>CP098265.1:2690516-5381033 GCA_023658445.1 Epichloe bromicola
TCGATGCTCGCCCTGGGTTCGTTTGAGAACTTCTTCTCGATGCTCTGTTCAAAATCGAGCGTCTCCTGCAAGCAACTCAACAATAGATTAACATCAACTTTGTTCCCATCACCCCGCCGCATGCTCCTCTCCAGTATCGCCTTGAAGTCTTCTCGCGTTCCGTCACAGAACGCCGTCGCCAACAGCTCGCCCACGTGCCAGTGTGAAGGAAATATGCTGGCATGTTCGTCTTCATGCGTCTTCATCATACGCTTGAACCACGCATACCTGCGCCCGATGTTGTCCAGACTTCCTGCCTCGTCGTTGCCTCGGAAAACCTGCCTATATTCTCGCAATTCCGTGTTGACGTACCAAGTGATGATCCGCGACTTTGCCGAATCCCCCAGCGCATCCATGACCAGGCAGGCTTCCACGAGCGTGTTCTTCTTGGAAGCCACTTCGCTTTTGGCAAACGCCATCTCGAAGTCTTCGCACACTTGCTCCAGCAATTCTCTCTGAAGCTCCGAGACCTCGCGACTCAGCGTCGCAATCTGCTCAATGCTTCGGTAGCTGTTGAAGTGTTTCATGAGCTGTATGACGGCCTGGAGCAGGCCGGCACATTCCCGGTATTGCCGAGTCTTGGCCAGCCCTCTGAGTTGCTCATAAGCAGTCGTCAGCATCTGCAACCTCTTGAGCGCCGTCATGCTCAGCGTCAGATTCCGCTTCGTGCCGTCCAGTCGCTTAATCTCAGCCGTCATGGATGTGATGTTCTGCTCCGTTTCTATCGCTCGTGACCGTACGGTTTCAATCTTTCGGAAGAGCTGCGCTAGTTCGGTCTGCGCTGATCGCATCCTCTCCAGACTCGAGTCCGGCTTGTACGCTTGTTCGAGCTCGAGGCTGTTGATTTCGCTGGACAAGACATTGTGGTGGGCTTTGAGGGTTCGCGATACCTGGTGGATGGATGAGACGGCCGATGGGTGGGCGAACAGCATGTTCAGATGCTCCATCGGGTCATAGTTGACTGGACAAGCGAGAGCGACAACAATTAGCCAACGAAGCTAGGCCATGGTTATACGGTTGGTTCATCGAGGACGCCTATTACCAGCATCCAGGGCGGATGTTTCCGCCTGATTCCCATTCATCTTAACAGACATGGGAGAGGTTTATCAATCTTTGCTCGCATGTCGACCCTTCTGGTGTCCTTTTCGGAGAGAGGGGTGATGTGTTGACCTTGGTTAGAATCGGGTTTCGTCGGTGAAGCTGTCTCCCCTCCCACCTGCAGCAAGTCTGACTAGACGTCTTTCGAAATTATTATTATAGCTGTCATCAAACGCTGCCGCCAAAGCCGAAAAGTGGGTCCGGTGACACAAAAAATCCAATGTTGGATCAAAGAAGGCATAAAGCCACCGGGGGTTCGCTACCCTACAGCGAAAGTGAGACTACTGGGCGCAATTATATGCTGCGTGGTTTAGTTCAACTTCAGCATCAATTCGGCCGTATCAACGCAACGGCAGGTTCGAAAGCCCAATCCTCGTCTAACAGATACGCTTCATCATGGTGGTCCCAATATTCAATTGATGACAGTCGCCAAGTCACGGCATTCATAGCGGACACGTGCGGTTTATATCCTGGGTTGATGAAAAAAAACAAAGCATATATCTCGTCACGGTGAGATAGTTAGTTCAACAACTCGCTTTCAAGATCAAGTCAATTCTAGAAAATATTCAATGCACTTATCATGCCGCTACGCCAATACCATCGGCAAAAATTGCCTAGTCCTCATCGGGAGCTCTGTCCATTTCCAAACTCTCCTTTTCTTTGATGCCAGTGTCCTTGCTCTTCTTCCTCATTGAGAAGCGCCATGAGCTCATTCGACTCTCCCTACTCTCTTTTGACTTGGACGGCCCGAATGACGGACTGCTAGCCATACTGTCATAGCTTCGTCCAAACGAAGTGCCATCCTCGCCAAGGTCATCGGCGTCGCCAATGCTCGATCGTTGCTCCGAGGAAACATTGCGATCGGAATTTGCGGTGCTTCCTGGGCCCTTCTTGAAAAGCCCCGATTCCTTGCCGCGTCGTGATGAAAGGCTGAACTTGCTGGAACTACCCTTGCGAAAAAGTTTCTTGACCACATTGTCGGAGTCTTTCATATTTGACGTAGAGCCCGAGTTCATGTCTGATGGCGTGTTTGACTGCGTCAAATCCAACTGGAAAGATTCGTGTGACTCGGACATGGGGGTTCCGGCATGGAAGGAGTATGTGTCTCTGGAAATACGCGGATCTGAGAGGGAGTCGTCGTGGCTGTGTGGCATCTCAATGCTTGGTGTGGTCGCGTCCTTGTCTTTGCCCTTGTCCCCTGCACGATCCTTGTCCTTCTCTTGGCCCCTCATTCCGAATATGAGCTTGAATGGTCGGGCTGTCGGATCTAAACGTTGTTTTATGGACTTTGACGAGTCAGATGGGGGGCGATCGGCAGAAGCAACTGGAGGTCGCGATCCAATGACTCCGACGTGGCGAGCCAACAACTGAGGATTCCTCAGATCCTCATCATCCAAGATCTCGTCCTCTGCTGAGGCCAACGTGGTTGTCAGAGCCGTGTTTGAGCCGTGCAGGGAAGGTCTTCTTGAACCGCTTCGGCTAGGCCAAACATTGTCGTTAGGAGACCAAACCCGGTTCATCAACGCGGGCGCGTCACCCCGAGCCCCCCAGATGGAGCCGCTGTCCGTAGATGGGCGATCCATGGAAGTAATGGACGATGGCCGAGAGTGGCCGCGCTCCCGGTCGAAGAAGATGGTGGACACTCGAGAGCCTTTCAAGGAGTTGACGCGCCTGGAAGAGAAGGGATGGCGTGAGCTTTCCATGGAGACATCTTGGCCTGTGGAGGCTTTGTTGTTCCAGAAAAATTTCCATCGACTGTCCAGCGCCTCGACTTCTTCGGTACCACGAGGGAATGACTGGCTTTGGCCATGTTTGAGGGTGCCCATAGGCGGGCCACCATCTTCAGTCACCTTGGAAGCTCTGCTGCCTCTATGGAAAGTGGACAGCAGACTTGTGAAGCGGTGACTGCTCGCAGGCGGCGCGATGGGCGACGAATTCATATTCAAGGACATTCGCTCACTCGCGTCTGTATACTGAGAGAATGGCAAGTTGTGGTTGGAGCCGTGAGGACTTGAGAAGGCATAGTATGATGGCGCGGGGGAGACGGGAGACTGGGGGCCATCTTCATCTGCCGTAACCGGCTCGGGTAGTACTGGACTGTCAGAGCCCTTTACCTCGTCGGACTCCTCGGTATCATCAAATATGTTGGACGGCAGCAAGGTCTGGGCGGTGGGACTTAGCGGGCCCCCAGCTGCCTTGAACTCCGCTTCGGATTGCGCTGCGCCGTCTTGGTTCGTTGGCATATCCATGAAAAGTCTGTTGCCGAAGCTTATTTGGTTGAAACCCGCGTGACCTTGAAAGTTTGGCTCGGCGTTGGTCAAGGGACGGGGCGAGATCGGGGTGCTTCCCAGGCCGCCACCGGACCCGGGAAAGCTCAAAGGTTTCGCATTCTGGGTTGATGCGGCTGGATCATAGTCCATTACCACGGATGGTGGTTGATTGTAGAAACTGAGGCCGGCCTGTTGCTGTTGAACAGCCAACTGCTGGGTTAAAGATCTTATACGCTGTTCCAATAGGACTCCTTGCTTAGTTTCCGCCACTAATCGATCATGCAGTTCTCTGCGAGCCAACTCCCACTCCCGTTTCAACATCATGTCCTCTTCCTTCCATCGCTCGTCGTTGGCACCGGGGAGGAGTCCCATCGTGACCTTGAGATCTTGAACCTGCCTGCCCTTTTCCTTAAGTTCGGCTTCCAGTTCAGCGCACTTTTCCTGAAGGTGCGCGTTGCTCTCATCAAGGTCTTGGACATCGTGATCGCAGTTCTCCGCCAACTCTTTCTTCTGTGCCTCGAAGCCTTCGCGTTCCTTCTTCATCCGCTCCACCTCCTTCTCGAGCCTAGCAATACTGTCCCGGATCTTGGTCTTCTTAGATTCCTTCTCCTTCAACAGCTGCTCTTTCCTCTGTCGCTCCTTTTCCGCTATTCGCATCTGTTCCATGGTCGACCTGATTGTCGCTCTGAGCTGCGTTGTATGCTCTTCTTTTTCCTTGAGAGCCTGCCTCTTGCGATCCCTCTCCTTCTTTAGTTCTTCTTCTTGCTGACTGGCTTCGGCTTGTTCTTTCGCAATCAGTTGCAATGTTGTCTCGATCTCTTTTCGAATGTTCTCGAATTTGTGATTCAACTCAAGCAAGGACATTTCTGGCTCATTTGGATTCGAAGATTTCGCCTGAGCTTGATCCGCGCTCGCCACTGATGGTGAGTGGCGTCGATTCATGGTGTTCCGCCGTTGTCCAGGAGCGACGCTTGTGATATCCCTGGAAGCATTGGACACTCCATCGAGCGCGGGCGTAGCCTCGACCGCGGGCAGCGAATAGCTAAACTCATTGGAGTCATCGGAGTCGTCGTTGGTATAGGCATGCGGCTGATCAGGGTCAACGAAGTTGGAAGGCAGACGTGAATTTCCCAGTTGGGGCCGACCATCCTTGCCGAAAGTCCTCAACCGGATGACGGGACTACCGGATCTGAAATTGTTGTGACCAACGGCTACGACCCTAATGTTGTAAAAATGATTTGGCTTCAAGCCAGTGATTGTGATTCCGGCTTCGCTTCCAGTTGCCTCTCCCACTGTTTCATCATTGGTCAGTATCGAAAAATGCCACCCCATATCGCCCTCGTAGCAGGTTGCAATTACCTTGGACCCCATTCACTTGGATTAGATATTTTGGAGCAAGTCGATGGGAATGAGGTCGTGTCCAAGCCAGAGCGGCAGCGTCTGATCGAATGCCCGCGAGACATACTTCGGGGGCCTGGGGAATGTCTACTCCAAGGATGTTGACAAGCTCGGACACAGGCTTCCAGAGAGTCTGGAAGGCCCGATGAAGAAGCCTACAGGGACAGAGCAAGGGCGGTGCCATCAGCGAATGATCCAAGTGGAAGGCAAGATTTAAATGATGATGATGCCATGTGTTAAAGAAGAATGGGAACAGAATCCGAAATGCCGGCCAATTCGACCAAGTCGGCATACGGACGACAAGGCATGACTGTACTCACCAGACGACAGCTCCCAACGTCAGAATCATCTGAAAGCGCGCAACGGGCGTAGCACTGATGACGGCCGCATGGGCGGTGAAGTAGATGCGATTCATCACTGCACGGCCAAAGTAGTGGAGGAGAACGGCAGTGACGACGGCGTAGACAATCTTTCGCGTTCCAGCCAAGCATCTACGCAGCGACCAGAGGCTGAGAAAGGCGACGAAGAGCGTGATCAAGAGCAGGAGGTCCCATGACATTATTCTCAGGCCTCTTAGCGCCGCTGAGAGAGGGAGAGGAGGGTCAAGGTAGTGATGGTGGTGAAGGAGTGCGAGACCGGGCCGTGATTGTCGTGAAGTGGCCGGTCAACAGAGTTCGGTGGTGGAAAGTCGAAGTGAAAATGGCGTTCAGTGTTTGGTGGAAGGTCTGGCAAGGCTCTGTTGAGCCTGTTCTAGTTAGGAGTGGGCGTCACTTGCAGCCAATCCGCTGCTAGGCGGCGGGTATCCCAGGGCCCAGATGGGGCCTGGCCGGCAAACCGTGGTGGAGCTGCCAGACTGACGACGAGTAAAAAGTATTATTAATTACGTAGTTGGCTTCATCAAATGCCTCCCCTCCCCGTGCATGTGTACATTATGTAGATGTGGCCCGCACATAATACCCGAAGACGTTGATGATGTGCACCATTTCCATGCACACCATGCACACCTCCTCGACGCGCGGGGAATGAAGACGGGAGCACGTGGGTGATCTCCGGGCATTCGGCCGTGTGCGAGCCGCCGGGCTTTAGCCGGCTCCATGTACGTACGTCGTACTCCAACCAAAAAAAACAAAACAAAAAAAAACAGCTTGGCTAGAATCATGCATGCTCTGCGTGCTTCCTTGTTGAAGATGCGGCGGCGGAAATAGTCATCATCGCCTGGTCAAGCTTCCTACTGGAAGTAGTTCCGCAGCTTTCAATCAGTTTAGGAAGGCAAACCCATCGGGACCAGCATTTATTACGGGCACCGTCCTTGGCCTGCCGCTAATTTGAGCGTTTATCATCCCTTATGCCTCGCAACAAACACCCACGGACCCTACATATATCATGGTTAGCAAATACTCACTGCGTATAAATTCTGGCCAAGGAAAAGAGGTCGGGAAAAGAGACAGAAATAAGTGGAGGGGGGAAGGGACAGGGACAGGGACAGGGAAAGGGAACACACAGTCCTAGTTCACACCGGCTCAAAACATCTCCTTGAGTAAACTCTCAAAGCTAACCGAAAATCCCTGGCTTACAGAGCTTTCTCTATCCTTGGTCAGTTTCGTCGACAATATTGGAAGAATTTTTGGATGTAATGAAGCTGATATACCCTGCTTTTCACCGAAACCCAGGGTGGCTTACACTTCTTCTGCCTCGCCCACTTTCCCCCTCCTCTCGGTACCCCCGTGATCAAGATGCAAGACGACCGTGTACTCGACATAATTTCCTCCTACTGTAGGCATCCTGTTCACGCATGTTCCACGTTTATGAAGACCCCGGCCGAATCAAACCAAAGTCCAAGAAAACTCCAGTCCAGCAGAGATCTGCTCACATGATAGAGTAACAGCAGAAACAAATGAAGGACGGTATCGAAGAGTGCATCCAACGGCCCGTGAAACTTGGCAGTTCCACCTGGCTTAGCAGCTTCACTAGCATCATATTGTATAATAAGCCTCATATTGCAGTTGGTATCACGTTTGCATCCTCTACCGCATCCTTAAAGAAAGACTGAAATAGAAGGCCCCGTCATCTTGGAACGTGCACTCCGTGGGTGAAAGCGAAATGTTCGTTTCCCTGAGAAGGAATTCAATTATTACAGCATCTGTTTTTTGTCGCCGAGGATATGTTATTAGAGGAACTATGATGGCTTTTCCAAAAATTGATTACCACTCGTAAAAAGCCACCCACATGGAAATATTCCTTGTCGGCGAAGATAACTGAGCATCCGGGCCCTCGACGGTAGTTTAGTTCTTGGTCATATGAGCTTCTCCTAGCAGGCACATGCGCTTTCACTCGGTGACAAGATCCCTGGAATGTGGCAAAACACGAGCGATCACCCCTACTTTGGATGCCCGAAAAAGCTTATTTCACGTACAGAGCATGACCATGACGTATGTATGTCATATATCTTCTGTGAAGACTTCGATTGGCTACCAAAGGATGTGCCTAGTCGGAAGTCTATTCGCCTCGTTGTCCGCGCCTTGACACGCCACACACACCCCCCTCGTACCTGGCTGGAATTTAATATACGGAGCATAATAGCGTCCGTATGTCATATGTCTTTTGTGAAGACTTTGATTAGCTACCAAAGGATGTGCCTAGTCGGAAGTCTATTCGCCTCGTTGTCCGCGCTTTGACAAACCGCACACACGCCTCATCTTACATAGGCTAGGGATATAAGTAAAATAACCTAATATACTATTATAGTACTATTAAAATGAATGGAAGCTCACGACTTGATGATTTGGTCAGGTAACGAAGGAGATATTATTACTTGGACGATATTGATACAAGAAATCTATCCAAGCTGAAACTGAAGAACCAGGTCCATGGGACAGAGAGACCCCCCCCAGGCCGTGACAGTTTCCGGCACACATGTCCTCCCTCGACTCACTTCGATAGACTTCTCTTGCGAAAAGCAAGCGCTCTCTTGCGCGACTCGGAACTCTGCGTGAAAAATCCAGCTCCGCCAAAGGGGCCGGCAGGGGCCTGATTGCGGACCCGAACAAAACAAACATTGTCGAGGCCGGCGACCTTGCCCTCACATACTGCGCCTTCTGGCATCTGGACTTTGATGTCGAAGTTGGTGCTCGTCGCAAGTGACAAGGCAAAAACGCCGTCTCCTGGCACGTTGTAAGTCATCTTGGCGGACTGGAAGGCCTTGGGGTCAGTCGCGGCCGACGTCGAGTCAATGGCCGCAGTAAGGGGTCCGGCGCCATCCTGATTGATCTTCACACACGTAAAGCCGGAAGAAGAGAAAAATTTCATTAGCTTCGCCGAACACCGGGTACAGACGATGGGGGCCATGCAACAAACCTGTCGGTATACAAGAGAGATCTCGCCGTTGTCGTTTGTAGTGGGAAGGCCTCGCATCTTGCCCTGACCAGCCATGTCTCCGACGATGGTTTCCTCGGGATAAGAAGTCCTTTCGCCTCCCAGGCCCGCGACCCCGACGCCGGGGAGGTTCAAGGGGGACTCATCCCGGGCCATCAGACGCGGTTTCGCGCGGCGCCTGGTGTTGCCCTTGATGCCGAGGGCACTGAGGTCATCTTCCGGGCCAGTCTTCTTCCTCCCACCCTTGTATGTGGGCGCGGTTCCCAGGCCCATGAAGGACGAGATGACTGCGTCTGGCTTGCAGTTGCCTCCCCCTTGTGTCCAACCAAGCGGCCCATACTTGCCCTGGTCGATCTCGGCATCTCTAATGATGCCGGCGTCTGCTTGAGCGCCACACGCGTTGAGAATGCAGTCACGGGGTGTGCCGTCGAGGACTAGAGAGCACGGAAACTTGGTTCAGCGAGCCGAATGATTGATTCCCCCGGCCAATGCCAAGAGAGCTGGCCGTGGGATTGTGTCAAGAGTTGGTCAAGAGTGCGCGGCCTTACCACAGGCACCAGGGGCGACCACGCCGTTGGCTCCCTTGGTCTTTAAGATGACGCCGTGCGCCGAAACGCCGGTTGCAAGAAGCAAGCATGTAAGCAAGCGACTCATTTCCGCGTTATACTGATGATGGCTGGATGGATATTTGAAAAAAAAAAGAAGAAGAAGAAGAAAGAAACCTGTCATGCGGAGTCTTGACTTTCAAACAGGGATGGCCGATGCGTATATAACAGTCTGTCTATCGCCAACCAAGAGAAAATGTCAAGTTTACGTGCCAAGACGTACCTACTATCCAGCAACGTGGACCCTGGTATGCAGCACGGACGACTGAAACCTCTGGGCGGTGATCAGCTGGCATGAGACTCTGGGTCAAAGACACATGACACGTTAAGATTTAGCTGCCTCGTGGAATTAGTGGCTGTCTAGTAAGGAATATAGCTAGCAATCGCTGTATAAAGGGAGAAGAATAGATTGGGTGGGGAGGGGGTGGATACAATCGCCGCATGCAGTAAGAAAAGGTTATCGGTTCTTCTTGAAAGCTGAAGAAAGCTGGAATGCAGGTACAAGCCCAGTCGAGGCATGCGCGGCTCCGGCGGTACCCAATAGGAAAAAGGCCGAGATTTTGATACGACCACCCCCGGATCCATAAACAAGCCTTTGCTTATTCTCTAGATGCCAACTACTTTTGGTGTTACTTAAGATCGGTCGGCTGTCCTTGTCTTTCCAACAATTTCGACGTTTCCCCCCCCTTTCATCAGACCTCTGACTGAATTCATGCACTTATTATTACTTGATTGAAAAATGAAGTTTTTTGGAATCATGTCCGCCTGCCTCGCGGCATCAGTAGCTGTCGCCGCCCCCCCGAGAGGGAAGCCCGGCAACGCAATCGGAGCAGAAGCACCCCCCAGAAGCGCCGCCGACATGCCCTCGGCCTCGGTCAAGCTGGTCGAGTCCAAGAGGGAATCCAACAGAGGCGGTGACGCAGCCGGCATAGCCAGCCTTCTCAGCGCGGCCCTGAAAGCCCTGCCGTCTCCCCTCGCCGACCAGGTCCAAGCAGCGGTCGCAGAGGCCTTCAAGTCCGGCGATTTCGTCCTCAACCTCCCAACCGATGCTGCCGACAAACTGGGCAGGGGCGACTTGGCCGGGGTTCTTGATTCCATCGTGTCCGGCGGCAGCGGGACGCTCGAGAGTCTGCCCGGGGACACCTCGAAGATTACTGGCATCGGGGGCAAGAAGGAGTAATTAATTCTTGGGATTGTGGAAATTCACATTGGTCAGATTTTGGGGTTGTGGAAATACACATTGGTCAGATTTTGTATCTCATGTGCGCGCAATGCTTCGGAGAACAAGCCCATGCACAACCTGGGGCTCTCGAAGAGGGCTCCTGAGTTCATGGTAACGACTTGGCAGATTTTTGTGTTGTCGGATCAAGTGCAAAGCTTTTACGGGTAGATTATTCGAGGGCAGGATGAAATTGCAATTCTTTCCGAATATTTTTTTTTTAAATTGTCCCATCAATATGCGTGTGTTACCACCCCCCCACAAATCTCGGAGTGCGGTTGTACACTCTCCCCCCTGAATTATTTTACAAATCTACATGCCCCAGTTATTCGTTCCTCTCTAATAGCTGCGAACAGCTGTCTAAGCATGGTATAGCCCCTGTACTATTCTAGAGCTACAAGGAAAATACGCAGGGTATATAGCGCCACAAAAGAGTATATTTATTTCTATATAGGTTACTAGTACTAGCATGTACTCCCCCTGTCTCCTTCATTTCCCGTCCGACATCTGATTGGCTTGATCATTTCTAAACTGACATCTGATTGGCTTAATTACCCCTGTTTTGTAGATTTGTAAAATAATTCAGGGGGTGTACTGTATTTCTTACCAAGAGAAAGCTTCAACTATCAACTTGACCAGCACCTTGGACTGGTCGTAGCCACCACGTCTCGAAATCTTGGCTACACAGCATCGCACCTCGTCTGCCATGCTTGGAGGACCGCAGACCACCACCACTGTGCCACCTCTCTGTCCACGGAGGAGTTCTTGAAGAATCAGCATCAAGTTGGGCCGGGCTCCCACTGACAATGCGACGTCTACGTCTCCCCACACCCGCTCCTTCTCATCGCCGTCTCCGTGCAAGCCGAGCATGTCCTCCACCTCGTGGACCAGCGGCATGCTTCTCACCACCCAGAAGAGCTTCTTCGTCCCGTATGCTCTGATCAGGCCGTCGAACTTGTCCAAGAATGGGAGGACGCCCGTGATGCCCACCCCCCCCGCGATGCACGCCATGTTGGGGAAGTCTTGCGTTGGTCGCACGTGGTTGTCTTGCAGGAACGTCGTTCCCTCATTATAGGAGCCCTCCACGAGCACTGGGATTCCGGCCAACGGTCCACTGGGCTCCTTGAGGAGAGCCGTCAGGCCATTCTGCCTCCTTATCAGCACCGTGATGCCAGGGCCTCTCTTCCAGGTGCTGGGGTGCCGCCCAGCCACACCGGGCTGCCTTGATGCCGTGATGGATTTCCGGGGGGCTTGTTGGGGAGACCAGCGGGGAGCAGATGGCTGGAACGGGTTAGAGAAGCTGATGGAGTCGGCGGCATGGAGTGTTGCTCTATCGGAGCCGGAGCCGAAGCCGGAGCCGGGGCTGGGGCCGGGGCGATCGTCCTGCCAGGTAGTGACACTCCCGACGGAGAAAGGGTGACTCTCCCAAACTCGCCACTTGCTTATGGTGAGAAAGTGCAGGTAAACATGTCCTCGGGCGCTGACTCCAGGAATGTCGACCCTCACGTAGTCCTCATCTATGGTAGTGATGAATGCGAATCGTATGCCTCGTGGCACATAGCGCGCAGTACGCATGACTCGGTCAAACACCCAGAAACCAACCGCAATGTACAGCCACGTCTCAGTGCCGCGTGTGTGTCCGTAGCGGGTGATGAGATGCTCGTACAAGCCAACCAGTGCCAGGATCGTGATGACAATGTGGGTCACCACGAAGCATTCGTAGAAGCGACGCCGAATAGGGTGGATCGAGGTCACGATCAGGAGAGCGAGGCATATGACGGCCACCGAACCCCAGATCCAATAGGGCTGCCTCGCCAACTCGGACAGGGCGTCGCCCGACAGCCTCGAGGTCAGGAGGTACAAGTATACAAAGGTGTGTACGAGTGCCTCGACCACGCAGATGAAGCCAACCCAGCGGTGCAGCAAGAGGAAGGTTGTCCGGGACCAGTTGGTCACCCAGAGGAGGAAGTTGTTGCGTCCAGCAAACAGGATGGCAAGGGCAAGATTCGCAAGACTCAGAACCCCCGTTCGGTTCCCCAGGGACTTCAGCTCACCTGTGCGGCTCAGCGCGTCTGACGAGAAGCACTTCTCCTCGGACATGCAATTGTATCCTATGCTCGCGAGCAGCACGTTGATGCCCCACACGTAGAGCAGGAACAGGGCCTGGCCCCTGGTCGGAACCAAGAAGAATCCGCCGAGGGGTTCCGAGTTTTTCGACCCCAGCAGAGGCGGATCGATCATGTATCCGCGGAGAGTGGCTACGAGTCCCGGCGACCACGGCAGGAACCGCAGCAACGACAAGCCCACGGGAATGAGAGCGCAGGTTAGGAAGATGATCAGGCCATAGCGCTGGTGAGTGACCTCTGTGGCCACGAAGATCTTGAGCGACAGGTATTCGCTCTTCAAACGGTTTATCGGTACGTACCCGACATAGTCGAGCGTCCTGCTGCTGTTGACGCTGGCTCGTGGTGGTACTCGGAATGATGTCAAAGCGGCGACGGTCCGTCGATACGTGGGAATCCTTCTGCTGAAGCTCCTGGGGCCGTCCTCTTTCCAGAAGAGTTCAAGATCTGACCATGATTGATCGAGGCAATGCTGCTGCAGGCAGTAGGCCAAGGTACGTCGGTAGTAGGTGTTGTGCGCCTTGCACTCCTCCGTAGGGCGCTTCGTGATTGTCCAATTGCTGACGGACGGGACATGTTGCTGTTGCTGCTGTCCGAGTCTTCCAGAATCCTTGCCTTGCGCATCTCGGCGTGTGCAGTTGAGCGGTGCCGAGATGCTATTCTGGCATGCAAAAGCACATACTGGCTTGAACAAGTCGGTTCCATGGCCGATCAGCCCGGTGCTGGCGTTGGACACGGACACGTTGAGGGAAAGAAAGACGGAGACGAAGGCGAGGGAGAAGAAGCCATGGATCTTCATAATAGTGAGTGGGCGATGCAAAAATTCAAATCCAACATATGTAAAGGTTCCGAACCTGCAACGTGAAGCATGGGGACTTAGAGCATTGCAGGACGACGGCGTTTTGTTAAATACCCTTTTCTTTTTCCTTCAAGAACCAATCTAGCTGATCCTGCCACGGGCCATGTCGACGCCTGCGATCGGAATAGACAAGCCCTTGTGTTGGCGAGCCTAATTCACGATCGGCGGAACCAGACCATGGGCATGTTGACGCTTCGAGATAAGCCTGGAGTTCCAAGTCTTATTAGCGGGTGTGCATTTGCCGTATTGGGCGAAAACGTTGTCGAGTGGGCCCCGATGGCCCGTTTTTTACTCAACTCACGCCCCCCCCCCTCTCTTCCCCCGCATTCAGTTAGCCATGTTGGTGACACCAACCCCATCGCTCAAGTCAACACAACCGACGAAAACTCAAAAACAGCCAAATTATTTGATTACCGAGCCGTTGGTTCGGGACCAAGACCGGAGCCTTGACTCGGTGGCCCTGCTCATCGATGAGAGCAGCATCTCGGTTGAGCGGATCAGCAACCCAGACCATTTTTGTATGATAAAGGCAAAATCACTGGAGGATACATTCGGATGCGTTCTCATAGAGTTTTTTCATACAGCCTGCTGTGTGTTATAAACCGGGGTTCGAAAGTCAATGAGGCCAACTGAGGAGGGGGTGAGAGAGCTTATTCACTCTGGTAAGTTGTAACAAAATTGATCGTGGGCAGTAGGCAGCAACCTGGGTCTGAGCTCAAGTCACAGCCGCACACGATCGATATTGAATGTTCATGATACACAGGAGCCTTGTGTGGTTTCGCTTTCAATCCAAGCCTTCATGCTCCTCAATGGTTCGATTTTCCAAGTGGCATCTACTCAGATTGCGCAAGATTTGAGACTTGCGCAGCAACCTTGGGGGCATTGCACAGGGTCCTACTCGACGCCTTACAAAGCATAGGACTCCAGTCTTTTTCAATAATCATAGTGAGATGCATTTTGACGTACTTTGGCGATGAAAGATGGATCTGAACCATCTTCCTTGCGCCTTTTCCCTCGGCTCCTTTGCCACGTCTTGGGTCAAAGTCTGCTATTGAATCGTCTAGGAGCACCCGGATCTCTGTCATTTTCTCGAATCCTTTATTGCTCTTTTCAACACTACGGGTTAGGCCGCGGCACCAGCGGCATTCACTGTCTGGTGATGGCCGGGTGGGGCGGCAAGGGCCCCATTTTCATACACACTGTACGGACTATTCATCATGAGTCAGCTAGCCATGCCGGACCCTTGTCGTCCCGTCGTCCCTGCCTGTGCCGTCGTCTGTTAGACCGCGCAGCTAGGGTTAGAAATAAAGGCATGGATTAAGTTATCCCACCCTATAAGAGAGCGTGGACTACGGTTTAAATAACTAAGTACCTATACTATAGGGAGTGTAATCTATCTATATAAAATATACTATATATTTACTAAAGGTCTAGAAAATAACTAGGTAAGTAAGTTCTAGTGTCTAAGTTATTTATATATAGTTAAATACTTATAATAAGGTATAACACACCCCCTAGGGAGCTTATAATTAAGGCTTTCTATAATTTATATAATTATTTAATTATTATTAGTAATAGTAAGGTCTTTAGGAAATTCCTACTTTTTTAGGTTAAATCTAAGTATTTAATCTAGTAATTATATAAGCCCTAGAGTATCTCTAAAGTTAGTAAAAGCCTTTCCTATTAGTAGCTTTATAAGGCTATTAGTAATTATCTCTTTAGTAGCTTTTTATATTATATAAAAGGTTCTCTTTATAACCTCTTACTAAAGCTAGTAGTAATAGATATTAATATAGTATAATTAGGTTATAAGCTTAATAAATTCCTTCTTAAGAAAATAAATTATCTATATATTATTATATTTAATCTTAAGGGTATTATCTCTAAGGTATAATCTAACTTTCTAATATAATTACTTAAAGGTAATTAGCTTTTTACTATAATAAGAGAGCACTAGAAGCTTTACTTCTATAAAGGAGATTATAATAGTCCCTTTGTGAGAACAAAGAATAGCTAGGCAAGAGCCTAAGAGGTATAGGGGCACTTATGTATTTACTAAAGCTTGCTAGGTCTAATTGTGTTATATATACGAGTCGCTAGCTTATAGCTAGTGGCTTGCTAGCGTTATGTAAACCTAGCCCTAAGGCATAGCTTATCTACAAGGTATACTAGTGTAGTGCACCTATATTATAAGTAAGGCCTTATAATTACCCCCCCTTTTCTAGCTAGGCTCCTAAATAGCTTTAGATTACTACCTAAGATATAGCTATTTACTAGTTAGTAATAATAATAAGATTACTATATTAGGCTATTATAATAATAATAAACAGGGATTTATCCTATAGTAATGTAAATATCTATTTAGTATAAATTTACTATTAAATTTCTATTATATTACTTATTTTTTTCTCTTATAAATATATTATCTTAGCCTAAGGTAAACTTTAATCTTATAATATGCTCTCTCTTACTTTATTAATTACTACTCTCTTACTACTAATATATTAATAATTCCCTTAAAATAGTATAGTTATATACACTACCTTTATACTATATATATAGAGTTTAAAAAGAATCTACCTATAGAGCTTATATTACTATAGATTAGTTATCTTTTCCCCTACCTTTTAGTAGTAAATCTATCTAAAGAGAAGTAGTCTAAGTAATATATTTAGTATATTAAGTGTAGTAACCTTTATAATATAGTAGTTCTCCCTCTTTCTATATCTCTTTAGTTCTTTTTTACTAACTTTTACTAGCTAATAGCTATAATAGTAAGTAATTTTAATAATCTCCTATCTCTCTTAGACTAGGTCTAAACTTTACTAAATACCTATAGAGATAGTAATACTATAAATAATAATAATAATAATTTTATCTTTATAAAGAAGACTTACTAGTATCTTACTAAGCTTTTAGCTAAGTTAATGCTTAGTTTTAATTATACTAATATAGCATACTTATTGAAATGTAGGGAGCTAATGCCAGCTGGCAACAGCTGTACAAGCAAAGCTCTACGGTCTAGGACCGATAGAGCTGCAGCGTTGATTCTTATTAACGCAACGCAACGGAAGTGGTAGTAGTTATTAACTAATAGAATTTAATTTAGATTACTTTTATAGTAACTAATAGAGCAATAGAATTGATTTTTAGTTGGTTTATTTGGGTAATGCGGCTGTTGGTTGAGAGGCCTAGCTAACTAGCTAGATTAAAAAGATCTTCTTCCTCTTATAGACCTACTAACTATATTGGCAGGCCTAGGCCGCTAGCGGGGTCTTGTAAGCCACTTTTTATTTTCTGTAAAATTTATTTATATATGAAATCTAAAAAATCGACTTACCACTCACTATATATACTAGCAACCTATATGCACTAAATTTTAGTCTAAAAAATATTACTATATAAAAAGAAAGCCTTGTCTTCTAGTAATAATTTGCTATATATAAGACTTTTATACGACCTCTAGTTAAAGAGAAAATCGCTGTTAAAGATAGCTATAGGGTAAGCTGCTTATATTACCACTATAGGGTAGTCTACTTATATTACCCTAGCTTACCTAATTACTTATAGTTAGGGTTGTGGGCACACTCATGCCTACAACACCAATTGACATTAGTTATCCACACGGTCAGTCGCAGCTGTTAAGCTTGCAGTGCAAGCTTAGTAATATAAAGGTTCTTTGACTAGAAAGGGCTAAAAATAGGTCTTATTTTTAACAATACTATATTACGTTTAGTTTAACTAGCGCTATAAAGTATTACTAGGTTTATTATTATTTCCTTACTTATTTACTAGTATTTTACTAATTCTTTTATATAGAATACCTTTATTTTATACTAGTAGTATATAGTTTTATAGTAATAATTACTTATAACTATATTTCTAAGTCTTACCCTAGGGATTATAAGTATCCTTATAATATATTTAGTAGTTCTTTACTAATATTTCTATAGGTAAACTACTACTAGCTCCTAACTACCTAGGAGGTAAAAATAGTCTTATATCTCTATTCCTATAACCTAGGGTATATAGCCTAGCTTATATTAAAGTACTAGTTTTTTTATACTATTTCCTTAGTAATTAAGGAGAATAAGAATACTAAGGAGTATCTTATTTATAGAACTTAGGTATTAACATATAGTAGTACTACTATAGAGGGATTTTCTCTTATTTTAGCTACCCTTTAGGTGTATTTTCCTTTATTATTTTATAAGTAGTCTAAGGATTTTTTCTTTTATTTTAGTTTAAAGTATTATAGTAGCTAATAAGGCTAGGCCTTTTTTATAAGAACTTTATACCCCTTTACCTATAACTTACCTATATATTACTACCTTTCTTATATAATTTACTTTAGTAAAATACTTAAATTATATATTAAGCACTTTCTATATCTTTTACTAAAACCTATTAGTTATATTTACTTAGCTAACTCTTTTATTTTACTAGGTATTTATTACCTTTATAAGTCTTTCTATAGTCCTTAACTTCCTTAACTTTATACTTATTTTCTTTATCCTTAAGGTCTAGTATTAGTATATCCTTATCCCTAGTATTTTTATAGTAATTCTATAGCTTTAATAAGCTTATATAAAATATATTATATAGCTATTTATACTTCTTAGGTAATACTAGTCTATATACTTATTTTCCTATAGTATTAAGTACTTAAAAAGGTCTAATAAATCTAGGGATTAGCTTTTATTTTATATCCTTAAGCCTAATATTCTTTACTAATAGTAGTACTAAATTACCTTAATATAGTATTAATAGCTAGTAATACTAGTTATAATACTTTACCTAGGTTTTAGTAGCTTTAGCCTAGTTTTTCTTTAGATACTCTCTAACTTTATATAGCTTTATAATATATATATATACTTCTAGTACCTTCTCTTCCTAGCTCTTACCCCTAAGAGCTAGATAAAACTTAAATAAATAACCTATAAGTAAGTAGTTTAAGGAGTAGCTAGTGCTTTTATTTACTATATTATTATAAGTAAATTAAGCTATTAGAAGTAGCTTAGGCTATATTTATTAGTTCTTTATAATAAAATATTAAAGATAGTACTTAAGTATTTAGTTTATTCTTTTTATTTACCTATTAGTTTAGAGGTAAAACACTATAAAAAGCCTTTACTTTACCTAAGATAGGTAGTATAAGTCTAACTAGAATTAGCTTATAAATACTAAACCTCTATTAGATATAACACCTTCTAGGGCTCTAAATTATAGCTTAATCTCTTTATAGAAAAGTTTTACTAATTTAGCTATATTAATAGTAGTAGTTATAGGTAAGAAAATAGAATACTTAGTAAATTAGTCTATAATTACTAGGATTATATTAGTCTCTTACTTACTTACTTATATAATAAGTAACCCTATAATAAAGTCTATTAAGATCTTTACCTATAGTTACCTTAGTATTAGTAGTAATTTAAGGCTTTTATATAGGTAATACCTTCTAGCTACTACCTATTAGTATACCCTATAGCTTATAATATAGTCTAAAATAAACTTACTTATAGCTAGCTACTAAAAGTAATACTTTAGTAGCTTTAAAGTACACTTAGTTCTAAAGTAACTTACTAGTAAATTATTATAGTATAGCTATAGAAGCTTTTATTATAAGATAAGCTCCTAGGGAATAACTACCTAGTCTTAGTATAATAGAAAACCCCCTATACTATATAACTATAGACTAGCCTTTCCCTTCCCTTTTACTAGGGAGTTATTAATCTTACTATTTTATCTTTATAAATCTAGGTCTTAATCCTATGCCTTCTATAGTAGTTATACTAATAGTTTATTTAGCCTAGATTAGTAAGGATCTAGTAATATAATAGTTCCCTATATCTCTTATACTATACTAATATCTTAGGTATACACTACCTTCTTCTTAAAATCCCCTTTAGTTAGCTAACCTTTTACTAGATTTATAGTAGCTAACTAGCTTCTTAACTAGGCTACTCTAGCTATTTTCTCTATAAGGGCTAGGGTATTTTTCTCCCCTAAAGATATCTTATTAAGCCTCTCTATGCCTAAGACTAGGGCATTTTCCTCCCCTAAAGGCATCTTACTATGTTTTCTTTAATATATTAGTTTCTCTTTTTTTACTATTTTAGTAGGTATCTTTTTTTTTACTATTTTAGTAGGTATCTCTTCTTCTACTATTTTAGTAAGTATTATCTTCCTTTAAAGATCTAGTAATAGTGCCCTATTTATTAGGGGTTTGCCCTTATAATTAGGCCTTCTTAATAGTGTATTTACTAGGTTACTCTTCCCTAGTCTATACCTAATTTTAAAGTAAAAGAGGTAAAGGAATATATATTACCTTACCTACCTTTTATTTAACTTATACTACCTTATAAAGGTCTATAGGTTATAGTAGTCTAATAGGACCTTAACTAGGCTTACTACTCTCTTAATATAGTATTACTAGTGTTTAAATAACTTTACTATAGTAAGTAACTCTTAATTAGCTATGCTATAATTACGCTTAGTGTTTATAAACTTCCTTAACTAAAAGGCTACTAAATACTAATAACCCTTATTATCCTATTAAGATAGGATTCCTACTATTATAAAGATTAAAGTATCTATCTTAATATACACTAGTTAACTTAGGTTATAATAATAAAGGAGAGGCGCTTACTAGAAGGCCTCTTTTAGCTAGTTAAACACTAGCTATTCCTTTACTTTAAATATAAACTTCCTAGTCTAAATACTATTTTAACTGCCTTTTATTAATATATAAAGAGGTACTTATTGAAATGTAGGGAGCTGATGCCAGCTGGCAACAGCTGTACAAGTGCAAGCTCTACGGTCTAGGACTAATAGAGCCGCAACGCTAATTCTTATTAACGCAACGTAACGGAAGTAGTAGTAGTTATTAACTAATAGAATTTAATTTAGATTACTTTTATAGTAACTAATAGAGCAATAGAATTGATTTTAGTTAGTTTATTTAGGCAATGCGGCTATTAGTTAAGAGGCCTAGCTAACTAGCTAGATGAAAAAGATCTTCTTTCTCTTATAGACTTACTAACTATATTAGTAGGCCTAGGCCACTAGTGGGGTCTTGTAAGCCACTTTTTATTTTCTATAAAATTTATTTATATATAAAATCTAAAAAATTAACCTACCACTATATATACTAGTAACCTATATACACTAAATTTTAGTCTAAAAAATATTACTATATAAAAAGAAAGCCTTATCTTCTAGTAATAATTTACTATATATAAGACTTTTATATAACCTCTAGTTAAAGAGAAAATCGCTATTAAAGATAGCTATAGGGTAAGCTACTTATATTACCACTATAGGGTAGTTTGCTTATATTACCCTAGCTTACCTAATTACTTATAGTTAGAGTTATAGGCACACTTATGCCTATAACACTAATTAACATTAGTTATCTATATAGTTAGTTATAGCTATGAATAGCTATAACGTGGTTATTTATAACTACCTTTGTAACTATTAATAGCTATAGTGTAGCTATTAAGCTTATAGTATAAGCTTAGTAATATAAAGGTTCTTTAACTAGAAAGGGCTAAAAATAGGTCTTATTTTTAACACCCCCTCTATAAAAGACTTATATATAAGTAAATAAAAGCATATAAGATTATAATAGGGTAAGCAATAACTTTTAGGTAAAAATAGTAGAGAAAAGGGAAAAATAGGAAAAGATAAAAAGCCCCCTTTTAAATCCTAGCTATAGTTATATATAGCTCCCTTTTTAATGTTGTTTTTGGTTCCCTGTTAAAGTGTATTTAGTTATTAGTTTTAGAAGTTATTAAGCCCTAGAAGCTTAATAAAAGCCTAATAGAGAGGTCTTATAAGAGGTTTCGTAAGACTGTCTGCGGGCATTAACTTAGTATCTAGATATTTAATCTTAGCTAAACTAGCTAAAACCTATTGCCTAATATAGTTAAACTTTAATAGAGTATATTTAGTATAACTATATAAGGTAGGGTTATAAGTAGTAGTTATAGTGCCTTAATTATCATAAAATATCTAGATAGGAGGGGAAATAGGGGTTTTTAGCTCCTTAAATAGACCCTAAAGCTATTATAGCTCCTAGAAGGTCTCGTAGATAGCGTTAGATTTAGCTTCTAATATTAATAAAGCTATTATACTAGATTTCTTTAACTTCTAGCTAATAGGTCCGCTAGCTAGCTTAAATAGATAAGTATAGGTTAATTTTGAGGTCTTTTTATCCCTTATAAAATCACTATTATAATAACCTATTAGGCTTTTGCTAGCTATACCTTTAGGGTTACCCCTATAGATAATAGCAAGGAATCTAGTCCTAGATAGGTACCTTAGCAGATTTTTAGCTATATTTAGGTACTCTATATAGGGACTAGCTAATACAGTTAATAGCCACTAAACTATAAAGGCTATATTAGGCCTTATAAGCAACATTAGGTATATTATAGTCCCTATAATACACTAATGAAGCTTAATATCGCTAGCTATTAAAAGCTTAGTTATCTACAAAGCTAAAATGCCTAGCTAAAGAGATATGCTAATAGGCTTACTATCTAGTATATTAAATTGGTTTAAAGCTTCTAATATATACTAAGATTAATGGATTTTTAGTATTCTATTAGGCCTATCTTAAATAATTTAAACCCCTAAGAAGAATTTAGTAGGCCCCCTATCTTCTATTAGATAGACTTTATAAAGTTCTTTCTTAAGTCTTTAGATATTATATAAATCTAGTCTAATTAGAAGATAATTATTTACATAAGTAATAATAAAGGTTTTAGTGGAAGGATTAAAGAATATTACTAGGTCTAATATTAGAGGGTTAAACCCTAGGGATTTAAGCACTGCTATTAATGCTTATTACCACTCCCTTAAGCTCTATTTTAGGCTATATAAAGATTTCTATAATAAAATTACTTAATCTTTAGAAGGTTTCTAGCTAAAACTTCTAGCTAATTTAGCTAGGTTAGGATTTGCTTTAAGGAATTTAATAAATCCGTCTAGAATAACTATATAAATCTATTATTATAGCTTACTATTAAGAAAAGCTCCTATAAAATTAATCTATTTAATTTCCTAGTTATTCTAAGCCGCTAGGGCTAGTAAAATCCTCTAGCTAGGGGAAATGCTTATAGTAGTAAAGGTCTCTAGATAGTTAAGACCTTTAATTTGCATAAATCCCTTAGTAATAAGTTAAGCCTTATATTTTAAAGGATTATTTTCTTTATCCTTTTTAAGCTTATAAATAAGCCTATTTTTCAGTACTTTTCGGCCCTTAGGGATTTTATCTTTCCCTATAAATTTAAAAGTACTAGCCTTTAGAAGCTATTTAAATTCTTTAAAGGTAGCTTCTATCTATTTATCCTTTTTAGGACTAGATATAGCTTGCTTCTAGGTCTTAGGTTTAGGGCTATTAGGGTTCTTTTCCTTTAGCTTTTCCTATACCTTAAAGTAGATTTCTTTTATAAAATCTAGAGAAGAAGGGGAACTAATATTAACATCTATAGAGTTAATATTAGGGTTAAAGTTAGTAATTTTATTAGAAATCAGGTCTAGAGTTAAAATCTGATTTCCTAGTTAAGATATAGGCTACGCCCCCTCTAGGGCTTCTAGAATTAGACCTTTAGGGGGTTAATTAGGTCCTATAGGTAGTTTTTCTTAACCTATAGGGTCCCCTATATTATCTATAGGGTAATCCTTTAAACCATAATCTAGATCTTATTAATTATCTAGATTTTCCCCTCTAAAGGGTTATCCCCTATAGAAATCCTAGGTAAGCCTTTAGAAACAAGGCCTATAGGTTCTATAATCTTAATAAAGCTAGTTTTTATAACTAGTCTTTTAGAAGGGATATACACTAGGTAGGTGTTTAAACCTAGTGTAGTAAGGAGTCTTCTAGGGATAGTTCTAGCTACTAACTTTTAGGCTTTTAGTTATTTTTTAAGGGGAATTAGAATCTTATAGTAAGATCCTATAGCCCTAATACTACTAATATTAGTTATATAGGGCCTATCTAGCTCCCTAGATAGCAGTTATTTAGGGCTTTAATCCTTAGTGGTATTAGTAGTTATATTAATAAGGTTAATAACTACAGGTAATATAAAACACTATAAAAATAACGGTAATTTTGCCCACTAAATAGTAGCCCTTAATTAATCTAGAATAGTTTAAATAGAACGCTTTGCTAATCTATTTTACTTATAGATATAGGGACTAGAAGTTATAAATTTAATCCCTTTATAATTTAACTAATCTTAATAACTAGAATTAATTTCTTAGCCCCTATTAAAGTAAAGGTGCCTAGGATATTAACCTAGTTAATTTTTAAGCCCTCTAAAGAAGCCTTTAATAGCCCTATAAATAGTTAGGCCTTCCTTATTAGTTAATAAGAACACCTACTTATATCTAGTTTTTTAATTAACTAGAAATAAGCAAATTAACTATTTATTATATAGCGTAGGACTAATTTTTAGCGTATCCCCCTCTATTTAATCTAGAGCTCTAGGGGGGTTAGGGATAGCTAATTTCCTAGGTCTTCTTACTGCTTTAGATTAGTTATAAGCTATATATTTAAAGTCCTTATCCTTAATTTTAGAAAAATCAGGGATTCCTTTAGTAATTAAGCTAGTTTTCTTTAGCAAAGGAAGCCCTAGGTGCCCTAGTTATACATACTATAGGCTAGCTAGTTCTAATAACTATTAATATTAAAGATCTTTAGGGTCTAAATTAGAATCTAGACTAGGGCCTTCTTTACTAGTCCTCTACTAGGCCCCTTAAGAACTATAGGCCTCTTAGAGAGGTATTAGGGACCCTTTTCTATTACTAGGGCTCTCTAACACCCCTAAATCTATTTCCTTAGATTTATAAGGGACCTAACCTAGGGCTATAGGCAAAGAAGAAGGGACTAATTCCCCTAAATTATCCTATATAATTTCTTTAATAATATTATTATTATTATTAATTTTATCTAAATTAGAAGCCTAATCTAGCTTTTTAGAGGGAATTTAAACCTCTATAGGGTAACTATAACCCTTAAAGCTAGTATAGGTAAAAGGTTAGATATAATAAGAATTATAGGGCTCTTTATATAAATTTAGTGTAGTTTAGTTTTTAATATAAAAGAAAAAACCATATTTTTCTATATCTAAGGTTATAATATAAGACTTATCTTTAAGATAAAGATAGTTCTTTATAAGGCAACTACTAGATATATAATGCGTAAGACCGCTAACTATATTAATATTAAGCTAAGGAAAATACAGCGTATTTTTAAGCACTAAGGTCCTATATTTAGTTAGATTTTTCTAATATAGGACCTTAAAAATAGCACTACTATAACCCTTAGCGTAAATAGGACTACCACTAGTTATAATAGGGTTAGATTCCCCCTTTTTATAAGGGGTATAATCTCTAAAGACCTCCCTAGAATTAACTATATATATAGTTAAACCTATATTATATAATAGGGCCTTTTTTATATCTTTACTATAATAATTAAAACTATTTAAGGTCTTAATTTCTTGTTTTTTATTATCTAATTTACTAGAGCTAGATTTAGAGCTACTATTACTAGAGCTCTTATAACTAGTCTTGTAAAGACTAGGTTTCTTATATAGTTTAAGAGCACTATTAGAAAGGTTATAATTTCCTAGTATAAAAGACCCCTTTATAGAGTCTTTATTATCCTTTTCATCTAATTTAGAACCCTTTTACTTCTTTTTCTTCTTCTTAGAATTAGAATTAGAAAAGCTCTTATTTTCTTTTAAGTTTTCTTTCTTTTTCTTCTAACTTTTAGGGGCTTTTTCTTTCTCTTTAGCACCCTTTTCTTAGTCTTTAGCCCTATAATTTAGAGCTTTAGATACTATAGATAATTTATCCCTCTATTCTACTAGAAGGTTAGCTATTAGAAATTAAAGGTTTAGGGCTTTTATAGGTACCCCTATAGCCCTATTTATACGCATACTAAATTATTGCCTCTTAGCCTACTAAGGGAAGGTTAATTTAAGGGATTAAAGATATTAATTAATAGGATTAATAGGATTAATTAGTACCCTAAAAATTAATAATCTAGCTAGTAGATTATTAAAGACTGCATTAAAGGACTCTAAAGATCCCTTATAATTCTAAAAATTTAGGTTATAAAATTCTAAATATAGAGACCCTCTTTAGATTTTAACGCTATATAAATACTGCCTTATAAGTAGATTATAGGCTTCTTTAGGTGATTTTTGCTAAGTTATAGCGGCCTATGGACCTTCTGTATAACTATCCCTTAGTAACATTAGGATAATAGCTTGGTTAGGGTCCCCTAGCGCCCTAGAACTCTCTGGTTTATCTAGAAAATTAGGCATGCCTAAAGCTCTAAATTAGATAGCTAGGGCTTATTTCTATTATTCAAAATTTTTAGCTCCTTTAAGCCTAGCAGTCTCTAAAAAGCTATAAACCCTCTTATTGAATTCCTTAATAATTAAATTATTAAAGGTAGCTTATATAAAGCTAGATTTAACTTGTTATGCTTATTCTAGATTCTGACTAGTAGGTTTAGCCTATTCCACACCCTCTATATAACTATTTACAGTAATAGATAGGCTCTCTAGCTTCTCTAATAGCTTGTTAATAGTTGCTTGTTGCTTAATAGCCTGCTTTTTTAGCTAGTTATTTAGAACCTCTTGCGCACTAGGGGGCGATTATACCCCCTTTCCCTTTGATTTAGTATCTATCTTCCTATTTTATAGAAGGGAAGTCTTCTATTCGTGCTAAAATTCCTTTTTTATAGAAGAGAAAATAACTTCTATCCCACTAATTTTTCTTTTTTATAGAAGGGAAAGCTTCTATTCTCTCTAAATTTCCTTTTTATAGAAGGGAAAACTTCTATAATTGCGGGTCCTTCCTATTTTATAGAAGGGAAGTCTTCTGTAACTATAATAATTCCTTTTTATAGAAGGGAATTAGCTTCTATCTCACAGGTCCTTCCTTTTTTATAGAAGGGAAGTCTTCTATAACTAAATGTAAAAGTGGTATAAAAAGAATCTATAGTAATAAATAACTAGGCTTATAACCTATTAAAATATAGGGAGCTAATGCTAGCTAGTAATAGCTGTATAAGTGCAAGCTCTATAGTCTAGGACTAATAGAGCCGCAACGCTAATTTTTATTAATGTAACGTAATAGAAGTAGTAGTAGTTATTAACTAATAGAATTTAATTTAGATTACTTTTATAGTAACTAATAGAGTAATAGAATTAATTTTAGTTAGTTTATTTAGGCAATGTAGCTATTAGTTAAGAGGCCTAGCTAACTAGCTAGATTAAAAAGATCTTCTTCCTCTTATAGACTTACTAACTATATTAGTAGGCCTAGGCCACTAGTGGGGTCTTATAAGCCACTTTTTATTTTCTATAAAATTTATTTATATATAAAATCTAAAAAATTAACTTACCACTATATATACTAGTAACCTATATACACTAAATTTTAGTCTAAAAAATATTACTATATAAAAAGAAAGCCCTATCTTCTAGTAATAATTTACTATATATAAGACTTTTATATAACCTCTAGTTAAAGAGAAAATCGCTATTAAAGATAGCTATAGGGTAAGCTGCTTATATTACCACTATAGGGTAGTTTGCTTATATTACCCTAGCTTACCTAATTACTTATGGTTAGGGTTATAGGCATACTTATACCCACAACACTAATTAACATTAGTTATCCACATGGTTAGTTATAGCTATTAATAGCTATAACGTAGTTATTTATAATCACCTTTGTAACCGTTAATAGCTACAGTGTAGCTATTAAGCTTGCAGTGCAAGCTTAGTAATATAAAGGTTCTTTGACTAGAAAGGGCTAAAAATAGGTCTTATTTTTAACAGTACTATAATCCTAGAGTATTTATAAATAAAGTGTTAGTAGAAGTTATAGAACCTAAGAAAGGACTATATATCCTTAAAGCTTATAAGCTCTCTCTATTCTTAAATTATATTAACCTAGTGTATATTTATTAAAATTCTATTAACTAATAGAATAAACCCTAGGAATTTTACTAACTCCTAGTAAAATAAGCACTTTAAGGGTTTTATATATAACTTTACTAACCTTATATATTCTAAAACTTCCTTAATATATATAGTGTACTTCTCCTATATTTTTAAGAAAATAAGGATATTATCTAGATATATTATATAAATAGTATTAACTAGCTTATAAAGTGCTTTATAAATATAATTTTAGAAAGTAGCTAGTGTATTAGTTAACCTAAAAGGTATTATAAGGTATTTATAGTATTTATAATAAGTATAAAACGTAGTTTTTTACTTATTACCTCCTTTAATATAAATTTAATAGTATATATTCTTAATATTAATCTTTAAGAAGTAGTAAGCTTCTTAGTATTAGTTAAGAATCTCTAAAATTAGGGGGAGAGTATAGTAATTCTTTTATATTACTTTATTAAGTCCTTAATAATCTATATATAAATAAAGTATCCTATCTTTCTTTAGTATAAATAGAATAGGTATGCCTATAGGGCTCTTAGAGGGACTTATCTAGCCTTTCTATAGGTTATTATTAATATATTTATAAAGCTTCTTTAGCTTACTTTAGAAAAGAGAGTAAATTAGTCTATATAGGGGCGTGGCCCTAGGTACTAGGTTAATAGTGTAATTAGTCTTTTTTCTTAATAGTAGGCTTCTTACCTTATCTAATATAAATATATCTTTAAACTTATATAGTTTCTAAGAGATATCTTTAATAGTTTTATATACTTTTACCTCCTTATTATCTTTAAGGGTAATAAACTTATTTTCTATAACCCTTATAATAGCATATATAATTGTCAGGTGCACACGTACGCGGGTGGCCTAATAACCAATTGTAAGGTGCAATGCAAGCGATAGCTAGCATTAGTGGATCTTTTGGTCTAATAGCTTACCTAGCACACCTTCTAGGTTCTAATATTAATACTAGCTATTATGGGTCTTCTAGTTATACTAGTCCTAGGTTTAAGTCCCTATGTGGTGCGGTTAAATTGCTAGGCTAGGTATCTTATATTAGGCTTATAGGGCAGGTATAGTTACGCCCATAGGGGTTACGTGCACTAGGTGATGTATAGGCCTAGCTATTATGCGTACTAGGCCTTAGGGGTTTATAATTAGTTAATTATCCTAGAGGCCACGGAGGTCTAGGCCTATCCAAGTTCCTAGGTTACTACGTGCTAGTAGGGCTAGTATAGCTTAGGGTAAGCCTTATAGAGTGAAGGGATAATTGTCAGGTGCACACGTATGTGGGTGGCCTAATAACCAATTATAAGGTGTAATGCAAGCGATAGCTAGCATTAGTGGATCTTTTAGTCTAATAGCTTACCTAGCACACCTTCTAGGTTCTGATAATAATAGACTTATTACACATTATCTTTATAAATTTATAAGGAGTTAATAGTAAAAAGGCTACTTTCCTTTTCTTAAACTACTATTCCTATAAATATAGGTAAAAGTATATATATTCTTTTATAAGAGTATATATTCTAATTAATATAAGGCTTTCCCTTACTCTTAGGTCTTTATCTATAGCTATATATAGTAGCTTAAGGTTTTTTTTTTTTTCTCTTAAGTCCTTAATTATAATAAGTACCTTATAGACACTATATTAAGGGACTATAAGAGCTCCTACTACCTTAATAATAAGTACTATAGCCTTAGCCTAGTTAAGTTTATAGGTTCTTATAAACTTAATACTAATTATATTAATCTTAGTATAACTATTTAGATTAGCTACTATTTTAATATCTTTATACTTATAGATAGTAACTAGTGTATAAAACTAATACCCTATTAGCACCTTAGTATTAGAGGTAGAGGTAAGGGTATTTACTTCTACCTTAGGGAGTTTTCTAGGCTTTCTTAGGGCTTTTTCTTAGGTTTTCTATAGTAATATATAAGGTATCCTATACTATTATAGTTAAAACACTATATCTTATCTCTAGGTTTAGTATTATTTAAGTAAGTAGCTAGGCCCTTTTCCTAGTCCTTATTTCTTTAATCTTTATAAGGTCTATAACCTTATAAGGAGTTATTCCTATAGTACTAAGGGTTTTTATATAGGCCTTTATCTCCTAATTACTTAGGCTTTTACTTATTCTTTAGTATAGTCTTCTAAAACTACTAGGTAAGTTATATAATCTCTTCTTAAGTCTTATTAGTAATAAAGGTATATAGGTTAATATAATCCTATAGGTTAGGGAGTAGCTTTATAAAGAATATAAGAGTATAAGTCTTTTCTAGGGCTTTTTCTAGGTATTTCTCTAGTAAATCTAAGAAAATACTAAACTTAATAAGGCTTTAACCCTTATACTACTTTATATTCTTTAATTATATTACTATTTATATATTATAATTAGTAAAGTCCTAAAGTAGTGTAAGTATCTAAGCCTAAAATTTATCCTAGTTATCTTTAAGGTTATCCTAGCTATTAACTTACTATTCCTTAAGGTATTTATTCTATCTTACCTTATAATTAATATATATATAGTTAAGTATAAAAAGAATCTTCTAGTAATTATATTAGAACTTTTTCTTTACCTTATTAAAGGTATAGTTTAGATTATTAATCTATATCTTATACCTCTATAGGTTTATAAGGTATTAGAGATTAGTAATATTCTAGACTTTAACCTCTTAGCTACTATAGCTTAAGGAAGTACTAGCTTTTTACTACCTTTTTAATTATTTTTCTTTAGTATTATACTATAATAAATCTTAGAGCTTTTACTCTCTTTTTTATAGTTTCTAGAGTTTCTTAAGCTAGGTAATTTACTTTACTATTACTATAGCTTAGGTATAGATAGTAAGGGGTATATTTTTAGTTATAGTACCTATAGAATATAGTGTATTCTTAGCTATAGTATTACCCTTATCTAGTAGCCCTTAGTTATTATCTAATATTACTCTTATAGATTAGGTAGTTCTCTCTTTTATATTACTCTTAGGTACCTAGTAGGAAAAGCTTTAGAATTATAAGAATAAAGGATAGCTAGGTAAGAGGTATAGGGGTACTTATATATTTACTAAAGCTTACTAGGTCTAAGTATATTATATATATAAGTCACTAGCTTATAGCTAGTAGCTTACTAGCATTACATAGACCTAGCCCTAGGGCGTGGCTTGTCTACGGGGTGCGCTAGTGTAGTGCACCTATGTTATAAGTGGGGCCTCACACCCTTATCTTCTTACTTTAAATAATATAAGACTTTTAAAGAGCTTTATAATATAGCCTTATAAGCTTTTTCTTATAACTAGATTATTAGTAAAGGAAGTATTACTATAAGCTTTAAGTTTAGGGTTATTACTATTAAATTTAATTAAGAGATTTACTTATATATAACTATACTCTAAAGCTTTTTTTACTACTTCTATATACTATAGCCTTAGGTATTAAAGGTATTATAATAGTTATAATACTATAAAGGTAATATTTAGCCTTATAATAATTATAGAATATAATAAGGTACTAACTAGAGATTAATATCTTTTTAAATCCTTTATATTAACCTTACCTTTATAAGGATTAAGTAAAATAGTAATTATAAAAGCTATTAGCTTTTAATCTAGGACTTTAATATTAAATTTAATTATAGCTTTATTCTAATAGGATTTCTAATTAAGCTATAATTACCTATTAGTATAATCTCTAATAATTTTAACTCCTAAGAACTATTATAATTTACTAAGGTCCTTAATATTATACTTATTAAAGAGTTTCTCTTTAAATTTATTATAAAAAACTAACTTTCCCTTTATAAATAAAGCTATAAGGTTATTATTATAAAAAAAGATAATTAATCTATTCTTAATAAATATATAAATATCTTTAAAGATTTATATAAATCCTTTACTAACTAATTATTTAATTAATTCCTTTATCTAAAGAAAAGAAGCTTTATATAGCCTATAAATAGCTTATAATAGCTTAAGATAAGCTTATTTATCCTTAAAACCTAGTAGTATCTTATAATATATCTTTTTATCTAAATCTAAGTTTAGAAAAGCTATAATAAAGTTATATTAGTAAGCTTTAAGGTTAAAATAGTATAAGATAGCTATAAGAAGCCTAAATATAATACTTACTAGTATAATAGCTTATATAAAAAGGTTTCTTTTTATTTATTAATTCCTAAGTATATATAATTAAGCTTTATACCTTAAAAAGTAGCCTAATTAATTTAGCTTATAGTTTGTTAAGCGGAAAATAACACCCTAAAAGACATAATGCTAGCCTACGGTCATAAGTAGCTCTAAAGCCTATATATAATAGAGGGGTTAATTGTCTTAATAATATTAATCACAATAATAGCTAGAGATATCTTATTATATAGAGATACTCTAGATTAAATAGTCTATTAGATTAGAAGTGCTATCTTAATTAAATAAGGGGAATAATCTTAGTTTATTTTATAGTAAATATAGGTAAAATCTTAGCTAAAGCAAAACATAGGGGTAATCTTAAGAATCTCGTGGTGTGTAATAACTATAAAAAGAATCTAGCTATAGGTAGTCTCTTTATAGATTAAATAGTCCCCTTGCTTAGATAACTAATATTATTATTCCTTATTGTGTTATCTATCTTAATAATCCCTAGTGCTTGTCATCGCGATCGCGTGTTTCTAGGCGCGTATCTTATGGCACACAATAGGTAAATACCCAAGTAAGCCCTAAGATCTTAATATATAAAAAGACTTTTAATTAGCTAACTTTAATAGTAACCTTATTATTAATAGCTTTATTATACTTTTTATCTTTTACTTTAATAAATACCTTCTCTTTAGAATATTTAGCTAAATAATTATAATAAGTAGGAGGTAAAGGAAGTCTTAATATATAAGGCTTTTCCTTACTCTTAGCTCCTAGGGTAAAGGTAGTAGTAAAGGCTTTAAGAAAATTATTATTATTAATATTAGGGATATCTAGATTTATATCTTTATAATCTATTTTAGGTAGATTTAGTAAATTATTAATACTTAATAGTCTATAATCTAAAAAATCTATTTATTAATTTAGTAAAGTTAAAGAAGTTAGAAAAATTAATTTCTATAATTCTTTTTCCTTTTTTTCTTTAATTAATTAATTATAATTATATTAAGGTTCTTATAATTAAATTAGAGGTAAGGGAACTAAGGTCTATAGTAGCCCTATATTTATATTCTTAATTTTATAGTTATTAACTAGCTCTTAAAGGAGGCGTTTTTTAGGCTTTTTTCCTTAATTAAAAGGTCCTTTTCTTAAGTATAGTAAATTAACTTATTAAAGGTAATATAGCTTAATAAAAACTAGTAATTTCTCTATATTATTAGTACCTAAATTAGATATTAGGTAAAGGAGATATATCTAGCTAGATAACTAATATAAGCCCTTTAAGAAAGCTTTAGACTTATTTTCTAAAGCCTATTATATATTATTATAGAGGCTTTATAACTAAAAGATTATAAATAACTTAATAAAGCTTCTAGCTTTTTTAGTAAGTAGTTTTATTAAAGCTTATTCTCTTATAGCTATTTATTAAGAGCTTAATATAGTAATAACTAATCTAATAACTTCTAAGGCATTTAATTAAGGATATAAATAGCTACTTCTATAGCTATAGGCTAAAGATTCTCTAGAAAGCTTACTTAAGTTATTAGAGTTATTATAATCCTTATTATTACCTCCCTAGACTATTTAGTATAACTATTTTAATATAAATAAGCTAGACTAGACTTCCTAATAATAATGCCTTTATTTATAATCTCTATCTCTTACTTCTTAGTCTAAAAGGTAGTCTCCCTATTAGTAATTATAACTATAATATAGATTCTAAAGGTCTTTATATAATATACTTCTAAATAATTAAAATAAGCTATAATATTAGTCTTTATTAGAATTATAAAGATATGATATAGGCCTATTACCTTATAAGTAAAAAGAGTAATATAATAATTCTTATTATAGCTTTATAATTAAGAGAGAAGGTTATAGGTTATAACCTAAAGAGGTCCTAAGGGTAATAAATCTATCTATAGGACTTATAATATTTACCTCTATGCTTTAGCTATATAGTAAATCTTATATTTACCCTTACTTTACTCTTTTATTAATATATCAACCTTTTAAAGTACTTAATCTATTATATCCTTAGATTCCTTACCTAAATAAGCTATTCTTATATACTAAAGATTTACTTTAGTAGTTATTAGTAGTTTTAGCTTATAAGAGTTCTCTATAATAGTAAATACTATATTAAGGCTATTCCCTTTAATATATAGTTATATACTAATAATAATAGTCTAAAAGATCTTATAATTATCTCTTACTAGGTTTATAATAATCCCTATAAGGTTATTCTACCTTATATCTTTTTTTTAAGAAGTTAAAGTAATATAAGATTTATAAAGAAGTCTAGTTAATACTATACCTTTAATAATATAAAGGTTTAACTATTTATTAAGGTAATCCTAGCTATACTAACTCTATAAGCCTTAGTAACTCTATAGCTAGCTTAAATACTAGGTTAATTATTATAATTAAGGTTAATAAACTAGTATTTATTATTAAAAATATAGGCTAAGGTATTACTATTAAGTATTACTTATAATCTTTCTTAGGTATAAAAAGCCTCTAAAAATATATTTATAACTATAAATATAGTATTTCCCTTTTTCTTATTATCTTATATACTATTTTTCTTAAGCTATATATTATAAGCCTTTTATATATCTTTAGGTTAACTTTTTATGACTTTTTTTACCTTTTTTAATAAATCTTTATTAATAATCTAATTCTTTAGTAAGTAAAGTATTTTATAGGTTTTCTAAGAGTTTTTTAACTTCTTAACCTAGTGCTTTTTATAGTAAATATAAGGCTTTTTCTTATTTTTATTAAGATTATCCTTAGTTTTACTATTAAAGGTTAGCTTTATACTAAATATCTCTTTAGTTTTACCTTAAGATTTTCCTTAAGCTTTAATTAGATATCTTATTCTTATAATTATATTATAGAAATTAAGGGTTTAACTCTTAGTCTTAGTAGTAAAAAGAAAAGAGTTAATTTAAGTAAAAATTAAAGAAAATTATATTCTAATTATATTATTAATTATCTTAATTAGTAAGTTACCTTTAGTAATTAAGTACTTTACTTAATAATAATACTTATAGCTAATTAAAGTATTAGTAAGCTACTTATTAATATTAACCTTTACTAGGTTTTATTTAATAATCTTATTAAAATTAGCCTTTATATAATATCTTAAGGTTCCTAATAAGGGTATTATATTTTATATTAATTCCTTAAGCTTCTTATAAAGAAAGATATACCTTAAAGTTATTTACCTATACTTACTTTCTAGTATTAAGATAAACTAATTATAGTATTCTCTTATAGTATTTATAAAACTTTAATACTAACTATTAAATACTTAATATTACTTACTAAGAATAGTATACTATGCACTATCTTTAGTATTATTAGGTTACTAAGAGTATTTAAAGTATCTCTCCTTAGGTAAGCTACTAGAAGTTATACTCTTTAAAGGTTATTACTCTTATTATTAAGTACTAGTTATTATAAATCCTAAGCTTTATAACTATATTTAAGGTCTCTTAATTAAATTATTTAGTAAAGGTATTATAGTTATATTTATAGCTTTTCTTTTTATTAGAGTTTTTTTTCTAATAAGAATTAGTAGCTTTTAAAGGTATTCTAGCTATATAATTAAATCTAGACTAATAAAGATCTAGATATTATCTTTAATAGCTTTTACTTTTATTATCTTCAACTATAAGTCTTAATAATAAAGTTCCTATAGCTTAACTACTAGCTTATAGCCCTTTAAAGTAGTTTCCTTAGATATTATAAAAATATATTATTATTATAAATTATTAAACTTTAATTTATAAAGATTTTCCTTACTACTAGGGTTACCTAATTATAATATTAATAAATATATATAATTAAACCCTATTCTTTTACTAGGATATACTAAATATAATAATTAATTAATTAGAATTAACTTAATAAAGGTATTTAATTAGAAAGAAAGGTTTTATTATTATAAATACTAAGTAATTACTATTATATTAGACTATATAGCTAGGATTAGAAATAAAGGTATAGATTAAGTTATTTTACCTTATAAGAGAGCGTAGACTATAGTTTAAATAACTAAGTACTACTTATACTATAGGGAGTGTTATCTATCTATATAAAATATACTATATATCTACTAAAGGTCTAGAAAATAACTAGGTAGGTGGGTCCTAGTGTCCAAGTTATCTGCATGCGGTTGAATGCTTGCGACGAGGTGCAACATCGTTCCTGCCTGTGCCGTCGTCCCTGCCTGTGCCGTCGTCCCTGCCGCCCGTCGTGTCGTGCCGTCGTGCCGCTGTGCTCGGCGCTCGCTCGCTTATTAACTCGCTGCACTCTCTCACCTGCCTTTTGCCCGCAACCGCCCGCCACCGCCCGCAACAGCCACCGCCCGCAACAGCCACCGCCCGCAACAGGCAGGCGTCATCGTCACTCCTCCCCCAGAGTCTCTCCAGCCTCTCCCAAGTCTCTCTCCCAGTCAAACAACTCGATAGCCCGGCCCTCAACTTCGCCCCTTTGTTGAAGCAGCACTCTTTTTCTTTTCTTTCCTTTTCTTTTCTTTTCTCCTTTGGCAGCAATCTCCCCGAATCAATCATCCCTAGGTCCGGGAGCGGCCCCTCTTCGACGCAAATATTACCTCGCCGACTTCTGCACTCTCCTCTCCAACACCCGTCATTTGCGTCGGATCCCGATATCGCCATTCACCTGTGGCAATATGCAGTACGTTCGAAACCTCAGCGACTCCGTCTCGACAGCATGGAACTCGATCAATCCCGCGACTCTCAGCGGTGCCATCGATGTCATCGTCGTCCAACATGATGACGGCACCCTGGCCTGCTCGCCCTTTCACGTGCGATTCGGCAAGTTCTCGCTACTACGTCCTTCTGAGAAAAAGGTCGAGTTCAAGGTCAATGGCATCAAACAGGACTATTCCATGAAGCTGGGAGAAGGCGGCGAGGCCTTCTTCGTATTCGAAACCACAGAAAATATCCCCGAGTCCCTCCAAACCTCTCCGCTTGTTTCCCCAGCCAGTAGCCCGGGTCTGGGTCCAGAAGAAGCACCGTCTGGACTCAACGATCCAGACCCTCTTGATCTCGACCAAGACATGACCAGCGGCTCTTCTCGGCCCGTGCAATCTGTGCTTCAGACACAGCCAGACGAAAATGGTACGCGCTCCTCCCGGCCAACCCCTCTTCTTCTTTGGGCTTGGTACTGAACAAGATGCTAGGAATCATCACTCCGCTCTCAACGTCGCCAGATGCGCTCAAGCCGCGACCTGCCTCCGGCGATTGGTTTACAACTTTATCGAGACCTCGCAGCGAGGACATTCTGAGGGAATCTGCCAGATCGGTAGTCCGCGAGGACGAATCGGAACATGATGCAGGAGGCTCAAACGGGTCAGAACGGTCGTATAGTCCCCCGCCGTTGGGGATGGAGCGGGCCAAGACTTTGGCCAAGGAGCTTTCGGCAGCAAACATCCCCAGTCGTGTCACGGAAACCGGTGATCTGATGCTCGACATGACTGGCTTCAAAAGCTGTGAAGAGGACATGCTGCAAGCTGAAATCCTTGCCAGAAAGATTCTCTCCGAGGAGCTGCAAGGGAACTACGACATTGGCTCACTTTTCGGATTTGACGAGGAGGGCAACCTGTGGATCTACAGCAGCGAAGAAGCCAAGCAGGCAGCCATGAATAAGACCATCGAGTCTTCGTTGAAGGCTCATCGTCACAACACAGCGGCAGATGCCATCTCTGACCCCGGCTATCAGAGCGACGCTAGCGACGTCACGAGCAGCCCTCGCGTACCCTCGCACCGACGATCCGAATCCGATGCCGGCCCATCTGGTCTGCAGACCCCTCCTCGGACTCCTTTGGGCTCCGGATATGCTGGGAGCCCGAAAATCAACTATGCCAAGACGCTGCGCTTGACTAGTGATCAGTTGAAGGCGCTGGGCCTCAGACATGGAGAGAACTCGATGAGCTTCACTGTGAATCGAGCAACCTGCTCTGCCAACATGTTCTTGTGGAAGCACGAGACTCCCGTCGTCATCTCTGATATCGACGGCACAATCACCAAGTCAGATGCTCTCGGGCATGTACTCAACATGATCGGGCGTGACTGGACACACACAGGCATTGCCAAGTTGTACAGCGACATTGCTCAAAACGGATACAACATCATGTATCTCACCAGCCGCTCTGTTGGGCAAGCAGACACAACCAGGACCTACGTCAACGGCATAGTCCAGGGGGGATGTAGGATGCCCCACGGCCCTACCATCTTATCTCCAGATCGCACCATGGCAGCTTTGCGCCGCGAGGTGTATCTACGCCAACCGCACGTGTTCAAGATGGCCACCTTGCGAGACATCAGCAGCCTCTACGGCCCAGACCACAGCCCGTTCTACGCTGGCTTCGGCAACCGTCTGACCGACCAGATCTCCTACCGCACGGTGGACGTGCCGAGAACGAGAATCTTCACCATCAATTCCAATTCGGAGGTGTCGCTGGATCTGCTCAGCCTCAACAAGCTCAAGATGAGCTACGTCAACATCAACGAAGTTGTCGACCATTACTTCCCGCCCGTCGCCACGCTGGTCAAGGCAGGAGGAGAAAACTACACCGACTTCAAGTACTGGCGCGACGAGCCACTAGAGCTTGACGAATTCTCAGCCAGCGACGGCGACGAGCCCGACGCCCCGGCAGACAACGAGAGCACGTACACAGACGACGACGGCGACGATGACGACGATGAGGAAATCGGCGATGGCCTCGTCGACAGTTACATCTCACGCGAGTCAATAGACGAAAGTGTAGACGACGACAATGTCGATGACCAAGAAGAGTACCTAGACGGCGAGGAAGGCGAGTACGAAGAAGACGAGGCCGTCTCCGATGACGAAGAAACTCGGCTCATCAGCCGTCTCTCAAAGGCCAAGATCTCAGACAAGGCAGTCGAGGAAGATGTCGGCGCAGAATTAATCACCGGGGTTGGTCATTTATCTCAGGAGAAGAAGGGTTGAGACAGAAAAGAGACAATATCAGAAAGAGAAAGCTAAAAAAGGGAGTAGATTAGCGGCAACGGCGTTGCGATCGAGTTCGAGTCGAGTCGAAAGGAAGTAGTCGTTGAACAGCCAGTGCAGATTCGACACACACCTGAGAGCGAGGGCGCGTCGTAGCCCGACGAGCCTCTTGTATGAAAAGGAGTTGTTGTTGTTGTTCGGAACAGAAAAATCAAAGTCCGGATTCACTCCTGCTTTGTACGTGCTCGTCGAGGGCGGAGAATACTCGTTTATGAATGGAGACTCTGGACAGCGCGCAATTTCTCATCATGGGCACCATTTTTATTGGGAAGTGGTGGGTGGCCCAGGATGGGACTGAGGCAATGGATGGGTGAATGGCATAGCGAGGCGTTGATACGACGACATTGCATCATGGGGCTGTACTGGGTAGAATATGGATGGTGGAGCGTTGATTTATCATTACCAGCTGTTTAAGTCACATTTGTTTTGAACATGTCACAAATTCGTCGTATCCTTGCATACGAGTCGTCGTTTCAGTTGACCCCATGGTATCAAAGGACTGTGTTCCCACTCTATACAAACCACTTGAAGTTGCTTCGATTCTTTGACCTTATCGCATGAATCTAGCACTACGAAAAAATAAGATAAAAAAATATACAATTTAAATAAAAACCACCCATCCCCGGTGAAGAGACGACGGCTACCGTTCACACATGTGCTTGAGACGAATCTCAACAGCCCGTCTATGGGCCTCCAGCTCCTCCACCTTGGCCAACTGCATGACTGCGGAGGCGACGTTCTTGAGGCCCTCTGCCGTGAGATTCGAGCAGGTGATGTGTTTCATGAAGGAGGCGAGGTTGACGCCAGAATATTGCTTGGCGAAGCCGTATGTAGCTGTGCGAGTGAGGGGGAGTCAGCATGAGGTTTCCGAGAGACGGGCGGGCGGGTCGTCGGGGGGTTTTGTCCCCCAATGAATGGATAGACCGAGACTTACGGAGGGAGTGGTTCACGCCGGCAGAGTAGTCGCCTACGCTCTCGGGGGTCCATTCGCCGATGAAGACGCTGCCTGCGTTGACGACCTGGTCTACCGTCTTGGCCGCGTCTCTGATCTGCAGAATGAGATGCTCCGGTGCGTACTCGTTGCTGATGCGCATGGCTTCCTGCATGTTCTTGACACGGACGGTGACGGAGTGGGCGATGGAGCCGCGGACAATGTCTACGCGGGGGAGGGCCACGGCCTGGTTGTGCACCTCGTCGTCAATGGCCTGGAGCTGCTCCTCGCTCAGGTCGACGGCTATGAGAATGACCTGGCTGTCTACGCCGTGCTCGGCCTGGGACAGCAGGTCGGACGCCACAAAGGCAGGGTTGGCCTCCCCGTCGGCAACGACGAGCACCTCGGACGGACCAGCGGGCATGTCGATGCTCACGCCGGCATTGGTGTCGTTGCTGACATGCATTTTGGCGGCCGTGACGAATTGGTTGCCGGGCCCAAGGATCTTGTCGACTTTGCTGACGGACTCGGTGCCGTAGGCCATGGCCGCGACGGCCTGGGCACCACCGGCGAGCACGATGCTCTCGGCGCCGACCTTGTGCGCGACGTAGACGATTTCGGGGGTGATGCTGCCGTCTTCCCGGGGAGGCGAGGCGAGCACGAGCTTCCGGCAACCTGCCACCATGGCCGGCACTCCAAGCATGAGGGCTGTGCTGGGGAGAACAGCAGTGCCGCCGGGGATGTAAAGGCCGACCCGTTCGATGGGTCTGGAGAAGCGGCCGCAGACGACTCCAGGCATGGTCTCTACTTGAAGGGGCTTGTCTTCCTTTTGCGCCGAGTGGAACTTCTGAATGTTTTCAAACGACGTGTCAATGGCCTCGATGGTCTCGGCATCCAGGTTCATGAGCTCCTTGGGAAAAGGAGCCTTGATGACTGGTGAGGTGAGTGAGGTTGCCTTTTCAAACTTGTGGGTGTATGACAGCAGAGCTTTGTCGCCATTCTCGCGGACGTCGTCGATGATGGGGGTGACGATTTTGAGAATGGCTTCGGGGGATTTCTGGGAGGGTCGCTGGAGAGCCTTGAGGAGCTCGGCTTCGGAGACCTTGGCGGAATCGATCCGCTGCATGGTAATTCGTGAGCCGGTAGGCTTCGCAGGAGAGTCAACAACGGCGGCGGGTTTGGAAGGTGCCGCGGCGGCGGTCTCGCTCTCGACGCCCTCCTTCTCTGCCCATTTCCCTTTGGCATTGCCAGGTCTTCGTGAAACTTTGAGGCTCTTTGCATCCAGGTTGGCCTCAATATCAGCCAAGCTAGCGCCAGCGCTGATGGCTTTGGTCAAAGCGAAGTAGATTAGGTCAGCGGCTTCAAAGGCGACTTCCTGAGGTGTCTTGGCGTCGCAAAGTTCCTCCGCCTCCTCCATGATCTTGGCCCGCAAGAGCTTCTCGTCGGAGAACAACCTAGCGGTATAAGAGCCCTCTGGGGCAGACTGCTTCCTTGACAACAGGGTCTGCTCCAGGGCGGGTATGCCATGCAGGTTGCCGAAGCATCCAAACTGTTGCAGGTGGCAGAAACGGCCCTTCTGCTTGACGATGAACTTCAATGTGTCGTTGTCGCAGTCCAAAGCCACCCGGACGAGCTCTTGGGTGTCCCCCGAGGTGGCCCCCTTGATCCACAATCCTCGCTTGCGGCTTTGGTACACTCCAGTCTGGGTCTTGAGGGCCTCGAGGATGCTCTCGTCGCTGGTGTAGGCGAGGCCGAGCGCGACGCCAGCCTCGTCAGTCACAACGGTGGGGATGAGGCCGTCCTGGCGATCCGACTTCCAGTAACTGGCAATGAGTTTGGACAGCAGCAGCTTGTCGGTGGCAGATTTGTCAGTGGTGAGACCAGTGGAGGGCAAAACGGGAATTGCATTGGCTTGCTTGGCGACCTCGACGAATTTGTCGAGAGGCGTGCCGTCGTCAATCGGGCGCAGGTAGAGATTCCTGGGTTTGGTCGATTGAGCGGCCTCGATCAATATCTGTGATTCGGCAGCGGACAGATCAAAGTCCTTGATCAGCAATCCGTGCTCCGACGCGGCGGAGAGGTCGGGCTTGGAGATGACGGGGAGCACTCTGTCGCCGAAATCGGTGAACTGTGACAGAGTTTCGGGTGCAACGAAGACCTTGCGCGCCCCGCGATCCAGCAGGGAAACCACATCGTCCCGAGATTCGAGAGCGGTGGCATCGATGTGAGCGTGGAATTCGTAATTGTGGCGATTGAAGAAGCGAATGAGCTTCTCTTGCGTCTTGGGCGTGGCTTGCAAGAAGGGATTTCCCAGCAGCGACACTTCCTCGCGGGTCAAGCCGTCGAGTTTGGCCAGGCCCGGTGGCACAGCGACGCTGATGAGAAACGGCAAAGGGAGTTCGGTTTCCATGATGAGGCTATTCTCGGATCAGCCAAGACCTTGAGAATCTTTGATCTCCCGAGTGGCTGCCGAAAGATACGCAGCTCAATTGAGACGACGGGATATATTGTAAGTGTTACTGCAAGTGAGTCAACCGCCAAGACGCTTCAAGCTGGAAAAAGCTCATTGGTGGGGCAGCTGTCAGCAGTTGATGGCAGTTGTTGATGGCCCGCCGACATTCGGGCGCTTACAGAAATATCAAGTTAATATCCGCCCAGCGCCATTGGCCAGCCAATGCTTCCATGTCCGGATTAACGCTCCATCCGCTCCATCCTAGCCTCGGACCTTCTTGTGCCTCCAAGCTCCAACGTCGTTCAAGCATTCCCAGCTTCGACTTCACGTGTTGCGACTTCGTCAACGACCTCCACCGAGTTGTTCTGCTCATTGCATTTCACAGACCAGCGCACTTCTCACCAGATGCAAAATCAGTAGGAGCGAGAATTCTCTTCCCTGGCGACGCCTGCGCCCCAAACCCCCGTGCAGCGCATCATCTACCCGCCGCTCTCCCACACCAACCCACCACCATCAGATTCAGCATGGCATCAAGTCAACCCCAAACAAACGGCGTTGTCCCCTCGGCGAATGCCTTGCAAAGTGCAGCCACCGCTCCAAACACACAATCTGCCGCCCCCGCAGGGCAACCCGCCGGCGCACAAGCTCCTGCGCAGCCCACCAGCACCGCCGACCCCCGACCTCGCGACTCGCGTCTGATTGAGCTCCTCCTCACCTCACAAGGCGTCACCGCCTACGAGCAACGAGTCCCGCTTCTCCTCCTTGACTTCGCATACAGACACACCTCGTCCGTTCTCAACGACGCTCTACATCTATCCGGCGACCCCTACGTCACCCAAGCAGGCTCAAAACCATCCGCCACCTCGGGAGCAACTGCCCTGGCTGCTGGCGATGCTCCCATCACCGCCAATGGCGTGAAGCTAGCCATCGGGGCCCGCCTGGGCTATCAGTTCCGTGGAGGGAGCAGCGGGGGCGGCATCAGCAAGGACTACATGCAGGAACTCGCGAGAGAACGAAACAAGGTAGCGTTGCCGAGGATCGTTCCGAATGAATGGGGTGTCCGACTTCCCAGCGAGCGCTTCGTGCTAAGTGGAACAAGTTGGGGCCTCAAGGACATGTGGGATGAAGCCGGTGATGACGACCACGACCACGACGACCACGCAGGGGGTGGGGAGGGAGGAGATGCCATGCAAGGTATCGAGGGGCCTGAACCTGAAGATGTCGGCGGCGATGGTGTCGAGGGAGGCACCGTGGATGATGTCTTTGGTGACGACGTTGATCAGGAGATGGCCGAGTAAGATGGGCGGGGGGTGTTTTGTGCTTTAGTGCAGTGCAGCCGAGCTGCCATTGCAGGCTTCATTCTACAAAGAACGGTGCTTGGGTCGGCGTTTCCGGTATTTGAGGGCAGACAAAAGGGTCTGCGGGCAGCATATTCCTTGAAAATTACAACTCCGTCGGGGAGTGAGGTATAATTTCGGACAATTCGAATCTTGATTATGGACATGTCTGTTCTTGACCATGGTGGCATGGCATTGCCCTATTATAACTAGGCTCAGTCCGGAAAAATGCTGTCATCCATGTAAATTCATCTACTGTAGGCAGAAAGACACGACGGGTTCCAAAACTCGACATAATCATTCAATAGCACATATTCAACATGTTGATTCGACAAAGTGAAACACCAGATTTTAGACCCCCTCCCCCCCAATTCTGACTACTTGTATGAACAAAGAGAGAGCTTTATGGTACACTAGGCCTTTAGTTAAAACGGCATCTCATACACTCTATACCCGATTCGCGCTTTTGCCAACTCCAAGGGTCCACCGCCAAACTTAGAACTTGGGCTTCATGGTGTTCCTCAGTCTTTGGTAGTCAAACAACGCCTCAATGCTCCCGACGGCACTAATAGCAATGTCCTTGTCCCACAACTTGCCGTTGGCAAAGTCCATGACATCAGTCTCGGTGATGGCATCAATCTTGCGCTCGATCTCGCCGGGCATCATGCGGCGGCCAGTGGTGATGATTTGGCGACCAATGTCCTCAGCGACGGCGGTGGTGCCATCGAGAGACAGAAGAATCGAAGCCTTCAGTTGAGCCTTGGCGCGCTCGACTTCAGCCTCACCGACATTGGTGCAAAGACGCATCCACTCACGAATGGAGAAGTGGACGAGATCGTCGAGGTGGGTGATGTTGTCGGTGCTAAGGTAGATACCCCACAGACTGGCAAAAAAAAAAAAAAAAAACCATTAGTTCATGTACCGCGATGGATTCGCACATGTTTTTATGCGACTATTCGTAGATTACTTACCCAGTATCGCTGTAGCTGGTAGAGAAACTCATGAAGCTATTGGCGAGCTCGTGTCGGTGGACCAAGCCGCTGAGCTTGCTGCCCTGGTGAGGAGCATTGCCCATGGCCTTGTCGTAGTTGCCAACGATAGCCTGGGTGACCAGAGCAGTAAAGTAATCCTCAGAGTTCCAGCTAACACCCTCGACAGCAATGGCAACGTTGGCGGTGCCCATGGTGTCATCACGAACACGGACATCAGAGCCGATGAAATCAGCCCTCTTCTTGGATAGCAGATAGGCTTGGTTCTCTGGGCTCTTGCTGGGAAGACGGGAGAAGTGCTTCTCGGCCAGTTCAACAAGCTGCTCATGGGGGATGCCGCCGGCACCGACAAGAACCATGCGGTCAGCGGTGTAGTTGCTCTTGATGTAGTTGGTGAGCTCGGTTCGGGTGATATCGCGGATGTTCTGGCGGGGACCCAAGATGGTGCGGCCCAGGGGCTGGTGCTGGAAGGCAGTAGCATGTAGATGATCGAAAACAACCTCCTCGACTTGCTTCTCAACCTCCTCAGACTCGCGCAGGATGACATCGCGCTCACGTTCAATGGCGGACTCCTCAAGCTTGGAGTTCTGCAGAATATCGGACAGGATGTCGACGCACTGGGGCACATCGGAGTTGAAGGCCTTGGCAAAGTATACGGTGTTCTCGCGCTACAGGCTGTGTTAGATCCCTTTCATTCTCGTTCCGGGTGTCTCCCTGAGAGGGGGTGTCAATGCTAACCGACGTGTAGGCGTTCAGGTGACCACCCATGTTCTCGATTTCGAGTTCTAATTGCTGCTGCGATCGCTTGGCGGTGCCCTGAGGGTTGGTTGTGTTAGCAATCCGAGAGCCAATTTCCGTCATCGCCAATAGCCTTTGCCCTACCTTGAAAGCCAGATGCTCGAGGAAGTGTGCGGTACCGTTGTTCTCGTCAGTCTCGGCACGGGAACCGGCGTCGATCCAAACGCCAACGGTCGAGGTTTGGGCCCATGGCGAATGCTCAGTAGCGACCTAGAATCCGCCAAGTTAGGTTCAAGTCACGGGATATATCTCGAGGCCAATTGAGCCCGGGCGGGTGGTACGCACGGTCAAGCCGTTCTTGAGTGTTGTGGTTTGAGTTTTGCCGACGCTGGAAGGAGTCGCGAAGCCACGGCGAAGTAAGCCGGTGGCCGACAGACCAGCACGGCTTCGCAGGCCCTGCGAGAGATTCAAAGCTAGTCTGCGAGACGCCATGGGGGGTGGTTTGGGTGGCTCGAGGATGGAACTGGGTGGTTTGATGAAATCTTTCGATGTCGCTCGGCCAAAGGGCTTTCCTGAGGTAATTTGTGGCCTGAAGCACCAGGCGTCCAGATTTTTGCCATTCCGACCAAGCTCCGAGGCTTAGCCTCACAGGCCATCGCATTGGTTCGCAAAGCCAATCAGAGGGCGGTATTACTAAACTAACAACCACAACTTCCTTGTCTCCATCCCTTATTGGTGTGACACGTGCATTGTGTACATACATTGATTGTCAAATGAGGAAAATCACCACTGCAAGTTTCGGTACTGATGAGCCTGTCCAGCCGCATTGTGCCAGCGCATTCGACAATTCCCCAGTTCAGTCCATCCTCGGAAGAATCAATTGTCTTGTCTTGCTTGGGTTCCCCCTCCTAAATAGAATGAGTTGGCTCCGCGCCGCGTTTGTCCGCCCGAGACTATGTGTCATGTTCTGTCTTGCTGACAGTGTGCTTAAATGCAAGCAAGTCACGGATGTTATTGACAGAACTGAAACACCATGACCTACACATTGAATGAGCACTTCACTGTGACCTCATCCCGCTGCAAATCGGTCAGATCCATCAACTCCCAAGCCCGCTCAACGTCAATCTCCAGTACGTGACAATCGCTTCCACTTCTTTCAACCGTCTCAAAAGGCGCGGGAATGTCTTGGATTGTAACCATAAAGTCGTCACCAATACTCATACTTGGAAGAGTCGATATGAACACGCCTTGTCCACGTCAGCCAGCGTTCTTCCGTCATTACCAGCGAATGGAAAGACACACATACCAAGAATACCCAATGCTTTCAAGCTACACATTAGGTACAATCGACCGGTCTTTGGTCTGAGAATCGAGCTGGTAGTGGTGAGAGCAGCGCAGCCAGTCATTTTACCGGTCAAGCCAACGAGACCAGCATGGCCGTCGATGTATTTGTGGCCCTCGAATGAAGTTACTGGAAAAGCACACAGAATCTCATATGCTCGCGTATCGAGCGAAATGGTGATCAAAGAAGTCGCTTGCTCCAGCTCCAGGGAAATGGGACCTGAGACCTTGCCGGTTGTATGAGCTCGAATGACGTAGTCAACGGATGGCACTATTCCAGGGAAATAGTCCAGTGGCACAAGTTCATTTATGCGTCTTTGGGACACGTTGAAAATCCCGAGAATGCCTGTGCCAGCTTGCGATGCGCCTATGTGTTGCCATCAGACACCATCATTCGCAGTGCAAAAACACGACCCAACCACTTACCATGGTAACTACCTATTTTCAACAGTGTGCTCCCTTCATACTTCTCGTAATGATGGATAGAGCTCCCGAGGGAACTAGGCCTGAGAACAATGGTCCGGCCAAGCGGCGTCAGTGCTGTCATTTGCTTGATGAGAGGCACATTATGCTTCCCTGGAACGTCTGTGATGTAGATCGGGCCACCGCTCACGCAACGAGCCGCAGCGTGGAACTCGGAGTGTTCGTGCACCGACTGAAACATATCCCAGTCGGGGACTACATTGAGAAACCGTGTGAATATGGCGTTGTGAGCATTAGCCCATATATGCCATGGGTGCGATGTAGGTTCATTGGGGAAATAGTCATCTGAGTTTCGCACTATTCTCTCCCGAGGTGACCGAGGTAATTGCGAGTGAAAAAGAGCTAGTGGAAATTGCGACATGCATGAAATGGCTTTTTTGCCGAAGTGCTTCTGCGATGCTTTGGACCACTCGTCAAGATAGGTCGAGCTCAGCTCGCGACGATCAGGTGCTTCCTTGAGCAAGTCGAGCATGACTTGACCGTCAGTCTTTACACCGTCGATTCCCGATCTTACTAGAAAGGTGTAAAAGTCGTCGTAGAACTGCGACAAATTCTCTTTGGCAACAACGGTAAGGGTTCGCTGGATCTCACCGCCTTGTGCTACGACTGACGTTTTGTACCTCTTGGCGATGACACCGTTTGGGGAGATGCCGCCCCAATATCCCAATAAGGCGTGCCACACTAGGACATGCCGGATATCTGGATGCGATTTTCGAATATTCGTGACTAAGGTTTTAAGACCGCTCGGGAATGCCTGCTTATCTGCTTCGAATTCAATCCACCCGTGCTGGGATTGGTCGTTTCCGGTGCGGTCGATGGATTGCCAGTTGTCATCAATGATGAGGTTTGTAATGTGAATCTTCTTTTGAGCCAGTTCCTTGACCGCGTCAAGAAGCTTTCCTTCCGAGAGTTGTTGACCTAGAGAATTCCAAGTGCCTGACCAGGTATTAGGCCAACTCCGGCATTGATACGGGACAAAGGCTTACAGAACCCTAGTCCATCATACCACTCGGCCTCCCATCGAGCTGTGGCTGTGGCTTTTGCGTGGAATTCGCAGCCGTTTTCATGCTCACCATGTGGCACAGTGCATGTTGACACCAGATTTCTCGCCTCATACATAACAGAAGCAACAGTGTGGTCAAAATCAGGCCCGTCAGATATCAAAACCTTGACAGTCCCTGCAGATGAAGAGTCGTTTCGGGCCTGGGAATGTCAGTTATCCGAGCTGCCACTAAAATCAGACGTTGCGATCATACATGGACACTGATAGTATTTTGGTCGGTGCTGCTGAATGTGGCCGACACATTGTCAACACCACTGACAGCCAGTAGTGTCATTGTCTTGCCTTGGCCACTTAAAAAGCAACACATGATAGCAGTCTGGTCTACGAGGAAGCGCGATGTGCCTTGTCGAGGGCCCAACCATGAGGGTCGGTGACGCACCAAGGCAAACCACCTGTACCGTATTAGCGACCGCTCTGGTTCGCTATGGGCAGCGTGTTGGAGCATAGCTGGTGAATGTATAAGATTGCATACAGCCTACCTCAGGAACGAGCCCCACGGCGTACCAATGTCGATGCTGCGGACAGATGAGTCCTTGCCGACCGAGCCCTGGATCGAACACTGCAAAGACCAAAGTCGGGTGCCGGGAGATTGACTAATCCCCGATGTGATCTTCCATTCGGGGTTAAGATCTGGAATCCGTGGTTGCAAGTTGTCCGAGAGGGATTCGGGACACTGCAGTAGCACAATTCCATCACCCAGGCCTTGCTCATCACGGGCCCATTCCCATGTCTTGTTTTTGGAAGGACGGAACTTGATGGTAAAGCTTGCACATTTCTGCATGGACAGTCGGCCAGAGAAGTGCAAGAATGTGCTTGCGGCTGGTTGTTTTTGTAGCATTCGAGCATCTAGGCATTGCTCAGTCCTGCCGAGGTTGGCTTCACGCCATTCCCCTTCGTCTACAGACGTCCACAGGGATACTTCCCATGGCTCCTGTGCACGATGGATGGACACTTCCAATACCACTGTGAGCCACGGGCGACTATTCTTGACCACGGTCACTTGTCCGAGGGGGGGATAGCTCTGCACCAGAGCCTTCATGTTTGTCATGAAGCACCGAAGTTGTGTTGGGAAAGACGGACTCCGAGTTGGTCAGTCGCGTTTACGATGTAGTGCGGAGGACGGAGTATATTGACAGGTTTACACATATTTAGTCCGTAACAAGTACGACGTCAGTATGGGTGAATTGGTAGCGTGGAAGTCAATCCTGGGAGGGGGAGGGGATGAAGGAGGGGATGAAGGAGGGGATGAGTCCGTGATCCACTTACCCTGGACGCCATCCAACGACAAAGTAGTCCGCAAGTAATAATACGTCGGTAACTCTGTATCAAACAAATATCAACTTCCAACTCACTCGCCTTCATCCCGCCGTCTGCGCAACCCCGTCCGTCTACTCATAATGACATAATCCGGCACCACAACCTTCCCCCCACGAAGCTTCCTCTCCCGTGGCGAGCACGCATCCACCCCGAACCCAAGCCTCTCGTAGAACCATCTCGCGTGCGTATTGCTCACAAAACAAGTGAGCATCACCTTGTCCACCGACTCGATCCGCTCGCCTGCTTCGACGAGCAACTGCATCAACTGTCTGCCAAGCCCGCTTCTGGTCCATCCATCATGCCCATTAGCTTTGCCCTCTCTCTCTTCATGGAACCCGCTTCACGCCTGTTGTAGCTTCTCCTGCGATGCTGCCAAAAGAGCTGATCGACAACGCCTGCACATGTTCCCCATCCCAAACCAAGTAGTAGATGGACGATGCACTCACCCCTTCAACTCGGTCTTCAAATGAATCTCGTAGCAATACACGACCGCCTCTCCATTCTCAAACGTAGGCATCATGGACGCAAACCCGCATACTTGATCGTCGTGCAAGACGAGAATGTACCGTAGCTCCGGAGACCGCATCTCCTTCTTCTTGGCGACAGGATGCCATCCCAGGCTGGACCCGCGGTAGTCCTCGCCGCTCGTCTCGTCAATCAGGTCAAAACAAGCCGTGACATGGGCTTCTTCCAGTGCCACGGCCCCGCGAAGTTGCACATTATACACCCTCTCCGAGGTGGGATGCGTCCAGTCTAGAGGGCTACGCCATTCAACGACCCCCCTACGAGAATGACAAAGTCTATAAAACACGCAGACAGACCGGGATGGGAGAGCGTTCGTTGTACATACAGTGAGGGTAGATATGCTGCGGCAAATTCAGCATCGCTCTTCGCATTAGCCTCTTCTATCGCACTCGTCTCTTGTTTCCGTCGAGACCTGGATGTCCTGCCGCGCTCAGATTTGTCATCCACACCCATGTTGAAAGCATCATCTACGATGGACACCGTCAAGACATAAAAAAAGAAAAAAAAATCATGACTCAACAAGGAAAAATAGTGCGTCACCTCGTTTCCCAGCGTCGCCAACCCGAGGTTCTTCCGTTCCGGACAAACTCACCCTCCTCCCTCCAACTTCTTCCCTACGCAAAACTATCTCCAACTTTTTTTTTTTTTAGATCATAAAGATTCTACTCACAGGTACGAGATCAATGGTAGCCACCCCATGAGGTTCGCAACGCACCTGCGAGCCCGTGGCTATGCCACTCGTCGCAAACTCGAGCGCGCGTTGAGTCTCGACCACGTACGTATCTCACGCCTCCCGCCCAGCAGGATACAAATTCAGCAACATGAATAATAAACATACGAAAAAAAAAAAATCAACTCATAAATGTCCAAAAAAAAAAAACCTAGTTTCTGCAAAGATCCCTCGTCCTCTCCTTCTACAGGACCATCCTCCGCGGCACAAAACCCATCCGCGATGCGCAGACCAAGTCCGAAACACGGCGCTTCGCACGAGATGAATTCGAGAAGCGCAGAGACGTAACAGATATAGTGAGAACCCTGTATGAACCCGAAAACCACGACATGTGGTTTTTTTTTTTTTTTTAATCTGACGTTCCCAGAATCACATTCGATATCTTCTATCGACCGGCAAAACCGAGTGGGAAAGTATGGAGCGGTACGTCGAGGGCATGTAGTGTACAAGTCTTGGTCAAATCCGTGCCAGCCATATCCATCATATAATAGAAAATCCCTCGCAAGTCGAATGCTCACATACCCTCCTGTTCTTGATCCCAATGTACAAAAGAAGAAAATTTTTTTACATCCAATGATAATCATTCCTACTCCTCGTCCGAAATCCCGGAATCAGTCTAGTTTTGTCGCTGCTTATGTCGCGGGTTTGACTTGCAAATTATGTACAAGTACCCATTATGTCTCTTGCCGGCCTTTCGTCGAACGACCTGCGGCACCAGAAGAAAAATCCGCATCAGCAACTCTCTCGCGGAAGCACCACGGCACAACTTACCTTGCAATGCTCGCATCTCTTCTTCACGGAACTGTGCACCTTCATCCCTCTCGTTTGCTGCATCGACCCTCCAAGTGTCCGACTCGTTGTCGCTGTCCAGGCATTGCTGAAGACTGAATGCACCCAGCTTGGTGCGGAGGCTGTGCGAAATAGGTTTGTGGCGGCACCTCCGACAGAGGGTTTCGAAGCAATTATTCTCGCTGGCAGGGCCAGAGTCCGTAGGAGTAGGAGCGAGGCCATGGCTGCGTGTTGTGTCCTCGTTCAAGGCTTATCGTGCTGAGGAGACGGGTTCGAGGGGCATGGATCTTGGGGAATATCTTCAAGTCACGTGGTGGAGACTCTTTTTCGGCTTGCATTCAATTCAGCCGGGGCAACTTAAGCTAATATATATTGCTCATAGCGATTCTGATTATTCTAATTCGTTCTTTGTTTGAAGCTCTCCCATCCATAGCCTTTTTCAGTGCTTTCTTCAGTTCTCGAGTTCCCACGACTTTTTTGTTGGCGGGCAAAGAGCATCGGCCGACCACTCACGAGTTTGGTGATCCCATGTCAACACACCGTCTGAAGAATGCTTTGTTTTATTTTCCCGTGTTTCAAATCAAAAAATATACCGCCTTTCTCAGTTATCGATTCCTGTCGAAATATATCGATTCCTGTCGAAATCCCTGCGTGCACGTTTCGTTCTGTTCCATAATGTGTCCCAGCTGCCTTTCTTCGCTCTAGCCAAATGTTTCTTCTAGACTCAATTATATCCCGTCCAACCCATGCAGGCTAATCCCTGGTAGAACATGACCGCAGCGTGAAAGTCATTGCTTGCGACTCCGTATTTGGCTTGCTTTGGAGGCTGTAGCTCCTCGATGTGGTCAGGCATACTGCCATCCACTCTTCCTTTCAGAACGGCCTTGTCGTCGTCCTTGCCATTGCTCTCCTCATGGACTCTCCTGATCGACCTGCAGTAGATGTCCAGATTGTTACACTTGTTATAGACGTGGCCCCATCTTTCAATGCTACCTCGCCCTGTCAATAGGTCTGACAGGCTGGGCAGGTTTTGCAGTGAATCAAAATGGACCTTGTTGTCTCGCACGAGGGCCGCCATGATCTGTGGGCAGTACATCTCTCCATTGCTGTCTATCAGTATGTCCTTGACTTCGGGTCGAACCGATTCCGTCGAGTGTAGGTTGATGATCTTCTTCACAGACGGCGGAATTGGCGCATCTGGGTTGAAACCCGATCCGCTCCAATCAGGGAACAGGGTGTCGAGGATTTGTTTCTTGTAGGCTTTCAGGTGATCATCTTCCTCATCCAGCCAGAGCTGTAGAGTGCAACCTGCACAGACCCTTTTATGAGGAGGCATCTGCCGAGCATGGGCAGAGAAGAACTCTTCCAAGGTTTCGTACCCACAGGATGAACAAAACACGACACTCCTTCCCATAACGGTCGTGTACCAAACCGGCCAGTCCTGCTCCATGTGTGTCTCTACACCAAGTCGGACTGGCTTGAGCAAATCGTATAAAACCTTTTTTCGCACCCTCTCATCCTTGACTTCCAGGTATCGATACATGGCGTCTAGAAACGTGGGTACTGCAAGCGGGTAGTTCGGAATGTGGTTCAGATACTTGCAAAATGCCTTGTCCTTGTCAAACAAAAGACCCAGTTTCATCCTTTTTGCTTTCATGAAAGCTTTCATTATGACGTTGAAGAAACCTCGTTGGACAACATCCAGCTTTTGCGGCCCCCAAGTGAGACCATAGGTAGCTGTGGTAGGGCTCGCAAATGGGGTCCCCTTGTTGTAATGGGGATAGAAATCAAAACCTGTGATTTCGGGTATTTTCTTTTTTCGGCGCTCATAATTGACCTCATAGATAAGATCGATCAGACAGAGGACATCGCCGAAATGGATTAGCGGACATTCGTATATGCCAATCATGCGAACGTTCGGACAAGCTCGTAGTATAATGGCGACCATGCGACGGTCTAGAAAAGGGATTTTCTGAAAGTGCAGCACTCTGAACGAGTTTCGTTGTTCGGAGATTTGTTTCACTAGCAGAATAGTCAGCAATGTTGCCCCCCTTCTCCCATTAAGAATAAAGAAATCTAATTTGACTTACATAGTCCCCTGAGTCGGGTAACAGAGAAAATGGCTGATGGTTCAAATAACCGGCACTGAGGACTGGACACAAACTGACCAGCACCCCAAATTGTGGACACATCTCGAATGCCCTTGATAGCATGGACAATCTCATTTGCCAGGAAATCCACAGGCATAATCTTCTTGGTATCCTGCTTGTTTTTGCATCTCTTGTTGCGGCCCATCTTACCTGTTACACGGCCATGAAGAAGAAAGATGGAAAGAAATATTTCCTTTTCGAGCTTCATAGCTTCACCGCACCAGCTGGAGATGGAGTTGGAGGGATCTAGTCCGTATGGATCCAAATCATAGGCCATTTTTATCTCGCCCACCGTACATTCAGGGGTTACAGCCAGAAGCACGCCTGAATTACCGCTGGTTCTGAAGTCTGAAGCGTTGAAGTCCCAGATTCTCTAAGTTTGCGGTCAGTTACATCACGGACATGCGGAGAAGGCTTTGACTTACAGCAATGTTTGACACTGCCAGCCAAGAGGTGGTTGAAGTGATCGCGGCCTTCAAAACTGCGTCCAGCCCCTGGGCGAAAAGAGCATTTGCGACTTCGCCTCCGACATCAACAGCATTCAATATTTTTGCCAGCGAATTGTTTCCGTGGGCACTGTCTGCCCTCTTCTTTGAATCAGCGTACTTGGTCTCGTAACGAAACAGAAGGGTGGCCTATTCGAGCGGTCAGAATCAGGCGTAAGCCGATAAACATAGACAGTGGAACACCTACCGTAGTCAAATATCTAAAAGGCGCATATGCCTCAAATTCGGATTTTGAAGGCTTTTGAGTAAGATGGCGAAGTTTCATACCCCATTCGGACTCGATTTCTGAAGGTGACTTGGACGTCACAGCAGGGTGAAATCCATTCTTGATAAGAGCTCTCTGAGAAATGACCATGTCATACTTCTCTGGTGTCGCTGCTACAACGACGGGCTTGCCCATATCGCGGAGTTTTCGAGTCATCCTGTTTTTTGTTCTTGATTCGAGTAAAGAAAATGAAAAGAAAATGAAAAAGTAGGCTAGGAAGTTGAAATTCAGGGCTCCTGTCGGCCTTTATGTGTCATTTTCTTGCGAGATTGAGTAGCTCAAGGTTAGACTTTGGATTAGAAGGTAAAAGGTAAACCAGCGGGGAAAAAGGCGGCGTAGAGGATTAAGGAAACGAACGGCCTGTATATGCTTTGAACTAAAAAGCCGAGAAAAGAATTTGATCATGAAGTTTGATGGAAGGGCAGAAGCTTGGTGCTGAAGTATTTTCTTCAAATCTCGAGACAGCAGATTTTGGAATGTGTGCATGGCGGAAGGAGCTCCAGGTCGCAAGTGCCTTTTGACCAAAAAGTACCCGCAAAGAACAGAAGAAACATGAGAGCAGGAAGAAAATAGCAAAAAGGATCTCTCACCTATCTACTTACTTTTTGTGTACCTTGAGAGCAGAGAATTACTGAGAGTGCGTTGTATCGATCAGTCGTGTAAGTGGAGGCAAAGTTGGGGGAGAGTCGAGGAACCGGTTTGAGAGCGCAGAATCAACCTCACCAACGCGCCTGAGACTGAATTAAAAGGTCGAGGAGATGAGAGGAGAACAAGTGATCATTATGTTCCAAGCAATCACAGGAAACTTTGTTCAACATGGTTTTTGTGGGAGAGAAGAGCAGTCTTAGAGGCACGTGGCGGATGAACCTTGTCTGCATGTGAGAAGTCAGTGACAAAGCCAGTCGGCCGTAGCACTATTGATACTAAATCTCTCTGCTTCTTGCGACAAATACTGCATTTCTCGGGGGTCGAATCAAGAAATGTCTATCGTCTTCCGTGCTCATCCTGTTCCCGGTCAAGCTGGGGTGTGGTATATGCAATGACGAAGCCTACTCGCGGTCATAGCGCGTACTCTTGTGGGATTCAAGGTCTATTCCACAATGGTGAACCTGCCAAGGTTTGTTCAGTCGAATATGCTTGGTTTAGAGTGAGACGGACGAACTTAACGGTTGCATAAGACTAAGACTAGTCACTCTACTCGGACAACAACTCTATTTCCGCAAAAAGACTCCTTTACTGGTGCTCACAGAGGAGATTCAGGGTATCAGGAGAATGAGAAAAAGGCGAAAGGTAGAGGGCATGTAAGAAGACAACGGCGTCATGGACGTCGCTGGGAGTCGCACGAAGCATCTCAAAGCCGTGGGTGCTTGGGCCGAAGAGGAGCACCGGCGGGCAGCTGCTCACAGGCGGCAGGCGAGTTGACTCACTTGGGCGCGAAGAAAATCTCAGCTTGCTCGTGGCTAGCGCATGGCGGCGTTGCCATAAAGTTCGCGGTTCGTCTCGTCAGGACAAGTTCACTCTTGCGGCTACATGCTTCATCAGAAGTGACGCATCTCTGACTCATAAGCTGCTCCTTGTTGGGTGGGAGTCGGGACAGCATGAAGGGTACAGAGTCACTCGATTGATCTGATCATTTGGCAGTCGAATTTGGAGTGACTGACTGAGTCATACGTACTCTGCAAGCCGTTCCCTCCCCTCCTTCCCAACCTTCACTGGTCGAGGTCGAGCTACCCTACACAGACAGAATTTGGCAACGCTGATCTCGCGGACATGAACAGTTCAAACTGCGATATTGTACCTGATAACGATTGCAATGCTTCATTAGCCCCGCCTCATCAGCTACGAATGTGGCGCTGCCATGCCGTCAACACGGTTATATATACACGTGTATTGTACCGACGTCCCTGCATCAATCACGCAATGGCGGCCAAATGTTCGGAAGATGGGCAAGGGTCGTGATGGGAGGGCATGGAGGGCATGGCAAAAGTCGGGTTGGGATCCCAATTCTTTTTGAGTCCATGCCGTTCTAGCTGCAACCTTGAGGTAATAATGAGTGAGACGACCTTGGCGGGGCAAAGTTCTGGTGATGGTGTGTTGGACAACAAGGTTCCATGCGTGGTCAATCAATGGATGGTGTCGCAATTGTGTTCCTGTGACATGTCGAGCTGCACGAAATGCATCGACGAGTGATGAGATGAAAATGGGATCATACAAAATCGTGCGGATTTCTCGTTTTCACGTGAGAGCCCAACTTGCAAGGAATCGCAGGCATGGTGCATTTGATCCACATCACGGCGTCTTGCTGGATCTACATTATCTGGTCGCCCGTATGAGGAACTCCGACCCCGAGTATTCCGTACGGGGCCAGGAGGTCAACCAGTGACGACCAGTGACAACACCAGTGACAACCACACACACACGCTCAACGGCGGCGTGGCGCTGATCACGGACTGTGTTGCAGACGGGTAAAAGAGAAGAAGAACACACGTGAGCGCAATAAGCCAGACAGAGGAACTCACCGTTATGTATGTAACTGACTCGGAGCCGATTTCCACAAAGCGCCAAGCTTGACGATAAAACTTGACGGTCCAGTGTGTGCATATTATTATACATATTATTGGCTCACGAGGCAGGACATGGCTGCATAAATCGCATGGCAGCCAGTCAAAGGGGGAAGGCCTCAGACAAAGTGGATACAGGCCACCACCATCTCGTGTTTGCAGGAGGTGTGGATTGTGGATCATGATATGACGTTGCCGCTGCAGCGTGACCCAAGAAAAGCCACAACGACAAACTGCTTTTTGGGGCTTGTTCAAGGAGCACGAGGAGGTCTTGGTGGTCTCGGTGGCGTCGGAAGGGGAATGGGAGGAAACAAGGCGATGCAAGGAAGCTCCAGAAGGATCGCGTCGAAGCCACGCCGACGTCGTGGCAGTCGGCCTGTCCCAGGTCTCGCTGGAACTGTTATTGCAATATAAAAATTGACGGTCCCAATACCAAATGCGAAATAGGCGATCCACAGGCAAAGGAAGCTGGGCTGCTGCTGGGTCCAAATTCAGTGGAGTGGCCAATTTTCTGCAGCTTGTTGCCGTGACATGTGACATGAAATGACCGGGGACCCCTGCGCCGCCAGATGCCACCAAAAGAGTCAACAAGTTGCTTTGCTTTGGCTCACTGGTCCGTGTGCACCTGTCTGCACCTGTCTGCACCTGTCTGCACCTCTCACAGTCTGTATAATATAGAAGAGCAATGACGGCTAGTAGGCCATCTTGGAGAGGAAACTCACCTGGAAAACAACTTCGGGTGCAAGACGTACCAATCAGGGGATCGTGTACTCGGAATACAACCCTGTCAACAGCCCTATCCGGTTTATCTTTGCGGTTGTGCTGAGATGAATGCATGGCGGATGCAGCAGATCGATCGTCGCACGCCCAGACCACGAATGATAGCAAGAGACGGGATTTATGGCTCAAGATCAGGTCCGTGGTGCACCGTCAACAGAAATTTGTTCGTGGACAGGTGATTCAGTTGGCAGGACAGGGCAGGGCAGGGCTAGTAAGTATTGAAAATTTATCATGTACAGTGACCGTACATATCTGACGGCCCCCTCCGTTTGCTGTTGGTAGGTTTTCATGGAAGGAGGAGGGGGGAGTGAATGAATGTCGCAACGTTGAGTGAAAGGGGCCTGTAATTCGAGGCATTATCGATAAACACCGCGGGAATGACTCTCAACAGGGCATCTGTTGAGCTTTCTCATCGACTTTTACTTTCAATCCAGCCAAGTGGAGGGGAGGGACAAGCAAAGCAAAGACGAATAATAAGATAAGCAAAAAGATGAAAAAGAGGTGTGTCAATGGATCCGTAAATTTCGACCCACTTGACTTCGCCAACGTTAATGCAGCACGGGCCAAGGAATAAGGGACAGGCCATGGGACGAGCCATGGGACTCCCTGGCAACGCAAACATGCAATTTCGTTCAACCTTGCGACGGCAATGGTATCATTATGCACTTCACGTACGGAGCATACAGCGTGTTATTCGCGTTGTTGATGTATCCGTCATTGCCTTTCCGTCTTGTTGGGCGGGGGACGCCAGTCGTTACGGATTACAGAAGATGCGAAAGATTACAGGAGCTGCGAAATGTTGTAGGCTCAGAGGCTGGAAAGGGGGGAGGGGGGGGGGGGCAATCCAATTGCCGTCTGGGACTGACTGACTGAGTGCAGTGCTGACAAGCCCCCCTGTTTCTGTTTCCACCGTCATTCGGCTAAGCGAGCGTGAGCAGGATGTTGTTGTTGGTGGCTAGCCGGTCACGGAGAAAAAGACGGGAGTTTTGCTATGCTAAAAAAGGCGGCGACCAACTGCACGTACATGTGCGGAGTACGGACTCCGGTATGTATAATGTATATTTGCCTGGGCAACTTGAACCCATGCTGAATAATTCGAATCAGGAGCTGATGCAAAAGTAGTATTGCGGATCGGGGGGGGGGGGTTGACCGAGATCTGGCACTTGTCAGAAGACGCCGCAGCGAAACGAGAAGCGGGCAATATAAATTATATAGGGGTTCGCTGATGCATTGTGTGGGATCTGTTCTGTATGTAAGTAAAAGTAATCAGACCTCACATGGTCAGTACATTGGCTCGTCTATCTAACTGGCCCGCTCTGTGCTCGATATGGAGGCTTGATGCTGGGCTGTTGTTGCCGCGCTGCTCGACACGACACGCTGATATTAAAAAGGACATTAAAAAAGGAGGCCTCAAGCGTCAAGAGGCGGCGGTGACCCACCCTGGCTCTGGCAACTGGCGCCACGCTAAGCTGTGACTGTGATGGTGACGATGAATGAACATGAGTTAGATGACGGCGACCGCGACAGGATCCAGAGCATGGCTTCTGACTACATACGCGTGGTACGGAGTACATGCATGATGGTCGCGTTACTTGTTGCACAGGATATGTAGAGGGGGACAAGACCAACTTATCTGCGGAAGAGCAAGACAAGACCTGTAAAATCCCCTTTTAAGAAAACTACCAAGAATACGCGACTTATAAAATATAAAGCCTTAGTAATCAGTCTAGCGCTAAAATACAAAGCCCTTCAGGCCTCATCCGTAGTACATAGAGGCTAAGAATGCGTAACGGCTAAATTAGCTAGCAGATCAGTGAGGCCCCGGACGCATCCAACGAACCCCTTTATTGAGGCGGAGGCGATACCTCGCTGGCACAGTAAGTTTGCATCGTGTGCATTCTGGTATCATCTGTGCTCCGTATGTACATGCACGGAGTACATCCATCAGTACAGGGACGCCTTGTGATCCCTGTGCCGGTCAATACAATGGCCGAAGAAGCAGCAGCTAATCACAAAGCCCCCCCTTCACATCACCCTTCACAGACGCAGGCAGTGTTGCCGCCGCTTGGATGGAGAATCATCCTGCCTTGTCCTTGTCGTCTCGTGGATTAATTCATTCACACCCCTCGCCCAAGGGCAGGGGGCAAAAACAAACAAGTCTGGTTCCCTCCCCGTCACCCCATCCATCATCACCCCACCCCATCCACCCCATCCATCCATCCCATCCATCTGCCCGTTTCTACACACCCCCCTCCCTTCTCCTGGCTGGCACCTCGACGTCCTTTCTCCTGCTTTGCAAGCAAATAAGTACCCCAACCCGTCCCTCGTCCTCCTGTCTGCTCTTCTCCTTCCTCTTCTCACCACATCTCAGACCTGTGCTCCATTCTTCAGCTCCCACTTCAACGCTGCCTTCTGAATTCTTTTTCCTTTATATACCATCGTCTTTTGTTTGCTGTGATACCCATCTACTTGATACCCTTGTCTTTTTTAATCATTTACAATGGCCGAGATCCAGAAGCCCGTTGAGCTGCCCAACGAGGAGGCTGCTCCCGTCACGGTTGTCGAGCCTGCTACAACCGATGCCATCATCGCCCCAGCTCCAGCTGTTGAGGAACAGCCCACCGAAGAGGCCACGCCCGCCGAAGGCGCAACAGAGCCGAAGATCGAGGACAAGCCTGTTGAGGAAGGACATTTGAGCTACAAAGCCCAGGGTGCTAGCTTCCCCAAGTAAGTTTTGCCTGCCGAAATGGTGGCGCTGCGGCCTACAAAACAGAGAGGGAGGCCTGTAGAGTTGAAAGTCGGTGCTGACGAGAACAATTTGGTAGGAACCTGATCCCGAGCAAGGAGTTCTTCTTCTTTGGAACAGACTCTATCGAGCCCAAGGCACTCTCTGCCTACCTGCGAGGCGAGAAGAACACCGAGACCGCTCACCACAACATTTCATGGGCTTCACACACGGGCAAAGGTTTGCTTTTCGTTGGCGACAAGAAGGCACCCTCAAGTGTCATAAACTTGGTAAGCATTTAGAGGATAAGACAAACAAGAAAATGACCGACCACGCTAACATACGTGCCAAAGGCCGACACCACCGAGCCTGAGACTGATGGCTCCAACAAGTTCCACTTCACCCACAAGGGTGCCAAGCACGGCTTCAAGGCTGTCAGCACCACTGAGCGTGACAGCTGGGTCGCTCAACTCAAGACCAAGATTGCTGAAGCCAAGGAGATTGCTGCTTCTGTCACGGAGTCTGAGGCTTACAAGAACGCTCTCGAAAGTTTGAAGCCTGCTGCCAAGGAAGAGACGGTGCCTGACGAGACCAAGGCTGAGGAAACTGCCGCCGCTGAGGGCGAGGCCGCCGCCGTCACGGAGCATAAGCCAGCTGAGGAGACCAAGCGCCGATCCGCCAGCCGCAAGCGTGGTTCCATCTTCGGCTTCGGTAAGAAGGAGTCCGCCAAGGCTGAAGATGTCCCTGCCGCCGAGGTCGATGCTATTGTTCCCGCCGCCGAGCCTGCCGCCGAGGCCCTCAACGCTGAGGAGACCACTGCCGCCGAGACTGAGGCCCCTGTCGCCACCGAAGACAAGGCTGCCGAGGAGGAGAAGCCTGTTGAGAGCCCCAGAGAGAAGCCTGCTGCGTCAAAGCGCAACAGCTTTTTTGGTGGTGTCTTCTCCAAGAAGGAGAAGAAGGCCGGCGATGCCAAGCCAGCTGAAGAAGCTGCCAAGGAAGACGAGACCACCACTGATGCTCTCGCTCCCGTCATTCCTCCTGTTGGGTCCACCACTCCCCTCAACGCCGAGGAGGTGAGCGCCGCCGCCGAGAACACCGAGGCCGCTCCGGTTGCCGCCACTGAGACAGCCGCCAAGAAGGATGCCAAGGAGAAGCGCAAGTCGTCGCTTCCTTTTGCCTTCGGTCGACGTGAGAAGTCTCCTGCTCCTGCTGAGGGCGAGGATAAGGTCGAAAAGTCTGAGAAGCGCCAGAGCCAGAGCCCCTTCTCCAAGCTTCGTGCCACTATCAAGAGCAAGTCCGGCGCCAAGGTCGAGGAGAAGCCTGCCGAGGAGACGGTCAAGGAGGAGGCCGTCGCCGCTCAGACCTCGGCCCCTGTCACCGATGAGGCGCCAGTTATGGCTGAGCCCGTCCAGGCTGCTGAGACGGAAGCCGAGAACAAGCCCGAAAACGTCGCCTCTGCCACTCCCGCCGTCACTGCTGCCGCCTAGAGGCCCGGCAATGCTCGTGATGTGTACGACTTGAAGAAACCCTGAAGACCAAAACAAAATGACTATTCACATACTTCATCTTATGAGAGGGCTAGAAATGGAAGGAAGGTTTCTGCATTTCTTCCCCAGATACCAAAGATACCCTGTCAAGGCTGCTTTCACTGATACCATTTTTCCATTTTTATTGGCGGTTGAGAAAACGGAGAAACTCTTGGACACATGACATTGTGCCACAAAAAAAAAGAAGCTCGAGAAACAAGCCGTCATGGCTGAGGTTCTCGCTAGTAGTACATTGCATTCGCTGTTTCGTTCGATACCCAGTGGAGGAGAAGATAGTAATAACTAATACAACCGTTGTATGTTGATTTATTTACGACGACCTTGGAATATTTCTTACTCGGTTTATTTTGCACTACCTGATGACTGTTTGATGGTGCATATTCACGTGTTACTATTGGTTGCCGCACCACTTGAGGGGTTCTCCAAGAATTGGGTGCACGAGGTAGCGTCAGTAGCAGAGAAACCAAAGTACGGAGTACAGAGGAATCCTCCCTCCCGGCAGCGTCTCGGCCTTGTGCATCTGTGTACGGAGTACGGTGCTCGCTCGCTCGACCCATCACTCCATCATACGACGAGGCTCCTTTTCTTCTCCAGCAACATGCATGCCTCGACATGGTTCCACCTAGCGTAGCGGGTCGTCGACGGCGGTCTTGGGTGCTCGGATGCCGCGTTCAGATTGGACTTGCCATGGAAGACTCTTAGCGGGAGGACCGGATTGTAGCTTGAGTGGCATGTCGGCATCTTGACTTTTAATGAAAAAAAAAAGGGAGAGTAATCTATGCGTGGGTACGGAGTACGTAGGAGTGACGTACCACGGTTCCCGTCTTGTCAGAGCGATGGTTGTAGCCATATGATGGTCTCACGGGCACGCAGCATGAGTAGTAACGCGTTGATTAGACCGGGGCGCGAAATTTACTGACTGGGCATAATATCGATGAATTACCATTGTTCACACACGATGAATAGGCATGGTGCGTGGAGAACTCATTATTCATCACTTTTCAAGACTAGAAAGAAAGGCAGGACACACAAGGGGGTATATTTCCAATCAATCCAACTGTATGCACATATATCGCCGTCGAACCCGTGTGTTCTAAACGCCGACTCCGTTGTATTACTCCCAAGTGTAATAAGTCGACACGAAGCAATGCCTAGCCCCGCCCCGTGTGTATGCAACTGGCTGTTAGGTATCTGGGGAAAACCCCCGAATGACGTTTCTTAAACATCTTTATATGACGATTGAATTCGCAGCGCTAGAATAAATTTCGCTTGACGAAAAAAGAGAAGAGGGAAAAAAAAGTCGATTCAAACACCATGTTGGACTGAACACGAAAAAAAAAAACAGGAGTTATCGCGTGTCTTATAAGTTGCGATTGATAGGGCTGGTCGTTCATCTGCTTTGCGAAAAGCCGACCGAGCATGCTTGTGTTTTTGGGCTCAGCGTCTGTTGTATATTCAAGGTGTGATGCGAAATGGTGTGTTTGTTCTGACATTTTGATGTTTATGACGACGAGGGTCATGATGAGATTTTATAATTGTGTGCTGATGGAAGGATTTCTGTACTTGGTGACGAGCTCTTCAATTTTGGGGAGGAGCTCCGGGATACGGAAAGGCTTCGATATGACGTCGTCCTTGGGAGCCGAATTAGCCATTTTTTACAACGCGGCTAGTTTCGTGCTTGGGACTAGATTGCCCATGGGAGGGGAAACTTACCATTCCTGCGGCTTTGGCGCTTTCGATTTGCTCAGGCCGCGCGTATGCCGTGACTGCAATGATGGGAATGTGCGTCACGATAGTACCTTCTCTCTCAAGTTGGCGGATTTTGCGCGCACACGTCATCCCATCCATCACCGGCATCTCCAGATCCATGAGAATCACCGAGATATCCACTCCGCTCTGCTCTTGCCCGGCCCAAAACCTCGATTTCTGCAGGGTTTGCAGGGCCTCGTGCCCGTGATTTGCCACAAAAGTATTGTTCCCGCAGTGGCGCAGTTGTCTCTGCAGGACCTTCTGGTTGACAATGTTGTCTTCGACAATGAGCACGTCAAATATTGACCGAGGTGGACCTGATGCTGGATTGCTGCCAGAGAGTGATTGATGGCCTTTTCTCGGTGTTGTTGTTGTTGTTGTTGTTGTCGTTGTCGTCGTCGTCGTCGTCGTTGTTGCCGCCTCGGGTTTCGATGGAGTGGCGGCGGATTTGCGCCCAAGCTTGAAAGGCCGTGTGAGCTCAGAAGCCGCTGGAGGGGGATTGACACATTTGCGGCACTGAATGTAGAAGGTGAACTTGCTCCCAATGCCTCTCTTTGACGAAACGCCAATTTCACCGCCCTGCATCTGGGTGAGAATCCGTGAGATGAACAGGCCAAGCCCAGATCCGCCATACTGGACGTGGGTACGTGGTGTGGCTTGTTGGAAGCGCTGGAATAGCAGCTTCATTTCCTCTTCGGCCAGGCCAGGCCCAGTGTCCTCGACAGAACAGTGTATGTTGATCAGCTCTCCTGTACCCCATTCGGTCTCGTCATCTATGTCCATGCTCGCACTGCGCAAGGTGTCGGCTTTGTCAAAGTACGAGACGCCCGTCTGTATGATCTCTGATATATCCTTCGACGCACTGAGGTTCACAGTAATGTTCCGGCGCTCACGGCCTTGAGTAAACTTGATCGCGTTAGTCATCAGGTTGATCAGGACTTGGCTCAATCGTGAGGGATCCAGCTTGGCCCAAGTGACCCCGTGTCGCTCGAAGCTCTCGTCGACATTGCACTCGAACTCGATATCATGCGCGACCAACTCGGGTTCAAACATCTTCAAGGCTGATTGTACAACCTCGACGGGCTGTGCATCGCCTGGCGTCACGGCGAGTAGGTGTGAATCCAATTTCGACAGTGTCAAGATGTCGTTGACGATGCGCTTCTGGTGGCTGGCACAGAGGTTGATGGTGTTCGCCGCATCAAGGCATCCGCCCAACAGTTCTTCCACCTCTCTACTCCCCTCTCCGAGGCCGGTGAAGGACGAAATGTTGTTGACTATTTGATCGGCACATTGAAGGATTGCTGACAATGGATTGCGCATCTCGTGACTGGTAATGTCAATGAAATTTTCTTGTTGTCTCTTCAACTCGACTGCCTCCTCGCGACGCTCAGTTTGAACCTTTTCCGCCCACTTCTGTGATGAGATGTCGGTGATGCAGCCAAAAATGGATTTCAACGCCCCATCAGATGTCTTCTCGGGGAACGCACTCATCAGAACCCACGTATCAACGGTGTTGCCATTTCTCTGCTGAGAACACTTGAAGCGGAACTCGAGAGAGATTGTCACTTTTTCGTTGATGAGCTTGGCCCACGCAGCCTCCAGACGCGGCCTGTCCTCGTTTCGAACACTAGTCATCCAGTCGCTCTCGGCATCTTGTGAGCGTGTGTGTCTCGATATCTGCCACCACATATCGTTGCAATAATTGATCGTTCCATGTGCATCGGCAATGAACATGCCGACTGGGGCAAACTCGGCCATACGTGTGAATCTGTACTCGCTTTCGATGGCCTCTTGCGTTCTTTGTATCAACTGCATGGAGAGTTCCTGTCTATCCAGGGCGGCCAGTCGCGCGGCGCGCTGCCCGCGTCGTATTTCTTCTTCAAAAAGAACAACAGACGCCAATGATGTGGCGAGCTGCCGGGAGAGAAGCTGAACAAAGAGCTGGTAGTCGGCGTCGTAAGGTCTTCGGGGATTGGCGCCCAGAACAACGAATCCTGCTACGGCTTCCTTGGTTGTGGTGGGAATGACGGGGAACACGACGACAGTCGTGCATGGATGGCCGCATCCTCGCCAGTCGATGTCTTTCAGCAAATGTTCCGGCAATGTGCCTTCGTCCTCTGAAAGGACGATCGGTGCGCCTCCCATGGACAAGCTTTGGCGCATATATGGAGCAAATCCGTCATCAGATGACTTCAAGTCTAGCGTAGCAGGGGCGACCGCATGGTTGGCCGGGATCCCGACGGATCCTTCGAGGGAGAATTGTGACGAAAGAACCGGACTGCCGGAGTGCAGCGACGACACCTCGCTTTCAGTGTCTTCCTTTGTCGAGTAGATTAGGCTGAACGGCAGGTCAAACTCGTTGTATTCGAGGCCAGTTTGCAGTTGAGGCCAGAATCCCGTCACCGTCGTGGCCGTGGCTACCCTCTCACCAATCTCTCGCAACGTAAGCATGCGTCTCTCGTTGACCTTTCGGCGTGTGTTCTCGAAGCAGGGGTTGTACAATCCAGTCACCTCTCCGTCAGAGCCAATCAGGGGAATGATAGCCCACGAGAAAAATGTCTCCTCGAGGAAGCCGTCCCGCTTGATGAAAAGGCGATTGTCGTGCTTCATAGTCGATTCCCCAGACTTCCATGCATTGTCAAAAATGGGTTTGATCTCGTCCCAGATCTCGTGCCAGGCATCTTTGTATCTGGCGCCCATGAGTTGCGGGTGTTTTTGACCTGCCAGTGAGATGTATGCCTCATTATATATTGCAACGCAATCAGGCCCCCAGTACATGGCAGCTGGATGAGGCGTGGCCATGACCAGGCTAGACATGATCCTCAAGTCGCTCGGCCAATCAGTCATGGGTCCGAGTGATGTGGATGCCCAATCCCGCGTTTTCGCGAACTTGATGTGATCTGGTAGGTTGTCGTCCAAAGGCAACCTTGTCCAGTCGAAGAATTGCTTGACTGGCTGTTGCAGTAGGACCTGATTCGTAAAATCATCGGGGTGACGCAACGAAGCACCAGCATCGTCAATGAAATTTGCTGGCAGGGTTTCCATGATGACATCCTCGTCTTGCTCTTCGGGAACAGCATCACCAAAATAGTCTGATGGACAGATGGATGGCTCGGCCACAGGATCAGCTGCCGGAGTGTTTGACATGGCCTGAGAACTGGCTGAGCAGTCAGTAGCAATTGGCACGTTCTCGACAGCGAGAGACAGAGGCGACGCCGGGCGCGTAGATGATCGTGTCAGGTTCGAGTCGGCGCTGATGAAGCGGAACCTCTGGCGTACGGTGGCGCACGACCAGGTCATACCGCCGTATATATGAGAAGCCATCGACGCCGAGTCCTGGCTGGCTCGACCGGTGGGCAGGCATGTGGCCCAGGACACAAAACGGTCGTAGCTGCCGGCGTCACCGAAGTCACCCGCCTCGGTGCCAACGAGTTTGAGCAACTCTTGCGAAGAACGCAGCGAAGCGTTGCAATACAGAACATGGAGACACAACCTGGGCGATACCGTCAGAGTTGGATAAAGCAGGTCGATGAGAAACGTTGGTCTGTCGTCTTGCTCCACGAGCTCGATGGCTCCGATATTCTGCACTTGAGCCAGGCTCGGTGAGGTAATGCGAACGTCTGGACTCAGTGCCGAAGCGGACATATCGACAGACGAGCCCAGACTGCCAGTAGTAGTGCTCCTAGATACAACGGAGCTCATTGAGTTGATATTGGCATGTGGCAGTTTCACAGTCGTAACATCATCGCTTGGCACGTCTACCGCAGTCCGCGAAAACATGCTTGCGCTGATATCCGGGGAGGTACCCGTGGGCCGGCCCGTTCTCCTGGAGGGGTTGTGTGAGAAGAAAAGAGGCGAAAGGGGACCATCGCGATTCACTGAAGGCACGGCGGGACTTGAGGCGGCAGAGGGAGGAATCTCAAAGCGCCGGGGAGGTGAAGAGCCGGTCCGAGGCTTTTTGAAGTGAGCGGTTTCCATGTCGGCATCGCCGGAGGATTTGCGCAGATGCGATTGTCGCTTCCCTGAAGTCCCCAGATGGGGGGGAGGGTGAGCCCCTTTTGTGGTGGAAGTTGGGGCAAGAGCTGAAGTCAAAGTGGCTCGCGAGGACCATGAGTGAGCGGCCGTGACGCCTAGCAGGTCGTGCCCATTATCAAGAACTTCACGTTGAGCTTCGTTTCGACCAGGTTCGGGCGACCAGACAGGCTTCGGGGGCGGCGAGAGCGTCGTCGGTAGGGCCGTTGTGCGGCGTGAGTTCCTTGACAGGATATCGTGGGATGAAGAGGTAGCAATCGAGTCGGAGGTGGATTTCAAATTAGTAGAGGAACAATGAGACGGTGAGCTCGGGTGCGAAACAGAGGAGTCCTCTTGCTCGTGCATCAAGACGTTGGGACGCCGGGGTGATTGTCTGAAAAGGGATTGGTAGAAGCGTCTGGGCCAAAATGTAACAGCCGAGCCGGGGTGTTGAAGGACGGAGGGACGGGGCAAGTGGTCGGGCTGGATGGACGACAGGCAGACGACAGGCAGACGACAGGCAGACGACAGGCAGACGACAGGCAGACGACATGTAGAGTCTGATGCAAGACGGGCACATGCAAGACAGGCACATGCAAGACGGGGGGCGGGTAGAGCGGTGGATCGCGAACTCGTCAAGGTCAATGCCGACTGGATTCGGAGTTGTGGGCCGCGGACTGTGGGCCGCGGACTGTGGACCGTCGGAGAGAAGCCTTGGAGGCAAGGCAAGGCAAAGAAACAAAGAAAGCAGGGTCTAGACTCGATGCCGCCAGCCAGGGCAAGTGCCACCCACCTGGATGCGAGGTGGGTGCGTCGGCACTTCAGCATATAATGCACCCCCTGAATTATTTTACAAATCTACATGCCCTAGTTATTTATTTCTTTCTAATAGCTATAATTAGCTATAAGTGCGTGTACCCCCTATAATATCTTAGAGAGCTATAAGGAAAATCTATAGGGTATATTATACTATAAAAGAGTATATATATTTCTATATAAGTTACTAGTAATAAAAGATACTACTCCCTATTTATTTTATTTCCCTTCTAGTACTTAATTTACTTAATTCCCTCTGTTATGTAGATTTGTAAAATAATTTAGGGGGTGTATTATACATAGACTTAGCGCTGGATGCTGTGTACGGTGCTGTGCTTGCCTGTGAGAGAACTCCCAAGGGGCACGCGAATTTCAATTTCGCTCATTAGGAGCTTTTAAATAACGAGCAGGATGTAACGAACTCCGGCAAGTAGCGATTAAAAATTCGTTACAAGAGAGAGACCGTTGATGCAGAACGGGCGCTAAATAGTGTGAAGCGACCTTTCCGGATTTGGTTAGTTATGCTTATCATTTGAAAACTCCTAAGCGGGCTTGTGAGGGAAGTTTAAACTTGCATCGTGTCCTAGCACCGCGTACAATACACCCCCTGAATTATTTTACAGATTTACATAACAGGGAGGATTAAGTAAATTAGGTAATAGAAAGAAAATAAAGAAAATAGGGGTAAGTACCTAGATTCCCTTATACCTTATATAGAATATTATATACTTTTTTATAGCGTAATATACCCTATAGATTTTCCTTATAGCTCTCTAAAATATTATAAGGGGTTATATATATATATAGCTAATTATAGCTATTAGAGAGGGATAAATAACTAGGGCATGTAGATTTATAAAATAATTCAGGGGGGAGAGTGTAAATCAAAGCTCCGACGCTTATCCTAGCCTAGTGCGTACGGAGTGAAGGCCCGCAGATTCATTGGCCATAGCGCTTTGTTAGTACAATACACCCCCTGAATTATTTTACAAATCTACATAACAAGGGGCAATTAAGCTAATCAGATATTAGCAAGGAAATGAATAAGCTAATTAGATAATAGCTAGGAAATAAAGAAGACAAAGGCTAGTATATGCTAGTACTAGTAACTTATATAGAAATAAATATACTCTTTTATAGCGCTATATACCTTATGTATTTTCCTAGTAGCTCTAAAATAGTATAAGGGCTATACTATGCTTAGACAGCTATTCATAGCTGTTAGAGAGAAACGAAAAGGTAGGGCATGTAGATTTGTAAAATAATTCAGGGGGTAGAGTGTACGCAGGGAGATTTCCCGTCACGCGCCGCGCTCTCGTTGTGGCTATTGCACGGGTCAGCTAGCAGCGAGGGGTAAGGAGATCGGCAATTGTGGCAAGACACTTCAGAATGAACCCCAGCGTGCATCTCTTCTCTTCCCTCTCTCCCGTACGGACTTTTTACCTTTTGGAGAGTTCACATAATCTGACCATGGCTAAAGACCTGACCATCCTAGTAATACACATGCTCGCCTGACCATACCCAGGACCTTATCAATTATAATTTACTTAATATATGAGGTAGTAAGTAATATAGTATACATATTAAAATTATTTACCTCATACTTTTAGGTTAGGTTAGGTCTTAGGTATGGGTTAAGTCAGTATGTGAACGTAATGAACTTTGTTAGCGACAAAGGCTAGTACAACTTTCGTGTGGATTATTATATGGGGCGGCTACTTTCCGTACAAAAAAGTTTGTGAGCCTCTTCTGCTAGCTTTAATCTTGGCTCGATGTGTCAAGCACCCCTCGTGGTGCATTAGGCACCCCAACTTGTGGCTAGGACTGTCACTTCTCTAGTATTAGGACTTATATATAAATTAGCTATAATATAAGATAGGCTTAAGGCTTATATCCTATAATTATGTTTTTCTACTATATAATACACTATATAATATACTATATAATAAAGCTATTACTATAAGTAAAAATAAAAGCCCTTTACTCTAAGACCTTTAGTAGCCTTAATAATGTTAAAGCTACTTTTAATTCTACCTATTATAACCTTAGCTTTACTATTATAATCTATAAGAGTAAGCCTAATATAAAGTATTCTATAAGAATTATCCTATAATATTATAAGGGTTATAAATATATACTATAGTATAATACTAAGGCTTATTGTTACGTGCTAGCTTTGCACGATTAATAGTCAAATCCGTTAGAGGGGCTAACGGATTTAATAGGTTATAAGTTATACTAAGGTCACTTATAAAAGCTACTATTAGGGGTAATATAATATATATAAAGTAAGTATATTCTACTATATAATAAGTGCTAAGTATACCTAAAAAGATAACTATTCTAGTTATATATAGTTAAACTATAACTAAATTTAACTACTATCTAGAGTAAAATAAAGTTAAGATATATAGCTATAAAAATTATATAAAAGAAAACATATTTAGTATACTAATTATTATATTTATAGTTACTATTTTATAATATTACTTAATACTATATAACTTTTTTTATAATATTTATCCCTTAATCTTATAATTAAAATTACTATATTAAATAATAAATTTATTATACCTAAAGCTAATTTCTTAGTAATTACTATGTTTTTAAATTCCCTTTACTAACTCTATTTCTTTTCTATTATAACTTATTAATCTTTATTATTTAACTATTCTTACTAATACTATATTCTCCTAAAACTTAGGGCTTTTAATCTAATAAACTAGTAAATTTATCTTCTTTTTTTACTAGTATTTTTATTCCTTTATAGGTTAGTAGTTATAGACTTACTAGTATTATATTTCTTTATATTATTACTAATATTATTTACTTTTCTAATATAATTACTAATATTCTTACTAATATTTATAAGGCTAGTGTTTTTAGTATAGTTTAATATAAAACTACTTAGGTTATTTTTAATTTTACTACTATTAACTATATTTTAGTTAGCTTTTATAATAATAGTATTTTTAGTATTTCTTACTATAAAACTCCTTATATTACTTTTTATTTTAATACTATTAGTATTATTTCTATTAGTCTCTATAGGGTAAGTGTTTTTAGAGTTTCCTAGTATAAAACTACTTTACTAGTTATTTACTTTTATATAGTTAATAATACCCTAACTAATTCCTATATAGTAGGTATTTTTAGTATTTTTTAATATAAAACTACTTAAGTTACTCTTAGTTTTATACCTAGCTTTTTTATTTCTCTAGGCTTTTTACTTAGTATTTTAAGTAATTTTACTTTAGCTTATAATTATTTATTAGTTAAATTAGGTATTTATAGATTTAATTTATCTTACCTTATATTAGATTCCTTAGAGCCTAGGGTTACTAAAGTTATTTTCTATAAATATAATTTTACCTTTATTATATTCTCTTTTAGTGTTTTTTATACTATTTTTAATTTACTAATAGTTTCCTCCTAAACCTAGATCTTTTCTAGTAATTCTTTTACTATAAATACTAATATAGCTATATTCTTCTTATATTCTTCCTTATTAACTATATTTTATTTTAAAATATTAAGTTATTTATTAAATTTAACTAATATTTTACTTAAATTAGGATTTAAGATTCTCTTTTTTTAAGCTTTTAGTATTTTTACTATTTATTTAAACTTACTCTTAAAGCTTTTTAATTTCTTTTTTATTAATTTTATTAACTTATAGACTTCCTTTACTAATTTTTTAATAGCTTTAACTACTATATTTACTTCTTTTTTTACTCTATTAACTTAATTAACTAAATTATTAATTTTACTTTACTTATATTATTTACTTCTTTTTTTATTTTACTAAGCATTTAATAATCTTTATACTAGCTTCTTTTCTATATTAATATAGAGTAAATCTGCCTATCTAATAATAGCTAATATACCTATAATTATACTATTTACTATACTATATTTATCTATAAAATAAAAAGCTAATATATTAGCTTATAGTAGTAAAGATAATATACTATTAAATATAGCTATTTATTATCTATATTTAACTATTATATTATTATAAAAAGCTACTACTACTATTTTTACCTAATTCTTTACTTTTCTTATTATTTTATACTTTATTAGATTAATAGTAATCTATTCTATAGGCTTTTCTACTTATCTTACTACTACTTACTTTATAATTAAAGTAGCTTTTTATTCTTTAAAAATAGTAAAAAATTAGATAATTATATTTTACTATAATATAAAATATATATCCTTTAAATTAACTTCTAATCTATTAAAGTACCTTTAAGGGTAAATTTATATATATAGGCCTATATTATATTTCTAATATCCTAATTCTAATATCTATAGCTAATTATTATATATTTATATATACTAAAACTAACTTCTTTAATACTTTTTTCTTTATATTTTATATTAAATTTCTCTATTATTCTCTTATATACTATAGCTTCTATCTTAGGCATTAGCTTATAAGTGTCTTTTCTAAACCTAGGTTACCTAAATCTAGTAAATAAAGACTTAAAGTCTAGCTGTTGGATACACCAAGGTGCCTGCGCAGGTGATACGATAATTCCGTAGTATTGAAGTTCTAATTAATTAATAATATCTAGGAAAGAGAGAAGAGAGGGAAATCTAGCTAGAAGAGAAGGTAAGTAAAACCTATAGGTAAGGTAAAAAAGGGGGTAGTAAAGTGTGTAGCTAATTACATTATATGTATCCCTTTAGTAACCCTACTAGGTCTATAATTAGTCTAGTCTTTAGCTATAATTAAGCTAATAAAGATCTAGAGAGATTAATACTAGTAGTCTCTCTTTTTCTTATAGCTAAAGAAGCCTAAAAATATAATAAAAATTAAATTAAAGGAAAGTATATATAAGTAAATCCCTTAATAGGAATCTAAAGCCTTAATTAGCTTAGTTAGTATTAGTTAATTTAATTAATCTAATCTAGTAAATCCTACCTATTAATTCTATTAAACCTTCTCTTTTCCTATTACTAAAGGCCTCTTAACCTAACCTTTTATATAAATTATTAATTTATTTAAATTAATTAAGGTTATAAGAGCCTAATTTAGCAATACCTTTATTATCGCATTAGCTAGTTATTACTACTATTAATCTATCTAACCTTATAGATCTTATACCTCTTATATAATTAATAAAGAGCTATAATATTAATTATTAGCCTTTTCTCCTTTATTATACCTAGCTTAATAAGGTATTTATATAATAAGAAAGAGTTAGTATAAAGTATTATAAGGATTTAAGGTATCTTTAATTAGTCTATTACGTAATTAAGAGTTATAGATATTATATATATAATATCTATACCTTAAACTATAATATATAATTTAGAGGTAAGTATACTATATATAACTTACTTACTCTTTATTAAGCTATATATAATAATATTACCTTTTATAATAAAGGTATTATTATCTTATATTATCTTATTACTAATTATAATAATATAGCTAATCTATAAGCTTAAGTCCTTATTATTAGTAAGTAATCTATTTATAAATATAAAAAGCTTTACCTCTTTAAGGATTAAGAGGATATATTATAGCCCTCTCTATTAGTTCTTAATTTACTATTTAAGGTATTTATTAAGCTATATAATATTATTAGTAAAGGGTTCTTAGTATTAAGCTATAATTAATAGATTATAAGAGGCTTCTAGTTAGTAAATAGTTATAATATAGCTTTCTTAGGCTTATTATTCTATATAGTTTTACTTTACTATAGGAGATTAAGAATTAATTTTCTTAATCTTCTAACTTTAGCCTTTTTAGATTAGGGTTAGTAAGTTATTAGTATTTTAAGTTAAGATATAGCTATTAAAGATAAGGGAATTCCTAGTTATTAGTTATTATTTCTCCTTAGCTATAAAGTTAGCCTTTTAGAGCTTTTTTTCTTCTTTATTAAAGAAGTCTTTATTACTTAGACCTAATATATTATTAGTCTATATCCTAATAATACTAAAGATATTCTTATTATTTAGAGCTATAATTAATAAGTAAGAATTATATATTAATATTATTATTCTAAGGTTATCCCTATAGTAATAAAAGTAAGTTACTTACTAGTAGGTTCTAGCCTTTATAATACTATAAAGAGGCTTAATTACTTCTATTACTATACCTTCTAGAAAAAGATATATAATTTACTTTAGTAATCTTATAATAATTAGTCTATTAAGCGTTATTTATAATTAAATATATACCTATATAATATTATAAATCTAAAGGTAAATTCTCTTTTACCTTAATAATAGAGTAATAGCTATAATAAGCCTCTAACTTACTTATTAGATTATTAGTAATTATATTAGGATAAATTCCTTTTCTTTATTATTATACCCTTATATAATAAGGTAAGACTTCTTATATAGTAAGTCTATTCCCTTACCTTTAATCTCTCTAACTATATAAGAATTAAAAACTCTATTATTTCTATACTTTATAGGGTTAAACTTAATAAATCTAAATATATTATAGGCTTATAAGGTATTAAGCTTAGTCTAGTCTAACTACTTAAAGGGCTTACCTAGAGTTATAATCTTCCCTTACTAGTAGAGTTAAAGAGTAAGGTTCTAATTAGCCTCTTTCTTTACTATAAGAAATACTTTATTTAGCACTTCTCTAGCTATAATCTCTTTAATTAATACCTTTTCCTAGTCTTTATTAATAATTATAAAGTATTCTATAGTTCTAGTATATACTTAGGGTTTATAATCCTTAGCCTTAATAACCTTTAATTTTACTCTTTTAAGTTTATTAGCTTTATAGTCTTCTATAAAGGTAGCTTTTATAGCCTTAAGATAAACTATAAAGTCTTTAACTTTATAGCTTTCTATAAAGGCTACTTTAGCTTTATAAGCCTCTATAGCCTTTTCTTTATCTTAGTTAATATAAAATTAGACTATAAGGGCCTTCCTTAGCTTACTTTACTTTCTTTTTACTAGTGCTAGTAGCTTTACTTTTTTTTTTACTCTTACTTTTATCTTTATAGTAGTAGTATAATCTTTCTTAGTAGTAGAAGTTACTAGTGTAATTCCCTCTCCCCTTATATCTTAGGGTTTTATCTCCTAAGGTCCTAGTCTCTTTATAATATATAGGTCTTTATAGTAAGGCTTTACTACTATAAAGTAAAACTTTACTAGTCTATAGGGTATATTAACTATATAAGTCTTTTTATTAGTAGTAATTAATCTATAAGGGCTATACTAGTTACTTTTCTTCCTTTATATATATATATTAGCTTATAAAGGTAGCTAATATAAAGGTATTATATTAGGGCTATTCTAGGTATTAAGGGCATTATAAACCTACTATAATACTAGGTAATAGTAAACCTTACTAGTAGCCTTTTAAATTACCTTAGTGTATTAAATAATAGAGATACTTAGTAGTAACTTATCTATTATCTATAAGTAAGCTCTAAAGACTAGTAAAGTTAGCACTAGCCTATTAGGGCTTACTAAGTTATTAATAGCTTTAATAGCTATTTAGAGGCGCTACTCTAGCGTAATCTCTATACTAATTAAATCTATAATAATCTAAAAAGCCTAGTGTAAAGGTCTATAGTATCTCTTAACCTTTCTAATGCTATTATAGGCTTTAATTAGTATCTTATTAATCTTAATTAATATTAACTAGGTATAATATTTAAATTTAGCTAAAGTAAAGTTATTACTAGTATTATAAATAATCTAATCTAGAGGTCTAAGATATATATTAATCTAGTATTCTCTAATAGTATTCTAGATATCTTAGGCCTTTTACTTCTTAGGATTAAGAAATTAGGCTACTTAGAATAAAGTTACTAAATTAATAATATAAAGGACTAATTAGTTATTAATCTATATAATATTAATAATAATCTTATAGTTAAAGTTATAATTATCCTTAATTATAAATTTAAATTAGCTAGGAGCTTTTTTATTTATCTAGTAGTAGTAGTATACTTTAGTTAACTTCTTAATTACCTAGCGTTTAATATTATAAGTAGCTTACTAAAGGATCTTTATAAGCTATTAAATAGAAGGATAACTAAAGTAATAATATAATTAATAGATTTCTCTCTCTAAGAGGTAGAAAGTAACTATTTCTTTTACTTCTAGTAACTACTAAAGGTAACCCTATTATTATACTATAGGTATAGTTTTATTACCTTAAATAAGGATATTTATAAGGTTATTTATCTTAACTTATTTCTTATTTATATTAGTAATTAAGAAGAGAAAGAAGGTAGCTATATTAAGGAGATAGAATTTAAGATCTCTAAGCTTTATAAGAATATAAATAATGCCTTTTATAATTACTAATCTAGCACTAAATTAAATAAATTAGGGTTTATAGGGGGTTATCTTTAATAAAGGTATTAATTGTCATGACTTAAGGGTCAAAAGATAATAGAACAGAGTGATAGCTTAGATTCACAGTTGCAGCTAGAAAGGTGCTACCTAGGGGTAGTTATGTAAAGGTTTTAAGCTCTAATCTTCTATAAGAATATAAGCAGTCCTTACTAAATACCTTACCTTACGCTTATATAACTATCTAGCTACTAGCTAACCCCTCCTAAACCTAGTAGGTCTAAGGTCTTACTAATACTCTATTATATAATAATCCTATCTCTATCCCTTACGCTTCTAATATAATACTCCCTTTTTATATAATTATCCTTAATTATATAATAAGCTACTTACTTAGGGCGTTTATACTATATAGTCCTAGGGGCTATAGTTAATAGAGGGTTTAGGTTAGGTATAATATATTATAGTATAATATATTATTAAAAATAATAATACTAATAATACTAAGGTGTGAATATTATTATCCCCTTATTTATTAATCCTAAATAGTAACCTATTTACTACTCTAATATAATAAAGTAAATACTCTTTGCCTTATACTAATAGTTCTAAGAGAGTAAATACCCTATATTAAATTTTATAATTAGATTAAATAAATAGGGTATTAGATACTATATATATAAATAAACTTATTTATAGGTCTTAGTAATATAGTAGTATAGTTACTATATATTTATAGCTACTAGTATATTTATAAATAGTAATAATAATAGTAAATATTATAATCCCTATATTAGCTATATATAGTATATAGATTACTTAGGGGGTCTATAGTTAATATAAAAGGGACTAGATCTTCCTCCCTTATATATATACTTCCTTTCCCTTATATACTATCTAACTATTATAAGTTTCTTTATCTTACTTATCTTCCCTTTACTACTTCCTTACTACTAACCTATAGCTAGCTTATAATATCTAAAATCTATTTATTAACTTTTACTTTATTACTAGGTTTACCTTTATAAAATAAACCCTTAAGGAAGTTACTAAAGAAGTTACCTTAAAAGAAAATAATATCTAAAATTTCTATATAAGTTTACTACTTCCTTACTAGGTTATTACTACTAACTTATAGCTAGTAATACTAAAATTCTATATATATAGTGTAGTTAGTAAGTTACTATATAAAATATATAGCCTAAGAATAGTACCTATATTATTCCTTAGTATTTTAAGGAAAATAAACCTTTTTCTATAAAGTATAATAACTCTTATAGTATAATCTTATTACTTCTTTACTTCTTATAGTTACTAACCTATAGTAGTAAACTTAGCTAAATATACCTATTATACCTAAAATAATAAGATATATATTAGAGTATAACTACTTATTCTAAGTTTTTAGTTTTAAAATACTAACTTATTATTAATACCTTACTTAAATTATATAGCTTTATAAAAAGCTATTTAATATTATTAAAGCTATACCTAAGGGAGATTACTACTACCTTAATAAAGTAAATATATCCCTAGTTCTCTTAACTTAATTATTACTAATATACTAATAGTCTCTTATTTATACTAAGTAAAAACTATATAATACCTTTTTAAAAACTAAAAATACTAATAAGTATAAGTATATTTATTATACTTAGGTAGCTACTAAAGTAACTTAGGAAGCTAAGTATAATAAGTATACTACTATAGTATAGCTAGTTAATACTACTAACCTTAAGGTCTAAATTAATATTATAAACTACCTTTACTATATATATAAGAATATTCTAATAATAAGTCTTTTAAATATCTATAGGCATTTCTTTACTAACTTACTAGTAGTTTACTCCTTATACCTCTAGGCTTCTTACTTATATTAGTTTTTCTAAGTTATCTAGAGAGCTTTATATTTTTATATATAAGGAAGGTAACTTTTCTAATAATAAGGCCCCTATACCTTTAAAGGCTTCTATACTTATTATTACTATAGTCTCTAGGGAAAATAGAGGTAAGGATAAGGATAAGAAAATACTTTTTAAGTAATTATTACTAGGTAGTTATATTATAATTATAAGAGTAATATAATTATATCTTTTTAGAATATTACCCTATATTATTTACTATATTTATAGGGTATTACCTTATATTATTTACTAAGGGTAGTTTTACTACTATAACCTAGCTACCTAGTTACTACTTATAATTATAGATAATATCTCTTATAATAAAATCCCTCTTTAATACCTATAAATTCTCTAAGCTATTATAGCCTTTCTATTTAACTAAGTACTTATAATACCTACTATTATAATAATATAAGATAATTCTTTTTACCTTAAACTCTTACTTATTATCCTTAATATTATCTTATAGTAAAGAAGTATTTACTATATTACTTAGGTCCCCTTTAAAGGGTTTAAGGCTTATAATATTAAATATATTATATAACTATATTCTAGTAGGTAATTCTAGCTAGTAAGCTAGTCTATAACTCCTAACTACCCTTATAATCTTATAAGGGCCTAGGTACTTTATAATTAACTTCCTACTTAGCTATCTTAGGTTAATATTCTTTATAAATAGTAAAATATAATTACTAACTTTAAACCTCTTTAGGGTTTTTTTCTAGTTATAGTATTTCTTATACTAAGCTTATAAGTTAATTAGAAGCTATTTAATTACTATATATTTCTCTTTTAGTAATAATACTTTACTCTTTACCTAATTATTTATAAGTAAAATATTAGGTACTACTTACTATAGGCCTCTAGGGTTATACCCTTATAATACCTTTACTAATATATAGCTATAAGTTATATAGTTACTAGTATTATATATAAATTATACTATTAATAGGTTATTAGCCTAGTTAGTTTATTTAGCGTAGGAGAAAGCCCTTAAATAATATTCTAGGACTTAGTTTAATTATTCTATTTACTTATCTATTTATAGGTAAAAAGTAGTGCTTAGTAGCTACTTAGTTATAATAAGATAATAAAAGGTTATCTAAAATCCGCTTATAAATATAAAACCTTAGTCTATTATAATACCTTCTAAGGCTTTATAATCTCTAAAGATATATTCTAGGAATATAGTTACTAACCTATTACTTATTAGTTATATTAAAATAAGGATATAAATACTATACTTTATAAAATAGTTTATAATTACTAAGATTATATTATAGGTTTAGTTAGTATTTTTAACTAGTAGTAATCTAGTAATAAAATCTATTAATAGTTCTTAAAAAAAGTAATCTAGCTTTAGTAAAGTAGCTAACTTACTATATAGCTTATAATACCTTAGCTTTAAAACTTAATAGCTTATATAAGTACTAATATATACCTTTATATTTTACTTTATTATTAGCTAGTAGTACTAACTTATAATTTAATAAAGTATTTTACTAACTCCCTAATACCTAGTAGTAGGGTTATTATATATTAGTAGTAAAATCTCTTTTCTTATCCCCTAGGGAATATAAACTTAACTCTTAAATATTAATAGCTTAGAGGGTTTAATTAACTATATTTATAATACTTCTAAGTTACTACTCTTAAGTAGCTTTCTCTAATATATAGTAAACTTATTATTTTACTATATACCTAATAATAATACTTAAATTAGAATATCTAATTCTAAGCTATTATCCTAAGTATTAGAGTTAAACTTAAAAAAGGTTCTCTAAATAGCTTAGATTCTTACTATAATATCTTTATAAGTAGCTAGCTTATAAGTTACTTTTAGTCTTATAAGTATACTATAGTTAAGTAGTATTTCTAAGGGGCGCCCTTATTACTTACTAGTAACTATACTAGCTAGAATACCCCTTTTAGTAATATCTAGTCTTATAGCTTCTTTAAAAATATAGCTAAGTTATATTTTCTTAAAACCCTAGATATTCCTATTACTATTATAGGGTCTTTATAACTAACTATTTACTATATTAAAAAATAATATAATAAAACCTATAGTATTCTTATTATTACTATAAAGTTTTTATTAATTAGTATTTATAAACTTAGATAAGAAGTTTAGTAACTATAAGGTTACTACCTTTACTTTCCTATCCTTACTTATATAATCTACCCTCCTTAATAATATATTAGTAAGGTTTAACTTACTAGCCTTATATTTAATCCTAAAGTTAAATAAGTATAGCTTATTAAGTACTATTACTTACTTACTAGTTAGCTATAGCTTTATAGCTAAGTACTTATAGTTTAAGTAATTTATTATTACTATAATTAAGTAAGTTAAGTATACTAGGTAATACCTTTATACCCTAAAAGTCTCTTAGATTACTAATAATTTAGTATTTAGTATAGGGTAGTATAACTTAGTATTAGTTAACTTTCTTAATATATATATAACTAAGTACTAGTAACTTAGCACTAATATTATAAGTATTACTTTAATAATAAAACCTAATATATTTATCTTTACTCTTAATAAAGTAAGTAAGTTAAAGTATACTAAAATTAGTACTTCCTAGAATAACTTCTAGAGTTCTTTAAATATAGCTAGCTTATAGGGTTTTAGCTTAAAGATTACTAGTTATCCCCCTTTAAGTTAGTTTATTAATAAAATAACTACTTTACTATACTACTTAATAAAATATTAATAAAATCTAGTAAACCTAAGGAATAATTAGATATCTAGGACGCTATAAGGTATTAGCTATATTATAATTACTTTTACCCTTAATAGTTCTATTATAATACCTTTCTTAGATATAATAAATCCTAAGAATTTAATCTTTATAACTAAAAATTAACACTTCTTAAGGTTAATAAAAAGCTTTATATTATAGAGTTTACTTAGGACTTATTTAATATAGCCTATATAAGTAGCTATATTACTACTATAAATTAGGATATTATCTAGGTAAATAATATAAATATTATTTATAATATTCTTAAGAACTTTATTAATATACTCCTAGAAAGTTACTAGTATATTAACTAATCTAAATAGTATTATAAGATACTTAAAGTGCCTATATTTATAATAAAATACTATCTTTTACTTATTACCTAAGTAAATATATAGCTAATAGTATATATCTATTAAGTTAAGTTTTATTTAAATAACTATACTTTTTAAGTAATTAAGGATTTTAGTAATTAGTAGTAAAAGGAACTTATTCTTAATAGTAATCTTATTTAAGCCCTTATAATCTATATAAAGCCTTAATTTCCCTCCTTTCTTTAGGATAAATAAAATTAGGGCCCTAGCTAGGCTAACTAATCTTCTAATCTATCCCTTTTACTATATATTTATAAAATACTCCCTAAGTACCTCTAGCTCTTTTTTAGCTAAGTTATATATTAGCCCCTAAGGTAGTGTTTTCCCTTTTTCTAATTTAATTATATAAGTATAGCCCCCTAGTTTAGGAAGTGTTCTTACTAAATCCTTATTAAATATATTCTTAAATTCTAAGTATTTCTCTAGAAGCTCTAGTTTATTTATATTATTACTTAGCCCTTACTTAGTTAAAGGTTACTTATTACTTAGACTATCTAAGGATCTTAGGTTAGCTATAATATATTACTTATATAACTTATAAGTATACTCTAAGACTATTACTACTTCTTTACTACTTATTTTCTAAATTAGCTTTAGTAAGTCTACTAGTAAGTTCTTTTTTAGTTCTTTTTCTTTCTTATTCTTTAGGCTATTTAAAATAACCCTTACTAAACCTAATACTAAAGTAATTACTAATTATCTTAATACTTTATATACTTTTTACTTACCCTAAGTATATAAGAGGTATTTCTTTATTACTAAGTATCTCTAAAACTTCTCTTTTTAATATATTACTATAGGTTTATATTCTTTAATTTAGTCTATACCTAGTAGTAATCCTTTTTTAGTATTAGTAATAAAGTAGCTAACTTAGTAAACCTTTATAAACCCTATACTATTCTTTATTAATACTAATTTTCTTAGAATTCCTTAATATAAAACTATATTTTTACTTATATTTTTAAGGTTTTAATTTATTTTTTTAACTCTTTTCTAATTCTCCTTAGATAATAACTTTAGGTATATAGTTAAGGATTATATACCTAAATCTATTAGTACCTTTACTACTACTTACTAGTAATCTTATTATAGAGATATATAGACTCTAACTCTTAGGTTTATTAATTTATTTATAATAAGCCCCTTATCCTAGGTTTATATAGATAAAAGTAGTATTTTATTAAAATTAAATACTTTATTACTACTATTATTATACTTCTTTATAGTATATTTATTACTCTTATAAATAAAGTAATCTAATAAATAGTAAGCTATTAAGATATATCTAGGCTTCTTATATTTATAATATATAATAGGTAACCTTTTTACTTACCCTTTATTCTATTACTATAAGTTATTTATAGGTAAAGTTAATTACTATTACTTCTTCTTATAGTTTTAACTTTTCTTATAACTTTATATTAATTTTATTACTACCTTTACTTTCTTACCTTAGCCTTATAATTAGCTCTAAGTAATTAGAAACTCCTAGCTAAGTATTTACTTCCCTATAGTATTATTAAGGCTATTAATAAATATATAGATTCTTAGTTATATTAGAATTAGTTTAGGTAGGTTAGATTTAACCTTAGTCTAATTCCTAATAAAGGCTTAAAATAATTAGCTATTACCTTACTAAAGATTTAGTAATAACCTAGTTACTTCTAAGTATTTAGTATTCTTATTTATTATTCTAGTCTTTAGCTATATAATAAAGCTTAGCTAATTATAATCCTTATATTCTATATAATTATCTATAGCTATATAATATATTTATTATTACTTTATATTATTAGTAAGGTATTTACTAATATAGGCTACCTTTATTATATTATTATAAAAGGTATATTAGTTTAATTTAAATAATATATTTAAGTTTACTAGGAAATTCTAGAGGTTTTTATAAGTATTCCCCTTATATAATAGTATTTATAGCTATATCTTAATAATACTATATTAGTATATATTTACTACTTACTTAGTACTTATTAGTAAAGTAAGTATAAAAGTAATTAGTCTAACCTAAGGGGGTAGATTTATAAGTCCTTATTAGGTTTTAGCTGATAATAAGTTTACCTAAAGCTCCCTAATTTTTACTTTTATTTATAGAATTTCCTATATTATAATACTACTATACTACCTCTTTAATACTATTATTCTTAACTCTAGTATTATTATTTAGATTAGTCTTAGGTAATATCTAATATACTTAATTATTAGTATCTATTATTTAAGTATTTACTATATTACTACTACCTTACTTATTTATAGTATTACTACTAGGGGGTATAAGTATATTTTATATAGATATTCTCTAGGGTACTAATATTATAATCTAGCTAATAGTTTATTACCCTAAAGGGATTAAGAGCTTAATTTATTATAACTTAAGGGTTAAAAAATAATAAAATAAAGTAATAGCTTAGATTTATAGTTATAGCTAGAAAGGTATTACCTAGGGGTAGGTATATAAAGGTTTTAAGCTCTAACCTTCTATAAGAATATAAGTAGTCCTTACTAAATACCTTACCCTATGCTTATATAACTATCTAGCTACTAGCTAACCCCTCCCTAACCTAGTAGGTCCGAGGTCTTGCTAATGCTCTATTATATAATAGTCCTGTCTCTATCCCTCACGCTCCTAATATTAAGCTTATGTATTTGCCTGTCTTTAAATCCGAAGCTCCACGCGTAATCCCTAGTGTCTGGATGTTGTATATATAAAGGATGTCTTTTATGCTTAAGAAGCGTTGTTATTAACAGGGGAAATAGGAAAAAAAAACAGTAAAAACAGCAGAAATAACAAAAGTAATAAAAGCAGTAAGTTAACGAAAATAATAAAATAATAGGAATAAATAAATTAATAGAAGTAGCAAAAGCAATAAAATTAATAAAAGTAATAAAAATAGGAATAAGTAATTCTCTTGTTTTTATAAGAAAGGAGGGAAAATAGTATATCCTTAGCTATACTTATACGTATAAAATATAGAGAAGCTAAGATAGTTATAGTTAATAATAACTTTAGGGATAGAAGATAAAGGGAAAAGAGAGAGTATTTATATATATATATATTAGGGTAAAAGAAGCAATCCCTTTAATTATATATAGCTAAAGGAGTACCTAGCTAATAAGTATAGGGTAAATAGCACTAAAGTAAAAGGGAATGAGAAAAGAGTAGTAAAACTTATTAAGAGAAGGATTATAGTAGTAAGATATTAAGAGAGGTTATATTAAGAGAAGTTTTTAGGTAAGTTAGCTAGCTTAGCTAAGGTTATTTAACGTTAGGTTTAAAATAAATACCTTGTAGTAATAGATTTAGTTATTTAGTTATTTTTCTTATAATAGATCATAAAATTAATAATTAATAATAATATCCTAAAGGCCTAAGGGTTAATAAATTAATTCCTTAGAAGCCTAATAAGCCCATAATTAGGATTCTAGTCTCTTCCTTTAGCACACTTTTATAGTTATATCTCTTTACCTAAATAACTATCTATTAGTATAAGGGGTAGTAGCTATAGTGTCTATAGAAATATCTCTTCTTATAATACCTAGCTTATTTATAGTTATAAAGTTAACCACTAATTAGTATTAGATATACTAAGGTGCCTGCGTAGGTAATATAATAATTTTATAGTATTAAAGTTCTAATTAATTAATAATATCTAGGAAAGAGAGAAGAGAGAGAAATCTAGCTAGAAGAGAAGGTAGGTAAAACCTATAGGTAAGGTAAAAAAGGGGGTAGTAAAGTGTGTAGCTAATCGCATTGCGTGTATCCCTTTAGTAACCCTACTAGGTTTATAATTAGTCTAGTCTTTGGCTATGATTAAGCTAATGAAGATCCGGAGGGATTAACACTAGCTTTATAATCTATATATAAACCTATAATAGTCTAATAAGGAACTTAGCTAGTATTTTACTAGATTTACTACTAATATTACTAATTTTATTATTACTATTTATTTCCTTAAATTTTACTTTATTATTACTTTTAAGTTTTGATTCTAGTTTAAATAATTTATCTCTCTTCTAGGTAAGATTAAATCTAACTATATATTTACTTTCTTTAGGTATATTATTACTAGAATTATTATTTTCCTAGGTAGTTTAACTCTCCTTTCCTTATCTTTATCTTTTAAGTTTTTAATAGTTATTCTTTATTATATTTTATAATACCTAGTTATAACTTTTCTATATAATATTAAAAACCTTCTTTAATATTTCTTTATCTAGTAAAGGCTAAATTTACTCTTTAGTATTCTAATATAATACTATACTTATTAAATTATTAAATTATTAAATTATTATTACTATTATTTTTAGGTTATACTTTTATATTTACTATATCTTTAATAGCTTCTATAATATTACTAATATTTTTATTATCTTTAAAGGCTAGCTATAATAATATATTAAAATTATTCTCCTATATTCTTAGTATATTTAAATACTATTTTTATTATAACTATATAACTTATTATATTAGGTATAAAAACTCCTATAGCTAATTTTACTTTATTACTAGATATAAATAGTATTTAGTAACTTATTTATTTTTAAAAATACTTACTATTCCTAATTTAGTTAATAGATTATTTATTTACTAACTATATTTCTTTCTTTCTTTATTAGTAGTAGCTTAGTTTTATACTAATCTAGTAGTAATAATTTATTCTAATAATTAATTTTATTATATTAAAGCTAGTACTTAAATATATAAATACTTTACTAGTATTTATTTATAAATTATCCTATTATTTATATTTAATTTATTATTAAATATAACTAAATTTAGTTATATACTAGAGTAAAAGTATAGATTTATATATATTAGGTAAGTTTTATATTTAATCTCTAGGGTAATATTAGTATATAGTATATAATACTTTTTATAATTACTATAATTCTATATATATTATAGCTAATATAGTTTCTTACTTTATAGCTTTTAGAAAATACTACTACTTTTATTATTACTTTCTATAACTATAGCTATTAAGTAAAATAAAAATAGAAGTAAATTTAACTATACTTATATTGAATATAACTATACTATACTAGTAGTAGTATAAGAGAATAATATAAAGTAAAGGTAAGGTAAGTTTCCTTTAGTTAGGGTAAAATATAATATATATAAAAAGGCTTTAGTAACTTTATTCTAGCCTACTAAATCTAATCTTTTATTATAGCCTTTTCTTTTATATTACTATTATCCTATAGGTAGATTAAGGCCTCTTTTTATATATTCTCCTTACTAATTAATTAGATTCTTTTTAAAATAGTTTTCTACTATCTTAGATATATTAATTTGTATTTTATTTTTAGCTATTTATTAGTTATTTTTAGTAGTAAATCCCTTCTATTAGATAAGGAATTCTACCCTTATAGTTTTATTTTATTTAAAAATTTTAACCTAATAACTATAGATTTATTTAATTTCCTAATAGTTTGCTTTCTTTAGGTTATTAAATATAATTAGTAGTAAAGCTAGCTCTTCCTTATTAAATAGGTTTTTTTCTTATACTAGGTTTTATATTTATACTATAAAAACTACTAGATAGACTTATAAATCTAGAGGGAAATCTAATTAATATACTAATAGGTTTACCTTTTCTAGTACTTTATATAGCCTTACTTTCTATAGTAACTATTTTTTCTTAGGTTTCTTAGGTTTCCTAGGTAATTTATACCCCTTATATAATTATAAATAAACTATATCTCTTATATTAATATTAACTAGTTTATAATAGTTATTATACTAAATCTTAGTAAGAGTAGCTACTATTATAATAGCTAATTAAGCCTTATACTAGTATAGCTTTTATAATACTACTATATTATTTCTACTAGCTCTAGTATTAGTTATATTATTTAAAGAGAGGAGATTAATAATACTTAGAGAATAAAAACTATATAATAGTTTATTAGGAGCTTATCCTATACTTACTACTATAGTGTTATTTAGCTAGTATTATAGTGCTAGTAATAGTAATATTTATACTATATCTAAGTCTATTACTATATAATACTATATTATAATTATTACTATTTAATTCTTTCTTTTTACTATTCTATTTATCTAAGGGTAGTATACTATTCCTATAAGGAGTTTAACTCTTATATACTTTGCCAGGCAAAAACAACCACCCGAAAACGACGAATTTGACGATGACGATGCTGACGATATTGACGATATCAGCGACTGAACCTAGATATCGGGATCTAGGTCTGCGATATTTTCGATCCATCGCGAGGATCTAAGCTAGGAAAAAGAGGCCTAGCTAGATAGCTAAATAATCTCAAATCTTATAATAATCTTAGCTAAAGCTAAACACAGGTATAATCTTAATAAAAACACGGTTAAACAATCCAAGCCAAAGGCAACAAAGGGAGACTTGATTTTCTATTAAAAGGGAAGGAATCTAGCCCTTTTATCTAGCTAAGGGGTCAGGGGCTAGGCCACATGACTACGGATCCGATGTGGCCGAATTGATCCGATAAGCCAATTGAACCGAGGTCTAAGGGGCTAGAGGTCTTATGAGAGAGGTCTTGAGGGGTCACAATCCTAGCTACATAACACCTCCCTAACTGTTTTCCCTTCCTAGTCCCTAGGAAAGGGAAAATAGTAACAAAAAAAAATAAGTAAAGGCTTAGATATATAGGGAAAAAAAACGTGATTTTTAGCCCCCCCCCCCTAGTTATTAATCAATCCAAGGGGTTATCAGGGACCTTCTTAATAGCCTAATTAATCAATTCGTAATAGAAGACCCTTCCAATAGTTAGAGATCTCTTCAATAGTTAGAGGAATTATTAGTCAGAGGGATCTTTAACAATCAGAGGGATTATTAGATTGTTAGATTAATTAATTCGTAAAAGGGATCCTTTTTAATTATCAGAGACCTCGTTAGAAGACCTTCTATCAGTTAGATTCCTCTTCAAAAGTCAGAGAAATCGTCGGATAGAGAGGTCTTCAACGGTCGGAGGGATCGTTAGCGGTCAGAGACCTCGTCAGAAGACCTTCTGTTGGTCGGATTCCTCTTCAATCATCAGAGAAATCGTCAGACAGAGGGATCTTCAACAGGCGGAGGTCTCGTTAGATAATTAGATTAATCAATCCATAGAAAGGGACCCTTTTCGATTAGTCAGAGGCCTCTTTAGAAGACCTTCTGTTAGTTAGATTTCTCTTCAATCGTCAGAGAAATCATCAGACAGAGGGGTCTTTATTAGTCAGAGGTCTCGTTAGATAATTAGATTAATCGATCCGTAGAAAGGGATCCTTTTGATTGGCAGAGACCTCGTCAGAGGACCTTCTATCGGTTAGATTCCTCTTTAATTGTCAGAGAATTCATCAGACAGAGGGGTCTTCATCGGTCGGAGGTCTTGTCAGATAATCAGATCAATCGATCCGTAGAAAGGGATCCTTTTGATTGGCAGAGACCTTGTCAGAGGACCTTCTATTGGTTAGATTCCTCTTCAATCGTTAGAGAAATCGTCGGACAGAGAGGTCTTTAACGGTCGGAGGCCTCATCAGATGGTCTGATCAATTGATCCGTAGAAAGGGATCCTTTTCAATCATTAGAGACCTCGTTAGAAGACCTTCTGTCGGTTAGATTCCTCTTTAATCGTCAGAGAAATCGTCGGACAGAGAGGTCTTCAACGGTCGGAGGCCTTATTAGACGGTCTGAGGGATTATTAGTGATTAATCTAATCCAACGGTCAGAGGGATAATAACCAAGGGTCTAATTAATCAACTAATTAATCCATGATAAAGGGTCCTATTAACAGCAGAGACCTCGTTAGAAGACCTTCTGTCGGTCAGATTCCTCTTTAATCGTCAGAGAAATCGTCGGATAGAGAAGTCTTTATTAGTCAGAGATCTCGTTAGATAATTAGATTAATCGATCCGTAGAAAGGGACCCTTTTTGATTAGTAGAGACCTTATTAGAAGACCTTCTGTCAGTCAGATTCCTCTTCAATCGTCAGAGAAATCGTCGGACAGAGAGGTCTTTAACGGTCGGAGGCCTTATTAGATAGTCTGATTAATTGATCCGTAAAAAGGGATCCTTTTGATTAGCAGAGACCTCATCAGAAGACCTTCTATCAGTCAGATTCCTCGTCAATTATCAGAGAAATCGTTAGACAGAGGGATCTTTAACGGTCGGAGGTCTCGTCAGATAGTCTAATTAATTAATCCGTAAAAGGGATCCTTTTTAGTCGGCAGAGACCTCGTTAGAAGACCTTCTATCGGTTAGATTCCTCGTCAATCGTCAGAGAAATCGTTGGATAGAGAGGTCTTCAACGGTCAGAGGCCTCGTCAGACAGTCAGATTATTTGATCTGATTTATTAAAGGTTAGGTTAAAGGTCTAGCTACTTGCCTCCCTAACGGATAGCTAAGCAAAACTAGAGTATTAGATCAATTCGAGCTAGCTAGTGAGCTAGGATAGGTTAGGAGGTTAAAAATCGGAAGAAAGGTTAAAGCTAGAAAAGAAGGTTAAAAGTTGGAAGAAAGGTTGAAAATTAGAAGGAAAGGTTAAAGCTAGAAAGGAAGGATTTAATCTAGCTAACCTAGATTAAGGGGAAAAAGGTTATAATAGTTCTAATTAATTAGTCTAACTAATCTAATGATTTTGATAATATTAGACTAGTTAGATAACCTAGATTAATTAATCGGATTGAAGGGGTTTAATCTAGCTAACCTGGATTAAAGGGGAAAAGGTTGTGACAGTCGCGATTAATTAATCTAATAATATCCGACGATTTTAATGATATTAGATCGATTAGATAACCTATATTAATTAATCAGATTGAAGGGATTCGATCTAGCTAACCTAGATTAAAGGGAAAAGAGATAAGAAGTAGCTAATAATTATAATAATTATACGAAGAGACTAGAGGGGATAATAGAAGAGGCAATGTTAGGAGGTTTTCATCGAATTCAACTACGGGAGGTCTAATAGGACTATTCCCCGTTTCTCCACTATTTTTATTAGGCAAAAACAACCACCTGAAAACGACGAATTTAACGATAACAATGCTAACGATATTGACGATATCAGCGACTAAACCTAGATATCGGGATCTAGGTCTGCGATATTTTCAATCTATCGCGAGGATCTAAGCTAGGAAAAAGAGGCCTAGCTAGATAGCTAGATAATCTTAAATCTTATAATAATCTTAGCTAAAGCTAAATATAGATATAATCTTAATAAAAACACGGTTAAACAATCTAAGCCAAAGGTAACGAAGGGAGAGTTAATTTTCTATTAAAAGGGAAGGAATCTAGCCCTTTTATCTAGCTAAGGGGTCAGGGGCTAGGCCACATAACTACGAATCCGATGTGGCCGAATTGATCCGACAAGCCGATTAAACCGAGGTCTAAGGGGCTAGAGGTCTTGTGAGAGAGGTCTTGAGGGGTCACAATCCTAGCCACATAATACTTAAATAACTCCTTCTATATATCTAATATAAATTTAAAATCCTAGTTACTAATAATTTATCTTATTAATCCCTAATCTATAATATATAAGGCATAGAGAAGTAATTTCACTTAGATTTCCGCTAGATATATTATATATTTTAGTATTAGAAAAGTTCTTTTACTAAATAAGTAATTTACTAGGTATAATAAATTATATATTATATATCTTTTTATTTACTATATTATATTTATAGCTAATACTTTAGGTGTATTTATAGTAAAATTAAGTAAAATTATATAAAATAGTATTAGCTTTAGCTATAATAGCTATAACTCCCTAGGTAGCTTTAAATAATTAATTATATTTTCCTAATACACTATATAATAAGCTATATAATTATAAACTTACTAACTTATATATAGAAAATAGACTAATTAAAGCTTTACTACTATTTAAGTAATTCTAAAATATTACTATTTATTATAGACTTATAGACTAATTATAGGATAGATTTAACCTTTATAGTTAGAATATAAAGATAGAAAAATCTATCTTTACTATAGTAGTATAATAAACTATTCTTATATAAATCCTATTTATATAGAGAAATCTTTAGTCTAATTTTAGTATTCTTTAATACTTACCTTTCTTAATAGGCTTATATTACTATAATCATCTAGCTAAATTTTTAATTATATTAGTATTTTATAATAATTCTAGCTTTAAGTTTATTATCTATAATTATTGTTATAATATATTTCTTACTTATAAAATAAGCGCTTATATTTAGTTTATTATATTAGCTTTTCTACACTACCTACTTATAGGTTACCTTTACTAGTAATCTTAAAAGTATATCTAGTATAATATTTAGTATCCCTAGTATATAAGTTACCTTAAGGTTAAATTATAATAAATAATTTATAACTTTTACTAGTTTTAGATTAGCCTTATCTAAATCTATTATTAATAATAAGGTATACTTAATAATCCCTTTTACTAGGGAATAGTTAGTTAATATATTAACTATTATATTATTAGATTAGATTATTTTCTAAAGCTTTCTAATACTCTATATAATTATAGCTACTTTTACCTTAGTAAAACTATACTATTTCTTAATACTTAATATTACCTTAGAAAGAAATAAAATTAGCTATATTTAGTTATTTTTAATATCCTTTCTAGGAATACTTTAACTATTCTATTCTTCTTATAATTAGAAAGTATATAACCTAAATCCTTTCTTATAGGTATTAATTTTAAGGAAAAGTAGCTTTTATAAATTATAATACTATAAGGTTTATTTTTTACTTAGAAAATACTTTAATATCTTTAAAAGCCTTTTTCTCTTACTTAGTAAAAATATTTTTTACTATATCTTTCTTTTTTATACTAGTTTTAAAATACTAGTAATTTTCTTATTCTTTTTATAGAATTCTCTTAATAGCACTATTTTCTATACTTATAATAGTTAGATTTATATATTAAACTATAGAATTCTATTATAAAGAAATCTAGCTATTCTATTAAAGGTTTTAAGACTTAATAGATTACTTAGGAAAATTATCTTTTAAAAAGCTTTAAGCCTATTATTAGTATTAATAATTCTATTACTATTAATAATAAAACCTAGTAATTAAATAGTAAGATTGTGAGGCCCCGCTCACAACATAGCGTGCACACCCTATAGGCATGCTAGGCCTAGGGCTAGGTCCACGTAACACTAGTAAGCCACTAGATAAAAGCCAGCGACTTACATGTATAACACTTAGGCCTAGTAAGCTTTAGTAAATATATAAGTACCCCCTATATCTCTTACCTAGCTATCCTTATATTCTTATAATTCTAAAGCTTCTCCTACTAGCTACCTAAGAGTAATATAGGGGGAGAACTACCTAATCTATAAGAGTAATATTAGATAATAACTAAGGGCTACTAAATAAGGGTAATACTATAGCTAAGAATATACCCTATTCTATAGGTACTATAACTAAAGATATACCCCTTACTATCTATGCCTAAGCTATAGTAATAGTAGAGTAAATTACCTAGCTTAAGGAACTCTAGAAACTATAGAAAAGAGAGTAAAAGCTTTAAGATTTATTATAGTATAATACTAGAGAAGAATAATTAAAAAGGTAGTAAAGAGCTAGTACTTCCTTAAGCTATAGTAGCTAAGAGGTTAAAGTTTAGAATATTACTAACCTCTAATACCCTATAAACCTATAGAGATATAAGATATAGATTAATAACCTAAACTATACCTTTAATAGGGTAAAGAAGAAGTTCTAATATAACTACTAGAAAATCCTTTTACACTTAACTATATATATATTAATTATAGGGTAAGATAGGATAGATACCTTAAAGAATAGTAGGCTAATAGCTAGGATAACCTTAAAGATAACTAGGATAAATTTTAGACCTAGATACTTACGCTACTTTAGGACTTTACTAATTATAATATATAAATAGTAATATAATTAGAGAATATAAAGTAATATAAGGATTAAAGCCCTATTAAGTTTAGTATCTTCTTAGATTTACTAGAGAAATACCTAGAAAGAGCCCTAAAAAGACTTATACCCTTATATTCTTTATAAAGTTACTCCCTAACCTATAGGATTATATTAACCTATATACCTCTATTACTAATAAGACTTAAGAAGAGATTATATAACTTACCTAGTAATTCTAGGAGGCTATGCTAAAGAATAAGTAAAAATCTAAGTAATTAGGAGATAAAGGCCTATATAAGAACCCTTAGTACTATAGGAATAACTCCCTATAAGGTTATAGACCTTATAAAGATTAAAGAAATAAGAACTAGGAGAAAGGCCTAGCTACCTACCTAAATACTACTAAACCTAGGGATAAGATATAGTATTATAACTATAATAGTATAGAATACCTTATATATTATTATAAGAAACCTAAGAAAAAGTCCTAAGAAAGCCTAGAAAACTCCCTAAGGTAAAAGTAAATACCCTTACCTTTACCTCTAATACTAAGGTACTAATAAGGCATTAGTTTTACACACTAGTTACTATCTATAGGTATAAAAATATTAAAATAGTAGCTAATCTAGATAGTTATACTAAGATTAATATAATTAGTATTAAGTTTATAAGAACCTATAAACTTAACTAGGCTAAGGCTATAGCACTTATTATTAAGGTAGTAAAAGCCCTTATAGTCCCTTAATATAGTATTTATAAGGTACCTATTATAATTAAGGACTTAAGAGAAGAAGAAAGAGACCTTAAGCTACTATATATAGCTATAGATAGAGACCTAAGAGTAGGGGGAAGCCCTATATTAATTAGAATATATACCCTTATAGAAAAATATATATACCTTTACCTATATTTATAGAAATAGTAGTTTAAGAAAGGAAAAGTAGCCTTTTTACTATTAACTCCCTATAAATTTATAAAAGTAATATATAATAAGACTATTATATATACTATTATAGGGGTTATAGAAGATAAGTTTATTACCCTTAAAGATAATAAGAAAGTAAAAGTATATAGAACTATTAAAGATATCCCCCTAGAACTATATAAGTTTAAAGATATAATTATATTAGATAAGGTAGGAAGCTTATTATTAAGAAAAGAGACTAACTATATAATTAACCTAGTACCTAGGGCTATACTCCTATATAAACTAATTTACCCTCTCTCCTAAAGTAAGCTAAAGAAGCTCTATAAATATATTAATAAAAACCTATAAAAAGGCTAGATAAGACCCTCTAAGAGCTTTATAGGTATACTTATTTTATTTATACTAAAGAAGAATAGAATACTCTAATTATATATAGATTATTAGAGACTTAATAAAGTAATATAAAAGAATTACTACGCTCTCCCTCTAATTTTAGAGATCCTAGACTAGTGCTAAGAAGCTTACTACTTCTTAAAAATTTATATTAAGAATATATACTATTAAATTTATATTAAAGAAGGTAATAAGTAAAAAACTATATTTTATACCTATTATAAACACTATAAATACCTTATAATACCCTTTAGGTTAACTAATACCCTAGCTACTTTTAAAAGTTATATTTATAAAGCGCTCTATAAGCTAGTTAATACTATTTATATAGTATATCTAGATAATATCCTTATTTTCTTAAAGATATAGGAGGAATATATTACCTATATTAAGGAAGTTTTAGAATATATAAGATCTATAGAGTTATATATAAAACCCTTAAAGTATTTATTTTACTAGAAGTTAGTAAAGTTCTTAGGGTTTATTCTATTAGTTAATAGGATCTTAATAAATACTTACTAGGTTAATATAATCTAAGAATAGAAAAAGCCTATAAGCTTTAAGGATATATAGTCTTTCCTTAGGTTCTATAACTTTTACTAATAGTTTATTTATAAATACTCTAGGATTATAGTATCTTTTTATATATTAATAAAAGGTAGTTAAAATAGTATTTAGACTAGGAAGTTTATATTTAGAGTAAAGAAATAGCTAGTATTTAACTAGCTAAAAGAGGCCTTCTAGTAAGCGCCTCTTCTTTATTATTATAACCTAAGTTAACTAGTATATATTAAGATAAATACTTTAATCTTTATAATAGTAGGAATCCTATTCTAATAGAATAATAAGGGCTATTAGTATTTAGTAGTATTTTAGTTAAGAAAATTTATAAATACTAAGCGTAATTATAGTATAGCTAATTAAGAGCTACTTACTATAGTAAAGTTATTTAAACACTAGTAATACTATATTAAGGGCGTGGCAAGCCTAGTTAAAGTCCTATTAGACTACTATAACCTATAGACCTTTATAAGGTAGTAGAAGTTAAATAGAAAGTAAGTAAGATAGTATATATTCCTTTATCTCTTTTACTTTATAATTAAGTATAGACCTAGGAAAAGCAATCTAGTAAATACACTATTAAGAAAGTCTAATTATAAGGGTAAATCTCTAATAAATAGGGCACTATTACTAGAACTTTAAAGGAAGATAGCACCTACTAAAATAGTAGAAGAAGAGATACTTACTAAAAAGGTAGAAGAAGAGGAACTAATATATTAAAGAAGATATAGTAAGATACCTTTAGGGGAGGAAAATACCCTAGTCTTAGGCATAGAGAGGCTTAATAAAATATCTTTAGGGGAGGAAAATGCCCTAGCCCCTATAGAGAGAATAGCTAAAGTAGCCTAGTTAAGAAGCTAGTTAGCTACTATAAATCTAGTAAAAGGTTAGCTAACTAAAGGGGATTTTAAGGAGAAGGTAGTATATATCTAAGATATTAGCATAGTATAAGAGATATAGGGGACTATTATATTACTAGATCCCTACTAATCTAGGCTAAATAAACTATTAGCATAACTACTATAGAAAGTATAGGATTAAGACCTAGATCTATAAAGATAAAATAGTAAGATTAATAACTCCCTAGTAAAAGGGAAGGGAAAGGCTAGTTTATAGTTATATAGTATAGGGGGTTTTCTATTATACTAAGACTAGGTAGTTATTCCCTAGGAGCCTATCTTATAATAGGAGCTTCTATAGCTACACTATAATAATCTACTAGTAGGTTACTTTAGAACTAAGTGTACTCTAAAGCTACTAAAGTATTATTTTTAGTAGCTAGCTATAAGTAAGTTTATTTTAGACTATATTATAAGCTATAGGGTTTACTAATAGGTAATAGCTAGAAGGTATTACCTATATAGAAGCCTTAAATTACTACTAATACTAAGGTAACTATAGGTAGAGATCTTAATAGACTTTATTTGTTATGGACTGGCCCCTAGGCAACTGCGATAGGGCGTCGATATGGTATTAAGAAACTTAGGGGAAGAAGAAGAAGACTATATAGCTAATCCCCCCTACTCCCCTTATATTCTCTAGGTGTCTTATATTAGCCCCCTTTTTATCCCCTACTACCCCCCTACCTATATATACTATACTATTACTTAGGCAAAGCCTAAGCCCTTTATATATGCCCTTACTAACCTATTACCCTTAGCCCTCTGCCTACCTATTATTATACTAATGCTAACCTACTATAACTAGGTTATGTGGTATGGCTATTTCTAATGTTACCCCTTGCGGGTAGAACGTAACACACGCCTACTATTATTATTATCTATTAAGAGTAGGGGTGTGTGTTATATCCTACGCTGCCCCTTATTATTATTATCTAATTATAGGTAGGGTATATGTTATATCCTACCTAACCCCTTATTATTATTATAATAATACTAGCCCCACCCCTACCTGCTTATGACTTATCTAATATAGGCATAATTACCTATATAAATATCCTACTTCTTTTTATAATATAACCTTACTTTCCTTATATAATAACCTTCTAAAAACACTATAACTTTATTATACCTTCTTATCCTATTATATTCTATTTTACACTATTACCCTATTATTTCTATATTAAAGATACCCTACCCCTAAGATATAACTACTATACTATAAACTAGATAAGTAGCTACTACCCCTATCCCTATAATACCCCTAGCCTAAGCTATTAGTAAGTTTCTTATAGAAGGAGACTTAGATAATAAGTAATATACTATACCCTCCTTACTTTAGTGCTCTTATAGGCTATATATTAAATAATCCCTTACTACTAGTATTATAGATTATTGCCCTACTAAGAGTAGGGAGTCCTATCCCCTATATTATTAGAACTATATTACCTATATCTAGCTAACTAGGTACTTATCCGCAGACCTATAACTCTAATATACTCTTAAGGACCTTAAAGCTAAAATTATTAAGGGAGAGCATATTATTACCCCTAGTGTTAATAAGATAGAGATAACTAAGAAGAAAATACCTATGCTATCTTAGAAGTTTTATTCCCTTATAAGTAAGTAGACTATATTACTAAATTAAGCGTAGTTTAATCTAGCCCTAGTCTAGTCTACCCTTAGTCCTTTCCCTTTAACTAATATACCCACTATAAATATAACTAGACTTAAAGTTATTCCCTTTATTAGTAGCAGTCCCTTAGCTAGATATAGTATAGGAAACTCTATATAGTAAGTTACTAGTATCCTATTCTAATAAGGATAATAAGTTATTTAGAGTATAAACGCTATATATAGAGAACTCTATAAGTAGAATATAGCCCTCCTTAAAGCGCTTTCCCCTTACTACTATAGTAGTAACTAATATAGCTAATATATTAAAGTAGGTAATAAATTACCTTCTTACTACTATTAATAGTATTCCTACCTCTTATCTAGGTTAAACCCTATTAATCCTTATATTAGACTTACTTATCCCCTAGCTAGAGCTAGTGATTACTTAACCTATTTTCTTACTAATAAGTCTAAGAGTAATACCCCTCCCTTATATATTTACTTTAATCTCCCTAATTATTATTCTACTTATACTATCTATAACCTAGGTATAACCTAAGGTTAGTAGCTATAACTAGTAAGTAGAATAACCTATAGCCCCTATATAAGTAGCTTAGGGTTAAACTATATTGCCTTATAGTGTGCTACTATTAATATAAGTTTATCTAGTAGTAAGTCTAACCTTTATAATATAGTAGTGTAAATAGTTTAGATAGAAGTAGGTAGCGGTAAGGGCGTGCCTATATTACTAGAGCTTTTAATAGGTAGATAAGTTTTCTAAAATTAATTTAGTCTATTATAGAATTATATATCCTCCTACTCTACCTTAAATTTATTAAGGGCTTATATCTTTACTATACTCTCTAGTGGCTCCTATATTAGTTATAAGTACCCTATTTATTTAACTAAAATATTATACCTTTTGCTACGCCCTAGCGCGTTTTAAGCTACTAGTATCTATTTTACCTAGTATTTCTCTATAAGTTTATTATTATCTTCTACTAGTACCTATTATAGACCCGGATAGGAATCCTATAGTATTTAACTTAGAAGAGGGTTCTCTACTGCCTATTTAATAAGGTTAATATAGAAGACTAGGTATATACCCCTTAGTATATCTAGGCGGACTATAAGTGGTAATAGCACCTCTACTACTATGTATTTTATAGCTACCTAATCTAATTTCTATAAGGGTTAGTTTATCTTAATATTTCTAAGTAAAAGCTATACCTTATTCCTAACTTAAAAGTATTCTACTAGATATCTTAATACTAATATAGTATTCTACTATTATTACTATATATAAGTAATTATAGCCTAAGCTAGAAGGGTTCCCTCCTAAAGATAATTTAGGAAATAGATAGCCCTCCCCTTTAGAGTTATAGTGGAAATAGATAAGTTAGGTTATAATTAAATAGGTTTAAGGTTATAGCTATTAAGTAGTTAGTTTAGGCTTACCCTAGTGACTAAAGATAGCCTATTATTTATTGTAAGTTAGTAAGCAGTAAGGTGCTTAGGCTAATTATACTATAAAAAGGAGATAGCTACCTATAATATTACCTATACCTCCTAGTTTACCTATTCTATGCTACTATTAGTCTATAGGTAATAGGATATAGAGAGTAACTAATCTATTCCTACTAAGGAGCATAGAGTTATCTAGAACTTTCCTAACTAGTCTAATCCTTAATCTATAATAATAGACTATAGAAACCCCTAAAACCTTTACTAGACTACCTTAAATTATTTTATATACTCCTTAGCTCTAATTAAAGTTATAGCCTCTAACTAGATAAACTTAGAAAGCCTATCTATAATTACTATAAGGTACTAGGGTCTCTCTTAAGATAATACTAGTAGGTTTATTATAAAGTTAATAGAGATCTATGACTAGAACTAGTCTAGGATAGGTAAGGGCCTAAGCAATCCCTAGTGTTATAGATAGCTCTTATAGCTGCTAAAATAGTGATAATTCTGGATAAACCTTATAATATCCTATATTATTCTATCCTAGTGGAATTATTATTATAGAATCTAAAATATAGTATTATAGCCTAGGTATCCTATAGCAGGCGAATTATAGTATTATTAGATAAGTGTTATTATTAAAGGCTCCTACTTAGGAACCTAGGTATGCCCCTAGAACTAAAGCGCCCTATAAGCGCTTATAGAATAATCCACTACTTATTCCCTTATTTATACTTTAGGGGGGAACTTCTATGCCCCCTCCTAAATAGCTCCTAACTAGATACTATAGGTAGGGTCTAAGGTAATAGCCTAGTCCTAAAGTAACTATAAGTGCTTAGAGGTAAAGAGAACCTCTCCTACTAGTAGTACTACCTCTTACTACTCTTCTAGTGCTAGTAAAAGTCTAGTAATAGTAAGGGGCTATAAGATATATCCTATTCTTAAGGCCCCTCCCTTCTAGTCCTATTCTTACTAAGAAAGGGTATCTAGGCATTAAGCCTATATACTAGGTCTATAATAAAGATAGAAGTTAAATAACACGAGCGTATCTGCCTAATAGGCCTGCTATTCTATTATTAAATAAGGGGTTATAAAGTATTTAAGATTCTTATAATCCGTGTAAATTAAGAATAGCTAGGAAATACCCTGTAGCTCCGCTAACTATGCCTTAAGGTATAATATAATAGCTAGCAACTCCTTGTTATAAATTGTGTAGTTTCTTTACATAGGCGTAAGGCTAGTGGAATAGTATATAACTAGGTATAAAACACTATCTAGTCCTTACTATAAGAGGTAACTACCTAGGGTAGCACCTAAGTAGTTAGCCTTTACTATAATAAGGCAGTTAGGGTCCTATTACGCTAAGACTAGGTAAGAGATAAAGGCGCCCTTAAGTCTCTTAAAAGCCTTATTCTCCTTAGGTCCCTATTAAAAGGGGATATTTCTCTTAGTTAATTAGATTAGTAGCGCTACTAGTTCTAAAAAATCCCTTATAAAGTTATAGTAGAAGTTTATAAAGCCTAGGAAGCTATATACTCCCTATAACTTTATAGGGGTAGCCTATTCCCTTATAGCTATAACCTTTATAGGATTAGGATAAATAGATTATCCTACTATAATAATATACCCTAGGTACTAGACCTCCTTTATAGTAAATACTAACTTATTAAGGTCTAGGTATAACCCCGCGGCCCTTAAGTAGCCTAAGATAAGGTAAACCTTAGCTATATAGTCCTTTCTTAAGCCCCCTAAGTAAACTAAAATATTATCTAAATAAGCTATAATAAAATCTCCTAGCGCGTCTCCTAAGGACTTATTAATATAACACTAAAAGGTTATAGGTATACTAGCTAAACTAAAGGGATAGACTAACCACTTAAATAGTCTAAACCTTATCTAAAACACTATTAGGTGCTTATTGCCCTTAGTAATTTATAATTTATAAAAAGCAGTATAAATATTAACCTTTATAAACTAACACGCCTAGGATAAGGAGTAAAGTGTTTCCTTAATTAAGGGGAGGGGGTAATAGTCCTATGCAGTAATTTTATTAAGAGCCTAATAGTTAATATAAAAACACTAACCCTTATTTAACTTCTTAATAAGTAAAACTAGGGCTATAGCTAAGGAGGAGCTAGTATAAATCTATCCCTTATTTATTAAGTTTATAATCTAATGCTATACCTTAAGAAGTTAATCTCTTAGTATATTATATAATAGGCCCTACAGAAGCTTTAGCTTAGACCTATCTAGGGCCCTACGTAGATAAATATAGTGGTTAAGAGAACCCCTATAGGGGGGAAGACTATTAGCCTTTACTTTATTAAAAAGGTCTATAAAGTCCGCTAGCTCCCTAGGTAATATAGATATATCTAGTGTTTCTAGCCTCTCCTTAGGGGCTATAAGCTATAACACTATTATTATCTCCCTAAGACTAGTAGTAATAAACCTTATTATAGTGTCCTTAGTCTAGTGTGCTTTATATGCTTCTGTAGTATAAAGAGAACTAATAATCCCTTATACTAAAGTCTCCTTACTACGCTTAGAGGCCTTATATACCTATAAACCCCTTACTAATCTAATAACTAGTAGCTAGTCTACTATATAGACTACTACCTTATAGTATTCTAACTATAGTAGGCTAAATATAATATCCTAAGTAAGGCCTAGGATAATATATAAATACACTAATAACTCCTAGCTATTAATATTAATTCTAGTGTAAACTATATATGTAATTAAAGAGGTATTCTCCTTTTATTACTAGCCCTTCTTCTTTATTTCCACTATAGTATAAACCCACCTCTGTTTAGGCAACTATATAAGCTCTAGGCCTAGCTATCTTGCTACTAATTTACTTATAGCACTATAATAATTATAGCTATAGTTAATCTAAATACTAATATAAGAGTATATATTAAAGAGAATAGGGACTAAGAATAGTAGCTAATCTATATAATAAGTAATATCCCTTTCCTCCTTTATACACTATTTATACGCGTCTATTATTATAGTAGCTAGCTAGCCCCCCTACCCCTATATAAGACTTTACTTAGGGGCTACTCTTTTTCTAGAGGGTAAGTATTAATTTCCTTATTAATGCTTTTCTTATCTACCCTATAGGTATTAATATTAACTTATAGTTAGTAAAGTAGGAGGAAGAAGCACTCCTAAATATAGTAGTCCTTAGAGCTATAATATAAATAGCACCCCTCCTAGTAGTGTTTAGCTAACTTAGCCTCTAATACCTATTTTACCCTCTATAGTATATTAGTTAACTTCTAGCCCTTATTCTTATTATCCTACTTCTTAGACTAGCCTAAGTATATCCTAGCTATATAAACCCCTAATATTAGGGTATCCCCCTTATAGTTAGTCTAGGGCGTAGGGTAGGGCTACTATAGATTATATTAGGTCTAATACTTATTCTCTAAGGTAAGTGTTTTAATATTAACTATAATACTATAATACTAAGTAACTATAGTATTATAGTTATCCTAGCTTACGCTATAGCTAATACTAACCTCTCTTAAGTGCTTATTAAGTGTATATTAGAGTTTAGCTAGTTTTATATTATAGGTCTAATAAGTCTCTCTTACTATAGCTAGCTTCTCCTTAAAGTAAATAAAAAATATAGTAAAAGACTCCCCTAGGCCTTACTCTATCTAATTAAGTTTTATAAGGGCTATTTCCTACCTATAGGGGTTAGTAAATAGGGACTTAAGGTAGCTTAAAAAGGTAACTAGATTAAAAGTATAAAGATTACCTTACTTAAAAAAGGTAGTAACCTAAGCCTAGACCTAGGAGGATAAATTCTAGTAAATAAGTATTTACCTATTTTTATCTATACTAATAAAGTCCTTATTTACCTAAAGCTTATATTCTATAAGGAGCTTCTAAGTAGTAAATAAGGCCTTATTACTATTATATAGGTTACCTAAGGGAATTAGCTTCTACTTTACCTAGGGGACTAAAGGGACTAGATTAGGGGTAGTAGGCTATGTGGGTTATACTATAGGAGCCCCTAGTTAGTATATAGTCTATAGTTAGGTTATATATGTAGTATTATACGCTATAACCTACTCCTAGAGGTGCTTAAGCTTTATGCCCTATTTAGTTATTAGATATTAGAGCGTATTAAACTAGGTAAGGTAGGTTATAGGTAGCACTATAGTATCTAAGAGAGGTATTACTATACCTAGATTATATTAGTCCTATAGGTAAAGTGTGTCTAATATATCTATTAGGTTATTTATTATATTTTTTAGTAGCTATCTCTAAGGACTAAAGGAAGTTTCTTAATTATTATAGACTAGCCCCTAGGTAACTATAATAGGGCGTTAATATAGTATTAAGAAACTTAGGGGAAGAAGAAGAAGACTATATAGCTAATCCCCCCTACTTTCCTTATATTCTCTAGGTGTCTTATATTAGCCCCCTTTTTATCCCCTACTACCCCCCTGCCTGTATGCACTATACTATTGCTTGGGCAAAGCCCAAGCCCTTTACATTATTATAGGGTTACCTATTATATAAGTAAGTAAGTAAGAGACTAATATAATCCTAGTAATTATAAACTAATTTACTAAGTATTCTATCTTCCTACCTATAACTACTACTATTAATATAGCTAAATTAGTAAGACTTTTCTATAAAGAGATTAAGCTATAATTTAAAGCCCTAGAAGGTATTATATCTAATAGAGGTTTAGTATTTATAAGCTAATTCTAGTTAGACTTATACTACCTATCTTAGGTAAAGTAAAGGCTTTCTATAGTATTTTACCCCTAAACTAATAGGTAGATAGAAAGAATAAACTAAGTACTTAAGCACTACCTTTAATATTTTATTATAGAAAACTAATAAATATAGCCTAAGCTACTCCTAATAGCTTAATTTACTAGTAATAATATAGTAAATAGGAGCACTAGCTACTCCCTAAACTACTTACTTATAGGCTATTTACCTAAGTTTTATCTAGCTCTTAGGGGTAAGAGCTAGGAAGGGGAGGTACTAGAAGTATATATATATATTATAAAGCTATATAAAGTTAGAGAGTGTCTAAAGAAAAACTAGGCTAAAGCTACTAAAACCTAGGTAAAGTATTATAACTAGTATTACTAGCTATTAACACTATATTAAGGTAATTTAGTACTACTATTAGTAAAGAATATTAGGCTTAAGAATATAAAATAGAAGCTAACCCCTAGATTTATTAGACCTTTTTAAGTACTTAATACTATAGGAAAATAAGTATATAGACTAGTATTACTAGAAAAATATAGTTAGCTATATAATATATTCTATATTAGCCTACTAGAGCTATAGAACCACTATAAAGACACTAAAGAAGAGAAAATACTAATACTAAATCTTAAAGATAAAGATAATAAATATAAAGTTAAGGAGGTTAAAGACTATAAGAAAACCTATAAAGGTAATAAATACCTTATAAAATAGAAAGGATAGCCTAGTAAATATAACTAATAAGTCCTAGTAGAAGTAATAAAGGGGGTATAATACGTAATTTAGGTATTTTACTAAAGTAAAATAAATAAGAAGGGTAGTAAGATATAAGTAAAATATAGCTAAAGAGATATAGAGTTATAATAAAAAAGGCCTAGCCTTATTAGCTACTATTATACTCCTATATAAACTACCTTAGACTACTTACTAAATAATAAAAGAAAATATACCTAAAGCATAGAGAGGGTTAAGGGAAACCCCTTTATTATTACCCTCTTATAGAAAAAAGCCTAACCCCTATAAATAAGATACTTAGCATTATTCTTATCCTTAGTAATTACCTAGTATATTACTAGTATAAAATAATATTTTACTATCCCCTAGGGGATATATCCTAGGTCTAAGTATTATAGGTATAAAGTTATTTTTATATTCTATATAATCTTAAGTTTATAGTAGTTTAGCTATAGAAAAATTAGTAAATATATAGTAAGGTAGGGTAAAATAGCTATAATACTTATATACCCTAGAATTAGGCTTAAGAATATTATAATAAGTAGCTACTATTATAAGACTATATACTATTAGTATATAATAAAGGTATACTACTACTAAATATAAGTAAGAGACTAGTAAATATATAATAAAGAGATAAACCTAATAAACCTTTATAGCCCTAGTTAAGCTAAAAGCAATATAGTATAATATATTTATATAGTTAAACCCTATTATTAGATAAAGGTAATATTTAGTAATATAGAAATAAGAGGCCTCTAAAAATAGGTAGTCCTTAGGGTCTTCCTTTATTATATTACTATAGATATTTATAAGCATTTAGGCCTAGTCTAAAACTATAAGGAGGTTAATAAAATCACCCCTTATTATAGCTATAGCCTATAGGAATTTATTAGTAAAATAAGACTAAAAAATATAGGAAAAGTAGTATACTTATAGTCTTATAAGAATTACTATAGTTATAGTATTAAGTATAGTGCTTAGAATATTTTATCTTTTAAGGATTTATAAATAGATTATAAGGAAATTAATAGTTAATCTATAGTAATATAAGCTTAGCTAGGGGATATTTCTTAAACTTAGCGCACCTAGTGTGTAAATAATATATATAGCTATATTCTTTTAAGGGAATATACTTATCTTCTATAATAAATATATAGTAATTAAGAACTAGGAAGGGATAGAAACTAAAAGCATAAGAAATAATTAAAAAATTACTATAGTTATAGAAAGGAAGAGTATATAATATAATAAAGAATTATAGGTAAATTTATAGTTAAACCCTATCTATTATTTATTATTATTTTAAAGGCTATTACTAGTTAGCAAATAGCTATAGAGTAGCTAGTAAAAGCTATTTAGGAGCCTAGCTATAAGTAAGGAGGTAATTATAAGGCCCCGCTTATAACACAGCGTGCACACCCTATAGGCATACTAGGCCTAGGGCTAGGTCTACATAACACTAGCAAGCCACTAGATAAAAGCTAGTGACTCGCGCGTATAACACTTAGGCCTAGCAAGCTTTAGTAAATACATAAGTGCCCCCTATACCTCTTGCCTAGCTATCCTTTGTTCTCACAAAGATAACTAATAAATAACTTCTTTATAGTAATTATTATTTTATTTTCTTTAAGAATCCTAAGTATAATATTAAGATAGCTTAAATACTCTTTAAGACTATTTAAAAATATAAAAATATTATTAATATAGACTTATATAAAATACTTATACTTTTAGAAAAGTCTATTTATAAACCTTTAGGTAAATATAGGAAAGTTTTTAAATCCTATTAATACTATATTTAATACTTTAAGACCTTAATTTAATATAACTACTATATAGGCTTAATAGTTATTTTTAACTAGTAGTTAGTAAAAAAATCCTATTTTATTAAAAAAAGAAAAAAGCTTCTTATTATATATATTATTTATAATATTACTTTATTTTAGTAAAGAGTATATATCTAGTATTACTATATTATTAAGTAGCCTTATATTAATTATAACTCTCCCTTTTCTTTTCTAACTAGTTTCTTACTAAACTATAAATACTAAGTATACTATAATTACTAGCTTATCTAAATATAATATTTTCCCTTTTAAGTAGAGTTTATTATATACTTTATTAAGTTTAATTATATCTTATACTCCTAGTCTATAAGGCCTAATTAGCCTTATTTAATACTACTATTTATCTATAAGATTAATTCTTATTTTCTAGTCTTTTATTATAAGGATAATACCTCTATTATAATAAATATTATATTTATTAGTTAGTTAAACTAGTTTACTTACTACTTCCTAGTTAATATTAGTAATTTATATACTAAATTTATTAGTTATATATAGAATTTCCTCTAGATATAAAATCCTATATAATAATACTCTAGTATTAACTTTCTTTAAATTAAGATTATTTTTCTCTTTATTTAATTTATTACTATTCTTATCTTTATCTTTCTTTTTCTTTATAATATTCTTACTAAAATAAGTATAGTATATAAAAGAATTATTAACTAGGTAGTTAGTATTAACCTTACTAGCTATAGTTAGGTATATAACCTTTTAGTATTTTCTAATAGTAATAATTTTATTAGTTAGGTTATAGGTAATTATCTATCCCTTACTAGATTTATTAAATAGTATATTAGGAAAATACTCTAAATATAATTATATATAGTATATACTTATTTCCTAATTTTTTTATATATTTTTCTAATTAACTAGTATATATAAATAAGCCTTTAGTAAAATTAATACTATATAAGTAGTAACTACCTTTTAGTAAAGAACCTTATTTAATAGTTATAAGATTTTTACTAGTATTATTATACTATAAACTAACCTAAAAACTACCTTTAGTTAAATAAAATTAATTTTAGCCTTATATTTATAAGTAAAATTTATTCGAAGTAATAATTTTAGTCCTAATTTTAGTCCTAAATTTAGTATTATATTTACTATAACTATAAAATAGCTAGTAATTTCTATTTTATATACTATCCCTAGAATATAAAAGTAAAATATAGCTATTTTAGTAATAAAAAAGGAAGATTAAACCCTAGATACTAGCTTTAGTTCCTATATTACCTATTTTATATTTAATCTATATTATTATAGCTATACCTTATTTACTAAAATTAATAATATTTCTAAGTTAAGATAAACCTAGTAACTTTTACTTTTATTATTAAATTTAATAGGAATTTTTAGATATATATTAGCCCTTTTTCTATTATATTTAACTTATTATAGTCTTACTATAGCCTTAATTACTTATCCTAAGGTAAGTTATCTAGTCTTATTTAAGGTTATTTTAGTAATAGCCTTATTTACCTCTTTTATAATATTTTCTATAAAATAAGTTTTAATAATGTTGCGACAACTAGGTCAACCGCGTATTAACTACCGAGGAAAGTAAAGCACGTGCGGCAACGCCACGTTATGATTAGCTATACCTATACGTAAGGCACTTACACGTGACTTGCGTTCCCCCTTTTTATATAGCCACATAACCCTCTAGATAGCTTTGTAACTAATAATTATTATACCTTTAAAAAGACCCCTTTTATACACTAGTGTATTTATTATAATAGCCTTAGTAATCCTAATACTAATTAGTAGTTAAAAAACTATAGATAGCTAGGTCTATATAAGAAAAGACCTTCCTTTAGTTAACTAAGGAAGCGTGCTAAAGGAAGATAGACTCTGGATACTAGATATTAGGCTTCTAAGGGATGAACCTTCTTCTATTAGCAAGTTAAGAGCTACTAATACAAGAATTAATTCTATTATCTATTACGAGAAAACTAATCAACTAACCAAGAATTATAGCTCTAGAAGCATCCTTCTTAAACCCGAGATTAACTCAACCCCCGCTAGTTTAAAAGAAATCCCTTAGCCTTGCTAGCTAAACAAGACATAATAAACCCCTCTAGTGACGAACAAGCGTTATCACAGACTGCAAAGGGAAAGCAGCCTGCTTAAACTACGTATCCACTTCTGACCCACTTTCCTCCAAAAAGAGAAGACTGCTAGTGTTACGACAACTAGGTCAACCACGTATTAACACTAAGGAAAGTGAAGCACGTGCGGCAACGCCGCGTTATGATTGGCTACACCTGTACGCGAGGCACTTACATATAACTCGCGTTCTCCCTTTTTATGTAGCCACACAACCCTCTAGATAGCTTCGTAACTAACGATTATTATACCTTTGAAGAGACCCCTTTTGTGCACTAGTGCATCTGTTGCAACAGCCTTGGTGATCCCAACAAATAAAATTTAAGTTTTATTCTTAATTATTTTTACTATTATTCTTTAAAACCTCCCTTTCTTTAGCTATATAATAACTATATTCCTAGAGATAAGTTTTATATTATTATATATTAGAATTATTATATTCTAAACCTAAATACTAAATTCCTTTTATATAGCTATAAATATAGTTAGTATTTTACTAAGTTAAGATATTATTTATACTATATTATTATATTCCCTTAGAATAATATCTAGATTTTCTTTTAAATAATATCCTAATAGCTAGAATTAGTATAATATAAGTAATCTTTAACTACCTAGATTTATAATTTAATATTATAAAAGATAGTTTACTTTTTATTATATATAATAAGGTTATTACTAGCCTCTTCTAGTTTATTATAAGGCTTAAAATACCTAATATTTATAATCTTCTATATTAAATCTATATTTTATTTTACTATTTTTACTTACTAGTTATACTAATTTTAGTATAATACTAGATTTACCTTTCTTTAGTTTTTAGAATTAGTATACTAACCTTAATCTAAAGGGTATAGTCCTTACTACTAAGTCTAGTAAGAACTTAGCTAAGGTTATAAGTATTCTTACTAATATTCTAGCTATATTAGTTACACTAATAGTCCTAGCTATACTAATAGTCCTAGCTATAGTTATAGTCCTAGCTATAGTTATAGTAGTTCTTATTAGTATTAGGGTAGGATTAATTATACTAATAGTCTAGTTATTTCTCTATTAGTATATAAATACCTATTATACTAGCCTTATTTATTAGCTAGATATAGTAATTCTTAGTTAGTATTCTATACTAATAGTATTAAACTTACGAAGGTACTTATACTTTATAACCTTCTAATTTTAGTTATTAATCTTATTACTAGCTAGTCTATTCCTAATACTATCTTCTCTATTATAGCTTACTATAATACCTATTATCATCTCTAAATCCCCTATATTATTCTTACTATATTAGATTTATTAGTCTTAGTATAAGAATTCTTAGGATTTAGTAAGTATTCTAAGGGTTTTAGTAGTAAGTTTTCTAGATTTAACTCTATTAACTAATTAAGGGGTTTAATATTCTAAGTAATAATATTAGTTTTAGAATAGTTTTTAATCCCTTTTTTTTATTTTTTTATTTTTCCCTATACTTTTCCTAGTTTCTATAGTAGTAGTACTATAAGCTAGGCTAAGAGTATTTTTTAATTACCTTTCTAATACCTTACTACCTATTACTCTATTAGGTTTATTAAGTAATTCTCTAGTTTTAGCTTTTAGAATATAGGATTTAACTTAATTCTAAGTATAATATATAGCTTATAGATTTACTAAATTCTAATAAATAAGTAAGTCTTAATATATTAGGTATTCTTATTTTTTAGCTACTTTATTATTAAATTTATATTTTATAAGCTTATTTAGATTTTCTTAATTATTAATTCTAATAAGTTTCTATTTTTAATACTTAAAGTCTAGATTTATACTATTAAAAGTATAAAACTAGTAAATAATATATAGTTTATTTCTAGGCTTCTAGAAGAATATAATAAAAGAATCTCTAATTACTACTACTTATTATATACTAGCTTTATATAATTAATAGTTAAATCTATTAGAGAGGCTTATAGATTTAATAGGTTATAAGTTATACTAAGTTTACTTATAAAAGCTACTATTAGGGGTAATGTAATATATATAAAGTAAGTTAATTCCCTAAACTAAGATATTAAATCTAGCTTTATAGCAGCCTCTATAGACTGCACGTGTTTCGCCACGTAACACTTATAGCTCTTAAACCTAGATAATAATAAGCTTATAGATAATAAAGTGCTTATATAAGCTTATAATAAGTATAAAGCTTAGTATTTATTACCTTATTAAAACTAAAGCCTCTAATTATAATTATAAGCTTAATCCCTTATTACTCCTATAGATTTAGTAGTCTAAAGTTTAGAAAGTAAAAAAAAGGATAATCTCCCTTTATAATAGCAGTATACTACCTCTCTAAATACTTAAATACCTTTATTATAATAATACTAATAGTATTAAGGGTATTATATAATTTAATATTTATAAATATATTTACTAGTATTATTAATATAAGCTTAATAGCTATATAAAGATTAAATAGCTTTATTATTAGCTTTAAGATAATCTCTCTTATTGTTATAAAGACTTCTAAAGTGCTAATAGTTAGATTATAAGGCTTTTTATTACTTTACTCTTAGGGCTTAAACTCTTAAAATTATATCTAGATATTTATCTCTATAATAATATATATAAAATAAATTAATTTAATATACTACTTTTTAATACTTATAGAGTTATTACTTATAAGAAAACCTTTTAATTTACCTCTTATTTTATAAGTAAAAAAACTAAAAATAACTTCTTATAGGTTATTAATATAATTAGTAAGCTCTATATATTATAAGGTATTATAAAGCTATAAGTTATTATTATAGATTATAATCTTAGATTACTATAAGCTGTTAAAGGGTACTAAGGCTTTATAGATATTCTATATATTCTTTATAAGTAATATATTAATATAAATATACTATTAAAGTATAAGTAGTACTTTCTAAAAATAATATTTAATTATATAATAAAAAAAAAGTATATACTAGCTTTTATAACCTTCCTTAATATATAAAATAAGCTTATATAATTAGAGATAAAATTAGTATTTAAATAATAGCTTTAGTGTTTTAAAAAGCCTAAGTACTTCCTAGAGTAAGTAGCTAATTATATATTAGATATCTAGATTATACTATAAAAGGGAAAGCTTATATACTACTTTATTAATAAAGTAAGGTATTTTAGCTATTTTATAATATCTATTATAAAGTCTTTAAATATAGTAATTAAGTAGTTTCTTTAGGGTAATATAAGTAACTTAGCCTTTATTTTTTAATATCTAAATAGCTTCTAGATCTATTAAGCTATAGAAATTTAGATTTATAAGCTTTAGAGATATAATAAGATATTAAACTATACCTATAAGCTACTTTATTAACTAATTTATAATTAGGTTTTATATATTATACTATAGCTTATAATTAAGGAGAATAAAGCCCTTAAAGCCCCTAAAGAAAACTATAGTAAAGCACTAAAAACCTTATACTTACCTTATTATTATATTATAGCTCTTAGGGTTCTCTATAGGTATTATATTTAGTAGTAAATTTATAATAATTAGCTAATTAAAGTAAAAGAGATTAATTTATATTAGTAATAATATTATAAGTAGCCTTTAGAGAATAGCTAATTTTCTCTAGGACTCTTTAAGCCTTTTATTATTAGAGGAAAAAAGTAGCTAAAAGGGGCTCTTAGAGTAGAAAAAAGTACTAATATCTTATAGTATACTTACTAAGATTTTTTATTATTTAAATATACTTAGGTAGCTAAGAAAGCTAAAGCTTATTAGGATTATAAGAAGGCTAATATATTTATTATACTATCTTTAATAATACTAGCTATAATTAATTTAACTTAAATAACTATAATAGCTATAAGGCTTTAGAGACTAGAATCTAGTAATTTTTATAAGCTAGGTATAGTATAGCCTTAAGTATATTTAAGAGCTTTAGATATAATTAAAGATATAAAAAAGAATATTATAAACCTAGAAGAGAATATTATAATTATAGTAGTTATAATATTATTAGAACTAGTATTACCTTATTAGATTAATAAAAATACCTCTTAATTTAATTAGAATATTTCTATAGACTATAAGGGAGATATTAATACTTAGATTTAGAAATAAATTAATATAAAATAAGTGTTTTTAGAGGTATTATAAGAGATTATATTATAAATAGCTTTAATTATAGATAGCTTTAATTAAGGTATTATAGTAAGAATTTATAGGTATATATTATAAAAGTAAGTCTAATATAAATAATAACTATATAGTTTATATAAGAATTACTATATACGGCTAGTAACGGCTGTCCTTAGCCACCGCCGCCAGGTCCTAGCCATAGATAGGGTGCCCGATACACCACGAGGGGTGCTTGACACATCGAGCCTTAATCTTTTATCAGAATTAGCTCTTCTCTTACGGAGTAGTCTCTAGCTAACAGGCACCCAGCTACGCGCCTATAGCTGTCTGTCCCCTAACTAGCGTGGTACATAAAAAATTAAAAGAATAGGGAGACAAACTAATATAAACACAAATTCATAAATTTCTATGCAAACTTAGCTAACAAAAATAGCTAGCGCGTCTTTTATGCAAACTTTGCGCGCTGGCAAAGTTCGTTGGGTTTCGTGCACATTGGCACCAAGGATGGACTTCTAGCCGATTAGATTGCTCCGGCGGTAATACGGAGTAGAGTGGTGTACGCATAATCACCATGCGACCATGCCCCTTAGGCCATGATCCACGAGAACTCTGCTAAGTTAGCAGGGACGACCCGCAGTACAACTTGTATGTGGATCACTATAGGGCGGCTACTTTGTACAGTCCGAGCTTGCATTTTGTGGCTTTTTTCCCACCGCCTTTGTGTCTGAAGCCCTCCTGTATAACGAAACCTTTATCAATCAATCAATCAATTCGATCAATTCGATTAATTCACAAGCAAAATTATCTAAATAAGAGGTTATTGTCCCTATAAAAGGTCGTTATAGCGCTCTACTAACTTTATCATAATACTCCCTATAAAGTTTATAAAGTAATTTACACTCTATAGAAATAAGAGCTAAAAAATAGTAAAATTCCCTTTATTCTTAGTATCTAATCCTATTATAGGTATTTACGCGCTCCCTACTAGTGTAATATATTATATATAAGGGTAAATGTAAAGTAAACTTAATTTTATAACTTTCTATGTAAATTTACTACTAAAAATAGCTAGCGTGTCTATTATACATGCTTATACACTTTGCTTACTTAGCAGAGTTTTCGTGGATCACGGCCTTAGCATGATCAGGATGCGATTGGTGTCAAGAGTCGATTGGCGCCACCACCGGCATGACGAGCCGAGCGCAAAAGGGTCATGTCCAGCTCGCATTGGTGCTCTTCTGGCAAAACTCAGCACGGGAACGTGCAATGGCTCAGACATCTTCGCTACAAGGCTGGTCAAGTCGGCCAATAACGATAGCAACACCAAATTCTTTGCTCACGGCTTGCACGGTTGGTTGCCCACGCCGTTATCTTGGCCCCTGCGGCATCATGGCTTCCCCGTCGACCCAATTGGCTGCATCCTGCATCACCCTCCCCCCCCCGCTCAGCCAATCAAGCATCATATGCCGTTGCAGGCGCTTAAGCATCCCTTAGCTCGCCGCTTCTCATTGGCCACACTGGATGTGATGCTCGTCCTTCCCAATCACGTCGCATGTCGCCTGTCGTGCTTCGCTGCGCTGGGATTGAGTCTGAGAGTGAGGAAGGAGGGGCCGGCGGGAAAGACCATGGTCCTTAAACGGGCCCCCTCCCCCAAGCTGATAGTTTCCCGTCTTCTTGAATAATTCTCGACCACCCGCATGATTCTCGAATGAACTGATGAAAGGTGCCAATCGTACGAACTCGGTCGAAACGAACGCCTCGCCGACATCAAGACCCCGTCGTCCTGTGAATGCGGCTCGACCATAACGAAGAACATACAAAACCGGTTAGGAGGTGATTAGGTTCAACGGCCCGCAACGAAGCTTGTCTCACAACGAGACGACGTCAGATCAGTACATGCATGGCATGATCGAAAACACCACGAGCATTTACTGCCTCCCACAATGAAGCTCACCTTGTTCACATCGCGGGAATCCCGCTCATACCGCATCCTCCACCGAGTATGGCCTCGAGCAGCAAGAAAAGGAACTGCATGGCTCATACCCCTCGAACTCATCGGCTTGGTGCCCATCCTCACCATCTTCAGCATCGCACAGCCAGACATGTACCGATCATCCATGTGGGAGATCGGGTTTCAGCATAAACTCAACTCCAACCCTAACATGGTCTTATACGCCTACGCAAATTACCAGCCTTTGCCCAAGGTTCCTCTCATCTGGTCCCAGACGTGAGTTGCCGCTGATTCCAGTCTTCATGATGTCCCCGTGTCGAGGACACGCCGTTGATCGGCTACTTTCATGTGCATGCCACAGGTACAAGGAATCACAAGTTGGCTAACTTGGGGTTTTATCTTCAGTCTGACGGATTTCAACGTCGCCATCTCCCTCATATCGCTCTTCTTCTTCCTCGCCAAGCTCATCTCCTTCATCATGAAACTGTGGTATCCCGTCTTCGCCACCTTTGTCAACTGCGCCATGGTGGCCCTCTACGTCGTCAGCACCTACGGCCAAATCGGTCCCGACTATGCAGATGCACGGTATCCAGCCCCCGCGGCGTGGTATTTCCGACAGGGTTGCGATTTGGCCAAGAGATATGGCAAGTACAGATCATGCCAAATAGCCCAGGCGTCGTTGTTTATCACGCTATACATGCTGTAAGTCGATGGGTGCGCCCCCGCTTGTGTCGTCGCTTTTCATCGTCTGGGAGACGCAGCGGAAACAAGAAATGAGTCTGGATCGCTGATCAAACAGTGTAATTTATGTGCTCAACTTGGGCTTTTCGATCTGGGCCATGTGGCCAAACCCTCTCAACGACGTAGATGAGGAAGATGACCAGTTCTCCACCAGTTCGGACCTCAAGGAGCGATCGACCTGGGAGATGCAGAGCATGAAGTTGCCCGTTTCGATTCGCGAATCACCATTCACGCCGAGGACACAGGCTTTCCGTACTCTGGATAGACAGCTTCCTCTGCGACAGCACCAAGGCTCGCGATAGGCCGTTGTCACGCTTCGATAGTGAGGAGTTTGCATAAGAGGCAGCAGCTATGACGTGGATACAGGAGAGGTATGGACAAGCAATGTGAGGCGGGGCTAGCTCAATTCCCCTTTGACTTGAAATTATGTTTGGGATACCTGGCGTATTGGGGGCATGGGCAACAATCTACGAACGCTGTGACTTATTGATCCATTTATGTTATACCTTGCATGACCTTCCTCAGGTTTCACTATTTATTGTCAGATTACGAGGGTGAACACGATAGCAAATTCGTGAATAACCTCGTGTGGTGTCCAGGAGTTTCTTCGTTTCGACTTGCTTGAAAGACGAAGTAATGCCCAAGGCAATGATACGTGCCGAAGCTTTCGCTGTGCTCTGAAGAAGACACGTGTGAAGCATGCAGTGAGACAATAGCGCTGGTCTTGCAGAAAGGTTTGCGGTACGGAGAATTCTGTAATTTGAATGAAGTTGGTTTCGCATGACTTTGTTTGGCAACGCTGTTTTTGGAACTGCAACTGTCGGTCGGTGCAACGGAGTAGCACGGCATCAATCAGTTGACCCCATCGGAATTCGTGGCGCGGAATCTCGCAGGAGCTTGCCTATTATTATGTACAATACACCCCCTGAATTATTTTACAGATTTACATAACAGGGGGGATTAAGCGAATTAGGTGCTAGGAGGGAAATAAGACAGGTAGGGGGTGGTACCTTCTATTACTAGTAACCTATATAGAAATATATATACTCTTTTATAGTATAATATACCCTATAGATTTTCCTTATAGCTGTTACATGGCAGAACACGTGTAGCCTATAGAGGCTGCTATAAAGCTAGATTTAACATCTTAGTTTAGGGAATTAACTTACTTTATATATATTATATTACCCCTAATAGTAGCTTTTATAAGTAAACTTAGTATAACTTATAACCTATTAAATCTATTAGCCTCTCTAATAGATTTAACTATTAATTATATAAAGCTAGTATATAATAAGTAGTAATAATTAGAGATTCTTTTATTATATCCTTCTAAAAGCCTAGAAATAAACTATATATCTAAAACTAACTATTTATAATAATAATATACTAATCCTTAGGGTATTTTCCTAATTACTAAAAATAAACTATATATTATTTACTAGTTTTATACTTTTAATAGTATAAATCTAGACTTTAAGTATTAAAAATAGAAACTTATTAGAATTAATAATTAAGAAAATCTAAATAAGCTTATAAAATATAAATTTAATAATAAAGTAGCTAAAAAATAAGAATACCTAATATATTAAGACTTACTTATTTATTAGAATTTAGTAAATCTATAAGCTATATATTATACTTAGAATTAAGTTAAATCCTATATTCTAAAAGCTAAAACTAGAGAATTACTTAATAAACCTAATAAAGTAATAAGTAATAAGGTATTAGAAAGGTAATTAAAAAACACTCTTAGCCTAGCTTATAGTACTACTACTATAAAAACTAGAAAAAGTATAGGGAAAGATAAAAATAATAAAGAAAAGAGAATTAAAAACTATTTTAAAACTAATACTACTACTTAAAATATTAAACCCTTTAATTAGTTAATAAAGTTAAATCTAAAAGACTTACTACTAGAACCCTTAGAATACTTATAGAATCCTAAGGATTCTTATACTAAGACTAATAAATCTAATATAGTAAGGATAATATAAGGAATTTAGAAATAGTAATAGGTATTATAGTAAGCTATAAAGAAAATAGTATTAGGAATAGAGTCAATAGACTAGCTAGTAATCGTTACGTGCTAGAATTGACAAGTGGACTGCCACTTCGGATGTGGCCTCGTTGCCAAGGATGTGTGGCCTAGCACGTGACCTAGAACCCCTATATTTGACAATAGCTCTGCCCTCTAGCTAGTTGAATCCAACAACCTTTATACACTCCTTTAATCTTACGTTTTATATCGTAACAGTAATAAGATTAATAACTAAAATTAGAAGCTTATAAAGTATAAGTACCTTAGTAGGTTTAATACTATTAGTATAGAATACTAACTAAAAATTACTATATCTAGCTAATAAATAAGGCTAGTATAATAGGTATTTATATACTAATAGAGAAATAACTAGACTATTGTTAAAAATAAGACCTATCTTTAGCCCTTTTCTAGTCAAAGAACCTTTATATTACTAAGCTTGCACTGCAAGCTTGACAGCTGCACTGCAGCTGTTAACGGTTGCGAAGGTGGTTACAAATGACCACGTTGCAGCTGTCAACAGCTGCGACCGACCGTGTGGATAACTAATGTCAATTAGTGTTGTGGGCACGAGTGTGCCCACAACCCTAACCATAAGTAATTAGGTAAGCTAGGGTGACATAAGTAGACTACCCTATAGTGGTGATATAAGCAGCTTACCCTATAGCTATCTTTAATAGTGATTTTCTCTTTAACTAGAGGTTATATAAAAGTCTTATATATAGTAAATTAATGCTAGAAAATAGGGCTTTCTTTTTATATAGTAATATTTTTTAGACTAAAATTTAGTGCATATAGGTTACTAGTATATATAGTAGTAAGTTGATTTTTTAGATTTTATATATAAATGAATTTTACGGAAAATAAAAAGTGGCTTATAAGACCCCGCTAGCGGCCTAGGCCCGCTAATATAGTTAGTAAGTCTATAAGAGGAAGAAGATCTTTTTAATCTAGCTAGTTAGCTAGGCCTCTTAACTAACAGCTACATTAACTAAATAAACCAACTAAAAATCAATTCTACTACTCTATTAGTTACTATAAAGTAATCTAAATTAAATTCTATTAGTTAATAACTACTACTACTTCTATTATATTACGTTAATAAGAATTAACGTTATAGCTCTATTAATCCTAGACCATAGAGCTTGCACTTATATAGCTATTACTAGCTAGCATTAGCTCCCTACATTTTAATAGATTATAAGCCTAGTTATTTATTACTATAGATTCTTTTTATACTACTTTTATATTTAGTTATAGAAGACTTCCCTTCTATAAAACAGGAAGGACCTATAAGATAGAAGCTAATTCCCTTCTATAAAAAGAAATCATTATAGCTACAGAAGACTTCCCTTCTATAAAACAGGAAGGACCCGCGATTATAGAAGTTTTCCCTTCTATAAAAAGGAAATTTAGTAAGATAGAAGTTATTTTCTCTTCTATAAAAAGGATTTTTTAAGACAAATAAAAGACTTCCCTTCTATAAAATAGGAAGATAGATACTAAATTAAAGGGAAAGGGGGCATAATCTCCCCCTAGTGCGCAAGAGATTCTTAATAACTAGCTAAAAAAGCAGGCTATTAAGCAATAAACAACTATTAATAAGCTATTAGAGAAGCTAGAGAGCCTATCTATTACTATAAATAGTTATATAGAGGGTGTGAAATAAGCTAAACCTACTACTTAGAACCTAGAATAACAACCTATTTAAGCATAACAAGTTAAATCTAGTTCTATATAAGCTACCTTTAATAATTTGATTATTAAGGAATTTAATAAGAGGGTTTATAGCTTTCTAGAGACTACTAGGCTTAAAGGAGCTAAAAATTTTAAATAATAGAAACAAGCCCTAGCTATCTAATTTAGAGCTTTAGGTATGCCTGATTTTCTAGATAAACTAGAGAGTTCTAGGGCGCTAGGGGACCCTAACTAAGCTATTATCCTAATATTACTAAGGGATAGTTATATAGAAGGTCTATAGGCTACTATAACTTAGCAAAAATCACCTAAAGAAGCCTATAATTTACTTATAAGGTAGTATTCACATAGTGTTAAAATCTAAAGAGGGTCTCTATATTTAGAATTTTATAACCTAAATTTTTAGAATTATAAGGGATCTTTAGAGTCCTTTAATATAGTCTTTAATAATCTACTAGTTAGATTATTAATTTCTAGGGTACTAATTAATCCTATTAATCAGGTTAATTAATATCTTTAATCCCTTAAATTAACCTTCCCTTAGTAGGCTAAGAGATAATAATTTAGTATGCGTATAAATAGGGCTATAGGGGCACCTATAGAAGCCCTAAATCTTTAATTTCTAATAGCTAACCTTCTAGTAAAATAGAGGGATAAATTATCTATAGTATCTAAAGCTCTAAATTATAAGGCTAAAGACCAAGAAAAGGGTGCTAAAGAGAAAGAAAAAGCCCCTAAAGGTTAGAAAAAAAAGAAAGAAGACTTTAAAGAAAATAAGAGCTTTTCTAATTCTAATTCTAATTCTAAGAAGAAGAAAAAGAAGTAAAAGGGTTCTAAATTAGATAAAAAGGATAATAAAGACTTTATAGAGGGGTCTTTTATACTAGGAAATTATAACCTTTCTAATAGTGCTCTTAAACCATATAAGAAACCTAGTCTTCACAAGACTAGTTATAAGAGCTCTAGCGATAGTAGCTCTAAATCTAGCTCTAGTAAATTAGATAATAAAAAACAAGAAATTAAGACCTTAAATAGTTTTAATTATTACAGTAAAGATATAAAAAAGGCCCTATTATATAATATAGGTTTAACTATACATATAGTTAATTCTAGGGAGGTCTTTAGAGATTATACCCCTTATAAAAAGGGGGAATCTAACCCTATTATAACTAGTGGTAGTCCTATTTACGCTAAGGGCTACGGTAGTGCTATTTTTAAGGTCCTATATTAGAAAAATCTAACTAAATATAGGACCTTAGTGCTTAAAGATACGCTATATTTTCCTTAGCTTAATATTAATATAGTTAGCGGTCTTACGCATTATATATCTAGTAGTTACCTTATAAAGAACTATCTTTATCTTAAAGATAGGTCTTATATTATAACCTTAGATATAGAAAAATATAGTTTTTTCTTTCACGTTAAAAACCAAACTACACTAAATTTACATAAAAGGCCCTGTAATTATTATTATATCTAACCTTTTACCTATACTAGCTTTAGGGGTTATAGCTACCCTATAGAGGTTTAAATTCCCTCTAAAAAGCCGCATTAGGCTTCTAATTTAGACAAAATTAACAAAAATAATAATAATATTAAAGAAATCGTACAGGATGATTTAGAGGAATTAGTCCCTTCTTCTTTGCCTATAGCCTTAGGTTAGGTCCCTTATAAATCTAAGGAAATAGATTTAGGGGTATTAGAGGGCCCTAGTAATAGAAAAGGGTCCCTAATACCTCTCTAAGAGGCCTATGGTTCTTAAGGGGCCTAGTAGGGGACTAGTAAAGAAGGCCCTAATCTAGATCCTAATTTAGACCCTAAAGATCTTTAATATTAATAGTTATTAGAACTAGCTAGCCTATAGTATATATAACTAGGGCACCTAGGGCTTCCTTTACTAAAGAAAACTAGCTTAATTACTAAAGGAATCCCTAATTTTTCTAAAATTAAGGATAAGGACTTTAAATATATAGCTTATAACTAATCTAAAGTAGTGAGAAGACCTAGGAAATTAGCTATCCCTAACCCCCCTAGAGCTCTAGATTAAATAGAGAGGGATACGCTAAAAATTAGTCCTACGCTGTATAATAAATAGTTAATTTACTTATTTCTAGTTAATTAAAAAACTAGATATAAGTGGGTGTTCTTATTACCTAATAAGGAAGGCCTAACTGTTTATAGGACTATTAAAGGCTTCTTTAGAGGGCTTAAAAATTAACTAGGTTAATATCCTAGGCACCTTCACTTTAATAGGGGCTAAGAAATTGATTCTAGTTATTAAGATTAGTTAAATTCTAAAGGGATTAAATTTATAACTTCTAGTCCCTATATCTATAAGCAAAATAGATTAGCAAAGCGTTCTATTTAAACTATTCTAGATTAATTAAGGGCTACTATTCAGTGGGCAAGATTACTATTATTCTTATAGTGTTTTATATTACCTATAGTTATTAACCTTATTAATATAACTACTAATACCACTAAGGATCAAAGCCCTAAACAACTGCTATCTAGGGAGCTAGATAGGCCCTATATAACTAATATTAGTAGTATTAGGGCTATAGGATCTTACTATGAGATTCTAATTCCCCTTAAAAAACAACTAAAAGCCTAAAAGTTAGTAGCTAGGACTATCCCTAGAAGACTCCTTACTACACTAGGTTTAAATACCTACCTAGTGTATATCCCTTCTAAAAGACTAGTTATAAAAACTAGCTTTATTAAGATTATAAAACCTATAGGCCTTATTTCTAAAGGCTTACCTAGGATTTCTATAGGGGATAACCCTTTAGAGGGGGAAAATCTAGATAATTAATAAGATCTAGATTATGGTTTAAAGGATTACCCTATAGATAATATAGGGGACCCTATAGGTTAAGAAAATCTACCTATAGGACCTAATTAACCCCCTAAAGGTCTGATTCTAGAAGCCCTAGAGGGGGCGTAGCCTATATCTTAACTAGGAAATTAGATTTTAACTCCGGACCTGATTTCTAACAAAATTACTGACTTTAACCCTAATATTAACCCTATAGATATTAATATTAGTTCCCCTTCTTCTCTAGATTTTATAAAAGAAATCTGCTTTAAGGTATAGGAAAAGCTAAAGGAAAAGAACCCTAATAGCCCTAAACCTAAGACCTAGAAGCAAGCTATATCTAGTCCTAAAAAGGATAAATAGATAGAAGCTACCTTTAAAGAATTTAAATAGCTTCTAAAGGCTAGTACTTTTAAATTTATAGGGAAAGATAAAATCCCTAAGGGCTGAAAAGTACTAAAAAATAGGCTTGTTTATAAGCTTAAAAAGGATAAAGAAAATAATCCTTTAAAATACAAGGCTTAACTTATTACTAAGGGATTTATGTAAATTAAAGGTCTTAACTATCTAGAGACCTTTGCTGCTATAAGCATTCCCCCTAGCTAGAGGATTCTACTAGCCCTAGTGGCTTAGAATAACTAGGAAATTAAATAGATTAATTTTATAGGAGCTTTTCTTAATAGTAAGCTATAATAATAGATTTATATAGTTATTCTAGATGGATTTATTAAATTCCTTAAAGTAAATCCTAACCTAGCTAAATTAGCTAGAAGTTTTAGCTAGAAACCTTCTAAAGATTAAGTAATTTTATTATAGAAATCTTTATATAGCCTAAAATAGAGCTTAAGGGAGTAGTAATAAGTATTAATAGCAGTGCTTAAATCCCTAGGGTTTAACCCTCTAATATTAGACCTAGTAATATTCTTTAATCCTTCTACTAAAACCTTTATTATTACTTATATAGATTATTATTTTCTAATTAGACTAGATTTATATTATATCTAAAGACTTAAGAAAGAACTTTATAAAGTCTATCTAATAGAAGATAGGGGGCCTGCTGAATTCTTCTTAGGGGTTTAAATTATTTAAGATAGGCCTAATAGAATACTAAAAATCTATTAATCTTAGTATATATTAGAAGCTTTAAACTGATTTAATATGCTAGATAGTAAGCCTATTAGCATACCTCTTTAGCTAGGTATTTTAGCTACGTAGATAACCAAGCTTTTAATAGCTAGTGATATTAAGCTTTATTAGTGTATTATAGGGACTATAATGTACCTAATATTGCTTATAAGGCCTAATATAGCCTTTATAGTTTAATGGCTATTAACTGTATTAGCTAGTCCCTATATAGAGTACCTAAATATAGCTAAAAATCTGCTAAGGTACCTATCTAGGACTAGATTCCTTGCTATTATCTATAGGGGTAACCCTAAAGGTATAGTTAGTAAAAGCCTAATAGGTTATTATAATAGTGATTTTATAAGGGATAAAAAGACCTTAAAATTAACCTATGCTTATCTATTTAAGCTAGCTAGCGGACCTATTAGCTAGAAGTTAAAGAAATCTAGTATAATAGCTTTATTAATATTAGAAGCTAAATCTAATGCTATCTACGAGACCTTCTGGGAGCTATAATAGCTTTAGGGTCTATTTAAGAAGCTAAAAACCCCTATTTCCCCTCCTATCTAGATATTTTACGATAATTAAGGCATTATAACTACTACTTATAACCCTGCCTTATATAGTTATACTTAATATACTCTGTTAAAGTTTAACTATATTAGGTAATAGGTTTTAGCTAGTTTAGCTAAGATTAAATATCTAGATACTAAGTTAATGCCTATAGATAGTCTTACGAAACCTCTTATAAGACCTCTCTATTAGGCTTTTATTAAGCTTCTAGGGCTTAATAACTTCTAAAACTAATAACTAAAAACCCTTTAATAGGGAACTAAAAATAACATTAAAAAGGGAGCTATATATAACCAGAGTATTGCACTACACTATAAGGAAAAAAAAAACTACACTACACTACACTACAAATTTTTTTATAAACTACACTACACTACAAACACTACAGATATAGTGTTAGGTAGAAAAAAGTAGGTTTTTTTATTAACTAGTATTATTATAATAATTAAAAGAAGATTAGTTAATATAAACTTATATTATTAGCTATTTTATCTAATTAGTTATCTAATTTATAATATTATACTTTTTAAAGGATTTTACTATAACTAAGGTTATATATAATATTAGACTTTTTAATTATACTATTATACTTAATACTTTATTTTACTAATATAACTTTTAAAAAACCTTTTTATTATTTTATTTACTATTACTATAAATTATTTTATATTTCTACTAATTATTATTATTACTTCTAATTAAAAAATATATTTAACTAATAATAAACTTTATAAAAGTCCTTTTATATTAGCTTATATTAGCTTATATTAGTTTCTATTTACTTATACTAGCTTATATTTACTTATACTAGCTTATATTAGCTTATATAAGCTTCTAATAGCTTATAATAGCTTATATTACTAATATTATATTACTAATATTACTTATATTACTTAAAGTTTTATTAGTATTAAAGTTTAATTAAAAATAAATTAGTAATAAATATATAAAATATAAGTATAAGTAAGTATAAGTAAATTACTATAGAAAAAGCTTAACCTTTTAGTTATTTAGTATTTTAAGGTTTTTTAAAATATTAATAAAATAAAATACTTTTCTTTTTTATATTTTTTAATATTATAATAGTAATAATAGTAATAATAGTAATAATAGTAATAATAGTAATAATAGTAATAATAGTAATAATAGTAATAATAGTAACTAGTAAGAGACTAAGAGTACTAGAGTAGTAATAAAAGTAAGAGTACTTAGAGTAGTAATAATAGTAATAGTAGTAAGAGTAGTAATAAGTTAATGTATTAATATAAGCTTAATAACTACTTATTTAGTTAGAATCTTCAAGACTACTACTATTACTAGTTTCACTACTAATAGTAGTAATCTTAGCTTTTTCTTTTCCTTTTGCCTAAGATTTAAATTTAGAGGTATTTGAATCTTCTGAATTATTAGATTCTTTAGAATCTAATGCATTATATTTAAAGAAGGAAGGATATTCCTTAATTAAAGGTTTATTTCTTTCTTTTTCCTAACTCTTTAATAATAATAATTCCCGTAAGGTTAAATGTAATAGTAATGTTCTTCTTTTTGTAAGAACATTACCACCTTAATTAAATTGTCCTTTAATAGCACTAGATATAGCAGAGATTACAAGGTATTTTTAAGCTAAAATAGATAGAATTGGAAAGGCTTGTTGATTTTCAGCCCACCATTAAAATATATTATCCTATAAAGTAATTAGTATATATAAATTAGAATAACTATTAGTATAGAATTACATACCTTATTATGTAATTGTTCTAGCTTAATATAACTAGAAATTTCGTTTTTTCTAGCCTTTTTAATAGATTTATTTCTTTCCTTTAGAAATAAACCTTGGTAAAGGGCTGAAGTAGGTTTCTTAGGCCTAGGATTACTAAAAGGGCTAGGATGTCTTTTAATTCTAGATAAATCAATAACCACAGTAGAAGTCTTATTATTTTTATTATTAGAGCTAGAACTATTATAAGATTGATTTTTAGCCTTATATAATGTTTTATATCTAATTTTTTATATTAGTATATATAATATATTATAAAGAGAGTACTTATTTAATATTCAAGGTTCGGATTAGGGGGCTAGGGACCTAGGGTTATACATACGCTTTATATTTAGCTTTTAATTTAGTTAAAAGCTGCTTAATTATAGCTTTATTTAAGTTTAACTGATTTCGTAATGCTAATAGATTTAATTAAGGATTAAGTAAAAATGCTAATAAATAAGGCTTATAAAAGGTAAAACTTTTATTTATATCTCTAGGAAAATAAAGGTTTAACTTTTTTAAGCCTATATTTATTACATTAATAAAGATATTTGTAAGTGGATTATAGCTTGATTTATCCTATAATAATTAGCGTTTAATAGTAAAATAAAATTATAAGTAATAACTTACTTTTAAATAAGCTTTTTAATCCTTTAATAAAGTAGTAAGATATATGTATATCTTAACTATAAATAAAGGCACAAGGCTTAATGTATTATATTTTTGACCTTGTAATACTATAGTTGGATAGTAGAAAACCTCTAGAATCTTACTTAAAGTGCCTAAATCTACCTATTCTTGATTTATTAGGCAGGTATCTTTAAAAGCAGATATATTTGTTTTTTTATTAAAAATTAATATAGCTTCTTTTAATAAAAGCGTAGTATTAATCATTAAATAAGTTAAGTTCTATCTAGTGTTATTAGCTATAGAGAATGTTTAGTTAATATATATACTAAGTAATATATAGTTATTAGTAACTTACCTAGTGGTATTTTTGTTATATTGCAATTTATTGCTAGTTTTCCTCTATGCTTAGCCTCTTTTAAAGTAATAAGCTAATCTTGATATAGATTTGCGTTATTCTTAATTAGAATAGCTAGCTTTTTAACCTTTCCTATAATACCTATAGTTTTAATTTATAATAGACTTAAAATTAATAGGATAAAATAACTTACCTTTAATAAGGCCTATAAATTAATCCCTTTCGCTTTTTATTAAATATGAAAATTGTTCTATTGAATAGAATAGAATTTCACTATTCTTATATTTTTCAACATCCTCTGCACTTGTTATAGCTTTTATAAAGCTAGTAATTATATCCTTAGCAATAATATTTAAAATATATGCTATACATCGGATATCTTTAGGTTTTTCTATATCAATACTATTATAATTAGTGCTTATAAAAGCACTAATAAATGTATTATTAATTTATTATTAGACCCGTTATCTCTAGTAAGACTAGAATAAGTTAGTAAGTAAATTACTTATTAGTAAATAAGAAAGAGATTAAAGTAATTTACCTTATAATAGATGGTAATTGTATATTATATAAAGCCATAAGCTGGGTAAATATATTATTAATATATAATCTAGTATAGGTGCTTTTTAAGTTTTCGAATCCTAGTTAATAATATTAGTATTATAAAAGCTAGGTAATAATAATTATATTAATACATACTAATAAGCTTATATTCTAATTAAAAATCTAAAGTTATCTAATTTACAATAACTCCTAAATAGGATTTTGAATTAAAAGATGTCTATATATCTAGTTATAAAGATATATAGCTAAAATTTAAGAAGTGTTTTTTAAGCTTAATAATAAGCTCTTAGAAGGATTTGTTATATAAATTATGGATATTAATAGAAATATTCCGATAATTTAAACATGATGTTATATTTAAACTATAATTACTAATTATTAGGTAGATAATAAGGGAATAAATAAGAATAAATACTTACTTAAAGTAATTTAGTAATTCCCTAAAAGAATTACTAGTTAAAGTAGAAAAAGATAAGTTATTCTCTAGTATAAATTTTATAGCTAGATTAATAACAGTATCTAGTGAGAATTCACTTAAGGGAGGCCTAGGCCTTTTTTTATTAAAGAAGGTTAAAATACTTAATTATATAGATAGTAAAGGTTAGGTTATAAGAGATACTAAATTAGAATTAATATTAGTAGTATTATATATAGCTTAATTAATAAATATAAGAGAATAACTTACTAGTAATTTTAGTACTCTCTTTTTTTTAGATATAGTAATTTTAGAATGCTTTGTTTTATAATAGCTAGTGCTATTAGATGATTAAAAACGCTTAGCTTTATAAGAAAAGCTAAAAGAGTAATTTTCTTGTGTATAATAACATATTATTAATCTTTCCTTATTATAATTAATATCTGAAAGACGATAATTAAATAAGTTATAATTAATAATATAAGCTTTAGTTTTAAAATGATAGCTTAGTTTATTTTTAATATTATTCTTAAATTTCCTATTTAATTTACTCTTATTAAAAGAGCTATTAGATAGGGTTTAAGAAATAACATTAGAAGGGGTAAAAACAGAAGAGGTAGTTGATTTAGCTATTATAGTAAGGCTAATAGACTTTAAAGATAGATAAAGGTAGGATAGTAATAAGTAAATTTTAAGCTTTATAATAGTATAAAATTTATATCTTAAAGTGTAGTATTAGAAAAGATATAGGGATATAAAGTATAATAAAGAAAAAAGAGAAAGGAAAGGTAGCTTACTTATAAAGAAATGGTTTTATTATATATATAAATTAAGGGGTTATTATTACTAATTTACTATATAGCTATAATAATAAACATACGATTTTAAGTAGCTTCTAGTATAGGCTAATAGCTATTATAAAAAAACAGGTTTAGCCTAGTTAAATTTATAGTAGGATTTTATTATAGCAAAACTCTACTAATAGTAGTATAATTAAAAGTAGGCCCTAATGTGGCTATTATTAAAAAACAGGTTTTACCTAGTTAAATTAATAGTAGGATTCTATTATAGTAAAACTCTGATAATAGTAGGATTTTATTATAGTAAAACTCTGATAATAGTAGAATTCTATTATAGTAAAACTTTAATAATAGTATTATAAGTAAAAGGAAGGTATAATTAAAAGTGGGGTATAATATATAACTTATATTTATGATTTATATTGTAAGGGGATATTAGAACTATAATTATAGAGTAATAATTTAAAAGTGGGTCTTAATAAATTATAAATATTTAACTTATAATTTATATAGATTTATTAGTAAGTTATTATTAATAACTTATAAGTAAGTAAAAAAATTATAAGGAATCCGCAGTGTTTTTTTTATACCATTGCTAAGAATACAATTTTTATAATGTCTAAGGTTTCAAACCCTTAGACTTCAATATCTTAGCTTAAATTCGAAATTAAATACAATATATTTTATACATTTAACCCACTTAACTATAACAAGGGAGTGTGCTTTATTAAGTATTCCTATCACCTCTATTAGAAAGAAGGGCTTTACTTAGCTATATAAGGCTTTACTTTAAAGCCTTTAAATAAACCTTAAACCTAGTATATAAAGTCTAATTTAAATAAAATCTATTTTTTTCTTTTTTAATAAATAATAGATATATTAATATAAATAATAAGAGAGCTATTTATTTATATATATTTATAAGTAATATTATATAAGTCTTTTAAGTTTAATATAACTTAGAAATTTTTATAATAAAAGGGTTAAGTTAGTTTTTACTAATTTTACTTATCTTACTAGTTTTGCTTGTTTTACTTATTTTACTTATTTAACTTACCTTACTAACCTTACTAACCTTACTAACCTTACTAACCTTACTAACCTTACTAACCTTACTAACTTTACTAACCTTACTAACTAGTAACCTTACTAACCTTACTAACCTTACTAATCTTACTAATCTTACTAATCTTACTAACCTTACTAACTTTACTAACTTTACTAACTTTACTAACTTTACTAACTTTACTAACTTTACTAACTTTACTAACTTTACTAACTTTACTAACTTTACTAACTTTACTAACTTTACTAACTTTACTAACTTTACTAACTTTACTAACTTTACTAACTTTACTAACTTTACTAACTTTACTAACTTTACTAACTTTACTAACTTTACTAATCTTACTAATCTTACTAACCTTACTAATTTTACTTATAAAATTCTTAGTATTAAAGTTTAATTTAAAATAAATAAATAATAAATAAGAAAAATATAATTATAAGTATATATAAGTAAATTACAATAGAAAAAGCTAGACTTTTTTCTTATTTAGTATTTTAAGATTTTTAAAAATATTAATAAAAAAAAATAGTTTTCTCTTTTATATTTTTTAATATTATTATAATACTTATTATAGTTAGTATTATAGTTAGTATTATAGTTAGTATTATAGTTAGTATTATATACTATTTAAAAGTAAGTTTTAGTATTAGTTTTATAAAGAAATTAAACTAGTTATAAATAAGCTTATTATACTTAGTATAATAATTATAGTAATTATAGTAATTATTATATTCTATTTATATATAAGTACTAATATTACTTTATAAATAAAGTTTACTTATTTCTTATAAATTATAGCTTAATTTAGTTATATAGCCTAATTAAAATAAATCTATTAGTTATATATTAATAGTTTATAAATATTAGTATATTTTATTCTTTTTATATATATTAAACTAATAAGATATCTAAAGTTATTATATAAAACTTCTTATAGCTTTAGAATTATAAATCTAAAAGTAATATTAAATTAGTTTAAATAGTAAATAAATAGTTTAAGCTATTTAAAGTCTTTAATATAATACTAATAATATTTAGTAACTAAATATATTTTTCTTAACTTCTAGTTATTTATTTAGACTTATATACTAATTATTGTATTTTATTATAGTAGTTTAAAGTATTTTTAAATTAATAATTATAATAATAATTTCTAGAAATAGAAAATAATTTATATTAATAGTAAATAATATAATTAGAAGGTTTTTCTTAAAGTTATATTAGTAAAATAAAGTATTAAATATAATAGTATGATTAAAAAGTTATAATATTATATATAACCCTAGTTATAGTAAAATTATTAAAATAGTAAGATATTATAACTTAAATAACTAATCTAATTAAATAGCTAATAATATAAGCTTTAAATTAATAGCTTTCTTATAATTACTATATTATTAATATACACTAAAAAGACCCATTTTTCTTTACCTAACACTACATTTGTAGTGTTTGTAGTGTAGTGTAGTTACTACACACTACACTACACTACACTACACTATATATTACACTACACTACACTACACTATAAGTAAAAAAAAACTACACTACAAATACAAGATTTTCTAAAAAACTACACTAACTACACTACAAACAATACTCTGTATATAACTATAGCTAGGATTTAAAAAGGGGGCTTTTTATCTTTTCCTGTTTTTCCCTTTTTTTTTTACTATTTTTACCTAAAAGTTATTGCTTACCTTATTATAATCTTATATACTTTTATTTACTTATATATAAGTCTTTTGTAAAGGGGGTGTTAAAAATAAGACCTATTTTTAGCCCTTTCTAGTTAAAGAACCTTTATATTACTAAGCTTATACTATAAGCTTAATAGCTGTTACGTGGCAGAACACGTGCAGTACATAGAGGCTGCTATATAAAAGCTAGATTTAACATCTTAGTTTAGGAATTTAACTTACTTTATATATATTATATTACCCCTAATAGTAGCTTTTATAAGTGAACTTAGTATAACTTATAACCTATTAAATCCGTTAGCCTCTCTAATAGAATTAACCTTCTATTATATAAAGCTAGTATATAATAAGTGGTAGTAATTAGAGATTCTTTTATTATACCCTTCTAGTAGCCTAGAAATAACCTATATATCTAAAACTAACTATTTATAATAGTAATATGCTAATTCTTAGGGTATCTTCCTACTCTCTAAAAATAAACTATATATTATTCACTAGTTTTATGCTTTTAATAGCATAAATCTAGATTTTAATTATTAAAAATAGAAACTTATTAGGATTAATAATTAAGGGAATCTAAACTAACTTATAAGATATAAATTTAATAATAAAGTAGTAGAAAAATAGGAATAGCTAATATATTAAGACCCCCTATTTATTAGAATTTAGTAAATCTATAAGCTATATATTATGCCTAGAATTAAGTTAAATCCTATATCTAAAAAGCTAAAACTAGAGGCTTACTTAATAAACCTAATAAATTAATAGGTAGTAAGGCATTAGAAAGGCTATTTTAAGACACTCTTAGTCTAGCTTATAATACTACTACTATAGGAACTAGGAGTAGTATAGGAAAAGATAAAAATAATAAAGGAAAGGGGATTATAAACTATCCTAAAACTAATACTACTACTTAGGATATTAAACCCCCTAATTAGTTAATAGAGTTAAATCTAGAAAACCTACTACTAGGACCCTTAGAATACCTAAAGGATCCTAAGGATTCTTACACTAAGACTAGTAAATATAATATAGTAAGGATAATATAGGGGATTTAGGAATAATAATAGGTATTATAGTAAGCTATAGAGGAGATAGTATTAGGAATAGACTAGCTAGTAATAAGATTAATAACTAAAATTAGGAGCTTATAAAGCGTAAGTGCCTTAGTAGGTTTAACGCTATTAGTATAGAATACTAACTAAGAATTACTATATCTAGCTAATAAATAGGGTTAGTATAATAGGTATCTATATGCTAATAAAGGAATAACTAGACTATTAGTGTAATTATTCCTACCCTAATACTAATAAGGACTGCTATAACTATAGCTAGGATTATTAGTATAGCTAGGACTACTAGCATAACTAATATAGCTAGAATATTAGTAAGGATACTTATAACCTTAGCTAAGTCCTTACTAGACTTAGTAGTAAGAACTATACCCTTTAGACTAAGGTTAGTATACTAATTCTAGAAATTAAAGAAGAATAGACCTAGTGTTACACTAAAATTAGTATAACTAGCGAATAGAAATAGTAGAATAGAATATAGATTTAATATAGAAGATTATAGATATTAGGTATTTTAAGCCTTATAATAAACTAGAAGAGGCTAGTAATAACCTTATTATATATAATAGAAAGCAGACTATCTTCTATAATATTAAATTATAGATCTAGGTAGTTAAAGATTACTTATATTATACTAATCCTAGCTATTAGGATATTATTTAGAAGAAAATCTAGATATTATTCTAAGGGGATGTAATAGTATAGTATAGATAATATCTTAACTTAGTAGAATAGAACACTATATTTAGTAGAATACTAACTATATTTATAGCTATATAAAAGGAATTTAGTATTTAGGTTTAGGATATAATAGCGTGGCTTAATAAGGTAGAATATACTAAAGAGAATATTATAAAAGAGGTATCTTTCTATAAATTTATATTAAAGATCTTCTAGTATATAAGGGCAAATAGTAAGTTAACTAACTATTAGCTTTTAGTGTGTTTATATCTTAAGCTATATCTAGGATTATAATAGATATGCCTAGTTCTAACTTAAATAGACATAAGATTAGTATATATTACTATAGTAGATAATAAGAGATATAATCTATATAACTACTTATATAGTAAAGGTTAGTCTATAAGCAAAAAAGGTAAAGGGAAGCTTAAGGTCTATTTTAATACTAAGATATCTAGTAGTAATTTAGAAGAAGATAAGGATAAAGCATAAGTAAACTAAAACTAGCTATTTAATAGATAATTCTCTTAAGGAAACTAGTGTTATAGGTAGGATAAGTAAAATACCTAAAGATTTCTAGGATATTTCTAACTATAGCTATATAGGTATAATTAACCTCCTAAAGGATAAAACTAGAGACTATAGTAGAATAAGTCTTAAGAGAATAAAGAGGGAGAGCGTATAGAAATTAGGTAGACTTAATAGACTAAAGCACTAAACTAATAAAATAAGTAACCCTAAGACTACAGTCCTATAAGAAAAGGAGGCTAAGTATAGTGGCCTAGATAATTTTAGTAATAGGAAAAGGGCTTTATAAGGGACTAGGAATATGCTAATATTATAGTATATAATAATAATTCTAACGTATAATAACACGAAACTTATCTCTAGGAATATAGTTATTATATAGCTAAAGAAAGGGAGGTCCTAGAGGATAATAGTAAGGATAATTAAGGATAAGACTTAAATTTTATTAAAACTTATTTTATAAAAACACCCTAAAAGAGGTAAATAAGGCTATTACTAGGATAACCTTAAATAGGACTAGATAACTTACCCTAGGATAAGTAATTAAAGCTATAGTAAGACTATAAGAAGTTAAATATAATAGAAAAAGGGCTAATATATATCTAAAGATTTCTATTAAATTTAATAATAAGGGTAAAAGTTACTAAGTCTATCTTAACTTAGGAATATTATTAATTTTAGCGGATAAGGCATAGCTATAATAGCATAGATTAAATATAAAGTAAGTAATATAGGAACTAAAGCTAGTATCTAGGGTTTAATCTTCCTTTTTTATTACTAAAATAGCTACGTTTAACTTTTATATTCTAGGGATAGCGTATAGAATAGAAATTACTAGCTATTTTACGGTTATAGTAGATATAATGCTAAATTTAGGACTAAAATTATTACTTAGAATAAATTTTGCTTATAAATATAGGGCTAAAATTAATTTTATCTAACTAAAGGTAGTTTTTAGGTTAGTTTATAGTATAATAGTACTAGTAGAAATCTTCTAACTATTAAATAGGGTCCCTTACTAAAAGGTAGTTACTACCTATATAGTATTAATTCTACTAAAGACTTATTTATATATACCTATTAGTTAGAAAGATACGTAGAAAAATTAGGAAATAAGTATATACTATATATAATTATATTTAGAGTATTTCCCTAATACGCTATTTAATAGATCTAGTAAGGGATAGATAATTGCCTATAATCTAACTAATAAAATTATTACTATTAGAAAACACTAGAAGGTTATATGCCTAACTATAGCTAGTAAGGTTAATGCTAATTACCTAGTTAATAATCCTTTTATATACTATACCTATTTTAGTAAGGATATTATAGAGAAGAAGGAAGATAAAGATAAGGATAGTAATAAATCTAATAAAGAGAAGGATAATCTTAATCTAAAGAAAGTTAATACTAGAGTGCTATTATATAGGATTTTATGCCTAGAGGAAATCCTATATATAACTAATAAATTTAGCATATAAATTACTAATATTAACTAGGAAGTAGTAAGTAAACTAGTTTAACTAACTAATAAATATAATATTTATTATAATAGAGGTATTATCCCTATACTAGAAGACTAGAAGATAAGAATTAATCTTATAGATAGATAGTAGTATTAAATAAGGCTAATTAGGCCTTATAGACTAGGAGGATAGGATATAACTAAACTTAATAAAATATTATATTTAGATAAGCTAGTAGCTATAGCATGCCTAGTGTTTATAGTTTAGTAAGAAACTAGTTAGGAAAGAAAAGGGAGAGTTATAATTAATATAAGGCCGCTTAATAATATAGTAGTACTAGATATATACCCTCTACTAGACTAAAGCAATATTATAGATAATATATATAGTAAGAAGGTTTTTTCTCTTTTTAATAGAACGGGATTTTTTACTAACTACTAGTTAGAAGTAACTATTAAGCCCGTATAGTAGTTATATTAAATTAAGGTCTTAAAGCGTTAAATATAGTATTAATAGGATTTAAGAACTCCCCTATATTTACCTAAAGGTTTATAGATAGACTTTTCTAAAAGTATAAGTATTTTATATAAGTCTATATTAATAATATTATTATATTTTTAGATAGTCTTAAAGAGTATTTAAGCTATCTTAATATTATACTTAGGATTCTTAAAGAAAATAGGATAATAATTGCTATAAAGAAGTTATTTATTAGTTATCCTACTATTTAACTACTAGGTTTTATTATTAATAGTAATAGGATTATTAATACTAATAATAGGCTTAAAGCTTTTTAGAAGATAATTTTCCTAAGTAATCTATTAAGTCTTAAAACCTTTATTAGGATAGCTAGATTTCTCTATAATAGAATTCTATAGTTTAATATATAAATCTAACTATTATAAATATAGAAAACAGCGCTATTAAGGGAATTCTATAAAAAGGATAAGAAAATTATTAGTATCTTAAAACTAGTATAAAAAAGGAAGATATAGTAAAAGATATTTTCGCTAACTAAGTAGGAGAAAAAGGCTTTTAAAGATATTAAAGCGTTCCTAAGTAAGAAATAGACCCTATAGTATTATAATCTATAAAAGCTACTTTTCCTTAAAATCAACGCCTATAAGGAAGGATTTAGGTTATATGCTTTCTAATTATAAGAAAAATAGGATAGTTAGAGCGTCCCTAGAAGGGATATTAAAAATAACTAAATATAGCTAATTTTATTTCTTTCTAGGGTAATATTAAGTATTAAGAAGCGGTATAGTTTAACTAAGGTAGAAGTGGCTATAATTACGTAGAGTATTAGAAAACTTTAGAAAATAGTCTAATCTAATAATATAATAGTTAATATATTAACTAACTATTCCCTAGTAAAAGGAATTATTAAGTATACCTTATTATTAATAATAGATTTACATAAGGCTAATCTAAAACTAGCAAAAGTCGCGAATTATTTATTATAATTTAACCTTAAGGTAACTTATATACTAGGGATACTAAATATAGTGCTAGATATGCTTTTAAGACTACTAGTAGAAGTAACCTACTAGGAGGTAGCATAGAAAAGCTAATATAATAAATTAGATATAAGCGCTTATTTTATAAGTAAGGAGTATATTATAACCATAATTATAGATAATAGTCTTAAAGCTAGAATTATTATAGGATATTAGTATAATTAAAAGTTTAGCTAAATTATTATAGTAACATAAGCCTACTAAGAAAGGTAAGTAGTAAAGAATACTAGAGTTAGACTAAAGATTTCTTTATATAGGTAGGACTTATATAAGAATAGTCTATTATACTACTATAGCGAAGATAGATTTTTCTATCTCTATATTCTAACTATAGAGGTTAAATCTATCCTATAACTAGTCTATAATAAATAGTAATATTTTAGAATTACTTAAATAGTAGTAAAGCTTTATTTAGTTTACTTTCTATATATAAGTTAGTAGATTTATAATTATATAGCCTATTATATAGTGTATTAGGAAAATATAATTAATTATTTAAAGCTACCTAGGGAGTTATAGCTATTATAGCTAAAGCTAACGCTATTTTATATAATCTTACTTAATTTTATTATAGATATACTAGAAGTATTAGCTACTAGTATAATATAGTAGATAGAAGGATATACTATATATAATTTATTATATCTAGTAAACTACCTATTTAGTAAGAGAACCCTTCTAATACTAGGATATATAATATATCTAGCGGAGATTTAGGTAGAATTACTTCTTTATGCCTTATATATTATAGACTAGGGATTACTAAGATAAATTATTAGTAATAAGGACCTGAAGTTTATATCTAATATATAGAAAGAGATATTTAGGTATATAGGAGTTAAACTCCTTATAGGCATAGTGTATTATCTATAAATAGATAGAATAGCTAAAAGAAAAAACTAGATAGTAATAATTATAATATATTATTATATAGTAATAAACCTAGATATAATATAGACTGTAATACTCCTAGCACTATAGTATTAATTAAATAATACTATAGCTATAAGTATAGGGTAGGCTCCTAATAAGTTACTATATAGGTTTTATCCTCTAAGTATTATTAATCTTCTTTCCCTAAATAATATAATTAATATAGGAACTAGTGTAAATAATATAGCGGTGCTATAAAAGTTATACTAGTATAAGGCCTAACTAGTAATTATAATAGTAGCTACCCTTACTAAAATTTAGTATAATAACCGCTATAAACTAGTTAATATTAATATAGGAGATATAGTTTATCTATAATTATATAAGGGATATAAATTACCTAGGAAACCTAAGAAAAAATAGTTACTATAAAAGGTAGGACTATATAAGGTGCTAGAAAAGGTAAACCTATTAGTATATTAATTAGATTTCCCTCTAAATTTATAAGTCTATCTAGTGGTTTCTATAGTATAGATATAAAAGCTAGTGTAAGGAAAGGACTTATTTAATAGGGAAGAACTAGCTCTACTACTAATTATATTTAATAATCTAGAGGAAGTAAACTATTAGAAGATTAAATAAATCTATAGTTATTAGGTTAAAATCTCTAAAAGAAATAAGACTATAAAAGTAAAATTCCTTATCTAATAGAAGGGATTTACTACTAAGGATAACTAATAGATAGCTAAAAGCAAGATATAGGTTAATATAGCTAAGATAATAGAAAAATACCTTAAAAAGAACCTAGTTAATTAGGAAAGAGAGTATATAAAGAGGGGTATAAATTTACCTATAGAGTAATAATAGCGAAGGAATAGAGATATTTTATAAGTAGTTAGATTTAACTAGTTAGGGCAAAGCTATAAGGCCTTTTCTTATATATATATTTTATTACGCTAACTAGGGGAAGCTTACTACACTCTTACTTTATATTATCCTCTAATACCCCACTACTTTTATATAGTTAAATCTAATATAAGCGTAGTTAAATTTACTTTAGCCCTATCTTATTCTTACTACACTCTTACTTTATATTATTCCCTAATACCCTACTAGTTTTATATAGTTAAATTTAATATAAGTATAGTTAAATTTACTTTAGCCTTATCTTATTTAATAGTATCTAGTCCTAAAGATAATATTATATATAATAAGGAGTTCTAAAGACTATAAGACCTAGAGCTAAACTAGCTATAGGAAATATAGGAGTGTAATAATTATAAGGAATATTAAGTAAAAGATAAAAATATTATACTAGAAGTTAAATATAAGCTATATAGGTAATATATAAATCTATACTATAACCTATTAGCTATACTAGATTTTATGCTATTTAATAATAAGGTTAGTATATAGGACTAAATACTCTATAAGTAAATATAAGTAGGATATTTATATATTTAAGTACTAGCTCTAATATAATAAAACTAATTATTAGGATAGCTTATAGTTACTAATTTAGCATAATAGTAATCTACTACTAGTAAGGAAAGAGCTAAATATAACTAGTAAATTAATAAGCTTTTAGTGGAACTAGGAACTATAACCTATTATAAGAAGGAGAAGTTCTCTAACCGCTATTTAGATTAAATAGTATAATATAACTAGCTAGAAAAGTTTCTCTACCTAATATAGCAAATTATATAACTATAGTAGCAGTAGTACCTAGATAAATTAAGGATAAGATAAGATAAATTAGACACACTATTACTATTAGTAAAAGGATATAATAATAATACTAATAAAGTAGCTAAGGTTATGTAGGATATAGTTAAGATTAAGGAATAAACTAGGGAGAATAATAATAATATAGTAAGTATTATATTAGATATATTTGTAGAAAGGTAGGAAAAGAATTAAGCTATATAAGATTTAATTAAAGAGAATTATATAAGGAAAGAAAGAAGAGATTTAGTAAAGAAGAAGAATAATAAATCTATTAATATACTAAGTAAAGAAGGTAGTAAGGTAGAGGATTCTAATCTAACTTAACTAAGAATAGAATCCCCTAAACTATAATTAGAACCTAAGAGTAATAAAGACACTAATTTTATAGAAATAAAAGGTAATAATAGCGGTTTAGAAAGTGAAAATAATAAGGAGGTTAATAAGATACTAGCGGAGTACCTTATTAGACTATTATAGGTCTACGTATAAATTATAAAGCTTAATTTTAAGCTATTATTTCTTAGATTTAGAAAACTAGGATTATAGAGAAATATATATATGCTAATGCCTAATATTAGCGTAGTAGTGTGTAAGAGAGTAATAGAAGAATTTAATATAGTATATAAGAGAAGAAGTATAAAAGGAGTTAATTTTAGTAGATTTAGATATACTAAATTAGGCTATAAGAAAGAGGCCTAGGATATTAGGGATATAATATAGGCCTATATATATAAATTCGCCCTTAAAGGCACTAGAATAGTATTTAATAGGTTAGAAGTTAATTTAAAGGATATATATTTTATATTATAGTAAAATATAATTATCTAAATTTTTACTATTTTTAAAGAATAAAAAGCTACTTTAATTATAAAGTAAGTAATAGTAAGATAGGTAGAAAAGCCTATAAATTAGATTATAGTTAATCTAATAGAGTGTAGAGTAATAAGAAGAGTAAAGAATTAGGTAAAAATAGTAGTAGTAGCTTTCTATAATAGTATAATAGTTAAATATAGGTAATAGTTAGCTATATATAATAGTATATTATCTTTACTACTATAAGCTAATATATTAGCTCTTTATTTTATAGATAAGTATAGCGTAGTAAATAGCATAATCACAGGCGTATTACTAAGCATTAGATAGGTAGATTTACTTTATATTAATATAGAAAAGAAGTTAGCTTAGTAATTATTAGAATCCTAGTAGGATAAAGAGAGAAGTAAATAATATAAGTAAAGTAAAATTAATAATTTAGTAAATTAAGTTAATAGAGTAGAAAATTATATTAATAAAATAGAAAGAGAAGTTAGTATAGTTAAAGATTAAATAGATATATTAAATAAAGCTATTAAAGAATTAGTAAAGGAGGTTTATAATCTAATAGAATTAATAGAAGAGGAATCTAGAAGCTTTAAGAGTAAGTTTAAATAAATATTAGATATATTAAAAGCCTAGAAAAAGAGAATCTTAAATTTTAAGTTAGGTAAAATATTAGTTAATATTAATAAGTAATTTAATACTTTAAAATAGGATATAGTTAAGAAGAATAAATATAAGGAAAAGATTATAGAATTAGTATCTATAGTAATAGGAATATTAAAAGAGATATAGAAATAGGAGGTAAAAATTAAGAATCTTACTAATAAGTAGAAAATATTTAAGGAGGATATAAAGAAAATAAGATTAGCTCTAGTAAGGCTAATTCTAGTAATAGGAACCCTAGAGAAATAGATTTAGGTAATATTAGCTCTAGTAACACTAGCTTTAGGTAAAACTAATAGATAATAAGGCAAATTATATTAAGGAATACTAAAAATAGGCAATAAGCGACCCTATAGTAAAATAGGACCTCTAGTAATACTAAGTAAAAGGCGTAAATTACTAGGAAAGCCTAGCCTAAATATATAGGAAGCTTAGATAAATACTTAATAAATAACACTAAAAACACCTATATTATAGGAAGTAAGTAAGATATTACTAGTATTATTAGGATAGCGGATAAAAGGGGCATTAACCTTAGGGCAGATAGTATTACTAACTATACGTATAACCACTACTAGGGCAACTAAGCTATAAGTTAAGGAGGATAAATTTGCTAGATTACTAGATTAAATAAATAGATATGGAATATTAGGGTATAAATTTAGGGTATATAGATTAATAATAGAATAGAGGAATTTAGTAATTATTAAAAGAAGATAATAAAATATAGCAGAGATAGAGTACTAATAATAGGATAGGAAGAATTTATTATTTAATATAATAAATTTAATTATAGGATTAAGGGATATATATTATAAGAAGAGTTATATAATATTAAGTAATTCTATAAAATAATAACTATAGATATAATAATTAGCGCACTAAACGTGTTTTTCTTTTATATAACTTTAATAACTATATGTTTTAATATTATTTACTTTAGATAGTAGCTAAATTTAGTTATAGTTTAACTATATATAACTAGGATAGTTGTCTTTTTAGCGCACCTAGCACTTATTATATAGTAGAACACATGTAGTATATAGAGGCTACTATATAAAAGCTAGATTTAATATCTTAGTTTAGGAATTTAACTTACTTTATATATATTATATTACCCCTAATAGTAGCTTTTATAAGTAAACTTAGTATAACTTATAACCTATTAAATCCGTTAGCTCCTCTAACAGAATCAACCTTCTATCGTGCAAAGCTAGCACGTAATAATAGCTATAACTATGTGAATAACTAATATTAATTAGTGTTATAGGCATGAGTGTGCCCACAACCCTAACCACAAGTAATTAGGTAAGCTAGGGTAATATAAGTAGACTACCCTATAGTAGTAATATAAGTAGCTTACCCTATAGCTATCTTTAATAGTAATTTTCTCTTTAACTAGAGGTTATATAAAAGTCTTATATATAGCAAATTATTACTAGAAAATAAGGCTTTTTTTTATATAGTAATATTTTTTAGACTAAAATTTAGTGTATATAGGTTACTAGTATGTATAGTGGTAAGTTAATTTTTTAGATTTTATATATAAATGAATTTTATAGAAAATAAAAAGTGGCTTATAAGACCTCGCTAGTAGCCTAGGCCTGCTAATATAGTTAGTAAGTCTATAAGAGGAAGAAAATCTTTTTAATCTAGCTAGTTAGCTAGGCCTCTTAACTAACAGCCATATTACCTAAATAAACTAACTAAAAATCAATTTTATTGCTCTATTAGTTACTACAAAGTAATCTAAATCAAATTCTATTAGTTAATAACTACTACTACTTCCGTTATATTATGTTAATAAGAATTAACGTTATGGCTCTATTAATCCTAGACTATAGAGCTTACACTTATACAGCTATTGCTAGCTAGCATCAGCTCCTTATATTTTAATAGAATATAACTACTTATAGTTTATAGGGGGTTATCTTTAATAAAGGTATTAATCTTATTAGAGCTTTTACTTATACCTACCTTATAGTTAATTTCCCCAAGGCACTAGTATTAGGTATAATACCTCTAAAACCCTATTTAAAATAGCGTTCTTTAGAGATATAGTAAGTAAGGCTTTTATTAAATTCCTAAGGTTTAAAAGGCTTTTACTTAAGAAAAGTATATTAAAAAGCTTAATTATCTAGAGTAGTAAGGACTTTAGTATTAATAAGGTTATAGTTAGTCTATAGTTCTAAATAAAAGAATTATATAATACTTAAATATACTACTAATAATAGTTTCTCTATATTATTATTATTATTATCTTAAGCCTTTATATAGGCTATAATATAAGGCTTCTAATCCTAGTTAGGGCCCTTATTAGGCTCTTTATTATCTAGCCTTTTATAGGAGGTAAGGAATACCTAGAATCTCTTCTCTAAAGGGGGTAACTAGTAGGCTTTACTAGTAAACTAGTAGTCTCTTTACTTCTTATATTCTTTAGTAAAGTAATAAGAAAACTAATAACTATTCTTACTATATATAAAGTAGCGCTATAGGCTATGCCTAGGGCTATACCTATAATAGCCTCCTTAACTATAGGGTTATTAACTATATTAATAATTAGTAAATATAACCTCTAGAGAGTTTTCTTCCTAGTACTAATAGAATTAGGTAAATCTCTTATTTAATTCTATAATTATAATTACCTTATAGAGGTCTTTAGTAAGACTCTTAAAGCCTAGGGAGTATATATATTTTACTATCTAATATTTAGGTATACTAGCTATAGTATTTAATATTTACTTATAAAGCTTAGTATTTATAGTATTAGAAGGGTAAAGGCCTTTATAAATTTTCTTAAGTATAATAAGTATAATCTTAAGGTATTTAAGTTTACTTTTCTTAGGGTTTTTAATAATTATATTATTAAGTATTATACTACTCTATTTATAGTAGTAAAACTACTAATTACTTTCTATCTTAAAGTGTTAATAAATTTAAGTAATTATATCTTAATAGGAGAGGTTTTACTTAAAGAGGTAATTAAAATAGTATTATTTAGTATTACTAATTAATATAATAGAAAAGGCCTTTTAATAGTGTGTTTAAGGGAGGTTAATTCTATTATATTTATTCTTAAAGAGCATAATCTTTAGTATAAGGAAGTTATATAGCTTTTTACTATATTAATTACTATCCTTATATATCTTTATAAGTTCTAAGATCTTCTTTATAATCTAATCTTTAGAAGGGAATTTCTATATAAAAGGGGTAATTTATTATAAATAATAGTCCTTAGGGTAAAGTAATTAATATAACTATAATTATTATATTAGCTCTTAAGGAGGTTAAAGAGAATATTATAACTAGGGAAAAGAGAGTTCTAGGGTAGGTAATTAGGAAAGTTAAGGTTAGTACTCTAGAGATTTAGAAGATTATAATCTTTCTTTAGGCTATAATAGCCTTAACTCTTATTAGACTACTTCTTCTAGTAATTATAAGATTAGTAATCCTTAGCCTTATCTTATACTAATACTATTTTCTCTTAAGGAATTTTATAGCTCCCTAATAATACCTTTATTAGTTATCTTAAAGGTATCTTAAGACTAGCCTATAAAGTCTTCTTAGAATAACTCCTAGAGATTAGTATTCTTCTAGCCTTAATACTTACTAAGATTAATAAACCTTATAATATAGTTATTAAGCTTAGCTATTATAGTAGTATAAGGGTTTATATTAATTAGTTCTTCCTAATCTATTATAATAGTATTAGAAAATAGCTATAAATATTTTAGTAATTTACTTTTCTTAGGCCTTTCTAACTTAATTACTAGATATATAGAATACTTACTATTACTAGTAGTAGTAACCTAAGGAGTTTTCTCTCTTAGTAATAGAATAGGTATATATATAGGTCTAGCTTATAGTTACCTAGCTTCTATAGTAGCTTAGGATTTACCTCTTATTAATAGTCTAGTTAATTCTATTATAAAAGCTTATATATTTGCCTATCTTTAAATCTAAAGCTCTACGTATAATCCCTAGTGTCTGGATATCGCGTATATAAAGGATATCTTTTGTGCTTAAGAATTATTATTAATAACAGGGGAAATAGGGAAAAACAGTGAAAATAGCAGAAATAATAAAAGTAATAAAAGCAGCAAATTAACGGAATTAACAGATCAATAGGGATAAATAAATGGTAGAAATAACAAAAGTAATAAAAGCAGCAAATCAACGGAATTAATAGATTAATAGGGATAAATAAACAATAGGAATAAATTAATTAATAGGGATAAATTAATTAATAGGGATAAGTAATTTTCTTATTTTTTAAGAATAGAAGGAAAATAGAAGTTATACATTCTAAACTAGGCTAAGATAGTTATAGTTAATAATAACCTTATAAATAGAAGATAGAAGGAGAAAGAGAGGGTATTTATATATATATATAGGGGAAAAAGAGCGATTTATTTAATATATAGTAGAAAGGGCTACCTAGCTAAAAAGTATAAGGTAAATAGCACTAAAGGTAAAGGGGGTAAGAGATAAGTAGTAGATACTTATTAGAAGAGGTTATAGGTATATTAAAAGGAGAGGTTATAGATATAGGAGGTTATAAGTAAGTTAGCTAGCTTAGCTAAGGTTATTCTCTGTAAATACCTATTAAAAGTAATAGAGGTTATAAGTCTATTAGCTAGCTTAGCTAAGGTTATTTAACATTAGGTTTAAAGTAAATTTAGTTATTTAGTTAAGTTTTCTTATAGTAGGTATAGGATTAGTCTTTTCTATTAAAAATAAATATAATAATAGGAGAAGTTAATCCTAGGGTTTATAATAGATATAGAATTAATTCTTTATTAAAAATAAATATAATAATAGAAGAATTAATCCCTTAGAAGCCTAATAAGCTACTCCTAGGGATTTAAGTCTTTTCCTTTAGTATACTCTAGTAGTTATACCTCTTTACCTAAAAGTCCTAATAATAGGTAAGTAATAATAGTGTTTATAAAAATATCTCTTCTTATAATTCCTAGCTTATCTATAGTTATAGTTAACTACTAATTAGTATTAGGAAAAACTAAGGTCCTATATAAGTAAAGATAGATAAGTCTATTATATTAAAGTTAATAATAGTTATTATAAGAGAGAAGAGAAGAGAGGGAAATCTAGCTATAAAGGAAAGTAAGTAAAATATAGAAGTAAGGCCTAAAAGGGGGGTGGTAAAGGATATAGCTAATCGCGTTACGTGTATCCTAAACTAACCCACTAGGCCTACATTTAGTCTAGTCTTTAGCCACGATTAAGCCAATGAAGATCCGGAGGAATTAATAATAATAGTAATAATAATTTAATAAGTATAGTATTATATTAGAATACTAAAGAGTAAATTTAGCCTTTACTAGATAAAGAAATATTAAAGGAGATTTCTAATATTATATAGGAAAGTTATAACTAGGTATTATAGAATATAATAAAGAATTACTATTAAAGACTTAAAAAATAAAGATAAGGGGAGGAGAGTTAAACTACTTAGGAAGATAATAATTCTAGTAATAATATACCTAGAGAAAGCAAATATATAGTTAGATTTAATCTTACTTAGGAAGGGAATAAATTATCTAAACTAGAATTAAAACTTAAAAGTAATAATAAAGTAGAATTTAAGGAAATAAACAGTAATAATTAAATTAGTAATATTAGTAGTAAATCTAGTGAAATACTAGCTAAGTTCCTTATTAGACTATTATAGGTTTATATATAGATTATAGAGCTAGACTTTAAGTCTTTATTTACTAGATTTAGGTAACCTAGGTCTAGAAAAGACGCTTATAAGCTATTACCTAAGATAGGAGCTATAGCGTATAAGAGAATAATAGAGAAATTTAATATAGAATATAAAGGAAAAAGCATTAAAGGAGTTAGTTTTAGTATATATAAATATATAATAGTTAGCTATAGAAGTTAGGATTAGGATATTAGAAATATAATATAAGCCTATATATAAATTCGCCCTTAAAGGCACTAGAATAGTGTTTAATAGATTAGAAGTTAATTTAAAGGATATATATTTTATATTATAGTAAAACATAATTATTATTACGTGGCAGAACACGTGTAGTCTATAGAGGCTACTATACAAAAGCTAGATTTAATATCTTAGTTTAGGAATTTAACTTACTTTATATATATTATATTATTCCTAATAGTAGCTTTTATAAGTAATCTTAGTATAACTTATAACCTATTAAATCTATTAGCCTCTCTAATAGATTTAACTATTAATTATATAAAGCTAGTATATAATAAGTAGTAGTAATTAGAGATTCTTTTATTATACCCTTTTAGAAGCCTAGAAATAACCTATATATCTAAAACTAACTATTTATAATAGTAATATACTAATTTTTAGAGTATTTTCTTACTCTCTAAAAATAAACTATATATTATTTACTAGTTTTATGCTTTTAATAGTATAAATCTAGATTTTAATTATTAAAAATAGAAACTTATTAGAATTAATAATTAAGAGAATCTAAATAAACTTATAAGATATAAATTTAATAATAAAGTAGTAGAAAAATAAGAATAGCTAATATATTTAGACTTACTTATTTATTAGAATTTAGTAAATCTATAAGCTATATATTATACCTAGAATTAAGTTAAATTCTATATTTAAAAAGCTAAAACTAGAGGCTTACTTAATAAATCTAATAAATTAATAAGTAATAAAGTATTAGAAAGGCTATTTTAAGATACTCTTAATCTAGCTTATAGTACTATTACTATAGAAACTAGGAAAAGTATAAGGAAAGATAAAAATAATAAAGAAAAGGGAATTAAAAACTATTCTAAAACTAATACTATTACTTAGGATATTAAACCCCTTAAGTAGTTAATAGAGTTAAATCTAAAAGACTTACTACTAAAACCCTTAGAATACTTATAGAATTCTAAGAATTCTTATACTAAGACTAATAAATATAATATAGTAAGAATAATATAGGGGATTTAGAAATAGTAATAAGTATTATAGTAAGCTATAAAGAAAATAGTATTAGAAATAGACTAGCTAGTAATAAAATTAATAACTAAAATTAAAAGCTTATAAAGTATAAGTGCCTTAGTAAGTTTAATACTATTAGTATAGAATACTAACTAAGGATTACTATATCTAGCTAATAAATAAGGCTAGTATAATAGGTATTTATATACTAATAAAGAAATAACTAGACTATAAGTATAATTAATCCTACTCTAATACTAATAAGAACTACTATAACTATAGCTAGGACTATAAGTATAGCTAGGACTATTAGTATAACTAATATAGCTAGAATATTAGTAAGAATACTTATAACCTTAGCTAAGTCCTTACTAGACTTAGTAATAAGAACTATACCCTTTAGATTAAGATTAGTATACTAATTTTAGAAATTAAAGAAAGGTAAATCTAGTATTATACTAAAATTAGTATAACTAGTAAATAGAAATAGTAAAATAAATATATATTTAATATAAAAGATTATAAATATTAGGTATTTTAAGCCTTATAATAAACTAGAAAAGGCTAGTAATAACCTTATTATATATAATAAAAAGTAAACTATCTTTTATAATATTAAATTATAGATTTAGGTAGTTAAAGATTACTTATATTATACTAATCCTAGCTATTAGAATATTATTTAGAAGAAAATCTAGATATTATTCTAAGAGAATGTAATAGTATAGTATAGATAATATCTTAACTTAGTAAAATAAAACACTATATTTAGTAGAATACTAACTATATTTATAGCTATATAAAAAGAATTTAGTATTTAGGTTTAGAATATAATAGTATAGATTAATAAGGTAAAATATACTAAAGAGAATATTATAAAAGAGGTATTTTTCTATAAATTTATATTAAAGATCTTCTAGTATATAAGGGTAAATAGTAAGTTAACTAATTATTAGCTTTTAGTATATTTATATTTTAAGCTATATCTAGGATTATAATAAATATACCTAGTTCTAACTTAAAAAGATATAAGATTAGTATATATTACTATAGTAAATAATAAAATATATAATTTATATAATTACTTATATAATAAAGGTTAGTTTATAAGTAAAAAAAGTAAAGAGAAGCTTAAGGTTTACTTTAATACTAAGATATTTAGTAGTAATTTAGAAGAAAATAAAAATAAAGTATAAGTAAACTAAAACTAGTTATTTAATAGATAATTCTCTTAAGGAAACTAGTATTATAAGTAAAATAAGTAAAATACCTAAAGATTTCTAGGATATTTCTAACTATAGCTATATAGGTATAATTAACCTTCTAAAGGATAAAACTAAAGACTATAGTAAAATAAGTTTTAAGAGAATAAAAAAAAAAGTATATAGAAATTAAATAAACTTAATAAACTAAAGCACTAAACTAATAAAATAAGTAACCCTAAGACTATAGTTTTATAAGAAAAGAAAGCTAAGTATAGTAGCCTAGATAATTTTAGTAATAGAAAAAGAACTCTATAAGGGACTAAGAATATACTAATATTATAGTATATAATAATAATTCTAATATATAATAATATAAAACTTATCTCTAGGAATATAGTAATTATATAGCTAAAGAAAGAAAGGTCCTAGAGAATAATAGTAAGAATAATTAAGAATAATTAAGAATAAGACTTAAATTTTATTAAAACTTATTTTATAAAAAATATTATAAAAAAGGTAAATAAAGCTATTACTAGAATAACGTTAAATAGAACTAGATAACTTACCCTAGGATAAGTAATTAAAGCTATAGTAAGACTATAAGAAGTTAAATATAATAGAAAAAGGGCTAATATATATCTAAAGATTCCTATTAAATTTAATAATAAGGGTAAAAGTTACTAAGTCTATCTTAACTTAGGAATATTATTAATTTTAGTAAATAAGGCATAGCTATAATAGTATAGATTAAATATAAAGTAAGTAATATAAGAACTAAAGCTAGTATCTAGGGTTTAATCTTCCTTTTTTATTACTAAAATAGCTATATTTAACTTTTATATTCTAGGGATAGTATATAAAATAGAAATTACTAGCTATTTTATAGTTATAGTAAATATAATACTAAAATTAGAACTAAAATTATTACTTAGAATAAATTTTACTTATTATTAGGAGCGTAAGGGACAGAGACAGGATTATCACATAATAGAGCATTAGTAGGACCTCGGACTTACTAGGTTAGGGAGGGGTTAGCTAGTAGCTAGATAGTTATATAAGTATAGGGCAAGGTATTTAGTAAGGACTACCTATATTCTTATAGAAAGTTAGAGCTTAAAACCTTTATATAACTACCCCTAGGTAGTACCTTTCTAGCTATAACTATAAATCTAAGCTATTACTTTATTCTATTATCTTTTAACCTTTTAGTTATAATAAATTAAGCTCTTAATCCCTTTAGGGTAATAAACTATTAGCTAGATTATAATATTAGCACACTAGAGAATATCTATATATAATATACCTACACCCCCTAGTAGTAATACTATAGATAAGTAAGGTAATAGTAATATAGTAAATACTTAAATAATAGATACTAATAATTAAGTATATTAGATATTACCTAAGACTAATCTAGATAATAATACTAGAATTAAGAATAATAGTATTAAGAAGGTAGTGTAATAGTATTATAATATTATATAAGCTAAGCTATAATATATATAGAAAATATAGGAAATTCTATAAATAAAAGTAAAAATTAGGAAGCTTTAGGTAAACTTACTATTAGTTAAAACCTAGTAAGGACTTATAAATCTACCTCCTTAGGTTAGATTAACTACTCCTATACTTACTTTACTAATAAGTACTAAGTAAGTAGTAAATATATACTAATATAGTATTATTAAGATATAGCTATAAATACTATTATATAAGGGAAATACTTATAAAAACCTCTAGAATTTCCTAATAAACTTAAATATATTATTTAAATTAGACTAATATACCTTTTATAATAATATAATAAAAATAGCCTATACTAGTAAATACCTTACTAATAATATAAAGTAATAATAAATATATTATATAGCTATAGATAGTTATATAGAATATAAAGACTATAATTAGGTAAGCTTTATTATATAGCTAAAGACTAGAATAATAAATAAGGATAATAAATACTTAGAAGTAACTAGGTTACTACTAAATCTTTAGTAAGGTAATAGTAAATTATTTTAAGCCTTTATTAGGAATTAGACTAAGGTTAAATCTAACTTACCTAAACTAATTCTAATATAACTAAGAATCTATATATTTATTAATAGCCTTAATAATACTATAAGGAAGTAAATACTTAGCTAGGAGTTTCTAATTACTTAGAGCTAGTTATAAGGCTAAGGTAAGAAAGTAAAGGTAGTAATAAAACTAATATAAAGTTATAAGAAAAGTTAAGACTATAAGAAAAAGCAATAGTAATTAACTTTACCTATAGATAACTTATAGTAATAAAATTAAGGGTAAGTAAGAAAATTACCTATTATATATTATAAATATAGGAAGCCTAGATATATCTTAATAGCTTACTATTTATTAGACTACTCTATTTATAAGAGTAATAAATACACTATAGAGAAGTATAATAATAGTAGTAATAAAGTATCTAATCCTAATAAAATACTACTTTTATTTATATAAACCTAGGATAGGGGGCTTATTATAGATAAATTAGTAAACCTAAGAGTTAGAGTCTATATATCTCTATAATAAAATTACTAGTAAGTAGTAGTAAAGGCGCTAATAGATTTAGGTATATAATTCTTAACTATATACCTAAAGTTATTATCTAAGGAGAATTAAAAAAGAGTTAAAAAAATAGATTAAAACCTTAAAAGTATAAGTAAGAATATAGTTTTATATTAAGGAATTCTAAGGAGATTAGTATTAATAAAGAATAGTATAGGGTTTATAAAGGTTTACTAAGTTAGCTACTTTATTACTAATACTAAAAAAGGGTTACTACTAGGTATAGACTAAATTAAAGAATATAAACCTATAGTAATATATTAGAAAGAGAAGTTTTAGAGATACTTAGTAATAAAGGAGTACCTCTTATATACTTAGGGTAAGTAAAGAGTATATAAAGTATTAAAATAATTAGTAGTTACTTTAGTATTAGGTTTAGTAAAAGTTATCTTAAATAGCCTAAAGAATAAGAAAGGAAAAAAACTAGAAAAGAACTTACTAGTAGACTTACTAAAGCTAATTTAGAAAATAAGTAATAAGGAAGTAATAATAGTTTTAGAGTATACCTATAAGTTATATAAGTAATATATTATAGCTAACCTAAGATCCTTAGATAGTCTAAGTAATAAGTAACTTATAACTAAGTAAGGGCTAAGTAATAATATAAATAAACTAAAGCTCCTAGAGAAATACTTAGAATTTAAAGATATATTTAATAAGGATTTAGTAAGAACACTTCCTAAACTAAGGGGCTATACTTATATAATTAAATTAGAAAAAGGGAAAATACTACCTTAGAGACTAATATATAACTTAGCTAAGAAAGAGCTAGAGGTACTTAGGGAGTATCTTATAGATATATAGTAAAAGGAATAGATTAGAAAATTAGTTAGCCTAGCTAGAGCCCTAATTTTATTTATCCTAAAGAAAGAAAAGAAATTAAGGCTTTATATAGATTATAGGGGCCTAAATAAGATTACTATTAAGAATAAGTCTCTCTTATTACTAATTACTAAAATCCTTAATTACTTAAAGGGCGTGGTTATTTAGATAAAACTTAACTTAATAAATATATACTACTAGCTATATATTTACTTAGGTAATAAGTAGAAGATAATATTCTATTATAAATATAGGCACTTTAAGTATCTTATAATACTATTTAGATTAGTTAATATACTAGTAACTTTTTAGGAGTATATTAATAAAGTCCTTAAGGATATTATAGATAATATCTATATTATTTACCTAGATAATATCCTAATCTATAGTAGTAATATAGCTACTTATATAGGCTATATTAAATAAGTCCTAAGTAAACTCTATAATATAAAGCTTTTTATTAACCTAAAGAAGTGTTAATTTTTAGTTATAGAGGTTAAATTCTTAGGATTTATTATATCTAAGAAAAGTATTATAATAGAACTATTAAGGGTAGAAGTAATTATAATATAGCTAATACCTTATAGCGTCCTAGATATCTAATTATTCCTTAGGTTTACTAGATTTTATTAATATTTTATTAAGTAGTATAGTAAAGTAGTTATTTTATTAATAAACTAACTTAAAGGGGGATAACTAGTAACCTTTAAGCTAAAACCCTATAAGCTAGCTATATTTAAAGAACTCTAGAAGTTATTCTAGAAAGTACTAATTTTAGTGTACTTTAACTTACTTACTTTATTAAGAGTAAAGATAAATATATTAGATTTTACTATTAAAGTAATACTTATAATATTAGTGCTAGGTTACTAGTACCTAGTTATATATATATTAAGGAAGTTAAATAATACTAAGTTATACTACCCTATACTAAATACTAAATTATTAGTAATCTAAGAGGCTTTTAGGGTATAGAGGTATTACCTAGTATACTTAACTTACTTAATTATAGTAGTAATAGATTACTTAAACTATAAGTACTTAGCTATAAAGCTATAGCTAACTAGTAGGTAGATAATAGTGCTTAATAAGCTATACTTATTTAACTTTAAAATTAAATATAAGGCTAGTAAGTTAAACCTTACTAATATATTATTAAAAAAGGTAAATTATATAAGTAAGGATAGGAAAGTAAAGGTAGTAACCTTATAGCTACTAAACTTCTTATCTAAGTTTATAAATACTAATTAATAGGAACTCTATAGTAATAATAGGAATACTATAAGTTCTATTATATTATTATTTAATATAGTAAATAGTTAGTTATAAAGACCCTATAATAGTAATAGGAATATCTAGGGTTTTAAGAAAATATAACTTAGCTATATTTTTAAGGAAGCTATAAGACTAAATATTATTAAAAGGGGTATTCTAGCTAGTATAGTTACTAGTAAGTAGTAAGGGCGCCCCTTAGAAATACTACTTAACTATAGTATACTTATAAGACTAGAAGTAACTTATAAGCTAGCTACTTATAGAGATATTATAGTAAGGATCTAAGCTATTTAAAAACCTCTTCTAAGTTTAACTCTAATACTTAGGATAATAGCTTAGAATTAGATATTCTAATTTAAGTATTATTATTAGGTATATAGTAAAATAATAAGTTTACTATATATTAGAGAAAGCTACTTAAGAGTAGTAACTTAGAAGTATTATAAATATAGTTAATTAAACCCTCTAAGCTATTAATATTTAAGAGTTAAGTTTATATTCCCTAGGGGATAAGAAAAGAGATTTTACTACTAATATATAATAACCTTACTACTAGGTATTAGGGAGTTAGTAAGATACTTTATTAAATTATAAGTTAGTACTACTAGCTATTAATAAAGAAAGATATAAAGGTATATATTAGTACTTATATAAGCTATTAAGTTTTAAAGCTAAGGCACTATAAGCTATATAGTAAGTTAGCTACTTTACTAGAGCTAGATTACCCTTTTTAAGAACTATTAATAGATTTTATTACTAGATTACTACTAGTTAAAAACACTAACTAAACCTATAATATAATCTTAGTAATTATAAACTATTTTATAAAGTATAGTATTTATATCCTTATTTTAATATAACTAATAAGTAATAGGTTAGTAACTATATTCCTAGAATATATCTTTAGAGATTATAAAGCCCTAAAAAGTATTATAATAAACTAAGGTTTTATATTTATAAGCGGATTTTAAATAACCTTTTACTATCTTATTATAACTAAGTAGCTACTAAGCACTGCTTTTTACCTATAGATAGATAAGTAAATAGAATAATTAAACTAAGTCCTAGAATATTATTTAAGGGCTTTCTCCTATACTAAATAAACTAACTAGGCTAATAACCTATTAATAGTATAATTTATATATAATACTAGTAACTATATAACTTATAGCTATACACTAGTAAAGGTATTATAAGGGTATAACCCTAGGGGCTTATAGTAAGTAATACCTAATATTTTACTTATAAATAATTAGGCTAAGAGTAAAGTATTATTACTAAAAAAGAAATATATAGTAATTAAATAGCTTCTAATTAACTTATAAGCTTAGTATAAGAAATACTATAACTAGAAAAAGACCCTAAAGAGGTTTAAAGTTAGTAATTATATTTTACTATTTATAAAGAATATTAACCTAAGATAGCTAAGTAGGAAGTTAACTATAAAGTACCTAGGCCTTTATAAGATTATAAGGGTAGTTAGAAGTTATAGACTAGCTTACTAGCTAGAATTACCTACTAAAATATAGTTATATAATATATTTAATATTATAAGCCTTAAACCCTTTAAAGAGAATATAAGTAATATAGTAAATACTTCTTTACTATAAGATAATATTAAGGATAATAAGTAAGAGTTTAAGGTAAAAAGAATTATCTTATATTATTATAATAATAAGTATTATAAGTACCTAGTTAAATAAAAGAGCTATAATAGCTTAGAGAATTTATAGGTATTAAAGAGGGATTTTATTATAAAGGATATTATCTATAACTATAAGTAGTAACTAAGTAGCTAGGTTATAGTAGTAAAACTACCCTTAGTAAATAATATAAGGTAATACCCTATAAATATAGTAAATAACATAGGGTAATATTCTAAAAAGATATAATTATATTACTCTTATAATTATAATATAACTACCTAGTAATAATTACTTAAAAAGTATTTTCTTATCCTTACCCTTACCCTTATTTTCCCTAGAGACTATAGTAATAATAAGTATAGAAGCCTTTAGAGATATAGGGGCCTTATTATTAAAAGAGTTACCTTCCTTATATATAAAGATATAAAGCTCTCTAAGTAACTTAAAAGAACTAATATAAGTAAGAAGCCTAGAGATATAAGGAGTAAACTACTAATAAGTTAGTAAAGAAGTACCTATAGATATTTAAGAGACTTACTATTAGGATATTTTTATATATATAGTAAAGGTAGTTTATAATATTAATTTAGACCTTAAGGTTAGTAGTATTAGCTAGCTATACTATAGTAGTATACTTATTATACTTAGCTTCCTAGGCTACTTTAGTAGCTACCTAAGTATAATAAATATACCTATACTTATTAGTATTTTTAGTCTTTAGAAAGGTATTATATAGTTTTTACTTAGTGTAAATAAGAGATTATTAGTATATTAGTAATAATTAAGTTAAAAGAACTAGGGATATACTTACTTTATTAAAGTAATAATAATCTCCCTTAAGTATAGCTTTAATAATATTAAATAGCTTTTTATAAAGCTATATAATTTAAGTAAGGCACTAATAGTAAGTTAGTATCTTAAAACTAAAGACTTAGAATAAGTAGTTATACTCTAATATATATCTTATTATTTTAGGTATAATAGGTATATTTAGCTAAGTTTACTACTATAGGTTAGTAATTATAAGAAGTAAAGAAGTAGTAAGATTATATTATAAAAGTTATTATACTCTATAGGAAAAGGTTTATTTTTCTTAAAATACTAAGGAATAATATAAATACTATTCTTAGGCTATATATTTTATATAGTAACTTACTAACTATACTATATATATAGAACTTTAGTATTACTAGCTATAAGTTAGTAATAATAACCTAGTAAAGAAGTAGTAAACTTATATAGAAATTTTAAATACTATTCTCTTTTAAGGTAACTTCTTTAGTAACTTCCCTAAGAGTTTATTTTATAAAGGTAAACCTAGTAGTAAAGTAGGAGTTAATAGATAGATTTTAGATATTATAAGCTAGCTATAAGTTAGTAGTAAGAAAGTAGTAAAGGGAAGATAAATAAAGATAAAGAAACTTATAATAATTAGATAGTATATAAGAGAAAGGAAGTATATATATAAGGGGGGAAGATTTAGTCCCTTTTATATTAACTATAAACCCCCTAAGTAATTTATATATTATATATAGCTAATATAGGGATTATAATATTTACTATTATTATTACTATTTGTAAATATACTAGTAGCTATAAATATATAGTAACTACACTACTATATTACTAAGACTTATAAATAAGTTTATTTATATATATAGTGTCTAATACTCTATCTATTTAACCTAATTATAAAATTTAATATAGGGTATTTACTCTCTTAAAACTATTAGTATAAGGTAAAGAGTATTTGCTTTACTATATTAGAGTAGTAAATAGGTTACTATTTAGTATTAATAAATAGGGGGATAATAATATTTATACCCTAGTATTATTAGTGTTATTATTTTTAATAATATATTACGCTATAACATATTATACCTAACCTAAACCCTTTATTAACTATAGCCCCTAAAACTATATAGTGTAAACGCCCTAAGTAGCTTATTATATAATTAAGAATAATTATATAAAAAGAGGGTATTATATTAGAAGCGTAAGGGATAGAGATAAGATTATTATATAATAGAGTATTAGTAAGACCTTAGACTTACTAGGTTAGGGAGGGGTTAGCTAGTAGCTAGATAGTTATATAAGCGTAAGGCAAGGTATTTAGTAAGGACTGCCTATATTCTTATAGAAGGTTAGAGCTTAAAACCTTTATATAACTGCCCCTAGGTAGTACCTTTCTAGCTACAACTGTGAATCTAAGCTATCACTCTGTTCTATTATCTTTTGACCCTTAAGTTATAACACTTATAAATATAAAGCTAAAATTAATTTTATCTAACTAAAGGTAGTTTTTAGGTTAGTTTTTAGGTTGGTTTATAGTATAATAATACTAGTAGAAATCTTCTAACTATTAAATAAGGTCCTTTACTAAAAGGTAATTACTACTTATATAGTATTAATTTTACTAAAGGCTTATTTATATATACTAGTTAATTAGAAAAATATATAAAAAAATTAGGAAATAAGTATATACTATATATAATTATATTTAAAGTATTTCCCTAATATACTATTTAATAAATCTAGTAAGGGATAGATAATTACCTATAACCTAACTAATAAAATTATTACTATTAGAAAATACTAAAAGGTTATATACCTAACTATAGCTAGTAAGGTTAATGCTAATTACCTAGTTAATAATTCTTTTATATACTATACTTATTTTAGTAAGGATATTATAAAGAAAAAGGAAAATAAAGATAAGAATAGTAATAAATCTAATAAAAAGAAAGATAATCTTAATCTAAAGAAAGTTAATACTAGAGTGCTATTATATAGAATTTTATACCTAGAGAAAATCCTATATATAACTAATAAATTTAGCGTATAAATTACTAATATTAACTAGAAAGTAGTAAGTAAACTAGTTTAACTAACTAATAAATATAATATTTATTATAATAAAGGTATTATCCTTATACTAGAAGACTAGAAAATAAGAAAATAAGAAAATAAGAAAATAAGAAAATAAGAAAATAAGAAAATAAGAAAATAAGAAAATAAGAAAATAAGAAAATAAGAAAATAAGAAAATAAGAAAATAAGAAAATAAGAAAATAAGAAAATAAGAAAATAAGAAAATAAGAAAATAAGAAAATAAGAAAATAAGAAAATAAGAAAATAAGAAAATAAGAAAATAAGAAAATAAGAAAATAAGAAAATAAGAAAATAAGAAAATAAGAAAATAAGAAAATAAGAAAATAAGAAAATAAGAAAATAAGAAAATAAGAAAATAAGAAAATAAGAAAATAAGAAAATAAGAAAATAAGAAAATAAGAAAATAAGAAAATAAGAAAATAAGAAAATAAGAAAATAAGAAAATAAGAAAATAAGAAAATAAGAAAATAAGAAAATAAGAAAATAAGAAAATAAGAAAATAAGAAAATAAGAAAATAAGAAAATAAGAATTAATCTTATAGATAAATAGTAGTATTAAATAAGGCTAATTAGGCCTTATAGACTAGAAGAATAAGATATAATTAAACTTAATAAAGTATATAATAAACTCTACTTAAAAAGGAAAATATTATATTTAAATAAGCTAGTAGCTATAGTATACTTAGTGTTTATAGTTTAGTAAGAAACTAGTTAAAAAAGGAAAGGGAAAGTTATAATTAATATAAAGCTACTTAATAATATAGTAGTACTAGATATATACCCTTTACTAAACTAAAGTAATATTATAAATAATATATATAGTAAGAAGGTTTTTTCTTTTTTTAATAAAATAGGATTTTTTTACTAACTACTAGTTAAAAGTAACTATTAAGCTTATATAGTAATTATATTAAATTAGAGTCTTAAGGTATTAAATATAGTATTAATAGGATTTAAGAATTCCCTTATATTTACCTAAAGGTTTATAAATAGATTTTTCTAGAAGTATAAGTATTTTATATAAGTCTATATTAATAATATTATTATATTTTTAAATAGTCTTAAAGAGTATTTAAGCTATCTTAATATTATACTTAGGATTCTTAAAGAAAATAAAATAATAATTACTATAAAGAAGTTATTTATTAGTTATTCTACTATTTAATTACTAGGTTTTATTATTAATAGTAATAGGATTATTAACACTAATAATAAGGTTAAAGCTTTTTAGAAGATAATTTTCCTAAGTAATCTATTAAGTCTTAAAACCTTTATTAGAATAGCTAGATTTCTCTATAATAGAATTCTATAGTTTAATATATAAATCTAACTATTATAAGTATAGAAAATAGCACTATTAAGGGAATTCTATAAAAAGGATAAGAAAATTACTAGTATCTTAAAACTAGTATAAAAAAGAAAGATATAGTAAAAGATATTTTTACTAAGTAGGAGAAAAAGGCTTTTAAAGATATTAAAGTATTTCTAAGTAAGAAATAAACCCTATAGTATTATAATTTATAAAAGCTACTTTTCCTTAAAATTAATACCTATAAGAAAGGATTTAGGTTATATACTTTCTAATTATAAGAAAAATAAAATAGTTAAAGTATCCCTAGAAAGGATATTAGAAATAACTAAATATAGCTAATTTTATTTCTTTCTAAAGTAATATTAAGTATTAAGAAGTAGTATAGTTTTACTAAGGTAAAAGTAGCTATAATTATATAGAGTATTAGAAAGCTTTAGAAAATAGTCTAATCTAATAATATAATAGTTAATATATTAACTAACTATTCCTTAGTAAAAGGGATTATTAAGTATACCTTATTATTAATAATAGATTTAGATAAAGCTAATCTAAAACTAGTAAAAATTATAAATTATTTATTATAATTTAACCTTAAGGTAACTTATATACTAAGGATACTAAATATAATACTAGATATACTTTTAAGACTACTAGTAAAAGTAACCTACTAGGAGGTAGTATAAAAAAGCTAATATAATAAATTAAATATAAGTGCTTATTTTATAAGTAAGAAGTATATTATAACTATAATTATAAATAATAATCTTAAAGCTAGAATTATTATAGAATATTAGTATAATTAAAAATTTAGCTAAATTATTATAGTAATATAAGCTTACTAAGAAAAGTAAGTAGTAAAGAATACTAGAGTTAGACTAAAGATTTCTTTATATAAATAGGACTTATATAAGAATAGTCTATTATACTACTATAGTAAAGATAGATTTTTCTATCTTTATATTCTAATTATAAAGGTTAAATCTATCCTATAACTAGTCTATAATAAATAGTAATATTTTAGAATTACTTAAATAGTAATAGAGCTTTAATTAGTTTCTTTTCTATATATAAGTTAGTAGATTTATAATTATATAGCCTATTATATAGTATATTAGAAAAATATAATTAATTATTTAAAGCTACCTAAGGAGTTATAGCTATTATAGCTAAAGCTAATACTATTTTATATAATCTTACTTAATTTTATTATAAATATACTAGAAGTATTAGCTACTAATATAATATAGTAAATAAAAGAATACGCTATATATAATTTATTATATTTAGTAAACTACCTATTTAGTAAGAAAACCTTTCTAATACTAGGATATATAATATATCTAGTAGAGATTTAGGTAGAATTACTCCTTTATACCTTATATATTATAGATTAGGAATTACTAAGATAAATTATTAGTAATAAGGACCTAAAGTTTATATCTAATATATAGAAAGAGATATTTAGGTATATAGGAGTTAAACTCCTTATAGGTATAGTGTATTACCTATAGATAGATAAAATAGCTAAAAGGAAGAACTAGATAGTAATAATTATAATATATTACTATATAGTAATAAATCTAGATATAATATAAACTATAATACTCCTAGCACTATAGTATTAATTAAATAATACTATAGCTATAAGTATAGGGTAGGCTTCTAATAAGCTACTATATAGGTTTTGCCCTCTAAGTATTATTAATTTTCTTTCCCTAAATAATATAATTAATATAGAAACTAGTATAAATAATATAGTAATACTATAAAAGTTATACTAGTATAAGGCCTAACTGTTACGTGGCAGAACACGTGCAGTACATAGAGGCTGCCATATAAAAGCTAGATTCAACATCTTAGTTTAGGAATTCAACTTACTTTATACATATTACATCACCCCTAATAGTAGCTTTTATAAGTAAACTTAGTATAACTTATAACCTATTAAATCCGTTAGCCCCTCTAATAGAATTAACCTTCTATTATATAAAGCTAGTATATAATAAGTAGTAGTAATTAGAGATTCTTTTATTACGCCCTTCTAGTAGCCTAGAAATAACCTATATATCTAAAACTAACTATTTATAATAGCAATATGCTAATCCTTAGAGCATCTTCCTACTCTTTAAAAATAAACTATATATTATTTACTAGTTTTATACTTTTAATAGTATAAATCTAGATTTTAATTATTAAAAATAGAAACTTATTAGAATTAATAATTAAGAGAATCTAAACTAACTTATAAGATATAAATTTAATAATAAAGTAGTAGAAAAATAGGAATAGCTAATATATTAAGACCCCCCTATTTATTAGAATTTAGTAAATCTATAAGCTATATATTACGCCTAGAATTAAGTTAAATCCTATATCTAAAAAGCTAAAACCAGAGGCCTACTTAATAAACCTAATAAATTAATAAGTAGTAAGGTATTAGAAAGGCTATTTTAAGACACTCTTAGTCTAGCTTATAGTACTACTACTATAGGAACTAGGAGTAGTATAGGAAAAGATAAAAATAATAAAGAAAAGGGAATTATAAACTATCCTAAAACTAATACTACTACTTAGGATATTAAACCCCCTAATTAGTTAATAGAGTTAAATCTAGAAGACCTACTACTAGGACCCTTAGAATACCTAAAGGATCCTAAGGATTCTTATACTAAGACTAGTAAATATAATATAGTAAGGATAATATAAGGGATTTAGGAATAGTAATAGGTATTATAGTAAGCTATAGAGAAGATAGTATTAGGGATAGACTAGCTAGTAATAAGATTAATAACCAAAATCAGGAGCTTATAAAGTATAAGTGCCTTAGTAGGTTTAACGCTATTAGTATAGAATACTAACTAAGGATTACTATATCTAGCTAATAAACAGGGTTAGTATAATGGGCATCTATATGCTAACGGAGGAATAACCGGACTATTAGTATAACTATTCCTACCCTAATACTAATAAGGACTACTATAACTATAGCTAGGACTGTTAGTATAGCTAGGACCGCTAGCGTAACTAATACAGCTAGAATATTAGCAAGGATACTTGCAACCTTAGCTAAGTCCTTACTAAACTTAGTAGTAAGGACTATACCCTTTAGACTAAGGTTAGTATACTAATTCTAGAAATTAAAGAAGAATAGACCTAGTGTTACACTAAAATTAGTATAACTAGTGAATAGAAATAGCGGAATAGAATGTAGATTTAACGTAGAAGATTACGGACATTAGGCATTTTAAGCCTTATAACAAACTAGAAGAGGCCAGCAATAACCTTATCACACATAACGGAAAGCAGACTATCTTCTATAACGTTAAATTATAGATCTAGGCAGTCAAAGATCACTTATATTATACTAATCCTAGCCATTAGGATATTATTTAAAAGAAAATCTAGACATTATTCTAAGGGGATATAATAGTATAGTATAGATAACATCTTAACTTAGTAGAATAGAACACTATATTTAGTGGAATACTAACTATATTCACAGCTATATAAAAGGAATTTAGTATTTAGGTTTAGGATATAATAGCGTGGCTTAATAAGGTAGAATATACTAAAGAGAATATTATAAAAGAGGTATCTTTCTATAAATTTATATTAAAGATCTTCTAGTATATAAGGGTAAATAGCAAGTTAACTAATTATTAGCTTTTAGTGCGTTTGCGTCTTAAGCTATATCTAGGATTATAATAGATATACCTAGTTCTAACTTAAATAGATATAAGATTAGCGTATATTACTATAGTAGATAATAAGAGATATAATCTATATAACTATTTATATAGCAAAGGTTAGTCTATAAGTAAAAAAGGCAAAGGGAAGCTTAAGGTCTATTTTAATACTAAGATATCTAGTAGTAATTTAGAAGAAAATAAGGATAAAGCGTAAGTAAACTAGAACTAGCTATTTAATAGATAATTCTCTTAAGGAAACCAGCGTTATAGGTAGGATAAGCGGAATACCTAAAGATTTCTAGGATATTTCTAACTATAGCTATATAGGTATAATTAACCTCCTAAAGGATAAAACTAGAGACTATAGTAGAATAGGTCTTAAGAGAATAAAGGGGGAGAGTGTGTGGAAATTAGGTAGACTTAATAGACTAAAGCACTAAACTAATAAAATAAGTAACCCTAAGACTATAGTCCTGCGAGGAAAGGAGGCTAAGTATAGTAGCCTAGATAATTTTAGTAATAGGAAAAGGGTTCTATAAGGGACTAGGAATATACTAATATTATAGTGTATAATAATAATTCTAACGCATAATAACACAAAACTTATCTCTAGGAATATAGTTATTATATAGCTAAAGAAAGGGAGGTCCTAGAGGATAATAGTAAGGATAATTAAGGATAAGACTTAAATTTTATTAAAACTTATTTTATAGAAAATGCCCTAAAAGAGGTAAATAAGGCTATTACTAGGATAACCTTAAATAAGACTAGATAACTTACCCTAGGATAGGTAATTAAAACTATAGCAAGACTATAAGAAGTTAAATATAATAGAAAAAGGGCTAATATATATCTAAAGATTCCTATTAAATTTAATAATAAGGGCAAAAGTTACTAAGTCTATCTTAACTTAGGAATATTATTAATTTTAGCGGATAAGGTATAGCTATAATAGCACGGATTAAATATAAAGTAGGTAACGCAGGAACTAAAGCTAGTATCTAGGGTTTAATCTTCCTTTTTTATTACTAAAATAGCTATGTTTAACTTTTATATTCTAGGGATAGCGTATAGAATAGAAATTACTAGCTATTTTACGGTTATAGTAAATATAATGCTAAATTTAGGACTAAAATTATTACTTAGAACGAATTTTGCTTATAAATACAGGGCTAAAATTAATTTTATCTAACTAAAGGTGGTTTTTAGGTTAGTTTATAGCATAATAATACTAGTAGAAATCTTCTAACTATTAAATAGGGTCCCTTACTAAAAGGTAGTTACTACCTATATAGTATTAATTCCGCTAAAGACTTATTTATATATACCTATTAGTTAGAAGGATACGTAGAAAAATCAGGAAATAAGTATATACTACACGTAATTGTGTTTAGAGTATTTCCCTAATACGCTATTTAACAGATCTAGCAAGGGATAGATAATTACCTATAATCTAACTAATAAAATCGTCACTATTAGAAAACACTAGAAGGTTATATGCCTAACCGCAGCTAGTGAGGTTAACGCTAATTACCTAGTTAATAATCCTTTTATATACCACGCCTATTTTAGTAAGGATATTATAGAGAAGAAGGAAGATAAAGATAAGAATAGTAATAAATCTAATAAAGAGAAGGATAATCTTAATCTAAAGAAAGTAAATACTAGAGTGCTATTATACAGGATTTTATGCCTAGAGAAAATCCTATATATAACTAATAAATTTAGCATATAAATTACTAATATTAACCAGGAAGCAGCGAGTAAACTAGTTTAACTAACTAATAAATACAATATTTATTATAATAGAGGTATTATCCCTATGCTAGAAAACTAGAAGATAAGAATTAATCTTATAGATAGATAGTAGTATTAAATAAGGCTAATTAGGCCTTATAGACTAGGAGGATAGGATATAACTAAACTTAATAAAGTATATAATAAACTCTACCTAAAAGGGAAAATATTATATTTAGATAAGCTAGTAGCTATAGTATACCTAGTGTTTATAGTTTAGTAAGAAACTGGTTAGGAAAGAAAAGGAAGAGTTATAATTAACATAAGGCCGCTTAACAATATAGTAGTGCTAGATATATACCCTCTACTAGACTAAAGTAATATTATAGATAATATACGTAGTAAGAAGGTTTTTTCTCTTTTTAATAGAATAGGATTTTTTCACTAACTACTAGTTAGAAGTAACTATTAAGCTTATATAGTAGTTATATTAAATTAAGGCCTTAAAGCGTTAAATGTAGTATTAATAGGATTTAAGAACTCCCCTGCGTTTACCTAAAGGTTTATAGATAGACTTTTCTAGAAGTATAAGTATTTTATATAAGTCTATATTAATAATATTATTATGTTTTTAGATAGTCTTAAAGAGTATTTAAGCTATCTTAATATTATACTTAGGATTCTTAAAGAAAATAGGATAATAATTACCGCAAAGAAGTTATTTATTAGTTATCCTACTATTTAACTACTAGGTTTTATTATTAATAGTAACAGGATTATTAACACTAATAATAGGCTTAAAGCTTTTTAGAAGATAATTTTCCTAAGTAATTTATTAAGTCTTAAAACCTTTATTAGGATAGCTAGATTCCTCTATAATAGAATTCTATAGTTTAATATATAAATCTAACTATTATAAATATAGAAAATAGCGCTATTAAGGGAATTCTATAAAAAGGATAAGAAAATTATTAGTATCTTAAAACCAGTATAAAAAAGGAAGATATAGTAAAAGATATTTTTACTAACTAAGTAGGAGAAAAAGGCTTTTAAAGATATTAAAGCGTTCCTAAGTAAGAAACAGACCCTATAGTATTATGATTTATAAAAGCCACTTTTCCTTAAAATTAACGCCTATAAGGAAGGATTTAGGTTATATGCTTTCTAATTATAAGAAGAATAGGATAGTTAGAGCGTCCCTAGAAGGGACATTAAAAATAACTAAATATAGCTAATTTTATTTCTTTCTAGGGTAATATTAAGTGTTAAGAAGCGGTATAGTTTAACTAAGGTAGAAGTGGCTATAATTACGTAGAGTGTTAGAAAACTTTAGAAAATAGTCTAATCTAATAACGTAATAGTTAACATATTAACTAACCATTCCCTAGCAAAAGGAATTATTAAGTATACCTTATTATTAATAATGGATTTAGATAAGGCTAATCTAAAACTAGCAAAAGTTGCGAATTATTTATTATAATTTAACCTTAAGGTAACTTATATACTAGGGATACTAAATATAGTGCTAGATACGCTTTTAAGATTACTAGTAGAAGTAACCTACTAGGAGGCGGCATAGAAAAGCTAATATAATAAATTAGATATAAGCGCTTATTTTATAAGTAAGGAGTATATTATAACCGCGATTATAGATAATAGTCTTAAAGCTAGAATTATTGCGGGATATTAGTATAATTAAAAGTTTAGCTAAATTATTATAGTAATATAAGCCTACTAAGAAAGGTAAGTAGTAAAGAATACTAGAGTTAGACTAAAGATTCCTTTATATAGGTAGGACTTACATAAGGATAGTCTATTATACTACTATAGTGGAGATAGATTTTTCTATCTCTATATTCTAACTATAGAGGTTAAATCTATTCTATAACTAGTCTATAATAAATAGTAATATTTTAGAATCGCTTAAATAGTAGTAGAGCTTTATTTAGTCTACTTTTTACGTATAAGTTAGCAGATTCGTGATTATATAGCCTATTATATAGTGTGTTAGAAAAACGTAATTAATTATTTAAAGCTACCTAGGGAGTTATAGCTATTGTAGCTAAAGCTAACGCTATTTTACATAATCTTACTTAATTTTGTTACGGATATGCTAGAAGTGTTAGCTACTAATATAATATAGTAGATAGAAGGATATGCTATATATAATTTATTATATCCGGTAAACTACCTATTTAGTAAGAGAACCCTTCTAATACTAGGACATATAATATATTTAGTGGAGATTTAGGCGGAATTACTCCTTTATGCCTTATATATCATAGACTAGGGATTACTAAGATAAATTATTAGTAATAGGGACCTAAAGTTTATATCTAATATATAGAAAGAGATATTTAGGTATATAGGAGTTAAACTCCTTATAGGCATAGCGTATTATCTATAGATAGATAGAATAGCTAAAAGAAAAAACCAGATAGTAATAATTATAATATATTATTACACAGTAATAGATCTAGATATAATATAGACCGCAATACTCCTAGCACTATAGCATTAATTAAATAACACTATAGCTATAAGCATAGGGCAGGCTTCTAATAAGTTACTATATAGGTTTTGTCCTCTAAGTATTATTAATCTTCTTTCCCTAAATAATATAATTAACATAGGAACCAGCGTAAATAATATAGCGGTGCTACAAAAGTTATACTAGCACAAGGCCTAACTAGTGATTATAATAGCAGCTACCCTTACTAAAATTCAGTATAATAACCGCTATAAACTAGTTAATATTAACGCAGGAGATATAGTTTATCTATGATTATATAAGGGATATAAATTACCTAGGAAACCTAAGAAGAAATAGTTACTATAAAAGGTAGGACTATATAAGGTACTAGAAAAGGTAAACCTATTAGCATATTAATTAGAATTCCCCCTAAATTTATAAGTCTATCTAGTGGTTTTTATAGTGTAGATATAAAAGCTAGCGTAAGGAAAGGACCTATTTAATAGGGAAGAACCAGCTCCGCCGCTAATTATATTTAATAATCTAGAGAAAGTAGACTATTAGGAGATTAAATAAATCTATGGTTATTAGGTTAAAATCTCTAAAAGGAATAAGACTATAAAAGTGGAATTCCTTATCTAATAGAAGGGATTTACCACTAAGGATAACTAATAGATAGCTAAAAGCAAGATATAGGTTAATGTAGCTAAGATAATAGAAAAATACCTTAAAAAGAACCTAGTTAATTAGGAAAGAGAGTATATAAAGAGGGGCATAAATTTGCCTATAGAGTAATAATAGCAAAGGAATAGAGATATTTTGTAAGCAGTTAGATTTAACTAGTTAGGGCAAAGCCGTGAGGCCTTTTCTTATATATATATTTTATTACACTAACTAGGGGAAGCTTACTACACTCTTACTTTATATTATCCTCTAATACCCCACTACTTTTATATAGTTAAATCTAATATAAGCGTAGTTAAATTTACTTTAGCCCTATCTTATTCTTACTATACTCTTACTTTATATTATTCCCTAATACCCTACTAGTTTTATATAGTTAAATTTAATATAAGTGTAGTTAAAATTACTTTAGCCTTATTTTATTTAATAGTATCTAGTCCTAAAGATAATATTATATATAATAAGGAGTTCTAAAGACTACAAGACCTAGAGCTAAACTAGCTATAGGAAATATAGGAGTGTAATAATTATAAGGAATATTAAGTAAAAGATAAAAATATTACACTAGAAGTTAAATATAAGCTATATAGGTAATATGTAAATCTATACTATAACCTATTAGCTATACTAGATTTTATGCTATTTAATAATAAGGTTAGTATATAGGACTAAACACTCTATAAGTAAATATAGGTAGGATATTTATGTATTTAAGTACTAGCTCTAATATAATAAAACTAATTATTAGGATAGCTTATAGTCGCTAATTTAGTATAATAGTAATCCACCACTAGTAAGGAAAGAGCTATATATAACTAGTAAATTAATAAGCTTTTAGCGGAACTAGGAACCGTAACCTATTATAAGAAGGAGAAGTTCTCTAAACGCTATTTAGATTAAATAGTATAATATAACTAGCTAGAAAAGTTTCTCTACCTAATATAGTAAATTACATAACTATAGTAGTAGTAGTACCTAGATAAATTAAGGATAAGATAAGATAAATTAGACGCACTATTACTATTAGTAGAAGGACATAATAATAATACTAATAAAGTAGCTAAGGTTATGCAGGACATAGTTAAGATTAAGGAATAAACTAGGGAGGATAATAATAATATAGTGAGTATTACATTAGATATATTTATAGAAAGGTAGGAAAAGGATTAAGCTATATAAGATTTAATTAAAGAGAATTATATAAGGAAGAAAAGGAGAGATTTAGTAAAGGAGAAGAATAATAAATCTATTAACACACTAAGCAAAGAAGGCAGTAAGGTAGAGGATTCTAATCTAACTTAACTAAGAATAGAATCCCCTAAACTAGAATTAGAACCTAAGAGTAATAAAGATACTAATTTTATAGAAATAGAGGGTAATAATAGTGGTTTAGAAAGTAAAAATAATAAGGAGGTTAATAAGATACTAGCGGAGTACCTTATTAGACTATTATAGGTCTACACGCGAATTATAGAGCTTGATTTTAAGCTATTATTTCTTAGATTTAGAAAACCAGGATCATAAAGAAACACATATATGCTAATGCCTAATATTAGCGTAGTAGCGCGTAAGAGAGTAATAGAAGAATTTAATATAGTATATAAGGGAAGAAGCATAAAAGGAGTTAATTTTAGTAGATTTAGATATACTAAATTAGGCTATAAGAAAGAGGCCTAGGATATTAGGGATATAATATAGGCCTACGCGTATAAATTCGCCCTTAAAGGCGCTAGAATAGTGTTTAATAGGTTAGAAGTTAATTTAAAGGATATATATTTTATATTATAGTAAAATATAATTATCTAAATTTTTACTATTTTTAAAGAATAAAAGGCTACTTTAATTATAAAGTAAGTAGTAGTAAGATAGGTAGGAAAGCCTATAAATTAGATTATAGTTAATCTAATAGAGTGTGGAGTAATAAGAAGAGTAAAGAATTAGGTAAAAACAATAGTAGCGGCTTTCTATAACGGTATAATAGTTAAATATAGGTAATAGTTAGCTATATATAATAGCACGTTGTCTTTACTACTATAAGCTAATATATTAGCTCTCCATTTTATAGATAAGTATAGCGTAGTAAATAGCATAATTACAGGCGTATTAGTAAGTATTAGATAGGTAGATCTACTCTATATTAATATAGAAAAGGAGTTAGCTTAGTAATTATTAGAATCCTAGCGGGATAAAGAGAGAAGTAAATAATATAAGTAAAGCAAAATTAATAATTTAGTAGACTAAGTTAATAGAGTAGAAAATTATATTAATAAAATAGAAAGAGAAGTTAGTATAGTTAAAGATTAAATAGATATATTAAATAAAGCTATTAAAGAATTAGTAAAGGAGGTTTATAATCTAATAGAATTAATAAAAGAGGAATCTAGAAGCTTTAAAAGCAAGTTTAAATAAATATTAGATATATTAAAAGCCTAGAAAGAGAGAATCTTAAATTTTAAGTTAGGCAAAACATTAGTTAATATTAATAAGTAATTTAACGCTTTAAAACAGGATATAGTTAAGAAGAATAAATATAAGGAAAAGATTATAGAATTAGCGTCTATAGTAATAGGAATATTAAAAGAGATATAGGAATAGGAGGTAAAAATTAAGAATCTTACTAATAAGTAGAAAATATTTAAGGAGGATATAAAGAAAATAAGATTAGCTCTAGTAAGGCTAATTCTAGTAACAGGAACCCCAGAGAAATAGATTTAGGCAACATTAGCTCTAGTAACACTAGCTTTAGGTAAAACTAATAGATAACAAGGCAAATCACATTAAGGAACACTAAAAACAGGCAATAAGCAACCCTATAGTAAAATAGAACCTCCGGTAACACTAAGTAAAAGGCGTAAATTACTAGGAAAGTCTAGCCTAAATACATAGGAAGCTTAGATAGATACTTAATAAATAACACTAAAAACACCTATATTATAGGAAGTAAGTAAGATATTACTAGTATTATTAGGATAGCGGATAAAAGGGGTATTAACCTTAGGGCAGATAGCGTTACTAACTATATATGTAACTACTACTAGGGTAACTAAGCTATAAGTTAAGGAGGATAAATTTACTAGATTACTAGATTAAATAAATAGATATAGAATATTAGGGTATAAATTTAGGGTATATAGATTAATAAGGGAATAGAGGAATTTAGTAATTACTAAAAGGAAATAATAAAATATAGCAGAGATAGAGTACTAATAATAGGATAGGAAGAATTTATTATTTAATATAATAAATTTAATTATAGGATTAAGGGATATATATTATAAGGAGAGTTATATAATATTAAGTAATGTTATAAAATAATAACCATAGATGCGATAATTAGCGCGCTAAACACGTTTTTCTTTTATATAACTTTAATAACTATATATTTTAATATTTACTTTAGATAGTAGCTAAATTTAGTTATAGTTTAACCACGTATAACTAGGATAGTTATCTTTTTGGCGCGCCTAGCACTTATTACGTGGTAGAACACATGTAGTATATAGAGGCTGCTATATAAAAGCTAGATTTAATATCTTAGTTTAGGAATTTAACTTACTTTATATATATTATATTACCCCTAATAGTAGCTTTTATAAGTGAACTTAGTATAACTTATAACCTGTTGAATCCGTTGGCCCCTCTGATAGAATCGACCTTCTATCGTGCAAAGCCAGCACGTAACACTAACTAGTAATTATAATAGTAGCTACCTTTACTAAGATTTAGTATAATAACTATTATAAACTAGTTAATATTAATATAAGAGATATAGTTTATTTATAATTATATAAGGGATATAAATTACCTAGAAAACTAAAGAAAAAATAGTTATTATAAAAAGTAAGACTATATAAAGTACTAGAAAAAGTAAACCTATTAGTATATTAATTAGATTTCCCCCTAGATTTATAAGTTTATCTAGTGGTTTTTATAGCGTAAATATAAAAGCTAGTATAAGAAAAGGACTTATTTAATAAGGAAGAACTAGCTTTACTACTAATTATATTTAATAATCTAAAGAAAGTAAACTATTAGGAGATTAAATAAATCTATAGTTATTAGGTTAAAATTTCTAAAAGAAATAAGACTATAAAAGTAAAATTCCTTATCTAATAGAAAGGATTTACTACTAAAGATAATTAATAGATAGCTAAAAGTAAGATATAAATTAATATAGCTAAGATAGTAAAAAAATACCTTAAGAAAAACCTAATTAATTAGTAAAGGGAGTATATAAAAAAGGTATAAATTTACCTATAGAATAATAATAGTAAAGGAAAAGAGGCATTTTATAAGAGATTAAATTTAATAGGTTAGGGTAAAGCTATAAGGCCCTTTTAAATATATATTATTTATTATACTAACTAGGGAAAGCTTACTATACTCTTACTTTATATTATTCCCTAATACCTTGCTAGCTTTATATAGTTAAATTTAATATAAGTATAGTTATTTTTATTTTAGTCTTATTTTCCTTTATAGTATTTATTTCTAAGAATAATATTATATATAATATAAAAGTCTAAAAACTATTAGAACTAGAGCTAAATTAGCTATAGTAAATATAGAAGTATAATAATTACTAAAAGTACTAAGTAATACTTTATAATATTATACTAGAAGTTAAATATAAGTCTTATAGGTAATATATAAACCTATATAATAATCCTTTAGCTATACTAGACTTTATTTTATTTAATAATAAGGTTAGTATATAAAACTAAATACTTTATAAGTAAATATAAGTAGCTTATTTATATATTTAAGTACTAGTATTAGAATAATAAAACTAGTTATTAGAATAGCTTATAGTTACTAATTTAGTATAATAGTAATTTACTACTAATAGTAAAAAAGCTAAATATAATTAGTAAATTAATAAGATTTTAGTGTAGCTAGAAACTATAACCTACTATAAAAAGGTAAAGTTCTAAAACTACCTTTTAGATTAAGTAAACTAAAATAACTAATTATACTAATTTTTACTTCTAATATAATAAGTTATATAATTATAGCTATAATAGTATTAAGATAAATCTAGTATATAATAAAATAAGTTAGATAAACTATTACTATTAGTAAAGAAAGATAGTAGAAGTACTAATAAAGTAGCTAAAGTTATATAGGTAATAGTTAATAAAGAGAAGTAAATAAAGAATAATAATAATATAGTAAATATTATATTAGATTTATTTATAGAAAGGTAAATAAGGGATTAAGCTATATAGGATTTAATTAGAGAGAATTATATAAGAAAGAAAAGAAAAGAATTAGTATAAAAAGAAAATAAGTTTAGAAACTTACTAAAGAAAGTAAAAGAGTAGTAAGATTTAACTTAACTTAATTAAGAGTAAGATCTTTTAAGCTAGAATTAAAACTTAAAAGTAATAAAAATACTAAGTTTAGGGAAATAAAGGTTAATAATAGTATCTTAAAAAGTAAATTTAATAAGAAAGTTAAAGAAATACTTATAAAGTACTTTATTAGACTATTATAAGTCTATAAATAAATAGTAAAACTTAATTTTAAGCTACTATTTACTAGATTTAGAAAGCCTAGATTAAGAGTAAATACTTAAATATTAATACTTAATATTAGTATAGTAGTATATAAGAGAGTAATAGAAGAATTTAATATAGTATATAAAGAAAAAAGTATAAAGGGAGTTAATTTTAGTAAATTTAGATATATAATAGTAAGTTACTAAAAAAAGATATAGGATATTAAGAATATAATATAAACCTATATATATAAATTTACCCTTAAGGGCGCTAAGATAGTGTTTAATAGTTTAGAAGTAGATTTAAAGAATATATATTTTATATTATAGTAAAATATAGTTATCTAAATTTTACTATTTTTAAAGAATAAAAAGCTACTTTAATTATAAAGTAAGTAGTAGTAAGATAAGTAAGAAAGCCTATAGAATAAATTACTATTAATCTAATAGAGTATAAAGTAATAAGAAAAGTAAAGAATTAGGTAAAAATAGTAGTAGTAGCTTTTTATAATAGTATAATAGTTAAATATAAATAATAGATAGCTATATATAATAGTATATTATCCCTACTACTATAAGCTAATATATTAGCTTTTTATTTTATAGATAAATATAGCGTAGTAAATAGTATAATTATAGGCATATTAGCTAGTATTAAATAGGCAGATTTACTTTATATTAATATAGAAAAAAAGCTAGTATAGAGATTATTAGAAGCTTAGTAAAATAAAGAGATAAGTAAATAATATAAGTAAAGCAAAATTAATAATTTAGTTAATTAAGTTAATAAAGTAGAAAAGAAAGTAAATATAGTAGTTAAAGCTATTAAAGAATTAGTAAAGAAAGTCTATAAGTTAATAGAATTAATAGAAGAGAAATTAGAAAGCTTTAAGAGTAAGTTTAAATAAATAGTAGGAATACTAAAAGCCTAGAAAAAGAGAATCTTAAACCCTAATTTAGGTAAAATATTAGTTAAATTTAATAAATAACTTAATATTTTAAAATAAAATATAGTTAATAAGGAAGAATATAAGAAGAATATAGCTAAATTAGTATTTATAGTAAAAGAATTACTAAAAAAGGTCTAGGTTTAGGAGGAAACTATTAGTAAATTAAAAATAGTATAAAAAACACTAAAAAAGAATATAATAAAGGTAAAATTATACTTATAGAAAATAACTTTAGTAACCCTAGGCTCTAAGGAATCTAATATAAGGTAAGATAAATTAAATCTATAAATACCTAATTTAACTAATAAATAATTATAGGCTAAAGTAAAATTACTAAAGATACTAAGTAAGAAGCCTAGAGAAATAAAGAAGCTAGATATAAAACTAAGAGTAACTTAAGTAGTTTTATATTAAGGGACACTAAAAATACCTACTATATAGGGATTAGTTAGGGTATTATTAACTATATAAAGGTAAATAACTAGTAAAGTAGTTTTACACTAGGAAACTCTAAAAACACTAACCCTATAAAGACTAGTAGGAATAATACTAATAGTATTAAAATAAAAAGTAGTATAAGGAGTTTTATAGTAAGGAATACTAAAAACACTAATACTATAAAAGCTAACTAAAATATAGTTAATAGTAGTAGAATTAAAAATAACCTAAGTAATTCTATATTAAACCACACTAAAAACACTAGCCTTATAAACATTAGTAAGGATATTAGTAACTATATTAGGAAAGTAAATAATATTAGTAATAATATAGAGAAATATAATACTAGTAAGTCTATAATTACTAACCTATAAGGGAATAAAAGCACTAGTAAAAAAGGAAGATAAATTTACTAGTTTATTAGATTAAAAGCCCTAAGTTTTAGGAGAATATAGTATTAGTAAGAATAGTTAAATAGTAAAGATTAATAAGTTATAATAAAAAAGAGATAGAGTAAGTAAAGGGAGTTTTTAAAAACATAGTAATAACTAAGAAATTAGTTTTAGGCATAATAAATTTATTATTTAATATAATAATTTTAATTATAGGATTAAGGGATAAATATTATAAGAAGAGTTATATAGCATTAAGTAATATTATAAAATAGTAACTATAAATATAATAATTAGCATACTAAACACATTTTCTTTTATATAATTTTAATAGCTATATATCTTAACTTTATTTTACTTTAGATAGTAGTTAAATTTAGTTATAGTTTAACTATATATAACTAGGATAGTTATCTTTTTAGGCACGCCTAGTACTTATTATATAGTAGAATATATATAGCCTATAGAGGCTACTATAAAGCTAGATTTAATATCTTAGTTTAGGGAATTAACTTACTTTATATATATTATATTACCCCTAATAGTAGCTTTTATAAGTAAACTTAGTATAACTTATAACCTATTAAATCCGTTAGCCCCTCTAACAGATTCGACTATTAATCGTGCAAAGCCAGCACGTAACAATAGCTCTCTAAAATATTATAGGGGGTTACACGCACTTATAGCTAATCGCAGCTATTAGTAAGGAACGAATAAGTGGGGCATGTAGATTTGTAAAATACTTCAGGGGGGAGAGTGTACAGTCCACCCCCTGTTTGATTTTACACGAGTACATACACCCCCTGAATTATTTTATAGATTTATATAACAGGGGGGATTAAGTGAATTAAGTACTAGGAGGGAAATAAGATAGGTAAGGGGTAGTACTTTCTATTACTAGTAACCTATATAGAAATATATATACTCCTTTATAGTATAATATACCTTATAGATTTTCCTTATAGCTGTCTAAAATATTATAGGGGGTTATATATACTTATAGCTAATTATAGCTATTAGTAAGGAATAAATAAGTAAGGCATGTAGATTTATAAAATAATTCAGGGGGGGAGTGTACATAGCTAGGGGTAGCAGGCTAATCACATGCCTAATTAAGGATTAGCGCACTATTAAGTAAAGTAAGAAGTACCTTATATTAGGTGTATTTTATTAGGACTATTTAGTACCTTATACTAGCGCGAATACCCCTATAATATCCCTAACAGCTCCACCTATAGCAGCTACTAAGCACTAATAGTGGCCGCCCCGCGTGGGGCTTGTAGATGTGTAAAATCAAACAGGGGGTGGACTGTACACATTCCAGTCCTCGCAAGCCCACTGTTAGCCCACTGTTAGCCCACTGTTACGTAAGCTGCAAACAATCATCGGTCCAGCAGTGACGTTGAAGTCATGGACCGAGCTCCCGTCCCCCGCATACCTCTCCACTCCGTAGCCGGCCTTTTCCTCGCACGCCAGGACTTCTTTGCCCTCGACTTCTCCGCGAACATTCTACTGAACTTCATTTGTCTCTCAAGCTGATTCGATTTGCGACATTTCGCACTTCGCGTCGCGGCCCCCGCGTCTGTCTCGACATCTTGGATCTGCTGTCGGAAGCTGTGGGCTCCGACGTAGACGAGGCTTGTTCGTCGTCAACCTCCAAATGGCGCTGTGGCAGAGACTGACAGCTCCAACGTCTAAGCTGTGCTTTCATCCCACCATCCCCTTGATTCTTTCTCGATACGCCTCCACAATGCCTCCCCAGGTACGGTTTGCAACTGCTCTGGCAGACAGTCAGACAGTGAGGACTGGCTGGCCGGGTGGCTCCTGTCTTTGGCATTCCTTCTGACCCCGGCCCATAGTTGAAAGATCCGTCGCTGCTGAAGCAGGATGTTGCTTATATCAACGGCGAATGGAGAACGGCCAAGTCGGGCAACACCTTCAAGGTCGACGGTACGTATACAGACCTGTCCACAATCGCATTCTGCAACAAACCTGGCGTCTCATCATGGACCAGACCCCTCTACCGGTACCCCGATCGGCACAGTGGCCGAATGCGACGCCGAAGATACCAAGCTGGCCATCAAGGCTGCTGCCGATGCCTTCCCCGCCTTTCGAGGCCTCACCGGGCGTGAGCGTGCCAAGCTGCTGCGCAAGTGGTACGACCTGATGGTGGAAAATGCCGACGACATTGCCAAGCTCATCACTTGGGAGAATGGCAAGCCCGTTGCCGAGGCCAAGGGTGAAGCTGCCTATGCTGCCAACTTCTTCGAGTGGTTCAGCGAGGAAGCTCCCCGAACCTACGGCGACACCATTCCCGCTACTGTGCCAGGGAACCGTGTGTGGACGATCAAGGAACCCGTTGGCGTGTGCGGGCTGATCACCCCGTAGGTCGTGGCTCAATGTACCTTCTTCGATGGACTGACCGGCTGACGATGTGCAAGATGGAACTTCCCTGCTGCCATGATTACCCGGAAAATCGCACCTGCGCTGGCCGCCGGCTGCACCGTCGTGTGCAAGGTCCCCGGCGAAACGCCTTACACTGCTCTGGCTGTCGCGGAGCTCGGCCACCGAGCGGGTATTCCCAAGGGCGTCGTCAACGTCGTGACCTCGCTCGAGAATACTCCCGAGATTGGCGAGGTGCTCACCACCGATCCCACTGTAAAAAAGGTGTCTTTCACCGGCTCCACCGGCGTCGGCAAGCTTCTCATGAAGCAGTCATCCGGTACCCTCAAGAAGCTGTCCATGGAGCTCGGTGGCAACGCGCCGTTCATTGTCTTTGACGACGCTGACTTGGACACCGCCATCGCCGGTGCCATCGCCTCCAAATTCCGCGGCACAGGTCAGACCTGCGTGTGCGCGAACCGCTTCTACGTCCAGGAAAGCATCTACGACGAGTTCGTCACAAAGTTCACCGAAAAGGTCAAGGCTCTCAAGGTGGGCAACGGATTCGACGAGGGAACCACCCACGGGCCTTTGATCCACGACCGCGCCGTCACCAAGGTGGAGGCTCACATCAAGGATGCCCAATCCAAGGGCGGCAAGATTGTCGCCGGCGGCAACAAGATGCCCGATTTGGGTGCAAACTTCTTCCAACCCACCGTCATTCGCGACATGACTCCCGACATGGCCATGGCCACAGAAGAGACTTTCGGCCCCGTGGCTGGTATCTTCCCGTTCAAGACCGAAGCCGAGGTTGTCGAATTGGCTAACAAGGTCGAGGTCGGTCTTGCGGGCTACTTCTTCTCCCGAGACCTGCAGCGGGTGCACCGAGTGGCCGAGGCGCTGGAAGTTGGCATGGTCGGCGTCAACACGGGCATCATCTCTGACCCGGCGGCTCCGTTTGGGGGTGTCAAGGAGAGCGGTTTCGGGCGAGAGGGGTCCAAGTATGGTATTGGCGAGTACCAGATCACCAAGATGATTACCTATGGTGGAATGGGTCAGCCTCTCCAGAGCTAGGAGAGGGGTGTTGGGGATAGGGGAACAAGGGTAGGGGTAGTTCATCAGGTGATTGATTAGCTGGGCAGCGCGGGAACCAGGGACGTACGAGACGTCTGGTATCATCTTGAAAGTCGCCCAACATCGGGCAGCAAGGTCATGAGATGGTACCAGATCATATGTACGACGTGTGTCTGCCAGCTGTAACAGCTGTAACGTAACAGCTGGTTGTCTCATGGCTGCCTTCCTTCCTATTTTAGCAAAGAAACTGTTGTTCGAGTATTCTCATTCGCCGACCACGTCGGTATCTAGGCACTTGATAAGATCCATCGTTTTCTTCTCGTCCAGAAGAGTCGCTGGACTAATGAAGCTTGAGTAGATCAGAAACGCACATCAAGAAACCATCATCATGCAGTACCCAATAAATCCAACTGGCCTCCAGTGGGAAAAACGACCGTGGCTCAGGGCCGAAAGCATCTTGTCACCACACGACGCCTCACCCAGCCGTAACATTGATCTTGCATGTGCAAACATGTTTGGTGATATGGTAGGAATCTCCAGCCTCGAGAGTCCATGTCGATAAATACCTGGGAGATTCTACCATTCGAGTCCATAGACCATTGTACTGAGCGTCCTATGCTGGGACGACAACTTGGTCTCTATACCTTCCGGTGATTTGATGATTCTCTCCCCGTTTGAAGGTCCATTCAGAAAGAGATTGAGCCAGACTTGACTTGTTGTTGATGCCTCTGTTGTTGATGCCTCTCTGCCACACCGACCTCGATTGCCAAGGATCTTCCCCCACAGTTCTTTCTCCTGATGGTGATGGAGCAACCAAGTGAGCAGCAAAATGTTTTTGAAGTATTTTGCCACCGCCCCGTCGCGAGAATAGAGAGATATAAATATTAATAGGAGTCCAGCCCTCAACATCGTTCGCATAGCATAGTGGTAGTGCGTCCGCTTTACAGAGTGACTCACAATTCGCGGAAGGTCCTAGGTTCGATCCCTAGTGCGAACAATCAATCTCTTTTTGCCATTCCATGATGATGTTCGGGGCTGGTAGTTGTATTTGAAGTTGTCATGTGTTTGGTGTTAAATTGTCAACTTGCTGCGTGATCTGCTTAACACACGTGGAAAACAAGCATGAAGTTGGCCGTCAATCGAGACGTATGTATAGTCAACGCCCTGTTATACACCTACAAACAGTCAACCTTTTCCTCGTCCCACCCCGTCCTAGATTGTCCCAAATTGTCCTAGATGGTCCTCAATAACAATGTCAAAATGGAGCGATTTTTCAACAAGCTCGAAAAGGGAGAGAGTCTTGTTGGTTCTTTTCTCTTAAATTCCTTGACTATCATCTCGCAGCCCCCGTCGCGGCGATATCCCAAACCTGGCCAGCGCAAGCACCAGCTTATCTTATCGCCAAAAAAGCTTCCTCCAGCTCACAACCACACCAACTACATCCCAAGCCATGGCGCTCACAACCTCCAGCATGCTCCGCCGAGCTCTCCGCCTCGCCACCTCCATCGAAGCGTAAGCGTGAGCTCCTCTTTCCACTCACTCCAAAAACCTCAACCTCAACTTACAACTCGACTCCCTCAGACCACTCCTCTCGCAACGACAAGCCGCGCGACGCTTCCACGCCTCGCCCCCAACCCTCAAGAAGCGCAAGATCGCACCGGCCGCCAACTCACCGCCGACGGCGACCGCGACCGCGACCGCGTCCCAGACCCCATCGTCGCCCGACCCCCTCGACCCCCTCAACTTCACCTCCCTCCTCGCCGCCTTCGCCCCGCAAGACACGCACTTCAGGGCGCAGCTACAGACGATCCTCCACGGCGGGCGCTTCAACCCGTCCAGCCTCGGCGCGCTCCCCATCCCCGTCAAGTCGGCCGACGGCACCCCCGAGACGTTTCCCCTCGGCGAGCTCGCGCAGGTGGTGCCCCGCTCGGGGCGCGCAATCTCGCTGCTCGTCAACGAGAGGGCGTACATCAAGCCCATCATGTCGGCCGTCCAGGCCAGCAGGGAGTTCAACCAGCAGCCGCAGCGAAGCGAGGACAACGACCTGGAGCTCCTGATGAGGGTCGAGCCCGAGCGCAAGGAGGAGCTCGTCAGGAGGGTCAAGGAGGCGGCGCAGGCGTGGAGGCATCAAGTCCGGCAGGCGAGGTCCAGGCATGACAAGGTGCTCAAGGGGTGGGCCAGGGACGGCACCGTGCTCAAGGACGCGGCCAAGAGGGCGGAGAGGGAGCTTCAGAAGGTGCAGGACGGGAAGATGAGGGAGATTGATGCGGAGGAGGCGCAGACTATCAAGATGCTGGAGAGGAGGTGAAAGTTGGTTGCCCCCCCCTTCCCCTCCCCGGGCGCCGCATTGTTGAAGCGAATGCGGGAAGGACGGGGCTGTATATAAACATTGCAACATCAGATGTAGTTGTTGTGGGAATTGACAGAGTCATGAAAACGGCCCATCGCACTCAAGATGGCAGAATCGTCCTCTTCTTCTTCGTCAATGGCTATGGGGTTGTTGACACGTCGGGATCCAAGACCAAAGTAACCAACCCCATGTGTAGACGACGGCGCCCAACCCATCGGAGGAGCAATGATACTTTTTTTTTTTTTCTTTTTTTTTTGCAATTGGAAGCAGTTGGTGTTGTCAAGTTGCAAGGGGGGACATATAATACACGTTGTTACAAAACCCACACTACGCCTCAGCAGCCTTCCTCTTTTCAGCGCCCTTTGCATTCTCAATCCCCTTGGCAATCTTCGTACCGCCCACCAAAGAAGTCAGCTTGTTCTCAAACTTGTCCAGGTCGCTCTTCTTCCACGTCTCAGCCCGCAAATGCCATGTCCTCGAGACCCCGGCCGGCTCCGTCGAAAACGTCATCCTCTCGTGCTCCCCCATGACGGCCTGTTCGAAAATCACCTTGCGAACCGACTCCTCCGCCCCCGAGACAAGCACATCATCCTTCTTCTCGCCGGCCTCGCCCTCCTTCTGCTGCAGGTACTTCTCCGCCGCGTCCTTGGCCTTGCTGTCGGCGAAGAAGCGCACCCCATGGGCCTCCAGATCCGCAGCGTAGCTAGCAGCCTGCAAGTCCTGCGGCACGCCCACGGGGTCAGCGGTGCCCAGCGCACTCAGGTTCTCCAGGACGGTTGCCTTCCTGCCGGCCTCGCTCGTCGGCACGGCGGGGGCAAACGCCGCGAGGGAGTCCAGCGTCAACGAGGGCGCGTACGTGGTCTTGGTGCCGAACCGCATGTCCTTGTCGAACTGCTCTTCGTACGGGTCCATGACCTCGAACGGATCCTGTCGCTTGCCGAATGTCTTGCCGTCCTTGTCGGCGTCGTCCTTGCTCGAGCGACGTCCCTTGGTGGCTGCTGCACGACCGCCGCCCCCCCTTGCGCCCCCACGGCCTCCTCGTCCGCCCCGGAGGCTTGATCCTCTTCCGGCGTTCGCGCCCCCGGGACGAGAAAACCTGCTCCCATAGGCGGGTGACTGAGCTCGGGGGTTTTGACCTTGGTTTTGGGTGCCTGCGCCGGTCTGACCTTGGCCTCGTCCTCGTCCTCCAAAGGTGCCGCGGCCGCGCGTGCCCAAGCCTCTTGGTAGACTCCGAACATCGATGATGACTTTCGGTTGCGAGGTTGATGCTGACTGGAGACCAGACGAAGACGACGGCTGGGATTTTGCCGGGCTGCCAGGTTTTCTCACAAAAGAACTGATCTCGCTCGTGGCAGCCCTTGATCGTTGGCGGACGGATGGTTTGGAGTCCGGGTTGGGTGGTGCAGCGTTGTCTTCAGCGAGCGATTGGGAGGTGGAAAGTTCGCGAAAGTAATTTTTGAAGGCGACTCCGGTCCTTTGAGCCTCTGGCCTTGCCCGGGAGCATGCCGAGCGCAAGGTCTGGACATTCATGATGGCTTGGGCGCTGGTGTAATCACTGAGGCATTGAGGGGGGGTGGGTGGTGAAGTTGGGGGCAATGTACATATTTTCTGCCGCATGGCTACCCACGAGTCGGGCAGGCGGTCAACGCACCCCAACTTAAACTCATCCATTACATTCATCGCCTTGCGGTGAATTTCCCGGTGAAGAAAAGAACAAGAAAGGTCTCCTTTAACGTATATTACGAGGCAATGTGGGACTTCAAGGCCCCAGGTACCAAAAAAGAAGATGCCTGAACTAAATACTCCAAACGCCGCCGGTGCGAAGGACCCCTCTTGCGTAGAGAGCCAAACATCGCGTTTTCCATCTCTTCTTGTAATGCAGTCAATGCCAAATCTTGTGGACAAGGCGACAAAGATGGCGCAGACCCAGAGGTCTCGTACAGCTGCGAATCCCAAGGCGACTCGGCCTCCGATTCTTCCATAACCCCAATAGTGTAGGCAAACAACGTGTCTAGTTCCCAGATCATCCTTCCCAGAAACCCCAAGCCTAGCACTGGCCCCAAACAATTCCCATCCTGAGAAAGAATTGACCCGGCCTGTTCGTCATTATAACACAGCAATTCTTCAACAAGGACACGCTTCCTGGATCATTCCAGATTCCAGAGCATCAAAAATGCTAAAAACACCATAAAAAACGTCGACCCGCATACGTATATCACTCCATGAAAAATAATGATAGGTTGCGTGGTTCGTGACTCATTGGACAAGCTAGATCATTGGCAGATCAGTGTCAATTCAAGAGTGCATCGATTTCCAATCCCAGCTCGAGCCTTCTTGATTGGTAAGAGCAGCAAATCTGGTGATCGACGCTTTCCCTTCTTCCGCATATGCACCGAAAATGCATCGATGGCACAGCCTTTTCGGGGAAGAAAGGGGCGTCTAAGGTACGCTCTGGGGCTGCACGCTCGCCGGCTGTGAAGATTGGTCAGTACGAAGCCATCCAAATGAATCGAGAGTGTGTGCCACGCAAAAGAGGCTTACGGGGCTGTTGAGCATTTGTTGTCGCTTGTTACGACCCTTTTTAATGTGACTCTTCAGAGCACTGGAATCCAGCGGTTTCAACAGCTCGAAACTACACAAAAGTTCCGACGAGACGGACATGACGGCGCCCCAATTGTCGAATTCGCCGCAATACTGTGTGTGCAACACGGTCAGTTTCTCCTTGGATAATAACCATACTTTCAAGTTGGGGTTTGGGAGCACGAACATTTGGCGCGCTGAAGACAGTGACCAAGACCCTGTCGTTGAAGAATTCATAGCCATCCTCGACTACCATATGTGCTCGACAGATGAGGTCAAAGTCGTGTACCGCAAGGAACTCGGTGATAACGCGTTTACCGAAACAGTAACTGACGCCTCTCTCATTTGCTTCCCAATCCTGCTCCATGTCCGCAGGATCTGCCCATAACAAGTCATTCAGCAAACCATAGTCGGGGACGTCTGTCGGACGAGCAATGTCTCGAATGTCGTCCATGTGGCTCAGAGCAGGCGAAAGACCACCGTGTACGCAGAATATCTTGCCTGCTACAATGGCGGCAATGGGCAACGTGTTGAAGCAGTCGATAAAAGTCTTCCAAATCTTGACATTGCACCTTCGCTTGCATTCGTCGTAGAAACCGTAGACTCGGGTCACATTTGCGCATTCGTGATTGCCACGGAGAAGAAAGAAGTTCTCGGGGAACTTGAGCTTGTAACACAATAGAAGTAGGATGGTCTCGAGCGATTGCTTGCCTCGGTCGACGTAGTCCCCTAGAAAGAGGTAATTGGCCATTGGGGGGAACCCGCACATCTCAAACATGCGGATGAGATCCGTGTATTGACCGTGTACGTCTCCCACAATCTTGACCGGTGCGTCTAGTTCCAGCAGAGCCGGCTGAGAGAGGAGCACTTCTCGAACCCGCTGGCAGATGGCGACAATCTCGGCATTCTTGAGGCACACGCCCTTGGTTACTTTGCCGGCGTAACCGGCATCCAGTAACCGCTTGATGTAGTCGTCAAGGTCCATGTCCTTGATTTCCGCCATGCCCACGTTGCCATTTGAATCGACCTTTGTGGCCGAGTCCATTGCAGGAGAGTGGGAAACATTGTTGATTATGCTGTCTCGTTTGACGAGGATGGGTGTTCCGGGAGACTGCATATGTGCAGTGGCGCTGGCATTCGAAGCCGTCGGTGGCTGATCAGATACGTGGTCGACCTCACCAGACGCCTGTGCAGCCGCGACGTCGTGAGCAGCGCCCTTGGCACTAGCAGAAAGCACTGGCGAGGCCGGCGGCGGCTGATCCTCAGAAATGCTCGGGTTTGTCGTCGATGACAGGTCGGTGGAGTTGTGCCTCAAATGCGGCGTCTCGCTGCGACTGTTCCTGGAGCCGCCACTGCGACCAGAACGAACCGAGGCCGCGTCGAGCGTCTTCTCGCCGTTGGACTCGCCATTAGCCAGTAATGCCGAGCTTCTGGGACTGTCGGTGGTCAGCGACTTGCCGCTATTGCTTCCAGGAATTTTGGATCGGAAAGAGCGAAAGGATCGAGAAGAGTCTTTGGTGTCAGACCTGCTGATGGAAGGGTATGCCTGCAAGCCATCGGAGCCGGAGCCCTTGCCCGAGGAGGAACCACCTCCATCTTTGGAGGCTTGATTACCCATCGCACTGGGGATGTACTATCGGAAGCTGTCGACGACGAAGCACCGGCGGAAGCGAGGAGATGGATCTGGAGGTGCTATGAGCCAATGGATGAACAAATGCGATGCTGTGTCTGTAGCTAACGTTTGCGGTGGTGAGTGTCTCAAAGTCGCGTGGCAATCGGCGGGGTCTGGCTTTCGCCTATCTGCGTAGTGGTCCTGCCGGGGCTGATTGGATCAGCAATGTATGGGGAGCTGAAGAGCTTCGGTGGCGGTGATGATTTGTGTGACAACAGAGCGATGGCAAAGGACGAGGGAATAAATTCGAGACTAGACCTAGGGAGGATGAAAGAGCCGACCGAGGACATGGAAGAGGGCAGAGCGAGAAATGGTGAAGGCGTCCGTCTTGGGGATATTCTCACACAATGTCGCGCTCAATCGGTCAATTCAAAGCCCAGACGAGTCACGGCGAGATGATCGGGCTCTCGGAGCTTTGGCTGATGACGTCGTTGCTGCTATTGATGGATGCGATTTTGGTCGTGGCGGCTGGGGGTGGGCAGTGGCGCTTGCTCTGTGCTACACAAAAGCTGGCGCTGGTCTTGCGTGCCTTGACTGGAAGAGATGAAGCCGGACCAGAGGTTGGACAAGCTGCCGTGTCCGTATCAGCAGCTATTGCAGGGCGTTCGACGACGATGGAAAATCGAATCGAAGGGGAAAGCTGGTCTTGCGTGGCAGTCGGCGATACGGGCTTAAGATGGACTGGACTCGACTGGACTTGACTGATGAAGACGGTGGTCGCGGCGGGCGGGCACGAGGGTGGGTGCGGATGCGGATGCGGACGCACTGTGTTGATGACCGTGGCCCCGGTTGACTGCTGGTGTCAGTTGTCAGGTCAGGTCAGGTCAGGTCAGGCCAGGCCAGGCAGGCGCTTGTACCTTGTACACTCTGGTTGCATGAACAAAAAGAGAACCCAGCAGCAACTGGAGAACAAGGTTGGCTGGACGGGATGGGTCAAGTACCTGCAGATCCGGAGACGGGTTGGACGCGGCGACACGACTTTGCCAAGATGTCTTGATTGAGCAGGGTGGCGACGGATCGTTTGCACACAAGATTGGACCACAAGATTGGACCACAAGATTGGACCACAAGATTGGACCACAAGATTTTCTGCGTTTGGATGGATACGCCAAGAAGAGTTGAAATGCGACGATTGGCAATGCCTCAATGAGCTTGCTGGCCGCAAGGTCTGTTCAAATTGGAGGAGACAGAGGCTATCTCAGCTTGAATCCCTGGCCGTGCGATTATCGGCGCTTGCTGTTGACGATGGTGCCGTTTTTTTTTTTTTTTTTTTGGTAGTTGTGACAGTTGCAAAAGGCTACTTGATGAACTGCGAGCGACGATCCAGGTACGCTTTGTACGAGCCGAGAAGTTGATCGGTTGATGTTGTGTACAGTTCTTGTTCCAGATGGTGCGGCCGAGCGATGTCTTCTCAACGACGAAAGCTGCTTTGGCAATCAGCATGGGCGAGCAGAGCGCCAGATAATGCCCAGGTATTGTCACTTGGAGAGTTGGATGATGCGCGGTCTGTGTGAAATCTGTTGTTGGCTGACGAAGAGAGTCGAAGTGCTCCCAGGGGCAAAACGGTATAACCAGACGATAGCTGGGGAGCTAGCCGACGAGTGGTGGAGTCTGCTTCTTCAGGGTCTGGATAATCAGACAAAGTCAAAGTCGGAAGAGTGAAAGGGGACAGAGAGATCAAAACCCAGACAGCAGGTGGAACGGCATTGATTGATTAATCAACGGAAAATAAGCTTCGAGACGAGGCGCCGTGAGACTGGAAGCCATGGTGAGACGAATTGCGACGGACCTGGTGGGGGAACATGGAATATTGAAACCCAGACGGAAGCCGGGCGGGTTGTATGGTGACGGCTGGGCCTGATTGGCCCCAGTTCGCCAGGCCCCACCATCCATTATCACCCGACGCCCGCTTGCCTGCTACCTGCCAACTTGTTAACCCCCCTCCTGCACCTGCCTGCCATCTCCCCACACCGAGTGCTTCGTAATCTGTAGGGTAGGCAATCCGTACTCCGTGCATGCTTCCTTTCCGACTACCGGTAACTCTTCTGACAGATGACAGGAGCTTTCTGCCTGGTTCACGACGCTGGTCTGTCTGCATGCCCATATTATCAGACGCACACTACCCCGAATATTTCACCATTTCTCATTCATCCAGCACGCCTTCTCCATGCCGCCCCGGGCCGAGCTGGTCTGGATGCCAATATAACTTCAACAACTGCCAGTAAAATTACATCGGGCTGCAATACATGGACCCAAATGCGAGGGTCTGTCAAGTCCCTGTTCCCTTTCGTCGCTCTGGTAGTCTGATGCCCTACGATAGTCTCGGCTACCTAAAGAATGAAGGACGTCGTGTTATCTACCTACTAGATAAACCACAAAGTCTCGCCCATCTGGCTCACGCGTAGCGGTCAGATCCCGGTATTAGGAGCTCACCATCGACCAGGCACTTGGACTGAACCATCACCGCCCCGACAAGGGTGCCGTTGAGAACGGTTCTGGCGGTGGTTGCATCTGCTTGTCCGCTCGAATGCATTCTCCTTACCATAAACACGACCCATTTGTTCGAGATGCTACGAATACTCTGTATATACCTTCCAAAATGTGCCTAGCATTCGACGAGTCTGCATCGCACAAGGGCATGACCACACAGTTCAGAATCCGTTCCAGCACATCCACGCAGCTGCGCGGCGCCGACGACTCACTTATCGGAGAAGCAATGTCTTGCTTGGCATGCATGGAACATCTGCCAAATCTTTTTCAGCTCAAAGCATGTGATCAGGTCGGGTTTGGCTATTCAATGCTTTTTTATCCGTCCGAGAGACGCATTTTGTTCCTATTCAATGTCTGAGACTTTGCTAGTGAGATTTGTTCTACAGACCATCCGAGGTCTACTCATCTCGCTATACAAGATCAATTTGCGTAACGGCATACTTTGACGTGGGCAATGTCCCCGTCCAAGACAACCCAGGCTAATCGAAAAGAGGCGGATGCAACATTACAATCTGAACCACTGACAGCGAGTACTATCAAGATGAAGAATACCGGATGACTGTCATCAGGATATTTCCAATGATCTTCTGGGCCGGCACGACCTGGCGCGCACGAGTTTATCATCCCGACCTCAACTTGGGCATCTCTCACGAATTTCAGACTTACTTATTGACTCTCATGCCAAGCTTTACCGGCTGGGGCGCAGACCTCTTAGACCAGGGATGCCAGATCTTGAGCAAATCAAATACAGGACCCAGATTTAAAATGGTGACACGGCTCCATGCTCTCTCTTTCTCTCTGCGCAAGTCTACGAGACGAAGTAGTAATACGGCTTGGTTACGTTGTCGTAGCCTACACCCTGCAAGCGAGGACAAGCATTGCATTACCGAACAGTCGGACTTCACCGCCAAGCCGACCGCTCCTGAAGTTGCTCCAACATGTGCGACAGAATCTGAATGCGTAGATCTGACCAATGGTAGTGCTGAGGTACCGGCAACAATTGTGTCATCGGATGTAAAACGTAGCAATGAAACCCTCTCTCTTCTTGCTTCTTTCAAAAGGAAAACCTTCATAAGAGTAGTCGGTCAATGCTCTGCAGGCAGCTTGTTTCAAGACGATTCAAAGTATAACACGCCGCGCGTAAGGAATGGGAGCACAGCGAGGAAACGGCTCAGGTGAGGAAGGGACAGCGATGAATTGTGTGGGTTCGCACCTACAAATCCGTATTGAAATGGTGAAATTAACTGGTCACTGGCTTGATGTACCAGATCAGCCAGCATGCCACGCGGCTCGACAATCAGCTGTGGCGGCGAGTGTCTGGTTTCTATATTTGGTTCCTCTCCCGAACTAGCGATGGCTGAGCGCGGGACGGTGAGCACCAGCATGAGCACCAGCATGAGGCTCAGCGAAGAGTACGCGCAGTCTCGAACATTGCTATTCGAACATTGCTACATATGTAGATTGAGTTATGCGATCGGAGTGTGCCGTGCCCGTGCCGTGCCCGTGCCGTGCCCGTGCCAGTGGCTATGTACAGAGCTGGCGACGGAAGAAAAAGCCATCGACGTAGAGAGGTTGCCAGGCATTGCGCGTCCTCATCCACACACACTTGTGACGAGGGAGGAGGACCCACCTCGTCTAGCTATCGAGTCTCTCTGCTCGTGAACGGCTTAACGTGAGACAGTGAGGCGAAGCACGCCTCCACGTTAAGATTGTACTTGTGTCACTGTGTGTCATGCTGCGTGCTGCGCCGAATCATGGACCACATGGAGGTCCGCTTTGGTTTCTGTGTACTACAACAGGCTGCGCCACTGCACGTCTCGGGTTTTGATGCTGCCAGCCATCGTCGCCGTGTCAGCTCCGCCGCGTTGCGAAACTGGGCACGGGCGAAACTGCCTGGACTGGCTGGAGTAAGCACATTGATGCGTACACGTTGTGTTTATATAAACACATGCACGGCCCAGCACCAACTTTGCACGCAATTCCTTCTCATGCCTGCCCAACAAACATTCGCTTGCATCCCGCTTGTAATATCAAACAGCTGCCATCACGACGTCACCCCACCACACCACCAGGTCCACCACCACCAGGTCCACCACCACCGACCGCAACAATGGGCGTCGGCCGCTTCTTCTGCGTCGCCCTCCCCCTCATCCTGACCATCGCCTCCATCGTCGCCCTCCTCGTCGCCACACTCTCCGGCGTAGCCCACAACCAACTATGGATGTTCCAGCTCGACGCGCGAAACCTGAGCATCAGCCCGGTTGATGCCGCCCACCTCGCCGGCAAAATCGGCATCAGCCTGCGTGACGTCAAGACAGACAACATATCGGCCGCCGACCTCAACCTCGCAAACACGTACGAAGTCGACCTCTGGGGCTACTGCTACACGGGCAGCGATGGCGAGCGTCAATGCACCAAGGCAAAGTTCGACTGGGCCGCCACCGCCCTCAACGACAGCTTCATCGAGTCGCTGACCTCGAAGGCCGGCGTCAAGGTTGAGCTGCCCAACGAGATCAAGCAAGCGCTCAAGACGTTCCGCACCGTCACCAAGTGGACCGAGGTGGCCTTCATCATCGCCCTCGTCGCCCTCGGCTTGGAGCTTCTCGTCGGCATCTTCGCCAGCTGCTCTCGCGCGGTATCCTGCCTCACCTGGCTCGTGGCCGGCATCACGGCCGTGCTTGTCGGCGTGGCGGCAGGTCTCTCCACGGCCATGGCCTCCATCGTCATCGGCGCCGTCGAGAGCACAGCCAAGTACTACGGCGTCGAGGGCCAGGTTGGCGGCCGCTTCCTCGCCACCGTCTGGATCGCCGCCGCCTTTGCCATCGCCGCCGCCTTCTTCTGGGTCTTCACCATCTGCTGCTGCAAGCCGGAGCGTCGCCAGAAGAGCAGAAGCCCGCGCAACGTCGATGCTGCTGATGGCGATGGCGAGAAACTGCTGCCCAAGGGCGCGTACCGTCCCCTCGGCGGCAACAACAACAACTTTGAGATGACGGGCGGTCAGAACCCCGGCTACCACAATTCTCCTAACCAGGGCAGAACCGACTTGGCCTATGAGCCGTACTCGCATCGAGCGTAATTGTTTCTTCTTCTTCTTTCTTTCTTCCTAGTACCGATATTCCTATTTTGGAGGATATCCGAGCGAAAGAGTTTTCCTTGTCCACTCTGAATCATGGCTGGCATTTTGGGCATTATCCCTGGCGTTCGGAGGACTTGGTTTCATACCGGTGAACATGGAGCATCATCGTTATGCATGATATGAATAGATGCGAAGAATTGCCATACAAATATCACACACACACACATGAATATATATTGATGTTGATTCTCACGGAATAACCCTGTTCGACCTTGGCGCCAGTGCTCGTGAGAACGAACGGAGCAACTGGATCACGGTGGGCTTAGCCCCCCTCAAAAATTTCGAACGTGCATTGTCCACAACGAAACCTCGCTCCCATTCATGTTTTAATGGCCTCACATCACAACCACGACCTCCACACCATCCCTGGTTTCCTCATTCCATGCACTTCTTCTCCCATGGCTTCTTGACCCCACGCCGCTCCTCCCCAGAGTCCCCACGACCATGGCATCTACGCCAGCTTCAGTACGCCCGCGCTTTGCTGCCCCCGCCCCCGCCCCGCCGTTCCTCTGGACCCCCTCGATGAGAAAAAAAAAGAAACGAACGAGAGAAGAAAAGACAACAACTGACATGGTTATGTTATGGTTATAGTCACGAGGGATCACGCTCCAAAGACAGCTCGCCCAAGTGCCCGTCACGTCTGCAGCATTCTACGCGGCTTCTTCCGACAACAAGTTCTTCCTAGCAGGCCAAGATGGCGACCTGGCCATCTACGACGAAGACGCTCCTCGGCCCGCCTCCTCGCCCGCCTTCTGCCTCCCCGTCTTCGAGGACCAGCCTATCCATGGAATCCGCGTGCAGGGCTCGAGAATTCTTCTATGGGGAGCAGCCAGGATTGCTCTTTTCGACGGGGGGCCTCTCGCGGAGCGACGTCGGCCTCTGCTCCTGGCGACCGCCACGGCCCCGGATTGGATCCACGATGCGGCCGTCTCCCCGTTCTGCGTGGACGACGCGGTCCTTGCGACGGCGCACAACGAAGTCGTCGTCATGAAGTACTGCCTCTCGGGGCAAGGGGGCCACGTTTCCCTAGGAGACGTCGTTTCGCCGTCCAGGCCGATGCTGTACGCCGCGCAACTGGCGTGGGTATCGAGATGGCGGGTCCTCGTCGCCGCGGGCACAGTCTTCGGAGACGTCCTCGTGTGGACGTACTCGGTCTCGGACGACGAGGTCTCCGCGTCCTTTGTTCTCCGCGGCCACGAGGGCTCCATATACGGCGTCGACATCTCGCCGCCGCTGCTCCTGCCGGACGGGTCGAGGAGGCGCCTCCTCGCCAGCTGCAGCGACGACAGAACCATTCGCATATGGGACATCAGTCTCGAAGGCGCGGCGGCGGCAGGTCCCCGCGCGAGCAGCGCGCTGCGCAGTGACGCGGTGGAAACGGGCTTCAAAGCCGCCGAGACGTACGACCGGCTTCGTGCCGACTCTGGAGAAGGGGAGGCCGTGCCCGTGGCGGTGGCAATGGGCCATGCCTCTCGCATCTGGGGCGTCAAGTTTGCCGTTGGCTCTTCTTCCGAGAGCGAACGTGTTCTTGGCAAGAGCTCCCTGTGCGTCTACTCGTTTGGGGAGGACGCGACTACACAGCGGTGGGAGCTGGACTTGCACGCGGGCGCTTCCGCGCAGTTGACGGGGACATTGGCCCATCGGCGTACCTACTCGCTTCATCATGGGAAACATCTCTGGGCGCGGGCTCTTGATGTTCGTGCCCATGGGGTTGGCATCCTCACCGGCGGAGCAGATGGCAAGATTAGCGTGATCCAGGAACCTGCTCTGCATGACGACCGTGACGATGCAGCCAGTAGTAGTCTTGCGACGATTGACGTGCCCGATCTGCTGGCGTCTCTCTCGGGGGGTCCTGCAGAGGGAGGAGGAGGACCATCGCGCGAGATGATCAGCCGCTACGACTTTCTATCCGGGGATCGGGTTCTCGCCATCACGAATCTCGGACGCCTGTTCGTAGGGGATCTGCCGAGACGGCGATGGGAGCAGGTGCTTCTTTCAGAGGACATTGTTGAGGACTTGAAACGGTGCTACGTCCCAAGGAGGATGGGGTGCGGCGGCTGCGCCGCCGTCATTGGAACCACAAACGGGAAAGTTTATCATTTCCGTCAAGACCAGGGCCTTGTTCTCTCCGCAGAGGTGCCCGGGCGGATCGTCGAGATCAACCACCTCTCTAGCGATCCCCAATCCACCGATGTCCTGGTCCATCTTCACGGGTCATCCTCCTCGCACCTCCTCACGCTCGGCTGCTCAGGCGTGCTCCTCCAACGACGGCTCCTCGCGGGTCTAGATCCCCGGTTCGTCGCCATATCAGCCACGAGACTGGGCCATCTCCTCGTCCTGGGCTCCCGCCACGGCTGGATATGCCTCCTCTCTCTGCAGGACGAAGCGTGGCGGCCCGTTCTGGACGTCGCAACCCGTTCCCGCGACGCCATCACCTGCATCGTTGTCCTCCCCGCGGCAGCAGAGCAGCAGAGCGTAACGTGTCCTCCCTACATCCTCGCCACCAGCCGCGATGGCAAATACAGAATATACCGCGTCGACGGGGCCGCCCAAAACACCCCGTCCCTCGTCCTGCTCCACGAGACCGCGCCGCCATTTGGCCCCATGATCGAAGGCGCCTGGTTCACCGACAGCGCCACCCCCGAACTACTGCTTTACGGATTCCGCAGCAAAGACTTCGTCATCTGGAACGAGTCGACGGGGGAGGAACTCGCGACAGTGGACTGCGGCGGCGCCCACCGCACGTTTCGTCTGGACCACAGCGTGGCCGAGCCACAAAGGTACAGGTTCGCGTATACGCGGACGTCCAAGATGTGCATCTATTCGCAAAGAGGGGTCGCGCACCGAGCAGTGCGGCGTGGTACGCACGGGCGGGAGATTCGCGCACTCGGCTCGAATGGGCGGTTCATTGCGTCGGGCGCAGAAGACACGTCTATACGGATTTGGGAATGCGGCGACGGCGGCGCAACGATGCGCGACTTGGCTTGCATGAAGGCCCACGTCACGGGGCTGCAGAAACTACGCTGGTTCGAAGACGATTACCTATTCAGTAGTGCTGGGAACGAGGAGTTCTTTGCGTGGCGCGTGACGAGGTTGGATTCAGCGTACGCGGGTCTGGCCGTCGTTTGCGAGGGCGTCTTCACCGACAAGAGCGCGGCTGGGGATTTGCGAATCATGGACTTTGATGTTTCGAGGAGGGAAGACGATGGCATCATTCTTGTTACGTTGGCGTTTTCGAATTCATCGCTCAGGACCTACGAGTATGATGGTCGGGGGGCGTTCGGACTGTGCCTCTCTGTGGGAAGCTACACCGGCGCTTGTATCACGCAACTGCGGCATCTCGGGAAAGGAAACGGGAAAAAACTTTGCATCATGACGGCTTCTACGGATGGTCACTTGGCGCTGTGGGCTACGGACTTGGATGGAAGGACAGGGCCGCAGAGTTACTTGTTAAGAGCGGTCGCTCCTGTGCACCAGAGCAGCATCAAGAGCCTTGATATGGCCAGGGACGGGAGCAAATACATTGTCGTCACGGGGGGAGACGACAATGCAGTTGGTTTCGTGCAGATCGCCGAGGTGGAGGTTGCGGTTGCTCAACGGGGCGCAAGCACAAACTATGGATTCGTGTCACGGGGGGTCGTTCGCAGAGCCCATGCCGCAGCCGTCAATGGTGTCGCACTGCTTCCGACGACGACGGGCGACGACCAGAAAGAGATGCTTGCCGTGAGCGTGAGCAACGACCAGCGCGTAAAGGTGTGGCGAATCTCGACAGAGGGCGCACGAGGGCAGCGAGTCACACTGGCGGCTTGCATGAGCAGCGGCGTCGCAGATCCGGGAGACGTCGCTGTTGTTTGTGCGGCTCAAGGGCAGCCGAGTCAGATTGTTCTGGGCGGAGTTGGTCTCGAGGCATGGCGTCTGGTGCAGTCTGGTGCAATTGAAGTGCAAAGACGGCACGGCATGCCGCGAGACGAGACAGAGAAAGAGTGAAAATCGGGTTGCCGAAATGAATGGATGGGAGGCAGGCATGTGGGTGGCACATGGGATTGTTCAAAATTCCCTGAAAGGACCGACTGACATACATTAGATTGTCACTTGTTGTCGTTACGTGACCGGCGCCACTTGTCCGCCAGGAAATGACACAAAGCAAGTATCATGTGACCTGTACCTGTAGAACGAGGGCCTCTCGTCCGCCTCGTGGTGCACTCCGTGGAGCTGTGCCATGTCTTATCTTGTCTTGTTGCAAGGGATGGGATTGCCATCATTCCAGAGGCAGGCTTCCAGAGCGATGGCAAAGTCATACAAATATAAAGCGAGTCAGCGACCTTGCGAGGTGGAATCACGTGGAATTGGGAACTGATGATTTATCATGGACAAGACCTGACGAGAATGACGACATAAAGTAGGTTACTCGTTACTCCATCGTGAGATTCAATGGGACTGCCGGTTTGGGATGGATTGAAGCGAGGAAGAAGGAAAGATCCGTCTCGGTTGCCGAATCGGTTGCCGAAATACCGCCTGTTGGCGTCCCGCATTGGTTCGCCATGAGTCGCTCCGTGCTGAGTCGCTCCGTGCTGAGTCGCTCCGTGCTCCGTAGCGCAGCAGCAGGTTGGGCAGCCCCGTTGTTGCCCTATGTGCTCTGAATTATCATGTAATTCGTATCAGACTTTTAATACGGATTACCTTGGTGTGCATGTCTGTCCTGTCGGGCTTACTACATAATTACCTGACCCCACCTGCGCCATTACACACCACCAGCCTTTCGACGTTGGCCGCTGGTGCCTGGCGTGCCTGGAGCGTTTGTCCCGTCCCATTCCAGCAACATCGACTAACACGCCTTCTTTTTTGCAGTCGTAGGCTGTCGTTCTTTGTGCGCGTATATCGTCCTGTGGTGCGGAGTACGCGCAGTCGGCTTGTTTTTTCAATCAAACCGAGAACCGAAGTCTAAATCTCAATCTCACTCTGTCTAGCCAGCCCTGCGTGACTATGTAGTGACCAGTGACTAGACTCGGCTGTGGATCGGCCATTTCTCATCCCTTCTTCAACAAAACATCCACCGAAGAGGGGAGGCTTGGCAGGCCACGAAGGAGTGGATATGCGGAAAATTCCATTCCAGCCATGTCGCTCGTGTCAACTCGCGTCCATGCTCCTATGGCCCGTCATCATATCATGTCTCTTTGTGCAACACCTCCATATCAGTATCTGCATTACTTTCGTCGAGGCGTGCTCACTCTGCCCGGATTTCGTTAGTTTGTGAGTATTGTTTGGTCTTCTGTTCTTCAGCAACCACCGTGGCACCGTGGCACCGTGGGACTGGACGGTGGACCGCCCACCCTTGTCTCTGATTCTCCATAGATGCCGGCCGAAAATGAACTTCCCATTTTCGTCGTTCTGCAAGGACTGGCCGGCTGGCTGACTGGCTGCGTGAAACGGGGCTGGCTGCGTGACAGACAATGGTCCCAAAATCTGCACGTATGTGTTACCTGATCTACATAAAAAGAAGATCAAGCCACTCATCATGGCCCTTCACCCCGCAAACCTGTTGAGGGATCGACCGTTGCTCCTTCCTTCCCTGCTTCCCTCCTCACTGCTTTCCCTCGCCACCCAATCACCTGGTCCTTCCCTCTTTCCAGCACCATCTGAAGCTCCGAGACTTGGACCGATTCCCCTCACGAAATCTTGCCAAATCTCAACTTCCGGCTTCATACTCGGGCACTTCCCACCCAATCTTACTTGGACGTTCCCAACCCAGCCTTTCTTTATTACGCCGGCCAAATTCGAATACCGTTCCAACCATACAATAACCAGCATATGTCGCTTTGTCTACACTCGTATTCACGACAGCTGTTTCTTGTGCACCTTTTCTCCGTCATGAAGCTTTTCTCTATCCTCGCCGGCGCTCTGGCCTCATTGCCTGCTATCGTCTTTGCCGCCCCAGTCGGCCCATCAGGACCATGCCCAGATGTAAGTGTTTGGCGGAAACTTGGTCCACATGCTCTGATTCTTGTTGGGGTAATAGAGGAGAAAATTCTAACCTGCTTTCTAGTCCAAGGTTGATGCGATTCTCAAACGCGAGTTGGATCCTTCTGCCTGCTGCCCGTACGGCACATGCAAAGGCGACGTGGTGGTCTCGGTTGGTTGATCATCGTGCATTTCATCTTTTGGCATTCTCGACACGGAAATAAAAAATATGAAGACATGTTCGACTTTGAATTTTTTGGCGGATTTTTTTTACGCATGGGCATGGTTTCGGCGTTGTGGTACCGTCTGCTTTTACATTACACACTTTAAACGATGTGGACTAGGAAGTGATGATTCTCGGTTTCGTCTCTTTCCCTCTTTGATAGTGGTTTCAAAATCGAATGACACTTCTGTCATCTAGACGAATCGTGGTTTACACTGGCGCAGTCAATTTTACGAATTTTACGAATTTTACGACTATGTACGGCGTGTGTGGCGTGTGTGGCGTGGGGCAGGTCTCAGTGATGAGGCTGGCGCCGAGAAAAAAAGAAATATCTAGATAGACATGGATAGAAGGAATAGGATGATGCACATTCCCCCAAGATTGGGGTGAAGAAGACCAAAATGTAATTGTGTGTCCTGTGGGTGTCAACACTACCAAGGCAAGTTTACATAGCGCAGCTGAGATTAGTGGGTCATTTACATTTGCTGCCACCAGCCCACAAGGAGTGCTGACTTGAGGACGAAACAGCTCGCGGGGTCTTGTGCCGTTGCGGTTCATTGGGCACAACCTGGATGGTGTGGGGAAACGACTTGGGCTGCGGAACTGGTTAGGTTTTCTATCGTCGAGGATTTGTACAGCACGGACGGAGCGTCTTGACTCTACCCCAAACAAATCTCGAGGCAGCTCGTGAGGACGCGTTTCCACCATTACGAAGTCATCAACGTCAACCACTGGCTCTTCGATACGAAAGACCCGGCCTTGTCAGTAATTGTGCCTCGATTTGAAGCTTCTTGTTGGTTTCATGCAATTGTCCTCGCACTGCGCTGTGTGTTTCATTGGCCATGGAGAGTCACTTGGAGGTAGACCATTCTCCAGCTACACAGGCCGAAATGGACGACCAAGAAATCCTTGACAACATAAACGGCCGCATGCATGGCCCCATGATCGGGTTTATGGAAAAGTACTTTGGCAACTTTCAGTATATCAGTCAAGGTGCTTCATTAGAAATCCAGGTACCCGAAGGGGATAGGTGCCACTGTGCTATCCCATCAGCTGCCCCATCACCGGACGATTTTCTACAATGGTTTTCCAACTATGTATCACGGGAGCTTGACGGTGCTCGTGGCTCGTGGCATATATCGCAAGACAGCACAGCCTCCGGACACGAGGGTACTGACGACAGTGCACGTCTTCTCTTGACCATGTCTCCTTCTCCAGCCATGTCCCCTCCTCCAGCCTGCGATGCAGGGACGAGATGGGGTCATGTTCAGGTTATTGGCCAGTTTTACCAACGTGGTTGCGTTTATTATCAGGATGGACTGTTAAGTCTATGCCGGTCCGCACACCTAGTCTTCGCCAGTCAGCCTACGCGACTCTTCTTACATAGTTTCTACATACGCGGCTCATTAATTGAACTCTGGGTCTTTGATCAGTCTGGCTTATATTGTAGCCACGTGGTCGATGTTCGGAAAGATTTTATCCAATTCCTGACCATTATTCTTAGCTACCAGCGGATGACGGATCAGGACCTGGGTAAACTTGACATTATTAAGACGGATATAGGCGGCAGCTACATGATGCTTGATAGTGCGGAGACGCCTTCTTTAAGGAAGATCTATCTGGAAAGCGAACCAGTTGCGTCCCGTGAAGGCCTTGTTGGTACCGGGACAACTTGCTACCGGGTAAGAACGCCGGCGTCGAGGCGATGGAATTCCATCTTGAAGTTCAAATGGCGCTGGGTCAGAGAGCGTCCGGAGAGCGAGCTTCTACAGCTAGCCAAGAATAACTGCGTCTGGGGTGCAGTATCCCTTGATTATTATAAGGAACTGGAAAGTACAGCAAATCTGCGTCGAGGTCTTCGGTGGGGGTCACAAAGAAAATTCACCAGTCTGCGGCCTCCCGAGACGCACGGAGGTGTCGAAGAGCAACGCGGTAAAGTTGATTATAATGCTGACGGATGTTCCGATTATACAGAAGAAACCGGCAATTTCTTTCAGAACCGTTTTCTCACCTGCACCATAACTTCTCCCGCCGGCAGACCCCTTCACACGTTTCATTCTCTAATAGAACTGCTTCAAGTCTTTCGCGATGCTGTCAAGTGTCACCGGTCGCTTTATCATGACGCCAAGATTCTTCACCAAGACATATCCTCAGGGAACATGATCATTCTAGATGGGCAAGGTGAAGGAGAGCCGAAGGGGATCTTGATAGACCTCGATTCTGCAATACAACTCACCGAAGGATCAGAAGCAGAAGTTGAAATTACCGGCACCAGACCATTTATGGCTATTGGCGTCTTAAGGGGTGAACGCCATACTTATCGGCATGACCTAGAGTCATTCCTTTATGTTTTCCTGTGGACAGTCATATCGAGCCACACAGAGAATCCCCCGGAGACAAGCAAGCTGCGGCAATGGAGCAACGGCGACTGGAACGAACTAGCAGTACGCAAGTGTCTTGACATGGGTCAGGATAGCTTCCGGAATATTTTGACGGAATTCACTCCCGAGTTCCACTCCCTAAAGTCGCTCGCCGAAAGTCTCCGGCAAATTCTTTTTCCCCTAGAGGACGGCGCGATTTGGACAGGGACCCACAGCTCGCCTGAGGCTATAGACAAACTCTACGATGGAATGATGCACGCTTTCGAAGGGGCCATCGCGAGTGAAGGTGGAAGGTAGATGTAGAAGATGTAGAAGGCTCTCTGCAAAGAGGCAAAAGAGGGGGTACAAAGGTCAGCAGATTTGCGGAGCTGTCGTTTCAGTATCACTTCCAAGATGTCCATTATGTTGTTCCAGCGTCGGTTCGGTCAAGTGAATAGCTGTCGTGATTCCTGACTGGATATTGATGTTTATGAAGACCCTGGTGAAACTGATTTCACACAGCAAAGTCAAGCAGTGCAGGTCTCAATTTGCTTCCGTGGCTAAGTTGGGCTACGTTTAAAGGGCATTCCCTAATAATAAACCTAACCCCCAAAGCAAGCGCTAAACATACAACATCCTGTAAGCTGTCGGTGATATGGACCAGTCACATTTGGACCAGTCACATTTAGACCAGTGGATCAAAGGCAAGATTGTGGTGGCGAACAATTGTGTCCGATTTTTTCTATAGGTATGGCAGAACTGATATACAAAAAGCGCTGGTTGTTATATGCATTGCGTCTTGTTAAGCATAAGTGGAGTGGTAATGTTAATAAGCGTTTCTACGTTCGTACTCCGTATAGCTATAGGCTGTATACACACTGTACACTAGGCGCTGTGCTGTGATTGGCGCGGCAGATGAACTAGACTCCAACGCCAAAAACGAAGCAAAGGCCGGGGCGGGAATTTGACCGGCATGAACAATTTCACCTTTGACAATCCTTCATGAGACTCGAGACTTGCGTAGAATTCACCCTTTCCCAGTGCTCTGTTCTCATAGTTTGATAGTCCTCCCCCTCTCCCCTTGGCGCGGACCGAATCCGTACGGAAAAACCCCCAGACAACTCTTACACCATCATTTCCCGTTCCCCGTGTCGCAAACATGTCCCCCGCAGCCGTCAACGGTGGTGGAATTGCCGACTCCGACTCCAAGTCATCTCTGAAGCCCAACATTGGCGTTTACACGAACCCGAACCATGACTTGTGGATCCGCGATGCCGAGCCGACCGCAGAGAGCGTTGCCGCAGGATCCGATTTGAAACCCGGCGAGGTCACCATTGCCATTCGCAGCACTGGAATTTGCGGGTAAGATGATGCTTCCAATCGACCTCGCAAAAAAAAAAAAAAAAAAAAAAAAAAGGTTGTCTGTACGCGCCTCAACCGACTCAAACCGAGTTGCGAGGGAACGTGTGGGGAGAAGGAGCTAAACATGATGCCCCAGGTCTGACGTCCACTTCTGGCATGCCGGATGCATTGGTCCCATGATCGTGACGGGAGACCATATTCTAGGCCATGAATCGGCGGGCGATGTGATTGCTGTGCACCCCTCCGTGACAGATTTCAAGGTTGGCGATCGTGTAGCGGTCGAGCCCAATGTCATTTGCAACGCTTGCGAACCCTGCCTGACAGGGCGATACAACGGATGCGAGAAGGTTCGGTTCTTGTCAACACCCCCCGTCCATGGCCTGCTGCGTCGGTACGTGAATCATCCCGCCGTCTGGTGCCACAAGATTGGCAACATGTCATATGAGAACGGATCGATGCTCGAGCCTCTGAGCGTGGCGCTGGCAGGAATGCAGAGGGCCAAGATGCAGCTTGGAGATGCCGTCTTGATCTGCGGAGCCGGGCCCATTGGACTGATTTCGCTGCTCTGCTGCGCGGCCGGCGGTGCCAGCCCGCTCGTCATCACCGACATCTCCGAGAGTCGACTCGCCTTCGCCAAGGAGCTCTGCCCCAGAGTCGTGACGCACAGGATCGAGCGCGCTTCGCCAGAGGACACGGCCAAGGCCATTGTCGCATCGTTTGGCGGCGTCGAGCCAGCCCTGACCATGGAATGCACCGGCGTCGAGAGCAGCATCAATGCTGCCATCTGGGCCACCAAGTTTGGCGGCAAGGTCTTCATCATTGGCGTGGGAAAGAGCGAAATCAACATGGCCTTCATGCGCGCCAGCGTGCGAGAGGTCGATATTCAGTTTCAGTACAGATACTGCAATACCTGGCCCCGCGCCATCCGTCTGGTGGAGAGCGGCGTCATCGACATGTCGAAACTAGTCACGCATAGATTCAAGCTGGAGGATGCTCTCAAGGCATTCGAGACGTCGGCTGATCCCAAGAGCGGCGCCATCAAGGTCCAGATTCAGAGTCTCGAGTGAAGTGACTGAGGAGGACAAAGTAAAGCGGAAGCGGGCAGGCAGCATTGGATAAGTTTTGCACTGGGGCTTGCGGAAATTAGCCGTAGCATGCAATTTCCAATAATTCTGTGTAGTTTTTTCTCCATTGTTCAGATGCTCAGATGAGCATCTTGTCCTTTGCTTCCTTCGCTTCTCTCTGTCTGAGCAACTTGCCCCGGTGACCGATGACCAATGACCGATGACCGATGAGCACCCTAATGCGGCTTAGCGCACCATCAATCCCCGTCCTCCAACCACAACCACGGTTCTGCCATCGAGAAACCACCTCCACGAATTCCCCCGAGCTTTTTTTTTTTTTTTTTTTCCCTCCCTCAGCAGAAAAACAGCCGACCAGGACCGCAACGCCCATCAATTACATTGTCCGCCGCGCAGAGCCCCCCGTACGCATCGGAAGTTATCGAGTCGTGTGTCATTCTCGACTCTGCTCGCGCCGTCTCTTCTCGCCCACACACAACCCGGTTCAACACGATGGCCATGTCGCTCGCCCGCCCCATGATCCGCTCGCCGGCTTTGCGGATGGCCGCTCGTCGCTTCGAGAGCACCGCTACCGGCAAGGCCACCGAGGCCGCCAAGGATACCGCCTCCAAGGCTCAGCAGGGTCTTTCGCGTGTCGCCGGCGCCGCTGGTCCTGCCATTGCCGGCGCCGCGCGAGGAGTCGGCAATGCCTTGAGCAAGGTCGGCGGCCGAACCGGTCGCCTGATTGCCTTTGTCGAGCGTGAGTGCAACATCAATGGTGACGGAACCAAATCCATCGCTAACACGTCTGCGCAGGCCAAACCCCCTTTGTCGTGTACTATTCCAAGGTTGCCGCCGAGGTTGCCAAGCTGGTGTTCCACGGCCAGAAGATGAGCCCTCCGTAAGTGACCCCGAATCAGACATGTAGTTGCTATCACGTCGGCCAGTCATACAAAACATGCATACATACATACATACATACATACATACATACATACATACCACTGACACTGCCTCGTTGCCAGCCCCCTTGCCACCTTCCAAAACGTCTATCAAAACCTGTGGAACTCGTTCCAGAATCGCACCCTGTTCCAGGCTCCCCAGAACCTGCTCCAACTGGCCCGCAACGTCAGCAACGCACAGCTCATCGCCGGTGGTGTTGTAGCCGCTGAATGCCTCGGATTCTTCACCGTCGGTGAGATGATTGGCCGCTTCAAGATTGTCGGATACCACGGCGAGACTGGCGCGCACCACTAAAGCGACGTTTACCCACGCTACTTGTTGTGTGATGAGACGTTGGGAATGAAAAAAAAAAAATCAATAGCAGAGCTCAGTGAAGTTGCCATCGATGCGCCGCCAAAAAAAGGAGGCCTATCGAAATCAAGGAACACAACGGGTTGCAGAGAGGGACTGAGGAGGGGGGGGGGGTTGAAGGCAATATAGACTTGAGGACATCTCGTTCAACTCTTTTTCTTTCCTGCTCCTTTGCAGAGAAGATGTTGACAGCGAGGCGTGTTTGTCGCCGGGCTCGAAGGAGTTCGCTTCCAGCAGTGACAAAAAGCAATCGTGGGATTTGAAGCCTTTTTTCATTTGTGATATTGTACATCAGATGCATTCACCATGGCGCCTTCCGCCTTCGTTACACCGTTGGCAGCCAGATAGGGAAAGGAACTGTACGAGACAATTTTGCACTCATCCCCTCTTTGTTTCCATTTCCACAAAGATTGCAAGACACGCCGAACGTCTCCGAGCCACAGCTGCAATATAGTCACGCTAGACTTGACGTCCATTCGCCGCATGACTAATGAGGAGCCACGTGTTTCTGCCCTCGCCTCGAGCAACCGTGATCAATCATGTCAATATCACCAGCCAAATCAACAGCCAGTGCATGGCTCTGGCGAGTGTCTGGGTCCGAATAACATTCATGAACCATATAATATAGATGAGAGCTTTGATGCCAACTTTGGCTTCAATTTGAGGCACTTTGCTTACAAGCTTATTACTACTCATACACCGAAAGATGCGTCAATGCTAGCCGCTGCCAACATTGCACCTTGTAATTGCTCGTAAGACCTGTGGAATCGCACACAGCGCCTCACAGCCACGTTCTAGGTGATAGGCCGCTTGTCAATTCTAGCACGTAGCAAGTGCGGGCACCACGAATAAAAGAGATGGCTATCCTAGCTATCTGTTTAGCCAACCACTTTGCAACGGGCTGGCCCTGAAGGTTATCGCCTTCTTCAGAGACTTGCCAACAAGGTCTGTGAGCTGCTGGAAGTCATCCTCTTCTATAGCTAGCTTCTGTTAAAGGTCCTGTATCTGCTGCTGCTGCCATTGATATCGGGCCCTCAGGTCCTAAAGATGCTGTTTAATGCTGGTCTTGTTGCCACCAGAATCGCAGCTGGGATTTGCTCATCTAGCTGCTGTTGAATTTGTTGAATTTGCTGACTAGCTAGGCATAGGTATTTAAGATGTTGAAAGACGTGTTTTCTTGAATGCAAGGTCTTTCTAGATACCACGGGTCCAGCGCTGATGATGTTGCTTATAAAGCCGCTGTGATCGCTGTTGCTCACACTGATCTAGCTGGTGTCAGGGAAACATTATAGCGAGCTTTGTTTAGTTCGTGAGGAAACTGCCTAGGGGGGAGGCCAGCGATCGAGATGAACGAATTTGTCAGATTAACGGTCGGGTCCAAGGTCAACGGTCGGGTCCAAGGTCAACGGTCGGGTCCAAGGTCAACGTCGGGTCCAAGGTCAACGGATTGATCGAATTGAATCAAAGGTTGATGAATTTGATTGAATTGAATCAAAGGTTCAACGTCTTCAAATGAACGGATCGAAGATTTGGACCAAGATGAACGATCAGGACGAAGGTCAATGGATCAAAGCATATCCAAGGTTGAGGGATCGAAGGTCTTCAAATCAACGGATCAAAGGTCGAAGGTCAAAAAACTGAATTGAATTGAATCAAATGTCTTTAAATCGACGGATCCGAGGTTGAAGAATCGAAGGTCTTCAAATCGACGGATCAAAGGTCGGACGAAGATCAACGGCCAGGTCGAAGGTCAACGGATCGAAGCAAATCGAAGGTTGAAATATCCAAGGTTGAAGGTCTTCAAATCAATGGATCAAGGTTGAAGAATCGAAGATTCAAGGTCTTCGGATCCACGGATCAAAGGATAGAGGGTCGAAGGTCAACCAACGAATCAATCAAATCAAAGGTCCAAACAAAGATCGAAGCAAATCAAAGGTTGAAGGCCTTCGGATCCACGGATCGAAAAATCGAAAAATCTGACAATGGAAGCGATGCCTATGGGAGCCATCAGGCCCAGTACAAGGAACAGCCTTGATCAATTAGTCAGATTGACAGTCGGGTCGAAGTCAACGGATCTAACGGCCGGAGCCAAGGTCAACAGATCTGACGGTCAGATTAAAGGCCAACGAATCTGACGATAGGCGCGATGCCTAGGGAGCTATCAGGCCTGGCGAAAGGCATAGCTTTGACGGGCCTAGTGGATTGGTTGACTTGGCCGGTTCTGGTGGCTTCCATGTCACGGCTTTCGGCGTGGGTAGTCGGAACAGAGTCATGGCTGAGATTCTCGGTCGCTGCTAGAACGAGGCTACCTATGGGTGGACCGAGAATCTCAGCCATGACTCTGTTCCGACTACCCACGCCGAAAGCCGTGACATTTTAGTGGCAGTACAAGCGCCAGAGGTGCGCAATAATTGAAGAGCAATTACTACCACTTATTATAATACAAGATGTATCATGTGTGTGTACAGTACATAAAGGTTGTGAATTCTATCTAGCCAGCGGTTAAAGCTATTACATAATATCCCTAAGGGGGATGCCCAATAAAGGTGGGGCATGCAACGAGTACCGTGTCCACCACAGCCCTAACTAACTCTTTTCGTCGATGCCCCGCCGCCCGCGCGCGAAAAATACGGCAAAAGGAGAAGAAAAAAAAGAGAAGACAGCCAGACCAACAACCAACCGTTTTATCCTATCCTATCCTATCCTATGCATTCGCGCGATTCCTATCTCAAAACCACCAGCACTAATATAGTAGATGCAACACCTTCAAAATCAAAGCACGCCACATCAAGAGCCTGTACGACCTCCCCTGCACATTCACTGTGCTCACACAGTGGCACTCTTTATTTTAGACATGGTTATTTCTTCTTCCCTCTTCTTTTCCTCTCCTTTGCCGCCCAGAAGTCGCTCTCGTCGGCAGACACCGGGAATAGGGCCGCCCATGTCGCGAGATTCTTATGTACAAGTAAGCTACCCGCATGGCGATATTGCCTATTACCTGGACAGTTCTCTGTCTCATCCACTTCCGCAGGGAGGCTCGAAGATTGAGGAGCGGGGGTCAAAGCAAATCGGATATCAGTATTCCGTACGGAGCACTCGCATGGAATTGATATTTGCTCCACCCGGGGGTGGCGTCTGGCTCTCTGCCTCTGCCCGCTGCCCTCGAGCTCTTGAGCTCTTGAAAGCCTTCCTCGGGGCTGTTCTCGAACTCCAGACTCCCGCGACGGACCCACCACCAGGGCGTCTGCAGTGCGACCCAGCCAGTATCACGTAGCATCCCAAGACCAGGATCCCAAGAATTTAGTCAATTCCCCTCTGCCAATCCTGCCGCTCCTTCCCTCTCTTCTACTACTCCGTATTACTCCAGTATTACTCCTGCTCCAAAACGCGCCACCATGCGACGACATGCGCCCATCACCTCAGCGAGAAAAATCAAACCGACGCAAGCAACCAGACATACATCAATACTGCACTACAGCCCTGAAGCCCAACCGAACCCTCCCACCACCTGCTCCAGCCCCAGCCACGATGCGATACTGTCACTGCTGGCAATACTTTGGTCATGGCCCACTCTGTATACTGCTTGTCATGCTGTCCCAAGTTATGGCAATTAGTTCCAGGACTCATCACCATTCCATGACATGTGTTTGGTGACTTGTTCGTGTCCAGTACACAGCGAGAAGCCTATTCCTGCAGCTCCGGAATATTCTCAACAGATTCCCACCCATACATTTGCCAACGGAGAGATGTTATGATACCAAACGCATTCCGACAATCGATTCGGAGAATATGCATTCGTGTTTTGTCGATGGCAGTATCCAATACTCTCCCGCCTTGTTGCAACGCAACACATGAAATGAAGCTGATCTGACCCCCAGAGTTCATGGACCAAGGTTGGTAGTCGACTGGACGTCTCGGTCCCATGCAACGTTCGCCCAAACCAACAAAGTCACGTCCCTGTAACCTGAAAACCCCCAACGCCAGCCACACACCGAGGCTCCCTCTCTGCAGGGCTTCTTCCTGCTCTCATGTCCGAGACATGTCGACATGAATGCGAACGACATGCCCTTGGCTAGACCCCGCAAGCCAAATACATTATGTTGACTCATACAGGCTCCGCGTGCCCATCGACGGAAATGGTTGAAACCTGTACCGATCATATGCTATCCGATGCCATCCTGCGTAGAGCACAAACTCCATCAGAGGTACACGATGTGATGTTCCGAAAATTTGGGTATCAAACGAAGAGAAATGGAAAAAAAAAAAAAAAAATAGAGGTGAGATTGTGGTTGTCGCCGCTTGTAAGAGAGACAGAGGAATAGGAATAAACAGAGCGAGAAACAAAGTTTTTTTTCTTTGTTGGTACAGGCCGGATACGTATAATCTATCCCCAACGGCCTTCTTGACTCGATGATGCTGTGCCAGGCCATGGCGCACGAAAAAGTGGAGAAAAACGACGTTTGGGAGAATAAAGGTAACAAAAAAAAAAAAAAAATGGAAAGAATGCTCGCGAGGGCTCATAGTGTCACTGCTGGTACGTGAGTTGGTAGCAGCTGGAATCAGTGCTTCCTACTAATACTTTGTGCTCGCCTGCCATGATGAGTGTCAAGAATGAGAAGAATCCATCCAACTGTCGACTTGTTTTTCATGCCTCCCTCTATGAACGAGAGCGTTGAATAGCTATTTTAGTTGTAGATCGTCCGTTTCAAATCGATGGCCTCCTTGCAGACCATATGTGCCTGGTTGACCCGGATTAGCCTCATTGTGTCGAAATCCAGCACATGTGACTTCAAAAGCTGGTATTCTGCGGTGAAGAAGGGGGAGAAGGTAAAGACTCACAACGTCATATAAGCGTGATAGCGCAATATGCAAATTTCCTTTTTGACCCTGTCACAGAGCTGCTTGACTTGTTCTTTGGTCATACTCAACCCCTCTATCATGGGCATCAAACTCATCGCCTCGAGACACTGAGAAAGCCCAAGATTGAACCATCTTGCAATTTCCCGCTCACGACGCTCCGAGGACCATGGGTTCACGTAGCACCGAATGGTCTCTTCTCTGAAATCGACGAACCCGGCCTTATCGAGGGTTATTCGAACTTCCCCCATATCAACTCTGGCATTCCGGTTGAAACGATCCAAGCCTTGCAATAGTATCTGGGACCATTCATGCAGCGATGACTCGGGCGGGACGTCGTTTCCATCCCACCTGGGCACCCAATCGATTTCAATGTGCTCTATGTATCCAGATCCAGGCTTCAAATGTCTACTGCGGATTAGTCTTGGTGCATTAAAAAGCTCAACGGCTATCTTCGACAAGAAACGAGAGCCACTGCCTTACTCGAAACTTTTTTGGTATATTTCTGGCCACAAATCGGTCTGAATACTGCCATAGAGCATTCGTATGTGCACCAAGTCGCAATCTTTCATCAAAGGCTCCCATGATGCTTCTTCGATGTCAAATTGAAGGGGAGAAATACCAAGGGGAATGCTACTGAAAATTAGCCCATTTCTCAACCGCGACGAGAGTGAACAAGGGACGTACAGGGCTGGCTGAATCTGATGGAGATCCACAACCATGATCTCCGGTGGAACAGCAGTTCTGCGCCTCCATTAGCATAATTCGCATATATCGGCGGCAGCTGAACGGTTCTTACACTTCTGCAACATTAATGGCCCATATTCCGGTACCAGTTCCAAGATCAAGTATTCGAAGGGGTTGGTCCCGGTTCGGATTCAGCGGGGAGGCAAATAGGGCTTCATCTCTAGCAACTAGGAAGAACTTGTGAAAAATGTCCATCCTGTTAAGTTCCTCCTAAAGTTCTCCTGGGTCAGATAGAGAATGAAACTCGATTTGAATTGGAGGTTTTGGAAAATTCCTCACCGCGTCAATCGGAAACAGATACTTCCGCGGTCTCCATGAGCCATAATACCTGCCATACTCCCAAAATCCATCTACGAGACGCCTTGGCCCTGAATCCCTGCGGCAGCGTTGGTTATCAGCCCTGTTATGGTTATGAAGGATAATACCGCATCACCGAAGCAACCCGTATAACTTACCTAATTAGGGACATGCTGGACCGCGTTGTCGGGCAAGGCAACTGGGAAACAGCGAGGGGTCCAACCCGGAATGGAAAGTCGGTAGTAGGCCGTACTTTGATCTGATTTTTCGTTTTCTATTCCAGTTAGTCATGATGGAGCTTAAGAGCATCAGCATGGGAAGTAGTATTATGTTGGTAAGAAAGAAAAGAAAAGCGAAACATGACGAAGACGGGAACAGTGGAGGGCCGGCGACTGCTGGCTCAACACCGATTCATCAGATAGGCAAGGACTTCGTTGGTGTTCTCAAACCAGGCTATTTGTGTCCTTGTCCATCGATTTATGTGTCTTCAATGAGATGGAATTCCGGGTTGATGGCATTATTCTGGATTGAATTTGATGATGATACTGCAATTCATTTCTCCGTGGCTGAGAGTAGATACGACGCACAAGTTGTGCTGATCCTCGGAGTCACGACATTGAGAAGAACAGTGAGGTTCAAAGAAAAGAAAGATTTAGAACTCACATAGAGATTAGTCTCTCTTCTATGGTTATTGGGTCTTTCTGAGGTCCAAATCAAAGCCAAGAAGCTTCAAATCGCCCAAAGCCCAATATGTCAGGCACAAGCAACGCGTGTCAAGCTTGTGCGAACACTTCAACAACTGTTGGGCGACTCTGACTGCTTCGGGCCGCCTTGAATACCACAGGTCTGGAGTAAAATTTCTTCTCATCAGGCAAGATTTGTTTGTCACCAGCGATTGTTTCGTTGCGACTTCTTCTTGAAGCTTCGAAACGGGTGACTGACAAAAGAAATCTCGCCTTGAGCAATGCAGTTGAAAAATGAAAGGCTTATTTTTCCGATTTGTTTGCAGATCAAATGATTTGAAGCCCAGGAAATACAATCAATTCACCCACCCCCCCCAAGGTACAAAGTGTGGAAAAGGACGAGAAAGAACAGCAACAGGGATTGTTGCAAGTTGGAAGAGGTGCGGTCCGTGCTTTGAATACCAGCGGCGGCAGCGTGCCGGATTGCCACTGGATTACGGAGTATAGAAACAGCCACCGGAGATGAAGGCCGGCAACTTAGGAGGAAAAACGTCAGGAAGGGGGAATGCCTTCCCTTAATATTGATTGTCAATTTTGGGCAGAGGTCGTTCAAAGAGCAGAGTTGTGTGAGAGAGGGTTCGTCGTTGTGAAGTGTGCGTTTTACGACGCATATCCCGGCCGCAAGACGAGGCGAGGCGAGGTACAGCGACGAAGACAGTGACGAGGAAAGAGTGACCGACCTGACCACAAGTTGGCGCTGATGCTGGCGCGCAAGACCGAAATGGCTGGTGTGTGTGTGGACAACAACGGGCGCCACAACGATGCCCCGGGCCGTGGTGCAGGGTTGTGGTGCAGGGGAGCATAGCACAGGCAGGGCATGGGGGGCCACCTTTGATGCCCAGGCATTGATTGACTTGGCGCGCGGGTCCAAGGAAGCAGTGACTCTTGGGGGTTTTGGGGGGTGGCCAAAGTGGCGTGTGCGAGGGGGTCGGCCGATGAGTGGATGGGCACCGTGGTGACGGTGGTCACTGGTGACGGCCGATGGCTGTGTGATGCATCTTACTGCTGTTTGCTGCTGACAGAATCGCGAGGATGAGACTGGCACCAAAAACGAGTGCCAGAATGACGCCAGATTGATCCCACTATTTTTTTTTTGGGTCATAATCGCTAACATCATTATTTTTATGATGGAGTATAATTTCTAATTTTTGGACTGGTTTTCACAAGTATATGGTGCCCAGAAGACGACGTACATAAGGGGGACTGGGTCTAGATCATGTTCGGTGCGACGAACGGATTGACTGGCGGTATAAAGGACGAGCTTGAAATCATACAACGGGGCAAATCAAGCCAGCATAGAAGAAAGGCGTAGAGCTGGATTGCCAAGAGAGTCAAGAAAGCGGGGCCGGGCGGTTGATCGGGAGGAAGGCGAATGAATGACAGTGTCTGGAGCTAGTGGTGAGGTAACAGTGAGATTATTACATAATATTACCAAGTTATTTACATGTAGAGGCGACGTCGCAGCCACGAGCCACGGCAAGACACGGCAACATGGAAGAAGCACATAAGATGGAGTCGAGAAGACCCTGATGAGGGGCCTGACATTGCCTGGCGGGTTGAGTCAGCCAGACGGGAAGGAGTGGCCAGCGATCGAGTCGAAGGAAAGCAGACGTCATGATCGGCTTACCAAAGTCGGCCAACGATGATCTCGCGGTCGCAGCAGAATCTGCGGCCAGAGCTCGCAACCGACAGTCAACAAAACAAAGCCCACGCGCGGCACTTCATCATGGTAATTTAATTTCGCCACCATCGCGCACGCGCGCGCGCCTTCTTGGTACTAGGGAGTGCGGGGCACAAACGTTTCTTATGAACAACTCTCCGTGCTATAATACGGAGTACTACGTGTTGCCTGACTCTTCACTGAGCGAGGCCAGGGATAATTCCCCTGTATGAATTACCGGGCCCTGAATGGGACCCAGTTTAGGAAATGGGTTAAACAACAACTGCAGTGGCAACTGGTGCATGAGATGGCTGTGATTTGCCAGCTTTATGTATATTTCCGTGTCGTCACTTATGGTCATGTTGTCATGTGCTGGCGTAGTGCCATGTAAGCAAGTGCTTGACCGTTCAAATTCAAATTTGCATTACCAGCAGAACGCCCCGGAGCGGCGACACCTTGATCCCTCCGTTATCCCTGCTAGTTGAAGAAAGAAAAGCAAGCCATCCTTGCGTGCCCGCCCTCCCGCTCGCTCGCCTTATGTACATACATGGTCAATCAAGGACCAGCCCTGTCTGACTGACTGCCTGGCTCCCTGGCTCATGGCTTGGATTGGCGCAGTGGTGACAAAACACACGTCCCATGGACACTGGGTTCACCCCCCTCCCTTTCGCCCAACGCCCACAGACATACCAGACCTTTTTCCCTTGTTCCCACTTCTGTCAGGAACACCTGGCGCAGCTCCTGCCCTGCGCAGCACATGGCCACATCCACGCCCTCCACGCCTTCCACTGCTGTTCTGCTAATCACGTCGTTCTTCTAGTATTGCGTTGATCAACGGGCGCCAAAAAAAATTCTTCAAGGCAGGCACTCCGGAGCAAAACTAGTTTTGCTATACAATTTCTCTCTTTTGCTTCCCTACCAGGTCCAACGCCCAGCCCGATCGATTAGCACCCTTTCCACGCCCGCCAACGATCACGGGAGTTTTCACAGGTAAAAGGGCTGGCTGAAGTCAGAGGTACACAAGACTTGTAAACATAGGACGCATCCAGGTAGCTGGTGTTACGCCGAGTGTCCAGTCCTCAGATAGGCGAAGAGCATACTTCAGCGACCAGCGTCGGGCAGGGGCCAATCGCTATGCTTGCTGCTCGACACTAGACAGGCACGATCCGCCCTGGCGTGTTTTGCTCTAGAATGTTTCAACCGGCTGCGTCAACCCAACAAGGCCCAACTATGGAATAATCCGCGGCATGGAGGTGGATATGGTTCAATACGGGTAGCGGCCATGACGGAGCACGACAGCCCCGATGGAATGGGTGCCAACATTTCCATGGTATTGATGGAACCAGGGATGTTGCAATAGCGACCAAGACCACTCTGGGCCGCAGTCTCTGGCATCAAAATGGGGCCTTTGTGGAAGAAAAATCGTCATTTTATTACCGACACTTTCCCTCGAGACACTTTCTCTCGAGACACTTTACCACATGGGACATGGCATACAAAAGTGTGGTTGGTTCTTTCCCTCCCATCATAGAGTCCTGAGGCATCAAGACGAATTTCTCGGGATGTTGATACCGCCAAAGTCCATCGCCGCGATTGTTCCACCATCCCAATCACATGCAGTGCATCTGCGACCTGAAAGCGACCCTTGCACACTTGGTCAAAGGTCATCCAACAAGATGTGGCTGCAGGCAGCTTGCCTTTGGTCCCTCGGCAACCGCCCCTAATAAGCACAAGACGATGATTCCCCTCCCTTGACGTCCCACTGCCGCCTTTCCATGCTGTTGAGTCACCCAACTTTTGGCAAGCGTAGACCCAGACCATGCAAGCCTGGGAGTCCAGCCTGGGAGTCCAGCCTGGCAGCATTTCGAGGACCTACGGATTACTGTTTCATTCATTCAACAACCGACTTGATAAACGCCATGGATGGGGGCCGCCAACGACCGGCCCAGTGGAGTCGCCAGCCCGCGTACATGTGTACATGATCAAGAAGAGGCAGACCAGTCTTGGCCTTGGTCACCAGCCTTCCTGTACCGCACCATCTGTCGCATTCTCGCGCCGCCATGTGATTCGACCTCATCGCCCTAACTTTGGGCCTCATTGTTCATCCAGGTGAAACCTTAGGCCGAGCTGCCTGGTTAAAGTTCCACACCATCACATGAGCTTACAAAGTACGGATGACGTGGTACAGTTATGCTTGCTGCTAACATCTGGCTATGTTTTGGTAGCTCACGGCATGCTTCAGAGACACTCCGGCTTGTGCATGGGGTACAGAGTAAGGGGTACCGGTTTTCGCACATGTTGAGAACTCGAGACTGCTACCAACAGTCCAACAGTCCAACAGCCTGTAGCCTCGATGCCAATAAGAGCTCTTGATCAATTTTAAAGAGCCACTTCATTTTACTTGCCAGTCTTCACCTTCTTTCTGCAAAAAGTGTCTCTCAGAAATTACAGCCCGAGAAAGAATCCGAGGTCCCAGGGAGAGCTGAGCCGGGAACATGCTCGCTCGTGATTGTTCACCGTTTTGTGTACCAAGTTGGACCCCCGCATGCAAGCTTGACTGGTCTCGGTCAGTGCAAATGCTCTCCGGTAGTCTGCATGAGCATCAAAGTCTTTGATATGAAGGCCAAAACGTCAATGTCCGCATCCGAATGACGACAGCCAGGAGACCGGGGGTGACGAGACCTCCTCATTCGGCCAACAATCGACAACAATCGACAACCATGCGGAGAAGACGTGGCGATCGAGCATTGAAGATTGTTAAACTAGAATGGCAACGATGACGAATCCGAGCTAGTCGCCTGGGCGGCCCGAGGTCGCGTGGTGTGGTGTGGTGCACTGGGCTGCAGACCTTCCATGGCCCAATCTTTCCACCTTCCGTTGGAAAGAGTTGGATTGCACGGAGTAACGTGTGTATAACAATACAATGACGGAGTGCAAGGCCCCTGAGCCCTGTCCAGCCAGGTCCCAACGCTCCGGTTGGGCCAGTAAGGATTGTTTTTGGGGTTAGCGAATCTGTGCCACACAGGGTTACGGACCAGCACTTGGTGGGTGTGTTGATGAGCAGCTATCCCGCTTCCAAGGCTCGGCTCGGCTCCTTGTGGAGAAAAAAGGTACTGTACTCGAAGAATCTTGTAATATTCATGGATAGGTTAATATCCATGGATAGGTGGGATATGAAGCCAAACCTGGTGAAGTTCACATGGCCTACGCTCACGAAATTGAAGTGTGTTCAGAATTTGCTTGCTGCCGGTAGTAGATCTACCAAACTACATACGTTGGGTGTTGGAACGCACCAGTCAGTCAACAACCAGCCACCAGACAGCGACAAACCAGACGAGGTCAGCACCTCACACATGACGAGGCGGCGGAGACATGATGAAATATTCGTTCTACTGGATTGATTCCGTGCGCAAAGCGCCGCTGATACACATACACGTCCACGAATCCTCTGGAAAATACTTTGTTGTCGCAACAGAAAGCATCCGGTCGCCGCGTGGGATGAAGAATACGAGGGCAACACGTACACCGCAGGAATTGCCAACTTTGAGTCACCTTTGCCTCGCACGCAAGAGGGAAGGACGCAAGAGGAGCGAGCACACACACCATCACTTGGAAACCCGGTCAACGCGGCTGTGGTTGTCGACTGGACATGGCTTTAGGAGACAGGGACAAGCAAGGCCACTGGTGTGAGACGCACGCCCTGGGTGTTCAGCAATGAACTGATGCACATTGCCAGAGCATGGGAGGACCCCCACACGCGTCCAACCAACGCTCCGGTGGCTTTTGTGTTTCTGTATGTAAGAGGGTGGACAACCATTTGCGGGAGCTGAGTGGATGGATGGATGGGATGGAAGCGCAGCAGCTGTCTCGGCTGTGCTCCGCACAAAGACGGAAGACATACCAGGGCTCTTTAAGAGTGTGACCCGAGCGGACGGCTCGTTATTGACGAGGTTGCTGACAAGAGATGACCCCTTCCCTGGGCAATGGCAACCCAACAGGCCAGTACAGAATTCTGCCAGCACAGCTAATGGCAGCAGAAGGATGAAAGAAGTCGATCATGGCCGCGCATCCAATTCCACTTCGCCACGCGCGCTCGGATGCATTCGGCAGCTGCTGACGCCGTGATGGGACGTAGCGAGCACAGAGAACAGGGCGGCTTGTTTCGGGCGACACAAGGCTTCCTTGCACCAGACTAAATACATCAAACCAGTCTGACGCAGTACCATGTCAACTCGTCAGCTCTGAACAGATTTTTTTTTTCATTGGTCCCCCGAGACTGACTTAATGGTTGGCAGACAAAGAGCCTCCCCCCCCTTTTCTACGAGTCCCCCCTGCCATTGGCCGAACCAGACTGTCGGGTCAAGGAGCGGGGCTCTGCGAAATTGCGGGTCGCCCTGCGCCGACAGTGAGCAATAGGCTGATGAAGTCTGGTGGTTGGTTGATTGGCCTGCTCGCCCAACTTGTCTAACCGGACTTTACTAGTGCCATGATAAGCTCATACAAGTGCCGGACTGCGACGCCGAGGGTGCAGGGTGCAGAGTACAGAGACTACAGAGAGACGTCATTGGTTTTTCCTTTGCTTGTTTCCATGAGAAAGAGTGAGTGCTTCGTTGAAAGCAACGACTATGACAACGAACGCATTATACATTTCACAATGGCAACCTCGGGTCCCCTCGACTTCATCATGTTCGCCACGGTAAAGAGTAATTTTGTAGCGAATGACCTGGTTGAAATGCGTGGTTCGTCTTTATTTCTGCTTCTTTGGACACGCATACAGCGCTTTGGACATGCATAGTGGAACGAGATGTCATGTTACAAAGTAAAGCAATATTGGGTTTTCCGTTTCATTTTACTTGGGGACCTACTGTACATGATACTGTATACATGATGCAACGAACGCCGAGCAACTTGTCAAATTTTGGTGGTGAAACGAAAACAGATAAGATTGAGAGAGAGAGAGAGAGAGAGAGAAAAGAAAATGGTTCGTGTCGGTCTTTGCAGAGGACATTTCTCCAATGGACTGGTCTGTATGTAGTTCTAGACGACCGGTTTACCACTCGTACTCGCCGGTTGCTTTGTGAAAGACGTATTCTTTTCCATTGACGGTGAGGACGCCGTCCTTGAGCGTGCATTTCCTAGGGGAGGGACATGGTTAGTCGACGTAGTGAGAGACGATGGGGGGGAAGAGACTCGAAAAGGGGAGAATCGGAGCTCGGCAGAATTGTTTCCATGGAGCATACCACTTGTTCTTGACGCGCTGCACCTTGTCGTACATGCATAGCATGATGTGGCCTAGTCCCTCGTCATCAACCTCGTCATCGTCATGGTCATCTTCCGGATCATCGAGATCGGAATTAATCGCGTCTTCGTCATCAATATCTTCGTCGTCATCTCCGCCGTCGTGACCAGCAATTCCCTTTCCTTTTCCCTTTTCTCGGGTTGAAGATCGGTCACTGTGCTTGGTTGCTGCCTTGAGAGGGAGCATAAGGCCACCTCCCTCCATGGCCTTGGCCCGCGCGGCAATTTGTCCGTGGAGCATGCGGTCAATCTCTACGCGGCCGAGCTCGTTGAGTGTTCCCTCTGCATTGTGCTGCATCAGGATACCCTCGTAGTCTTCTCCATCGTCCGGACCATCAGTCTGGCCGTTGCTGGTGGTGCTGATGCTTGAAGCACCGGCGAGTTCTGGACCTTGAGGCGATTGTGGATCTCGCGTCTGTGGCTGTTGCTGCTGGCTGGCGTGGATGGCACTGATGGAGCCTGCAGCCTGCGAGCCGTACTGAGCTGCTAATCTCTGGGCGGCTCTGCTGGCCGCGAGGCTGTTTTTGTTGTCCGCGCCGTTGTAGTTTGGTAGGGCTGGCATGGACGCCTGCGTACCAGGCTCTTGCTTGATATTACCTTCCTGCTTGACGAAGCCCTGTTCAGCTTTGAGGCCATTTTGACCTATGGACCCTGGAGGGCCGGGAGGAAGAGATATATTCGGTGTAAAGTGAGCTTGAGTTGTGGGATGGGATGCCGATGGTGGTGCTGGCGCAGAAGCCGTTTGAGCTGGCGGAGGAGCTTCGGGCTTGGGGTCCCAGGGAAACCGAGCCACATCAAGCTGGGAGAGCTTATGTTGCCATCCCTAAGGTAGTGTGTCAGCCCAATCAATCAGACAATGTGGGAATGCTGCGTATTCTATAAGTTGGGACAAAGCTGAGAACGAAGGCGAGGACCCGTCTGCCGGGGGACAACGAGAAGTGTGCAAGGTACAGAGAGAGAAACAGACACTCAGCCGCGCACAGAGTGAGTGTTCGGGAATAACTTCTCTGTTCTCTCTCCAGATGAGGACGGCTCTCAGGAGAGTTCATCTTGAAAGGTGCCTGCCCAACTCCAGACATCCGTACAAGTCGTCCCCAGTATTCGGGGCCGGCCCTCAATGGGGCGCCCGATGGGGCGGCACGTGACTGCAAGAGTGTGGTTGCTCTGGTTGATGATTGATAATGCTTGATAATGCCCATGTGCACCACAACACAGGTGCACCAGGCAGGCAGCAGGGGCGGGGAGGGGAAGGGGGTTCAAAGGGGGTCGGCCAAAGGGGTCATTTAAAAAGGCCCATATAGCGCTGGGCTGCCCGCCTCCTGCCCGCTTCTTTGGACAACCACAGAACCACAGAACCACAGGCCTCTCTCCGCTTCTCCGCCCGCCTCACTGGCATGCCATGCCATAAGAGTCTTCAGAGTGCATGTTTCGGAATGCCTGCACTGCACGCTGCGTGCACTTGCAATACCGCATATTCATGTGCGCGGGAGACGTCGTTTGGCGTTTTGTATGATGGAGTCGAACCATGCACCCCCCGGGGAGCAATGTCGAAAGGTCAAGAGCAAGAGTGCAATAGGCAACGGCTTACCTGGCGCAGCTCTTCCAATACACTCTCCTCCACTCCGCTCTCTTCAAAATCGACTCGCGACGTATTGATCACTTCGTCGATGATGATCTGATAGACCGTACCCACCGCCTGATTCGACATGGTCGATGGTCGCTTGTCGCACTGGCAGCGTGCGCGTACGACAGTCGGGCTCGGTTTTTCGGGGCGGCTATTGAACTCTGTGGAATGTATGTTCGGTTTTCGGTTTTCAGACCAGACCAGCGTCTCCTAGTTGCCGAAGCTGCGTGGCGGAAGGGCGATGTTGAGAGCTGCAATATTTGGCGTGAGTGAAGCTGCCTATCCTGAAGCTGTCGCGAGCAGGCTAGCAGAGAAAGGGAGGATGCCTTGACCGCAGCACCTGTGCCCCTTTTACTATACTTTTTTCGTAGACTATAACTGGCTGTCAAATTTGTTTCGTCGTGGTGTCGTGAGGCTTTCTTGCGGCTTATGAAGCTCTGGCAGAACCGGCGCCGCTACTTTCGTCTTTAGGCCCCGTGGTGATGCACTGGGCAGAGTTACGCCGCCCACTGCATTTCGACTTGTGAACCGCCTCCGCGGCAGAGACGTGCTTAGTCAGCAGATCATCCGTTCATCCGTCCAACCAACCTCACTTGTTCCTCAGGCATGAGAGGATGAGGTCTAATACAGACGGGAAAACATGTCAACATGTCACAATGACTTTCGCCAATTCTCATCCAATTATAAAACACCACTGCTCATTAAACTCTTCATCTTTTAAAAATCTGCACTTTATATCTCAACAATGCAACCCCTTTCCCCTTTTCCCCTCGCGCTTGGAAAGGAATTTGTCTCTACAGTCTGACTGGCTACTCCCATGTTTTCAACAAGTCGCAAGTCGTGCCATAATGGCCGTCCCATTCCAATTCGTTTGCGCGTGGGGAAGCGCTTTCGTGCCACGTGCTGAAAAGAGCATAAATAGCAAACTCCAAGGCGCCGCGCTTGAGAAAAATTGATTGCCACGCTGAAAAGTTGACGAGTAACTAAAACAGTCCATGCCTACCGTTCAACATGATTGGTAAACGACATCTTCACGCCTATCGGATGGTCATGTGTTTGACCATGTCGGCCTTGCCAGACGCTCCTGGTCCACCGGTGCCACCAGCAGAGCCGGCCTTCTTCTCAAAGACCTTCCAGAACTTCAGGCTCTCGTCAGCAGCGGCTGTGGCCAGCATCTGTCCATCTGGACTAAGACAGCTATGAAGGACTCGGCTCTCATGCGCAGGGATCTCGACGTTGCGCACAAGGGTTGGATAGCTCCAGATGCTTAGGGAGTTGTCGGGAAAGCCGCTGGAGCTCACAATCTCACGGTAGTGAGGGCTCCATCGGAGCGAGGTCACTTGAGAGCCTGTGTCAATGCTGTTGACTCGGGCACCGGAAGTAGAGTTCCAGAAATGAATGTGGCGGTCATAGGATCCGCCACCTGTTGCCAGGAGATTCATGTTCCAGGGACACCAGGCAAGAGCCTTGACGGCGGCCTTGTGGTTGGTCTTGGTGAACTTGGGAACGGACAAGGAGCGAGCGTCCCAGATGGAGACTAGGTTATCATTGCCTCCTGTAGCAAGCTGGGCACCATCGGATCGCCATTCTAGACCACACACTTCAGAAGTGTGGGAGACGAGCTCGGCTACCTTGTGCTCAGCAATGCGCACATCGTGGTTGAAAACGAGACCGCTTCGCGCACCAGTAGAAAGAAGGTGCTTGCTCCATCCCATGACGCCGACACGAGTGTCATGGCCGTGCATGCTGCGAATTTTCTGAGCCTCCGAGACATCCCAAATCTGCACCTCGCCAGACCCAAGGCCGACGCCGACATAGGCGCCATCGTCGGACCATTTCACACTGCTAATGTAAGTATCAGCGGGGCTTTCCAAAAGACGACTGACGCTTCCTTCGTCGGCAGACCAGACATAGACGCTGCGCTCCAGGCCGATGGCGACCTGATTGCCTGAGCTCCAATCGAGCAAATTGAGGTAATAGTCATCGATGAGGCCGGGGGCGTCGAGAACGCGCTCTGGGGCAGTTGCGATTCGTCTACGAAGCTGAGCAGCGTTTGCTCCAGTGGGTCTCAGAGGTCGATTGTACTGCTGGCGGAGATCAATTGGCTTTGACGACTCAGGGGGCGCAGGTTTGAACTCGAGAATTCTGGTATTGAGCTTGACCCCGCAAGCATTGGCCAGAGAATCTTGGTACGCCACGGTATTAGGGGAAGGGCGAGAGTAGTTATCGGTCTCCTCGTCGTTAAGGCTCAGACCCTCCAGAGCAGCAGCCGCATCGTCCGCAGCCGAAGCCAGAACAGAAGAGCTCTCGACTGGGTTGCTCTTGGGCCGTTGGCGTTCGCCGCGGCTCAGCTTGCTCGAGCCCGCATCAGCAATAGCTGAGCTGGCCCCTCGGTTTGGAATAAAGCGATCACCAGCATAGTTGACAGTGGTTTTGCTTGTCTTTGGTCGAAGGGGAGCCTTTTTTGATTTGGCACTGCCAGGCGTCTTTAACCCTGTTCCGGTCAGGGTGAAGTCAGACACACCAAGCTCGAGGGCCCTACGAGGAGCAGAGACGCCGCGAGCAATGTTGGACTTTGGTGATTCGCGATGGGGGTTCTTGGACGTGGATTGAGTCAGATGTTTCATGAGATTCCCGCCGTATGTTGACTTTGATTTTCCCTCGGGAGTAAAAGGCGAAGAGTTCACGTTGATGGTATTCCCTGACTGTCGAGGAGAAGGTGTGAGTGGCATCCGTCCGCCGGCGGTACGGGTGGAGAAGAGCGCTTTGTGCGACTTAATAGGCGTTGATACGGTTGCAGTAGCCATGATGTCAAACGATATCGAGCATCCGTGAGAATAGGATTTCGGAACGAGTGGCAGCTGAAGATGATGACAGTGACAATCGACTGAATTCCAAGAGACTCTAGCTAAAGGTTCCTGGGTAGTTGATAGCTTGATATCGGTGATGAATTATCCGATGATGTATTGATGTCTTGACAGACAAAAGTCTGTCTGAAGTCGACCAAGCGTGTCAGACTTGAGGTTTTGAAAGTAATGACTTGTGCAAAGCTGATCTGGAAATGGCTTCTTTCTTTTTTTGGGGTGTTTGTGTTTTGGTGGATGATGTTGTTTTAACTGGGATGCTGAAGAAGCTCAAGGGCCTCACAAAATAGCAGGAGCACTTTGGAGATGGGAGATGATCGGAAGGTGATCGGAATGAGGTAGGGTGGTTTGTGTAGAGCGAGAAGCCAAGCATGGAGCATCGTCACTTGTGAATTCCTTTTATTTACTTCGAGCCCCACTACAGGTCTGTCCAGGCAACGGTAGCGAGGCAGGGAAGAAGGTGGCCGGATTATCCAACAGCCGGGCCGGCATGCTGAGGCTCCCGCGCTAAGCCGTTTTCAGCCATGGGCCGTGGTCCCCCTTCCCTTGCCGCCGCGGCTCAGGCCACTCAGGCCACTGAAAATGCAGGGGGGCTGGCAAATTTGGCAGGCCCAGAAAGCAGAAGCTGCTCTGCAAGATTAGCGTAGAATGTAGGTAGGTAATGGTCACTGGACTCACTGGTCACCGCAGGCTCCGTACGTGCACTTGTTGCCATCATCGCAGCTTCAGCCGTTCTCTCGCAATTGTCCCCGCAGCTCATGACACCTCATGCCCATTCTCTGGCCCTGTTGCAGTTGACATGACTTTATGGGCGTCGTGTCTCTAGTGGTCGGTCCATTGATGATCATGGTGGCCCAGCCTTCAACTCCCAGCCAGGCGCCGGGATCATCGTCCATCTTTGGCGGCCCAACAGCCCATGCTCCTCTTCAGAACCAGGCGAACCAGGCGAACCAGGCGAACCAGGCTGTCACCGGCTTGGCTGTATCTGGAACGCCGTCATTCGGTGCTGCAACTCCGGCCTCGGCCGCTTCATCCTCCAACAACACCTACATCATGCCCAACTCCCCAGCCAAGACTCGACCTGCCGCCGATGGATACCGTCCCAAGATCACACGCACATTGGGCCAGCGCCCAGCGTGCTTGGTGAACGCCTCTGTCACATACTGTGGCAATAACCAGATGTATGCATTTGGCGGTTTTGACCAGTACACTGATGAAGTGTACAACCATGTACTTCGATTGGACCTAGCAAGCCATCAGTGGAGTCTGGTTGATAACTACGGGGATATCCCAGGAGTGCGAATGGGTAAAAGCCAAACTCTTGCTTGTTTTTTTGTCTAGCTTGCTCATTCTCATATCCATGTGGCTAATCTTGTCTCGCAAACTATCGCAGGGCACACGGCTACCTTATACCAAGGAGACAAGCTGTTAGTTTTCGGCGGCGAGAATGAGCACCGAACCTATTTGTCCGACCTCATCGTGTTCGACCTCAAGTCTGCACATTGGACCCAGCCGCAAGTATCAGGGCCGATTCCCAAGGGTCGAGCCAGGCATGCCGCAGTGTTGCACGAAGACAAACTTTTCATCATCGGTGGTATCACGGGCCAAAACAACTACGTTCTGGACGACGTATGCTACCTCGATCTAAAAACTTTCACGTGGTCCAAGGCATGGCGGTTCGTCGGACGGTTCGATCATTCAGCATACATCTGGGGCGATCGAGTCTGGGTCTTTGGAGGCCTAAGCGAAGATATGGACAAGATCAGTGACCTATGGTGGCTCGATTTGAAAGGGTGCCCCGAGTTTGATTCTCGTCCTCAGATTGGCAATTTCGACCGAAATGCTCTCGTGAGTAGAGCAAGCGGTTCTCCTCGTCCTCCATACACAATGGCGTCCGCTCCTGTCGTGGGTTCCTCTGGGTATGCCGCCAACTCGAGGACGGCACAGGTGAACCCACCTTCCTTTCAGCTCAAATCGTATGCACCGATGGCCCCTGGATCCATATCTGCCGTCAAATTCATGTTTGGACAGGCGATCCCATCCCAGGGATCTGGGATTCACTATCACCAATATTCGTCAGGTATGCTGTTGGACTTCGTCACTCCGGCCGCTACCATCACGCCGAGGGAATGCTCTTTGTCGGCCTTGGATCTCAACACTTTGCGGTGGCAGAAACTTGCAGAAGGGCGCGAGATTTTCAAGGCAGGATACCGATGGCATTATTGCACAATGAATGAGGATGGGACCAAAGCATGGTTGCTAGGCTGCCCAACCGATCCTGCGTCCGCCGATCTGGGCCCGAACGGTTACGAAGAATATCTCAGGTAAGGTTCGCATCGTGACCCAGGATCTGGGGGTATGTTCTCAGGGGACTCTGGCTGATTTTTACCTCCTAGCGACATAATGGAGATTGATCTTCGGAGATATGGCTTTCTGGGAAACCATATGACACCGGAGCTCCAAACAGAATCCAGATCTTCTGCTCTCACGAGAGCTTCTGGTCAGATATCTCAAGGGCTGGGCGCAGATCTGGCCAAGGTCTTCAACCAGCCTCCTGAATCCGGCAGTGGCACCGACTTCATCATCACAGCGCTTGCAGAGGACTTCGATGACGATGATGCACTCAGCTCGGGGTTGCCGCGGCCGGAAACATCAACACGGGATCAAGGATGGCTTGCCTCGGATACGCCAACCTCTCAGCCAATCCATGTACATAAGCTTATTCTGCAGGCGCGCTGGCCGCATTTCGCACGTCTGTATAATGCCCAGATGGCCGAGTTCCACACCAGGAAGATGCACATACCCGAGCCCTACTCGGTCGTCAAGGCATTCCTTCTGTACCTGTACACTGATAGCATCCACGGAACGTCTGAAGCCGATAGCGACGCCACCACAGATCTCTCGGATGTCGCCGGCCTGCTGGTCATGTCCAACATATATAACATTCCGCACCTCAGGCTCCTCTGCGTCAACCGGCTTGCCAAGGAGCTTGACGTCGAGAATGCCTGTGTCATCTGGTACTGTTCCGGTCTAGCCAGTGAAGATTGGCTACGCAAGCGTGCAGCCACATATTGCATGACTCACTGGGGCCGCATCGTCCGTACCCAAGGTTTCCTCCGCCTCCCTCGCTCCGCACTCGTCGAACTCTCACAGGAGATTGACATGGAAGGACGTGTCGTGGCCGGCGAAGAACTAGAATGGGGCAGCATGAGTTCCCGGTACGGCGACGGCGGCCGCAAGGCAAGCATCGGCAGCAACCAGACTCAGATGATGGAATCCGAAGCTGATGATGATGATGAAGGGATGGAACTGAACTGAAATGAAATGAACGGAATGATGGCTCTAATTGGCCTTTTCTTTGACGACTTCACGGGGCAGCCTCACCATGTCACAAATGGTACAAAATTACGACTTGGGATGGATGGTGCGAGAGCCGGGGAGGGGGATGTGTTTTAATTGGACAGTCACCTTTTTTGTTTTCACGCAACGGGTTGCAGGCTCGCTTCCTTGCCATTATCTTGTTGCATCGCCCGGTGTTGGTCATAGTATCTATCCCCTTTGAAATTCCATATATTTTCCGTGTTTTTTTTTTGTCCTTCTCGCCACCAAATATATGCGCATGCCTTGTTAATTACGACGCTGGCTTGATATTTTGCACGTCACGGGCATCACGATTGACGGCATCACGGCAACCAAGGTCTGCATTCAGCCATGCAAGCTTGCTGCTACTTCAATCAGAATCCACCACGCGTAGAGACGCAATAAGAAATGACACGACGCATCATGAGAGTATGAGGAACAAGTGTGGGAGGACTAGCCGGTGACAGCATCCATTCTATTCATCCACGGACTATTTCAATAGACCAAGTTGATTTTCCCCCCCACCTCTTCTTTTTCTCCAGAACACCACCAAAAGACCAAGAACACCACCGTTTTAAAAAAAACTTTTCTTTCTTCAAATAAAAACAACAAGCTGGATGTTAGTGTGTTTGACTCGCTGCTCGCTGTTTGTTTGACTGACAAGCTGGGTAATGCCTGCGCACGAAAACAACATAGCATAACATAAAGTAAAATGAACAACATTACTGTCAAACGCCTTGCGCAAATACCGGAGCGGCTGAGAGGGGGGGGGGGGAAGAAGGTCGGACAGCTAAGGCATAGGCAATCAAGCGAGCCAGTATACCATAATGCACTCAGCGGTGCTGTCGACAAGAACCAAAATGTTCCATGTCTGATATTATACAGCCGTCCAAAGACAGATCTCAAGTCAATTGTGGCCACAGAACTCGAAATGATTGGTACACAGGCCGTGCTCCAAACGTGTCTCGCATGCACATGTCTAAAAAAAACTTTCGCACGCTGTTGAATAAGGAGCCAACGCGACCAAGACGAAACAATGTATCGTGAACCGGCGTGACAATCAAGTCAATACATCCAACATTTTCTAAAGACTGCAATGGCAAACCGGGGTAGCCGCGGTGGGGTATCGTTTTGAAAGCAGTCGACCAATTCAGCCGTCTCTCTCTGGAACTCTTGAGCGAATAGTTATGAATTGATGAGGAGCCTTGGTTTTGGTTTCTTCAAGGAGGGTGTAGGGCGTGTGAAGATCGGCAGTAGCGCATCGCCACGGCGAGAAGAATTGCCGGGATAGTGTGATAAAAGTTGATTAATTCGGCTGAACTCTTCATAGAGCCCAGAACCGGATGCAGTATTAACGCCATCGTGATGCACCGACAAGAACCGATCCGTAACACATGATGCAAGAAATACGTCAAGAAAGAATAATGAAATATCAAGATGACGTTGTGTCGGCGGCTGCAGAACAGGCGAGGTTCTGTCTTTCTAGCCCTTACTGCATCATCTGATCTTCTCCGATGCCTGGCAGATTGAGGCCTGCAGCGAGAGCTTGCATTTTGAATTCAGGGTTGCACGGTAATGAGTGCGATTTATGCTACAGAGCCAAAGTATTAGAGGAAGACTTTTTTCGGAAAATCAGAGTGTTTTCAAAACGTACATATTTCAAGCCATTCAAGTTCTTGTAACGCTTGCCGCACGTCTCGCAGTTGAAAGGCTTTTCTTTCTCCATTCCTAGCGTGCCAGGATATGGTGCGCTTGTCTCGGGGTTGACGATGGAAAACGTTCCGTCGCCGTTCTCATGCAGCTGCTGTGTCTGATGTCCGTGCGCTTTATGATACCTATTTTTGAGCGGACGTGGTCAGTCACATCGTATTGGCGACTTGAATCAAGTTCGATCAAGCAAAAACGTACTTTAATCCATTTTGGTTCTTGTAAGCCTTCTCACAGCCAATGACTGGGCATTTGAAGGGCTTGTGCTCCTCTGGCATCATCATACTCTGTAGTCGTTGCAGCAAAGCCTTGTTGGTCTCAGGATCAGCAAACTGGCCCTGTGTAAGGCCAAGCTGAGCCAGCTGAGCCTGTATCGACCGGCTGCCCTGTTGAAACGCGCCTCCTGGACTGAAGAGATGCTTTCCGGGATCGTTGATGCAGAAGTTTGAGTCGTTGCCATTGGCAAAATTTCCGTCGCCGAAATCAGTTGCGTTTCCGCCGCCCATGGGCATTCCGGGAAGATCATCGTCCATGTCGTCCATGATGCCCGCTGGCTGGGCTTTCTGTTGTGGTGGCATTTGCTGTGCCGTTGCCAGAGTCGGGGTGTTGACGGAAGAAACGGTGGGATTGTTCTGAAGCCCGAAGCTGGCAGCTGCGGGGGTAGGTGGCTGTGATGTTCGCAGGCCTTGGGTGATACCAGAGGTGTTCATGTTCAGTTGGGGCCGTTGCGGCTGGCCGAACAGCTGTCTGGTTTGGTGCATCTTGTTGCTGTCATCGAGCTCCATTGTGCCAACCTCGTCATCCATCTCCATGTCTGCGACAGCGTCCATTTCGTCGTTCAAGTTGGTGGCGAGAGCGGGATTCATCTGGCCGCCATTGACACCACCGGCCTGCAAGCCTCCAATACCTAGCCCCCCCGCGCCAGCCGGCAAATTCGGCTGGCGCGTTTGGCCAGGAGACTGCGCAGCAGCCGCGTGGCCAGAAGCAGTAGGTGTTGTTCTTGAGCTCGACAGATCTGATGCTCCCGGCAAACCAAACTGGGAAAAGGCGTTGTTTCGCGAGGCGTTCGGGCTGGCCTGTGTGTGTGCTTCCTCGTAATGCTGAAGAAGGTCGTGAAGATTAGGCAAGATTTTACCACAACATGTAAAATCTCTCATGAAGTTGGCCTCCAGTTTTGGGAGATACGACGACGAGTGAAACGATGAGGACTGGGGATTGCCGCCGAAAGGGTTCGGCGAACCGCTTTGCATCATGACGCTAGGTTGTAATATCAGTCAGTGTGGACTAGAAATAGCAAGGCCAAACGTATTCGGGTATGCATCGTTTCAAAATGTCTGGAACAGCAGCGTGCGCCGTGTGAAAAAAAAAAAAAGGAAAAAAAAAAAAGGAAAGACATGGAGAGAGACAGACAAGAGGGGTATGGAAATGTACGCTGGCATTCACAACGCGGGGTGTATTCGACGACACACCTAAATTCGGCGTAGGTCTTGACAAGAGCACTTTTCCGCAGACTGCCAGAGGCTGGCAGAGTGCAGCCATGCCATCGCAAGGGAAAATGAGTTGGAGGCACCGAACGAAGATGACTTTTTTTGGGGTTTTTGGGAACGCAGTGAGTAGCGACGAAATAAAGAAAACATCAAACTTACTCGTCGCGAACAAAACTACCAAACGACATGCCACCCCAGCTAATGCCACCACCCACCAGACTGCCAGCAAGCGACTCCCTGCGATTGCGGTTGACGCTGTCGCGATTTTGGTTATTGACAGAGATGGGCTTGGGGCCGGCGCTCACAAACGAGTCCTGCCGGCCGCGGCCCATGGCAGCGTCAAGGCCGCCTGCGTTCATGGCGGAGGTATCGCAGTCGGCGCAGTCAGCAGCGGCGATGTGGAGATTGGAGGTGGCGAGATCGTTCTCAAGGAAGCACAGGGAGGATATTTGGTCGCGCGAGGGGGAATCGACGAAGAGCGGCTGAGGGAAAATGGCGGCTGACGCAGACCAGGAGTTTGCGGGCGTGGTGTGGGTGGTGGACGTGGTGGACGTGGTGGACGTGGTGGAAGTGGTCAAGGTGGTCGAGGTGGTCAAAGTGGCCAAAGTGGTCAAAGTGGTCAAAGGAGTGGACGTGGACTTGTTGTTGGGGGATGATGATGGCGGCAGCAGAAAGTCGCGAGGAGTTGCTGGCTGAGGCGACGGCGACTGTGACTGTGACTGTGAGGATGACCGTGACTGTGAATTGGCCAGCGACGCTGATAAGTTGGGCGAAGTAAGCGAGGCGGGAGGAGAGTCAGGTATTAAGCCGGCGGCAGTGGCAGCAGCAGCCATGGCAGCAGCGGGCCACAACAAGCAGCAGGAAGCAGGCAGCAGGCAGCAGGCTGGGGCTGGCTTGGGTGGTGGTGCGCTGGCGGTGCACTGGTCTGGTGGCGCCGGCGCCGGCGTGGGCTCTGGGGCTCTGGGGCTCTGGGGCTCTCTGCCCACTAGAATCCTGGTGATACTGCTGGGAAGGGCACTGGAGGGGCTTGCCTGGGCTCTGAGCTGAGAGGATATGCTGCCGGCTGGGGCGTGCCAGATGAATCGACGACTCGACGACTCGTCTTAATGAAGGTGACGAGCTATCAGAAGATGCTTCTCGTGCTCTTTAGCTTGTCTTATCTCGCCACTTCGCTGGGCCTCTGCCCTGGCGTTCTGTGCTGTGCTGTGCTATGCTATGCTGTGCTGTGCTGTGCTGTGCTGTGCTGTGCTGTGCTGTGCTGTGCTGTGCTGTGTCGTGTCGTGTCGTGCCGCGTGGTGTCGTGTCGTTGGGGCAATTTCACTCTGCGTGACAGATGGACGATGGAACAAGAATAGATAGAGCTGGGGGAGGGGCTAATCAGAGGGATAAATTCGCTGGCGGTTGTGCTGCAGGTAGAATTGAGATGCTCTGAGAGAATGAGGAGAGTTCCTCATTCCCGAGATTCATCGATGGATGCGCTGCTGCACAAGTAATAATATGGCATGTCATGTCATTGTCACATCATGAATCCATCTTGCCAGCCACGGCAACATGTCTGTCTGGTGGGCGCTCTTTTTGCATTGCCGGCGCAGCTTGTGGCGCGGGGGGGGACGCAGCTAGTCAAGCTCGGGCGCGGCCTTGTTTGTGGGTGGCTTCAACCTCGGGGCAACGGTGTAAGTCGGTTGGGTTCAAGGGTCGCAGGTTCTCGTCATTCCCCTCTCCTCTTTCCACTCGCCATTCATGTCATGGGTGGGTACGGTTGGTTGGTTGGTTGGTTAGTGGGGGACGCCACTTCATACATCTCTGGGGCCCTGTCGGCATCGAGCTGTGGCAAGTCGCTGTGGCACCGGCTGTGACAACTCGCTGTGGAGAACAAATGAATAATGACCCGGCGCTAATGCATCCTGGGGCACGACATTGTACTACATATTGATGGTTTTTTTTTTTTTTTGCTACGGCAAGCTTGGTTGCTGTGAGAATAGAGTATAAAGGACGAGCAACTTGAGGAATGCCAAGCGCATGGGGACTGGGATGAGCAAATTCGACTCCAATGCTGCGCCGTGGTTGTCGCGGTAATGATTTAAGGTTACCGACTTGTTGGAAGCATAAAAAAGTAAAATGATATTATTGTGGGGCACGTTGATGGACAGGCCCGCCTGAAGTATCGTGAGAGGGTCCTGCATGCTCAAGAGTGACATCTCTACGGAGTACGGATCCGTACCTCTATTACCGCCAACTCTACTATTAACAATCCGCATTAACTCGAGTTGATGAGTCCAGCCGAACCGACATCATCTCCCAGCCTCCCTGCCTTCCGCATGCGCACAGCTTCGCTGGCACACAATCACAACAATACAATGGGAACGGGAAAGAGCCGCGGTCATGGTGCCTGCCGTGTCAATCAAGTTTTACTCTGTAGTCGCCAACTCTATTTTTGCCAAGGACAGCCTTGGGTTCTTTAGTTCACACCGCATCCTCTTAGCCGACTGCCTGGTCGAAGCTAGGTGAACTTGTGTAATCTACATGTAAATATCGGGGTAACATCTATCAAATCATTCATCCAGTGGACAGCGACGGCCTCGTCAACAAGCGTCGATGAGTCGCCCCGTTTCGCAGGTTAGTCCGACATGACTCGCCATCATTTTCTTGACAATTAGGAATCAATATTCATTAACGTCGAGACTGATCTCATATATCGTGTTTGACAGGAGAGCTAATCAACTAGCCGCCTGTCGAGTTCTAGTAGTGTTTCTCCATAAATATAACCCAAAAACTCCGGTGAGTCCCATCTCAAATGCAGTAAGTGAAGCTTCAAACCCCCAAATTCTAATTTTTCTTCTTTGGTGAATTTCCGCACATATCATCCCATCATCACATCTTCCCATTTTGAAGCCCAAGAAATTTGAAACAACATGCCGCTTTAAGCATAAAGCTTCTTCTCATACGTCTCCATGTTGACGTTGCCCTCAAGTTGAGCACTGGCGGTTCGTAGCTCGAAGCGCACCAGACCGTTGGCAGCGCCCTCGTGGAGCTCAGTCAAGCTTTTCATACCACAGTCCTGCATCGAGTGCTTGAGGCCAGCAGCCAGGTAGGGCACAAACTTGTTGATAGAACTGGAACATGATTAGCAAGCCACGCAACCTCATTGCAAAGCCAAAGCTTGTGTTGGAGACTCGTGTGAATGAGCACTAACCCTCTGTGAGCAACGGAGCCCGAAACACCCTGAGCAACAAGAACGCTGTCGCCTTCAGAAAAGTATCGAGCAGTACCAGCGTTGCTCTTCTGACTGTCCTTGCCACCACCGCCAGCCTTCTTGTCCTGCATGGCATCAATGCTGCCCATCCCACGGTAAGCCTTAACAAGCTTGCCCTCGCGAGAAACGAATGAAGTACCGGGAGACTCAGTGGTACCAGCCAAGAGACCCCCCATCATGACCGTGGAGGCACCGAGGGCGAGGCCCTTGACAATGTGGCCAACGTTCTGCACACCACCATCGGCAATGCAAGGCACACCGAAGCGAGCGGCAAAGCTGCTGACCGAGTAGACCGAAGCAGCCTGGGGACGACCGACGGCCATGACCTCTTGGGTGATGCAAGCAGAGCCACTGCCCATACCGATTCGGAGACCGTCAACACCAGCAGCAATGAGCGAGGCAGCCTGCTCGCGGGTAACTACATTGCCGCCGATGACGTCGAGGCCGGGGAACTCGTTCTTGATCCACTTGATCATTTCGATCTGGTACATGCTGTTGCCCTGAGAGCTGTCGAGGATGACAATATCCAGGCCAGCTTCGACAAGCTTCTTCAAGCGAAGCTTGTCTTCCGGACGAGTGCCGATGGCAGCAGCACAAATGAGCTGTTTGCTGTCGCCGAGTTTGGAGGCCAAGGGGAAGTGCTGGTTCTTGGTCAAATCAGAGCGAGAAATCATGGAAACAAGGTTGAAATCCTTGTCCACGATGGGCAGCTTGCCCTTCTTGGACTTGGCGAGAATCTTGTTGGCCTCGACGAGGGTAACGCCGTTGATTGCTGTAACAAGCTCGGTCACCATGACGTTGGCGACGGGAACATCGGCGTCGTCCTCGAACTGAAGGTCTCGGTTGGTAACAATACCCAGCAGCTTCGAGCCAAGCTTGCCGTCCTCTGTTGGACAGTTTCTGTTAGCCAATTAATCTGCCAAGTAGACATTTGTGTCAAACAGGAAAGATTGGGTAAAATTCGTGCATGTTCATAGTATTTCTTCTCTCCCCAAGACGTGAAGTCTTTACGGTGGAACGAAAGTTATATAGAATTTGGTTGATAATCATGTAAATGCTGGGGATTTCTTGTTGCCCAAGGCATCACCGAAGTGACGGAGATGAACCTACCAGTGACGGGGAAGCCACCAAAGCCCCATTTCTCCTTGAGCGCTTTGGCCTCACCAACCGTGGTATTGCGGTCAATGACCACGGGGTCAAGGATGAAGCCGTTTTCGTATCGCTTCACCATGCGAACCATGTCGGCCTGAGCCTCGGGAGAGCAGTTGTGGTGAATGACGCCCAAACCACCCTGAAGAGCCATGTGGATAGCCATCTCGTGCTCCGTCACAGTGTCCATGGGAGACGAAACGAAGGGTGTCTTGAGGGTGATGCGCTTGGTGACAGCAGAGTCCAGGGTGACTTGGGAGGCGGGGAAGCCAATGTAGCCAGGCATCAGCAGGAAGTCATTGTAAGTAAGACCGCCGTGCTTGGTGGTGTCCATGAGCTCATGAATGTCGAGACCATCGCGAGTCTCGTACTCGTCCAGGACCTCGAGGGCCGTGGTGTGGTCAAGCACCTTGCCGGCGCCGAAGCCGGTGAGAGCAGCCATTGCGAGAAAGATTTCGCAAGAAAAAAAAAAAGACTGGGGGTGTTGAGAAGAAGAAGAGAGACAGAACGTCCAAGGTCGAAAACGAAGCGGCAAGTCCGATCGGTGGAGAACTGGCGAAGGACTAGAGATGGTCTTGTTTGAGGTTGAAACGGCGCTTCTTCCCGTGCCTGCGCGATGGCTGGAAGCAAGAACTTTTTTTTTTTTTTTTTTTTTTGAGCGGGGCCACTTTCTCGCAACAGGACTCAAGATTTGATTGGACCCCGAGGGACGGAACCCCGCCTAGCATGAGCCCAATTGGAATGTCTCAAATTTTGCCGCCACTCCGACCAGTTTTTCCTCCCGTGAGACACGAGAACAAACAGGACCCTGAGGCTGTGCATTATTACCAAGCTGGGAAGGACGAAAATGAACACTGGCTCTTGCGAGGATCCACAAAGGCTTCAAATGACTTCTTTATTCATTTATGGTACTGCATGAGAACACATGGCATTGATGCAGCATTGGGGAGCCATCCCACAAAATGTCCACCATTGCGATGAGACATTGCGATGGGAAGTCGCAACGTGTGCTTTTGCATGGGAACCAGCTCGTTGTCATTGACGAGCAGACAAGTAATCATTCAAGCCATGTCAAGGGAGCATTGGCCCATTGATGTCTTGAAGGGGGTTGCGGGGCATGCGTCTGCACGAGTCATTGTTCAGACATTTGTTCCAAGGACCCTGAGGCTGACGAGTTACCACAACAAGCTGTCACACGCGGGGGGACTTATTCGGTACAAAGTACATGCATGTCACATATTATTGCCCCCTGCTTATACTCCCAGCCTCTCGGCCTCCCAGCCTCCCAGCCTCCATTCCTCCGTGCCTCCGAGCCCATGTAATTGTACAGCGAGAATGGGGCCCGTTATGGAAACCGCACGTGGCGCTAGCAGCAAAGTAGAGACGATCAAGAACAAATGGATGTGTTCCAGAGCATTCGGGGGAAGACGGTCCTGCCTACGGATTACTGTGCGTTCGCAAGCCGGGCGCGCATGAGCCGAGTTTGGCTGCAGGATGGCGCAAAGGAGATGAAGGCAACGGGCAGATTTGCAAGGATTGAGGACTTGGGCATCTCGGGATCTCGGGAGTTCGGGAGTTCGGGAGTTCGGGTTCATTCGCCGGCAAGAATATCTCAATTGATGGCAAGAGACCCACGATGCGTGGAACACGGAGCGAGTCTATGAAGCCGGAGACTGTTAGACCATACGGTCCGTCTTGAATGAAAGCAAGGAAGTATTGCTCAGCGTCGGTGGTAATCCGTATGTACTCCGTAGCGAGTAGGGTAGGGGGATTCGTCGCCAGAAAATGGAAAGGAACAAGGCGGGACATACTTATTATTATATTCTATAATACAGAGAAGGGGTGCGGCAATCCCATGCTAGACTTTTCCTTTTTTTTTTTCCCGTCATGACGGGGTAAAGACCGATCTGCTCCGGACCATTTGATAGTAAATGCATTGCCTCGACCCGTTGGATCTATGTAGTCCGTACCAGTCAACATTTTCTGTCTGCTGTCTGCTGTCTGTCTGGCTCCACTTTCGAGCTCGCCGACCCCCGCAGAAAACATCAACTACATCATACATCAATCCGTGTCTCAATCTCGGCCATTACATCCTTTCCACCTTCCCACCATCCGCCATCCCCCATCCGCCATCCGCCATCCAACCCACAATGAAGGTCGTCAGCAAAGAAGAGGAACGAGCCCACTACAACCAGGTCCTCAAGGGCGGCCTCCTCGGCGGCTCGGCCAGTCTCGCCCTCGGCCTGGGCGGCGTGCTCGTCGCCTCGCGCCGCTACCCGGCCTTCCGCAGCCTGACGATCCCCTTCCGCGCCTTCCTCGTCACCTCGACGGCCACGTTCGGCGCCATCGTCACGGCCGAGCGCTACTCGACCGCCTTCCAGCGCCAGAACGACCCGGGCCACGGCTACAAGGACGCCTCTCAGCGGGCCATCGAGGTCGCGCGCGACAACGAGTCGGCGCGCCGCCGCCTTATGGACTGGGGCCGCGAGAACAGGTACGGCGTCGTCTTCGCCTCGTGGCTCGCCAGCATGGCCGTCGCGCTGGCCCTCGTCGGCCGCAGCCCCATGAGCACCTCCCAGAAGATTGTCCAGGCCAGGCTCTACGCCCAGGGCCTGACCCTCGCCGTCCTCATCGTCAGCGCCGCCTTCGAGGTCAGCGACGCCAAGAGGGGGAGCGGCCGCTGGGAGACGGTCATGGTGCTGGACCCCGACGACCCGGAGCACAAGCACTTGATCGAGAAGAAGATTCACAAGGAGGAGTATGAGGGCCAGGATCTGTGGATGGGTATGCCACGCCCATCGTCAAACATGATTTTAAGAAAAAGGTATACTTACTGACCTTTGTTTTTTTTGGGACGGGGAACTAGACATGGTCGAGGCCGAGGAGCGCCGTCTGGCTGCCAATAAGCAGAAGCAGGTTGGTAGCAAGGCGTGATTCCTCGCACACCAACACGACTTGTCCGACTTGAATGAATTCACGCGACTCAATCTCGTAACTCTTCTCTATCCTTCTTCACATCCAAACCTACACCAAGTCAAAGTCATGAGCCGTCCGTATCGGACGAGGAAAGGGCTGGCGTTGCGAGCCGAGCACGGGAGCAGGATCCACCAATCGCCAAATTTGAGCTTGGCTTTCTCAAGGGGCTGGCTTCCTTTTCTTCCAGTGGCAAGGCATGACGGAAAACTAAGGGTTGCTGCCAAAATGGCCACTTGCATGTATAGCATGTATTCTTTTTCTCTAGCGAATCAACCTCTTTTTTTTTTTTTTTTTTTTTTTCCTTCTCTCTTCATCATGAAGCGCACAATGTGGTGTCAGACCTGGACACAATTGCTTCGGGATTGGAAATGCCATTCGAAGCAGTGCTTTACTGACTGGCATCATTCATCATGGTCTCGTCGACCCCAAAGTGGGTCTCGCCACATCACCACCACTCACTTGTAGCACATGTTAGGAGAGGAGGAGTATTGGGACTAATCATCATCCTTTGCTTTATGTTCTACCACCATACGCAATGATTTTGTGCTTACTGTCCATCATGTTCGATAAAGTCATTAATGTGATGGAAAAAGGAAGAAGGGAAAAAAAAAAAAAGGCTACGTGTCCCGCTGTCGCTTCCATGGTCCTCTCCCAGTCCCTCCGAGTCCATGGGAGTGCGTGATAGCTGCCCCCGAGACTCGACAAGACAATATCCGCAAGATCCAAGTCCCATATACAGCGACGGGCCATGAAAAGAATAAAAAAAGTCAGCTTCCGCCCCCTTCTCTTCTTTCTCATACCACAAGCGCAAATCTTAGAAGGCCACCAAGACATCATAAACCCCAATCATGTATAAATATCCGCACCCCGCCCAACCTTCATTTTGACTTGCCCTGAATAACTTCCTGCAGCTTGGCCTTCTCACCACTGTGCTCGCACATGTCTCGAAATATGCTGCCTTCCCTCTCCCATAGCTCGCGGGGACTGCCAAACTCCGCAACTGTGCCTTCGCTGAGCACGAGAATTCGGTCAAAGTCGGCAATTGTGCTCAGTCTGTGCGCAATAACAATCAAGGTGCTGTCGGTGAATTCCTCGCGAATGCTGCGCTGGATAAGAGCATCCGTCGCCATGTCCACGGCCGAAGTAGCTTCATCGAGAACCATGACCTTGGGTCGTGAGACAATGGCTCGAGCAATACAGAGAAGCTGACGTTGACCCTGTGATAGGTTGCCGCCGGATTCAGAGATGCTGCTAGACAAGTCGCGAAAGATGTTGGTATTCTTGGGGGCCATGGTAGATGCAGCAGCCGATGACGGCTCATTCGCGGGCGTCGCTGGCGCAGAGTCAACCAGGTGCACTCTGGAGAGACAATCTTTCAACTCCTCATCACTATAGTCCCCAAAAGGATCCAGATTCGTTCGAATAGTGCCAGAGAAGAGCACCGGATCCTGCGGAATAATGGCAAGGCGGCTTCGCAAATCGTGAAGGCGTATCTTCGATATGTCGATGCCATCAATCACCACTTGGCCAGATCGAGCTTCAAGGAATCGGAACAGGGCCAACGTTAGCGACGACTTGCCCGCTCCAGTACGGCCAATGACGCCGATTCGCTCATTGTTCTTCACGTCAAACGAGATGCCTTTGAGAACGGGCGGAAGATCGTCCGAGTAGCCCACAACAAGATCCTTGACTTCCATGTTGCCAGTGGCCGGCCATGCTGCGGGAGGAATCTCGCCACCCAAATCTTCTGTTTCGACCTCGGTGTACTCGATGACTCGCTCAGCCGCATTCATGTCGAGTTCCAAAGAGGCGTAGCCTCGGGTAGCCATGAGCATGTTTCCAGAAAAGTCCAGCGCAAAAGACAATGTGAACCCCGCCAGTGCGGCGTCGACAAACGACGACCCAACCACGATGATGCCAACCACAGTCGTGAAGATGCTACCAATCAACGCCATGCGGAATCCCATCCAGCGATTGAGGGCCCAGTTGTGTACCGAGATTGCGTCCCAGTCGTCGAGCAAGTCGTGCATTCTGCCAACGTATACTTGGGTTTTCTGGAAAGCTCGCAGGGTTGACACGCCAGCCAAGGACGAATTAAAGAGCTCGAAGACGGGCGACTTGGCATTGCTCTCTAGCCGCTTCACGGGTCGTGCTCCGACTAGGAATCGAATCGCCACCAAGGCACCCGCTGCAAACAAGACAAGAGCCAAGGGGATCATGAGGCTAGAGGCCAGCAGAGCAGCCACACAAACACCCAATAGGCCCAATATACGGTAGAACATGAAGCCCAGGTCCATGGTGATTTTGTTGTCGATGATGTCAAAGTCGGCAGTTAGCCTGTTGAGCACTCGGCCAACTGGCACAGTGTCCAACCAGCGCAAACGGGTTCGCAAAATCGTGAAGAGTATCCTGCGGAACAAAGTCCTCGCACCTTTGATGCTCATGATGAAAGACCAAATGAAGCGCAAAGTGCCTATGATGCCGCTAGCAGCTGCAATGGCAACGTAGACCCATAGATAGTAGGACAGGCTGTGCTCGGGTTGGCTCGACGTCGAGATGCGAGATGTCGTGGTGGCCAAGTGTAGAGTACTGTGCTGATAAGACAGGCCGTAGGCCATGCCGATCTCGCGGGATGCATTGGCAGACGCATGTTCCGAGGCTCCTGTCCAAACACGAACCCACCAGTTACGCCCAAGATTTCCTGCTTCGAAGGCTATGAACAGTATTGCGCAGACGCCCCAGTAGAACCACCCACCGCTGCTGCTGAGAAAGGTGCCGTATACTCGGGCTTTGACCTTGCCCTTTTCACGCGCCTCATCCTCGACAAACTGCTTGGCCGTCTTGGAGGGAACCTTTTGTAAAGTGTTTGCACCCTCTTCCAGGTCGTCCATCTCTTCAATGGTGGAGACGTCTTCGGAGTTGACAGCAGTCGCCGTGTCGTCCACGTGAATATCCTGCCGGCTTTGTTCGTGGCTCTTGATCAACTCGAGAGTGCCGTCTTCAGCCAAGTCCGACGTGAGACCGCAATACAAAACGGTACCCTCACCAAGCTCGACAAGGTACTTTGTAATGGGCTCAACCAGTGCAACGTGGTGAGTGACCAGTATTCTCGTTCTGCCCTTGCAAATGGAACCAGCAATGCACTTTTCGAAAATTTGGCGTCCCACATGTGCGTCCACGGCACTGAAGATATCGTCCATGATGAGGATTTCTGCTCGCGAGTAGACAGCACGGGCAAGGGTGAGTCGCCATTTCTGACCACCACTGAGGTTGATGCCGTTGGCGCCGAGCTCAGTCTTGTCGCCGTCAGTCAAAATCTCAATGTCCTTCTTCAAGGCGCAGACGTCAAGAACAGCATCATATCGACTCTTGATAAAGGGCAATCCAAAAAGAATGTTGTCGCGAAGGGAAGCACTCTCAAGCCAGGGGCTCTGTCCGACATAGGCCACAGCACCGGGAAGAATCCAATCGCCGGGGTGTGCCTTTCCGTCATGACGATCGAGGGAGGGCACCGTTGGTGGTACGAATATCTTGCCCTCGATCAAATCCGACTCTCCGAGCAGGGCATTCAGCAACAAACTCTTTCCGCTTCCGGTCTTTCCAGAAATTACAGACAGTTCACCAGCTGGGAATGAAAGGTTTATATTGTTCAGAATGAATCGCTCCTCTTCGGGAACCTCCTCGTCGACAGGCCAGGCAATGGTTGCATTGTCAAAGGCAACGTCGTGACCTTCTGTCAAAGTCTTTTTCATCTCCGGGCCCTTCAGGTACTTGTCTATACGCCTGACAGAGACCAGTGTATCGATAGCGCCGGTGAGAAGTTCGGGAAGTACCGACAAGGATACTTCCAGGCTCTTGAAAATTCCGATGCTCACAAACGCAACAGATGGAGCAAGACGGCCGTTGATGATGGCGTAGACAGCCAAAGATGCGGCAGCCAGAAGAATTGGGCTGGCGACCCAGGAGAAGAACAGAAAGCTGTCCGCTTTGAACACGCTCTTGAGGGATGAGATTTCAATTTCTCTCATCTCAAGAATCTTCTTCTCCCATTGACTCTCGAGGGCAGAAAACTTGATTTGACGCATGCCTAACAATGCCTCGTTTACCACAGCCAACTTATTGTCCCGGTTCTTCATGAGTTTCGTCTGAGCTTTGAGATAGAATCTGGAAGCAATCGCGTTGGCTGGGAGAACAAATGACCAGGCTAAGATACCAGCTCCGAATGGAATCCACCCGATGAGTTGAACGAGGTATCCCGAATAAATCAGCAGTTTTCCGATACTGCTGGCGATAAATTGCTGCATCATTGCGAAATCGGAAATATGCTTTGCGTCCACGCCAACAAGATTCACAATAGCTTGCTTGGATTTCAAGACGCTGTCGTCCTCGTCTCCTTCTTCGTCCATTTTCTTGTCTTCTCCCTTCCCGGAGGCGGCTTCACTGTCCATCGTTTTCTCGGCCGTTTTTACGTTTTTTCGGCGGAGGGACTTTTCAAAAATAAGAGCGGAGAGTTGTCCTCTTACAGGAGCGAAGAGTTTGGTAATTGAAAACCACACAATCCAGCCGTCCAGCCACTATGAACATCAGTCAGTAAGCACATGCCTGATTAAGAAATGCGGTTGAAGCAGTGCATGAGTGATAGGAACTCACTTGTTCGCTCAGAGTGAAAAGACCCATGAGAAATACCAATCTCCAGAGTCCAGGTGGTGCCTCCATGCCAGTATCACGATCCTCCAACAACTGGACCAGCCGAAGCATAGTCCAGAAAGGGCCGATACCGACGATGCACCGAAACACGATGACGAACCATTGTACAACAAGGCGCGCGCCATAAGCCTTGAGTATAGACTGTAGCAAGCCTCCCTGATGATTTGCCTTGATCCAAGCTTGGACGAGGCTCTCCACTCGTATGCCATGATCAGGCCTGGGGATATCTTTGGGATCTAGGTCGCCCTTGCGCTTGGCGGTCTTGATGAGGTCGCTCACCCAGCTCCATGTATATCGACTGAGAACAGAGGTTGACCACTCACTGTCAACCTTTTCCCCTTTGTACAAGACTTCTGGACGGCGAGGTAAAGTTATACATGAGAAGAGCAGTGGGATTAGTACAGCGGCATTGACAATTCGCACAATGAGTTGGGCATCTTTCATCGGAGATGCGAAATTGCTAACGTAGTTGACTTGTGCAATCGCGACAATGGCATTCACCAGGCAGGACAAGAACGCCCATAAGCCCAGATCGTGCGATTTGACAGATGAGTGTTGTGCTTTGATGAAGATTGCTTGCAGGACGATGGCGGCCTAGAGAATGCACATGCAATCGGTGAATGGTTAGCACGGGTCATGTATGCATATATTACAATCACCAGCCGTTGGAGGGACAGCCTTGGTGGTTTTGAGTCCACTTACCCAACAGCCATTGGAGAGCCAATTTTCCAATTCGAGGCCATCCCCGAGGGGATGGAGGATTGACAGTACAGTAACAGCAACTGAGAGACCAAACCCAGTGACGGAGAATACCAGGAGACAAACTTTGGGCTTTGTATTCGAGAAAGCTGCCATTGTCTCTGGCGTACTTTTGCCATCAACATCCTGATAAAAATTGTCGCGAGGCGTACGATCCCGAACTTGGGAAAGCTGCGCAAAGAGTGCCGGCAAGGCAATCAGACCAGTGACTCCTAAACCTGCTGCGGAAAGCGACAGGAGCCATGGACCGGTCATTGTGAGGGCAATTTGGCTTGGCTCCATACGTCCTCTTTTACTTTGAAATTCGACAAAGAATCTCTACAAAGCGCCTCTTGTCCGAGGCTGTCCGTGGATAAAGGAGGCCGCGACAATCACGAGATGGCGCAGAGACAAACTGCCGACTGGCTAAGAATGTAGCGTTGACACAATGGCGAAAAGCAGCTCAATTGTGTCCAATGGCAGAAACCGATGCACGCTCAATCAAGCACAGCGCTCGAGGCGGCGTCGGGCAAATGGAAAATAAAGAGTACAACAGAGCAGTAAGACGGGAAAGACAAGAGAGAATAACAGACCCCAAAGAGCCAGACGTAGCAGCTTATAAGGGGGGCAATTGATGTCGACAGAAGAAAACTCCAACTGCCCTTTTCCCAGGCTGTATGTATGCACAGGTCAACAAGATCACGACAAAGACGGAGGTTCTGTGAGGAGTCACCGGGCAATCCTAGTCTGGTTAACATCTGCGCTCGACGCCACCAACGAATAAGCGGTCGGGTAATAAGCGCCTATTGGAGGAGGCCAGAGCGAGTGCGGGTGATGGCAAGCCAGCCTAGCGAGAGCGACATGAACTTGGTTTGTTTTAGTCCGGACACAACAAGGTTCACCAGGTTGCCTGCAGGCAATGCAACACTGCGCTGTTGGTCGAATGTCAGTCAGGATGAGGGAATGGGTTGATGATGGTCCAGATGATGGTCCAGTCTCAGGCTTTCGTCCTGAGGGCTGCCTTGATGAGGTGAGACGACGCTGGACCGGTTGAGGAAGGAGTTTGAGATGCCACTTGCCTCTGGTGCCACGTGCCGACCTTTGTCAGAGCCTCGTTGTAAAAAATGACTTTTGTTTGAAGCCGAGCATTCATTTGCAGACAGCATATCAAACCCGGGTACTTGGGCATGACATTTCCATTTCTCATGATATTGGCCATTTTTCTTGAACGTACACTTCCCTGTCGAATCGGAAGTGACATTCTGCGTAATACGGATGACGCGACTACGGAGTATGCCATGGGTCATTGGAATCGTGTCTGGTCTGTGCTTGGAACCCCACAATGTCCCTCGTTTCCTTCCCAACATACAGTTCTTGGCGACGGATCGAGCGAAACCCGCGGCAGTTTTTTGACCTTGATGAACTAGTCTCGTTAGGCAGACGTTTCTGTGATCCCCGTCCAAGGTGGGCAAGCGTATAATGTTCTAGCTACTGTAGCCTGCTACTTTCCCTAGGACGGCCGGCGAAGCCGGGCCGTTCAGAGGCGACGTTGTCACTGCAATATTGATGCATGAGATCACGATGCACACATCAGCATGTGAGTCATAAGGCAGGTGAGACTTGCTTGGATGGCTCAGCCGATTGATGACTGACAGAAACAGCGGTGCCGTGTGTGGCGCAGGCCGCCAGTGTCAGATTGGAAACGTTAGTGGTTGCCCTGCCTGTAAGATGACTCAGCAGATGAAGAGGTACTCCCCGTACTTCCGCACTCCGTACAGGAAATACGGCAGGTACGACTTCATTCAAGAAGCCAATTACAGACTCACTGACTCATCAGGCAGATTCAGTTTTTTTTTTTTTTTCAGCGAGTCCGTCTCTTTCTTCCGGGAGGCTGTGAAAGTATTTAGATACACGGACAAAAGAAAGTCGACTGGTGGCATCTTTAACACCCGCTCGGCGTTCACAGCCGATGTTGGACAGCCCGATGGTGGCACAGCAAGTGGATCGGTCCGGGGCCAGCATTCCTTCCAATTGATTCAGCAAAAACACTATTTTTGCTTTCGAGTCGATTGACAGACAGTAGGGACAGGAAACACAAAGGGACAGGAAACACAACGGGCCATCGGAAACAAATCAATGCTTCGACTACTCCGTATCACGAGATGTTTGTTCAAGCAAGCAATTTCCGGGGACGACGTCTGCTAGCAGCCGTGATTTTCGGCTGGCCGCGATCCCAGAATTAAGTGTTGTTGGTAGGAAACCTGTCAGCCTGTCAACCAAAGGACATCAAACCCATATAAATGCATCAAGATGGCACGAACCGAAACGCTGATGGACCAAGTAGGCAGCACGAGGGGCCAGCCTAGGGGGCATTAGTTCGATGCTCTAAAGTTTCCGCCCATTAGTATCACTGACAGGACTTCGTTTCAGGACAATTGACAATGGTCGCCGCAACGAGCAAACTGGACCTTGTACTCCGTAGCTTGTGCATAATCAATCACTGGTAGTTGCCAAAAGTTGCAGTTGGAACCGCAGACATCTCAAATTCATTGCCGTGCACGTCTTACGCGTGCAACATCCAGACAGAGCACGAGCACCCACCCAGCAGCTCCACTTCCACTGCCAGCTGCTCTATATGTAAGCGGTTATGCTTTTGTGTTCAAGTTGTTTTGTGGTTTGTTCAATCTCACCATCGGCTGCATCTTATGTACATGTAATTTTCCAGCCCTGCCAGCTCCTCGTTCTTCTTCAACACAAATCTCCTCCGCCTTTGAGCCTCGGCCTTCAACGTGTACATTGCGTCGTAAGCCTTTGAGCCATCCATGTTCCCGAGTCGCAGCACGCCGCAGCCATTGAGAAGCTAATACGAGTAGCTATACTAGCGCCTACTATCGTACGACGAGAAAGGTACTGGGCCAACCCGCACACACTGCATACCTACGACACGACCGCAGGCAGCCAAGACATAAGCTGGGATCGACGTGTGCCTTCTTTTGATACCGTCCCTCGCCAAGCACAAAACCCGACAACACTCGATTCGACTTCGACTTCGACTTTACTCAACTCCCTCCATGCCTTGCGATAATCTTCCTCCCCAAGACGCGCCTTTGTCAAAATGAAGGCCACGCCGCTCATCATCAATTGGCACGACCAAAACGCCCCCGTCTACTCTGCACACTTCGAGCCGGCTGGGAAGGGTCGTCTTGCTACTGCTGGTGGTGACAATCACGTTCGAATCTGGAAAGTCGATTGTGATGGTACCGAACGCAAAGTCGACTACTTGTCAACTTTGTCCAAGCACAACCAAGCCGTTAACGTGGTTCGTTGGGCGCCGAAAGGTAGGTGTTGGATTGCACAACGACTGAATCCCTCAACATATTTGGCATTGCGGGCTAATCGTATTATCCACGAATCCAGGCGAAACTCTTGCCTCTGCTGGTGACGATGGCAACGTGATCCTGTGGGTTCCTAGTGATGTTCCTCCTTCGAGCTTCGGCGGCGACACACAAGACGATAAGGAATCATGGAGAGCGAAACATATGTGCCGCTCTAGCGGAGCTGAGATATACGATCTGGCTTGGTCTCCTGATGGTGTCCACTTCATCATCGGAAGCATGGACAATATCGCCCGGATTTACAACGCCAACTCTGGTAAGTTGAACGACCATTGAGCATTGCCAAGGCGAGCTGTCGACTTACCCATTGTCAACGAACAGGAACTCTTGTAAGACAGATTGCCGAACACAGTCACTACGTCCAGGGTGTGGCCTGGGATCCTCTCAACGAATACATTGCTACGCAGTCATCCGATCGATCTGTCCACATCTACTCCCTCAAGACCAAGGATGGGCAATACACACTAAGCCATGATGATAAGCCCCCACGACTGGCAAGTCACATCAAAGCAGATCTACCTCCACGACGAATATCATCGAGCAGTCCCGCCCCGCCGGAATTTGGCCACCGAGCTCAGCTATCCATGATTGAGTCCGCCACATCTGTGGGATCTCCTGTACCTTCAGCACCGGGCACTCCAACGTCCATTCCGCTTCCCATGAAACCCCCTAGCGTGATGAGCCATAGCCGAAGATCTTCGTTCTCGTCACGCCGTTCAGCTTCACCCGCTCCGACGCTGCCCCTTCCCGCGGTAATGCCCATGGAAGCGTCACCAAAACCGCAACTGGGTACGAAGAACGCCAGTCTATATGCAAATGAGACACTGACTTCATTCTTTCGGCGACTTACGTTCACGCCTGATGGAAGCCTCTTGCTCACCCCGTCGGGACAATATCAAACCCAGCACCAAGCAGAGAAGGACGCGAAGCCCACATATGAGGTGATCAACACGGTTTATATCTATACTCGTGGTGGCATCAACAAACCTCCGATTGCACATCTGCCGGGGCACAAGAAGCCGTCGGTGGTGGTCAAATGCTCTCCCGTCTTGTATACGCTACGCCAGACGCCTCCGTCTACAAAGCACATCACCATTGACACATCTGGTGACGAAGCGCTACCTCCGTTGCCTGACCCGGTTGAAAAATCGCCCACCGTTGCGTCAGTAATGGAACCACCTCCACCTCCAGCAAGCACGACATCCGAATCTGGTGCCACTCCGTCCAAGGCCCTCAGTGTGGACACAGACGCATCAACACCTGGCCCTAAGCCTGCGTTTGCGCTGCCATATCGCATGGTGTACGCGGTCGCGACCCAGGACTCGGTGCTTTTGTACGACACCCAGCAAAAGACGCCTATTTGCATCGTGAGCAATTTGCATTGTGCCACATTCACTGATCTCGCCTGGTAAGATCCTCCCCTCTCGAGCTCAAGCCTAGCAGCCAGTCCGAGATGCTCAACTAACACGCACACTTTTGTAGGTCGAGTGATGGGCTCACGCTGATCATCTCATCATCTGACGGGTTCTGCTCCAGTCTTTCATTTGCTGTTGGTGAGCTGGGTGAGTCGATCAGAAGCGAAAGTGCGCCAACCAAAGCAAGCTCGACGGCAAACGCGACTGCCTCAACCACAGCAACTTCTACTCAAAACACGCCTACTGCTACGCCGACCACGAGCTTCGCACCGCCCTCTCCCTTTCCTAGTGGCTCACACCACCAACACCTCAACTCGGCGAGCTCGTTTGCTGCTCCCTCACCGCCCGCTTCGGCACCTCCAACATTGCAACGGCCGTCGTCTCCGACCCGATCGAACTCGACGTCTTCAATTGCCACGCAATCTTCTTCGGTGCCTACCGGGGTTATCAGCAACCCGCATCTCATTTCAGGAAGCGTACCAGCTCTGACAGCCACCAACTCAGCCAAAGCTGGCGGGGTTCCGATGACAACGCCACCTGAGACACCAAGAAGCACTGCTGGCACCAAGCGAGACGCCAGTGAGAGCGAGAAGGAAGATATCAAAGAACCTAAGAAACGACGAATTGCCCCAACCCCCGTGGACAAGTCGTCATCGTAATCCCTTTGACGTCCATGTCTTGTGGGCGCAGGCTTCGGTGGACAGTTCGGTCAGGGAAGAGCGAAAAGCTTTTTTTTTATCTGATGTGCCTCCAGACAAGATGAAATGTTTGTGAGACCAGGTATCGTACATGCATGGACTGGCGTTTTGACTTTTGACTTTTGTTCTTGGCAAAGGTGGGCTATTTTGCGGCAGAACAGAATGCCCCTCCTTTTTTTTTTCTGTACTCTACGCAATCTTTGCTTCTTTTCCCCCTCACTCGGATCCGAGGGAACCATGTGTACTTTTTTTTTCTTGTGTCACGGTATTTCATGTTGACCACGATGAATCCGTATCTGGGAGGGTAAAGCATGAAACTTTTATGTGACTGTGGGCACTGGTCCCCTATATAGCTGAATCAAACGAGAATGTTTTTATACTCGGTTCAATACCGGCCTCCATCCTTTTCTCTGTATGAATCCCTCAACGCCCTGGTCACCCAGGATGTCCTCGCCTCGTCGTCCCGTCACCACGCTCCGCTCATACTCTACGCCTCTCACAAGGAGTGGGAACGAAAGGTGATTTACCGGAAAGGAGGCATTTTCAGGGCGGCGAGGACGGCAATTTATCATGACGGGAAACGTTGAAAGCGCGAACCTGTTTTGATTGTAATGTGATGTCTTGCCGAAGGCTTTGGCTTGAGTGACTGAGAATCTAGTTTCCTTGGTTCGGCGTGCATGTGAGGATGCTCCGTTGACGTCGGGGTTTTTTTTTTTTTTTTTTTTGGGGGGAGGGAGGCTGAGTGGCGGCCAAACAGAATGCCGAGGCACCTGGTAATAGGCCCAGAGGAAAAAAGAGCACGTCGTCTGGATGTCCCCACATCTTCACAAGCGAAGCGCAGGCAAGCAAGCAGGCAAGCAGGCAAACCCTTCCTCACACCGGATTCCTCCACGCCTTCCATCATTCACCTCCACCCTTTCAAATTTGCGCTCCAGGCTTGCGGCAAGCTTCGTCTCGCATATCTCCTCCTCATTCCCTCGCTTGTTGCTTGTCTTGCTCGCCGTGTGTCCCGATCAACCTACCGCGTCGGCTCCTCGTCGGGCCACTCCGAAGTCGTCTCGGGGGACTCCATAGCCAAAACGTTCGTGACGTAGCGGGCCCGTCCACGGCCATCTCGCTTCGACAGACCTTTGCATTGCAAGCTCTGCCTCCTCCCCATTACAGCTCTTCGTCCTCTCGGAACGACTCGCGACGATGGCTTCGCCGCCGAAACCTTGGGAGAGACCTGGCGCCGCGGCGGCCACAACCACCAGTATGTTGTCTTTCCACAGGGCGACTTTTGCCATTTTGGCCTTCACGTTGCTGACTTAGCCATCACCGAGTTTTAGCTGCCATCCCTTCAACAACAGCTGCTTCTCCTGTAGCTTCCGCCACTGCATCCACGGCCGCATCATCTACCTCTACTGCTCCTCCCATTCCCGACCGTCCCTCATCTCTCACCTCTTCCGTCAATCAAAACGCCTCTGCGTACAGTCGTGCTGGTGCGATGGGGGGCATGGGCATGGGCATGGGCGTGGGCGTGGGCGTGGGCGCATCACCCTACAGCACGTATGGCAGTGCCTATTCGTCGCCCTACTCGAGTCCGTACTCAAGATTCGGTGGTATGGGCGGCTACGGTGGTGGCATGTATGGAGGGTATGGCAGCATGTACGGCGGCGGCGGCGGCATGTATGGTGGTGGCATGGGGGGAATGAACCCCAATGACCCCAACAGCCTGACGAACCGCTTCAGCAACGGCACAGCGGCGACTTTTCAGATGCTCGAGGGTATCGTCACCGCGTTCAACGGATTCGCTCAAATGCTCGAGAGTACATACATGGCAACCCACTCGAGCTTCTTCGGTACGTTTGACTGCGGCGAACCTCTTCATCTGATGACCACCATTGCTGACCATTGCTAACTACCACACTGTTTTGAACAGCCATGGTCTCGGTAGCTGAGCAGTTTGGAAACTTGCGCGACACCCTGGGTTCAATTTTAGGCATCTTTGCCCTCATGCGATGGATACGGACCCTGATTGCCAAGATTACCGGCCGCCCTCCTCCAGCTGATGCTCTCGCTCTTACGCCCGCTGCCTTTGCACGATTCGAAGGCCGGAACGTGGGCCTTGATGGCACCTCTGGTCCCGCCAAGGCCAGTCGCAAGCCGCTCTTCTTCTTCCTCGCCGCCGCCTTCGGCTTGCCCTACCTGATGTCCAAAATGATCCGCACACTCGCGGCCTCCCGCGAAGAAGAGGAGCGTCGTCTGCAACAACAGGCTCTCGAGCGGCAACAGCCTGTCGACCCATCGAAGCTCGAATTCTGTCGCCTTCTCTACGACTACCTTCCGCAAGGGGCCAATGCCGGCATGGAACTTGAAGCTCGAAAAGGCGATCTTGTTGCCGTTCTTACCAAGAACGACCCCGCTGGCCAACCCAGCGAATGGTGGCAATGCCGCGCCCGCGATGGCCGCCAGGGCTACCTCCCCTCCACATATCTCGAGGTGCTGAAACGCCCCGGACAAGAAGTCAAGAAGATCAAGGCTGCTCCCGGCGATGGCAGCCGGACCAACTCGATGACAAGTGCATCAGAACCTCTACAAGAGGGCAGGAAGGAGTATGCTACCGCTGATGGCATGCAACGGAGTCACTTTTACTCATAGTTTTGCGAGACGCTGAAAAGAGGTTCAATGGAGCAGGGCAGGGCAGGGCAATCGGGGGCAATGGATGAAACACAACAACACCACGCATGGAGCAAAATCCCCCCCACCCCTTTGCTTGTCAATAGGTCTTGGGCACTCGGATCACGAGTTGCCCATGTGGTTGGATGTGAAGTGTTTTTTTGCTTGCAATACTGGGCCGAGCGAAGCATTTTTCCGCAATCGACAAAGCGTATATTCTCAGCGCCGGCGAGCGTTCGTGTATCTATCAACAATTGAAGTACATGGTGCCCGAGACACGGAGCAAATTGGCGGGAAATAAGTGTGTTAATGCCCATGTCCATGGTACGCTTTTGCAGACTCTCTTGTATTCAACTCCATCTCGGGTACGATACCGCACAGCCTGGAAACTCCCAACCTGCATGTTTGCCACTTCTCATGAGGGTAGGTGGCCGTCCGTCCTTGATTCTAAGCCCATGACAAGCAAATTCTCTTTGGTCTTATATGTATTTGCGTGTGACATAGCAGACAGAAATATAGCCATTTTTCATGAGTCACCTACGTAGTCACAGTTGCTTACGAACAGTAGCAGGCAGGACCGATGACACCACATCGGGCTGACGAAGAATGATTGTCCACATCACGACAGTTTGGATCGTGGCTGGACACTCCTCGCCATTTACCCCTCTGCTTCATAGGCATTGGATCTATGCTTGGGCTGGAACTCGAAACCCGGGTGCACTGGGCCAAGGTACATTTCCCTGGCAAAGGTGAGCCACTGTAACATAAGAATGGAGGGAGTGGAGGGAGTGGAGGGAGTGGAGTGGTGTAGAGAAGAAGGGGAAGAGAGAGAAAGAAACATACGTGATTTTGATCCAGTCCTTGTAGTTGCCGCTTGCCATCAACGTTTCCAACTCATTGCGGCCCACGTACGCGGGAGGACGATCGTTCAAACTGGGGGGTAGGTATTCCAGCAGCCCGATGGGGATGTATCGATGCGCGAAGCTGAGCCACTCGAGGAGGAAGCGGCGGGTGAGGCCTACGCCGACCTCGTCCGAGCCCCAGACGTCGAGGCCGTAGCGGACGAACTTCTCAATGTAGGTAAGGCGCTCGGTGGCGGACTTGTCGAGGTACTGGGCCTTTCCGATCTCTTCGAACAGCCAGGGCTTGATGAGAGCGCCGCGGCCAATCATGACGGTGTCGACGCGAGCCTTTTCCACGTGTTCTTGGTACTCGATGTGGGAGTAGCAGTCGCCGTTGCCGAGGAAGTAGAGGCGGCCGTCTTTGGAGTTGGGGAGCGTGCTGGGGTCTGGCTCGGCGGCCGTGTCCGTCAGGGCGTCCTTCTGCTCGTTGTATGTCTTGATGAGGGCGGCGCACTCGCCAATGTAGCTCCAGTCGGCGCGTTTGGTGTATCGCTGCTCGCGGCTGCGGCCGTGGAGGGTGATGGCTGCGCAGCCCGGGGCGCCGAGACGTTCGCGGTGCTCACGGGAGCCGAATGCTAGCTTGCCAATGACGGAGGGGGCCGTTGGGCGAGAGCTCTTGACGCCAGTTCGTATCTTGGCCGTGATGGGGATCTCGCCCGACATGGCGTTCATGCCGCGGATCATGCGCTCGAGCTTGCCTTGGGCCTCGAGGAGGGCTGAGCCTCCGCCAGACTTGAACACCATGTCGATGGGGCAGCCGCAGTTGAGGTCGATGAGACGCAGATTGGGACAGAAACGGTTGAGGGCGTCGGCAGCTTTGGTGACGATCCAGGGTTGGTTGCCGGAGATTTGGGCGCCAAACCTGATATCCCGCGAGTGATCGTAATCATCAAAGACAAAGTTGGTCTCGCTTGGCTTGAAAGCTGGCGGCGAGACTTCTGATTCATGTGCTCTGAGCAATGTCCAGTCAGCCTTGGTGCCCTGGAGAAGAGGCATGCTCATGGCCATCTCCGAGTACGTCAGCTCGCATCCCATCTCGACGCAGAGTCGACGGAAAGGCAGATTGCCCTGGGTGGTGAGGGGGGCCAACGCCGGTGTTTCTGGACCAAAGTACAGGCGCCGCTTCTCCGAGGGCTTGAAAGGAGGATCGACATATCGGGCTCGAATGTCGTCGATACTCTCTGTGGACTGGTCCTTGCGGCGCTGGTGAAATTCGTTGTTGATGTTGGCTTCATCGTTCATCCACTTGATGTATTCGTCTGCCTTGGTAAAGTCGATTCGTTTTCGGTTCAGCTCAATCTTGATGGACATATCAACATTATTGTATACTCCAGGGCGGCGTTCGTCTGTTCCATCACCGCCAGATACTTTGACACCTTTGGTTCCATCCTCTCCAGCGAACTTCTTTTCATTGGACTTGTCGATGAGAACCAGCTCTTTGCGTCCATCCTCGTGCTCAACCTCCTTCATGTGGCTTCTGACAAATCTGCATTTCCAGCCGGAGAAGCAGGTGCCATATTGTTCGAAAACAGGGCACTTTCCATCGAAAGCTTCCACATCGCCACGACGTCCATCCTCGAGATACTTGCGTACATCGTGTGACATGCGGCATTTGTCGCCATACTTGCATTCGTGAGGAGAAAACTCAGAGTACAGTGCACGGCTGTTGCAGAGCTGAATGGCATCCCGGGAGCTGCCGAAGCTACGCTCGGTATTCTGGCCCTTCCTTCTCTTTTCCTTCTTGCCCTTCTTGCCCCTGGGACCACCGTCTCTGTCTTCTCTCGAGTCTCTCGCATCTCCGGTATTACCCCCCCGGCCCTCAGCGGCATCATCATCTACATTGTCTGATTTTGAGTTTCTATTGGTAGACACTTCGATGATGTATCTTGAAACACGTTAGCTTCGGGTAGACTTGTTCGTGTTTTCAGGCCACAAACTCACTCCTTTTTGATTGGAGCCAAACCAGCACGGCGATCGACGGTCCCATTTGTGCCAGCCGGGGGTGCCTCGCCATTTCCATTTCCATTTCCATTTCTATTTTCATCGGCATGTTGCGAGTTTGAGCTGTTTTCGCTTGCTTTTTGGCCATTGCTCACATCGTTGGAGCCAGCCGGATCATCCATTCTAGGTCTTTTCGCGGCCCTTTCCTCGGAATGCGAACCGTCGTTTTCATGTGAGAGGGGGTTTGCAAGGTCTGTAGGCATCGGGGCATCGAACTTATTGTAACCCTTGGCCAAAGCTGCTGGACCACTGCCAGGCTGGGCTGAAAGAGCTTGGTCCTGGCCAGCCATTTTGGTGTCACCGTTATCAGCCATTATGGTCTATGCATGAGAAAGGTACTTGGGATCTGCAGAAGCTTGAAGCTGATGCCTAGTCAATCTCTGACAGTGATACTACTGCCTGCTGGATGAGGCAAGAATGGACCTGGGGCAACTGTTTTGTGCATGCACAGAACAGTTTTCAAGGCAGGATTACGAGTTTGAAATGTCTGGTCAAGAATTCGGTAGAACTTTTGACTTTAGTACAGATGAAGACAATGGTGTTTTGGGAACATCCTACCATGTACGTCCGTATGAAATTTAGAGATGAGTCTGGCTGGTGGAGATAAAAATTTCCACAGTCTGGCGCAATTGCCAAAAACGGGCCGTCGGTAGGCAGGCTTTCGTAAACCCCCCGAGGGACACTGTCCACAGCTGCCAGCCCCCCCCCACTCACTTGTAGCGTACTGGATGGACACTTCTGGACAACCCATCTTCTTTGTGGTGTGGTGAGTAATTTTTTTTTTTATCTTGGGGGACTGGGACTTTTGTTCTATCATTTGGAGGTTTCTAGCAAGATCCATTGCCTCGAAAGCGATAAAATCACCAAGTAGAACTCAGCATCTCCTCCTACTAGTTGACACGGCATGGTGGGGTGACGGGTGACGGGTCCCTTCGCGGGGAGCCTTCAATGTTTATTTATTTCAGGCTGAGTTTGAGAGATGAGACTGGCGGGGGATCATCAACGAACGACTTGGGATAATAACGAATGGCCCATGACCTGCTCTTCCATCCGCCATCCGCCATCCGCCATCCGCAACCCTTTTTCCCGTCAAGCCTCTACTTGCATTAAACTCCTCGCCAATCACCAAGCTCGCCAATGCCCCGCGGGCCGTGAGCTTTTTGCTTGCGGTGACGACATGTCCGACGCCGGCAAATCATCTCGCTCCCCTCACAAGTCGGTCAAAACCAAGCCCATTCGGCCAAACAAGCCCGCCACGAATGCCTCGCCCGACCAATCTCAACAAAAAAAGACTACATCCCGCGACTCAGACGACTCGGAAGATGAGCAGCCCGAGTCTGCGCCCTTGCCGCGTAGCCACACACCGGGCCATCTAGCAAGTAAAAGCATCAATCATCGACGACGGAAGCCGTCCGACCTCTCTATCCGTCAGCGCTCCCAATCAGCCTCACAAGTAGCTTCCAACTCCGGCTCAAGTACATACGTCGCATCTTTGCCGTCCATTTCAAATGGTGCTGATCCACCGGCTGAAAGCGAAGAGAGTGAGAAGAAGCAGCCGTCTGCCTCACGCACCATTTCCTCTCGAGGTAGCCGAAAGACCCTGACTGCGTCTGCTACAGCTCGGCAGACCACGAAAATCACCAGACCTCCCCGAGGACAGCATGTACCCTTCCCTCCTTTGCCCGATGCCGAAAGTGCCCCCGATGTTGAACCTGCTCCAGCATCTGGCATGTACTGGTCCAAGGCATTTGTTTCCGGATCACCACACTCGAACTTGCGAGCTCACACGACCACATTGATTGGATCAAATATCTACATCTTCGGCGGCTGTGATGCAAGAACATGCTTCAACACGGTCTACGTTTTGGATGCCGACGCATTCTACTGGTCGGCGCCCCATGTGGTTGGCGAAATCCCGATGGCCTTGAGGGCCATGACCTGCACAGCGGTCGGCAAGAAGCTGGTTGTATTTGGAGGCGGCGATGGCCCCGCCTACTATAATGACGTATACGTTTTAGACACGTTGAACTTTCGATGGACCAAACCTCGTATCCTGGGAGACAAGATCCCCTCCAAGCGAAGAGCTCACACAGCCTGCTTGTATAAAAATGGTATCTACGTGTTCGGGGGAGGGGACGGCGTCAGAGCCCTCAATGATATATGGAGGCTCGATGTCAGCGATCCCACCAAGATGATCTGGAAACTCATATCTGGTCCCGAAAATGCCGTTTCGAGCAGCGGCACGGAGACCCGTCCCAAGGCCCGTGGGTATCACACCGCCAACATGGTAGGCAGTAAGCTCATCATATTCGGTGGCTCCGACGGCCGCGAGTGTTTCGACGACGTTTGGATCTATGATATTGAGACACATGCATGGACATCTGTCAATATGCCCATGACGTATAGGCGTTTATCGCACACGGCTACCATAGTAGGCTCCTACCTATTCGTCCTAGGTGGTCACGACGGCGATGAATACTGCAACGATGTGCTGCTGCTCAACCTGGTGACCATGACGTGGGACAAGAGAAAGGTTTATGGCAAGCCGCCGAGCGGCAGGGGCTACCATGGGACGGTACTCCACGATAGCAGGTTGTTGGTGGTTGGGGGTCTTGACGACGACGAGGTGTTTGGGGATGTATTCATATTGGAGTTGGCAGTGCATGCGTATTATTCCCAAATCAGCCATTTCACGATTGAAGTTTGAGCAATGGGCGATGTGCACGAGATGGAGCACGGTGCGGCTGTTGTTTCACAGGCAGATTTGATGTTTATCTTGGATGGCTTATGAGCAACGAGTACACACGTATGACTTGGATGAACGAATAACAACACGCATCGAGCGGAAGTCTTGTGACGAATCGTGCCTGTGTAAGACGTGTCACAATCAAACACCTCGATTAGGATATACGGCTTCTCTGTAGTCTCGACGTCTTCATGGCCTTGGCACGTGTGATGTGATGGATGAATGACCATCTTAGAAGGTGGTTGACTCGAGGTAAAGGGGGGCTACATACAGCAAGCACCCGAGGATGAATCAGCGTCAAAGCCGAGTATGGATCTCTCCTAAGCTTCGAAAATACGCACGATGAGAATCTCATCTTGGCAGCCTTTGTAGGAAACACGTTCCCTTTCAAAACTATCTTGGATCTCAGGAATGTGCGCATCTTGATGCACTGGGTCTAAACCTCCACGCATGATTGCGTAAATGTCACCTACATATATATATATATACCCTGCCAGGGCCTGCGTAATCGAGGGCGAGAGCATGATCATGTATCATTCCGAAACAACGGTGGAGGGAGAAACAGAGATTGACATGCTATGCCAATTTGATCATTCCTTCCCCCCTGTCCCGTGCTTTCCGAGTGACAAAAGCATACATGTGCTGGTTTGAATTAAACCACGATGCCAACTCAACTTGACGTGTTTGTGCTTCTAGCAGTCGAGCCAACGTTGCTGGCGTGCGCCAACAAGAATTTGCAGCATGTGAGGGTAAGTTTGCAGGCTTTAGTCCAGCCATCATCTTGCGCGATACCCAATTTGATGCTCACGTCGCCAATCTTGTCTCCTTCAATTCTGTACGGCAAGCTGAGCATGTTGGCTGATCGTTCAGTTTGACGCTGCACATGGGCACCAAGCTGTCGTACGAGTTCCAAAAAAGCAACCATGGCATTGTCGAATTTACGGTGCATAAAAGTCAGGCCCAAGGGCATATCCCCGGAGCTGAAAAGTTCAAGAACATGCTTCTTGGGAGGTGCTTGCATGGCTCCATTACCGAGTCTGCTGGACGAGGGACTTGGTACATCGTAGCGAACAATTTTCGATGTGCTACCCATGGGCTGCGGATCGAAGCCGTGGAACTTGTAATCCAGCTTCTCTGCTACCGTGACGAGAAGCAGAAGGGCATGGCCCCACGCCGCATTAATCTCTGGCCAGTCAACTGGCTTATTCGACAACCTCCCCAGACGAAGCCCGTTGATTGTAGCAAAGCTGCCGTCGTGGCTGATGCAAAAGGTGTCGTTGTACACGTTGGACCGCTGTAGCTTTTCGAGAAGCTGCGAGTCGTGGTTGTACTTGGCGTTGATGCTATCTCGTTCTGCCTGGAAATCGGCCATCTTGGTGGCGAAGGCGTTTCGTTCCCTCCAAAACAACTCCTCTTCCTTGTCGAGCTGACGGGATTCCTCCTCGAGGGCTACTATTTCCTCGTCAAGCGCATCCTTTTCAACCTCTAGCTTCTTCAGCTCGTCCATTGCCACGGCTCTGTCCCTTTCTGCCCTTTTCAATGCATCCTGTCGAGCTTTGATCTCATCTGCACTTGGTCTCTCTGTTTTGACCTGTCGAAGATACTTCACGTACGCGTCTCGCTCCTTGATCGATGCCTCCAGCTTTCTTTGCAGCCCGTCGACCAGCGAATCGGTGCACTCCACACATACAGGGTGGTCGATGTCGGATCTCGACGACAGAATCTCGAACAGTCTGTTAACTCTCTCCGTCTCATCGCTTATTTTCGACTGCTGGTTGTTGGAGACAGGCTCTTGCGCCGAGCTTGATCCTCGTAGCTCTGATTTTGGGGGCGCGGGAGGCTCTTTGACTGGTGGTTGTGGGTGACCAACTTGCGACTCGGTGAGGTATATGAAAGACATGGTCGAGTCACGCGGCTGGCCTCCATGGTGTCTCTTGAACGTCGGGTGATTTGATTTTTGGGATATTTGGTCGTAAAGTGACTTTCTTGCTTGCTCCTGCGATGGAAGAAGTGAGGATCGGGGCTCGGCCGGTCGTTGGGAAGCTGCCGGGGTTGTGGCGGCTACGAATATATTTCTGCATGAGAATCTTGTCGGGACTATGCCAAGTAAGATGGACTTACATATTAAAAGATCGTATGCCGCTGGGTTTAGGCCTTCGAGAGAGCCATCGAGCTTGAGTGGCTGCCGACACTTCTGGCAGAACATTGTGATTACGATGTGAACGTTTCACCGAACATTTGTCTGTCGGAATTTCGTAGAAAAGGGTGTTCTGAACTTGGACAAGTCCGATTCGTTCCGGAGAAGGGTTGTTTGAGGAAGCTCAACAACATGGATTGAAAATTGCGGAGGCAAAGGGACTTGCGATGCAATGATGCAATGCTGCAAAAATCAATGATGTGTCACTTTGCCGATCCACCAAAGGCCGGTCCGGTCCGACGTCAGATGTGCGCGACGGGCACGGCACACGGTCTTGTCTGGTGTGCACAGCCCAGTCCGCCACTTAACGCGCGCCATGGCTGGTGGCTGCAGCAACACGACGCGTCTGGTCCAAATGTTGGTCTCGGCCACTTTAATGTGAGACCACTTTCTTCCTTCTTTTCACCTTGGGAGCCAGACCCATGCCTTCAACACCGATGCAAACGACACCCAATTGTGCAATCACACTCTTCTTGAGCACACATGAACAAATGTATCGCAACTTCAGGCTGTTACAGGTTTAGACTACACGCACCACATGGGGGCCAATGGAACCCCCAGTCAAGCGGCGGCGACTGGGCGAGCCACTTCAATCGTGGGACGACAACGAAGAAGAAGAAGTTGAGGACGACTGGGAGGAGTATGACGGCGACGATGATACCGAAGCAGCGCCGGTTCAAAAACGACGAGGCTCTGTCGAACGGGACGATGGGTATCAGCTTGCTATTGAAAAGGCCTATGCTGATGATCGATTTCGAGCCACAATGGCCCACATTTTCGAAAAATATGGCCGCGACTTTGAAGGCATTGGCGATGAGATTGATCTCTCCACTGGTGAGATAGTTGTCAACAACGGCCACATCCAAAACATGCGTCACGAGGTCGACGTCGGAATTCCTGGAGAAGAAGCCGATTATGAGTCGGAGTCGGAAGAGGTCGAGGACGACGAAGACGGAGACCTCAGCGATGAAGATGATGTGGAAGAGGAAGAGGGAGAGGATAGCGTTCTTCTCAAGGACTCGACAGATCATGAGATGGCAAAATCTGGTTCAAAAACAGTCGATGAAAATGATGTTCAAATGGAGGCTTCAGTCGACAACCAGCCCTGGGCGACCGACACCGACGACACCGACGCTATGCCGGACTACATGCAGTTGCAAGGGCCGTATCCTGATCCAGATGCTTTGGACGGTATCCCCGGATACAATCAAGGAGGAGCGGCTGAGGATGGCCCCAGTCTGATTTCAGGACTATATGATGGTGGTGGTTTGCGGTATGCATCTTCATTGGGACCCTATGGCTCATCCCCGTTCGCCCTTGGGCCATGGGAAATGCTGCCGCAAGTTCAAGAGGGATGCGACTTTCCTAAGCCCAGCGGCCTTAGCTCCGCATGGGTTGCTGATTACCGCTACCGAGAACAGCCCTCCATGCCAATGCACTCCAACTTAGCTTCGCCAAGATCATGCGGCAACTGGCCAAAGTCCATGGCTTCTCCAGAAGCTTACAACTCCAAGGATATTGAGATGGAGGATAGTGGTAATTCCGCCAACCTCTTTGAGCAACACCCGGAGGAAGCTTCCGCGTTGTCTGCAGAAGGCAACCAAACAGCCGTATCCGGAGAGGTACGCCTTGGTATCCAAGCAAAGTCACCAATTCGTCACACAAGAACACCCCATATAGCTTCCGTGAAGGATAGCGACACGGTGGAGGATCCTGTTTTTTCAGCAGGGGACTTGGAGGCTTCTTCACAGACGGGTGACGACGCACCCGTCTCGAACCAAGCACATAAGCCAGAGGCATCGAACAGAGTTATACCAGATTCCCAGGATACTTGCCCTTCTCAAGAGGATGATGCAGTCCCGCCCACCGCCCCGACAGGTGCTCGGGCTTCGTACAATAAACCTTCGCACCAAAATTTCGATTTGGCATGTATGCTATCAGATGACGAAACGCCGTTATTCACTCTGCCTCCTGGCGTAACGATCAACAACCATCAGAAGAAGGTGGTTGGGTCAGTCGCAAATCCAGCAAGTGTAGGCATTTCCGGCATCAGCTCCGATGATGCAGCAGTGAAACGTGGGCGAGGACGACCTAGGAAATATCCCCGTCCCGATGGCCATGGCCAACAATCAGACTCGAGTCTGCCAAAAAAGCACAAATCAAGGTTCAAGGTTCCTGCGCCAAATGCATCCGCAACGCGGATCGACCCAGTTTCCCGGAACAGTAGCATTCCGGCTCAGCCAACCTATTTCGTTCCTCACATTTCAAGAATCCCGACATTTGCGGCAGCAGATCAATCTGAAGCTGAGTCTGGTACGAAAAGAAAAAGAGGGCGGCCTCGAAAATCAGAGACAACTCAGCAGCAAGCACAACAGCCATTTATGCATTATCCAGCCCAAATGTTCGGACAGCCATACTTTTTCCCGCCTTTCCAATTCGGCTTCCAGCCGCAATCTTTCCATCATCCTTTCCAGACCACGATGCAGCAGCCTTTCCAGGCTTTCCAGACATTTCCCCCGCAGATGGCGTATCAGCCCCTTCAGACTTCATTTCCTCAGCAGCAACCGCTCGTGCAGTTACAGCAGCAAATGATCCAGCCGCCAATCCAACAGTTACTCCAGCAGCCCCCTCCACAGCCCCCTCCACAGCCCCGGCCGGTGCCAACTGGCGAAAACCCCCAACAGGAGGAACCAGTGAAGCGGAAACGCGGGCGGCCTAGAAAATACCCGGTTGGATACAAACGGGTACGAAGAAAGGTGCAAATACCCGGGCTGCAAAATAGCATGACGGCACTCCTGAGTGGGCATCCTAACAGAACGCCAGTAACCGAGGATGCTTGGTATGGCGTGGCTCGACGGTTGGCACATGACATTTCATCGCTGCAAGGCGGATACTTTCTCAGCAATGGGTTCCAAATGCAAACACAAACATATGAGCCCGGCACAGAGAGACCCTGTTTATCACCCAAGAATCAATTTGATGATCCTCCATCTGAGTCTGCTTCTGAAGGAGAGCTGGAACCACATGACACCGGTCGGATTACGGAATTGTTGGACAACGCCAATGACGCAATGTCTTCCAAGCCGCCATCTGGAGATACTCATCAAGCCGATGGTTCAGAAACCTTCGAAGACTCAGAATGCTCAGAAGACTCGGAATCTCCTGGATTGACCGCAAACGATGATGACGCTGGTTTCGTAATCATGGAATCGCCAAAGAGTGTTGCCCAATCTGTTGAACCAACTCCTTCGCCACCAAGTCCACCGATGAGTACTCGAAGATCGTCTCCGTCTACGAGAGAAAAGCATTCTGCAACCACCCCCACCCCCGTACGCAACATAGGTAGCCGAACTCCTACGCCAATACAGGCTTTGAAGAGTCGTACACCTGTATCGCATAACTCAGACGCATTCGATCTCCCCTCGTCTCCGATGTCTAGACATATACGCACCGGATTGTCATCGAAAGCAAGTATCGTTGAGGCCGCATATACCGAGCCAACAGACTTTGAGGAAGAACTCATTTTGCCAGTCGAAGATGATGTGTCAGATTTCGCTCGAGACGGCGAGGCTCCGCCGGTCGATTCAGCTGATATGCAATCTTTATTGCCGAACGAGACTCTTGCAGATTCACCTACAGAGCCCGTGGCATTCATGGATGTATCGTCAGTGACAACACCAAGTACGCCAAAGTCGAAGAAGGCAAGCTCTGCGACATTTACTCCTCAAGGGCTATTGAAAACCCGCTCTCCAACTCCATTGACGGATCCAGATGAGATTTTTGCTCCATCTCAGCCGGGGATGGATGGGATACCTTCGCCTAGTGCTCGAACTCCGACCGCAAGCCCCTCTCTTTTCGTGTCTTCGCCAGTTCAGACAGCGCCTCGAACACCAGATCAGCCGAGGTCGAAACTGGCCGCAACAGTCACTCGGCAATCACCTCTACCTCGCGCAGCTATGGTGCCGAGGTCCGCCGAGCGTTGCACTCCTATCTTCCTAGATGTCAAGCGCCTCCCTCCGAAGTGGCCTAATATGACAGAGAAGCGAACCATGGGGGAACTGAAGCAAGCCATAATAGCACCGAAAACAAAGGCACACGACTCCAGATCGCAAGGACCAAAGCAAATGTCATTGAAATTGATGCTCGGCCAGGTCATTCCAGACAAGCCCATCGAACGAAAAGAGGACATCCGGCCATCCTCGCCCACGGCAGAAGCAAAACGATACTCGTCACTGAAGGTCCCAGGGAAAAAAGTGTCGACGACATCGAAAACATCAAGACAGCTTGTTCCAGAGGCCGACATGACCAAAGACAAAAAACGTCACAGATCACGGCGTTCGCTACTTTCTTTAGTATCGGGCAGTGCCAAGGACCAAGAAGGCGATGATGATGAAGACGAGCTCGGCAGTCCAGTCCAGTCGAAGTCGTCGTCGTCTTCTAAGCCCCCCCGATCCTTCATCGCGAGTAAAGTGGGGGTGCACAGCACTCGAAAGATTTGGAAGTCCACACCTCGTACGACGGAAGACCCTGTACGGCCCGAAAGAGAAAGGGCAAAAGAGAGGAAGAGCAAGAAAAAGAGACGGCACACGGAGGGCTCCGTCTCAAAACGTTCAGGGCCTGCTACGTCGGATGGTAATAATAACGGTCAGGAATGTGGTGTAGATGGATATACGTGTAACCGAGATTTCTGCTTCACATGTCTGTGAGCTTGGACATTCAAGCATGTCGATGCGAAGAGTAGCATGTTGGCGAAGCTTTGTTGGCCCCGTTTGATAGTGATACCCGACACAATAACATGTTTTTCATGATTCCTCTATTTAGTTCAATTCCATGAACTGGTGAATCTTTGTATCTTTACTGGTGTAATAATGCGTGCGAACGAGCCTGGTTTCCCCGTCGCAAAAGTCATGATATCGAAAAATGACGCCATATAAGAGAGACAATGAAAGTTATCAAGATGTGGAGCAGAAAAACATGCGATAACACTCTGGCTACGCCTATGGAACAGAATATGCTGGTTCCGTTCCATGCACGCCAAAGCACATGAGAATAAAATCATTGGATTGCTTGCACTTGAGGGTGGTACTAGGGGGGGAGGCACAGTCTACAATGTCCAGCGATGGCGACGTCATGTCTGCTACGATACCGTTCTTTCCAATAAATTATTAACATGACGCTGCTTCTAAGGAAAAGTAACAAGACCGAGACTTCCTTGAACATCCCAGCGCAAAAAGAACAAAGGGAAACAAAGACTGGACAAAAAGACTAAAGACCTAAACTATGTGCTCTCTGTCCTCTTTCCCCTCCCCCGCCATAGCATTATTTCAATTATTGATTCCAATGAACGCCATCGAGCCAATCCCTCACCCGCTGTGGAACATTTGTGGGTTTGGTTTAGATTCATATTCTCCTCATTTCGTGATAGTTGATTGTGTGTAGTTGTAGTTGTAGTAGTAGTTGTTGTTGTTGTTGTTGTCTGTGTGGTGACCGTGATGCCTTACATTATATCCCGCTCTCCCTGAATGAAACGTTGGCTTTGGGATATTCGCGTTTCGACACCGTCGCCTCTCGTGTCGAACGGATAATTTGGGCCAGGCCATCCCTCGGTCTGGCGTGTTCCAAGGGCTAACAGGATGTGGACATGGCCAGAGGAAATAGGAGTGAGTTGGACCAGAGACGGCGATATAGACCATACTCTTCATTGCTACCTCGGCGGTCGCTTCACGACTTGTGTGTTCCGCTGGGGTCAGCCAGGTGGCGCTTAAAAACCTCGGGGTCCCGCACAGGGTCAAAATAAGGATGGCCCTGAGCCTCCTTGGCAGTGAGTCGTTCCTGCAACATTTGTATCAGCCAAACTTCATTTTGTCTTTTGTATTGGCATTCACACCGACTCACTTGATGGTCATATCGCAGCAGCTTGTCGAGGAAGTCGATGGCTTCATTAGAGACAAAACGCTGGTTCTCAGACGTCACGAAGCTGTGCCAAGGCTTCTTCTGGAATCGCCCGAGGATATCGTCGTACTGAGAATCCAGCTCAATCTCGTATTTGTCTAGGTAGTCAAAGAGCTCGTCGGTTCCCAAGACTTTTGCGATCTTGACCAGTTGGTCAGAGTTGCTGTTGCCATGGAAAAATGGTTCTTTCCTGAAGATCATGGAGGCAAACATGGCTCCCAAACTCCACATATCCAAGCTGTAGTCATACTCTTGGAAGTCCACGAGTAGTTCTGGGCCTTTAAAGTATCTTGAAGCCACTCGCACATTGTACTCGGTACCAGGGTGGTAGAACTCGGCCAGGCCCCAATCGATAAGACGCAGCTACACGGCGGGTGAAAGTGTCAGCAAATACCACATCATTAATCCCAACATCCCCACTACCTCCCCACTGGTAGGTAGACCTACCTTTCGGTTCTCATGATCGATCATAACGTTATGAGGCTTTACATCTCGGTGCATGATGCCCTTGCTGTGGCAAAAATCAAGAGCCTTGAGCAACTCGTGGATGTAAAATCGCACGTCGAGGTCGTTGAATTTCGGATAGAGGCTACGGAAATCGATGTTGTTGACATATTCGAAAATCAAAGATGGAGTTTTACTCTGAAGTTGGAAAGATTATACGTTTCAGTAAAGGGCCAACAATAAAAGAAAAGGCCTGGGGCAAGAGCTCTGACCTGTGAGTCTCTGACCACGTCCAGCAACGCAACAACGTTCGGGCCTCCGGCCAAATTCTGGAGAATCTTGATCTCTCGCTTGATCTTCTTCTTCTTAACAGGCTTCAAGACCTTGACGACACACTTCTGGTAGTTGACGACGTTGATACCTTCGAAGACCTCGGAATATTTGCCCCGACCTATGTTGCATCGCGGTGGGATTAGTCACGCATGGCAAACAAGACGTGCCGACGCGAATGAACATACCGATCTTCCTCACAACCTCATAGTTCTCCAACGCACCCCAGCCTAAGTGCGGCACGGTGTTAGTAAGAGTCACAGCCAGTAAAATCGCGACTTGTCATGGACGCACTGATGTTGACGGAATCGTAATCCCAGTAGCTGCGGGGCATGTTCTGGTTGATATCTGCGTAGACGCGCGCCATGATGCCTCAGCGCAGAGTGTGTCGCGGTCCTCGCGACACCAGAATTAAATCAAGGGTTTCGGGGTTTCCGGTATGAGAGGGATGGCCCGCGCAAGGCCTGGCCGACGAAGATGCTCGCGATAATATTGGACGTCTGGCGGCCAGATGATGGGTCGAGGGCGAAATCGAGGTGGGATGGGCCCCAGCTGTTGCTCGACTTGCGTGTGGCCCCGGCCCCACTTGTGCTTTCGTAATGGGCTACAATTGGCAGTTCATGGTTTTCTTGTACTCCGTATGTACACATACAAATGAGAGTCCAATGCCATCGCAAACGGTTAGAACATCTCTACATATCACGGAAGCAGGGGGGGTTGCGGCAAGTATTAATACAGCTTAATTATCTCGCATGCAATCATGATCATCATTAAGTAAACATTAGCAGCCGAGTTCTCACAGCTCGCAGCTCGAACTCTCAATCATTTCAATCATTTGTCTGGACACGCAGCATGTATGTTCCTTATTGCCCCGAGCTGCATTTGCCAAGAGAATTAGACTTCAGTCGGGAATATATGGCTGGCATTTATCGAGTCAGCTATTACTGGTGTGCAGCGAAAAGGGTGAAATGAAAGACCAAGCCAATGATAGTGAACCTCAGAGAGAAGATTATTTTACTCGTCATGCCCAGAATCAGCGTCCATCCTCACTTGAACCAAATCAAGTAAATCATCTGTACGATATCCAGATCGGACTAAGGATGACGATACAAGTGTTTTCATCATGTAGGTGTATTGGAGAATGAATGGAGCAAAGAAGCGTTTGCTTACCTATTGAAGGAACAGCAAGAAGTGATGGAACATGGACTGATTTAGTCGTAATTGAGAGAGTCCAGACCTGCGTCAACGACGTCCCAGGTCCGCTTCCTCAGATCTGGTTTAGGTTCATACCCAGCATGTCTCCCGCCTTTTTTCATCATCATCTTCTTCTTCTTCTTGACGCCGCGACTGCTGTGTGCGTGTGCATCTTGAGTAGATGCGTCCATTGACCCATTCCTTTCAGCACTTTCGGGCTCGGAGTAAGCCTCTGACTTCGAAGCCTTGGCCTTTTCTTGCCGTTTTTGAAGCTCCCTCAACTCAGAGTGTCGAAAGATCTCGATTTGCTCATCAGTCAGCGTACGTTTGACGCCGTCGTGGTAGAATCCCAGGTCGTCTTCGTCTTTCCAGCAATGAGGGTGATAGAGAATGGGCTCCTCGCCTTTTGGTGGTAGATTTGTAAACGACATAGCGAAGTTGGTCACGGCATCAGCAGAGAAATGGCTTTGATGAAAGGCGATAGCTTCATTCTAGCACAAGTCAGGTTGCGTGAAAAGCGAACAGAGAGATTCACGGATATTATCACCTCTGAAATTTTCAAATTTGCCGCCAAAACTTGCCATTGTAAACGACCTCCTGCTGTCATGTTGGAGGCGGGTAAATTTGTCGCCGATGGCCTCAGGATATGTAAAGCCGTGCTTCATTATTTGTCCGCATCTGTGCATCAATAGTAAAAGCAGGTCGAAACTTTAGCTGCCATCCCCGATGACTCACGTGGTGATGGAGAAGGTGTCGATAATGATGATGGCATTGAAGCAGAGTCCAAAAGGGTGAGCAAGAAGTCTCGAGAGAAAAGTGTCAATGGGTTCTGCTGGTGGGGCGCGGGGCCACTGTGGCTTTTGTGGCTTTTGTGGCTTTTGTGGTTGCTCGGTAATAACAAGAGTGCAATAATGTGCTGCAATTATTGTGCATGCAACTCCAGCAGCGCTCAGCTTGACTTGAGAAGAGCGAGGGCGCTCTCAAAGGCGCGAACTACCTCCTCGTCTTTGCTTCGCAGTCAGAACAAACAGGCAAGGGAGCAAGCTAGGCTGAGTCGAGAGAAACTCACAGTGCTTCTGTTTCTGTGCCATTTTCTCCTCGGACAGGTTGACGAATCGCTGTCGCGTGCGTAAGCGCTTCACGGCACGCTCATCATCATGTTCCGAAGCAGCAGATGCCCAGGCTTGAAAGTACTGTCATACAATGTCCTGTCAGTAAAGAGAGAGAAAGAGAAAGGTTGATCGGGCCAAGATCAGGCTCGGACTAGGCACCTTGGATAGGCTTTCAGCTTCTTTCAAAATCTCCTTTTCTTCCCCGTCTGCCTCCTTCAAGGCGCTCTCGTATCTCGCCTCAAAATCCTCCCAGTCGAAGGGGGGGACGTCGGCTGGAGGAGGGCTCGTTGCGCTTGGGGAGGCGGGAGCACCATTGAGGCAACCATTAGGCAGACTTTCCGTGTCGTCTTCCTGTGGATGAAGTCGCTTGTCCATATCTGACAGCGTTATGGTATCGTCGCCAGCGGGCTGTTCGTCCTCTCCAGAAGAAGGATCTGACATCACAGACCTATTTGCTGGGGACTTGGGAGGTGAAGACATTGTTGGGGATGGACATGAACAAGTACGATGGAGTAGTGCCAGCTCGAATGCAGCTGATGAGTCTCGGTGGTTGCAAGTCACGTCGGTCTTGAGCGGCAACAAGCAAGCTCTGTCTGGTGCGAAAGTTGTCGAGTGTATTTGCGCCACAGCCACAGAGTATAACTGCACTGCACTTGCAGGCAGCATCGAAGGCGGCTCCTGCCTCCACCAACTCACCCCCCCCCACCAGTGGCAGCTGCCCGGCCCCATCCTTCCTCTTATCTCATCTCATCCACCCCCTCGTGACCATCTCAGTCAACCGTCAACCTAACCTTTGCGAGTCACAAGTCTCAGCAAGTGATAAGCTGCTCACAAGCTCAAGCGACAACTTCTGCAATCTGCAACTCATATCATCCCTCACCATCACGACTGCACAAATGCCATCTTTTTTCTCTCGGTAACATCTTCCACAAGGTGGTGGCGGGCACGAGGACTAGCACACATCATGGAGTGCAGCATCTGCCATCGTCGTCACGATGCTCAGAAATTGCCATTCCTCTGCCCTGTTGACGCACGGAACAACATATATCAAGGTCGCATGAAGAATCTTCAACTAATTCTGGAAATCGAAACTTTGAAAGACCAAATCGACAAATCATCTGCCGACTCATCGGCCTCCAGTCCTGGCGGCTTGGAGCAGTCTTTAGCCCGACAGTGCCTCACAGAGGATCGCGCAGATCAGATTCTCGCTGCAGCTCAGAAGTTGAGAGAGGAGATAAAGGCAGCAAGAGAAGAAATTCGATCCCGGAAAGCAGCGTTAGCGAGAAGGAGGTCCGACTTCGCCTCGGTTTCGGATGGCCTTGTTCAGCGTAGGGTCAAGCAACAACAGGAGCTGAACAAATCTGCGCAAATACTCCGATTTCGGTGGGCTCAAAAAACAGAGGCCACTGCGAATACGCGAGCATTTCTTTGCACTGAGGCTCTCAAACTGTACGGACTCAGGAGAACGAAGAAGGGGGGTTCTGGACGTTACGATTACCACCTTGGCAAAGTGCCCATCATAGACTTGGCAGGCATGGACTGTGTGTTTGCTTCTAACCCCCACCTCCTCTGCTCTCAAATCGTGCTTCCACTGACTTTTCAAAAGCCATCAGCCCGGAAGTCATATCGACATCTCTCGCCCATGTGGCTCATATTCTCATTCTCGTCTGTCACTATCTCTCTGTCCGCCTTCCAGCCGAGCTCACCCTTCCTCACCGTGACTACCCCCGACCGACTATTTTCAATCTCAGCAGCTCCCATCGACATTCCCAAATTCCTTACCCCAGCTTCCCGGGATTCTCTCCATCATCTGCTTCTCACGTGCGGGGGACTGAGTCTCAGCGCGTTCCACGACCCCGGCCCTTGTTTATTGAGAAGCCTCCGACGCAACTGGCTAAGGAGGACCCTGCCACATATTCTTTCTTCCTCGAAGGCGTTACTCTTCTCGCATATGATATCGCTTGGCTGTGCTGCACTCAAGGTGTTTCAGTAGGTAACACGAGCAGTTTCGAAGACATCTGCAGTATGGGACGCAACCTGTATAGTTTCTTGATGAGCGCGCAGGCACACGACTTTCACACGATCAATATCAAGGTTCCAGGCTGGGCCGCCAGTGGAGAAGAAGTGCGCGAAGAGCCACAAGGCAACTGGCTCGGCCGCTATACTCATGGGGGGGCTTTTTATTTTCTCGGCAGCGCTGAGGGGACAGAGCTGACAAGATCGTTCAAACTCCCGAGTCCTTTGAAACTGGCAGACAAACTCAAGAAGAAGTTGATTGGTGATGCTCCAACGCCGGACTGGGAGCTCCTTGATGATGACGCCTGGAAAGTCGAAGACACATCTATGGGTGGTAACACAGTAGGCAACCAAGGTATCATTGGCAAAGTAGCAGACGTGAAGCCGGCGAATCGCAGCGGTTCCAATGGCTGGACGAAGCTGAAACACAGATGACAGCAGAGGCGAATTGAATAGCCAATTTACTATTGGGAATTCCAAATCTCATTACTCGAATCTTGCTCGAATTCGGTTTCTTTGACCTGTGAATCCAAGTAATATGACTTCTCATCGCTCAAGACTGCCCTTGCACCGTATTCATCCCCAGAAATGGTCTCGATTATAGTAGCATGACTCATTGTGTCTTGCTAAGACTTTGGTAAGGTTTGAAAGGGTACAGCTCCTTGAGATGAGTTCGTCGTCTCCAGTCATGTCACATTTTGCGTGTTACCTTCTGTTGAGGCGACGGCGGCGAAGAGGTGGCCATTGAGGCAACGAGTGAGAAGAGGAGTTGTTCATGGATGGTCGGTGAATCTTGTGAATATTGAGTCGATAAAGCATTCGGAAGACGCACAAGCGTGACATTTATCAGAAAATGGTCAATAATTCGTCGAGAACCGGCGACAGCATCGCATAATTTACACGCATTGATCGTGTCCACGGGGTATTATTCGCCGACTAATGATAATATGCAATAATTGTGGCAAGGACATTTGTCGCCAGTAATCCAATCCCTTGTCCTGTGTGCCTAAACGCCGGCCAAAAATGAAAACCTGCTCATCATTCCTCATCATCATTCATTACTGTGCCGCGCCAGACATTTGTTTCTTGCCTCTCGCAATCAGCCTTTTGTAAAGCTCGACTAATACTTCGCTCCAGCCTTCCTCTTTTGCGCCCATCTTGTTGCCAATCTTATTAGCTAGGAACTCTCCGACCTTGCTGACGTTGAAGTGCTCTCCGTAGACCACCTGAACTTGCGTAGATATTCCAATGTCCACGCCCTGGGGCATGCTCTGCCCGTGGAGATGGAGAGTGGTCTCTACCCTGGTTTTGAGAGCTGACAGGAGCAGTGAGCTCGTCACTGCAACGCTGGAATCAGACGTTTTCACCACATTTGTCGGGAACGTGACATTGATTGTGCCGATCTCAGACGTGACGAAGCGCGCTTTATCCCACGCCACGCGAACAACGTTCAAGAGATCCAGAATCTTGGTTCGGCTCTGCGGCAACGCCCGCACATGATCTCGTATGCACTGCAGAAAGAACTCCTTTTCAGCCGTTTTTGCACGTGCGGCGTCGCTACGGTCACCAATATACCAAAGGTCGATGCGAGAATTGTGCTGATGAGGCTGGAATGAAGCAATGTCGAAGACGATTTCAATCTCACGCTTGTAAGCCATGGACAAATTCGTGCCCACGAGGCCGGTTACAGCCCAGCCATATTGCTTTTCAATCGCATCTACGCGAGCTATAACGTGAATCAGCACAAAATATATCATCATTGGTACCATGATGTAGCTTGCGGCTTACCTTTGAGTGATTCAACCTCACTGCACGTCCAGCCGCGACAAGCTTGTCGGACTTTCTCGGCTTCTTGGATGCCTTGCAGGAGGGTTTGCTTCTTGGTCGAGAGAATTTCCACCTCGGATGAAGAGGATTCGAATTCCTGCCGCAGTTCGTCTACTAGTCTCTTCTTCTCTGCGATGTCGTCGTCAACGTTATTGAGTTCGTCTCTTGCTGCCTCTAGTTCAGCTGGATCGCAATCAGCCAGCTCCTTTGCCGCTTCTTCGAGGTTGCCGCCCTCCTCCTCCAAGGCTTCGTACTGTTCCAGCGCGTTGGGCAAGACGGCTGCTAACAAGTCTGCTTGTTCTTTAAGAATAATTTCATCTGCATTCATGTCCTCTGCTATTTTCGCAAGACCCTCCCTCAGGCCTTCCTGCAGCTTCGACCTCCATTCGTACCACATCGCCTTACTCAGAAGCCTGGCGTGGGTCTTGACATTCTTGAACTGGTTGTCCATGAGAGCCTTGACGTCAGGAGTAGCCGAGATATATTCGCGGAAAAGGGGGGGGTTCTCCTCAAGGGTCTCAGCTTCGATCTCTTTGACAATGCGGCGGCCCTCTGCTATATAGTTCTTCAATTCACGGCAAGAATGTTGGTAGAGCTCTAACATAGGGATTGTGCACGCGCCAGCTAGAACGCTGCGTTCTAGCGTCAACGCATCCTCTCCCTCCGCGGTCGAGCCGTCTTGCAAATTGTTGGGAGCAACAGTGTGGCGTCGCTTGGTTGTTGTAAGTTCCATGAAACGGATGGATGTCATGTTCAAGAAGTCTTGGAGGTGAATCCTTCCATCATCAACATCTTGTTCCATCTCCTCAGTACTCTGATCATCATCGTGGGCATAGTTGACATCATGAATCGTCTGATGTTCTCGATTGTTTCGATCCTGTCGTCGAGGCGTGCTGTCTGTACCATTCTTCAGTGGCGAAGAGAACGACGGGCCCGAATTGTTTGGGATCGGTCCCAGGCTTCTTCGTGCTGCCCTGGTCAACCTTCCAGTAGTTTCAGTCACGGGAGGACGTTGCTGCAGTTTGATGTTTTTGACAGGACTGCCTTGATGCCCCTTAAGCCTCTTTACCCCATCATTCTCTTCAGAGTCCTCCTCGTCGTCGAGTTCTGCAGGTCTCTTGCCCAGGAGACCTTTTGCGCTGCCTACATGCAGACTTTTTCGTCCCTTCATGACGCTTCGCTTGGGGCTCAAGCTGTCGATCATTTCTCTCAAGTTGAAAGTGGCATCTCTATCCTTTTGAAAAGACTTTTTCTGCAACTTTTCCTTGGCTTTTTCATCTTCTCTTGCTTTATCGACCTCTTGTTGCATGATCTTGGGGTCTTCAAATGTGATTTCACGTCTTCCGGGCACAAAGTCGGTGGCAGAATCACCGATAGAGCTGCGTTTTTCAAAGAGAGCTGTGACCTGAGGTGATCCAAGACCGCTTTTGTCCGCACCTAGGCCAGATAATCGACGAGTCTGCGGTGTCAAGACAGCAGTTGGTGTTCGTGCACCAGTCTCTGCGTCGTTCTTAAATATTGAGAACCTCGGTTTTGATGACTTGATTGATGATGGAGTTGTCTCAGCTTTTGCTGATCCTTTTCTTCGAGGGGCAGTTGATCGTGGGCTCTTGCTTCGGCTGGCTTGTGTCGGGGTACCAGGCGATGCAAATTGAGCCCGAGGTGTTGCGAGCTTCGGCGGAGATGGTGTCGGGGTTCTGAGAGGAGAGGAAATGGTATATTCTGGCGTTTGCGGATCGGTGCTGCGACGCAAGCCGCTGCCCCTGAATGCTGATAGACCGGGGCTTTGGGGATCGTTTTTCGGCGAAGCAGCTTGAGAGATTGCAGACAATCTAGAGTTGCGGCGCGTTGGGGTCTTTTGAGCGACCGCTGCAATAATTGCTCGGTTAGGGCTGTGAGGCTTATCGACCTCCTCCTCCATGATTCTCTTTCCAACGTTCCGGGATGTCGCGTCTCCATGACCGAGGATGCCCCCAATGGCCGCGGTAATATCCATACCCATGGTCTCCTCGTCCTCCAGCATTGCGGTGTTCTCGCATGTCGGAAAGGATGGTAATATGTTACCATATCCAATAGTCATTTCCATGGTGTCTTCGGCCCCAGTCTCTGCTTGTCGATTAAGAGTACTTCGGCTGCCAGCAGTTTCATCTGGACTTTTTACCTGAGGAAGAACGCCACCTATTGCTGTAGTGAATTCCATCGAAAATTCTTCGTTCGCATCAGAGTCTTCACCAAAATCGTTATTGGGTTGGTTGATGCCACCAATGGCGGTTGTGAACTCCATTGTTGCTCCCAGGGTAACATCATCGTCTTGAGGTGCTTGGTTGATGATAGATTGGTTATACAGACTTCGTGCTGTCTTGTCCTGTGACAGTATGCCACCCAGAGCCTGCGTAACGTCCATGGACATGTCATCATCTTGAGTCAAGTCTCTGGTAATATCTCTAGTCTGTTGCGACTTGAGAATACCGCCAATGACGCTGGTCGTGTCCATGTCCATGTCCATTTCTGTCCCGTCATCTCCCTTCTCTGCCGGGGTTTTAGCGCCATTCACAGAGGCTGAGGGCTGACTTCTCTTCACCCAACCAAAAGAAGGAATAACTTCCTCGCCATCATCGAGATCGTCATCATCATCGCCACCCAGGCGCTGTGTGTCAGCTCTTTGCGCTGCCGCACGTAACGCTTGGTCAAGCGTTGAACTGTCGTCGTCAGAGTCGTATCTCTCAGAGGCAACAGTAGTTCCTGTAACGTCTTCGGTCTCAATAGTCATCATGGTGCCATCGTCTGAGTCGTTACTGGAGCCACTGTCATCCTCTACCTCCTCAATATCATCCGCTGGCTCAGAATCAGAGCTGTATATCGTCGATGTAAGCGTATTGTCATTGGTATTTCCAAAATTGGCAGCTGGAAGACCCGAGTTCCTTCTATTTGAAGCTTGATTATCGGGCGACTTTGGCACAGTTCCCGTCGAATCCGCGTCATGGACAGACGAGGCTCGCCGTGACGAGTCGGTCGATGTTGTTGAGTCTTGCATGTACTCAATTTCGTGAAAAGTATGCAGTGTAGCTTCGGCGGCAAATGATACTCTTCTGTTCGCCAATGACTTCCGACGTGCGTCTCTGCGCTCGCTCTCCTCTCTTTCCCGAGCTGCTGCCTGTTGTTCCGCTTCAGTCTTGAGAGCTACCTTGGAGCCATTGATGCTATCTTCGCTTGAAAACGCCAGGGTCCTGATCGATTCGCGAGACTCGCTCAGTTTCCTAGTCCGTTGCGTGCCATTCCTCAATGGCGGAATCTCCGGCACCGAGTATGCGGTGGGTTTGAGAATCGATCGCGGCAGGGGAGCTGCAATAGACTGACAAATGTTAGTTCCAGGTTGCGGCAAACCCTCTTTCACGCAGCTGAATGTAAACCTACTGCCCGTCGGTTGCCATTGCCATGCTTTAAACCATCGAGTCCGCCTGGACCCATACTCTTGCTTCGTGACTTCTTGCGATTAGCAGCCAATGTGCTCGCCACGTCCACCGTCGCATTCTCCTTATCCATGGTTTTTCTCATCGCGACGTTCCCAACCGATTTGCGAACTCGCCTGGTCGAAGGTACCGTGGCGTCGGCCGAGGGAGCCATCGTCACGATGTTATTCGAGATAGTCGTTACACGGCTGAGACTGAAGCTATCATGAGCTGTCGCAGGTGACAAACCGCGATGCATCCGTGTTTGTTTACTTCCACAGTAGGCAACGGGACGTTGTACTGCAAGCGGGGTGTGGGTCTTGACGATCCTCCAAAAGGTGGGTCTCAAATATTCAGGCACGTAAGAGTCACGTGCGAGATCAAAGGATCATTGTTGATAAGCTATCACGTGAGAGAGTCTTCACCCTGGCTCGGAGGGTGGGTCTCTCGCCTACTCAGCCAATCCAAATTTTGCAAGCCCTAAGTTGGAAGTAAGCTTGCAAAAAAATTAGTGTGTGTAATTGCCCTACTCCCTCCATTGGCGCAAAACAACTTCGTGCCTCACCCACCCTCAACGACAGCCCTCCTCCAACGACAACTCTCTGGAGCAGGATAATTCAAGATGTCAGTCTACGATTCCGTCCGACGCTACGATACCGAAACGAAAGACGTTGTTGGTCGCTAACTTGTACTCAGGGCGACCGAGTTGACCGTCCAGTCGGAGCGTGCTTTCCAGAAGCAGCCTCACATCTTCCTCAACTCCAAGACCAAGGCCAAGAGCGCCAGACCCGGCAAGGGTGGCCGAAGATGGTATAAGGATGTTGGTCTGGGTTTCCGTACTCCCAAAACTGCCATTGAGGGTAGCTACATCGGTATGTGCGCAACAGACTCGAACATCGCAATCTCGAAATTGGCTGGAGCACGAATTGCATAAGGGAAGGTTTCAGAGGAAACAGAGGCGAACTACACGGGTCGAGATTGCGATGGATCACCTCTGAGCGATTGTACGAACGAACGAACGACTGACCTTTCATTCCGAACAGATAAGAAGTGCCCTTTCACCGGTCTCGTCTCCATCCGTGGCCGTATCCTGACCGGCACTGTCGTCTCCACCAAGATGCACCGAACTCTCATCATCCGAAGAGAGTACCTTCACTTCATCCCCAAGTACTCTCGTTATGAGAAGCGCCACAAGAACCTCGCCGCCCACGTCTCCCCCGCTTTCCGTGTCGAGGAGGGTGATCAGGTTACAGTTGGCCAGTGCCGACCTCTTTCCAAGACTGTAAGTTGTGCATCTATGAGTCCTGATATTGCGCTTTGTATGGTGGAAACTGTATTCTAACTCAAGACAGGTCCGATTCAACGTTCTACGTGTTCTGCCCCGAACTGGCAAGGCGGTTAAGAAATTCAGCAAGTTCTAAACGGGACTCTTCTTCTGGCATTTTTTGGCGTGATAAATATGAGAAAGGATAGGACAATCCCACTCAAAGGGTCGGACTCCGGAAGTTGTTTGGCAATGATTATGCTGTAGTTGCAGTCAGGATTAAAAAAAATGGTTTCATGAATGCAACATTTACATATCAAGCGTCCGACACACCATGAAGTGACGTGACACCTAGCGACTCACTACCAACTCAATTTATTGATCCTGGCGCGAAGATGAAGCTGCGGTATCTTGTGCTGTGTTCATGAGGGAAATTCAAATGTCATTTGCGTGGAGCTGGTAAACTTTGAACGTTTGACAAATGACATGGAATGGATGAATGATAGAACGTGAGCGACTTCTAAGGCGATTCCACCTGCGCATATGTCAGAATGCCACACTTTATACTCGCAAGTCACGACGTCAACTCCCGAATTTCTGGAGTAGAATCTGCGTGCAGATGATACACAGTGTGAATTGCGGTATCTCGAGTGCACACTGTGTTTGCATGGATTTTCCTGCGCCATCATGTCCAGGTCTGGCCTGACAGTTGCATCCAGCCAAAGTGCAGCAACAAACCAAGATGGGCTGGTTTCCGTCGATCTTCGGATCAGACAAATCGTCTGATCCCCTCGGAAAGCTTGACCCAAAGCTCCGAGAATTCCTCGAGAAGGAATCCCCCGTCAAATACGCTCCGAATCAAGCACAGAAGTCCTCGACACCTGCGCCGCAGAACCACAGTCAGGATCTACATGAGGAACCCGAGAGTAAAGGGGATCCATCTGCAGTCCCATCAGTGAGCTTATATCAGGACGGGCGCTATGCGCATTTGTGGAAAACGTACCGACCTCTCGAGGACATCGAGTCAGAGTCAGCGACCGACCACGACAAGCTCATGGGTGTGCTCGAGGGGTTCAAGGAGCGCAAAGCAGCAATCGGTCGCGCGGCACTGGAGAATTGTGCGATTCAGCAAGAAGATTGGGTAAACTGCATGAAGAACGGCAGCTGGGAAGATCAATTACAAATGTGTAGACATCAAGTCCGGCGCTTCGAGAGATGCTACACCATGCAATCGGTACGGCCAAGAACTCCATGGTACTGACAGGACAAAGACAACATTCTTTGCTAACATGGTGATTGAAAGAGGTTCCTCCGGGCGCTAGGCTACGGATCAGTTGCTGGTCGCCCTCTGCAAGTTGACGAAGATGTTCAAATGCATGCAGACCGATTGTACGAAAGAATGCTCAACCACGAGACAGCCGTCGAACAGGCGAAGAGGGACGGAACGCCAATTCCAGTATTTGACTCGGCGTTGCCCAAAGCGAGTATACCAAGGGTTACGCCGACAGACGAACTGGGGAAGCGATGGAAGGAGAAATTGGATAAACTACCAGCGGGAGAGCGGGTGGTGGAAGAAGCGGCTCTAAGAGCGGATTTGCAGGCCAAGTCTGAGGTCGCCGAGAGCGTCAAGCAAATATGGGCTAATCAGAAGGAGGAAAGAGATGCGCGCAAAGCGGATGGACAGTCCACCATTGGGGACACCATAGCTGGGCTATTTGGTCGAAGTGGCAATGAGGGAAAGAAATAAGGGCATCCGCAATATAGTATACCACAGCATGACTATGTACACTATGTAGCATTAACGGTTTGTGATTAGCGTCGTTTATCAACCCAATCATAGTTCAAAAATGGACAATTCTTCCACAAGGCCGAGAATAAGGGGAATTGACAAATTGACAAATTGTTGTAGTTGGTCCCGTTCGCACATGGGCTATTGAAGCGGTCCGGAGTTAGCTAAAACCAGTCAGACACGAAGTAGTTTCATAATAAACAAATAACCGATCTCCTGTTAACAACCACCAAGTTGGTTTCGTGGTCTAGTTGGTCATGATTTCTCGTTAACACCGAGAAGGTCCCCGGTTCGAGCCCGGGCGAAACCACACGGCAAATCTTTTGCCTCATGTGCCATCGCCCAAAACGTCGACGTGGATCTAAACATTTTTGTTGGCTAATTGTATTGACCATCATTTTTTGTGGGGTTACAACTCTATATCCCGAACACACGCGACGTACTCCGTAGGCAATAGTAAACCAACCCAGACACAAATATTTGTGTTCAAACTCAACACATCACTGCTTCATCATTGCGCGGCAGCGAACAGCCTACATGGGCATCACATTTGGAGTGCCGGGTTTAGGTAGCAGGGCCTATGCTGGGAGGCTTGACACACAACTGAAGACACAGAAAGGCCCATGGTATAAAACGATGCTACCCTGGAGCTTGGACGCGTTTGTGCTGTAACAGTCACAAAAAATGTTACTGCGAACCATCGAATGAGCAGGCCTGTGGAACAAAACAGGTTCAAGGTCGACAGTATTCTCAAAAATGAGAAAAACAAGTTTCATGTGTCTGTGGCTACAGTAATGTGCCTCATTGGTCATTGTGAATGCATTCGCTGAGCAACAGTTGACAAATATAGACTTACCAAACTAGACACTTTACGCAGAAGATCACAAAGTGAAAAGACCACTAGAATAAATGACTATTTTGAAGAGCAATGTAAAGGGTGAAACGAATCGCCAAACTCACCAAATAAAAACAGAGAATGGCGTCAGAGAGCCCTTCGTTTTTTATTACTCTTGGAATAGCGCCGTGATGCGGAGCAGATGACAGCTGCAACGCACTGATTAATAAAATGCGCATTCCGAACATCACACAATACACAGCTCTACCCTCTACGTTTTCTTGGTACAGTGTCCCGTCACGTAACGAAAAATTCTCATCATGAGCATGGGCAAGTTTTGGGGGGATAGGGGGGTATCTTGAACGGACTACATTTCCCTTCCAGCTGACCGAGACTAATGCCGCGACAGGCGCGCCGCCTTGAAACGGCTCACTGGCTCACCTCCATCGGCCTCGTCTAGAGGCTGGATGACGGACTCGTCCTCCTTCAGAAAGCCTCCATCACGCTGTATGAATCTCCTTCGCATACGCTGATGTTCATCGGCGACTTCCTGGTGGACCATTGTTTCGTCAAACTCGTCGGGTGCGATGACATTGGACGGCGCGTCCCGCTCAAGTAGTTTGTCGGCTATGGTACAGCCTTTGGGACCCGTGGGCACTGTTCTCTGTTCTTGCTGCACGTAGTGTGTGGGAACGTCAAAGGGGCCCTTGGGTACGACTTCATTCACGGGTGCAGGATTGACGTCCCTGGCCTTCTTGAACCTTGACGGCTTTCGGGCCGGCTTCACCTCTGTCGCTTTTGTGGACACTGTTCTCTCGACGATGTCACTCAGCGGATCCACGACTGGCGCTGTCTGGTCCTTTATCGGCACCGTCTCCGCTTCAGCTTCCGGAGCGATATCGAGCGCTTGCGCGAAGCGAACACCCTTTTTCTCATCCGCATCCCCATTGCTCCTATCTTTAAAAGTGGACCTCCGAGGGGTTGGTCTTGAGGCAGAAGACGTGGGTCCTGTCCCCTGTTTGACCACAATTCGACCGATGCCTCCTTGATCATCTCCCGATTCTTGAGCTTCATCACGCTCTGCCTGTTCGGTGAAACGGGATTTGATACCTAGTTTCTGTTCAAGTTCGAGCATCCGCCGGCGGTATTTTTCAGTGACAACACGACCGGTGAAGCGCCCGAATTTATCTTCCTCATCATCATCGTCATCGTCGTCGTCGAAGTCGTCGTCAAAATTATCCTCCCCGTACTCGAAACCGCCATCGTCACTCAAGTCATCTTCTTCCAGATCAATTTCGGCAACCACAGCACCGACTTGACCCATGCTGTACTCGAGCATCTGTCGCCTCAAGGCAGCGTCATCCTCATCCTCATCCTCAGGTATGACGGGATCTTCCTTGCTGATACTCTCTTGCTCCTTAGCTGTCTTCATGATCCGGTCCACTCGTTTGGCTCTTACTGACATCTCGGCCGATGGGGATTCTGCGGCTTGCACCTCCTCGGAGAATGATACGGACTTCTTCACCGAAGGAGCCGGTATTGTTGTTGTCGGGGCGGTGGACGCGCTGGTGGGATTGGGAATTGACTTGGATGATCTAGAGACAGCACTTCCCCCTTTCTCAGATGGAGCCGACTCGGATACTTCTGTCTTGGTTGCCGCCAAGTTTCCCGAGGAAATATCACGGACTCCTGCCTTCTCAAGCGTCTCTTGAATTTGGGGAAGTGATCTGCCGGGCTGGTCCAAACGATACGACACCACGTTGTCATCGTCGTCTAGCTCTTCAACAATCTCGGTGATAGGTTGGCCATGCTCGTCCGCGGCGTCGGGTTGACTGATGACAGTGGCGGCAGGGTACTTCTCCATGTTCTCGACAGTTTCCAGCTGTTTCTCAAGACTGGCAACATTTTTGCCGACATAGTCGATGCGCCGTTGCAACACATTGATGATCTGATCTCTCGACTTGGAGCCCCGCAGACCAAAAACTTCATCGATCTCTTTGCCGGTCAACAATTCGCCCTCGAATTCGGCATGGACCTTGTGCAACTGATCGGGGGTACATGGCTCGGGTATAGCCTCGACCTCTTCCTTGAGAGCCTCGTACTCGGCATCCCATGTCTGCCAATGCTGCAACGTCTTTGCCAACTGCTTGGCATTTTCCTCGAGCTGCAGACGGTGCTTCTCTAGGCTGAGAAAACTGTCGTTGGCACTAGTCATGGTATTTGGAGGGTGTTGAAGCTAAGCAGATGGGGCAGTGGGAAAGTTTTCTTTTAAAAAAAAAAAAAAAAAAAAAGTTTGCACTTGACGCGACTTGCCTGGCGGATGAACACCGGCTGATTGCACCCGGCGGCGTGCGTGCATTACATCCATTGCACGTATGTGTGATTTCTGCTCCACCTGGGCCGTCGCCAATGGAGCATTTCCAGACGATGATCTTGCTCCGAGTAATGAAAAAGCCATCATGCGAATAGCCGGTCGGATCTTGGCGCGCACAATGGCCACCTCGAGGACATATGCCGTGAGTGCTCATCATTCCCCCCTTCACTGTTCACCAACATTTTATTTTTTATATTTACAGCTCTCCTCCTTGCCTCCCCGGGTTCGCTTTTCTTCACGCGCCAACAGTAAACAGTAAAACTCACCACCGGATAGCATGCCATCGACGCGCTCAACTCACTGCAGACGCCGCACGCCGTCATAGAAGCCCGTCGCAAGGCAGGCATCCGACCCGATGCATCGTCTATTCGCGAGATGCGAGCCTATCTCGCTCGTGTAGGATACACCGTAAGCCATGGCATGCATCCGCATCCCCCACCCTCTCTTCCAAAAGCCCTCTCGTAACCGACACCTCATCTCACCATCTCACAGCCCTCGGACCTCAGCCGCCTCAAGATAGTCCACGTAGCCGGCACAAAAGGCAAAGGCAGCACCTGCGCCTTCGTCGACTCCATCCTCTCGCAATACCGCCCGCCCCTCTCCAAAACCGGCCTCTTCATCTCCCCCCACCTCATCGCCGTGCGCGAGCGCATCCGCATCAACTCGCTGCCCCTATCCGAGGACCTCTTCGCAAAGTACTTCTTCCAAGTATGGGACCGCCTCGCCGAGTCGGACGCCTCGCCCGAGGACGCCGCGCCGGGCTCGCGGCCCCCGTACGCGCGGTACCTCACCCTGATGAGCTGGCATGCTTTCCTGTCGGAAGGCGTCGACGTTGCCGTGTACGAGACGGGGATAGGGGGCGAGTTCGATGCGACGAATCTCGTGGAGAGGCCCGTTGCGTCGGGCATAAGCACCCTTGGCGTTGACCATGTCCACGCGCTGGGCGACACCGTCGACAAGATTGCCTGGCACAAGGCCGGCATCATGAAGCATGGCAGTCCGGCCTTTACGGTAGAGCAGGTCCCGGCCGCGGCGCAGGTCCTGCAACAGCGGGCCGAGGAGAAGAGGGTGCGGCTGGCGGCGTTGCCGTTGGACAAGCGCCTCGAGGGCGTCAAGGTCCGCCCGGATGCGCATTTCCAGAAGAAGAATGCCACGTTGGCGATTGCCCTGGCTGAGGCGGCCCTGACGAACCTCGGGCTTCTTCTGCCAGCCTCGGGTGGGACGCCTGCCCTGCCTCTGCCTGACAAGTTCAGGAACGGACTGGAGCGCACCGTGTTCCGGGGCCGATGTGAGGTCAAGGACGAGGAAAACGTGACGTGGTACGTGGACGGGGCTCACACGGCGGATAGTTTGAGCATGTCGTCGAGGTGGTTTGCCGACGAGACCACCAATAATAGGTAATTTCTAACTCTCACCCTCATCCAGATCGTCTCCCTCCTCCCTCCTCCTTTTGTCATGACTGGTATCCATGTACACGCGGACACACCAATGCACAAATACTAACAAATCGCCCAATCTGCAGCACCGCCCCCCGCATCATCATCTTCAACCAGCAAGGCCGTACCGAAGCCATCGACTTCCTCGACTCGATCCAAAAGACCACCTCCCGCTCCGCCACCAACCAGCCCGCCTTTGACCACGCCGTCTTCTGCACAAACGTCACGTTCGCCAAGTCGGGATACAAGCGCGACTTTGTCAACCACGGCATCGACCCCAAGGAGGTGGAGAGCATGTCGGTGCAGCGCCGCTTCGCCGAGAAATGGGCGTCCATCGATCCCGCCTGCAAGGTGGTTGTTCTGCCGACCATCGAAGAGGCGCTTGAGTATGCGAGGGCCGTGGGTGAGGGGTCGCGAGCGGGCAAGGTGCAGGCGTACGTGACGGGTAGTTTGCATCTCGTCGGGGTTGCGTTGGGAATTTTGGAAAAGTCTGATGCCTTGTGAAGTCGTAGACCCTCATGCATTGGGACAAGGGTAGATGGATGGCGGTTTCTGCTTTTATAATACAGAGTCGGGCTCGAGGACCTGCAATATACCCCCGACCAGATGCAGGCTGCCCGTCACCAAAATCTTGCCCTTCTTCTCGCCGAGACACCACCCCCTTGCTGCCTCGACTGCGCTCTCGACATTGTCAAGCACAGCTATCGTGCACCCCGGGCTGAGGCTCTGCATCATCGCAGCGGCGCCCTGCTGCACGGCAAGATCCTGCTCTGCCCGTGCCTTGACCTCGTTCCTCGTAAACAGCGCGTGTGAGAAGACTTCCCGTTTCCCCATGCCCCCCTGAACAGCCTCGACAAACGCCTTCAAGAGCTCGGGGGCATTCCTCTCCTGCTGATTGAATACCAGAATGAAATGCTCGTCCGGCTGCACCCCCTCTTGCGCCACCCACCTGGCCACCTGTTGCAGGCTCTCTCTCGTGTGAGCCCCGTCGAGGAGCCACGTCGTCCCCTCGTCACACCGGAGAACCTCGCATCTGCCACGCAGAGAAGCTTGCCTTAGACCCTCAACCATCTCGCCCGGGACTTGACCCAAGTCCCCACCCGGAAGGCCAAGATGTTCTCGCACAGCCATGACGGCCAAAGCCTGGTTGAGCTTTTGAAAATCCCCCCTCAGATTGCCCCTCACCCCCCCCCACGCCTCAACGTCCCGCGCTTCGAGTTCCACCAGCAGTGCCCCCTTTTCCCTTGCCCTCGATCGCAGAACCTCCATGACAGAAGGCTGATGGCTCAAATTCACCGTGAACGCCTTGACGCCTCTCCTGAAAATGCCCGCCTTGTGCCACGAAATCTTCTCCACCGTGTCCCCCAGCATGGCAACATGATCAACACCCAGCTGCGAGACCACGGCCGCGGAGACAGCCTCCGCGGGCAGCACGTTGGTGGCATCGTACTCGCCTCCGATCCCACACTCCATGACAACACTCCCGATGCCCTCCCGCAGGAACATGTGCCACGCCAGAATGGTCAAGAACCTGAAGAAGAAGGGTTTCGAAGACGCGCCCTCGGCCGTGGTGGCGTCCACCCCCTCCTTCCTGGCACACTCGGTGAACCGATCCCACAGGTCGAAGAAGGCACGTGCGAATGCCTCCTGGGATACGGGCCGGCCGTTGATGGCGATTCTCTCTCTGGGACTGACAAGATGCGGACTGGTGTACGTCCCGACGGTGCCGTACCGCCGCAGCATGGACGTGGCGAATGCGCAGACGGAGCCTTTGCCCTTTGTGCCCGCCACGTGGATATGGCGCATGCGGCAAAGGTCCGCGGGAGAATAGCCTGCGCGGCGTAGCCAGTGCAGCATTTCTGGAATGGCCGCGGCGTTGAGGTTCCGGGCCTTGGCTGCGTCTTGAGAGGGATTCTTGTCGTCGTCGAAGAGCTGGGTCGTCGTGCGGTTGGATTGCAGCTGCGTGAGCTTCTGAAGGGCATCTTCATAGGTGCGGGACATGGTGCTGGAGAACCGTGGACTTGTTGAAACTGGACTTGTTCTTATAGGTTGGCGAGAGCTTTCATGGCATGGTGAGGAATGTAGCTGGCAGCGGAGCCAGACGCGAGCGGCCATTCTGGTCATGGACATGGTGACACTGCATGTGATTTTGGAGTGGCCGCCGGGGGGCCGGTAGTTCTACGCCGACGAAAGCATGGGAATTTCGCACTGATTGACTAATATGTTGTTAAAGATGCTGCTCTCGCGGGATGTAGCTAGCATGATGGATGAAGCTTCGACACATGGAGTGGTAGAAGCTGCTGCTGCACTGGTCGTGCAAAGTGGGGCAACTTGTCGAGTAATAACCGTGTCTACATGAAGTGCATCAGGCCGAACATGGGTTTCCTCTTTCGCGAGTTCAGGTTTGTTCAATAGGTGTAAATTCCTCAATGTCTATTCATATCTAGTACACGAGTCTGCGACCCTTTTTCTTTTGCAAACCCCCCCATCCCCCCTCCCATGGCAATATACATAACAAAAGAGACTGTTGATTACTCTACCCTCAGACTCTGAAGTCTTGCCTCGGTAGCAATAACCTATAGAAAACTCATGGATTAGCAAACGCCTTTTTTTTTTTGTGTGAGGAAACTGCGTCCGTGTCCCCGGGGGCAACTTACGTCAAGTGCTTGCTCAACCTCCAACACCTTGCGAACCTCGCCAATCCAGTCTTGGCTGAGCGTCTTGGCCCATCCCTGCAGACCATTCATCTCGCGTGCAGCTGAATCCAAATCACCCTCCTCTAGGTATGTCTGTGTGCGCGTGAGAACGCTCTCGACGTCACTGCCATCGGCGAGACCCTCCTTCTTGAACATGACATGACTCAAAATCCAGCTCGAGGCATGGCTGGCGACACCAGCGTCGTCGGGCAGAAGAGACGCCTTTCGGACCTCGGCGGCAACGCGGCGGAATCTGTCAATGAGCTGAGAAGGTGAAGAAACGCCACGCTGGTAGGTGACAGGGTTCAGTGAGGCGATAGCAGCGTCGACTACAGCATCGCCACTGGCAATCTCCTTCAACGCAACCAGCTCTCGGATGAAAGGCTTGGGGTGCGTAGAGTTCTCTAAGCTGGCTCGGACAGCCTCCACAGCAACATGAAGCTGTTGAGTCTTGAGGTTGGTGTCGAGAACACCATTCCAGCCCACAGTGAGCTTCTCCAGGTCAGACACAGCTGAAGCCAGCTCAGAAAGCTTGCCGAGGCGGCCCTTACGCTCCTTCTCAACGCGCTCCTTTACCTCCTGAACGAATTCCTTCTTCAGAGCCAAGGCCTGCTCCAGCAGCCTGTTTTGCAGCTTCTCGTCATTGAGCTTCTTCTCTCGCTCCATCAACAGGTTGACTCGCTCGTCGTAGTTGCTGCGAACGGATTTCATTTCCTCCTCGAATTCGCGGCGCCACTCAAGTTCCTGAGCAGCCATGGTGTTCTCGACACGTTTGATCAAGCCGGTGGCAGCATGATCGAATTCATCAATCGCGGACTTGACTTCGCTAGCGGCCTTCTTTTCAACAGAGCTCTTCAAGTCCTTGAGACGGCTCCCGATCTGGAGAATCTCGTTCTTGGCCTTGGAAATGGTGGTGGAGTAGCGTCCATGAGCGCCATCGGCGTTGATAACCAGGATGAGATCGTTGAGCATGTGTACAAGATCTCGCACAATGGGATCCTTGGCGTCGGGAAGCTTCATGAGGTCGATGGGTTCCAAGGGCGGGAATTTGGAAGGCTCATCGACCTCAGGCTCCTTGAACTTCTTGGCCGAAGATGTAGCGGAATTGGGCGCAGGCTGTTCAGAGACGACCTGGGGAGTTGCTTTCTCGGCAGACTTGGCCGGAGCAGTGATTGGGTCTGCAGGCATTTTGTCGGCGACATCCTTCTTCTCTTCCTGTTGAACTGCAGGCTTCTTCGCAGAAGGAGCAGCGCTGGAGTGACGGGATGAAGACTCGGTACTGTCGGCTACTCTCCATGATGCACCACTCTGTGCGGGGATCTTGACCTGCTTGCCAACGTCTTTGATCCGGGACTCCTGGAGGACGGGATGTGGATACTTTTTCTTGAACTCGAGTTCCTCTAGGTAGAGTACAGCCTGCTCTCCGAAGGGGACATATTCCGTAAAGAAATCGTGGAAGTTGTCATTAATTCGGGAGTACCATACACCACCAGCGAAACCGACAGCACCAAGAACCATGAGGGTGAAGACAAAGCTTCTTAATCTTTGGGAGAAGGCCTTCTTCTTTGGCTGAGGAGGAGTAGTTGCCTTGGCAGCAGCTTCGGCATTCTCGATCACAGGAGGCGGCGGCGGCGGCGGCGGCGTCAGAGGGACGGATTTGACTTCGGGAGTCTTGGCATCAACGACGGTGGCAGCTGGGGGAGGAGGGCTTCTTTCGGAGCTCAAGGTTTCAGACGTTGGCAAGACCGGTGGTTTAGGCACGTCGATCGTAGGTTTTTTGTCGTCGGCATATGATCTCTAAGCATAGCAATCGGAGTTAGCAACTGCATCGTTCTCACAGGCCACAGGGTCATTTCTCCGAGAGGTTGCGTTTCGTACCGCACCGAGGACGCCAGCTTGTCGCCACGTCACGATGGGCCATTGGCGCAGGGTGGCAGCCACAGAGGGCTTGCCGCCAACAGCCCTCGCTGACCGAAGCGATGATCGCAACATGAGGAAGGTAATGGACCAGCAGGGCGCGTGGTGATGGTGATGATGTACGGCTTGGGATCCGGAGGTGCAAGTAGAACAAAAGCGCTCAGGCGAAACTTCGGCTAAAGCCAAGCTTGCCGGTCCTGCCTGATATGATGCCGACCGGCAAGGATGACGCAACCATTCGCCCGGGCGCCTCAGGATGTGCTGCTTCTATCATGATGTCCGCCGATTAGATAAAACATCATTCATGCATCTTGATATTGAATTTGAACTATTGTAGCTCGTGATTGAAACCCGGGCGAGCTGGCGGGTCTTGCTAACTGCTATACAAGTCTATCTTGAGTTGTTCAAAAACAAACTAGCTTCAATACTTAACAGGCTATCAATACTACTACTGCCCATGCTCCTCGGCACGTGTCGCTCTTGTTCCTGACATCAGAAACTCCACCATATCTGGTGACACCAGCGTCTGTAAAAATCTCCACAGCTTTGTACTGCAGAGCCTGGCGTCTCATCAGCAAAGAATGACGCGCGGGAAAGTGTATGTACTGCACGACTACGTTGGGTGTGTGTGCATGTGTGTGTTGTATATGATATTAGGAGGCAAGATAGAACCGAGCGTAAGAAAAAAGTTTCTCCTAAACAAACAACCCTTCAAAACCCAAGACTCCAAGAGAGAAACATACAACATTCTTCAGCCCACAGGTCGCATGACACGGATAAGCTTCATGTCCAACATCGTGAATGGTCTATAATCATTCACTGTCCAGTCAATGAGATATCTGATCTGATCTGACCTGACCTGTACAGAAAATGCATCGGGTGGCGATCCCACCAAATCAAAATCACGTCCATATCCACCAAGTTGGACGTGCGCCTATGGAACCTCAAACATGATTAACAGCTGCACGGCCCGCTCGCATTCGTGTTTGCATTCTCGGATGACAGGCTGACGCCAGGTCGTTGGCCAGGTCGAGCATGTCGAGGGCCAACCTGGTCCAAAGGTAGCTTCTTGGCGATAGCAGTAAAGAGTTCACGAACATTCTCAGCAGTCTTTGCTGAGGTCTCGAAGAACAAAAGACCGGCTTCCCGAGCATAGGCCTCGGCATCGGCAGTGGGGATTGCTCGCTTATCGGGCTGTTCGGTTGCCAAATCAAGCTTGTTTCCGGCAAGTGCAATGATAATGTTTTCGTTGGCCTGACGTTGAAGTTCCTTGACCCAGGCCTTGGCTTTATCTAGTGATGACTGTACGCAAGAGTCAACTGGTTAGTATGATGCACGGCGGAGGCGCGAATATCGCAAGTTGCCTGGGAAGAGCAGCACGTACGGATTGTGTGATATCGTAGACAACAACGGCGCAGTTGGCGTTGCGGTAGTACATGGGCGCGAGAGACTTGTAACGTTCCTGACCAGCGGTATCCCAAATTTCGAACTTGACTGTAGTGTTCTCGTCGAGCGAGATGGTCTGTGTCAGGAACGCCGCGCCGATGGTGGATTCTCTGAATGAGTCGAATTGGTCCTGTTCGACTGTTAGTCTTGAGATCTTGGTGATAATACACATGGAAGCGACTTTGAAACATGCCTTGACGAATCGCAGGACTATTGAGCTCTACATTCTCGAGGTCAGTAAATCTGAATACGAGTGAGCAACATGGAAAGCGATGAAGTTCACCTTTCCAACAGCAGATTCACCTGCGAAACATCGAGTTAGCATGACGATCATCCTCAACATGTGGATGGGCGAATAAGAATCGCAGAAGGGGCATCGAGAGTGCCGAGTCCGTACCGAGAAGGACAAGCTTAAACTGAGCAAAACGATTATTCATGCCCCGGGGACCGCCGGCAGGGCCTCGTGCTGCCATTTTGAGTGATTGGTAGAGAGGGTTTGGTGATAAGGGCGGGAGATTCGAGGTGTCAGAAATGAAGTCGGCAAGTTCAGCAACGGTGTCGGGTTAACGCGATGGGTCCCAACGAATGAGCGGATGTGTCGTGTCGCGGGATCGGGACGGGGTCGGAAGCTGCGCAGTCAGTTGGCACAAGGGCGGCACAGGGCGTCCAAGGACGTAAGAGCAAAGTTGCGGCGAGATGGTTGAGGTTGATGGAGTATCGGTGGTGAGATGGCGAGCAGACTTTGGAGCAGAGGTTGGAGGAGCAATGGAGTGAGTGAGCACGTAGCAGCGTCAAGTGGTGTGTGGTGGCCCGCAGATGTCAGACGGTTGCCAAGTACCACGGTCCACCATCGATCGGGGTCTTGGTGGCGACAACTCTAGCCCACCTACCCTGTACGTTTCTCGAGTCGGGTTATGTCAGCAGCCGACCCATCTTCACAAGGCCAGCCCGTCGGTTGCTGATGAGCTCTTCTCGAGAAGCTGTAATTTCGATTGGCTGTTCAACACCACCGCCAGAATCAGGCGTGGCCAAGCTTGCCACCTGATCATTCTCGCTTTCATCTGCGCCTTTCATTTTTTTTTCATTTTTCTTTGTCCTCATTCGTCGAGCTCTTAGCTCCTCCAATCATCGTCATGGCCCCCCTTGCGACGCCCAAGTTCCCCTTCCGGGATATCAACCTCAAAGTCACCAACGATGCCTACACCTTCACTTCGCCCTCCTCCCCTGATGCGCCTGCGCTAGTAATCGATCGTCCCACGGGCGATATCCGCTTGGGCGATGCCAACCCGCAAGCTGCCAAACGAGCCACGCGTGTCTCCAGCATTGCTGGCATTCTCGGTATAATCCAGTTGCGACTCGGTATGTTGGAATCCAACGGAAAAGCATGTGTAATGCCCCTAATGAACCTTGCTTCCCAGACAAATATGTCGTCGTCATCAGCAAGACTGTACCCGTGGGCCGCCTCAAGGGTCATATGGTGTACAAAGTCGTGGCCGCAGAAATCCTCCCCATGCGCGAGCGCCAGATCCATGATCCGGACGAGGACACCTTTATTGGCCTGCTGGACACCTTCCTCCAGAGGAGTCCGATGTATTTCTCATATGCCATTGATCTGACCAACTCGATTCAACGCCAATCGCAAGCCGATACCGCTAGCCCCCTATGGATGCGAACCGACGACCGATTTTTCTTCAACAAGCACCTACAGTCCGACCTGATGGAGTTCCGTAACCGTGGCTCAAGAAGCCAGCCTGGGAAACAGCCAGCCATTGACCCTTTTATTCTCCCATGTATCTTTGGCATGCTCGAGATCAAGCCTACCAAATTCAAAAACAGTCCTATTACCATGGTCATCATCTCCCGCCGTTCACGATATCGCGGGGGCACGAGATACTTCACCCGAGGTGTTGATGAGGAAGGACATGTAGCCAACTACAATGAGACGGAGCAGATAATCATTCTCAACGACAGCAGCACCGGCTTGGGAGGGTACGCCGGCAGCACCGACATGCAGAGCGGCAAACTCGGTGGTGGCCAGGAGATGCAAATCATGTCCTATGTCCAGACTCGCGGTAGTGTCCCTACCTACTGGGCCGAGATCAACAGCTTGAGGTACACACCGAAGCTGCAGGTCCGAAGCCCAGAAGCTGCCTTGGCCGCCTCGCAGAAGCACTTTGACGAGCAGATCCGCATCTACGGCGACAACTACCTGATCAACCTGGTCAACTCCAAGGGCAGGGAATGCAAAGTCAAGGAGTCTTACGAACAAATGTTCCGCTCTCTTGCGTCAGCACCAAAGGAGGGCCGCGAGAGCGATCGTCTGACAGCAGAAAAATTCACCACTCTTCAGCCTGGCGCAAGAAACCAGGAATTCGATCGTCTGCACTACGTCTATTTCGACTACCACTCCGAAACCAAGGGCATGAGGATGGACCGAGCATATGCCCTGACGGAGAAGCTGCATGAAGAGCTCCAGAAACAGGGCTACTTCCGAGGCGTCGACTCTCCGTCCAACGTTGACGGGAAAATCGACGCTCGCAGCCTCCAGACGAGCGTCATGCGGACCAACTGCATGGACTGTCTGGATCGGACAAATGTCGTGCAAAGCATCTTCGCCCGATACACCCTGAACCGCATTTTCGAGGATCTCGGCCTGATGCCTCGCGGCGCTCAGTTCCGCGACGAGGACCCTGCATTCGAGGTCCTCTTCCGCAACATCTGGGCTGACAACGCCGATGTTGTCTCAAGCGCATACTCTGGCACCGGTGCCATGAAAACCGACGTCACCCGCACAGGGAAGCGCACCAAGCTCGGCGCCTTTCAAGATGGCCGCATAGGCGTTACTCGTTATTTCCTCAACAATTTCCGAGACGGCCCTCGTCAAGATTCCTACGACCTGTTCCTCGGCGCCTACGACCCCAGCGCCACCAACATTGGCACGGGCCGCGCCTTTGTAGACAGACGACCGATCCTCATCCAGTCGATTCCCTACATCCTCGCATTCAGCATCTTCATCGTCCTCGTAGGGCTCTTCACCAAGCGTGACCCCGACGCCAGAGTCCTCCCCATGAGGTTCTTCATCTTATTCTGGAGTGCCGTCGCAGCGTGGTGTTTCCATTTCATCTTGACACACGGCATGCTCTACGTATGTTTCCCTCCCTCCCTTTGTTCCATCCGATGGAGTCGTCTAACAACTCATCTAGGTCAACTGGCCGCGATTGAACCCCCGCCCCTTTGCCGTAGACGGGTACAGCGAGCACTTCTCCAAGGCGCGCAAGGACGCTGTCATCGGGGGCCTTGTTGCCCGTCACGAGAGAGGTCTCAGTACAGCCCGGTATCTGAATGCAGAGGAGGGGAAGAAGAGGATCGAGTAGACGGTGTATATACATGCATGTTTCTTCGTGGTAAAGTCTCGTATAGCAATTATCAACATCTCTTGATTGTGCTACCCACCAATCATTGTGCTCGTGGCAAGACAAGGTGAAATACAAGTGTTGCAACATCTACACTCTGAGTACGTACGAATCGTCAAGATGGATGTATGTGATATCTACTACCTGGTCAAGAACAGGTTGAAAAATGGCCCTCATCATCGTAGCGTCACGTCACAGCGGGATTTCATCAACCCCCCTTTCTTATCGCACTGCCACCTACGAGGCTCTCTACGAGAACAGGTCACCCACCACCAAGTCAGCACTAGATCAAAGTCCAAGTTGGGGTGAGGGGTTTGTATTCGAAATGTTACTCCCCCCCTCCATCTATTAGGTACTTTCTATGCTTATCCAAAATACAAGTAGATTACTATAGAAGAAGAAAAGCAAGGGTATCAAGGCATATATGCCAGAGGCAACGGGGATAACAGGAAAAAGAGAAAAAGAAAGGATGGATGAGAAAATGACAAATGACAGGCGAGAACGACAAGTGGCAGGGAGGGAGGGGCTCACAACCAGAGTAGCCACCGCACAGAATTCACCAGCCCCTTTCCCGCGCCCCAGCACAACCTGAGAATCATCACCATGAACCACACGTACCACATGAATCCGACCAGCAGCCACTCCACTGTCAGCCAGAGGGCTCGCCGGACCCATCGTAGCCGTCTGCGTCTCCGACGGAGCATCTTTTCAATCATGTCGACTACGACCTTGACCTTGAGCGGCTGCCCGAGAGCCACGTCTCGATTCGTCTCGTCGGCGAGTTCGCTAGCTCGCCGGCTTTGCTCCGACAGGTCATCTGCGATGCGGGACCGGACGTCGCCAATGCGATTTTGAAGCCGCGGGCTCGTTCGGAAGGTGAATTGGTCGGCCGAGGCTTGCCAGCGGCGTCCCGAGCTTTGGATGGCGGTGCTGAGGGACCGACCGGCGACAATGTAAGGCTTTTGATATGCGACTTGGCCGTGATATTGGCGGCCCGATGGCTGCTGGCCTGAGGAGGCGGTCGCAGCACCTGTGCATGAGAGGGCATCTGGGCACAATGGTTTGTGAGCCTCTTGTGCTCGTCTGCTGATTTCCATGGCTTTGATGCCTGTGCTGAGTACCAAAGCGCGCATGCGGGCAATTTCACGACGTGTCAAACGCGTTTCCTCTGCAGAAGTGACTTTATCTACAAAGGACCAGTGTCTGCTCCCGAAGGACCGGCCGTCGTCTTCTGGCCTCGAGACCTCCACCGTGGAATCGAGTCGTTTATCTGCGTCGGTGACACCGTCAGGAACGCTGCTGCCCTGGCCAGAATCCGATTCGGACACATCGGATTTCCCGGCTCTGTTCTGTCCGTTTTCTAGAGTAGCCGAGGATGGAGCACTTCGCGCATCGATTCGAGGCGGGCGCAGCCTGTCAAATGGAGATGATTGCTGGTCATGGCTGGTAGAGCCCGGCGCCACGTCCTCCTTGCTGGCAGTGAACATGGACGAGTAGTTCGCATCATGGGCATGATGGAATTGGGGCATGATGTCAAGGAACTGCTTGGTTTGGTTTTGCCCATCCGCCCTTCGCCTTGAAGGTCTCCGAGACACATTTGTAGATGACCTGGAACGGCCACGAACCTTTTCGTTCTCCGATTCATCCGTGGTTTCAATATCAGGGGGCAGTTCGCTTGTACCGTCCCTCTTCCATAACATATCGCCAAGCTTAGAGACGCCGCCTCGAATGGCCGTATCGATCCGAGGCCCAGCTTTGAAGATCCCACGCAGTCCGGCGGCATCATCTGGTCGAAGCAGCGTGCTGCCCGTTCGACGATTCGTTCTGGCCTGCTCCGGATGAAGTTGTTCCACGCCCGCGGCCTTTGACGGGCTGGACTGGAGCTCCTCAGGCAAAGTGAACGTTTCAGGCGAGCTAGGGTCCATCGCGGGCCCTCGTCGTGAATCCTCTTGATCCACCCCGGGTTCATTTCCTTTGTCGCGTATGATTTGTTTGATCTTGCTGATAGGATTCGTCCGATGCGGAGATCCCGAACGACCCCAAGATGGCGAAAGATGAGCGCTGACTACCGGCTCGGTGCTCACCCTGGTAGGCCGCAGCTCTGGTGAGGTCGGCAGCGAGTGGTCTTGACCAACAAATTCTTTGCGAGATCGATCAGGAATGTCCAAACTCTGCCTGCCATTTACGTAGCGAACTGGCGATCCCAGAGCAGACTTTTCAAAGGCAGGCTTACGATCAGAGTCGCTCGTGTCCACCATGGACCCTTTCCTACTATGGAAGCGACTAGTAGGCGCTGAAAGGAGGTTCCGTTCTGGCGTCCTTAGACTATCCGATGAGGCAAATTGACCTGGCTCTGGTTCTGACAACGCATCGGAAAGATGATCTCTCTCACGTGTATCCTCTGCAACCATGTCAAGCATCTGTCCCTCTGAGAGATCGTTGCTGATGTCCAAGTTTTCTCCGAACCCAGTCTCTTGCACTGACGGTTTCTTTAAGCCTCCCCTTATGTCACTCTCACTGCCAGAGACATCCGAGGTGGAGTCTTTCTTATGCCGCACAAAGTCAGGGGGCATGGTCTGGCCGTTGTGGCGATGCGGGAACGCTCGAATGTTGTGCAAGGTTTGCTTGGCCCTGTCTTTGGCGCTGTTGTGTGATAAGCCCGTATCAACCTTGGAAATGCCAGGAATGTGCGAATCCAACGGGTCGTCATCCTGCATGGAGAACGGCGGAATGGCGTCGAGACCAACTGCTGTTTCTCTCGACATGGACCGTGACGAGGCTGCCGCGGACGGGAATATTTTGCGCCAGTGCCTATCCTCAATGAGCTCTTTGTGATTTTTCTGTTCCAGCCAGTACGCATCGGCCACCATATCGCATGGTTCCACGAACCAATCCACCCTCGGTCTCCTAACTCTGGTTGCGGTTCTTGAGAGACTATCCATCGAGACTTGGGCGCCGGGCTCGTCTGCACCGGGGTACTTCGGCATGATGCAATCGTCCTCGTCGTCTGGATTCGTGGCAAACGAGGTGGCGCGTTCAATGACGCGATCCACCCAAGGCTTGACGCATTGCACATCGCCAAAGCCTTGCCTTTCACCGTCTATGACTTTTCGCTCACGAGCACGTACTTTCCGATTTCGAATGTATTGTAATGGGTTATACTCACGCCCCAGGGGGAGACTATCCCCCTGGCTAAACTTGAAGGGCTTAGTGGCAATGGGAGAACCAGGCGGGCTCGTGGTCAAATTTGGCCCGAATCCAGCCTTGAGGGGGGGGAGAACATCGAGAAGTCTCCGGTATTGTGCCATGAGCTCCAGATGATCCTTTGCTTTTTGCGCTCTGGCCAGTGTTGACGATGAAAACTGATAGCGGTAGTGAGCATCGTGCGCACTCTCGAAACCGGCCTGTAAGGGGCTGTCGAGCCTGCCAGATGATGACAATCTTGGAGATGCCGCTTCTAGTATTTTGGGATCAGCGTTGTGAGAAAACTTGCGCTGCTGTTGAAGATGCTGTCGCAGGTTACTTCCCGAGTTGCCGTCCGGCAAGGGTCCGAGCCGCGGCGGTGATGCCCGCGGGACATGTCGCCGAGAAGCGATACGCCTGGATTCACTGAGATTCAACGCCATTTGAACTATTTGAGTTGCATCAACATCTCCGGCATCTTCCTCAGAGCTACGTGGCAGTGCTCGCGGTGGCGGCTCTTCCGACCCTCTGCTCCTCCCATCTCCCTGCCCAGAGTCCTCGCTTCGGCTCGCTGCGCTTTGGGGGGAATCATTTGTTTCATCGTGAGGTGTTCTGCCAGAAACATCCGTCTGTCGCAGCGGCGACTGCCTATTGTTCGACCGTGAAGACTGCGGTGTCTGAGGAGGTTGTGACGCTTTCCCGTTTGCATGGGAGGCGTCTCGGGCGGGACCAAGAGCGGCTGGCCTTGTGTTGCCAGGAATTGAGCTCTGCAATAGAAAGCCGCCGCTGGACTTGGGTTTTCCTTTTCGCCGCGTGCCGCCTCCTCGTTGTTGCAGAGGATCTCGCTCAACGTCGTCTCTTTGAGCGGGACTCGGCCCAGTCAGCTGGTGACCCTGACGGCTGGTGCTTGCAAGGGGACTGGACCCAGCGGCGCCAGAGACAGCTCGTCGTTTACTCTCAGCGCTTCGACTCGATCCTCCGGTCTCGTAGCTAGTCCTTGATCGAGCTTCGGGTGTCAACAAACCACCTCTGTCAGGATGGCCCGGCAGTCGGGCTGCATCGTGGTCGGCCATGGCACATGCTGCAGCAGACTACAGCTCCAAGGGAGTTGACGCAGACATGGAGAGCGTCGGTGCTTCCGTTGACGCTCTCGAGCGGTGTGAAAAGGTGCAGTCAGGGACGCAAAAAAAAATGTATCGGAGCAGCTATACATATGTTTGGAGAGGGAAAGGGAAGACAATGTTTGAAGTGGATGCAGCTTGTCGTCCATGTTAACGCCCCAGGGTTTGGCGGCGCCACCGGGGGGTGAAGTTTTGTCTCCACAATAAGCTGTGTGGCGCAAGGCGGTCGGTAATCTCCAACGTTGGCAAAAAAAATGTTTTGGTACTTCACCACAAGGTGACAGGACAACCACGGCTGACACGCGGCCAGATCGAAGACTCACGGCAATGTTGTTTTGTTTATACAAGAGGAGCCTTGCAAAAATACACGGTAAAGGTGATGTACACGATGAGTCTGGTCTAGAATACAAATCGTCGCAAGGCTTCGCAAGCTTGCCCGTCGCTTACGCGGCAGCTGCTGCGTCGCCAACAACACCGTCGCACCTCGGGCAGAGTCCGTCTTCATGCTCCGCCAGATAGCGCCAGCAACGAGGGCACTTCTCCTGCTGGGGAGGCAGCACATGCACGGTGCCTGCTGGCGAGCCCTGGAGCTCAATCTCCCTGGTGTACTGCCAGGCTGCTTGTCCTTGTCCTTGCACAGGGCGGTTGACGTCCACACGTGAAACCACAAACATGGCATCAAGCTCATCCAGATATTCTTCAAGAGTGCGCGCTAGCTGTGCGTCTTCCGTGTTGATCACGATGGAGCACTGCAACGAACTGCCAACCGCCTTGGCTTCACGCGCTTGCTCCAGTCCAGCTTTCACAGCACCATGAGCGGCCGTCAGCAACGCAATGTCCTCTCGCAATTTAGCCGGTTCAACAGTCAGTCTGTTGGTGTCGACCAAGGGCGAAGTATACAGCTGTCGAGCCGGATTGATCAAACTGCTGTTCAGATTAAATCAGATTGTTAGCCTCAAAACAACACAAACATGGAAGAAAAATGGCGGATCAGAGTACTGACTCGTCGTCTACCATCCATGCTGGACGATGTGACCATGCCTCTTCAACTAGAAGTGGGGTAATAGGAGCAAGCATGCGAAGAACCCCGACAAGAATAGGCTCAAGGGCACCACCGCCATCTCCACAATAGAGTCGGTCTTTCAGACCCTCGAGATAAAAGGCTGATAGATCGGCAGCAACCCATCGATTGATCAAGCCCGTTGCCTTGTGGAACTCGTAATTGTCCACGGCATACCGTACTTGACCCATTGTGTCATTGAGCTGCATGATGGCAATCTGGTCAAGCCTTGTCAGCGGAGAACGACGGCTGGATTCGTGAAGTGAGCCCAAGATCATCTTGATAATCGTCCGGTACTTGATGAGCGCATTGTGAACCGGCTGCAGGATCGACGGCCCGATTGAAATGTCCGACGTAAAATCACAGCTGGCTGCCCATAGCCTCAAGGCATCGGGGCCGAGGGCATCGAATCGTGGCGAGTCTTTACTTGCGCCTTTGCCTTGGCCCTTGGGATGAGGAAGCAGACGTCCGTCTATAACCTCCTCCGGGGTTATGGTGTTTCCGAGAGACTTGGACATTTTCTTGCCATGGGCATCCAACGTGAAACCGTGCGTAATCAATGTTCTGAACGGCGGTTGGATCTCCTCCTCTGGCACCCCTTCTGACTGTTGACTCGCCACATAGGTCAACAAACTGGACTGGAACCAGCCGCGATGCTGGTCTGAGCCCTCAAGATATACATCAACGGGCTGCCCAACCTCCATCCAGCTGGTACCGCTGTCAAACCACACATCCATGGTATCGGTCCCTCTTCTGTACGTTCCTTGCAACTCCGGTGGCACCCACGCCGTGTCATCCGAAGCATCTGAAAACCAACCCTGTGACGTTCGCTGCTGCATGACATGTATTATGTGCTCGATTGTTTGCTCATTCATGACGGCATTTCCAGCTTCATCATACAATGCAGGAATGGGCACGCCCCAGGACCGTTGGCGGGATATGCACCATTCACTTCTGCCTTTGACGAAGCTCTCCAGTCTCGACCTGCCAGACTCGGGAACGAACCGCACATTACTCAGAGCATTCAGAGACCCTTGCTTGACCCTTCCTACATCGGCGAACCATTGCGCAGTTGCTCTAACTACCACGGGTTGTTTAGTGCGCCAGTCATAAGGGTATCTGTGTTGAAGTTTATGTGTCGCTAGCACGTCATCCTTGATTAGGTCCAAAACGGCCTTGCCTCCACCTTCCAGAATCGATGGGGCATTTGTGAGCAGCTCAGGCTGGTCAGGGTACGCGTCTTTGGTGAAGAAACCCTCATCAGTGATGGGCGCAAAAGCCTCAATCCCTAGCTTGGCACACACCTCGTAGTCATCTTGACCGTGGCCAGGCGCCATATGGACCAGACCAGTACCCGAGTCGGCAGACACGAACTCGGCGTGAACAATAGTTTGCTCCGGAGCCGATTTGCCGGCAAGTTTGTTGCGGTACTTGAGCCCGGCGAGGTCCGAACCACGTATGTAATCAGCAATGATGGTGAAGTCGGGTAAAATGTCACGCATAGCATCAACGCGGCTCGACGCAACGAGCAGGCCATAGCCATCAATTTGTAAAAGCGAATAGACCAAGTCTGTATGAATAGCAATGGCCTTGTTCGCAGGGAGAGTCCACGGGGTAGTCGTCCAGATGGCCGCAAAGACGGCACTTTGAAACCCAGCCAAGCCTGGTATAGAGCTGGTACAAGAAACGATTGGAAATCTGACATATGCAGCATGGGAGATGTGGTCGTCCCGGTAGTCAAGCTCAGCTTCCGCAAGTGCTGTTCTCGATGATATGGACCAGTATACAGGCTTGTGCTTCCTGTAGATGAGTCCATGCCGAACCATTTTCTGAAACACGCGCAACTGTCTGATTTCGTACTCGGGATCCATCGTCGTCCACTTGTTACCCCAATCAGCCATGACTCCGAATGACTGAAACCCTTTCATCTGCTCCGTGATGGTCTTACTGGCCAGTCGTCTCGCAGATTCGCGCACCTTGACAGGAGTAAGACCACCAGCAGTTGGATTCGACCCCAGTGCCTTCATCTCGATTGGTAGACCGTGGCAATCCCAGCTTGGCCTATATGTGACTCGTCTACCGACCTGTACTTGCGCGCGGAGGATCATGTCCTTGAGGATCTTGTTGATAGCATGGCCAATGTGGAGAGGCCCGTTTGCGTATGGCGGGCCATCGTGCAGAATGAAGGGATCTTGTTGAGGCCGATTGCTGGATTGCCATTGATATAAACCATCGGAGCACTCTCGCAGATAATGCTGCTGGAGCTTTGGATTCGGTCGAGCACTGAGAGTCAATGGGTTAATGGGGATTTGTTGCGCAGTATCATGAATTGCGAAAGGAGCTGTGCGCAAACGTACGGAAACGACGACTTGGGAAGCTTCAACGTTGCCTTCCATGCCTTGGACATGTTTGAGTCCGGGTCATGGCCCAGCGCGTGGGCTGGCAGAGCTGAGCTTGGTAGAGCTGAGCTCAATGCTGACACGGCGTCGTATCTCGAGAAGGAGATGAATGATTAATGGCGGTCCGATGTCTGCGGATGATCTAAACCTGGCTGCCGTCAATGACAGAGCTGAACTGGAGGGCCCAGCTCTTTGTGCAGGTTGCAAGTTGGTCCCGCCAGGAAAATCCAACCAAAGAAGGAATTTCGACGTGGGGGGCAAACCAAAGCAAACCAAAGCTAGCGCCGCTATCAACATTTGAAGCGTTAACGGGAACCGAGCTCTTGCATCGATCGTTGCACTGCCCTCACGCAATCAATCCGCTCAATGCGATGGCTCCTGTCCGGCGCTATTTACGAATCACAAAGTATTCCGTCCTCGAATGCCGCATTTACCTGGACAATCCCTCCCTGGCGCAGTCATGGCTCCTCAATCCTCGCAATCCCGCACTTCCACGCATCATTGAAAGCATTCGACCACTGGTGCTTCCCAAGCTCCGAGAAGAAAAGGAACGGGGCAAGAAGAAGAGCTCAAAAAAAAAGAGCATCAAAGATGTGATCACACAGGGTTAGACTACAACAATCAAAGCAAAATCAGGAAGAAGAGCATAGTCTAAATAATAACGCAGAAGACCATACTAACATAGAAGAGTATACTAATGTAGAAGAGCATAGTCTAGTAACTAAGGTAGAAGAGAAGTATCTTCTACATTAGTATACTCTTCTATGTTAGTATGTTCTTCTGCGTTAGTATTCAGACTATGCTCATCTTTTTTTGCTATGACGATCGGCGCGCGCTATCACTAACAGCCTCCGGCAGATGATTTCGAAATATCCATGTTCTTGACCGAGACATCCACCCGGCACTCTCTACTGACGAAGAAGAAGAATTTCCGAGAAAAGGGACCGCAGATGATGCAGTCGAATTCCTCAAAGCTCATTAGCGAGTCGAACCACATGCCCGTTGATGTCGACGGTGAACAAGAAACTGGAGCGATTCTCCGTGAGGAGGAGGATAGCGGCGACGACGGCAATGTGCGGTTGTTGGACATTCCGGTAGCGCGACCAAAGAGACACAGAAGCACCATTGCCTCGAACGCGCATGTTGGAGACAGTGACGAAGATGACAACAGCAGTGCAATCGATCTTGATTCAGACACGGAACAGCCAGTCACGAAAAGGGCCAGAGTCCCAGGCGCCCCTGAGGATGTTGATCCAGACGATGAAGATGACAAGAAGAAGCTGGTCATGGATGTGTCGTATGAGGGGTTCGCCATCTACGGACGAGTCCTTTGTCTCGTCGTGCGACGAAGGGAGAATAAGACACAGCGCCTCCGACAAGACGGTATCGCGCCAGAAGGACAAGCCAATATGGAGAATTGGATCACGTCGACTCAAATTCCGGTCGGTGAAGATGTTCCATGATATGAGGAGTTACATTAAACAAGTGGTTCTCAACAGCGACTTGAATTGAACTTGATTCACTCGGAACATTAGTTGCATATCAGATTGAACCCGGGGTTCTGTTACCCACTTCACCTCGCCGTCGAGCCAAGACACGGTCCAAGGCGAGAGCGAGCAATGTCTGAGGTAGGTCGGTAGACAGAAAACAAGAAACCAAACCCCGCACGAGATATTACCAAGCCTGCAACGGCAAAGCACCGGAGGCAATGACACTGCCGATGTCTGCTCGGCTTGGCCCGCAAAGCAATGCAAGCGCCACTCGGAAACCAGGTACTATTACGGATCGAGTCACGGATTCAAGCCCTCGAGTACGGACTACTACTCCGTGGTTTGTGGAAAAGGTTACTTTTTCCACCTACCTTGATTCAGGAAACCGACGAGTGCAGCGCAGGAAATGTCCCGAGGACTTGTTACGAACCCGAAAACTTGTTTGTGACGATGTCAAGTTGTGAGGCGGTGGTGGTTCCATGGAGGTGATGAGAGGCTTGATTGGCGCGATTCTACATATGTACATGTACAAGCCTTGTCCGGCAGGCGTTTACTCCGTAATAATGTAGGCCCATGGATGTTCATGACTAGAAAAAGATCATGTGGATTGCTTGGATTACATGAATGTCATGTCATGGCTTTCCCGCAGCTAGGCCCGGCCAAACCAGTTAGCGATGCCGCCCATCCGCGGCCCCAGGCCATTGAAACGATGAAACACATGGCAATTTCGGTATGGTAATACAGAAATCTCCATAATATCGCAAAGACGTAACACCACCTTCTTCTCCGCCTCCCGGCCTAGCAAATGCAAAGGTACACATTTCATATCCCCAATTTACCCATGAAGAAATCAATCACCCGAGTTATTGTCTTAGCTTTCTGTCCTGTTCACCGTATCTACATCTCCAGCGCCTACCCTTGATCTCACTCATGCGCGATCAACTGCTCTAGTGCAGAAAACCCGGCTAGAGCTACGCTGGACAACCACCGGGTATTTATCACCAGGTTTTAATTCTCGGCGGGTTCCCTTTCTTGCTTACATATGAAAAAAAAAAAACCAAAGGGCGTTATGCCCCCCCCCCCCCCTTCGCCCTGCGCCCTACGACCTACATACATACATGTACATACAGGCGGAGCGGAACATGGGGCATGAGCCCAGAGAAAAGGGTACTTTGGGATCATGTCACCGGGAAGAAGCAGGGTGGGATGATGATTACTCAGTGCTCAGGTGAGTGCCCAGCCTGGCCCGTGACATTGTTTACGTATGCAGAAATGTCGGCAATGCTGGGGGAATCTTGATCTGGGCAGGGCGGTGAAATTCTGCGCCGGACGAAATGCATGGATTGCATTGCATTGCAACGGTTTATGTATGTACGTACATTCCGCCGGAGGCCGGCTGAGCCACACCAACAACAACCCGGCAAGTTATTACAAGTCGTGATGGAATCATCAACAACCACTCCACTCACACCATGGCCCCTGGTGGCTTGACAAAGTGGACTGACCTGACTGCTCCATCTTCTCTCCCCCTCCTTCCTTGCTCGTCCTGGACGCCTGGGCTGACGAGGCAGAGGAGGAAACGCCGATCTTGTGTGAATAACTCCGTACATGGCGTTTCGGTGGTTTCACCGCATCAGCTGTCGTCCAACCCAGCGAGGTAGGTTGCTCGAGTAATCATACGTGCATGTTTGCCTTGGCGATTTCACAAACATGTCACGTTCCTGTCACTCTCGTCGCAGTGTCACTACCCGGGTTGGAGAATCGAGTTTCGAACCCTGCAGCACGCAATCCTTTGGTTTTCTGGGCCAGGGCCAGCGTGCACCACATCATATTCATGGGGTCGGACCGTGATCCTTGAGGTGTCAACGTTGGGAGACATTCATGTCAGCGCTGCGCGGGCACGTTCCTCACGGGCAGCCCTTGAGTTTGTGGACAAGATGGGGTTTATCTAAAGAGAAAAAAAAGAAGAGAGAGATGGAGTGGGTGTGTGTGACGGAGAATGAAATATGAGGATGTTGGGTTGGGTACTTCGGAAGAATCGAAGAGTAGCCCGTCCGTACAGTACAAGGTTCTTTCCATCGAGATCAGACATGACTCCCCCGGTCGTGGTGCCTCGGGTCAAGATGTCCTGAAACCGTGGTAAAAAGGTATTGTTAAGGTAGGGGTCGGTGTAGATAATGAAAATGGTTCGATTTTAGTTAATCAGAGGTATAGATAGTACCTAACTTTTATACCTAAAAGGTATATAGTATACTATAGTAATAACTAGTCTATAGAGGTACTTTTAATATATTATCTCTACTATTATCTTATTAAGGGTTTTAACCTAGTTATTATATAGGCTATATCTATATATCTAATACCTTAAGGAGGTCTCCCTAATATACCCCCCTTAGCTAAGATATTTATTAAAGCTAGAGATTAAAGGTATAGAAAGAGATTATAAATAATTTCTAGTATTATAATTAAATAGAAATCTCTTATAAGCTAATTCTATAGTAAAAGTCCCTATATATCTAACCTAAAAGTAGCTTTATAAAGCTATTTATAAGTATCTTAGAGGTCTTTATCTAATTAATCTTAATATTACCTATTATATATTATTCTTAAATCTATATTTAATTTATATTAAGGTACTTAAGGCTAGTCTAAAGCCTTTCTTTTATATATTTAGTAATTTAGATTATTTACTTATTATTATACTAGATAATTAAGAGTAGTAGTATATAGACCTTAATATTATAAAGTAGTCTTCCTAAAAATATATACTTTTTTATACTATAATTTAGAGTAAAGAGCTTTATTTTTATACTTAAAGTTATTATATAATATTACTTACCTAACTTCTAATTAATTATAGTACTATATATAATAAAAATATAACCTTATATTAATTTCTAAGTATTAGGGTTATTACTAAGTAAAGTATTAATACTAAAGAATAGTATATTAAAACTATTTACTTCTAAGTAATAAATATATAGCTTTTTTATATTCTAAGTATATAAAATTACTTCTTTAGTAAGCTTAATATACTTTATTAATAGATTTATTATAAAAGAGGTAAGCTTTAATACTATAAAGGCTATATTAAGTCTTCTAATAATATATAAATATACTAAAGAGCTAATAACTACTTTATAATAATTAATCTCTTTATTAGTAGCTTTACTAGTATTAGTAAGGATTATAGCTATAGGAAGAGAAGTAAGGAATAAGCTCTTTAAATTACTATTAATAATATTAGGAATAAATTTCTAAGTAATCTTTTAAATATATAATTCCTATAATAACTATATCTCTTTAGTATTATAATTTTTAATAATTTTAATACCTAGAAACTACTTTAGGTTACCTTAGTCCTTAATATTAAGACTATTTATTAGTTATTTATAAAGCTCTTTAAATTTTACTTTAAATCTATTAGAGTATATTACTATAATATTATTTATATAGAAAAATAAGATAAATCTACCCTTTATAAAGATATATAAGTCTTCCCTTTTTTATATAAAGTCTAGCTTTAATAGGAATTATATAAGATATAAGAACTATTATTAAGAAGCTTTCCTTAGCCTATATAATACTCTTATTATTTTCTAGAGATAACCTTTTATATTTATACTCTCTAAGGGCTTATAGTAAATAGGTTCTTTAAGCTCTATATATAAGAAGGTATTTTAAATATTATATTATTAGGTATTAAGATTATTTGTTACGTGCTGGCTTTGCACGATAGAAGGTCGATTCCGTCAGAGGGGCCAACGGATTCAACAGGTTATAAGTCGTACTAAGTTCACTTGTGAAAGCTACTGTTAGGGGTGATGTGATATGTATAAAGTAAGTTGAATTCCTAAACTAAGATGTTGAATCTAGCTTTTGTATGGCAGCCTCTATGTACTGCACGTGTTCTGCCACGTAACATTATTAGTATAGTAGACTATAAGTAGTATATATAGAGATTATAAAGTAAGTATAATAGCGTAGTTATTAAGGTTATCCTTTAGTTATTAGTTACCTTAAATAACTATTCTAGCTTTAAACTCTATAACTACTCCTTTCTTATTAGTCTTATATTTAAAGACCTAGCTAGAGTATTGCACTACAATGTGTAGTGTAGTGTAGTTTTTGTAGTGTAGTGTAGTTTTTATAGTGTAGTGTAGTTTTTATAGTGTAGTGTAGTTTTTGTAGTGTAGTGTAGTTTTTATAGTGTAGTGTAGTTTTTGTAGTGTAGTGTAGTTTACTATACTACACTACACTACAAACTACACTACACTACACTATAAGGGAAAAAACTACACTATAAATACAAGGATTTCCTAAAAACTACAATAACTACACTATAAATAATACTCTAATTAAAATAATAATAATAGAAAATAGATTTATTATCCCTAGGCCCCTAAAGCTAGAATTATAAAGTATACTATATTTAGCCCTTATAGAAAGGAATAGATAAAACTTTATTATAAAGTAAATTAGCTTCTTAGGCTAGTATATTTAAATTTATAAAAAAAGTATATTATTACCTATTATTTTATAGTGTAGTGTAGTTTTTGTAGTTTAGTGTAGTGTACTACACTACACTACACTACAAGGGAAAAAAAACTACACTACAAATACAAGAATTTCCTAAAAACTACACTAACTACACTACAAATAATACTCTGGACCTAGCTAAGGTCTATAATTTCCTTCTACTTCTCTAGATTAAATAATTTATCTAGTATATTCTCCTAGTAGTTTAAGAATAGAAGCTTTAAAAGCTTCTTTATAATTACTTCCTTCTAGTAATTATAATAGGCTAAAGCTATAGCTTAATAATAATAGGTAGGTTCTAGTAGTATATCTTTAATCTATAAACTATATTAAATACCCTATAATACTATAGAAAAAGCAAAAGTAAACTATACTTACCTAGCTTTATATATCTTCTTTCTTTAGCGTTTTCTAGTAATAATATTATCTAGATTAATACTATTATCCTAGGGATAATAATTCTCTATAGCCTTACTACCTTTACTAGTAATTTTACTAGTCTCTATAGTAGTCTTTATATATTTAATTATTATATTATATACTAATTTATTAATTTTATAAAATAGTATATTATTACCTTATACCTAAAGCTCTATATTCTCTATAGTAACTAATACCTTATAAGAAGAGTTAGAAGGGGTTAAAAGTGCACTAGAAAGGTTATCTTTTTCCCCTATTATATAAGAAGGTATTTTTACTTTAAACTACTTATTTTCTTCTTCTATATTTAAAAGTAAAGAGGTATAATTCTTATAATTCTTATCTTCTAATTCTATTCTAATAAGGTCTTAATTAATTTCCTTATTAATATTATTAGCTTTAAGCTCCTTAAGTAGTATAATTATTAATATCTTCTTCTTTTAGGCTAATTCTAGCTTTTTTTCTAGTTTAAAGAAGGAGTTCTTATTAAATTAAATATATACTAATATAATAACCTTATAATTATAAAGTAAAGGTACCTATATAATATACTAGGACTTACCTCTATAATTAATAAGGTATCTAATATAAGCTTTTTAATCTAACTATAGTATTATATTATATAATTTAATATACTCTAGAGCCTTTATTATTATAGGAAATACTTTATATCTATAAGCTTATAGATATATAATTAAAGGTTTCTAGACCTCTACTATATTTAAGTATATAGGGACTATTTTCCTAGCCTAATCCTACTAAAGTTTATATAGTATAGTTTACTTTCTATAATATTTAAAAGGTATATAATTTAATAGATAAACTATAGTATTAAAGACCTTATTATTAAGATTAGATAGAAGGTTAGCTTTAAGACTTAAAGTATAAGCTTTTTACTTAACTACCCCCCTAGATCTCTTTACCTTTCTATTTTAACTAGGTATTAAGAGAGCTAACTTATAGATTATAATGCTAGTAAAGGCTATCTTATCCCTTATATTCTCTATAAAGAGGGCTTTCTTAATATTACTATATAAAAAGTATAGTTAAACCCTAAATTAAGTGCTTAGGAATACTATTATTATATAAAAGCTATTATAAATCCTATTCTTTATCTTAAATAAATAAAAGAACTATATTAAGGTTATAAGGTAGGTAAAAATACACTAATACCTATTACTATTCTAATAAGTAAAGTTATAGTAATCTAGATTAACTAAAAAACTATAACCTAGTCCTTAAGGAAGTCCTTTAGGTATAACCTATAATCTCTATTACTTAGCCTTACCTATAGTATATATCTTATACTATATAAGCTTAGGACTTATTAATTTAATACCTAAAGCTATATTTATAAGCTTTATAAATACCTTAATACTAGGATAACTATATTATTAATACTAAAGGTTTATATCTTCTCTTATAGGTAGTCTTAGTGCTCTACTAGATATAGTATAGGCTTCCTTTAGATTCTCTAATAGTTATAATAATATATAAAGCTTATTAATATTATAGACTTTAGCTATAGGTATTATCCCTTAATATAAAAATAACTTCTTCTAATTCTAGAAGATACTTACCCTTATAAGAATTATTACTAATACTAGATTAATATAAAATTCTAGAATAAATAATATAGTCTCTAATACTAATATTCTTATATTCTATAATATAGGATCTATAATAAAAATATATATAGGGCCCTATCCTAAAGCTATATATATTATACCTCTAGCTTTAATCTCTATTATAATATTTCTATTAAATTTAGATTAATTAAACTAGTAAATATTATTAAATATATAAATATTAGCTCTAGAGTTATAGAGGACTATATTCTACCTTAATTCTAAGCTATCTATAGTATTAGTTATTAAATTTACACTTTCCTTTACTTATTAACCTTATTTAGAGTATATAAATAATAATATATTTATAGTCTTCTTACTAAAGGTAACTATAACTAAGTTATTAGTTAGATTTTATAAAGGTATAAATATCTTACTACTTTTTTTCTCTAGTTTCTAACTTATTACCTTAGACTTTTCTTATAGATTCTCCTTAAGATATTTCTTAATATTCTCTTTAAAGTTCTTTCTAACTTCCTAGTCCTTTAGTATAGCCTCTAGCTTATATATAGCCTTAAATAAATTATAGGATTCCTATTACTTTAAGGTATTATAAATATTATAATTTATATATCTAGAGTACTTCTTTTTCTTTAATTTACTTTAATTACTTAATCTATTAGTAATAAGTATATTAGCTAACTTTAGTATACTCTATAGAGGTTTATAATCTTTTTTAAACTTTATAATAGCTTTAAGAAAGCTTTAATTTATACCTTTATTAAGTAAATTATTTTATTTTTTCTAAAATAACTTAAATTTACTATAAAAAGGAATTATAAACTTATATAGTATTATCTCCTTAGTTTATTAAGTCTTTAAATCTATCAGGAGCGTAAGGGACAGAGACAGGATTATCACATAATAGAGCACTAGCAGGACCTCGGACCTACTAGGTTAGGGAGGGGATAGCTAGTAGCTAGATAGTTACATAAGCGTAGGGTAAGGTATTTAGCAAGGACTGCCTATATTCTTATAGAAGGTTAGAGCTTAAAACCTTTATATACCTACCTCTAGGTAGCACCTTTCTAGCTATAACTATAAATCTAAGCTATTACTCTATTTTATTATCTTTTAACCCTTAAGTTATAATAAATTAAGCTCTTAATCCCTTTAGGGTAATAAACTATTAGCTAGATTATAATATTAGTATACTAGAGAATATCTATATAAAATACACCTATACCCCCTAGTAGTAATGCTATAGATAAGTAGGGTAGTAGTAGTATAGTAAATACTTAAATAATAAATACTAATAATTAAGTATATTAGACACTACCTAAGACTAATCTAGATAATAATACTAGAATTAAGAATAATAGTGTTAAGAAGGTAGTGTAATAGTATTATAATATTATATAAGCTAAGCTATAATATATATAGAAAATATAGGAAATTCTATAAATAGAAGTAAAAATTAGGAAGCTTTAGGTAAACCTACTATTAGTTAGAACCTAGTAGGGACCTATAAATCCACCTCCTTAGGTTAGACTAACTACTCCTATACTTACTTTACTAATAAGCACTAAGTAAGTAGTAAATATATACTAATATAGTATTATTAAGATATAGCTATAGATACTATTATATAAGGGGATACTTATAAAAACCTCTAGAATTTCCTAGTAAACTTAAATATATTATTTAAATTAGACTAATATACCTTTTATAATAATATAATAAAGGTAGCCTATACTAGTAGATACCTTACTAATAATATAAAGTAATAATAGATATGCTATATAGCTATAGATAGTTATATAGAATATAAGGACTATAATTAGGTAAGCTTTATTATATAGCTAAAGACTAGAATAATAGATAAGAACACTAGATACTTAGAAGTAACTAAGTTACTACTAAATCTTTAGTAGGGTAATAGCTAATTATTTTAAGCCTTTATTAGGAATTAGACTAAGGTTAAATCTAACCTACCTAAACTAATCCTAATATAACTAAGAATCTATATATTTATTAATAGCCTTAATAATACTATAAGGAAGTAAATACTTAGCTGGGAGTTTCTAATTACTTAGAGCTAGTTATAGGGCTAAGGTAAGAAAGCAAAGGTAGTAATAAAACTAATATAGAGTTATAAGAAGAGTTAAGATAATAAGAAGAAGTAATAGTAATTAACTTTACCTATAGATAACTTATAGTAATAGAATAAAGGGCAAGTAGGAAGATTACCTATTATATATTATAAATATAAGAAGCCTAGATATATCTTAATAGCTTACTATTTATTAGACTACTCTATTTATAAGAGTAATAAACACACTATAAAGAAGTATAATAATAGTAGTAATAAAGTATCTAATCCTAATAAGATACCGCTTTTATCTATATAAACCTAGGATAGGGGGCTTATTATAGATAAATTAGTAAACCTAAGAGTTAGAGTCTATATATCTCTATAATAAGATTACTAGTAGGTAGTAGTAAAGGCACTAATAGATTTAGGCATATAATCCTTAACTATATACCTAAAGTTATTATCTAAGGAGGATTAGAAAAGAGTTAAAAAAATAGATTAAAACCTTAAAAGTATAAGTAAAGATATAGTTTTATATTAGGGAATTCTAAGGAGATTAGTATTAATAAAGGATAGTATAGGGTTTATAAAGGTCTACTAAGTTAGCTACTTTATTACTAATACTAGAGAAGGGCTACTACTAGGTATAGACTAGATTAGAGAATATAAACCTATAGTAATATATTAGAAAGAGAAGTTTTAGAGATACCTAGTAATAAGGGAGCGCCTCTTATACGCTTAGGGTAAGTAAAGAGTGCGTAGAGTATTAAAATAGTTAGTAATTACTCTAGTGCTAGGTTTAGTAAAAGTTATCTTAAATAGCCTAAAGAATAGGAAGGGAAAAGAACTAGAAGAGGACCTACTAGTAGACTTACTAAAGCTAATTTAGGAAATAAGTAGTAAGGAAGTAATAATAGTCTTAGAGCATGCCTATAAGTTATATAAGTAACACATTATAGCTAACCTAAGATCCTTAGATAATCTAAGTAATAAGTAACCTATAACTAAGTAAGGGCTAAGTAATAATATAGATAAACTAGAGCTCCTAAAGGAATACTTAGAATTTAAAGATATATTTAATAAGGATTTAGTAGAAATACTTCCTAAACTAGGGGGCTATACTTATATAATTAAATTAGAAGAAAGGAAAACACTACCCTAGGGACTAATATATAACTTAGCTAAGAAAGAGCTAGAGGTGCTTAGGGAGTATCTTATAGATATATAGCAAAAGGGATAGATTAGAAGATTAGTTAGCCTAGCTAAGGCCCTGATTTTATTTATTCTAAAGAAAGGAGGGAAATTAAGGCTTTACGTGGATTATAGGGGCCTAAATAAGATTACTATTAAGAATAAGTCCCCCTTACTACTAATTACTAAAATCCTTAATTACTTAAAGGGCGCGGTTATCTAGATAAAACTTAACTTAATAAATGCGTACTACTAGCTATATATTTGCTTAGGTAATAAGTAGAAAATAGTATTCTATTATAGATATAGGCACTTTAAGTATCTTATAATGCTATTTAGATTAGTTAACGCGCCAGTGACTTTCCAGGAGTATATTAATAAGGTCCTTAAGGACATTATAGATAATATCTATATTATCTACCTAGATAATATCCTAATCTATAGCAGTAATATAGCTACTTACGCGGGCTATATTAAATAAGTCCTAAGTAAACTCTATAATATAAAGCTTTTTATTAACCTAAAGAAGTGTTAATTTTTAGTTATAGAGGTTAAATTCTTAGGATTTATTATATCTAAGAAAGGTATTATAATAGAACCATTAAGGGTAGAAGTAATTATAATATAGCTAATACCTTGTAGCGTCCTAGATATCTAATTATTCCTTAGGTTTACTAGATTTTATTAATATTTTATTAAGTAGTATAGTAAAGTAGTTATTCTATTAATAAACTAACTTAAGGGGGGATAACTAGTAACCTTTAAGCTAAAACCCTATAAGCTAGCTATATTTAGAGAACTCTAGAGGTTATTCTAGGAAGCACTAATTTTAGTGCACTTTAACCTACTTACTCTATTAAGAGTAGAGATAGATATATTGGGTTTTGCTATTAGAGTAATACTTATAATATTAGTACTAGGTTACTAGCACCTAGTTATATATATATTAAGGAAGTTAACTAATACTAAGTTACACTACCCTATACTAGATACTGAATTATTAGTAATCTAAGAGGCTTTTAGGGTATAGAGGTATTACCTAGTGTACTTAACCTACCTAATTATAGTAGTAACTAATTACTTAAACTATAAGTACCTAGCTATAAAGCTATAGCTAACTAGTAGGTAGGTAATAGCGCTTAATAAGCTATACCTATTTAACTTTAGAATTAAATATAAGGCTAGTAAGTTAAACCCTACTAATATATTATTAAGAAGGGTAGATTATATAAGTAAGGATAGGAAAGCGGAGGTAGTAACCTTATAGCTACTAAACTTCTTATCTAAGTTTATAGATACTAATTAATAGGAACTCTATAGTAGTAATAGGAATACTATAAGCTCTATTATATTATTATTTAATATAGTAGATAGTTAGTTATAAAGACCCTATAATAGTAATAGGAATATCTAGGGTTTTAAGAAAACGTAACTTAGCTATATTTTTAAGGAAGCTATAAGACTAGATATTATTAAAAGGGGTGTTCTAGCTAGTATAGTTACTAGTAAGCAGCGAGGGCGCCCCTTAGAAACGCCGCTTAACTATAGTGTACCTATAAGACTAGAAGTAACTTATAAGCTAGCTACTTATAAAGATATTATAGTAAGGATCTAAGCTATATAGAGAACCTCTTCTAAGTTTAACTCTAATACTTAGGATAATAGCTTAGAATTAGATATTCTAATTTAAGTATTATTATTAGGTATATAGTAAAATAATAAGTTTGCTATATATTAGAGAAAGCTACTTAAGAGTAGTGACTTAGAAGTATTATAAATATAGTTAATTAGACCCTCTAAGCTATTAATATTTAAGAGTTAAGTTTATATTCCCTAGGGAATAAGAAAAGAGATTTTACTACTAATATATAATAACCCTACTACTAGGTATTAGGGAGTTAGTAAGATACTTTATTAAATTATAAGTTAGTACTACTAGCTATTAATAAAGAAAGATATAAAGGTATATATTAGTACCTATATAAACTATTAAGTTTTAAAGCTAAGGCACTATAAGCTATATAGTAAGTTAGCTACTCTACTAAAGCTAGATTACCTCTTTTAAGAACTATTAATAAATTTTATTACTAGATTACTACTAGTTAAAGACGCTAACTAGACCTATAATATAATCTTAGTAATTATAGACTATTTTATAAAGTATAGTATCTATATCCCTATTTTAATATAACTAATAAGCAATAGGTTAGCTACTATATTCCTAGAATATATCTTTAGAGATTATAAAGCCCTAGAAGGTATTATAATAGACTAAGGTTCTATATTTATAAGCGGATTCTAGATAACCTTTTACTATCTTATTATAACTAAGCAGCTACTAAGCACCGCTTTTTACCTATAGATAGATAGGCAGATAGAATAATTAAACTAGGTCCTAGAATATTATTTAAGGGCTTTCTCCTATACTAAATAAACTAACTAGGCTAATAACCTATTAATAGCATAATTTACGTATAACACTAGTAACTACGTAACTTATAGCTATATACTAGTAAAGGCATTATAAGGGTATAACCCTAGGGGCCTATAGTAAGTAGTACCTAATATTCTACTTATAAATAATTAGGCTAAGAGTAGAGTATTATTATTAAGAGAGAAATATATAGTAATTAAATAGCTTCTAATTAACTTATAAGCTTAGTATAAGAAATACTATAACTAAAAAAGGACCCTAAAGAGGTTTAAAGTTAGTAATTATATTCTACTATCTATAAAGAATATTAACCTAAGATAGCTAAGTAGGAAGTTAACTATAAAGTACCTAGGCCCTTATAAGATTATAAGGGTAGTTAGGAGTTATAGACTAGCTTACTAGCTAGAATTACCTACTAGAATGCGGTTATATAATGTGTTTAATATTATAAGCCTTAAACCCTTTAAAGGGGACCTAAGTAATATAGTAAATGCTTCTTTACTATAAGATAATATTAAGGATAATAAGTAAGAGTTTAAGGTAGAAAGAATTATCTTATATTATTATAATAGTAGGTATTATAAGTACCTAGTTAAATAAAAGGGCTATAATAGCTTAGAGAATTTATAGGTATTAAAAAGGGATTTTATTATAAGGGATATTATCTATAAATATAAGTAGTAACTAGGTAGCTAGGTTATAGTAGCGAAACCGCCCTTAGTAAATAACATAAGGCAATACCCTATAAATATAGTAAATAATATAGGGTAATATTCTAAAAAGATATAATTATATTACTCTTATAATTATAATATAACTACCTAGTAATAATTACTTAAAAAGCATTTCCTTATCCCTACCCTTACCCTTATTTTCCCTAGAGACTATAGTAATAATAGGTATAGGAGCCTTTAGAGGTATAGGGGCCTTATTATTAGAAGAGTTACCTTCCCTATATATAAAGATATAGAGCTCTCTAGGTAACTTAGAAGGACTAATATAAGTAGGAAGCCTAGAGGTATAAGGAGTAAACTACTAGTAAGTTAGTAAAGAAGTACCTATAGATATTTAAGAGACCTACTATTAGGATATTCTTATATATATAGTAAAGATAGTTTATAATATTAATTTAGACCTTAAGGTTAGTAGTATTAGCTAGCTATGCTATAGTAGCGCGCTTATTATACTTAGCTTCCTAGGCTACTTTAGTAGCTACCTAAGCATAATAAATATACCTATACTTATTAGTATTTTTAGTCTTTAGAAGGGTATTATATAGTTTCTGCTTAGTATAAATAAGAGATTATTAGTATATTAGTAGTAATTAAGTTAAGAGAACTAGGAATATACTTACTTTATTAAGGTAGTAGTAATCTCCCTTAGGTATAGCTTTAATAATATTAAATAGCTTTTTATAAAGCTATATAATTTAAGTAAGGCACTAGTAGTAGGTTAGTATCTTAAAACTAGAGATTTAGAATAGGTAGTTATACTCTAATATATATCTTATTATTTTAGGTATAATAGGTATATTTAGCTAAGTTTACTACTATAGGTTAGTAACTATAAGAAGTAAAGAAGTAATAAGATTATATTATAAGAGTTATTACACTCTATAGAAAAAGGTTTATTCTCCTTAAGATATTAAGGAATAGTATAAGTGCTATTCTTAGGCTATATATTCTATATAGTAACCTACTAACCACACTATATATATAGAATTTTAGTATTACTAGCTATAAGTTAGTAGTAATAACCTAGTAAGGAAGTAGTAAACTTATATAGAAATTTTAGATACTATTCTCTTTTAAGGTAACTTCTTTAGTAACTTCCCTAAGGGTTTATCCTATAGAGGTAAACCTAGTAATAGAGTAGGAGTTAATAGATAGATTTTAGATATTATAAGCTAGCTATAGGTTAGTAGTAAGAAAGTAATAAAGGGAAGATAAGTAAAAATAAAGAAACTTATAATAGTTAGATAGTATATAAGAGAAAGGAAGTATATATATAAGGGGGGAAGACCTAGTCCCTTTTTATATTAACTATAGACCCCCTAAGTAATCTATACACTATATATAGCTAATGTAGGGATTATAATATTTACTATTATTATTACTATCTGTAAATATACTAGTAGCTACAAACATATAGTAACTATACTACTATATTACTAAGACCTATAAATAAGTTTATTTATATATATAGTATCTAATACCCTATCTATTTAACCTAATTATAAAATTTAATATAGGGTATTTACTCTCTTAGAACTATTAGTATAAGGTAAAGAGCATTTACTTTACTATATTAGAGTAATAGATAGGTTACTATTTAATATTAATAGATAGGGGGATAATAATATTTATACCCTAGTATTATTAGTATTATTATTTTTAATAATATATTACGCTATAATATATTATACCTAACCTAAACCCTCTATTAACTATAGCCTCTAGGACTATATAGTGTAAACGCCCTAAGTAAGTAGCTTATTATATAATTAAGGATAATTATATAAAAAGGGGGTATTATATTAGGAGCGTAAGGGATAGAGATAGGATTATTATATAATAGAGCACTAGTAGGACCTTAGACCTACTAGGTTAGGGAGGGGATAGCTAGTAGCTAGATAGTTATATAAGCGTAGGGCGAGGTATTTAGTAAGGACTGCCTATATTCTTATAGAAGGTTAGAGCTTAAAACCTTTATACACCTGCCCCTAGGTAGTACCTTTCTAGCTATAACTATGAATCTAAGCTATTACTCTGTTCTATTATCTTTCGACCCTTAAGTCGTGACAAAATCCTAATAATTCCTTTATAATACCTTTATTATTACTACTTATTTATATTAATTATAAGTATCTTTAGCTTATAAGTAATTATTAAGGTATATTTCTATAAGAATTAGTATTTTCTAAGTATTTAGCTTATACTAATCTTAAAGAAGCTTTAATATTCTTTAAGAGTACTAATAAATTAACTTCTTTCCTTTCTCTTTAGTATTAAAGTTAAAGAAGTCTTAAATATTCTTTAAGAGAGTCTTATAAATATATTCCCTAATCTTTAGTATTTACTTTAATAGGTTATAATACTTTATAAGATTAACTTATAAATTTTTATATTAGAAGTTATATTTATCTTTTATATCTTTATAAGTAAGCTTCTAATCTTTAATAGTATTAGGGTTATTTTTTATAATCTCTAGTCTTAGACCCCTTTATAAGTATATAGGTATTATAAGTTCTTTAAGTAATTTATCCTAATTTAAATTAATATACTTCTAGATACTATAGGATTCTATATAATTCTTAATTTATATAAACTATTTAATCTAGTCTTTCTCTAATAATAATACTATATTTTAAGTTTCTTTAGGTATTATAAAGGGAAACTATACTAGTTAAAAAGGAGTATAGGTTATATACTTTAACTAATTAATATAATAAAAGGTAATTATCTTTTAATATTAGTAAGTATTAAATTAATAATATTAATAAAGCTTATATTATTTATAATAATTAATAATAAGGGTAATTAAAGCCTCCTAGGCTTATAACTATTAAGGTAGGGGTTAGTATAAATAATAAAAATAGTTTAATTTTAGTTAATTAGAGATATAAATAGTACCTAACTTTTATACCTAAAAGGTATATAGTGCACTATAGTAATAACTAGTCTATAGAGGTACTTCTAATATATTATCTCTACTATTATCTTATTAAGGGTTTTAACCTAGTTATTGCGCAGGCTGCATCCACATATCCGATACCTCAAGGAGGTCTCCCTGACAGGTATAAATCAACCCCTACATAAAACAAGCCGTTCATCCACACCGCACCTAGTATGTATACATACTAGTGCAGATACGGACTACTCCGTACGGACTACCGAGTGCAGAAATGCAAAAGCGACATCCCGCAAGTCCGCGCAGACCATCAAGGACGAGGAAGTGACATGACGAAATCCTCGGTGCGCATTGATCTCTTCCGCCGTCGCAACTGTCTGCAATGAACTGAACTTTGGGCAGGGAAACCTGGGACGGACGGCAACTCTGCGACTAAACTGATTCCGTTTCTGGAATCTCGGACGGCTGTCATTGTAGTCCGCAATCTAGTCCGTACGGAGTATATGTATCTGCCGGTGACGGACGGGTAAAGTCTCCGAGGAACCCGCATCACTTTTCATTTTGTCTTCATTCGATGTTGTAAATCCCGCGGGATCTGGTCCGGGAAGTTTGCTCACCCGCATGCATCACTATTAATATGATTTAGTTCGTCTTGCTCATCAGTTCAGTGCCATGCCGGCTGTTGTACCAGACACGACAGCTTCGCAAGTGGCACCATGCCTGCATTGGTAGGTATCCTCAACAAGTGCGATGTTTCCTCTCAGTGATTGATGCCAGACCCCGTCCCGGCTTGACTTCCCACGTGGTAGCATCATGTGGCTTATTGACAGAAGCTCGACAAAACGGCTTTTGGGCTACAGGACAACACGGTGTTCTCTTGTTGGCTAGAAGGCTTCAGAAGCAGCAGCGAATCCAATCCAATCCATTGATAGCGGCATTGAGAGAACCATGATGGGCTGCTGTAATAGCGCCGCCACAAGCAGGCAATAAAGCCCGAGAGTAATAAAGTGCCGCGGAAATAAAGTGCCGCGGACGGCGACCAGCCACAGACCTGAGACAAGTGCGGCAGGAGGGTGGTCCCCAAATAAGATAAGAAAAAAAAAAGACGACAGCTTTTCAATCGGCCTTGCCTTCACCCACCAAAAGGAATCCACATTCAGCAACCCGAGTTACGGATGAGACTATCGATGAGTCTACTCCGCTTACGGTAGCACGGAAGCAAGTTCGACACTAAGAACAGGTTATTTGTCCCATACTCTGCGATGGTCAGTGTGCATCGCCGCCCAGTCCAAGCGTAGCGATTCAGGTTTGGACCCAGCAGATCCGAGTCTAATAAGGAATAGTCATACGTTCAAAAGATGATTAGACATGCTTGACAGAATCAGGCCATCAATACTCTCGGTCCCGATAAAGCAGTCATACATAATAACAGTTTGGATCCATCCGGTGCGCGCAGTTTGAGACCTTTGTCCTGAAACGCGAGTAGCACGGATTAGTCTTGGCCGTCCCAGGAATCCGGGTTGACGCAATGGCTGAGAGGGGCTGACTTCCAACTGACCCAAGCAGCGAACGCAAAGACAATTCTGATCAAAACCCTTGGTGATGAGAGGAGAACTCCATAAATCGACTGATTTGGTGATGCTGTGCGACACTGCACCAAGGGATTTTGGCGTCACAGTGACCGACCCCATGGTCTCTCTGGACAGAGACAGCATTTTCCCGTAATATAGGTGAGGCGTGGCACGAGTAATAGAAGGGACGCCCTCGCAAATGCCGTCTGTCGCAAAAAAAGCATGTAACAATAATACTGCAGTGCATGCTTCGCATAGATGCATACAAGGCTCGCTCGCAACACGTCGAGGAATACTCAGTAGATGCAGAGCATCCTCATTGACGGGGGTTGACTCTTTTCCACGTCCCCAGAACGACACCCGGCACATCGAGCGGCTGGCGTCCCATCATGGCTTGCTTTATTACTGTCAACATGACAAGGACCAGCCCGTAATCCGTATTGAACCATGAAGTTGCAAACTCGGTACCGATGAGCGATGCCGTGGCAGTGCCGACATGGTCTGATATTGTGCGTGTCACCCATGAAGCCAACAAACAGGCCAGCTCACTCATGTAAGGTAGGGTGCTGACATTGGAATTTCCCGGGCTATTTGGCAGGTTGCGCCACGCTATATCTGCTGTCATCGTGATGGTTGAATGTCTAATGAGATTCAGTTAGTGAAAACGTCATCTTTCTATGAGAAAGGCAGCCTGGTCTTGCTGGGTACGGCGCACTTGCATCCCATCCCCATCTTTGTTGTAGTTGCACTTTTCGCACGGACCGGCTAGGTCTTTGCCGGTACTCCGTAGATCTCAGAAGAAATTACGAATTAAGAAATTGGATCAAAGACAAGGTATGCATGCAGCCTCTGATCCATGTCGATTCCCACGGAATTTTACTCCGTACCGTGTGCGTGCCTGATAGGAAATGTCCAATCGCTTCTTTATTAGGGCATGGACAAAGGTCCCAAGTCATGCAAAGCACGGAGTTCCCGGAAAGGAAGTCGCGCGTGACGGATGAACAGGGTATTTCCGCGCGTGAAATGGGTAGATCTGCACAACGATGAAACGAGCGGTGTGGTTCAAAAACTTTGTTTTTGACGGGTGCCCTGGATTGGACCACGATTTCTCGCTTGTTGATCTCGCGAGGAGTCGCCGAAGGAGCAAGAGCAAGGCACATCAAGTCTGACGTGTGTACGGATTACAACGGACTATGTGCTCCGTCCGTACTTGGCCATTTTCTCATCAGACGACGGTTTGGGAAAGCTCAGTGTGGCACCTGCCTTGTCCTCCTCGGGTGGCGGCCGTGATCGTGACGACAGATCAATTAAATTCCTGCAGGGACCCCGGCGAGAAAACACACCCGAAATGACCACTGCTAGCTGACGTGATCAAGACCACGTGAGCTGAGCCTATGAGCAGCTCCCAAACCGTCGCGCTACTGTTTGACGGAAGCGGTACTCCGCATAGGTAAGCTGCTTTTCCAGGAAAGCCTCTGAGCTCGGACGCCATTGTGCCTGGAAAGAAGAATTATTGAATTACTCGTGTGCCGGAGTTGCTTTTCACAAGTGGTTTTGTGTTTTGTGTTTTGTGTCTTGTGTCTTGTGTCTTGTGTTTTGGATTTGGCTGGATGTGTGGGCCAAGCAGGCGGCTAACCGCGCTTGTAAAAAGCATTTTTTTCCTCCACCAGTGTCAGGCCAAGTTGTCATGCGATTGATTGACTACACTACCCCCCGATTCGCGAAAGACCCCACGACCCTTATGACCCTTATGATTTCATAGTGGCTCACGCTGGCCCGCTAATCGTCTCCATTGCTCATCTCCAGATTTCAGTCATCAACAACGGGATCGACACAGTAGCACAACCAACGCAAGCGGAAATTGACGATCCGAGGAGAGAAAAAAGGGGGGGTGGGGGGCTGAGAATCAAAGGCCACAGCTCCGTCTCCCTAACATCAATGTCTTGTCTGGAGCCTGAGATTTGCTTACCTTAGATGCGGGCGTGCTGAACAGCGTGCCAAGTCATCATTGCATCTCAAACTCTACTCAGGTGAGTCACGGCCGCAGCTGAAGATGTGCCTGGTCTTGGGACAGGGGGCTCACCAAAGGGATGCCGGGGTGTTGATTGGGTTGTGAAATTTGATACTTATGCGAACCACTCAAGGCCTGTAGAGCCGCCCGATCCAAGGCGACCCAAACCTGTGGGAAGACGGTAAGGCTGCATAACAGAGGGCCGCATCATTTTTGGTTGGTTCATTGTTCTACTTTGGTTAGCACATGTCGGCCCGAGGCCTCGTCACCATCCCAAACTTGGATCATTCCCGATGGATGAAACAAAAGCTCGATTGGCTCGATTGCCCTCATTGGCATTCCGGGCATGAGATGCCCGACTTGCTCAGACCGACTTTCTCCTGTGTCTTCCGCGTGTTGGTCAGATGACGGCGCCAGACATGAGCCTGATCGATTCATCATCTAGTTTACTCCGTACAGAGCACATCAGTACGGAGTTCCATCGCGATACTTCTAAGCGCACTGCGAAACATGAGATGCCAGGCTTAGTATCTTTCCACTGATGCGCGTCCAAAGCGGACATGGGGATAATCAGACGTTGCTGTCGTGGCGTGAAAAAAAGAAACGCGGGCTCACGAGTCACCAATGCAAGGGATCCGATGCGAACGGGACAGGAGACATGTCTGTCTGGTCTGGTGCAATGCGGTAATGCCATGCTCGCAAACATTCAAGGCATCCGTACGGAGAAGACAAAGTGAAGCAGGCGCCCGACATCTGTCGCGCATTGCATTTGACGATAGCCTCTCTCCCAGACACGTCTCTCCGCAATTGAGATCTGCCCGCAAGCGTCCCTTATTAGCAGCACCTAAACAGCAAAACCGGGCAGGCTGCCAGGCCAGGACAGCTTTCTACCCCGCCGATCACCAAGAACAAGAAAGAGGAGTAATGTTACGTTTTGGGAAAGCCGTCCAGATAACACCAAGTCAGGCGCAGGTCACAACCATGAATTGGCCAACATGATCAGGGGTTGCCAGGATCTTATCTTTACGTGTCGTGGCTAGCTCATCGTGCCACCACCATGGGCGGTCAAGAGGAATGTTGTTAGTACGCCGGTAATATGGGAGGGGCTACAATTAATACAGTACGCCGTCAGGTCGGCTAAAAGTGGCCTCCACGAAAGAGTCTGGAACCATTTGACGTTGCTTCGGACATTGATGGCGACGACGACAACGCGGGTTGCCAAACCTGGTATGGCAGACAGGGGGTGAGTTGTTAGAAATGGACAGGTGACCTTTTTTTTTTTTTTTCCTTTTGATATCGCTTCTCCTGATGAGGCACTTGCCCAAATTACCCCTGCTCAGTTCCTGCGCCGCGATTCGTACAACGTGTTCGGATTACTACGGAGTAGTCCGTACTCCGTACCTCCCACTCCTACTCCGTAATATTATTGTCAATTACTTCCTACGCAAGCCGTGACGGGCGCGTCGCGAGGCTGGGCGACAGCAAATGTTAGATCGTACGGAGTAGACCATGCTTAAAACGATAATCCCCGCCAAAAAAAAAAAAAACCCCATTAGCACGTTGGACAAACGGGGAATGTGTTACTCTGCTGTGTTACTTTTGGGTTTTAGATTCTGTACAAGGCAAGAACTCCGTTGCGCCCGGCCCATTAATAACAATCATAAAAGAAAACCCTGAGCCAAGTCTCCGTCGAAATGGCAAGTCTGGCATCATCACTGCGGAATAGCCGCCGGCCGGCAAAGTACGAAGGAGGGCGGGGTAATACTTGTTGCCCGCGTTCTAATTTCTTGGCACGAGGTTCTCGTGCGTTGGCCCATTCAACGTGTCTCGAGTCATCTGAGAAACTTAGAATGTCGGCTGGGTGCACGGAGATTGGGAATTGCACCCCACTACTGTTCTTTTTCAGTTCGCATTGATCTCCTGGCCCCCAGGCTCGTTTATTCGTGGCGTCATTTCCACCGCTAATCTTTTCTCGCCTACCCCTGCCTCCAAGGATGTATTCTGCTGTGTGAAACGTACAACATGCTCGTGTAAGCTCGGAGGAGGAGTAAATTATGTCATGACAGCCGAAATTGATACTCATTATTTCTTCATGCGGGTAGGCTGGGGTGTAGTCTTCTGTGATTTACAAATCAGCAGGCACCAAGACTATAGGGATTATGAGTACAGAGTACAGGGGTCCGAACGACTGAAATTGGCAGAAAATGTCAAAATGAGAAGTACCCCAGGATCACGAAGCATTGATGCTTCTATGAAGCTTCCATACAGTTGGGGGTTGGGGGGTCGGGGGAACAGAGGCGGTGGGCAGGCGACTGGCCACGACTGATTGCAGTGGATACATCATCGGAGCGTACGGTGGACGACGACTGCTTCGAGATGTGTTGAAAGCCTCCAAAGGTCCAGATCGTGGGAGACGTCTGCTGGTCCTCCTAACTTCAGTCAGTACTTGCGAGGCAGGCGCAAAGCGGACAAAAGTTGGAAAGAACAAGGGACTACGGCGATGAGGCAACAGCGTTGCTATCTGTGAGCACTGCAATGCCCGTGGTACCACGAATAATTCATACATAATCAACCATGTCATGTAATCTCACGACTATTAGTGAACAGCTGCGCCCGATTGCCGGGCGGATACGACTTCAACTTCTGCCGCACTGCAGCACGATTGTTGTTCCGCGCCGCTGCCAAAGGCAACGGAGGGAGGGGTATGAATAATACCAGATCCGTGTCACCCAAAAAGGAGGCTTGGCTAATTGCCAGGGACTGGGGCTTGCGTCTTGCTCACACCTTGAAGCCGAGAAGTCGTCAAAGCCAAGCAATCAATCAATCATACCAGGCCGCTGCCTCGACCGTGGTGATGATATCGGTCCAGCGGATTGAGGATCAGGGCAATCCAGGCCCCCCCTCCCCTCTTTTTTTTTTCTTCTCTTTTTTTTTTTTTTTTCGAAGAATGCTTTTTGCTCTCGTATACTTTTTTTTTCTCGCTCTTCCCCCTGGCTAATGTCTGGTCCATCGCACCTTCTCTTGTTCGTTTTAGCGATGAACCAGCCACACACCCTTAGAGGCCCCCCAATATCAAATCAAATGTGGACGGCTCAGGCGTTCAGGCAGGGGCAGCACATGTCGGCCTACATAGAGACAGGGGCCGGATCCTCCAGCGCCTGTTTCAATTTCCCGAGTGGGCCCCGCCCCTGGTCTGAGCAGAAAGAAGAATCACTTGAGCCGTCACTCATCGGCCTGGTGGGACTACAGCAGCCCACCGCCCCGTGCTCGTACCTGGCGGGACTGGTTTGGTCCGGTACTTCGCAAGCATCGTCGGCCCCGTGCTAGTTGTCAGGTTGTCAGGTTGTCAGGCTGCCTTGAAAGCAAGTTGAGGCGGGAATGGCTTGTCGCACGCCCAGCTGCTGTGCAAGCACCCCCGAATCCCACCTTGCGACCGCCCTGATTCAGGTACTTCACCAGCGGGTACTGGGCTGACGTAGTCCGTATTACTGGAGTGCATTCTGGGTCAGCGACGGCTACACACCCCTGTCCACTTGGCACTTGGAGCCCGGATTGATGCTCAGATTGTCAGTCTCCATCCCAAGCCCATCCATCTCAGAGCCTCTCTGCCTCTGGAGCAGACAAGACAGACAGACCAGACACCTTGGGATACATAAAGGCGACGGCCCGCCCCCCGCTTCCCATCTTGAACATGCTATGTCGGTAACTTTTTAGTATTACGCCAAATCCAAGTTCCTCTTAACCTCTCTCATATCACTACTTGACCAACTGCCTTCTTGTCTTCACTTTGGACAAACAATCTCCCAACCGTCAGCTTCAAGTCACCACCAACAGCAAACAACTCTAGGTTGAAACACCATCCTTGCCTCGCAGTGGCAGTTTCCACCATCTCGACTACATCGGCATCTGTCTTAGAGGTCCAACATCAAATCATCATAATGCCTTCTCAGCGACCTTCTCAGCTTCCTCCCTGCCCGGGACCACCACCCTGCAGGCCTCTTCCTCTTCCCACCCGTGGTTAAGAGTATTCCCGTCTGTCGACAGCAAACTTGGGACCTATTTGTACTCGCGTTATGTCGACAGGGATAGGCCAACTCGGCAGCCTGGCAAACCACTCTTCGACCCTACAACAGAAAAACAACAGAACCACAACGTTATATGTTCGCGCGGTGCCTATCTCGACATTAATTTCATGACATGAGTTATGCGCGTCAGTCGTCTTATGTCAGCGGCACTCTGCCCTGGCCGTGGGTCGAGTAACGCACCGATTCTTGGTTCTGTGAGCTGGTCTCTGCAGATTGGTCATCTGCGCGGTTCCAATCCCACGAGGCACTACTCCACTGCTCAACAGCTCCGGTCGAATCAATTTGCCCGTTCTTCACCGATTCTGCATCTCAGAACAGTCCTGCCGGGGCCTCACGAGACTTGGAAGTCACGACAGCGATGCTAGTGCAGCACCTTGCCTGGAGCGCCACAAAAGTACCATGCACGATGAAGTTAACCGATGCGTCAACTGCGCACGCCTGCTGATGCCACAATTTCCGCCGCACGATGGCCGCATATGGGACCTACTTCTTCAACAGCGCACATCTCTTATTCTCCTTGGCTGGCTCAAGCGACATATCCCTACCCATGCATTCAAACTTTTACCTCGCGGTGCATGCTACCCCGTTTTGATGAATGAGCTTGGCTGCAACACTATCACCTTGTACTTGATAACCATAATTTTTTTTCCGGCGTCATCTTTTCCCTCGGCTGAGCGGAACAATAAACTTGCCCTTTTTTCGATCCACACGCATTATACGTTTTGGGATATTTTTAATAGCATGGTACATCTTGAGGGGTATTGGACTACAGGAGGCACGGCGATCATGGAATGCAATTTGCCGAGCACCCCGCCGACGTTGATACCGCTTGTCCGAATCGGACGTGGGCAGCAAGATACGAAGTAGTAGAATAATGATCGCAACGCAAAGAAACGCCCTGGATTTTCTCCAGCAGGCATTAATCAATGACGATGATCTTCGCGAATAGAAGTATCTTTCTCTCCAACTGTCACATTATCACTCTGAATTGAGGTCTGAAACCCCCATTTAATGAACAGGCACAATGTTTCCTAACATCCATGTTCAAACGGCACGACGCAGCTAGCATCGCACAACCCCTGTTGTCTTTCCATCCAACAAGCCGGGTGATTTTTCATCTGTGAAGCCCAGAGGGTATTTTTTGTTCTCTGAGAGAAAGTATCCACACCACCCGTTACACCGCGCTTGCAGTCTACTTGAGTGGAGGCTATCTCCAGTACTATGCCACAGATACTTTGACGCCATCAAACCTACTAGCGTCGTTTCGATGCCCCCCGGCTGGACGCGTCTTATTATTATCATCACTAGAGACGTCGCTTCACTTTTCCCCTTATTTCTTCCGTGCAAACAAGGTCAACTATGCGGGGCATTGCGCCGCTTCTCCCTGAAACACCACGCGGTGGTACCGACGCGCCTGTTTCATGTGGCCCTACTATCCGCTGGCAATGGCTGGAGGGAGAGAAGAAGGATCACACAGCACAAGCGGATTTTGTCACTACGTCACTTGCACTTGCCTTGATCCTCGTCGTTCGATCTCATTCACTCGCGGGCGATCTGGAATGCTGGGGGGGGGCAAATCCAACTGGTGGATTGGACTTGATGCCCAAACTCTCTTGCCCCATTGTGGCGCGGGGACGCTGGACAAAGGCGTCGATGACACCCGATTGACTTTTTTTTTTTCAGTTGATATTGCCACGGTGGTGATAACCTTTGGCAATATTTCAGAATCACTTGCAAGCACAGAGCAACTGGGGTGGTAAAATGGCGGCTGCAGCCAACGGAGTCCAATCATGAGCCTGGCACTTCTGCTTTCATGGCTCATGAATCAGTGGATTTGTCGACTACCAAGGTAAAGTTTTGCGCTTTGCTTCATGATACAGTGACACCCGTTGTGTGTCCAGTGCCATGACGGAGCGAAGGGTTTTTTTTTGTTTTTGTTTTTTTAAGAAACGGGTAACTTCAGACGAACTCAAACTAGAAACGTCATTGCACAGCTGAGCAGGCAGGCTCGCCGGTTGAGATCCCTTTTAGCATAAATGAAGGAACACACGGACTGTCGATCAGCGTTGCCGTATGAAAAGGGAAATGAAGGCGACCGAAAAGGGACTACTCGAATTTACGGATATTGCAGACATGCAGACACCATTTTCTTCTTTGGCCGTGCCCCCACGGCCCGTCAGATGTTACCACCCCCCGCTGCAAAGAACGTGCAACATCAGACATGCCGCAAAGTCCGCGTCGTGATGAAAGAGGGGTCGGGACCGAGTCGAGGCCGACGATGGTACGTTAGTAGAGGGGCAAAGAAAAAAAAAACCATTGCTGCCGAGGCTTGGCTGACTGACTCTTTTTTTTTTTTTTTTTTTCCCCAACAAGTGCTTTCTTGGCCTTTAAATGGCGTCGTGGTCAGTGCTTTTGGCCAAGAGGCAGGCACCAGGGAAGGGTGGCAATGCAATGAGAAGATGGGAAGGGAAAAAGAAAAAGTGGACCCGAGGCAGCCTGATGTCAGGTACGGACTACAGAGTACGGAACGGAGCTGGGATCCGACTGCGACGACGTTTGATGAGTGGAGTGACCCCTTGCGGAATGTAGTCCCATACGCCTTCATGATTACCACTTCCAGCAAGTCGTTGGTCAATGTTGATTAGTCCGTGATGTACCTGCATCTGGGTTGCATATTTGGGCTGCTTTCCTTTTTGTTGTACGGAGTAATGGGACTTGCTCAACAATTTTCTTCTTTCAGGGTCCCTGATCGGCAAGGGGCGAGGTGAGGAGGGGTCGTCGTCTGTGGTTTTCCCTTTCTTAGTTTCCTTCTCCCTCCTCCCTTGTTTCTTTCTTCTGCGGCCTGGCTGGTTCATATATGCATGGTCGACTGGTGGTCACTTTTCCCCCTGTTCGCTTCGCTTGGCCGCTGGCCGTCACATCGCAACCTGTTGCGTGCCTACGAAATTTAAATTTTGCCCGCGTTTCACTGAGCTCTATTTATAGGAAACGGTTCTGAAGCGGTAATACGCAGGCCAGCGCTTGGATGAACCATCACGTGGCGGCTGAAATGCAGCATTGAAAGCAAATTTACGCGCCGTGGCTTGAAGGGACCTGACCAGACCCCACAGTGCACGGCTATCTCTTTGCTGCCCATAATAATATTGAGGCTACACGTTTGTACTGACCCACTTCTCCTGGCTGGCAAAAGGGGGTGACCTCCAGTGACCTTTGGTATAGCTCGAAAACGTTACCTAACGCTGTGGGGTTGCGGGACGTGCGATGTTGCTCTTTGTAACTTGGATGTTCATCAGTACTTATATTAGCATATAAATTAGTATGGTCAGAAAGTACCTCAAATAGCGATGCTTTTATTGGCTAACAACCCTTGTCGGTACGAAAGTGTAGCCTTATGGGTAGCAAAGACAACAACCTTGTCACTTGTCGTCGAGTTGTCCACTTTGATGTCAGAAACCAGCACAGAAACTCTCCAAGTGCTGAGATTCTTCAACCCATACGGTCCACGTTCCCCCGCGCGCCAACGGGTGTGATGACAGCAAAATATCGATCTGTGCTTTGACATCTTTTGATCTTTTGCTTGCATCCCTTTGACATGTTGGACGTTTACACTTGGGGCCCGGCATTTGGCTTGCCGTCTATCGACCCAGAATGTCTTGCGATATTGCTTTACATGAAAGAGGCACTCCCCAGCGAAGTTTGGCGCATCATACCATGCAATGATCCCTCCATCAGCCCATCAAGTATGCAGCCCCCTTGCTTCTGCCTCCACTCTTGCGCTTCCTCGCCCTCGATCCTGCTCGTCGCTAACCGCTCTCGGCAGATCTTCTGCCCGCCCTCAACCACAACGGCGCCTGGACGAGCGGCTATCTTTCCATCATCGAATACGTCAAGTCACACGTACGCTGCAAGAGCAATGACGACGGACTTGGCCCTGCCCAGCAGGCTGACGCGGTCGCCTACTGCGCCTTCTTGACCGCAAACGCCGCGCCCCTCATCGACCTGTCCCTGTACGTCTCGGCCGCGAACTGGTCAACAACCACGAGACCTGCGTACGGCACTCTTTTACCGTTTCCCTTGACATGGACTCTGCCGCCGCTGATACGGGCCGAGGCCATCAAACGAGCAGAACACCTCGGCCTGGCCGAGCTTGACACCGACTTCGACCCGAACGGTGGTCTGCATCTGACGGCGGGCCGGGACGCCCTCCCTGAAACGTTCCGTAGACACCTGCCTGCGAGAACGAAGAAGACGCTCCGGGAGGAGATGACCCCCGAGCAGGCGGCTGCCATCAGACTGTTCTCCGTGGCAGAGGATTGTCTGTCCGTTCTGAACACATTGATGGTGGGCAAAGGCGATGAGGAGGGAATGAAGCCTAGCTTCTTTGGCAGTGATAAAGGATTGTCATCTGCCGACTACCTCGCCTATGCGTACATCGCCCTGATGATGGTGCCACCCGTACCGAGAAGCTTTCTGAAGGACTACATCCAGGCGGAGACGCCAAAGCTAGCAACCATCGGAGAATGGACTAGTGCCCAGCGCTTGGATTTCTCCCCTGCCCAACTGCCTACTCTCTTGGAGTCTACGGCACGGGTGGCCGATTCGCTCGTAAGAAACATTCCCAGCATGGGCGGACACTACTCCGACGAGATGCGGCACCGGAGGGAAGTTGGCATCAAGGGCGTTGATCAGAGAGCAATGATCATGGCCATGGGTCTCTTGGTAACAGGTGCCGTCTTTGGCTACGGGCTACAAATGTATAGAAATCTTCAGCCCTTTGGATCTAGAACGCAAGTTTGGCGGCAGCAGCGCGGAGGAAGCAAGTTGAGCCAGTTTGGAGACGTCGGCTTTATTTTGAACAGCGTGATGGGCGCTTATCGGCCTGAAGGAGTCCCTGCTGAGAACGTATCTGTCGGTGGTCGTCTGATAGATGTTGACTCAGAGGTGGACTGAGGACGTGATGATGAACAGTACGAAAAGGAATCGAAGATACCCCTATTTTTGTGTTGTTCTCCTGGACACATTGTATGATGTAGCAAATGTGAAATCTCTTGTTGTTTTTTTCCCCCTTTGTTCTCTATGCGCCACTCTGATGCTACGTACATGGGCTTACAGACCAGACAAGTCAGTCTTCGGTCGGTCCCCCCCCTTTTTGTTCTATACTTTTTGAACCAGGCCTTTGAATTAATGACGCATCTGTGATGCCTCAAATCTGCTTGACTTCCTTGCCAACCATCTCCGGTCTCTCCACCTCCCACTCGTCTCGTAAGATAGCAAAGGTCAAGTCCGTCACCAACAGGCTCTGTCCCAGACTCCACACCAGCGTAATGGCATAGAAAAAGTTTGCATTTCCGCTGCCGGCGTAGATCCACAAGTGATAGAAGGCGGGACCCAGGAACGTGGCGTACAGGAGCGTAGCCGACGCCACGTACGTGTATCTCATGAGGGGAAACACGTGCCAGTAGAGGGGGAGCATGGCGAGAAATAAGCTCGTGTCCGAGATGGACGGGTACGGCTTGAATATGGAGAAGATGCCCAGGAGGATGGTGAGGACGGCGAGGGGCTGCGTGCGGATGCGGACGGTGAGGCCGCCCACGTAGGCCGTGAGATGGAGCCAGAAGACGGCGAGGAAGAAGGCGCGGAAGGAGTCGAACATTTCTATGAAGAAGTACCACCAGAGGCCGACGTTGGGTGTCAGGTCTGACAGCGTGAGCTGGATGCCGTATGTGCGGGAGAGGAACTCCCATGAGTTGCCCGTGAGGAGATAGGACATGGCGAGGAGGACGGCGAGGCAGGTGGTTGTGACGGCGATGCATTTGGCGGCGAAGGCGAGGGGGCTGCCGGTGCGGCGGCTCTCGGGCTGCCGGTCGTAGGAGAGGAGGACGAGAGGCGGCAGCAGGAGGATCGGGTACATTGAGAGGTAGGACGCGAAGGAGAGGGCGATCATGGCGTTGAGCATGGAGCCGGAGACGGCGCGCGACACGGCGTGCAGAATGGCGCATGCTGTGAAGACGCTGGTTGATCGGCCGATGCAGCTTGCTATTGTGAATGGGTTGAAGAGGAAGCTTTTGCGTGAGAGAGAGAAAGCACACGTTAGTTTGATATGTGGTTGTTGGGCTGCGCAGTCACTCGAGAGGAGAGAGAGAGGGGGGCGGAACATACGCCGCGGCGACAACTAATCCAGATGCTCGCTTCCCTTTCCGCGGCGACGCAAAGAGCCTCGATTGCCCTGCCTCTCCAGAATCGGCGATTCTCGAGAGCGCATCCGCGCTCAGCACGTCGACGAGGATGTATAGGATCGATGTGAGGATGGGCCAGGCCCTGACGTCGGGGAGCAGGGAGAAGAGCGGGAGGAGGAGAGGAGCTTGGTGGAAGACACCGCCGTCGTAGGGCCAGACATTATGGTTGTAGAGAAACAATCCTTCTTGTACTGCGCCGCGTTAGCGAGGTTTTGCATTGGCGACGCCCGTGGGGGAGGGAACAGACTACAGCTCACGCTCACTTACATCGCTTGAAGCTGGTGACGGGGGTGGAAATCTCCACGCGCCCCGTCAATAAGTCTGGTAGACCGGGGAATGCGACGACGAGGAGTAATCGGAGAAGCGCGGCACCGACGTACACGCCAGCTTTGCCTCGTAATGTCATGATTGAGGCCATGGCATCTCTACATGGCATTGCGAGGGTTGGAAGATGAGCCGTGTTTATGGCTGGCTTGGCAAGTTCGGTCGGAGTGGGCGGGCCGGAGGTTGGTGGTGGTGGTGGACTGTGGAGTCGGTTGGAGTCGGTTGGTAGAAAGGGATGCCTCCCGACTTGAGGGGGACTACCACGTATTCAGGCAGTACGGAGTATAATGAGGGTACGATGGCATCGTAATTCACCCCAAGGATCCACCGGTAAGATGTACTGATGAAGTAGTTTGACGAGGAAGACGTGCCAGAGCATCCCAAATGGACGCAGCAGAACAACTTGCAACCCGCCAGCCGGGCGGTGAGATCTGCTGCAGGCAGTGGAGACCGCGCTAGACTCAAACTAGTTGGAGAACTAGGCGGTGGATTTCGGCAATAAAATTTCCAGCCTGCTGCAAGGGAAAAAAAAAATCGGCATTGGAAAAGCGCCCCGCAACTCTCTTTACAGCCAGGAAATCACATATTGTCGACAAGGTATCAAAGTTGGCACAATGCCTCGGATAAAGAAGAAGGGCCAGGCCGGCGCGGCCAGGAACTACGTTACCCGTAACCAAGCCATTCGAAAACTTCAAATCAGCTTGCCTGACTTCCGTCAGCTCTGCATCTGGAAGGGAATTTATCCTCGCGAGCCCCGAAGCAAGAAGAAGGTCTCCAAGTCTTCCACGGCTTCCACGACATTCTATTACGCCAAGGACATTCAGTACCTTCTCCATGAGCCGCTTCTGCAGAAATTCCGGGATCGAAAGGTCTTGGAGAAGAAGATTTCAAAGGCATTGGGCCGTGGAGATGTCGGCGACGCCAAGAGACTTGAGGGTAATGCTTCGCGGCCCGATAAGACCGGCAAACCTCGATACACGCTCGACCATGTCGTTCGCGAGCGCTACCCGACCTTTGTCGATGCCTTGCGAGACTTGGACGATTGTCTTTCCATGTTGTTCCTCTTTGCGAACCTGCCTTCTACCTCGAGCGTACCTGCCGAGATGATTGCTCGATGCGAGAGACTCTGCCTCGAGTTCCAGCACTACCTCATTGTCTCGAAAAGCGTCACCAAGTCTTTCCTCTCCATCAAGGGTATTTACTACCAGGCCAATATTCAAGGCGAACATGTTCTCTGGCTGGTGCCTTACAAGTTCAACCAGAGAATTGTTGGCGACATCGATTTCAGAATTATGGGAACCTTTGTCGAATTCTACATGACCCTTCTCGGCTTCGTCAACTTTCGATTGTACACGAGTGTAGGCCTCAAATACCCTCCAAAGTTTGATGCTGTCAAGGATGAAAATGCTGCTGAACTGGGTGCTTTCACTCTAGAGGGAAAGACCTTGGTCGGCACCGAGGAACCCAAGAAGCTCGAAGATGCTACTCATGAGGTGGATCCCAGCACTCAAGCTGCCGTTAACGAGGTGCTCAAGACCTTCCAGAACGGCACTGAGGAAGCCGCCGCCGCCGCCGCCGCCGCCGCCGCCAAGGACGCTGAGGGAGATGGCGCTGCTGATGACGAAGTACAAGCCAACGCTGGCACTATTGACAAGTTCGAACCAGTGGCTCCGGGCGGCGATGTGCTCTTCCAACCAGATTCCAGCCCAAACGACCACGCCAAGTTGTTCTCCAACTGCACCTTTTACCTCTCTCGTGAAACGCCACGACAGCCTCTTGAATTCCTGTTGAAGGCATTCGGGTGCAAGCGTGTGGGCTGGGACCCTGTGCTCGGTGATGGAGCCTTTACCACAAACGAGCTGGATCCCAACATTACACATCAGATTGTCGACAGACCTCCTGTCCAGGCTGTAGCGGAAGAAGATGGCGAGGGCGAGGGCGAGGGCGAGGGCGAGGAGGATAACCAGACGTCACAGAAGCTGGCTGCCAATCGCCGAGTACCAGGACGGATATACGTTCAGCCTCAGTGGGTATGGGACTGTGTCAACGATGTAGAGCTCAAGGAGCCTCACTTGTATGCTCCAGGAGCACCGCTTCCACCGCACTTGAGTCCCTTTGTGCGAAGCGTGCAAGGCGCATATGATCCCACAGTGCCTTTGGAGGAGCAAGAGCCCGCAGAGGAGGCTCTGGAGGCTGATGAGGACGCTGACGAAACTGTTGAAGGCATGGACGTGGTAGAGGACGACGAGGACGACGAGGAGGGTGATGACGAGGATGAGGATGGGGAAGAGGGCGCTGACAAGATGGACGCCGAGGTCGAAGACGATGAATCAGCGGACGAAGATGCGCTGCGCCAACAAGAGCTCGAGGCTGAGCTGACAGGAGCCCCGATCAAGGGCAACTCAACCAACGGCAAGGCCAAGGCCAAGGACCAAGCTAGAAAAGCCTTGAGCAAGAAGGCTAGAGAAGAAGCCGAGGACGTGGAGCGAGCCAAGGGTATGCTGAGCAAGAAGAAGAGAAAGCTTTATGAGCAGATGATGTACACAAATAACAAAAAGAGTGCAGAGGGCCAGAAGTTGAGGGCCAAGAGGAGAAAGCTGGAAAAGGAAAAGGCAAAAGGCAAGTCGTGAATGGGGAGTGAAATGTCTCTAGTATAAGGGCGTCGAAGTATCAATCATAAAATAAATGGTAAATAAATCGCAGCTAGACAGACCCTTTTTTTGTCGTGTGCTTTTTTTTTTTTTTTTTTTCTTCACCACCCACTAAGAACAAAGATGGGACCCACTTTGATCTTCACTTTTCGCGTCGTTCATCTCTCCTAAGCAAATGCCTCAACATTCAAGTTCACGAACCCCGATATCAAGAGGGCGTCTTTCGCCAGACTCCCCGACAGACAAACACAAGGAACATGGAGTCGAGTCCTCCCCCGGCCACGCAGTGGGAAGACCTCGACAGCGATGAAATCGGCTCGGTCGCCTCAGACGACCTCTACAAAAACAGACCGAACCGATGGACGGGCACAAAGTCGACATGGCGGGACTTGACGGGGGAGGAGCGCATGCTCTGGCGCTCCATGCAGCAGGTCGTGGACCGAGACCTGGCGGTTCATCTGTACGATGCGTTTGCGCTCAAGAGGCAGGGCTTGGACCCGAGCACCGCGCAAGGGCTCACCGTGAAGCTGGTAAGCGAAGGTGTGCGTGTCTCTTGATGGCGCCATCATCCAACCTGGGAAAAATCGGGGGGCAACGGGGGGCAACGGGGGGCAACTGGCGCTGACTCGAGAACTTGCCCAGGACGACGGACAAGACGCCGTCTGGGCGCCACCCAAGGCATGGACCGCCTGGCCGCTGCAGGAGAAGCAGGTGCCGAGGGAAGGGCTCTTCAAGGAGGAGACGGACGAGAACGAGGCATTCACGCTGCGCAAGAAGGAGGACAAGCTGCCCAGCACAGAGCTGCAAGATGAGCTGGGCGCGACGGTTCTCCGACTGGCCAAGCAGCGGTTTCGACGGCGCCAACGACGTAGACAGCACCAGACCAGACATGTCCCGGTACAGCCCTCGATCGAGACGCCCTCCAGTCCTGTTCCGCCTCGGGATGAGAATTCGGAAAACGAGTCTCTGCTCCCGTCGTCGCCTCCCGGGATGGACGAGCCCAGCGACGAGACCCGCGATGTTGATGGCCCCCCCTCTTCATCCGACGCAGAGAGGAGAACAACAAGAGACTACGAGCCAACCGTCTCAACAGACGACGACCTGTCGTACCATCTCCTCCGCCCGTCCATCCGCCACATGCTCGCCCAGCTAGACCGCACGCTCACGATCCTGCACAACGCCCGCGTCGCAGGCCTAAGCCACCTCTCCGACTCGGCCTCGTCCACCGAGGACGACTCCGACGCAGGCGCAGGAACCCCCCGCAAGAAAGGGAGACCCCGACGAAAACCCCAGCCTGCCGGTCCCATCCCGCCGTCCCCCCGTTCCAGACGCGGCCGCCCTCGCAAGGTTCACGCGCCATTGGGCGGAGAAACCCCCGAGGAGATGCAGCTCCGCGTCGCGCGCCAGGCACACAGACGCCTGCCCTGGACAGAAAAGGACCAGGAAGCCATGTTCGAAACGTGGCTGCGCCGCGGTGACCTCCGCCGCCTCCGCCGCCTGGAGCAGCAGCAGCAGCAACCTCACGGCCGGCCCAGCTCGCCCCCCCAACAACACCAAGACCAACAACACCAACAACAACAACCCGCTCCGGCGGCGAACACGGAACAGAAACTTCGGAGATGGGGCCTCCGCGACTGGAGCGACGTCCTCGGCGCAGCGAGCCTCGCGGGATTCCCCCCCGGCGTCATCGCGCGGAGCGCCCAGCGCTGCGCCAACCTGTTCGGACAGGGCATGATGCTCCGGCGCCTGGACGAACGACCCTCGTCAAGACCGGGCTTCGCAACGACGGAATACCGCCCCGACAGGATCCGGTTGTCCGCCTCGCCCTCGAGCGACGATTCCGACTCTGATTCTCCTCCTCCCGAGGCGATTCTCGCCCAGAAACGCATCGCCTCCCGCCAGGCATCTCTTGCGCGGTCCCGGTCCCGCTCGGGCATCTCCTCGCCCTCCTCGCCCTCCTCGCCCTCCTCGCCCGTTTCCTCTTGCCGACGCGGGCGCTCCCCCGGGCAATCTGCTTCTGCTTCTCACTCGCGGTCGCACTCGCGGTCGCACTCGCGGTCGCGGTCCCGCTGCTCCTCAGCCGGGCTCCTCTTCTGCCCCGTACAGACGTGTGATCGGGCGGCGAATGGGTTCGCGAGGCGCGCGAATCTGCGGCGCCACGTGCACCTTGTTCATCCTGGGTGCGCCGACGAGGGGCAGGACGAGCAGGACGAGCAGGACGAGTCGGACGATGAGGTGGTCGGGGCGGTGCACGTGGATGGCTTCCTGAAGACGATTCATCCGGGCAGAGGATGGAGGGGGGGAGATGTCGTGGCTAGAAAGAGGTGGAGATTCCGTCGGCAGGCGGGCATGCATCGAGACCGAGACCGAGATGGAGATGGTGAGGAAGCGAGCTGAGTTGAGATTGCAGTCATCGGGGCCAACAGCGCGCAAGATACCATACATGCATAGTCTAGAAGAGGGCCGTTTTGTTCGTTGTTGAAGCGAATCGAATTTGGGAACTGTCTCCCGTGCCAATATATATAAAAAAAGTCAAAAGGGTATCTAACCACCTGCCTATAACCCTGCAACAAAGATGATCCAACCCACCACGCCATCAAGATTAAAAGTGAAGCCAAAATGAAATGTATACTGTTTTTTATCAAAACTCCAGGAAGAAACCCCCTCCCACCCTCCAGGTAGGTAAATCCCGGGTTTGCCAATGGTTTTGTCCCTGTACAATTTTGGGTGTCGGCCGTTTCACAATGTCACCGTGTCCCGACACGCTCTCAATTTAGCCGCGGGCTCCTTCTCCTAGACAAGCTCTGCTCAAACGTGCTCGGCAACATGTTTTCTCGCCCCTCCATCAACACGGGCTGTCTCGCGATACCCTTTGCCAGCCGAGGGGTTGGCTTCCTAAAGCTGGGCATTGTGTGCTCTGGCGGCATGGATGTGGTGCTCGCTCGTGCATCAAAGGCTGATGCGCCCGTCGCCAAGTTCGTCGTCACGTTGGGGTTTACTTCGCGCAGACTCGTGCTGGCGCTCGACTGCCTCTTCGCGACAGGCGAGCTCTTGTGTCCGACATCGGGGAGAACCATGGATGAATCGATGGACTCCTCACTCAACAGTGATGCGGGCTCATCGTCCATTGTGGACACGATAACATCATGGGGTTGCGTGCGAGGCAGCTTCGTTGGATAGTGATATGTCGCCTTCTGAGGGGTGTCGCCCGTGGGTTGATATTCCTGCAATGATGTGGCCGAGATGCCGTCGCGCAGGTTGGCCAGCGGCTGGCATAGTTGCGATTCAAGAGGCTCTAGTCCATCACGAAGATCGCTCGTGTCCAGCTCCATGCCTTCCCCGAGGTTCTTAACTCGCTCAAACGAAGTTTTGAAGTGGGCCGAGATGTTACCAAACGACTGTTCCACTGTATTTGACAATGCTTGAAGAGACTGGTTGTGAGAATCATGGTGGCTGGCGTTCTCTGATTTGGCCCGGCTGACAAAATCGTCCAAAGCTTCCATTTGCGTGTCCAGGTCATCTGTCTGCTCCTCGGCAACCCGGGCGGTCTCGGCGTGGATTGACTTGGCCACGTTCTGTATGGCCGTGCTCTGATCGCTTGCCGTAGTCCAGTCGTCCTTGAGTTTATTCTTCAGCTGGTCGCGTGATTTCTTGACATCATCCATCAAGTGGTTCTCTCTGTCGTCCCAGCTCTCCATGCCTTGGGTATATTGCGCCATGGCAGTCTCCATGGACGTGTTGGACTCGCCGACGCTTTTCTGGATCAGCGCTACTCGGTCGACAAGTCGCGCCTCTTGCGCTTCGGCCTGGGAGTTGAAGAGGGAGGACATTTGCGCCATCAGCTTCTGCCTGTCCTCGGCCGATTGGCGGCGTTCCTCCTCCAGCGCCTCTTGGACACGGGTCGAGAGGCTTGTGTTCTGCAGAGCAATTGTGTTCATGGCGCTCTGCAGTTGTCGACGCAGACTGTCAGCCTCACTTCGCTGCGCAGTGATGTGTTTGACGAGATCCTCGAATACCGACTTGAAATCTTTACCGAGGGTGCTATACGAGTTGTGGAGCTAGCAGGAGTGAGCAAAATGTGTGTCTCTATTGTCAATCCTGTGCAAAAGGGAAACTTACCTGGGTGTGAAAGACGGTCAGTTCTTGCAACATGTCTCCCGAGATTTTTTCGGCCGCGTGTGACATGAACTGAAGTCTCTCCCCAACCTTTTCCTTGACCGTGTCGCGGATGGTCTTGATCTCGTCGAGAACCTCATCCATCTCGCCCCTGGAATGCTGCTTCTGCTCCAGTAGCTGCTTCTTGGACTCAGCAAACACAGTGAGATGCTCATCCAGAAAAGCCTGTGTGGACGAAAGCTTTTGCAGCTCCTCTCCCACAAAAGAGCTCATCCGTTGCGAGACACTCGCAATGTGTCCCAGCTGCTCCTCTTGAAATTCCAAAACCCGCCGCTCCACCATGGTTGTAACATCCCCAACCTGCGCCTGACACGTTCCCCAGGTCGCGCGGTTCAGCGATTGCAGGTCAGACTTCCTCTTATTCTTGGCACGCAGGCCCGTCACGTCATGAACCGTCTTGTGAAGCTTGTTGATGAGCTGGCCCCCAATCTCTGTCAGCTTTTCTTCTGTTTGCTCGTGCGCCTTTCGCAAGTGTGTCTCTTCGGCGAGGGATTTGCGAGTCGCAGAGAGAACAATCTCTGTCTGATCGAGAACCCCCTTGGTATCGTCGAGCTGGGCCTTGGTTCCCTCGTGATCCTTCTTCAATCCCATAAATGAAGAGTTTATGGCGAACAGCTCGTGGGCTTTGTTCCTCAGGTTTGTTTCCAGTGTCTCGATTTTAGCAACCTGCTCCTCCATTACAATGCGGCGAGTCTCGCTTTGTGCCGTCAGCTCCTCATATGCATCGTTGGAGAGATAGACGCCGTTGCGCTGTCTTGTCGAGATGAGTTCGCCCTTGAGTTTCTCGATTTCGTTGGCAAAGTCGTTGAGTAGCATCCTTTTGTTGAGCATCGGGTTCACCTGGGGCTTGTTCTTGATATTCTTGGCGCGAAAGGCGTAATCGAGTGTCGAAATCGTCTCTTCAAGGTTGGCCTTTGCCGGTGATATGGTGGCGATGATGCAGGTCTTGGTGCGACCGCCCAAGGAATCTTGAAGCAGACGCGTCAATTTGGACTCTCTGTATGGTATATGGGAGTTGCGATCCACCAGCGCGTTGATAACACGGCCGAGCGTGAGAAGTGACTTGTTGATAAGACCAGCTTCAGCAGCCCGCTTGTTCTCGGCTCCAGATCGTTGAATGTTTTCGCTTCCAGCCAAGTCCACAAGGTTGAGCTTGCCAGCACTGATAAAGTCGTCGACGCCCTGGTCGTTTGTCTTCTTCACATAGGCGGTGATGGTGAAGACGGTATGACTTCGCGAGCTCAAATCGTTGCACTTTGTCGCTGCCACCTGGCGTTTCAAGCTGCCATCCTGAAGCACCTTGATACCCTCGGAGGCGTTCTTGATGTGTTTCTCCTCCATGCCCTGGACTAGCGTACCTGCATGTCCTTTTCTCGATGCATCATCATAAATCTTGAGCTTGGCGCTTTCGTCGATTGAGAGTAGATCGCGTAATTCCTCGTTGTACAGTTCAATAAATGAACACTTGACGCAATGTTCACGATCGTCTATTTCGAGCTTGTTGAACAACTGGTGTAGCACGCGCGGAATGATGCCTGCCTCGCCGGATAACATGCCCAGTGTTTCACTCATATCTCCAGACATGGTGTATGTCTTTCCCGTACCGGTCTGGCCGTAAGCAAAGATGGTGCAGTTGTATCCGGCGAGCATCTGGAATTCGTGTTAGAGGGCGCGATCAACGCGTCCACCTGAGTGGGTGGGTGAGTGAGCGTCTGAGACGTACCTCGTCTAATATTGGCTTGGCTGTGTCATCAAACACCATGTTCTGATCGGCCGCCGGCGAGTAGACGCGATCAAAGGTGTATGACTTGTTGCTCAATGAGTTGGGGCCGAGCATCAAGCCGACGGCTTTGCCCTTGACGCCGTCTGCTTGCACCACGACGGTACTATTCTCTTTGATTTCGCGTTGATTCCGTCCGCGACATCTGACAACAACATTGATGTTTGTTTCCTCGCTGCCACCGCTGATACCGCTGACACCGCTGACACCGCTGACGCTGCCACCGACTTCGGATTCATAGTCACGTTCCTTGCGCTTTGTGCCCGTGGTAGCCGTTGAAATGGAATCAGCAGGGGACGTCGCGCCGGCGCGATCTGGGATTCCTCGGGCGGCGCTTGATGACGAGGGCGGCTTCATTGACGATGATCGGACGGGAGGCTGTCTTATGGCGGCGAGGCGACTGCCAGCCGCTGAGCGGATGCCGGCGCTCATTGTTGACCGGCCGAGCTCCCGATCGAAACGCGTAGTTCGCCGCGAAGCCATTATGGCTGCCGTCTCCCGTCGAGGACGCGAATCGTGACGAGTGGCCAAATGGTCGCGTCGAGGTTCAGACCAGTCGCTGAGGGGAGGTGTGAAAATTTAAGGTATATAGAGTCAAGCAATGCACCGCAGCCAGCACCAAGCCAAAGATGTGATGTTGGGTGCAGAAGCCGTCGTTGCACAATCCTTGTGGTGGGGAGGGGGGGTGCCCATGCAGGACAGACGCACAAAGACACAGACATGGCTGGTTGGATCAACACTTCCTTCCTCACTCCTCTTGTTGTGTTGCTGGGACAACGCCACCCTAGAGCCGCCACTCTAGAGCCGGCCCGCCACGAGTCCACGACGGCTTTCCGAATGCAGATGCGGATGCAGAGAAAGATACGAATTAATCATTACACATTTGCTTATCCGTAGGGCTGGCTACCGGTCGCTATTCCGCTGTCAGTGCTTTGCTCAATCGAGAACACATCTGCAACTTCATCGCTTGCAAGAACAGCTGGACGATCCAGCACGTCGTTGCATGTCCAAATGACCGGTTCCAGGACTTCATCCACAAGATTGCCTCCCTTATTCCATGTCTTTTTTTTTTTTTTTTTTTACTGTCAAGAATGCCAGAGGATTCATTAATAGCCGCAATTTGTTTTCGAAAATCGGTCAGGTGACTATATATTACTCAGCACGAGGCCGGTTTAGGCCAAATCCTTGCACGTCAGCAAGAGCCGGCCACGCACGTCCTTTCATTGGTGAATTTAAAGCATCCTGACAACAGCGGAACCCCACATGTGCACCTCATAGCCCTGCACCTTCCGCATTTGCAACATCGGGGCCGTTGGCCGGCGATCGGCACCTGAAAAGCGCCCCGACAAGAAACTCCTGATTGGCCCCGCGGGTCCCTAAAACTCCGTTGAAGCCTTTTTTTCTCCCCCGTCTGCGAAAAGAAATGGCCCTTTCGGCCCGGTAAAGAGGCTCCTCATCTGTCTCACCTCCTTGATTACTTTTTTCCTTCTTAGTTTAACATGGTTCGATTTCCCCCAAGAAATCCCATTTATTCCCCTTTCTTGCTACACAATTTTGAGACCTTTGACGGAGAAATAGAACTTGTCGGCGCTGACACAGACCCGAGAGAGCTGTACGTACTAGCCGTTTGCGCGTAACAAAAAGTAGATTAACAAGGACCAGAAAGAAACAGACATTCAAGGAAAAAAAGAAAAAAAAGAAAAGAAAAGAAGAATGGCATCCGACGCCGCCACCACGCCCGATCGGCGGACAAGCTCAGAACGGACCGTCGACGTAGGACGAGATGCCCTCCTCGAGACCTCCCCCAAGCACCCCACGCACCCCAGGCACCACGATGAGAAGAATGCATCGCAACCGCAAGACCACGGTGATGTCGAAACCGCGGCAGCTCCACCCGCAGGAGCAGAGCCAGAAGCGGGACGAACGCAACTCGAGACCTTCCTGGTCGTCTTCGCGCTGTGTCTCGCCCTCTTCCTCGCCGCGCTGGACATGACCATCATCACGACGGCCGTCCCCACCATCTCGAGCCACTTCGACTCGAGTCTGGGCTACATCTGGATCGGCTCGGCCTACCTCCTCGGCAACGCGACCTTCGTGCCCATCTGGGGCAAGATCTCCGACATATTCGGGCGCAAGCCGGTCCTCATCGGTGCCGTGGCCATCTTCGGCATCGGCTCGCTCCTGTGCGCCATCAGCAACAGCATGGGGATGCTCATTGCCGCGCGGGCCATCCAGGGCGTCGGCGGCGGCGGCGCCATCGTGCTGCCCAACATTTGCGTCTCGGACCTGTTCTCCATGCGCAAGCGAGGCCTGTACTTTGGCATCCTGGGCGGCATCTGGGCCATCGCGTCGGCCGTGGGCCCCGTCCTCGGCGGCGTCTTCGCCAGCAAGGTCTCGTGGAGGTGGTGCTTCTACATCAACCTGCCCCTGTCGGGCGTCGTGCTCGCCATACTCCTCTTCGTGCTCAAGCTCCACAACCCGCGGACGCCCGCGAGGGAGGGCCTCATGGCCATCGACTGGCTGGGCAGCCTGCTCATCATCGGCGGCACCCTCATGCTCCTCCTCGGCCTCGAGTTCGGCGGCGTCCAGCACCCGTGGGACTCGGCCACCGTCATCTGCCTCGTCGTCTTTGGCGTCGTCACCGTCGTCCTCTTCGTCGTCTACGAGTCCCGCGTCGCAAAGTACCCCGTCATGCCCGTCTCCCTGTTCCGCCACAGGACCAGCGTCGCTGCCTTCTCCCTTTCCTTCATGCACGCCTTCGCCAACATGGGCGGCAGCTACTGGCTTCCGTTGTACTTCCAGGCCGTCATGGGCGCCACGTCTCTGCTCTCCGGCGTCTACCTCCTGCCCTTTGTGCTCTCCCTGTCCTTCACCTCGGCCCTCACCGGCATCGCCATCAAGCGCACCGGCAACTACAAGCTCCCCATCATGATTGGCGTCGCCATCATGACCCTCGGCTTCGGCCTCCTCGTCGGCGTCGGCGACGACAGGAACTGGGCCAGGATCATCATCTTCCAGATCATAGCCGGCATCGGCGTCGGCCCCAACTTCCAGGCCCCGCTCATCGCGCTCCAGACAAACGTCGAGCCCCGTGACATTGGCGTCGCGACCGCTAGTTTCGGCTTCCTCCGCCAGCTCGGCACCTCCATCTCCGTCGTCGCCGGCGGCGTCATCTTCAACAACCAGATGCAGGCCCAGAGGGGCTACCTCGAAAGCCAGCTCGATCCGAGCCTCGCCTCCTTGTTCGCCGGCTCCCAGGCCGCCGCGAGCGTCCACGTCGTCGCCGGCCTGCGGGGCAACGATGCCGCCGTTGTCAAGCACGCCTACTGGAATGCCCTGCAGAAGATGTACATTCTCTTCACCTGCGCGGCCTTTGCCGGCCTCGTCATCAGCCTTGGCATTACCCAGAGGAAGTTGAGCAAGCATCATACCGAGCACAAGACGGGACTGCAGTCCTTGAAGCACAGAAACGAGGGGGGGGAGGCAGTGGACGACGGCGCTGGCGCTGACGCTGAGAAGAAGTGAACATGATCCCATCGTGTTGAGATTTTTTTTTTTGGTATTTACCTGATTTTGTTACTTTTTTTTTTCTTACTGTTTGCTTATTATTCTGAAGAAAAGGTAGAGGAGCCTGGCGTTTCCGGCATCTGCATCAATCACTGTGGTCGGAAGAATTTCGCATTTCGCATCTCGCATCTGGCATCCGCATCTCGATTTCGGAATGATACTCCCATCATTGTCAAAAGCATAGCGCACATGACCCAGTAGTATATGCCTATAAACAACTGCTGCGCACATCTTCCCAACGCCGGCTCCGTAACCTCCCGTTCCCTACCCATGTCTCGTTAGCAAGTCCTCTAAAACACCGTCACCGTATTCACATAGTCATTCCTCAGCACCTCGAACACCAACCCGGGAAACCCAAACAGCGTCGTCGTCGAGTCCCCGTTTGACCCGGTCCTCCTGGCATCGCTCTCTTCCCACCCACCCAGAAACTCACAGCTGCTCCCGGGGCTGTCACCCCACCCCCGATTCAACACCATGCCCCTTTGCCGTCGGGGTTTCTGGCCCACCGGGTACGCGGATTCCCACTTGTTGTTCATGCGGCGCTCGATGTCGCGAAACGACGTCTCCGACGTGATTGCCTCTGGGTAAGAATCATGGTCCTCCAGATAGGCTATGTCCCAGCGGCAGCGGCGGTGGCGGTTAAACTCATAGGAGCCAGGGACGTTGCCGTGAAGGACAAGCTTGATGGCGACTAGACGATCGGGGTGGTGGGATTTGATAGGATTACTTGCTCCATCAGAGGAGGAGGAGGGGGAGGAGGAAGGGCCTGCGTTGCCAGGACCATCGGGGGGCGCTTCCGAGGGTTGTGTAGCCGGTGAGAGGAGGATATCGAACCCGAGGTAGAAGTAGTTGTAGAAGCACTCCCCGGATGAATTCGCACTGTCCGCCAGATGGTCGTCAATGGCCTCGTCGTTTTCGGAATCATCCGAGCCAGTGTTCATGGACGACTGATCCGTGTCAGTCAGGTCGTCCGGGCGGTGGAAGTCAACCGCACCGGTACCTGCACTGGGTCGACGGTGCGCGTTGCTCGTCGCGCGCATCTTGTGAATAATCATCTTTTGCTCGTTCTTGCGATAAATCGCGTTGGGCGGACCGAGTTCCATGACGAGCTCTTGCGGTGTCGTCTCGCCGAGTTGGATCCGAAACGCATTGTTGGTCCACTTGCGAAACAGGTCCAGTTTGCCCCCGCCGTGGATGCGAACAAGAGAGACTTCGTCGGGATACACGTCCTTTGTGCGCGGGAGCACCGACGTCTGCTTGACGCTGGGAAGCGCCTCCGTCCAGAGCGTCTGCCGCGCTTCGGCCCACGAAGTTCCGCTAAAGACGGCCATGGCCGCGGCAACCTGGCTTGGGCTTGTTGAGGACGACAGCAGCGTCACCACGTCCTTGTCTGGGGAATAGGCCGACTTGGCGAGGGAAAAGTTGAACGCGACGCCCGGGTAGGACAGGACGTAGGTACCGTCCTCTTGACTCCCGCTCGAGGGAGGGATAAACTCGCCGCCATACGTGGGACCCAGCAACCGATGGTAGATGTGTCGAAAGGTAGGCCCCAGGGACGACTCTCCTGGGATGGGCGAGCCTGGCGCCGACGTGCCGTTTGCCGGTGGCTTCAAAAGATCCCTATCTTTGAAGGTGACGTGGTTCTTGGTAAAGTCGACCACCTCGATCAGTCGCAGCCGCTGCTCGGGGCCATCAAAGCGCAGCCGGATGCCGTTGTGTGGCAGCACTATGCAGACCGGCTCAGTCACCGGCTCTTCTGGGGAGTAGATGACTTCGAGTTTGGGGAAGCGCTGGGGCTCGGCTTTGAGGCGGGTGAGAACATCGTGGAGGAATGCACCGAGAACCAGGAAACCCAGCGCTCGTCCGGGATGCAGCTGCGCCGTGAATAGCGACATGTTGAGGCCGGCGGAATTCAGAGACGACAGCTGGAAGAGGCGGAGCGGGCAGCAGTTGGTGATGCCGAATCACGGTGTATTTGTGCTATGATGACCATCGGGTACGGCCGTGACTCGTGAGGGATGAAGAAATCGCAAACGTTGCAAAAGATGAACGGGAAACCGAGTCGATGAGGTTCGACAGGTACGTACATACGTGCGTGCCTATGTACATCTGCTCCGTACCGTACGGAGTATTGACATTCCATTTTCCCATGTGGCCATGTGACGCGTGACGCGTGACGGGGAGCCCTGTAGAGGCCCCGCTGACCGCTGACCTCTGACCACTGACCGCTGACTGACCACTGACCTCTCTGACCAGTGACCACTGACCTCTGAAACACATCTCCCTCCAGTCGAGACGACCAATTCCGGCACCACGTCGGCAACTCGTCCATCATGTTGTCAGGTACCAGGTATAGTACACAAGCGGCAGCAAGCTGCCAACGCTATTATACACAGGATATTTCAATTACCCATGAGGAAAACACCTCACCTCGCCTCACCACTCCTCAACCTCACCCTTCCTCGGTCGCTGCATGCGGACAACCTTGTCGCAGTTCAGCAAGCAAAGAGGGTCGAATGCCTTCTTGATCTACACACGCACGCATTTATGTTCATGTTAGCGAGGTGTTTACACGATTTAGGTTCGACTGCGCGGGGAAGGAGGCAGACGCGCAACAAAACGTACCTGTCGCATGGCATCGACTGTCGACTCGCCAAGTTCGTGAGGCAGGTAATCTCTCTTGACCAGCCCAACGCCGTGTTCGCCCTGGAAATCTGTCAGCTCTCTTGCTCATGCGCCCGCCCCGAAAGCCCAGACGAAGAATCATAGATGTAAACCCACCGTCACGGTGCCCTCCATCTCAATGGCTCGCTTGACCATCTTGTGAACAACCGCTTCGGCCTTCTCGCGTTGCGCCTCGCTGTACGTCAGGATAGCTGCGTGACTGTCAGCGCAAAAGTTCGCTGACCGAACCCCAAGACGGTCGCGAATGAAAGTAAGTGCTCACTGTGGAAATTGCCGTCACCTGCATGCCCAACGATGGATGCCGTCAGACCGCTCCTCCGCATGTCTTGCTTGGTTTCCTCAATCAGTTGAGGTAGGCGGCTCATGGGCACAGCTACATCGCCCGTCCACACCCTGTCTCCCTCCTTCATCACAGACGTGGTACTCCAGAGGGCTTCCTTTCGCGCGCTCCATAGCTCGTCTTGCTCGTCTTGACTCCTGGCAAACTCGAAGCTCTTGCTTCCGGCCTGTCTCGCCAGCCCTTGAACCTGTGAAATTTGCTCCTTGACGCCCGCCGAAGTGCCAGAGAACTTGAAAAATAAGGTTGGCGCCTCTTTCCATGACCGCGAGGTCATCCCAGCGGCGTTGATGAATCTCATCTGGTCGTCGTCCAGGATTTCAATGGCAGCAACGGGCACGCCCTCGCCCACGACCTTGCTGACGCAGGTGGCGGCATGGTGGATGGATGGGAACGTACACACGGCAACACTGGTCGACATGGGCTTGACGGTTACCTTGAGCGTAGCTTCCGTCACCAGACCCAGGGTTCCCTCCGATCCAATAAACAGCTTGGTGAGATCGTATCCAGCTGAGCTCTTTCGCGGCCGTTGCCGGGTCTTGATGATGGTCCCGTCGGCCATGACCACCGTCAGGCTCAACACCCACTCGCGCATGGTCCCGTACCTGTAGGCGTTCGTGCCGCTGCATCCAGTGCCAACCATGCCACCAATCATGGCCCCGGGGCCAGGATCGGGAGGGAAGAAGAGGTTCTGCTTGGCAAGGTCATCGTTCAGCGCCTCCCAGCCAACAGCAGGCTGAACAACGACATCCAGGTCTTCCTTGTGCAGCGCGAGAACCTTGTTCATTCGGGCGAAATCAATCGAGATGCCTTTTCTTGTCTGCGTGAAGTGTCCTTCCAAGCTGGTGCCACCACTGTAGCCAACCACGGGGATGCGTCGCTGATGGCAGATCTTCATAATCTCCGACACTTCTTCGGTGCTGCCCGGGTAGACCACGCAAAATGGTTTCTCATCTGGCTTGGGCAGATGCGTCGACCACGTAGACCCGGTGTGGTGCTCGATATCCTTCTCGAGTGTGCTGACATTCTCCTTGCCCAGGATCTTGACGAAATCTGCCCATGCGGCCTGCATGTTTTCGAGTTTGGTATTGTGCTTGGGGTCCCTGAGCTTGGAAAGAGGCAGAGTCGATGCGGGTTCGGGTTCGCGGGGCCAAAATGTGCCAAGGTAGTATGCGATGCCAACGCCTGAAAGGAAAACTGTAGATTCTGCCAGTCAGCCACATCTCCTCTTGTGCCCCCTTTCCTTTCTCTCTTCTCATCTGATCTGCCAAACCTACGGAAGGTCACCATCCAATTCCTGGAGGGATCCGTCATATCCCTCCACCGTTCGTATTGCTCCCGCTGTTCTCGCTCTCGGCGCAATCGCGCACCAATGCTACCCATGACCTGTCCCTGGAAAGACCTCCCCAGCTTCATCTCGTTGCCCTGACGTCGTGGAGGTTTCGGGTTCTCGGGTTCGATTTCGGTGGCATAGCATCGTCTTGCAGCTTGGCCGTGGAGGACACGGGCTGCCGCGAAGCTGCCGGTGTTGCAGCCTCGCATCGTCCCGAGTCGGATTTGCGCCATTGCGGGATATCCGAGCACAGCTCTTGTGCTGGCAATGCCGTAGATGCAGCAGACAACAAACAGCATCCGCCTGCGACGCTGCGACGGCAATTCGCGTGTCACGGAAGGTAGGTCACTGCGCCGGGTTGCGAGGTTGTCTCTCGTTGGATTTTTCACGTCTGAGCTTCTGAACCTTTTTGGGCGTCCCGGATTTTTGTCCGACCGGCTATCGCCGCGTCAAAATCTCCACCAGGCCAGGCGGCTGATCTACATGCGCCGTACGTATTACTTGGCGCCGCTGCCGCACTATTACTGTCCGCACTGTTGTTGCATTGGCTCGCCATTACCGACTTTTACTTTGTATGTTAAAAAGTTTGGGCTCTGTAGTAATACAACAATCGTACTCAACATCAACGGTATGTTTGTCAGCGGCCAACAAGTTTCTCAATAGAACCTCTGTGTGCCTGACTCTGTCCGGTGTTTACATCACAATCAAGCTGACTGGACATGAAAAAATCGCTGCGACGCCACAAAAGCAACCCCCCTATGCCAGCAACGCCAACAGAAACTATCTTTCCTAAACGGGGAGCTTCGATTGCCTGGGGGCAAAATAAATAATAATAATAAAATCACGAAGTCTTCCAGACCAATTGCACATTGAAAGTAGGCGCTGCACCATGCAAGTGCGCAATATACGCACTTAGCTCTTGGTCTTGCTCGATAGGCAACGGTAGTTCTCCGCCTTTACCATCCTTCAATACACCCTCGATACGTATACACATCGTCCCAGGAAACTTTTCAGCGGCTATCTGTCGGAGTTCTTGTACGGAATCGGACGTGAGAGTCGCTATCCACAGGTGCGAGCCGGACAGAAAGCTCGATGATGGGTGGAGCCGCATAAATATTGCACACGCTGTTGACACTGATTGTACCCGATGATACACAGGTGTTGGAGTAGCTGCAGGGGTGAACTGGGATTGCACGAGAGACTGGTTCATAAAGGGTGCCTGGCCATTCGATCCGAGAAGCAGCGATGACCCCATCTGTGACTCCAGCGGCATACTGGCCACCATCGACGATGAGCTGAGAACGCGAGATGGGTGCGGTAGCCCATTTTGAGACGACGAGGCTCCCGACGAGGCTCCCGACGTTTGTGACTGAAGTGATTTGGGGACTTGGGCTCCCATGGTGCTGTTACCTGGACTAAAGGCAATTTGGGATGTGTGGGATACTTCCGACATGGTGTCGAAATTTGACCCTGTCAAGGTTTCTTCCATATCTACACTGTTCTTGCGCGGCGATCTGCGTAGGCTCATCCGAGGAACTTTGTTTCGACGCTTGGTCACCGGCGGTATCTCTGGGGGGGATGATGGCTCCGGCGATTGATTTTGGGATTGCGGCTCCGGCTCCAGGTCCGGCTGCTGTTGTTGAGGTTTTGGCTCATTTCGACGCCGTCCATCTCGCTGTCTTTTCAATATGTCTTTTGCCAAGACCTCGAGAGCTCGTCCTTGCTCCTGGTCCATATTGGGGAGTATTTGCCTCAGCTTCGGCGATTTCCTTCCCCAATCTCGTTTTAAATTCTGCCATTGCTGGGTAGTAGCATTTGACTTGCGAGTCAACCCAGCTTCGCCAAGCACTTGGTAGAACGCCGACCGCATCTCTCGGAATTGTTCCGGATTGATGCCCAAGAGATTCTTCGCCTGGGCTAATGTCATCCTCGCCTCCAAGATGCGCATTCGTTTGGTTACGTCGGTGCAGATTACTTCGAGTGCCACTTGTCGGGACTCAATCTTTTCTTGGACCGACCAGACTGCACGTTGAAGTTCCGGCATCTGTCGAATAAGCTTTTCTTTGGCAGCATCCCATTTCACAACTCCGGCGTCTGTCTTCTTGATGATGCCCTCAGCTTCACAAATTTGTGTGAAGTGTGACCTCAAGGCACGGTACGTGGGCATCGTAAGGTCCAGCATGATACGTGCATTGTCAAGCGTAGTTTCTGATGGGAAGCGAACGATTCCTCCGTCTTGGCCTGCCGCGCCGCTCGCTTTTCGTCTCTGTTGTCGTTTCGATAACTTGACAGGAGCTTCGTCACGAGACAAGCCCTGCTGTGACTCGGGAGAAAGGGTATCCTGTGTTAGCTCTGTTGTCGGATCTTGCGTCTCCTCCTCTCCTGACTGGATGTCCATCCCCCAGGGCTTGTCCCCTTTGGCCATTCTCAGAAGCCATCGGTTCCGAACACGGACTCGCATAAGTTCCCTTGTTGTGATGTCAAACCCTTCCTCTTCATTCAGAATCCGCAGCATTTCGCGCTGTGCGAGATTCTTCTCCCACAGCTCCTTGACGCGGCGGACCACCCGGTCATTTTTGTGAATGTTACGCTGCTTTAGCGGAAAATTCCAGCGGCGGAACTGAGTCTGGAAAGCTCTTGTACTGGAGGAGGGTTAATCCATTGTGAGTCCGATGGGTCAAACCAAGTCACAAGAAGATGGCAAAAGAACAACGCAGCAACCGTCGCAGGCAGCGCGGGCAGCGCGGGCATTGGCCATGCACGAGGGGGCCAGAGGTGACTCACCTCGGCGCAAAGTCATGGACGCTTTTCAAATGGTCCTTGATCTCGCCCAGGGACTTGCCCTCCTCGATGTACAGTCGATAACATGTCTGCTGATGCTCATCCCATTCGTAGACCATGGTGGCATGGATGGCGACGTCGTGACATTACAGTCACTTGCATATACATGCAATTTACGAGTGGAGCGATAGTCTCGGTGCGATTCGGATGGATGGTGGACAAGCTGGGTTACAAGTTGGTGGTGCTTGGAGGTGTGCGTTGTGGAGTCGTGGACTGGAGGGAGGTGGATTCATCAACCGATGCATGCTTGCTTACATACTAGAAAAAAAAAAAAAAAAAAAAAAAAAAGACCCTGGAATTGGAGCCGCTCCTCACTTGGGGTCTTGGCCAGGTGGGCATTGCAGTTGAACAATATTGCAATTCTGGTTAGTAATGGCAAGACGTGTATCATTTGATTTACTAATCAGGGTTTGAATCCCATTCTCACAAATGCATGCTTCTCTGGGATTCCATACGCCTGGCAAACAAACGGCCAGAGCCGACCGTTGCTTCAACTCCGAGTTCAGAGGCATTCCGTCCGCGGAAGAGAGCAACAATCGAAACATGATCAGAAAAACAGGCCGTGAGCTTCGGGCTCGGTCAGCACGATGCCCGTTCGGCGCACGTCTTTCTTTCTCGAACAAGCGCTATATAATCGAAACGCACGCTTCAGCACTCGACTGCAGGTTGCGCGTCCAGCGGGCATGAGGCGCCACATGCATGGGCCACCCTTTGTCGTCCGTGTCTGAGTGCGAGTCCTTCACAGCTCTCTCTTTCTAGAACTCTTCAGGCTGGAAAACCACAAGTAACTGTCAATAGTACTCAAGTCTTGCACAATCATGATGTGTCCGAAAACAGAAACGCCCAGAAAGAAAACCACTTCCGGCGACAACACGGCCAGCTTGAACAAGGAGTTGTCCAAGAGTCAAATAAGGCGCAAAGGCACCCATCACATGTCATCGAAAGCAAATATTGCCCGTCAGCATGATTCTTGGAAAGCTCAGTATCATAAGCCAACCGTCTCACCGTCTATTAGTCCCAGAAGGCCTTGGCCTTCCGATGTCGCTCTCCGCAGTCTTCACCGACGCCTGCTACAGCCGGAAGAGCGCAGCCGGAAGAGCGCAGCCAAATCGTAAAAGCTGCAAGCCCAACCCAGTTCATCGAGCCGAATAAAGCCCCTCACGTTTTCACCAGAAAGCCACCAAAGAAACCAAGTGTGTTCGAGCAACAGTTCGCGCTCACAGGTGCGTCAGCGTTGCACACATTCATTTCCCCTCCCCTCCCCCGGGTGGGGAGGGCACAAAGACAGCCTGGCGTAACTGTATCAAAGGAGACGTGAAAATTTACCATGTCGAGACGCCATATCAAGAGTTGTGAAAGAGTTGTGAATGGGTGGGCACACACTCGTGAGCAACAAAAAACAAGAGCTCGAGCGATCAGTGTGCACAGCCCGTATGTTGATGTCTCAGGAGACTACGTGGATCTGTATTCTTCACATCTGCTCATCGAAACAAAGGGGCAAGCTAATCAGTAGTAATCAGTAATGAGAAGTTGTAGTCGGGAATCTTGACCAGCCATGACCGGTGTGGCTTTGCGTGGACACTAGTAGAATCAATGGTGTTTGGACTGTCAGTGATATGTCGTCAGGCAAAGAACTACGGAGTATCCGGCACACTGCTTTGATGACTATTGCTGTTGGGCTTCCAGTCGATCGCAGATGGATTGCTTGATGAGGGGCACGATTACGGAATACATTATGTACATATACATACTCGTGTGGTGGGGCGGGGCACGAGTCCGACGGTGCGTCCGCAATGGGAAAGGCCCGAGAATTTTGGCAGATGGCGCCAATTTGTCGCCACCAGCCCCTGATGAGGCATTTTGACAGACAACTCGAGACATGAACGCAGTTGTCCGGGGAAGCGAACGACGAGCGAGGTATTATTTTCAATTTTCTTTTGTCTCAGTGTCCCACATCGCAACGCCTCGGGGGGGTGCATACGTGGTGCCAGGCGGCGCAGGCCACACCAGAGATGGAAGATGGGCGATCCACATCACATCAATCATCCATCTGACTGTGTCTGTAGTAAGCTGAACCAACGGGAACTTGTCTCAATTGAACGCAGATCGGATGGTGCGGGTGGGAATGCGCGGGCGCGTGGTCTACCGACAAGATGCAGCAAGTATCCCGATGGTCAAGTCAATTCTCATCAAGGACTCCGTGCTCCGTCCGCATCCGAGTGCATCCGCTGTTGCATGTTGCAGAGACATGAAGCGTTGCTCTGTGTTGGTGCGATGACAGAGTCAAAACACTTGGTTGGCTGTGGCGATTGAATTCGGCTTGGCTTTGGCTTTGGCTTTGGCTTTGGCTTGGCCCGATGCCTGCTTGTGAATGCAGCCATTGATCATTGATGAACAAATGACGGTTACGAAATGTCAATGCTCCGTACCACCGTCGTCTCGGCAGCAGCGGGGCAACCAGAGCTATTTAGCAAAACAATCTTGGAACGGATCCCTCCGTGCGGATTGGATTACGGATGCATCGCTACGGCACGCCATCTGCATGCAGCCTCGCCAGCTGACTTGTTGGGAGTTGTTGGGAGGCAGAAAGGCCCGCAAACAGAACAGACTTGCTCTGCTTGGTACCCCCCACGATAAACACCAGATAGTCATGTTCTGGTGTTGCGAGACTGGGTGTTGTGCCGTGCCCACGGCGACGGTGGCCTTGCAGATGTGCAGATGTGACGGGAAACAGAGTCAATTATGGTTCCGCGTGTGAATGTGTGTGTGAGCCTCTGTGAGGCACGGGGAACAGGCACGGGGAACCAGCCCGGAGGATTCGCGGAAGATCCGCCTGCACCAGACGGAGACGAGAACAAAGAGATGGGACATTGTTTTGCGAAATAAAGATTCATCAACGCCTTCCTTGGATGGCAATTACGCTTCCAAGCCAAAGTCTAATGAGACGGACCCATCTGCCAGGCTGTTCCTACTCCACACAGTCCACACAGAGCAGCATCATCACCGTGGCTCAGTGGTGAGTGGCTCGCTTCTCCGTGGAAGACTCGGCAGGCTGTGAACGGTGTGCCCGGACCATCATAACACACACACACATAGCACAGCCCATTTTTGAATCCCTGGGCTGCTTCGTCTCGCTTCGTCTCAAGCCATCGTTTTGATAAGTCATTGCGAGGGCAGCTCCTTATTCGTCGCCGTCACTTCAAATGAGGTCTTATTAAACCCTGTTGGACCCCTGTGGTCGACTTCTTTCTTGCCTGGCCAATTCGTCGATTTCCCCTCCCAATGCTGTTCTTGTCCGCAAGTCTGGGACAGTCTACACTGCAAGACGCAGGCCAACAACAACAGAACGCCGCTTCGCCGCATCAGCCGTCGTAATCGGCAGCCTGGGCCATTGACTCTCCCGAGGCAACAAAGGATTCCGCCAAGCAACCCTGTCGTGTTCGTCCTAGTGGCCCCCCCCCATCCCCCACAACACACGTTCGCAAGCGGGCGTTTGCTGGATGCTTATCAGCACATTGTCTTCCCGTTCCCGAACACCTCGACCGGCTATTTGCCTGCTTACTCTCTTCGTTCTCTCGAATCTGTTTTTCCCTCAATTTTTGAATTGTTAGGCATCGTGTTTATTGGTGAGCCTCGATCGCTGCGAATTGTTTGCAGAGTCCGGATCAATGCGTTTGTGTTTATTCGAGGGCGTTTCTGTGTAACTCTGAGCGACAAAACAACAGCAACAGCAACAACAACAAGCTGCATACGGGGATGGAGTGAGTGAGAGTTGTGCTGCCACCGTTGCTGTACGTGAGACCTGGAATCCATACCCAGCAGCATTGCCCGCCACGACACCTCTTCAACATCGACGACGGCAGCAGCAGCAGCAGCAGCAGCAGCGGCAACAGCAGCAACAAAAAAACAAGAGCAAGAGCAACAAGACTCGACAACCGCCCACGAAGCTAACGCTCGCTGACTCGGCCTCACAATGGCGTCCGTGACGGTCCATTCGGGTGTTTTCGGCCATTCCACAGGTAAAATCTCCAAATCGCGAGGTCGAACGGTGGTCAAGCCCATCCTCAAGAAGCTGCACTCCCACTCGGATCGAGAGTCGTCACTCGACCTCGACCGCGGGTGGGATGATCAGCCCTCACCAGGTTTCGCCGCTGGCCCTGACTTTGGCCCTTATGATAGTGATGGATCTTATCATTATTCAGCACTAGCGTTTGCCAACACGCGGTCTGGACGTGACGTGAGTTTCTCGCTTTCGGCCACGGACATTGCTGGGCTCGGTGGTCACGGGGCAGGAGCACTGGCGGCAGGAAGGGAAGGAGCACGATCCAAATACTCGCATGTGCGGTCGACAAGCGGCAACTCCCACACCTCGTCCATTGCGACCACCACGAGCGGCCGCAATGGCAGCACCTTTGTTCACCCCTTCCAGCAGACACCCTACACCTCTACGCCGCCCCTGTCGTATGCGAATTCAAGAGCGTCCTTTGAGAACGGAATCACTACCGGATACTCTTCCACCATCACCGAGGACGACGACGACATTGACACCTACCCGTCCTTCCACTCCACCTCGACGACACCTCGGCCTGCTCTCTACCAGTCCGCCTACTTCCAGCACCCCAACCACCGTCGTCCATCTCTTGCTAGCCAGCGCACCAGCTCAATCTCGGATGGAAACCAAACGGCACGAATCTCTGCGACGCGTTCTAGCTCGGCGCAGGCTCGGCCGCTCGGCACCGCATCTGTGAATCAGAGCAGGTCGGAACTCAATCCGAGCACCGCGTCCTCTGTGGCAGCGGACTCGCCGCTATCATCCACGGCTCCTTTGGGAACCGCAGCGATAATCTTTTCCTCGTTACAGACCAATCTGACGTCGTCTCCGGCATCACCCATGTCGCCCTTACGCAACTCGCTGGACATGGGCGGGTTTCGCATGCGGTCTCGAAGTGAAGTCGACACGTCGACTCACCAAGAGCAGGTTCGCGAGGCTCGCCGCAAGTTCGAGGCCAAAGAGCGGGCCAAGGAAGAAAAGTACGCGCGAGAGCAGCATCGCAAACAAGAGCGCGCGGAAAACAGGGAGGCCCATCGGATGGAAAAGACGCACTCTCGTCTTCGCAAGGGAAGCGGAGGGAACGGCAGCGTGTCCAGCAGCACCATGTCAAGTGGTACGGACATTCGAATCACAACATCGAGGAAGCAAGATGCGGTGTTGGACCGAGCACAAGAAAAGATCGACTTTTCTACCCATGGCTACAACAGCACCCACGACGGACAGAGTGCTCCTACTCGAGCCGACAAGGTCCATTTCACCTCACCACACAAGAGGACCAAGACAGCCAAGCGCAAGACTGCAGGTGTTTGGACCGCCTTTGTCCTATGGTTTCGGACCCGCCTTTTGAAGCTCGGCAGACGTTAGGAGAGAACCACAGGCCGAGCAGCCGAACCACCAGCAGAAGCTTGGGACATGGGCACGATCATGACGGTTGCCGAGTCCTATTTTTCCATCACCAACCACACCTTTAAACCATGAAATCAGACCTCCTCCCCGTCACATACGCGCCTTGATCACGCATGAGATTCAGATTCCACATGACGGCAATTTTCGATGGATCGACCAAGTCACATGGCCGTCTTGATACACAAAGATGACACCTCAAGTCAGCAGCCGGCCAGCGTTTCAGGACCACAGAACTCTATGACTTGCCGGCCTGTCTATTTTGGCTATTACCAAATGACTCGCCTTTTTTGTTTTCTTTGAATAAATTTTTTTCTTGCGTGGAGTTATTGGACGGACAACATTCGGACGGCTTGCAGATCATTATTCTTCATTTTCTTTTCTCAGTACCATCCGGCGTTTTACTCGCGACTGCATCAAAAGGGCTCGGGAGCTTTTTTTTTTTTTTTTCGGAGGAGAAACCTTGTTATCACGCGCAAAATGTTTTTAGAAGATATCCTGGAGGTCAAGAAGCAGATGACGCAAGATGACAGGGAGCGCAATACTTGGCTCACGACGGTTGGCTTAGCGTTTTGTGATTCTCCATTCTTCATACACAAATATATACCTATTCCTCCCTCACTTGGCCGTCGTCGGCGCAACGAGTCACGCAGTACGTTGGGGCTTTGCAGCGTTGGTTCACGGTGGCTAGGTAGCAAAGGCGTTTTGTCAATAAAAAGAAGTTTTTTTTTTCCAACAATCACGCGTCTCTTGACGGTGAATGAATATACCTTTTTTTTTCTTTCTCCACTGACGCTCATGGATGGAACACTGCTGAATTACTCGACCAAGTTCTGCGTTTCACCCTCATGACCGCGTCCCATCAATCACAACTTGGCCGAGCTTGACGTCCACGGGGGTTCCACAACGGAAAGTTGGACGAGCCATCGCCGACAATGTCCCTTGAACCGGGCGGCCTCTTGCCCATAAGCTTCACATGGTACGTGTGTCCTGGCCGACGAGCGAGTCGGCCGTGACGTTGGGTGAAGCCGAAGCCGTTGCGGGCCGGGGGCGGGGGCCGGGAGGTGACGCGGTAGGGAGAGGATCGAGGGCGTTGAGAATCAGAGGCTTGTTTCTTCTTGTTTGATTCTGGGGAGAGACTTGTAGGGATTTATTTTTATTCAGTTTCAAGTTTTTGGCCTTTTTCACAGTGGGTACCTATGATCTAAAGATGGATGATGGGAAACATGGAAAGAAAGGGTAAAGGAGATGAAAGACGCTGATGCATTGGCATGGTGGAAGTCGTTGGGAATCCTGCCAGTTGGACTTGAACTAGACCAGACTAGACTTGCCGTGATTCTAGCGTTAGTCTGGTCTTGCCGATCCAGCCTTGTGTGAATTGAAAAGGGAGCAAGTACACGATACCTCACTTGGGATAGAATGGATGTCTCTGGAAACAACACGGCATGCAAAAAATTGGGGGGGGGACCAGAAAACAACTGCTCACGACATCCCCCCGTCTCAACGCGGCACGAGGATGAAAGGCAAATTGACTGTCACAAATTAAATGGGTGCTTGACCTGAATCCGTGTGGAGAAGAGACAAAACTCCCAAATATTAACGGGTAGTTCGTGTCACCGGCTGCGATGACCCCCCGACTGCCTTTTTGTGAAAACTCCCATCACACCATCATGCAGGGTTGGTTGTGGAAGAAGAAGAAGAAGAAAAAGGCTCATCCGATTTCAACGTTGCCGCTGTGCTTCCCTCGCAGGACTCGGCATGGGAGGCAGGCGGGCGTGCACATTACATGCAAGGCGCAAGTGGCCAGATGTCGAGATTCCTTGTTCCTGGGACCCCGGGAAGCCGTGGAGGGGAGGAGGGAAGTGATGTCGTGTCCGCCATTTTGACTGACCCGAAGACGAGAACCAAACAAGAAGAGGGTTTCATCTTGTCAAGTCACAGTCACCGTTTCAACGGTCATGACGAATTGTGAGAAACGACATGATTCTGAACAGTCGGCGGGTGATTTTGCCAACATGCTGGTCCTCCTTCGCTTTCAATCTACAAGTCTCTTCCTGGGCTCTTACAAGAGTCTAAACGAGTCGTGAATGGACCAGGCGAGATCCAAGACATGAATTGCTTGTGCGGGTTGTGCAACTCCCGATGGTGTGGAACTTGCTGTCGCAGCATGTGACGAGTCCTTTGCATATCGTTACCCTGGACGGGACAATCATGGATCGCGTTTGTTCTGGAATCTTGACTGGTGAGAGAGTCTTGAGGAGTCATGTTGTGCCACGAACCAATCACCTCGCCCTGCCTTGGACATGTCCAGAGGCTGTCTGTTTTCCTCTGTTGAACTGACATCCTTTGTTGAACCCTGTGCACTGGAAAATCCATGACAAGAAGCGCTGCGAGTCAAGTTTTGACGGAGCTTGCTCCAAAGAAGGGGCGTTTGTGATAAAACTTGGTCGAGGGCTGTTGTCACACAATGGTCCGGGACATAACCCGGTATATATGCAGATGTGCATTTTCATAGGTGACCAGGGGTGCACACAAAAAGAAATGTAAAGAGGAAGAAGGAGAAAATTCCCTCTTTGTGACCAGAGCCCACTGAAGCTGATAGAATCGTTGCCTACTTATTAGATTAGCCGAGACAAAGGACTTGAAGATCCTCAGACCGAATCTCACACAGGAGAAGCCCTTACTTTTTCATCTTTGTACCACCGTGATGCTTCGTTTCGGGGTAAACAGACGGGACACTGATAAGAGAGGGAAAACAAACAGCGCAAAAAAAAGAACAAAACCCTGCATTCCTCACGCATCCCTCATGCATGCCGGTCCCACCCCACATTGTCCCAGTCTGTTGTTTCCTCTCACCTCTCTCTCTCTCCACACAGGACTCGAGGCATCTGTGTCAATTTTGACCCGGCAACGTGAATGATTGATATGCAGCATTTGTACGGACTGGCAGACTTTACATAATGTACGCACGCATGCATGCATGCACGCGCATGATTCATAAGCTCGGCGCAGGACTCTTTCTTGACAGACCTTTGATGGATTCTTTGACAGATAAGTTGCAAGACTTCCAAAGACTTCCAAAGACTTCCAAAGACTTCCCCGCGTACCTGAGACGTCAGCCCGCATGGCTAACAAACAACCTGTTCGTGGGACATGCAGCCAGGTAGGTGGGTGCGGGGCCAAGGACGCACGCAAAACCCCGGCCGGAACCTGTTTCCAACCTTTTTTCATGATTGGCGAATTTTTGTGAAGCCCGTGACATTGTAGATCGAGATTCTACGGCAAGTCCTCGGGCTGAAGCCATCTTTGCATCAATGAAGCTGCGGTGGAAAATCCGGCTAGCAAGAGTGAATGGGCGCTAATGGGAGGGAGACGTCCGGTCAATTCCACACACACACATTTTCGGGTGAACAGCTCACTGTGAGGGTCACTCGCATGTACATGCAGGGCGCCCTGTAAAAGTTAGTAATATCTGCTGGACCCTGGACCAAAGGGACACAACATGCAATAAGCCCAAGATCTAGTCCGTACCAAGCAGTGAGGCCATGGGTTGGTTGGCGATGCAGTCAACAGTGGAGTGTTTGATGGAATCTCACTCCACGCATGTCCCGAGGCGGCCCGCAGAGCTTTGATATGGGGAATTTGCACCACGAGCATTCATTATTACTTGATTCACCTATTTCGAAAGGCGACCGTCGTGAGATGGAGTAGAGTTGCATTTCGAAGCGCATTACGGATACGGACTAATACTCCGTACCGAACACGAGCAGCTGGTTCCGGCACGGGAGGGTGGGATTCTCAGCAGCCTTGCCAATAAGTCGGCCAACTGCGATCAATGGTCGGGCAAAATGCGAAATCTTGTACTTTCTTTTCCCCCTCCAATGTGTTGGAGACGTTCGGCGCTGTCTGAATGATGGAACTCTTCATTTTCCCCTTTCCCTTATTGCTGTTGGTGGTAGCTCATATTTGGCCGTGATATTTCATGCAATTACTTCGCCACGCTGCTACTCCTTCTTGAGAAGCGTCCGGTCTTGTAACACTGCCGAGCTAGCTCGTCAACGCTCGTCAACATGTCAATAGCATGCGTCAACTTGGGGCCCACGTCAGATCAGCGCGAGCCTTTGTGACGCCACCCGGCGTGCCATCACGTCTGGTGTCGCCGGTCCCAGCCGCTGCCTGTTTTCAATGGCAGTCTTTCTCTTCCACTTCTTTTCCGCCTGAAGAAAGAATGCCACCGCTGCTAGCGTTGAGATGGAGTAAAATAGTTGGAGAAGCTTGTGGGGAAGGTGGCAACAACGGTTGAGCCCTCGTAGGACTCCGGGCGGCGTGTGGTCGACCGCGTATGGCGTGTATTCCGTACTCCGTAATCCGCACATGTCGTATAAACGCACGACGGCCCGGGCGATTGGGCCTTTGTTCGCAAGCAAACACTGCCAGGCCCGCCAGAGTTTGATCAATGTCAGAAGGTTGGAAAATAGTTCATCGTGTTTCGCGCTGAGGCTCCGCCTTGACCAGTGAGAGCCATGTGCAATGAATGATTGTTTTCGGGCCAGGCGAGGTCTTGTTCGCAGGGACTGAATCGGCTGCCCGCCCGCTGCCCGCCCGCTGCCCGCCCGCCAGCGGCAAACAATTGATTGATGGGCGAGGATGAACGTGGAGCTGGGGGTCCAATTGCCAAGTTTTTTTGGTCGGCCCGCGGTTGGCTAATAATGGGCTGATATGATCCGAGGGATATCGCGTCACCCTCTGGCCAGAGCTCCAGTCCATTCGCAACGCATCTCTGTGAGATAAGTCAATCGCAGAAAACGCGTGGCATGTTGCAGCGAGAGGAGCGCGGCGCAGCACTAAAATACGGATTACACAGGCCAGGCGAGGACAGGACGGGTCCAGTCGAGATGAGATGGTCATAGAAGAAGGTGCTCCGCGTCTTGGTCCGTCCGCCATGCAGTAAGTAGGCCTGGTACTTATTAGTAGTAGCATGCTCGCGATGCCCACTTGAGTGCTCAAGTGCTGCTCTTTTACCAATTCACGCCCCACGCCCCCTCCTCTAGCCGCCGTGGACCCCCACCCCACCCCACCCCACCCCCACCCCACTGGACCGCGAGCCCTTGCCTGCTACGAGTAGTTTGGGTCGATGTTTTGCTCTATTACAGACTTGTTGCCTTCTTTGTCACTGAATATTCGTGCACATGCATTTTGCCTTGTCTGGGACCCTCTTGGTTCTCCATGTTCATGCATGACATGACATGGCTTTTTTTGGTCGTTATTCCATGTATTTATTTATCTAGGACCCTGTTCCCTCATGAACCACATTAAGAAAAAACGTCACCCATCTCTTGAGAACTGGGTTTCTGGTCGGTGTTTAAAATAATATACAAGGCATACCTCAGGTTGGGTTCATCGCGTCCTTCGTTTCTTTTATTTTCTCTTATATTCTCTTATTTCCTTCTATGAAAACTTTTCTTTGCAAATCTCTTCTTTCCTTTTTGCTTGTTTTGTCCGGACTATCCTGTGCTAGGTATACGATTTCATCACATCGGCTTCCCTCTTCGTGCATCGACTGGAGGTGTACTTGAGGTCTGGTTCTGTTGCATTGTTAAACCCATCAGTCCGTTGATGAAAATACACTGCTTTCATTTCAGACTCCATATACTTGGTCCAAGTGAGCATATGAGCAGAGCTTGTTGGCCTCTAATCGGCTGAAGCTGTGGCTTGGCCAACGACATTTTGCGGCTCCTCGTTTGCTCTTTCCGCACAAGTGAAGCAAGAGGTGGGAACAAAAAAATCGCACCAGACACCTCGCCCGAGCTCGCTTGCGTGCACAGAGACTACCAGGAAACGAACAAGAAAAGAAAAAAAGCCTACTTGAATAATCCCATCGCCTCGTGGGCCTCCGGGGCCTCTTTCTCGCTTCGAAAAGACAACAGCAACACCCCATGTCTCTCACTTCTGTTGACCTCGCCCGCATGTTGAGGCAACATCAAGCCGTCACATGCGTACCTCTGCATCTCTCTCATTCGTTCTGTCCAGAAACCATCATTGGCTTTTCTACAGTGAAAACCTAAACAAAGTCATGGAACGCTTCTCGTACAATGTCGCAACGCTCGTTTCAAACGCTCTTGGTCACTTCGAGATATCCTTCGACTTTTGGTATTCCACCACCTTTTGGGGTTGGGTGTTTTGGTGCTTTTGGTGAGCAGAAGCCCTCTTTCCCCCCCTCCTAGCTGAAATCTTCATGTCATTACAACTTTTATTAACCATTGGCTTCCATTGGCAGGATTAATCGATATCTCAGGCTTCTCGTTCACTGTGTGAGCCACTGGACATATAAATCGAAACCGATTCCGGTGAAACCGAGCTTCACGCATCGAGATGTGACGGTAGTGATTCCCACGATTCACAATGCTTTCGAGGAACTCCGGCCCTCACTTCAGAGCATCCTCGCATGCCAACCCGCGGAGCTCATTCTGGTGACAACCCATGACAAGAGCAAGGCATTGAACCACCTGGCGGAGTCATTGGGCAACCCCAATGTAAGAGTACTTCACACTCCGATTGCGAACAAACGGCTCCAGGTGTGCGAAGCATTGCCAAGGGTCAAAACACCCATCACCGTCATGGCTGATGACGATGTGACTTGGCCCTCGACCATGTTGCCATGGATTCTTGCCCCATTCCAAGACCCCAAAATTGGTGGGGTTGGAACCTGTCAACGAGTGAGGCGTGAGCGGGCTGGCTCATGGGCAACCCGCACATGGAACTGGCTTGGTGCCGCCTATATCGAGCGCCGAAATTTCGAAATTTCTGCCACTCACAAAATCGACGGAGGTACCTCATGCATGTCGGGCCGAACCGGAGCATATCGCTCTGAGATCCTATCTAGCCACGAGTTTCTGCATGGGTTCAAGAATGAGAAATGGAGGAATTGGATTCTGAACGCCGACGACGACAATTTTGTCACCCGCTGGCTTGTCAGCCACCAGTGGAAGACTTGGATCCAGTACAATCCTGAATGCGAGCTCGAGACCACCCTCGAAAATGGACACAAGTTCCTCTATCAATGCTCCCGCTGGGCTCGTAGCAACTGGAGGAGCAACTGGACCAGCCTGGTTACCGAGAGACATGTCTGGAGGTGAGTTGTTGATTTCGCTGCAAGGAAACCACGGCTAATCATGATTCTACAAGTCAACAATGGTGGTGCACATACGCGCTCCACATTGCCACATTTACCTCGTTGGCCTTTGCTGTGGACCCACTGCTTCTTGCATCCTGTTGGTGGGCCACAGCTGACCGGGACATGGGGCACCGCCGATACGCCTTTTGGGCGCAATTCGTCTTCATGTTTGCTTTCACCAAGGTCGTCAAATTGATGGGCTTGTTCAGGCGCAATCCCAGCGATGTCGTTTTCCTGCCAGTATCCATTGTATTTGGCTATCTCCATGGCCTCATCAAGCTGTATGCTCTTTTCACTCTCAACATGGTATGTTCTCACGTCGCTAAAAACCGTCGGGGTAGGGCCTCAGAGTTGACTCGCTGGTCTTTCTTTGCAGACTTCCTGGGGCAGCCGGGCTGATGGTGATACGAATGACGAGCAACGACTGGCGCCCGTCCCTCAGCCATCCATTGTGATGAAGGTCCCTCCCGGCAATGGCTCTTTGATCCGGTACAACGTCCGTCAGAAGGGACGACAGACGCCCGTCGGATTGAGAGACGACAGCTCGTGGGAGAAGCGCGGCTATGCCGCTTACGACTCAAGCACATCGTACATGCCGATTCGGGTCCCACAGGCGCTGTTTGCGAATGCACAGGGCCACACAAGCTTGCGAAGCTCCGAGGTGTTCTGATTGTGATTCTCTGATTGATGAGCCAAATTCAGACGATGCAGCAAACTGCAAGAATCCCTTTATTCCATGTGGAGCATTTGGCCATTGGTCTACATGACGTTGTACTATCAATTGCTTCTGTTTTCGAGACCGTCTGCACTTGGTTGCCGTCGATGGCAAAGGCTTGACAGAACTTTGCCTCCTGCATCCTATCTGGCGTTTTGTTCTCTTCCGACCTAATTTACAGGGGGGGCGGGTAATCTGTTTTCTTTTTATTTGCCCTTTTCATCAAAGCGGCCATACATTTTGACCTGAGATGTTTTGTTTTTTCTCTTTACCTTATCTTTGCGTTCTTGCCTGATTTCTTTTTTTTTTGTCAAATGGGGAAGGGTTTGTTCCCAATCCCAATACCGCGGAAACCGCACTGAGCTGTGGTCAAGGGTCATTTTAGAGGGGGTCCGGGCTAACAAAAGTTTTCTGCTTTCTCGTTTATGAAGTAACGGCCGGTGTCACACCAATTTGAGATGGATCGGACGGGCATGAATTTTTGCATTTTTATGCTTTTCGCTTATTAGTTGAAGGCTATCGAGTCGATATGTGGTACTCGACTGTATTTTTTCTAAGGGGGCTTCTTGGTAAATCACAGGCTGGGCCGAGCAACAGATGTCTGGTGTGCATGCCTATTCAGTTGGCCACTCCTCCGCGCTGCTGCAGGAAGGTAATCGATTCTCTGCCTAGTTAAGACGTGTCTGCCTTTACCACGAGTATATGGCAACGATTGAGTGCAACGAGATGATAAGTGAGATTGGGTAATAGAATGGGCGTGATACAACTGCATGATATTGAGACTAAAGTGTCTCAATAGCGGCTCGTCTAATGCACAGCGTCGGCACCAACTCCGGTCGTCAGCAAATCCTGCCATCGGCCCATGTATTGTGTACCATGACTTGACACGGTCTACCGAGCTAAAGTACCGGTACCATGACACCCCGGATCGTGGATGGGGGCCAACTAAAGAACCATTCTACAATGACCGGGGGTGGGGGGGCAGATGTCGTTCACAAGTGATTTGGTTCACCAAGTCGTTCATTCTAATCGGCATTCGCCGGAAGGGTACATATCACCGCTCATAGCTGCTGATGAATGGAACAGCGCCACTAAGCATATGCTTGCAAGAAGACAAGTCAAATTATAAGCCATGTTATTCCTACGGATTACAGCAAGGAATCACTCCAAGGCTCAAGGTCAACTGATAACGATACATTCGATTTGATAGCTCATCATCAACGGCACCACCATTGGTGCGCGATGGGATGGCTGCCGTGGCGTTTATGGGGCACTGCACAATGCGTACACTAATGCAGGTATGTCGAGACACTTGCTTACAGCTGATATTTCAAGACGGCAGCTAATAAAAGTGGGAGGTAGGTACCTAGGTATTCCTGTGGTAAGGTTATCTTGTTTCGGCCAATGACATTCGCCAATAATGCCGACGAGAGACTCGTCCCAGATTAGCACAGTACCCGATGCGACTAAGAGGCAAAAGGCGAACACGGGAGCTAATACTCCGAAGATGTCATGGTGGCCGATTTCTCGATTTCTGTAGGGAGTCTGCGTGCCGCGTTGAACCTCTCTTCTTTGACGCGTGCATGACAATCGCTGCAGGTCCGGGTGGCAGGGAGGGGAAGGGCGAGCCAGGCTACTCGGTAGAAGAATGAATCTGTCAGGGAGACCTCCTTGAGGTATCGGATGTGTGGATGCAGCCTGCGCAATAACTAGGTTAAAACCCTTAATAAGATAACAGTGGAGATAATGTATTAGAAGTACCTCTATAGACTAGTTATTACTATAGCGCACTATATACCTTCTAGGTATAAAAGTTAGGTGCTATCTATATCTCTAATTAACTAAAATTAAACTATTTTTATTATCTATACTAACCCCTACCTTAATAATTATAAGCCTAGGAGGCTTTAATTACCTTTATTATTAATTATTATAGATAATATAAGCTTTATTAATATTATTAATTTAATACTTACTAATATTAAGAGATAATTACCCTTTATTATATTAATTAGTTAAACTATATAACCTATACTTCCTTTTAACTAATATAGTTCCCCTTTATAATACCTAAAGAAACTCTAAATATAGTATTATTATTAGAGAAAGACTAGATTAAATAGTTTATATAAATTAAGAATTATATAGAATCCTATAGTATTTAGAAGTATATTAATCTAAATTAGAATAAACTACTTAAAGAACCTATAATATCTATATACCTATAAAGAGATCTAAGACTAGAGATTATAAAGAATAACCCTAATATTATTAAAGATTAGAAGCTTACTTATAAAGATATAAAAGATAAATATAACTTCTAATATAAAGATTTATAAGTTAATCTTATAAAGTATTATAACCTATTAAAGTAAATACTAAAGATTAGGGAATATATCTATAAGACTCTTTTAAAGAATATTTAAAACTCCTTTAACTTTAATATTAAAAAAAAAGAAAAGGAGTTAGTTTATTAGTACTTTTAAAGGATATTAAAGCTTCTTTAAGATTAGTATAAGCTAAATACTTAGAAGATACTAATTCTTATAGAAATATACCTTAATAATTACTTATAAGCTAAGGGTACTTATAATTAGTATAAATAGGTAGTAATAATAGAGGTACTATAGAGAAATTATTAGAATCTAGAGACCTAATAAACTAAGGAGATAATACTATATAAGTTTATAATTTCTCTTTATAGTAAATTTAAATTATTTTAGAAGAAATAGAATAATTTACTTAATAAAGGTATAAACTAAAGCTTCCTTAAAGCTATTATAGAGTTTAAAAGAGATTATAAAGCTTTATAAAGTATATTAAAGTTAGCTAATATACTTATTATTAATAGATTAAGTAGTTAAAGTAAATTAAAGAAAAAGAAATACTCTAGATATATAAATTATAATATTTATAATACCTTAAAGTAGTAGGAATTCTATAATTTATTTAAGGCTATATATAAGCTAAAGACTATACTAAAGGACTAGAAAGTTAGGAAAAACTTTAAAAAGAATATTAAGAAGTATCTTAAGGAGAATCTATAAAAAAAGTCTAAGATAATAAGTTAGAAACTAAAGAAGAAGAGTAGTAAGATATTTATACCTTTATAAAATGTGAGGCCCCACTCACAACATAGGTGCACCACACTAGCGCACCCCGCAGACAAGCCACGCCCTAGGGCTAGGTCCACGTGACACTAGCAAGCCACTGGCTATAAGCTAGTGACTTGCATATATAACACACTTAGACCTAGTAAGCTTTAGTAAATATATAAGTGCCCCTATACCTCTTACCTAGCTATCCTTTATTCTTATAATTCTAAAGCTTCTCCTACTAGCTACCTAAGAGTAATATAGGGGGGAGAACTACCTAATCCGTAAGAGTAATATTAGATAATAACTAAGGGCCACTAGATAAGGGTAACACTGTAGCTAAGAACATGCCCTGTTCTATAGGTATTATAACCAAAGATACACCCCTTACTATCTATACCTAAGCCGCGGTAATAGTGGAGTAAATTACCTAGCTTAAGGAACTCTAGAAACTATAGGAAAGAGAGTAAGAGCTCTAAGATCTATTATAGTGTAATGCTAGAGAAGAATAATTAAAAAGGTAGCGAAGAGCTAGCACTTCCTTAAGCTATAGTAGCTAAGAGGTTAAAGTTTAGAATATTACTAACCTCTAATACCTTACAAACCTATAGAGATATAAGATATAGATTAATAACCTAAACTATACCTTTAATAGGGTAAAGAAGAAGTTCTAATGTAACTACTAGAAGATCCTTTTTACACTTAACTATATATATATTAATTATAGGGTGAGATAGGATAGATACCTTAAAGAATAGCAGGCTAATAGCTAGGATAACCTTAAAGATAACTAGGATAAATTTTAGACCTAGATACTTACGCTACTTTAGGACTCTGCTAATCATAACGTATAAATAGTAATGTAATTAGAGAATACGAAGTAATGCGAGGGTTAAAGCCCTATTAAGTTTAGTATCTTCTTAGATTTACTAGAGAAACACCTAGAAAGAGCCCCTAAAAAGACTTATGCCCTTATATTCTTTATAAAGTTACTCCCTAACCTATAGGATTATATTAACCTACACGCCTCTATTACTAATAAGACTTAAGAAGAGGTTATATAACTTACCTAGCGATTCTAGGAGGCTATGCTAAAGAATAAGCGAAAATCTAAGTAATTAGGAGATAAAGGCCTGTATAAGAACCCTTAGCACTATAGGAATAACTCCCTATAAGGTTATAGACCTTATAAAGATTAAAGGAATAAGGACTAGGAGAAGGGCCTAGCTACCTACCTAAACACTACTAAACCTAGGGATAAGATATAGTGTTATAACTATAATAGTACAGGATACCTTATATATTACTATAAGAAACCTAAGAAAAAGCCCTAAGAAGGCCTAGAAAACTCCTTAAGGTAGAAGTAGATACCCTTACCTCTACCTCTAACACTAAGGTGCTAATAGGGCGTTAGTTTTACACACTAGTTACTATCTATAGGTATAAAGACATTAAAATAGCGGCTAATCTAGACAGTTGCGCTAAGATTAACATAATTAGCGTTAAGTTTATGAGAACCTATAAACTTAACTAGGCTAAGGCTATAGCACCTATTATTAAGGTAGTAGGAGCCCTTATAGTCCCTTAATATAGTGTCTATAAGGTGCCTATTATAATTAAGGACTTAAGAGGAGAAGAAAGGGACCTTAAGCTACTATATATAGCTATAGATAGAGACCTAAGAGTGGGGGGAAGCCCTATATTAATTAGAATATATACCCTTATAGAAGAATATATATACCTTTACCTATATTTATAGGAATAGTGGTTTAAGAAAGGAAAAGTAGCCTTTTTACTATTAACTCCCTATAAATTTGTAAAAGTAACGTATAATAAGACTATTATATATGCTATTATAGGGGTTATAGAAGATAAGTTTATTGCCCTTAAAGATAATAAGGAGGCAAAAGTATATAGAACTATTAAAGATATTCCCCTAGAACTATATAGGTTTAAAGACATATTTACATTAGATAAGGCAGGAAGCTTACTATTAAGAAGAGAGACTAACCACGTGATTAACCTAGTACCTAGGGCTACACCCCTATATAGACTAATCTACTCTCTCTCCTAAAGCAAGCTAAAAGAACTTTATAAATATATTAATAAAAACCTATAGAAAGGCTAGATAAGACCCTCTAAGAGCCCTATAGGCGTGCCTATTCTATTTGTGCTAAAGAAAGATAGGACGCTCTGGTTATACATGGATTATTAGGGACTTAATAGAGTAACGCAGAAGAATCACTACGCTCTCCCCCTAATTTCGGAGATCCTAGACCGGTGCTAAAGAGCTTGCTACTTCTTAAAAATTAATATTAAGGATATGTACTATTAAATTTGTATTAAAGGAGGCAATAAGTAGAAGACTATATTTTATACCTATTATAGACACTATAAATACCTTATAATGCCCTTTAGGTTAACTAATGCCCTAGCTACTTTTTAAAGTTATATTTATAAAGCGCTCTATAGGCTAGTTAATACTATTTATATAGTGTATCTAGATAATATCCTTATCTTTTTAAAGATATAGGAGGAATATACTATATATATTAAGGAAGTTTTAGAACGTATAAGATCCGCGGAGTTATATGTAAAACCCTTAAAGTGTTTATTCTACTAGGAGTTAGTGGAGTTCCTAGGGTTTATCCTATTAGTTAATAGGATCTTAATAGATACTTACTAGGTTAATATAATCTAAGAATAGAAAGAGCCTATAAGCTTTAAGGATATATAGTCCTTCCTTAGGTTCTATAACTTCTACTAATAGTTTATCTATAGATACTCTAGGATTATAGCACCTCTTTACACGTTAATAAAAGGTAGTTAAAATAGCATCTAGACTAGGAAGTTTATATTTAGAGTAAAGGAATAGCTAGCGTTTAACTAGCTAAAAGAGGCCTTCTAGTAAGCGCCTCTCCTCTATTATTATAACCTAAGTTAACTAGTGTGTATTAAGACAGATGCTTTAATCTTTATAATAGCAGGAATCCTATCTTAATAGGATAATAAGGGCTATTAGTATTTAGTGGTATTTTAGTTAAGGAAATTCATAGACACTAAGTGTAATTATAGCATAGCTAATTAAGAGCTACTTACTATAGTAGAGTTATTTAAACACTAGTAATACTATATTAAGGGCGTGGTAAGCCTAGTTAAAGTCCTATTAGACTACTATAACCTATAGACCTTTATAAGGTAGTAGAAGTTAAATAGAAGGTAGGTAAGATAGTGTATATTCCTCTGCCCCTTCTACTTTATAATTAGGCATAGACCTAGGAAAAGTAACCTAGCGAATATACTATTAAGAAGGTCTAATTATAAGGGCAAACCCCTAATAAATAGGGCACTATTACTAGAACTTTAAAGGAAGATAGTACTTACTAAAATAGTAGAAGAAGAGAAACTAATATATTAAAGAAGACATAGTAAGATGCCTTTAGGGGAGGAAAATGCCCTAGTCTTAGGCATAGAGAGGCTTAATAAGATATCTTTAGGGGAGGAAAATACCCTAGCCCCTATAGAGAGAATAGCTAGAGTAGCCTAGTTAAGAAGCTAGTTAGCCACTGTGAATCTAGTAAAAGGTTAGCTAACTAAAGGGGATTTTAAGGAGAAGGTAGCGTGTATCTAAGATATTAGCATAGCATAAGAAATACAGGGGACTATTACGTCACTAGATCCCTACTAATCCGGGCTAAATAAACTATTAGCGTAACTACTATAGAAGGCATAGGATTAAGACCTAGATCTATAGAGACAGAATAGTAAGATTAATAACTCCCTAGTAAAAGGGAAGGGAAAGGCTAGTCTATAGTTACGTAGCATAGGGGGTCTTCTATTATACTAAGACTAGGTAGTTATTCCCTAGGAGCCTATCTTATAATAGGAGCTTCTATAGCTACACTATAATAATCCGCTAGTGGGTTACTTTAGGACTAAGCGCACTCTAGAGCTACTAAAGCATTACTTTTAGTGGCTAGCTATAAGTAAGTCTATTTTAGACTATATTATAAGCTATGGGATTTACTAACAGGTAGTAGCTAGAAGGCATTGCCTATATAGAAGCCTCGAATCGCTGCTAATACTAAGGTAACTATAGACAGAGATCTTAATAGACTTCATCACGGGGTTACCTATTGCGTAAGTAGGCAAGCAAGAGACTAACGTAATCCTAGTGATTATAAACTAATTCACTAAGTATTCTATCTTCCTACCTATAACTACTACTATTAACACAGCTAAATTAGCAGAACTTTTCTACAAAGAGATTAAGCTATAATTTAGAGCCCTGGAGGGCATTATATCTAATAGAGGTTCGGTCTTTATAAGCTAATTCTAGTTAGACCTATGCTACCTATCTTAGGTAAAGCAGAGGCTTTCTATAGTATTTTACCCCTAAACTAATAGGTAGATAGAAAGAATAAACTAAGTACTTAAGCACTACCTTTAATATTTTATTATAAAGAACTAATAAATATAGCCTAAGCTACTCCTAATAGCTTAATTTACCTATAATAATATAGTAAATAGGAGCACTAGCTACTCCCTAAACTATTTACTTATAGGCTATTTACCTAAGTTTTATCTAGCTCTTAGGGGTAAGAGCTAGAAAGGGGAGGTACTAGAAGTACACATATATATTATAAAGCTATATAAAGTTAGAGAGCGTCTAAAGAAAAACTAGGCTAAAGCTACTAAAACCTAGGTAAAGTACTATAACTAGCGTTACTAGCTATTAATGCTATATTAAGGTAACCTAGTACTACTATTAGCAAAGAATATTAGGCTTAAGGATATAAAATAGAAGCTAACCCCTAGATTTATTAGGCCTTTTTAAGTACTTAACACTATAGGGAAATAAGTATATAGACTAGTATTACCTAAGAAGTATAGATAGCTATATAATATATTTTATATAAGCCTATTAGAGCCATAGAATTGCCACAAAGACACTAGGGATAAGGACATGCTAATGCTAGACCTTAAGGATAAAGAAAATAAGTATAAAGTTAAGGAAGTTAAGGACTATAAGAAGACCTATAAAGGTAATAAATACCTAGTAAAATAGAAGGGTTAGCTAAGTAAATATAACTAATAGGTTCTAGCAGAAGATATAGAAGGCGCTTAATATATAATTTAAGCGTTTCACTAAAGCAGATTACGTAAGAAAGGTAGCGATATATAGGTAAGTTATAGGCAAAGAGACATAGAGTTATAATAAAAAAGGCCTAGCCTTATTAGCCGCTATAATACTCTAAACTAGAATAAAAGAAAAAATCCTTAGACTACCTATAAAATAATAAAGGAAAACACGCCTAAAGGGCGGCTAAAATAAGAGGAAATCCCTCTATAGTAGCACCGCTATGTGTTAACACCTAAGTCCCACAAATAAGATACTCCCTAGCATTCTTATCCTCCTTAATTACTAGGGAAACGGCGCGAAAAAACTAGTGCTTTAATATAAGCTAGGCCATATACCCTAGGTTGTAGGAACGGAGATATAAGACTATTTTTGCCTCCTAGGTAGTTAGGAGCTAGCGGTAGTTTGCCTGTAGAAATATAAGCAAAGAACTGCCGAATATATTATAGGGATACTTATAATCCCTAGGGTAGGGCCTAGAAACATAGTAATAAGCAATTATTGCCATAAAACCACGTACTACTAGTATAAAATAGAGGTATCCTATATAGAAGGATTAGCAAAATACTAGTAAATAGGTAAGGAAATAATAACAAACCTGGTGATGCTTTATAGCGCTGGTTAGACTAAATGCAACGTAGTGTGCCGTGTTAGCATAATCAAAACTAAGCATTAACTTAGCTAAAAGCTTAGTAAGATACTAGTAAGTCTTCTCTGTAAAGATAAAATTATTATTATTATTATCTATAGCATTACTATCCCTATAGGTATCTAGTAAAGTTTAGACCTAGTCTAAGAGGGATAGGAGATTATTAAAATTACCTACTATTATGGCTATTAGCTAGTAAAAGTTAGTAAAAGGGAACTAAAGAGGCGTAAAAAGAGGGGGGACTACTGTGTTATAAAGGTCGCCACGCTTAACACACTAAATACATTACTTAGACCGCTTCTCTTTAGATAGATTTGCTACTAAAAGGCAGGGGAAAAGATAACTAATTTATGGTAGCGTAGGCTCTATAGGCGGATTCTTTTTAAACTCTATATATATAGTATAGAGGTAGTGTATATAACTACACTATTTTAAGGGAATTATTAACATATTAGCGGCGAGAGAGTGGCGATTAATAAATTAAGAGAGGGCGTACTATAAGATTGAAATTTGCCTTAGGTTAAAATAATGCGTTTATAGGAGAAAAAAAAATATGCGATATAATAGGAATTTAACGGCGAATTTATACTAAACGGATGTCTGCGTTACTATGGGATAGACCCCTGTTTATTATTGTTATGATAACCTGATGCGGCGATCTTATTGTTGTTGCTAACTGGCGAACAGCTGTATCTTAGGTGGGGATCTGAAGCCGTTTAGGAGCCTGGCTAGAAAAGGGGGGGTAATTATAAGGCCTTACTTATAACACAGGTGCACTACACTAGCGCACCCCGTAGATAAGCCACGCCCTAGGGCTAGGTCCACGTAACACTAGCGAGCCACTGGCTATAAGCTAGCGACTCGCACACATAACACACTTAGACCTAGCAAGCTTTAGTAAATACATAAGTGCCCCTATACCTCTTGCCTAGCTATCCTTTGTTCTCACATAAAATCTAACTAATAACTTAGTTATAGTTACTTCTAGTAAGAAGACTATAAATATATTATTATTTATATACTCTAAATAAGGTTAATAGGTAAAGGAAAGTATAAATTTAATAACTAATACTATAGATAGCTTAGAATTAAGGTAAAATATAGTTCTCTATAACTCTAGAGCTAATATTTATATATTTAATAATATCTACTAGTTTAATTAATTTAAATTTAATAGAAATATTATAATAAAGGTTAAAGCTAGAGGTATAATATATATAGCTTTAGGATAGAGCCCTATATATATCTTTATTATAGATCCTATATTATAGAATATAAGGATATTAGTATTAGAGACTATATTATTTATTTTAGAATTCTATATTAATCTAGTATTAGTAATAATTCTTATAAGGGTAGGTATTTTCTAGAATTAGAAGAAGTTATTTCTATATTAAGGGATAATACCTATAGCTAAAGTCTATAATATTAATAAGCTTTATATATTATTAAGACTATTAGAGGATCTAAAGAAAGCCTATACTATATCTAGTAGAGCACTAAAACTACCTATAAGAGGAGATATAGACCTTTAGTATTAATAATATAGTTATCCTAGTATTAAGGTATTTATAGAGCTTATAAATATAGCTTTAGGTATTAAATTAATAGGTCCTAAGCTTATATAGTATAAGATATATACTATAGGTAAGGCTAAGTAATAGAGATTATAGGTTATACCTAAAGGACTTTCTTAAGGACTAGGTTATAGTTTTTTAGTTAATTTAGATTATTATAACTCTCCTTATTAGAATAGTAATAGGTATTAGTGTATTTTTACTTACCTTATAACCTTAATATAGTTTTTCTATTTATTTAAGATAAAGAATAGGATTTATAATAGCTTCTATATAATAATAGTATTTCTAAATACTTAATTTAGGGTTTAACTATACTTTTTATATAGTAATATTAAAAAAGCCCTTTTTATAGAGAATATAAGGGATAAGATAGCCTTTACTAGTATTATAGTTTATAATTTAGCTCCCTTAATACCTAGTTAGAATAAAAAGGTAAAGAGATTTAGGGAGGTAGTTAAGTAAAAAGCTTATACTTTAAGTCTTAAAGCTAACCTTCTATCTAATCTTAATAATAAGGTCTTTAATACTATAGTTTATCTATTAAATTATATACCTTTTAAATATTATAGAAAGTAAACTATACTATATAAACTTTAGTAGGATTAGGCTAGGAAAATAGTCCTTATATACTTAAATATAGTAGAGGTCTAGAAACCTTTAATTATATATCTATAAGCCTATAGATATAAAGTATTTCCTATAATAATAAAGGCTCTAGAGTATATTAAATTATATAATATAATACTATAGTTAGAGTAGAAAGCTTATATTAGATACCTTATTAGTTATAGAGATAAGTCCTAGTATATTATATAGGTACCTTTGCTTTATAATTATAAGGTTATTATATTAGTATATATTTAATTTAATAAGAACTCCTTCTTTAAACTAGAAGAAAAGCTAGAATTAGCCTAAAAGAAGAAGATATTAATAATTACACTACTTAAGGAGCTTAAAGCTAATAATATTAATAAGGAAATTAGTTAAGACCTTATTAGAATAGAATTAGAAGATAAGAATTATAAGAATTATACCTCTTTACCTATAAATATAGAAGAAGAAAATAAGTAGTTTAAAGTAAAAATACCTCTTTATATAATAAGGGAAAAAGATAACCTTTCTAGTATACTTTTAACCCCTCCTAACTCTTCTTATAAGGCACTAGTTATTATAGAGAATATAGAGCTTTAGGTATAAGGTAATAATATACTATTTTATAAAATTAATAAATTAGTATATAATATAATAATTAAATATATAAAGACTACTATAGAGACTAGTAAAATTACTAGTAAAGGTAATAAGGTTATAGAGAATTATTATCCCTAGGATAATAGTATTAATCTAGATAATATTATTACTAGAAAACACTAAAGAAAGGAGATATATAAAGCTAGGTAGGTATAGTTTACTTTTGCTTTTTCTATAGTATTATAGGGTATTTAATATAGTTTATAGATTAAAGATATACTACTAGAACCTACCTATTATTATTAAGCTATAGCTTTAGCCTATTATAACTACTAGAAGGAAGTAATTATAAAGAAGCTTTTAAAGCTTTTATTCTTAAATTACTAGGAGAATATACTAGATAAATTATTTAATCTAGAGAAGTAGAAGGAAATTATAAACCTTAGCTAGGTCTTTAAATATAAAACTAATAAAAAGAAGTAGTTATAGAGTTTAAAGCTAGAATAGTTATTTAAGGTAACTAATAACTAAAGAATAACCTTAATAACTACACTACTATACTTACTTTATAATCTTTATATATACTACTTATAATCTATTATACTAATAATCTTAATACCTAATAATATAATATTTAGAATACCTTCCTATATATAGAGCTTAAAGAACCTATTTACTATAAGCCCCTAGAGGGTATAAATATAAAAGGTTATCTCTAGAAGATAATAAGAGTATTATATAGGCTAAGGGAAGCTTCTTAATAATAGTTTTTATATCTTATATAATTCCTATTAAAGCTAGACTTTATATAAGGAAGGGAAGACCTATATATCTTTATAAAGGGCGGATTTATCCTATTCTTCTATATAGATATATTATAGTAATATACCCTAATAGATTTAAAGTAGAATTTAAAGAGCTTTATAAATAACTAATAAATAGTCTTAATATTAAGAACTAGGGTAACCTAAAGTAATTCCTAGGTATTAAAATTATTAGAAATTATAATACTAAAGAGATATAGTTATTATAGGAATTATATATTTAAAAGATTACTTAGAAATTTATTCCTAATATTATTAATAGTAATTTAAAGAGCTTATCTCTTACTTCTCTTTCTATAGCTATAATCCTTACTAATACTAGTAAAGCTACTAATAAAGAGATTAATTATTATAGAGTAGTTATTAGCTCTTTAGTATATCTATATATTATTAGAAAACCTAATATAGCCTTTATAGTATTAAAGCTTGCTTTTTTTATAATAAATCTATTAATAAAGTATATTAAGCTTACTAAAGGAGTAATTTTATATACTTAGAATATAAAGAAGCTATATATTTATTACTTAGGAGTAGATAGGTTTAATATACTATTCTCTAGTACTAATACTTTACTTAGTAATAACCCTAATACTTAGAAATTAATATAAGGTTATATCTTTATTATATATAGCGCTATAATTAATTAGAAGTTAGGTAGGTAATATTATATAATAACTTTAAGTATAGAAGTAAAGCTCTTTACCCTAAATTATAGTGTAAAAAAGCATATATCTCTAGGAAGACTACTTTATAATATTAAGGTCTATATACTACTACTCTTAATTATCTAGTATAATAATAAGTAGATAATCTAGATTACTAAATATATAAAAGGAAGGCTTTAGACTAGCCTTAAGTACCTTAATATAAATTAAATATAGATTTAAGAATAATATATAATAGGTAATATTAAGGTTAATTAGATAAAGACCTCTAAGATACCTATAAATAGCTTTATAAAGCTACTTTTAGGTTAGATATATAGGGACTTCTACTATAGAATTAGCTTATAAGAGATTCCTATCTAATTATAATACTAGAAATTATTTATAATCTTTTTTTATAGCTTTAATCTCTAGCTTTAATAGATATCTTAGCTAGGGGGGGTGTATTAGGGAGACCTCCTTAAGGTATTAGATATATAGATATAGCCTATATAATAACTAGGTTAAAACCCTTAATAAGATAATAGTGGAGATAATATATTAGAAGTACCTCTATAGACTAGTTATTACTATAGCGCACTATGTACCTTCTAGGTACAAAAGTCGGGTGCCGTCTGCACCTCTGATTGACCGAAATCGAACCATTTTCATCATCTACACCGACCCCTACCTTGACAGAATCACTGCACGGATTAGTCCGTAGACATTAGCACAAGCAGGTGGTGAGGCCAGTCACCAACCAGTCTCTAGTCTCTCTGGGAGGGGGCAGAGAGAGGGGGAGCGAGGGGGCATGTCTCTACTAACTGTACTCTATGCACACGCCCCCTCCATTCCAGAATCAACCCCTACAAGCTCCCCAGTGCACCTTCCCGTCTCAAAACCAACCACCAGAACTGCTGCTTGACGCGCGAAGCTAACCCTGCAACGCAGGACCATGACCTAATGACTGAACGGGCGACTTATTCCGTCGTGGATACGGATATTTTTCACAGAGCTGCACAACTCTGCTAGCGCAGTCGAGACGAACAGCACAAGCACAGCCGCTGTCTCGGCACCTTTGCGACGCGAGGCGGGCGTTATTTCAATTTCACGATTGCGGCTAGCCACAGGACGATATCATCGCTTGATTTCCACGAAGACATGACCACTTTTGCATAGTTGGCCGTTCCCCCGCCGTCTAGACCATGAGTTATGCAACCAATGGGCCCTCAACGGATTTGAGTGAGCCGAAGTAGATGGAATGTTGGTTCATCTGGGGCGATCGTCATTTGCTCGCTCACTACCGGCAATCTAGCTTGTTGACAGACGAAGTCAACCGAATGGGTGTTCAAGCTACTTTTGCACTTCTCCAGGCCGTCCCGCTAGCGTCGATTGAAGGCAAATTGTGGCTGAAGGCGCTGCTCGGGACGAAGCGAGACAAAGCAACAATTACTCTTCGTCCATTGGCTTCATCCTCTTTGGAGCCTTTTCCTGTCCGTATAGCGGCGCATGCTCTGATAGTCACACCAGCCGATGCACAATGCAAGGGGATGAGATGTCAGGCATATACGGGGGGTGGAAGGGGGGTTTCTGTGATGGTAGCAGACTTGATGTGCATATGAGTCGAATTGCGTACGACGGGCTTGTTCCTTCGACGGCGGGAAGTGTATGCATGCAGTCGACGCTAGATTTACGTCGAAAAGTTTCAGACGCCCATTTGAGAAAGAGCCGACAGTCCGCCGCCTCCCTGTATCATGTACGGAGAGATACACCACTGTACATCTGGACGCAGTGCAACTCTTGCAAGTGTGTGACACCTGCAGCGGCTTGCATTAGTGTTTGCTGGGTTGGTTCAAATTCTTGATCAAGGCGATTCGAGGGCCTGCACAATCAAGGTTTTCGTTGGATCGGGGTTCTGATGCAACACTTTCCTGTGATGGATGACACAAAAGTGTCCGAAACCGATATTGTCAGCATTTTCCCATGGCCGCAGCGTTTCAGTTGCCAGGCAGATAGTAGTTTATTAGTACGAGTCCTTTTGGGAAGCTTTGTACAGGACATGCCACAGATGCACCGTCGATCGCATGGAGTTCCACTCGGATCCTAGAAGGCAGCAAGCAATACGAGGGTATAGATGTTATCGAGGACATCTAGCAAGACGACCCCCTTTGGTGAGTAGGAATTTTGGCGTGACAATGTCATATTCCGTACGGGCAAGCACGCAACGCACAGCTACCAGATCACCTCACCCGTTACCAACAACGGCTCGTCGCGGCGACACGGTTCTCATCAAACGCCCAGATTGCAGATCGGCACAGCATTTACACATGATGCTTTACACGCTCAGAGTCTCGGGTTCAACGCGTTTTACCCTGTCTTTAGTTCGATGAGCAAGAGATGCTCCTTGGCAAAACTGCACCAACAAGCACGTCTGACGGACGGTAATTGAGGATGGCAATTGGTTGAGAGACTACCGCCAAGGCATGGTCAACGCCGTGAATCCACGGCAACGAACCAGAGGCCGTAGATGCCGCGCCGGCAGCCTACATGTAGGTAGATGGTGAGGCACGCCAAAGTAGTTCGTACCGATCATCGAGTTGGAGCGGGCACACAGTAAATCTCGGCTCCAGCGAAGTTCGTCTCGCATCCAGGTGGAGCCTCTGTGTCCTAATTGGGTAGGCTGTGAAAAATCACTGCACATCATATGCGACACGAATGTGTACGAGCAGAGAGTGGTTTGAGTTGGGATGTTGTTGCAAGGAAAACATTAATTGGGTGGTTCAGAAAGGCATTCAAAGCATCAAAGCAGGCGGGGAACAGGGGCAAGAAAGATTCTGATTCTGATTTCGATTTTGACTCTGCGCCACGCGGCTGTTCCCGCGCCACAGATCCTAGCGATTTTCCCGAGAAACGTAATTTTCTCTTCTTTTCCTCCTTTGTTCCAAATACGGAGTATTTTCTCTTGGACCAAGGGAATCTCTGAGTCTTGACTAGGGTGTCAAGAGGCAGGACGTGGCCGAAGTGCAACATGGCGAGGCAAAAGTGGGGAACTCTGTCAGCCCTTTGGATGGATTGGATGGATTGGATGGATTGGATGGATGGGGGGGGGGCACGAGAACGAGGCTGACTGACGACGGACAGACGACATCGTGGCTTCTCTTTCCTCCTCTCAATCTAGAGTTGTCCCTCTCAACAGCATCCCCACCACCTGGTTGCCGACCGATCACAATGGGTGTATAACAGACAGCTTCCCGCCATGCCAGATCCAAGCTACAAGCAACAAAAGGAGGACTTTGTGTCCAACCTTTCCGGCGGTCCCGTGTCGGAAATCGCTGCCGTCACGGCCGTTGCGCCGGTTCGTTGGCCAATCTTTGAGCGCTCCCCTCTCCCCCTCGCTTGCGGCGCATTGAGTACTGATGATGTTTTGGACAACTTGTCGTCCCCGCAGGTCGCTATTCTGCTCTGGTCCGCCCTCCAGGCGCGGCAGTCCTTCTTCAAGTCGCCCTCCCTGCTGAGCTATGCGGTCGATTTCCTCCTCAACGTGGGCGCGTTCCTGCTCGCGACGACGCTGTATGCCAGCACGCCGGTGCTTCTGATTGTCTTCCTCCTTGCGCCGGTGGCATCCGTGTACATGATGCCGCCTCGGACGGGGCGCAGCAGGAAGAAGAAGACGCCTCCTCCTGCGTCTGCCGCCAGCCTGTCGTCGTCATCGTCGTCGTCGTCGTCGTCGTCGTCGTCGTCGCAGCTCGTCGTCATCCCCATCAAGCCGTTCTTGACATCCTACCGCGGCGCCATGATGATCATGACGTGCCTGAGCATCCTGGCCGTCGACTTCCGCCTGTTCCCGCGACGGTTCGCAAAAGTCGAGACGTGGGGCACCTCCCTCATGGACATGGGCGTGGGATCCTTCGTCTTCACGGCCGGTGTGGTCGCGGCGCGGCCTGTCCTCAAGGAGCGCGCTTCAGGCAAGCCCATGTCCCTCTTCCGGCGCCTCGTCCACTCGGCTCGACATTCCATGCCGCTGCTCGTCCTCGGCGTCATCCGCCTCCTCAGCGTCAAGGGCCTCGACTACGCAGAACACGTCACCGAGTACGGCGTCCACTGGAACTTCTTCTTCACGCTGGGCTTCCTCCCGCCCTTTGTCGCCACCTTCCAGTCCGTCCTGCGCCACGTCCCCTCGTACGCCGCCCTCGCCCTCCTCGTCAGCGGCACCTACCAGGTGTTGCTGGAGAAGACGCCCCTGAAGGCCTACATCTTGACGGCGCCTCGCGTCGACTGGCTCTCCATGAACCGCGAGGGCATCTTCAGCTTCTTCGGCTACCTGGCCATTTTCCTCGCCGGCCAGGACCTGGGCATGCTCATCATCCCGCGCAGCATCAACCCGCGCAGCAACGTCTCAGCGGGCGTCCAGCGAAACACGCTCCTCATGGCCATTGCCGCCTGGGCCGCCGCCTGGTCCGCCCTCTACTACCTCGCCACGTCCTACTCCTTCGGCCTCGGCCTCGACGTCTCCCGGCGAATGGCCAACCTCCCCTACGTCCTCTGGGTAGCAGCCTTCAACACCATCCAGATCTTGGCGTGCTGCGCCATCGACACCATCTTCTTCCCCGCCACTTACAAAGCCCAGGACGGCAAGACGGAAAGGGAAGCCGTTCGCACGGCCACGAGCGCTGTGCTCAGGGCCTACAATCGAAATGGCCTCGCCGTGTTCCTCATGGCAAATCTGCTGACGGGCCTGGTCAACATGACGGTCAAGACGTTGCACTCTACGCCCGTGGAGACCATGGCCATCATGCTGGCATACATGGGGGCTGTGACGACCGTGGCGCTCCTGTTGGACCATTATGACGTATCTATCAAATTGTAAAGGCGAATCTAGACATGTGGGGGCTTCTTATTTTGAAAGAGGAATGTTAATGTCCTGTAATGAATTGATAATCCATGTTAATAAACCATGTGCTTGGCCGAACTGGCGATAAAGTGGCCTGTTTAATAGCGGTGTCAGGCACGACTGATGCAACGTGCATGCAAGTCCTAGTACGTAAAGATGAACAGGGAATGCCAGATGGACACGAGCGGTGATTATCCTTTGTTTGTAACCCCGACAAGAGTGTAGCTCGGCGCAATCTCAACATCATTTCAAGACAAGACTCTACAAGGGTTACATACATTTAGGGACGAGTAAACATCCGGCCCACTTTGAATAGAAAACACAAATAAATGGTTACATGAAGAAAAATACATGGGAATCTCATCAGCACTGAAAAGAAAATGTGGGTTTCTTCCTTGCATCCCTACTCTTTCGCCTCTAGCTCGCGCTCTCTTTCCTTGAACGATCGGGCATCATGGTGATGGTGTCGGTGATTGTCCAAGTCCTTGGACCGAGATTCGTCGTCGTCTTCCTCTAAATCTCGTCTGTGGTGTCTTCGGCCATCATCCTCGCGGTCATGGTCACGCTTGCGACCCCGTTCCCGCTCTCTTTGCCGCTCTCGACCCTCGTCATCCTCCCCCTCCTCGCTGTCGCGGTGACGACGTTGACGACGAAGGCGCTCTGCATCTTCGCCATCGTCATCCCCATGGCTGCGGTCCCGGTCGGGGTCACGCTCACGGTCCCTGCCGCCATCATCATCTCTGCCCTTGTCTCCGTCATGCTTGTTGCGTCGTCGCTCTAGAAGTTTGTGTTTGGTGAGACATTCACTCTTCAGAGGCTGGATAGACTCTTCCATGCTTACCTCTCAAGACCTGGGTCGCTGCTGCATATGTTTGGATTTCTTCCTTGCTCAGGACACGGAGAACAATGACGAAATCATCGCGCACTTCAAATCTCTCTTTACCAACGGTCAATGCCTCGGGGTTGACAATCTTTCGGTTGATCTTGGTCCACCGCGCACCAGGGGGGGCCTCCTTCAGCTTCTTGTCTTCTTTGTGAGGTGCTACACCCTCTCGGACCGGGTTATCCTCTTCTGGAAAGCTGACCTTGGGCTGTTTAAGAATGCCCTTGAGTGGCTTCCCATCAGACTTCTCTTTTGGGGGGGACACGACCCGTACTTGTCTGCCATCAGAATCGGGCCCAGCAAGCTCACGGCCGCGAGGCTCGTCTCCGAATTCCTCCCGTGAGGCGGCTCTTGGTGACCCACTGGAGGAGGCTCGGTCCTTGGATGGAGATCGTGAGCGGAACCGTGATTTTCCCGATGCCATGGGTCGTTCGGCGCCCTTCTCCCTGCGCCTATCGGCGTCGTCCATGGAAGCAAGCTGCTCTTTCAACTGTTTCAAGTCGGAGGCATCATTTGGATTGAAGGCATTGGATGTTCGGCTTCGTCGAGACCTTTTCGTATCGTCCGAGTCGGATCCCGACTGTCGCGCCGGCTCGCCATTTGTTCGAGCATGCGCCAAGGGCCGACGAACGGGTTCGGCAAAGTTTTTGGCATCTTCCCTGGCAGTCTCTTTCTCTCTGGTATATTCTCTCTCACGAAGGGGTTCTCTCTCTTGAATGAACTCCCTCTCTCGAACAGGCTCCTTTTCCTTGATGTTTTCCTTCTCCCGGATTATGTCGCGCAGCGGGTCTCTTTCCTGCGCCGCATCTTTCTCGCGAATCATCAACGGTCCATTCTCCCTGACCGACTCCTTTTCTCGGGCTGGCTCACGTGACCTCTCATGTAATTGACCAGTCTCTTGCACTCTCCCTTGGCCGCCCCTTGGATCCTCCTTTCGGGGGTCGCGTTCTTCCGGGGGGCTGCGTCGCCGCGGTATCACCATGGGGGAGACCTGGTGGTCCCTTTTATCCTGCGATTTGAAGACCACAGGTGCCAGACCCACAGCAGTGGCCACTGCCCCTAGCCCATTGGCCAAAGAGTCGCGGACTCGAGAGCGTTCTGAGCGTTCTGGTCGATCTTTACTCTCCTCGCTCCCTGTTCGCCCATCTTGTCTTGGACGAGCTGAGTCGTCTGCGGGAGGCTGCCGGCTTCGACGACGGCTATCATTATTGTCTTTGTCGACACTGTAGAGGAGCTCTTCATCCGACCTCTTACGTGGTTCGTCTAGTCGCGTATCACGCCAGCGGTCTCTAGCTTCTGACGAAGTGCCCAGAAGGTCGGTGCGGATACCGAATCCACGGGATGTGATGCCGTCATCCTGGTACCGAGGAGGTTGTGGACGGCGCTCATAGTCTCGGTCTCGGTCACGGTCACGGTCACGGTCACGGTCACGGTCACGCAAGTCTCGCATGGTGCGCTCGTCCTCTCGGCTTCTGTGGTATTCATCATGGTGTGTCGAGCGCAGGCCACCTTCTTGATGTAGGGACAGAGGGCGTGGCCGTCTACCACCGGCGCTCCTTGGCCTCTCAGGCTGAGGCGCTGTCGAAGTTGGGGAAGGAGGAATCGGAACTGCAGGCGGCACATCCCTGGAGTCATAACCGCGATTGATCTTGTCAAATCCTCGGGTAGAAGGAGGGGGCCCGCCTCTTACTTCGGGCTGTCGACTTGCTCCGTTTGGTGGGCGGTTCAGATCGTGGCTGGTATCGACATTGAAATTCCCCCGATCAGCGTCATAGTTGATGTTGGGGCGATAGTAGCCCCTGTCGAGGCTATCTTGCCGTCTCGATGGGCGGCATGGCTTCGATTGATCTAGGTCGTACTTGACCAATTCTCCAGCATTGGTGTACTGGTAGCCCTCATCGCCGTAGTCAATAGCTGCCATGCTGTGTCTTGAGTCACTAGGGTAAGCGACGGATGGCCGAGAGCTGCGGTAAGCTTCGAGGTCATGAGAGCTGAGATGGCTCTCTCCTCTCTCCCGGTGTCGGCCAAAATCGGCACTCGAAGTCGCGGCATGGTAGGACCGTGCTGAACTCCGGGATCGGATGGAAGAAGCCGGTTGTGAGAAAACCTGGCCATCAGATGCACGGTAATCGTCTCTCATTGGGCTCCCAGAGCGTCCATGAGAGGCGTGGGATGACGATGAAGATGGGTGTGGCCGCTCCAGTTGCGTTGTGGTTATGATGACAGGTGGTCTCGACGAGGAATCCAGCGTTGATCGGCGGGTCTTGCTGCTGTCTCGGGTCGTGGAGACTGCTCTTGGGTCCTGGGTGACTGCATAGGTCCTGATGGTCGTTGGAAGCCCAGCGGCGTTTGTTGAGGTAGAGTAGCCTCGGGGTGTAATGTGGTGTCTATGGCTCGCAGATGGTACAACGTGCATGTCCCCAGCATACATGGAACTGTACCCAACGCTCGTAGGCATGGAGGATCGGGCTGGATTGTATGTGGGAGACCGACCCGGGACGGTCGAGACATGCCCTTGATATCGGTCGGACATGTCGTTGGGCGATGACGCTCTTTTAGTGTCCACCAGTCTGGTGAATGCGGTGAGGGGTCGTTGCTGACGGCGAAGCGACGTGTGGCAGGGCGAAAGACGCGAAAGACGCGACAGACAAGCCGGGAACTTGGTGGGCAAACTAAATGGCAATAAAAGTACTTGTTTTGTAGGGTTGCGATACGAGGGGTTGCGATGCGAGGGGTTGCCGCTGGCTCTTCCAGGATCGAGAAGACAAAGACGCAAGATGACAGGGAGCAACTATTTAGAAGAAGGACGAGACGGATCATGGAGTAAAGTACGGAGTACGGACTAGAAGAGGGCTTGACATGCTGGGTGTTGGTTGGGGGCGACGTCGACGTCACTCTGAAGGCAGTCTGGGCAGGGGCTAATTGCACTGTGGTGACGGGTCTGTGGTGACGGGTCTGTGGTGACGGGTCGCCCGAGAAGGCTGAAAATTTGCGCTGCATCGCTAGTTTCGAATTCCGACCCATGGAATGCTGGAATGCTTTGGGCTATTATGTACGTCCCTTGTGCATACGTCCACGGACCATTGCAAAGCAAGCTAAAGTGCCAGTGCCGAAGTCGATCCTCGAGCCGATCCTCGAGCCGATCCCGTGCAAAAAGTCTATCCATCACATCATTGTTAAGGGATGCCAACGGCAACCATTGGATATCACATGGCAAACCGGCAGATCGCAAGTCGAACTAATAATAAGGCGGGGTTGCCCAACTTGTTGCAACAGCCATGTCCATCATATATACGAACCGTCCAAAATTCCTGCAACTTTCAATCGGCAACATTGAACCCGACGTTTCTTACACTCAAATGACGAACCCCAGGACACCCCAGGACACCCCAGGACCGTGACGTCGTCGCCACCTCATTAATTACTGTATGTACATAGAAACGACGGCTGCTGGGCCAGGGCCTGAGCCCGAGAGTTTGCCACTTGGGTTCTTGGCTTGGCTTCAGCTCACAAGGCAAGGGGGGCGCCTTCCAGGAACAGTGTTCATGCTGGAAAAATCTCGTTCGGTCCCATTACACAGACAATTATTACGTAGACAACCGCGCGTCAGGGCTCTGCTCAGCAAGCCAAGGACGACCCGGCCTGCTGCCTTCCGCTTTCCTCGTGCAACCCTTGATTTTGCCCAGATCCGAACCAAAAACTTAAAATTTGCAGCCTGAGATTCCACCACGGACGCGGAGGGGGCGCATCTTGACCATTTTTCACCACCTTGGTTAAGGATATCCGGGCATGACCCGTGAGCTTCCCTCCTTTGCGCGTTGGGCAGCAAGACGCTCGCTGGTTGCCGATGATTCCGAAACCGTCTAGTGGCGCCACCCTTCCATTCAAGTCACACTCAGTTCGTCCATCGCCTGGGCAGATACGAGGTTAGGTCTTGGGCAGAGGGGAATTCCGGTGCACGATTTGGAAGCGTCGCCAGGGGATCGATATATTGATGTTTTGTGCGACCCGAAATGAGACGAGAACCATCTCACAAACAGCCTCATTTGAAAAAAATCATTCGCAAAAAAACGGTGCCCAAGGCAGGCCGGGCCAAGACTCCCTCCCTGCCCCTGTCATTAATTGGATCAAACGCACCTGTCTTACCCAAGAGCAACTACCGAGTACGGATTACTTTTGTAATACAAAAACCGACGTTACAATTCCTCGGTTGCTCATAGGAGTGCTTAGCATTTCCCAAGCGAGGTGCCCTCTCCCCACCAGCCATTCCCCTTGACTTCTATCGGCACCTCCATGTTATCATGAGCACAGTCGCAATGTATATCAAAGAGAGTATATTTGTTGATCTTATCCGTGATATAACCACCTCTGGAAGCACTGCCGCCGCCCAGCTCGTCATGGCACTTGTCAATGAGGACGTTACTTGGTTCCACGAGCTGTCCGTCCACCAAAGGGGCATTTGGGTCAATTGTTAGGACGCGCAGCGCTCGTTATTGCAGTAGCTGAAACCATAAAATTCGAGAGCTCTATTCTCACGCATTAGCACTAGTAGAGAAAGGGAAGATGAAAAAGGTTAACTCACTCATTTCAATTATATGTATAATAGAGGATATTGGGGGACAACAACAGCTTTTAAGTAGATTGAGTCATGTCAGGCAAGAAAATTATAAATAGCTAGATTATATCTTATTATACTCTGTACTTATCACTATCAATTGTATGTTACTTGTTGTACTGGCTGGGTATTGCCAGTAAATATGTTTTTCTTATATCAGATGCATTGGCCACAACCAATGACCCCAAAAAAAATTAAAAATCAATACTCTGTACTTATAATTACATCGAAGAGGATGACATAAGCCTAGGATACATGCCAGTATGTATACATGAGTAAGTACTACTAGCAATGTTTTAATCACAAATCTATAATGTAGTAGCTGTTACGATATAAAACATAAGTTAAAAGGAGTGCGTGAAGGTTGTTGAATTCTACTAGCTAGAGGTCAGAGCTATCGTTTAATAGGGTTCTAGGTCACGTGCTAGCCAAATCCTAGGTGGCAGGCCACTTGTCAATTCTAGCACGTAACCGTAACAGTAGCCATAAAAACTCAATAGCCTGGGTTAAGCCTGTTTTAGCCTGTTATAGACCGATTTTAGCCTGTCAAAAAGGGACTTGGCAGCGGGGCATGTAGATTTTGAAAATACATAATAAACGGGGGGCATTGTATACAGTACGGATTAGTGACTAGGGCCAAAACAGAAGAGGTGCATTCTGCATGTGTTGTTCTATGCAGAGGTACTTTCGCGGTTTCTTCTATAAATAACTCGCAGCAGGCCCTGATCAACGAAAGTAAGATGCTAGATTGGGAAGGGCAAGCACTACGGATTCAGTTGTGTCGACTTTGTCCTTGGTTCTACGGAGTACAGTCTGTATCCTTACACGAGTGTTTGCCATGTTCTCACACCCGCTTGACTATTTGCTTGCGAGCCAGCGACAACGGCAAGGTCGAGACCTGTACTCGTGAACCATTCAAGGTCACGCAAACACACAGAACCTAGTCAACCGGCATCTGGGAAGGTTCTTCATTGTTCCATATACAGGAACGCTCTATCTACTGAAGACTCCGATCCTACCAAAACAATTTGTCCATCCAAAACCATTTGTCCAAAATATCGAGTATGCTGCAATTTCTACAATCCAATGACCCCTAAGCTTCACGTGCGCCAGGACATTGCGCTGGGCCTTTGATACATCGTGTCTGCTGCTTCCCGTGGCCAGTTTGTCGAGGCTCGTCAATGGACAGTTGACTCCATCTTTACAAATGATGACCCATTAAACTTGTTTACAGGCGAGAGCCGTGGATGACCTTCATGTCAACAGCAAGCTCGCGGCCGTTGTCATTAAGAACAAGGGCACGGACGCTGCCACGGCCAGACTCGAAGGCACTGGCAAGACGAGACCACAGGTTGGACTGGTCAATGACGGGCAATGACTGCTTGACGTCACCAGTCTCGGTCATGGCAACAATGTGGCCACCTTGCATGTCGAGAACGCGGTACTGCTTGAAGACAGGGCCGAGCATAGTCTGGACGACAACGCTAGGAGCTGGGTTGGAGACGAAGGAAGACTCCTCGTGCAACTGTTTGGTGAAGAGGTCGACACCGAGGTATCGGTACTGGCCAGTGGCAGACGACGTGGAGATGCGGATGACCTGGCAAGGTCGGCCCTGCAGCATCAAGAAGTCACCCAGGCGGATGTGGTGGCAAGGAATGGTGACAGTATTGGGGACATAACAGCCACCGCCACCGCCCTGGCGAGGACGGCTGTCGGTCACGCGGATCTCCTCCTTGATGTCCACGTCGACATGGTCATTGTGGTGGTGGTGGTGAGGGTGAACAATCTTGTCGGCAAGCTTGTTGATGCCCTGGCGGAAGGAGTGGTAGTGACCTGGTGGAAAGGGAATTAGCATTTCCGTGTCTCAGGGTCATGTGCGCGAAATAGATGAGGTGGCGTTCAACATACCGTCCTCGTCGTAGTAACCCATGTTGGCTTTTTGTTCGGCGCGGGTGAAGCGAGCAGGCTGAACAGTCTCTTCGGTGAAGTGTACTTCTTCCTTGACAGAAGATTGAAGATGAGGTCGACCTTCAACGGTGTGCTCGTTGAAGCGAATGCCCTCGTCGTGGTACTGAGGGCGGGAAGCGTCTACGGTGGTGGAATAAGCAGGGCGGAAGCGCTCACGATATTCACGCTCAGCGATGTCAATGGGAGAAGTGTAAGGGCCGGTGTGGTTGTCAATCTCAATACGAGTATCGGTGTACTCGGTGCGTCCAGGTCTGTAAGAGGGTTGAAGGTCAGTGTCAGTCCCGGTGGAAGAAGTTCGTGTTGTAGGCCGTAGGCATTGGTGGTTTCTGTGTCAACAAAAGAGGCGGTAACAGGCAGCCCCTGACCTGGGGGCGTATGGGGACGTATGGGGGGCGTATGGGGGGCGTATGCAGATAATCTCTGCCCAAAGGCGAAGTGCGTGGATAATAATTGGAGGCCCGGTGCATGTCATTTTGTGGATTGGAATTTTGTGGGAAAATGTGACTCAACGGCTGCACTTGCAGCTGTACGCGGGAAGGCTAAATTAAATGCTCACTCGGAGTTCGCAAAAGGGGGCGAAGCGAGGCAAACAGAAACGGGATTTGAAGCTTCTCTTGAGACGGGAAAGAAATGGGTTGACCAGAAATAACGTACCGGGAGTCTTCCTTCACAAACTGCTCCTGCTCCTGCTGGAAACCGGGACGGCGGTGATGCTCTTCAGTGATGCGGACCTCTTCTTGGCTGTAGCGCTTCTCCTCACGAGGGGGGGGATCGACGTGGGCAGTGTAAGAAGAGTGTTGCTCTTGCCGTCCGGCTGGCTCCTGCTTGTTGGGAAGCTTGAGATCAACCTCTTCGTGGGTTTGAGTCGCGGTTTGCGCTTCGCTGTCCCGATACGTCGACGGGAAGATGCTGAAGGGGACAGGGACGCGGGCTTCAAAGTCCAGATTGGCGACTTTTGCTGGCGCGAGAGAATCTTCTCATACAACCTTCCGTAGCAAAATAGCACGAAAGGATGACAAGAAGGATCCTCTGGCTTCTGTTCCTGAGAAACAAAAGTCGAAGAAAGGGAAAAGAAGGATAAAAGGACGATGAGCCTTTTGGATTCTTCTTTCTTTCTTTCGTTGGGAGCGAGGAATTTGTACTCGTCTGATGTGGTTGGAGATAATTGGAGGAGTAGAATTCAGGCCGACGTTTTTGCAGACGCGCGCTGGCTTTTTGAAGGACGAGGGCTGGATTGGATGAACTCGGGCCCGGTGCGTGGACGTGTGCGTGTGCGTGTGCGTGTGCGTTGTTGCGCAGGGTGAATGTATAAACTCTTCGTGTTTACTCCAGCCGGGGTTTGTTTACTCTGATCCAGAAAGGGAAAGCTCGATGTATCTCATCTCCACCATCTCAATTGCCAATTGCCCCCAACATCTGTCCGTCTCCGACCAGATAGCAGCCAGGCCAGCAGCCAGCTAATAGATCCAGGCCCGTCCGCCAGCTGCTTTGGACATTGGACATTGGACATTGCAGATGTTGCAGCCCATTTTTATCCTCTCCGTACCAATGGAATGCGGGAGACGGGAGTGGGGTGGGGAGGGCGGGCGGCTGACGCCAAGGTTGCCGAAGACCCAGCTGAGCTCAGGAACCTATGGGCGGGCAGACCAGCGCAGAAGCATCCACTTTAATTATGGGAGGGGGGGGTTGATGTCTGGTCTGAGACACCTGTTGTGCATTGTGCATTGTTTTCTAATTGTTTTCTATCCCGATGTCCTGTCAATGTCATTGCTCAGGGCTATCTTGCTCGGCATTAAGAAGAATATGATGATTATTATTACGATGGCGAAGATGGCGAAGACATCAGATGAGCTTAGGATTGGACAAACGGTGCACGTGCGTCTCGGGCCCTCTCTGGCCCAGCCTGTGTGGCCACTTGGCCCAGCCACTGGACTTGATTGTTCTTCTGCCGGTTGTGTTCTGGTGTTTAGGTTTCATTCACGCGTTTCCACTTCCATCATCCCTCCTGCAGACACAGGCCATGTTTCCCTGCTCCTTCCCGCGAGTGCCGATTGCCTAACGGCGGCAAAACATCATCAACAACATTGCCAATGCATCGTGTGCGCCATCTAGCCCCGAGGCAAAAAGCAACAACTGAGTTTCAATATTGCTCCTGACTTCCCGCCAATGTGCCCCTTGTTGCCGTAACAACGCCGACGAACCCTTGCTCGTTGGGCACTGTAAACGAATTACGGAGTTCTCCGTACTGAGTCGTGGACGCTAAGCAGCTTGCGGTGCTGTCTACCCCTGTACAAGACTGGGTCAGACCAATGGGATCACCTTTATGGAGTATGTACTCCGTACCGTAGTCCGTACAGTATGCGCACTAGCCCAAGTCCCTATACAGCACCCTTAACAGTTCCACCCTTGATATCTGTATGCTGGCTGTTGTTCATGATATTACGTGGCGGGTCACTCACATGTATTTGCCTCGGTCAAGTTCCCTCTAAATGTACTTTGAAGATGTGGGAGCAGGCAGGATGAGACTTCATTGCCGTGGTTGCCAGCCCTTTGACTTTTGCTGCTTTATCCCCCCCCCTCCTGGGTGCGGGAGTTTCATCGTCATTTCATAGCTTACATAATCAATATCGAAACGCCATGCTCTCGATTTGGAGCTGGAGCCGCGACACACTGATTGAACCGCCAATCAAGTATGTACAGCAGAATGCGGACTTGAGCATAATACATTGGAATATTATTATGGTATGTCAATTCATCATTTGGCATAGCACGTGATGTCATGTCGTCACCACGATTTGAGTCAGTTCGGCGTGAGCTGCCCCGCGATGACGGAACACCCTCGTGCCCCACATTGAAATGGTCTACTCCGTACATGTGCGTGGAATTCAAAGGTAGAGCTCAAAAAACTTTTGTTTTTGCTTTCGGAATCATAGGTTGCGGTCGAGTGCACTGTGCAAGGTGTTAAATACTCTACACGATGAAGCAAAGATTTTCGTCGCTAGACGTCAAGGTGGGTGGGTTATGTAGGACTGGGCCGGAAAAATCTTGATTCTGACATTCGTTGGTTTCCAGGTCATCGCACATGAGCTCAATCAGAGCTTGGTGACGTTGCGCTTAGCCAACGTGTACGACCTCTCATCCAAGATCCTGCTGCTCAAGTTCGCCAAACCAAACAACAAGAAGCAATTGGTCATCGACACAGGGTTTCGTTGCCATACGACCGAGTTTGCCCGAACAACGGCTGCAGCGCCGTCCGCTTTCGTTTCTCGACTGCGAAAGCTCCTCAGAACTAGGCGGTTGACCTCTGTCGCGCAGGTTGGCACCGACCGCATTCTCGAATTTCAATTTAGCGATGGACAGTATAGGTTGTTCCTGGAGTTCTTTGCGGTAAGAATACATCTTTTCGCGAGGTGTGATATGGCGCCCACTAACATTGCTTCAGAGCGGCAACGTCATTCTCACCGATCCCGACTTGAAAATTTTGACGTTATCCAGAAATGTTTCCGAGGGCGAAGGCCAGGAGCCTCAACGGATTGGCCTGCACTACTCGCTCGATAACAGGCAAAATTTCCACGGTGTGCCTGCTTTGACCAAGGATCGGGTGAAAGGGGCTCTGAAAGCGGCAGTAGAAAAGGCTGCCGTCACGACTGCTGCGAAGAAGCTCAAGGAAAAGTCGGGGGGAGATCTGCGCAAGAGCTTGGCAGTTTCCATCACCGAACTCCCGCCAGTCCTTGTTGACCACGTCTTGCAATCGAACGATTTCGACACGACAATAAAGCCGGCCGACCTATTAGAGAATGATGACCTCCTCAATAAGCTTGTCAAGCTCTTGTCCGAAGCTAAATCTTCGATCGAGAATATAACAAGCTCCGACAAATGCACTGGCTATATCTTCGCGAAGAGGCGTGAGAACGACACAGAAGATGGTGAAAGAAGCACGGACACATCGTCGCCAAGGCGTGAGGGTTTGCTTTATGAGGACTTTCACCCTTTCATCCCTTACAAATTACAAAAAGATCCAGCCATTAGGGTACTAGAATTTGAAGGATACAATCAGACTGTCGACGAGTTCTTCTCCTCTTTAGAAGGCCAGAAGCTGGAGATGAGACTTGCCGAAAGGGAGGCGGCCGCAAAAAGAAAGTTGGATGCTGCGAAAGCAGATCAGGCTAAGCGTATAGAAGGTCTACAAGAAGCTCAGACTCTGAATATGCGCAGAGCTGCTGCAATAGAGGCCAATGTAGATTGGGTCCAGGAAGCCATCGATGCCGTCAATGGCCTGCTTGCGCAGGGCATGGATTGGGTCGACATCGGAAAGCTTGTCGAACGTGAAAAGAAGAGGAACAACCCCGTTGCCAGTATAATCGCGCTTCCTCTACGCCTCGCGGAGAATCTGATAACCCTGCAATTAGCGGAAGGAGATGAGGAAGAGGAAGCTGACCCATTTGAGACGGACGACAGCGAATCAGATAATGAAGACGAAGAGGCTCCCGCCGGTTCCGGTGGCGGTGTCGGTGGCGGCCCAAACGAAACCAAACAGCCTACCAAGGCTTTGCTGGTGGAAATCAATCTGACGCTTAGCCCGTGGAGTAACGCAAGAGAGTACTACGACCAGCGACGAACGGCTGTAGTCAAGCAAGAAAAGACGCAGCAGCAAGCGACTCACGCGCTCAAGAGTGCCGAAGTAAAGATCACTGCGGATTTGAAAAAGGGGCTCAAGCAAGAAAAGGCACTCTTGCAACCGATTCGAAACCAGCTTTGGTTCGAAAAGTTTCTTTGGTTCATCTCGTCGGACGGATACCTCGTCCTAGGAGGCAAAGATGCTCATCAAAATGAGATTCTCTACAAAAAGTACCTCCGAAGGGGCGATGTGTATTGCCACGCCGATCTGAAAGGGGCGCCGAGCATCATCGTCAAGAACAACGCCAGGACTCCTGACGCGCCGATTCCGCCTGCAACTTTGGCACAAGCCGGAAGTCTTTCTGTCTGTGCCTCAGAAGCTTGGGATCAGAAAGCCGGAATGGGAGCTTGGTGGGTGAACGCAGATCAGGTGTCCAAGGCAGCTCCCGCAGGCGAGTTCCTGCCAACGGGTAGCTTCATGGTTCGCGGGGAGAAGAATTTCCTGCCGCCCACACAGCTCCTCCTGGGCCTGGGAATCGTGTTCAAGGTTAGCGAAGAGAGCAAAGCGAAACACGTCAAACACAGGATAAACGACGACGACTCTGCGCCGGTTTCACCGACGGGTAGCACCGCGGACTCGAAAGACACCCGAAGTATCACGTCGACGGTAGAGCCTGATGACAAGGGTGAATACCAAGATGCCGAAAGTGCCGACGAAAGTGAAAATGACAGCCACGAGAAAGACGGAGCCCGCGACAACCCCCTTCAAGGGTTTAGCAGCCACAGCCCCCCAAACCAGGTCGAGGAAGCCGCAGATGCAGTATCCCCACCTCCGGTCCGAGGACAATCACCTCCTGGAACAGAGAGCCAAGCTGCAAGGGACGAGGAGAACGGCGGCACTGCTGCCGATGGGGGAGACGAATCGGATCCTGATGCCGCCAGCCAAGTATCCGAGGCACCCACCAGAGCAACATCCGCAGGCACATCAGGACCTCGGAAGAAAGATGCCCCAAAGCGCGGACAAAAGGGCAAAGCCAAGAAAATAGCCACCAAATACAAAGACCAGGACGAAGAAGACCGCGCAGCCGCCGAGGCTCTCATCGGCGCCACCATCGGACAGAAGCGTCTCGAGGCAGAAGCCAAAGCCAAAGCCGACAGAGCCGCCGAACTAGAGGCCGCCAAGGAACGTCGTCGCGCCCAACACCACCGTCAGCAAAAGGAGATTGCGGAACACGAACAAGTTCGTCGCGTCATGATGATGGATGAGGGCATCGATGCCCTCGAGGCAGATGAAGCGGAGCAGGCCGCCGCGCTGGATGCCCTTGTCGGAACACCCTTCGTCGACGACGAGATACTGGAAGCAATTCCCGTTTGTGCACCGTGGAACGCACTCGGAAAATTCAAGTACAAGGCCAAGATGCAGCCTGGGCCAGTCAAGAGGGGCAAAGCCGTCAAGGAGGTCATGGAGCGGTGGAAAGCCGACTCGTGTAAGAAGGGGGCCGTGGATGAAGCCGCGAGGGATTCCGAGAGGATGTGGCCGCGGGAGGTGGAGCTGATCAAGGGAATGAAGGTGGAGGAGATTGTGAACTGCGTACCTGCTGGGAAGGTCAAGGTCATGATGAGTGGTGGAGGTGGTGGAGGCGGTGGAAAGGGGAAGGGCGGTGGTCAAAAGGGTGCTGGCAAGGGAGGCAAAGGGAAGAAGTGATGTTGTACTTTATACATGGTGTTACAGATGAAGAGTGAGTGTGTGTGTGTGTATCTGACTATGGGGGGGAACATGGCGTGTTTTTCGTAAAAGTTTCAAGCTTCTTCCCCAGACTAAATAAAACCTTGGCTAATGAATACACGACATGTTGCTCTCCAACAGCTGTAACGGCAAGTCATTACCTTCTGACAAGCGTTCCTCTTGATATCCTGTTCCTTCCCAGATACCAAGACAGAAAAAATCAACAACGGTATTTCTTCCTCATCACAAGTCCCCGGTCCAACCAATGCCGAAATCACCACACACAAGTCAGTATTTTCCATCAGCGAATGATCTCCACCCTCTCCGGCATCCTCGCGATACAAAGCTCTCTGCAGAACTGGCCCCACTGACCACTGGTCCCTTCCCTCACAGCCTCCGAGAGATCGACCCCGTAGCGCTCCCGGTACGCCTTCTTGACAGCCTTCATGTGGATCGGGTCCCAGTGGAAGCGGACGAGTCGCGAGATGAGCAGTTCGCGTCGGAGGCCATCTTTTCGAGAAGCCGTGAGGGCGTGGTTGAGGAGCAGGGCGTCTCTGACGGGTCTGTTGATGACGCCGTTGAGAATATGAGCTAGTAGTTCGCCCTGTGGATTGTGCAGCGTATTAGCGAGTGCCTTGATTTTCTGGTATTGATTGGTATTGAAGAAGATTGAAACAGGGAGGGTGAAAACATACCACCAGGTTGCCGCTCTTCTTGAGCGCTTCTCTTGCAAAGTTGGTTCGGTAGTGGTGCTCGTACTCTTGCAGCACGGCCCTCAGGTGGGCATCGCTCCGTTTCACGACGATGCCAATCATGGCGCTTTCTCCGCCCTTTTCTGCCTTGACTGCCTTGCCGAGGTCGCTGACGTCCTGGTCTACGAGCTGGTAATCGAGGGGTATTCTGCGGCCATATGGGTCGTAGTCGTCCATTCTGCGCTCGTCCAGCACCATCAGGACAGCCTTTTTGAACTTGTCCTCTTTTAATTCCATCTTCATGCATTTCGTGAGGCTGTTGTCGTACTTCTTATCGGTGAATGAGTCCTTGATGTGTCTGATCTCTTCGTTTGATCGACCCATTAGGGACTCGATGAGCAGTTCGCGGCGCGTCTTGTCGCCTTGATACCAGAAGTTAGCCCAGTAGGCTTCGGATTCCCATTTGCCAAGAGCGACTGAGTAGCACGCTTTCATCAGATTAGGGTCCTCGTCCTTGAGTCGAGCGCGGATGTGCTTGGCAATGTTGACGCCTTTCCGGTCGGAACCTGTCTTGACGATACGCTTGTATTGGGTGCGCAGCTCCATGACTTGTTCGTGGGTGAGGGAGGGGAGAATCTCGATGAGGGGTTGCGTATCCGGAGCTCGATCACCCTTGAGAGCTTTGGCGAGCTGCGAGGCAATGTCCTCGGGGTCGTGGAAGCGGGCTCGCCGGCTGCGTCTCTTGCCATCGCCTTCCATGTCGGAGCCAAGTGGTGACGGGGCCTCGAGGATTCGTGCATCGCTTTCCGGGTTTTTGGAGGCGATGAGAAGTGGCGAGGGCATCGGCGAGCAGTCTTGATAGGTTCCCTTGTACGATTCGAGCAGAGGAGAAGGCGGCGCTGCTGCGGAAAGAGACATGCTAGATGAGAGACCTGTGCCTACCGTCAGACTGGACATGCGAGCTGTCGGCGGCTGGGGCGATCTGTCGCGAGTGCCACCTCGGCGATCCCTTGACCGGTCTCTTTCTTTACGATCAGACTCGAGCGCGAGCATGGATGGTCCAGGAGACTTGTCTCTTCGGCGATCGCGAGATCGATCTCTGTCCCGACTCCCAGGGTCGACAGTCAAGACATTGGCTGCTGAGGCGCGAGGCTCGTCTCGGTGGGAGGGCTCGCGACGTGACTTTCTCGATTCGTACATGTCTTCGGGCGGGCTGGAAGGTTTCCGTCGGCGGTCAATGCCATCTTCATCACGTCCATACCGTGAGGAGCGCTTGTCAGTGATCTTGGAGCCAGAAATGTAGCTGCCATAAGTAGGCGGGGATTCTGGACGTTGAGAGCGCGACGGCCCCGGGAGTTTGCCGTAAGCCAAGGCATCCTCGTCGCGTTCCCGTTTGGACCGACTGTCAAGATCACGATCGCTTCTCCCATCCTTGTCGCGCTTTGAATACACGTCGTCGTGTCCTCCATGAGAGTCGTCCAACCCGTATGAACGACTGTACTTTTGGGGTAATAATTTGAGTATGTTGTGGGATAAATCCTCTGGAGAACCTCGTGAATATTTGTCCCGCGGGGGGGAAGCATGGCGAACTGGAGGGTCAGCATCTCCCTTGCCATAGTTGTCCCGGGGTCTTTCGGCCTGACGGCTTTTTGGCTTGTCATCAGAGTCTTCGTATAATCTGCCCCCCCCGTCGTGCTTGGAATCTCTAGGCTCAGCATAGCGAATTTGACGGTCCAACTCGTCGCCTCTCCTCGAGCGCTCTTCGTCAGGGAATGAACCAGGCAGCTGGCTCGTGCTCTCTCGCTCTACCTGGTCACGAGAGCCACGGAACGATGTGTCTCTTGGGGGTGAGGCAGTTCGATAGATTGGCCGTGGATCGTCATAACTGTATAGAGACTTGCTTCCCGGAAGCATTGCGTCTATTCCACCTTCGGGGGGATAGGGCAATCCCACGCCGCCGCCATAAGACGACTCTCTCTGATGGCCCCTAGATCGGTAGCGGTGATCTAGATCATCCTCGGGATAGACGTAGCTCGGCTCCCGCACATCGGCAAACTTGGTGGCGCTCGAACGTTCGGTTTGACCTTTTGAACGACGGTCACGAGACCTCGATCGGTCTCGTCTGCGCTCGTCCGCCACATTGAGAGACATGGACGGGAACTGATGGGTGGAGGTGTCTGTTTACTGCCGAATGACGGAGCTGTTGGACAGGCAATGGACGTTTCCGCGAAGTGTCGTGACGGAGAGGTAGAGATTGCCCGACGGCGAGGCGAAAGCACCATACGGATCCCAAAGGTCAGTAGCAGGCGATCGGCGCGCTCGCTGTCAGCTCATCGAGCCAGGCTGATGGATAAACTGGCATGGCGTTGGCAGCTGAAACACCACCAACTTCGTAACCAACCACCACACGACAGCCGGTTGGCTCGACGAGCTGCAGCTTCGGCCAATGGCGAGGCGAGGCTGGCCAATGAAAGGCTGATCTCCAGGCCGCCTATGGAGCCACCATCGCCCACTAACCACCACTAACCACCACTAACCACCACTAACCACCACTAACCAGACATTTCCTGCCGCCCACCATTGCAAGCAACCCATGTCGTTTTTGAAATCATTGCCATTGCTCCGTACTCCGTATGTGCGGTTGCAAACTTTTTTAAAAAAAAAAAAAAAAAAAAGGAACATGCCCTTTCGTGATCCCTTGTTCCGCATCCTGCCTGTCTTCTGACAAAGTCGCCTCTCGAGGCCACGACAATTGGCCTCGGTCCATCAGGTCCATCAGGTCCATGAGTCATGCATGGCGTGACGTTGTCATGAAGACTTGGACCAAGCCGCAATTCGTTGCAGGTTACGGGAGCAGCCGCTCCGATTCAGGCCCAGCTTCGCCTTCAACCTGGGCTGTGCAGCTTCGTCGTCCAATACCCCCGCCAGGCTCCGTACACTCGAGACATTGTGCATTGCTTTCGCCGAATCCTGAACTGGCGCCTCGTGATATGGCCATTGGTAGCCGGAAGCGACGGTGCGTGCATATCAACAGAATGGCCGTGATTGGCATGCATGCAAGTATCATATTCCTAATTTGGCGCTCGCTCGCCACGTTGAAAGACATACAACGCCTCATCCTTGCCGGCAAAGCTCGGCAGCGGAATCTGCACCACCTTCTTCCAGTCCTTCTTTTCCTTTCCCATGTACTGGTCCATTGTCATGCTTTTGAACCCCGTGTACCCATTGCCATTCTGTGTTCCCACAACCGTAATGGTATCTCCTTGAAAGGCGTCGACCAAGTTTCGCGTGAAATGGCCTTCTGTTCCGCCGCCAAGCCCCCCTCCGACGACGGGATAGACGAGCAACAAGACCATGTTTTTTCCCTTGTCACCCTTTTGCAGCCATTTCACGCCGTCTGTCAAGATCGTGTCCGGGATCCAGTTGACTCTCCATTCACTCTGCATATTGTCCACCGCGTAGACGGTGAGTCCATAACCTCGCAGCATAAAGGTCCAGTAGCCGTTCCCGGAGCCTACGTCTGCTATGGCTCGTCCGTCCGCCAGGAGGCGAAGAATTTCCAAGCCTTCATGTGACGGGGTCGCGCACCCAAAGTGATGCATGAATATGGGCAAGACATGGTGACTGGTTGCTGTTCTCTCGGAGGATGTACAAGGTCCACACCATTCTAGGTTGCGACAAGACCAGGCCCAGAAGTCGAAATATGGGTTCTGTCGCGGCGGTGTCTTGCACTTGGGGATGGTAAGCTTGGCCGACAGGGCTGGATGGATAAACCTCTTGTCAGTGATGTGCTGTGCCGTCTCTGCTCGTACCGACCCCTTCTTCGCGTTTGTGCCGAAATTTTTCAGTGCTGATGCTGTGGCAGTGGTTGGACTGAAGATGGATATATACGCCTCGATATCAGGCTTGGGGGGGGCCTCTCGCTGACTCGACAGATTAGCTTACGGTCTCATGACTGTGGCTGTTTTGTTGTTGTTTAGTTTTTGCTTTGTTTTTCCTTGAAGCGAACTTGGGGAACATATGCTGGCTTTGAAGAACGCACAGGTGAGCCGTCCCCGGCACGATACCAGGTGTGCAGGCCATTGACGCCGCCTAGATTAACTACTCGCTGGACTTCTGCGAGTTTCACTGCCGTCATGGCATGATACGTATAGGCATCATGTTCTGGCAGCCCTAGGAGCAGGCGACTTGCCTCGTACAGGTCATCTTTGGTCAGCAAAGCCTGGGTCTGTTTCAACTTGTCGACGTCATTGATGATTTCCTCCGGCTGGAAAGAAGGGTTGCCCACGCACCGCGCAGGGACTTTTGATGGACGCGACATGGGCGTGCAATATCGATGGATGCGTGATTTTCTTGTCGTGGTGGTTGTCACACACCCACATGTTCCGATTCATGACATCTACCCTCGGTATGTGAGCGGATGTTTTGATCAAGAGGTGGGCGGGGGTGAGATGAAGAAGAAGTGGGCAGTACTTATGATGTACATGGCATGCCATGTACCACCACAGCGTGCGAATCAATGCACATGAAGTAAATTCAAAATGAACATGATGGTAAACTACGATCATGTCGAAACGTCTTGCCGCTCACAGATTGTATCAGGTTGGCGATGTAGATTTTACGAATTGCATATTGCAAATCGTCAGCACGCAAGCTCCAGGGTAGCCAATTATGTTGAAGTTTGTCGAGAACTATTATTAGGGCCAGCAGACAGGCACACAGCTGATAACTTGAGCAAGGAGATTATTCCAAACTAGGGGCACGTCACGGCGACCCCCTTCTACAGCAAGTTCACTAATCAGTCAGATTCAGACGTCATGACGGTGCTCCGATGATCCTCGGGAGACGCGCAAAATGAAGGACACTAGTCTCTATCGGGACGCAGGGCACTGAAAGGAAGAGTTCATCGCGCTTCGGAAGGCGGCGCACGCTGAGCAGATGAGTATTGCTATTTGTGCGGCTAGAAATTGCTATTAGTGCGGCTACCTTGCTTTTACCTTATATATACTTGTTAAGGTAGGGGTCGGGGTAGATGATGAAAATGGTTCGATTTTAGTTAATTAGAGGTGTAGATAGTACCTAACTTTTATACCTAAAAGGTACATAGTATGCTATAGTAATAACTAGTCTATAGAGGTACTTCTAATATATTATCTTCACTATTATCTTATTAAGGGTTTTAACCTAGTTATTATATAGGCTATATCTATATATCTAATACCTTAAGGAGGTCTCTCTAACACACCCCCCCTAGCTAAGATATTTATTAAAGCTAGAGATTAAAGCTATAGGAAGAGATTATAAATAATTTCTAGTATTATAATTAGATAGAAATCTCTTATAAGCTAATTCTATAGTAGAAGTCCTTATATATCTAACCTAAAAGTAGCTTTATAAAGCTATTTATAGGTATCTTAGAGGTCTTTATCTAATTAACCTTAATATTACCTATTATATATTATTCTTAAATCTATATTTAATTTATATTAAGGTACTTAAGGCTAGTCTAAAGCCTTCCTTCTATATATTTAGTAATCTAGATTATCTACTTATTATTATACTAGATAATTAAGAGTAGTAGTATATAGACCTTAATATTATAAAGTAGTTTTCCTAGAGATATATACTTTTTTACACTATAATTTAGGGTAAAGAGCTTTATTTTTATACTTAAAGTTATTATATAATATTACCTACCTAACTTCTAATTAATTATAGTGCTATATATAATAAAGATATAACCTTATATTAATTTCTAAGTATTAGGGTTATTACTAAGTAAAGTATTAGTACTAGAGAATAGTGTATTAAAACTATCTACTCCTAAGTAATAAATATATAGCTTCTTTATATTCTAAGTATATAAAATTACTCCTTTAGTAAGCTTAATATACTTTACTAATAGATTTATTATAAAAAGGTAAGCTTTAATACTATAAAGGCTATATTAGGTTTTCTAATAATATATAGATATACTAAAGAGCTAATAACTACTCTATAATAATTAATCTCTTTATTAGTAGCTTTATTAGTATTAGTAAGGATTATAGCTATAGGAAGAGGAGTAGGGGATAAGCTCTTTAAATTACTATTAATAATATTAGGAATAAATTTCTAAGTAATCTTTTAAATATATAATTCCTATAATAACTATATCTCTTTAGTATTATAATTTCTAATAATTTTAATACCTAGGAACTACTTTAGGTTACCCTAGTCCTTAATATTAAGACTATTTATTAGTTATTTATAAAGCTCTTTAAATTTTACTTTAAATCTATTAGGGTATATTACTATAATATTATCTATATAGAAGAATAGGATAAATCTACCCTTTATAAAGATATATAGGTCTTCCCTTTCTTATATAAAGTCTAGCTTTAATAGGAATTATATAAGATATAAGAACTATTATTAAGAAGCTTCCCTTAGCCTATATAATACTCTTATTATCTTCTAGAGATAACCTTTTATATTTATACCCTCTAGGGGCTTATAGTAAATAGGTTCTTTAAGCTTTATATATAGGAAGGTATTCTAAATATTATATTATTAGGTATTAAGATTATTAGTATAGTAGACTATAAGTAGTATATATAGAGATTATAAAGTAAGTATAGTAGTATAGTTATTAAGGTTATCCTTTAGTTATTAGTTACCTTAAATAACTATTCTAGCTTTAAACTATTAGGAGCGTAAGGGACAGAGACAGGATTATCACATAATAGAGCACTAGCAGGACCTCGGACCCACTAGGTTAGGGAGGGGATAGCTAGTAGCTAGATAGTTATATAAGCGTAGGGCAAGGTATTTAGTAAGGACTACCTATATTCTTATAGAAAGTTAGAGCTTAAAACCTTTATATACCTACCCCTAGGTAGTACCTTTCTAGCTATAACTATAAATCTAAGCTATTACTCTATTCTATTATCTTTTAACCCTTAAGTTATAATAAATTAAGCTCTTAATCCCTTTAGGGTAATAGACTATTAGCTAGATTATAATATTAGTATACTAGAGAATATCTATATAAAATATACCTATATCCCTTAGTAGTAACGCTATAGATAAGTAAGGTAGTAGTAGTATAGTAAATACTTAAATAATAAATACTAATAATTAAGTATATTAGATATTACCTAAGACTAATCTAGATAATAATACTAGAATTAAGAATAATAGTGTTAAGGAGGTAGTATAATAGTATTATAATATTATATAAGCTAAGCTATAATATATATAGAAAATATAGGAAATTCTATAAATAGAAGTAAAAATTAGGGAGCTTTAGGTAAACCTACTATTAATTAGAACCTAGTAAGGACTTATAAATCTACCTCCTTAGGTTAGACTAACTACTCCTATACTTACTTTACTAATAAGCACTAAGTAAGTAGTAAATATATACTAATATAGTATTATTAAGATATAGCTATAGATACTATTATATAAGAGGGATACTTATAAAAACCTCTAGAATTTCCTAGTAAACTTAAATATATTATTTAAATTAGACTAATATACCTTTTATAATAATATAATAAAGGTAGCCTATACTAGTAGATATCTTACTAATAATATAAAGTAATAATAGATATACTATATAGCTATAGATAGTTATATAGAATATAAGGACTATAATTAGGTAAGCTTTATTATATAGCTAAAGACTAGAATAATAGATAAGAATACTAGATACTTAGAAGTAACTAGGTTACTACTAAATCTTTAGTAGGGTAATAGCTAATTATTTTAAGCCTTTATTAGGAATTAGACTAAGGTTAAATCTAACCTACCTAAACTAATCCTAATATAACTAAGAATCTATATATTTATTAATAGCTTTAATAATACTATAAGGAAGTAAATACTTAGCTAGGAGTTTCTAATTACTTAGAGCTAGTTATAGGGCTAAGGTAAGAAAGCAAAGGTAGTAATAAAACTAATATAGAGTTATAAGAAGAGTTAAGATAATAAGAAGAAGTAATAGTAATTAACTTTACCTATAGATAACTTATAGTAATAGAATAAAGGGTAAGCAGGAAGATTACCTATTATATATTATAAATACAGGAAGCCTAGATATATCTTAATAGCTTACTATTTATTAGACTACTCTATTTATAAGAGTAATAAACACACTATAGAGAAGCATAATAATAGTAGTAATAAAGTATCTAATCCTAATAAGATACCACTTTTATCTATATAAACCTAGGATAGGGGGCTTATTATAGATAAATTAGTAAACCTAAGAGTTAGAGTCTATATATCTTTATAATAAGATTACTAGTAGGTAGTAGTAAAGGCACTAATAGATTTAGGTATATAATCCTTAACTATATACCTAAAGTTATTATCTAAGGAGGATTAGAAAAGAGTTAAAAAAATAGATTAAAACCTTAAAAGCATAAGTAGGGATATAGTTTTATATTAAGGAATTCTAAGGAGATTAGTATTAATAAAGAATAGTATAGGGTTTATAAAGGTTTACTAAGTTAGCTACTTTATTACTAATACTAAAGAAGGGCTACTACTAGGCATAGACTAGATTAGAGAATATAAACCTATAGTAATATATTAGAAAGAGAAGTTTTAGAGATACCTAGTAATAAGGGAGCGCCTCTTATATACTTAGGGTAAGTAAAGAGTATATAGAGTATTAAAATAGTTAGTAGTTACTTTAGTGCTAGGTTTAGTAAAAGTTATCTTAAATAGCCTAAAGAATAGGAAGGGAAAAGAATTAGAAAAGGACTTACTAGTAGACTTACTAAAGCTAATTTAGGAAATAAGTAGTAAGGAAGTAGTAATAGTCTTAGAGTATACCTATAAGTTATATAAGTAATATATTATAGCTAACCTAAGATCCTTAGATAGTCTAAGTAATAAGTAACCTATAACTAAGTAAGGGCTAAGTAATAATATAAATAAACTAGAGCTTCTAAAGAAATACTTAGAATTTAAAGATATATTTAATAAGGATTTAGTAGGAATACTTCCTAAACTAGGAGGCTATACTTATATAATTAAATTAGAAAAAGGGAAAACACCTCCTTAGGGACTAATATATAACTTAGCTAAGAAAGAGCTAGAGGTACTTAGGGAGTATCTTATAGATATATAGTAAAAGGGATAGATTAGAAGATTAGTTAGCCTAGCTAGGGCCCTAATTTTATTTATTCTAAAGAAAGGAGGGAAATTAAGGCTTTACGTAGATTATAGGGGCCTAAATAAAATCACTATTAAGAATAAGTCCCCCTTACTACTAATTACTAAAATCCTTAATTACTTAAAGGGCGTGGTTATCTAGATAAAACTTAACTTAATAGATATATACTACTAGCTATATATTTACTTAGGTAATAAGTAGAAGATAGCGTTCTATTATAGATATAGGCACTTTAAGTATCTTATAATACTATTTAGATTAGTTAATATGCTAGTGACTTTCTAGGAGTATATTAATAAGGTCCTTAAGGATATTATAGATAATATCTATATTATCTACCTAGATAATATTCTAATCTATAGTAGTAATATAGCTACTTACGCAGGCTACGTTAAATAAGTCCTAAGCAAACTCTATAATATAAAGCTTTTTATTAACCTAAAGAAGTGTTAATTTTTAGTTATAAAGGTTAAATTCTTAGGATTTATTATATCTAAGAAAGGTATTATAATAGAACTATTAAGGGTAGAAGTAATTATAATATAGCTAATACCTTATAGCATTCTAGATATCTAATTATTCCTTAGGTTTACTGGATTTTATTAATATTTTATTAAGTAGTATAGTAAAGTAGTTATTCTATTAATAAACTAACTTAAGGGGGGATAACTAGTAACCTTTAAGCTAGAACCCTATAAGCTAGCTATATTTAGAGAACTCTAAAGGTTATTCTAGGAAGTACTAATTTTAGTGCACTTTAACCTACTTACTCTATTAAGAGTAGAGATAGATATATTAGGTTTTGCTATTAGAGTAATACTTATAATATTAGTGCTAGGTTACTAGCACCTAGTTATATATATATTAAGGAAGTTAACTAATACTAAGTTACGCTACCTTATACTAGATACTAAATTATTAGTAATCTAAGAGGCTTTTAGGGTATAGAGGCATTACCTAGTGTACTTAACTTACCTAATTATAGTAGTAATAGACTACTTAAACTATAAGTACCTAGCTATAAAGCTATAGCTAACTAGTAGGTAGGTAATAGTGCTTAATAAGCTATACCTATTTAACTTTAGGATTAAATATAGGGCTAGTAAGTTAAACCCTACTAATATATTATTAAGAAGGGTAGATTATATAAGTAAGGATAGGAAAGCAGAGGTAGTAACCTTATAGCTACTAAACTTCTTATCTAAGTTTATAGATACTAATTAATAGGAACTCTATAGTGGTAATAGGAATACTATAAGCTCTATTATATTATTATTTAATGTAGTAGATAGTTAGTTATAAAGACCCTATAATAGTAATTGGAATATCTAGGGTTTTAAGAAAATATAACTTAGCTATATTTTTAAGGAAGCTATAAGACTAGATATTATTAAAAGAGGTGTTCTAGCTAGTATAGTTACTAGTAAGTAGTAAGGGCGCCCCTTAGAAACGCTGCTTAACTATAGTATACCTATAAGACTAGAAGTAACTTATAAGCTAGCTACTTATAGAGATATTATAGTAAGAATCTAAGCTATATAGAGAACCTCTTCTAAGTTTAACTCTAATACTTAGGATAATAGCTTAGAATTAGATATTCTAATTTAAGTATTATTATTAGGTATATAGTAAAATAATAAGTTTACTATATATTAGAGAAAGCTACTTAAGAGTAGTAACTTAGAAGTATTATAGATATAGTTAATTAGACCCTCTAAGCTATTAATATTTAAGAGTTAAGTTTATATTCCCTAGGGAATAAGAAAGAAGATTTTACTACTAATATATAATAACCCTACTACTAGGTATTAGGGAGTTAGTAGGACGCTTTATTAAATTATAAGTTAGTACTACTAGCTATTAATAAAGAAAGATATAAAGGTATATATTAGTACCTATATAAACTATTAAGTTTTAAAGCTAAGGTACTATAAGCTATATAGTAAGTTAGCTACTTTACTAGAGCTAGATTACCTTTTTTAAGAACTATTAATAGATTTTATTACTAAATTACTACTAGTTAAAGACACTAACTAGACTTATAATATAATCTTAGTAATTATAAACTATTTTATAAAGTATAGTATCTATATCCCTATTTTAATATAACTAATAAGCAATAGGTTAGCTACTATATTCCTAGAATATATCTTTAGAGATTATAAAGCCCTAGAAGGTATTATAATAGACTAAGATTTTATATTTATAAGTGGATTCTAGATAACCTTTTACTATCTTATTATAACTAAGCGGCTACTAAGCACTACTTTTTACCTATAGATAGATAGGTAGATAGAATAATTAAACTAGGTCCTAGAATATTATTTAAGGGCTTTCTCTTATGCTAAATAAACTAACTAGGCTAATAACCTATTAATAGTATAATTTACGTATAACACTAGTAACTATATAACTTATAGCTATACACTAGTAGAGGCATTATAAGGGTATAACCCTAGGGGCCTATAGTAAGTAATACCTAATATTTCACTTATAAATAATTAGGCTAAGAGTAGAGTATTATTACTAAGAGAGAAATATATAGTAATTAAATAGCTTCTAATTAACTTATAAGCTTAGTATAAGAAATACTATAACTAAAAAAGGACCCTAAAGAGGTTTAAAGTTAGTAATTATATTCTACTATCTATAAAGAATATTAACCTAAGATAGCTAAGTAGGAAGTTAACTATAAAGTACCTAGGCCCTTATAAGATTATAAGGGTAGTTAGGAGTTATAGGCTAGCTTACTAGCTAGAATTACCTACTAGAACGCGGTTATATAATGTGTTTAATATTATAAGCCTTAAACCCTTTAAAGGGGACCTAAGTAATATAGTAAATACTTCTTTACTATAAGATAATATTAAGGATAATAAGTAAGAGTTTAAGGTAGAAAAAATTATCTTATATTATTATAATAGTAGGTATTATAAGTACCTAGTTAAATAGAAGGGCTATAATAGCTTAGAGAATTTATAGGTATTAAAGAGGGATTTTATTATAAGGGATATTATCTATAACTATAAGTAGTAACTAGGCAGCTAGGTCATAGTAGTAAAACCGCTCTTAGTAAATAACGCAAGGTAATACCCTATAAATATAGTAAATAATATAGGGTAATATTCTAAAAATATATAATTATATTACTCTTATAATTATAATATAACTACCTAGTAATAATTACTTAAAAAGCATTTCTTTATCCCTACCCTTACCCTTATTTTCCCTAAAGATTATAGTAATAATAGGTATAGAAGCCTTTAGAGGTATAGGGGCCTTATTATTAGAAGAGTTACCTTCCCTATATATAAAGATATAGAGCTCTCTAGGTAACTTAGAAGAACTAATATAAGTAGGAAGCCTAGATATATAAGGAGTAAACTACTAGTAAGTTAGTAAAGAAGTGCCTATAGATATTTAAGAGACCTACTATTAGGATATTCTTATATATATAGTAAAGATAGTTTATAATATTAATTTAGACCTTAAGGTTAGTAGTATTAGCTAGCTATACTATAGTAGCATATTTATTACACTTAGCTTCCTAGGCTACTTTAGTAGCTACCTAAGTATAATAAATATACCTATACTTATTAGTGTTTTTAGTCTTTAGAAGGGTATTATATAGTTTCTACTTAGTGTAAATAAGAGACTATTAGTATATTAGTAGTAATTAAGTTAAGAGAACTAGGGATATACTTACTTTATTAAGGTAGTAGTAATCTCCCTTAGGCATAGCTTTAATAATATTAAATAGCTTTTTATAAAGCTATATAATTTAAGTAGGGCACTAGTAGTAAATTAGTATTTTAAAACTAGAGATTTAGAATAGGTAGTTATACTCTAATATATATCTTATTATTTTAGGTATAATAGGTGTATTTAGCTAAGTTTACTACTATAGGTTAGTAACTATAAGAAGTAAAGAAGTAGTAAGATTATACTATAAGAGTTATTATACTCTATAGGAAAAGGTTTATTCTTCTTAAGATACTAAGGAATAGTATAAGTACTATTCTTAGGCTATATATTCTATATAGTAACCTACTAACTACACTATATATATAGAATTTTAGTGTTACTAGCTATAAGTTAGTAGTAATAACCTAGTAAGGAAGTAGTAAACTTATATAGAAATTTTAAATACTATTCTCTTTTAAGGTAACTTCTCTAGTAACTTCCCTAAGGGTTTATTCTATAAAGGTAGACCTAGTAGTAAAGCAGGAGTTAATAAATAGATTTTAGATATTATAAGCTAGCTATAGGTTAGTAGTAAGGAAGTAGTAAAGGGAAGATAAGTAAAGATAAAGGAACTTATAATAGTTAGATAGTATATAAGGGAAAGGAAGCGTGTGTATAAGGGGGGAAGATCTAGTCCCTTTTATATTAACTATAAACCCCCTAAGTAATCTATATACTACGTATAGCTAATATAGGGATTATAATATTTACTATTATTATTACTCTTTGTAAATATGCTAGTAGCTACGAACATATAGTAACTACATTACTATATTACTAAGACCTATAAATAAGTTTATTTATATATATAGTATCTAATACCCTATTTATTTAACCTAATTATAAAATTTAATATAGGGTATCTACTCTCTTAGAACTATTAGTATAAGGCAAAGAGTATTGTGAGGCCCCGCCCACAACATAGCGTGCACACCCCACAGGCATGCTAGGCCTAGGGCTAGGTCCACGTGACACTAGCAAGCTGCTAGATAAAAGCCAGTAACTTGTGCGTATAACACTTAGACCTAGTAAGCTTTAGTAAATATATAAGTGCCCCTATACCTCTTGCCTAGCTATTCTTTATTCTTATAATTCTAAAGCTTCTCCTACTAGCTACCTAAGAGTAATATAGGGAGGAGAACTACCTAATCTATAAGAGTAATATTAGATAATAACTAAGGGCTACTAAATAAGGGTAATACTATAGCTAAGAATATACCCTATTCTATAGGTACTATAACTAAAGATACACCCCTTACTATCTATACCTAAGCTATAGTAATAGTAAAGTAAATTACCTAGCTTAAGGAACTCTAGAAACTATAGGAAAGAGAGTAAGAGCTCTAAGATCTATTATAGTGTAATATAGGAGAAGAATAATTAAAAAGGTAGTAAAGAGCTAGCACTTCCTTAAGCTATAGTAGCTAAGAGGTTAAAGTTTAGAATATTACTAACCTCTAATATTCTATAAACCTATAGAGATATAAGATATAGATTAATAACCTAAACTATACCTTTAATAGGGTAAAGAAGAAGTTCTAATATAATTACTAGAAGATCCTTTTTATACTTAACTATATATATATTAATTATAGGGTAAGATAGGATAGATACCTTAAAGAATAGTAGGCTAATAGCTAGGATAACCTTAAAGATAACTAGGATAAATTTTAGACCTAGATACTTATACTACTTTAGGACTTAGCTAATTATAATGTATAAATAGTAATATAATTAGAGAATATAAAGTAATGTAAGGGTTAAAGCCCTATTAAGTTTAGTATCTTCTTAGATTTACTAGAGAAATACCTAGAAAGAGCCCTAGAAAAGACTTATGCCCTTATATTCTTTATAAAGTTACTCCCTAACCTATAGGATTATATTAACCTATATACCTCTATTACTAATAAGACTTAAGAAGGGATTATATAACTTACCTAGTGATTCTAGGAGGTAATACTAAAGAATAAGTAAAAATCTAAGTAATTAGGAGATAAAAGCCTATATAAGAACCCTTAGTACTATAGGAATAACTCCCTATAAGGTTATAGACCTTATAAAGATTAAAGGAATAAGGACTAGGAGAAGGGCCTAGCTACCTACCTAAACACTACTAAACCTAGGGATAAGATATAGTGTTATAACTATAATAGCATAGGATACCTTATATATTACTATAAGAAACCTAAGAAAAAGCCCTAAGAAGGCCTAGAAAACTCCCTAAGGTAGAAGTAAATACCCTTACCTCTACCTCTAATACTAAGGTACTAATAGGGTATTAGTTTTATACACTAGTTATTATCTATAGGTATAAAGATATTAAAATAGTGGCTAATCTAGATAGTTACGCTAAGATTAATATAATTAGCGTTAAGTTTATAAGAACCTATAAACTTAACTAGGCTAAGGCTATAGCACCTATTATTAAGGTAGTAGGAGCCCTTATAGTCCCTTAATATAGTATTTATAAGATACCTATTATAATTAAGGACTTAAGAGAAGAAGAAAGGGACCTTAAGCTACTATATATAGCTATAGATAGAGACCTAAGAGTAAGGGAAAGCCCTATATTAATTAGAATATATACCCTTATAGAAGAATATATATACCTTTGCCTATATTTATAGGAATAGTAGTTTAAGAAAGGAAAAGTAGCCTTCTTACTATTAACTCCCTATAAATTTATAAAAGTAATATGTAATAAGACTATTATATATACTATTATAGGGGTTATAGAAGATAAGTTTATTACCCTTAAAAATAATAAGGAGGCAAAAGCATATAGAACTATTAAAGATATTCCCCTAAAACTATATAAGTTTAAAGATATATTTACATTAGATAAGGTAGGAAGCTTACTATTAAGAAAAGAGACTAACCACGTAATTAACCTAGTACCTAAGGCTATACCCCTATATAGACTAATCTACCCTCTCTCCTAAAGTAAGCTAAAAAAACTCCGTAAATATATTAATAAAAACCTATAGAAAGGCTAGATAAGACTCTCTAAGAGCCCTATAGGCATGCCTATTCTATTTATGCTAAAGAAAGATAGGACGCTCTAGTTATACGTAGATTATTAGGGACTTAATAGAGTAATATAGAAGAATTACTACGCTCTCCCCCTAATTTTAGAGATCCTAGATTAGTGCTAAGAAGCTTACTACTTCTTAAAAATTAATATTAAGGATATATACTATTAAATTTATATTAAAGGAGGTAATAAGTAGAAAACTATATTTTATACCTATTATAGATACTATAAATACCTTATAATGCCCTTTAGGTTAACTAATACCCTAGCTACTTTTTAAAGTTATATTTATAAAGCGCTCTATAGGCTAGTTAATACTATTTATATAGTGTATCTAGATAATATCCTTATCTTTTTAAAGATATAGGAGGAACACACTATATATATTAAGGAAGTTTTAGAATATATAAGATTAGTAAAGTTATATATAAAACCCTTAAAGTGTTTATTCTACTAGGAGTTAGTAAAGTTCCTAGGGTTTATCCTATTAGTTAATAGGATCTTAATAGATACTTACTAGGTTAATATAATCTAAGAATAGAAAGAGCTTATAAGCTTTAAGGATATATAGTCCTTCCTTAGGTTCTATAACTTCTACTAATAGTTTATTTATAGATACTCTAGGATTATAGTACCTCTTTATATATTAATAAAAGGTAGTTAAAATAGTATCTAGACTAGGAAGTTTATATTTAGAGTAAAGGAATAGCTAGTATTTAACTAGCTAAAAGAGGCCTTCTAGTAAGCGCCTCTCCTCTATTATTATAACCTAAGTTAACTAGTATATATTAAGATAGATGCTTTAATCTTTATAATAGTAGGAATCCTATCTTAATAGGATAATAAGGGCTATTAGTATCTAGTGGTATTTTAGTTAAGGAAATTTATATATACTAAGCGTAATTATAGTATAGCTAATTAAGAGCTACTTACTATAGTAGAGTTATTTAAACACTAGTAACACTATATTAAGGGTATAGTAAGCCTAGTTAAAGTCCTATTAGACTACTATAACCTATAGACCTTTATAAGGTAGTAAAAGTTAAATAGAAGGTAGGTAAGGTAGTATATATTCCTTTACCCCTTCTACTTTATAATTAGGCATAGACCTAGGAAAAGTAACCTAGTGGATACACTATTAAGAAGGTCTAATTATAAGGGCGAACCCCTAATAAATAGGGTATTATTACTAGAACTTTAAAGGAAGATAGTACTTACTAAAATAGTAAAAGAAGAGAAACTAATATATTAAAGAAAATATAATAAGATACCTTTAGGGGAGGAAAATACCCTAGTCTTAGGCATAGAGAGGCTTAATAAGATATCTTTAGGGGAGGAAAATGCCCTAGCCCCTATAGAGAGAATAGCTAGAGTAGCCTAGTTAAGAAGCTAGTTAGCCACTATAGATCTAGTAAAAGGTTAGCTAACTAAAGGGGATTTTAAGGAGAAGGTAGTATATATCTAAGATATTAGCGTAGTATAAGAGATATAGGGGACTATTACATTACTAGATCCCTACTAATCCAGGCTAAATAAACTATTAGCGTAACTACTATAGAAGGTATAGGATTAAGACCTAGATTTACAGAGATAGAATAGTAAGATTAATAACTCCCTAGTAAAAGGGAAGGGAAAGGCTAGTTTATAGTTATATAGTATAGGGAGTCTCCTATTATACTAAGACTAGGTAGTTATTCCCTAGGAGCCTATCTTATAATAGGAGCTTCTATAGCTACACTATAATAATCCACTAGTAGGTTACTTTAGGACTAAGCGCACTCTAGAGCTACTAAAGCATTACTTTTAGTGGCTAGCTATAAGTAAGTCTATTTTAGACTATATTATAAGCTATAGGGTTTGCTAATAGGTAGTAGCTAGAAGGCATTACCTATATAGAAGCCTTAAATTACTACTAATACTAAGGTAACTATAGATAGAAATCTTAATAGACTTTATTATAGGGTTACCTACTGCGCGAGTAGGTAAGCAAGAGACTAATATAATCCTAGTAATTATAGACTAATTTACTAAGTATTCTATCTTCCTACCTATAACTACTACTATTAATATAGCTAAATTAGTAGAACTTTTCTATAAAGAGATTAAGCTATAATTCAGAGCCCTAGAGGGCATTATATCTAATAGAAGTTTAGTCTTTATAAGCTAATTCTAGTTAGACCTATACTACCTATCTTAGGTAAAGCGGAGGCTTTCTATAGTATTTTACCCCTAAACTAATAGGTAGATAGAAAGAATAAACTAAGTACTTAAGCACTACCTTTAATATTTTATTATAGAGAACTAATAGATATAGCCTAAGCTACTCCTAATAGCTTAATTTACCTATAATAATATAGTAAATAGGAGCACTAGCTACTCCCTAAACTATTTACTTATAGGCTATTTACCTAAGTTTTACCTAGCTCTTAGGGGTAAGAGCTAGGAAAGGGAGGTACTAGAAGTATATATATATATTATAAAGCTATATAAAGTTAGAGAGTGTCTAAAGGAGAACTAGGCTAAAGCTACTAAAACCTAGGTAAAGTACTATAACTAGTGTTACTAGCTATTAATACTATATTAAGGTAACCTAGTACTACTATTAGTAAAGAATATTAGGCTTAAGGATATAAAATAGAAGCTAACCCCTAGATTTATTAGGCCTTTTTAAGTACTTAATACTATAGGGAAATAAGCATATAGACTAGTATTACCTAAGAAGTATAGATAGCTATATAATATATTTTATATAAGCCTATTAGAGCTATAGAATTACTATAAAGACACTAGGGATAAGGATATACTAATACTAGACCTTAAGGATAAAGAAGATAAGTATAAAGTTAAGGAAGTTAAGGACTATAAGAAGACCTATAAAGGTAATAAATACCTAGTAAAATAGAAGGGTTAGCTAAGTAAATATAACTAATAGGTTCTAGTAGAAGATATAGAAGGCGCTTAATATATAATTTAAGTATTTTACTAAAGTAGATTATATAAGAAAGGTAGTAATATATAGGTAAGTTATAGGTAAAGAGACATAGAGTTATAATAAAAAAGGCCTAGCCTTATTAGCTACTATTACACTCCTATATAAACTACCTTAGACTACCTACTAAATAATAAAAGAAAATATACCTAAAGTGTAGGGAGGGTTAAGGGGAACCCCTCTATTATTACCCCTTATAGAAAAAAGCCTAACCCCTATAAATAAGATACTTAGCGCTATTCTTATCCTTAGTAATTACCTAGTATATTACTAGTGTAAAATAATATTTCACTATCCCCTAGGGGATATACCCTAGGTCTAAGTATTATAGGTATAAAGTTATTTTTATATTCTATATAATCTTAAGTTTATAGTAGTTTAGCTATAGAAGAATTAGTAAATATATAGTAAGGTAAGGTAGAATAACTATAATACTTATATACCCTAGAATTAGGCTAGGGAATATTATAATAAGTAGCTACTATTATAATACTATATACTATTAGTATATAATAGAGGCATGCTACTACTAAATATAAGTAAGAGACTAGTAAATATATAGTAAAGAGATAAACCTAATAGACCTTTATAGCCCTAGTTAAGCTAAAAGTAATATAGTGTAATATGTTTATATAGTTAAACCCTATTATTAGATAGAGGTAATACTTAGTAATATAGAAGTAAGAGGCCTCTAAAAATAGGCGGTCCTTAGGGTCTTCCTCTACTATATTACTATAGATATCTATAAGTATTTAGGCCTAGTCTAAAACTATAAGGAGGTTAATAAAATTACCCCTTATTATAGCTATAGCCTATAGGAATTTATTAGTAAAATAAGACTAAAAGATATAGGAAGAGTAGTATACTTATAGTCTTATAAGAATTACTATAGTTATAGTATTAGGTATAGTACTTAGAATATTTTATCTTTTAAGGATCTATAAATAGATTATAGGGAAATTAATAGTTAATCTATAGTAATGTAGGCTTAGCTAGGGGATATTTCTTAAACTTAGTATATCTAGTGCGTAAATAATATATATAGCTATATTCTTTTAAAGGAATATACTTATCTTCTATAATAAATATATAGTAATTAAGGACTAGGAAGGGATAGAAACTAAAGGCATAAGAAATAATTAAAAAAATTACTATAGTTATAGAAAGAAAGAGTATATAATATAATAAAGAATTATAGGTGAATTTATAGTTAAACCCTATTTGTTATTTATTATTATTTTAGAGGCTATTACTAGTTAGTAAATAGCTGTAAAATAGCTAGCAAAAGCTATTTAGGAGCCTAGCTATAAGTGGGGAGGCAATTATAAGGCCCTGCCTATAACATAGCGTGCACACCCTATAGGCATACTAGGCCTAGGGCTAGGTCTACGTAACACTGGCAAGCCACTAGATAAAAGCTAGCGACTTGCGCGTATAACACTTAGACCTAGTAAGCTTTAGTAAATACATAAGTGCCCCTATACCTCTTGCCTAGCTATCCTTTGTTCTCACAAGTATCTGCTTTATTATATTAGAGTAGCGAATAGGTTGCTATTTAGTATTAATAAATAAGGGAATAATAATATTCGCACCCTAGTATTATTAGTGTTATTATTTTTAATAATATATTATACTATAATATATTATACCTAACCTAAACCCTCTATTAACTATAGCCTCTAGGACTACATAGCGTAAATACCCTAAGTAAGTAGCTTATTATATAATTAAGGATAATTATATAAAGAGGGGGTATTATATTAGGAGCGTAAGGGATAGAGATAGGATTATTATATAATAGAGCACTAGTAAGACCTTAGACCCACTAGGTTAGGGAGGGGATAGCTAGTAGCTAGATAGTTACGTAAGCGTAGGGCAAGGTATTTAGTAAGGACCGCCTATATTCTTATAGAAGGTTAGAGCTTAAAACCTTTATACACCTGCCCCTAGGTAGTACCTTTCTAGCTACGACTGTGAATCTAAGCTATCACTCTGTTCTATTATCTTTCGACCCTTAAGTCGTGACATAAACTCTATAACTACTCCTTTTTTATTAGTCTTATATTTAAAGACCTAGCTAAGGTCTATAATTTCCTTTTACTTCTCTAGATTAAATAATTTATCTAGTATATCCTCCTAGTAGTTTAAGGATAGAAGCTTTAAAAGCTTCTTTATAATTACTTCCTTCTAGTAATTATAATAGGCTAAAGCTATAGCTTAATAATAATAGGTAGGTTCTAGTAGTATATCTTTAATCTATAAACTATATTAAATGCTCTATAATACTATAAAAAAAGCAGAAGTAAACTATACTTACCTAGCTTTATATATCTCCTTTCTTTAGTGTTTTCTAGTAATAATATTATCTAGATTAATACTATTATCCTAGGGATAATAATTCTTTATAACCTTACTACCTTTACTAGTAATTTTACTAGTCTCTATAGTGGTCTCTATGTGTTTAATTATTATATTATATACTAATTTATTAATTTTATAAAATAGTGTATTATTACCTTATACCTAAAGCTCTATATTCTCTATAGTAATAGGTACCTTATAAGAAAAGTTAGAAGGGGTTAAAAGTATACTAGAAAGGTTATCTTTTCCCCCTATTATATAAGGAGGTATTTCTACTTTAAACTACTTATTTTCTCCTTCTATATTTAAAGATAAAGAGGTATAATTCTTATAATTCTTATTTTCTAATTCTATTCTAATAAGGTCTTAACTAATTTCCTTATTAATATTATTAGCTTTAAGCTCCTTAAGTAATGTAATTATTAATATCTTCTCTTTTTAGGCTAATTCTAGCTTTTCTTCTAGTTTAAAGAAGGAGTTCTTATTAAATTAAATATATACTAATATAATAACCTTATAATTATAAAGCAAAGGCACCTATATAATATACTAGGACTTACCTCTATAACTAATAAGGTATCTAATATAAGCTTTCTACTCTAACTATAGTATTATATTATATAATTTAATATGCTCTAGAGCCTTTATTATTATAGGAAATGCTTTATATCTATAGGCTTATAGATATATAATTAAAGGTTTCTAGACCTCTACTATATTTAAGTATATAGGGACTATTTTCCTAGCCTAATCCTACTAAAGTTTATATAGTATAGTCTACTTCCTATAATATTTAAAAGGTATATAATTTAATAGATAAACTATAGTATTAAAGACCTTATTATTAAGATTAAATAGAAGGTTAGCTTTAAGACTTAAAGTATAAGCTTTTTACTTAACTACCCCCCTAGATCTCTCTACCTTTCTATTCTAACTAGGTATTAAGGGAGCTAAATTATAGACTATAATACTAGTAAAGGCTATCTTATCCCTTATATTCTCTATAAAAAGGGCTTTTTTAATATTACTATATAAAAAGTATAGTTAAACCCTAAATTAAGTATTTAGGAATACTATTATTATATAGAAGCTATTATAAATCCTATTCTTTATCTTAAATAAATAAAAAAACCATATTAAGGTTATAAGGTAGGTAAAAACACACTAATACCTATTACTATTCTAATAAGAAGAGTTATAGTAATCTAGATTAACTAAAAAACTATAACCTAGTCCTTAAGGAAGTCCTTTAGGTATAACCTATAATCTCTATTACTTAGCCTTACCTATAGTATATATCTTACACTATATAAGCTTAGGACCTATTAATTTAATGCCTAAAGCTATATTTATAAGCTCTATAAATACCTTAACGCTAGGATAACTATATTATTAATACTAAAGGTCTATATCTCCTCTTATAGGTAGTCTTAGTGCTTTACTAGATATAGCATAGGCTTCCTTTAGATCCTTTAATAGTCTTAATAATATATAAAGCTTATTAATATTATAGACTTTAGCTATAGGTATTATCCCTTAATATAGAAATAACTTCTTCTAATTCTAGAAAATACTTACCCTTATAAGAATTATTACTAATACTAGATTAACATAGAATTCTAGAATAAATAATATAGTCTCTAATACTAATATCCTTATATTCTATAATATAGGATCTATAATAGAGATATATATAGGGCCCTATCCTAAAGCTATATATATTATACCTCTAGCTTTAACCTCTATTATAATATTTCTATTAAATTTAGATTAATTAAACTAGTAGATATTATTAAATATATAAATATTAGCTCTAGAGTTATAGAGAACTATATTCTACCTTAATTCTAAGCTATCTATAGCGTTAGTTATTAAATTCGCGCTTTTCTTTACCTATTAACCTTATTTAGAGTATATAAATAATAATATATTTATAGTCTTCTTACTAGGGGTAACTATAACTAAGTTATTAGTTAGATTTTATAAAGGTATAAATATCTTACTACTCTTCTTCTCTAGTTTCTAACTTATTACCTTAGACTTTTCTTATAAATTCTCCTTAAGATACTTCTTAATATTCTCTTTAAAGTTCTTCCTAACTTCCTAGTCCTTTAGTATAGCCTCTAGCTTATATATAGCCTTAAATAAATTATAGGATTCCTACTACTTTAAGGTATTATAAATATTATAATTTATATATCTAGGGCACTTCTTTTTCTCTAATTTACTTTAACTACTTAATCTATTAGTAGTAAGTATATTAGCTAACTTTAGTATACTCTATAAAGCTTTATAATCTCTTTTAAACTTTATAATAGCTTTAAGGAAGCTTTAGTTTATACCTTTATTAAGTAAATTATTCTATTTTTTCTAAAATAATTTAAATTTACTATAAAAAGGAATTATAAACTTATATAGCATTATCTCCTTAGTCTATTAGGTCTCTAGATCCTAATAATTTCTCTATAGTACCTCTATTATTACTACCTATTTATACTAATTATAGGTACCCTTAGCTTATAAGTAATTATTAAGGCATATTTCTATAAGAATTAGTATCTTCTAAGTGTTTAGCTTATACTAATCTTAAAGAAGCTTTAATATCCTTTAAGAGTACTAATAAACTAACTCCTTTCCTTTCTCTTTAGTATTAAAGTTAAGGGAGTCTTAAATATTCTTTAAGAGAGTTTTATAGATATATTCCCTAATCTTTAGTATTTACTTTAATAGGTTATAATACTTTATAAGATTAACTTATAAATCTCTATATTAGAAGTTATATTTATCTTTTATATCTTTATAAGTAAGCTTCTAATCTTTAATAGTATTAGGGTTATTCTCTATAATCTCTAGTCTTAGACCCCTTTATAGATATATAGGTATTATAGGTTCTTTAAGTAGTTTATCCTAATTTAGATTAATATACTCCTAAATACTATAGGATTCTATATAATTCTTAATTTATATAAACTATTTAATCTAGTCTTTCTCTAATAATAATACTATATTTAGAGTTTCTTTAGGTATTATAAAGAGAAACTATACTAGTTAAAAGGAAGTATAGGTTATATAGTTTAACTAATTAATATAATAAAGGGTGATTATCTCTTAATATTAGCAAGTATTAAATTAATAATATTAATAAAGCTTATATTATCTATAATAATTAATAATAAGGGTAATTAAAGCCTCCTAGGCTTATAACTATTAAGGTAGGGGTTAGGGTAGATAATAAAAATAGTTTAATTTTAGTTAATTAGAGGTATAAATAGCACCTAACTTTTGTACCTAAAAGGTATATAGTGCGCTATAGTAATAACTAGTCTACAGAGGTACTTCTAATACATTATCTCCACCGTTGTCTCATCAAGGGTTTCAACCCAGTCATTGCGCAGGCTGTATCCACATATCCGATACCTCAAGGAGGTCTCCCTGACAATACTCTATTATTTTTTAGGTAGTAGTAAATTTTTTTTAATTTACTCTCTTTACTATAGTTTACTACTATAGTAATATATAATATTATAAAGTTAATTATAATTATTAGAAGTATAAAGTAAAAGCCTAGAAACTAGCTAGGCTAGAATCTAGTAGGCTTCTTAGTAGTCTCTAATACCTTAGAATAACTAGTTAGGCTAGGTAAAGTATATACTTTTAAAGAAAACACTAGAAATCGCGTTTTTAAGCTACTTTCTAGTGCCTAAATTAATTACTTTAATAATTTAGAAGTATTTATATACTATAGTATAAAATAGTAGAGGGTGTCTAGGAAAAATAGAAAAATTCTAAATCTAGAAGTAAGTGGGCTAGCCGCACCAATAGCAATTTCTAGCCGCACGAATAGCAATACTCGAGCAGATAAGAGAGAGCTTTGGAATCTCGCTGCACCTCCGCCGGCTCCACCGTAACATTGGCCGCCGTATCGAGATCGAGGAGCATCCAAATAAATCCAGCCACAGCCACTGTAGTGCACTGTGGGTCTTGGTGACGTAGAATCTCCTACTGCCTTGTAATAATAGCGAATTTATTAGTAGCGACTGAACAGCGATTTCAGCAGCGATTCTAGATTGAGGAATGCATTAGCGAATAGAAATACGCGCATTACGCTACCAAGACCCACAGTGCACCGAGAACCTTAGTTAGTGTTGCACCTTATCGCAAGCATTTAACTATATATAAATAACTTAGACACTAGGACTTACTTACCTAGTTATTTTCTAGACCTTTAGTAAATATATAGTATATTTTATATAAATAGATTATACTTCTTATAGTATAGGTACTTAGGTATTTAAACTATAGTCTATACTCTCTTATAAGGTAGAAAAACTTAATTTATTCCTTTACTTTTAACCCTAGCTATATAGTTTAATATAGTAGTAATTACTTAGTATTTATAATACTAAAACCTTTCTTTCTAATTAAATACCTTTATTAAGTTAATTCTAATTAATTAATTATTATATTTAGTATATTTTAAAAGATTTATATAGATTAAAGTTTAATAATTTATATAATAATAGGATATTCTTATAATATCTAAGGAAATTACTTTAAAAGGCTATAAGCTAGTAGTTAAGCTATAGAAACCCTATTACTAAGACTTATAGTTTAAGATAATAAAGGTAAGAGCTATTAAAGATAATATCTAAATCTTTATTAGCTTAGATTTAATTATATAGCTAGAGTATCCTTAAGAGCTACTAATCCTTATAGGAAAAAGGACTTTAGTAAAAAGAAAAGCTATAAATATAATAATAATACTACTACTAAATAATTTTACTAAGGGACCTTAAATATAGTTATAAAGCTTAGGATTTATAGTAATAAGTACTTAATAATAAAATTAATAATCTCTAAAGAGTATAACTTCTAGTAGCTTACCTAAGAAAAGATACTTTAAATACCTTTAATAACTAAATAATACTAAAGATAATACTTAGTATACTATTCTTAGTAAGTAATATTAAGTATTTAATAGCTAGTATTAGAGTCTTATAAAGACTATAAGAGAATACTATAATTAGTTTATCTTAATACTAGGAAGTAAGTATAAATAAATAACTTTAAGGTATATCTCTCTTTATAAGAATATTAGGAGCGTGAGGGTGTCACGACTTAAGGGTCGAAAGATAATAGAACAGAGTAATAGCTTAGATTCATAGTTATAGCTAGAAAGGTACTACCTAGGGGTAGGTATATAAAGGTTTTAAGCTCTAACCTTCTATAAGAATATAGGCAGTCCTCGCTAAATACCTCGCCCTACGCTCACGTAACTATCTAGCTACTAGCTAACCCCTCCCTAACCTAGTAAGTCCGAGGTCCTGCTAGTGCTCCATTATGTGATAATCCTGTCTCTGTCCCTTACGCTCCTAACAGAGGGACAGAGACAGGACTATCATATAATAGAGCATTAGCAAGACCTTAGACCCACAAGGAGGGGTTAGCTAGTAGCTAGATAGTTATATAAGCGTAAGGCAAGGTATTTAGTAAGGACTGCCTATATTCTTATAGAAGGTTAGAGCTTAAAACCTTTATATACCTATCCCTAGGTAGTACCTATCTAGCTATAACTATAAATCTAAGCTATTACTTTATTATATTATTTTCTAACCCTTAAGTTATAATAAATTAAGCTCTTAATTCCTTTAGGGTAATAGACTATTAGCTAGATTATAATATTAATACCTTAGAGAATATCTATATAAAATATACTTACTCCCTCTAGTAGTAATACTACAAATAAGTAAGGTAGTAGTAGTATAGTAAAGACTTATATAATAAATACTAATAATTAAGTATATTAAATACTACTTAATACTAATCTAAATAATAATACTAAAGTTAGAAATAATAGTACTAAGGAAGTAGTATAATAGTATTATAATATAGTATAAGCTAAGCTATAATATATATAGAAAATATAAGAAATTTTATAAATAAAAGTAAAAATTAAAAAGCTTTAAGTAAACTTACTATTAGTTAAAACCTAATAGAAACTTATAAATCTACTTTCTTTAGTTAGACTTACTACTTCTATACTTACTTTACTAATAAGTATTAAATAAGTAGTAAATATATACTAATATAGTATTATTAAAATATAGCTATAAATACTATTGATTTTTTAAATTTTTTTGGGGGTCATAGGTTATGGCCAATGCATCTAATAAAATAAGACAACAATAATTACTAGCAATACCTAGCTAGCATAATAATTAACTTATAAGTAATCTTAACTATAGTAATAAATAAAACCCTAATAAAAACAAGCTTTAAGGTTATAAATATAGGGGGGGCTATAAGGTTAGATTAAAGTTTGCGATAAACTTTATAGTTATATTAGCGTAAGAGTTATAGTTCGTAACCGTAGTTAAACTTAAATTTATTTAAGTTTTACTTATAGTATAAATTAACGTAATTCCCCCTTTCTCTATAACCGTGTTTATTCCTACTCTACACCTCTTCTATCTTACACCTTATAACTTATACTTACTTAAACATAACTTATTCTAACTTACCTTAAAACCAATTTGTACAATCACTAGGTAGGTTATAGGTTACTAATTAACTAATTAACCCCTAACTAATCTAACTATAGTATAGCTAAAGGTAATAAAAAGGGCACTGCCCTATCTAAAATCTTAAATACTATAGTAAAAGAGAAGAAAAGTAAAGGGAAAGGAAGTAAAGATAAATTAAACCTAGAGATAATTAATAGTATTTATAATATAAGGGAAAAAATACTAAAAAATAAGGGTAAAGTTAATAATAAGATTTATAAGGCAAATAAGAAGAAGATAAAAGAATAGGGCATTAGGGTGTAACAAACTAAGCAGTTTTACCTCGTACTCGGGAGGGGCTATAAATACTATTATATAAGGGAAATACTTATAAAAACCTCTAGAATTTCCTAGTAAACTTAAATATATTATTTAAATTAGACTAATATACCTTTTATAATAATATAATAAAAGTAGCTTATACTAGTAAATACCTTACTAATAATATAAAGTAATAATAAATATATTATATCCCCTCCTAAGTACAAGGTAAAACTGCTTAGTTTGTTACACCCTAATGCCCTATTCTTTTATCTTCTTCTTATTTACCTTATAAATCTTATTATTAACTTTGCCCTTATTTTTTAGTATTTTTTCCCTTATATTATAAATACTATTAATTATCTCTAGGTTTAATTTATCTTTACTTCCTTTCCCTTTACTTTTCTTCTCTTTTTGTTAGGAAAAACCAAGGTCCTGCGCAGGTAAAGATAAATAAGTCCGTTGTATTAAAGTTAATAATAGTTGTTCTAAGAGAGAAGAGAAAAGAGGGAAATCTAGCTATAAAGGAAAGTAAGTAAAACACAGAAGTAAGGCCTAAAAAAGGGGTAGTAAAGGATATAGCTAATCGCGTTACGTGTATCCTTTAGCTAACTAACTAGGCCTATATTTAGTCTAGTCTTTAGCTATAATTAAGCTAATAAAGATCTAGAGGAATTAACACTAGTAGTCTCTCTTTTTCTTTATAGCTAAAGAAGCCTAAAAACGTAATAAAAATCAAATTAAAGAAAAATAAATATAAGTAAATCCCTTAATAGGAATCCAGAGCCCTAATTAGCTTAGTTAGCGTTAGTTAATTTAATTAATCTAATTATAATAAATCCTCCCCTTTTTCCTCTATTAAAGCTCTCTTTATATTACTCCTAAAGGTCTCTTAACCTATTTTTCTATATAAATCATTAATTCATTTAAATTAATTAAGGTTATAAGAGCCTAATTTAGTAATGCCTTTGTTATTACATTAGCTAGATTATCGCCGCTATTAATCTATCTAACCTTATAGATTTTATGCCTCTTATATAATTAATAAAGGGCTATAATATTAATTATTAGCCTCTTCTCCTTTATTATACTAAGCTTAATAAGATATTTATATAATAAAAAAGAGTTAGTATAGAGTATTATAGGGATTTAAGGTATCTTTAATTAGTCTATTACCTAATTAAGCGTTGTAGATATTACGTATATAATATTTACGCCTTAAACTATACTATATAATTCAGAGGCAAGCACACTACATATAACCTACTTACTCTTTATTAAGCTATATATAATAATATTACCTTTTATAATAAAGGTGTTATTATCTTATATTATCTCGCTTCCTATTATAATAATATAGCTGATTTATAAGCTTAGGTCCTTATTATTAGCAAGTAATCTATCTATAAACATAAAAAGCTTTGCTTTTTTAAGGGTTAAAGGGATATATTATAGTCCTGTCTATTAGTGTTTAATCTACTATTTAAGGCGTTTATTAAGCTATGTAATATTATTAATAAAGGGTTCTTAGTGTTAAGCTATGATTAATAGGTTATATAATGCTTCTAGTTAACATATAGGTATAATATAGCTTCCTTAGGCTTTCTATTCTACATAATCTTACTTTACTATTAGGGATTAAGGATTAATTTCCTTAATCTTTTTACTTTAGCCCTTCTAGGTTAAGGTTAATAAATTATTAGTATTCTAGGTTAAGATATAGCTATTAAAAATAAGGGGATTCCTACTTATTAGTTATTGTTTTTCTTTAGTAGTAAAATTAGCCTTTTAGAGCTCTTTTTCTTCTTTATTAAAGAAGTTATTATTACTTAGGCCTAATATATTATCTATTTATATTCTAATAATTCTAAAGAGGTTATCTAGGGCTATAATTAATAAGTAGGGATTATAGGTTAAGGTTATTATATTAAGGTTATCCCTATAGTAATAGAAGTACGTTGCTTACTAATAGGTTCTAGCCTTTATAATCCTGTAGAGAGGCTTTATTACCTCTATTACTATGCCCTCTGGGAAAAGGTATGTAATCTATTTAGGTAATCTTATGATAATTAGCCTATTAAGCGTTGTTTGTAATTAAATATACGCTTACGTAATATTACGGATCTAGAGGTAGATTCCTTTTTGCTTTAATAAAGGGGCAATAGCTATAATTAACTATTAGCTTGCTTATTATATTATTAGCAATTATGTTAGAATAAATTCCTTCTCCTTATTATTATAGCCTTATATAATAAGGTAGGATTTCTTATATAGTAAGTCTATTCCCTTGCCTTTAATCTCTCTAACTATATAAGAATTAAAGATTTTATAGCTACTATGCTTTATTAAGTTAAACTTAATAAATCTAAATATATTATAGGCTTATAGGGTATTAAGCTTAGTCTAGTTAGATTACTTAAAGGGCTTGCCTAGAGTTATAATCTTTCCTTCTTAGTGGAGTTAAAAAGTAAGGTTTTAGTTAGCCTTTTCCTTTACTATAAGGAATACTATAGTTAGTATTCCTATAGCTATAATCTCTTTAATAAGGGCTTATTCCTAATCTTTATAATAAGTATAAAGTGTAATTTAGCCTTAATAGTCTTTTGCTTTATAATAGGGCTATTAGCTTTATAGCCTCCTATAGGGGTAGTCTTTACTACTTTAAGATAAGCTATAGAGTCTTATACTCTATAGCCTCCTATAGGGGTTATTTTAGCTTTATAAGCCTCTATAGGCCTTTCTACGCTCTAGTTAGTATAGAATTTAACTATAAGGGCCTTTCTTAGCCTTCCTTATTTTCTTTTAGCTAGTGCTAGTAGCTTTTCTTTTTCTTTCTTTACTACTTTATCTCCTATAGTAATAGCTAAGTCCTAGCTATTAATAGTAGTTACTAGTTTAGTAGTACGCTCCCCTATAGGCCTTTCTATAATATATAGGTCTTTATAGTAAGGCCTTACTACTATAGAGTAAAACTTTACTAGTCTATAGGGTATATTAACTATATAGGTCTTCCTATTAGTAGTAATTAATCTATAAGGGCTATACTAGCTACCCTTCTTCCTTTATATATATATATTAGCTTATAAAGGTAGCTAATATAAAGGTATTATATTAAGGCTATTCTAGGTGCTAAGGGTATTATAGACTTACTATAATACTAAGTAATAGCAAACCTTATTAGTTACCTTTTAAATTAGCTTAGTATATTAAATAATAGAGATACTTAGTAGTAACTTATCTATTATTTATAAGTAGGCTCTAAAGACTAGTAAGGTTAGTACTAGTCTATTAGGGCTTACTAAGTTATTAATAGCTTTAATAGCTATTTAAAGGTATTATTCTAGTGTAATATCCGCGCTAATTAAGTCTATAATAATCTTATAAGCCTAGCGTAAAGGTCTATAGTATCTCTTAACTTTTCTAATGCTATTATAGGCTTTAATTAGTATTTTATTAGTCTTAATTAATCTTAATTAGGTATAATGCTTAAACTTAGCAAAGGAGAAGTTATTACCTATATTATAAATAATCTAATCTAGAGGTCTAAGATATATATTAATCTAGTATTCCCTAATAGTATCCTAGATATCTTAGGCCTTTTATTTCCTTAGATTAAGAAATTAGGCTACTTAGAATAAGGTTACTAAGTTAATAACATAAAGGACTAGTTAGTTATTAATCTATATAATATTAATAATAATCTTATAGTTAAAGTTATAGTTATCCTTAATTATAAATTTAAATTAGCTAGGGGCTTTTCTATTTATCTAGTAGTAGTAGCACACTTTAGTTAACTTCTTAATTACCTAGCGTTTAATATTATAACCTGCTTATTAAAGAATCTTTATAAGTTATTAAATAGAAAGGTAACTAAAGTAATAATATAATTAATAGATCTCCCCTTCTAAGAGGTAGAAGGTAATTATTTCTTTTACCTTTAATAACCACTAAGGGTATCCCTATTATTATACTATAGGTATAGTTTTATTGCCTTAAATAATAATATTTATAAGGTTATTAATCTTAACTTATATCTTATCTATATTAGTAATTAAGAAAAGGAAGGGGGTAGCTATATTAAGAATATAAAATTTAAGCTCTCTAAGCTCTATAGGTATATAAAGAATACCTCTTATAATTACTAATCTAGCACTAAATATAACCACTTATAGTTTATAAGGAGTTATCTTTAATAAAGGTATTAGTCTTATTAAAGCTTTTACTTATACCTACCTTATAGTTAATTTCCCTAAGGCACTAGTATTAGGTATAATACCTCTAAAAACCTATTTAGAATAGCGTTCTTTAGAGATATAGTAAGTAAAGCCTTTATTAGATTCTTAAGGTTTAAAAGGCTCTTACTTAAGAAAAGCATATTAAAAAGCTTAATTATTTAGAGTAGTAAGGACTTTAGTGTTAATAAGGTTATAATTAGTCTATAGTCCTAAACAAAAGAATTACATAATACCTAAATATACTACTAATAATAGTTCTTCTATATTATTATTATTATTATCTTAAGCCTTTATAGAGGCTATAATATAAGGCTACTAATCCTAGTTAGGGCCCTTATTAGGTTCTTTATTACCTAGCCCTTTATAGGAGGTAAGAAATGCCTAGAATCTCTTCTCTAAAGGGGGTGACTAGTAGGCTTTGCTAGTAAACTAGTAGTCTCTTTACTTCTTATATTCTTTAGTAAAATAGTTAGAAAACTAATAACTATTCTTACTATATATAAAGTAGTGTAGTAGGCCACGCCTAGGGCTACGCCTATAATAGCCTCCTTAACCATAGGGTTATTAACTATATTAATAATTAGTAAATATAGCCTCTAGAGAATTTTCTTCCTAGTACTAAAGAAATTAGGTAGATCTCTTATTTAATTCCATAATTATAATTACCTTATAGAGGTCTTTAGTAAGACTCTTAAAGCCTAGGGAGTGTATATATTCTACTATTTAATATTTAGGTACACTAGCTATAGTATTTAATATCTACTTATAGAGCTTAGTATTTATAGTATTAGAAGGGTAAAGGCCTCTATAAATTTTCTTAAGTATAGTAAGCGTAATCTTAAGGTATTTAAGTTTACTTTTCTTAAGGTTCTTAATAATTATATTATTAAGTATTATACTACTTTATTGTGAGGCCCCACTCACAACACAGGTGTACCACACTAGCGCACCCCGTAGATAAGCCACGCCCTAGGGCTAGGTCTACGTAACGCTAGTAAGCTACTAGCTATAAGCTAGTGACTTATATATATAACACACTTAGACCTAGTAAGCTTTAGTAAATATATAAGTACTCCTATACCTCTTACCTAGCTATCCTTTATTCTTATAATTCTAAAGCTTCTCCTACTAGCTACCTAAGAGTAATATAAGGGGGAGAACTACCTAATCTATAAGAGTAATATTAGATAATAACTAAGGGCTACTAAATAAGGGTAATACTATAGCTAAGAACACACTATATTCTATAGGTATTATAACTAAAGATATACCCCTTACTATTTATGCCTAAGCTATAGTAATAGTAAAGTAAATTACCTAGCTTAAGGAACTCTAGAAACTATAGAAAAGAGAGTAAGAGCTCTAAGATTTATTATAGTATAATACTAGAGAAAAATAATTAAAAAGGTAGTAAAAAGCTAGCACTTCCTTAAGCTATAGTAACTAAGAGGTTAAAGTTTAGAATATTACTAACCTCTAATACCCTATAAACCTATAGAGGCATAAGATATAGATTAATAACCTAAACTATACCTTTAATAAGGTAAAGAAGAAGTTCTAATATAACTACTAGAAGATCCTTTTTACACTTAACTATGTATATATTAATTATAAGGCAAGATAGGATAGATACCTTAAGGAATAGTAGGCTAATAGCTAGGATAACCTTAAAGATAACTAGGATAAATTTTAGACCTAGACACTTACGCTACTTTAGGACTTTGCTAATCATAATGTATAAATAGCAACGTAATTAGAGAATGCGAAGCAACGTGAGGGCAGAGTATTGCACTACAATGTGTAGTGTAGTGTAGTTTACTACACTACACTACACTACAAACTACACTACACTACACTATAAGGGAAAAAAACTACACTATAAATACAAGAATTTCCTAAAAACTACAATAACTACACTATAAATAATACTCTAATTAAAATAATAATAATAGAAAATAGATTTATTATCCCTAGGCCCCTAAAGCTAGAATTATAAAGTATACTATATTTAGCCCTTATAGAAAGGAATAGATAAAACTTTATTATAAAGTAAATTAGCTTCTTAGGCTAGTATATTTAAATTTATAAAAAAAGTATATTATTACCTATTATTTTATAGTGTAGTGTAGTTTTTGTAGTGTAGTGTAGTTTTTATAGTGTAGTGTAGTTTTTATAGTGTAGTGTAGTTTTTATAGTGTAGTGTAGTTTTTATAGTATAGTGTAGTTTTTATAGTGTAGTATAGTTTTTGTAGTGTAGTGTAGTTTTTATAGTATAGTATAGTTTTTATAGTATAGTGTAGTTTTTATAGTGTAGTGTAGTTTTTGTAGTATAGTATAGTTTTTATAGTGTAGTATAGTTTTTATAGTGTAGTGTAGTTTTTGTAGTGTAGTGTAGTTTTTATAGTGTAGTGTAGTTTTTGTAGTGTAGTGTAGTTTTTGTAGTGTAGTGTAGTGTACTACACTACACTACAAGGGAAAAAAAACTACACTACAAATACAAGAATTTCCTAAAAACTACACTAACTACACTACAAACAATACTCTGCGTGAGGGTTAAAGCCTTATTAAGTTTAGTATCTTCTTAGATTCGCTAGAGAAATACCTAGAAAGAGCCCTAGAAAAGACTTATACCCTTATATTCTTTATAAAGCTACTCCCTAACCTATAGGATTATATTAACCTATATACCTCTATTACTAATAAGACTTAAGAAAAGATTATATAACTTACCTAGTAATTCTAGGAGGCTATACTAAAGAATAAGTAAAAGCCTAAGTAATTAGGAGATAAAGGCTTATATAAGAACCCCTAGTACTATAGGAATAACTCCCTATAAGGTTATAGACCTTATAAAGATTAAAGAAATAAAAACTAGGAGAAGGGCCTAGCTACCTACCTAAATACTACTAAACCTAGGGATAAGATATAGTATTATAACTATAATAGTATAGGATACCTTATATATTATTATAAGAAACCTAAGAAAAAGTCCTAAGAAAGCCTAGAAAACTCCCTAAGGTAGAAGTAAATACCTTTACCTCTACCTCTAATACTAAGGTACTAATAGGGCATTAGTTTTATACACTAGTTACTATCTATAGGCATAAAGATATTAAAATAGTAGCTAATCTAGATAATTACACTAAGATTAATATAATTAGTATTAAGTTTATAAGAACCTATAAACTTAACTAGGCTAAGGCTATAGTACTTATTATTAAGGTAGTAGAAGCCTTTATAGTCCCTTAATATAGTATCTATAAGGTACCTATTATAATTAAGAACTTAAGAGAAGAAGAAAGGGACCTTAAGCTACTATATATAGCTATAGATAAAAACCTAAGAGTAAGGGGAAGCCCTATATTAATTAGAATATATACCCTTATAGAAGAATATATATACCTTTACTTATATTTATAGGAATAGTAGTTTAAGAAAGGAAAAGTAGCCTTTTTACTATTAACTCCCTATAAATTTATAAAAGTAATATATAATAAAACTATTATATATACTATTATAGGGGTTATAGAAGATAAGTTTATTACCCTTAAAGATAATAAGAAATATAAAAGTATATAAAACTATTAAAAATATCCCCCTAAAACTATATAAGTTTAAAAATATATTTATATTAGATAAGGTAAGAAGCTTACTATTAAGAAAAGAGACTAACTATATAATTAACCTAGTACCTAGGGCTATACCCCTATATAGACTAATCTACTCTCTCTCCTAAAGTAAGCTAAAGAAGCTCTATAAATATATTAATAAAAACCTATAGAAAGGCTAAATAAGACTCTCTAAGAGCCCTATAGGTATACCTATTTTATTTATACTAAAGAAGAATAGGATACTCTAATTATATATAGATTATTAGGGACTTAATAAAGTAATATAAAAGAATTACTATACTCTCCCCCTAATTTTAGAGATCCTAGACTAGTACTAAGGAGCTTACTACTTCTTAAAAATTAATATTAAGGATATATACTATTAAATTTATATTAAAGGAGGTAATAAGTAAAAAACTATATTTTATACCTATTATAAATACTATAAGTACTTTATAATACCCTTTAGGTTAACTAATACCCTAGTTACTTTTTAAAGTTATATTTATAAAGTACTCTATAAGCTAGTTAATACTATTTATATAGTATATCTAGATAATATCCTTATTTTCTTAAAGATATAAGAGGAATACACTACTTATATTAAGGAAGTTTTAGAATATATAAGATTAGTAAAGTTATATATAAAACCCTTAAAGTATTTATTTTACTAGAAGTTAGTAAAGTTCCTAGGGTTTATTCTATTAGTTAATAGGATCTTAATAAATACTTACTAGGTTAATATAATCTAAGAATAAAAAGAGCCTATAAGCTTTAAGAATATATAGTCTTTCCTTAGGTTCTATAACTTTTACTAATAGTTTATTTATAAATACTCTAGGATTATAATACCTCTTTATATATTAATAAAAGGTAGTTAAAATAGTATCTAGACTAGGAAGTTTATATTTAAAGTAAAGGAATAGCTAGTATTTAAATAGCTAAAAAAGGCCTTCTAGTAAGCGCCTCTTCTCTATTATTATAACCTAAGTTAACTAGTGTATATTAAGATAAATACTTTAATCTTTATAATAGTAGGAATCCTATCTTAATAGGATAATAAGGGCTATTAGTATTTAGTAGTATTTTAGTTAAGGAAATTTATAGACACTAAGTGTAATTATAGTATAGCTAATTAAGAGCTACTTACTATAGTAAAGTTATTTAAACACTAGTAATACTATATTAAGGGCATAGTAAGCCTAGTTAAAGTCTTATTAAACTACTATAACTTATAGACCTTTATAAGGTAGTAGAAGTTAAATAAAAGGTAAGTAAGATAGTATATATTCCTTTACCTCTTTTACTTTATAATTAGGTATAGACCTAGGAAAAGTAACCTAGTAAATATACTATTAAGAAGGTCTAATTATAAGGGCAAACCTCTAATAAATAGGGCACTATTACTAGAACTTTAAAGGAAGATAGTACTTACTAAAATAATAAAAGCAGAGAAACTAATATATTAAAGAAAATATAGTAAGATACCTTTAGAGGAGGAAAATACCCTAGTCTTAGGTATAAAGAGGCTTAATAAGATATCTTTAGGGGAGGAAAATGCCCTAGCCCCTATAAAGAGAATAGCTAGAGTAGCCTAGTTAAGAAGCTAGTTAGCTACTATAAATCTAGTAAAAGATTAGCTAACTAAAGGGGATTTTAAGAAGAAGGTAGTGTATATCTAAGATATTAGTATAGTATAAGAGATATAGGGAACTATTATATTACTAGATCCCTACTAATCTAGGCTAAATAAACTATTAGTATAACTACTATAGAAGGCATAGGATCAAGACCTAGATCTATAAAGATAAAATAGTAAGATTAATAACTCCTTAGTAAAAGGGAAGGGAAAGGCTAGTCTATAGTTATATAGTATAGGGGGTTTTCTATTATACTAAGACTAGGTAGTTATTCCCTAAGAGCCTATCTTATAATAGAAGCTTCTATAGCTACACTATAATAATTTACTAGTAGGTTACTTTAGGACTAAATATACTCTAAAGCTACTAAAGTATTACTTTTAGTAGCTAGCTATAAGTAAGTCTATTTTAGACTATATTATAAGCTATAGGGTTTACTAATAGGTAGTAGCTAGAAGGTATTACCTATATAGAAGCCTTAAATTACTACTAATACTAAGGTAACTATAGGTAGAGGCCTTAATAGACTTTATTATAGGATTACCTATTACATAAGTTAGTAAGCGAGAAACTAACGTAATCCTAGTGATTATAGACTAATTTACTAAGTATTCTATCTTCCTACTTATAACTACTATAATTAACATAGCTAAACTAGTAAAGCTATTTTATAAAGAAATTAAGTTATAATTCAGGGCCCTAGAGGGCATTATATCTAATAGAGGTTTAGTCTTTATAAGCTAATTCTAGTTAGACCTATACTACCTATCTTAGGTAAAGCAAAGGCTTTTTATAGTATTTTACCCCTAAACTAATAGGTAAATAAAAAGAATAAACTAAGTACTTAAGCACTACTTTTAATATTTTATTATAGAGAACTAATAAATATAGCCTAAGCTACTCCTAATAGCTTAATTTACCTATAATAATATAGTAAATAAAAGCACTAGCTACTCCTTAAACTACTTACTTATAGACTATTTACCTAAGTTTTATCTAGCTCTTAGGGGTAAAAGCTAGGAAGAGAAGGTACTAGAAGTATATATATATATTATAAAGCTATATAAAATTAGAGAGTATCTAAAGGAGAACTAGGCTAAAGCTACTAAAACCTAGGTAAAGTACTATAACTAGTATTACTAGCTATTAACGCTATATTAAGGTAACCTAGTACTACTATTAGTAAAGAATATTAGGCTTAAGGATATAAAATAAAAGCTAACCCCTAGATTTATTAGACCTTTTTAAGTACTTAATACTATAAGAAAATAAGTATATAAACTAGTATTACCTAAGAAGTATAGATAGCTATATAATATATTTTATATAAGCCTATTAAAGCTATAGAATTACTATAAAAACACTAGGGATAAGGATATACTAATACTAAACCTTAAGGATAAAGAAAATAAGTATAAAGTTAAGGAAGTTAAGGACTATAAGAAAACCTATAAAGGTAATAAATACCTAGTAAAATAGAAAGGTTAGCTAAGTAAATATAACTAATAGGTTCTAGTAGAACATATAGAAGGCGCTTAATATATAATTTAAGCGTTTTACTAAAGTAGATTATATAAGAAAGGTAGTAATATATAAGTAAGTTATAGGTAAAGAGACATAGAGTTATAATAAAAAGGGCCTAGCCTTATTAGCTACTATTACACTCCTATATAAACTACCTTAGACTACTTACTAAATAATAAAGGAAAACGCGCCTAAAGGGTAGCTAAAATAAGAGAAAATCCCTCTATAGTAGCACTACTATATATTAATACCTAAGTCTTATAAATAAGATACTCCCTAGCATTCTTATTCTCCTTAATTACTAAGGAAATAGCGTAAAAAAACTAGTGCTTTAATATAAGCTAGGCTATATACCCTAGGTTATAGAAATAGAGATATAAGACTATTTTTGCCTCCTAGGTAGTTAGGAGCTAGTAGTAGTTTACCTATAGAAATATTAGTAAAGAACTACTAAATACATTATAAAAATACTTATAATCCCTAGGGTAAGGCCTAGAAATATAGTAATAAGTAATTATTACTATAAAACTATATACTACTAGTATAAAATAGAGGTATCTTATATAGAAGAATTAGTAAAGTACTAGTAAATAGGTAAGGAAATAATAATAAACCTAGTAATACTTTATAGCGCTAGTTAAACTAAATATAATATAGTGTGCTATATTAGTATAATTAAAACTAAGTATTAACTTAGCTAAAAGCTTAGTAAGATACTAGTAAGTCTCCTCTATAAAGATAAAATTATTATTATTATTATCTATAGCATTACTATCCCTATAGGCATCTAGTAAAGTTTAGACCTAGTCTAAGAGGGATAGGAGATTATTAAAATTACTTACTATTATAGCTATTAGCTAGTAAAAGTTAGTAAAAGGGAACTAAAGAGGTATAAAAAGAGAGAGGACTACTATATTATAAAGGTTACTACGCTTAATACACTAAATATATTACTTAGACTACTTCTCTTTAAATAGATTTATTACTAAAAGGTAGGGGAAAAGATAACTAATCTATAGTAGCGTAGGCTCTATAGGTAGATTCTTTTTAAACTATATATATAGTATAGAGGTAATATATATAACTATACTATTTTAAGGGAATTATTAATATATTAGTAGTAAGAGAGTAGTAATTAATAAATTAAAAAAGGGCATACTATAAGATTAAAATTTGCCTTAGGTTAAAATAATATATTTATAGGAGGAAAAAAAACATATAATATAATAGGAATTTAACAGCAAATTTATACTAAACGGATATCTACGTTACTATAGGATAGACCCCTGTTTATTATTATTATAATAGCCTAATGCGGCGATCTTGTTATTACTAACTAGCAAATAGCTATATCTTAGGTAGGGATCTAAAGCTATTTAGGAGCCTAGCTAGAAAAGGGGGGGCAATTATAAGGCCCTACTTATAACATAGGTACACCACACTAGCGCACCCTATAGACAAGCTATGCCTTAGGGCTAGGTCTACGTAATACTAGTAAGCCACTAGCTATAAGCTAGCGACTCGCATATATAACACACTTAGACCTAGTAAGCTTTAGTAAATACACAAGTGCCCCTATACCTCTTGCCTAGCTATCCTTTATTCTCACATTTATTTATAGTAGTAAAATTACTAATTACTCTCTATCTTAAAATATTAATAGATTTAAGTAATTATATCTTAATAGAAAAGGTTTTACTTAAAGAGGTAATTAAGATAGTATTATTTAGTATTACTAATTAGTATAATAGGGAATGCCTTCTAATAGTGTGTCTAAGGGAGGTTAATCCTATTATATTTATTCTTAAAGAGTATAATCTTTAGTGTAAGGAAGTTATATAGTTTTCTACTATATTAATTACTATTCTTATATATCTTTATAAGTTCTAAGATCTTCTTTATAATCTAATCTTTAGAAGGGAATTTCTATATAGGAGAGGTAATTTATTATAAATAATAGTCCTTAGGTTAAAGCAATTAATATAACTATAATTATTATATTAGCTCTTAAGGAGGTTAAAGAGAATATTATAACTAGGGAAAAGAGGGTTCTAGGGTAAGTAATTAGGGTAGTTAAGGTTAGTGTTCTAGGGGTTTAGAGAATTATAATCTTTCTTTAGGCTATAATAGCCTTAACTCTTATTAGACCACTTCTTCTAGTAATTATAAGATTAGTAATCCTTAGCCTTATCTTATAATAATACTATTTTCTCTTAAGGAATTTTATAGCTTCCTAATAATATCTCTATTAGCTATCTTAAAGGTATCTTAGGACTAGCCTATAAAGTCTTCTTAGAATAACTCCTAGAGGTTAGTATTCTTCTAGCCTTAATACTTACTAAGATTAATAAACCTTATAATATAGTTATTAAGCTTAGCTATTATAGTAGTATAAGGGTTTATATTAATTAGTTTCTCCTAATCTATTATAATAATATTAGAAAATAGCTATAAATATTTTAGTAATTTATTCTTCTAAGGCCTTTCTAACTTAATTACTAGGTATATAAAATACTTACTATTACTAGTAGTAGTAACCTAAGGAGTTTCTTCTCTTAGTAATAGAATAGGTGTATATATAAGTCTAGCTTATAGTTACCTAGCTTCTATAGTAGCTTAGGATTTGCCTCTTATTAATAGTCTAGTTAATTCTATTATAGAAGCTTATATATTTGCCTATTTTTAAATCCAAAGCTTTATATGTAATCCCTAGTGTCTAGATATTATATATATAAAGGATATCTTTTATGCTTAAGAATTATTATTAATAACAAGGGAAATAGGGAAAATAGTAAAAAAATAGCAGAAATAATAAAAGTAATATAAGTAGTAAGTTCTAGACTAGGCTAAGATAGTTATAGTTAATAATATAGAGGGGGTAAGATAGTAATAGTTAATAATAACCTTATAAATAGAAAATAAAAGGAGAAAGAGAGGGTATTTATATATATATATAGGGAAAAAGAGTAATTTATTTAATATATAGTAGAAAGGGCTACCTAGCTAAAAAGTATAGGGTAAATAACACTAAAGGCAAAGGGGGTAAGAGATAAGTAGTAGATACTTATTAGGAGAGGTTATAGGTATATTAGAAAGAGAGGTTATAGATATAGGAGATTATAAGTAAGTTAGCTAGCTTAGCTAAGGTTATTTAACGTTAGGTTCGAAGTAAATTCGGTTATTTAGTTAAGTTTTCTTATAGTAAGTGTAGGATTAGTCTCTTTTATTAAAAATAAATACAATAATAGGAGAAGTTAATCCTAGGGTTTGTAATAGACATAAAATTAATTCTTTATTAAAAATAAATATAATAATAGAAGAATTAATCCCTTAGAAGCCTAATAAGCTACTTCTAGGGATTTAAGTCTCTTCCTTTAGCACACTCTAGTAGTTATACCTCTTTACCTAAAAGTCCTAATAATAGGTAAGTAATAATAGCGTCTGTAAAAATATCTTTTCTTATAATTCCTAGCTTATCTATAGTTATAGTTAACTACTAATTAGTGTTAGGAAAAACTAAGGTCTTATGTAGGTAAAGATAGATAAGTCTATTGTATTAAAGTTAATAATAGTTATTCTAAGAGAGAAGAGAAAAGAGGGAAATCTAGCTATAAAGGAAAGTAAGTAAAACGTAGAAGTAGGGCCCGAATATCAGGAGCGTAAGGGACAGAGACAGGATTATCACATAATAGAGCATTAGCAGGACCTCAGACCTACTAGGTTAGGGAGGGGTTAGCTAGTAGCTAGATAGTTACGTAAGCGTAGGGCAAGGTATTTAGCAAGGACTACTTATATTCTTATAGAAGGTTAGAGCTTAAAACCTTTATATACCTATCCCTAGGTAGTACCTTTCTAGCTATAACTATAAATCTAAGCTATTACTTTATTTTATTATTTTTTAACCCTTAAGTTATAATAAATTAAGCTCTTAATCCCTTTAGGGTAATAGACTATTAGCTAGATTATAATATTAGTATACTAGAGAATATCTATATAAAATATACTTATACTCCCTAGTAGTAATACTATAGATAAGTAAAGTAGTAGTAGTATAGTAAATACTTAAATAATAAATACTAATAATTAAATATATTAAATACTACCTAAGACTAATCTAAATAATAATACTAGAATTAAGAATAATAGTATTAAGAAGGTAGTGTAATAGTATTATAATATTATATAAGCTAAGCTATAATATATATAGAAAATATAGGAAATTCTATAAATAAAAGTAAAAATTAGGAAGCTTTAGGTAAACTTACTATTAGTTAGAACCTAGTAAAAACCTATAAATCTACCTTCTTAGGTTAGACTAACTACTCTTATACTTACTTTACTAATAGGTACTAAGTAAGTAGTAAATATATACTAATATAGTATTATTAAGATATAGCTATAAATACTATTATATAAGGAGAATACTTATAAAAACCTCTAGAATTTCCTAGTAGACTTAAATATATTATTTAAATTAGACTAATATACCTTTTATAATAATATAATAAAGGTAGCTTATACTAGTAAATACCTTACTAATAATATAAAGTAATAATAAATATATTATATAGCTATAGATAGTTATATAGAATATAAGAACTATAATTAGGTAAGCTTTATTATATAGCTAAAGACTAGAATAATAAATAAGAATACTAAATACTTAGAAGTAACTAGGTTACTACTAAATCTTTAGTAAGGTAATAGCTAATTATTTTAAGCCTTTATTAGAAATTAGACTAAGGTTAAATCTAACCTATCTAAACTAATCCTAATATAACTAAGAATTTATATATTTATTAATAGCCTTAATAATACTATAAGAAAGTAAATACTTAGCTAGGAGTTTCTAACTACTTAAAGCTAGTTATAAGGCTAAGGTAAGAAAGTAAAGGTAGTAATAAAACTAATATAGAGTTATAAGAAGAGTTAAGACTATAAGAAGAAGTAATAGTAATTAACTTTACCTATAGATAACTTATAGTAATAAAATAAAGAGTAAGTAAGAAGATTACCTATTATATATTATAAATATAGGAAGCCTAGATATATCTTAATAGCTTACTATTTATTAGACTACTTTATTTAAAAGAGTAATAAATACACTATAGAGAAGTATAATAATAGTAGTAATAAAGTATCTAATTCTAATAAGATATGCTTTTATTTATATAAACCTAGAATAAAGGGCTTATTATAGATAAATTAGTAGACCTAAGAGTTAGAGTTTATATATCTCTATAATAAGATTACTAGTAAGTAGTAGTAAAGGCACTAATAGATTTAAGTATATAATTCTTAACTATATATCTAAAGTTATTATCTAAGAAAAATTAGAAAAGAGTTAGAAAAATAGATTAAAACCTTAAAAGTATAAGTAAGAATATAGTTTTATATTAAGGAATTCTAAGGAGATTAGTATTAATAAAGAATAGTATAGGGTTTATAAAAGTTTACTAAGTTAGCTACTTTATTATAAATACTAAAGAAGGGCTACTACTAGGCATAGACTAGATTAGAGAATATAAACCTATAGTAATATATTAGAAAGAGAAGTTTTAGAGATACTTAGTAATAAAGGAGCGCCTTTTATATACTTAGGATAAGTAAAGAGTATATAAAGTATTAAAATAGTTAGTAATTACTCTAGTATTAGGTTTAGTAAAAGTTATCTTAAATAGCCTAAAGAATAGGAAGGGAAAAGAACTAAAAAAGAACCTATTAGTAAACTTACTAAAGCTAATTTAGAAAATAAGTAATAAGGAAGTAGTAATAGTCTTAGAGTATACCTATAAGTTATATAAGTAATATATTATAGCTAACCTAAGATCCTTAGATAGTCTAAGTAATAAGTAACCTATAACTAAGTAAGGGCTAAGTAATAATATAGATAAACTAAAGCTCCTAGAGAAATACCTAGAATTTAAAAATATATTTAATAAGGATTTAGTAGGAATATTTCCTAAACTAGGGGGCTATACTTATATAATTAAATTAGAAAAAAGGAAAATACTACCTTAGGGACTAATATATAACTTAGCTAAGAAAGAGCTAGAGGTGCTTAGGGAGTATCTTATAGATATATAGTAAAAGGGATAGATTAGAAGATTAGTTAGCCTAGCTAGAGCCCTAATTTTATTTATCCTAAAGAAAGGAGGGAAATTAAGGCTTTATATAAATTATAGGGGCCTAAATAAGATTACTATTAAGAATAAGTCCCCCTTACTACTAATTACTAAAATCCTTAATTACTTAAAAGAAATAGTTATCTAGATAAAACTTAACTTAATAGATATATACTACTAGCTATATATTCGCTTAGGTAATAAGTGGAAGATAGCGTTCTATTATAAATATAGGCACTTTAAGTATCTTATAATACTATTTAGATTAGTTAATATACTAGTAACTTTCTAGGAGTATATTAATAAATTCCTTAAGGATATTATAGATAATATCTACATTATCTACCTAAATAACATCCTAATCTATAGTAGTAATATAGCTGCTTATATAGGCTACGTTAAATAAGTCCTAAGTAAACTCCGCAATATAAAGCTTTTTATTAACCTAAAGAAGTGTTAATTTTTAGTTATAAAGGTTAAATTCTTAGGATTTATTATATCTAAGAAAGGTATTATAATAGAACTATTAAGGGTAGAAGTAATTGTAATATAGCTAATACCTTATAGTATCCTAGATATCTAATTATTCCTTAGGTTTACTAGATTTTATTAATGTTTTATTAAGTAGTATAGTAAAGTGGTTATTCTATTAATAAACTAACTTAAGGGGGGATAACTAGTAACCTTTAAGCTAGAACCCCACAAGCTAGCTGCGTGTCACGACTTAAGGGTCGAAAGATAATAGAACAGAGTGATAGCTTAGATTCACAGTTATAGCTAGAAAGGTGCTACCTAGGGGAAGGTATATAAAGGTTTTAAGCTCTAACCTTCTATAAGAATATAGGCAGTCCTTACTAAATACCTTACCTTACGCTTACATAACTATCTAGCTACTAGCTAACCCCTCCCTAACCTAGTGGGTCCGAGGTCCTGCTAATGCTCTATTATGTGATAATCCTGTCTCTGTCCCTTACGCTCCTAACACTGCGTTTAGAGAACTCTAGAAGTTATTCTAGGAAGCACTAATTTTAGTGCACTTTAACCTACTTACTCTATTAAGAGTAAAGACAGACATATTAGGTTTTGCTATTAGAGTAATACTTATAATATTAGTACTAGGTTACTAGTACCTAGTTATATATATATTAAGGAAGTTAACTAATACTAAGTTACACTACCTTATACTAAATACTAAATTATTAGTAATCTAAGAGGCTTTTAGGGTATAGAGGTATTACCTAGTATACTTAACTTACTTAATTATAGTAGTAATAGATTACTTAAACTATAAGTACCTAGCTATAAAGCTATAGCTAACTAGTAGGTAGGTAATAGTGCTTAATAAGCTATACTTATTTAACTTTAGGATTAAATATAAGGCTAGTAAGTTAAACCCTACTAATATATTATTAAGAAGGGTAGATTATATAAGTAAGGATACGAAAGCGGAGGTAGTAACCTTATAGCTACTAAACTTCTTATCTAAGTTTATAAATACTAATTAATAGAAACTCTATAGTAGTAATATAAATACTATAAGTTCTATTATATTATTATTTAATATAGTAAATAGTTAGTTATAAAGACCTTATAATAGTAATAGGAATATTTAGGGTTTTAAGAAAATATAACTTAGCTATATTTTTAAGGAAGCTATAAGACTAGATATTATTAAAAAGGGTATTCTAGCTAGTATAGTTACTAGTAAGCAGCAAGGGTATCTCTTAGAAATACTACTTAACTATAGTATACTTATAAGACTAGAAGTAACTTATAAGCTAGCTACTTATAGAGATATTATAGTAAGGATCTAAGCTATTTAGAGAACCTCTTCTAAGTTTAACTCTAATACTTAGGATAATAGCTTAGAATTAGATATTCTAATTTAAGTATTATTATTAGGTATATAGTAAAATAATAAGTTTACTATATATTAGAGAAAGCTACTTAAGAGCGGTAACTTAGAAGTATTATAAATATAGTTAATTAGACTCTCTAAGCTATTAATATTTAAGAGTTAAGTTTATATTCCCTAGGGGATAAGAAAAGAGATTTTATTACTAATATATAATAACCCTATTACTAGGTATTAGGGAGTTAGTAGAATGCTTTATTAAATTATAAGTTAGTATTACTAGCTATTAATAAAGAAAGATATAAAGGTATATATTAGTACCTATATAAACTATTAAGTTTTAAAGCTAAGGCACTATAAGCTATATAGTAAGTTAGCTACTTTACTAAAGCTAGATTACCTTTTTTAAGAACTATTAATAGATTTTATTACTAGATTACTACTAGTTAAAGATACTAACTAGACTTATAATATAATCTTAGTAATTATAAACTATTTTATAAAGTATAGTATTTATATCCCTATTTTAATATAACTAATAAGTAATAGGTTAGTTACTATATTCCTAGAGTATATCTTTAGAGATTATAAAGCCCTAGAAGGTATTATAATAGACTAAGGTTTTATATTTATAAGTGGATTTTAGATAACCTTTTACTATCTTATTATAACTAAGTAGCTACTAAGCATTACTTTTTACCTATAGATAAATAGGTAGATAGAATAATTAAACTAGGTCCTAGAATATTATTTAAGGGCTATCTCCTATACTAAATAAACTAACTAGGCTAATAACCTATTAATAGTATAATTTATATATAACACTAGTAATTACATAACTTATAGCTATATACTAGTAGAAGTATTATAAGGGTATAACCCTAGGGGCTTATAGTAAGTAATACCTAATATTTTACTTATAAATAATTAGGCTAAGAGTAAAGTATTATTACTAAAAGAGAAATATATAGTAATTAAATAGCTTCTAATTAACTTATAAGCTTAGTATAAGAAATACTATAACTAGAAAAGGACCCTAAAGAGGTTTAAAGTTAGTAATTATATTCTACTATTTATAAAGAATATTAACCTAAGATAGCTAAGTAGGAAGTTAACTATAAAGTACCTAGGCCCTTATAAGATTATAAGGGTAATTAGGAGTTATAGACTAGCTTACTAGCTAGAATATAGTTATATAATATGTTTAATATTATAAGCCTTAAACCCTTTAAAAGGGACCTAAGTAATATAGTAAATACTTCTTTACTATAAGATAATATTAAGGATAATAAGTAAGAGTTTAAGGTAGAAAGAATTATCTTATATTATTGTAATAATAGGTATTATAAGTACCTAGTTAAATAGAAAGGCTATAATAGCTTAGAGAATTTATAGGTATTAAAGAGGGATTTTATTATAAGGGATATTATCTATAACTATAAGTAGTAACTAAGTAGCTAGGTTATAGTAGTAAAACTACCTTTAGTAAATAATATAAGGTAATACCCTATAAATATAGTAAATAATATAGGGTAATATTCTAAAAAGATATAATTATATTACTCTTATAATTATAATATAACTACCTAGTAATAATTACTTAAAAAGCATTTCCTTATCCTTACCCTTACCCTTATTTTCCTTAGAGACTATAGTAATAATAAGTATAGAAGCCTTTAGAGATATAGGGGCCTTATTATTAAAAGAGTTACCTTTCTTATATATAAAGATATAGAGCTCTCTAGGTAACTTAGAAAGACTAATATAAGTAAGAAGCCTAGAGATATAAGAAGTAAACTACTAGTAAGTTAGTAAAGAAGTGCCTATAGATATTTAAGAGACTTACTATTAGGATATTCTTATATATATAGTAAAGGTAGTTTATAATATTAATTTAGACCTTAAGGTTAGTAGTATTAGCTAGCTATACTATAGTAGTATACTTATTATACTTAGCTTTCTAAGCTACTTTAGTAGCTACCTAAGTATAATAAATATACCTATACTTATTAGTATTTTTAGTCTTTAGAAAAGTATTATATAGTTTTTAATTAGTGTAAATAAGAGACTATTAGTATATTAGTAGTAATTAAGTTAAGAAAACTAGGGATATACTTACTTTATTAAGGTAGTAATAATCTCCCTTAGGTATAGCTTTAATAATATTAAATAGCTTTTTATAAAGCTATATAATTTAAGTAAGGCACTAGTAATAAGTTAGTATTTTAAAACTAAAGACTTAGAATAAGTAGTTATACTCTAATATATATCTTATTATTTTAGGTATAATAGGTATATTTAGCTAAGTTTACTACTATAGGTTAGTAACTATAAGAAGTAAAAAAGTAGTAAGATTATACTATAAGAGTTATTATACTTTATAGGAAAAGGTTTATTCTCCTTAAGATACTAAGGAATAGTATAAGTACTATTCTTAGGCTATATATTCTATATAATAACTTACTAACTATACTATATATATAGAATTTTAGTATTACTAGCTATAAGTTAGTAGTAATAACCTAGTAAGAAAGTAGTAAACTTATATAGAAATTTTAAATACTATTCTTTTTAAGGTAACTTCTTTAGTAACTTCCCTAAGGGTTTATTTTATAAAAGTAAACCTAGTAGTAAAGTAGGAGTTAATAAATAGATTTTAGATATTATAAGCTAGCTATAAGTTAGTAATAAGGAAGTAGTAAAGGGAAGATAAGTAAAGATAAAGAAACTTATAATAGTTAAATAATATATAAGGGAAAGAAAATATATATATAAGGGAGGAAGATCTAGTCCTTTTTATATTAACTATAGACCCCTTAAGTAATCTACACACTATATATAGCTAATATAAGGATTATAATATTTACTATTATTATTACTATTTATAAATATACTAGTAACTATAAATATATAGTAACTACACTACTATATTACTAAGACCTATAAATAAGTTTATTTATATATATAGTGTCTAATACCCTATCTATTTAACCTAATTATAAAATTTAATATAGGGTATTTACTCTCTTAGAACTATTAGTATAAGGTAAAGAGTATTTACTTTATTATATTAGAGTAGTAAATAGGTTACTATTTAGGACTAATAGATAGGGGGATAATAATATTTATACCCTAGTATTATTAGTGTTATTATTTTAATAATATATTACGCTATAACACATTATACCTAACCTAAACCCTCTATTAACTATAGCCCCTAGGACTATATAGTGTAAATGCCCTAAGTAAATAGCTTATTATATAATTAAGGATAATTATATAAAAAGGGGGTATTATATTAGGAGCGTAAGGGATAGAGATAGGATTATTATATAATAGAGTATTAGCAAGACCTTAGACCTACTAGGTTAGGGAGGGGTTAGCTAGTAGCTAGATAGTTATATAAGCGTAGGGTAAGGTATTTAGTAAGGACTGCCTATATTCTTATAGAAGGTTAGAGCTTAAAACCTTCACGTACCTACCCCTAGGTAGTACCTTTCTAGCTATAACTATGAATCTAAGCTATTACTCTGTTCTATTATCTTTCGACCCTTAAGTCGTGACACCGAAAAGGGGGTAGTAAAGGATATAGCTAATCGCGTTGCGTGCATCCTTTGGCTAACTAGCTAGGCCTACATTTGGTCTGGTCTTTGGCCACGATTAAGCCAATAAAGATCCGGAGGAATCAACACTTTTACTATAGTATTTAAGATTTTAGATAAGGCAGTGCCCTTTTTATTACCTTTAGCTATACTATAGTTAGATTAGTTAGGGGTTAATTAGTTAATTAGTAACCTATAACCTACCTAGTAATTATAGCGAATTAGATTTAAGGTAAGTTAGAATAAGTTATGTTTAAGTAAGTATAAGTTATAAGGTATAAGATAGAAGAGGTGTAGAGTGGGAATAAACATAGTTGTAGAGAAAGGGGGAATTACATTAATTTATACTATAAGTAAAACTTAAACGAATTTAAGTTTAACTATAGTCGCAAACTATAACTCTTACGCTAATATAGCTATAAAGTTTATTATAAACTTTAATCTAACCTTATAGCCCCCCCTGTATTTATAACCTTAAAGCTTATTTCTATTAGGGTTTTATTTATTACTATAGTTAAGATTACTTATAAGTTAATTGTTGTACTAGCTAGGTATTGCTAGTAATTATTGTTGTCTTATTTTATTAGATGCATTAGCCATAACCTATGACCCCCTAAAAAATTTAAAAAATCAATAACTAATTATTTTAAGCCTTTATTAGAAATTAGACTAAGATTAAATCTAACCTACCTAAACTAATTCTAATATAACTAAGAATCTATATATTTATTAATAGCCTTAATAATACTATAAGAAAGTAAATACTTAGCTAAGAGTTTTTAATTACTTAGAGCTAGTTATAAGGCTAAGGTAAGAAAGTAAAAGTAGTAATAAAACTAATATAAGGTTATAAAAAGAGTTAAGACTATAAGAAAAAGTAATAATACTTAACTTTACTTATAAATAACTTATAGTAATAAAATAAAGAGTAAGTAAGAAAATTACTTATTATATATTATAAATATAGAAAGCCTAGATATATCTTAATAATATACTATTTATTAGACTACTCTATTTATAAGAGTAGTAAATATACTATAGAGAAGTATAATAATAGTAGTAATAAAGTATTTAATTCTAATAAAAAACTACTTTTATCTATATAAACCTAGGATAAGAAGCTTATTATAAATAAATTAATAAACCTAAGAGTTAGAGTCTATATATCTCTATAATAAAATTACTAGTAAGTAGTAGTAAAGGTACTAATAGGCTTAGGTATATAATTCTAAACTATATATCTAAAGTTATTATCTAGGGAGAATTAGAAAAGAGTTAAAAAAATAGATTAAAAGCTTAAAAGTATAAATAAAAATATAGTTTTATGTTAAGAAATTCTAAATAAATTAGTATTAATAAAAAATAGTATAGGGTTTATAAAGATTTACTAAGTTAGCTACTTTATTACTAATACTAAAGAAAGGCTATTACTAAGTATAAACTAGATTAGAGAATATAAACCTATAGTAATATATTAGAGGAAGAAGTTTTAGAGATACCTAGTAATAAAGAAGTACCTTTTATATACTTAAGGTAAGTAAAGAGTATATAAGGTATTAAAATAGTTAGTAATTACTCTAGTATTAGGTTTAGTAAAAGTTATCTTAAATAGCCTAAAAAATAGAAAAGAAAAGGAACTAGAAAAAAACCTACTAATAGACTTACTAAAGCTAATTTAGATAATAAGTAGTAAGAAAGTAGTAATAGTTTTAGAGTATACCTATAAGTTATATAAGTAATATACTATAGCTAATCTAAGATCCTTAGATAGTCTAAGTAATAAGTAATCTATAACTAAGTAAGGGCTAAGTAATAATATAAATAAACTAAAGCTCCTAAAAAAATACTTAGAATTTAAAGATATATTTAATAAAAGCCTAGTAAGAATACTCCCTAAACTAGGGGGGTATACTTATATAATTAAGTTAGAAAAGAGAAAAATACTACTATAAGAGCTAATATATAACTTAGCTAAGAAAGAGCTAGAGATACTTAAAGAGTATTTTATAGATATATAGTAAAAGGGATAGATTAGAAAATTAGTTAGCCTAGCTAAGGCTCTAATTTTATTTATTCTAAAGAAAGGAGGGAAATTAAGGCTTTATATAGATTATAAGGGCCTAAATAAGATTACTATTAAGAATAACCCTTACTACTAATTACTAAAATTCTTAATTACTTAAAAGGTATAGTTATTTAAATAAAACTTAACTTAATAGATATATACTACTAGCTATATATTTACTTAGGTAATAAGTAAAAGATAGTATTCTAGTGTAAATATAAGCACTTTAAGTATTTTATAATGCTATTTAGATTAGTTAATATACTAGTGACTTTTTAGGAGTATATTAATAAAGTCCTTAAAGATATTATAAATAATATTTATATTATTTACCTAGATAATATTCTAATTTATAGTAGTAATATAGCTACTTATATAGGCTATATTAAATAAGTCCTAAGTAGACTCTAGAATATAAAGCTTTTTATAAACCTTAAGAAGTGTTAATTTTTAGTTATAAAGGTTAAATTCTTAGGATTTATTATATCTAAGAAAGGTATTATAATAGAACTATTATAAGTAAAAGTAATTATAATATAGCTAATACCTTATAGCGTCCTAGATATTTAATTATTCCTTAGGTTTACTAGATTTTATTAATATTTTATTAAGTAGTATAGTAAAGTAATTATTTTATTAATAAACTATCTTAAGGAGAGATAACTAGTAACCTTTAAGCTAGAACCCTATAAGCTAGCTATATTTAGAGAACTCTAGAAGTTATTCTAGGAATTACTAATTTTAGTGTACTTTAACTTACTTACTTTATTAAGAGTAAAGATAAATATATTAGGTTTTACTATTAGAGTAATACTTATAATATTAGTACTAGGTTACTAGTACCTAGTTATATATATATTAAGGAAGTTAACTAATACTAAGTTATACTACCTTATACTAAATACTAAATTATTAGTAATTTAAAAGGCTTTTAGGGTATAGAGGTATTACCTAGTATACTTAACTTACCTTATTATAGTAGTAATAGATTACCTAAACTATAAGTACCTAGCTATAAAGCTAAGGCTAACTAGTAAGTAAATAACTATACTTAATAAGCTTTACTTATTTAACTTTAGAATTAAATATAAGGCTAGTAAGTTAAACCTTACTAATATATTATTAAGAAGGGTAGATTATATAAGTAAAAATAGGAAAGTAAAGGTAGTAACCTTATAGCTACTAAACTTCTTATCTAAGTTTATAAATACTAATTAATAGGAATTCTATAGTAGTAATAGGAATACTATAGGTTTTATAATATTATTATTTAATATAGTAAATAGTTAGTTATAAAGACACTATAATAGTAATAAGAATATCTAGGGTTTTAAAAAAATATAACTTAGCTATATTTTTAAGAAAGCTATAAGAATAAATATTAATAAAAGAGGTATATTAGCTAGTATAGTTACTAGTAAGTAATAAGGGCGCCCCTTAGAAATACTACTTAACTATAGTATACATATAAGACTAGAAGTATTCTATAAGCTAGCTACTTATAGAGATATTATAGTAAGAATCTAAGCTATTTAAAGAACCTTTACTAAGTTTAACTTTAATACTTAGGATAATAGCTTAGAATTAAATATTCTAATATAATGTCAGGAGCGTAAGGGACAGAGACAGGATCATCACATGATAGAGCATTAGCAAGACCTCGAACCCACTAGGTTAGGGAGGGGTTAGCTAGTAGCTAGATAGTTATATAAGCGTAGGGCGAGGTATTTAGCAAGGATTGCTTATATTCTTATAGAAGGTTAGAGCTTAAAACCTTCACGCACCTACCCCTAGGTAGTACCTTTCTAGCTATAACTATGAATCTAAGCTATCACTCTGTTCTATTATCTTTCGACCCTTAAGTCGTGACATATAAGTATTATTATTAGGTATATAGTAAAATAATAAGTTTACTATATATTAGAGAAAGCTACTTAAGAGTAGTAACTTAGAAGTATTATAAATATAGTTAATTAAACTCTTTAAGCTATTAATATTTAAGAGTTAAGTTTATATTCCCTAGGGTATAAGAAAAAAGATTTTACTATTAATATATAATAACTTTACTACTAGGTATTAAGGAGTTAGTAAATTACTTTATTAAATTATAAGTTAGTACTACTAGCTAATAATAAAGAAAGATATAAAGATATATATTAGTACTTATATAAGCTATTAAATTTTAAAACTAAGGTACTATAAGCTATATAGTAAGTTATTTACTTTACTAAAGCTAGATTACCCTTTTTAAGAACTATTAATAAACTTTATTACTAAATTACTACTAGTTAAAGATACTAACTAAACTTATAATATAATCTTAGTGATTATAGACTATTTTATAAAGTATAGTATTTATATTCTTATTTTAATATAACTAATAAGTAATAAGTTAGTAACTATATTCTTAGAATATATCTTTAGAGATTATAAAGCCCTAGAAGGTATTATAATAAACTAAGGTTTTATATTTATAAGTAGATTTTAAATAACCTTTTACTATCTTATTATAACTAAGTAGCTACTAAGCACTACTTCTTACCTATAAATAAATAAGTAAATAGAGTAATTAAACTAAGTCCTAGAATATTATTTAAGAGCTTTTTTCTATACTGAATAAACTAACTAGGCTAATAACCTATTAATAGTATAATTTATATATAAAACTAGTAACTATATAACTTATAGCTATATACTAGTAGATATATTATAAGAATATAACCTTAGGGGTTTATAGTAAGTAGTACCTAATATTTTACTTATAAATAATTAGGCTAAGAGTAAAGTATTATTACTAAGAGAGAAATATACTATAATTAAATAGCTTCTAATTAACTTATAAGCTTAATATAAGAAATACTATAACTAGAAAAGGACCCTAAAGAGGTTTAAAGTTAGTAATTATATTTTACTATTTATAAAGAATATTAATCTAAGATAGCTAAGTAAGAAGTTAACTATAAAGTACCTAGGCCCTTATAAGATTATAAAGGTAGTTAGAAGTTATAGACTAGCTTACTAGCTAGAATTACTTACTAGAATATAGTTATATAATATATTTAATATTATAAGCCTTAAACCTTTTAAAAGGGACTTGAATAATATAGTAAATATTTCTTTACTATAAGATAATATTAAGGATAAAAAATAAAAGTTTAAGGTTAAAAGAATTATCTTATATTATTATAATAGTAAGTATTATAAATACCTAGTTAAATAAAAGGGCTATAATAGCTTAGAGAATTTATAAGTATTAAAGAGGGATTTTATTATAAGGGATATTATTAATAACTATAAGTAGTAATTAAGTAGCTAGATTATAGTAGTAAAACTACCCTTAGTAAATAATATAAGGTAATACCCTATAAATATAGTAAATAATATAAGGTAATATTCTAAAAAGATATAATTATATTACTCTTATAACTATAATATAGCTACCTAGTAATACTTACTTAAGAAGTATTTCCTCCTTCTTATTCTTACCCTTATTTCCCTTAGAGATAGTAGTAATAATAAGTATAAGAGCCTTTAGAGGCACTAGGGCCTTATTATTAAAAAGTTACTTTCCTTATATATAAAGATATAAAGCTCTCTAGGTAACTTATAAAAACTAATATAAGTAAGAAGCCTAGAGATATAAGAAGTAAACTACTAGTAAGTTAGTAAAGAAGTACTTATAAATACTTAAGTGTCATGACTTAAGGGTCGAAAGATAATAGAACAGAGTAATAGCTTAGATTCATAGTTATAGCTAGAAAGGTACTACCTAGGGGCAGGTGCATAAAGGTTTTAAGCTCTAACCTTCTATAAGAATATAGGCAGTCCTCGCTAAATACCTCGCCCTACGCTTATATAACTATCTAGCTACTAGCTAACCCCTCCCTAACCTAGTAGGTCTAAGGTCCTGCTAATGCTTTATTATATAATAATCCTATCTCTATCCCTTACGCTTCTAATATAATACCCCCTCTTTATATAATTATCTTTAATTATATAATAAGCTACTTACTTAGGGCATTTACACTATATAGTCCTAGGGGCTATAGTTAATAGAGGGTTTAGGTTAGGTATAATATATTATAGCGTAATATATTATTAAAAATAATAATACTAATAATACTAGGGTATAAATATTATTATCCCCCTATCTATTAATCCTAAATAGTAACCTATTTACTACTCTAATATAGTAAAGTAAATACTCTTTACCTTATACTAATAGTTCTAAGAGAGTAAATACCCTATATTAAATTTTATAATTAGGTTAAATAGATAGGGTATTAGATACTATATATATAAATAAACTTATTTATAGGTCTTAGTAATATAGTAGTGTGGTTACTATATATTTATAGTTACTAGTATATTTACAAATAGTAATAATAATAGTAAATATTATAATCCCTATATTAGCTATATATAGTGTATAGATTACTTAGGGGGTCTATAGTTAATATAAAAGAGACTAGATCTTCCCCCCTTATATATATATTTTCTTTCCCTTATATACTATCTAACTATTATAAGTTTCTTTATCTTTACTTATCTTCCCTTTACTACTTCCTTATTACTAACCTATAGCTAGCTTATAATATCTAAAATCTATTTATTAACTTTTACTTTATTACTAGGTTTATCTCTATAGAATAAACCCTTAGGGAAGTTACTAGAAAAGTTACCTTAAAAAAGAATAGTATCTAAAATTTCTATATAAGTTTACTACTTCCTTACTAGGTTATTACTACTAACTTATAGCTAGTAATATTAAGATTCTATATATATAGTGTAATTAGTAAGTTACTATATAGAATATATAGCCTAAGAATAGTACCTATACTATTCCTTAGTATCTTAAGGAGAATAAACCTTTTCCTATAGAGTATAATAACTTTTATAATATAATCTTACTACTTCTTTACTTCTTATAGTTACTAACCTATAGTAATAAACTTAGCTAAATACACTTATTATGCCTAAAATAATAAAATATATATTAGAGTATAATTACTTATTCTAAGTCTTTAGTTTTAAGACACTAACTTACTACTAGTGCTTTACTTAAATTATATAGCTTTATAAAAAGCTATTTAATATTATTAAAGCTATACCTAAGGGAGATTACTACTACCTTAATAAAGTAAGTATATCCCTAGTTCTTTTAACTTAATTACTACTAATATACTAATAGTTTCTTATTTTTACTAAGTAAAAACTATATAATACCCTCCTAAAGACTAAAAATACTAATAAGTATAGGTATATTTATTATACTTAAGTAGCTACTAAAGTAGCCTAGGAAGCTAAGTATAATAAGTATATTACTATATTATAGCTAGCTAATACTACTAACCTTAAGGTCTAAATTAATATTATAAACTACTTTTACTATATATATAAGAATATTCTAATAGTAAGTCTCTTAAATATCTATAAGTATTTCTTTACTAACTTACTAGTAGTTTACTTTTTATACCTCTAGGCTTCCTACTTATATTAGTCCTTCTAAGTTACCTAGAGAGCTTTATATCTTTATATATAAGAAAGGTAACTCTTCTAATAATAAGGCCCCTATACCTCTAAAGGCTTCTATACTTATTATTACTATAGTCTCTAGGGAAAATAAGGGTAAGGGTAAGGATAAGGAAATGCTTTTTAAGTAATTATTACTAGGTAGTTATATTATAATTATAAGAGTAATATAATTATATCTTTTTAGAATATTACCCTATGTTATTTACTATATTTATAGGGTATTACCTTATATTATTTACTTAGGGTAGTTTTACTACTATAACCTAGCTACTTAGTTACTACTTATAGTTATAGATAATATCCCTTATAATAAAATCCCTCTTTAATACCTATAAATTCTCTAAGCTATTATAGCTCTTTTATTTAACTAGGTACTTATAATGCCTATTATTATAATAATATAAGATAATTCTTTTTACCTTATACTCTTACTTATTATCCTTAATATTATCTTATAGTAAAGAAGTATTTACCTATATTACTTAAGTCCCTTTTAAAGGGTTTAAGGCTTATAATATTAAATATATTATATAATTATATTCTAGTAAGTAATTCTAGCTAGTAAGCTAGTCTATAACTCCTAATTACCCTTATAATCTTATAAGGGCCTAGGTACTTAATAGTTAACTTCCTACTTAGCTATCTTAGGTTAATATTCTTTATAAATAGTAAAATATAATTACTAACTTTAAACCTCTTTAGGGTCCTTTTTTAGTTATAGTATTTCTTATACTAAGCTTATAAGTTAATTAGAAGCTATTTAATTACTATATATTTCTCTCTTAGTAATAATACTCTACTCTTTACTTAATTATTTATAAGTAGAATATTAGGTACTACTTACTATAGGCCCCTAGGGTTATACCCTTATAATACCTTTACTAATATATAGCTATAAGTTATATAGTTACTAGTATTATATATAAATTATACTATTAATAGGTTATTAGCCTAGTTAGTTTATTTAGCGCTAGAGAAAGCCCTTAAATAATATTCTAGGACCTAGTTTAATTATTCTATTTACCTATCTATTTATAGGTAAAAAGCAGTACTTAGTAGCTACTTAGTTATAATAAGATAATAAAAGGTTATCTAAAATCCGCTTATAAATATAGAACCTTAGTCTATTATAATACCTTCTAGGGCTCTATAATCTCTAAAGATATATTCTAGGAATATAGTTACTAACCTATTACTTATTAGTTATATTAAAATAGGGATATAAATACTATACTTTATAAAATAGTTTATAATTACTAAGATTATATTATAGGTCTAGTTAGTGTCTTTAACTAGTAGTAATCTAGTAATAAAATCTATTAATAGTTCTTAAAAAGGGTAATCTAGCTCTAGTAAAGTAGCTAACTTACTATATAGCTTATAGTGCCTTAGCTTTAAAACTTAATAGTTTATATAGGTACTAATATATACCTTTATATCTTTCTTTATTAATAGCTAGTAGTACTAACTTATAATTTAATAAAGCATCCTACTAACTCCCTAATACCTAGTAATAGGGTTATTATATATTAGTAGTAAAATCTCTTTTCTTATTCCCTAGGGAATATAAACTTAACTCTTAAATATTAATAGCTTAGAGGGTCTAATTAACTATATTTATAATACTTCTAAGTTACTACTCTTAAGTAGCTTTCTCTAATATATAGTAAACTTATTATTTTACTATATACCTAATAATAATACTTAAATTAGAATATCTAATTCTAAGCTATTATCCTAAGTATTAGAGTTAAACTTAGAAGAGGTTCTCTAAATAGCTTAGATCCTTACTATAATATCTCTATAAGTAGCTAGCTTATAAGTTACTTCTAGTCTTATAGGTATACTATATTTAAGCAGCATTTCTAAGGGGCGCCCTTACTACTTACTAGTAACTATACTAGCTAGAATACCCCTTTTAATAATATCTAGTCTTATAGCTTCCTTAAAAATATAGCTAAGTTATATTTTCTTAAAACCCTAGATATTCCTATTACTATTATAAGGTCTTTATAACTAACTATTTACTATATTAAATAATAATATAATAGAACTTATAGTATTCCTATTACTACTATAGAGTTCCTATTAATTAGTATCTATAAACTTAAATAAGAAGTTTAGTAGCTATAAGGTTATTACCTTTACTTTCCTATTCTTACTTATATAATCTACCTTTCTTTATAATATATTAGTAGGGTTTAACTTACTAGCCCTATATTTAATCCTAAAGTTAAATAGGTATAGCTTATTAAGCACTATTACCTACCTACTAGTTAGCTATAGCTTTATAGCTAGGTACTTATAGTTTAAGTAATCTATTATTACTATAATTAGGTAAGTTAAGTACACTAGGTAATACCTCTATGCCCTAAAAGCCTCTTAGATTACTAATAATTTAGTATCTAGCATAAGGTAGTATAACTTAGTATTAGTTAACTTCCTTAATATATATATAACTAGGTACTAGTAACCTAGCACTAATATTATAAGTATTACTCTAATAGTAAAACCTAATATATCTATCTTTACTCTTAATAAAGTAAGTAGGTTAAAGTGCACTAAAATTAGTGCTTCCTAGAATAACTTCTAGAGTTCTCTAAATATAGCTAGCTTATAGTATTCTAGCTTAAAGGTTACTAGTTATCCCCCCTTAAGTTAGTTTATTAATAGAATAATTACTTTACTATATTACTTAATAAAATATTAATAAAATCCAGTGAACCTAAGGAATAATTAGATATCTAGGACACTATAAGGTATTAGCTATATTATAATTACTTCTACCCTTAATAGTTCTATTATAATACTTTTCTTAGATATAATAAATCCTAAGAATTTAACCTCTATAACTAAAAATTAACACTTCTTTAGGTTAATAAAAAGCTTTATATTATAGAGTTTACTTAGGACTTATTTAACGTAGCCTATATAAGTAGCTATATTACTACTATAGATTAGGATATTATCTAGGTAGATAATATAGATATTATTTATAATATCCTTAAGGACTTTATTAATATACTCCTAGAAAGTTACTAGTGTATTAACTAATCTAAATAGTATTATAAGATACTTAAAGTGCCTATATCTATAATAGAATGCTATCTTCTACTTATTACCTAAGCAAATATATAGCTAGTAGTATATATCTATTAAGTTAAGTTTTATCTAGATAACTATACCCTTTAAGTAATTAAGAATTTTAGTAATTAGTAGTAAGGGGGACTTATTCTTAATAGTAATCTTATTTAGGCCCCTATAATCTATATAAAGCCTTAATTTCCCTCCTTTCTTTAGAATAAATAAAATTAGGGCCCTAGCTAGGCTAACTAATCTTCTACTCTATCCCTTTTACTATATATCTATAAGATACTCCCTAAGTATCTCTAGCTCTTTCTTAGCTAAGTTATATATTAGTCCCTAAGGTAGTGTTTTCCTTTCTTCTAATTTAATTATATAAGTATAGCCCCCTAGTTTAGGAAGTATTCCTACTAAATCCTTATTAAATATATCTTTAAATTCTAAGTATTTCTCTAGGAGCTCTAGTTTATCTATATTATTACTTAGCCCTTACTTAGTTATAGGTTACTTATTACTTAAACTATCTAAGGATCTTAGGTTAGCTATAATATATTACTTATATAACTTATAGGTATACTCTAAGACTATTACTACTTCCTTATTACTTATTTTCTAAATTAGCTTTAGTAAGTCTACTAGTAAGTTCTTTTCTAGTTCTTTTCCTTTTCTATTCTTTAGGCTATTTAAGATAACTTTTACTAAACCTAATACTAGAGTAATTACTAACTATTTTAATACTTTATATACTCTTTACTTACCCTAAGTATATAAGAAATACTCCTTTATTACTAAGTATCTTTAAAATTTCTCTTTCTAATATATTACTATAGGTTTATATTCTCTAATCTAGTCTATACCTAGTAGTAGCCTTTCTTTAGTATTAGTAATAAAGTAGCTAACTTAGTAAACCTTTATAAACCCTATACTATTCTTTATTAATACTAATCTCCTTAGAATTCCTTAATATAAAACTATATTCTTACTTATACTTTTAAGGTTTTAATCTATTTTTTTAACTCTTTTCTAATTCTCCTTAAATAATAACTTTAGGTATATAGTTAAGGATTATATACCTAAATCTATTAGTGCCTTTACTACTACCTACTAGTAATCTTATTATAAAGATATATAAACTCTAACTCTTAGGTTTACTAATTTATCTATAATAAGCCCCTTATCCTAGGTTTATATAGATAAAAGTAGTATTTTATTAAGATTAGATACTTTATTACTACTATTATTATACTTCTCTATAGTATATTTACTACTCTTATAAATAGAGTAGTCTAATAAATAGTATATTATTAAGATATATCTAGGCTTCCTATATTTATAATATATAATAGGTAATCTTCCTACTTACTTTTTATTCTATTATTATAAGTTATTTATAGGTAAAGTTAATTACTATTACTTCTTCTTATTATCTTAACTTTTCTTATAACTTTATATTAGTTTTATTACTATCTTTACTTTCTTACCTTAGCCTTATAACTAGCTCTAAGTAGTTAGAAACTCCTAGCTAAGTATTTACTTTCTTATAATATTATTAAGGCTATTAATAAATATATAGATTCTTAGTTATATTAGAATTAGTTTAGGTAAGTTAGATTTAACCTTAGTTTAATTCCTAATAAAGGCTTAAAATAATTAGCTATTACCTTACTAAAGATTTAGTAGTAATCTAGTTACTTCTAAGTATCTAGTGTTCTTATTTATTATTCTAGTCTTTAGCTATATAATAAAGCTTACCTAATTATAGTCCTTATATTCTATAATAACTATCTATAGCTATATAATATATTTATTATTACTTTATATTATTAGTAAGGTATTTACTAGTGTAAGCTACTTTTATTATATTATTATAAAAAGTATATTAGTCTAATTTAAATAATATATTTAAGTCTACTAGGAAATTCTAGAGGTTTTTATAAGTATCCCTCTTATATAATAGTATTTATAGCTATATCTTAATAATACTATATTAGTATATATTTACTACTTACTTAGCGCTTATTAGTAAAGTAAGTATAAGAGTAGTTAGTCTAACCTAAGGAGGTAAATTTATAGGTTTTTACTAGGTTTTAACTAATAATAAGTTTACCTAAAGCTTTCTAATTTTTACTTTTATTTATAGAATTTCCTATATTTTCTATATATATTATAGCTTAGCTTATATAATATTATAATACTATTACACCTTCTTAATACTATTATTCTTAATTCTAGTATTATTATTTAGATTAGTCTTAGATAGTATCTAATATACTTAATTATTAGTATTTATTATTTAAGTATTTACTATACTACTACTACCTTACTTATCTATAGTATTACTACTAGGGGGTATAGGTATATTTTATATAGATATTCTCTAGTATACTAATATTATAATCTAGCTAATAGTTTATTACCCTAAAGAGATTAAAAGCTTAATTTATTATAACTTAAAGGTTAAAAGATAATAAAATAGAGTAATAGCTTAGATTTATAGTTATAGCTAGAAAAGTACTACCTAGGGGTAGGTATATAAAGGTTTTAAGCTCTAACCTTCTATAAGAATATAGGTAGTCCTTACTAAATACCTTACCCTACGCTTATATAACTATCTAGCTACTAGCTAACCCCTCCCTAACCTAGTAGGTCCGAGGTCCTGCTAATGCTCTATTATGTGATAATCCTATCTCTATCCCTTACGCTCCTGACATTAAGAGACTTACTATTAGGATATTCTTATATATATAGTAAAGGTAGTTTATTATATTAATTTAGACCTTAAGGTTAGTAGTATTAGCTAACTATAATATAGTAATATACTTATTATACTTAGCTTCCTAAGCTACTTTAGTAGCTACCTAAGTATAATAAATATACTTATACTTATTAGTATTCTTAGTCTTTAGAAAAGTATTATATAATTTCTACTTTATATAAATAAGAGACTATTAGTATATTAGTAGTAATTAAGTTAAAAGAACTAGGGATATACTTACTTTATTAAGGTAGTAGTAATCTCCCTTAAGTATAGCTTTAATAATATTAAATAGCTTTTTATAAAGCTATATAATTTAAGTAAGGCACTAGTAGTAAGTTAGTATTTTAAAACTAAAGACTTAGAATAAGTAGTTATACTCTAATATATATCTTATTATTTTAGGTATAATAGGTATATTTAGCTAAGTTTACTACTATAGGTTAGTAACTATAAGAAGTAAAAAAGTAGTAAGATTATACTATAAGAGTTATTATACTTTATAGGAAAAGGTTTATTCTCCTTAAGATACTAAGGAATAGTATAAATGCTATTCTTAGGCTATATATTCTATATAATAACTTACTAACTATACTATATATATAGAATTTTAGTATTACTAGCTATAAGTTAGTAGTAATAACCTAGTAAGGAAGTAGTAAACTTATATAGAAATTTTAAATACTATTCTTTTTAAGGTAACTTCTTTAGTAACTTCCCTAAGGGTTTATTTTATAAAAGTAAACCTAGTAGTAAAGTAGGAGTTAATAAATAGATTTTAGATATTATAAGCTAGCTATAAGTTAGTAATAAGGAAGTAGTAAAGGGAAGATAAGTAAAGATAAAGAAACTTATAATAGTTAAATAGTATATAAGGGAAAGAAAATATATATATAAGGGAGGAAGATCTAGTCCCTTTTATATTAACTATAGACCCCCTAAGTAATCTACGCACTATATATAGCTAATATAAGGATTATAATATTTACTATTATTATTACTATTCTTAAATATACTAATAGCTATAAATATATAGTAACTATATTACTATATTACTAAGACTTATAAATAAGTCTATTTATATATATAGTATTTAATACCCTATTTATTTAACCTAATTATAAAATTTAATATAGGGTATTTACTCTTTTAGAACTTTTAGTATAAGGCTAAGAGTATTTACTTTACTATATTAGAGTAGTAAATAGGTTACTATTTAGGATTAATAAATAAAGGGATAATAATATTTACACCCTAGTATTATTAGTGTTATTATTTTTAATAATATATTACGCTATAATATATTATACCTAACCTAAACCCTTTATTAACTATAACCCCTAGGACTATATAGTATAAATACCCTAAGTAAGTAGCTTATTATATAATTAAGGATAATTATATAAAGAGGGAGTATTATATTAGGAGCGTAAGGGATAGAGATAGGATTATTATATAAGAGAGCATTAGTAAGACCTTAGACCTATAAGGAGGGGTTAGCTAGTAGCTAGATAGTTATATAAGCGTAGGGCAAGGTATTAAGCGAGGACTGCCTATATTCTTATAGAAGGTTAGAGCTTAAAACCTTCACGCACCTGCCCCTAGGTAGCACCTATCTAGCTATAACTGTGAATCTAAGCTATCACTCTGTTCTATTATCTTCCGACCCTTAAGTTGTGATAAAGAAGCTTAAGTGTTATGGACTAGCCCCTAGGCGACTGCAATAGGGCGTTAATATAGTATTAAGAAACTTAGGGGAAGAAGAAAAAAACTATATAGCTAATCCCCCCTACTCCCCTTATATCCCCTAGGTATCTTATATTAGCCCCTTTTTTATCCCTTACTACTCTCTTACTTATATATACTATACTATTACTTAGGTAAAGCCTAAGCTCTTTATATATACCCTTACTAACCTATTACCCTTAGCCCTTTACTTACTTATTATTATACTATTACTAACTTACTATAACTAGGTTATATAGTATACCTATTACTAATATTACCCCTTATAGGTAGGATATACTATACGCTTATTATTATTATTATTTATTAAGAGTAAGGGTATATATTATATTCTATGTAGCTTCTTATTATTATTATCTAATTATAGGTAGGGTATATATTATATCCTACCTAACCCCTTATTATTATAATAATAATACTAGCCTTACCCTTACTTACTTATAACTTATCTAATATAGGTATAATTACCTATATAAATATCCTACTTATTTTTATAATATAACCTTACTTTCCTTATATAATAACCTTCTAAAAATATTATAATTTTATTATACTTTCTTATTCTATTATATCTTACTTTATACTATTACCCTATTATTCCTATATAAAAGATACCTTACCTCTAAGATATAACTACTATACTACTAACTAAATAAGTAGCTACTACCCCTATTCTTATAATACCTCTAGCCTAAGCTATTAGTAAGTTTCTTATAAAGGAAAACTTAGATAATAAGTAATATACTATACTCTTCTTACTTTAGTGCCCTTATAGGCTATATATTAAATAATTCCTTACTACTAGTATAATAGATTATTACCTTACTAAAAGTAAGGAGTCCTACCCTCTATATTATTAGAATTATATTACCTATATTTAGCTAACTAAGTACTTATCTATAAACTTATAACTCTAATATACTCTTAAGGATCTTAAAGCTAAAATTACTAAGGGAGAGTATATTATTACCCTTAGTATTAATAAGATAAAGATAACTAAAAAGAAAATACTTATACTATCTTAAAAGTTCTATTCTTTTATAAGTAAGTAAACTATATTACTTAATTAAGTATAGTTTAATCTAGCTTTAGTCTAGTCTACCCTTAGCCTTTCTCCTTTAACTAGTATACTTACTATAAATATAACTAGACTTAAAGTTATTCTTTTTATTAGTAGTAGCCCCTTATCTAAATATAGTATAGAAAACTCTATATAGTAAGTTACTAGTATTTTATTCTAATAGGGATAATAAGTAATTTAAAGTGTAAATACTATATATAAAGAACTTTATAAGTAAAATATAGCCTTTCTTAAAGTGCTTTTCTCTTACTACTATAGTAGTAACTAATATAGCTAATATATTAAAGAAGGTAATAAATTACCTTCTTATTACTATTAATAGTATTCCTACCTTTTTTCTAGGTTAAACCTTATTAACCCTTATACTAGACTTATTTATTCCCTAGCTAAAGCTAGTAGTTACTTAACTTATTTTCTTACTAATAAGTCTAAGAGTAATACCCTTTTTTCTTCTTTATATATTTACTTTAATTTCCCTAATTATTATTTTACTTATACTATCTAAAACCTAGGTATAACCTAAGGTTAGTAGCTATAACTAATAGGTAAAATAACTTATAGCTTTTATATAAGTAGCTTAGAGTTAAACTATCTTACCTTATAGTATATTACTATTAATATAAGTTTATTTAGTAGTAAGTCTAATCTTTATAATATAATAGTATAAATAGTTTAGATAGAAGTAAGTAGTAATAAGAATATACTTATATTACTAAAGCTTTTAATAAGTAAATAAGTTTTCTAAAATTAATTTAGTTCATTATAGAATTATATATCCCCTTACTTTACCTTAAATTTATTAAGGGCTTATATCTTTACTATACTCTCTAGTAGCTTTTATATTAGTTATAAGTACCTTATTTACTTAACTAAAATATTATACCTTTTACTATACCCTAGTATATTTTAAGCTACTAGTATTTATTTTACTTAGTATTTCTTTATAAGTTTATTATTATCTTCTACTAGTACTTATTATAGACCTAGATAGGAATCTTATAGTATTTAACTTAGAAAAGGGTTCTTTACTACTTATTTAATAAGGTTAATATAAAAGACTAGGTATATACCCCTTAGTATATCTAGGTAAACTATAAGTAATAATAGTACCTTTACTACTATATATTTTATAGCTACTTAATCTAATTTCTATAAGAGTTAGTTTATCTTAATATTTCTAAGTAAAAGCTATACCTTATCCTTAACTTAAAAGTATTTTACTAAATATCTTAATACTAATATAGTATCCTACTACTATTACTATATATAAGTAATTATAGCCTAAGCTAAAAGAGTTCCCTCCTAGAGATAATTTAGGAAATAAATAGCTCTCTTTTTTAGAGTTATAGTAAAAGTAAATAAATTAAGTTATAATTAAATAGGTTTAAGGTTATAGCTATTAAGTAATTAGTTTAGACTTACCCTAGTAATTAAAAATAGCCTATTATTTATTATAAGTTAATAAGTAGTAAGGTACTTAGGCTAATTATACTATAAAAAGAAAATAGCTACTTATAATATTACTTATACTTCTTAGTTTACTTATTTTATACTACTATTAGTCTATAGGTAATAGAATATAGAGAGTAACTAATTTATTCTTACTAAGAAGTATAGAGTTATCTAGAACTTACCTAACTAGTCTAATTCTTAATCTATAATAAATTAATAATAGACTATAGAAACCCCTAAAACCTTTACTAAACTACCTTAAATTATTTTACACACTTCTTAGCTTTAATTAAAGTTATAGCCTCTCACTAAATAAACTTAGAAAGCTTATTTATAATTACTATAAGGTACTAGGGTCTCTCTTAAAATAATACTAGTAAGTTTATTATAAAATTAATAAAAATCTATAACTAGAACTAGTTAGGGATTAGTAAGGGCCTTAGTAATCCCTAGTATTATAAATAACTCTTATAGCTACTAGAATAGTAATAATTCTAGATAAACCTTATAATATCCTATATTATTTTATTCTAGTAAAATTACTATTATAAAATCTAAAATATAGTATTATAGCTTAGGTATTTTATAGTAAGTAAATTATAGTATTATTAAATAAGTATTATTATTAAAGGCTTTTACTTAGGAACCTAAGTATACTCCCTAAACTAAAGCACTTTATAAGTACTTATAAAATAATCTACTACTTATTCTCTTATTTATACTTTAGGGAGAAACTTCTAAGCTCTTTTCTAAATAGCTTCTAACTAAATACTATAGGTAAGGTCTAAGGTAATAGCCTAGTTCTAAAGTAACTATAAGTGCTTAGAGGTAAAGAGAACCTCTTTTACTAGTAGTACTACCTTTTAGTGCCCTTCTAGTATTAGTAAAAGTCTAGTAATAGTAAAAGGCTATAAGATATATTTTATTCTTAAGGCCCCTTCTTTCTAGTTCTATTCTCTCTAAGAAAGGGTATTTAGGCATTAAGCCTATATACTAGGTTTATAATAAAGATAGAAGTTAAATAATATAAGTATATTTACCTAATAGGCTTACTATTTTATTATTAAATAAGGAGTTATAAAGTATTTAAGATTCTTATAATTTATATAGATTAAGAATAGCTAGGAAATACCCTATAGCTTTGCTAACTATGCCTTAAGGTATAATATAATAGCTAGTAACTTCTTATTATAAATTATATAGTTTCTTTATATAAGTATAAGGCTAGTAGAATAGTAAGTAACTAGGTATAAAATATTATTTAGTCCTTACTATAAGAGGTAACTACCTAGGGTAGTACCTAAGTAGTTAGCCTTTACTATAGTAAGGTAATTAGGGTTTTATTATACTAAGACTAGGTATAAAATAAAGGTATTTTTAAGTCTCTTAAAAGCCTTATTCTCCTTAGGTCCTTATTAGAAGGGGATATTTCTTAGTTAGTTAGATTAGTAATACTACTAGTTTTAAAAAATTCCTTATAAAGTTATAGTAAAAGTTTATAAAGCCTAAGAAACTATATACTCCCTATAACTTTATAAGGGTAGCTTATTCTCTTATAGCTATAACCTTTATAAGATTAGGATAAATAAATTACCTTACTATAATAATATACCCTAGGTACTAAACCTTCTTTATAGTAAACACTAACTTATTAAGGTCTAGGTATAACTCTATAGCCCTTAAGTAGCCTAAGATAAGGTAAACCTTAGCTATATAGTTCTTTCTTAAACCCCCTAAATAAAATAAAATATTATCTAAATAAGCTATAATAAAATCTCCTAGTATATTTTCTAAGAACTTATTAATATAACACTAAAAGGTTATAAGTATACTAGCTAAACTAAAGGGGTAGACTAACTACTTAAATAGTCTAAACCTTATCTAAAATACTATTAGGTACTTATTACCCTTAGTAATTTATAATTTATAAAAAGTAATATAAATATTAACCTTTATAAACTAATATATCTAGGATAAGAAGTAAAGTATTTTCTTAATTAAAAGAAGGGGGTAATAGTCCTATATAGTAATCTTATTAAAAGCCTAGTAGTTTATATAAAAATACTAACCCTTATTTAACTTCTTAATAAGTAAAACTAGGGCTATAGCTAAGGAGAAGCTAGTATAGATTTATCCTTTATTTATTAAGTCTATAATCTAGTGCTATACCTTAAGGAGTTAATCCCTTAGTATATTATATAGTAGGCCTTATAGAAGCTTTAGCTTAAACTTATTTAAGGCCTTATATAAATAAATATAGTAGTTAAGAGAACCTCTATAAGGGGGAAGGCTATTAGCCTTTACTTTATTAAAAAGGTTTATAAAGTTTACTAGCTCCCTAAGTAGTATTAATATATCTAGTGTTTCTAGTTTCTCCTTAGGGGCTATAAGCTATAGTACTATTATTATCTCCCTAAGTCTAGTAGTAATAAACCTTATTATAGTATTCTTAGTCTAGTATACTCTATATACTTTTATAGTATAAAGGAAACTAATAATCTCTTATACTAGAGTTTTCTCCCTATACTTAGAGACTTTATATACTTATAAACCCCTTACTAATCTAATAACTAGTAGCTAGTCTACTATATAAACTACTACCTTATAGTATTCTAACTATAATAGTCTAAATATAATATCCTAAGTAAGGCCTAGGATAATATATAAATACACTAATAACTCCTAGCTATTAATATTAATTCTAGTGTAAACTATATATATAATTAAAGAGATATTCTTCTTTTATTACTAGCCTTTTTTCTTTATCTTTACTATAGTATAAACCTACCTTTATTTAGGTAACTATATAAGCTCTAGGCCTAGCTATCTTACTACTAATTTACTTATAGTACTATAATAATTATAGCTATAGTTAATTTAAATACTAATATAAGAATATATATTAAAGAGTATAAGGACTAAGAATAGTAGCTAATCTATATAATAAGTAATATCCCTTTTCTCCTTTATATACTATTTATATATATCTATTATTATAGTAGCTAGCTAGCCCCCTTACTCTTATATAAGACTTTACTTAGGGGCTACTTTATTTCTAGAGAGTAAGTATTAATTTCCTTATTAGCACTCTCCTTATTTACTTTATAAGTATTAATATTAACTTATAGTTAGTAAGGTAAAAGGAAAAAGCACTTCTAAATATAGTAGTTCTTAGAGCTATAATATAAATAGCACCCCTTTTAGTAGTATTTAGCTAACTTAGCCTCTAATACTTATTTTACCCTTTATAGTATATTAGTTAACTTTTAGCTCTTATTTTTATTACCTTACTTTTTTAATTAGCCTAAGTATATTCTAGCTATATAAACCCCTAATATTAGGGTATTTCCCTTATAGTTAATCTAGGGTATAGGGTAGGGCTACTATAGACTATATTAGGTTTAATACTTATTCTCTAAGGTAAGTATTTTAATATTAACTATAATATTATAATACTAAGTAATTATAGTATTATAGTTATCCTAGCTTATACTATAGCTAATACTAACCTCCCTTAAGTGCTTATTAAGTATATATTAGAGTTTAGCTAGTTTTATATTATAGCTCTAATAAGTCCCTTTTACTATAGCTAGTTTTTTCTTAAAGTAAATAAAAAATATAGTAAAAGACTTCCCTAAGCCTTATTTTATTTAGTTAAGTTTTATAAAGGCTATTTTCTACCTATAGAGGTTAGTAAATAAGGACTTAAGGTAGCTTAAAAAGGTAATTAGATTAAAAGTATAAAGATTACTTTACTTAAAAAAGATAATAACCTAAGCCTAGACTTAGGAGAATAAGTTCTAGTAAATAAGTATTTACCTATTCTTATTTATATTAATAAATTCCTTATTTACCTAAAGCTTATATTCTATAAGAAGCTTCTAAGTAGTTAAATAAAGCCTTATTACTATTATATAAGTTACCTAAGAGAATTAGTTTTTATTTTACCTAGGGGACTAAAGGGATTAGATTAGGGGTAGTAAGCTATATAAGTTATACTATAAAAGCCCTTAATTAGTATATAGTTTATAGTTAAGCTATATATATAGTATTATATACTATAACTTACTCCTAGAGATACTCAGAGCTTTGTACTACACTACACTACATACTACACTATAAGGGAGGTAAAAATACTACATGTAGTATTTGTAGTATTTCTAAATTTTAGTTAGATAATAGCTTATAATAGCTTATACTAGCTTATACTAGCTTATACTAGCTTATACTAGCTAATAATAGCTAATAATAATAATAATAATAATAATAATAATAATAATAATAATAATAATAATAATAATAATAATAATAATAATAATAATAATAATAATAATAATAATAATAATAATAATAATAATAATAATAATAATAATAATAATAATAATAATAATAATAATAATAATAATAATAATAATAATAATAATAATAATAATAATAATAATAATAATAATAATAATAATAATAATAATAATAATAATAATAATAATAATAATAATAGTAAGACTATAAGAATAGTAATAATAGTAAGAGTAGTAATAATAGTAAGAGTAGTAATAATAGTAAGAGTAGTAATAATAGTAAGAGTAGTAATAATAGTAAGAGTAGTAATAATAGTAAGAGTAGTAATAATAGTAAGAGTAGTATATTAGGGGAAAACTAGACTAAACTAGGAAAAAACCCCTATTATACACTTATTCCGAGTTATCTTCTAAAGATTTATTAGAAGAATCTTTAGAGCTTTGCTAAGAGGAGTCTTTAGATTCCTCTAATAAAGAGCTATAGTAATCGTAAAGCTCTGAATATTGCTTAATCATAAGATTGTCCTCTTTTTGCCAATTCTTTAAAAGAATTAATTCCTTAATTATAGAATGTTTTAAGGAAGTTCTTCTTTTTATAATAATATTCCCTCTAGTATTAAAAGTACTTTTAATAGCACTAGAAGTAGCAGGAATAGCTAGATATTTTCTAGCAATTATACTTAAAATAGGGAAAGATTTTAGATTATCTTCCTACTATTTAAAGATATCCTCCTATAATAATATTAATAATAATATAATAAAAACATTAAGGAATTCTAGCTTACCTTATCTTCTTTAACCTCTAGCTTAGTAAAGGTAGATATCTCGTTTTTTCTAGTTTTCTAAATTAATTTATCTCGTTCGTTAATAAATAGGCCCTTATATAGCTTTAAAGCTAGTTTAGGCCTAGGATAATTAAAGGTCCTAGGCTAACTAGGCCCTCTAATTTCTACTTGAAATTAGGTATTTTCTAACTCTGAATTTTCAGAGCCTAGGCTTTGATTAGCCTGATTCTCTTTATAAGTAGGTAAAATCCTAGTAAATTTATTAGTGAAAATAATAATAATGATAATAATAATAATAATACTTACAAATCATATTCTTTTTATAAGTCTTCTAATAACCTTGTACTAGTTCTTGCTTATAATTTAAGCCTATCTTATATAGTAATAAGATTAAGCCTAGGATCTAGTAGCATAGCATATAAATAAGGCTTATAAAAGTAATAATTATTATCCATGTCTTATGGAAAATAATTACTAAGTTTATCTAAGCCTTTATTTATAGAGGCTATAAAGATCTTGCCTTAAGGGTTATAAACCTTCTAAAATACTAAGTTAATTAATATATAAGTAATAAAGGAAAAAGGAAACTATAGAGTAAATACCTAATAATTATAAGCCTCTTAGTCCTCTTTTATATTAATAAGATATTTATATATCCTAATAATAAATAAAGGAACTAAACCTAAAGTGTTATACTTCTAGGATTAAAGTATAATAGTAGGTTTATAAAAGACCTCTAATATACTGCTTAAAGTAGCTAAATCTGCCTATTCTTAGGCAGTGGGAATAGCATCCTTTAATATAGCTATATTAGACGCCCTATTTAAAAGAATAATAGCTTCTTTTAATTCTAGGGCAGTATGAATTATCTTATAAGTTGAATTCCACTGTGTTTCATTAGCTATAAATATAAAGGGATTAGTATTAGTATAATATAGTAAATAAGATAAAAGAAAGTAGCTTACATAGAGGAATTCTTGTAATATTGCAATTCTTAGCAATATAACCTTCTTTTTTTGCCTTTTGTAAAGACTTTAACTAAAGTTTATATAATCCTTGGTTATTCTTAATAATAATAGCAAGCCTTTTAACTTTACCTACTAAACCTATAGAAGTATTAGTATAAATAATTATAATAAATTATAATAAATTACTTACTATTTGCTAAGGATTTAAATTCTTTAAAATCATTTCTCTCCTTAATAGAAGAAATATCCTCTGTAGAATAGTAAAGATATTCACTATTCCTAAAGGAATTTAAGTCTTCTTTTAAAGAGGTTAATCTTAAGAATTTAGTTATAATATCCTTTGCAATAATATTAAAAACATGTGCAACACATCGGATATTATATAGTTTATAAATAATACTATTCTAATTCTTATTAATATAAGAACTTATAAAGGTATTATTATTTAACCTATTATCCCTAGTAAAACTATTAAAAGGTTACTTACTAATCCTAATATAATATATAAGATAAATAACTTACCTAAGGATATATTTAGGCTCTAAAGTATAATCTTTAATAAGATTATCAAAGCATTAATAAATATAAGCCCTAGTATAAGAATTTAATAGATATTCAAAGCCTAGAAGTTATAATATTAATAATAATTATAATAATAATTAGAAAAGGAAAAGGAAAAAAAGAACATTACCTATAAGCTTATATTCTAGCTTAAAAGTAAGGCTAATCTAACTAACTATAACTCCTAAGTAAGACTTAGAATTTATAGATATCTAAATATCTAACTAAATAGATATTAGACCTTGATATTATAACTAATGTTAGATTTACTAAATAATCTAATGCTTTAAGGAATTATACATAGAATTAATTCTATATGTAATTATTTAATGGTTTAGTAAGGAAGCTAGATTATTATTTCTAATATTATTAGCTTTTATTTCTTATTAAAATTAAAGAAATACTTACCTAGAATAATATTCTAGTAATTCCTTAAAAGATTTACTATTTATAATAGTAAAAGAGATATTATTTTCTAGTATAAACTTAATAACTAGAGTAACAGCCTTTTTAGATAAAAATTCCTTAATAATAGTATTATTTTAAGGCCTTTTTATTAAAAAATAAGAAGTTAAAGAGGCTTATATATTAGGTAGTAAATCTTATTAGATTTCAGGTACTAAGAAATAGTTAGTAAAAGGAAATAATAGTAAATAATAGTAAATAAATACTTACAAGAAACCTTAAAGGGTTTTTTTTCTTCTAATTTAGAAGTAGCAATCTTAGAATACTTAGCTTTATAATAGCTAATACTATTAGAAGCTTAAAATCATTTAGCTTTATATTTAAAGCTATAAGAGTAGCTATTTTATATACAAAAGCATATAACTTCTCTCTCTTTATTATATTTAATTTTAGATAACTAAAAATTAAATAAATTATAAGTAAAGATATATGCTTTAGAAGCAAACTCATAGCTAGGTTAATTTTCAGGGGTTTTTTCATATAATCCTAGAAGTCTTCTAGCTTTAACTTGGCTAGAAGACTCAGAATTATTATCCAAAATATAAGAGAAAGAGTCTAGATTAAATTCAGATATTTTTTTTCTTAGTGTTCTAATTTTCCTGAATTTTTCTGATTTTTCTGATTTTTGTTTTTTTAGGGGGTTTTAGGTTATTTTAAAAAGCAAAAAGATTATAAAAATAAGGGTAAACACTATATAGCTAGCCTAACTATATAAAAGGTTTTGTAGATATTTATTTTAATTTACTAAAGTAAAAAGAAAGAGAAAAGAAAGAAAAAAAAGAGAAAGTAAGGGAATACCCCTCTTTTAAAAATTTTTTCGCTTGCGTAAGCAAGTGGGTCACATCACGCAATTAACTAAACTAGCCATTTAGATACATAAGGACCCACAAAAGACCCACCGAGACCCACTTTTTTATTATTACTTTAAAAAATCTAAATAGTACACCCCTAGTAATTAAATCTACTAATTCTAGCTAATTTATAGCTTTTTTACTAATTTTACTAAGAAATAATTAACTTTTATTATTAAAAAATTCATTTCTATATATAAAAGTATTACTTTTAAGTATATCTAATGCTTAATAATTATCTTAAGCTTAAAATACTATATATTTCTTAGATTATATAATATAAGAATAAATATTAATTTATTACATTTAAATAGTATACTTTAAATATTAAAATATATATATATATATATAATAAGTATTATATTTAAAGCTTTTATAAGAAGTAAAAATTTTCTTATATTATATAACTAATATTATATTACTAGTTATTTTATTTTACTAATATAATAAAAATCTTTACTTATTAAGTATTAGATTATAAGGAATAATTTTAAAAAAGAAAAAAATAAGATTTATAAAAAGTATAAAAATAAGATATAAATTCTAATAAATTAGCTATAGTCCTTAACCTTATTTATATTATAAAATATAATTTAAGCTATTTTAAATACTTTATATAATATTCTAGTATAATTATTTCTATTTATAATCTATTATTTAGTATTATTTCTAAAGGGATATATAGGGTAAAATTAAATAAAAAAGCACTTAAAGTAAATAAATAAATATTAATTCTATAAAAAAGATTTATATATAGTATAATAGCTTAAAGTATATAGAAAAAATTAAGAATCTTAAAAAACATAATTATAGTATTCTATATACCCTATATCTTAATCTATAGCTAAAGCTATTAAAATAGTAAAAGTTTAAAAATTTATAACTAAATAACTAAATTATAATAAAAAGAAAGCCTAATATTAAGCTTATTAAGAAGATTCTAAGAAATATTATAAAATAATATAAATCCCCACTTTTTTTACTAATACTACATTTATAGTATTTGTAGTGTAGTGTAGTATATACTACACTACACTACATACTACATCACCCTAAAATCTACTACACTACATACTACAACGAAGGTCAAAATACTACAAATACTACACTACATGCAAAGCTCTGCTTACTTTATATATATTACATTACCCCTAATAGTAGCTTTTATAAGTAAACTTAGTATAACTTATAACCTGTTAAATCCGTTAGCCCCTCTGATGGAATCGACTATCTATCGTGCAAAGCCAGCACGTAACACCTAGTAGTAGGTTTTCTAGATTTAACTCTATTAACTAATTAGGGGGTTTAATATCCTAAGTAGTAGTATTAGTTTTAAAATAGTTTTTAATTCCCTTTTCTTTATTATTTTTATCTTTTCCTATACTTTTCCTAGTTCTTATAGTAGTAATATTATAAGCTAGACTAAGAGTATCTTAAAATAGCCTTTCTAATACCTTACTACTTATTAATCTATTAGGTTTATTAAGTAAATCTCTAGTTTTAGCTTTTTAGATATAGAATTTAACTTAATTCTAGGTATAATATATAGCTTATAACTTTACTAAATTCTAATAAATAAGTAAGTTTTAATATATTAGCTATTCCTATTTTTCTATTACTTTATTATTAAATTTATATCTTTTAAGTTTATTTAAATTCTCTTAATTATTAATCCTAATAAGTTTCTATTTTTAATAATTAAAATCTAGATTTATACTATTAAAAGTATAAAACTAGTAAATAATATATAGTTTATTTTTAAAGAGTAAGAAAATACTCTAAGGATTAGTATATTACTATTATAAATAGTTAGTTTTAGATATATAGGTTATTTCTAGGCTTCTAGAAGGGTATAATAAAAAAATCTCTAATTACTACTACTTATTATATACTAGCTTTATATAATAAATAGTTAAATCTATTAGAGAGGCTAATAGATTTAATAGGTTATAAGTTATACTAAGTTTACTTATAAAAGCTACTATTAGGGGTAATATAATATATATAAAGTAAGTTAAATTCCTAAACTAAAATGTTAAATCTAGCTTTTATATAGCAGCCTCTATAGACTGCACGTGTTCTGCCACGTAACACTCCTAGTACTCTTTTATTATAGTAAAGAGCTAATTACCTTTAAGTAATTATATTAGAAAGTTAGATTATACCTTAGAAATAATACCCTTAAGATTAAATATAATAATATATAAATAATTTATCTTCTTAAAAAGGAATTTATTAAGCTTATAACCTAATTATACTATATAAATATTTATTATTACTAGCTTTAGTAAGAGGTTATAAAGGGAACTTTAATATAATTTAGAAAGCTACTAAAGAGATAATTACTAATAGTCTTATAAAGCTACTAATAAGAAAGGCTTTTATAGACTTTAGAGATACTCTAGGTTTTATATAATTACTAGATTAAATACTTAGATCTAACCTAAAAAAGTAAGAATTCCTTAATAATTCTATTATTACTAATAATAATTAGATAGATTATAGGAAGCCTTAATTATAAGCTTCTTAGGGAAGTATATTATACTTTATTATAAGTATTTAACTATATATAAATAACTTAAATACTAGGACTTACTTACCTAGTTATTTTCTAGACTTTTAGTAAATATATAGTATATTTTATATAGATAGATTACACTCCTTATAGTATAGGTACTTAGGTATTTAAACTATAGTCTACGCTCTCTTATAGGGTGGGAAAACTTAATCCATTCCTTTACTTCTAACCCTAGCTGCGCGGTCCAACAGTTGGCATGAGGGACAGACCGAGCAGTCGTGCCTGGCAACAACGAAAGTCGCCTGCCTTTATTAAGCCACTGACACTTTCTCCCGTCACATGTGCCATCCCCCCTCCCTTTCTTCTCCCCGTCACCGTAGCCGCATCTCTCGCCGGTTTTCTTTTTTTTTTTTCGACCCCTCGCCCCCCAGACTGATCTTGGAACACGCTGCTTTTTGACTTTTTGCCCTGCATACCACCCTGGCTGCTGGTTCTGTCCCCTTGTCTCTCGTCGAGCCAACGACCAACCCGCAAATTGCATCACTGCCACGGCCCTTTCCTCCGACCCCTGATTTGGCATCTGGTGCCCATTTCCCTTTTCAGTCACACGAACCCGACGGGTGGGATTTAGCTCTGATTCTGACATGAAGCAAGGTTGATATTAATTGCTGCCGCTGCCACCATCGTTGCTCTCCACTTCGCCTCTTGCTTCCCCATCCCCTTGGAAAACACCTAGACTGCCAGCCCATCGTGGCGCCCATCCGCAAGGGCCAAAGGAAAACAAAAAAGAAAGAGAAAATCTCAGAATAAACCTACTTTGACTGGACTGAAAAAAGAACCACACCCCCAGCTAAATGCCGATGGTTCAGAGGTGACCAGAGACCTTTACCAAGAATTGGAGTCCAGACATCACGGGTTGATATCCCAACACAGATTTTATTTCCATTGAGCTGCACCTTGTATCATATTCGTCCGACGTGACGCATTGCTGGACGACACGACCAATTGATCCCTCGCGAACGACTGACAATCTATCCCTGGGCCAACCGCGACTTTTATAGCTGCGCAGTCATCACCTTTATGAGGAGTCTTCAAATGAGATACCGTCGGTCGATGTGACCTATATTTGGCCTTGCTTTCCGTGCCGTATAATTTGTTTTCGGTTGTCTCCGCCCGTATAAATTTCTCTCTTCCAAACAGACAATGGATCATCAGCCTCCGTCCGAAAGTGGCAATTCGCCTGCAGACGCTTCTATCGTACAACGTCGCCACTATGCTGAATACACTCGCTCCGTACTCGGCATACCTGCGTTACTAGAAGCGACGAGTGGAAGCGCACAGATTTCTGACAATGGCGCCCAACATCGGAATGAGACAAACACAACAGGAAAGCTTTCCGACGACACTGGGGTTGCACAGACTCACCGTTTGAGCGACAGCAACCCGTCCAACCTTAACCACGAAGCCAAGCAGCCCAAGGAGACTCAGACCGAAACCCAATTCGCCATGGCAGTTGGTGGCGCTGCCAGACAGGATAATCACGATACGTCGCCCATGTCACCACCAGCAGAGCCTCCTGTCGTGTCAAGCTTGACCAATACGCCCGCCACCCAACCTCTCCCTTCCATCTCAACCGTTCCTACAGAACAAAACCCGGTCAAGGAAGATCCTGCTCATTCTGATTCTGCGAACGTTTCCATAGCGAATATTCCAACCTCCGAACAACAACCCGAGGATATTGACGGAGGTCATGAGCAGGATCAGGAATATCCAGAGAACGACAGAAAAAGCGAAGGGGACGAACGCCATCCCAATCCAACAAGTCTTAGCGAGTTGCTTCTTCAGCATGATGATAGACGAGAATTGGTGCTTTCTTCGCCACTTACCCACCCGAATGGAGTATCAATGTTCCCCAACTTGTCGACGCCCGAGCAGGAACAATTAGCCCACGAGGCTCTTACGCAAGCCGAAGATTCCATCGTTGCAGACAACAGCCAAGACATTGGTTACGAATCTGACGCAGGGTACGATAGCGATGGTTTTAGCTCAGGCAGCACATCGGCGGAGTCATCGGTGCGCGACTACATGTTTGAAAACGGGCGGCGATACCATCGTTTCAGAGAAGGGCACTATAATTTCCCAAACGAAGATGTAGAGCAAGAAAGAGAAGACATGAAACATGCCATGGTTAAATTGCTCTGCAGTCAAAAATTACACTTTGCCCCAATTGGCGACAATCCTCAAGAAGTCCTGGACATTGGAACCGGAACCGGAATATGGGCTATTGAAAGTATGTCTGCTGCTGTTGGCAGACTCGTGTAGATTATTGTGCTGACTTGTCTGTACAGTGGGCGACCAACTTCCCAGCGCACACATCCTGGGCATTGATTTGTCTCCGATTCAACCGGACTGGCTACCGCCCAATGTCAGATTTATGGTGGACGATGTTGAGTCACCGTGGCTATACCCACGCAACCACTTCGACTATATTCACTCTCGCCACACCGTGATGGCTATTAAGGATTGGGATCGATTGTACCGAAGGGCATTTGAGTGAGTACACGGGCTTCATATTCTAGAAATGGCCGCTAACAAGCTCCAACAGGCATCTCAAACGGGGCGCATGGATGGAGATGCAGGAGATCCACCACAGACCTCGCAGTGCCTCGATTGAAGGCATCGTGCCTCCGGATCATCCAGTCGCCAAATTTTGGACGCTTGTCACTGAAGGCTTAGCTGCACTAGGCGTCGATCTCGACATTTCGTCCGGTGGAGTCCTAGCCAGCAAAATGCAGGAGGCCGGCTTCAGAAACGTCACGGAGCGAGTCTTTCACGTTCCCATTGGGACCTGGCCAAAAAACAAGGTCCTCAAGACGGTGGGCTTGTACTGGCGGACTATCCTCCTTGATGGCCTTCAAGCTATTGCTATGGGGCCACTTACTCGCGGCCTTCGGTGGAATCGTGAGCAAGTAGAGATGCTGCTCATGGAAGTGAGGCAGGCCTATCATGACAATAATGCTCTCATGTACATGCCTTTGCATGTGATTTACGCGCAGAAGCCAACGACAGCATACTAGTGGATCTTTTGTCGGAAGAAACATGAATCGATACCCCCTCCTCGACAGACGCTTCCATGTACCAACATTTCATGCTTTTCTTCACCTTGATAGACGGGTCGTCTGCGTTGTAATGTAACAAATTTGGGGGCTCTATAGTATGCAAGATAATTTACGAAGCAAAACCTTCAAACCACACGCTGTGTTACTCATCTTGGTCGTCTATTTCCATTCTCCCTTCAAGATCACATGAGATGAATCCAATGACGCATTGATGATTTGGCCCCCTTCCCCAAACATACGACGAATTCAACAATCGGGACCATGGCATTGGAGAGCCCAATTCGCATACATGCCACGGAGTAAAGTCAATAAACTTTCCGATTGTGCATACGTACAGGTCCGCCAAGCAACCCCTCGACATTATTATGCATCCATCATCCACGCAGGTCCTGGGCCATTGATGCCGGCAAGGGTTAAGTTCTCCCAATTAATTTACTTTAGTCCTCACCGCTAGTGAGTCCGGGCACAAACTGGTCTCGAAGCAAGCCACCACTGCACCACGGCTTTGTACCCCGATCCTGGTCCGGGAATTACATGCATATGTGAAATGGTAGCAAATGCGCTTGCTGCTTCTGACGGCACATGGAGCAGGGAAGCTGGATGGGACGGCAGGTGCCTATCTCGCAAGAGAAGACAAACAAGGAAAAAGAGAAGAAAAGAGAAGAAAAGAGAAGAGTCTCACTCGGGTTTGTTGCCGAGCTAGGCGAGTGCTTGCAAGTGTCACTGCTACTGACTGATTCCCGGGGCGGAGAGTGACGGCCCGTCGTTTTGCAGACGGGCAGAGTACGGTTACGGTGGCACCTTGGAGTGCTGGATGGGGCTTGCTTTTACATGTATATACGGAGAGTATGATGGGCTAAATGGCAGGCTAATAAGCGAGCAGATAGATGCATATGATGTATCGGGTTTTTTCGTGCGTGCATCCACCTTGGATTATACAAAATTGACCAACCTGGGCCAGAGCAGACTTCCAAGCTCAATCGCATGGAACGGACCACATGATCAGGAGGGGATGTTCATGAACCTGTCTGTGGCTTCTCCGTGTCATGGGAAGACGATGTGTCTGGCATTCAAAAAAACTCGGTACAACCCGTCCACCTGCCCGATTCGTTCATGCGTCTCGTGATCGAGTGGTTGACCGGAAAAGTGCCACCGCGGATAACAAGCCACCCACCCGATGAAGGAAAACGGACGAGAATGCTGTAGCAATGCTGTAGCAATGCTGTGTATGTAGCAAGCCGTTTTCAGGTCTCTTTTTTTTTTTTTTTTTTTCTTCCCCCTCCCTCGCAGACTACTATACCAAGGCCAGCCCCCTCCCTACCCAGACGCCCGGATACCAGGTACCTAGCAAACAGGCTAGCTGCGCTCTCCGCGCTGCGTACTGCATCACTGCATCACTGCTCACTGCATGCGTCACTGCATCCGAGCTAGCGGCACCTGGGACTTTTAGCACCCACCCATCTCAGAAAGAAAACAAGGGCGAACTGGCAGTCGACAAGGGGCTGGGCGTTTTCAATGAATTTACTTTTTATGAGTTAGATGCGCCATCCTTCGGAATAAGGCCCGTCCTCCGGAGTGAGTGAGTGAGTGAGTGAGTGAGTGAGTGAGTGTGTGCATGCGCGCTCACGTCTTTGGGGAGTGACGGTTATTAAATCCTCGTCGCGTCCCTACCTTGGGCCGGGAACATGGTTCACCCTTGTTGTGTTCTTCTTGCGAAAGAGATCGTACTGGGTGTCGCCCAAAGTCACTGAGCAATATCGACATCTGTGAAAACCAAACCCGAGGAGAGTTTACAGGACGCCGATTTCGGAAGAATTGACCCGAGTCAGGCAGGAAGCGCATTTGTCCGCGTTTTGGGAAGGAAGCACATCGCTCACACCTGCTCTTGCTCTGTACTGGAGGAGGAAGGGACGAACACGAACGAACTCAACTGAACACGACCGAACACGACCAAACACGACGTCGCCCGGGAAAACTGAGAACCGAGTGATTGTCAGTATCAGTGCATGGTGAGTTGCGCAGCATTTTGTCCCTTCCACGCACACTTTTACGAACCGCAAGAAGTCGTTTGGCCATTCCAGATGCATCACCGATGCTCACCAATGCTACCACGTCGTTCCTGAGCGCTTCCCCTTCACCCCCTTCACCCCCTTCTCTCGAAGTGATATCGCGCTTTTTGTCTGCCAATTCTGGATTCCCTCCGAGGACTGGTCCCACGTGGAGAACCGCCTGGTTGGGTTACACCAACTCTATCCCCCTCCCTCTCTTGTTCAACCCGGTCGAATGAGCACGACGACAACAGTAGTCAACAGGGGGCAACTTTCCGACCCGACAGATTGGATCAGCCGCAACGTTTCGGTCAGGCCCAGCCAGTGCAACTGGAGCACTCCCGGGTTGACGGGTGCCCTGTGGCTCTCTTCCTGTGCTCCCAGATGGACACCTACGAGACGAATCGCTTGGCGGCAACTTTGCTGTGCTGATTGATGGCAAATGGAAGAGGTAGGCCCTCGAGAACAGGCCTATGGTTCCCAGTGGTCCAGTGTGGGATTTTTCCTGGTACGACCGACGGGACATGTAGTATTCTGTGCGGATTATGACACAGCCGACAACAGCAGCAATGGTGGGCCGATATGCTCCATGAATCTGATGACTGCCTTCTCCTTGCATACACGCTTGTTGTTGGCCGTGTGCTTGGAATCTTGTGCGCATCCTGCAAATCAAGCGACCACCGGGAATGGGGAGCGTCCATCTGCTCAAACCATAATAATGAAAGAGACATGCCACCACTGCTCTCGCTTCGCGCAATCCCACCCTGCCGGCGGGGATAGCCTGTGAGGTCTGGCTGATAACGCAAATGGGGCCTGCCACTCTTGCATGTCCTGCGGTTCTGTATACTGTGCAGAGCCTTATATTCTCTTGCTAACTAACCCTTGTCCCGAACCAGGCTTTTTACCCGCCAGTGGTCGAACTCGTCCGTGCATGTAATACTAATACGAAGCAATGGGGAAGTTCAAGGTTCCCTCGTGGCTGCAAACGCCTTCGACTGGGCCCGGCCTAGACGCGGATGCAGATAAAAAGAAGAAGAACAGACGATCCTTCTCGGCACTTTCGCAGCATCTTCGAACAAGGCAGGAAGCAGTTGCACCATCGTCAGCCACAACCAACACTGATGGTGAGCCAGGTCTGCAGGGCGAGGTCTCGCGCTTAGTAGCTCTGGCGAAGAAGATTTCTGCAGAAGCAGAGAGATTAGAGGCATATCTGAGAGAAAACGGTTCTCCGCAGCCGGGGTTCGGGGTCGATGCGCCCGGTGACTTCCCCAATTTACCAACGGATATTCAGCAGAGCCGCCAGGAGATTGTATACGCCACGCATGAATTAGGAAGCTTGGTCCGAGGACCCCGAGAAAGTGTACGCTGGGGGGTCTGGAGTGTATGTTGCGCCCCTTCCAGGACTGATCATGATAATTGTGGATGAACTGAAACCTCTCATGTCTAGTTTCTGGATACGCTCAGCCTTCAGATTATCCATCACTATGGCATCGGTAAGCCTCGAATCGAAAAGAATGCCAAATAGTATGCTGACTGAGATCAGCCAACCTTGTGCCCATTGACAATCCCATCCCCCTTTCAGAATTGCAGACGAAAAGCACTCTGGATTCGACGAATCTTGCGCGAGCCTTGCGCCATGCGATGACAAATCATATCTTTTGTGAACCTGAGCCGGGCTTGATTGCTCATACCGCAGCGTCGCGTCTACTGGCAGAGGATCAAGCATTGCACGACTGGGTCGGGTTCAACTCCGAAGATATATTTCCAGCGGCCGCAAATGTGCTCAAATCACTCAAGACGCACCCCGAGGCCACATCCCTCACAACCACTGGCTTCAACTTCGCGTTCGATACCGTCGATAAGGAGCCGATGTTTGTGACATTCGGAAGAGATCCAGCCCGAGCGAAGAGAATGGGCGGGGCCATGGCAAGTCTAACAGGTGGCGAAGGGTACGAGGTCAGCCACTTCGTCAACAACTACGACTTTTCAGATGTGGACAAAGAAGGCGGTACTTTTGTTGACATTGGTGGAAGCCATGGATTTGTGTGCGTTGACCTGGCCAAGAAATGGAAGAATATGAAATTTATAGTTCAGGATCTACCGAAAACTGTGGCCAGTGCACCGAAACCCATTTGCGATGACCCGTCGGTTGCCGAACGTGTTCAACTGGAAGCACATGACTTTTTCAAAGAGCAGCCTGTGAAGGGTGCGGATGGTATGCCCGCAACCCCCCGTCCCCGCAATTCCCTTCAAATCAAGACGTTAACTGCGCACCTAGTTTACTTCTTCCGATGGATCATCCATAATTACTCTACCCCTTACGCCGTCAAACTTCTCAAGAATCTTGTACCAGCCATGAAGCCCGGAGCTCGCGTCGTCATCAACGACCACTGCTTGCGTGAGCCTGGTTCAGAGAATCCGTGGGACGAGAAGCTTATGAGAGGCATGGATATGGTTATGCTGACCTTGCTCAACGCACAAGAGCGTGAGGAGGATGAGTTCAAGGAACTATTCAGGGCAGCAGACGAGCGCTTCGTATTCAAGGTGAGGGCCAAACATCAGAGACCGTTCTCGAGCTCATCTAGCTAACCACGGTGATAGGGAGTTACGAGAAGTCCGGGGTGCAGGATGAGTGTCGTGGAAGCCATCTGGGAGCCAAGTCCTGAGGGGAATGGAATGGTTGAGGAGGCCGAGTGATGGCAACAAATGCGTGAAAGAAAGGGTTTTGTACTGGAACAAACAAATGTGCAATTCCATTAGTGAAATGGTAGTTAATAAGAAGCATGCTTGTGAATGACGCGTCTGCGAAACTGTTGGTGATGTCTCTGACGTCTACGGGGCATGGGTAGAGGAGATCAAGTTCAACCAACGATTTGGAAAGCCATTACACAAAACGATTATAGATTACCATATTGCACATTTGAGTATCAAACATCCAGCGTAATTGGTTTAGTGGTAAAATTCTCCGTTGCCATCCGAGCAGCGTCGGGGAGCCCTGGGTTCGATTCCCAGATTACGCAATACTGTGGTTGATATTTTTGCCTTGTTCACTTCCGTGATGACAACTGGCTGCTGTCCTTTTAAGAAATGTATAGGCGAAACGAGATTTTTTTGCACCCGAATTTTTATAAGGATATGGTTGACATTTTTGCTAGTTATCTGATAAGCTAATACAATGATGGCCTTCTTTCGTTTGCTTTCACTATCTCGAATCTTTTCATCCTTATTGCCACGCACTTTGTTTTCGTCCACTCATTTCTCTGCCTTACATCCACACGACATAATTCTGTTGGTCTTTTTTCTTTCTTTCCCTTTTCCACGCACATACATTTTTTCAACAAGTAACATAAACAATGTCTTTTTCTCCATTTCCCTCATGACTTGACGTAACCATATCCTCCTCGGTCTGCGATGGTGCTCGCCATCTGACTAATGGTGTCATTGCTCAGAACTTCAAAAACGGATACCTCCACTGTGCAATTGCCGAGGACCCAGTTTCGCACCCCTACTGCAACCAGGGAGTCCACGCCGTAGGTGTTGGGGGGCCTGTTCACGTCCACTTCTTCCGGTAACATGCTCATGGCTTTGGCGAGCATGTTTGCGAGCCCGTTGCGCACCAGGGCCGCGGCGGCTTCTGCTGATGGGGCGCGCGCGAGAGCCGTCTTCAGGTCGATTGCTCGTCCGTCCGCGCCCGAAGAGGTCAGGTCCGGGGGCGGCATGTCGATGAGGTTCAGGTAGGCGTAGAGCGCGGTGCGTGACCAATACGGATCGGCGGGCTTGTTCTGTCGCAAGAGGCCGCCCGTACCTACGCCAAGGATGACCTGGGCTGGGGTGGTGGTTCGCAAGGGGCCCATTTCCATCGTGATGGCGTGCTTGACAACGGTGAGGAAGTCGTCGTGACGGATACCGTAGAACCCATTCGCGCGGAGCTTGTCGAGAACCTCTTCGTCTCCCGTCAGCATTCCTGCCCCCAATACGGGACCGAGATCAATGGACACGGCGTGTTTGCCCTGGAGGCGGCAGTGGTGTGCGAGAGCGTCTTGGAAACTGTTGCCGGCGGCGTAGTTTGCCTGACCGCGGTTGCCAATGACGCCGGCGGAACTGGCGAGGAAGACGTAAAAGGGGCTGTCGATGCCACCTGGCATGGCTTTGACGAGATTCCAGGAGCCAATCACTTTGGGCTCGATGGCCGCAGTCCAGGACTGATGCGTCATGTTATCGAACATGCCGTCGCGGATGACGGCAGCACACTGAAAGACACCTCGAATGGGGGGCATTTCACGCGAGATCCTGTCCTTGATGATTGTTCTGAGAGCCGTCTCATCGCATATGTCGACACTATAGGCTTTGGCGTCAACCCCTCGCCCTTGGAGATCTTTGATGAAGGACTGGGAAGAAGCTGATGATGCACCGGCTCGCGATACGAAAGCAAGGTTATTCGCGCCGTGGGTTACGAGAAGCTCAGATACGCTTCTACCGAGGCCGCCAAGACCACCAGCCAAAAGATAGGTTCCATCAGGATCGATGGCATCATCAAGAGATTTGGATATTTCCTTGCAAACAACAGGAACGATCCCTTTATTTCCTGGGGCCGCCGAAATTGTACAGAGTCCGTGAAATGGTGCTTTCTGAACATGTCTGAGTGCATCGCCAAGAGTGTCAACCCCAAAGCTGGTGATATCTGAGGGAGAAATCGTGTCCCTCCGCTTTTTGTCGGAGAGGAATTGAGATGCAGCCTCCATTAGTTCTGCGACGAAAGCCTCGTCATCTCGGAGAAGTTGTCGAATGTCAAAGTTGACGACCGTCACGCAGCTGCTTCCCATGTTGATGTTGTGGCCGCCAGAATGTGCAGTCTCGCTCGTCAGTTGAACAATAATACCACCTGTCTGCGTTAGTAACGTGTTTTGACAAGGGCTTTGTCCATTTGCGACTTACCTCGTTTCACACATTTCGTGTTCGTGGCGGCATTGCCTGGGGTAGTGTCGTAAATTACATCCACGCCTTTGCCGCCAGATGCATTCAGAATATCATGAACAAAATCGTTGCTTTCAGCGTTGAGGATCGACCCAGCAGACACTTTATGCTTCTCCAAAGTTCGACGCTGCTCGTTACAATCTTCTCCAGTCACAGATGCCAGTATGTTGACACCAATCAATTTGGCAATCTGGATCGCTGCAAGACCATGCGCGCTGGCGCCGCCGCAAATCAAAACAGTCTTACCCGGCTTCGCCCGGCCCATGTGAACTAAAGCATAGTAGGCACTGGTGATCAAGCTAGGAAAAGATGCGGAGCCCTTTGGCCGCTGCACGAGGTGACTCTTGACTCGAATGGTGCTCTTGATGGAGCCGCCGGACACGAGAGCAACAACTTCATCTCCGGGGACGAAGGTGGTTACTTTTGAGCCAACCGCCTTGACAATTCCTCTCACGTCCATGCCCATGGCAGACTCTACACCATGACCGAGAAGCGTCTCCACATCTTGAAATGTGAGCACTGTTTCGGCAAACTTGATGTCAATGTCATTGGGCTTTATTTCTGGTAGATGAAACTCGGCGTACTGCCAGGAATCGTCTGACAGACCTGACTTGAGTAAGGTGAGCTTCATCTCGGGCTCGATTTCGCAAAGGGGCGAGTCCGCGTGGAACGATCGGTTCTTTATGATGCGTGGCGAGCATCCCTCGATGATCTGATTCAGTGACTTGATGGGTTTCAGTCGAGGGACGAAGATTTTTCCATTTGCCTCGGCATATTCCGTCTCAATGTAACTCGCTGCGCCACCCTCTTCACAAAATGTCCGAGAAAAAACTGCCATAATGTTGTCGGTGATACCCGAGTCGGCAAGCCCTGATTCAATGTCCAGATCGAATGTTACGATGGATCTTCTTGGATCCTCTGACATGAGGACTCTCGAAAGACCAATGACCATGGAGCCTTGGAGGCTAGTTGGCTTCATGTGCGAACCTCGCGTTATCCAGACCACGCCCTTTGCTGATCTTTGAACGGTTTTGAATAAGTTGAAATGCTCCTCGTCCCAGCGCAGAATGGATGATTGATGTTTCTGAGACGGATAGACGTCGAGCAAAGATATCACGACTGACTCACTGAAGAGGAAAGCGTGCTTGAGTATCTCATCTGAAGTGAGAGCTGCCACACTGTATCTCTCCCCATCACCAGTGACGAAGTCTCTGACAGACTGCACAAAGGCCAAGATATCATCATTGACCGCCTCGGGTGTGAGTATGATGATCTTGGGCGGCGCTGCCTTGACAATTGCAGCACGCTTGTGCATGGTCATGTTCGTGGCAATGTGTTCCCGAGCGTTGTCCTGGTGCTGGGCTCCATTCGCCTCATTGTGGTCATTCATACCCGAATGAGACGTCGACTTTGAGGGTTCGTACCGTATCAGGATGCCCCCAGCTTTGAGATGGTCTTGAAGTTCGTCGGAACGCAACTCTGTGTCTCCATGACAGATGATCAAATGATAGTCGGAGACAATTTCAGTCACTGTGTTCTTGCATTCGACGAAAGGCTCCATTCGACTGCCTCTTATAAATGACGAAAGCTCTGACGAGACGCCCGATTCGGGAGACGCAACAAGAGTAAATCTAGAAAGACGGGGTGTGTCCTCTTCGGTCGACGCAAGTTGCTCCAAGATCTTGACTGCAGCCTTCAAAGACCCGCCAACCTGCAAAATGGACAGCCCCGGATACTTGTGGGCAAGCAGGTCCAGCAGTTGCACTGTATCGGAAACCGAGGTGAAAGTGACGTCTTCCCTCCATTCTATTTCAGTAGACAGATTTCGAAAGTTGGGGAGAAAGGCCCCAGGGTCGGCGGCAGAGGAGGTATTGAGAGCAGTCAAATGTAGGCCCTCGATGATGACATGTGGTTCCATAGAATCAGCTGCACTCATGACAACCTTGGCGCGAGCGTCTTGAAGACCAACTTTGCTGGCGGTGGCATAGCCAGAGAAAATCTGCGGTCCATCTTGGTTGACCGCTGCAGAAATGAACACACTCTTGAAGAATGTGGGGACCATTGGGGTTGTCTCGATGGCAAAAAGAGAATGAAACATGGAGTCCAGCGTGGCAGGGTGGATGATGTGAGGATACTCGAATTTCGAGGGCATCTTGGACTTGGTGTCAGGAACAGAAACTTTGTATGAACAAGCTCCGTCACCTTGGGTTAGATCAAACATGTTTTGGAAGGTTGGGCCATAGTTCATTCCAATCGTGTCCAAGAGCTCATAGAGTTGTCGAGTGTTGACGGTCTTCTTGCAGATACCAGTCAACTCTTCTCGCTCAGTCTCGTAAGCACGCAAAGATTTGACAGCATCGCCGACTGAATGTCTGAACTGGAGAAACCCGCTTGCATGCTGTTCCCAAGGGCCATCCAGCTGCTTGGAATAGATGGAAAACTCATGAGTACCCTCCGAGTTCACCTTGATATTCAAAGCCACTTCAAGACCGTGAGGTGTATTGGGAACAATCATTGCCTTTGCGATGTTCATATCGGTAATCTGATAGCCTATGAAGCCGACCGACTGTGGCTTGATCTGTTTAGCACCCTCGAGCGCCATTGAGATCATCCCTGCAGCAGGATAGACAATTGTCTTCTGTACTTGATGGTCCTGGATCCATGGGTTCTCCGAGATGCGAAGAAACCCACGCCAACGTGGCTCAAAAGGGATCGAGTCTGCCGTGAGAGAGCCGATGAGATCCTGTCGTGGATATTCTCGCTGTCTGTTGGCAACACTGAGATGTGACTCGTGCCAATAGGACACGGTATGATTCCACGGATATGGAGGCAAATCAGACAGGCACTTTGGCATTGCAGCGTGCCCGCGAGTGACAACTTGCTTCAGATTTACCGGGACGCCTTTGACCCACAACTCCCCAACCACGGAGAGAAGTCTTGAAATGCCATTCCCTTTGGGCTGCATGACGGAGTAGTATGCAGGGTGCGTGGCCTCGCCGAGTATGGACGACATGATTTCCGCTGTAGGTGATCGTAGACCTCCACGTGGACTGAGCTCAAGTATGATGTCTGGCCGCTTACCAGCAGGCAAACTCATCATTTCGGACATGGCGGCCACGTACTGCACCGGGCTGACCATGTTCTCTGTCCAGTACTGTGAACCAAGCTCTGCACCTGTGACCCTTTGGCCTGTGACCGAGGAGAACATGTTGATACCTGGCAGCAGATCTTGAGCTTGAATAGTCGCAAGAGAATCTCTATAGTCGTGTGCAACAAGACGCATATGGGAGGAGTGGTATGCTGTCTGAACATTGAGAATCCGATGAAAAACTTTCCTGCTTGCCAAGTCTTCCGCAATAGCCACGATAGACTCAACTCGCCCAGAAACGGTGACTGATCGCGGGCTATTGACACAAGCAACCTCTGCTGACAGACTGCCGGACTCCAGATAACTTGTCATATCGGACAGCGACATTCCAACTGCCATCATCGCGCCCCTGAGTTTCGGTGCTCGGAATGGGATGCTAATAGCAGCCATACCACGAAAGTATGCGATTTCCCAGGCAGCAAAGCGTGAAATGCCACCTCCTGCATATGCAGCGGCAATTTCACCAGACGAATGTCCGACAACATGCTGAGGATCCATGCCGAAGGAATGGAAAAGATCAACAAGCGCAACCTGAATTGCAGTTGTTGCCGGTTGCGAGAGATGTGGATAAGATATTGCCGACTCAGAGCCATCTCTGAACATTTCGAGAAGTAGGTCGAACGGAGATTGAAGGACTTGCCTGATGTATACACTGGCTTCTTCTAGACTGTGTCTGAAGACATCAAAAGCCATCAGCTCCAGACCCATTTGTGCCCATTGCGTACCTTGTCCGGAGAAAATAAAGGCAATTCGTGGCTCGGCTTTGCGCAAGGAACGAACAACGTTGGTAGAGCCAGAGGTGTCGAGTTTTGCAGTCAGCTCAGACACCGATCTGGCAATGATGAAACCTTTCCATTCTAAAGCTGATCGGCGGCAGCAAAGGGTGTAAGAGTAATCTTTCAGTAGCTCCGTGGCACAAGCTTCTTGGCGTGTCTTGATATAACCAGAGTGAGAGCTCATGGTACGAATGACGCCGTTCTTCTCACTAGCAGAATAACAGAAGAGTTGATACTCATTCGTGGGCTTACCGGCCATCACATCTGTATCTCGCTGGCATGAAGAGCCATCCATGGAGTTATGATGAGCGATCAGCCCGCGAGACTGCAGATATTGAGGTGCTTCGTCAAGTATAACATGGGCGTTGGTTCCTCCAAAGCCAAAGCAATTGACGCTGACGCGACGAAGTCCAGGAATAGGCCAGTCCATGAGAGACAGGGGAACCTAGAGACGGAGTTAGGGGTAAGTTTTATCAAAGTTCAAGGTGAAATGTAATTACCTTGACTTTCCAATCCTCAAAATCTATGGTTGGATTCCCAGACTCAAAGTTGATGTTGGGTGGTATCTTGCCCTTTTCAAGTACAAGAACGCCTTTGATCATGCCAGCCACACCGGCTGCTCCTTCCAAGTGCCCGATATTGGGCTTGACTGAACCAACAAGCACAGGTTTCTGGGGAGATCGATCGGCCGCCAAAGTTTCGGAAATGGCCTTTAGTTCTCGCCAGTCTCCTGCTTGAGTTCCTGTGCCATGGCATTCAACGTATGCAGTTTGATCAAAGTCGAGCCCGGCGTTTGCGTAGACTGATCGAATGTTTGCTACTTGAGCTTCCTTGCTGGGGAGAGTGATTCCTTCTCTCAAGTCAGTAACGAAATGACCGTATTCTCTCGGGAGAAGAACCTACCAGTCGTCCGACCATCTTGATTGACCGAGCTCCCACGAATCACAGCTCGAATAGTGTCGTTGTCTCGAATGGCATCAGAAAGGCGCTTCATGATAACAACGCCAATTCCTTCACCTCGACCGTAACCGTTGGCTCGTGAATCAAAGGTGAAACACTTCCCATCTGGGCTGAGAAAGTTCAGAGCCGTCATTGGCATCATGGTGCTTGGTGTAAGAATCATGCCAGCCCCAGCAGCGATGGCCTGAATGTTTGTCAGATACAGAACAGAACCCTTTGTTTCTGTCGAAATGACTTACGATGGAGGACTCCTTGTTGCGAAGGCTCTGAGCTCCCAGGTGGACAGATACCAGGCTTCCACTGCAGCCAGTGTCAATGGTCATACTCGGTCCGTGCAAATCGAAAAAGTAAGATATTCGGTTTGCCATAATGGCGACTCCATTGCCAGTAGCAGCATACTGGGGAGCCCAGTCGGGATCCCTCAAGCAAATTTGCTCATAATCTTGGAGTAGTGTTAGCAGCGAACATTTCTTGGTGTTTTGGTGCGTTGTAAACGGTCATACCTTTAACAAACGACCCCACGTACACGCACGCGTCGGTACCACCAATGTCCTCTTTCCGTAGACCAGCTAATTGATGTGAGCGCTAATGTCCTGGAATAGGGCGTGAAGAGAAGCACAAACCATTTTCCAGCGCCTCGTAGGACACCTCGAGCAACATGCGTTGTTGAGGGTCAATGGCCTGCGCATCCTCTGACGTGACCGAGAAGAACTAAATACGATCAGTGGATAGTTTTCCTCAAGAAAGATTGAAAAACGGGCTCATCTTACTGGCGCGTCGAAAGCCGAAATATTCTCTTTGAGAAGATGAGCACCGCGAAAGGGGATCTGAGAAGCAGTTTGTATATCAGCATGATGGAAAATATGTTTGCGTAGAGGCAGAACCACTTACACTCCCTAGTCTGTCGCCGCTCGGATGAAAGTAACCATCAATGTTGACTCTTTCCTTGGGTATTTCGCACCATTGAGACTCTCCCTTCTCCAGGACACCCCACAGCTCTTCGGGATTTTTTGCATTACCTGGAAACCTGAGGCCCAATCCTATCACTGCGATGTCTTCCATCCTTTTTTTGTTGACTAGTCAACTACAGGAAATACCTGAAAGATAGAAGAAACACCAAATGTGATGGGGGAAGAGCGGTTAAACAGAAAGAAAACCTCATAAATCAAAAGAGAGGTGAGAGGGATATTTAAAAGAAGGAGAAGGGGCTTCTACTTGTTTGAAGACCAGTTGAGGTACTTCGTAGCGTACCGCTTGGGCCCAGGAAGCGCTTGTTGGCTGTGAATATCGACTCTGTTCACAACGAGGACGTTGGACAATTGCACAGGGATGGCCCATTTATTCTCATATCAACTTTCCTGTGAATGAGAGAAATAAGACGTGAAGTGAACAGAGGCAAAAGGCCGAGGACTCATCTGACAAACGACAGCTGTTTTGAAGTTGGCCCATTCATTGCCCGAGGCCACGACTGACAGCGGGGAGCTCCAGAAGGCTTGCTTGCATGTAACCACACACACATACATGACGCTCCTATACTCCAATGCAATACCTCGTGGCATCTTACTTATAGATCTGTATAGTTCACATGAAAAGCGTCTGGCCAGAATACTAATGGAGCGGGTCATTGGGGGCCAGTCTATATCGCCCTGCTTGTTGACCGGGACAAGATATTAGGCCTCGACCGTACAACTCATGCACACTCACATGAATATGCACAAGTAGCCACGGTGTAAGTGGAATCGACTGACGGAGGAACCGATGTGATTTGTCATAATGTGTGATGAAGATGGTGGGCAGATACCATGCGCTTGAAGTGCGGTTCTCTCACCCATACCTCGTGAAGGATGGTGCGGAAACGAAAGAGCCAAGTGTACAGTAGATTGTTACGCGGCAAGCTTAAATTAGACTCGATTTCACAGCGAAGATAATCGATCAAGAATCGCAAACTGAACCACGAAGTCGGGTTCTCTAGTATCTAGCCGTCATGGACTGAAGAATCTGTGAGTCCGATGTAGTAAGCAGGGTCGGTACCGATCTGGACGAGGTTGATGTAAGACAGACAAAGAAGCATGGTGAGAAGCAGTGGCGCCCTCGAAGGTTCGGGGATCATCCCCTGATTTGTACAAGGTTCTGATTTCAGATGGCAGCAGCAGCAGCAAGGGCAGCGTTCCAAGAATGGATTCCGTGAAAGCAGACATAGCTGGCCATGGCTAGTATTATACGCAGGTTTGTGGTTGATCGTTTCCCTGTATACAGTCTCTGAGCGACGAAAATAGCAATACCCGCCTGCAACGACTCAATACCTAAGAAAAAAAAGGATAAATTCTTGGAAATAGGAGATAGTGCCACCAGACGGGAACAATTCGAAAGGGCGGCTCGTCTATCAGCACAAGGAAGTTACCCTGTGTTCTGGTCGACTTTTGGTCTTGAGGGATGAGACCTTGACACCGAGATTTGGAGGTATGGCAAGGGGAGGATCTATCTTGTAAGACCACCCACTCCAAAATGATGCAGGCGACCATGATCTTGGTGGAAGCCACCGGATGCATGTTTGATGCATCGTGGTAGCTCAAGTGAGCCAGTCATGTCATGTGTGCCCCGGAGACATGTGGGCGCCAAAAATCCGACTGCTTGCATTGTAACGCCTTTGGTGGAAGAGATAACAAGGCAACTCGGGAGTATGCCATGCCGCAAAAAGAATCTTTCGATGGCTGGGAATGTTTGCGAAGGCTCCATCTCAACCGGCTCGACTGCATGCATGCATATTCCTTTCAGTCTGGAACTGGACGAAAGCGAAGCATGGGCGAAGCATGGGCGAAGCTGACCAGCATACTCTGTGAGTCCCAGCACATGCAACAAGAGGATGTAGCAGCTCGTAGCCAAGTGACGCCGTATTATGGATGCAAGCGTTGTCGTAGCCCTGCTTCGCCGCGTCGATAGCTTTCCTGCGTTGTCCATCAACCCCTACAAATGCAGCTCAGCTGTCGCTTCATTGCTCTCCGTACACGGCAATGAATGGAGCGGCGGGCGTTTGACACGCCATCCAAGTCCGTTTGTTGCTGTCATTTTTTCTTTGTCTGCGTTTGACGCGTCCTATCGCAAGAGGGTCGCTGGGATTGTGACATGGGCCAATCGATTTCGAGAGCCTCGGATGGGTCCCGATGGGTTCCTCATAACGTAGGCCTCATAGGTTAGCCAACAACAAAGGATTATCGAGGATTATGCACCATGCGCGGTCGTGCATCCATCCAAGGTGATGGCTGAAGACATCGGATGAACTCGATTCAGCAGCATCTGACCGGTCCACTCTCCAGTGTAGGGTGCGCGTTGCGCAGACTCTGGTGGAGAGACGTGCCAAAACAGTGCGCAGCGCCGTGCAAACGGAATAGAGAAGCAGCAGGCTTACAGGCTACAGGCTACAGGCTACAGGCTACAGACCACAATTCACCGATACCAACGTCGTCGATGATGGATGATGGCACGTTGCCTGTTGACAGAGGTAAGACACGTCTGGCGTCTCACACTTCCCAGCAAGTGCGTTTTCGGCTCTCTGCAGCGAGATGGGTACCACCTGATCTTAGCTGAATGCATCAATCGTGACTTTGTGCTCCAGAGGCAATGCGTTGCAGATCCAGCGTCACTGATGATCAGTGTCAGTCCTGCCTTTCCCCAGCATTCTTGTTCTCAAGAGACCGTAACGCAACAGTGAGATAACCGGCAGCACCGTTCGATCATGCCGAATCCCCGTTGGTTTGTGACTCGACGAGTATGGCTCGATATCCGTCTCCAGAACTCGGAAGCGGGTAGTTTCAGCATCGTTACCAGACCAAGGCCAACAATCCTGGCCATACGGCCCTTTCACAGCCATTGAACCGTAGAGCCTCTCTTGCTGTGCAACGCAACAGCTTAGCCAAGATCTAATCCGCTACAAACGAACCGGTTTAGGTTTGACATCAGGCTGGCGTACCGGAGGCTACACGGAAGAGACTCCTGACGAAAGTACGATATTGCAATGCGACACGGTCCTAGCTATCTCGCTAGCAGAGGGTCAATTCCCGTAATGTTTGTACAACGCCAGCTCAGTCATGTCTCAGCCCGTTGCTGTAAGTGTATAGGATGTCCTGCTTTCTCTAACATGATGAGTCTGGAGTCGCTTGCTTAAACCAGCCCAAGAGGCAAAACGATCTTGGCACTATTTGACTGTGATCACTTCTTCCAAGAAGCCGATACCCGACTCCAATTGAGATCCCACTCAACATTGATGTGGCCTAGATCACAAGCCAAACGCTCGCGGTGTAGTCAGACTGCAACTTGTTGATGAGTGAGAAGTGAGAGAGAGAGGCTTTCTTGTTTTCTGTGCAGAGTCTTGCTTTTTTGCCCTTTGGTCTTGGATCCCTCCGTCGCCTCTAGCACGGAGCCAAAGACGGCAAGAGCCAGCGTCTTCACTCCCGCTCCTTCCTGACCTTATTGAAATATTGATACGACAGGACCAGCTTTGCGTCATCTTCACGCGAGACTCGCCTGTTTGATCGGAACCAGAACTGGGTCCTCTTCAAACGAAAAATATTTCGTCCGCGCAGTGAGTGCGGTCCTCGTGACTCTTCACTTGCATTCTTGCTTCTTGGATTCACAGACACACGTTTGTGGCGACTCCACCTCAGTTCAAACAAAGGTAGAAGACCACAACAACAGACGAAGCACACTCGTTTGACTATATTCTCAATCTTTCTTGGAGGCACCTCTGTTCAAAAAATTATGACTTCCGAATTTCAAATGTCCCTTCCTTATCCAAACCCTTCGCTTAGTCAATTGTCGTCCTCGCAAGGACCAAACAGAGATCAAGCACACACAACCGCCGTTCCCAGCATGACGAATCGTCAAGGTGTGAGCGGTCCGCGCCAAAAAGTGCTCATCGTTGCGTGAGTAAATATCTTTTGAGCGCATTGACTCAGTTGATAGAGAATGCTAATCTTCCCACAGCCTCCTTGTAGGGCTACTGTTCTCCAGCTTGGACACATCCATTGTGGCAACGTCTCTAGTTACGATATCTCACGAGATGGACGATTTTGTCAATGCACCATGGATTGTTTTGGCTTACTTACTGACATATATGGGTAATGGCGACTCTTTTTCTGGGTTATCAACTTGCATGCCGCTGACGATTTCCCAGGGTTTGCCGTGTGCATTTCGAAGCTTAGCGACATATACGGTCGGAAGAACATGCTCATCATGTCATGGATCATCTTCATTGGCTTCTCAATGGGATGCGCTTCTTCAAAAGACATGATTGCACTGTATGAAAAGCGTGTCTTTCCTCAAAAGAACTGCAGCTAACTGGCCCAGAATCATCTGTCGTGCGTTCCAGGGTATGGGAGCATCCGGTCTATACAGCCTCACCCAAATCGGACTGATTGAAGTTGGACCGGTAAATCGGCCAAGCCTCATTGGTGCTTTGATTGGGGCAACCCTTGCTACAGCGTTTGTTCTTGGGCCTATAATTGGCGGTGTTATATCTCAGCTATCAGATTGGAGATGGCTCTTCAACATGAAGTAAGTTTGTTTTGCAAATTTTTCATTGAATGGCAGCTCATTGAAACTAGTGTTCCCTGTGGTCTTGTTACTATTTTGATAATCACCAACTTCTGGCCCCAAGAAAACGTGGCGGATCTCCTGTCGTGGACAGCTTTTAGGAGCATAGACTTTCTCGGAAGTGCTACAATGCTTTCTAGTTCGGGATTTTTGGTGTTCGCCATGCAGCAAGCTGGATCCCAAGCGCTTGCATGGAACAGTCCAGAAATCATTGTCAGCTTTATCCTTGCTATTGTGTCTTGGCTCATATTTATCTTGTGGGAGGTACATCTTGCTCGCAAGCGACACCGCCATGTTGAGCCAATTTTCCCCATACAGTTAATTGGGAAGAGAGTGTACGCTGCCGGACTGCTGTGAGTGTTGAACCATGAGCTGTTTCCAATGGACAGAGTGAGCTAACGTCGGGCATCTTCTCATTACGATAGTGTCACCTTATTTACTGGATTTCCTTATATCTGCTTTTCTATCATCCTACCAGAACGATTTCAAATGGTAAACAATCAAAATGCCCTTATGGCAGGAGTTCGGATTCTACCCATGTTAACTGCCTGTGCTCTTGGGTCTTTTCTCGGAGGCGCTCTATCAAGCAAACGAAACAATACCTCTTATACGTTGGTGGGAGCTTCTTGTCTTCAGCTCTTAGGAGTTGGGCTCATGACGACGGTTTCGGGTGATTCTGAGACAGCGGTGGCTCAGTATGGTTTCCAGGCAATTTTTGGACTGGGCGTTGGTTTATCTTTCTCAGCTGCTACAATCATGACAAACATCATGGCAACTGAGACCAACGAGAGAGCTTCAGCTCAGGGCGCCGTTGCCCAAGCAAGAGTTCTGGGTGGGTGTATCGGCCTGTCGCTCTGTACCATTCTATTCAACATGCATGCCAATCAACACTTGAGTGGACGCTTGACGGGAGACGAATTGGATATGCTACACCGGTCACCTCTTTTGGGACTACAGCTGCCAGCCAAATTGAGGGAGCTGGTCCGGACAGTCTACATCGGCGCGTTCGGGAAAGAGATTGAGGTCATCGCTCTAGCCTGTGCAGCCATGGTTGTCATTTCTCTCTTCACCCTGGAAAAACACCCCACACCTATTCGGCGATTAACGGCCCAGGTTAAGGACGAATCTTCTTCATATCGCAGAGGAAGTGACTCTGGGACTGAGATCAACGAGGTCACCCATTCACGCCAAATGGCTTGAAAAAGATGTGTTGCTCAACATCTCCTAAGCATGTAGAAAAAGGTTCCATCTTTGTTCGTTTGTTTGTTTCTTCTTCTTTTTACTTGTCTTCTCTTTTTCGTTTGACCATAGTGGATTGCATCAGAGGTAACAGCACAATGACCCGAAACTTTGGAACACGAGATCATGAAGTGTTGAGTGGCTCATTCCGCATTGTGAGGGCATATCTTACATTGGCCTCTGCTTTCTTTTGTCTTTCTGTCTTATGTTTTTATTCACTACCCCTGCTTTGGTATGGGATGGCTTCTACTCTTCCTCCGTCAAGATGAATTGATGAAGCTTTGATCAGTTGGTCCGAGAGAAACATTTAGGTTGTTTAAGAGAAATGAAACACTTTTGAGACTCCACACATAGCAATCCAATGAGGTTAAGTTCTGCTATTCAGTACCTTGGAACAGCAACAACAGCGCTGACAGCTCGAATGTCCCTTCTGCATCTAAAAGCTTCATCAGTCCCGCGCCGTAAGATTGCATTGCTACCCGAATCGAATTAGGGCCAGGTTCCGCGTCAAAATTCGACGACCACAAGTTTTCTTCGAATTTGCACACCGTGCCAACCCACTCCTTAACCCCCAGTCCGCTTCCGCAGCAAGTCGGTATCGCCGTACAAAGGATCCCTGTCCAACCACCTCACACGCCTAATATTGGGCCTTGTCTCGTCATCGCCACGGTAGGTAGCACAATGTCCCACTCGAGCCCGGGAGGATAACTTCCAACCATTTTGAAGCCACCATCCAGATCATCCAGTAACCGATGAGCAACCCCGGCTGGTACAATCATGACGTCCCCGGCGGTAAGAATGGTTTCTACCCGATCGGGGTTCTGGTCACCCCCGAAGCAGAGTTTCGCCCGGCCGCTTGACACGCAGAGAACTTCGTCCGTTGTGCTGTGGAAATGCGTCTGGGAGTACATTGTATACGGCCACTGGGGAACGACGAAGCATATTCTGGATAAGTGCTTCTCGATGGCGCCTGGTAAAATGGGTGGTTGAAAAGCAGCAATTAGGAGCGAGAGGGTAGAGCTGGGGAGGTTGGCGTAGGGAGGGATACTGTGGGCTGTAAAGCGGAGGAGGTGGAGGGGTGTGAGATTGGCTATTTGAGAGAGGGGAGTGTTTTTTTCTATTATGATGATTTGAATTACAATGAAACGCTGAAGAGCTTTTTTGTTCGAAAAAAAAAAAAACCCCCATTAACGAGTTGTGCAAACGGTGTACACGGGTAGCGTGCAGTGGTTTAAGTGGAAGGTTGAGGTAGGTGGGTTTTCGCCACTGGACTGTTGCTATCGTCGTACTGCTGAGATGGTTGAGATTGGAGTGATGATAAAACGAGCGTCAGCTACACGGCTTGTCGGGATGAAACTCGAGTGACATGCGTTTTGAGGAGGAAAAATTGGGGAGCGGACGCTTTACATCAACCTGTCTCCTTTGTGACCCCGAAGATTGCGCAGGGCTGTTTAGGATCTACATCGCCTGTGCGCTGTTTATCCGTATATCATCATGACTTGGGGGGTCGCATTCTCTGTCTCCGTATGTACGGATTACTCCGTACGCCGTATAAGTTCCACCTTTTCATGGAAAGGCACCCCCGGTAACCTGCGGCTTGAAGTATACGGTCAGAATTCCCTCCACACCGAGATCCTTGGCTGTAGCTTTCAGAGCTTGATGGGCCTGGCAGCTGTTGTCGTAGTAATTCATGTCGTCCATGCTGGCGAATTCCGTCTTGCATGCCACCGTGTAGCCCTGCGAGCGGGGGTCATCCTCAGTTGGGCCGGCGGCTAGAGAAAGGATGTACGGCTTGCCGTCCTACACGAAGACGAGAAATGGGAACTCGTCGTTAGTGACATTGCTTGTGTATGCTGCACGAGGGCCGCGAAAGGTATTACTTGGCACGCGTATCCTTTCAGGCGAGGGTCTCCATATCTGTCATGCCACTGGCAACAGGTTTCTGTGCGAAGACAAAGTGACAGCAACGATGTCTTCTTCGTATTTTCTTTGCGCTTGCAGAAGGGTGGCACGAGGGCGAAAAGTCGCACAGAAGCAGCACTAAATTCGTACAGGAGGTCCTGGCATCTTGTAGGTGTTCGGTTTGCCTTACCTTTTGGTTGGTTTGGTCGACAGTCTTGTACGCTTGGATGAGCCTCTGCTGATTGGCCTGGTCTGGCAGTTTGAACATGGTGATACGGTGAACACGATCCGCCATTTTGATGCGTTCGGACTGTACTGTCTGGAGGTGACGACTGGAACGAGTGTTGTATGGAGATAATCTTGTGGGTGTGCGCTTAGAGCGTTGTAGTATGTGTAGAAAAGGGCGTTTCGTGCACAAAAAGACGAAATGGGAGAACCTGAAGGCAAATGCTACACGGAGTACAGCTTTGGGTAATTGGAGTCATGGAGGAGCTGAAGCAGAGCTGTGTGAGAGAAATGTCAACCCATCCATCACATTGGCGTCTGCCCCTCCCTGCCCCTCCCCCACTGATGTTGCTATGCGATGATTGGGCTATTGAAAGCGGGCCCAAGTGTCAGAACATCCTCGGTAATATGCATCGGCATTACCCTGTAATCAGCATTTTAATCACCCCAAGTGGACGTACGCGAGGCCGCCGGCTTCGTCGAATCCATGGTGGTCGGAAGGACGTGATGGAAATTGGATCAATCGACCAGATAACAATTAAATGGGTTTGAAGACGCGATTTGACGGCGAAGCACGTCGAGAGCAATCCAAATACAGTTTGTTGCGATGAGGGGCATAACTTGTTCCGCCGTAACCCGTGTACTGGCGGTTTCGCATGAATGAAAACAGGTGAAAGGAACTACGAATCCAAACCCAGAAGAAAGAAGAAAAGAAAGAGCTTCTCAAGCTTTATAGATTCGATCCGATCAGATCGCATTCCTATCTCGCCCCTTCCTCGTAGAGGCGTTTAAACAGACAATTACACGCTGGTCGCGAGGATGAGGAAGGTGCGCCTCAGCTACCAGGTACCAGACTCTTCAAATTGTTATTGGCATTGCGCCAGACTCCCCCATCTTCTTCGTCATTCTTCTAGTTATCAAAGGCAGCCGACTGCTCAGTCATCATTTTGTTGTGACGATCATTCATTACTATCATTCCGTCGAATTTCTACTCGATATAGCGCCCATCTTCTTCCAATCACCATTATGGCCTGTCGTGGGCGATGCTTCTGGGTAGAGCATGTTAGTGACAACGCCCATGCAGTCAATCACGAGCAATTGGCCGCACGGGGGGTGTTCTAGTATTTCTGCCCATCCCATAGTAAATATCACGCTTTTCATATTGAGAATGGCTCTTGCCAACCATTCTGCGGCGAGTGTGCCGTCTTATACTTCCATCGCGCACCAAATGTTCACTGGGTCAGAAGACTCGATATTGACGGCATGATGTCCGATCAGGTTGATCTCATGTCAGATGTCCAGGACGAAATCGAAGACATTCTGCGCGAAATAGAAGTGGCACGCCACGACCAGGGACCTGACTGGTGGCAGACATTCCCGGAATTGGATACCACGTCGCAATCTGTCGTCGCCCCAAGACCTCCTCCCTCTGAAGAATACAATGTTCTCAGCGAAATACCCAAAAACGACTCAACGTACCGACATTTGGGCTCGACTTTGATTCCTCACACTAAATTCCCAGATATGTATCTTCTGGAATATCAGACCTTCTCTGGAGCGATGGCTTACCAACCTTGTTCAAGGAACATTGATTTTGGAGGATTTTTCGAGGCCCTGGAGCCCGTTGAGAAAGGCGGTGACCACTTATTCAAGATTGCTCGGGTGTGGTCTTGCATAATCCAGTCAATCCAAGGGTTACCAAAGGAAATACGATGGGTCCTTGCTACCGTTTACAACTTTGCCAACGATATGATGCGTCCAGGTACCAGCGAGGCCTTCTTTTGGACCATGAGGCCGTGGCTCTTGTATTGGTTCGATGTAGCTCAGGCACTCTTCGAAAAATACGATTTACGGATCAATGCTCCAACTATGGATTGGTTTCTTCGCCCGACGGCCGTGACAATGGAGGACGTTGAAGGAGTCGAGTTCGAGTCTTATGTGACTCTTGGCCGCACAAATTCCGTCAGTTCAGATGGTAACGGTACCGTTATTCATCATCGGCCAACAGGTTCAGCATATGGAGCCAGGATATATGACAGAGAAGCCGCTCACGTCTCAAGCATTACCGCATGGATGGCAGCTCAGCCAGAGTGGGCTACCGTTTTCCGAAGGCCTTTCGACCCAACGCCAGGAGGCAGGATGCCCTCACAATTGGAATCAATGTCTCGAAATTGGGCAACTACCTTGCCCATGGAACTTGGTGAGCAAGATTCGGGCGAGTTCGTGCTGAACCCCGAAGCAACTGAGTTTGACCCGAACATGGAGCTGGCAATTTCGCTCGGGACGACCACACCCAGATCGCCATCGCGGATTTCCATGAACTCAATCGAAGAATGCGAATCGGCCAGTGAAATGGACGGATTGTCATTCTCTGAAAGAGGTCTAACATCGGGCGAACATCTACGTTTTATGATTGAAGCGCATGGTGAGGATGTCGAAATGTCGTGATGAAGAAAAGGCCCGGGGCCGCGAATAATGTCCAAGTATACTTGACAGCGTTTGTGCATATTTTTGGTTAATTGCCTCTCGAATAGCCGGGGAGGTAGAGCGAGAATTGATTGAATATTTTTTCCTCCCTTCGAGCCAAGCCTCTGTAATTATTATCCATCGTGTCATAACTCCCATACACCTCACCGTTTTGCAAGGAACGCTCTTCCAAGCGCCTACTCCCACATCACCATGGGGCGACGTGAGCCCCTACCTGGCGGCAATCATGCTCATATAGACCCCCCAGCCCAGCCCAGCAATGCAACCAACCAAACTCCTCCCTTCAACCGTCTTCACCAAGGTATAGTTGACGAGACTCACAGCCGGCCACAGCTTGACCCCAGCGAGCACAATAGTCCAGAACTCAGCAAAGGCGGCGTCCAGCACGAGACTCATGTCCACAGCCGAAAAGTCAATCACGCCAGGAGACATCCAATACGCAGTGACTTTGGTAAAGCTCGTGATGCGGGGCGCATTCGGCATGGCCATGTGAATAGAATGTATGTACACGCTGAACAAGAGCGTATTGAAGACAGCCCCCACAGTCTGATCCAGCGCAAACTTGATGAGCGTGTTGCGCAGATTCAAGGGCTGCTCCCCGGCAGGCTTGTCATCCGACTTCTTGGCATGAGGCGCCGGCAGGCGTGCGGGGAAAGCCGATTCCAAGTAGTCCTGCCTGCGGACCCTGTCAGTTCCATTTATGCGTCAACCATCAAAGGATGAGGCGCGTACCATATGAAGTTGGGGGGCGTGCTGATGATGCTGAAGAGGAGAAATTGAAAGACGGGGATCCAATCTACTTCCAGCGGAGCCTGTCATCTGGATTAGCGATTCGGTTACATCATAGGGGGAGTGAGGAACTGAACTTGTTTCCGGTACGATCCTATTAGTTGCGCTAGAATGTTGGACACGGCTCCTAGGAGGGCGGCTTGGAGTGTTGCTGAGAAGATGGGGTTGCGAGCCATGGTGTTGCTGTTTGACTTTAATAAAGCGATTAGTGAGATGACTTATGGTTTTCACGAAGGACGGACGAGTGATTTATTAGCTTCAAGTCGAACGTCATGGGAGGCGGCGGGCCTTCGTCACGTGTGGATCGTGAACAGACAGTGGCTTGGGCGCGAGTTGTTTCGGGGAATGCGCTGCGCCGTTGAATAATAAGGGGGACCGACTGGTTTTGAAACATGACGTCTTTCAAACGGTCGAGTTTATTTCGGCGTGCGTTGTGTTTCATGGCCTTGGACGGGGAAAATAGGAGTTGCAAGCTTCGTTGCAACTGCAAATGCAAATGCAAGGGCAACCAACGGTCGGTGTGGCATGGGAATGGATTATATTTCTGCCCCCATTTGACGCCGCGTTTGTTCACAGAATACTTCTGTAAAGGCCAGGCGTGCAATGAAATTCATTTAAGCCTGGCTCGCATCATCATCTCATCATATAGTTAAAGATATGCTCTATATCAAACCACGTCAAGGTACATTGGGTGGCGGTCCGTTGTTCCGAAATATGCGGCTGACTCCGTCATGCTTTTTTTCCCTCTTGTTGTCTCCATTTCCTGAGTTGAACAACTACCAGGAACTCCATACTCCTCTCCAGCAAAACGACCGTATTAGCCCACGACGCCCATACGTTGCCTATGACAGAAGCACACGGCTTGGGTGTTGCGCTTACGCCAAGTTCATCAGAAGAGATGTATCGCCAATCAATGTTGTGTGTGCTCTGTCGTCGCAGCCGAATTCGCGTTCCAGTGGACTTTGCTCCTGCAACTTGCGAGCCGCTCATAGAACACGCTCACGTTCCGCGGGTTAGAACCCACATGAAGAATAGCTGCACAATGTACGAGTAAAAGAAGAGAAACTGCGTCCTCTGGCTGCGCTTGGCGCGCGAGTCGGTTTGCATCGGGCCACTGGTGGTGCCTGAAGTCTCGGGTAAAAGCACATATCGGAGCGATCGCATCTGCTTGATTGTTAGTTCCCATCCGACTATGCCATATACCATTAGCTGATCTCAACCACACGTACCAGGAATAGGGAATTGGCCAAGAAAGTGTAAAGAAACACAGCCCAGCCAGCCCAGCCGCCAGTGCCTTTTCCACCGTTGAGAATCTCGGCAACAACAATCGTGGCAATTATGCCAACAAATTTGTAGCCTGAGTAGGCAATGAGATCGAGAAGCTGGGACTGGCTGGAGATGCTAAGTAAGTAGCATCCCAACTTCAGAGCCACAATCTCGACAATGACGACCACCATGCCGGTGGTGGCGGTGTATCCAAGCAGCTCGGGCTTAAATTGACCCTTGAGACCCGCAACCAAGGTCGACAGAAGAATGTACGTGACCAGAGCCATGACTAGAGAAGAAGAAGAAACCACTACTGTCAGTCTATTCAATCTCGACTCGGCGTCTTCTCAGAAGAGGGTTGCCATACCGGGAATGTACATGTCAGGACTGTTGACATCTTCACGAGGCGGCAAGTACCATCCCTCTTGGCCGTTGGCGCCCACGGCCTGCTTGCGCGACCACGGCTTATGCCTCCAGGGGAATAGGACGAGGAACAGCTTGTTGACGACATATGAATTGGAGACGTTGAAGTAGTGTTTCAGGGCGGACACATTGACATAGCGACCGATCTAACAAACAAGTTCAGTTGGCACAAAGTTGCTTCCATCTCCAAGTGAGGCGCTAGAGGGGAGGGGAGGGGAGGGGAGGGGAGGGGAGAAATCTCCTGGGAAAGAACGGAATATGCGCACATTCTGCTCGACGTATTCCTGGCCGTGCCTGAAAGCAGTCTGGCCAAATTGCGCCGCGACCTGAGCCGTGGGGTCGTTCATGAACTGCCCATAGGAGCCAAAGACATTGCCGGCGTTTCCGCCTTGCTGTTGATACGGCGTACCTGAGCCGCCGTAGCTCTGACCTAGCGATTGTGCAGAGCCGGGCGGCGGAGGCGGTGATCGCAATTGAGGAACTGTGGAAACGTGTTGCGGTACAGGATGGTGCAACGGAGGCGACGCCCCGTATGAACCCCGTTGCATGGCGTCGGTGTGTGGTGTGTGGCAGATGGACAGGAAAAGTAGATGGAGAGCAGAGTTCGATGGATGCCAAGTCGATTGCGATTGCGACGGGAGTGCGAGTGGGATGGCCTGTTTGAGGGACGGATGGCGAAGCTGTTGTTGGAACCACAAGCAAACCGGCGCTCGGTGATGTCTGTGAGTGAAGGCTGAGATGAGGAAATGTGGTCGCTTTAAAGACGGCAGGGGGTTTAGTGGGGAACCTGGGCCAGTTGTCAGAGTCGTCAGGGGATTGATTCAACTGAAGCTCCCGCATTAATACAGGTATTGCAGGCATTTGTACAGCACGCCAAGTTGTCTCTGGTAAGTCTTCGACCAGCCCAAGCCAAGCCGCCTGGCAGCTTCCAGACTCTTGGACCATCATCATCCTTTCTTTTTTTCGGCCTTGTTCTCCTCTTCTTCTCCTCTTCTTCTTCTTTGACCCAAATTCGCACCGAGAGCCACCGCGAGCCACCGCGAGCCACCGCAAGCCACCGTTTCTGGGCGTGGGCTTTTGAAGAGTGGCCTCACCAAGGCTTGTCCGTCCCGGCGCAGCCCACCACCACCATACCATGTTGGACACCTTCAAGATCATCACCACATCTGGTGTGGTCCTGTGGTCGAGGACTTATGCAGCCCCCAGCTCATCCATTGTCAATGATTTCATCGCCGACACATTCATTGAAGAAAAGAATGGCAGCTCAGCATTGAGGGTCCCGCAATCCGCGGCCACGAATCCCGCCTACAAGAACGACCAGCATAGCTTGAAGTGGACGGTTGTCAAGGAACTCGGCATCATCTTTGTGGTAGGTCTGGTCTACCCTCTCCACGAGTCTTGCAACAACCACTTGCGCCTTTCTTCATGCGCCAAAACTCCTCCCTCGTTGATATAACCACATTAACCACCCTTTTTTTTTTCTTGTAGGCTGTCTATCGATCCCTGCTCCATCTTTCTTGGGTTGATCAACTCGTGGACAACATTACGACCATCTTTGTCAAACTCTACGGCGAGCAGCTCACGAAACCGCACTCGACTGTCGTCGAATGCACCGGCTTCGATGACTACTTTGATCAACAACTACAAGAGCTAGATGCCTCGAGTACAGCCCCAGCAGCAGTAACAAGCGCATCCGCGAACCATGTTCCCGCCGCCGCTCCGGGGCTCAACTACCGAGGTCGCCATGTCAACGGCCTACATGACGAGGGCGCGTCCAACGACTCCAGTCCTGTGGCTAACCCGAACACATCGAGACCTTCCACGCCCAGCGCAAACAACCTCCTCGTTGCCAAGGCCGGGCCTGTCGCCAGAATGTCGCGACGAGCCCGCAAAGCGAAAAACACATCCGCCCCAGCCTCATCAGGCGACGAGTCCTCCAAAGCCGCTTCCAAGAAAGGCGCCAAAAAGGTCGGCCGTACATGGAACGACGACGGCACTGCAGGCGAAGCTGATCCTGACCTGCGCCTAGACTACTCTGCGCAGACGAATCCCACCAGCGACTCGGAGGCTGAGACGACCCGCGGCCGATCCAGCGCTGTCGACGCCGTCGACTCCGCCACATGGGGAACCATCACCAAGGGCAAATTCGTCCTCAAAGATCTCGGTGACGAGGTGCAGCATCTTCTCGCCTCCGCTGAAGCAGACAAGGCCGCCGCCGCCGCCAAATCGGAATCCAAAACGGGCCTCCTGGGTTCCGGAGTCAGCGTCATCAGCGCCATGTTCCGCAACGTCGTGGGCGGCAAGACACTCACCAAGGAAGATCTCGACAAGGCCATGAAGGGCATGGAAGAGCACTTGCTCCGCAAAAACGTCGCCCGCGAAGCAGCCGTCCGTCTCTGTGAAGGCGTAGAGAAGGAACTCATTGGCGTCAAGACGGGATCCTTCGAAGGCATCAACACCAAGATCCAGTCCGCCATGGAATCCTCCCTCACCAAGATGCTCACGCCCACCTCCTCGCTCGACCTCCTCCGCGAAATCGACTCCATCGCCGCACCCCCCGTCACATCCCTCCGCAAACCCCGTCCCTACGTCATCTCCATTGTCGGCGTCAACGGCGTTGGCAAGTCCACCAACCTCTCCAAGATCTGCTTCTTCCTCCTCCAAAACAAATACAAGGTTCTCATCGCCGCCGGCGACACCTTCCGCTCCGGCGCCGTAGAGCAGCTTGCCGTCCACGCACGCAACCTCAAAGAACTCACGGTCCGCGAAGGCGGTCAAGTAGAGCTCTACCAAAAGGGCTACGGCAAGGACGCCGCCACCGTCGCCAAGGATGCCGTCACCCACGCTGCCCAACAAGGCTTCGACGTCGTCCTCATTGACACCGCTGGCCGGAGACACAATGACCAGCGACTCATGTCGTCGTTGGAGAAATTTGCCAAATTCGCCCAGCCGGACAAGATCCTCATGGTAGGCGAGGTACGTCAACTCCCCCCATCCCATAAGCACAGGTCACGAAATAACATTACTGACCTCTGCTCCCCTCCCAGGCTCTCGTGGGAACAGACTCCGTCGCCCAAGCGCGCAACTTCAACGCCGCCTTTGGATCTGCCCGCTCCCTAGACGGCTTCATCATCTCCAAGTGCGACACCGTCGGCGACATGGTCGGCACGCTCGTCAGTCTCGTTCACGCCACCAATGTCCCCGTGCTGTTCGTAGGCGTGGGACAGCACTACTCTGACTTGAGAAATTTCAGCGTCAGGTGGGCTGTGGAGAAGCTGCTTAGTAGTAATTAGAGGACGGGCTGTGGAAAAGAGAAGAAGAGATTTTCCTTGCTGTCGCCATGTTCACGTGATGATACAACTATGAATACCCCCTTTTTTCATTGGGCTTGGTAAGCTTGTTACTTTTTGGGTATACTCCTCGGAGATTAGATGCAGTCAACACCCAGTCCATTCATACTCTTTGACGAAACAAACACATGTGAATCCAGACTCGTCTTTTCCCACGCATCGACTTCCATTGTTGAGCATGTGGTGTTTCTTGTGAGCCACATTCACACGTCATGACCAGAGAGAGATGCAGCTGTAGTTGCAAGTTGAGTGGATTATTAACTATTTGCCGGCAAGACCATCTCTCTACTAGCGAGTGGTCCCATCCCTCGTACGCTATGCATGAAAGAAAACAGCCAAAGAACGTGACATAGGAAACAAGAGATTGATAAAGGCACTAAAAAAAAAAATAAAGCGGTTGGCCCACTATAGAATGGTATAGTAAAAATTAGAACTTGACCTGGCAAAAACAAACTACTCCCACCGTCCATCCATCCCCTCTCTGCAGACCCTCTCTGACAATATCCACGGTCAGTCAATGCCTTCTTTCGTTTGAATCAATCTGAGAAAAGAAGCTGTTGCTCCGTGTGACATTGGGCCCTGCTTTTGAAGCAGGTAAAAGAAAACCAAAGGAGAAAAAACCAAAACCAAACGCATCAATAGCGGAACAGAAAATCATCCAAACCGGGGGTATCTTTCTAGGGGTTCAAGATTAGCATTCTGGTGTATTCGGTCTTGTCCTTGAACAACAACAAGGCAAGTGCTTCAAACTAGCAAGCAAGCAAGCAAGCAAGCAAGATTTAAGACAGCCATTCTTCTTGAAAGCATAACGACAAAGGAAAGTGGGTGACAATAGAAGAACCAACGCGTTGCTTGTAGCGCAGCGTTGCATGTTATGTGTAGGATGATTAGGTCTGGGTTGTTCTCGACTCCAGACCACGTCCGCCCAGAAGGTCCAGTTTGTTTTCTTCCCCCGTCGGTCCAGTCATAATCAAAGAAAACATCCGGTCCAGGCTCAATCCTCTTCAAAAAAGTCGTCATCATCAAAGTCGCCCGGTTGAGCATCAGAATCGTATCCACTCTCGCGCATCATTGGCGGTGTTCTGGGTTGCTCGTTGCGCTCCTGGTGACGGGGCGGCGGGGTGTCCGGGGAGACCGGCAGCTTGTCTGACCTTCGAGAGCTGTTGGATTCTCCGCGATTGCGGCCCAGAGAGCTGCTTCCTTGTGAAGTGTAACGACGGCCGGTGCTTGCAAAAGCCGTTGGCTGCGGCCGGTTGTCTGGCGTCGGTGTTTGGCGCAAACCTGAAGCCGGAGGCGTCAAGAGACCGCTCAGAAGACTGCTTTGAGGCCCTGGGTTCGTCCTGCTCTTAGAAGGTGTGGCGTTGTGCCCAGAGGCAGGGGGGTTCAGGACTCCGGAAATGGTGCGAAAGCTCGGCTGACTCGACTTTCGCCAGTTGCCCCAAGCCGCCGCAATGGGGCCGATTGTCTGCGCAACCCGGGGGGTGGCGGCCTGGATGCTCTGGGCGATGTTGGGCAAGCTGATGGCCGACCCTCCATTCATTGCTCGCTCGCGCTCCTGCTCTTCCATCTGCAGGTTGGCCTTGAGCCTGATGGTCGCGTCCTTGATGGTGTCACGGTCATAGCGATCGCTGGACAAAGCAGTGATGATGTCTTGGAGGTCTCCGTGCCTCACAGCCAAGAGTTCGCGTAACCAGCTAATCTCGTCGTCGCGCTTTGAAATCTTGGAGGCAGCATCGGGGTCGGTCTTGGACAGAGAGTGCTCGAGTTCCTCAATGCGTTGTTCGCGGGCTTGGAGTTGCTCCTGAAGGACCATGATGGATTCCCGAAGGGCTCGGGGAGAGATCTTTTCTGGAGGATCGAGAGGTTCGGCAACCTGCTTAGGTTGGGCGATGATGGCGGCAGCGGCACCGGGCTCCACGCCCGCAGCCTTTGCTGCCTGGGCTGCGGCGGCAGCAGCTTCCTTGGCGATTTCCAACCTATCAGTAAGATGCAAGACTCGGTCTTGGAGATGCTCAATCTTGGATGATGAGAGGCTGAGTCGCTCAAGCAGTTGCTGCTCGGTGCGAGAGGCATCTTCCGAAGCATTGTTGATCTGGCGGTCATATTTGGCCTGCATGTCCTCAATCTCATTGTGGTGCTTGAGCCGCGCTGCTTCCAACTCGGAAACCTTGGTGGCTTGGGCATCCTCGAGCAGCATTTCGTTCTGAGCCTTGGCGGTGTCGGCTTCGAGTTTGACGTTGTCTAATTCAGCACGTAGTTTGGAGTTCTGTTCCTCCAGCTCTTCGCGGATGACATTGACTTGATTATTGGCTGCATCAATTTCAATCTGCATGGAGATGCGAGTTCGCTTGACTTCACTCGCTCCAGATTCACGCGCTTCCTCAAATTCGCGCTGGTAACGCGCAGCCGCCTGTTGAAGCTTGTAATTTTCGGTTCGGAGTTCACCTAGCAGACCCTCAAGTCGTTTGCATTCATTGGCGGCACGCATACCAGATCTCTCATTGTCCTGCAAGCGTTCCATTTCAACCTCGAGTCGCTCGCGCGTCTTTGCTTCGGCTTGAAGTCTGGCGTCCAGGACTTCCTGTCTAGCCAGCATCGCTTGGTCTCGCTTGATGCGACGGGCATCTTCCTCGGATACCTCACGAGCCGCCCTGGCGATGTCTTCTTGAAGGGACATGAATTTTGATCGCCAGGACTCGCGGAGCCTCTCATTCTCCTCAAGCTGGGCACCAAGAGTATTAAGCGATCTCTGCAAATGCTTGTTCTCGTCAAGTGTGTGAGCAAGCTCGCCAGCTGTGCGCCTTGCACTTTCGTCGGCTCGTTCAGCCTCGGAGCGCCAGTGATTGTTGTCTAGGCGAACAGCTTTGAGGTCTCCTTCCAAAGCGTTGAACTTGTTGGTCATTTCACTCTGAGACTGGGCTGAGTTGTCTTGTGCAGCCTCCAGCAGAGTCATGCGCATAGCACTCTTGCCACTTTGCTTCTCAAGCGTCTTGATTTTCGCGTCCTTTTCCTCGACCAAGTCGCGAAGACGGCTCTCGTCTTCAGAAGAGATTCGCAGAAGTCGCTGCACTTCGGACAATCTGTCCTCCGCTGCGCGTCGTGATTTGGCTTCTTCTTCGGTCTTATCTTCCTGAAGCCTGAGTCGTTCCTCTAGATCAGTTACGCGCTGGTCGTAGACACTGCGGTTCAATATTTCCACCTCAACGCGAGTCTCGGCAGCTTGTAGTTGACGGTTGAGTTCAGCTGCTGCATCTTCCGCGGCGCGACGTTCCATAATCTCCTTATCCGACTTGAGTTGCTCATTGGACAGTCGTTGGCCGAGGTCCATCATCATAGCCTGAAGCTCAGAGATCTTTTGTTGGGCGTGCTCCTCGGGTCCGGGGGTAAGCATGTCTCGCTCTCGCACATTGCCCTTCGGGCCGTCTACTTGTGGGACAGTCTCAAGGCTTGCCGACAGCTGTTTCCTCATTTCCTCCAAGGTCTTCAAAACGGCGGCGGAGGTCCCGCCATTCGCCTGTGATTCTTGGTCAGACACGGAGGAAACGGCTGGCTGGTTGCCGTAATGCGCAGCGAGAGCCTCCGTCACAGCCAAGCGAATTTGCTCCATTTTGCGGTCACGGCGGGGGCTCATTGATCGCCGAGGAGCTGGCTCCTCATCTTCATCGTCTGCATCGCTGTCTTGAACCTCTTCAGAAACGCTGCGGATCTCACGACGAGTTGACGGATTACGACCGGCATTGGAAGTTAATGAATCTTGAATGAGGCTCAAAGTCTTTTCAAGGGGACCCAGTCGGGAGGCAAGCAAAGTGCCAAGAACCTCGTTGACGCGACCGTCGAAGAACTGAGCTCTGTTCTCCAACTTTTCATGTTCATCCTCAGTGAAAGCACCTTCCCAATCACTCGCAAGTTCACTAGCAATCTCAGGTTCGCCAAATTCGTTTACAGGCTCAGGTGATCGGGGGCTGATGGGAGGGTCGACAAAGGGATTCTCCAATTCAGTGCTTAGCAAAGGAGTGGCATCTGGAATAGTACCATATGGGCGAGGGGTGAGACTGATTCCTTCCCGGGGAGGCTCATCGACGGGAGGCTGGAAATCCTCAATGAAGCCGAGTTTGAGGGCATCGGTGGACTGTGATTGCCAGTGAGACGACTCCGTTGTTTTGTTAACACCCTTAGAGGGGTTGGTCTCCATCAGCTGCATGACAGCATCAATGTCCTCGAATGTTGGTTCGCGGTCCTCGCCGACATCAGCCAATGGCTCTTCCCCAGGTGCTGCTTCTTGCAAAGAGGTTTCAGCAGGCTCACTTTCAATCGATGGGATCACAGCTGGCGGTTGAACCTCAGTCATGTGAGGGGATTGGACTTTAGAAAATCTCGAAGCGGCAAGACCTCTAGGCTTGGGAGTGAGCTTAACACGAGATGCCTGTGTTGGCTCAGGAAGTGTTGCCTCTTCTTCTGAAGGCTCTGTTGCCCGTTTGTCATCTCCAGAGGCCTTGGTGGGTTGAGAATAAGGCGAAACGCCGACTGGAACAAAGGGCACGGCAGCGGCAGAAAGCGAGTTGCGTTCGTCGGCTTCAGACCGCTTGCCACCATGTGACGGTGCCTGTGGCTCAATCTTTGACTCGAAGCTGAAAGGTGCAAAAGTCTTGGCTGTGGTTCCAGCAGGAGATGTTTCTGACGTAGCAGCTGTCGTAGCCATTGTATCAATCTGGTCAGAGGTGATGACGGAGGATAGAGAAGTGTCGACTGGCAAAGTTTGCTCTGTATCGTCCACAGATCCATCCTCAACAACACTATGAGGCTCCTCTTTGTCGGCCTCGACGCCAGCTTCAATAACGGATTCGTCGGCCACGTCTTCTTCCTCTTCTTCTTGTTCTTCTTCCTCTTCTTGCTCTTCTTCTTCTTTTTTCCTTTCCTTCTGCTCTCCTTCTTCTGGTCTCGCAGCAAATGTGGGAAGAGCATCGCCATCAGGAGCTGCACTCTTGGCACGCTTCACTCTGGATTCGTCAATCAGATTGCGCCGGTCTGAGCCGTCCTGAGACTCCTCTGCGGCGTTGGAGATCATGGAAGATCTGCTAGAAGGTCTGATGATGGGAATCGCCTTAGATTTCTTGACTGGGCGCATAATGTCGTTGGCGGTAATGCGAATGTTATGAAAGATGGAATCTTGACGAGCCGAGTGGCCACGTCCAGCGCCAGTGCCACTAACCATGGATTGGAAGGGCGTAAATTCAGGAGCGTCAGGGCGGAACTTGGGTCCAGATGTTGAAAAGCTGAAGACTCCTCGGCCAGGGGAGAATGAGGGGGCACTTGCATGCATTTTTGAGAACCCAGACTGCGGCATCGATTTCGTTGGCTGCCGAGGCTCTGAAACCTTCTCCGACTCTGGCTTCAAGTCTGTGTAATGCTCGCCGCTGACGCATGTTTGGACAACAGCAGGCTGCTTGATAACGGGAGGCCGGACACTGCTGCCGGTAAAATTGTACATGCCGGGAACGAATGTGTTGGCAGGGTTCAACTTGAATTCAGGGGCTTGGACGTTGAGCTTGGAGAAAGATGGTTTACTGCCATGGCTAGAGTGTTTTGCGCTGCTTGCTCCAGGCTGTTGTTGTTCTGACCAAGGGTTGCTGAGAGTGGACGATGTTTTTTGGTGTTGCCAAACGGCTGTCGCCAGGTCAAGATTCTGCACAGGAGTGCCAAGGTTACTAGGGTTCGTTTCAATCTCTTGTGCTTCTTCGTCATCCTTGTTCGCCTCCGCTACTTCCCTCAAAGAACTCAATGTATTGTTGTTCTCATTGACGATTTCTGGGTTGCTGCCATGATCACGGAAGAAATTCTGCGATAAGGAATGGCCGCGAGAATGAGGTCGCGGGTGATGCAACTCCAAAGGCTTTCCAGGCTCGTTGGCAAAGCGCTCAGCGATGGTGAGGCCCTGGGAAGAAGCTTCACGGCTGTGCAAGGGAGCGAAGGGTTTTGTTGTTACTGCAGATTGGGGGTTGTAATCTTCGTGCTCAAGCTGGTGGCGAAGTTGTTCTTCCAGGTGATATTCGGCGCCTTCGATCTCAGCTTGAAGGCGGTCGCCGTTGCGCTGGACAGGTTCGGGGGTCTTTGACGGGCTCTTGCTCAGGTTCTCCTCATCATCCTCGCGCACGTCCTGGAGGCGCGGGGACGCAATAGATGCCATTGGCTGCGGGTAGTACTGCAGTGACTGGTGTCGCTGGTGTAGCCCAGAGGCTGGACTGCCCATTTGTTGAAGCCCATCGAGTCCGTGATGTGAATGGGGAGACAGAATTCCGTTCATGTTTGCCAACGGTGAATCGGTACGATGTAAGCCTTGCAGGATGCCAGCCTGATTGTTCCAGCCCTGGAATGGAGAGTTTCCAGCAGGGAGTGAGATGGACTGACGAGGGTTGAATTTCCCAGGAGCGAATGGCACAGGAGATGCGCCAGGGCTGGAATTGCCCGAAAGAAACTGTGCAGCAGGAAATGGAAACCCAGCGAGACCATGGGTGCTGGAAGCCGAAGAAGTTGGGATCGGCGGTGAGAATGGATGAGAAGGATACTGAGCGGAAGCCTGCCGTGACGGGACGGTGGTGGATGGAGATATTGAGGGTTCCGGTGGCTCGTCTACACCCAATGCTCGCAATTTCGCTTCCTGGAGTTCTTCCATTTGCCTCTTCCAAGCTATATCATCAAATCAGTATTGCAAAAGAAAGCTCATTATAATCAGAAAGATCATACCATTCAAGTCCGGCAATAGAACTTTGTAGCTGTTATTTGTCCGCTCTTGGGCCATGTCGTTTGTAGTAGGCCAGTCCAGGCGACTCTGAGAGTCAGATGTGCCTGGAGGTTGATAGCCTTCTACCAAAAGATCAAATCCATCGACGCTGTAACCAAGCTCCTTCCAAGAGTCATACATCTTTTCGACCTCTTCAGCTCGGAGAGGAGTGGGTGCACCTCCTGGGAGACCTCGTTCGTCGTCCCGGGGCACCAGAATGATAATGTTCTTGCCTTTCCATGGCACCTTCTTCTTGATTCGTGAGGTCATCACAGATTCTTTGGGAAATGGCTTCTCCTCGCCTTTCAGGGGGGTTGCCGGTGGCTGAACTTGTCCATTGTCGTTTGGAGAATCCTCAACCTGCTTCTGGGGAAGGTCTGTTGCGTTGGGCGCAGATGAGGGCCCAGCTGCAAGAACCTGGTCTTTCGCAAGATCAGCCTCCTCTGAGGTTTGCTGAAGCTCGACGTTCGACATCTTGTTCGCTCGCTTTCCAGCCGCCGTGTCGGGAATCAATTCGGGCTTGAGTGTCTCAAGACTTGATCGTCCTCGTGAGTGACGGGACGACTTTTGCGACCTGGGGTTTGGTGTCTGGACGGCCCTCGGAGTGCGCGGGTCTCCGTCGTCGAACCAGGCCAATTCGGAGCCGCTCAATGAAGAGTGCTCACTATCGCTTCCTTCGCTAAACCAATGACGCGGTTCGGCGTTTACAACACCAGTGGTGTGCGTTCGAATCCAGTCCTCGGTAAGACCGCGATGTTGTCTGCGAGCCCTGTTGGCGAGGACAGCAGCAGCAGCACTAATAGTGGGCTGCGACTCTTCCCGCGTAGGACTATCGCCTGGCTGGCGCAGAAACGGGGTGTCGATGCTCAAATGGTGGATTGGGGAGTCGTCTGAAGCTTCGCTACTAAAACTCTGCCGGCGGAGGTTACGATCGGTTCGAGGATAAGGAGAGCCCCAGCTTGCAGTGCCGAAATGATTCTCTTCCCCGAGCTCAGGGGGTGGAGTTCTCAGTAGTTGCGCAACCCTGCTAGGAAGTTTTGGCGCAGGTAGCGAGGGGAGTACCAGAGACGACTCGATGTCTTCTTCTTCTTCTCCTTCGCCGTCGGCTGTAGACGCGGTCGACAAGGCTGGGGAACTCGGCGATGGAATTTGACACCGAGGTTCTCCAGTGCCTTCCCGTGCAGATGCACCAGGAGCAGGAGTGGTGGGCAAGTTAGATGGCGACGTCTTTGCAGAAGACTGCTCACATTGAGGATGCATAAGTTAGCCCGCAAAATGTTTTATTGAGGGAGGACAATCTCCCAGGCAGAGAAGGATTTCGACGGTGACTCGTGGGTTACGGCTCAGTTGAGAGCTGACATGGAATGGCCTCTCCCAAGTAAAGGCCTATCATCCCTGCAACGTCGACCCACGAAATACCCTGGTGTCGCCCGTGTGTAGAGGAAGGGAAATGGTGGGAGTTCTTACCAATGAGACTCAGCGCAGACGAGAGACCTATCGCCTGCAACTGATTCTCTCTGTTCAAGTTTTCCTTTGCAGGTTCTGGTCTGTCGAAGCACACTGTCGATGGCAGATGTGCGTAGCCGTCGAGACGTCTGGTGGGTACGCGACGCGTTCTCCCGCCGAGATAGATTCCCGTTGTGGTGGATGCTCGAGGAAAGGGGGCGGGTACCTGGTTTTTTTTTTTTTTTTCTTCCCCTGGTGGGATGTCGTGGGCGGGAATCGATTCCAGGCGGGGCGTCCGTAAAAGCAGAGGGTCTAATTTTTCAAAGGACGGCAAGAGCATCGGGGGAAAAGCAAGGCAGAAGAAGAGCAAACACAAGGGCGAATCGATGCGGCCGGACACATCGAGGGGAGGGGCCGGATGGCAAGAGGAAAGAAAGGGTCATGTATGTACGTCCGTAGAAGATAATTCTCCAAGACAAAGACCTGGCCAACTGGAAGTTTTGGACGCCACAGAGGTTGGGACGGCCCTGCGTTCCCAAGTGCCAAGTGCCAAGTGCCAAGTGCCAAGTGCCAAGTGCCAGAGGCCAGAGGCCAGTAACCAGTGCCGTGCACGCTGGGGTATCCCCGCTGTTACCTTTCAATACGGGCCTCGGGAGGTCCAACGAATTAGGTCGAGGCTCACGTCTCCAGACCTGGCTGTCCGCGCAGCAAGCCTACAGTCAGATGGACTTTGAGGATTTCGCTCTGATTGGCCAGCCGGTGCTTTAATGAGACGGCCCGCCGACCCAGGAGAAGTACCAGACCCTTTCTGGCCCAATTAATGAAGACCCCGACGGAGTAGTTTGATTACCTCGCCACCCTCACACTCTCGGAGCACGGAGTAAACGCGCAGGAGTAAAAAATCAGTAAGTGCACAGTGCCCCGGAGTAAGTAGGAGAGATACATTGTACATGCATTTTCCATGTAGAGGCGCTTCCAAGGTTTCAGTAGGTGAAGCTTCATAGATGTATTTAATTCTTTCTAGAATAAGCACAAATGAATCCCCTCGGTTCCAGGCGCGTAGTACGGAGTACTTTAGTTGCTTTACATATTTTCTATCCCATGCATAATCCAAAGCCATGCCTGCTCGCATGAACGAATAAGATTATGATGAGCAAAATGCGAAAGGGCCTTGATCATCAACATACATTATGTAATAGTGCACCCCCAAGCAAAGCGACTGACATCACCACTCGACGGAATGCCTCAGCTATTTTCCCGCTAACAAGGGTCCACGCCGCTTTAATAACATGCCTTGGCTTCATAAAAGCGTTCAGTTTCTTGTGCGCTTTTGTTTGGGTAGTTCAGCTGCGTTGGCAGGCCCAAAATGGTTGCCATTGTGGGCTATTCTCCTCTCCTCTCCAATCAACGAGCCCGCTGCGTAGTCTTCTTTGCCATCGTCGCATAAAATGACTGGCCACAGTGAAAAGTTCACGCCATACTCTTGCGAAGAATGTTTCCTACATTGCATCGGTCATTGCATCGGTCATTGCCATTGCCATTGCCATTGCCATTGCCATTGCCATTGCCCGTGAAAAGCATCATCATCCACGCCGTCTACTCAATATCTCCCCAGCCACCTTGGCCGCACTCCTCACAATCAACTCATGCTCCAAACTGTGTATCCTTTCCTTCAGCTCCTCCAGTCCCTCTCCCTTCCACTCAATTTCCTGCACCATGATGGGCTCCCCCCTGTCCACCTCCTGCACCACATAATGCACCATGAGGCCCGTCCGCGTGATCCTCCCGGCCTTGAGCTCATCATATGCCCTTTCTATCGCGTTCGCGCCATCGAACTCGCCCGGTAATCCGGGATGAAGGTTGATTATTCCTGCTATCCCGGCCCTCTCCAACGGCTCCAGAAAGGCCCCCGAGAAGACGTGCATCCAGCCCGCCAGAACGATCAGCTCCGGCCGCTGCTCGCTCTCCGAGAGGATCTTGTCTGCCAGTGCGGCATCGTACTTTTCCCGCCCGCGTGCGATTTGCTCCTCGTCTTCTTCTCCTTTGCTGACGAATCCGTGGCCGATGAGGTTGAAGTATTCCCATGGGATGCCTGTACTTTGTGAGAAATGTATTTCGAGTACTGGTACGTTTGTAAAAATGGATACAAGAAAAAAAAAAAGATCACCGAGGGAAGTAAAATAAGGATAAATGAAGAAAAACCTTTGCGGTTTGTTTTCGTAAATGCCCCTTTGCTACTTCCAAAACAAAGCATTCATGTTCAAGCAACACAAGTGAGATTCAAGATGATTGTGACATGAACGAAGCGAAGCGGAAAGAATCGGGCCAATATTTACATACCTGCCTTCTCCGCCCGCTGAATAGCATACGCATTCCTGCGATTCACTATCAATCTGACGATGCGACTATTCGGTATCCGTCCGTCCGCAACAGCATCTATAAGCGCTTGGAAATTGGAGCCGTAGCCCGACGCCATGACGAGGATGCGACATGGCGATTCACGCGGTGAAGCCATGATTGGCGTGTATGTGAGGGAAATGTTGGTTTGGTGAACTTTGCGTGTTGGGCGGTGCATGTGTCTACTGGTTGCTCTTTTTTTCTTTCGCAAAAAAAAAAAAAAAAGCCCTCTAAAAACCCTAAAAATTGCTCTGATGCTCTCTATTGAATGAGGCCTGAGGAAATTTCTATACATGGAAAAAGTTTAGGCGCAAGGTATTCTCCGCACGTGACTTTCTATCTGTCTGTTCCTCCAAGGGTCTGATCCACGAGCCGGTGCAAAGTTTGCACTAACTTTGCATAGTACAAGTTGTATGTGAATTTATATAGGGCGGCCACTTTATACTTTTCATGCCTATTATAAACTTTATAAAGTGTAAAATTTATACCTAAAAATAGTAGATTTTACTTCTTTCTGTTATTCCTTTTCCAGTGTTAAGGCAGCAGCCAGGTCACGAAAAGGCTAGCTGACTAATCAAGACGAGGGGCATTGAGAGGTAAGGTACTTGTATTTACGTGCAAACTTTACTACGATATAGGTACTCGCAGTTTCCGGAGGTACAACAATAGCTGTTAAGGCTGTGGCTGCTGCCTTAGCACTGGAGAAGAAAATGTGATACTTAGTGACTGTATCAGGAGCCGAGAAAACTAAGATTTATTCCATCTTAACACGCTAAACTTCTTTATTAAATTTAAGATTAAACGTTTTCTAGATCTCATCGGCCCATCGACCAGCCAGTTTCAATGCCAGGCCGCTTCCATGCATCTTGTGACAAGCACAACAATCCACTTTTTATAGTCAAGACTATGATGGAGGTTGGTCAATGGTGGATGTCGGTGTAACATGATCGGTCCGACAATATGCCAAACTACAACCATGCACCTAACAAAGTTAACGACGTCGCTGGGTAGCCTAGCACTACTGCTAACACTTTCATAGTGGTATCTATCGCGTGGCTTTACCGGAAACAAAGTGATATAGATTGAGATGCCGAGTCCGCAACAACATTCAGTCCTAACATTTGAACTTCGTCACTTGATGCGCAACGGAGAACTGCGCGCAGTAAAGTACTTTTAACTAGCGAGATCAAGTGACCGCGTAGTTCCTTTTCGAATTATCGCCAGCAAACAGTCCAAAACATGAACTACACAGGCTGAAAAAAATATAGGCGAAAGCTATTATTTATTCTGGGCAAATTGAACTAGCTGAACACCGTTTACAGATAACTAGATTTAATAATCCCTCGTGATCATACTGTGACAAGCCACTTGCGAAAATCGCCATAAAAGAGACACTCAATCCGCCCAGACATCATAATGGCCCTGAAAATAAGGTACAATTGGGACGCAAGTATATGATATGACTCCTTGCACTGTCGTAAGGCATATAGGGGATAGCACAAATTAGTGGCTAGTTAGCTACGCCTCTTTTTTCGTGCAACATGTACTGCTTCATATTACGTGCAATAGTCGTTTTTACCTCCACCACCGTTGGCGCAGTTGAAGAAACCACATGTTCTGTACCATTCGATCTTTCCCCAGCTGACACACTCATACAAGGAGAAGGCGACCGCGCCATTAGTGGGCGTTTGGCCCTTCCTCTGGAGAGCCCTGACCAATTCGATCTCTTGCCAACCTATAATCGGACTTAGTAGTTGATTGGTCTCTCTTTCTTCAACTCATACAAATGTAAAATTTAAAAGGTTCATATAGCAACGGCGGCAACCGAAAAGGGGGGCAAGGACAATGATATACTAATGCTGGTGAGCACTAACCGAGACTTCGCAGACTCCGGCCACAATATCTAAGGCCTTTGGTGCACTCAGCCGCCTGGACAGTGGGAGCTGCTGTCGCCATCAGGAAAATAACGACCTGAGAGATGCCGAACTTCATAGTTGCGCATATGATGTATGATGTTGTAGAAGGAAAGGTAAAGATGAACTGAGCATGTGGATGTGCGAATGTGAGTGTTGAAGACTGATGACTCGGATGCAAATGGATGGACTTCAATGCCTATTTATACTTTGCGCCGCAACAGAAACCACTGTGGTAGCAGCTGGCAAGAATAAGTCTTGGACTGATGAACTTCCTTGTGACACTCAGTTCTGAATCGTCATCGACGTGGCACATAGATTGAAGTGTAGTGCGGATTATTATAAGCCACTTCTTGTGTGATGAGACAAAACAATACCGGCCCGCAGATCCCGCAAATGTTCAAGCCGAGAATGGGACATATATTTATGTTGAGCAAACACCACAAGAGGTCTGAAGCTGACTTCGCATTCTATCAAGACTGGTATGCTTAGAGTTACCATGTCTCCCCGCACGATGCTGGCCCCAACTAACCTCATGTTGGTCGAGAACTCTTGGTTATAAGTCAACGACTGTGACTTGGTAGAATCGCAGTCTCCCGCCGGGCACTCAATTGTTACAGTCACCGGCACGGTCTATTCACACACTAAGACAAACTCCACTTCTTGTTCACATAGCACATGTAATGTGTGCGGAGTAACTATATGTCATTGTACCACTAACTAGCAGGTTTGGTGTTGCATATTCGCATGACAAAACTCCAGACGTCGTTTTCAATTGCACTTGGTTGGAGCGCCGGCGGCTTAAAACGAGCATCTACAGACTTTGTCTCGCAGGCCCCGCAGTCGATCCGATCCGCTGCTGGCTCGGATCGAGGATCGAGGATCTACACCCTCCAACTAACGAATCCTGCACCTCCTTCAGACATAGACCTGGATGGAAAGACTGTTTCGAAAATAAAATACTACCTTCTACGTAATAGCTTTGCATTCATTCAATTCTCGATTACCATCTCTATCAAGTGTTGCGACAGCCGGGTCAACATCGGGTTGACCACAGGAAAAATGGAGCCCGTGAGGCAAGGCCGCGCTGTAATTGGCTGTACCTGTACGCGAGGCATACACGTGACTCGCGATCCCCTCAGCTTGTGGCCAGCAGCCTCCTAGCTAGCTTCCTTCAATCAATGATTATTATACCTTTGAACAGACCCCTTATCTGCACTAGTGCAATACCTTGGTGTCCTAACACAGACGAAAGAGGAATTAACTCCTAGTGTAATTTTATAATTTATATTAGATTAGAATGAAACTTGCGTGTGCAGCGAGGCGTTTAAATTGCAAGGTTAATTCGCCTAATAGGGTTAACATTTCGTGGTTATCCTAACATTTGCTACCCCACTGTAACTTCACGCGTAAACATTGTGTCAGCCACGGTACATTCCAGCGAAAATATGAATGCAGATGTTTTTTATTACAATGATTTTCTCCCGTTGACTTCATCAGGCACTCAACGCGGAATAATGAGATACATTAAACCCGCTCTGAGAAATTTTGGCACATTTGTCCAATCCCGTGGCATAATCTCGAAAATCGACGTGCTAAAAGACTATATAGGTATTATTAAGGCGGTCTATCTAGATGAAGCATTTTGGTGAAGCTCGCTATGCAATCGCCGAATCATGTGTGCCAGCAGTCCATCGATGTCACAGTAACTGAAGCCGCTTCCTCCCCTTCGTAGTGACTTCGGGCTAAATCGAGACGCGGCACCGATTCCTACGATATTTCCAATATACAAAGAAAAGCGTAGAAAAGCGCAAGAGAACAAATACCGATAGCTCTGCATATTAACGTAATAGGTGCTTGATGTGATATCCGAAACGCCCCGCAGGAAAGGTATCAAAACTAAAGTCCAAACTATCATCGAAGCCATGCGTATCTCCTTTCAAAAATTAGACGAGGCATTGACCTGACTGGGTTGGTGATAGTTCTCCAAGGTGGACTGGAAAGGACTTCGCTGAGTGCCGCCAGCGCTACTGCCTCGCTCAGACTTCTCAGCGGCACCAGGGGTGGACATGTCGTAGTCCATCAGGACATCGTGCTCTTCGTTGTCCTTCTTGCGTCCCCAGATTCGCCAAGCTACAAGTGCAAGGGCACCGAGCACGACGGCACCTCCGACACCCACAACGACACCAATGACGGTGTTTCTGGTCTTCACCGTCATCCCAGTCGTTTCGCCTCCACTAGAGCTGAGGCCGGGCGTTGAAGTGGTCTTGGTTGTGCTGGTGAAGGTCGCCTTGGATCCATCGCTGCGGGTAGAGGTGAGAATTTCGACTTTGGTTGAAACAATGAGATTTACAGAGGTAGGAGCGGGGCTGGAGCCGGAGCCGGAGCCGGAGCTGGAGCCTGAGCTGGAGCCTGGGTTGGAGTCTGGGCTTGAGCTTGTAGTGGGCGTCCATTGAATTGAAGAGCGCGTGCTCTGTGGAACAAAGGACGACGTTGTTTCAGCAGCAGCAACAGGCGTGGAGCTGGCAGCGGGAGAGGTCGATGATGATGGTGGGGTGCTAGGCGGGCTGGTGGTCGCTGGGACGCTGGCAGATGTAGGAGACTCAACCAACTGTGATGTAGTTGTGGTGCTTGGTACCGGAGTCGTTGACTCGCTCGTGGAAGTGCTCTGGCTACTGGCTTGTGCAGAAGATGGAGAAGATGTAGAGCCCATTCCGTCGAGGAGGTCGCCAATTTGTCGTCCAATAATAGCTCTACCCTCATATTTACTCTTATCCAGCCAGCTTGCCTGGGCCATGGAAAGCATAGCAAGGGCAGCGAGAAGCTGCGGGAGAGCTTGTTTCGAGTACATTGTGGTCGGTTTTTAGCGGCAACGTGAAGGCGGACGGAAGTTAGCGACCAACAGGCAGCCTGCTCCCCTTGGTGATCGTGAACGGAACTCTTTTTCCTCTTCTTTAAGTCGGCTTGCAATTCGATGAAGGCTGGGAATTATTGAAAGACCGGCGCGGAGACGGTCCTGGCTCAGGAAACGAGAGAACGGGTTGATCGAATAGGCAGTGTGATCTGGAAGGCGTGAATGATGAGCTGTGACGGGGTATGAGAAAGAACGGTTTTCCTTGTTGATCAAGTAATCAAGAGGGGGCAAGACGAGACAAAGAATTGAAGGGCAAGAGAAGCGCCAGACAGTCACGGGGGCAAACGACGGTGAACAGCTGGCAGATGAAGAGGCAGGAGATGTTTTTATTGAGCTGGTCGAGTCTGCATGTGGTCCTACCCAATACCAGCTTCCCAACAATCCCTGCTACAAGCGGCTGGGGCCAAAGAGGGGGGCCCCTTAGCCCCGGGAGGGCCTGTGTGAAACTTCGTATTCCCTCCAAGCTTGCTGACGCGAGGCAGACCTGCAAGACCTTACTAATACAGATAAGTTGCATGTAATACAGGACCACACGGGACCACACACCTGGTCAATCAGCCAGTGGCAGCAGTCGACGTGACACCACCACCCCCGTTGCAAGCAAGCCCAGGTGGGAAGTATTCCCGATGGCTCGCTTCATGATGATCGCGGTCATGTTAAGCTCTCTCTTCTACCTTGTTTTCTTGGTGCTTGACTGTTTCGTGCGCGCCCAGCACCATCATGTCGGTTTCACTCTCACGCAAAGCTTGCGTAGGTAGTTTCCGGCGCATCGCTTGCCTGAAACGCAGGAAGAAGAAATCACTGCACGGACGATACGTAGCCTTGGAGATGTTATGTACATACATATGTAGAAAGGTATGGCACATCCGCTTTTATTGGCCGCCGGCGCGATAGCACAGGGGTCCCCTGGTCGGTCTCGCTGGGTCAATCAATGGCTGAATGGATCAGGTCTGGTTCATTAGCGCCCCCTCCCTCCTTGGCCGAGAAAAGCCGACCAACTAATCTGTATTACTGTAACTTGCAACTACTCCGTGTTGGAGCGAAAAATATATATTCTTCCCCTTCGCAATCGAGAACAGATGCACTACGACGGACCAGCCCGCGGCCAAGTTTCGAGTCAAGCTTGCACCAGAACTCCAATGCGCTGGAAGATGGGGCATCGTGCCAACGTTACGGAGGACGGTGCCGATTGACAGAACAAAGGGTCTGCTGCAGCTAAAACAACGGGCCAAGTATTTCATACTAAAAATGGCTGAAGATGTACGGAGTATGCTATCTACATAAAATTGTCGCCCTTCCCCTTTCCGCTTTGCAGGTTCGTGGCGCCAACATTGGGCTGGGTGGGCATCGGAGCAATCTTTCTGTGAGTGAACCCTAAAAAAAAAAAAAAAAAGGAAGGAAGAAAATCGAAGCACCCAGAAAGGAGGTCGGAAGAGGAAGGTGAGCAGAAGAAAGTCCTTCCATACCTAGATGCATCACAGGCGTCACACGCAAACACGCTCCGTAGCGGCCAAGCTTTTGTGTTCGTGACGATGCAACTCTGTCTCAGTTCAGTGGAAATCGTCTGTCTCGTCAATTTGTGCAAGAATAATCAGACTGGACAATGGTTTTGCTCGGCTTTGATTCAAAGAGGTGCCAAGCATGAAGAAAAACCAAGCAACGATGGTGCCTGAATAAGGGTAAAAATGGACGAGTGGTTACTGTGATATGGAAAATGGAAGACATGGTTTCACTTGGTCTTGCTGTACGGCCGCTAGTGTCTTTCAATTTTGCGACTCATGAATCTTCATTGCCTACAGATTCCTAGCCACGCATTTAGATTAAATCGCACGGCATGTTGCAAACGACCGCACTTATTAAGTCTATGCCTACATCTCGCTAGCACGTCCTATCTGGTCTGCTTGGAGAGAGCTGTAGTTGACGATGAATGTTGTCAAATCTGGCCTGGCGCAGCATTGTGGTGCTGAAGCCGTAATCGCCGCGTTTAAACGCCCCAATCACGGCTGCATCCAGAATGACCAGAAGCACGCAGTGCCTGCCACAACCACGATCTCCATCTGCGGGCATTGCTGATTACTACTGCAATTTGTCCAATCTGTCTGGCCTGGTGCATTGTTGTTCCCCACACCTTACACCTCCAGATCTCTTCTCCGCCATCACCAAAGAACGTCCCACCCGTCATCACGCTACCCCCCCCACTCCCCCAAAAAAAAAAAAGAAATCATGATGGCATTCAACACCGGCACAGCACGGTCACCGGACGCCCTCGAGCCAAGCGATATCCTACATCGTTGGGTTTCATTCAACTCTCCAAACGGGTCATGGTGTGATCCTGTTTCTGCAAGCATGTTCGGGCCTACATTTGCAATCTCATCCCCCGCTCATCTCACTCTCTCTCTCCATGGACGAATCTGTTGATCACGATTGAACCCTGCCCGCATGCTCCCCGCATGCAACGCTACTGGAATCGATCAAGGAGGGCGTCCATGTTTTGTCCCAAAAGACATCCCTAATCATGACTTAGCCCGCCCGTCGCTGCATACAAGAGTGACATGATGGCCACTCCTACGGAAGTAAACTCCTCTTTCAGATCAGAACTTCCCGCCGGTTCTGGATCAGGGATCGGAGGTACACAATCCTAGCTCTCCATCATGAAACTCTCCATCATAGGCGCAGCAGCTCTCCTGCCCGTCTCCCAAGCTCTTAGTCTGACGAGCTACGGCGGTGGTCGTCCCTACCAAATCATCCATGAGGCAGAAAGACGAGCCAATACTCTCCAGGAGTTCGTCACCTGGGATGAGCACTCGCTCTTCATCCGGGGCGAGCGCGCCATGATGTTCTCCGGAGAGGTCCATCCCTTCCGGCTGCCCGTTCCTTCACTCTACTTGGATGTATTTGAGAAGATCAAGGCCATGGGGTTCAATCTGGTGTCGTTCTATGTCGACTGGGCGCTTCTGGAAGGGAAACCGGGCGAGTTTCGAGCCGACGGCATTTTCGACCTCGAGCCATTCTTTGACGCTGCCAAGAAGGCTGGTGTTTACCTACTTGCCAGACCAGGACCTTACATCAATGCTGAAGTCAGTGGTGGTGGTTTCCCGGGCTATCTGCAACGGCTGCAGGGGGTCTTGCGGTCATCTGCGCCCGATTTCCTGAACGCAACTGATAAGTAGGTGTCTTGTTTTACCCCTGGCAATTAGCAGATGCTGGCAAGAATTCTTGCGTGTCGTTATTCTGTGTGACTGACCATGCAAAATATGGTTGTGTGTCTGCAGTTACATGGCGAAAATATGCAGGATTATTGCCGAACAGCAAATTACAAACGGCGGCCCTGTTGTATTATTCCAGCCCGAGAATGAATACTCGTCTGGATACAAAATTCCCTTCCCCAACGGGCCATATATGCAGTACGTGATCAATCAGGCTCGAACGGCTGGTATCTCGGTGCCCATGATCAACAACGACGTCGGCCCCTCGGGGAACTACGCTCCTGGGAAGGGAGTCGGATCTGTAGACATCTATGTAAGTTGCAAGAATGCCTTTGGGGAGTGTGAGTGGATGATGGAAAATGGGGCTCACAAAACTAGGGTCACGACAGCTACCCGCTTGGCTTCGACTGTGTAAGTCAGATAAACAAGAAAGAAAACGAGGCCGTGGAAGGACACAAATGAAGGGCCTAACCTGCACCAGGGCAACCCAACTGTCTGGCCACCCAACAATCTGCCAACATACTTCCACGATCGCCACGTCAGGCAGAGTCCCTTCACTCCCTATTCTATCGTTGAGGTACGGGTCACAAGTCGATCGAACGCAGCTCTTTTGATGGCAAAATTTGTATTCTGACGGAATTTTGATAAGTTCCAAGGCGGCGCTTTTGATCCCTGGGGTGGATGGGGCTTTGAGAAGTGCTCGGCACTCGTGAATCATGAGTTTGCCAGGGTCCTTTACAAGAACAATTTTGCCGCTGGGGTGTCGATTTTTAGCATTTATATGATCTATGGAGGAACGAACTGGGGTAATATCGGACACCCCGGCGGCTACACTTCATACGACTACGGAGCGGTAGGTACTCGGCACTCGCTGTCTTGAACCAGAGTTGGACAAATGAAGATCGAGCTCTGCGCGATAACTGACTCTTCTGGCATAGGCACTCCGAGAAAACCGAGTCATCGACCGCGAGAAGTACTCCGAGATCAAGCTCGAAGCACAGTTCATGAAGGTCTCGCCCGGATATATCACTGCCTCTGTCGGCCCCGCCTCGACGAGCCAGTACTCGGACAACGCAGGCATTACAATCACTCCTCTCATGGGCAACAAGACTGGCAATTTCTTCATAGCCCGTCAGACAGACTACACAGCCACGGGAACAGTCTCGTACACCCTCAAGCTGCCCACTTCCAACGGCATACTCACCATCCCACAGCGTGGAGGGGCCTTGTCCCTTCACGGACGTGACTCGAAGATTCACTTGACGGACTATCCCGTGGGAGACTACACCCTGCTATATACGACAGCCGAGGTGTTTACGTGGAAGAAGAATGCTGGCAAGACGGTGCTCATCTTGTACGGCGGTCCCGACGAACTGCATGAATTCGCCATCAATACCACTAGCCCTGCCGCGGCCAAGGTCATGCGAGTTCAGGGGAGCAGCATCTCCTCTCACGCAGAGAGTCTGTTCACCATCGTGCAGTGGCAGACGGGGCCAAAGAGGCAGTTCGTTGAGCTTGGCGACTTGGCCATCCATCTTCTGGGTTTGTCTTCCTCTCATCTACCCCTTGAACACGACCCAGCAAACACACAAACATAGTATTTCACATTTCTGACGACTCTATCCACGAACAGACCGCAACTCCGCATACAACTACTGGGTGCCTGTCCTCCCGGGCCCCAACTCATCCCAGTTCGGCACGTCTCTCATGAACCCACAAGCCGTCATCATCAACGGTGGCTACCTCGTTCGCTCGGCCTCCATCTCAGGCGACACACTTTCCCTCCGAGCCGACTTCAACGTCTCGACTCCCCTTGAAGTCATCAGCGCCCCCTCGGGCGTTACCAAGCTTTCCGTCAACGGCAAATCTGTCAAATACACAACCACCCCGTCCGGGACCTGGCTCGCCAAGCCAGACATCATCCTCCCAGCCCTTTCCATCCCAGACCTCTCCAAGCTGTCCTGGTACAAGATAGACTCGCTGCCCGAGATCCACCCCTCTTACGACGACTCCAAATGGCCAGCTGCCTCCGACAGAGCCACCAACAAGCCCGAGGCGCACCACAACATCTCCAACGCCACCATCCGCGCCGATACGACCCCGGTCTCCCTCCGCGGCTCCGACTACGGCTTCTACACAGGGACCCTCCTCTTCCGCGGCCGCTTCACCGCCTCGGGCAAGGAGCGCGACTTCAAGGTCTGGACCTCGGGCGGCACAGGCTACGCATCCTCCGTTTGGCTCAACGACCGCTTCCTCGGCTCCTTCAAGGGCAACGACGCCACCGAGAACGCCAACTCGACGTACGCGCTGCCCAACCTCGGCGCTGGCAAAACCTACACCCTCACTGTGGTAGTCGACTCCATGGGCCTCAATGAGGACTTCAATCCGGGCTTCGACGACATGAAGGTGCCCCGGGGCATCTTCGACTACGCCCTCTCCGCGCCGGACGGGTCCCCCACCGACATCACGGGCTGGAAAATCACGGGCAATCTCGGTGGTGAAGACTACGCGGATCGGTTCAGGGGCCCCCTCAACGAAGGAGGCTTCTTCTTCGAACGCCAGGGCTACCACTATCCTGCTCCGCCCGTAGACACCAGCTTCTCGGGGGGCTCGCCGTATGACGGTGTCGGCCGCGCAGGCATCAGCTACTACACTGCCATGTTGCCGCTCAGTCTCCCTGCAGATCGGTACGACGTGCCCCTCTCGTTCGTCTTTGCCAACGCGACGCAGGAGCAGCACGGCGACTACAGGGCAATTTTGTATGTGAATGGGTTCCAGTTCGGAAAGTACGTGAGCAACATTGGCCCGCAGACGGAATTCCCTGTCCCAGAGGGCATTCTCAACTACAACGGTGACAACTGGATTGGCCTGGCGGTGTGGTCTTTGGATGATGCCGGTGCAAAGGTGCCCGGGTTTGCGCTCAAGGCCGGCACTCCTGTGCAATCCTCTCGTAGCAGGGTTACTTTTGTCAACGGTCCTTCTTATACCGAGAGACAGGGGGCGTATTAACCATGTGAAGAATGTAAATAGTTATCTAGTAAGTAAAGACACATGTCATTTCATGACTCACTCGTCAAGAAATAGTAATCAAGTTAGTGAAAAAAATCAAGTTTAATCTGTTCATCATTCATTGTCCTGACACGATGTATGAGATGCAATTGTTCCTCAGATGCTCTATTCATCATGTTCCTGGCCTATAGAAGTGGACTCGTCATCCCCAAATAGGAATGTTCTTGTAAGCCGGTGAATTGTAGCTATGCAAAACACGGTACCGAGGTGCCGGGCCTTGTGTGTGCCGTTTCAGAGCACCGACGGCCACTGATTCTGAGAATGCAGGTCGATGAAGTAGCGTCGAATGCTTGCGTTTGAATGCCCAGGCCCGAGCATCTTCTTGCGTCACTTGTCCACCCTGGTAATACCGGCCCGAGTCTAGCTGACTTTGGCCTTTCAAATCATCACTGAAATTTAGAGATGGGTAGCCCCGCAAACCTTTCTGGCCTGTACTATATGACGACAAAGCTCCAATGTAGTTGAAGTCTTGGTGTGATTGCCGCGGCCTTGGTGGCCTTTGAGAAAAGGTGCTTCGAAGGGTGAGTTGCCGGTCAGGCTCCGAGGGGAATTCTTTTGATGGGCGCGGGGCGAGGACTCCTTCCGGCGCCGACCCTGGCTTGGACTCGTGATTCAATTGACCTCGATTGATTTGTCGTGGGGGCTGTCGTGCACCGGCGTTGGCCACACTCTTGTGTCGACTTGGGACCGTAGGCGAGGAGGAATGGCTTGATTTTGTCTCGATGTCGTGTATGTTCGAAATGCGAATTGGCCCATTTGGAGGCAGGGGAGCATTTAGGTTTGATTTGTCTGGAGTGCTTTCTTTTTCTTGGTGCCGCACAAAACCACCACTTTGCTGGACTTTCCGAAAAGGCGGGATGGCCGAGATAGACTGTTCGATGTCGATGCTCTCCTGGCATTTATGACTCTTTGTACCCTCGTCACAGTAGCTGTTGCGACTGTAATTGTTCTCGCTGTGCTGAGCCCCGCTTGCAACACCAACTGTGGTCTTCGGGGACTCTGTGCTGATAGTAGGCTGTTTGGAAAGTTTCATGGACGTGCCAGGAAATTTTGTACTACGGTGTCTGAACCTTGCATCCACATCAAGCGGTACTTGGGGAACCATTTGGATGTTGTTGTGTGCAGCGAAGCCCGTTGCAACAACACCACCACCTTCCTTCCTTGAGTTGCCAAGAAATTTTTGCAGCATACCAGACCTTGTGTTCTCGGATTCGTTTCTGTTTTCCGTGGAAAGAGAGCCAATGTCTTTTGCGATGAGCTCAGCTGTTTTTGCTGTTGCGGTGTCTACATTGACTCCGGGCGGCCGAGCTGAACGTCGCTGAAGATTGCCGTCGGGCTCAGGAAGGGACACGTCCTGACCACGCTGCCGTGCTGTTAATGAAGGTCGTCTCAGACTGCTGGTAGATTTCGGGGTTTGTGCTTGGCGTGCAGAGACCGTCGAATGTTCTTTCACTTTGTCTATCCAACTGTGTTCATCCACGACAGATGAATCTGAGCCATCGCGCGTCGGTGTCATTTTACCCTCAGTATCAGCCGCGGCATTCATGGCTATGGGCTCCTCAAGCGGTGGTGTGTGGGATTGAGTCGATGCATCCGAGCTATAAGCGCTGTCCGTGTTCGAAAGCGTTCCCCGCGAGTTCAGGGACGATCTTGTCGAAGAGAACCCGCTGTCTGCTCTAGATACTCCCTTGCAAATAGCTTGGTTTGTGCTTGTTCGGCAGGGATGCTCTCGATTTGGCCTCGCACTCGGTTCATTTCTCGCATCCAATGTCTCTTTCGCAGAGTACTCCTTGCTAGGTTTGTCGTGTCTTGCACCCTTGTGCTTGGTTGGTTTCTGCTTCTGCCAGTAGTTGGCTGGGGCGAAAGGATGAGATGACAGTCGCCCTCGAGCTGGATCTACCCGGGGCTCCTCAATAAGCTCCATGAGGCTTGACAGTCGTTCATTTGGGAGCTTGAAGTTGGAGAATTCGGCGGAATGAAGGATGTCATCATCGCGAGTGGAGTTGATGGGCTGTGAGAAAGCACGTCTATGGAAATTCTTTGCTTTTGATCGGAGGACATCCAGTTTTGTTGGTTTCGGGGCAACTTGTACGACAGAAAGATTCGAGGGGCCACGTGATCCTTCACGTGGATTCGCCTTGTTGTGATCCCGAGACATTGGGGGACCGGTATTTTGTGTTCCTAATGTTTCCTTTCCCTCACCCTCACCCTCACCCTCATTATGACGTCGAAAGCTCGGAATAGGCGATGCATTTGTGATACGCAGGGTACCAAACTTCATTCCACCCAGTTGCTGATAGTCTGTTTCACACGGAGTGACAGATCGTTCCTGCTCAAAAGCCCTGGGCAAGTTGGGCAAAGACAGCTGCTTGTGGTGGAACCTTTCCCTCAGGTTTTGCCCATTGAATACCTCGCGAGTTGCCTCAATCGCCAAGTCTCGTATTGCGTTTAGATCTGGAGATGGCCGTGTTGCCACCCCAGGGGTCTGCAAGATGGATTGTCTGCGCATAGGCACGCATGTCAACTCACGATCAGTTTCGCCAACGGGAGAAACAAGTGCTTCACCGTTGGAACCGGCGGTTTGGACACCGTGCTCATGAATCAAGCTTGTTCTGAAGTCGTTTACAAAGCTCGAGTTTAGAGGTGAAATAGGAAGGATGCCGAGCTTGGTGAAGTGTGAGTCCAGCACTTTTTGTCTTGCGTCCTGGTGATCCATGCTATTTACATGTCAGGAACAAGGACGCATGCTGCACTCTGTAATTGTGTGAAATTACTCACCTATTTCGGCGAAAGGTCTGTGGACTGAGGGGACTCGCAGCACTGCCAACGCTGACAGTGGATTTGATGACATTTTGGCAAATTGCATGGTGCAGGTTGTGCGGACTAGAAGCGTCACCAGAGCCCGAAGCGCCGCTTCTCGTTGATGCAATTTGGTTTTGCTGCTGCAATACTCGCTTGTTTCTGCGTACTGCCAAATGACTTTGTTCGGGTCTCATCAGACCTGGCGAATGTGTCTCAGATGCTTCCCCCCCTCTATCACGCTCACTCTCTTGATCAGTCTGCTCAAGTAACAGACTGGGCAGTGATCCGGCAAGGTAGGCATAAGAGTAGCGGCTAGTACCTGACGAAGAGAAGTGAGATGGCGAGGAGGCGGGATGACTTGGCAGGCTGGGTTCGGAGTCCTTCTGCTTTTGCTTCGAGAGCCTGTTCGAGACTCGTTGAGCATCACCGTATGCGAGCTCTTCTTGAAAAGCGGCGTGGCTGTCGAGGCACGGTGAAGAGTCCGAAGACATACTCCTCCTTGACGACATGGCCGAGTCGACAAGATGAGATCGGGTTTGATGTATTGGTCTCTGACTGGAGTTTCCATGAGTTTCCATCATGTATCGATCCCTCCCACGTCTGGCTAGGGTTCAATGAATGCCATGGGTCCCAGCCACCCTTTGCGGACTGTGGACAATGATGATATAACGAGACAGGTCGTGAGAGCCAACAGGTAGGCAAGTGTGCGAGACTATAAGCATGGATGACACGACGTCAAGTTTTACGAGCAAAGTCCCTCTTCGGGACAACGGGAAATCCGAAATCTCCTAGGCCTACGAATATGCTCAGCCAGCAAGGACTCTAAACGACGGCAGCGGTGTGTTCCGTTGCCAACTTTTTGAGACATCAAACCCGAATGTGTGGCAGAATGTGGAGCCAGCAGACTCCCCAGCTTAACAGAGGCTCTCTCTTTTCATGCGACAAGGCTCTTTTCATGCGACAAGGCTCTTTTCATGCGATCTGGTGGGTAGCATGGAGTCCATGGACCGTTCGGCGGCGAGATGGGGGAGCGGACAGCGACAGCATTGGCCGCGGTTGGCATTTCAGCCCCGAAAGTCTAACTGGATCGGGACGGGCTGAGCCACGATATCTATCCCTATGTGAGACGACTGGCATTGCAGAGACAGCGACGTGAAACCGGCCGGACCTGTTTACCAAACAGACCCGTTTGGGTTCCCGACGGCGGCGCTGGCCAAAAACGCACGGCTCGTCTGCCGCCGGCATGCGGACGTGGGAGAACCAGTTGAGCCGATCAACGACCCAACGGAGGTGGACTGCATAATAAGGCCCTGAGACTGGTTTTGGTATTTTGGTACGGCCTTTTGTGGCCTTTTTTCGTGGCCCTTTGTGTTGGTGACGTCGTGTAGTCGTGCTAGGGCCGTTTCAGTCGAGACGAGTCCGACTGCACCGACTTATGCTCGACCCTTTCGTGCCCGCACTTCGCATTTCGCATGTGAAAGCCGCCAAAGCCGCCAAAGCCTAACATTATTCTGCTTCGTCTTTCATCCCGCATGGGATTATGGGGCTCATGCCATCGGCGACAGACCTCTCAGTGTTCCTGACCTACGATGGAGGAGCATGATGCCTCATAGAGGAAGAAGCCACTGCGATTAATGTTCCCGGGCTTGTTAGTATCGCCGTAATATCGTTAAATCGAATCCATCGTTGCGTGTTTCCTCGATACGGATATGAGGGCCGCGATTAAGCAAATGGCGTATTGTGAGGCAGAGCGCAAAGTTAAGGCACATCGTCCTTTAGCCAATGGCTTGTTATTTTTATTTTTATTTATTTATTTATTTTTTTGCGAGGCACGGTCATTCGACATCATAAACAGACATAGCGGATGCAAACGTGCAAATTTCGCAAAAAATATAAGACTCCCCCGGAAAGGCTCGAACTTTCAACCTCCTGATTAACAGTCAGACGCGCTAGCCAATTGCGCCACGGAGGACCTGTTGCCCGCTCGGGAAACAATATCAAAATATATACGCTACACACAATCACCGAACGTTCAATCACGTTTGAACCGTACTCAGACCAGATTTCTAATTATACAAAATTATACAAGTAGTCACTGAGTTTCTCCGCATACATTTTCGTCCCTCGGTACCTAGAGTCATGAATGCAAGCAGTGCAAAGGGCTGCTAGTGTACACAAGTCGGAAACACTGAATACCAACCAACCTGTGGTAATTCCCCGTCGATGATGGTGCAGTGCACAAGAGCCCGGTCACTGTTTCGAATAGTTAATGAGAATGATGTTTGGAATCACTTGGAGTCATTTCACCGGGTAGTATTATGCTAACTTGCGCTTGGCAAAGTCACGTTTACCCCGCGGGATGTATGGGTTTCCCATATTTCTTATAGGGTAAGTCCGCTAGACAAATTTTGCCACATAAACAACCAAGAATAGGAGCGGCAAGTACCTCGATTAATGCACTGGCAGGTAGTCGGGGGCAGTCAAAAGACGTCATGTATATGTTGTGATAACTAAAACAGCTATGATACTGCGGGAAAATAGTGAAAATCGACTACACAGTAGGATGTGTATATCATTCGTTCGTGCTGTCCATCTATCACTAACTTAACCCAGTACCCATACCCGCAGCCGAAGAAACAAAAGAGACAGCAAATGGGTGGGAATCTCCTTGTCTCTTCCTATTCAAACTCAAACCGTCTTCTTTACATATGCAATTGACTGTGCCACAGGACGCACTACTTCAAACGCGACGGATAGTGCATCAAGGGAGGGTCAACCCTTGAAGCCGTCCAGCCATCATGAATGACATTAGTGAAAGATATTGACAATAATCACTCGTCCTCCGTGGCGCAATTGGCTAGCGCGTCTGACTGTTAATCAGGAGGTTGAAAGTTCGAGCCTTTCCGGGGGAGCTAGTGTTGCTTTTTGGCTTTCCCTTTTACAGCGCCCGTTCTTTGTTGGACGGATGATCGAGTTTTGGAGAAAACCATGATGCAAGCAAGACGTGGAGAAAGCCGTCTTCTGCTAGTATTTTTTTTTTTGGCATTTATAATGGATTTTTTTCCCCTGGGATGCATCATTGTGGACTATTTTTGTTTGGCTTCATCTCAAAACCAGCAATGTCACCTGCAGAGACAGCTCTAGATGCGAAGCTTTCGCTGTCACAAGAAAATACACGGGTGGCTGTTGTCGTATTTTGTAAATACGCTGTGAGCATATGATGAACTAACTGTATGTTGAGAGCCCAATTTCAACATGATGCCTCCTCGACCACAACGAAATTTACCAGACCAATTGGCATCTCGAGGACCACGCTCGTGCTTTGCAACATTGCTTTCCTACATCTTTGAGACATATTGGTGAACAAGGGCGCTACAACATTGCCCTGCAGAATTATCGGGAAGTCACTTTGAGACCAAGTCAATTCGCTGGATCGCTTGACGCGGCGTCCCTTGCGTAACGATCGGCACAGGCATTACGAGACAAGAAACCTTGAAGGTGAACGTGCATTCCCGGCTTTACAATGGCTGCAATGTATCTGTGAAGGAGCTGAATAGTTAAGTTTCCGATAATGACTCGGCGTCATGTTCCTCTATTAAGCCGTGTTGGATATAGCAGCCTCACATCTTAGGCATCACTCATGATACCTCCCCTATTCGAGGCCATGGATTGCGGTACCTCGGCACTTAGGGCAAATACCCTCTTTGCCCTCGTACCTATAGCCTCGTTGTGCCACATGTGTGGATAGCCTAGATAGCTGAATACATCATCATCACTTTCCACACCGTCTCACAAGCCGTAACAAGTATCGTGCATCTAGCTACGAGATCTTGTAGTGTACGAGCTGCTTTTGTGAACCAGCGTCCTGACGACGGAGGCAAAGCGCGGCAAAGTATGCTCAAAACTCGTCGTTACTAGAGTGTCGCAGGGTTGAAAAGGCTCTTGAGGGAAGACGGTAATACTCTCGTATCGTTGGATCTGGCGACTGCATCGACGCTTCAAATATGCCTCGTCTGTCCACTGGCTCCAGCAATAGATGACCTGAAGCCCCTCGCCATGGAGGATTGAATGCATTGAAACCTCGCTCGGATCGATAGTCCTGTGCTGTCGCATATTCGGAGGCCTCGGCAAAGGGAAGACTCTGAAAAGAGCAGACAGCCCCAAAACCCCAGCAAACTCAGCTCTATCTCTGTAGCATTGTCCGCATATGAGAAGGCAATGAATTTAGAATTCATGTTTGCCTGTGAGTCCTATACGTGATAGTGAAGGGAAGGATGCTTGTGGCGATACCCTACGTCGGAATGCGCTCCGATCCTTTGCTTCAAATTATTGCTCTGGCCAACGTACAAATGATAATCGTGTTTATGGAATGTTCATGGGCATAGAAAGTGTACGTGTATTCCTCGTCTCGAAGTTTAAAGATCTCCTGCGACGGCGCATGGCCTATGACATCATAAGTTTTGTTCAAATGGGGCAAATGAAGAATATGATTCATCTACCACAAAGACGAAGAAGAAGAAGGGTCTCATAGCACAACATAATAACCAAAGAACTGAAGAATTTTGATTGGTTCAACTCACTTGTTCGGGGATATAGGTCCATTCTGCAATAATTGCATCGTGTCATGGCGAACAAATTTGGGGAGGTCGCGGGCTGTGACATGCAACCTTTCTAGTAACCGAGCGTATTGCTCAATCTTGAGCCTCTTCAACGACTGCAGTGCTTCATTGAGCAGTCCTAGACAATCGACAGCACCCAATGGCAACGCGGTAAACCGAGGTGGACCGAAACGGGCATCGGCGGCCTTTTGAAATCGTTGACCAAGTTGTTGTCCTGTTCGCCTGAACGACTGTCCATGCCGAATCTCGTTCACATTCTTTTGGGCATGGAAATAAGAATTCCACAACGAGAAAAAATAAAATAAAGTGCTAGTGTATTTGATCGCTGGAGGTTTGTTGCATCCCCAGGGAAGTCTTCTGCCCACGAACAAACAAGGTCAACCCAACCCTCCATAGGCGCTGAGTCGTGGATTCAGAAGCTGAAATTGCCGGAACGAAGCTGGGAGGTAAGTAAAGTGTAGAAGATCATTTACTACTCGATCTTCTGCACATACGAAAACCCCGAGGTGATGACCCAGAAAGCTCTGGAGTGCCGGGCAGGTTGCCAGATAGGCAAAAGAATTTTGCCCTTGATTGTCCAACAAGGAGAGAGGAATTGCATTAAACGCCAGGGCCATATCATGCCGAACAAAACTCTGCGCGGAATCCAAAGGAAAGATTGGAAGGCGGTATTGGTTCGAGCCCTATACCGACTGCTGCTTCTGGCGATGAACAAGGCGGTATAGAGTGGTGTTGATGAGGCCGTATGAGAGCAAACGAGTGAGAGGGAGTCGTCTGTGTGCTCACCAAAACCAGAGGTAGTTAATTCCTCTCCACTCACCCCGAGTACCTACTTTCACTGACGCATGTGCATCTGCTCGCTATGAAAGACCATCGACGACATTGTAGTCCTGATCGGCCTTGACGGGAGAGAAAGGGAGAATCTCTCTTCGTATACTGGCATGCATGATTGCCACGGTACTACTATTCGATATTCTGTGTTTGGACATGAAATTGCCGTCCGCCCGACATTTTCCAATGGCGCAACATACACCATCGTCACTCTCCAATGACGTATGTGCAGCCTTCTTTACCCATCCATACTTCATGGACTCGCCCAGCATCAACGTCGACTCTGGAACCGACGCCATACGTTGACTTTTCCCCGTCCGGCCTATCGGGATACCAAAGCGTCAATTGACCCGAGACGACGAGATGAGTTGTCAGACCGGCGTGAGAATGAGGAGGGTAGTGGGCGTTTCTGTGGCAGTCAGGCGGGTTGATTGACTCGACTCAATTGACAAAAGACTTACGGTCCGTCTGTCCATGTAAAAACGTGGGAGAAGCCCCAGGAACGCACTTGCGCCTCATGCTCTCGGCCCATGGTCAAATCTGGGGGTTTTTTTTTTCTTCCAAAAGCGGTCGCGCTCGGCCTCGTGGATGGAGAAACAGCCGGAGATGCAGTCGACGATTTGTGTCATCGACGATGAAATGATGAGAAGAGAGACGGCCCCCCGCATGCCTCAGGACTTCTACAAATTGACCAACGCTACAAATATGATCGAGTAGCGCACGTGTTCACTAGTAATAATTGCCTAATAAGCCCCCCGTAACCTCGAAGCTTGTTCCCCCATCAGGTCACATCCACCACATCCCCTGGCCCTGGCTTACCTGGCTCACCATCTCAACCTGAACATGAAGGATCAGACCAGACCAGCATCCACTTCATCAGACAGAAAGGCATGTGGGTGACAATTTAAATCCAACCTCGACATCAACAACATGGTGGTGGGGGCCACGGGGCCAACTTGCCAACGTCCCACTTGGGAGGCAAGCTGACAGACAGACAGGACAGGGAGACCAGATAGACCAGAAGCCATGCAGTGTCAGTTCAGCTCCAGCGAGTGAGGCTGCAGATCTCTCCATGGCTTGCTCGCTCCGTATTTGAGCCGAGCCGTGACGTGGTCTGCTCAATCAAGTTCCCGCCTTATTCTCTTTGAACGCCAGAGCCTCGCTCACGAGTAGCATACGCGAGGCAAGAGATTGCTTCTGTGCATTCGGCCGTCATCTGAGCCCTTGCCCATCTCGCATGCACTTAGCTACGTACGTGCTCAACCTCAGCGCTCCATGTGCCATCATCTGCCCCAGTCGCTCTCCCTGCCCGTCAGGCGTTGAAATAGAGCTAGATCGTCAATTGCACGGTCCAACACGCTACGACTTGGCTTGGCAGAGCGGCTGCCATCATGTCTTTTCTATGCGGTTTGCCGGCGGTAAGTTGCGGATTCCAATCTCAGAGTCTCAGGTTGTCCAAGCCCAGAGCGTCCCGTCCCGTCCCTTGGGCTAACCTTTGCTCCGTCTCTAGCGTCGACGCTTTCTGAGCCGCAAATCGAACGATGCAGAGTCTCCTCGACGTACATCGACCATGTCGATATTCGGCACCTCAAACAAAAATGCTCGTCGTGCACTTTTGAGCATGGTTGGGGTTACATTACTGACCAAGCCAGCGAAGAATGGTTCTCCGACAACGGACCAGAAACCTGTGGACGGAAACGTGCACATCAGCAACCACATGTACGATGTCGTGGAACAGCTCTACGATGATCTGAGAGGTCCAGATGCACACTTATCGAAAGACAAGCTCTACAAGTTTCTCAAAGAGGTTCAATGCGAGCCAGTCGTGTCAGACCTCGACCAGGAGTATTATGCTGTCTGGGACTTCCGGCGCGTCTGGTTAAAACACTACGAAGTAGATGCAACTGGACCACCTCCGCCCAAGGACCTGTCCAAGCCTCTCACCAACTACTTCATCAATAGCAGTCATAATACCTATCTGGATGGCAACCAATTGGCGTCTCAGAGCACGCCAGAAGCATATAGGAATGTGAGTTTGCAATTTTCTCCCGAATGCAATGGCTCTTCAGATGTCACTGACGGAGAAAAAACGCACAAGGTGCTGTTGAGAGGCTGTCGCTGCATCGAGATCGATGTTTGGAACGGCGAAGCAGGTCAAAGTCGAGCCCGATCAAGATCGCCACATGGACGACATAGCAGAGGACCATCACGAACGTCTCAGACCAACGTAGCCGTTGCCGCTTTGGACAGTGTGGAGGAGACATGCAAAACTGGCAAGCAATATCTTGGCGAAAAATCATCCTCACATTCCAGAACGGCCAGCGCACAGAGCCGTAGCTTCGGCGAGGACGCTTCACCAAGGAGCAGTGTTCTCAATCTACCAGATACGAAACAGCCAGGAGATACTGGAGTCTGTGCGCGGCCGAACGGAGTGCCTGCATCATCTCTACAGCCTCGACATTTGAGTCCTTTACGGGGAGAGCCTATTGTAACCCATGGGCACACCCTCACCATTCCCTGCGGGTTTCGCGAAGTATGCGAAGCTATCAAGGAGTCTGCTTTCGAAAACAATGACTTGCCAATTATTATCAGTCTTGAAGTACATGCCGACTGGGAACAGCAGGAGATCATGGTTCAAATTATGAAGGAGGTGTGGCAGGATCTGCTCGTAACGGAGCCTCATGAGGACTTTGACCCAAGGTTCCGTCTGCCAAAACTCCAAGACCTGCAGCGCAAAATTTTGGTGAAAGTGAAGAAGGCTGATGCCATCATGGAGCCACTTGTTTCCGTACAACATGTGGGGGAGGACCCTCCGCAAGTCAGAAAAACCCAAAGCGCGCCGCAAAGCACCTCGCAAAGCACCTCGCAAAGCACCGGGGATGAAGTTTTCGTAGCGGACACTTCCCAGTGTACGTCTCAAAGCGCGCCTGATTTGCTCGACACAACCAAAACATATGATGACTCCTCGTCGTCGTCTGGAAGCGATTGCCAGCTCGAGGCTCCCGAAAACTCAGCATCGGCTCCCGTCCCAAACTCATCACAGGACAAGCTGAACAACGTTGGCCGAATATGCCATAGCTTGGGCAATCTTGCTGTATACACTCGCAGCGAGCATTTCAAATCATTCGAGACCAAGGAGGCAAAGAAGCCCGCCCACATCTTCTCCATCAGCGAAAAGCGCATTCTTGAGCTATACCATAAACATCCGCGAGACGTCTTCCTTCACAACAAGAGTTTTTTTATGAGGGCATATCCTGATAAGATGCGAGTGACTAGTTCAAATCTTGACCCAAGCCTGTTCTGGAGGCGAGGAGTCCAAATGGCGGCCATGAACTGGCAAAAGATGGACATGGGGATGATGCTAAATGAGGCCATGTTCGCGGATGAAAAGGGATGGGTTCTCAAACCACCTGGGTATCAAAATTCCGACAAGTCCGCCGAGTCACATGATGAAGCAGCACCGGGGACCACGCTAGATCTCGACATTACTGTCTTCGCTGGACACAACATCCCGACGGAGAGCGACGATTACCATGAGTATCCACGAAGCGGCAGCACCATTCGACCATACGTCAAGGTTGAGCTTCACGTGGAACGCTCTGAGAACGCCACGGGCAAAGAGGCCGACGAGAACACATACAAGAAGAGGACGGAGGCAGGGAAGTCGAATCATCCCAAGTTCCCCGAATCCAAAAGGCAGCTCAGCTTCACGGGAATAATCAAAGTTGTGCCCGAGCTCAGTTTCGTTCGGTTAGTCCTCCCCACCCCCCTTTATTCTTAATCTTCCGCTTCACCTGTGCCCGTCGTAAAGCCTCGCATACTTGTCTCGTATGTCATGATGCGGCCGTGCCACTATACCTGCGGAAGAGGCATGTCAGCAGTATCTTGTGCTAACACGATGATTTTACTCCAGGTTTCGCATCGGCGATGATTCTCGAATGAGCACTTCTATCCTGGCATGGGCATGCATCCGGCTTGACCGCCTACGCCCAGGCTACCGCTTCGTTCGGCTCATGGACATGAATGGCAGCCCAATCCATCACGGTGGGCTTTTCGTCAAGATCGAAAAAAAGATGCACTGGAGGAACCCTGCGACCCACACGAAATGAGAAGAAGTTACCGGAAACAACAGCAATATCCGTGATGGACGTCGAATACATGCATGCCGTCATTCGCATGTAATTTTCTTTTATTCTTCGCCATGCTTGCTTCGTCACACTTTGTATTTTGAGTTTCAGAGCCCAACATTGACACCGGTGTTATAGATGTTGTTCCAATCTTGCATTTGTTGGAAAGAGAAGGAATCGGCATCTACTGTATTGTACATGTAAAGGGAAACGGGTACTGGGTAGATAGATCAACCGAGGCATCAACTCGGATTCCCAGAGTCTTACAGCCATGGGTGGCGTTGGAGTCTAGGAAATTGGGATTTCACATCATTACACATCAGGGACCGGCGCAGGGTGCAACACTAGAGGCATGAACGCAATTTTTCTAGGGCACTCCTCATCTATCTTTATCTAAAACTTGAGTTTTTTTTCTTCTATTCGTCGGCCAGATACAAACAGCACTAACTAGAAACTATGGACTGCAAAGTTTGTTAGTGTTAGTTGAGAGTTTGTTTTTGAATCGAATTTTTTTTGGTGCTCATTTGTGCCCCGAAGCAAAGTTTGGGCGAAATATCATGGGAGTTTCGAGGCTCCTCCGGCGGGCCTCGGGTCTAGTCGGTTGGTTGGCTTGCAAGAGTGACGTGTTGTTTGTGATGGGGAGGAAATTTAAAAAATTTTCATCGGGGAATTCATTGTGTCAAGACCGTGGCAAAAAAAAAGAAAAGAAAAGGCGTTGCCTCGTCCCCTCTCGTGCGACGGAGCACAGCGTTGGTTCGTCCCAGTGTCACCGCCCGTCCTAGTGTCACCGGAGCTAGTCTCTTGAACCGACCTCCTGGGTCCGAGCCTAGCCTAGCGATTCCCGATGGATTTCGCCGACACAAACTGACTCAAGTCGTCTTTTGCTCGCAAAAATGCAAAAAACACACTCCCCCCCCCCCCCCCCCTCCACTTCTCCCGGTTTTTTTTTTCCTTGTCTCCACGGCCCGCAAAACTTGTACCAACTTGTCGAAATCGAAAGGCGTCTCACATGACGGCCCGCACGGCAGGCTTGAAGCACGGGCTCGATTCGCGCAGATGGGAAACAAACACCAGAGGGTTGTCTTGTCTTGTCTTGTTGGTCCCTTTTCTCCCTTTGCATCACGGAACATTGCCAATGCATGTTTCGTATGAAGGTCCTGACGGTAAGGGATCGCCGAATCCGCGCAAGTTGGTTTCCATGGATCATCAGCTTTCGGCCGCTTCCAACACTGGACTTGCTTCCTCTGCGGTGACGGTACATTCATGCTGTCGAGTCGGTCTAACGAATGCTGATATCGTGTCCTTCGGGACAGAAACTCGAGCTGCTGGTGTGCCCGGTCTGCTCGAACGTGCAAAGCAGCATTTTGCAGAGGAAAACTCAGCCACCAATTTGAAGGAGTCTTCATCTTGGCATCGCCTTTGTCGTGGACGGCAAACTCACATGATGCTATTCGCCTCACACAATATTGAATGCACACTTGAAATTTCAGGGCCAAAAGCGTTACCCACAATGGCAAAGCAAAAAAAAAGTCGCGCGAGACAAATCCCCGAGACAATCAGGGGAATATCGGCGAGTGGGTCCTAACACTATATGCAAAGTCTGACACATGACCTTGAGAAACAGTCAGCCTTGCGTAATACATATTCGGATGTATGTACGTCCGTACGTCCGTACGTATGCAGGCCCTTTCCCCCCCCAGCATGACTGGCCGCACATGTGAGTTCCAGCTCTCTGGCGCCTTGTTTTCAGATGCGGCATCCAGAGTTTCACCGCGTGTCTCTTGTTGATGCCTGACAAATCTCTTGGTCAGAGAATTGGCATGCTTGCTCGTAATGAGATATTCGGCATGGCAATTCTATGCAATTATAAGAGGCCGTTCCGTGACCTTGGCCTGCTCACCTAATAATGACCCACTTCTTGTTTAGTGATCAAACTATGGAGTAAGCTTTGGCCTGCAGTAAGGCCGTGCCTATTATCGGGCAACCAGTGCCTTGCTGAGGACTACTTAGTGATGGTGTCGTATTCATACGCCGCTATTCAATTTACATAGTGGATTGGTTGTTGGCGCTGTCGCGTATCCGGCTGCCCTTGGACAGGACCGAAGACTTTCGGTTGTCCACATGTTCACAGACCAGCCACATCTCACACGATTCAGCCGGGGGGTCCTTCTGTTCTTTATTCAAGGCATGGTTTGGACTTGTGTGTATGGTGCCGTCTGAGAACACCTCTGTGCATGAGGAGGTAGATACCAGCGCCTGCATGCAAAACAGACCCAACAAAACCGAGTGTCCCAAACTTTAAAAGTAAAAGAAGTCTGTTAGTTCGTCCATTGCAACAAAAACTGGCTTCGTTCCTGGTGAATGGCACCGGGTCACTGTCAATTCCGGTGATGCACGGCTTGACAGGGTCTCCAAATTCATTGACCAAGGTGTCGGAGTGAGTCGATTAGATGTGCAGATTTCGATGTTCGACTAAAGACGGCAACGCCTCTGATCGGTGCAACACCAAACCAGTAGATGCTCGTCCCTTTGTGTGTCGCGCCGGACCTTCTTTTTCATACTCCTTCAACGCTTGTTCATTGCTGCCGTGGTTGCTACTGTAAGTAGGAGTGGGGTGTTGTCCAAAACAGACTTTGGTAATGATTTGATTGATTCATGTTGCATGTTGAATGCTATATCAATTTCGTACGCAGACTTTGCATGATTTCGTCGGCGCATATTCCTGTAGGGCTAAAACGTGGTTTGACGAGCCGATTGGCCTCGATATCTGCCGAATAGACTCTCCGTCCAGATCTCATCAATAGGACAGGTCCTATACATGAAGAAACACTCGATGTGGATGGCTTGACCGGGGCCATGGATTAGTTCCAGGCTGTGCATGTGGCAGCAAGGTGGGCAGAGGTGGGCAGGGCAGGTGGAGAACCCGTGACAGCGGGGGAGGGGGACGAGGGGATCAAGATTGCGTGAAGACTGCCATTCATCTGAACGTGGGCATGTCATGGTCAACGAGGTGACGGACCACGTGGAGACTCGGTTTCGGCAAACACTTGAATGAATTCAGTCGTCATGGTTTCAATAATGGAAAAGGAAGGATGGCAGGTCTTGAAAAACAAACCAGACCAACGAAGACCCTGTCATCGGGATGTGTGTGGCAAGTGGCAACTGGCTCTCGCTCTCAAATCTCTCCAACGACAAGCCGTGGACATGACACCTCACTGATATCTCTTCCAAATAGTTCCTATCCTAATGAGATCACTTCTAGTAGGCTGGCGTGCCTGACTCAACGCATGACGGCTGGTTGTGTTGATGGGGCCGAGGAGTCTTACCTTACCCGTGGTGGTCCTGGTCCAGACCCATTCCAGTAACTTGGGTTGACGCTGGTGGCCATTGGCGTTTTCTGGGGAATCACGAATGTGGTTTGTGATTTGGGGTCGACCGATGCCGAATCGGGCGTTGCAGGAGGGTCGCATACCGCAGACCGAGCCGAAATTTGACGGGGGAGCGCGTTATCTGCTAGTCATGGGTTCGGGCAGATCCATCGTGAATGTAGTACGCACAGCACGTACATATGTACAATGTGCTTAGGTTTGTGTCGCGTGGGTTTCCGTGGGCAAACAGCAGTTAATCAGGAGCGTTTGGCACTTGGGTGCAAGACGCGGGCAAAGAAGACCGCGCCGCTGAAAGGCACATCACGGATGATTCGGGATGAATGAGTATTTCCCCCAAAAGCAAGACACGCACGCAGGGTTAGTTGGCAGCCGAGGGAAAGGGAAACAAAAATTCCATCAGAAAAACCCGACCGTGCTCACAATGGACACCCCTGTTTACGTAGCCTTGCGCCTGCCCCCAGCGCCCCAGCGCCCCTGCACCCCTGCGCACCCAGCTAGTTGGTCCAGGTGGCAAGGTCGACCCGACCGACCGACCGACCGACCGACAAGACAGACAGACAAGAACTCACCAACCCCTTGACCGATGCAGCCAAGCAGCCAACTTTCACACGTCAGTCACATCGAAGATCCTGGAGGACCAATGACAGACAATTGGGCCCAACGTAAACGCATCACCGGGACCTGAAATCCCACCTGCATTCACTGGTCGCAGCTCCCGGCAGACATGCATCGATTTGCCGTCGTTAGTTCGTCGCATGGCACCTGCCACGTCGAGCACGATACCATCAGACATGATGCAGGATGGCCGGACATCTGGTACGCGGTGCAAGATGCAAGATGCACGGTGCACGCATGATGCACCTATGATGCACGATGGCTGGGCGCTTGTGTGCATACATGTAAATGTACATAGAATCACACAACGACAACCCAATTGCACACGATGACGATGCAATCGCCGTGACTCGCGGCTGACGGCGCTTGCCCCGTCCATACCCTGAACAAGACTCGTCCGGTTAGTACGGACTACGGAGTAGGGCCACCAGCATCTGCATCAGTCAGTGTCTGCATCCCTCCCGGGTCAAGCCTTCCGAAGGATCAAAGCCTGCTGCCCTTGTCTGCGCCACAATGTTTCTCAAGGGCGGCAAGCGCCACCCCATCGCAGCCCACACACGCCCCTGCACGCCCGACCCCCACCCCCCCTACATACATACACCCCGGATCGAGAGTGCACATCCCTCGCAATCAGCGTCTTTGACCGTCTCAGGGCTGATATGACAGGTCTACTAAGTTCTGTCTCCGCTCGACCTGACCTCGAGACGCTGTCGTCTTGCCCGATCCTCAGATCCCACGGCCCTACTAAACTACTTATCCCAGAAGTCCAGATTACATAGTCGATCTGGAACTGACACATTGTGGTCCAATTACCAAACTCTTGGTTCTGCCCATTCCTGCCCTAGCCACCCGGTCCCTGTCGGCCGATGAATATATCTATCCGCCTTTGCACTCTATTTCCTTACACACCCCTCCACCAGCTGACGTCTGTGATGGCGACTGCCTTCCTTCTCAATCTTTGTTCACCTCTGCCCCAAAACCATAAATGCCGATAGCCTCCACACCTTTCGCCAAGTGCTCGTACCGGTGGTCTCTCCAAACCTTCCAGTCTTCTCCGAACTTTGCTTAGTCCTTCAAGCTCGCCGCACGCAACTCATCAGAAACACCTGCCTCCACGTCCTTGACAACTCGACATCTCGTCCTGCTGTTACCATGGTCTTCTCAGCCTCACAAACCACGCAACCTCTTGCCATGCTTGGCTCACCTAGCCGTGGAGTTCCACGTTGGCCCCTGACCTCACCTGAATCCGCTGACATTGGCGGTATCATAACTTACGGCCCCAAGGTTCGCCTCCTCTCATCACCCTGCTGAACAGGTACCCGTTCATGAATCAGTGTTTCAAGATGCTGACAATTTTCAGATCCCAGGAACGAGATGCCCAACATGCGCTCTGGCCGGAAAGGAAGTCTGGGTTATTCCCGGCCGATGCTGTGGCTACTGCGGTACCCCGTGTGATGGCCATTGAGTGAGTTGAGAAGTAGTCCCAGCACGAACGAGTGCCTCCCGTTGCTGATAGATGTTAGACCTCTGCACTGCTCTCGCTAGAATAACCATTTGATAGGGCTTTCTCTAGTCGGCTTGATCAGGATTTCAATTCTTTTCCCCCATCTTTGTTTATTCAGATTTCCTGGAAGCCGGTTCTAGCCACGACTCCTGCCTTACTTGTCGATGAGCAGACCGAGATTCAATCCCGACCATGATCCTCCCTCTCGGTTGCTCGTTCACAAGAACCCTTGAAGAAAGTACATATCAAAGGCACACTGATATGTCGAGAGCACTGCGCGAGGAACAATGCGTCAAATGCCAACCAGCCGAACTTTGCGAGCAAGATAGAGGTACACCACAATCACGCACAGGTTGAGACGGCCGCACGCCTTCACCAAGGCTGGTGATGATTGTTTCGGTTGGCAGGATTGCCGGAGCATTCAGGGAACAGGCGAATCGATTTTTGCACATTTTCTTTTCATTATATCAGGATTGTGAGATGGAGCCAAGGACGGATGGCGTTGGGCTTTTCGGAAGGCAAAGGCAGGACGAACGCGCATACGGTTAATATGACGGTAGATTTTAAGCTTACTGAGGCTGTTAAAGGGCTTGTAATATTTATCGTAGAGATTTTCTAATTATGACGTATAGCGTTATTAGCCGGACCTTGTGTGCATGGCTTCCATTTGGCTTGCGAGGAAGAACACGATCACAAACGCGATCACAAACGCGCCTAGTGCCGAGTAGTGATTATAGCTAAAGGCCGAGTCTATCGTAGATTACGTGTCCTTAACATATGAAGCCCGATACCGGGAGTCTCGATCCTCCAGCCACATTAATGAGTGCCACTTACTCTACATGGGTCGCTCGATTGACATATCGGGAAAATATCCACCACTGATCGAATTGTGATCAATAAGTACGGAGTCGCGCGTGAACATGCAGTTGCCCGCACGCGAAGCCGAGCAAGATAAGTGCACTGGCTTATTTATAGTACAGCTACGGACTTGATGACTCCCTTGTCTCGCATCTCGAAGAAACTATCGGTATGGGCGCCCGGACGAGGCAGGGGCCGGCGCCGCCTCGAAATCGAAGCAACGGGGGGTTTTCTCCCGTAGAAAGGGGTTTGCTCCGCTGTTGACGAATTTCTGCGGGAGCACTGAAAATAGCTACTTGGGGTGCGTGCTATCTAGCGTATCGAAATGTATAAATAAATAGTGTTGGTCCGTGGTGGGGGATGGTTTTTCCCCTCTTCCTACCTTTCTTTTTGATGATTTGCATGGATCTGGATATCGAGGCCGTGAACTGACTGATCATGTGTGGCACGGGGATTGGTTCGTTTCCTGGCGTACCCCTCTATATATATATATTTGTAAATTTTTGTGTTTGCATTTTCTGCTCCTGTCCCTGTCCCAGAAAGGGTTCATAAATGATGAGGTGTGATGTGATGGTGATGCTTGAACCCCCTTTTTTTCCACGCTGTACCTTCTGACCAGACTTTGCGCGAAGCGTTTTCCGGACCCGAGTATCCATCCGTTACTCGTGCCACGCCCCATTTTGGTCTATTCTCTTTCAGAATTTTCTCTTCACTTTTTTTTTTCTCTCTCATTTCTAAAATTTCATCAGATCGAACCGCTGGCACTGTAGTGAGATCGTTTCCCGCATGAGCTCCTCCGCAGCCAACGACGATTCGTGGGACAACCCATGAGGGCCAATTGCGATCATGCTTACGAGTTGGGGGGGTGGAAGAGTGCGGCTTGCCCCGAGGTTTTCTAAATTTATCCCGCTTTTTTTTTGTCTTGGGTTAAGAGGACGAGAAGAAGGGGGGGATGGAAAAACTACCCAAGATGATGGCGGGATGCAACCTTGCTATTTACGAATCATCGTGATGCGGTCAACAAGGTCTCTCTTTCCTAGCAAATGAGTGACCGTGAAGCATTGGCACATGGGGCGTGCTCCGACAAAAAAAAGGGATCCAGGGCGCGGATGTCTCTTCCTGTGAAAGAGGCTTTTGGCGTCGCCAACTCAATCTCCTGTGCTGAGCGGTCGGTTTGCAGCGATGGAGTCTTGTCGGGTTTTTGATTTTTTGATCAAGCAGGGTGATGATAATGTTTGAAAAGAATCATTTGTAAGGGGGTGGGTGCCCTTTTTGGGAAGGATACGTGTCGAAGGGAGGAGGAGCTTGGTAGAGAAGTGGGGGAATAGACACACGGTTTTCAGGATTCGTGAAGTGAGTCGCGACGGGGTAATAATTTCAGATGGGCATTTTGGGTTTTGCCTGCATACCCCTGGGCGGGTTCCGTTTTCCAGGTTAGACAAATGTGGGTGCTTGCTGTCCGTCCGTTGGAGTTGGAAAAGATCCCTTGCGGTTTCCCCTCGGAATGAAAAGTGCAGATGCAGCTGGAACAAGCATGATATCAATCGCGTTGCACGACTTCATTTGCAGGTGCGCGGGCCGACCGCGCAACGGCCAGCGTGGCGACTTGTCACGTGGCTGCCCAGCCTCCTCGTTCCTTCTCTCCCTTTTCTACAATGGGACTAGAATAGAAGAAGAATAACTATCCTACGATATCAACAGTTGTTTTGCGTTTGATTTTGCAAACGCTTACGGACGCGAGAGTCGGACTGGCTTGCTTGTCTGTTGGTCTTGGTCACGAGAGAGTTGGATTTGACAACATCCCGACCCCCTTCACCAAGGAGTGTCAATGATCAGCGACACACATGAACTTGATCAGGGTTTGTTTCCAAATCATTTTCACCGTCACCACTTAGTCGTAAGCGTTGCTATATTTAATTATTCCTAGACACGGGCCTGCTGATTCACGATCAATGGTGGTACACCTGTCGAGCGCTGTGAATGCTACTATTAGGGCAGGGCTATAGGACATCTTATTTTTCTGTACTTTTTTTTTTAAAAAAAAAGGAACGACTGAAAAAGGAGCGCAGTCGTTGATGTTGCGTCCAGTCACCTGATGAGTTTGTTCACTGCATGCTCAACGTCGCGCTGTGTGACTATAAGTTGTCTCACCATCGCACAATCCCTACTGATGTGAACGGCCATCCTAATTGGTATTTGGTGTTGGTTATCATGATGGCTGCAGACCAAGAGCGTGTTTCGCTCATGGATTCGTCGCCATTGGGTCATCCTTCCCGGCTAATTCATCTCCAGCACCTACCCTTTGGAACTCATCTGACCATTATGAATGTGCGAAAATTCCTGCGCGACGACGTTTCTATTGCGAAGCTCCCCCCGCGTAACTCCCAGAGAAATATCACCCTTGTACTCCTTTTTCTGTATCGAACTTGCATCGTCCGTCGCCGAATCTATGAAAATTGGCACGATTGCCCGGGAAGACCTGCGCGCAAAACGGACCCCTGGGAAAATGTTAAGCAGTATGATCCTGTGGACGCACTATTTTGGACGAGCAGATCTGGGGAACCGGCATCTCTTTGGAACAGCAAGTTGAGTGGCAAGTCAAGATAACTCGCCTTCCATCTATTCAGCCGCGATGGGCGTTACGGCCATTGTTGGAAAAGGTGGTGCTCGAACGGGCTTGGCAGGCTCTTGGGCAAGCCGGCCTTGGCGGAGAGGGATGGTTTGAACCTGGGTGTGTTGGAGGCAAACATACGCGGGATTCGTCTCTTCATGTTTTCTCATGCATGAGATCTTCCTTGACATAAATATGCACCGTCCCATCGTTCTTGAAAGCGTGTCGCGAGTACATAGTTGTCAATGTTAACTAACAAGGTGACATCCAGAGAGGCAGTGACATCATCACCTCGGAGCTACATAAGACGCCGTTAATGAATGGTGTTGCACCTCGTCGTAAGCATTTAACCGCATACGGACAACTTAGACACTAGGACTTACTTACCTAGTTATTTTCTAGACCTTTAGTAGATATATAGTATATTTTATATAAATAGATTATACTCCCTATAGTATAGGTACTTAGTTATTTAAACCATAGTCCACGCCCTCTTATAGGGTAGGACAACTCAATCCATGCCTTCATTTCTGACCCTAGCTGCGCGGTCCAACAAATGGCCAGAGCTCCATTACCTCATTGCCGCGATGCCCCGCCCCCACTAGCCATCGCCAAACTTGACAGGCCAATGACAGCATTACTGTGTCATTGATGATCCTATTGGCCCCTCTTTGCATCACCACCCCCCGCCATGTCGGAAATCGTATGTATGCAGATCAACGACAAAGCCCGCGTACATAAAGCCTCTTGAAATCTTAACCGGTGCCTGCTATAACTCATCCGAATAACCTCGTTGTCTTGCGAAAACCACCTACGTCAGCGTCCTTATCGTTCCTCCCTCCAACGCACCCGCCATGTCTATGCCCGCCACCGCAGGCCACAGCAAACCCTGCTGCAATGTCCCCCCTGTTGTAACCAAGGGCTACAAGGCCAAAGGCACCTACGAAGAGATTGGTGGCTACAAGACATGTATGTTTGCTCGCGCCAAAAGCCGATGGGATTCGCATCGCGTGCTAAACGTATACGTTGTTCCTGCCCCTCGTAAACTAACACGAATCTTCGCTGCAAAGACGTCACCGGTCCTTCTGATGCCACCAAGGCCATTTTGGTCATCTTCGACATCTTCGGCTACTTTGAGCAAACCCTTCAGGGTGCGGACATCTTGGCTCACGGCGACTCGGAGAACAAATACAGGGTTTTCATTCCAGATTGGTTTGAGGGAAGCCCTGCTGCCATTGAGTGGTACGTTTGAGTCTGACCTTGGGGACGCACAACCCCGAGAAGCCGAGTCTGTAGGAAAGGAGAACTGAGCTGACTGACCCCCTGCCACGAACTCTAGGTACCCCCCCGACACTCCTGAGAAGGAGAAGAAGCTCGGTGCTTTCTTTGGCAAGTTCCCGCCGCCTGATGTTGCCGGCAAAGTGCCATCCTACGTCCAGGCTGTCAAGGACAAGAACTCCTCTTTGGCCAAGTTTGGCATTCTCGGGGTAAGTTCTGGCGTAACCCAGTTATCAACCGATTCAATATTAACCGACGTTGGCTTGAGTAGTACTGCTGGGGTGGCAAGGTCGCTACTCTTTCCACCAAGGCCGATAACAACCCATTCGGAGCTGTCGCGTCCGTTCACCCTGCCATGGTTGACCCCCAGGATGCCCACGGCATCAAGGTCCCCATGGCACTGCTGGCCTCTGGTGATGAGCCCGCTGAAGATGTCAAGAAATTCGAGGACGCCCTCTCAGTTCCCAAACACGTCGAGATCTTCAAGGATCAGATTCACGGCTGGATGGCCGCTCGCTCCAACCTGAGCGATGACCGTGTCAAGCAGGAGTATGAGCGAGGCTACAAGACGCTCTTGAGCTTCTTTGGCAAGCACCTTTAAGAAAAAGGCAGGAATTCGAGAAGAAGATGTAGCTCATTACATTCGATGCTCTAGCTTTTCCGCCATCTAGGATGATAATACGAAGACATGATGAAAGTGAATTCCGCCAACGTGACACCGTTACAAGTGCATGCGTCACATGCTGAGAATATGAGTCAGGAATTGGGGCCAAGTCGCCATCCTGACAATACCTCTATTCGTGAACATGAGCTCATGAAACTCATGTTCTATCGTGTATCTGCCTTTTCCGCGGCATCCAAAACCTCATCAATGTTCAACAATATCCAGTCCTTTCCAAAATCCAACGCACCATCTTGATTACCCTTGACGGCCGTGCAAATCATGTAGTCGTTCAAGTACCAATCCATCTGCACATCCACATCGTCAACCTTGCATCGCTTGAACCAAATCTCGAATCCCCTCCCCTCAGGCGCTTCCCCCCCAGGCGGAGCAAAATACCTAAGGTCCAGCTCCGTCAACCACTCTGCCAGCAATGCCTCCCCCGTCATCTTGACATATGCCTCCCTCATGCACCACAACGCGTAAAAGTACGACAGTTTCCTATCGAGCTCTCCAAACGGCAAGCGCTTGAGTCTCGTAGACTCACCCGGCGAGAAGACCGAGTCGTGCATATCTACGTACTTGAGCCACCCGTCCTTTGCGATCAATGCATGGTCCCGATCCCGTCGCTCAGAAGGGCACACGATGTCCACGCCAATGGAGACATGCCGAGGCGGCTTGCGGACCGCGAAAAGGGACACCAGGCCCGCCTGGTGGGAGACGTTGAAGATGAGCGGCTCCTCGCCGTCGGGGAGTCGGAAGACGGGCTTGGTGTGCAGATTGCGGGTGAATTGGGCCGAGGACCAGGACGCGGAGCACGAGGAGGTGATGGCGTGGCGTTTGAGGAGGGCGGATGCGAGGGCCATCTTGGCGTCTCTGACGAAGTGGTATCTTAGGACGGAGGCTTGTTCCTCGGCCGTGAGGAGGGCGAAGGCCCGGGATGCCTTGGGGGGGCGCGTTAGTTCGTGTTGTTGTTGCGGTCAAATGATTTTTGTCGGATGTGCCAGCGAGAGGAGTTGGGGAAAATGGAATGAAAGATGCTGCCTTACCTCTCTGGCTAGATCTCTGGTTGCTCTGGCCCCGGGCCAGAGGGGCCGTGTATCAAGAACCCATTTCACAACGCGCGCTTCACTCATGATGGTGGAGGGGAATTACCCCGCGTCCGCGTTGGGCGAGATGCCAACGCGTTGAGTGGTCTTGCGACCCGCGCTGTGTCGATGTGAGCAGTTGCTCTGTTTGAACAGGGTGATTGGTTGGTGCGATGCGGCTGGGTAAGTGTCATGATTGAAGCATCATCTGTTAGTCCGTACTCCGTATGTATGTATGTGTTGGGCGTTGAGACGAGGCCGTGCCGGAACGGCAACGTATGACGGCGGCATTGCGTCGCCTCCCCTCGTATCCCTCCCCTATTCTACATAAGCCTGGGTCCACTTCCCCCCTGCTGGTTGGTTCGCGTACTCACCACATCGTGTGCTGCGAACTTGTCACTGTACTTTGCCAGCGGCTATTGATCCTTCTCGCCCCCCCAGCACCGTACCCAGCGGCTCCTGTGCTCCTGTGCTCCTGTGCTCCTGGGCTCCTGTGGGCCCCAGCACCATCCATCCATCCGTGCATCCATCAGTGACCATCACTATTACGACTTGGCCATTCGGCCACACTAGTGCACCTTTTGAATTTATCGATTCAGCACTTGCCAGATTTCTCCGATCGATTTGTTACAGCGGCAACGGCAGCGGCAGCGGCAGCGGCAGCGGCAGCGGCAGTGGTCGACCGACCAGCCAGACAGACCAATTCGACGAACCAGCTACCCAGCTAATACCCAGCTACCCAGCTTGACTAGACCAACCAGACCTTAATTCCACCCCGTCACTCGGGTCCAGTCCGGCCATCATCACACGACTCCGTTACACGGGGCAAGCCAGGGCCGCCCGAAAAATCTCAGCCTCTTCCCAAATCCAAAAGGGCGCTCAAAGCTCACCGAATCCATTTTGTTGCTTTCCCCTTTCGGGCGCCTCGAGGCCAACGAGGCAGGCAGTCATCATCATGAACTCTCCTACAGGCCGGGCCGGTGTCGTTCGTGCTCGCGATGACGCCTCCAGCATGGACAAGCTGGTAAGTCGTCTGGTTGTTTGCCTATCCCTCCTCGCACTCGGGTCTGGGCCGTCCGTCGCCTTTGGCATGACATCAGGAGCATCACCACAAGTTGCACACGCACACACCCATACATGCCCTACCTTATCTGCCCGATTCCGATTTCCGATTCCGTCTCCGATTCCGATTCCGTCTCAGTCTCCGTCTCCGTCCCCGGGACCGCTCCTGTGGTCGCCAGAGATGCTCCCGTCATTGATTGTTCATTGATTGTTCAGGAACACCTCGGCGAGGCATGTTGTGTGCCCTCTCGGGTGTGCCATCGGGTGTGCCATCGGGTGTGCCATCGAGCAGACCTGGATGAAACTTGCCCCCCCCCCCGAACAAAGCTAGCCAACATATTGACTCTTGCCTGCTCCTCCCCCTCTATCTAGGTCCATTCCGTCCTCGACGATGTGCTCTACAACGTCATCTCAGACCTCGTCATGAAGACGCACCACGAAGAAAAGACGGCCAAAGCCACTACCGCGGCTATTCGAGTGGAGAAGATGGCCTCGGACGCCTCAGACAGTTCATCACCCGACTCGAGGCCGGATATTCGAGTCGAGACGGACTCGGCCGTGTACGAGGATGGAAAAGTTCTACTCAAGGGAAATCCTCTCAAAACGATAGAGGAAATTGTGTGTCCCAAGTGTCAATTGCCCCGACTATTACACCCGACCGATGGCAAAGGCGCCCGAAAACCCGATCCGGCCGTCATTTACTGCAAGAAGCACCCTTACATCGATAAAGCAGGATGTGACATCTACGGCCAGAGCTGGGTAGCTCCCGGTCCGGGACGTGGCAAGAAGAAGAAGGACGTGGAGAAGAAGGAAGACGGTACTCCGGAGCAAAGGCCCCCCAACGTCCTCTCGTTTCCGTCGGCGACCTGCAGCAAGTGCAAACGATGCATTCTCGTCACTCGACTGAACAATCACATGGGGTCATGCATTGGAAATAGCGGTCGCAATGCGAGCCGAGCAGCTGCGCAGAAGCTCAATGGCAATTCGCAACATGACTCTACACCCCCGTCGTCGCAGAAAGCTACTCCTGCACCGGGCTCGCGCGCGGCCAGCCCGAGAAAAAGAGACGCCAGCGAAGACGAGGGCGATTCCGACACAAGTCATCAGAAGAAGAAGCAGAAATCAAACAACAACAACAACAACAGCAACAACAACAACCTGACCAAGAAGGTAATCATCAAGACAAAGCCGACATTGAAAAAGGAAAAGTTAAAAGGTACCTCGCATCTGAGCCAAGAGCACAGATTGGACTCGGCTTCTCCCGTTTCGAATGGCAGGGGCACGCCCAAAATGTCCAATAAAAACGGAAGCCCTGTTAAGAAGATCAAGGCGTCCAAGCCGGTTCATAGCTCGCCCATTCCCAAGAACGGAAGGGATGTGGATGGCATGTCGGAAATATCAGACACCATGTCATCACCCCCAGGCAAGTGAGGGTCGAAGAACAGAAGGCAACAGAGCCAGCCTTTCCCTGACGTCGTGCGCGGTCGAGGGAGGTCCATCGTTGCTGTGCTTTGCTCACACGGCTTTGCTTGCAAGGCTTTTTGAAAAAGCCCCTCACACATAAAAACACACTGTACACTACCAATAATCAAATCGGGTCATTTGTTGCCGCTAGCGATTTGGGGAAAAGACATGAATCATTCGCAATTGCGTGCCCTCTCTTCTTGCCTCCTGATGGCAGAGCGAGTATGGCGATGGCCTTGGATACAGAACAAGCACACCTCATAGGACATGGATATAGAAGAAGAAGACGTGGTTTTTCCCACAATGTCCACGATAGCACAGGCGGAAGACATGGAAGAAGAAGAAGACGGAGATGGGCTATTTTTTTGTGTACTATTTTCCCCCTCCCCCCCGATCACTCAAATGCATCAGACGAGCGGCCGGGACTTTGGCTATGATGGCTTTTGGGAGGGGAGTGATTTCCAGCATTCACGGACAGTACTTGGGGTCCGCGGCGTTTGGGGAAGGTCGAATTTATTATACTTGATAGTTTTCATGCGCTTCCTTTTCTTGTTCTCAACTACGTACATACACAGCGGAGGTAAATGATTAGTTGATCAATCTATCGTTATCTAAATCTACGTATTGCTCTATTCATAAAGTCATCGCCCCCCATATTCCCTTCTTCTACCGTTCTTCACTCCTCCGTGTCATCCACCACCCTCGCCCCCACAATCCTCACCTCCTCAACCGGCCTGTCCTCGGGCCCCGTCTTGACGAGCCCCATCCTTTTGACGACGGCCAGACCGCTCTTGACCCTCCCGAAGATGGTATGCTTCCCGTCGAGCCACGGCGTCGGCGCAAGGGTGATGAAGAACTGAGAGCCGTTGGTGTCGGGCCCCGCGTTGGCCATGCTCAGGATCCCCGCGCCCGTGTGCTTCAGCGAGGGGTCGATCTCGTCCTCGAACTTGTCACCGTAGATGGAGGAGCCGCCGCGCCCGGTGCCCGTCGGGTCGCCGCCTTGGACCATGAAGTTGGGGATGACGCGGTGGAAGATGGTGGAGGTGTAGTAGCCGCGCTGGATGAGGGTGGTGAAGTTTTTGGTTGTTTTGGGGGCGTGCGTGGTGTAGAGCTCGAGGGTGATGGGGCCCTGTTTTTATCTCATTTTTATCTTCATCTTTATTTTATTCCTTCTTTTCTTGGTCTTGGGATTTCTCGTGGAAAAATTCATGGAGCTGTGGGGCTGGTCGTACCATTGTTGTTTCTATAATCACGTTGGTTGCCATGGTGGGTTGGAGGCCAATTGGTGTGGGTTTTCTTTTGGGGGCTTGGTGAGGTGATGGTGATGGTTTGATGGTGGCTTGCGATTGAATTGCGATGGCGATGGGATGATGATCAGGGTGGGGGCTGCTGTGGCTGTAGCTGGTGCTGCGGCAGTGGATGTGGCGCTAGCTCGGAATGTGATCTTTTTTTTTTTTTTTTTTTTTTTTCAACGTGACTAGTAATACGTCTACCAACTTCAGAGTCGTTTTCTTTTTTTGCTCATTCATTCGTTCTTTATGGATATTGGAATGGGTTCAGAAATGAAATAAACTAACTGCATTTTGCGGCCCAGCAGCAGTCCTGAACTCACTCTACACAAGTCACCCGTTTGTTTCATGCCACCGTCACCCATCGTCATGGCCTCAAACACGACGCTGCAGCCCGGCGCGCTCGACGCGCTCGACGCCCTCAACACCACCTTCAACGGCACGCAACTGCATGCTTCCGCGCTCTCATATCTCCAAGACCTAGACTTCATGCTCCTGGAGTTCAAGCTCGTCGTTTCCGCCCTCGGCATCATATACCTGGGCTCCCATGCCGCCATCCGCCGCCCGCCGTCCGCTGCGCCACCGCGCGACAAGAAGGATCGCGAGAAGGACGACTCAGACCGCTTCTCGCCGGGCCTGGAGCCCTCGGACGCCATCGTCTTCCCCATCATGGCGGCCGTGATGCTCATCGGCCTATACTACCTCATCCAGTGGCTCAAAGACCCGGCTGTCCTGAGCAAGATGCTCAGATACTACATGACAACCGTATCAATAGCGAGTGTCCTCACTCTGTACGCGCACGGCATGGACCTAGGAACCTCGTTCCTCTTCCCGACCTACTGGCGCGGCAGGGATGGCTCCCTTCGGAAAGCGGACCAGAAGAACAAGGCGGTTGCGCTTTGCGACGACGCCGGGAACGTAGTGGGCGAGGCACCCTCTGCGAACCCTCTGCCTGGACCGTTTGGGTTCTTGGCTCCGACGAGCAGAATGCGAAGAGCAGCGTGGGAGCTCCGCGGGGTCTTCACCAGACGCTGGGAAGTCGACCTTTTCGCAAGAGGCATGGGCGAGGTGAAGACGCATCTTCGCTTCTCACATATGATGGCCTTTCTGCTCAGTGTTGGTACGGCGCTGGTGTACTTTTCGACAACATGGTCGTCTTTGTCCAACATGCTGGGTTATGGCATGTGTTATAGCTCGTTTTTGGTTCTCTCGCCTACCGACTTTATGACGGGCAGTTTGGTGCTGTGGGGGCTGTTTTTCTATGACATTTTCATGGTGTTTTATACGTGAGTTTCCATTCTTGTTTCTGCTTCAGTCACCTCAGAAAAACCCCCTTATATTTTCCGGTTCCATGCTGTGCTCCCCTTTCTCCATTGAAACCAGTCTTGAGAATTAGCTTCAACTGACTGCGATAGACCCTACATGATAACTGTCGCAACTACTCTCGACGTCCCCATCAAACTCACATTTGAAGCCGCGTCGCGAAAGAGCATCCTAGGTCTCGGAGACATCGTCATTCCCGGCATTATCATCGGCTGGACGCTTCGACTGGATCTCTGGCTGCATTACGTCCGCAAAATCAAGTATGAATCCACGGATCTGGTCCTCGTTGAAAGGGACGCAACGTCGGGCGAAATCAAGAAGCGCAGCGAGACGAAGCACAAGGAAGTAAAAGCTCCCTACGTCGAGGTAAAGGGTAACTGGGGCGATGGATTCTGGTCTCGCGGCTCACTGTTCCCCTCTCGACCTCAGCAACTACCCTCCCATTTGGCTGGCGCCCGGTTCGCCAAGGTGTACTTCCATGCGGCCATGGTAGGCTACACGCTCGGCATGGGGGTCACGCTCGCCATGCTCTTGGTGTTTAAGCGCGGCCAGCCAGCTCTGCTGTACCTGGTTCCAGGCGTGCTGGGTGCGCTTGTGGCCACGGCGTTGGCGAGGGGCGAGTTTGGAGACATGTGGAGGTACACTGAGGACGGGAGCCTGGATACAATGGACGTGGTGGTTGATCTGGACGGCGATGGGAACGCCACAAGGAGGATCGGGGCCCTGGAGGATGGAGTCGTTGATACCACCAAGGATGAGAAGAAGAATAAAGGTGAGAGGGGCAAGGATCAGAAATCTGACGACAAGGCTGTGCATGTCAAGATAGCGGAGGATGACAAGAGCAGACGCCGCAAATTGTTTGTGTTGTCGGTAGAGGCTGCAGAGGAGTAGAGTCTCGGAGTCGGAGATTATGCGCCCTTCCTAGCCTCGTACGCTTGACTACTTCCTTCACTCGTTGATTTACTCTGAGGTATACAAGCGGTGCTGTATTACCTTTTACTCCTTTGAAATGAGAAAGGGCGTCTCTTGCAACTATCAACGGACTTCTTGTAGCAAACTGACAATGAATGCCCTGATGTCCACGCACGGTGGCCAACGACATGGCGGTAGTGCCAACATCAGCGCCTCCTCCAAGCAACAACTTGACAGCAGTGTCGCAATCATGCTTAGCAGCCTGCATATGAAATTCGTTTCAAGATGCTCATAGCCAGTTCGCTTCGATTTTGTGTTTGTCCAGGTTGTATTCTCTTTATAATTTGGTCGTAAGTGTGTGCGTGCAAGTCCGAATCTTAGCTGGCTTGCAATGGATTTGAAATGTAACTTCGCCAGCAAAGACCCAGAGAGGATGCATCCGGCTCTGTTGGGCAAGCGCGACGGGGGTCATCGAACCAATCACCCAAAGCAGCCCCCACCACATGTAAACGAATTGCATGCATGCCAGCCATCCATCACAACTTCATCTCCCCGTCCTCTCCTTTCCTTTCCTTTCCCTTCCTTTCCTTCCCTTTTCTCTCCCCGCCTACGCGCATACAGGCCAAGCCCACCATGTCCACCATGTCCCTCCCTACCACAAAGCCCATCCAGCCATCCATACGCTCCTTTTTCACGACCAACACCCCGAAGTATGCTCCCCCGCCCGGCCAATCGCCGCCCTCCCATATCGCCATCCGCCATCCTCCCGCGACGCAACAACCCAAGGACCTCGCCATTCCGCCTCTGCCGACCATTCCCGACTCAGCGAGCATACGAATCCCAACCGACGCGGACATCGCTCCCCTGCGACGCATAAACTCCCTCCTCTTGCAAGTTTCCTACGCGGAATCCTTCTACGCATACGCCGTGAACAATCCCTTCTCCCGCGTAATCACGTGGTCGCAGGACGGGCAAGAGCCCAAGATCATAGGCGGGATAGTCTGTCGCGTAGAGGACATGAACCCCAAGGAGAAGAACAAGAGTAATGGCGACAAGACCCCCCAGAACATATACATTCGCTCGCTATGTCTGCTATCGCCCTACCGATCCATGGGTCTCGCCCAGGCCGCGCTCGAGCATGTTCTCTCCACAGTGGCAGCGAATTGCCTGAATGTCGCGAGTGTGACGGCCCACGTCTGGACAGAAAATGAAGATGGGCTGCGGTGGTACGAGGGCAGGGGCTTCGCGAGAGCCGGCCAGCCCCTGCGGGGATATTATCTGAAACTGAGGCCCGATACCGCGTGGTTGGTTCGGAGGGATGTATCGCAGAGCGGGAACGCTTCATCGGAGAGGGCAGCTGGGGCGGTGGACAAGCCATCGGTTTCAACGAGTGTGACTGCCGCCGTCGTCAATTTACCTCCCCTTGCTGCACCGCTCTTGGGGGGTCCTGCATCGACGAAATCTACGCCGCCTCCTCCCCCTTCATCGGAGACGTCGAGACCAAAGCCCGCGCTGGGACAGTCGTATCAGAATCAGCGGCCGGATATGGAATGGAACGATCTTCCTTCCGATATGGCGCCTCCTATGGCGCCGTTGCGCAAGACGGGCAGTGAGTCGGTGTCGGCAACGAGCTCGAGGAGTAGCAGTTCTGCGGGACCGAGAAAGAAGCGGGACCGTTCGTATCCGGCTGCCGCATTTGGGGCGAATTAGTGACGGAGATGAATAACGGAGAAGGAGGGCTGCTTAATTAATACCGATCGATGGTTGGAGACGCGGAGGCATCATTTACTATTCAAGGCACAGGAAACAGAGGATTTTACCACGGGATATTTTAAACGGCCCTACAGAGGGGGGGGGGTCTACAAAGCACAGGGATCATGATTACGTCAAGGAAGACACCACGGAGCGTATAGATGGCACATCAGTGGACCAGGTCAATGCACCGCTTGAGGATAATAACTTTGCTTCGAGACAAGCTCATGACGAATGAATATTTACCTTCATGACATAATTTAATACCATGCAATTTTTTTTTTAAAACATTCAACATATCATGACCCAAAACTCCGTTTTTCCCACGTGAAAAGACGCAAATCGAGTGGCCTCGCCTCATCGTTGTCTGCTCCACCAAACAGCCGCAATCGCCGCCGCCGCCATGAACCCCCCGAAGAAGAGCGCCGTCGCGGACGAAGAAGCATCCTCGACAGCAGGCACATTGGACGGAACCTTTTCAAGGCGTCGCTTGATGTCCTTGCGCAGGTCGGCCAAGAAGTCACCCGGCTTTTCCTGGCGGGCGGCAATAAGCGCAATAAGAGCTGCGCCGACCCCGCTGCCATCCTTGGCGATGCCAATGCGGATCTTTGCAGCGCCCTTGGGCCCAATGCCTTTGATGACGGCAAGAGCTTCGTAAATCATGTCTCTGAAGAAGGGATAGTGCTCGACCAGGCTGCCGTCGACGCCAACGTCAATCACGTCCTCGTTGGGATCCTCGATTTTGCCAGATTGCAGCGCAATGGCTCCAATCGCAACAGCCGACAGTCTAGCTGCTCGGCGGGCGACGGCGTCGGAGATGGCCTTGAAGGCCTGCGCATCCTCCAATGACGGCGCGTAAATGTCCAGAGAATTCTCGAGCTCCTGGCGAATGGACGAGAGCTCTGGTGTGTTATCGGCGGCCGCGACCGACATGATGGCGCTGTCTAGGCCCCACGTCTTGAAGATGCTCGAGTTGGGCCCGATGCTCGTCGTCGTATATCTATCATTAAAACTCGAGTTGACATCCCGGAAGAGGGCGATGTCATCCTTTTTGATCATGTCAACGACGGTCAATCGCACGATCTCGCCCAGAAACATGCCCGAGACTCGCTTCTCGAACATTTGAAATCCAGGGTTCACACTTTCAGCGTCGAGCGTCTTGTCCCAGGGTGTGGATGGAAGTACTTTGAGCTGGTTGTCAAATGAGCCCCATTCGGTATTTATAACCATTTCGCCCGTTGACGTGTCGTACTCTCCTTGGATTGGTTTCTTGATGTTGGCAGTCTTCTCAATGTAGGCGCCATTCGTGCCGGTTCCGAAAATGCCGCCCAAAAGAGAGCGGTGCTTTCCAGTCGAAGTATACGATCTTGCCATGAGCGTGCCGACAGTATCGTTGACAAGGGCCGCCACTTTGACTGGGAGGCTGAGGTCGTCAATCTCGTCCTGGAGCAGGCGACAGACATCCTTGCCTACGGCGTCGGGAATATCGAAGCCCTTGGTCCATCGAATGAGGTTGCCCTTGTTGATGCCTAATTGCTTGACAGGGAAACTGAATGTGAAGCCGAGGCGGAAAATGTGCTCATCGCGGTAGCCCATGGGCGTGCTGGCGGTAGCTCTGCGGCGTACGTGGCTTTCGAAGTGATCGGCATGGTGCTCCCGAAGGAACAACTCAATCTGCTTGGCAAGAAAGGCGAAAAGCTCCTTGGCAGTCTTGGCGACCATGAGCGCTTTAGGAATGGCCACCTTGTTGTAAGTGAGGTTGAAGGTCGTGTCGCCGTTGAGCATGATGGAGCATACACGGAAGTTGGTGCCGCCAAGATCAACCGCTAGATACAAGCCCTATGAACTTTGTCAACTATTCCACATCCACGTCGCCTATCAACGAGCATACGGGGCATTTGAACAGAGAGAGAAGTTGGAAACTACCTTTTCTGTGCCGTTGGGCACTCCTGTGACATATGTGGGAATTTGGCTAAGGCTGGTGCCATCGTTTTCTAAGCCCTCCTCTGTCGCGCGAGGTCAGTACAAAGCCAAGATTTTGAGCGCCGATTGAGCGACGATTGAGCGCCAACCTGGATTCGGACACGGCGCGTAGGCTGGGCAATGGTTGCATACTCATTTGAGCCAGGAACTCCTCCACGTGCTCATTGACATGGACATCGGAAAATTCGAATTGCGAGACGACTCGCTTAGTCTCGCCAGCAAGCGCCATTGTTGGAGGTCGAGAAACTGGCGCCAGAATAGACTCCGATGTCGGGTGGAAGGGGGGGAGAATAAAGTAGTGGAGAACGAAGAATGGGGAGAGTGAAGGAAGGAGAAGATATGGCGAATGAAGCTGAGAACGAGACACCTTGGCGTCGTGAAGCACGAGGTGGGCAAGGCAAGCTGATGGGCAAGCTGATGGGCAAGCTGATGGGGAAGTACAATTGGCGGCGGCTTGTGGCAAAAGTTGTTTGGAGCAGACCCAGTCCCAGTCCCAGTCCCAGACACCGGCTGGATTCCCAGGGATTTTTTTTTTTTTGCATGTACATATGTACGGATGATGCAATTGGAGCCACTATCTGCAAGGATGCGGGCGATGCGGGTGTTGCGGGTGATGCGGGGAGCATGCTTGTCGTAATTAGTAAAGGATGATGCTTCGGACAAGCTGGAACATACATGTAGAAACAGCCAGAAACAGCCACCAATTAAGTAAGCTCGATCAAGTTGCCGTCGGTCCACTTGCGAGCTCGACTGCACCTGTGGCGGGCCGACAAATCCAGCTTTGCCCAGCGACTTGTCTCGTGAGATTTTAACAGTCCTCGACAGCTTTTTTGGATGAACGGGCCGTATACCCAATAATAATTAGTAATGGGCTTCATGATGAGCGAATTTCTTTGTTACGTGCTGTAGACTGCAGGAGACACTGGGCCGCTTGCCTTGGAAAAGATAGAAGCCGTACCGTGTGGTCCGTGCCGTATTTTAACGGGCGTTGGAGAAATATGGCCGAGAGACTGCCGACGCAGCGATCCACGCCGAGCGGGGACAGCAAGAGCAAACTCGAGGGACATGATTAGACGCTTTTTCAGGGACAACTCGGCGACTCATGAGTTGTGGTGAGAATTCAACAAGAATTCGAAGCATAAATTCAAAATATCATCATGGCTCTCACCTTTGCGGCAGAGTCGCAGTCGTCGTCATTGGGCAAATCGATTCGTTTTCGATCCAGTCATCAGAGCCCTTTTTTTTTTTTTTTTTTTTTTTTTTTTTTGGACAGAGGCCTCTCACGAGACATGACGGCCGCAACAACGACTGAGTTTCGACATTGAGGCTTCTCGCATACGAGAAAAGAACTGATGAATTCGATAGGTCCAATGCATTGAATACACATGTGCTCATCGCTCAATTTTGTCGATCTGGCATCCCGCATCTCAATCCTTTCATTTGTCCAACCGAGATCGAGTGAGTGATTTAATGTCTCTACGGGAATAGGCATGTCGTGTCACCCTGGTTTGATGCAGCCGTGTCTGCATTGAAACCCAAAATATCGCGCGACCAGAGGATTATGCCAAAGCTGGTTTCCTTTATTACCTGCTTATTGAGCTCATCTTCGTCTGCATACTCTCGCGGCCCTCGCTAGTGCCAATACCTTGACGGTAAATTGACGTAGAAGAACGACTTCAAGATTCTCGTCCGCCAACATCAGTCAGAGTTGCCATCACCAGTTTTGTCGCGACTGACTGACCTTACTTTCCCCAATCTTTGTTTTAGGGTTGGTACGGCATAGTTCACAACTTCAAACAAGTTGCATTGCGCAGAGCATCTCTTTACCCAACAGCATCTCTTGCACAAAGTAGAGAACTTGCTCAAGGTTTGAAGAAGGAATCCGGCATCTTCATTGTCATAGTCTTGGAGCTTTATGTTTTTGGAAAGTTGCAGTGCGCAAACCAAACTGCATCTCGACTGCCTTTGGGACGTGACGACTGCGACACATCGAGCCATGCACTCATGAGGCCCAATAGCTTCAATTCCAGTTGTCACGATCTTTCTCATGTTCCATCGTCCAAGCACAACGAGTCGTTTGACGCCTCAAGGGTTCCCCCGTCGTTTTCAGCGCGACTATCGATCAAAGTGGCGTGAGCGTCAGCAGATGGCGCGGGCTTGTGTAGCCATGCTCCGGCTCAGCCTCAACGAGGGGGCCTTTGAACAATGTAGGGGAAAGGGAGAGGAATCACGAGAGTAGACAAGGCTTTTGCGCTGAATGGAAAACGCCCTGCCCGATGAGCCCCACCCATTTTTTTTGGTTCCTGGAAATCCACTGCTGCTGCAACGCCACAGCATGGCAGGTTGGGGAGAGGAAGAGGCTATACGGAGTAGACACTGCAGAGCATTGAAATGAAACACGAATTCTACAAACGAAAATTCTGACGATGGTGACGACGGTTTGGTGACCAGGTACCGCTGTGCTGAGTGATCCAGGTGTCAAATACCGTCCGGTCAAGAAAATCTGCGTCTGCTTGCATTTCGCCACTCTGTTGAGGCAGGCCGTTGTGTTCCCGTCATCGGCTTTCATTCTGGTGCGGCTCGTGTTGCAAGTCAAGTCCGTCTTCCCCGCCTGTTCTGACTTTTGACTTCGACCAGACCGGACCGGACTAGTATCGGAGAATATTGTATATTCCATGTGCAGGTTGCGTCTGGGAAAGGCAGCGACATGCTGTCCTGGCCCCAGTCCTGCCGGCCGAAAACACGAACACTCATTCATGTACGGTTCCCCGCCAACCCCCCCAACCCAACCCACGCAAGCATCGACCACGTAACAATCCGTGAATGTTCAATGTGCGGGTAATGACTACGCAAACGAATCGTCCCAACGGCATCAATGGGGCGCATATCTTGCATAGATTGCCAACGTGCTTCCTCTCGGATCACTGAGTGCTCTTCCCACCGAGCGTCGGAGCTACGTATGTACGCACGCACTCAAACAGTTCGAGGGTTGCCTCCGCGCCCAGCCTTCTTGATTGGAACAAATATTGCCTGTCAGCTGTGTGTGTTGCCCCCCGCCCGGTCCTGGAGTGTCGCACTCGTCTCGCTCGTTCCCGCGTATTCGGCCACCACAAGGCATTTCCTTTCCTCGTCGACCTTTTTGTCAATCTTCACGTTGCTCCACTCTCCGCAAAGTCCCAAAAGTGCAGCTCGATGCTGGGTCCCATTTCTCTCCCCCTCTCCTCTCCCCTGGGCAGCTAGTTTCTGACGTGCCGGCACGGCTGCAGAGCACACCAGACGCGCCTAAAAGTCACGACTTGTCGCCTGGCTGGACCGCCTGTCAACCTGTCAACTTGTTGTGTGCGTCGTCTCTGACGTTGTGCTGCGCCGCGCCCCTCCCCCTTCCCCCTCCCCCTCCGTCCATCCTCGCTTTGCGGCTGCTTCGACATCGTTGCCTTGCCGAAGCTCGCACGCACGCCCTGCCAGATTAGTCCAGTCCTTGCAAGACCTGGTCTTTTTTCTTTTTTCGAACCATTCCCTTCCCTCATCCGCCGTGCTCCCTTCGAATCTCACGTATTGCCTCCTTCCCTTCCATATGAGTTCTATGAACTCCCGCCTCAAAGGCTTCGGGTTCGGAAAACGCAAGTCAACCGTCAGCATCCAGACCACCGACGGGGTCCCTCCCGCCAGTGCCCCTCCTCCAGGCCAAATACCTCAACACCAGATTCCGCACCCAGGACAAACGCCGCCCATCGGCGCATCGTCTTCGCAATCCAGCCTCGCCATGAATCGTCCTCCCAGTTACACCTCAAACTATCCTCCAGGTCTGCCTGGCGGCCCTGGGGATCGTACATCTCCTCACCAGGGCAACAACCGCACCCCGCCGAGTCAAATCGCTGGAGGCCCGCCTCCCATCAACACTGGTGCGCCGGCCGGATATCCTCCACCAAACATGGCTCCCATGGGGCAAGGCCCTCCTCCCATGGGCGGCCCTCAGGGCGGCCCTGGAGGTCCTCCTCCTCCGGGATTCGGTGGACAGCCAGGATATCCTCCTGGTCCTCCTCTTTCACAGGGAGGTCCCATCGCGCAACAATTTCAACGACCTAACCCCGCCGCCGAGGTTGAGGGCGCCAGCAAGAGCAAGGCACAGCTCATTGTTGGTATTGATTTTGTGAGTATAGCTCCAGGAGCAGAAGGGTCAACGGTGAACAGGTCCCATACGACTTACTCGGTTCTCCACCTTGATGGCTATACCGCACAAGGCAGTGCGGCGAATGATTCAAAGAACTGCTGCTGACACATGCTGAATCTAGGGTACCACCTTCTCAGGCGTCGCCTTTGCCTTTGCCACAAATAATGAAGCCAAGGAAGATATCATCACAGAATGGCCAGGAGCTGGGTCATATACTAAGCAGAAGGTGGGCATCAGCTCGTCCCCAGAGATTTCATCTCTCAATATCCCGCGGCTAATTGATGTGTGCGCATGGAACAGATTCCCACAGTCCTCTACTATGATCAGTATCAAAAGGTCGTAGGTTGGGGTCCCGACATTGCCGATGCGCTGGCGCCCACAGGATATCCGAAGCCGGGTGTCCAAAAGGTGGAGTGGTTCAAGCTACAGCTGATGTTGAGCGGGAACACGTACATCGATCCCATTAACCTGCCTCCTTTGCCCCCGGGCAAGTCCGAGATCGACGTCGCCGCAGACTACCTCTTCAAGCTTCGTCAAGCCATGCGATCCGCTTTGCAAAAGACTCTTGGCGAGGTGTTCAACCGTGAAGAGCGCAACATTCGATACTATCTGACCGTGCCTGCTATCTGGAACGATGCCGGCAAAGCCGCCACTCGAGCTGCCGCCATCCAAGCTGGCTTCCTCCGCGATGAGAACGACAACCGCCTGACGCTGGTCTCCGAGCCCGAAGCTGCTGCCCTCTTCTGCTCCAAGACTGGGTTGTTGAACCTCAAAGTGCACGATGCCGTCCTGATCGTGGATTGTGGTGGCGGTACCGTCGATTTGATTGCTTACGAAGTCGAGGAGGAGAATCCATTCACCGTCGCCGAATGCACAGCAGGATCCGGAGACTCGTGTGGTTCTACCGCACTAAACCGAAACTTCAGCAACATCCTTCGCAACAAGATTAGGAAAATGAAATTGCCCGATGGTTCCAAGACGGCTGGTCGAGTCTACGCCAAATGCATCATGGACTTTGAGAACAGAATCAAGGCTGACTTCCGAAACAACGGCCAAAAGTGGGCTGTAGATGTGGGTATTGAGGCTGAATTCCCCGAGGCGAGCATCGAGGAAGGATACATGACTTTCACCAACGAGGAAATTCTGCAGTGTTTCGAGCCAGTCGTCAACCGCATCCTCGAGCTTGTGCGCAACCAAATCATTGCCATTCAGGCCCAGAACAGAACGCTACAGAATATCCTGGTTGTCGGTGGTTTCGGTGCCTCCGAGTACCTGTTCCAGCAGATCAAGTTGCACGTCCCCCCCCAGTTCCAGTCCAAGGTCGTTCGACCCATGGATTCCGTGGCTGCCATTGTCAAGGGTGCCGTGACTGCCGGTATTACGGAACGCATCATCACTCACCGAGTGGCTCGTCGTCACTACCTCATGGCCACTCTCCAGCCCTTCAAGGAGGGCTACCACCCCGAAGCGTACCGTGTTCCCTCATTAGACGGAAAGGATCGTTGCAAATTCACTCGACAAATTTTCGTACAGAAGGGTCAAAAGGTCAAAAATGGAGAGCCCGTCAAGGTCTCTTTCTTCCGACAGGTTGCCCCCGGCGCCACGCTCATGTACGAAGACGTATTGTATGCTTGTGACGACGACGTTTGTCCCGAATACACAAAGGATCCTCGTGAGTGTCAATCCCGATAGTAACGGAGATTTCGGGCGTGAAATAATTGCTGACAGTTTCACAGGCATCAAGGAAGTTGTTACTCTGACCTCCGATCTGTCACGCAAGAACCTCGAGAAGGATTTCGAGCGCATGGACACACCTCAAGGCACCTTCTACCGCGTCTACTTTGACATTTATCTGACTCTGGATGGCTCCGAATTCAGTGCAGAGCTTGTCTGCCAAGGAGAAGTCATGGGTAGATGCAGAGCTCGCTTCAGGTAAATTTCGCGTACGGGCAACTGAAGCAGAAGATTGTGTTGGGTAGCCGGGGCTGTGGCTCGTTCCACTAGAGCGGTGGACTTTTTTGATTCATGCTGAGTTGAGAATAATTAATATCTTGCAAAGTATTCAGCGTTTTAAGGAGGATGAGATGCCACCTGGGAATTGGCGATTTACATTTACCAAAGCAGCTGTCAAAATCTTTGTCCTACAAGTCGGCAACTTGGATGTTAGCAGCGAGGAGGAGGAAGCTGTCAGAAAGATTACAAAAACGAGATGATGTGAGAGGGCTCGATCGAGCAGGGAACCAGCATATTCGGAGCCTGACATTCGATCTCACTTGGTACGTGGGAGGATGGGGGAAATATGCCTATGAACATGGGTCATGAATGGGAAGCAATTTTTGATAGACCAAGGACTTCCTTTATGTTGACATTGATTGCCTTGGTTTCCTATGATCAGTATCCTTGGCTGCTTGTGCCTTGATTTCATTCCTGGTGATCCCAAGCTGGTGAGCATGCCATTCGTTGACATGGTTGGTGGAACGGAAGAGGCATGAGTGGGGCCAGATGGCGGTAAAGTTGTAAGGCACACTTGACGACGTGAGCACATGCAGCCTGTTCCTGGACCCTGTCGCAGCTTCCCAATGAGAGAGCATGAGAGCCAGTCCCTCCTGCGTCATACTCTCATTTTGAGATGGGCACGGTGGGCCCAGTTGGGGTTGAATTGGACATTTGGATAGCCAGCCCAAGGCGCTTGTTCTTCACTCCATGTTCACCACGTTTCTTTTTTGTTTGTGTATCCTCGAGTATCCTGCTGGCCAGGCCTTTTCTTGACTGCATCTTTCTTGCTTTCCGATACAGCTCCTCTACTGCATCCATGCTCCTCGATCCATGTTTAGTCCATACCAAAGTCTCACCTTGAAATCTTAGCTACGGGCTTACAGTCACAGCGGCGTGGATCCCAGACCCGTGACGCCCCCGTCGTTCCTCAGATACAAACGTTGGACACGTGGTTTATTTGCCCCCCTTCTTCTCGATACCTTCCTGGGGTCTACATCCCTAGCTGCGTTGCATTTCCGTTTCTGGGATACGGGGGCAGGGGCTAAAATCAGGTTTGCTGCCGCCAACGCAGAAACGCTGTTATCGTGGCCGGGGGAGAAGCACCTGGCTTGCACCTATAAACTGAACCTCACAATCGGACTCCAGCATCAACACACCGTTTTTCTCATATGCCCAGTGTGCTTTTCACGTCAAGCTCATTCTCAGATACAACGCCCAGTCACACACAATGCGAATAGCTTTTCTCCCTTTTTAGCAGAAAATTGCTGGTCTTTTTCGGTTCTGTATAAACGATACGGCGCTTTCACGGCATTTGAACCTTGACCTCTACGGCTCAGTACCACTTTTAGCCCCTAGTACAACCAGAACCGAATAGACTGGCCATTGGCTGCATCATTTACTTTTTCGAGAAAAGTCGTACCCGGTTCATCGACTTCCATGAATCAGCTACTGCTCATTTTCGTTACCTTTGGCTCCCTTGTTCCAGCGGCCCACCTCGGAAGACAGTCCAACGTCCCAGGCCATTGGCAGGCAGAATTCCTTCGTTATACCAAGCGAAGCTCGCCGGCGAAGCGCGGTCCTCCTGAACATTGGGAAGGCAAGGTCCCGCTCGTCATCACCAACAAATGCGACGCGACCATCTGGCCCGGCATTGCCACCCAGTCTGGCACTGGTCCCGGCACTGGGGGGTTTGAATTGACGCCGGGCAAGAACAGGACGCTGTGGGTTGCGCCGGACTGGCAGGGTCGAGTTTGGGGTCGAACAAACTGCACAGTCAATGGCGAATCTTGTGCCTGCAAGACGGGGGATTGTTTCTCCAAGTTGGACTGCGAATTCAGCGTAAGTAGAACACTGGATCGTGTTTGTCGGCTGATGTGCCCGCGGCTGACAAAAACTTGTGCAATGGCAGGGAGCAACTCCGGCGACCCTGGCTGAATTCAACCTTGCCGGTGGTTCCAATGGAATGCAGACCTTCTATGACATTTCGCTTGTAGACGGGTACAATCTTCCCGTGGGAATCAATTATATCCCCGCAAAGAACACAACGTACATTCCGCCGAACCTGACAAACTGTGCTTGCATCGCGACGAGTGGTTGGATCTACTCCAAGGCCAAGACGGGCACATTCTACGCCAATGAATCATACCCTGTGCCCAACGGGTCGGTCGACTAATATTTTGCGACAATTGGGCAAGGAGCTATTTGAGCTGGCAAGCGGTGGCAGGCTGTCAACGCGGTCTATGAAGCAGCTGCGGAACGTCACCTATATCGAAGCGGACAAGGGCGCAGCCGTATCACTGAAACCATCTAACGGATTGACAGCTGCTCTGGTAACATCGCTCGTCAGTTTGTTGGTTATGTTGTAAGAAGTGTCCCGGGGGGGGGGTTATCGTTTGGTCTCGTTGAATCCTTGTTGCGTCGCTGTGTTGGCTGGCCACTTGCGAAAGACGCTTGGGAACGGTGGAATGCAAACCTAGAGTCATATACCCCTATTGTTTCTCGTAGTACAACTAGCAGCCCTGGTATTGGCAAATGGTATGATTTCAGTCAGGAATAGTCTAGACTATCTCCTTGCTTCTCTCGCAGCGAATGATGTCGCGCCAGGGTTTGTTGTGCTCAGTACGGGAAACCCGTTTCAAGCATGGTCACCTCTCGGCCGTCGTCCAAAGCAGACGGCAGTCCATCAAATAAAAAGAACAAAAAATGAAGAGGATGTATGCCAAAAAGAGCAATCATCATGCATGAATGTCTATGCCCTCCGTTTCTCCTTTCTCCTCCGCTCCCACTCGGCTCGTTCCTCGTCATCGCTCCCGCTAAACTCTGCATCATCATCATCATCATCATGACCCTGCTGCTGCCCAACGCCGACCAGGCCACCACGCCCAATATTCGTCCTTGCCGCACTCGCACTCGAGGAAACCACGGTGATGAAATCGCCGGCATTCTGGCTCGCATACTCGTGCTGCCGAATCAGGTCCCTCAGTTCGGTATTAGCAGGATCGACGAGCTGCAGGGCCGTGAGCCCGCCTTTATTCTTGACGCGCGGGTTGGACCCGGCCTCGAGCATCATCTCGATAAGGGCGGTTCCAAAGGGTCGTTGGGCGGGGGGCTCGGCGTTGAGCCAGCGGACTGCGGTGTGGAGAGGGGTGTCGCCTTGGAGGCGGTTGATGGGGTCGCATTCGAATGAGGGTTGATCGAGGAGGAGGTCTATTATTTCGTCTTTTTGGGGGGATCTATTAGTCTTGCTTGTTTTGAACATTTGGGGGTTGGGGGAGTACAATTTCCCTGGGAGGCGGCCTCGTGGTAGAGATGGTTTCCCATTACGGTGGTTGTGTCGTTTAGGAGGCGGGTGATTTCGGCGTCGGGCTTGTTGGACAGGGTTTCGGATAGGAGGTCGGTGTTGTTGCGGCGGCAGGCTTCGATGAGGAGTTCCTTTGGGGAGGCGCCCTTTTTGTTGGTTTGGTTTTGTGTGGGGGGAGGGGGACGTACTTCGTGTTCTTCTTCGGCGGGCATTGCGGTTGGAGGGGAGATGGGGATGTAGGTGGGTTGGGGATGGGGGAGGTTTGGTGATTTGAGGTTGGGGATGGGGATGAATGGCAAAAAGGAGTGTATGGATGGAGTTGTGTTATTGGGGTGAGTGGACTGACTTTGGCTGAGGGGCACTTTTTAGCACTAATGTTGGATGCTGGATGTTGGAGGGGTTGCTTTGGAGCTTGCGGCTGCGGCTGCGGCTGCGGGGGTCCCCCCCCACCATGTAAATTCATTTCTTCATTACTTGATGACGCCGGGCTGAGTAGAACTTTTTTGGTTGGTTTTCTTGAAGCTCCACGGCACGGTAACAAATCGACAAATCTGGTCTGGTCGCGTACCACGCACGCACGCACGCGCACCTTGATTCGATTCGAGCGATACGTGCGGTAGCATTCATTGATAAATTTCTCTCTCAAGTCTACTTTCCCGCTGCGCCCCAGGCATCGGGGCATCTTTCCGACACATCACCATGCTTCTTTGTAGGTCATCTCCATTCGCATCCCCCCCTTGGAACAGTAACTTAACATGCTCTGCCTACAAAGTCTGCCCCCAATGCGCCAACATCCTCACCGTTTCTCTCACAAACCAGCGCACCAACCGTCTCGAGTGCCGCACCTGTCCCTTTGAGCACACGATTACCGAGCCCGTCTTCTCGCGACGTGTCTTTGAGCGCAAGGAAAAGGAAGATGTTTTCGGTGGTCCCGGCGCGTGGGATAATGCGCAAAAGGACCGCGTTCAGTGTCCTGCAGATGGGTGCGACGGCAACGAAGCAGCCTTCTTTCAGGTGCAGATTCGGAGTGCGGATGAGCCCATGACGAGCTTCTTCAAGTGCATGACTTGTGGGAATCGGTGGAGAGAGAATTAGGGTAGAGGCATTGTGGACGATGTGGTCGGGATAGGATGGGATTCGATTTAACGGGACGGGCGTTGTAGGGCATTTCAGAGTCGACATCTAGCGATGGGTCAAGTCATACCATGTTCTTCAGGCTTGCTCGTGGGCTTTTTTTTTTTTCCTTTTTTCTCAAATCGTGATGTGATTTTCCCTTTTCCCTGTCGGTAGCCTGGAGCTCGTGGCGGTCGTTGTCCCTGCTCGATTCCGAGTCGAGATACGGAGTCCTCAGCGTCGGCCTTCACTCCTTGTGCCACTCCACCGCAGCCTTCATCTCATCCTCCACCAGCCTCTGCACCAGGTCCGGGCTCATGATGTCCTGTCGGAAGCGCTCCTGCTGCAGCAGCTCGAGGTGCTTGAGGGTCGGCCCGGGATACGTCAGGTACTTGAGGTACGGCGGCTTCGTCCAGTACTGCAGGTAGGCGAGGTAGGCAATGAAGGAGGGTTGGGAGAGGAGCTTTTGCGACGCGAGGTGGTTGAGGTAGTATGGGTTGGCGAGCGATTGGACAAACTAGGGTTCCGGTTAGGATTTCCCTTTTTTTTTTTTCTCTCTTTTTTTTCTCTTTCTAAAGTGGTGCCAGGCAGCTGGGCAAACGGGCGTAGTTGCGCGAGAGAATGGGTTCGTAACTGCTTACCTCGAGCTCAATCTCGAAGCGCGAGTAGCCTCCGTACATGGGCTCGCCGTTGGCCAGTGGCACGGGCGGAGATGACTCCATTGATAAGTCCTGCGGGGTATCTGTCGCCATTAAATACGGCGGAAGGGTGCTGTGGTGTTGTGGTATCTCCTGGTTCTTGTGGCTATTGATGTATTCGTGGTTTGATCTCGAAAGGGTGATGATGAGTTGTGGTGGAGGTGGAGGTGGAAGGAGAGGAACGTGGCTTGCGATAAACACTAATTTTTTGGTATTTTCGTTGCGGCGTGCAACTATATGTAGCGACCCGACGGCCCGTTTCAAGCCATCGAGGAGGCTCATCCAATCCTGCTTGTTACAACTGGACATGAATGCCCCTCGCAAAGTGCTTTTCCAATCACATTTTCCGTTTACTTCTCTGATCCATGGCCGAGTGCACCGTCAGTCACCAAGTTTGAGCTTCACGCTTTGCCAACGTCTCCTTGCGCCTTCACAGATACAAAAAGCCCACCCATGTCCAGCATGTCCAAGATCAAAACACGCATCCTCATCATATCAGACACCCACGGGACCAGCCCCGTCCTCCCATCGTCCCCTACCGACGACGACGACGACTTCGCCACAGCAGATTTACGCACCGTCATCACCGGCTACCGCCATCCCCTACCAGCAGCGGATGTCGTCCTCCACTGCGGCGATCTCACCAAGCGCGGCACCCTTCCCGAGTTCAAAGCCACATTCTCCAAACTCCGAGGCCTCCAGGCGCCGTCGAAGCTGGTCATTGCTGGGAACCACGACTCACTGCTCGACCCGGCATTCGACTTGGACGGCGAGGACGATTCCGAAGCAGACGACCAGGTTGAGCACCTGGGCAGGCTGATCAAGGACGCCGAGCAGGACGGCGTGCGGTATCTAACAGAGGGCACGCACGACTTCACGCTGCAGAACGGCGCAGCGCTCAAGGTGTATGCCAGTCCCTATACACCTTCTTACGGGGCATGGGCCTTCCAGTACTCCGGGGACCATGAGTTTGCTATTCCCCGGGGCGTGGACGTCGCCATGACCCATGGGCCGCCCTACGGCATCTTGGACGAGGCCGGTGTTGGACAGTACGTGGCGGCTGGGCGACAGCCTGAGCACGCAGGGTGCAAGCATCTCTTTGGTGCTGTCGCTCGCGCGAGGCCCCGGATCCATTGCTTCGGGCATATTCATGAAGCATGGGGGGCGTACCATTGCGCGTGGGCCGCCGACGGAGCGGCTCTAGCCAACACGGCATCTCTGCCTAGGAGAGAAGATGTCGTGGACGGGTCCAAGTCGAGGGTTTTGCACACAATTGGCGAGCTGAAGCCAATGACGCGGGCAGATGCTTCGATGCCATCGCCCGAGGCCAGGAAGATGCTGTCGGGGCTAAGTCGGCAACGAGGAGTGAAGTTGGATCTGACCGACGAGCGAACGATGGTAGAGCCCGGCAAACATACATTATTTCTCAATGCAGCCATTATGGATATCAGATACCGCCCCTCACAGCTCCCTTGGATCATCGACATCGACTTACCACAGGCGCAGAGGGACGTTCCGGCGGGGCGAAGATGATGACTGGCGGCATGGGGAGGGAAATCATTATCACGACTAGGGTGCAAACAAAGCGAGTGAGCAGATTTGAAAGGTGAACCGTTCTGTTTTCTAGATTAATAGGTGCAGAAGCAAATGATCTACATCCGGGATATTAAGAGAACCAATTCATGCTGTTAGTTCACGTGTTCCGTGCTCTTCATTCTATCAATTGATACACGACCCTCTCTTCTTCCTTCTTGGTTTTTGTTACAGAAAAGGACATCAAGCAGCGCTACTCTCAGTCAAACAGAACTTGCTTACAGAGCAGCGACAGCGGCAAAAAGAGCAATAAGGGCACCAGCAGCTGGGCCAACAACGGCGGCGCCGTTGGTAGCCGTAGGCTGGCCACTAGAGTGAGTACGGGAGCCAGTAGCAGTAGGGACATAAGAGGTATTGGTGCCAGTAGCAACGTCAGTGGAAGAGCCGGTTGTCATGGTGTGGTTGGAGCTGTTGGTAGGGACAACGCCGGTAGGAGTGGTGGTGCCGGTAGGAGTGGTGGTGGCAGAGCCCGTGGAGTTTCCAGAGCCAGAGCCAGAGCCAGAGCCACCAATCGCCTTGCACTGGGCGGCAGCAATGCCCTGGGCCTTGGCCAGGTCGGCCGTCTCGCACTTGTTCTCGGTGACACACTTGGTGACGGGAGTGACCAGCTTGGCCTGCGTCTCGGGCTTGCAGGCACAGACGGCGATCTCCTGGGCGCTGCCGGTGCAGCCAGCCTGGGAGAAGGACTTTTCGATGCAGGATTTCTGAGGAGCGGTCGTGTTAGTGTTTCGAAACAATAAACACCAGCTACTCGTTCTGGAGAAGGGCCGATTGGGTGAGCTCAACTTACGACGCAGGGAGAAACGCCTTCGAGGTTCTGAGCGGCAGCGAGACCGGCAACAGCGAGGGTAACGAAAGAGGCCTTCATCTTGAATTTGAGGTGATGCCGAGTTGTGCGGAGACGTGGAGGAGTCGAGTATGTACAAGGGACGTTATGTAAAGTGACTGCTGAAACTGGGAGGGAATGGAGAGGAAGACGGGGGAAACAAAAACGAACTGTCGCGGTGGAGGGCAGGTCGGGGGGACCTTATAATACGACGGGACTCGATGGGAATGAGAAGAGCTCTCAAGTGCTCCTTGGACAGCTTCGGTGACAGAGTGGGGCCAGGCAGCGGAACCCCTGGCACTATGCGATTGGCCAAGGATCTACATACATACAGTATGTACATATGTACATATGTAGATGCACATGGAACCTGGAGCTTGTTGTGGCTCTGTCGACCAAAAAAAGAATCCTTCAATCCACATCCGCATCCACAGCCTCCCTCCTCGTCGAAACTACGAGTTCAAGCTACTATGGCAACCGCACACGAACGAGGCTTGCCACACGCAAACACGCAAGGGATAGCCTGCAAGGGAAAACCCAGGCAGGACTAGCTCGTCACGCCAGCAAAAGCCGTTGAAGTCTGGTGCGTGGTCAGTGGCCAGGGGCTTGGCCATGCACCCATGCACCCATGTACCCATGTACCCATGTACCCATGTACCCATGTACCCATGTACCCATGTACGCGTCTGTCGCCACCCTCCCTTTTCCACAACACGCAAGCAAATTTTCCTCGGATCACCACCACGCAGCACCAGAAACACTGCTACGACACGGCGTTTGGCGTTTTACGTTTTACATTTTACATTTTCTCCCTTTCCAAACATGATTAGACGCGGGGTCCAGTTGTTCCCCCGACAGGCCGCGAGGCTCAGCCAGCTAATCGCGAGCATGGAGAGAAAAAAAATTATGACATATGTACGGAGTACTTCGTACGGTGTTTGTTGCCACAATATCGATCCGGGCTGCCCTGGCCGAAACGTACATACATACATGCACGCGCCATCGAATTAGCCGTCGTGAACTGCAGAAATGTCCCTTGCTCATTCGTCGGTGGACATGAATAACACGAGGGATATCAAACGAGCCTTAATAAGACAGCCTGTCCCCTCGCTGCCCCTGTTAATATTAGACAGTCTCCCCCGAATCCCTAGCGACATAGTCATTGGCAACAAGCCATGCTGGCCGCTGACCGGCATCGACAATGCGAGAACGGCGAACGGCTCCCCAATCATTTTTTGTTATGTTTCTACCCCAATGCGTGGTCCGTCCAGAGAATGATCGAAATCCAACCCCAATTCGGTCAATCAATGCACATTACCTCGCCGGCACCGTCCACGCATCCATCCATTTAATATTCTTACTATTTCGTCGATTGTCAGTCATTTCAAAGGGGCATGGGCGTGGCAGTCTCAACAGCGCATCGTCTGGGCAACAGCATGCAACACGGGGTCAATGAAACACGAGCCAAATTGTGAGCCCATTACGGACTACTCCGTAATGAATGAGCCTCCCTCGGCAGTAACTGGGACAGTTTAACAAAGGACGATGAAAAGGCTGCCTACCCGTCGGCCTGTCTGGACATACATAAAGATAACACTGCACTCCGGGGCGGGGTAACTGAGTCTGATCAGTGAGTCCGAGTCTGATGCTGGTGCTGATGCTGGTGCTGGTGCTGGTGCTGATGCTGACATGCATCATGATGTTCTGGTCGGTCACTGCCGGTTGCCGAAGTGGGTGAGAATACGGATTGATAGCACCCACCAGACCAGACGGCCCGAGGGAATCGAGGCTCGTCTTTTTCGAGTGAGGGTGCATGAATCCGTCCTCCTTATTATCATTACCCCGTAGACACTCATCTTCGAACCCTCCACGCTGACCAAGCCACGACGCGTCCTGGACCAGGGATCATCCAAGACCAGCTACGGAGTACAAAACAAGCCTTTCGTCCCGACACTCCCGCGCCCTACCCTAACAAACCAGGCTAAACTGAGGGTGTGCCATTTTATGTATCATTTCGTGTATGGATTACGAATCTGCAGTCTACCCCCTGTTTGATTTTACATGTACACGACTACACTCTCCCCCCTGAATTATTTTACAAATCTACATGCCCCACTTATTCGTTCCTTACTAACAGCTGCGATTAGCTGTAAGTGCGTGTAACCCCCTGTAATGTTTTAGAGAGCTATAAGGAAAATCTACAGGGAATATTACGCCACAAAGGAGTACATATATTTCTATGTAGGTTACTAGTGATAGAAGGTACCACCCCCTGCCTGTCTCATTTCCCTCCTAGCACCTGATTCGCTTAATCCCCCCTGTTATGTAGATCTGTCAAATAATTCAGGGGGTGTATTGTACAAGCCCCACGCGGGGCGGCCACTATTAGCTCTCAGTGGCTATAGTAAATGGAGCTGGTAGGGATGCTATAGGGGTATTTGCGCCAGTAGGAGGTACTCTCTAGTTGGAGTAAAATACACATAATATGAGGTACTCCTTACCCTACATAGTGATACGCTAATCCTCGATTGAATCCTCCTTGAACACGTGTTGCCCCTGGTTATGTACTGTATCTTTGGGTGGCGTTTAATAGCTCACGAGTATTCCCCATGTGCCGCTCTCTAACAGCTGCCTGCGGGGGAAATTCGGCCGGCAAAGCTTCCTTAATAGCCTCAATAAATACCAAGGCTTTACCACGCGGCCGATGCAATTGACCAAAAGATGCGTCAGTGTCAGACCTTGCAATTGCTTAAGACGTCTGTCGCACCCCGTCATGCCCACATTACGAGGATGCCCCATCGTTAGTCCAATGTTTAATTCAACGATGTGGAGTACATTCTACAATGATTCAGGTCTGTGTACAGAGTGCCCATGTAAGAGTGCATACCGTAATGGCGTAAATGGCCAGCGCCTATGCAGGACTCTGCAACGGGGTTCCACTGAGAGCGACGACCTGCCGCTTCCGTCGACGGAACGTATCAGTACGGACTACGGAGCATGGGATAATGAGCTGTGAATCAGTCCCGTCAGGTTTTGTTTTTTGGCCATGACCCTGCTGAATCGAGCCTATTTATTCTTCTCTCCGAACCAGATGCAAGATGAACGTTTCGCCCTACTTTGATCTGGAACCACGCTTTTTTTTCCTTTTGAGGGGGAAAAGAAAGAATTGTTTGGCGTCTCTTGCGCTGCACCTTCGTACGTGAACTTGGGGGTCATCGCCCGTCGCTCTGATATTCGCTGCTACTTTTCCTCAGATTCACTGTCATTTTGGTTTTTATTCTCGGTTTTTTGGGGGAGCAGATCAAGGACGATATCGATTGAATCTTGGCTCTATAATTTCACCGCTTGTCTGGATTTGACGCACATGTCCCATTTCACTTCACGTTGTTGATACGGTGGGCCACCACTGAAGTGTAATGGTGCATGGTGGAAGGCTGATGAGTCGATGCTGTCGTGTCATGTAGTGCGGCATTGTTATTGGCATGATGGCATGCACCCGTCTATCTGTCATCCCATCTAGTCCTGCTCATGATGATGGGCCTGGCAGGATCCCAAGGGCCCCTAATCTCATTCTTGTACTTTTGCAGCCCAATCAACCACCAACTACATCCGCCCGTGGCCAAAGCCGAGATGACGACGCTGAAAATCATGCCGACGATGCCGTTCTTCCAAGGCCACTTGCTGCCGTTCTTGGCATCGCCTAGGACAACACCGACCCCCCATCCCGCGCCGAGCACGAGCACAACCGTCTGGAGGATGTGATACCGCCAGCTTCTGTGGCGAACATGTCTTCGAAACACGGGAAACAGACCAAAGACCTCGATGCTGAACAGTGTCAGGCTAAAGACCTGGTTCGTCTGGGGTAGGCGGCTTGCGAGGACGGTCGACGCCATCAGGGCGGCGTTGGTGGACAGCGAGGCGGGGAACTTGGCACCCACGCCGCCCGAGTAGTCGAAGAAGAAAATGTTGATGGCGAGAAGCCAGAAGGACATGGCCCAAATGGAGTCGCTGGATGTGGAACGCGTGAGGGATTTGAGGATCGGCGACAAGCCCAGCAGGGTGGAGTAGATGAGGAGGGCGGATTTTATGGTGCCCAGACGCTGGTGGGTGCGATTCTCGTCCAGCGGCACCAGTGCTTCGTCGCCATCGTGGCGAAATTCGGTGCTCGACTTTGGCGTCAGCCTGGTGCTCCCGCCGGTGCTGTTTAGGCCCGTCGTCGAGGCCGGCGCCGCGAGACGTCCATTGCTGGTCGTGTAGGCCGTGGATCCATGTAGATCCGTAGTTGAGCTTGCGGCCGATACCGATGCCGTCGCCGTCGCCGTCGCCGTACTCGCCGTCGTCGTCGAAGCAGGCACCATACCGGCCGTGCTCGAACAAGGCAGCGACTCAAGCCTCAGTGGATGGGGTGGTCGGCGTACGCTACCCGCCCGATTTCGTCTCCGCAAGCTCGCTGACCTTGCCGCAACGGCGATCGGGGCGACGGCCATCATGGCAGATGATGGCGACGTCGAGGCTGCTGCCTCGGCGGCTGCTGCCTTGGCCGCCTCATCCTCCTCGTCTTCCTCCTCGGAAACCCATCTCTCCCAGAGGATCCATCCGACAAAGGTGCCCAAGCTGCTCCAGCTCACGACGGAGACGGGGCTCACGCGCGCGTGGAAAATGCCCACAAAGCAGACTATGAATATGGTCACGGAACAGACGTGCTGTAGGATGATGGTGGAGTCGGCAACAAGGGGCCAGAAGTCGTAGGGTTTCAGGCGTGGGTTTCGTTGGAGATTCTCCAAGAATGTTGCTTGGTCTGTGTAGTTATCCGGATCTGTTGGGCATTGTCCAAGCAAAGACAGCTGTTAGATGTTGAGGGAACTTTTGTGTGACATGATGATTTGAGATGCAATTGCTCGTACATGATTGCTTCACCCACATGAGCTTCTTCCAAGCTCGTTTCCGCCTGCGACTCCTACTGCGCTCTGCGTCTGGGCCTCGCAAGGGTGCTGCTGTCCCGTTTTGGCCATCGAAGTCGCGCGCTCGTCGGGGCGGCGAGGGGTATGCATCGTGCGGTGACAGATGGGAGCGGCCAAAGGCGTTGAAGGCCGCGGCGTGGGAGAGAGGTGGGAATGGCGACTCGTCATCCGTGGGAGAGGGCATAGTCCAGAGCCGGGGGGAGGAAGGGCAGGGCGGCGCGAGGTGAGACGTATCCCCGTCTACAAATGATTCACAAATGAAAAGGCGTGCCCATTTGTGTTGGGCATTGGAAATGGGGGAGGAGTCGTTGGAGTTTCGAGGTCTGTAGCCGCCCGTCTGGCTCGGCAGGAATTCGGGAAAAGGGACCGAGGCCCGGGTGGACCGCTACCCTAAACCTCGACATTTTCAAAAATTCGCAAGGATCCAACATAGCCAAGTGCATCTTTTTCACGGCTATCGGAAGAGACGACGCATGAATCAGAAAAGTCTCTTGCTCATTCCCGCACGGCACCGCATCAATTTTTTTCAAGAGGCCCAAGCGCGGCAAGTCATGGTTGAATCGTCGTGGAAGCACTTTTTGTTCATGGCTTGACTCGTATTTGTATCGTCCAAAGTCGTGACTCGTCCCTGTCCTTTGGTGGAGTTGGCGATATACGCACCAGCCAATGAATGACCAATGTACGGAGTACGAGAGCACAGTTGCCAGAAGTCTGCAACCAGTTCGGCTACTGTCCGAAAGGTGTGGGTGGATGACGGAGGATGATGGAGGATGATGGATGGCGAGCAGACCCACCCAGCTCTCGGCTCCGCCATCCTCAAGCAGACCTCGCCGTCTTATTATCTGTCTGTCGTGTGGCCCGGGTGTGGGGGCTGGGGTGGGGGACAGAGTGGTACGGAGGATCCCCGACGAGCGAGCGGGAAACCTTGTCTTTACGGCACAGCCCAGCCGTGATGAATGAATGATGAGCGATGAATGAATGAATTGTCAGTGATGGACCCCACCCACGTCCCCCCACCACCACCCCAGAGCTGCGCAGGGTTGCAAGTTGGTTGCCATGTTGCAGGGAGGGCGCCCACTCCTCCCCTCCCTCCTGCCAGCCCTACATATTACTTGTTGTCATCCGTATTTCAACTTCCTCTTCTCTTTGCTTGCCCATCCATCTACTCCGTACTCCGTATACCAATCCCGCCCTGTCGTGAGCCAGTTTCGAAAGAAAGAGTCGCAGTAAACTCAAACCAGCCCCGCGCCAACGGCTTCTCACTTGCACAAACTCGCTCTCAATTCGCATCTTGACGGGACCGTCGGACCTCGGCCAAACCGGTTAGTCGCCGATTCTTGGATGCACAAGTAGCTCTAGCTCTGTCTGGACTTGAGAGAAAGAATCAAGTCAATATTACCGACCGAGCCATTGCACTTGCCCCCAAAAAAAAAAAAAAAGAAAACATACGGGAACCACCAATTTTAGCCTGGGGACCAAGAAAAAACAAGCTGCGAAACCCTTGGAGCACAAAATCGTCGCAAGCCCGTTGAAATCCCCCCCCATCCCGTTGGATTCGGAAGAGCAAGTAAAAAACAAAAAAAAAAAAGTAGACGCCACCGCAAGAATGAAGCTCCTGCTACCGCTCCTCTCCCTGTCCGCCATCGCCTCCTCACTGCCGACATGGCACCAAGGACCCATCATATCCGACGACGATACCCTCATGGAGCGCCGGTTCGTGTACAAGGTGGAGATGGTGCGAGCCCACTCGTCGTCGCGCTTCACCAACACAATCGTCACCAAAGTGACAAAGTACGCCTCCGAGGCACAAGGCTACCTTGCCGAATCTTTCAGAGGCGCCGTCGCCGTCACCGTCGCCGATGACAGCAACAGCCAAGTCTTGACCTCCTCGTTCGGCAACAAGAAGGGCCCCTTCACAATGGGCCATGCGTCGAGGGAGGGACACGGCCACCACCATCACAGACATCGTATCTCGTTGCTGGGATTCAGAAATCGCCTGGCCATCTTTATTCTGACATTTGCCGTGGTTTTGGCCTTTGCGTACTCACGTTTGAGAAGGTGAGTCTTTTTTTTTTTCTTTCCTTCTTTCCTTCTTTTCTCTTTCAACTTCTTCTGCTTGTCCAAGAACCTGGATTCTTCGACGCTGAATCACTAACCGTCTATAGAATCCACGTGGCCTCTTTACGCCAGGAATCAGAGCAATCTATTCTCGAGTCAGCTCTTTCAGAGAATGGCTTATCAGGGTCTGGTATACCAGAAAAGAATGAGACGACGGAGCCATGATGCATCTGAAAAAATACAGGAAAAAACCCCAGTAATCAGTTCACCTCGCGCCAAAGAGGTTTCTCTTTTTTGAATATCCAATCATTTGGGCCCGGGTCTCTCTCCGTTGGAGAACACCCTGGTTACAATTTCCCTTGACTACTACTACCCAAGCATGGCGTTTTTGGAGGCCATGAGATATGCAAAGAGCCATGTTAGACTTGTGTCCACCACGCATTATATGCCTTTATTTGATACTCTCATCACTTGATAAATATACATATCCACATTCGGGTACATGCCAGTACCCGTTACATATCAATCTACGACTTGGATGAAACGTTGATGCTCATCGTGTTTGTAGCACGGCTACTTTGGATGCAAGTGATTGTCAGCTGATGTGAACCCATGACCTCGGCTTCTGTTGACTTCTGTTGAAGGAGATTAGATTCATCAACGAAAACCATCCTGTATGACGTACCACTTCTGGCCATTGACGAGTCTGAAACCGAGGCGCAACATCCCTTCGCATCTTATGCACGCTTTGAACAAACGTTCCTGGTCACAATGGCAACGTATGAGACCGCAGAGAATCGTTACGTCAATGCTGGCGGCACACATTTTGCGTACCGGCGGCTTGGTCGGCTGTATGGCACTCCTTGGTTCTCCTCATGCTTCGATGGGCGGATGTGTCGCACAAAGGGTTGCCCTCAACGCTCCCAAGTTGTGCCAGCACTGGAGAAGGCGTCACGCGAGCGCCGCTGGGCCCATTGCACCTTCTTCTGCTCGTCAGAGACCATCAGAGACCATCAGAGACCAGTCAAGCTGCCGGCATGGCTGCTTGGCATTGCATCACCAACAAGTCGGCCCAACAGATCGGAGCATGTTGGTGCCAAGGGCGCTCATGCTCAGGCCACATTATTCGTCAACTTGATGGACCCTAGGCAAGCCGGAGAAGCATCATATGATCGTTTCCGCGAGCTTCAATTTGCCTATCCTGATAGCCAACGGCAAGCCAGAGCCAGATTGTCTCTGCCGTCTCTGCAGTACGCTGCGAGTTGTGCAGCGTTTGACAATTATTACACTGCATCCTACAGCAACGTGGCAGCCCAAACTGCCAGTGTCAGTGGCGCGTGTAAGGAGCCTTTGCCTCTTTTGCCTCTCAACAACAAACACCTCGCTAATGCAGTGCAGCGTTCCCGTCGGGCGGTGACAACCCGGCGCCATGCAAAAAATTCGCCAGTAAGCTTGCAGCAGGCTGATGAATCAGATGAGACTTTGGCGTCCTTGGCGTACGTACGTGCTGATATGGGACTGTAGATGAGTTTTTTTTTTTAAAAAAAAAACTCTGTAGATGCAGATGCCATGGCATTGGCATGTCGCCAGTGCCGATGGCTCATCCATCACAGGTTGCATGCAAGGAGCTGAGGTTCGTCCAATGTTACCGCCGATTGGGCTGCTGGCCAAATGATCAACGCCAGCTTTATGCACGTAACCGCCGGGAACAGACCGTCGCGGTGAAGCCAACCTGCTGTCGGTGGCGGTGGCGGTGGCACAGTGGGTTTTCTGGACTTGTCGGGGATCATGACGATGGCTTCATGAGAGTCAACTTGCCTTGCGCATGGCAATAGTAATGCAGCACCTGTCTTTCTTTTCTAAATTTTGGGTTTATCCCTTTGGTGCTTCTCGCGTCTGGCTCTCACTCCCTCTCTCGAATCCCCCCTCTCGTGGATTGATGGACTGATAGGCAACCGAAGCAGCGGAGCCAAGCCAGACCGCACCTGACTCGGATCCGCCAAAGAAGCACGATGGCGTTGAGGTTTTGCCCGAGGATGAGTCGCGGCCGGCCTCTCCGACTCCATCGCGTGCGCAAGCGCCCCTCCATTCAGCTTATATGGCTGGCGCCAGTGTACCAGCAGCAGTCTGGTACAGGCTGATACCAACCTTCCAAACTTCGTTTATATTTCTTGGGAAGCCTTTTCGGTAAATGTGGTTTGCCTTTGCCCTATTTAAAAACCTCTCTTTATGACACGTCACATATCATGAGATGGCAGCTGCAAAGAGCTGTGGTAGCTCTTGGAGTCGGGACTCCTTTTGGCGGCACCGGCACCGGCACCGGCATCAAGATGAGACGACATTTGCCGAGTTGCCCGCTGAGCTTCGGCTCAAGATATGGTCTTGCGCCGTGGAACCTCGCGTTATCATCTTGGATGACTTGGTTCAGCAGGAGAAATCTTATCCATTACCGCCGGTCACGCAACTAAATGCAGAAGCGCGTGCAGAAACTCGACAGGGCTATGAAGCAGTCGGGCGCGGATCGTGCTTTCATTTCTCTCGAGACATATTGGTTTGTGACCCCAATATCTCGGACCAGAGATCCAACATACCCTTGGAAGAATTGGCGTTGCGCGTACAACGACTGGCCTTCTGGGACTGCTTCCCCGACGATGGCCGCATAGACGGGTTGTACCGTTACTCAATGTACCTGGCAGCGTGCTACCCGGGTGGCCAGTACGGCAAAATTGAGTTTGAAAAATTCTGGTTCCCGAACCTGAGGGATCTCTGGATCATAAAAGTCGGTGAAGTAGATGGATCTTGGATGGTTGGTGTGGACAAAGATATGCCATACGAGGTTCGGCTGCAGAAGACGGCGCGACAATTCCGATATTGGGTTGATGAAGACATCATAGAGATTGCTCCACTTGACCTCAACGAGCCCGAGACAAAAATGATTTTGCGAGAGGGCCGATGCGGCAAGGCGGATTGCCAGCAGCTTAACCTTGGCCGGCAGAGAATGGTGTCCAAGGTTGCCTTGAAAGACGGCAAGTACAGCAGGGAACACAGAGACGGGGAAGAACACGTTGAATGGAAACGCATTCGCCCTTGGTCTACTGCCACCGAGCAAGGCAGTACGGAAACCGACACGTCTGCAAACCGCATGAGATGGATCATGGTTGAACGCATCCTGACTTTCTCGTTGAGGTGGGACGACACGGGGGAGGCTGACGAGGAAGTGTCAGATCATCGACGTGCACGCCGTGGGCTGGAGGCAGAATGACAGTCATCGCCGGGCGATGATGATGATGATGAATGCCAAAAGATACCAAAACCACGCTGGCGACATTTGGAACCTCGAAACGAGTTTGGTTGGTTTCCAACAGAATACCCGATGGCCAACTTGCATGTGAATCGAAGTTGGAAGGCGCAAGCTAGGATGTGATGGGAAAAAGGAAGGCACGTTCGTTGCACAAGGCACGTGTGGGTTCCTCGGCGCATCTGCCTTTCCTCGACTTGTCGTTGTCGTTGTCGTTGTCTTTCTCTTTTCACTTGATTCTTGCTCGTTCCAATCTATCGCTATGTTTCTCAGCACTTGTACAATATTCTCTGTCGCCATCTTGTCTTGATTTTAGTAACCGTCACGACCGGTACTTGACCGGGAGGCCTGGGCTTCGTTTCGCATGTACAGAAATGGCTAGACTTCGTCTTTTTCTTGAAAATCATTCTTCTTCATTCCATCACTTTCATATTCAATACATTGGATGCTGGCTAGTTCTGAGAAATGTGTGCACATGCACGATCAACTTGGATACAGTCATTGCACCTCTTTCCGCCGTGTGTGCCCGACCACTTGACTAGTTCTTTGCTATAATGGACTGTTAAAGAAATCGCTGTTATTATTCTGCTTCTGCCTTAATGGTGGGATACTGTAGTAAAATCTCGGGAGCTCTACATTTCAATTGCAAGCCGCTGAAATACTCCATCTGTACAACGTCTACCGCGTTGTAGAATTAAACCCCTAAACGCTGGGCCAACTTACTAATACAGCCAAATACGTCTTCTGGTAGTACATGGAATGCTCGAAATGGTAATCGTCATCAAGTCACTGGAGGTTTATCCAATTCTCTTACTACTCCGGCGCAGACTAGATGTCCGTGACCAAGTTCCCGCCTGCTTCAGTCGCCCAAAGCTCAAAGCTGCTGGCGATTGCGGCACCGTTAGCCCGCCTCGCTCTCGGCTGGGAACATCAGTGTCGACACGCTCCCAGTCACTTCTTCCTCTGGCGAATTTGTCGTCATCGCTTCCATCCATTACTGCGGGAGGAAGAAGGGGCATTTTGCTCGGCTTGCTTTGCCCTTTCATCATGGCTCCTCGTAGTGCGGCCCAGGACTCAACTTGTCCGTTGGCGGCTTCCTCGACGCAATTGCACTCATCACCCGCAGGACAGAGCGTCTCACCGGCAGCGTGCCACTCTGCTAGACATGCCTCGTGACTGGCGCAGCCGCATGATAGGCATGGCGGGAATAATGCATCCACAGGCTCCAGGCAGTACACACACCTAAGCTGGGATTGCATTCGATGACATCTATCGCAACTTCCGACGGCTCCACCAATATTGTGATGCGAGGATGTGTAGCGGGCCGGTTCGAGCTGAGTTTCATGGATGCGACAGATACCGGTAACATCTAAGCCACGCCCGGAAGCCACCAGATTATGGAGTTGATCCTTTTTGCCCATGACAATAGGAGACGAGCCGGTCTTGTGATGCCCTTCCGCAGCACTCGCACCATCTCGCAATGCCATCGAATCGTGGAAGCTGCCATCAGTCACGGCTGTGGCTGAATCCTCTCGAAGATTGTTGAATTTCAATACCTCTAATCGTGATAAGGGCTGGTCCCACAGCTGCAGCATCTCTGCATAGGCATAACGATATTTGGCATATATGCCAGCTCGACTGGAATCGAGCAATGGCTTGCTCAGCCACCCGTCATCGTCGAATATTGAACGATCCGCCTGAATTATATTCACCGATACAGGAACAAGCGGCAACATCTCATCTCGCCTGTGGTCTTCGTCAGATAATGACGTCCTTCCACCACCAGATTCGGCCGAGGCGTTTGTAAGCCCCTGAGTGGATGTCCCTGAGTTGCTTATGGCTGGAGTAAGACTGTTCATGATGTATTCGGCAGGGCTGGGCCGTTTCCGTGCTTGATTGGTAGGCGAGGATGATCCACCCCCGACGAATGATTTGGGCAGAGTTACTGTGAATGCTGATGCAAGCCCACTGTTTCCTCGCAGGATTCCACGATTGGTAGGCGACCTAGATACTGGCGGTGGCAGAGGCTCAGAATCCCCCAGTTGGGCCTTGCCTTTGAGCGGAGGTGTTTCGCCACACGAGTATGAGTTGTTCCCCGGGTCGCCACTCCAAAGGAACTCCTCTGAGGCATGGGAGCCAGTATAATGTATGGGAGTATGGAGAGTTCCGGGAGTGGTCGCTGCAGAATTTGTGTGGCTTCGACTATGAGCACTCCATTTCCACGCCGAAGCATCTGTAGGGAAGTAATCCAAGGAAAATGAAGGAGCCTTCAAAGGCAATGGCGTCTCCTGTTTTGGCAGATGAGACTCTGCATAGGCAACGCCGTCATCTGTATGTGGTTCACTGAACACACATGAGAGCATTGCCAGCATTTGAATGTCGGCAAGCCTCTCAAAGTGATCGAAGAGATCGGAGATGAAATCCTTGGCTAGAGGATGTTGACCCCATTTGACCCTGCCCACGAGGCCGCCAGATCCGTCAGCAGCCAACGAACGGTCTGCTCGTGGGCCGGGACTTCTCGCATTCTTAGACACCGCATCTCGTGCAATGACTAGGACAGACGCTTGCTCATGTTCGCGACTCAAAACTTGAAGAGGTATTCCCTTGGTAAGTAAGAGTGCTAGATATCGCCATACATCCACCAAGTCGCTGTTACCGTATTTTTCAGCTACCAGAGCGTTGTGTTCGCAAACATCGGCCCCATCGCCGAAAATAGCATATTCCTCAGCGTATTGTCTCTTTGACGGCAACTCACATCGTATGTCATGGATCACTATCAGGTTTCGAGGTCGTCCAAATCGGCGACGACTGGTACCCGTGCCAGTTCCAGTACCTGCACCAGTCCCGCCTCCACTGGATCGCACTGATCGGTCTTCGCTCCAAGTTTTTCGAAGTTGTCGGCTCGAACTATACCACAAACTCATCTTGTGAATTGAGGTTGACTCAGAACCACTAGAGGATGACGACGACATGTCACTCTCTGATTCGTCGGAAATGTCATCCGTAGCAGATGCCTCGTCCGTGGCAAATTTTTGTTTAGACGGTAGATCATATGTTAGACGACCGAAGCCCGCGAAGAACGGCTCTCCCTTGGAGCGCTCCTTGTTATAGAGCTCAGCGGAAGTAGAGAACAGCGCTCTGGCCTTCTCCTCTCTAGATGGGAAAAAGCACACAAGCTGGCCGTCTGGTGAAAAGCGAGCACCACAAGTCCTCGGCGGGGGGGGAATGTTTCGATGAGGCAACGGGGCTAGTGTGGTGTCTGCATCAGCGTGAGGAAGCTCCTGAGACATGGAAATAGACCCTCCAGCTGGAATATCCTCATCTTCTTCGCTAGAGCTTTCATCAGCAAGGCCATCGAGGTCATCATCCAGATCTCGAACATTCTTAAAAAACGTAGTGCTGGACTCCAAGTCGACTTCGCCGAGTAGGTATGTGAATGCTACTTCCAAGCAGTTTTGCTTGCGCTGCAGAAATTGGTCAGCAAGCATATGCACTTCTTTCATTATTTTCTTATGCGTATCTTCTGGCATGAAGGAGGTTTTCTCAATCATGAATTTTGGTGCCTTGAGCTTGGGATAGTCGGATGGAATATCAATCTTGACTTTGACGAAAATTGGTTCCCCGTCAACTCCCCATGGCCCGGTGAGCGACGCTTTCAGTGTCAAACTATCCATGTCAATATTTTCCCATTTTACCTTGGGAATTTGAGTACTGATTCGAAGCAGTTCTTCTTGAATGGTGTCAGGTTGGCCCCATTCATCATCAGGATAGTTGTGGCCCAAAAGACCGTGACCTTTGGAGGCATGACGGCTGTGATGATCGGTTGACGGCTTCCTTTTGGTCATGGTGATGCCCTTCATCCATCCAAGTTGAGCTTGACTTTTATCAACGTGCTTTCCAGAGTTCACTTTGGCTTTCATTGATGGACCTCGCCATGCAGGTCGGAGATGACGATTCATCTGGCTCCCAGAGCGCACGCCTAATGTAATGGCGCTTTGTTTGTATTGGGCCAGTTCGGCACTTGCTCGGTGGTCGCTCATTGTACCCGTTTTACGATCACGGCTGCTGCTGTCGTCCACGGTTCGGAAAGTCTTGTAAGCAGCCCCTTGCCTGGTTAGACTTAGACCTTTTCTCGCAGGCCCATCCTTCACATGACCAACAGCGGAATATATGTTCGCATCGAGGCAATGTAGTCTCAACTCGTTGTCGGTACCCCATGATACTAATTGGAATTCTCGATGGTCGATGTTGTCACTCGATATACCGCCTCGTGTTCTCCACAAGAACTCCTTGGCTTTGTGGTCTCCATGTCCGGGAAACACAGCAACAGGGTTTGGTGAGACCTCGACTGGTGAGTCTGTAGACCAGAGTCTGTCGTAAAGGTACAGATCCCCTGGCTCATGCTGAGGCATAGCTAGTAAACCCCATCCGAACGGGGTGTGGCGAGCTCTCCAAACAGGAAAGTCCGTGCGGATAATGTGTTCCAGCTCGTCGTCTCCGTCCTTGCCATAATCCCAGAACCGAATTGTTTTATCGAGTGAACAGGTAACGATGCCAGTGCCTCGAGTGCGATTCCAGTCAATTCCGTAGATTTTCGACGTGTGCGCGCTGATGGACCTCACAGGCTTGGAAGCTTTTCGGTCATCCCAGATATGTAAGAAGCGATCATGAGCAGAGGCTATGATATGGGGGTCCTGACGATTGAACTTCACTTGAGTGGCTCCAGCAAACCAGTCACAAAATGTAAGGGCAGGTTGTCTAGGTCGTCGCAGATCCCACCAATGAACGTAACCATCTACAGAGCAGGTGGCAAGCGTGTCAGGATGATGAGCTGAGAAGTTGACATCCGTGATAGCGCGGCTATGGCCATGGAGCGAATGCTCGATTGCACCAGAGTTCGAGTCCTCTCTTAGATTCAGATTCCACACCAAAGCGCGGTGGTTGGCTGTAGACACCACCCAGTAGTCTCGAGCCGCGAAGGGAGACCACTGCACGTCACATACCAACCAGGGAAGTCCATGACTTTTCAGTCGCCGGGGCGGATTGTATGGCGAGTCCAGATCAATGATAGCCAAACCATCCGGGCTGTTTGCGCTTCTTTAGTATTTCATGAAGTTGAGGTATGCAGGTGTAAATTTTACTCACGACGCAAGCGCGATGTCGCGACCTGACGGAGAGATGGTGGCTGATCCCACGAGACCCTCGACGTGGATGGAACCGTCTGACTCGAAGCTCTCGCTATCGTATGCAGACTTGATGATCCTACCCTTCTTTGGAGATTCGGATCGCTGGTCGAAGGATGGCATTGTAGCTACTGGCGACGTCCTGAAGACCTCGCCCTAGAAGTCATGTCGAGGCTCACTCAGGACGAGTTGCGGATGCAATCCCATCAAGTTGATGAGGTGGACGGAATTAGTTTTTCGACAGCATTATCGGTGCGAAGTCCGAGGCGGCAGCAGGTCGCCAACGGTGGTATTGCCGTGGTCGTATGTACATACGTCGAAACACGCCAGAGCTATGAAGTGATGGACGGTGATGGACTGAAGTCATGCGTGATGGTACCTCCTGTGCAAAGTTGAGCTGGCGGGGTACATACGATCTGCGTCATTCGCCCTGCCCCTAGGCCCCAGCAAGTCTGGGGCACTTACTCCAGAAAGCCCCTCGGTCCAGTGGGTGTGGCCGGCGGCCCTCAAACCAGTGCAAGGCAAGGGCTGTCGCATTGCCCCGCCTCACGTCCTGACGATCCTCGACTTGTTCCTCAACCTCTACGGGTCAGCCATTTCCCCATAGAGTAGCCTGGGAGCACGAGAGCATTGCGCCGTACAGAGATAATTAGAACCTTTGAATCACCGGATCCTCGAAATTTACCACACGGCACCTTATCGAACTGTAACCCACAGCTCTCAATATGTCGCTTCCCAAACGCATCATCAAAGAGACGGAACGTCTAATGGCAGAGCCGTATGCTACGATATTCCCTCCCTCCGGATCTACGAGTCCCGTCGCCCGATAGAATTGAAAAGCAAAACAATCGACTAATGATATCCCTTTTCTACAGTGTTCCCGGAATCAGCGCCGTTCCCCACGAAGATAACCTACGTTATTTTGACGTCGAAATCCACGGCCCAACCCAGTCCCCATATGAAGGTGCGCCTATGCATGTCACTATTCACCTGCATCTTCACTTTCGCCTCGCTAAATCGTCGTCAAACAGGTGGAATTTTCAAGCTCGAGCTTTTTCTCCCCGATGACTATCCCATGACTCCGCCCAAAATTCGTTTCCTCACCAAGATCTTCCATCCAAATGTCGATAAGCTCGGTCGTATCTGCTTAGATGTTCTGAAGAGTATGCGCCCGAATATGACTTGCAGAGTTGAAGAGCCGCTAGTATGAGATGAGAAGCTTGCCAAGTGCTAACCTCGTTGTCAGACAACTGGTCTCCCGCCCTCCAGATCCGAACAATCCTCCTCTCCATCCAGGCCTTGCTAGGCGCTCCGAATCCGGATGACCCTCTTGCCGCAGATGTAGCTAAGAGCTGGAAGGAGGATGAGCAAGCAGCTATTGCTACAGCGAAAGAATGGACCAAGAAGTATGCGCAGCCTCAGTAGACATGATGTCATTGGTCCATTTCTCCAAAGAGACCGGTGATGCGGGGGACAGGCTTGGAGAGCTATTCGAATTCAGCAGCATTGAAGGACAAAATGAGATATGGGCATTCTTGGTGGAGTTTGATGGTTCTTTATTTTTGTCTATCCATTTTCTTTCTCGTTTTTGCTGAGGTCTTACTATTCCATATTCACTACGATGTTCCGCGTTTAGAAATCAATTGGACTTGGGTTAGGCTGGTTCTGGGACGTCCGCTTTTCTCATGGCATGTCAAAGACAAATTTATCAAAGGGTTCTGATGAATCCGATTATTTCCATCGAATATCATGTTGCAGAGAGTGAGCAATACGATAGCAATTCGGCTCTGACCCCTTCGTTTCTTGACCATGATGAGTGGTATAGATAAGTCGACTGGCTCGCGTAGCATATCCCTTTACGGCATATCGCTCGCGTCCACCACAAGGACTTTTTTTTATCAAGGAAGATTTAGACGAAAAAAAAAGAACAGTTAAAAAGACCAATACGTCAAACGGGAGAGGGACTACACTCCCCAGATATTTATCTTCCTCTTATATTCTATAGCCAACACCAATGAGTGCGTGCTTTGCGTTTGTCCGTCCTAGAAAATCGTTCAACTGGCAGCGTTGAAGAAAATAAAATGACATAACAACATGATACAGTGAGCACATCATGTTGAAGTCAAACAGATGTTAGCAAAGACGATGCTCCGCCTTCTCGAATTTTTTGTATCTACAATGCTAGAGTACACAAAGGGAATGATTCGGGCAGTAGCGTGAAACGCGAGATTATTATACCAAGGCGAGGTCGCCGAACTTCTCCTATACAAAGCATTAGCATCGGTCCGCATCCATCCGCGGAAGCCTCTGTTGGAACGTACCTTGTATCCGGGCACCATCCATCTGCCCTTGGAGATGAGCTGGGTAGTCTTCTCATCAATGGACTTCTCGGCAGCGGCAACTTCGTCCTGTTCAAATATTTCAGTCCCGGTTCCTCGCTCGGCTCGTTCGTTACAACATGACATACAACGGTGAGGTCCGCGAAGGGACGGGCCTCCTCAATGTTCTTCAGAGTAGCAGCCAAATCCTTCAACTCAAGATCAACAGCCTGCTTGGTAGCCTCGGCGTTCTTCACGGCCTCGACCTCAAAGGCTTCGATGGCCTTGAGCTGGCGGGAAACATCGTAGGTGGAGGGCTTGAAGGCCTTGAAGCGCTTCTCGATCTCATCGACGATAGCCTGGTTCTTCAGCGAGGATCGGTAGGTGGCGAAGTCAACGGTGGTGGCTTGCTCCTGGAGCTGCTGGATCTTGCGACGAGCATCATCGTTGCGCTTCTTGAAAGCTTGCAGAGAGGCGACGGTCTGACCGCGGAGGCCCAGCGAGCTGGTAATCTTGGTCCAGTCGAGCTTGAGAGCTGCACTTCGCTGTTTTTCGCCGGACGAATGAAAATTAGCCCATTGGCCGTGTTTTCACAAGGTGATGGTGTTTGTAGTTGCGACGCGCAGACGGCGCGGTTTCGAGCACATGGCGAACATAAAGTACCACAGAGCCTAATTAATCAATTGAACTTACCGTGGCCGCCATTTTGATGGTGTTTTGGAGGGTCTCGTGGAACGGAGAGCGAGTGTGAGGTTGCTTGATGCTTCACCGTGCCGAACTTGCCCGACCAAGATTGCTGGAGTTTAACATCACGTGATTCATTCCATGGCGCCTCCCCATCTCGAAGGCGCGGCCATACAGGGGATAATAGTATGGATAGTATGGCATTCCTCAGGGCACGTAGTGACCTTTCGATGGTCAGGCTTTTTTTACTGTGAAACGATGGATGTGCTCGATCTTTATCTCAGATTCTGTTTTCAATAACAATTCAAAAGGTCACGCAATAAATCTTGTTGGTAAATAGCGTGCGCTCGATTTAAACATCACGGCAGAATAGCACACGTATGAACTCGCGAGCCATTTCAATTCACTTACAAAATCGGGTATAGACATAGCGACCAATCCAGTCATATCAGCTTCGAGTTCATTGTTGATACGAGGCGCCCCTTTTTCAAATCATAGCTGCGGCTTTCAAAGACTTTTACGACGCCACTCCTGTGGACTCCTGTGCGCAATGTGATGAACGAACAAAGAGTTCATTTAAACCGCCCCGTCCCAAATATGTTGTTAGATACTCAAAGCCATGATCGAGTTGACAATATCATTGTCGTTCTCTTTCAGCGCCTTTATAGCCTTGTTGCGACTGACGTTGGCCTGGGTCATGACAAGCTCAATGTCCTTATCCTCGAGACCGTCTGCATCAACCTCCTCACCATCGTCGTCGTCGTCGTCGTCGTCCTTCTTAGCACCGCCAGACTCGATTGTCTTGCTGGAATCGCCGTGGCTGTGGCCGGCGTGATCAGCTTCGGCGTTAGCGGCGGCCATCTGGGCGGCGGCAGCCTGCTGAGCGGTAGCGTTCACATCCTCGATCTTGGCCTCACCGAAAACGCTGTGTACAATTAGTCAGAAAGTCGTTCTTGGCAGGTCTCATTCTCTAGATCCAAAGTTTTCGTGCTTGTTTGACTAACATGTAGGTGTTGCTGTTGGGAGACTTGTAAACCTCGGGGTTGTTGATGACGAAGAGGATCTAGAGATGGCTCGAATCAGTCCCCGATGCTCCATGTGGGTATGTTCTTGATTCTGCAAGCATGACGGGCAATGGAAGAGGTCGTTCTGGTTACTTTCAACATACATTCTTGGGTCGGCGGAGAGTGACACGGGTAATGCCAGGAACACGGGTGAGATGCAGCTTCTCGATGGCTTTGCGAGCCTTCTTCTCGTTTCGGTTGTGGATCACGGCAGTAGAGCCAGCAGGCAAGTTGCCATCCTCAGCATCGGACTCGTCGCTGCTGTCCTCCTGATCCTCGACGGTGGGCTTCTGAGTCTCCTCATCGGGGAGCTCCTCGATTCTGGGGTTGGCCATTTTGATTGACTGAAGGACACATGGCTATTAGTTCCTTTGGTCGCCTCGGGCTCGTGTAAAAAGAATTTGAGACCAAAATTTAATCTGTCGGTCGAATTTGAAGACAGAAATCTCTGCTATCTGCGACAGCAAGTGGTCACTTACTGATGTGCTGAGACGGAATTGTCTATATCTGGCTTGGATGTATTTCTCCTCAGCTGTTTGTGCTGGAGAATAGCTACACAGTGAAATTCTAGGGTTTGGTGGACAAGTGCCGCTAAACCGAATTAGGTAATCACCCATTTTTCTGGCAACCGCTCCTGCCTCCTGGTGACGTGGCTCAGGCATTTCTCTCAGCAAGAGGCTAATCATCGTCAGGACACAGGCGAAATGAAAGCATTCTGATTACGCTAAGTCGTCTATGTTCCGTTTCTAGTGAAGACCAAGGTCACATTGGAGAATCTTCCTTGACTTTTTTGTCATACATTTCACCGAATCATAGCTGTGCTACGTGGCTTGAATTAAGTTTAATTCATGAATTTCCATGTTGACGCCGTTCTCATCGATATAAGATGTAATGTGACATACAGCCGTCCAGAACGGGAGTGGAATAAAAATGACGGCAACAGTTCTTCTGTCGCCCCAGTGTTGTTTTTTCCCTGTCCAGATCCATGCAGCTCGTTCTAATGCCAGCTTCCAATTGTTTCAAAGCACATCCCCGACTCCTACCAATCCATCCATCCACCCTCTTACGCGGAGGCCTTGACCTTGGCCAGAGCCTTGCGCTCTTCGAATCGTCGCTGCTTCTTGAGTCGCATAACCTTGAAGCGGTCGAAGTCGGTCAGGGTCTTCCTCCTCTGAATCTGCTCGCGCTTCTTGGCCCAGTTGCTCTCCTTCCACTTGGCGTCGATCTCGTTTTTCTCCCATAGCTTCTTGACGGTGCCGTTGCGAGAGCCACGGATGAGGCCCTCAACGACGAACTGGGAAAGAAGACACTTGGAAAGGGGAACGGCCTGTCTGGGGACGGCCAGGGTAGGGTCGGAGGAAGGACCGTCGACGAGAACCTGTAAAACCATACAATTAATCCTCCATTTATGTCCAAAACTTTATTTCTTTCTGTACTCGCTATGGCGGTGAACGTACTCGCTTGTGGTCGATGATCTCGACGATGGCTGCCAGTCTGCCAGCGAAGGGGTGGTCGCCGTTGATAGCAACAACGCGGCCGACCTCAACGAGGCGCCAGTTGGATCCCTCAATGACTGCTTCGCCCATTGTGACGTTGTTCTAATGTGTGATTGTCAGTCGCCAAAGTCGATTTGATTGTTTGCAGTCGTTTTCAGTATCGATGGCTAGGAGGCGCGGTGATGTTCATACCAGTAGTCGAAGACGAGTTGCCGTTCGTGCGGTGGATAGGATCTGTATCTTCTCACACCGTGGAGTCGCCACTGACTTTTTGATTGCTCGGCTATTTGGGTGTGCGGGCAGAAATTCATCCTGTGCCCTAAGCAAAATTTCGGACTTTCACTTTCACCGGGCGCCGTCGTCGGACTTGGACCCCACTAATGCGTGCACGAGCCACTTAGCTTCGACTTGCATCCAAAACTTTTTTCCCTCCAACTTCTGCCAACCTTTTGTCCCTCAACAAGACAAATTACAGATATCGATCTACAATAGCTGTTACATCTGCCCTGCTTAGAGAAATCATGTCATCTCTAATTGAGCATCGCAACATCTGGAAAAGTCCATAAGGTAAGCACGCATTGATCAATCCCCCCATGGTCATCCCTTTTCCCGTCCTCACGTTGTCATGATGAGATAAATTTGCGATTGATTCCTCTTGGTGGCTCTCTTTCGCCGGAGTAGCTATACCGATTGGATAAGTGATATTCAATTTCTTACATCTTCTGAACACACACACCTTCGCCATCATTCTCATTTTCCAATAGCTCGTGCTTAATTGGTAACCTTACTAAGAGAACCGCATTGCAGAGATATTCGATTGGTATGTGAGCAGCACTTCATGTACACGGATCTAGTATTACCAGCCATGACCTGACGCAATCGTCTTTCTTGCCCGAAACCATGCGTAGAGGTGTAGTCCGTCGCAACATCTGCGTCCACCGTGCAATATATGTCTTCTTTGTAGCAACCCATTGATCGTCGTAAATGTCGAAATTTGCTAAATTAAGCCTTGCCCTTTCGTTTCAATTCTTCTTCCTCCTCTGCGGCGATTTGTGCGTCAATCTTAGCTCCTTGGCTGGGTTCGTTACCATGCATTTTGGCCTGCGCGAAGAGTTAGCCTTCTTGGAGTTTCAATTCATTTGTGTACAAAACGTACAGGAAGCGTTGGATCCTTCTTCAAGGCAGCAGTCTCGGGGTCGTCCCCGGGTTCTCCTTGTCTCTGTATTGCTGTCAATTGAGGTATTCGATTTTGGCTCGGAAGAAGCTTGGGCATACCTCTTCCGCAGCCACGCGGTTAGAAATGGATCTCTCATCCTCTGTCATCATGTTAATATGCCACTTTCAGAAAATGTAAACTAAAATAGAACCTACTGGCATCGGTCAACTGATGGGATCCAGTCTTTCCTTCTTCGTAAGGAACGCCAGAATTGTCAGGTTTTGAGTTTCCAGGCATGATGAGCTTTGGACAAGGGAGAAATCAGGAGCAATGAGCAGAATACGGTGATTACGAATAGAATGGAATAAGGAATGGAGAGCAAGCTCGATTGGTGGTGTTTAATATTTATCGTTTCTTGCAGGTGCGCCTTGGCGGTGGTGATGTCGTTGGCGGAGCCCAGGCTCCAGGGGTGCGACATCTACGACGTCATCACACCGTCACATCGAGATTGAAAAAAATTAGAAGCTTGAACGCTCCAGTCTGGGCAGGCGCGTGCTTTAGTCGAGCCACCGTTTTTTATGATGGACTCACGCTCTGACGGAGAAATCTCTACATGCTGACGGATTGCTCTCGCTGGGTAAAAACAAACAACCGACATTGGGATTAACTACATACTCAGCATCAGGAAACTAGCTCGGACACGACATGTATGTACTACTAGACAAGCTGTACTCGCAGCTCAGGATTGATGTTGTCGACCGGATGAGGAACAGCCACCACCATGTGATTTAGTGTCTTTATGCGCCGCTATATGAGCATGGATGGCACTAGCAGCACACTGAGCCAAAAACGGGTAGAACCAACATCAGAGACAGCCACCTGCCGCTGCCAGACAGCTTGCGGACTGCAAGCTAGTAGGACTTCATGGGAAAAATGGGAAAAACTGCTGCGGAGTAGACAAGTATTAACCGTTGACTGCTAATAATAGGATTCACCAGGGCCGTTATGGAGCATATGTATGCGAGAAAGACGGCTCAGCATCGTAGCTTCCAGCGAATCCAGTAGGCGAGATAACCTCATCTTCGTCGTACCTAATGGGGTAGTTGCGAATCTGAGGATTCTACGGAGTAAGCCTACTTGGGTTTCACTGCGCTGGACAAAGGAAAAAAAAACGTTCCTTTGCAAAAATATTTTTCTCGTTTCTTGTAATCTGTCGAGCTTTTGATTCTTCATCACTCATTGTTTTCTTTTGTGTATGCTGGCTTTGCACAAGACAAGGTAACTAAATAAATGTGAGGATTGTCGTTCGTTCTGCAGCAATAGCTAGCTAGCTTGCCAAGATGGACAAGCAAATTATTTTTGACAAAGCTCTGACCAAAGCCGACCACGCCGTGCTTGAGAGCCTGGCCAAGGACATCAAGACACATGCTGCACTATGGGCCAGGACGGATCCAACAATGGAAAAATCCGATGTAGATTCTGGCTTGGGGTCGGAGCTATCGAGCGGTGACGAAGCTGCAAGCTCTGGTCGACAAACCGACGACAGACGCATCGCGGCTTTACGAGCAGCTCGAAACCCGGACAGTGCCAAATTTGAACCTACAGTGCTCATGTCTGTCGATGAATGCCCAGCTTACCTTCACACATTGATCAACAAGTACTTTTTACAACCTTATATTCGACAGGCTCGAAAGCTTGTTCGCCATCAGACAGATGTGACCATGATCACCCATCTCCTCATCTACTTCACCACGTCTGTCCCCAGCGCACTGCTACTCTTTCGACGTTTCACTTATGCGCACGCCATCCTTCACTTCATCATGCAGCTTTACTATGTTGGTACTTATACTTTGATGCAACATCAACACGTCCACCAGCGGGGCATTTTGGCCAAGCAGTTCGGCCTTTTCGACAACCTGTTCCCCTTTCTTCTTGACCCTCTCATGGGTCATACCTGGAACTCGTACTACTACCACCACGTCAAACATCATCATGTGGAGGCGAATGGACCCGATGATCTGTCATCGACAATCAGGTACCAACGGGACAGCATCCCCGACTTTCTCCACTATGTCGGGCGTTTCTTCTTCCTAGTTTGGTTCGACCTTCCTATTTACTTTCTTCGCAAAAGCCGACCAGGTATGGCGTTCAAGACGGCTGCCTCCGAAATCGGAACGTACGCGTTTTACTACCTCGTATCTCGTGTGGTGGGAACCAAGGCTACATTCTTCGTGTACATCCTCCCTTTTGTGATGTTGCGGATGGGGGTTGATGGTTGGCAATTGGGGCCAACATGCCTTTGTGGACCAGGGCGAACCAGATTCTGATTTCCGATCCAGCATCACGGTAGTGGATGTTGCTGTAAGTTGACACAATGACGCCAATCGCCTATGAGCTCAGGGATTGATGCAATTCACTAATATGTGATAGAGCAATCGATTCTGCTTCAATGATGGCTATCACACCTCGCACCACCTCAATCCCCTCCGTCACTGGCGCGACCACCCCATCTCATTCCTAGAACAGAAGCAAACATATACTGACGAAGGTGCTCTTGTGTTCCACAACATTGACTTTTTGATGATTACGTTTTGCTTGATGGCGAAGGATTACGAGCATCTTGCGAAATGCCTGGTGCCCATGGGCGAGCAGATCAAACTCACCATGGAGGAAAGAGTGCAGCTGTTGAAGAAATTGACGAGGAAGTTTTCGGAGGAAGAAATTGCCCAAAAGTTTAAGAAGAATAGATGATGTGGTGAAGGCGCAGGCGTAAACATTACCTATTGCGAGCGATAACATCGGGATGGGCTTGCAATATATTATATACTCGGAGTGATGCAAGAACAAGTCACAAGTCATGCCTCTGTAAAACGAAAAACGAAAAACGAAAAACGAAAAACGAAAAACGATAGGTTGTTACCTTCTCCGCACTACTGGCTAATAGCGGCTGTCACATGTTGAAGCTCCCAGTCACAAAAACGACGTCAAGCTCCACAGCGTTGCTATGTGGCAATTGACCAATGATATTGGCCATTGGTTCCAAGACGGAAGCACGTCGATATTTTGACCAGGGTCAAAGGCCAAGGACCCACACGGCGGCTCTAACAAGCTGGGTAGCAGCTGCCTCGCTGGCCAGGGCAGGGTCTTCCTCTCGGAGACATTGACTTGCCACGCCGAGCCCGAACTCTCACGCGATAACTCCGCCTTCAACATTCAACATCTGACACTGTCAATCCCGCGACATCCAATCTCGTCATATACTCCTCCCTTCTCGTTGATATCCTCAGACCATTTGCCAAGAATGTTCCGCTTCGTAAGGACAATCTCCTCTGCAACGCACCCATATCAAGCTAACGCTATCTACCCAGCACAAAAGCCTCGACATTGTCACTGTCTTCCACAAGGCCTCATCCCCAGCGTCCACCCGCGTCGTCAACCTTGTTAAGCAGATCTCCGCCAACACCCAGGCTGGCGCGACGCTCGACCAAGCGAGCGATCACTCGCCCCAGACAAAAGCGACCCGGGACCCGTTCGAGCTCAACATCACCGAGGACCCCCCCACTGTGGAACAGGTACAGACTATTCTGAATTATGTCGGCAAGGGGGGCATCTCCAAGGTGATTAAGGGGGCGAATGATGAGAAGGATGCGCTGAAGAAGTTCAGACAGAGCAAGGACAGCTTTTTGAGCCCAGTGGTATGTTCCCTCCCCCTTCTCTCCAAGACGGAAGTGAATGGGAGCCAGTGTAAAATGAATGCTAATGTTTCGTGATATAGACAGTGGATTGGAATAATGGCAAGGCTATCGCGGGCGATGACGAGAGTGAGATTCTGAAGCTGCTGAAGGCGCAGAGCAAGGAGTAGAGCTCTGCGAAAAGGAGAGATTTTCTTTGTATTATATTCATGCGCTGCTCTGGTAGTGAATTACTGTACTGAAGCACTCATGTTGAGTTTCGCAAGATTTGGATAGACGTTACTGTTTTCCTACTTCCTTTTCTACTTTTTCTTTTGCCGGATTGGATCACAATCACGGATACGTTGCCGCGTTCATGATCCGTGCTTGTATAGAGCAAACAGGTTCACATGGCATCACAGGTTCACTAGGTGGAACAACCACACGCGGGTTCATTCATCACGCTCTTCTTCCCTGTTCACCAACACTTGTGTTCTGGCTGGGCAGCTGATGCCACCTTCCTTACAGCTGCGCATTCACGCAGCCACACCCCTGTTGTTCATGGAAACGCTCAAGGATTCATTCAGTTGCGGCTCAGCTTTCACCTTTGCTACAGCGTCTTGCCTATAATAAGTACCGACAATCTCGCATCTAGATTTTTTTTTCTTTTTGCGCATCCTTCTTTGAAGATTCCAAACACAGAGCGGATAGACAGTGCTTTTTCTTCATCTTCCTCTCGCGGTCTACACCTCATCCGCCATCGCTGTGATATATTCTCACCGGTTGCTTTGAGGACTTGATAAAAGCGCCGTTGCCAACTCACTTTTCTGTCTGCACCATCATCCCCCTAGTCACCTCGAGAGGCATCTCATTTCACCTTGGCTTTCAAAGGGAAAACTGATACTCTGTGAATACTTCGTCTAGGCACGCATCTTTCTCACCATGACTCCTGGCTTCACTAACCTCGAAACGCAACCTCATTCAACTCTCAATGCAGCAGCGTTCCCTCGCACTCTCGAAACTGACCTGCCCTCTTCCCAACGCGCTTCATTCTCGAGAAGGTATCCCCACGGCCTGCCCAGCGTTTACAAAATGATCGGTCCTCATGATGAGGGCGTCCCGCTGGCCTACCTGGAGGACAACCTTCCCATCGGCTTTTACACGAACCCTCCCCCCAACGCGCCTGCCGTCTTCTCAACCGCACAGGGTGAGCGAAAATTCCGCAAAATGTCACATATTCTGCCACGGAGACGAATCCACCTCTGGGACAAGGACCAGCTGCAAGCGGCTTGCAATTCAACTCGAAAGACATACTGGGCACTGATGAAGAACATGACCAAACCGTATTGCTGGGATGACCTGTGGACATACTACGATGCATTTGATCTGTACCACTATGGTGCGCTGAATCTATGGAATCTCATAAATCAGCTGTATGACGAGAATGGGCTCATCTACGATGGCATGGAGCGCGAGTGTGCCAACCATATTGGCCAATGGGCCGATGAATGGATCGGGCTGGAGAAGAATCAACGCAAGCTGAGAGAGTGGATGGAGGAGAAGGAGGCTTCCATCGTTTTCATTTTGTCTGACGAGGATCGAAAGAGCATGGGTGACATCCCGGACGACATGATTCCTCTTGTGGCGAGTGCCCTGAAAGCCCGAAGGCATCTGCTGCTCACGGGGGTCGACAACTTCCGCAAGAACAGAGAAGGGGCGAGCGATGTCATGGCGGCTTGTAAGAATCGCAATTTTCACAACTGGCTGGGTAAGCTTCTGTTCCTCTGTTGTTCCTCCTCGAATGTCCTGTATCCACCCCCACTTTGATTTATATGACCATGTATCGCCTTTTCTGACCTCGAATTAGCTGGCGAACAAGTCTTCGACAAGAATGCACTCCCGTCTCCACCCGCTGCGGAGGACCATCAATGCTCCCCTGCTTCCAAGAATGCACCAGCACCTTGCTTCCAAAAAGACGGACGTCATTACTACCTTCCTGATGGCATGGGGCAGCCAAACTACAGAAGCCTGAGCCAGTCGAGTGCGATAGAAGCACTGCAGCAATCCGCCGCCGCCGCAATTACAAAGCGCCCATCAGAGGCTTCTGACTTGAAGAAGAATGGCTGTGTCATCATTGCCCATGGCACAAGCAAGCTGCCAATTTCCGACGTGGAAAATGGCCAGGAAAAAGAAGAAGTTGCTTCGGAACGACTACCCAGGTCGATGGCCGATGGCGGTGAAATGTCCACTGTTGGCGATGACCAGCAGTCAGCTCTCGAGGAGAAGAACCGGAGAACACCGAATCAGCCCGACGTTACTCAAACCAATGTCCACACCGACAACAATGTTGGGCCCGTCTTGGTAACCAGAGGCCAGACCTCGCCATCGCCCATGCCTCGACAAAGCCGCCTTGTGTCTAAGCCCGAACCCGACGAGAAGACAACTGTGGCACAGACACAGCCAAGTCGAGAATTTGGCCCAACCCATGTTCAACATGTGAAAAGGGCTAGTCTTTCTGATCAAACCTGTACCGGCATTCCAAATCATAACCCATTGCCCCATCACCCTCGCCCGGCTACGGCTACGGCTAGTGGACAGCCTGCTTAGAACTCAGGTGTCACTATGCCGATGCGCCACGCACAGATTGGGACAGAACATCATGGTGATCAACAGTCGACGATGAAGATTCAAGTTAACCGGTCCGTTCAGGCACCAGTAACAGCTCCCAACAGTTTCTCAGTTCAACCGTCGCCCACTAACCTTGACCCACGGGCGTCGCATGCACTGAATATGGATTGTCGAGCAGTCAGCACTGGCAGTGATCTGCCTGCTCGACCACCCTGCCTTGATGGCTCGGCTAGCTTGTTTGTCCATGGTCTACACAACAACGGCCAAAATATGTCAAATGATGTTGGAGCTCACAAGGATGTCAACGACAGAGCTCATGGCCGAGTCGCGGAGCCATCTCCGTGCGTACATGGGATTCGTCAAACGCAGCTTCCACAGAGACCTATTCCAGTCGTTCGAAAAGGTGCTCCGCCTGCCTCTGACCCTCAGAATGACCAATCTATTTCCAGCACTGACACAAGTCTTACCAATACCACGATGCTGGCATCTCCGAGAGGGATGACGAGCACGGGATATCGTGGCGGGTACAGAAATAAAGGACGACGAGATTACCAAGGTCAAAGAAACTTCAACAATGGCTTTCATCACCAGAACAAGCAGTTTTCATCGGGCGTTGACATTGCGGAGCTCGGTCAAACACGGCAATGGCGTCGCGAGGGCACATCAAACTACAACAACCGCTATCAAAATAACCCACATTGCGTCAACAGCCGGGCCGATCCATATGAATACAGCGATTGCAGCTGTGGAGGTTGTGCTGAAAGAAATAAAAGCATCTGGGTAAGGGTCAAGGACACCGACTCTGACACAAAAGATCTCCAGGCCCGCCTCAAGTTCGGACTAGGTGCTCGGTTTGGAGACGTCGACGAAGTATTCCCCGTCTATCACAGGATGGGAAATGCGTTTGTTGTCAGGTAAAAGCTAGCAAACAGGAGAAACAAAGGAACATTGGAAGACAGCTGACATGTGTACAAAATTCAGATTCAAAAACGAGGACTCCGTTCGCGAAGCGCTGGGTTTCGGAAACATTGCTTTACCTGAAAAGGATCTATCTCTGCTCATCGGACCGACACATCGCTCTAAATGGATTGGCAAGACCTATATTGGACTTGAGCAGAGCAGGCGACAGACATCTGAGCAGAGACAGCAGTATCAATGTATGACACAGCCGCAGTTCAACCAAGCCATGTACCCTGTTGGGGGTTACGGACCTATGCCGTTTGTCCCTCGCGATCATCAGCACATACGCTCATTTAGTCAACATGGGGTGCACCATCCACCGGGGAATTTTCAGTACATGCAAAGAGGAGCTCCGATGCCGTCTTACTTTAGAGGTGGTAGTGATTCCACGTATGTCCCAAACTGCGGCCCTCAATACATGGGCCAACAGCAACCACCATTCTGGCAGCCTGCCCAGGAACAGCACACCTTTCATCATCAAGGATTCGTCCAAGCAGCATTTAGCCAAAGCGAGCAGAGACTTCCGTCTAGAGTACAACCAGCCAAATCATCAGAGTGCAAAAGCCAGTCAAAGCCTCCGTCTGAAGAGGCGTTGGAGAACACTGAGCCCACGGGACAGCCGCAGCAGAGAGCCGTCACTCCTCAAAGTCACCGTGGCCGAACCCCGAATCATAGAGCCAAGGTCTCGCTCCCCCCAGTGACTCCTACGAAATTAGTTGATGCAGAATATCGAGAAGGAGAAGGCGGTCCAGGCTCCTCCAATGCAGCTACTCCTCCACCACCACGAGACGCCTCGCAGACGGGTAGTACAGACCGTGGAAAGTATGATGATGCTGATACCAACACCCTAACCTCTGCGAGCGAAGTGACCGAGAGAGCAGTAGCGGGCCGAAAGACATTTTGTATTGCGCAAAGCCCCGAAACATCAGCTCTCGTCGTCGAGTCCACTGCTGTGGGCACACACTCGCGAGCCCCGAGCATGTTCACTGACAAGGAAAGAAAGGAGAGAGAACAGGCGTGGGACAGCATTGCCATACCACTGAACCCAAACAAGGTCAACAAGGCTCCTGCGAAGAGCAAGCCCTCCAACATGGACAAGCGCACTGAATCAGTCGAGATTCGAGACCCTGCATCAAATACTCAAATCGAGTCTCAAGCTGACGCCGACACGCTGAGCTTGGATTCTTCCGAGTCCTCCAAGACCATGTCGGATTCGAGCACAACAGGAACCCCCTCGTCACATCGAAATTACACAAAAACACCATTCAACAGCGCGACAAAAGACGATACACACGTGAGACACCGTCGCCAGGGCTCACAGTCTTCTCCAAGTCCAAGCAAATCAGTTACCAGAAGTGCAAGGGAGGAGAACACGAAAACTCAGCAAGAAAGTGCGACGAGCGAAGAGCCGCGCGTTCTCAATGCTGCTGCCCGGGACTTCAACTTTCCCGGCCATGGCAGAGGAACGATTCGACTCGGGAAGCGCGGGGAAAAGGCAACTATCCTCAACGAAATGTCACTCCAAGGGAGAGGGAGGAACACAGCGAGGAAGAATGGGAAGAAGAGCAGGCAGCAGCCAGTGCCAGCCAATGATGCAACTTGCTCTCAACAGAAATATGCAGATGAAGCCGAGACCGGAGACCAAAAGATATCAGCTGCCTCTGGCCACGATACAAGCCAAGTGTCATCAAAATTACAACAGCAAGGCCATTTCAGCGGAGAGAACAGCGCACTGAGAGATGTGAGCGTTTCTGCGACCGCGAGCAACGTACCCGTAGCGAGCTCGTTGAAAATCCACAAGAAGCGCAGAAACAACAGGAAATTGAGTGCTCTGCTCGCAAATGACGGTCGAAATGAGAAGGAGGACCAGACCTACAAGAGCGGACGATCTTCTGTCGACAGCACTGTCGAAGGTGCAAGCCCCGATGCCTCATCATCCTCATCTGCGTCAAAAGACTGCCCTTCTCCAGTTCGGAATGTGCAAGAGAGCGACAGCTCTCACACACGCAATGCCTCGCGCGAAAGCTTGCAAGGCGAGCATAGATCTCTAGGTAAGAAGATGAAGGGTGCCTCTGAAGGAGGTGACTCAACGCCATCTGTTGCAGACGGGTCGGCCGATACTTCTATCAAGGCCGCAGCCCAGAACGGAGCCAGTGCCGAAGCGGAGGGTAAAATTAGCGCCACCACCAAGAGTGGAAAAATTAAAGACAAGGCTCAAGACAAGGCGGAATCGACAGACGAACAGAAGAGCAAAAATCTGCGCAAGACCACGAGTGGCAGCGTGCTCGACGAGAGGGCTTGGCCATCGCTCCCGAGATCTGGACGATTGTCACCACAGAGCAAGACCAAGTGAAGTCGGGAAGGAAAGGAGTGGCATGGAATCGCTGCAGAAATTGGACATGAGAGGTCTATGAATGAGAAGAAAGAAACCACGGGGATGAAATCAGAATGAAAAGAAGGCATGTAAAATTGCCAGAACTGGGAACTTTGACCCACCGGTCTGCAAACAGGTCGAGAAGTAAGTAGTGTCAATAGCCAAAAGCTGGATAGTGTAGAAAATCAACCTGTTTGCATTTGCATCCGTCATCAAAGCAAGACCTTGCACCTTACCGTGATGGCACTCCTGAAACGTTGCTTGCTTGAACTTGGATCATTCACAGACTCACCGCAAGACCCATACCTACATCCCCCAAACCTCAACCGTCCGGCAAGCGTGAGTTCCATGGCGAAATCAGTGTTGGTACAGCCTCGATCCACGTGTATGTACAGTAGCGCCGATACTTGCTTCGATCAGTCGCCGATTCCCAGCCTCCAAATGCCAGTTTTCCCATCCCATCCCATCCCAACAACCACAACCACAACCTCTACGCCCCCCTCTTGACCAGCCCCGTAACCGTCTCCTCAATCTGCTTGTCCGACAGGCCCTCGAGCGACTGTGACTCTTCGTTGCCAAACTCTACAAAGCAAGATTGGTCTGGTCAGTCTTTCTGCCCTCCCCTCCATGGGTGCAACGATGAGCAAGAACGAAAGAGGGAAAGCGGGAATCGACGGACCATATCTAGCGTACACCTTGGGCAGCGTCCCTTGAGCCTCGCGGATCAGGATCGGAATCTGGGGGTTGTTCTTCTTCATGGTGGGATAGGCGCGGGTGATGAAGGACCTGGCAGGTTTGTTATGTTAGGCATCGTGTTGTCCCCGGGCTGGTTCCGGCTCTCAAAAAAAAAAAAAAAAAAAGCGACCCGAATGCCGCGAGAACGAGACACCAGTTATTTTCAACATGTCTGGGTTTGAGAAGCGAGGAAGAAAAGACGGGACGTACCGAACCGCAGCGCTCTGCTCCGACGTCTGGCAGAACAGGAAGCGCACCTCCTTGAGGGTCTTGGCGAAAGCGTACTTGCCCGACATGGCGAGTTGGTCTGATGTGAGGAGGCGTGAAATCGTTGTCGTTGCCAAATGGGAGGTAACCGGAAGGGGGGTCGCTGTACGGGATAATAGCTGGGATCTCACTGTGCGGCTGATCTCCGGGCCGTTCGATGCGTCCGTCCCAGCAAAGCAAGACCCCGTGAAATGACGACGTCGCCCGACTTCTCGACAAACCATCTATTTCGACGAGGACGAGAAGAGAAGAGAAAGATCGCGGCTTGAAACCACGGCAGCTCAAGTACGAACATTCCCGTCCCCTTTTTCATACGCTCTACACTGCTTGATTTTCATTTTCATACGCCAATACCGAAAGAAGCAGCAAAAAAATTCTGTTGAGAGCGAAATATTACATTCATCGCAGCTACTTCAACACCAACACCAACAACCCCAACTCTTCCTCCTACCTGTAGAATGGTCCCCACGAGCACCCTGCTGCGCGCCTCGCGCCCCCTATTCCGTCAATCCGCCTTCTCCCCGCAAGCCAGCCAAGCCTTCCGCGCGCAGCAGCGCCTCTGCGGTCCACGATTCCGCTTCCGAGACAGCGGCAAGAGATGGCAGAGCACGGCCGAGGGCGCCCAGCAGCAGCACCAGAGCTGGTTCAAGCGCATGTGGGAGAGCGAAGTCGGCATCAAGACTGTGCACTTCTGGTACGTTCACGGCGCTACAGTCACCCATACCACGGTCCGGTTCCTTAAGGGGCCAAAAAAAAAACCCCCCTCCCTAACGTCTTCTCACCTCCAGGGCGCCCGTCATGAAGGTTCGTTCGTTTCTACAATCGTCGCCTCCAAACAGTCCCGGTCGCCGCGTGAACAGCACATCAAAGATGCTGACTTGTCCGTAACGCAGTGGGCTCTCGTGCTAGCCGGCATCTCCGACTTTGCCCGTCCTGCAGAGAAGCTGTCATTCACACAGAACTTCGCCCTCACCTGCACGGGCCTGATCTGGACCCGATGGTGCTTGATCATCAAGCCCAAGAACTACCTGTATGTTTGCGCCGCCGCCTGAGAATCGCCCCCCAAAAAAGATCCATACCTGGAGATTCGCAGCTGACGCCCTCGTCAACGTAAATAGCCTCGCCGCCGTCAACTTCTTCCTCGGCCTCGTTGGCATCGTCCAAGTCTCTCGAATCCTCATGAGTGATACGGCCAATAAGAAGGGAATTGCTGATGTTGCAGAGGAGATCAAGGACGATGTCAAGGAAAAGGTCAAGGAGATCAAGGCTTGATCTCGGGGTCATTTACGGTATGGGATGACGAATTTTCCTTTTTCGCGTTTTTATAAATTGTCAGGAACTTGGGCGAAACCAGCCTTTTTTATATACACATATATAAAAGAAAACCCAACAACCCCTAGCTCGCAAGTGAAGAACCCGTTGATGATGGGTCGCGAGGCCACTGAGAATCGGCTGTCGCTTCGTGCACGGGGGGTTGTTGGGGCCAGGAGAACAGAATTTGGCATGTCTAGATGGTTTGTTGCTACATGGGCATTTTGTTGGTAAAGCCTTGCTGGCGTGGCCGGTGCTCTATTCCGGGCAACCGTGTACAGTACCGGGCAGGTACAAATGATACGGAATGTAGAATTGATACACCGTCACATGAATCGTGGAGCTAATCATTTGTTGGCACTTCATGTTCTCATTTGCCAAAGGCTCTCCTTCAGCTCCGTAAACCAAAGAGCTCGGGGCGGGTATATAACTGCCTACTTATATGTCAAGTAGATGTAGAATGACGGACCTTCGAATTGCCCTCGAAGTAAACATGTATGACAAGACAAGAACAAAACCCAATCGGTTTCCCTCCCATATTTCCAGAAATGTTCTTCATCTCCGAAAATGTAGCAGCCACCTGAACGCCATACATCAAAGAGAATGAAACATCTCTCATGTTTGGCTGCTCGTGTAGGAAAAAAAAAAAAAAAAAATACAGTATCCAGACATCGTTCCACGTCAAGCTTGACTGCGCTGTAGACAGGGGCATTTAGCCCTCGGTGTGGCCGTCGTTTAATAACATTTCCAAGACGACTTGTCGCCCGGGCAGCTCTGGGTGGCACATGGCAATCTTCACAGAACCCTTGGACGTATCACCGGCCAGTTGGGACTTTCCGCTGGATCCATATGTCTGTTGCGACTGGACTGCGTTGCCACCCGTGGGACCTCGAATGCCGTAGTCGATCACGCGCACGTCTCGTCCGGCTATAACTTGTCGAAGCCGACCGTTCTCGGCGTTTCGCACCTCCACATAATCCTCGTTAAATAGCAGCAAGTATTGCCCATACATGGTCGCTCCCCTGGCCTTCTTCTGCTTGCCGGTATATTCCATGATCAACGTGCGACTTACATCACCGTGCTTGTCAATGTAGACAGCACAATCCTCATACGTGAGGATAAACTCGTTTTCGTTAAGCCGGAACATACCCAGTGGTTTCTGGTCTCGGATTCGGCCTGCAATGTTGGCAATTGCCGGAGCTTTCAAGTCGGGGATTGACATGGGTTGCTTCTTGTCCAACGTCAGCATCTCGACACCCTTTGATGTCGAGACAGCAACATATGTCTGGAAGATGCTGAGCGAATAGCACTCTGTGGGCAGGTAGAACTCGTCAAAGTCCCGGAAAGTGTCGGTACTTCCGGCAGCCGACCTACGACTACCAAATATGCGCGACTTCTTTTCTGTTGCCTTGTGCAAGATGGGTTCCAGGACCTTGAAGGACGTGTGTAGGCCCTCTTTGCGTTTGTAAAAGACTAGTAGCCGATCTTTCATTCGTGCCGTGGCAAAATATGTCACGTCCTTGGCAAGCCGCTGAGGAGCACGTCGAGGGCTGTCACTGACTGGCGGTGCAAATTCTGTTACAGGGGCTATGACATCCAGTGGATAGCAGATGAGCGACTTGTCGGCGATGATCAAACACACCGAGAACTCTTCCAGAACAGCAATCTGCGTGACGCGATTCACCTGAACGGACTGCAGCATGCTAGTTAGTACGTCAAATTCAATTCCTCATCATCAAGTCGGCACCACACTCCACAATCAACTTACTCTCGTCCAGCCCCTGGGATTCGAAGGATCGGAGATATAAACACCATAGTCTGTGCCAATGGCAATGACAGACTTGCCAAAGGCCGAGAATCCCGTAGCACAATTTACTTGCGCACGACAAACGGGCGAGATGCCTTGGGCGGGGCCTAGCACTTTCTCTAGATCCTGGATAGCCCGATCCAGGGGTGTTCCCTTGGCCGGAACCCCTGAAACTCTCGCGTTGACTGAGTTGACATCGCAGTGGAAGGAAGCGTCTGCAAGAACGCGGAGCCTGAACGGTTCGGCGTTTTGGGCGAATAAAGCCTTGGCGTGCCTGGTCTTGGCCTCGATTATACTTGTACACCAGTTCAACCTGTCTTGAGCAGATGGTGCGTAGAGGGTGTACACCTCGTGGCCTAGATGCTTTATCTTGAAGGGGTAAAGAACCTTGCCCTCCAAATCATTCGAGGCAGCGGGCCCCAGAGATGTCGAAGAACCAGTTGGCGTATGTTCCAGACCAGGACGTCCGCCGTTGGTAGGCGCCTTGCTCAACTGCGAGCCAGACGGGGCCGCCGTTGTTCTGCCCAGGGGCGCCGTGAGGCCCTTTTGCTTCATGACCGGCTCATCATTCATGCTTTCCAAGAACAACAGAGGCATCGGAATTGGCTAAGGCATGGAGTTAGCTGCTAGAAGAAAGCAAAAATGGAGAACTGGAGGAAGCGGTGAGATATATAGAGAGCTGCCAACTCACCTCTCTTGACACATCATATTTTCTCTCCCCCTTCCCGTCCTTGGGAACTACGACCTTGGCAAGGATCAAGTAGTGATCAAACAGCAGCGCATGTGATTCGACCCATCTCATGCCCTTGGACCCCATTCTCTGAAGCTCACCCTGCATGATCAATACTCTGCCCAGGTGATCCAGGTTCAGGACAGACTGAAAGCCGGGTCTGAGGACCAGCATGCGACTGAGCTCCACCATTTCGACTTTCTTGTTTGTTTCTGCCACTTTGGCGTCGCACTCGTGTGTCACAGTCTGGATCTCCTGAATGGCCTTCTGCAGGTTCGTTTTTTCCTCACTGTCGCCAATCATCTTGTGCTCCACGCTTTGCAGCAGCAGAATATAGCGCTGGAGACGCTGCAACGGGGTAATCAGGAAATGAGTCCAATCTTGTTTGGAGGAAGACTTGTGTCTCTGTTTATCCTCGAGGAAGTTTTTGAAGAGCAGGTTCCTGCTTATTTCCCTCCTGACCCACCAAGTAGCTTTTGGGTATCCAGAAGCATATTCGATGTAGTCTGATTTGGCCTTGCGAATCCATTCACGAAATAAATCACTGAAGCCAATGATCCACGGCCCTTGTTCCTGCTGACGATATTTGAGCTGCGCCAAAAGATGGTCCTTGTTGATGCGGAGAACCGTGTCGAGTTTTCCAAACACTGTAGTCAGGAATGTATCCAGGTTACCAGGCTGAATAATCGGCGGGTTCCTTGTGCGGAGGTCATCCCTATACAAAGTCCGGAAGATATCAAGCTGCTTGATGTAGTTTTCCTCGCCAGTCACAATCTCATGCATGATATTTTGACGGTCGACTTCCTTTCTCGGTTTCGATTCCCAGTCTTCCTTCTTCAGGTTGTAAAACACGTTCCATGCGTCGGCACCCTGGACTTCTTCGGAAAAGACCTCCAAATCAACCTTCTTCAAGGTGCGTGTACAATGATGGGCATAGCAACGACCACTGACCTGAACTTTGTGAACCTCGGGTGAATAGCAGCCAGACCCAGTCAGCTGCCACAATACACCGGAGATGTGTCCATCACCAAATTTGACCCACTCTTCATCTGGAAGAAGCACTTGGCAGTCTAGCATGCGAAGCACGATTTCGCTGCTTAGTGCCTCAGCGTCAGCAACATTCATTGTTGGGATCTTGAAGGCGAATAGGTTTGTCACTGCCTCCTCGATGGTCTTTTCCCTCAAATCCAGTTCACCCTCTCCCATTGCGCGAATCCATGATTCAATTCCACTGAGTGCCCACGGCTCCTTGCATCTGTTGAACTCCCCCGCGGTGAGCTTGGATGGCACGAACTTTCTTTTTCGTCCACTTGGGAGAGTGATACCATCGAAGGCACCAGTAGACGCTGCGGGAGTTGGATCATAGTCGGAGAAGGTTGGACCTTGCTGCGTGACCTGGTGTTGCCGATGCAGTTTCTTCCGTTCCTCGGCCGCATCCGTTCTGGATCTTGCTGGTGCCTGAACCGTCGGGGTATGACTATGGCCACCGAGGGATATCGATCTTTCTGGATAGAGCGACTGCTGGCCCCCAGATTGATGATATGTCTGCGGACCTTCTGCCTGATAATACCGAGCATCGGCGTTCAGCGAATGTGACTGTTGGTGCTGAGAGCGAACGCTGGCATGGGCCGACAGCATTGAGCTGCTGTCCGAGCCAGGTCCTGGCGGCAGCGACGGGAGTGGTCTACTGGAAAGACCAGGATGGTAAAAGAGATCCTTGTAGTCATCTTTGGAAGGCGATTCGATGCCGCTTTGCTGTGAATGAACAGAAACCTGCTCCTCTCGCCCTTCATCAAAACTCAGCCGTTGCATTTCCGGGGCCTGCAACCCGCCTGTGCCACCGTAGTCCATTTCGGCATTATTAAAGGCAGCAGCTTTGTCATAGTTCTCCCTGAGTGAGTTGTAGTATCCGGGAGTCGGTAGTGGCCGCGGTCCGTCCTGCATCGAGGAAGACCTCGGTGAAGCACTGACATCTGCGCCGTACGCTAAGCTGTCAGCATAGCCTCCACTCAACATGCCCAAATCCACGCCGCCAAAGTCGCTACCGCTGTTCAGTCCGTGATCTTTGGCAGCGGGGGAGAGAGGCGCTGTCTGATGAGCAGTGGGGGTTGCACCGCTGAACATGAACGCATTGCCGCTGAAGCGTTGGTCATCCAACTCAGCTTGCTGCATAGCCAACACCCCAGCCGTGCCTTCAGGATCGTCATCGTCACCGTCACCGTCACCGTCATCGTCATAGAGAGGTTGGCTCGAGACTCTTGCCGGATATGCCCTGGATGCGCCAGGCGAATGTGCTGAGGTAGAGCTGTGTCCACGGAGTCTCTGGGTGTGCTCGTCCGACAGCTGGCTGTTGATCGATGGCGACCTGTGTTGCGAGTGATAGCCAGATCCCCCTAATTCAGCCTCGATATCCTGCATGAGGCGCTCGTGATCATCGTTTTGCGGCAACGGCCGCCCGTGCTCGTCCCAGGGCGTTGTTTCCTCTGGGACATCCTCCATGGGTCGGTTTGGAAGCGGAGCATTGGTCGGATGTCGCTGCAGTCCAGGTGATGTTTGAGGTTGCATGTAGGGTGAAGTGCCAGGAGATGTCTGCGAGTCTGAACGCTGGCGACTGTAATAGGAATGTTGATCGTTGGACGCCGCATAGTTTGGACCGACGGGAATATGAGAAGTTGGGGGGTAGGGCGCCTGGGCCTCGCCATGAGACGCTTCCGTTGGGTACGGAACGGTACCATTGATACTATATCCAGAATAATGATTACCAGCGCTATGATGAGACGGATCGTATGTTGGTGTTGCGACTTGAGAGCTAGATCCTGCAAAAGAAGAAGGACTGCCCGGAAAAGACTGCTGGTACCCAGACGAGAAGGACGGGGACCTCAGAGGTTGAGAAAAAGTGGACGAATACGCTCCAGCCGGGGATTGTCCATAGCCTGGCGAGATGGGAGCCATGGCATACACGTGGCCCTGATGGTCATGACCGGCGTATCCATGATACGTACCCTGCCGTTGAGGAACTGTGTTTGTAGTGGCATATGCGGCGGGATTGTACGCCTGAGGGGTGTAGCTGGTAGTGGGCGGCGACGTAGAATTGTACGAACTGACGCTGGAGGTAGAGAAGCGCGAGGACGGATGAGGGTGGTAGGGCAGCGCGGTGGATTGTGATCGCTGGAAACTCGTGGCCGGAGATGGAGCAAAGTTTTGAGGATTATAGGCCGATTGTGATGGCGTCGGGGGAGTCGAGTCTTGATACTGATGCTGATATCCGGACAAGGCGCTGCTGGTAGACGCGTAACGACCGATAGACGGGTTGCCGCCACCAACGGGACTTGGCAAGAACATTTCGTCCTCGCTGCCACGGCCCGCTGGACTGAATGATGACGGTTGAATATGGTTATGCATCTGATTGTGATAGGCCGAATCGTCGCCAGTGTTGAAGCTTGGCCGTCTACCAAGGCCGGCGGCTTGTTGGTCGGACTGCTGATGGCCAGCTACAGCATATTGGACGGGTGGAACTTGGCCGTAGCGGCGCTGGTCGTCGCCGCGAAAAGACATGTCGTGAACGGACCGGATGGCTGCAGCAAATGCTGCCGCCAAGGGAGAAGAAAGCTATCGAGATTGAAGGTTTATGAGTGGCGGCGCGAGAGATGCGGACTCAAAGATCTAGATGGTCGAGTTCGACGTTGACGTCGGATGTCGGTGCCGCAGCTGAACCCCGCGGGTCAACGTTGTCGCGCCGCGCCCCAATCAAGGGGCAACATGAAAGGTTGGTTGGTGGTAGTGATGACCGCCAAGAGCACAAGAACCCCATCGAGGACTCCTGTCTTGGGCTTGGGAGATGGAATGGAATGCGCCTGCACGATGATGGGTCTGGTAATAATGATACGGGAGGGCAGACGTGTGTTGTGCGATGACGGGTTGGCTGCTTGTCAAATGGGGCCGTGTGTCGTCTTCGCAAATCCCTCCTGGGGTCGTCGAACCATCTGGTCATCTGGTGGTGGGCAGATACGCGAGGTTGACGAAGGGCAAACTGGGGTGGTCCGAGTGGCGGTGACAAACCAGGCTGGCCACACGCACACACCTTGAGCCTTCCCGTGGCGCGGGCCATGGGTTATTGTCAAGGTAGGGGTCGGTGTAGATGATGAAAATGGTTCGATTTCGGTCAATTAGAGGTGCAGATAGCACCTGACTTTTATACCTAAAAGGTATATAGTGCGCTATAGTAATAACTAGTCTATAGAGGTACTTCTAATATATTATCTCTACTATTATCTTATTAAGGGTTTTAACCTAGTTATTACATAGGCTATATCCACATATCTAATACCTTAAGAAGGTCTCCCTAATACACCCCCTAGCTAAGATATCTATTAAAGCTAGAGATTAAAGCTATAGGAAGAGATTATAAATAATTTCTAGTATTATAATTAGATAGGAATCTCTTATAAGCTAATTCTATAGTAGAAGTCCCTATATATCTAACCTAAAAGTAGCTTTATAAAGCTATCTATAGGTATCTTAGAGGTCTTTATTTAATTAACCTTAATATTACCTATTATATATTATTCTTAAATCTATATTTAATTTATATTAAGGTACTTAAGGCTAGTCTAAAGCCTTCCTTCTATATATTTAGTAATCTAGATTATCTACTTATTATTATACTAGATAATTAAGAGTAGTAGCATATAGACCTTAATATTATAAAGTAGTCTTCCTAAAGATATACGCTCTTTTACACTATAATTTAGGGTAAAAAGCTTTATTTCTATACTTAAAGTTATTATATAATATTACTTACCTAACTTCTAATTAATTATAGCGCTATATATAATAAAGATATAACCTTATATTAATTTCTAAGTATTAGGATTATTACTAAGTAAAGCATTAGTACTAGAGAATAGTATATTAAAACTATCTACTCCTAAGTAGTAAATATATAGCTTCTTTATATTCTAAGTATATAAAATTACTCCTTTAGTAAGCTTAATATGCTTTACTAATAGATTTATTATAAAAGAGGTAAGCTTTAATACTATAAAGGCTATATTAGGTTTTCTAATAATATATAGATATACTAAAGAGCTAATAACTACTCTATAATAATTAATCTCTTTATTAGTAGCTTTACTAGTATTAGCAAGGATTATAGCTATAGGAATAGGAGTAGGGGATAAGCTCTTTAAATTACTATTAATAATATTAGGAATAAATTTCTAAGTAATCTTTTAAATATATAATTCCTATAATAACTATATCTCTTTAGTATTATAATTTCTAATAATTTTAATGCCTAGGAACCACTTTAGGTTACCCTAGTCCTTAATATTAAGACTATTTATTAGTTATTTATAAAGCTCTTTAAATTCTACTTTAAATCTATTAGGGTATATTACTATAATATTATTTATATAGAAGAATAGGATAAATCTACCTTTTATAAAGATATATAAGTCTTCCCTTCCTTATATAAAGTCTAGCTTTAATAGGAATTATATAAGATATAAGAACTATTATTAAGGAGCTTCCCTTAGCCTATATAATACTCTTATTATCTTCTAGAGATAACCTTTTATATTTATACCCTCTAGGGGCTTATAGTAAATAGGTTCTTTAAGCTCTATATATAGGAAGGTATTCTAAATATTATATTATTAGGTATTAAGATTATTAGCGTAGTAGATTATAAGTAGTATATATAGAGATTATAAAGTAAGTGTAGTAGTGTAGTTATTAAGGTTATCCTTTAGTTATTAGTTACCTTAAATAATTATTCTAGCTTTAAACTCTATAACTACTTCTTTTTTATTAGTCTTATATTTAAAGACCTAGCTAAGGTCTATAATTTCCTTCTACTTCTCTAGATTAAATAATTTATCTAGTATATTCTCCTAGTAGTTTAAGGATAGAAGCTTTAAAAGCTCCTTTATAATTACTTCCTTCTAGTAGTTATAATAGGCTAAAGCTATAGCTTAATAATAATAGGTAGGTTCTAGTGGTATATCTTTAATCTATAAACTATATTAAATACCCTATAATACTATAGAAAAAGCAGAAGTAAACTATACCTACCTAGCTTTATATATTACCTTTCTTTAGCGTTTTCTAGTAATAATATTATCTAGATTAATACCATTATCCTAGGGATAATAATTCTCTATAACTTTACTACCTTTACTAGTAATTTTACTAGTCTCTATAGTAGTCTCTATATGTTTAATTATTATATTATATACTAATTTATTAATTTTATAAAATAGTATATTATTACCTTATACCTAAAGCTCTATATTCTCTATAGTAACTAGGGCCTTATAAGAAGAGTTAGGAGGGGTTAAAAGTGCACTAGAAAGGTTATCTTTTTCCCTTATTATATAAGGAGGTGTTTCTACTTTAAACTACTTATTTTCTCCTTCTATATTTATAGGTAAAGAGGTATAATTCTTATAATTCTTATTTTCTAATTCTATTCTAATAAGGTCTTAACTAATTTCCTTATTAATATTATTAGCTTTAAGTTCCTTAAGTAGTGTAATTATTAATATCTTCTCCTTTTAGGCTAATTCTAGCTCTTCTTCTAGTTTAAAGAAGGAGTTCTTATTAAATTAAATATATACTAATATAATAACCTTATAATTATAAAGCAAAGCTACCTATATAATATACTAGGACTTACCTCTATAACTAATAAGGTATCTAATATAAGCTTTCTACTCTAACTATAGTATTATATTATATAATTTAATATGCTCTAGAGCCTTTATTATTATAGGAAACGCTTTATATCCATAGGCTTATAAATATATAATTAAAGGTTTCTAGACCTTTACTATATTTAAGTATATAAGGACTGTTTTCCTAGCCTAATCCTACTAAAGTTTATATAGTGTAGTCTACTTCCTATAATATTTAAAAGGTATATAATTTAATAGATAAACTATAGTATTAAAGACCTTATTATTAAGATTAGATAGAAGGTTAGCTTTAAGACTTAAAGTATAAGCTTTCTACTTAACTACCCCTCTAGATCTCTCTACCTTTCTATTCTAACTAGGTATTAAGGGAGCTAAATTATAAACTATAATACTAGCAAAGGCTATCTTATCCTTTATATTCTCTATAAAGAGGGCTTTTTTAATATTACTATATAAAAAGCATAGTTAAACCCTAAATTAAGTGCTTAGGAACGCTATTATTATATAGAAGCTATTATAAATCCTATTCTTTATCTTAAATAAATAGAAGAACTATATTAAGGTTATAAGGTAGGTAAAAACACACTAATACCTATTACTATTCTAATAAGGAGAGTTATAGTAATCTAGATTAACTAAAAGACTATAACCTAGTCCCTAAGGAAGTCCTTTAGGTATAACCTATAATCTCTATTACTTAGCCTTACCTATAGTATATATCTTACACTATATAAGCTTAGGACCTATTAATTTAATACCTAAAGCTATATTTATAAGCTTTATAAATGCCTTAATGCTAGGATAACCATATTATTAATGCTAAAGGTCTACATCTCCTCTTATAGGTAGTCTTAGTGCTCTACTAGATATAGTATAGGCTTCCTTTAGATCCTCTAATAGTCTTAATAATATATAAAGCTTATTAATATTATAGACTTTAGCTATAGGCATTATCCCTTAATATAGAAATAACTTCTTCTAATTCTAGAAGATACCTGCCCTTATAAGAATTATTACTAATACTAGATTAATATAGAATTCTAGAATAAATAATATAGTTTCTAATACTAATATCCTTATATTCTATAATATAGGATCCATAATAGAGATATATATAGGGCCCTGTCCTAAAGCTATATATATTATGCCTCTAGCTTTAACCTCTATTATAATATTTCTATTAAATTCAGATTAATTAAACCAGTGGATATTATTAAATATATAAACATTAGCTCTAGAGTTATAGAGGACTATATTCTGCCTTAATTCTAAGCTATCTATAGTATTAGTTATTAAATTCGCGCTTTCCTTTACCTATTAACCTTATTTAGAGTGTATAAATAATAATATATTTATAGTCTTCTTACTAGGGGTAACTATAACTAAGTTATTAGTTAGATTTTATAAAGGTATAAATATCTTACTACTCTTCTTCTCTGGTTTCTAACTTATTACCTTAGACTTTTCTTATAGATTCTCCTTAAGATACTTCTTAATAGTCTCTTTAAAGTTCTTCCTAACTTCCTAGTCCTTTAGTGTAGCCTCTAGCTTATATATAGCCTTAAATAAATTATAGGATTCCTACTACTTTAAGGTATTATAAATATTATAATTTATATATCTAGGGCACTTCTTTTTCTCTAATTTACTTTAACTACTTAATCTATTAGTAGTAAGTATATTAGCTAACTTTAGTATACTTTATAGAGCTTTATAATCTTTTTTAAACTTTATAATAGCTTTAAGGAAGCTTTAGTTTATGCCTTTATTAAGTAAATTATTCTATTTCTTCTAAAATAATTTAAATTTACTATAAAAAGGAATTATAAACTTATATAGTATTATCTTCTTAGTTTATTAGGTCTCTAGATCCTAATAATTTCTCTATAGTACCTCTATTATTACTACCTATTTATACTAATTATAGGTACCCTTAGCTTATAAGTAATTATTAAGGTGCGTTTCTATAAGAATTAGTATTTTCTAAGTATTTAGCTTATACTAATCTTAAAGAAGCTTTAATATCCTTTAAGAGTGCTAATAGACTAACTTATTTCCTTCCTCTTTAGTATTAAAGTTAAGGGAGTCTTAAATATTCTTTAAGAGAGTCTTATAGATATATTCCCTAATCTTTAGTATCTACTTTAATAGGTTATAATACTTTATAAGATTAACTTATAAATCTCTATATTAAAAGTTATATTTATCTTTTATATCTTTATAAGTAAGTTTCTAATCTTTAATAATATTAGGGTTATTCTCTATAATCTCTAGTCTTAGACCCCTTTATAGGTATATAGGTATTATAGGTTCTTTAAGTAGTTTATCCTAATTTAGATTAATATACTCCTAGATACTATAGGATTCTATATAATTCTTAATTTATATAAACTATTTAATCTAGTCTTTCTCTAATAATAATATTATATTTAGAGTTTCTTTAGGTATTATAAAGGGGAACTATACTAGTTAAAAGGAAGTATAGGTTATATAGTTTAACTAATTAATATAATAAAAGGGCGATTATCTCTTAATATTAGTAAGCGTTAAATTAATAATATTAATAAAGCTTATATTATCTATAATAATTAATAATAAGGGTAATTAAAGCCTCCTAGGCTTATAACTATTAAGGTAGGGGTTAGTGTAGATAATAAAAATAGTTTAATTTTAGTTAATTAGAGGTATAGATAGTACCTAACTTTTATACCTAAAAGGTATATAGTGCGCTATAGTAATAACTAGTCTACGGAGGTACTTCTAATACATTGTCTCCACCGTTATCTTATCGAGGGTTTTAACCCAGTCATTACGCAGGCTACATCCACACATCCGATACCTCAAGAAGGTCTCCCTAACAGTTATCGATATGACTATTATGCTGAAACGGTCACCGGCATTCATTCATTTACAAGAAGAAAGTAGGAAAAAAGGTCGAGTTTCATCCACGCAAAGGTCAGACGCCAAGCCAAGCTGTTGAAACGCTGGCTCACACTAGCACTCCTGCATCATCCAAATTTGTCGCCATTTGCTGTCCGCGTACAAATCTACGTGCTTTTCATTGCCCGAGTAACCGTTATCTTTCCTCTTCCCACTGTTCTGGGCGATCCGTGACCAGTCCACACTGAAGTCACTCTTCGCAGCCCAGCCTCATCTTTATATCCAGCCCGTATCATCATATGATACCTCCCCCAAAAAGAAATTGTGGGCTTGCAAATCAACACGGGGAATTTAATCCGGGGAATATCGCTCGAGATATTTGCAGCATGAATATTCAGTGATGCATTGTCCAGTCCCCGGATTATCCGTGCCTGTCTTTGCTGTTGGCGTTTGTTCGCTTGATAAAAAGCGCATCTCTATATCCTCTTTTGAGCCATCGCTTACATTAATAGCAATAATGTCTCCCTTCTGCACCGTGTCGCGGAAGTCGCGGCCAACTCCTTTCCATTATTGAAGTGTATTGAATCGCACACTGTCCTGGGAGATGTAAGATTTTTTTACAAGAATCGTTGGCGCATCAAAAGGTATCACGAAGCATTCTCGGCGAATTTGATTGACTTGAGACGAGTGAGACTTAGCGGTGAACGTAGAAAAATGAATGGTCAAAGAGTGATATGGATCTGGCGGTCTGATCGAAGGTCAAAGAATGTGACAGTCAGAGAATATCAACGGATCAACGGATCAACGGTCGCATCGAAGGTTGAAGGTCGAAGGATCAATAGTTGACAGTCATAACGAACGTGAACAGATATAACGGTCGGAACGAAGATCGAAGGTCCATGGGGTCGAATTGACTCGAAGGTGAAAAGTCGAATGCCGAAGGTCTTTGAATCAACGGATCAACGGTCGGATCGAGGGGTTGAAGATCAACGAATCAACGGCTAAAGGATCTGATAGCGCTTTGTTTGCTTTTAGTAGCAGTAAAAGCGCTATTAAGGTGGGCAATGATCGGAAAGCATTTGCCACCACTTATTACAATATAGAAGGTAAAATCTAGTTCCAGATGCTAAAACTGCTCTCGAATATAGGGGTTTTAGGTCACCTGCCACCTGCCAGCTGTAGCACGAGACAGACTGAGGTCCGACGAGAGCCACAAAAGTGGGGCCTGGCACGAGTATATCATCATTTCAAACCCTTCTTCCGTTTTCGATTCAACTAATCTTCCCGCCTGTCTCATCTGTGCCCGGTACTACAAAAAGACAAAAGGCCTCCAGTGCCCAGTTATTCTTGCGAAACAGCTCTCTTTTCGACCCCGATTCTCCTTCTTACCACCTCCTAATAATCACATCACAAACACCACAGCCACCATGTCTACCTCTCTCGATCAGCTCAAGGCCACCGGCACCGTAAGTGTTCAACCCCACCATTGCCCCTCCTCATCACGACAGCAAAGCAACGCATTGCCAAGCCATAGCTTTCAATGAGGCCGGAGCCACGAGTCAGTATGGAACGTCTGGCTCACGGCTTTGGTCTTGCATTGGTCGAATCATCTGGAATTGTCCGATCGGATTGATCATTCCAGTTGTTTTGAACAAGGAACGATGAAGCTGACATTTGAGATTGTTCCGCGGTGGTATAGGTCGTCGTGTCTGATTCTGGTGAGTCCCTGTACCTCGCCATCTCTATTTTGCGCTATACTGGGTGCTAATCTGTTTAATAGGTGACTTTGCCTGTTAGTACATCCCCATCGCCGATCGACTGGCTTATTGCTGCTTTCTTTGACTGGCTACCTGTCAGAGAGCGCGAAACGACAAACGATCCGTCCAGGCGCCCGATACTCTACAACCTCAATCAGTCCTCACGAAGCTAACATCGTTATCTAGCCATTGGCAAGTACAAGCCCCAGGATGCCACCACCAACCCTTCCCTCATCTTGGCCGCCTCCAAAAAGGAGGAGTATGCCAAGTTGATGGACGTTGCCATTCAGTATGGCAAGAGCAAGGGCGGTGATGTCGAGTCTCAGGTCGACCACGCACTAGACCGTCTCCTGGTCGAATTCGGCAAGGAGATTCTCAAGATCATTCCCGGCAAGGTCTCCACCGAGGTCGATGCCCGTTTCTCTTTCGACACCAAGGAGTCTGTCAACAAGGCTCTGCATATCATTGATGTAAGTTGTTGCGCATAGTTTCACGGTGGAGGCGAAGCACACGCATGGTTGTTAACTCTTGCGCAGCTGTACAAGGAGCAGGGCATCTCCAAGGACCGTGTTCTAATCAAGATCGCCGCTACCTGGGAGGGTATCAAGGCTGCCGAGATCCTGCAGCGCGACCACGGTATCAACTGCAACCTGACTCTCATGTTCTCTCTGGTTCAGGCCATTGGTGCTGCCGAGGCCGACGCTTACCTCATCTCTCCCTTCGTCGGTCGTATTCTTGATTGGTTCAAGGCCGCCAACAAGAAGGAGTACGGCAAAGAGGAGGACCCCGGTGTTGTATCCGTCAAGAAAATCTTCGACTACTACAAGAAGTTTGGCTACAAGACCATTGTCATGGGCGCTTCGTTCCGCAATATTGGCGAGATTACTGAACTCGCTGGCTGTGACTATCTCACCATTTCTGTAAGTTTTCCAAATATGAAACCTGCTCTTGCCTCAAGCCCGGTTTAGGATGCAAAAAGCTAAAACAACATTAGCCCAACCTGCTCGAGGAGCTCCACAACTCCTCCGAGGCTGTCCCCAAGAAGCTCGACGCCGCCAAGGCCGCTTCTGCCAACCTTGAGCGCAAGACATACATCAAGGACGAGCCCGCCTTCCGATTCGACTTTAACGAGGACCAGATGGCTGTCGAGAAGCTCCGCGAGGGCATTAGCAAGTTTGCTGCCGACGCCGTCACCCTTAAGGATATCCTCAAGAAGAAGCTCTCTGCTTAGATGTGGACTGAAAATGACAGAATAATCGAGTTATTGATTTTTAATAGTTTTTTTACGCTTATGAGTTATAGCAAATGTAGTGTATTCATACACTTATTAACGTTACTTACTAGTAAAACCTAACTAGTAGGATAATGAATATTCCAAAAGATCACTATAGTCATTGTTACGGTGCAGCCCACAGGGCCATCGCGGATGTCAGCGCCCACACGGACGGGTGATGTGCCCGATCCGTTTGCGCCATAGCACAAAAGAATATGCATTAAACAAGTCATCCTTGACTTGTCCAATTGACACCTATATTGCTAGTTTTAAGATGACTTGTTTGATATGTATTCTTTTGTATAGCGTAACGGGATTAGGCGTACACCCGTGCGTGTGGGCGCTGACATCCGCGATGGCCCCGCGGGCTGCACCGTAACAATGGCTAATGCATCGGATTTGTTACGATATAAGATAGGTTAAGAGAGTGTCCGTTAAGTTGTTGATTCAAGCTAACTAGATGCGAAAGCTGCTGTTCTCTAGTATAAGGGGTTCTATTAGGCCATGTGTCCCAGTTTCCAATCGCAAGCTTGCCCAGTCACGTAGCAGCTTGCCTAGTTGCTCCTAACATGCGGGTGCGGCAAAGATACTGCCGGTGATGGTGGACTTCAAACAGGCAAAGAAATATGTTGTCATGGGATCAAAGGCACTTTATTAAGACGAACGTACCGGAATGGCTTACTTTTTGTGTTGTCCAAGTTAAGATGCTATGGAATGGAGCCCAGACTGACAGATATGTAATTAAATTAAATGCACTTGGCATTCGTTGCCCTTTGTTGTGCACTGCCTCCATGTCTATAGACGTTGTTGGTGCTTTGAAAGATCTTTTTGCGCATGGCAGTTGTCTAATCATGTAATGATAAATTCTAGGTCCCTATCAGACCAACGTGACGGTCAAGCCGAGAGTACGTGCTACCTAGTATCTATCATGTTGGTTGGCCGTCATAAAGAAATGAAGTCGGTATCAAACAAGAAGAAGACGTTCTAGCTACAACCAAGGGGTATCAAAACGCTCAACCCGTCCTCTGTCGCTTCTACTGAAACAAGAAAAACTGAAAAAGCAACCAACGAGGGTATGTCCATCAAGCTTCCTCTCCAAGGCCTAATCGTCCTTTCGCAAGAAATGCTTACACGGGACTTGGATCCTGGTGTAACGAAAGCCATGTTTGGCGTCCGACCGGACAATAAGGCCGGTAAGAGAGCCGCCCCTCACGCAGCCCGAGTCCAATCCAACCGTGTGTTTGCCCTCCGTGAACCCTCTCCGAGCGTCATGACCGTACATGACTGTCCGGCGGGCTGATTTCGCACGATGCTTCATGTATCGGTCCCAGGCTTTGGTCCACTTCTCGCCAGAGTGGCCGTCGATGGGAATAGCAACGACTTTACTGGCATCCACATCGTCATGACCTACATCATCTGCTTCATCTTCTTCCTCTTGGCCCGAACCCACATCTCGTTCGTTTTCGAGTAGCGAATCCGAATCCGAATTTGAGTCTGATGCGCTCTCTGCGTTCCGACGAAGTTCCTCGCTTGGATACACAAGCGTGCGCATGTTCATTACAGCCCATGGATCTTGCTTTGCCAATCGCACGCCAGGGACTAACCCTCCGTGGACAAAGTACAACTGCAATGACTTCGCCTTCAGTATGACTGGCAGGCCGGAAAGCCAATCCACTTGTTCGGGGCTCAACGTCTTGGCGACTTTTAGAATCTTCCTGTTCCGCGGGCGCATCTCGATAACGCTGGGGGGATCGTCGTTGTCCTGATTGGGCGCCGCACGACTATTGTACTCTTTAAGGGCCAGGAGAAGGTGATCTTCGTGATTGCCCCGGACGGCACTCGCATTCATGGCCATGAGTCTTGCCAGGACGCCCTTTGACTCGGGACCCTTGTTGACCATGTCGCCTAGCGTGACGATGTGATCGTGGGACGAGTCGTAACGCGCTTCGTCCAGGAGGTGTCCTAGCTCTGTGTTCATGCCGTGGATGTCGCCTATGACGATGAGTCGTCGCTCGTTATGGGTGGTGGGCAGGTATGTTTGCGGGATGCTGGACGTGAGAGTGAGGTCGTCCATCTTGGGACGGCGGTTTCTTCCGTACGACATGGGGGTTGTGTCGATGGACTGGCCCTGCGTTGCCGCTGCTCGTGAGGGCCATGGTGTCACGGGTAGATGTGGTAGACAGGTTAGGATGGTGATCAGAGTGGCGGCAAAGAATACCGATGCTGCGAAGACGTGGCGGTGGGACATGCTGTCTTGTATCGGGCGGTTTTCATGCTGACCGTGGGTGTTGATGATGATCCAGGACTGTTAACCTGGATTAGGACTAACGCGGTATGCGCATTCGGGATGCGCATTTAGTGACCCAGGACAAGGGCAAGAGGCAGGTCAGATTTAAAGTGCAGCCTTAGGCACTCCTTCCGGTCCCTGCCACCACCAAGATTAATCGCTCCAAGCTGATTAATTATTGAGCCATGATCGTTATGCCTGTACATCAAGGCTACACGTTCGTACCGACCCTCTCTTTTTGCCGGCAGACCTTGAGTAACGATTTTTCTCATTGGTTAGCATCCCAGTCGGTACGAAAGTGTAGCCTTACCGGCCCCAAGGAGGTATTACGCCTCTCGTTACGTCACATTTGGACATGTCAATGAATGCCGTTTTCGAAAGTAATCAACGCAATGCTGTGGTTCGCGTTACTGCCTACCATCGTTTTGACTCTGATATCGCTCTTATCCGGTTGAATTAAAGCAAGCATAATCTGGTCCGTTCTTCTATTACTAAACCTTTCCCTACTACTGCTCTTTTAAAAATTAGTATTCTTAAATACCTTCCTATAGAGCTTCTTAGGATCATCTATCCTAAGCTAGATATACGTTTCTGCTTTAATTTTCGCCAGACAAACCGACGGGCCCGTCAAGTTATTTGTAGCTTGTATGAATATCACGTTGTGGTCCAGCACGCAATTGGAAAGCCTTCGTGCCGTCTCCGGACGGACATTTCTCCCTACATTACGATATCTGACCTCTACCGGGCGCTTTGCACTCGAAGCTGCGACCTCTGTCGTAGTGAATTTGGTGGTTTTTTGTTTCTGCTTTCTGTTACTCGCTGCCACCTCATAAGACCGTTGCTACGTAAAGAATCATCATTCATGCAACTGCCGGGCTGTGCGCGCTAATTATCGTGCCATTTAGGGGACAGTATTTGGCGCCTGAGCCCTGATATTGCTTCTGCTGATAGCAGCATCACCCCACTTGGACAGCGTCTCGCCGACCGCGCAGACCGCGCAGACGCCATGCTCCTGCTTTTTATTCATGATTGGTAACGAATGGGAGACCAGACTTCTTCTAATGATGGTTATCCCAAGCGCCCAACTGAATCACGACCACTCCGGTTGCAATCAACGTCTTTAATTGCCTAGGAACCTAGGGTCTGTACATTTCACCTGCGTTTTATTTCATTCTTGTTTTGGGCAGACGGAGAACAATGACAAACACAACACTTCACGCCTATACTCTTCCTATTCTTGGTATCGGGCATCATATCCAATAGCTAGCCCACAATGGCGTTGCGTATGCTTTCAATGGATTTCGATACATCTGGTTAGTCCAACAGCTACTTCCGGGTCACGGCCTCGTCAAGTACATCGTCATTGCTCCTGAAGCAATGGATGCGGAGTCTCTAGACGACATGCCTTTGAACTTTGTGAATAAACTCCCGCCACTGTCGTACGACGATAGCAGTTGGACTACTGCCTACATATCTCGAGATTCCAGCAGTGGCGAGCTGCACTCATCAAAAATTCCGATCAGGGGAGCTCAATGGCTGTAATTGTTTGAATGGTGACAATTTGGAAAGGGAGTGTAACTTTAGCTCAAACATTAGATAGAAATGTGTGAAGCTATGACTTACTCATGGCCCAAGGTTGCGCATGGAGTAAATTGCTGGCCAAGCTCTGCCACAAGTACCACATTGGCTGTGTTGCCAGCAGATTAACAGCTAATTGAGTCGAAATCGCGTATAGAATGTAGCACCAGTCAATTGTTTTCCACATGTCGGGGAACGAGCTCCCCAAAACGAAAGGAACAAACAGAGCGGAATCTCAAAAATGAGGGCAATGACTATGGACACAAAGGCCGGCCTTGCGACGCTCAGTAAGTCGGACACACTCACTTGCACGGATTCCCTGGATCTCGAGAGCCTGTTCTTCCAAGCACCCCAGTTGTGTCCGACGAATGCCAGAGTCGAAGCCAGCGAGGTTTAACGGTCGAGAGGAGGCTTTGCATGAGTGATGAAAATTGGGTTCGGGAATATGATGCAGGAGTATATCTCAACATTGTCAAGAACGCAATGATGGAGGTACTGCTAGAGGTGGTAGTACGACATGCGAGATGTCAAGAGACCGCGTTCGGCGAGAACAGCCCCTCTTGTGGTGTCAACGTATGATGATTGGCTACATCGGCTGGAAGGCTTTTTCGTCCATGAGGTCAAACCATCATTATGCTCATGCAGTATGCTTATTGATTGATTGACTGCAATGTAATCACTGACGATTGACAGTCAACATGATTGTCGTAGGTCAGGTTCCCTCCCGCTTAGACAAAAGTCGGACTCGATTCCATGACCTTACGCCACGTAGCGATGAATGGGAATTGACGTTGAGAAAAATCGATAATATGCCACGAGCATAAGCTAGCCCAGCAACTGTCCCGAGGCATGAAAAAGTGGGCGGGTGTCGTTGGTGCCTCCGTTGATTCCGACCCAGACCAGACCTTACGAAATAATGACGAGTACCGTGCTCGGCTCACCCCCCGTTCAAAACTCCTCCCACCTTCTCTCCACTTCATGCCCTCCTCGACATCATCAAACCCGCAAAGCTCAATTCCAATTCATTATTTTCCCCAACCAAAATCAAAACACAGGTCGTCAAAATGGTCAAAGCAGGTGAGAGACTGTAAATCATCCACCCCAGTCACACGCATGTTTATTTTTTTTTCTCTTCGGTTGCTCCCACGTCACTCTACTTATGCCTGTTCCTGAGGGAGGGGCGGTCGAGCTCATTTGAGCGAGTTTCTCGGCCACCTTGTTGGACAATTACGCGAAGGAACCTTGATGGAACTCAGCCCTACCCGTCGGACTACCCTTGATGAACTCTTCTCGCAGACCATGTCTCAGCGTATAGCCACCGATTAAGTTCCGGGCTGATGTTGACTACTTTCTTTTCGCAGTTGCTGTTCTTCGAGGTGACGCAAAGGTTGGCGGCACTGTCGTCTTCGAGCAGGAGTCCGAGTCTGCTCCCACCACCATCACCTGGGATATCACTGGCAACGATCCCAATGCTAAGCGTGGCTTCCATATCCACACCTTTGGTGACAACACCAACGGCTGCACCTCTGCCGGCCCTCACTGTACGTACCATCTGCAGCCGGTCGATCCATCCGGACCTTGCGGCAATTTTGTTGTACGTCTAGTGTGCAAGCCATCACTGACCACGTCTTTGTGCTGCATGAACAGTCAACCCCCATGGCAAGACTCATGGTGCTCCCTCCGATGAGGCCCGACACGTAGGTGACCTTGGAAACATCGAGACGGACAGCCAGGGCAACGCCAAGGGTTCCGTGAAGGACGAGCAGGTTAAGCTCATTGGACCCCACAGTGTCGTCGGAGTACGTTGATCTAGCTTTCCATGAATACCGATATATCCGGCTATGCTAACATTTCTACAGCGCACCGTCGTCGTCCATGCTGGGACCGATGATCTCGGTAAGGGCAATAACGAAGAGTCTCTCAAGACTGGTAACGCTGGTCCCCGGCCTGCCTGCGGTATGTTCTTCCTATCTCTTCAACAAAACGAGCTATAGCTGATGTTGTGCAATAGGTGTCATTGGTATTTCATCGTAAATGCCGACTATTATGTAATCCGTCACTTGACTAGCTAGTCAAATAAGGTAGTTGAAGACGCCTACAGCTAAAGCTTTGGACAAAATTTAAGCCATTGTGGAAATTGAAAAATATTGGCCATCAAATCTAAATTGCACGATGACCGTGGACAGATGACCTCTGTGTAGTTTTATCAAACCGCAGCAGATTGTGACCCCGCAGCTGTGACATCACTTCGGCTTCGGTGAGGGGTAGTTTAGCACCAGTGGTCATCACATCACCTCTTTATGCCACGCCTTTGCCCTCGTTTCGCCACACAACAACCACAAGTTCAGATCTATGCAGGAAATTTGCAGGAAAGCAAAGTGCGAAATTTCTTCGAAACCGGTGAAACACCGACGATACGCAATTTTTGTAGGCTGTGATGAGATGCGCCTGCCGCGATGGGTCATAAACCAAAAATCCAACGGTAACCGCAGTAGCTTTCCAGCTTTCCAAGCTCAACAACCCCTCATTCTCGGCAGGCCGCCCCGCGCAAGCTGTCCTGTTCTCGCTTAATTAAATTAATGGTGCCACGGGTCGGGTTGGTCCCCTGAAGATTGCCCACGACCCCCACGAAGCCTGGCAACAAGTAGCGTGGGTACAGGGGGCAAACTTCGTGACACATCGCCTCAAAGAAACCACACGACTGGAGCTGCAACCAGAGTCGCCGCCTCTATCCTCCTCAATCGACTTCTCCAAGCTTGTCACAGAGTTTGGTTTTATCTTCTCCATCTCTTCCCATCATCTTTTTTTCTCCGTTCTCCGGGTGAGTCTACAATTCGTGTTTTTATCTTGCGCTCGATTGTACTTTGTGTGAGCAAATTGTGGCGTCTTCGCAAGACGACAACTGCCACCGGGGACTCGCATCGTGGCATGGACATTCGCCGATGATTTGCGGGCTTTGATTCGTCAAAATATATAGGCTCCGATCTTGCCACTCATGTTCAATGAAGATGTATGCAGCGTGAGCTAGCTAACATTGCCATCTGAGATAGCTTCCTCCTTCGCCTCGACCCATCATGTCAAAGGTATTTGTTGGCAATGTCAAGAGTGTGTTGAGCGGTGACACGCTCATCTTGACGAGCCCCAACAATCCCTCCACGGAACGATCTTTCTCGCTCGCATACGTTACCGCACCGCACTTAAGGCGAGAGGGAGACGAACCTTTTGCCTTCCAATCTCGTGAATACCTCCGAAATCTTGTTGTCGGCAAGCCGATCCAGTGTACTATCCAGTACACCATTCCTAATTCTGGTCGAGAATTCGGCACGGCCAAATTGAAGGATGGTAGTGACTTGCCCGATGAGCTGGTCAAAGCTGGATGGGTGAAGGTTCGTGAGGATGCCGGTCGCAAGGAGGAGAATGAAGAGATCCTGAAACGCCTTGAAACGCTCCGTGAGCTCGAATCCCAGGCCAAAGCTGAGGGCAAAGGGTTGTGGGCTGGAACAGGCGGTGTCATCGAGGTCCAAAACGACCTTGGTGGTCCCGACTTTATGAAGGAGTGGAAGGGCAAGACCGTTGACGGTGTCGTTGAGCGGGTTCTCAGCGGTGACAGACTCTTGGTCCGACTGTTTCTCTCAGAGAAGAAACATGTGCAGCCCATGACTCTTGTCGCTGGTATCCGTACACCTTCCACCGAGAGACCAAACCCGTCCACCGGCACCACTCAACCAGCCGAGGAGTATGGCAATGAAGCTCGACAATTCGTCGAGACTCGCTTGTTGCAAAGACAGGTCAAGGTCGAAATCGTTGGGCCCAGCCCTCAGGGCCAATTGGTTGCCAATGTCATTCATCCTCGCGGCAACGTCGCTGAATTCCTGCTGCAGGAGGGTCTTGCACGTTGCAATGACTTCCACTCAACCATGCTGGGCGAGAAGATGGCATCCCTCCGAAGTGCTGAAAAAAAGGCTCAGGCCAAGAAGCTTCGGCTTCATAAGAATCACGTCGTCAAAGCAGATGGTGGCAACCAGGAGATGACTGTTAGCAAAATTCTCGGCGCCGATACTATTCTGGTCAAGAACAAAGCTGGAGCCGAGAAGCGAATCAGCTTCAGCAGCATTCGCGGACCTCGCGCTGGTGAGCCCAGCGAGAGCCCCTTCAGAGACGAGGCCAAGGAGTTCTTGCGTCAGAAGCTGATTGGAAAGCACGTCAAGATTAGCATTGATGGAAAGAAGCCCGCTACTGAAGGGTTCGAGGCTAAGGAAGTGGCTACAATTACCGAGAAGGGTAAAAACATTGGGCTGTTGCTGGTCGAAGCCGGTTGGGCGTCAGTTATCCGCCACAGAAAGGACGATACTGACAGAGCCTCCAACTATGACGATCTCCTTGCTGCCCAGGAGAAAGCTAAAGAAGAACTCAAGGGCATGTGGTCTGGCAAGCCCGGGAAAGCGAAGCAGTACGTTGACCTGTCAGAAAACACTCAGAAGGCCAAGATTATGCTCGCCACTTTGCAAAGACAAAAGAAGGTGCCCGCCATCGTTGACTTCTGCAAGGCTGGTTCTCGCTTCACGGTCCTCATTCCAAGAGAGAATGTCAAGCTCACCATGGTCCTCGGCGGCATCCGTGCGCCCCGTGCGCCCCGAGCCGATGGTGAGGGTGGCGAGCCATTTGGCAAGGAGGCGCTGGATCTGGCCAACCGAAAATGTAACCAGAGAGACTGCGAGGTTGATATTCACGACATGGACAAGGTCGGAGGTTTCATCGGTGCTTTGTACATCCACCGCGAAAACTTTGCCAAGGTGCTCGTAGAGGAAGGGTTGGCCTCTGTGCATGCCTATTCTGCCGAGAAGTCTGGCAACTCTGCGGAACTTCTCGCCGCCGAGAAAAAGGCCAAAGATGCGCGAAAGGGTATATGGCACGATTACGATCCTTCTCAGGAGGAAGACGTTGAGGAGGAAGAACAGACTCAGCAGACACCTGCTGAGACGGAGGTGTCACTGGAAAAGAAGCCAACCGACTACCGCGATGTCATGATTACCAACATTGATGGCAACGGAAAGATCAAGATCCAGGAGATTGGGAAAGGCACTGCCGCTCTGGAAACGATGATGACTGAGTTCAGAAAGTTCCACGTCGACTCCAAGAACAACAAACCCCTGAGCGATGCCCCCAAGATCGGAGACTTCGTCTCCGCCAAGTTCTCCTTTGATGGACAGTGGTATCGTGCTCGTGTTCGTGCCAACGACCGCACGGCCAAGGTCGCTGAAGTTCAATACGTTGACTACGGCAACACCGAGAAGATTCCGTGGTCGAACCTCCGCCCTCTCGACCAGGGCAAGTTTGGTGTTCAGAAACTCAAGGCGCAGGCCACTGATGCCTCACTCTCGTTCGTCCAGCTCCCTACAGGTGCTGACTATTTCGAAGAGGCGATTAATGTCATCAATGATATTACTGATGGTAAGCGACTTGTCGGTAGCTTCGACTTTGTGGACACCAAGGAGAACATCAGTTACATCACCCTGTACGACGCCAAGAACAATGAGCTTCCTGGTTTGAACGACTCCATCAACAAGGAGGTTGTTGCCAGCGGCTACGGCATGGTGCCGAGGAAGCTCAAGGCCTGGGAGCGAAGCAAAGCCTTCGAACCCTATTTGAAGCACCTCCGAGAGGTGGAGAGCCAGGCCAAGCAGGACCGCTTGGGCATGTGGGAGTACGGCGACATTACTGAGGATTAAGCGATGGCTTTCACATGTCCGCGAAAAGCATGCGAAATCTCTGGGGCGGTGGATTTAGAACGGCATTGTATGAAAGTTGAGGAGCGAAAAAGAAGAAGAAAAAGGAAGTTTTTTCTATGTCATTGCATATTGGAGTCTTTCAAGGTGATGACTTAGCGAGCTTTACACATATCGGAAAAGAGCATGCGGCACAGTACTTTGTTTTGTCAGTTCTTTGCCTGAACGCTCCATCGACGACGTTGTAGAAGGGGAGAAATTTTCGTTAAGAGGAGCTCTGTGAATACTCCGTAGAGAAACGAGAATCACACGTCAAGTTTCTGGCAAATACGATCTACGCTCTACTATCAAACTAGAGAGGCCGACCCAGTCCATATTGTACTAGACCGTTCGGCCATCAATTGGCCAAGCTCCAAGGTCCAGTTTTCATGAGTGCAAGTCTTCGCTAAAATCTGCATCACTCGGCAGCTATGGCATGGTTATAGGATTGGGGGCGATGAACTGAATTCGCAAAATGCGCGAAATAGGTGTTTGTTATGGTACGATCATACGAGGGAGGGTGTGCTGACAATGCTACGATACTTTACTGGTTGGTTGGGGAATGGGAGGATGAATTCATTTTGAAGTGGAACGGTTCCGCCGTTTGGATCTGGGCAACGCCGAGTTAGGGGGGGGGGGTTCTAGGGTAGGAACAGAACCCCGAAACCGACGGCATATGGACTTTTTAGTCAAAACAGTAATGAATGAGGGTTTTATATGGTTAGCTAGGCCTAGGGCTTAAGTCGCAAATACACGGGCTCTGGTCAAATCTAACAGAAGTTGAGTTCGATTTGTGACTTGCATAAATCCGCCTGGCCAAAAGAGGAGGCAAAAAGTTTTCTCAGGAAAGCCGCTTGAAGCGATTTCTTGCTCCCGGCAGGGCTTGAACCTGCGGCCTCCGCATCACTAACATTTATTAGTACGAAGCTCTAACCAACTGAGCTACGGAAGCTTTCCTAATTGAGATGTCCAGAGTCACACTAGCTAACATTATAAAGGTTTGTTCACAGATTGCAATATGGCGATATGCTCGTGCAGTCGAGGCATTCTGAATTGATGCTTGTGTACGTAGACGACGCGCATCTTCTTGGGTCGCGCACCAGAGTTTTGCTCTAGGTTCTGAGGCAGCATGTGGATATGTGAATGCGAAGGCTTCCAGAGCAGGCAGAAAGAAAAGCAAAATTCCCAGTGACTGACGAGTTACAACGACCTGGGTGAAACATTCATCACGATGCATTCACGACCGCTGCCCTTCCGGCTAGGACAAGGAAAAAAAAAATTGGTAGAGATTTGAGGCCTGCCCGGATCGAACGGACGACCCTGTGGAAACTCCAATTCTGGAATCACATAATCTACCACTGATCTAAGGCCCCAATACCGAGCCGGTTCGCTAATGATGTTTATGTTGGGGCAGTGCCTGCGACTCGGAGAAATGCCAACCTGTTTCTTCGCAGGTATCTTCAACACCAGCTGAGTGATGCGCGATGCTCAGCCAGAGTGGGCAGGCCTGCTGCATCGGCGCCGCTTATTTCCCGCCTCGAGCAGTTCAACTAATCGACAAGTCTTTTGTCTTCGGTGCAGGCGATGGTCCAAAATAACCCGGTCGTTGGTACATTTTCTGGGCCGATAAACGCTTCAGAATTGGTGTTGAAACTTTTAGACTCCATGTCCATGCAAAGAGGATACCTGCAAGCCTTCTCTTCTCTCAGTCCACGAGCGAGCTGTCACTTGCCCTGCTGCTGCTGCTGCTGCTCCAGCCGATGCTTTTCGTTTTCAATATCCCTCCAATCCTGGGGAATGGGTTCATTCCCGCTCGTCTCCTTGGCGCCTCCCGCAAAAGCCGGCTTGCCGGCATACAACTGGTATCCCTTGCCGGTCTCTGCACCCTCGACGGTTTTGTAGCTGACGGGCATGTTTCCGCGAAACCGCTTGCGCATATCAACCATGCCGCGTTTGCAGTCGCCGTAGCCCTTTTTCAGCTGCTGGCATTGGGTGGGCAGTGTGCTGGCGAGCGGTTCGCGGAGGCAGTCGGATGCCTTGTTTCGCTGGATCATGACACATTCGGATTCTTGGAGGCATTGTGCAAGCGCGTCGCCTGTAATGGGGCATGTTAGTGAAACGACACAGGGTTCAAAGTGATTCTGGACATCCAAGACGCACGCAGCTCTTGACATGAACTCGGCATGACGGGGTTGTTGGGACCGGGCTGCGAGTTGGGTGAAGCTACGGCACGGCAGGTAGCTGCCCAAAAGTTGCTTGGTTAATCAAGGTCAAGTCGATCAGGATGGGGTCATTCGTTGATTGGCCATTGACAGACTTCCCCTTGTCCATACATATGTATGTAGGGTACGTGTGGATCGATCTGGCCTCCTGTATGGATATGAATGACATCACTTCTGAAGGCATATCCACTCTCGAACACGAATTATCCTCAATTCCTTGTTTACACATACTCCGTAGACTGCTGCTGTTCCGCTTTCGCGACATGGTTGCAGCGTCACTTCTTTCTTATGGTTAAGATTGTAGAAATTGGAGGAAAATGCCTGTACCGTTTATCGGGAGACTGCGCCCGTGAGTAAACAAAAACAAACGGGCCCCTTAACAAATGGCAATTTGGCAATCGCGTTGACCATTAACCACCTCCCCGCAGGCACGAGTACCTCGCACTCGTCGCGACATTTGCATTTGTCGGCCTCGAGGCTGTGATTCGAGTCCTTACACTCGCTCTGCGTACGTTGCGACTTTTTGCGACCGAGGACAGGAAAAATATTATTGGCTGACACGCAGTCTCTCCTATCTAGCCTCCTCGGCCGTCTCTTTCTTCTACCTCATTTCGCGACGCCTATTCAACAGATTTACCACCCAAGAACACAAAAAGGCCGAAAACAGAAAGAAGCGTAAGTGATGGCAGAGCTTATTTCAGAAGATGGGGCTGGCGCTGATTCTTGGTTTCTCTTGTCGCAGTAATTTCATCATCCATCCGCGATGCGCCTGATTTTGTTGAGCTTTGCCGGCTATGGGGCTACGAGGCGGAGGAGCACGTTGTGCAGACCAAAGATGGCTATCTTCTTGGAATCCACCGATTACAGTGGCGAAAGGGAGAGGAGGGACAAAAGGTGAACTGCGGGCCTGGCAGCGTGAAGAAGAGAGTGGTTTATCTTCACCATGGGCTGCTGATGAACTCCGAGGTCTGGGTTTGCCTGACGGATGCGAAGCGATGCATTCCGTTCGAGCTTCTCGAACGTGGTTTTGATGTTTGGGTAAGTCGCCTTGATTCCAAAGTGACCCGGAGGAATTGTCTCTCACCGCGAAATGACAGTTGGGAAACAATCGCGGAAACAAGTATTCGAAAAAATCCATCCACTTGTCTCCGACAAGCGTCAAGTTTTGGGATTTCTCGATGGACGAGTTTGCATTTCACGACATTCCAGACACCATCTCGTACATTCTGGGGACAACCGAACAGAAGAGTCTTTCCTATATCGGGTTTTCACAAGGCACCGCTCAAGCGTTCGCGACATTGGCTATCCACCCGTTGCTCAACCACCAAGTCAATGTCTTCATTGCTTTGGCGCCAGCTATGGCTCCGGCAGGATTGTCCAGTGGAATAGTTGATTCGTTGGCCAAGGCGTCCCCATCAGTGCTTTACCTCATGTTTGGCAGGCGCTCGATTCTTAGTTCTGCAACAATGTGGGAGACGCTGCTGTACCCGCCCCTGTTCTGCCACGTTATCGACCGAGCTCTGGGGTTCTTGTTCAACTGGAAGACGAAGAACATTTCGATTAATCAGAAACTGGCCGCCTACCCGCACTTGTACTCATTCACCAGCACCAAGACCGTGGTGCACTGGTTCCAAATCATCCGCAACAAGTGCTTCCAAATGTACGATGACGACGTGCACCAGCCGATGAATGTCGCCACGTGGAGGAAGTACTCCAAAGTTGCCAAATATCCGACTCGAAACATTCGAACCCCCGTGGTATTAGTGTATGGCGGCAGCGACTCCCTTGTCGACATCAAGGTCATGCTGCGAGAGCTACCGCCACAGACGGTGGCAACCGAAATCCCACATTATGAGCATCTCGACTTCCTGTGGGCTCGGGACGTTGACACCCAGGTGTTTCAGCACGTGTTTGATGCGCTCGATAGCTTCACGGATGCAGAGCATACAGTAGAGGAATATGATCGGTACTACATGGTCCGGAACGAGAGCCTCATAGGGTCAGGATACTCTTTTGCGCGTCGGGGGAGCGAGAGCGAAGCTTCCACGGTTGCTGTTGGTAGTGAAGGGCCAAAGGGCGAGAGACATCATCAGCACATTGCCAGAGAGGACACGGAACTGGCGGAGACTACCTTGAACAACAGACGCATTAGCCAGGCAGACAACGTGTCCGAAGGTGCCAAGGTTGTCCAACAGCAACAGCAGCCACCGCCACAAAAGTCGGAGACACTCAAGGGAGTTGGCGTCCGCAGAGGTGGTGCGGCCAGCAATTCCAACGGCGCCAATGAGAAACAAGAGGTTGGCGAGGTGGACAGCAGCAGGCCTGGTCAAATGGAATGAGATGATGAGCAAGATAAGACGAACGTGGCCTATGCCGCGACACGGAACGCACGAAAGACGAGCACATACATATCCGTGAGGTGTTCGGCGGTCCGTTGCTCGGTGCGCAGGTCGGTTCCCTCCCTGTGGCGCACCGCGCCGGCATGAAGCCTCGGGATTAGGACTGACTCCCGAGCGCTTCGCCCGCGTATTTACACAATTTCCTTTTTCCTGTTAATGTGGCTTTAGAAACAGAAAACATTGACTCGTGCCAACTCCCAATAGCATTGACTCTCCAGCCCGTGAGTCGTGACATGACTAATAAACCAGCCGCATCCTCCGCATCCCCCGCCCGAGACACCGAAACCCCGAGACACCCGGTTCGTCAAATCGAGCCAAGTTGGGAGCGAACAGCACAGCCTCGCGAAACCTCGGTGCTCGGAACGAGGGAACGAGAATCAACTTTGTGTCCGAGACGCTCCTTCTCGGTCTCTTTCGGTTTGTAAGATGTGATCAAGATGTCGTCAGGGGCTTTTTTTTTTTTCCTTTTTTTTTTCGGTGATTCCGGGAAGAGGAATACAGCGGCTTTGCATAACCAGCTTGGATCCGGCCATTCATTTCATCATCACTTCCGTGGCTTGTGCGCAGTAGATGGAGCAAAGCATTGCCAACTGAATAGTAACACCAGACAGACCCCTTTTCATGACGACTTCGCGACAGCCACAGTCACACGGGAACATTCACATCAATCAGTCATCACCGCGCTGAAAAGTTGCCGCCCGAGCAGATAAATATTGACGAAAAAAAGACACTGAAATCAAAACAAAACCAAAAAAATGTCAGAAAGAAACTCCACTCTAGACGCCCTCCGAACGTTCTGCTTCAACAACCCATCCTCGCCCACCTGCGACGACATCCCCTCGACCTTCTACGAGTACCGCGTCGACCTCGCCCCCAACGCCATATTTCTGGCCCTCTACGGCGCATCCCTCGTCGCCCACGCCGCCACATGGGCACTCACCCGCCGGGCAGGCATCTTCAGCGCGGCCCTCGTCCTGGGCCTCGTGTGCGAAGTCTTGGGCTACGTCGGCCGCATCATGAGCTGGGACAACCCGTGGGACCAGAACGGCTTCATGATGCAGATCTGCTGCCTGACGATTGGGCCGGCCTTCATGGCGGCAGGGTGTTATTTGTGCCTGAGGAGGATCGTGAGCGCCTTTGGGCCCGAGAACTCGAGGTTGCCGCCGGCGTATTATACGAGCATCGTGAGTTTCATCCCCCCCCCCCTTTTTTTTGTCTCGTATATGGCCCATGGCGCTGACAAGAGGGACAAATGATGACATGTCCTCCAGTTCATTCCCTGCGACGTCGTGTCCCTTGTTCTCCAGGCTGCCGGCGGCGCCCTGGCTTCCATCGCCGTGCAGGATCACGAGTCCCCCGACCAGGGCTCCCACATCATGGTCGCCGGCCTGGCCTTCCAGGTCGCCACCATGGTCGGCTTCATCGCCGCCTCCCTCGACTTCGCCCTGCGCGTGTGCCGGCGCCGCGAGGCCCTCGGTGCGGCCGCCCTCTCCCAGGACCCTGCGCTGGTCCGCATGCGCGGCTCGCTCCGCTTCAAGCTCTTCCTGGCCGCCCTGTCGCTGGCCTCGTTTCTCATCCTGTGGCGGAGCTGTTTCCGTGTCGCCGAGCTGAGCGAGGGCTGGTCGGGCCCCATCATGGCCAACCAGGCCATGTTCATTGGCTTCGAGGGCGTCCTCGTCCTCGTTGCCGTGCTGGCCTTGAATTTCTTCCATCCTGCTGTTTGTGCCAGGGAGTTGTTTGGGCGCGAGGAGCCCGAGTTTGAGAAGAGCCTGGCTGAAGAGAGTAGGTAACGCCGCCTGCTACCCGCGGCTGATGGTGCTGCGTGAGAAGCATGTCGTGACACGCAGAGGGAGAGGGCTTGCCTTGCATCTTTTCATTTGTTCCCGTCATCTAGAGGATTGTGTCTTCTTAGCGAGGCACGGCGTTTTCGTGATCTGTTTTACAAATGACGTCACGTCACAGGCTGACAAGAAAGAGTCATGATAAATAGAAGCTGGTAGATTAGACTTGGATATTATTTTGGAATATCCCAAGTTTGCTTTTTAAAAGTGGCACTCCATGTCTGAACGTCAACATCATCATCAATTATACACTATGAAGCAACTTCCGACTGTCTTCACGTCTACTGCTGACTGACCCTGACCCCGGAAATTAATCCACGGCACACGAGGCTAACACGCCTCTTATTAGTCCCAATTACGAACCATGCCGCGTCTATGCTCAGGTTTCCCCCAAGCATTCAAAAGTCCGCGCTCCCAAAGTAAAATGCCTTGCCTGACCATCGCCGAGGAGCCAGCCAGCCAGCCAGCCAGCATGTGACCACTAAAACTTACGTGAAATGTGCACAACTATCTGTGGCTTAACCACAATGCAACGAGAATTGGTAACTGAAATCATGGTTCTGACGGGGGTAATCGTCAAGGCTTACGTCCCAGGATAACGCCGCACAACATGCACCTAGCGCGCAATTCGTATGGATTGAAAATGCAGACCCGCCATGAGCGCCATATATAGCAAGAAGATGAATCGGGCCTCGCCTGGTCTTGCGCCCCCATGACCAGGTACTGCTTGAAATGGGAGATGAAAGGGCCGAATGAGCCATTCATTGGATGTGCTTACAAGTGTATAGATTTGGAAATGTGATATATGCATGTCTCGTGCAGATTTGGACCTGTCGCCATCAGAGCGAGACGTGACCCAGGGGGAGGATCTTGGTCCTGTCGCCAAGAAATCGCGCCCTATAGTCAACAATGCCTTGACTAATGGTATTGAAGTCTTTGACTTTTCGGGTGCGGTAATCGGTGAGAAGCTGCTTCAAACCGCTTATATAATTCTCTCGCTGCTCCTCGTCGTAGTGCTCAGCTGCTCCGAGTTGGAGCAGGATCTGATCATCTGTCCAGTGGAGGCTGTCAGTGCCCACCTCGAGCTGTGACGCTGCTTTGCACTTGATATAGATTTCATTAGTCACCTGGGAATGAATTTACTTACCGGGAGCCTGCATAGTTTCAAAATGTTGGTAGTCACATTCGCTGCCTCTAGAACAACGCTGTGCGCCCAGCTCGTCGGGACACAACTCCTTCTTCACATCAATCTTATTGCTGTATGTTAATGAGCGCAACCCACCGGCAACAGTTTTGTTGAAGAAAGGGTGAAATCGATACGCATGAAAATATTGGAGCGGGGTCTCATAAGTGAGGAAGCTCGTCGCAGGAGGCACTCTGGCAAACGCAGGCTCGCTATCGACCGAACTTCTAGGCGGATCTGGGTCGCTGGCTGACTTCAAGCTAATCCTCGATACGACTTGCTCAACTGCTGGAGCAGCATCATTTTCAGCTGGTGAGGGTTTGTCTTGCAGCGTGGGTTCGTCGTTAGCAGCCAATGATGATTGGGTGACTTCCGGAGGCTCATAGTCATCTTCCGAATCTTCTTCTACGTCTTCGTCCGCCGAGTAACCCGTGTCTTCCATGGCAACATCGTCGTCGTTGACTTGCTTAGCAGAGGTTCCATCGTATTGTGATACGTCGGGTTTGCTTGATGTCAATCCGTCACTAGTTGCATTCTCACTGGAATTCGTCGTCGTTGATTTGCCGGTGCTAACGTTGGCCACGGCACCATCCCTTTCACAGTTTCCGATAACCTCGGTGTCGTTCGGAACGAGTGCATCAACAGGTGACGATCCGCCCCGTTTCTCAGTCTGCGGTTTATCCTGAGTGAGCGCCACCTCGAAACCCTCATCTGTCACTACAGGAGACGACTCTTCCACCATGTCCATCTTGTCGGAGATATAAGATGCTTGCGCAACTTCAGCGGTCAGTGCTGCTTCTACCACCGGGAACAAGGCATCGCCTTTGCCGGAGTCGGAAGTCATGATTTCCCCCTTTAGCTGCTCCTCCTCCAATTGGTCTTTCTCCAGCTCCATCTCGATCTTGGCGACTTCGGATTGGAGAGTCTTGAGCTTCTCGAGTTGCTCTCTGCGCCGAGCTTCCAACAATGGCAACCGTTCACTAGCGGCCCGAGAACGTGACCGTCGTTTCAAAATTGGGCTCAGACTAGGTTTTGGCCCTAATGCCAAGTCACCATAGAATGGCTTCACAGACGCAATTGGACGACTGGCCACGTCCGAATTATCATCAAGAGAACTATCGTGGCGCTGAGACAGAGTGGGAGAGCCTTGCCGTGAGGTTTTGGCCTTCTTACGGGCCTCCGCCTCGGCGATCTTTCGCTTCATCTCCTCGATTTGCTTGTTCATGCTTTGCAAATCACCTCCATTGTTCCTGCTGATGTTGCGTAACGGTATTGATATTGACGCAGGGCTTCGTATTTGGCGAGCCGTGGCGGGGTCAGATAAGGAGAAAGGATCGTGTAACGAAGCATCATGATGTATCGGCGTTCTCAGCATGTTTGGAGGAGTCTCAGGACGGGCGGGTGAGTCGATTTCCATTTCTTCGTCTTCATTCCCCTCATCATCGCTGACGTTGATCAAGAAAGGACGAGACTCTGGATTCTGATCAAACGGTGCTGATGAATAGGCATGCTGTGAACTAGCAGTCTGGAGGTCTGCCACAGGTTTTACAACTGCCCCATTGAGTTGCCAGGTTTTTTTGACAGGAAATGGGGATGGCCCCGGTGTTGATTCCGCAGGCCGAACCCCGTGGATTTCTTTGACGGCCTCGGATGTCGACTCATTTTGGCCGGAGTCACTGCTTTCGAGCTGCATAGGCTTTTGCTCTTGCGGCGTTTCACGCGCCTTCTTTAACGCAGCTATCTTCTGCTGAATCAGCTTCGACTTTTCTACCTGAGACATCGATGACTTGGCGCTCTTAGTCGCCTGCGTCTGTGTCTGATTCACCGCTGATAGCACGGGATTTTGGGATGCCACAACTGTCGAGACGCTTTGCTTTGATCCTTTTGCAGCAAGAAGACGCGCAATACGGTCCTTTCGTTCCTCGGATCTATCTACTGCGGTGGATGTTGACTCCTTGGATTTCTTATCTTCGGCTTCTTTAGCTTGAATTTTCGTCTTTTCCGCCTCCGCCACAGAGCTCTTCGTATTGTCTACTTGAGTTGTCCGAGTACTCTCATCAATACTGAGACCCAAGTCCTGGAATAGCGATTTGAGGATGGCCTCGTCAAGGCCTTCGGCGAGATAATTGTGAAATCGAATATCCAACGGCCACAGACGAAGAATGGCATCCTTGGCTTTCTTTCTTGAATCTTGCAAATGAGAATGACTTGACTGGTCTGGGTCAGTCAGACTTATGGATGATTGTTGGAACGCGCGATGCTCTTTATGTTGGGTCTGTTTAGGTGATTGCTGGTTCCTGGCATCGAGTGTCGAAATGTGTGCGCCCGTTTGAGAGACAGGCAAATCCTTCCCAGACGGCAAAAGTTCCTGAGGCGACAAGTATGGAGAATACGATCCATCACGTTCGCTGTTCAGTTGCTGTGCTACCGTTGCCGCGTTTAGCAATTTTTCCGAATTTGGCTGTTGTCCTTGTCCCACAGATACAGCTTGCTGATGAGACTCGATGGGTTCATACACAACCTCGACCTCTCCATCTTCGCATACCTGACCATCTTCAGAGACAATATCGCGTGCCCGGTTCAGGCCAGGGATCTTAACAGAGGCATGGCGGGTTTGCAACACCGGCCCTGTTTGAGAACCGAAAGTCGAGTTTTGTGGCTGCGGTCGCCAGCTTGGAGCATTGTCGTTGAGACCGGAGCCATAGGAACTCGCCGGATTATTTGATGCCCCTAAACCCAAACCGGGTATCATACTGTGGCCATAGTTGGGAGCAACATTTTTTTGCTCGCCTAATGAGCCCTGGGAATAGCCGTTCGAATGGTAGATTGCAGTCTTGTTTGGGGACTGCGCAGTGTTGGCAAAATCTTGGCGTAGCCCGTGGCCATCTGGCAACGCAAACCCGTGTCCTGGCTGGTTCATCTTTTGGTCGAGTTATGCCAGAGTATGGCATTTGGGCTTTGGAGCTCGAGTTTGAACAGTGATATTAGTCTTGAGGAACGAACTCGGCCCCTACTTGCGGATAATTTAGGATATCCCAGGCTCAACACAACTTGGTGGCGTCTGGCAGGTGGAATGACGGCTTTGATCGAAATGTACCAGATATTCTCAGCAAAGGACTTTGAAAAAGGGAAAGTCGACTCTCTAGAACGTCGAAAAAAGATTGCCAAAAAGAAGAAGAGAAAAGCACGTGCGGTCTGGCACCTTTTGAATGCAATGGCAGGTCGGTGGCGAATCCAGAAATCCGGACCTTTGCGCGACCGTGATGAGCATAAGCCAAAAAAATGATGGGATGGACGATTTCGGGCTCAGCTTTGAGCTTTTGCCTTTGGGTCACAGCTGAGCAGAGACGACGCTAGTCCAAGCCTGGCCTAGAGGACAGAAGGGGGTGGTGAGTCTCCACTATAGTCACGTGGTGTGCCTCTGTTTACTTCAGAGGGGCCTCTCCCCAGCAACGGATTTCGGCCGCGATCAATACCACCTGATAATACGCGCTCTCACGTCAAACAATGGGCTTCTTGATGTCATTTCCATTCAGCAATCTGTAGCTGCTCAAGGAGCGCTGGTGTTTCCGACTTCTCTTCTGTTCGCTCTCGATCAATGTGTTGCACGTTGTAACTTGTATACTATCCCTTCCTACGACTCTATCCGACTTTTGTTTACATACATGACGACCTTGGGTCACGAATGTACGAACTGTCACTGTAACGCATCAACAAAGCCGCGCTTGATGCTCGCAACTCATCATGGCCCTGAATCCTAATGGCTCGGCACAGCGCCGTGGTAATCCCTTTGTTCGAGCAGAATCTTCCTCACCCTCGCCAGCTCCTTATAATTCTAGCAGACCAAAGTCTTCTCTCTTCTCTTCACCCACACCCGCTGGTGCTTCGACACCAGCTTCACATGGCCGCTCGCAATCCAACAGCTCACTTGGAGCCGTACTTAATGCGCCAGGGAGTGCCGTGCGACATCATAGAACCAATTCTAGAAATGGAACGCCAACCTCCAGCACGTTCGCACCCTCATTCATCAAGTCGGATGAGATGAGACGCGAGAACAATATTGTAAATGGCATTGAAGGAGAAAATGATTTTTCTGGCAAGAGATATGTGTGGCTTAAGGATCCGCAACGTGCCTTTGTCAGAGGTTGGGTCGTCGAAGAGCTGGAGAGCCATCGCATCTTGGTCCAGACGGACGATGGGACAGTTAGTAGCACAGACTCAGATTTCACAGTTTTTTTTTTTGGCTAACAAGATCAATAGCAACGAGAGCTTGATGCTGAAAGCGTTGACAAAGTGAACCCCGCAAAATTCGACAAAGCAAACGACATGGCCGAATTGACCCATTTGAACGAGGCTTCGGTTGTCCACAACCTTCAGACGAGATACCAGTCAGATCTGATCTACACATACTCCGGGCTTTTCCTAGTCACGGTCAATCCTTATTGCCCTTTACCGATCTACACCCACGAGTACATAAACATGTATAAAGGACGGAGTCGGGAAGACACAAAACCTCACATCTTTGCTATGGCTGATGAAGCATTTCGAAATTTGGTTGAAGAAGGCAGAAATCAGAGTATCTTGGTTACTGGCGAATCCGGTGCCGGTAAAACGGAAAATACGAAGAAAGTCATCCAATACCTTGCAGCTGTTGCACCGTCTGAGGTAGCCACGAGAAACCGATCTCAACATACCAATCTCTCGCAGCAGATTCTTCGAGCAAATCCCATCCTAGAAGCTTTCGGAAATGCCCAGACAGTCCGGAATCATAATTCCTCCCGATTTGGAAAGTTCATTCGCATCGAGTTCAATCGAAAGGGTGCCATTGCCGGTGCCTTCATCGACTGGTATCTCCTTGAAAAGTCACGAGTCGTACGCATCAACCCACACGAGCGCAATTACCATATTTTCTACCAGCTTTTGAAAGGGGGCAGTGCACAAACCAAAGAGGAATTGCTTTTGAATGGTCTGGACACTCAGCACTTCGCCTACACAAGAAACGGCCACGACAGTATTGCGGGTGTCTCCGACAAGGAAGAATGGGACTCACTGATGGAAGCTTTTGGCGTCATGGGGTTCTCTGACGGAGAGCAGCTTTCGATTCTTCGCACTATTGCAGCAGTACTCCATTTGGGCAACATGGAGGTTGTCAAGGAAAGTCGGGCCGCCGACCAGGCTCGCCTGACCCCTGAATCCAAGCAACAGGCAGCGACTGTATGCAAACTCCTTGGTGTACCCGTAGAGCCTTTCATTCAGAGCCTTCTTCATCCCAAGGTCAAAGCCGGAAGGGAATGGGTTGAAAAGGTCCAAACCCCAGAACAGGTTCGTCTTAGCCTCGATGCTCTGTCAAAGGGTATCTACGAACGCGGCTTCGGAGATCTTGTTTCACGAATCAACCGACAGCTTGATAGGACCGGTATGGGACTTGACGACTCGCACTTCATCGGGGTCCTGGATATTGCTGGATTCGAAATCTTCGAAGAGAATAGCTTTGAACAGCTTTGTATCAATTACACCAACGAGAAGCTTCAGCAGTTTTTCAATCATCACATGTTCGTTCTGGAGCAAGAAGAATACGCTCGAGAGCAGATAGAATGGCAATTCATAGATTTTGGCCGAGATTTGCAGCCGACTATCGATCTTATCGAATTGCCCAACCCGATTGGTATCTTCTCCTGTCTTGACGAAGATTGCGTTATGCCAAAAGCTACGGACAAGTCCTTCACCGAGAAGCTGCATTCTCTATGGGATAAGAAGTCAGGCAAATATCGACCCTCTCGCCTGGGTCAAGGGTTTCTTCTGACACATTATGCCGCTGAAGTAGAATACTCTACAGAAGGCTGGCTTGAGAAGAACAAGGACCCTCTAAACGATAATATCACACGACTTCTTGCTTCCTCCTCTGATGGTCATGTCAGTGAGCTATTCGCTGACTGTGCTGACACAGACGAGGAATACGGAGGTGGTCGAAGTCGAGTGAAGAAGGGGCTTTTCCGCACAGTTGCTCAGAGACACAAGGAACAACTGCACAGTCTCATGAATCAGCTGCATTCGACACACCCCCACTTTGTCCGATGCATTCTGCCAAACCACAAGAAACGACCGAAGCAATTCAACAACCTCCTTGTACTTGATCAGTTGCGTTGCAACGGTGTCTTGGAAGGTATACGAATCGCGCGGACAGGCTTCCCAAACAGGCTCCCTTTTACCGAGTTTCGCCAGCGGTATGAAGTGCTTTGCTCAAATATGCCTACCGGATATCTCGAGGGTCAAGCCGTTGCAACCATCATGTTGAACAAAATTGGCCTTGACAAAACACTGTATCGCGTTGGAATCACAAAGGTCTTCTTCCGCGCAGGCGTTCTGGCAGAGCTTGAGGAGCAACGGGACGCTTTGATCACAGAAATAATGGCACGATTCCAATCGGTAGCCAGAGGCTTCACCCAAAGACGAGCAGCGTACAAAAGGCTTTTCCGGACCGAAGCTACTAGGATCATTCAGAGAAATTTCAACGTTTACCTGGACCTTGCTGAAAACCCTTGGTGGCAACTTATTGTGAAGATGAAACCCCTGCTTGGAGCTACCCGCACTGCCACTGAAGTCAAGAAAAGAGACGTCATGATCAAGCAACTGAACGAAAAGATGCGACTTGATGCCGCACAGCGTGACAAGTTAGAAGACGATCGCCGCAATACTCATGCTGAGATGCTGCGCATTCAGCAGACTCTGGAGAGCGAGCGAGCCCTCGCGTTAGATAAAGAAGAAATATTCAAACGCCTTCAAAATCGCGAGTCTGAGCTTGAAGAGAAGCTTGCTGGTGCTATTGACGACCAGGAGAGGCTCGAAGATCAGCTCGATGACCTCATGGAGGCAAAACGCCGAGCCGAAGATGATGTCGAGAAGTTTAGACTCCAGCTTGAACAGGCGGCGTCACTGATTGGCAAATTGGAGGAAGAAAAGAGCAAGCTATCCGAAAAATCATTAGAGCTTGAGGACGCCATGAAGGAGATTCAACAAAAGCAATCTGAGCGAAGTGAGCAAGAAGCTGCCCTTGCTGACCAAATCAAGGTGCTTCAGAGCCAGTTGAGTCTAAAAGATCGAAAGGCACAGGATTTGGAGGGCAAGCTGCTTCAAATCGACCAAGACACCCAGGTCAAACTCCACAACGCCCAAAAGGAAGTAGACGCGGCCAAGATGCTAGAGTCTCGACTTAGCAAAGAGAACAGGGATGTCAAGCAGCAACTATCGCAGCTTTCCAAGACCTCGACCGACTACGAAGATCTGGTGAGAAGCAAAGAAAGTGAACTCGCCCTGCTTCGAAGCGACAAACGAAAATTCGAAACGGAGCGCCGCACTTTGGAAGACCAGAAGAAGACTTTGTCGGAAGAAAAAAACAAAGTCACAAGCAAGTTTCGCGACGTTCAGGCAGAGTTAGATGCCATGAGATCCAAGCAATCCCAACTCGAACGCGAAGCTGAAGAAGCCAAGTCGCTACTTGCTGCTCGACTTTCGGAAGATGCCCAAGCAGATGAGAACCGATCGCTTCTTGAGGCCCAAATTAAGGATCTGAAGGAGGAGCTGTACAATGCCCAAATGGATTTGAGTAGAGAACGTCAGTCTCGAGATGACGTTATGCTGCTGGGCGAACACAAGTACCAATCTCTCAAGGAAGAGTATGATATCTTGAATGAGTCCAAGATAGTCATTGAGAAAGAACTCTACGTCCAACAGGATACTCTGAGAAGGACGATGGAGGCTCGGACTGCTGTTGAGAAAGAGCGAGACGAGGCCCGGGATGAGATTCGACGACTCCGAGTGGAGAAGCAACAAGCTGAAGAAGCCCGCCTACAAGCTGAAATTTCCGGAGAGCGTCAAGCCTCAAAGATGGCCAGAGAAAGAGAGAACAGTCTACGAAAAGATTTGGATGCCGCTCACGATCGACTCCGATGGTTCGAAGACGAGTGCGCCAAACTCAACAACCAAATCGAAAACCTAAACAAATTGATTGCGTCATCTGGTGAATTTGGCTTGAAGAATGACCAAGCCAAAGAGAGGATGGAGCGAGAGCTCACCACGGTGAAGAGCCGATTAGCAGCTTCGGAGAATGACAACAAGTCACTTCTGAACAAGCTACAGCAAAAGGGACTCGAGATTGCGAGGTCGACTACTCGGGCCAATGAAGCCTCCCGTGGACAGCTTATCGGCTTACAAAAGGAAAAATCCAGATTGGAAGAGCAGAACGCCAACTTAAATAAGCAGCTTGGTGAGGCTCAGCTTGCCATCGCGTCTCTGGAGAAGAAGACGGAAAAGCTGCAACTCAACCTCGAGGATCTCAATCATGAAGTAGCCAGAGAGGTTCAATCGAGCAGAAACGCAGAAAAGGCGTCTTCAAATTTCACCGTCAAGCTTGCCGAAGCCAATAGGACGATTGAATCCGAGAAGCAGTTGCGCACCCAATCGCAAGCAACTGTCCGTACTTTGCAAGCTACTTTAGATGCCAGAGACCAGGAACTTCAGGACTTGCGGTCGCAGATGCTCAACGCCCTGAGAACTGTCAATCCAGAAATCCGTATACCTCCGCCATCGGAGGACAGCAATCAAAGGGCACTTCTCAAAAATTTCGATTTGGTGCGTAAGATGGAAGAGTTGCAGCAAAATCTTCGCGTCCAGTCAGCTGCCAGAGCCAACGCGGAAAGTCAGATTGCAGAACTTCGCGCTGGGCGACATGAGAGCCCCAGTCGGCCAAAACTAGAGGAGATCCATCTGAACGAAGCCCCTTTCAATGGCTCACCGACTCAGCGACGAGCTGTTAAGATCAACACGCGTCGCTTCTCTAACACATCGACACCAAAGAAGGGTAGTCACGAAATCATCGAATTGCATGACACTGGCAAGTCAGACAAAACGGTAGATACATTTGTTGTTAACAACCGTATGGACTTGAAGGCTGAAGTTGAGGAGCTTCAGAATCAACTTCAAATTTCTCAGATGCAGAACCGTCATCTCCAAAGTCAGCTTGACCGTGGCACTCCCGTGCCAGAAACATTTGGCGACCAGATTCCCTCTGCGAGTCGCATGCAAAAGCTGGAAAAGGTCAACAGCAGGCTACACGATATGCTCGACGACTCAAGTAAGAAGGTGTCTGCCCTGGAGAAGAATATCCGCACTGGGGAGCTTTCCTTAAGGGATATTCAAGCAAGATCTCATGAGGAGATCTTAGACGTTTTCAATAGCCAAGAGGAGTCACGGCGCGCTTTGTTGCATAGCCATAAGGATGCTGTCGCCGAGCTGACTGATGTCAAGTCTCATTTCGACAAGATGCGTCATGACAGAGCCAAGTTGGAAGTCGAGCTCCGCGATTCCAAGTCGGACCTTCAGGAAATGACGATGGCTCGAGAACAAGAGGCTCAAAGTCGTAGCCAGCTACTTCAAGAATACACCGAGCTTCAAATTCGACTCGATGCAGAGACGTCAAAACTCGTTGACGTAACGGCCAGTCTTGAGACTTATAAGAGCCGAGCGGACGAGTACTTCGGCAAGCTTGAGCAAGCTGAGATTGCCGTACTTAAGGCTAGCCGAGCCGAGCAGTTTGCCAAATCTCAGGCAAAGGAATCAGAAAGCACGTATAGCGAGGTCATGGCGGAGCGTCAAAAAACGGATGCTGTGATAGAGGACTTGCAGCGCCAGAATCAACGCCTGGAAGAGCGCATTGAAGATATTTCTACAGATCTTGAATCTGTTACACAAGTCAAGAAACGCCTGCAGCATGAGCTCGAGGATTACCGCAGCCAGCGTGCCATGGACATTGAGGACAAGGAAACAAGTATGGAGCAGACGCGAAAGAAGTATCAGGCAGAGTTCACGACCCTTACCAAAGAACTCGATCTGGCTCGAGAAGAGAAACTCTATAAGCAAGCTGAGATTGCGCGACTTCGTGAAGAGCTTGACGAACTCCGCTCCAAATGGGATGATGAAGTTCTGAATAGCTCGACTTGGTCCAAGGAAAAGTCGCGCCTAGAGTCCACTCTTGCTGACGTTGCTTCCTCGCGGGACGAAGCTGTGAATGCACACAATGAAGCGCAAGGCAAGGTTGTGTCGCTTTTGTCTCAAGTGCGAACATTGCGATCATCTGTTGACGAGATCACATCCGAGCGCGATCTACTTCTGAGAGAGAAGCGCAGTATTGAAGCGCGCCTCGAAGAGGCAAAGAATGGCTTGGAAGAGCTGGTCAAGGGCGAGAGTCCATCTCTTCGAGATGCTGCGACCATTGACAAGGAAGTCTTGGACCTCAAGTCCAATCTCGCCCACCAGGAAGATGTCGCTGTCGCCGCAGTTGAAAAGATGAGACGGGCTGAAGCTTTGGTTTCTGAAATTCAAAAGGAAATCGCGGCGGAGCGCGAGGCGAGCACAGAGCTTCAAAAGAAGAAAGCCAATCTCGAGAAGAGCCTTAATGAATCCCAGCTCAAGCTGATAGATTTCGAGACCAAGGGCTTCTCTAGTGCAAGCCAGGACATCAAGTTCCTGCACAAACGTATTCAAGATGTGAGTTCATTACCACGCCATGTCACTGGACGAAGAATACTGACCGACCCCCCACACTAGCTTGAATCCCAGCTTGAAGATCACGAAACAGAGCGATCAAAATCACAAAGATCGAACAGGAGCATAGATCGTGCCGTGAAAGATCTTCAGTCACAGATTGAACGCAAAGAGAAGCAAAATACGCAACTATCTGAGGATGTGAACCGGATGCGTGACAAGGTTGATAAGCTCTTAAAAACAATTGACGACCTTCAAGCTTCAGAATCAACCACTCAATTATCAGCGAGGCGTGCAGAACGAGAGCTCCGGGAAGAGAAGGAGAAGGCACTCCGTTTGGAGAAAGAGCTTGAGGGCTGGAAGGGACTTCGATCTGAGAAAAGCTCAGTAGTCGGCAGTCTACGCAAACGGCTCGAAAGCCCAGATATTAACAGAACAAGCAGTATCAATAGGGCACCAAGCTTGACCAAGGGATTTATTTGAAGTTGAACGAAGGGAACTGGCATATTTTGTGTTGGCGTTTGTGAAGCTTGCTTCTGGTGTTTCATGGTGCTGGTAAAGTTTTGGCAGTACAGGAACAGGGTCGGTCGGGGATTTGGTATAATGACCTGAATAAGGCGGGCTCTTCATGTTTACGTAGCATTGGGGCATATGAATGAAGGGGAAATGATTCAATGAGATTACATGTACAACTTAACGCCATTGTAGAAAAAGATTGGGCGTGGCCACGCCACAGATAAGTTGATCCTATCCATCCCCCTCTATTAATGCCTACCCAGATGGGCAAAGTGGTTCAACATGTCACGTGAGCACGTGTCACTCACCTCCGGTGCATCGCGTCTCGCAGAGAAGGACCGCATTTTGTGAGCCAAACTTCCCATACACCAGTGACAATAGCTTCAAATGCGCCCGAAACACAATGCTAATTAAGAAATGGCACAAAACTCCCGTGGGAACTCGGCTACGCTAGCTCGACACGGTGGTGCGGGCACTGCGGGAGATGGACCGCCGCCATCGACTCTGGCTGCGCAGCTCGTTGAGAACATATCTACTTCTGCAAAATCCTCGCGATCAGACGAGAGCCATGAACTAAAAGGTCTCTTTGCGGCAATACAAAGAGTTAAGGATCATCCAGAGTTGCTCGTTTCCCAAGCTGATCGAGTTGAGCACAATCATATGCTGATATATGTGTATTGCCGCGTGGCTTTGGATGGCATTAAGTTGGACGATCCATTCGTGAACAGAGCGCATGTACACGCCGAAGCTGTGAAGGCGATCAATTTCCTAAGATTCACAATCAAAGAAACACCCTCTGTACTCATTTACATGGCTGGTTCCAAAGCACTGTTGTATAGAGGCGAGGAGCCACTTTGGGTATGGCTGCTTCCATACCTGCTCCGGTTTCTCGGACATGACCTATTTCGAGAACTCGAAGGCTCTCTAGAGGGATTTCTACAGTACCTTCTTCTAATTATATCACGGGTGGGCGAGCTCTGGTCGCTCGGCCCCTGTTTTGTTTTGTATCTGCGAACTTGCGTTGCCGGTAAGAAATCAGACTGCTGCACACCATGCGAGAAGGTGTTGATGCTAAATCGGTTCAGGCGCCATCGATGAATTACACAATCCAGCGCTCGACCCATCCGAACCGAAGTCCTTTGTGCCAATTCGTCTTCCGTCTCAATTTGCGCTCGGTCAGATTTTGGGTGGGCATGTCCAGAATGCCGCGCGACTATCATATGAGATTCCTTCTTCGTCCCAGGCAATCCGACAAATAGGAAGCCTGACGAAGGTGATTGCATATCCAATAATGTCTCACGATTCTACATTCTCCAGTATGGCCGTATTGTCACAGACGACGACTTGGTTGTTGGATGCGTGGCTAGATATACGAAACACACAGAAACGCTGGCATTCAACCAACCCAAGCTCACCTATTCCTATAATCGAAATGGTACTGGAAATTTCACGTGGTATTGAGAAGGATAACGATCTTTCATCAAAGTTCAAAAACAAGTCACATGCTCTTTTGATCCTGCTGTGCACTGAGATGGTCTTTTCCCCCGAGGATCTGGTGCAAGATAGCGACGCAAGTAAGGAGGCAAGACGAGTGTATTGTCAGGCACTGATTGAAATATCTGGTGCTGCGTTAGGATCCTACTCTATCGCACGAATGTCAGCTTCGAAACTTCTACAGGAGATTTCGCTGCTCTCATCACAACACCCAACAATCGCAGATGGAACAGATGTTTGGGTATGTAAAGTCGGACCTCTCTAGGTAATTAATGCCTATGCTCACCTTCTCCAGCGATGTACAAATCTTTTACGACAAACAGTCTACGCATCATCCGAAATCACTTTTGACGAAGAGACCCGTCCGTCACGCTTTGAAGATGAAGAAGTTCGGAAGTCAGCTGAGCGTCTCCAATTGAGTTTTCACCAACAAAGTCCTTCTGGCGGCGTTCAAAAGAAACAAAGAGTAACGGGATCGAGTTCAGATTCACTGGTCCGTCTTGTCAGGGCTCTCTATGAAGCACTGGATATGAGCTGGAACGAGGACACTGATGCAGCGATCCCTGAAGAAATGGTTCTGTGAGCAACGCCTTCACACTTTTTCTTCCGCACTCTTCTAACTAGCCGCAGGGAGAAGTTCGCCAACTGCGCCAGCAGCAGTCAGTGTCTTGCGCTGGATTTACTGGCCAGAATATCTTGCATCAGCGACGGTTCGGGAGCGGTGTCAACAGGAACTTCCGGGGAAGGCTTGTGCTCTATCTGTGAGTTTGCTCGCGAACCCAGGCCTAACAACCCACAATGCCAGTCGAACAAGTTAATTAGTCGGTCCATTTTTTCGAAGCTTGTCCAAGCGTCTTCTTTTGTGGAATCAAGACAAACGAGGGTTGCTGCCATGATAGCTCTAAAAAGGCTCATAGCTCATTGTGAAGATCCCATGTTTTTAAATTTGGAGACATCTGCTCCAGGACAATGGTGTCTGCAAGCGTTGAATAGTTCTGTCAGAGAATTGCGCATAGCTGCTGGACGAACGCTTGGCGAATTTGTACGGTCAAAACCATTCGACGCAGCAAATCATGAGCTGCATGAGCTAATTGCTCGAAATCGACAAAATACTATTGCTCTGCTTAAATCGTCATCTGGGCAAGACGCCGAAAATCCACACTTGGTAGAAACGAGAATCATGGCATGGGGCCAAATTGGTCGCGTGGCCTGCGAAGAAGAGCTCAACTTAGTGCTCATTCAACTTGTTGAATACTTGGGACACAGCAACAATGTTGTTTCGGCTTTTGCATTCAATGAAGTCCTCAATCTGGCGGAGGCTCGCAATACAACCCCAAGACGGCTATTCGAACCATTCTGGAAAAGTCTTGCTTACATGACCACCAAGGACATGATTCAGCGACCTCAGCGGAGCCGTGTAATCGCAGAAATACTACGAATATCGGTCAATGAGCTCCTGTTGCTGATACAGACGCATGCATTGCCCTGGCTTGTCCTCGACAGGCGTCAGGACGTCATTCAGAGGATCGCCGAAGCTCGTCAAGACAATGATCTATCCAAAGTTATCATGGATGCCCCAAACCTAGCATCAACGCTGGCGTTACTATTAGTTCAAGACCCCGACAACATTGAAGAGTTCACGAAATCTCGGTTAGACCAAGTATCTCCCGGTTTCCTCACCGTCTCACTATTGGAAATGTTTCGAATGGAGCCCGTCGTCATTGCGTTGGAGCTTCTCAAGGCGGCAGTGAATGCAGACGAAACGAAAAAATCATTGGTAAGTTTTTGACAACCTTGTTCCGCACCAACACCGTCTTCCTGTTACTGAGAGGTCAAGGTTCGTCGTGCCCTCCACTTTATGGCAACCACAATTCTCAGCGCGAATAAAGAAATGAAGGGCAGAAAGGGAAACCCCATTGGTCGCTTCCTACAACCTCACATTTTGGGTCTCATGCCTCGACTTACAGATGTCATCAACGACTCAGTGTCTCTCCAAACCCCAGTCATGGAGCAACGCATCAGCATTGGTGCTCTAGAAGAGATGATTAAAGTGTGTATGCACCATGCCAGAATAGCAAGGCCACAGGTTCGTCTCGACGTAAACCTACAACCGTTTCTCGACTAAGAGGTCAAGCAGATTTCGGCGTGTTTGCTGGCTGCAATAGCTCAAGAACCACTACGCGACGCAAGCTTGTGCTGCTGGGCTGCCATGCTTGCCCATTTTGAAGAAGAGGATATTGAGGCGCTGCTCGAAACCACTTTTTTCATCATCAGCCGATATTGGCAGGCTTTCAGTCCCGCCAGCGCCGATGTTGCCAAAAAAATGCTTCTATCGCTGCTAAGCAAACATGGAGCTACGGTGGAGATACACATAAGCAAATTACCATCGCTTGCGGGCTGCAAAAACCTTCAAGAAGTAGAGAGGAAGCTTGCTGCAATGCGTCCACCTTTGGCCATGGAAGAGGCACTTGAGATTTTTGCAGAAAGAGTGGCTCATGACAACTCGGGTGTGGTTCATCAGGCTCTGACCGAGCTTGTGCCATATCTGAGGGATAACCAGAGCGCTTTGTACACCTCGGCCGTGAGCCAACGGCCTGACAGTGCTATAACTACGATGTTGCGGTCATTACTTGACTGTGCCTGCAGGTATAGTGGGTTGCAAATGGACATTGCTCGCCTTTGCGTCCAAAGCATGGGACTGATTGGGTGCTTGGACTCGAATCAGATCGAATCAGTCAGGGAACAACGTTCTATCGTGGTTTTGAACAATTTCGAAGATTTTGAGGAGATGACAGATTTTGGTTTGTTCCTCTTGCAGGAAGTATTGGTGCCTTCGTTCTTGTCCGCGACAGATACAAAACTTCAAGGGTTTCTCTCTTACGCTATGCAGACACTTCTAGACAGGTGCGAAATTGGAGCAGCCTGTGCTATAAAGAACAGCGGAATGCATGGTGGAAGCGAAATTTACAGGAAGTGGATTGCGATCCCTGAAAATGTGCGCGGAGTGCTACAACCATTTCTTAGTTCTCGTTACATGGTTGCCCCCATGCAGCCTGTCAATGTGGAATATCCCATATTCCGCCCGGGCAAGCCATACGGAAACTGGCTGCGGTCGTTGGTGCTGGACATGCTGGAGAATGGACAGAACCCCTATGGCTCGATGCTATTCGAGCCTTTAAAGCGTGTTATCCGAGTCAAAGACCTGTCAATGGCTGAATTTCTTCTTCCATATCTGGTGTTGCACATCTTGCTTGGTTCCGGCAGCAGCGAAGAAGACAAGGATAGAATGATTAACGAGCTGCTGCGAGTATTGGAATATAGCCCTGACGGCGATACCTCGCACGTGGAACGGGAGGAGATGAAGCGCTTCTGTCATGCCGTATTTGGCTGTGTCGACTACGCCATGAGATGGTTACAAGCGAAACGAGCTGCCGGGCGATTGTCTCCAGAAGGCAAAGAGAGTGTAGCACGAGTGCAAGGCCTGTTGGACCGCATACCGGCGGTGCTGATTTCGCAACGCGCAACCGACTGCAATGAGTATGCCCGAGCTCTGTTTCACTTGGAGCATCATGCCCAGAAAATGGAGCAGCAAAAACGAGAGCCAGGTGAAAGAAATCGCCTACTGGAAAGACTGCAGGATATTTACGCCAACATTGATGAGCCGGATGGGTTGGAGGGTATAACGTCACAGCTGCAAGCCCTGGACATCAACCAACAGATTTTGAGTCACAAAAAGGCTGGAAGGTGGTCTGCCGCTCAGACTTGGTACGAAATGCAGCTGGCGGAGAACCCCGGGAGTACCGAGGTTCAGGTTGATTTGCTCAATTGTCTCAAACAAGCAGGGCAGCATGATATGCTTTTCAATCACGTCGGAGGCATGCAGTCTGACCCTTCTGCTGACAGCAAGGTGATGCCCTTTGCCGTTGAAGCCGCGTGGACCACAGGTCGATGGGACAGTCTTGCCAAATTCATCGCTCGGTACCCGGGGGATATACTCCAAGACTTCAACATGTCCCTTGCTACTTTGCTCGACTCTTTACATCAAAAGAATTCTGTCGATTCTTTCCAAAAAACGGTGCAAGGCATGCAAGACAAGATAGCTTCTTCCATGACGGCATCTGCCACAGCATCGTTCAACGCAGCGCACGATCTTTTATTGAAATGCCATGTCCTCACGGATCTGGAAGCCATCGTGGCCCCCGAGGGCGAGAATGATGGACAGAAAACTCTAGCCTTGTTGGACGGACGGCTAGAGATTATAGGTGGACGTTTCGGTGACAAACAGTACCTGCTCGGCGTCAGGCGTGCTGCCATGGAGCTGTCAAGGTAAGCGTTTCCCCCAAGCGCCTGAACGCTCGATGTCGTATCGCCAACTAACTTGAAACCGTCTGCAGACCCAAGTTCACCGATATGGACATCTCTAGGCTCTGGTTATCGAGTGCTAGACTGGCTCGCAAAACAAGCTCGCTTCATCAATCATTCAATGCAGTTTTGCACGCGTCGCGTCTAGGCGACGACTCGGCCACAATTGAGAACGCGAAACTGCTCTGGAGAGATAGTCATCATCGAAAGGCCATCCAGATGCTGCAAGGAGCCATCGAGCGGAACAAGTTCATGACCCAAACGGGGCCGTCTATGAGTACAGGGACGACCAAGTTGAACAATCAACAAAAGTTGCTGACAGCCAGAGCACAGCTTTTGCTCGCCAAATGGCTGGACGCCGCGGGACAATCTCATGCCGTCGCACTGCGAGAAAAATATCAGCAACCGCCCAAGACGTATTCAACCTGGGAGAAGGGGCATTATTTTCTTGGGCGTCATTACAAGAAGATTCTAGAGTCCGAGAAGCCCCTCAAGGCCGATGATCAAAGCGATAATTTTGTCACTGGAGAAATTGCCAGACTAGTCATTGAAAACTATATGCGATCTCTCAACTCTGGAACCAAGTACCTGTACCAGACTCTACCGAGAATCTTGACTCTGTGGCTAGACTTGGGTGCCCAAGTGGACAAGCCGCCCGAGGGCAAAGCTTCGCTTTCTCGAGAGCTGCTGAAACGACGGGTTGAGCAACTAAATATGCTGCACGAATTCTTGAAAAAGTACATTGCCCGATTGCCCGCGTACATATTCTACACAGCACTCCCTCAAATTGTGGCTAGAATTGCGCATCCGAATGCGGCTGTTTTCGACTGCCTGATCAAGATAATTACCAAAGTAGTCGAGTACCACCCGCGACAAGCTTTGTGGAGTCTGATCGGAATTATGACGACGAAACAGGTGTCTGAGCGGAAAGCTCGAGGAACACAAATACTACAAGCTCTTCGAGTTATTCCAGGTAAAGTGGATGGCACATCGCATGACTTGAAATACCTCATCAGGGCTGGTGAGAAGCTGGCGGAGCAGCTTCTACTGGCCTGCCAAAATGGCGACTTTCATGGCAACAAAACAGTACATGCCAGCCTCTCACGCGACCTCCGCTTCCAGCACAAGTGCGCACCATGTCCCCTGGTGGTGCCGGTAGAAAGCTCGCTGACTGCGACGTTGCCGGCCGTTTCAGAGCATGTGAGGAAGCACGGGGCATTTTCTCGCGATGTAGTCACAATAGACTGCTTCTTGGATGATGTTCTCGTACTGAGTTCGCTGGCGAAACCAAGGCGCCTCACTGCCCGAGGATCTGATGGCAAAAGCTACATGTTGCTTATCAAGCCAAAGGATGATCTTCGAACAGACCAGCGTCTGATGGAATTCAATGGCATCATCAATCGATCCCTGAAAAGAGATGCGGAATCAAGCAGACGGCAGCTATACATACGAACATATGCGGTTGTTCCCCTGAACGAAGAGTGCGGCATTATTGAATGGATACCGGGCATCAAGACGATGAGAGACATACTGCTAAGCTTGTATGCCTCGCAAAAGATCCTCCCCGACTACAATACGTTGAGACAGTTGATGGAGGATGCCTCTGCGTCTGAAAGCAAGATCCAGATCTTTACAGAGGACGTGCTCGGCCGATTCCCACCCTTGCTCCCGCTGTGGTTTATCCAGCAATTCCCCAACCCGTCGGCGTGGTTTGCGGCCCGGCTAAAATACACGCGGTCTTGCGCCGTCATGTCCATGGTCGGAACAATTCTTGGTCTAGGCGACCGCCATGGCGAAAACGTCAACCTGGAAGAAGGCAACGGCGGCATCTTTCATGTCGACTTCAACTGCTTGTTTGACAAGGGCTTGACCTTTGCCAAACCTGAACGCGTACCGTTCCGGCTCACGCACAACATGGTGGCGGCAATGGGAATCTACGGCTACGAGGGTCCATTCAGGAAATCTTCCGAGCTCACGCTGAGCATCCTGCGGCAGCAAGAGGAAACGCTGATGACTATCCTGGAGTCTTTTATTTACGACCCGACACTGGATCTGCAAAAAGAAAAGAGAAGCTCGAGGCGAGGAGATGCAGGCGTGAGACTGCAGCCGCAGAGCGTGGTTGACAGTATTAAAAGAAAGGTCCGGGGCTTGTTACCGAATGAGAGCATTCCTCTGAGCGTGGAGGGTCAGGTGGAGGAGTTGATCAAACAAGCCGTGGATCCGCGAAATTTGACGGCAATGTACATTGGATGGTGCCCGTTTTTGTAAGCTACTTACTTGTCGAGGGTCAAGTGCAAAGGTACATGGAAAAGGAAGTGTGTGTCCCTAGCCTGATAGATGTCTCTGGTGGGGGAAAAAAAGAAGGAGAGGGTTTTGGGAGGACAACGTAAAGGGGAAAATGAAGTTGAGCGTTTTGCGAGTCAGAATTTCTTGGGTCCGAGAGGGCGTAACGTAACGTATAACCCCACGTAATAACCCGACCACGACCAACCCGACCAACCCAACCACGGCCAACGCCAACCCAACAGCAACAGCCCAACACTTTTTGTGCAACGGCTCTGCAACAATCCCTGCGAATCCAGCGCGACAGCGGCTCAGACCACTGGAGGCACGGTTACTGGAGGCACGGTTACTGGAGGCCCCGGCCCGCCCGACCGGACAGGGCTGACCAGACGCGACAACAGTGACTTGGCCGGATTCAAGTTCTCCCATTCCAAGTTCCGACGTTTGCGCCGTCGCGCCGTCGTCTTTGAATCTCCAACACTCGAACTCGCTGATTTCTGCTTTTATGCTTCAGCAGGTGGGCTCTACTATAGCTCTCGCTCGGACTTGCATCACGTATCACGACTAGAGCTCCAACAATTCAATTCCGGGAGCAACGCGAAGCCAAAATCGCCGCGCATGATTTAGTCTGCGCCTCCTTCAGCCCCATCAATCCCCAGCGACGACATCAGCTGAACCTCTTGCACTATGCCTCAATACAGAGTCGGTGAGAGCGATCCCTTTTGCAAGAACAACACCATCACCCGTTCATCTGCACTCAATGCCATCATTGCTGACACCAACATCCAGAAATTTCGCCCAACAACAGGGCGACTTGCAAAGACACCGTTTGCAAAAAGGAGCAGGTCAAAATCACCAAGGGCGAGATTAGATTTGGCTCTTGGATCGAGATTCAAGAACATGGAAGTTGGTCTTGGAAGCACTGGTCAGTCTTGTTTCCTTGCCATTAATCCTGGTTTTGAGACGCCCTTTAGTATTCTTTTGCTCCAGCTGACCTTCATAATGTCAGGGGCTGTGTTTCCGGATCCCAGCTGCAGAACCTGAGAGATGAATGCGACAAGGGCGACGGCGACTGGGATTTTGACACCATAGACGGATACGATGAACTGACGCAAGTCAACACTGACTTTCCAAAATCTAAACAAAGAGCGTTTCATTTAACATGGAGTTTTAGTGATGACGATGTTAAAGAGAAGATTCGTCGCTGTGTGCAGCAGGCCCACATTGATCCCGAGGATTTCAAAGGCGTACGTTTGCGTGATATGTGCTTTTCAAGAGGATCCAAAGACGACGTACTGAATGAATGTAGGACCCTGAAAAGAACCGCCCTGGTGAAAAGGGTATCCACTTGACAGCAAAGCAGAAGGCCGCGAAGGCGGCCGCTGCTGAAACCGAGGAGGACGTATGTCTTGGTTCGCTAATTCTTTCGACACAGCTGCTGACATTTTGTGTAGGAACCAGAGGCTGCCAAGCCGAAGAAAGCTACAAAACGCGGCCGCAAGAAGGCCGATGATGATGAGCAAGACAATGACAAGCCCAAGGCGAAGAAGTCCAAGACTGCTAAGCCATCTAAGCCATCCAAGGCCGACATGCCTGTGCCAGCCGCAAAGTCCCGTGGCAGGAAGGCCGCCGTCAAGGAAGTGAGCGAGGAGGAGGACGGGGGAGAAGAGGAAGAAGAAGAAGAAGATGAGACGGAGGAGGAGAAGCCTGCACCCAAAAAGTCCAAGGCCAAGTCCAAGGCTGCCAATACCAAGGGGTCGGCCAAGGGCAACCGGCAGGCGGCCAAAAAGGCAGCAGTCGACGAGGATTCTGCGGATGAAAAGCCAGTGTTGAAGGCCAAAGGGCGCCGTAGCAGCCGCTCCACCAAGGCATGAAAAATCATTTGCCCTGTCTTCAACTCGCGGTGGAACAGCCGTGGGTAGGCGTTTGAACTTGATGTTGAAAGAGCGGGGTGTCTTTTGTATGGGGTTTTTTATTCAAATGACGGGGGACACAACAAAGAACAGTACACCGATGTGCGAATAGTCGGTCTACACAATCTGCATGAGTTTTCAAGTGAGCTAGAATCAGACGGACGGCATTGCAGTTTTTGTAACATTTGGATTTGGCAGACGCCGACTGCTACGATTGAGGGAAGCGTTTGATCAGATGATGCACCACTAGAGCGACAATACTTCAGGTAGAGAGGTTGGGAAATCATATTGTCACTTGTGCGGGGCCATTCCACTACTTGCCGACTGATCCATGGCTTTCTGATGAAGGTTCCCGGCTTGCCACGGACAGCGACATGCCCTTTACAACGCTCGTACCTCACCATCTCTTGGTTCTCCAGTTCATCAAGAAACACCAGACCGACCCATCTTCTTCCAACAATAGACACCAGGCCAACGACGATGCTGTTTCAAGATCCCAGGCACCAAAGTCCCGCAGATGGATGGATTGGAGGATGCAAGGTGGCTTCCCATCCAAGCCGTCAGCTGCAAACAGAGGTCATGGCGTTGCAGTTGAGGCCTGCGCAGCATGGAACGGCATTGCCACAGTATTTGCCGCGGGCATTGCATGGCGAACAACGCGAGTCCGGCCAACTGCAATAGAGGCCGCCGCAACACGGGACTGCGTTGCCGCAATTCTGGCCCTGTCCGCCGCACGGCGTGCAAAGGGAGTTTGGCCAGCTGCAGAAGAGCCCGGCACAGCATGGGCCGCCATTACCACAGTACTGAGACTGCCCCGTGCAACGTTTGTCGAGGTTCTGAGGCGCCGGGGTGTCTTTCGTTGGACTGGATAGTCCCAGCCCGAGGAGGGCGGCCATGGCAAGATGGCGAATATTCATCTTGGAGTTTTGTAGGGGGGAAAGGGGGGAGGATCGTATCGTGTGGTCATGGAGTGGTCATGGAGAAGGGAAGAAGAGAGAGAAAAGCAAGCGAACTGCGGCGTACGGAGTACATGTACTGGAATGTACGGAAGTAGAAGTCGTCCTACCCGTGTGGGCAGATGAAGCTGTAGCCATTGCAGGTCGGCCGAGACGAAGCCTGCGGACGCCAGGGCTGGTGATTCTCCAATGGGGGTCATGCGGAGGAAGCGAGACGCCATCGTTGGGTCGATATACTTTGCATCAAGTTCTTTCACCACCTCTAGGCTTCGCGACGGCCCAAGGACCATTTCGAAGACGTTCAAATGACCTGGCTGTCTAGGTAATTTCTCCATCGCTGGCTGTAGCAGGATGGCCATGACGGCTTCCATATTCTAGTCATGAGGTATTAGGGACCATGGGTACGGAGTGTACCCTCGCACTCTGTATCTGGCGTTGAACACATGTCTTCTTTCGACTCTGGATAGAGCCTGCGGCTGAAAATGCGGCTGGCCCCTGATCTTCAGCCGCACCCAACGTTTGCTGATTCTGGGCACGGGAACGAAGTGCGATCCGCGAGTATTTTGGGCCAGCGCAGGACCGACGAGCTACCCAGGTGGTTGCTTGCCATGATCCGGTTGCGATGGGCTTTTTTGTTGAAAGTGGCATTCACGATATCACCCTGCTTCTAACAAAGCATTCGACGCTTCGTGTACGGATTCTTGGCCGTGGCTTACTCTTACGACGAGATATGGAATCCATCAAGTGAGGGGGGGTTGTCGGATCTTTGAAGTTCTCGTGTCTCGGTTCTGTCATTTCTCTTTTCGTGGCTGCGACGAGCCGCCCGGTCCCTCGTAGCCCGTGTTGCAACTCCAACGGCACTTGGCCTCAAGACTTGGGTTTTCTTCTCCCACATAACTGGGTAGTTGAAGGTGCCGAGAAGAACCGAGGATAAGCGAATTGAAGAACCGTTTCCTACGGCCCGCTGAGTTGAAAGACCCCTGACCGTTTTACAAAAAGGATGATCGACACCATCGGACGCTGGTATTGGAAGATGGTTTGCCGTCTGCACATATACGATGCTATACAAACAAGCACGGGATATGACATGTCATTCGTCTTGTCTTGCCAGCATCTAGGGCTCAGCTGGTCTACGACGAAGCAGCGCCCAGTCTTACTCCAGCTTTGAGTAGCCCGGTTCTTTCAGCACATTATATAAAGCCTACGATATCCTGCCCAAGAAGGTGGTAAAGGCGAAGTTTTAGCTATCCACCTTCCTACCTGAACACAAACCCCCCTCGTGTCATACAGCAAAGCCGCTAAAACATTTGTTTCTCCAACCCCCGTTCAGTCAATCCGAGATAAAAAAAAAAAAGATGAAGGCTTCCATCTTTCTGCCATTGCTCACTTTAGTGGTCACCGTGAGCGCTCGGTGCGATGGCAGCCCGGAGAATGGATGGAAACTGATCGGTAGCTGCAGCAGGCTTGGTGGCTCTGGGGGCTGCCACGTTGCCTGTCAGAAACAAGGCTTTGGATGCGGAGGATGTGGCAGTTTCGGCTACACTGAGTGTTGGTGCTGCAGTAATGATTGCTAGACCAGGTACTCGTACTCGATGGGAGGAGTTTGTTGGCGCCAAAGGTATGAATGGTGGTGGAGGATGCTTCCTTTGTTATGCAGCGCTAACGAATAAGAATAGGCATTTCGGGCCATGTTCCGAAACATGAATTGTGGAATTCAAAAAATGGCGAAAAGAGCAATGACGATTGAGTAGCTGCAAAATCTCGCGAAAACAGTAGTTCATAGCCTATATTCAGCTTATTCGCTTGGAAGCTTTGCGCAGGGCTGCCTCGCGTACAAGTTATAGATGTGTCTGCTACTCCGTAGAGAATAGAGACAAAGTCATCAAATGTGGTGCCGTTCGTTTATTATTACGTCATATGGAGGGGAAACACAAACACAAGCTCCGTCAAACAAAGACAGATTCCTGCAATTTTTAACTTCCGACTTCTCCCCCCACCACCAACGGCTTCACGCATCAAGTCATGTCGGCCAACACGAATCCAGACCCGGACAATGGCGCCCCAGCCTTCATTCCCCTCGAGGCCAACCCCGAGTTGATGACGACGCTCATCCACAAGCTCGGCGTCTCCCCAGCTCTCGCCGTGCACGACGTCTACTCCTTGACCGACCCGGACATGCTCTCCTTCATCCCTCGCCCTGCCCTGGCCCTGCTGCTGGTGTTCCCCGTCAGCGCCGTCTACGAAAGCCACCGCATGGCAGAAGACAACACGGCGGACGAGTACAGGGGCGCGGGAGAGCAAGAGCCCGTCATCTGGTGGAAGCAGACGATCCGGAACGCATGCGGCATGATGGGTCTGCTGCACGCCGTGTCGAACGGGCCCGCGAGAAACTTGATCGGTATGCGTGGTTCCCATCAACCAGTCCCCCCCTCCCGTCCCCCGTGCATGTACAAGTCTCTGACTCTGCGCGCGCATCTGCAGAACAAGGAAGCACAATGGATAAGCTTCTCAAGGAGTCGACCCCCCTGCCTCCGCGCGAGCGATCCGCATTGCTTGAGAAAACGCCCGCCATCGCGACCGCACACAAGGAAGCTGCGTCAGCCGGCGACACGGCTGCGCCCGACGCCCAAGACGACGTCGACTTGCACTACGTGTGTTTTGTCAAGGGCAGCGACGGGGCGCTGTGGGAGCTCGATGGTCGACGAAAGGGTCCCATCAGGAGGGGCGAGCTGGAGGAGAATGAGGACATGTTGAGTCCCAAGGCGTTGAGTCTGGGCATCCTGAAATTCCTGGAGAGGGAGGGTGGTGATTTGCGATTCAGCGCCGTTGCTCTGGCAGGGTCGTTGGACTGAAGATTTGCACGAGGTGTAGAAGGGGGGCATAATCCAGGAAGATGATACCCGGCACGGATCACACGATTGATTCATGCTGCTCGGGGCAACAAGAGTTCACCAGTCACGGTTTCCAGTTCCAATGCCCTTGGTGAACCTTGGTCGCGAAGCAAGCTAATATAATATGCATGGCAAGAACTGATGTAGAGCTCGCGCCCATGAACACCAAGCTTTGTCATCACGCAGACATCCCCGCGCAAGTTTTCTATCCGCTCGCCTGATGGATTCATGCAGCCATCAATAACCTCGTGGACGCCGAATTTCGCCCGCTCCTCTCCTCTCCAGTTGCGGGGTCGCAGAGAACCATCCAGCATCCTCATCTGCAAATGGATCACGCGACGCGACGTCATGGCTGGCCACACCAGCACGGCCGAGCACGGCCCATCACGACAGGAGAAATTGCTCCGCATACCGATCCGCCAGGCGCCCACTCTTTCCGTCCTCCAACACCAAAAAGTTCGACAAGTGAGGATGCAAGAAGGGCGATTGCCCCACGTCGAGCGACAACGCCAACATGTTAGCATGTCATTGATGACGACGTTTACGGTAGGGATGTGGTCCACGATAAGTTTCAGGGCATGCCTTATAAATTACTGGTTGTGAATGCAGGAGGAGGCTTTTCTTTGGCACCTTTTTAAATCAATTTTTTTTTAATCTCACATTAGACGAAACGAACCATTTGCATTGTGGTGACCTATTTACGTAACTTTTGAAGACAACTAACTCAATTCACAACTTATTTCATCATGCCTCGTCCTGGAGATGGTTCAAGCCACAACGGCCCCTTTGAGGAGGCTGGCCACGACATTGCCCACGGTGTTGGTGCTGTCGACGTACGTGTTCCTGAAATTGACTCATTCTTGTTGTGTGAGGCTAACGGGATGCAGACCGACAAGGTTGCTCGCGCGGACAAGACTGCCCCCATGCCCAAGGGCCTGCAGGAGAAGGGCGCGGGTCTGGAGGGCATGAACGCCAGTGGTGGACAGAGCCAGGGCATCAAGAAGGGTGATGGCGTAGGACAGGGTGGAGCGACGAATTAATATGGTGTTGTTGGGATCGGTATTGCATCATGTAGTAGTACATGTAACGAATTGTATGATGGTTACAATGACAGAATGAGCCCCGGTTTCTGAACCAGGTGAGACAGACGGGTCCGCCTTCTGTTGAATTAGATAATCCTGCTGCACTGCTCGACCAGATTCAACAATCATCTTCACAAGCCCTGCTGCTCATATCGCACCGTAAGCGCATCGTGTGTCACGCCTTTAAAGGTTCGAATAAAGAGTCTCAGTCTGGTTGAATCTTGTTGGGGGGTCGGATCGGAAAGGGGAAAGAAAGCATGCGTTCAGTCTCGTAATTCCACAAACTCACCTCCCAACTTGACTTTGTACGTGATCATGGCTGAGCCGTAGCTCGCCTCAATGGCACCCGTCAAGCAGTGGTACCTATGGTTGCCGATACGCGTGATCCCCGCGGCCGACTTGGTCGACGCAGGTATGCGTTCCAGGTTGAGGGAAAGTCTCGCGATGCATCTCGTTCGCGGGGTGCAGTGCACGGGGGGCACGGCGTCGTCGTTGCAGAAGATTTCAATCTCGGTTTGGGGAACCGGGCCTGATGCGACGGGTATGTCGCACTGGTAGTCGATGGCTGTGAAGAGTCCCTCTGGGTAGGATTGGCCCTGATGGAGGAAGGGAGGGGGGGTGAGTTGGAGGAAGAAGGAAGGACCGAGGTGAGTTTGCCGAGGGAAGGTGCAAACAAAGATTTCAAGATCTCAACCAACCTTTTTTATGAACCAGCACATTTCTGCGACGACCATCTCCCCTTCTTTCGCGGACCATACACTGTCATCTCGTGAAGTCAGAAAACCTAGTCTTCTCTCGGGCACTGCCAGTTTTGGACAAGGAATACGCACGCCTCCTTGGGGTCATGCCTCATCATGTCGTACGCAGCCAGCAGGCAGGTGCCGTATGAGCGCCTTGCTATTCTCGACGTGATCTTGACCTGCGTCAGACTGGGATGGTAGTATCCCAACCCGTGTATCGCGGCTCCCTTGACCACTGCGATCCAGCCATTGTCTGGGTGCAGCACTGGGATGCTCCGAGTCAGCGCCGCCTTGACCTCGGCCTTCAAGAATGGACTCTGCCCGAATCCACCCACGAGCACGACGGCAGCGACATTGTCGCCCACCATGGCTATCTGCTCTTGCACAAGACAGACAATGTCCTTCATGATGGGGCCGAATATTCTCGTCGTCATGTCCGCTTGCGAAATGGTGAACCGGTTGCGTTTCAGTCCCAGGCATTCGTCGACTGGAATCGTGAGGGCGTCGCCTTTTGGCGTGAAGTCTTTCTTGTACTGATGTTCCGAATCAGCATCGTCTCGTCCAAAGTCTCACGTAACCATGTTGACGTGTAGCAATCACTCACAGCTTCAAAGTCGGCAATAGCCAAAACCAGACGCTCGTTTGTCCAATATTTCTCTCCGTGGGTTTGTTTCAGGAATCGTCTGAATCTCTTGTTCAGCATGGCTGAACCACATTTCCCACCCGTGCCCTCAGTGACTTCCTTGACCGCAAGGCTGTTCGTCTGAGAAACCTCGTATGAGATGAGATCCACGGTCCCGCCTCCCGCGTCGCAAATGACAAACTTTCTGCCAGGCTTCAGCACGGAAGACCCCAGATGCTTGATGGTGTACAGCGCTGCTGCTTCCTAGGCCTGTCAATGAAGAGGGACGTGCTTCTAGCGTCGTGCTCACGTACTGGCTCCGAGATCAAATGAATCCTGCGGTTCCCGCAGAAGCCTGCCATGGCGGCAGCCCGCTCAGTGGCCTGTTTGGCGGTGTTGGACCATATCGCCGGGACTGTGACAACAAAGTCCATTGGCATGGACTGCACGACACTCCGCGACAGGTTCTTCTCCAGTATGCTGATGAAGTGGTCGTGTAGACAAGAGAGGTAGATCCTGGTCAGCTGTAACGGTGTTTCCCCATCCCGGTTTGGCGTCTCAGGCTCGTCGAGCTTCCTGGAGAAGAGGTGATGGAGTCAGCAGGAACTTTCGCGGGAACAATGAAGCTCACTCCCCCCTCATTCATCTTCTCCATATCTTCTGGGCCTGTTAAAACGAACAGTTTGAAGAACCGATGTCGCTTCGCATTCTCGGGTATTTCAAAGCCCCATTGCCAGCCCTTGGCCAGTTTTCGCAGCTCCGTCGGCACCTTGAGACTGCTTTTCGCAGAATCGGCCGCCGGCCAAATCGAAACAACATGTTGGACATCGGGCTACAGAGAGATATCTCAGCTGCGAATTAAAGTTTCAACAAAGACGTGGCTCGTGTGTTACTCACGCGAGTTGTTTCCGCCCAGGATACACCGGAATAGGTTGTACCAAAATCAATTGAGACAATGATTCTTCGGCCGCCCATTTTGCATACAAGTTGCCATTGTAGAAAAGAGTCAGCTAGCTTGCAAAAGGCGCGCTATTGTTTACTCACGGCTCACGAGGACCGAGTGAGTGAATGCGTGGCTCCCACGGCCCAGGCGCCCTGTTTACGGGGCCAAGTATAATAGTCTGCAACTCTGTGGAACGAGACGTGAATAGCCGCGCGAACAGGAAGTACAAATACGAGGGGTGCAGGTTCCCAAACACCACCTGCCGCATTTCGTGCCATCTGTATTATGCTCGAAGGGCTCCATGCGATCCGTCACATTGATCCCTGGCATGGCAGTGGGCCGACGCTCAGCAAGCATTGCTGCCCAGCAGGCGGCCCAAGAGAAGCCCAGCCATCACCCATGAATTTCAGCATTCCATTGGACAATTCGGCACCTGTGCTGGCTGACGAGAACAGCACGGGGGCCTCCTTGGTCGAAAAGACAGATACTCCGCAATTCGTACATATAGAAATGTCGCCTTGCCCAAGGGCACTCGGCCTTATTAATGCCCAGTTCAATGCCACTTGTTGAGGCGAGCCTCGGACAGGTTTTGCCAACCCGCGCTGGCCATGTCCCTGCGGATGCGAAACCTTTGCCAGCAAGTCGCTTGAGAAACTCCGAGGTTGGTTTCTTTCATTTGACCTCAATCTGAACGCCGTCTATGAAGGAGAGGAAAGATAACCAGTACCGAAAACGGCTTGGCAAACACTCAGCACATCACATACACATATTGGCATTGGCATTGGTATTGGTATTAGCACTGAACAACAACGACCCAACCAAGAAAGGCACAACAAAAGTCGCTTCACCCCAAGCTAAATGACAGAAGACACTCCACCCCAAGAGACCAGGCCGCAAAAGTCCCTGGACGAGCAACTCCAAGATGAACGAACCCTCCGCCGGTTCACAGAGCAAGTCCTGGATTGTCGCCAAATGGAGCTTGAGATAGCCGAAGCCGAGAACAAGAGGCTGCTGAAGAAGCTCGACCACCTCTCGCGGGAGACGCTGGAAATCAAGGCACAGCTGAGGACAAAGGACAAGAACCTACGAGATGCAGGCGACCAGATATTCCGACTGCAGCCGCACCGGCAAGACATCACCGAGTCGGAGGCCAGAGAGACGTACAAGTCCCTGTGCAACAAAGTCCACCGGTGGGTGGACAACAGACTGCCGGCTACTCTGGAAGCCGTCTCGGCCGGTCAATTGAAGAAGGCGCCGGCCCAGCAGGCTGCCAAGTTCTTGTCGCTGCTCCGGGAGCCGGGCAGGCGGTGCTTGGCCGTGCATCACGGAGACGAGTACCACGTCATCGCGGGCATCATGTACTATCTGTGGCTGGCGCTCTTTTCCAAGCCCTTTTACTGTCCGCTGGATGACTCGAGCGATGACTCGACTCTTTCCTGGATTGCCGGTATCGAGACGGCCATGGCAAAAACACGAGGTACGTCAAAGGGCACCCCTTTGTACATGATGGACATGTGTAAAGCGAAGAGAATCATGCGAGGTTCGTTTTCTAATCTATGGCTCGGTCCCTGACGCGCCTTGAAGACGAAGAACGATGCCGAAAATGGAGAAGCGAGACCCTCAAGGCGCTGAGCTCCCAGAAGCCCTTCAAGTCCAGAAGAGACTCGTATCTCTACCTGATCTGCAAAGATTTATCGTCGTATCTCACTGTGATTTTCCCAAAGATGTCGACCCTGGAGCTGCAGAGCTCACTTGGAAAGGGCATCGTCCAGCCGGCTGCTGATCTGGCGCACAGCCTGCACACGTCCACCAACATATTCTGGCTGAAGTGGCCTCTCAAAACAGCGAGCTCGCGCCTCGAGGTCTACGAGTGCACCAACTTGGCGGACGGTGGCCGCACGATTGACTTGTCGGGGACGTCGCCGGACTCGTCGACCCGGCGCCACACAAAGTACTTGTTTGACATTGCGCCGGGCTTGTTTGTGGAGAGGGTCGAGGACGGCAAGAAGATGGCTCTCAAGTCGATTTGTCGTCCCAAGGTGCTGGTTCATGCTGGGGATGGTCCGATCCCGCACAATTCGACGTTGTTGACGTGGCTGTACAATGCGACGAGCTGTTGAGGATCCCCCTTCCCAGAAGTAGATGTCGGAGACAGAGTTGTATGCGGCTTATACAGCATCTGACCTATCTGTGGCGATTTCGGAGGACGGGCGACCAAAAAAAAAAGGTGGAAAAAAAAAAAGATAGCCTGTGATAACCCTATATCTTTTTTGCATTACTTTGATTGTGCACCGATTATCCCCCCCCCCCCTTCATTCTTCCACGTCGACTCCATGGGGGGAGTTGTTCCTCGTAGAGACGGGTGTTTCGTGACTCAAAGCCCCTGAGTCCGGGATAAACGGCCGGATAGAATTGCGAATGTAATCTTCCTCCATGCCCAGCGAGACGGCGTCTCTCAAGCCGCGATTGATGCGGTCGACGTACTCGTCCCTGGGCCCACTATCCGCGACATGAAGGAGGCTCATGTAAACAAGAACATTGCTCGCCTGGCGCTCAAGAAGATGCAGATGGGACTTGTTCTTGGCATTTTTGGCATGGCGGTGCTTGGCCGTCTTGCGAGCGGCCGACGGTCCTCCGCGGGCAACAAGCCACGACACGGGGCGGCGATACAGCGAGTAGCCGGCCAGCTTGACCAGCACGGCCATGTGCTTCTTCTCGTAGGCACCCTTGGAGACCCCCTCGCTGACATCGAGCTTCCCCTCGTCGCCGTCGTCGATCTCGTACACCAGCCCGTCGACCCAATGGCCTTCTGCGGCAACCACGTTTGCGAAACCGCGTTGGTTGATTTGCCATCGGAAATTGGGCAGCCGCCCGAATCCGACGTACCTGCTATTGGGACATCGCCGCTGCATCTGTCTCATGTACAGGTTGCTGCCGTAAGCAAAGTAGTACTTTGCCTGTCGAGCCTCACCCGCCCATGCCTCGTCATCAGGTGTTGTCACGGTGTCAATTGTTCCCCAATTGTTCCCGGTAGGGGCTCCTTGTCTCCCTGTCATTGGATGGGGAGGAATTGAGTGAATCAAGGGAAGCTGATGATACGAAAAGAAGGAGGGGAGGGGAAAGTCCCTCATTTTTCTGTCTCTTCGATCTGCAAAGGAAGAAGAAGAAAAAAGGAACCGTTTCATGTCGTCTCGTCGGAGGGAAAGCTGTGGGGCTGACGTGCATGGCGTGGTCGAGCGAAATATTACTGTCAGGGAGACCTCCTTAAGGTATCGGATGTGTGGATGCAGCCTGCGCAATAACTAGGTTAAAACCCTTAATAAGATAATAGTAGAGATAATATATTAGAAGTACCTCTATAGACTAGTTATTACTATAGTATACTATATACCTTTTAGGTATAAAAGTTAGGTACTATTTATACCTCTAATTAACTAAAATTAAACTATTTTTATTATCTATACTAACCCTTACCTTAATAGTTATAAGCCTAGGAGGCTTTAATTACCCTTATTATTAATTATTATAGATAATATAAGCTTTATTAATATTATTAATTTAATACTTACTAATATTAAGAGATAATTATTCTTTATTATATTAATTAGTTAAAGTATATAACTTATACTTCCTTTTAACTAGTATAGTTCCTTTTTATAATACCTAAAGAAACTCTAAATATAGTATTATTATTAAAGAAAAACTAGATTAAATAGTTTATATAAATTAAGAATTATATAAAATCCTATAGTATTTAGGAGTATATTAATCTAAATTAGAATAAATTACTTAAAGAACTTATAATACTTATATACTTATAAAGAAGTCTAAAACTAGAGATTATAGTAAATAACCCTAATATTATTAAAAATTAAAAGCTTACTTATAAAAATATAAAAAATAAATATAACTTCTAATATAAAGATTTATAAGTTAATCTTATAAAGTATTATAACTTATTAAAGTAAATACTAAAGATTAGAAAATATATTTATAAGACTCTTTTAAAGAATATTTAAGACTTCTTTAACTTTAATACTAAAAAGAAAAAAAAGAAGTTAGTTTATTAGTACTTTTAAAAAATATTAAAGCTTTTTTAAGATTAATATAAGCTAAATACTTAGAAAATACTAATTCTTATAAAAATATACCTTAATAATTACTTATAAGCTAAAGGTACTTATAATTAGTATAAATAAGTAGTAATAATAAAGGTATTATAAAGAAATTATTAGAATTTAAAGACTTAATAAACTAAGGAGATAATACTATATAAGTTTATAATTTCTCTTTATAGTAAATTTAAGTTATTTTAGAAGAAATAGAATAATTTACTTAATAAAGGTATAAACTAAAGCTTTCTTAAAGTAGTTATAGAGTTTAAAAGAGATTATAAGGCTTTATAAAGTATACTAAAGTTAGCTAATAATATACTTACTACTAATAGATTAAGTAGTTAAAGTAAATTAAAGAAAAAGAAATACCCTAGATATATAAATTATAATATTTATAATACCTTAAAGTAATAAGAATCCTATAATTTATTTAAGGCTATATATAAGCTAAAGGCTATACTAAAGGACTAGGAAGTTAGGAAAAACTCTAAAGAGATTATTAAGAAATATCTTAAGGAGAATCTATAAGAAAAGTCTATTAGAAACTAGAGAAAAAAGGTAGTAAGATATTTATATCTTTATAAAATCTAACTAATAACTTAGTTATAGTTACCCCTAGTAAGAAAACTATAAATATATTATTATTTATATACTTTAAATAAGGTTAATAAGTAAAGGAAAGTATAAATTTAATAACTAATACTATAGATAGCTTAGAATTAAGGTAGAATATAGTCCTTTATAACTCTAAAGCTAATATTTATATATTTAATAATATCTACTAGTTTAATTAATCTAAATTTAATAAAAATATTATAATAAAGATTAAAGCTAGAGGTATAATATATATAGCTTTAGGATAAGGCCCTATATATATCTCTATTATAAATCCTATATTATAGAATATAAGAATATTAGTATTAGAGACTATATTATTTATTCTAGAATTCTATATTAATCTAGTATTAGTAATAATTCTTATAAGAGTAAGTATCTTCTAGAATTAGAAGAAGTTATTCCTATATTAAGAGATAATACCTATAGCTAAAGTTTATAATATTAATAAGCTTTATATATTATTAAAGCTATTAGAGAATTAAAAAAAGCCTATACTATATTTAGTAAAGCACTAAGACTACTTATAAAAGAAGATATAAATCTTTAGTATTAATAATATAGTTATTCTAGTATTAAGGTATTTATAAAGCTTATAAATATAGTTTTAGGTATTAAATTAATAAGTCCTAAGCTTATATAGTATAAGATATATACTATAAGTAAAGCTAAGTAATAGAGATTATAGGTTATACTTAAAGGACTTCCTTAAGAACTAGGTTATAGTCTTTTAGTTAATTTAGATTACTATAACTTTTCTTATTAGAATAATAATAGGTATTAGTATATTTTTACTTACCTTATAACCTTAATATAGTTTTTCTATTTATTTAAGATAAAGAATAGGATTTATAATAGCTTTTATATAATAATAGTATTCCTAAGCACTTAATTTAGGGTTTAACTATACTTTTTATATAGTAATATTAAGAAAGCCTTTTTTATAAAGAATATAAGAAATAAGATAGCTTTTACTAGTATTATAGTTTATAATTTAGCTTTCTTAATACCTAGTTAGAATAAAAAGGTAAAGAGATTTAAGGGGGTAGTTAAGTAAAAAGCTTATACTTTAAGTCTTAAAGCTAATTTTCTATCTAATCTTAATAATAAAGTCTTTAATATTATAGTTTATCTATTAAATTATATACCTTTTAAATATTATAGAAAGTAAACTATACTATATAAACTTTAGTAAGATTAGGCTAGGAAAATAGTCCTTATATACTTAAATATAGTAGAGGTCTAGAAACCTTTAATTATATATTTATAAGCCTATAGATATAAAGTATTTTCTATAATAATAAAGGCTTTAGAGTATATTAAATTATATAATATAATACTATAGTTAGAGTAAAAAGCTTATATTAGATACCTTATTAGTTATAGAGGTAAGTCCTAGTATATTATATAAGTACCTTTACTTTATAATTATAAGGTTATTATTTTAGTATATATTTAATTTAATAAGAACTTTTTCTTTAAACTAAAAAAAGAGCTAGAATTAGCCTAAAAAAAGAAGATATTAATAATTATACTACTTAAAAAGCTTAAAGCTAATAATATTAATAAGGAAATTAGTTAAGACTTTATTAGAATAAAATTAGAAAATAAGAATTATAAGAATTATATCTCTTTACCTTTAAATATAGAAAGAGAAAATAAGTAGTTTAAAGTAAAAATACCTCCTTATATAATAGGGAAAAAAGATAACCTTTTTAGTATACTTTTAACCTCTCCTAACTTTTCTTATAAGGCACTAATTACTATAGAGAATATAAAGCTTTAGGTATAAGGTAATAATACACTATTTTATAAGATTAATAAATTTATATATAATATAATAATTAAATATATAAAAACTACTATAAAGACTAGTAAAATTACTAGTAAAGGTAGTAAGGCTATAGAGAATTATTATCCCTAGGATAATAGTATTAATCTAGATAATATTATTACTAGAAAACACTAAAGAAAGGAGATATATAAAGCTAGGTAAGTATAGTTTACTTTTACTTTTTCTATAGTATTATAAGGTATTTAATATAGTTTATAAATTAAAGATATACTACTAGAACTTACTTATTATTATTAAGCTATAGCTTTAGCCTATTATAACTACTAGAAAGAAGTAATTATAAAGAAGCTTTTAAAGCTTTTATTCTTAAACTACTAGGAGAATATACTAGATAAATTATTTAATTTAGAGAAGTAAAAGAAAATTATAAACCTTAGCTAGGTTTTTAAATATAAGACTAATAAGAAAGAAGTAATTATAGAGTTTAAAGCTAGAATAGTTATTTAAGGTAACTAATAACTAAAGAATAACCTTAATAACTATATTACTATACTTACTTTATAATCTCTATATATACTACTTATAGTTTACTATACTAATAATCTTAATAACTAATACTATAATATTTAGAATACCTTTCTATATATAAAGCTTAAAGAACCTATTTACTATAAGCCCCTAAAGGGTATAAATATAAAAGGTTATCTCTAGAAAATAATAAGAGTATTATATAGGCTAAGGGAAGCTTCTTAATAATAGTTTTTATATCTTATATAATTTCTATTAAAGCTAGACTTTATATAAGAAAAGGAAGACTTATATATCTTTATAAAGGGTGGATTTATTTTATTTTTCTATATAGATAATATTATAGTAATATACCCTAATAGATTTAAAGTAGAATTTAAAAAGCTTTATAAATAACTAATAAATAGTCTTAATATTAAGGACTAAGTTAACCTAAAGTAGTTCCTAGGTATTAAAATTATTAGAAATTATAATACTAAAGAAATATAGTTATTATAGGAATTATATATTTAAAAGATTACTTAGAAATTTATTTCTAATATTATTAATAGTAATTTAAAAAGCTTATCCCTTACTCCTTTTCTTATAGCTATAATCCTTACTAATACTAATAAAGCTACTTATAAAGAGATTAATTATTATAGAGTAGTTATTAGCTCTTTAGTATATTTATATATTATTAGAAAACCTAATATAGCCTTTATAGTATTAAAGCTTATCTCTTTTATAATAAATCTATTAGTAAGGTATATTAAGCTTACTAAAGAAGTAATTTTATATACTTAGAATATAAAGAAGCTATATATTTACTACTTAGAAATAGATAATTTTAATATACTATTCTCTAGTACTAATACTTTACTTAGTAATAACCCTAATACTTAGAAATTAATATAAGGTTATATCTTTATTATATATAGTGCTATAATTAATTAGAAGTTAGGTAAGTAATATTATATAATAACTTTAAGTATAGAAGTAAAGCTCTTTACTCTAAATTATAGTATAAAAAAGTATATATCTCTAGGAAAACTACTTTATAATATTAAGATTTATATACTACTACTTTTAATTATCTAGTATAATAATAAGTAAATAATCTAGATTACTAAATATATAGAAAGAAGGCTTTAGACTAGCCTTAAGTACTTTAATATAAATTAAATATAGATTTAAGAATAATATATAATAGGTAATATTAAGGTTAATTAGATAAAGACCTCTAAGATACTTATAAATAGCTTTATAAAGCTACTTTTAGGTTAGATATATAGGGACTTTTACTATAGAATTAGCTTATAAGAGATTCCTATCTAATTATAATACTAGAAATTATTTATAATCTTTTCCTATACCTTTAATCTCTAGCTTTAATAAATATCTTAGCTAGGGGGGGTGTATTAGGAAGACCTCCTTAAGGTATTAGATATATAGATATAGCTTATATAATAACTAGGTTAAAACCCTTAATAAGATAATAGTAAAGATAATATATTAGAAGTACCTCTATAGACTAGTTATTACTATAGCGCACTATATACCTTTTAGGTATAAAAGTTAGGTACTATCTATACCTGTTACGTGCTAGAATTGACAAGTGGTCTGCTAATACCACAAGACCTCGGATGTGGCCTCGTTGCCAAGGATGTGTGGCCTGCACGTGACCTAGAACCCCTATATTTGATAATAGCTCTGCCCTCTAGCTAGTTGAATAAAAAACAACCTTCATATACTCTTAATATTACATTTTATATCATAACAAGTGGTAGCAATTGCTCTTCGATTGTTGCGCACCTCTAGCGCTTTTACTGCTTAATAAAAGCCACTAAACCGATAATTCATTAACTAATACACTAAGCCCGTTAAAGCTATCCCTTTCACTAGGCTTGATAGTCCCTAGGCATCACGCCTATCATCAGATTCGTTGACCTTCGTGCCGACCTTCGATCCGTTGACTTGAAGACCTTCGATCCGATTGATTTGAAGACCTTCGATCCGATTGATTTGAAGACCTTCGATCCGTTGATTTGAAGACCTTCGATCCGATTGATTTGAAGACCTTTTGATCGTGCGAATTCGATTGATTCGTTGACCTTCGTGCCGACCTTCGATCCGTTGATTTGAAGACCTTCGATCCGATTGATTTAAAGACCTTCAATCCGTCAGTCCGAAGACCTTCGACCTTCGATTCTTCAACCTTCGATTTCTTCGACCTTCGATTCTTCAACCTTTGATTTCTTCGACCTTTAATTTCTTCGACCTTCGATTCAATTCGATCGATTCGTTGACCTTCGACCCGACCGTTAAATCTAACAAATTCGTCAATCCCGATCCAATAAAGCTTGCTAGATATAATGCTTCCCTTACACCAGCTAGATTAGTGTGAGCAACAGCGATTATAGCAGCTTTATAAGCAGGATTATCAGCGCCGAACCTGTGGTATTTGTAGGAAGACCTTCCCTTTAAGGAATCTAGTCTTCTAATATCTTAAGGATTTATGCCTAGCTAGTTAGCAATATCAACAGATTCAACAGTAGCTAGTTCAGCAATTCCAGTGGTAACAAGACTAGTATCAACGGGATCTTCAGGACCTAAGGACCTGTTATTAATAGCAGCAGTAGTAATTATAGCAGCAAATTCAACGGCAGCAGTAGCAAATACAGGATCTTTAACAGCAGCTAGCTATAGAAGAGGATGACTTCTAACAGCTTAAAGACCTTATTATAGAAGCTTTTGAAGAACGCGATGACCTTCGAAGGTAGCTAGCCTGTTAGCAAATTCGTTAGCCAATTTAACAGCCTGACCGAAGACCTCTGTAAAGCTCGTTGCCTGACCCTCTGCAACGCTCGTTGCCTGGCCCTTTGTAAAGCTCGTCGCCTAGACCTTTGCAAAGCTCGTTGCCTAGACCTTTGCAAAGCTCGTTGCCTAGACCTCTGCAAAGCTCGTTGCCTAGACCTCTGCAAAGCTCGTTGCCTGACCCTCTGCAACGCTCGTTGACCAGCCAAGCTATTAATCATCAGATCTATCAGCCTAATCAATACGACTATCTGTATGACTACTAATCTGACAGCGATTCGAACTATCGACCTGACCGTCAACCTGACTGTCAACCTGACCGTCAACCTGACCGTCAATCCAACGATCAATCCAACGATCAATCCGACCGCTATAGTTACAGATCCCGTAGGGCTAGTTATTAATTCAATGACCGATTTAATAACCGATTCGATGACTAATTCGACGACCGATTTAATGACCGATTCGATGATCGATTCGATGACCGACCTAATAACCGATTTAATGACCGCTAGACCTGACGATCTATCTGACTGAATTCCCTTACAAGAGCCCGCTTCCTAGCTTGTTGCAAATTCGTTAGATCTTAGATAGCTGGGATAGCTATCTCTTTTATCCGTGGTGCCCGCATTTGTTACGTGCTAGAATTAACAAGTGGTCTGCTAATACCACAAGACCTCGGATGTGGCCTCGTTGCCAAGGATGTGTGGCCTGCACGTGACCTAGAACCCCTATATTTGACGATAGCTCTGCCCTCTAGCTAGTTGAATAAAAAACAACCTTCACATACTCTTATATATTACATTTTATATCGTAACAATACCTCTAATTAACCAAAATCAAACCATTTTCATCATCTACACCGACCCCTACCTTAACAATTACAACTTTACGGTCTTGTTAGGCAGCAATCACCGTGACCAATGGAGCTGCACCACGTTCAGTCTCGACAACAGAGCGTTTGCGGTCTTTTTTTTTTTTTTTTTTGTTTCGTCCGATTTTTCCACGCCTCTTCAGGTTGCATGTTTTGAGACTGGGCGAAAGAGGGGGGTGGGCGGCTACAAATGACAAATCAGAAAGAAGCTTCAACATTGGTCCATGGCAAAGTTGGTTATTAGTAAAGAGCATGCTTGATGGCAGAAGCACAGCACATTGTGATAATAATGGCTGAAAACCCGATCCCATGACCCTTGCATCGGAGGCCCTGGTTTCAGACGGACAAATGGTTTATGCCTCTTTGCTGCTCATACATATACGTTGGATGCAATCACCGTGTGTAAGAAGGGGGGCAACCCAATGTTTCTCGCCCCGAACAGGTCTCGCGGCATGAGACACTACAACTTTGGCGTGGAGATTGAGACGATTGGGAAACCGTACGGCGGCGGCGAGTCCTTCACCAACGTCGACTGGTACAGGCAGCTGGCGCAGAAGCTGCGGAACAGAGGCATCGATGCCGTCCACGACGACTGCTCGAGGTACAGCAAGCATCCCGATATTACGGCGGCAAGTGGTTCGTTACACGAGATGGCTCGCTCAAACGCCCTCGGCCGTACGGTATGTGGGATTGTCATTCTCACTCTTATTCTCACTCTCACCCTCACTCTCACTCTCACCCTCATTCTCACCCTCACTCTCATTCTAAACAGTGTGCATGGAAGTCGTGTCCCCCCGCCTCGACACGACCCTCCACGTCTCCCGCATCCTGAGCGACTTCTGGGAAGCCATGCGCGTGCACTTCATCCCCCAGCGAGACCCTTCCTGCGGCGGCCACGTCCACGTCACGCCCCTCTCGCGCCGGAACCGAAACAAGTTCAGCCTCGGCGCCCTCAAGAAGATCGCCTTCGCCGCCGTCGCCCACGAGGACTTCGTCTCGTCCATCCTCCCCGCCGCCCGCCGCTCCTCCCAGTACTGCCTCCCCAACAGCCAGAGCCCCGGCTCCCGCCTCGGCGAGACGCTCCTCCCGCTCCGGGGCGGCGGCGGCACCACCACCACCAAGTCCACCGCCGTCCTGAAGCAGGTCGCCGCCGAGATTCGCCGCCTGCCCTCCGAGGCCGACATGTGCGCCTACATGCAGGGCGACCGGTACGTCCTCTGGAACTTCCAGAACGTCTCCCCCCACCCCAGGACGGGCGCGTGCACGGGCACCGTCGAGTTCCGCGGAGGAAACCAGTTCTTGAACACGAGGGGGACCCTGGCCTGGGTCGCCTTTGTGCTGGCCTTTATCACGCTCGCTTTGGACGAGGTAGGTCCCTTCCCTTCCCTTCCCTGACCTTGCAAATTGCTGCCAGTCAAAATTCTTCTCTTGGCGGGGAAAAACCAAACCCCGAGTCGAAATCCCCCCTTTCTTGTCACGGCTGAACCTCGTTTCATGGCAGAACCTGCTCAAGCGATTCTCGGAATACACTCACCCCGCCGACCCCAAGTATACCGAACGCCTTGAGAAATGGTGGGCCAAGATTGGGAAAGCGGCGAAAAAGTCCAAAATGGCCAGCCATCTCCCCGATGACTATAGAAAGATGATGTCTAGATGATGGACATGCGTGGATATACGTACATCGACAGTTCATAAACGGCAGTAGTGCAGGCTAGGATGCCTGCCAAAAGTGATATTGTTTTCTGTTTCCCCCCTCTTCTTTTTATTTCTTGTCTTCTTGTCTTCTTGTCAGTTTCGTTCTTGTCTCATCTCCCATGTGCTCCTTTACTTCTTCATCTTGGACTTCTTTCGTCAACCTCATCATGACAACCATCCTTCACAGAAACGGCCCATCTTTGTAACAATATACGACGCAATGGCCACCCTAATATACGTCATCATTTACATGCTTCCCGTGCTACCCATGCTTGCTACGAATACATTGTACCTGCCGTGAACCACAAAGCGCCGTCAAACGCCAATATGAACCTGCTATGCTTCCTCCTTCACAGGGTCCTCCTCGAACAGAACCAGAATCGTGCCTGCCTTGCAAATGTCCTGCCAATGGATGTCAGTGTCATTCAACTTGAGGTATTCATCCTTCTCTTTTACTGGAAAAGAAAGGCGAGCAAGAGCGGATGAGAATGGGCAAGACAGCTGTACTTACACCCTCCTTATGGGCCAGTTTCTTCACCACGCCGTCCTGCGGCGATCTAATCACCGTCTCCATCTTCATTGACTCGATACTAGAAGACGCGTGAGTTCAGATTGGTTGGTAGACAACAACAAAGGCAGCTGATGTCTTTCCACTTACACTACAAGAGGGGTTCCCTTCTTGACCTCCTGTCCCTCAACCACCTCATTCTTCATGATCTTGCAGGGCATCGGGGCGACTACCGAAGCAGCAATCTCCCTGAGACCCAATGCCTTCTCATACCATGTCGGGGGCAGAAGGGCAAGGTCGGTCTTGACACCGTGCTGAAAGACGGTAATCTTGGTGTCGTTTTCTTGCGTCTGCGGTACAACAGACGACAGTATCCTCTCGGATGGGAAATAGGTCTGCAGCTTCACAACGGCGCCTTCGGCCTGGGGCTCGGTGGCGACGTTCTTGAAGACGGTAGCATCATGTCCCTTGCGTGAAATGGAAACATTGTACAGGTTGTGTCCGGTCTGCGTGATGGCAGCATCGACAATCTCACCTTCCTTCTCGCTATATCCATCGAGTACCTTGAATGCCAGCTTGCGCTCGGCTGAAGCACTCGCTTCGCCGAACCCAAGCGTCAACCCATGTGGCTTGCTGTCCTTGCACTGCAGGTTGAGCACGCCGAGCGCCGCTTGAGCGAAAACTTCGTCGTTGATGTGTCTGGGCTTGAAGAGCTCGTTCCTCCACTTCTCGATGAAGCCAGTCTCCACGTCGCCTTCGATGAAAGCTGGCGAGTAGCACAGACGCTTGAGGAATTCGACATTGGTGCTGACACCAACGATTTCGAACGCTCGTAGCGCGGCTGCCAGTTTGGCAATAGCCTGCTCGCGGTTCTCTCCTCGCACAATCAGCTTGGCAATCATGCCATCATAGGCTTCTGACACAGTGCTGCCAGAGCCGAAACCCCAGTCCAATCTGACATCGGGGTCAGCAAGGGCTGCGTCGGGCAGTACAGCGTGAACGAGCTTGCCAGAGTCAGGCATGAAGCCTTTCTCGGGCTTCTCGGCATATACTCGAGCCTCAATGGCGGCGCCGAGCTTCCTCATCTGCGCCTCAACCTGTGGCTGTTTAAGAGGCAGCTCTTCTCCGGCGGCAATGCGGAATTGCCACTCAACCAGATCCAGACCAGTCACCATCTCAGTGACGGGATGCTCAACCTGAAGTCTGGTATTCATCTCCATAAAGTAGAACTTGCCGCTGTCCTTGTCGAGGATAAACTCAACAGTGCCAGCACCGACATAGCCAACCGCCGACGCCGCCTTGCGAGCTTTATCCCACAGATCGTGTCTCGTAGCCTCATCCAAGTCAGGAGCGGGAGACTCCTCCAGCACTTTTTGATGTCTTCTCTGGATACTGCAGTCGCGCTCGCCCAGGGCAACAGTGTTGCCATGCTTGTCAGCAAAGACCTGCACCTCGACGTGACGTGGCCGTACAATATACTTTTCCACCAGCATAACCTCGCCGCCTTCGCCAAAAGAGGCTCGCGCCTCGGCTCGCGCGCTCTTCAGCTGGGTCATGAACTCGTCCTCAGTCATGACAATTCGCATGCCCTTGCCACCACCGCCTCGTACGCTCTTCAGCAGCACAGGGAAAGTGATGTCCTTGGCATATTGGAGCAGCTCCTGCTCGCCTTGCTCCGAGCCATGGTAACCAGGTACACAGGGCACGTTGGCGGCGGTCATGATTTCCTTGCTCCTCGCCTTGTTGCCCATGTCGGCCATGGCTGTCGCGGGGGGGCCGACGAACACAATGCCCTCCTTCTCACATTTTTCGGCGAACTGCGAGTTCTCGGAAAGGAATCCGTAGCCAGGATGCAAAGCCTGGATACCATGCTTCTTGGCCAGGGCAATGATCTTGTCTCCGTCGAGGTAGCCATTGGCAGGACCGAGTCCTAATGACTGAAATCCGGTCGAAGCATGCCACGAGCCAGCATCGACGTCTGTGTAGACAGTGGTGGCGCGGATTCCCATGCGCTCTGCAGTGCGATTGATTCGAATGGCAATCTCACCACGGTTAGCAATAAGCACCGAGCCGAGAGCAGTTGTCTTGGTTGTCTTGGGAGCCGACGACGACGACGTGGAGAGGTAGCGAGGGAGGGGCCTCAATGGAAGGCGGTTGGCGCCTCTGATGGAGCGCATGGTGACGATCTGATCTGATGAGGACTATATATCTCTAGAAATGGCACGAAACAGAGTATTCCCAGGCGGAGGAGACGGCCATGGATGAGATTATCAAAGGGAGAGGGAACCTGGGGGAAAACGAGGCCGTGAGGACTTGGTTACAAGTGGTTACAAGGTACGGAGCAATATGCATGGCAGGAACGCGCTGTGCCACTGCCGACCGCGGGGAGCCGAATGTAGCCGCCATGCCAAGCTGCACTAAGGGTGTGATCCACGTAGGCGCAGTCATTTAAAAGCTAGCGCACTCTAGACAGGGCTAGGTATAATTTAGCTATAGATATAAGTAGAGAGCTTACTTTATACTATCTATAGTACCTTTCCTTACTAATATATAAGGGAGTAAAGAGATTTTACACTACCCTAGCCTCTTATATATTATTAAAGGCTTTTTCTCTATAAAGAAGTTATTATTATTATTAGATAATTCCCTTTACCTTTATACTTTTTTTCTTTAAATATCTTCTTCTTAGTCTTAAAGTGCTTTATAGCCTAGTTAATCTACTACTTTTTAGTGTAGTATTAGTGTAAGATAAACTAATAAGTAAATAATTTACTTACTAAAAAAGCTTTATAAAGCCTAGGTTAATAGTAAATTAAATAGTATAAAGTATAGTATAACTTAATTAACTTTATAAGATATTATCCTTACTTTATAAGATTATTACCCTTAGTATAGATAGATTATAAAATTAGTAAAATAAAAGTATTATAGCTTATAAAACTATTAGTAAGTATTCTTATAGGTAGAAAGCTATTCTAGTATATAATATAATAAGGTAGAGTATATACTTAAAATAAGTAATATAAATACTAAGCTACTTAAAAAGAAGTTTAGTATAATTAGAAGAAAGGTTATAACCTAGCTACTCTTAGTTACTAATAATATTACTTATAATACTTAGTGTAATATCTTTTTAAAGGACTTACTAGCTAGGGGTATTATTTTAGAAGTAGGTAATAATCTAGGCTTTATAGTAGTAGCCTAATCTCTTAAGAATCTAATAAATAAAGATAATAATTAATAAGGGACTAGTAAAATAGTTAAGGATAATAGTATTAATTAGCTTAAGACTATTAATCTAATTAAAGGGGATAATCCCTTTACCTTAGTATAATTAATATAACTTACTACTATACTTATATTAGAATAAATTTATTAGGTTATAGTAACTCTAAGCTTTAAAGGGTTAACCCTAAGCTTTACTAAAGAGGGATTATTACCTTCTTCTAGTAAATCTACCCTAAGTAGTATATTAGTTTAGAGGATTTAGAAGAAGAATATAAATTAATTAATAGTAAAAGTAGTTTCTATAGCACTTAAGTTAGTATTTTCTTAAGTTTAGAAGTAAGAGTAGTCTTATATATATACTATCTAGTATAGTAACCTATTAGATAGTAAGTTTAAAAAGGTATTAGAGAACTATATATCTTTTTATAAAAGCTATAGTATTACTTAGATATTAAAAGTAATAAGCTAGGTTAAGGAAGATCTAAAGAATATAGTGCTTTAGAATAAGCTTAGAAGTAAGAATAAAGAGGCTTTTATAACTATAGACTTTAGCTATTATTTATAAAGGTAAAAGAAAGAGATTATTTATAAAAGTAAAGAAAGAGGTTATAAAGGTAGAGAAGGAGGTTTAGAAAGTAAGGTTATAAAGGTAAAGGAAGAGGCTAGAAGGTTATAGTAAAATTAGCTTAGGTATAAGGATTATTAGTATTTTTACCTATATAAAATTTACACTACTTATGGTTTTATCTCCCTTACCTTATAGCTACCTACCTAATAACCTTATAGCTACCTACCTAATAACCTTATAACTACCTACCTAATAATTCCTCCCTTATTAAAGACTTCTATTCTTAGGGATCTTAATACCTCTCTCTTACTAGTATTATTAATAACTATAAAAGCCTCTCTTTATAATAATACTTTACTATATTATTAGACTTCCTTTTATATTAAAGCTATTTACTAGCTTATAAGCCTCTTTAATAAGCTAGTATTTATCCTTATTTAATACCTCTAAGTTAAGCCTACCTTACTCTTCTAGTGTAATACTACCTAACTTAATAAAGTTAAATAAGCCTATTATAGTATAAATAATCTTAATCTAATCTAGAAAGTTATACTTAGTAATACTATAGTAAATTATCTTAAACTTTTACTTATAATACCTAAAGAGTTTCTTAATTACTACTTAAAGAATAGTATACTAAAGATTAAAAAACTTAGCCTTTATTTTTAGCCTTTCTTTATTATTAGGATTCTTATTTAAATAATAGTAAATACTTATAAAGGATATAAGTAAACTAGCTTAAGTATAAAATCCTATATCTATAAGGTAAAAATACTTTCTATATATTTAGAATAACCTAGTTAGAGTAGTTTAAAGTAGTAGTGTTACGTGGCAGAACACGTGCAGTACATAGAGGCTGCCATACAAAAGCTAGATTCAACATCTTAGTTTAGGAATTTAACTTACTTCATACATATCACATCACCCCTAACAGTAGCTTTTATAAGTAAACTTAGTATAACTTATAACCTATTAAATCCGTTAGCCCCTCTAATAGAATTAACCTTCTATTATATAAAGCTAGTATATAATAAGTAGTAGTAATTAGAGATTCTTTTATTATACCCTTCTAGTAGCCTAGAAATAACCTATATATCTAAAACTAACTATTTATAATAGTAATACGCTAATCCTTAGAGTATCTTCCTACTCTCTAAAAATAAACTATATATTATTCACTAGTTTTATGCTTTTAATAGTATAAATCCAGATTTTAATTATTAAAAATAGAAACTTATTAGGATTAATAATTAAGAGGATCTAAACTAACTTATAAGATATAAATTTAATAATAAAGTAGCAGAAAAATAGGAATAGCTAATATATTAAGACCCCCCTATTTATTAGAATTTAGTAGATCTATAAGCTATATATTACGCCTAGAATTAAGTTAAATCCTATATCTAAAAAGCTAAAACTAGAGGCCTACTTAATAAACCTAATAAATTAATAGGCAGTAAGGCATTAGAAAGGCTATTTTAAGACACTCTTAGTCTAGCTTATAGTACTACCACTATAGGAACCAGGAGTAGCATAGGAAAAGATAAAAATAAAAATAAAAAAGGGGATTATAAACTATCCTAAAACTAACACTACTACTTAGAATATTAAACCCCCTAATTAGTTAATAGAGTTAAATCCAGAAGACCTACTACTAGGACCCTTAGAACGCCTAAAGGATTCTAAGGATTCTTACACTAAGACTAGTAAATATAATATAGTAAGGATAATATAAGGGATTTAGGAATAGTAATAGGCATTATAGCAAGCTATAGAGGAGATAGTATTAGGGATAGACTAGCTAGTAATAAGATTAATAACCAAAATCAGGAGCTTATAAAGCGTAAGTGCCTTAGTAGGTTTAATGCTATTAGCACGGAATACTAACTAAGGATTACTATATCTAGCTAATAAATAGGGTTAGTATAATAGGCATCTACATGCTAACAGAGGAATAACCAGACTGTCAGTGTAATTATTCCCACCCTAATACTAACAAGGACTGCTATAACTATAGCTAGGACTATTAGTATAGCTAGGACCGCTAGCGCAACTAATACAGCCGGAATATTAGCAAGGATACTTATAACCTTAGCTAAGTCCTTACTAGACTTAGTAGTAAGGACTATACCCTTTAGACTAAGGTTAGTATACTAATTCTAGAAATTAAAGAAGAATAGACCTAGTATTACACTAAAATTAGTATAACTAGCGAATAGAAATAGCGGAACAGAATATAGATTTAACGTAGAAGATTATAGACATTAGGCATTTTAAGCCTTATAATAAACTAGAAGAGGCTAGTAATAACCTTATTATATATAACGGAAAGCAGATTATCTTCTATAACGTTAAATTATAGATCTAGGCAGTTAAAGATCACTTACATTATGCTAATCCTAGCCATTAGGATATTATTTAGAAGAAAATCTAGATATTATTCTAAGGGGACGCAATAGTATAGTACAGATAATATCTTAATTTAGTAGAATGGAATACTATATTTAGTGGAATACTAACTATATTCGTAGCTATACAAAAGGAATTCGGTATTTAGGTTTAGGACATAATAGCGTAGCTTAATAAGGCGGAATATACTAAAGAGGATGTTATAAAAGAGGTATCTTTCTGTAAATTTGCGTTAAAGATCTTCTAGTATATAAGGGTAAATAGTAAGTTAACTAACTATTAGCTTTTAGTGTATTTGCGTCTTAAGCTATATCTAGGATTGCAATAGATATGCCTAGTTCTAACTTAAATAGATATAAGATTAGCGTACATTACTATAGTAGACAATAAGAGACGCAATCTATATAACTATTTATGTAGCAAAGGTTAGTCTATAAGCAAAAAAGGCAAAGGAAAGCTTAAGGTCTATTTTAATACTAAGATATCTAGTAGTAATTTAGAAGAAGATAAGGATAAAGTATAAGTAAACTAGAACTAGCTATTTAATAGATAATTCTCTTAAGAAAACTAGTATTATAGGTAGGATAAGCGGAACACCTAAAGATTTCTAGGATATTTCTAACCGCAGCTATATAGGCATAATTAACCTCCTAAAGGATAAAACTAGAGACTATAGTAGAATAGGTCTTAAGAGGATAAAGGGGGAGAGCGTGTAGAAATTAGGCAGACTTAATAAACTAAAGCACTAAACTAATAAAATAAGCAACCCTAAGACTACAGTCCCATAAGGAAAGGAGGCTAAGTATAGTGGCCTAGATAATTTTAGTAATAGGAAAAGGGTTCTATAAGGGACCAGGAATATACTAATATTATAGTATATAATAATAATTCTAACGCATAATAACATAAAACTTATCTCTAGGAATGCGGTTATTACATAGCTAAAGAAGGGGAGGTCCTAGAGGATAATAGTAAGGATAATTAAGGATAAGACTTGAATTTTATTAAAACTTATTTCGCAGAAAATACCCTAAAAGAGGCAAATAAGGCTATCACTAGGATGACCTTAAACGGGACTAGATAACTTACCCTAGGACAGGTAATTAAAGCTATAGTAAGACCATAAGAAGTTAAATATAATAGAAAAAGGGCTAATATATATCTAAAGATTCCTATTAAATTCAATAATAAGGGCAAAAGTCACTAAGTCTATCTTAACTTAGGAACGTTATTAATTTTAGCGGATAAGGCATAGCTACAATAGCATAGATTAAATGTAAAGTAGGTAACGCAGGAACTGAAGCTAGTATCTAGGGTTTAATCTTCCTTTTTTATTACTAAAATAGCCACATTTAACTTTTATATTCCAGGGACAGTGTATAGAATAGAAATCGCTAGCTATTTTACAGTTATAGCAGATATAATGCTAAATTTAGGACCGAAATTATTACTTAGAACGAATTTTACTTATAAATATAGGGCTAAAATTAATTTTGTCTGACTAAAGGTGGTTTTTAGGTTAGTTTATAGTATAATAATACTAGTAGAAATCTTCTAACTATTAAACAGGGTCCCTTACTAAAAGGTAGTTACTGCCCACATAGTATTAATTCCACTAAAGACTTATTTATATATACCTATTAGTTAGAAGGATACGTAGAAAAATCAGGAAATAAGTGTGTACCACGCGTAATTATATTTAGAGTATTTCCCTAATACGCTATTCGACAGATCTAGTAAGGGACAGATAATTACCTATAATCTAACCGATAAAATCATCACTATTAGAAAACACTAGAAGGTTACACGCCTAACCGCAGCTAGTAAGGTTAACGCTAATTACCTAGTTAATAATCCTTTTATATACCACGCCTATTTTAGTAAGGATATTATAGAGAAGAAGGAAGATAAAGATAAGGATAGTAACAAATCTAATAAAGAGAAGGATAATCTTAATCTAAAGAAAGTTAATACTAGAGTGCTATTATATAGGATTTTATGCCTAGAGAAAATCCTATATATAACTAATAAATTTAGTGTATGAATTGCTAATATTAACCAGGAAGCGGCGAGTAAACTAGTTTAACTAACCAATAAATACGATATTTATTATAATAGAGGTATCGTCCCTATACTAGAAGACTAGAAGATAAGAATTAATCTTATAGACAGATAGTAGTATTAAATAAGGCTAATTAGGCCTTATAAACTAGGAGGACAGGATACGACTAAACTTAACAAAGTATATAATAAACTCTACCTAAAAGGGAAAATATTATATTTAGATAAGCTAGTAGCTATAGCATGCCTAGCGTTTATAGTTTAGTAAGAAACTGGTTAGGAAAGAAAAGGGAGAGTCATAATTAATATAAGGCCGCTTAACAATATAGCAGTGCTGGATATATACCCTCTACTAGACTAAAGCGATATTATAGATAATATACGTAGCAAGAAGGTTTTTTCTCTTTTTAATAGAATAGGATTTTTTCACTAACTACTAGTTAGAAGTAACCATTAAGCCCGCATAGTAGTTATATTAAATCAAGGCCTTAAAGCGTTAAATATAGCATTAATAGGATTTAAGAACTCCCCTACGTTTACCTAAAGATTTATAGATAGACTTTTCTAAAAGTATAAGCATTTTATATAAGTCTATATTAACAATATTATTATATTTTTAGACAGTCTTAAAGAGCATTTAAGCTATCTTAATATTATACTTAGGATTCTTAAAGAAAATAGGATAATAATCGCCACGAAGAAGTCGTTCATTAGTTATCCTACTATTTAACTACTAGGTTTTGTTATTAATAGTAATAGGATTATTAACACTAATAATAGGCTTAAAGCTTTTTAGAAGATAATTTTCCTAAGTAATCTATTAAGTCTTAAAACCTTTATTAGGATAGCCGGATTCCTCTGTAATAGAATTCTATAGTTTAACATATAAATCTAACTATTATAAATATAGAAAACAGCGCTATTAAGGGAATTCTATAAAAAGGATAAGAAAATTATTAGTATCTTAAAACCAGTATAAAAAAGGAAGATATAGTAAAAGACATTTTTGCTAACTAAGTAGGAGAAAAAGGCTTTTAAAGATATTAAAGCGTTCCTAAGCAAGAAACAGACCCTATAGCATTACAATCTATAAAAGCCACTTTTCCTTAAAATTAACGCCTATAAGGAAGGATTTAGATTATATGCTTTCTAATTATAAGAAGAATAGGATAGTTAGAGCGTCCCTAGAAGGGACATTAAAAATAACTAAATATAGCTAATTTTATTTCTTTCTAGGGCAATATTAAGTGTTAAGAAGCGGTATAGTTTAACTAAGGTAGAAGTGGCTATAATTACATAGAGTGTTAGAAAACTTCGGAAAATAGTCTAATCTAATAACGCAATAGTTAATATATTAACTAACCATTCCCTAGTAAAAGGAATTATTAAGTATACCTTATTATTAACAATAGATTTAGATAAGGCTAATCTAAAACTAGCAAAAGTCGCGAATTATTTATTATAATTTAACCTTAAGGTAACTCACATACTAGGGATACTAAATATAGTGCTAGATACGCTTTTAAGACTACTAGTAGAAGTAACCTACTAGGAGGTAGCATAGAAAAGCTAATATAATAAATTAGATATAAGCGCTTATTTTATAAGTAAGGAGTATATTATAACCGCGATTATAGATAACGGTCTTAAAGCCAGAATTATCATAGGATATCAGCATGATTAAAAGTTTAGCTAAATTATTATAGTAATATAAGCCTACTAAGAAAGGTAAGCGGTAAAGAATACTAGAGTTAGACTAAAGATTCCTTTATATAGGTAGGACTTATATAAGGATAGTCTATTATACTACTATAGTGGAGATAGATTTTTCTATCTCTGTATTCTAACTACAGAGGTTAAATCTATCCTATAACTAGTCTATAATAAATAGTAATATTTTAGAATCGCTTAAATAGCAGTGGAGCTTTATTTAGTCTATTTTCTATGTATAAGTTAGTAGATTTGTGATTATATAGCCTATTACGTAGTGTATTAGGAAAACGCGATTAATTGTTTAAAGCTACCTAGGGAGTTATAGCTATTATAGCTAAAGCTAACGCTATTTTATATAATCTTACTTAATTTTGTTACGGATATGCCAGAAGTATTAGCTACTAACACAATATAGTAGATAGAAGGATACGCTACACATAATTCATTATATCTAGTAAACTACCTATTTAGCAAGAGAACCCTTCTAATACCAGGACATATAACATATCCAGTGGAGATTTAGGTAGAATTACTCCTTTATGCCTTATATATTATAGACTAGGGATTACTAAGACAAATTATTAGCAATAGGGACCTAAAGTTTATATCTAATATATAGAAAGAGATATTTAGGCATGTAGGAGTTAAACTCCTTATAGGCATAGTATATTATCCATAGATAGATAGAATAGCTAAAAGAAAAAACCAGATAGTAATAATTATAATACATTATCATATAGTAATAGATCTAGATATAACATAGACTGTAATACTCCTAGCACTATAGTATTAATTAAATAACACTATAGCTATAAGCATAGGGTAGGCTCCTAATAAGTTACTATATAGGTTTTATCCTCTAAGTATTATTAATCTTCTTTCCCTAAATAATATAATTAACACAGGAACTAGCGTAAATAATATAGTAATGCTATAGAAGTTATACTAGCACAAGGCCTAACTAGCGATTATAATAGTAGCCACCCTTGCTAAAATTTAGTATAATAACCGCTATAAACTAGTTAATATTAACGCAGGAGATATAGTTTATCTATAATTATATAAGGGATATAAATTACCTAGGAAACCTAAGAAGAAATAGTTACTATAAAAGGTAGGACTATATAAGGTACTAGAAAAGGTAAACCTATTAGTATATTAATTAGAATTCCCCCCGAATTTATAAGTCTATCTAGTGGTTTCTATAGCGTAGATATAGAAGCTAGCGTAAGGAAAGGACCTGTTTAACAGGGAAGAACTAGCTCCGCCGCTAATTACGTTTAATAATCTAGAGGAAGTAGACTATTAAGAGATTAAATAAATCTATGGTTATTAGGTTAAAATCTCTAAAAGGAATAAGACTATAAAAGTGGAATTCCTTATCTAATAGAAGGGATTTACCGCTAAGGATAACTAATAGATAGCTAAAAGCAAGATGCGGGTTAACATAGCTAAGATAATAGAAAAATACCTTAAAAAGAACCTAGTTAATTAGGAAAGAGAGTATACAAAGAGGGGTATAAATTTGCCTATAGAGCAATAATAGTAAAGGAATAGAGACATTTTGTAAGTAGTTAGATTTAACCAGTTAGGGCAAAGCCACGAGGCTTTTTCTCACATATATATTTCATCGCGCCAACCAGGGGAAGCTCACCACACTCTTACTTTATATTATCCTCTAATACCCCACTACTTTCACGCAGTTAAATCTAATATAAGCATAGTTAAATTTACTTTAGCCCTATCTTATTCTCACTACACTCTTACTTTATATTATTCCCTAATACCCTACTAGTTTTATATAGTTAAATTTAATATAAGTGTAGTTAAAATTACTTTAGCCTTATCTTATTTAATAGCATCTAGTCCTAAAGATAATATTATATATAATAAAGAGTTCTAAAGACTATAAGACCTAGAGCTAAACTAGCTATAGGAAATATAGGAGTATAATAATTATAAGGAATATTAAGTAAAAGATAAAAATATTATACTAGAAGTTAAATATAAGCTATATAGGCAACGTGCAAATCTATACCATAACCTATTAGCTATACTAGATTTTATGCTATTTAATAATAAGGTTAGTATATAGGACTAAACACTCTATAAGCAAATATAGGTAGGACATTTATATATTTAAGTACTGGCTCTAATATAACAAAACTAATTATCAGGATAGCTTATAGTTGCTAATTTAGCATAATAGCAATCTACCACTAGCAAGGAAAGAGCTATATATAACTAGCAAATTAATAAGCTTTTAGCGGAACTAGGAACCGTAACCTATTATAAGAAGGAGAAGTTCTCTAAACACTATTTAGATTAAATAGTATAATATAACTAGCTAGAAAAGTTTCTCCACCTAATATAGCGAATTACGTAACTATAGCAGCAGTAGTACCTAGATAAATTAAGAATAAGATAAGATAAATTAGACACACTATTACTATTAGTAGAAGGACATAATAATAATACTAATAAAGTAGCTAAGGTTATATAGGATATAGTTAAGATTAAGGAACAAACTAGGGAGGATAATAATAACGTAGTGAGTATTACGTTAGATATGTTTGTAGAAAGGCAGGAAAAGGATTAAGCTATATAAGATTTAATTAAAGAGAATTATATAAGGAAGGAAAGGAGAGATTTAGTAAAGGAGAAGAATAATAAATCTATTAACACACTAAGTAAAGAAGGCAGTAAGGTAGAGAATTCTAATCTAACTTAACTAAGAATAGAATCCCCTAAACTAGAATTAGAACCTAAGAGTAATAAAGACACTAATTTTATAGAAACAGAGGGTAATAATAGCGGTTTAGAAAGTAAAAATAATAAGGAGGTTAATAAGATACTAGCGGAGTACCTTATTAGACTATCACAGGTCCACGCGCGAATTACAGAGCTTAATTTTAAGCTATTATTTCTTAGATTTAGAAAACTAGGATTATAGAGAAACATACATATGCTAATGCCTAATATTAGCGTAGTAGCGTATAAGAGAGTAATAGAAGAATTTAACGTAGTATATAAGGGAAGAAGCATAAAAGGAGTTAATTTTAGTAGATTTAGATATACTAAATTAGGCCGTAAGAAAGAGGCCTAGGATATTAGGGATATAATATAGGCCTACACGTATAAATTCGCCCTTAAAGGCACTAGAATAGTATTTAATAGGTTAGAAGTTAATTTAAAGGATACGTATTTTATATTATAGTAAAACATAATTATCTAAATTTTTGCTATTTTTAAAGAATAAAAGGCTACTTTAATTACAAAGTAAGCAGCAGTAAGATAGGTAGGAAAGCCTATAAATTAGATTATAGTTAATCTAATAGAGTATAGAGTAATAAGAAGAGCAAAGAATTAGGTAAAAACAGTAGCAGCGGCTTTCTATAATAGTATAATAGTTAAATATAGGCAATAGTTAGCTATATACAATAGCACATCATCTTTACCACTATAAGCTAATGTATTAGCTCTCTATTTTACAAATAAGTACAGCGCAGTAAACGGTATAATCGCGGGCGTATTAGCGAGCATTAGATAGGCAGATCTGCTCTATATTAACATAGAAAAGGAGTTAGCTTAGTAATCATTAGAATCCCAGCAGGATAAAGAGAGAAGTAAATAATATAAGCAAAGCAAAATTAATAATTTAGTGGATTAAGTTAATAGAGTAGAAAATTATATTAATAAAATAGAAAGAGAAGTTAGTATAGTTAAAGATTAAATAGATATATTAAATAAAGCTATTAAAGAATTAGTAAAGGAGGTTTATAATCTAATAGAATTAATAGAAGAGGAATCTAGAAGCTTTAAGAGCAAGTTTAAATAAATATTAGATATATTAAAAGCCTAGAAAAAGAGGATCTTAAATTTTAAGTTAGGCAAAACATTAGTTAATATTAATAAGTAATTTAATGCTTTAAAATAGGATATAGTTAAGAAGAATAAATATAAGGAAAAGATTATGGAATTAGCGTCTATAGTAATAGGAATATTAAAAGAGATATAGGAATAGGAGGTAAAAATTAAGAATCTTACTAATAAGTAGAAAATATTTAAGGAGGATATAAAGAAAATAAGATTAGCTCTAGCAAGGCTAATTCTAGCAATAGGAACCCCAGAGAAATAGATTTAGGCAATATTAGCTCTAGTAACACTAGCTTTAGGCAAAACTAATAAATAATAAGGCAAATCACGTTAAGGAACACTAAAAACAGGCGATAAGTAACCCTATAGTGAAATAAGACCTCTAGTAACACTAAGTAAAAGGCATAAATTACTAGGAAAGTCTAGCCTAAATATATAGGAAGCTTAGATAGATACTTAATAAATAACGCTAAAAACACCTATATTATAGGAAGTAAGTAAGATATTACTAGTATTATCAGGATAGCAGACAAAAGAGGCATTAACCTTAGGGCAGACAGCGTTACTAACCGTGCGTGCAACCGCTACCAGGGCAACTAAGCTATAAGTTAAGGAGGATGAATTTGCTAGATTACTAGATTAAACAAATAGATATAGAATATTAGGGCATGAATTTAGGGCATATAGATTAATAAGGAAATAGAGGAATTTAGTAATTACTAAAAGAAAATAATAAAACACAGCGGAGATAGAGTACTAACAATAGGACAGGAAGAATTTATTATTTAATATAATAAATTTAATTATAGGATTAAGGGATACATATTATAAGGAGAGTTATATAATATTAAGTAATATTATAAAATAACAACTATAGATACAATAATTAGCGCGCTAAACGCGTTTTTCTTTTATATAACTTTAATAACTACACATTTTAATATTTACTTTAGATAGTAGCTAAATTTAGTTATAGTTTAACCACATATAACTAGGATAGTTATCTTTTTAGCGCGCCTAGCACTTATTACATAGCAGAACACGTGTAGTATATAGAGGCTGCTATATAAAAGCTAGATTTAATATCTTAGTTTAGGAATTTAACTTACTTTATACATATTACATTACCCCTAACAGTAGCTTTCACAAGTGAACTTAGTACAACTTATAACCTGTTAAATCCGTTAGCCCCTCTAACGGAATCGACCTTCTATCGTGCAAAGCCAGCACGTAACAAGTAGTCTATTATAAATTAATCCCTTAGCGCTTACTAATATATATATAAAGATATTATTATTAAAATTTATAGCTACTAGTATATTTTAAGATATATTACTCTTTTAAGAGAAGAATTACTACTACTTTACTACTAGAATAAATATAGGTATATATATACTATTAATAGCACCTATTACACTATAGAATATATATTTACTTAGATCTAATATAATATATATAGAAATATAATCTAGCTTTAGTTAATAAATAAAAGTAGTATATAAATACCTTATTAGATTAATTAGCCTATAGAAAATTCTTAATACTAATAACTAGCCTAATTTAAAATAAAAAGCTATATTTTACTATAGCTTATTAAATACTATAATCTATAGGAAGATTATAATTATTTACTTAACTAACTAGTTTTTAGTAGGCCTAATATCTATATTATTTTAAAGCTATTAATAGAGATTAAAAAACATAGCCTTTAATATATAGAAGATATTTTAAAACCCTAAATTAGTAGAAATATAAAGGACTTTTTTATAGAAAGCTATTAAAGCTATTAGTAATCTATACCTTATAGTTATAGAAGAATTAGTATTATTTTATAGTAAGTTTTAAATAAAAGAAATATTATAAAGGACTAATATAGTAATAGTAAGGTATAGGTTATTATTATTATTATTATCTTTAACTAAATTTAATAGAAATTACTCTAAAGAAAAGAAGTTTATTTTTATTAGTATATTAGAGAATATAAAGTATACTAGTTTAGCTAGAGAGTATACTAATTTAACTAAAGTATACTAAAATATTTAGTATACTCTTTTTTACTATACTAGTAATAAAAATATAACTTTTTCTTAATAGCTTCTTACTTATAGCTATCTAATTAGCCCCTACTATCTTAGTATATTATAAATAGGGGCCTTTTAGAGGTGTAGTAATTACCTAGGGTATATGCTATAAAAACACTAACTAAATATAGAAAGGCCCTAGTTTTTATATCTAAAAATAACAAATTTTATATAACTACACCAAATTTTAAACGACTACGCCTACGTGGATCACACCCTAACAGCCGACGTCACGCAGCTGCAGCTGGCAGAGGATTGTAAATCTGTCAGTCGGCGCCCAGGCCACTTTGTCGCATTTGTCCCACTTCCTCGTGGTGCAAACATGCTTTGGGTTCTTCTCGCAATCATTATATTTGACCCTTTGTTAGAAGTAATGGCACAATGGCCGGTGTCTCAATCGGCCAAAGTGAAAGATGTTCTTGAACTACAGATGTGATGGCTTTGGATTTGAGGAACGTGAGCAGGGAGGGCGCAGTATGGCCAAATCTGTGCCTAGATGGCCCTCTAATATAATTTCAGCGCGACCGACGCAATGATTTACATACTAATAGGAGCTGGTGCGTTGGCGGTTCGTCTGCAGACATGTGACATCGAGCAGCTCCTCTTGCAGAGGCCGGAGATGATGTCCAAAAGTGCAGGCAAAGTGTCCATTGGCAGCATTGGCGGACTGGTAGGGAACAGTGCCTTCGAACAGCGTGTTGGCCGGCATGCATGGTCTTACTCATGGTCTTACTTGGGTCTAGATACAGCTGCGGCCTGCTGAGAAATGGGATCATGAACAGCAAGCGAATCCAGGCACTAAGCACCCAGTAAGTTGCGGTGGTGCAGCAGTCGTCTGCCTTGTCTGCTTTGCGGGCTGCGTCAGCTCTATAGTGTCAACATAAAAGGAAAGCAAGCCTCTTTCGGCTACAGCTTCGGTAGGCTGGGCTTTTGAATACAACCGAGGATGGCAGAGAGGACATTATGCCTGCCCTATGACGACCCGAATCAGAGATGGTCTTGGGTGTGTGGTACAGAAACTGGCCTATCCGCATGCAAAATGGCTGTTTCGTTAGGCGGGGTGGGTAGATGGGATATTCTGGTCATCCATCATCAACGTTACACGCTTTCAGACATGGATGGGTCTGATATGCAGTGCGAAGTGTCGGGTGCGAATCATGTATTGTGAGAACTGGGCGAGGAGCTCATCGGCTCTCGATTTAGCAGCCCCATGAGAACGGGAACACAAGAACAATCAAGGACGACCTTGGGAGGTTAGAATTGATACGGAGTACTCCGTACTCCGTACGCATTGTACCATGAGATCTGCCTGCATGATTCGTCCAATCAGCGTAGAGAAACACTCGGGAAAGTGGAGCACCTCCCAGATCCCCTGGTCCCCATCGTCATGACAGGCAATCGAACCGTCGGGTGACCTCCCGCACACTTCGTCCATGTACGAAGCCCAACCGCGCCAGCCGATGATCATCTTCATCCAACATACCGCCCGGCCATGGACAAGATTCCCCTCAACTACGAAGCCTCAGGAGGCGACACCCACAAACAAACCACCACCAGTCTGCCTCAAGAAGTCGTGCAATGTCTCGAAAATGCCCGATTCGTAAGTTTCGCATCTACCCCGCCATCAAACGCCAAGATGCCTTTTTTTTTTTTCTCCTACATCACTGCCCTTTTTTTCACGACAACTCTCGGCACGCAAAACTTTCCCCGAGGCTACAAGCTAGCTGACCTGATCTTCTTCGACTTCCACAGCTCCATCTCGCGACATGCACAGACAACGTGCCCAATGTCTCGCTCATGAACTACACCTACCTGCCTTCATCGCCGTACTCCTCCGCCCCCGTGATTATCATGACGACGAATCCCAAATCACGCAAGACGACCAACATCGTTGGCAATCCCAACGTGTCTCTCCTCGTTCATGACTGTGCGTTTCAGGGCCGCTCGCTCCTCAGCTCTCCCCACCATCTTCGAGAAATTGGCTAACTCAAACCCCCCTCCCCAGGGGTTTCTCATCGACCGCCGACTCAAGGTCGCCGCATGTCCGGGGGCTCACCGGGGCCAGAACAACATTCCAGCCTCGCATCGCTATTGCTAAATCTCAATTCCACCGCCGTGTCCAGCATCAGCGCTACCATAGGAGGGGAGGCACACCTGGCACCGTCTGGATCTGAGGAGGAAAAGTACTTTACGGACCAGCACTTGGCCAATAATACCTTTGAGGAGGGAGAGCCCATTTTCCGTCCCGACAGTAACTCGGGGGCCGGCGCCCGAGATAGTCATTTCGTGGATGGAGAGGAAGTTCGAGTCATCATTGTCAATATCAAGGACGTTAGGATAAGTGACTGGAAAGGAACTGTGCGGGACTGGGCTGTCGTTCCGGGTTCCGGCTTGGTCAACGGACAGTAAGCGAAGTTCCGAGGCTATCCGGTTGTTCAATCTGTTCTATACGCTCGTCCGCTGCGCCCGTGGGTTTTGATAAACCCATTTCCTCCACGTATTGCCTATTTTTGATTCGGGTTACTCATCTACTCGGACATTTGGAAGGCACACGCCACACATCAAGGTCACTAGGCTTGTAACAGGAAAGTTGCTCGCAGGAATATCCTCTTCCGTTTCAATTTTCAGGTCCATTTGCTTCCCGCAGTGATTCGCAAAATATCCATTCCGCCCTGTTATCCATACAAGTCCAATACGCCAAGCCATCTCACCTCACCCCACCTCACCTCGCACACGCTCTGTGGAGAGGGTCGAGGTCACTGTTTTCAGTTTGCCGCAATTTTTTGGTTTACATCACTGCCCTTGTCCCATTCCCAGAATTTGCTATTACCCCAACAATACTGAGCGCAGACTAGGAATTTCCTTTTTTTTGCTCGGGTAATGCAAATGCTTGACAATAAGGGGAAAAAAAATCGCGATGAAGTCGCGAAAACAATCACTTGGCCCACTCAACAACCTCGAGGGCCATCAAGACTAGTACAAGAGTAGATGGCAAGATCCTGTCTCATTATTAGATTTCGATTTTGGAATGACCACACGTGATGAAGGAACTGACCAAATGACATAACTCTGGAACAGGATGCGGCCCATAGTCTTCTCAAAGACCATGTTGATCTGGCAGATTTGGGCCAGTTGGAGAGCGCTCGGGGCGCCTGTGAGCAGGAAGCAAACGATGATGAAGATCGGATCGTCCAGGATGCTGACATCGAGATACTTGGCAGTGAGGGCCAGGAGAGGCGCCATGATGGCTGTTGGGAGAACCATGCGACTCAGCAAGGAAGCAACGAGTAACTTGGTTCCAATCTGTTCCTCCTCGGCATCGTGATTGTCATCTCGAGCCATGGTGTTTCGGGCCAAATTGGCACCCAGAACAACAAGAATCAACGGCACGGCAACACCACCGCTCGATTTCACGGCATTCGTGACACTGTTGTTAATGAAAGAGCCTTCTTCAAAAAACAGCTTCTGCAGCGCAGGGATCGAAGCAACCAGAACAGCGAAAAGCATGGCCCACAACGGCGGATTCATGAACTCCCACACAAAGGAACATGTCTTGACAATGCTGCGCTTGACCATAGACATGACTATTTGCAGAGGACTGGGCAAGACGTTGTATACTTTGAGCATGTGTCTATGACCATAAGTCCCGACACGTGCTCTCAAGGTCCGATGATCGGTTTGGTTGTCACGGACATGCGGAAATGGATTTGAACCGTTCTCCCCGCGCATGGCGCCTTGGTGATGGCTGGGAAAGGTCGCATAAGTCGCTTTGGCCTTTTTGGGGGAAAGCAGGTCCTCTTCATCACTGTATTCGGCCATGGAAGACTGCGATGCGCCAGCGATAGGTGTTCGGCCAGCGGGGACATAGTCTCGGGAGTCCAGGCTGCGATCCTCGTCCTCTTCCTCAGTGTCGCCCTCTAGCCGGTCAACCAAAGCACGAGTGTCATCGTCTTGGGGTTCATCAAGGTATCGTTGTTGACCTTCTTCGGCAATTTCATCCTGGTATTCAGCGTACTTGTCCTTAGGGGCCAACAACACATGGTAGCCCCAGCTCCAGCGCACTAATTGACCGAGTTGCTGGAAAATCAGAAGATACAGGATGCCTCTTGCGGCAACCTCGTCGTCATTGTCGCCGGGTATTCTGTCCCAGTGAAGGCCCTTGATCGTCTGAGAAAGCGACATTACAAGAGAGATGGGCAATGAATTCGAATTTCCGAAGACACCCATGGCAGTGACAAAATTGGCGGCTCGCTTATTGAATCGAAAGGCTTTGGCGACTAATATGGAAACCACCCATGATACGGCAGTTTGGACGATGAAGATGGCGGGAATGATGGCGAGTTCGGACAATGTTTCGGCGTTGAGTTGTGAGGCGAGCTTGGTGAAAACTATTCCATGATAACATGCGATGAGATTGAGAGCACGAGACGACAGGTGCGAGATTGACGATTACTTACTGAGGCATGGCGTGAAGAGCATAACATTCAGGTTCGCAAGGAACTTTTGCTTCTCGGCATCGAAGTGACCGAGCCGGGCGATGATGTACCCAGGCAAACTGACACAGACGACTTCCAAAACGGCCTCGAATACGAGTAAACACAGATGAGGCAGCGAAGGGTGGTTATCAGGGCCACCCCCTTGCGTGAAAACTTTCAACGGCAAGTCGTAAGCATCTTGGGCCAACTTTGCCAGACGTAAGGACGTCAGCTTGGGAAGGCCTCCAGCAAAATCCATCAATAGCCAAATGCGATGATCTGGAAAATAGCGAAGAGATAAAGTAGGCGGGTAATACACTGCTGGTCGAGGTGCACAAGCAGCTCTCTCGGGGTTGCTTCGGAGTCGGTTCGCTGAAAGAATGTCGGCTCTCGCGAGGGCTGTGGGATTCCTTTTATTGCTGTCAGAACGGAGTAGTGCAGCCGGTTGCGGGTTGCGGGTTGGCGAGCTGGCGGCCTCGTCGAGTGTGGGTGGCAACGAAAGGCGCGAGGTCGAGAATGGTACAGCAGAATAAACAACCTTAAAATACAGTGGTTCGGATTGCAACACAGCGGCAGCCAGCACAGCAAATCGAAGGAGGGAGATGGGCCTTGCGATCAGACGTATATAATATGTCTCGGTCTCCGTCTCGGTGGGTGCACCGGTTGGTTGGCAGGTCGGGTCAGGGTCACACTTGACTCGACGGTCTAAAAATGCTGCATCATGCTAAAGTACTCCGTAGTGGGCGGACGCAGCGTGCGACTTAGTCATGGCCTTGATGATAAGCCGTCGTAACGTAAATTCTCCTTTGAAAATGATTGATTGCGGAGAAGGCTGCCTGGTGATTGGCGTCTTGCAAGTTTCATTTCAATTGGAGGGAAGCGCGAGCCCGCAGAGCTCTATGCTGCTGGTGAGTGAGTCAGTAATAGTGACTCTGGTGAGGAAGGCCAGCTGGAAGAAGTTGGAGGGAAACAGGGGCCAGCGCCAAGCCGTGACCCACCCTCCTGTGCAACGCAAAGAGAGGAAGGAGTCTGGTCTGGCGGCTGGTCTGGCGGCTGGTCTGGCGTGATCGGAAGAGAACCGAACAGACACCCGCATCGACGCTCTGCGCACTTGTACATGCGCACGTCGGAGGGGATGCTCCTCCAAAACCCTTGGCTTGCTGCTTCCAACATACCCAGGGTGATTTGTTCCGGACTGCACGGAGGAGTACATATCATCGCAGGATGCAACGATGCACCAGACCAGACTCTTTCCACGTTGTTCATGACTTCCAGGCCTCCCGAGAACAGTCAGTCCACTGGTAGGTATACTGCCCTTTTTCTCAACCTTTGACGTAATCGCCACGCAATGTCTTGGCAAGGGGATCAACTTATCCTGATATACCAAGAAGGTGTCATATGTAGAACTTCTAGTGCTTGCAACTTGCTTGTTTGCCAGACTAGCACCAGCAGACAGACACTACGGATCCGTACTATTACACTACTAGACTGTCAGCTGCCGACCCGTTGTCTTCTCCAGCTTCACTGAGGTTGTTGTTCTATGGAGCACTCCGTCTGTGGAACGGTTCATATTATGTGGCGCAACCTGCCAGCAATCGATCAAGCTTGCCTGCACTACAAGGCTTGACCTGTTGACGTGCGCGCGTGGGCCACGTGTAGCCAGATGGAGCGAGCAGTCGTCATTGCGTCTGCAAGATGGCTGATAAGGAATCACATCTCATCCGCCATGCGGCACGGTATGAGAAGGGGTCCAAAACAAGTTGGGCTGTGAGAAAGCCAGCCAGTGGCGGCGGCCCGTTATCAGTCCCCTTTGATGAAGAACAAGTTGCTAAGGGAAACATCAAGGCTGAGCCCAATGTCATGTCGTCAGCTAGTGCCAAGCGGCGTACGGCTAATTGATATGTGATGGGACCGCCGTAGCAGGACGTTAATACGGAGTAAATTGCGAAATTGCGCCAAGCATACGGAGTAGTGTCCCTAATAATATTATAACTTCTTCGTACGGAGGAGAGGAGGGCCTCGAGCCGGTCCGCCTGGCACGGAACCATGCCTTGCCTCCGTCCTCTCGGTTATGCAACGGACATGGCATCGTGATTCACCCTGGTCACTCACCATTCTCTGATCTGTGAGATCAGTTCTACAGATTAGGCAGGAGCCTTCCCGATGGCTCATTAGGCAGATAGATGGTCTCCTCCGTAGAGGCTTGGTATTTCCTGTCCTTGGCGGATTTCAGTCCGCAAAATGCCATATCGCATTGCCAAGAATTTGGACGATTACCATGTCACATTACCGTATCAAGCAAGATCCTGCGCATTTGACCGGCCTTGGCAACACTCGTGCCAGGATTGCCGCCCTTTGACCATTTTTGTTTACCTTTGCAGCAGGGAAGGGAAGGTTCGGTTTGTGGAAAAACCTCAACGGCTGACGCCGTCCACCTTTGCCTAGACTCATCACGTGAAAGAGCTCCATGGGAAACAAACGAGAACCAGGGTGATACAGATTCATTCATGCGGCTCAAGCTGTGTGACATGCACCCGGCGCGTCCTCGTCAAATTTCTAACTCAGCTGGTGGTGTCGGTTTGATGCACTCCAGTGTTGTATCACACGTAGTACGATTTTGACGGCAATTGTCTAGGCTGTTGCAGTCACTCCACTAAGAGACAAGTATCATGCCGTGCAGACAGGCATATCTCGACATGGTCAAACGCATCGGTTTGCGTAAGGCGGAGTCGACAAGCCCATCAAGATAATCTTGGGTGCAGGGTAGCTGATATCAAGGTACTACGCACGCTCAATACGGATGTGTCGCCAGTTGATTGTCAGCATAATAAATACCACTACTGTACACAATGAACACATACCATGTGTGGTGTAGTAGTGCCAACGAAAATGCGCCGAGAATCCGATTGTTGAGAAAATTTCATATCTGAAAGCAAAGCGACATAGTCCGTACATAGTTTAGTCCCTGGGATGCCCGAGTGGACCCAATAGCGTTCCTCGTTTGATCAACCCGCGAGGTACAGACCTCGTTGGACTTTCCACCTTCCAGTGCTTGCACCTGCCCTATAATACCGCTGCCACATGCCACATGCCTGGCGCCATTGCGTCGCTTCAATGATCCCGACTTGGTCCCCCCCTCCACGACTTTTATTAGCAAGTCCTACAACCTCCCCGCGACAAAGTAGCCTTCCCCGCTCACTTTTTGGGGTTAATATCGCCGACGTAATCGACATCCAGAAGAACCTCAGGAGCACAAACAGCATCCTACGACAGGCCACGGCACGTCTAAATACGAGCGTGCATGGTTTGACAAGGGCGAACTTTTGCGGAACCGGCTGTGCCATCCGCTTTGGACTATTGCTTTCTTGCTGCGTCCACCTACGTTCTCGGCATGAACGACTCCGAATCAATGCCGGCCACGCCGGACGAGATGGAGCGATCAGAGAGTGGCTCATCTGATATCAATACCACACAATCCCTGACTCCGTCACAAGTCCCCGAGGCGGATATACCAAAGCGAATGCCCTCACTTCGATCCATCTCTGACCCGCCAAACATGAACCCGAATTCCACAGCCATGGGGCTTCTCGGTAGAGCAAGGAAACCTTCCAACACACAGCCAACTTTTGCTGCCGGCGCCATGGAAAACGATGTCATGGCTAGGGCGCGGGCCCTGCATCAAGCGCGCATGAGCAAATCCCCCATGGGATCGTCACCGAACTCTCCATCGCCTTCCTTCTCTGGCGTTGTACCTGGACGAAACGGATTTCCTGGCTTAGGACTTTCTCCCAATGCGATGAATCGACCAAGCGCCGTGCCGCATAATAGATCGGACCCCGTGATCAAACCATCTCTCAGCGAGAGAAGGGCCAACAAGTTTGGTATGTCGCTGTCCGACATGGGCAGTGCTAAATCAACACCTACGCCAGGTTTCAAACGAACTGGTGCACCCAAGCTATCAGACATCACTGGCAACCCGCCGCCTGGGGAACCACGGCCTAATGGATCTGGACTGGGCTCGAAATTGGACGACTTCAAAAAGTATATCGATGCTGACAAGGGTTGGATCACATTTGAAGGTGCAGCCACCATCACCAAGACCGGTGTCAATTTTGCCAGCGGCCAAACGTTCAGCATTTCTCTCGATGAGATCCAAGTGCAAGAAGAACTTGGTAAAGGCAATTATGGCACTGTGTATAGGGTCAAACATGCAAAACCAAAAGGTCCGCGCTTCGGCCAAGGTCTCTCTGGAGTTCGCCTGCCACACTCTGCATCAGACGTAGCATTCCCCGTCGACAGAAAGGATAACGCTAGCGACTCGGCAGGCGGCGAGGGCGATGGAACCACCGGCAAGATGATGGCGATGAAGGAAATTCGACTGGAACTAGACGACGCAAAATTCTCAACCATCTTGAAAGAGCTCGTCATTCTACACGAGTGTATCTCGCCGTACATCATTGATTTCTACGGTGCTTTCTACCAAGAAGGAGCGGTATACATGTGTATTGAGTACATGGACGGAGGTTCTATCGACAAGCTGTATACTGGCGGCATCCCCGAGTACGTCTTACGAAAGATTACGTACTCTACCGTGATGGGGCTCAAGTCACTAAAAGACGAACATAATATCATACACCGCGACGTGAAGCCGACCAATATCTTGGTTAACTCGAGCGGCCAGGTCAAGATTTGCGATTTCGGTGTCAGTGGTAATCTTGTGGCGAGTATAGCCAAAACCAATATTGGTTGCCAGAGCTATATGGCCCCAGAACGGATTTCTGGTGGGAGTATGACTGCACTAGGAACCTCAGACGGAACATATAGCGTGCAGAGCGACATCTGGAGCTTAGGGTTGACCATTATCGAATGCGCGATGGGCAGATATCCTTATCCTCCTGAGGTGTCGTCTACCATCTTCAGTCAGCTGAACGTAAGTTCAGACACGTGACCCAACCCATTCTGCTCTTGCATCCCTTCGAAGCTATCCCTTGGAAGCTGCATGAAAAAGCATTGCTGACATCCCCTGCGTTTAGGCCATCGTTGAAGGCGACCCACCCGATCTCCCCAAAGAGGGCTATTCTGATACCGCCCAGGGCTTTGTTTCCAGCTGCCTGCACAAGATTCCCAATATGAGAGCAACCTACGCCATGCTTCTTAATCATCCCTGGCTGCAATCCTTTTCCAAGCCTGAAACGATAGCAGAGGAGGCCGAAGAGGGTGAAGAGGCCGAAAAGGCAGCGGAGGCTGTTGGGTATCTCAAGCTCGGAGGGGACGACACCGCCGACGAAGAAGTGGCCAGTTGGTTGAGGGGAGTGCTAGACGGAGGCAAAGCCAAGTCAGCAGAGGAAGCCAAATCCTCCCGTCCAGCCCTTCACGCGGCTCCATTGGACTCGGCCAGTCCCATTAATAGTCCGATGTTGAACGATGGACCTTGAGAGCGACATGTTTTTGAGATGCACGGCCATGTATAAGCACACCACAGCGATCGGGACATGAACACACATTGCATCTCGGACCCACCAATACCTTATCTACTGACTGTTATTCATGTTGGGACAGGCAAAAGCATCTGGCACATGGTGCCAAAGCCGACAACAGAGCTGGTTATTTGTGTTCGGCGAAGGCCATGTCGCGACACGTGCATGAGCAACCTCGACGACTCTACAACCCTTGAAGACGTAAGGAATATGAGGCTCGACTCGACTCAAGTCACCATTCTCAGGCACCTAATACGCGACGACCAACCCATGTCCCCTTTTCTTCACTTTGTTGTCACTCTTATTTTCACCATGATTCATATCAGCTCTAAAACCAGATGAGGGGCAGCGATGGTTTCTTTATTTCCTAGACAAGCGGACAGTGCATCATGTATGGGTACACAGGAGAAAGGGGCCGGGGGGCATCTGAATATTTCAAGGTGTCGGGCTTCTTGTTGTCCAGGTAGTCAGTCAGTCAGGCGGGGCACATGGCGCGGTTCGTGGTGGCTGATGAGTGGTGGATGGCATTGTAAGGGCAGAAGAAGTATAAGCAAATGAGCTACTCTGTAGTCTTCAAATCAGCGTATCAATACCTGTTTCTTTGATGAGCATGGTGCTATGAAGTGTGGAATTTGTCCATCCCGCAAAATCGAACTCCATCGCGGGCAAATTGCGCATACAGCCAAATCGTTGACTTTTAGAAAACGGCACGGGGTACCAAGTCTACCCTTTCATTCCCGCCCAACTTTGTCAAGGTTACCGCAATCCCAGGTCCATCGCCTGATGACCATTTCACGCATCAATCAGTACGAATGCGAGGCCCCACTCGCATATCAAGTTTCGACAATAGATTATTTTCATTACTCTGCTCAATTACATTACGCGCATGGATTACAAACAAGTCATCTCCGGAATGGGGTATCCCAACCACATCAAAGTATGTGCCGTGCCCGTCCAAAACGAGTGAAAAGATGGCTCCCCTTGAAATAAAAATGTAACATATGCACTTGTCGTCCCATTACAATCTTTCCGCGCATGCTCCATGTCTTCGGATACTCGGTGATTTCATTGCAGTCTTCATATCGCAAGGCATTGGCATCGTGAAATTTTCAAAAATCTGTGAATGAAATCCGAGGACCAGCGCCGAGCGTTCATGAAAAGTGGGAGCTGAGACGTAAGAGGGGGGGGGGAGGAAAAAAAAGACAAGAGCTGCGGAATGTGAGAGACAAGAAAGGGACGATCAGTTACTCCATACAGGCCCCATACAACAAACACAAGACGCATTTCTGTGCCAAATTAGAAGTACACTTGATGACGATTTTTCTGATTGAGCGGCAGAGGAAGCAGGGGGCACGGGAGCACAGCAATAACTCGGCGATTAGGTCGTATGTGTCGACAGTAGATGAGCTGTTATTATATGCTTTTGTGGAGATTTTTGTGTGGAAATTTCCCTCCGAGATATTCCCAGTGCCGCTTCCATTCATGCGCCGAGGGGCATTGAGCTCTACGAGTAGTCATCCTTGACACGGCGGCCGTCGTATGATCGAGTGCTGCGTTTGCGACGGAACATGCCGCCTCCGCTACCACCGTTGGCTTGCGACTTGTCGCCGCGGATGCCCAGGGCGAACAGAACAGTGGCGATCAGCAAAGCGGCGTAGGAGCCCCAGATCCATCCGAACCCGTACCTCCCGAGAGTAGCCTCGCGGCCGGCGTCGCGGAACCGGTCGCGGGCCATGACAAAGGTAGCGGTGAAAAGAGAGGTGGCGACGGAGTGGCAGACGAGCGCGAGACCGGCAACGAAGAAGCTGATGGCGGCGCCGAGACGGCCACAGCAGGCGAGGAAGCCGGAGAAGAAGGCCAGGACCTCGAAGAAGAGGGAGATGATGATGAAGACCCAGCTGAACCGCCACATGTAGAAGAACTTGAACGAAGTGGTGCCGCTGCCGTAGCCGCCGCCGAGACCATCAGGAACGTTCTGGGCACCCGTGTCCCATGCCCAACCAAAGGGCATGGCGGCCTTGGCGCTGGTGCAGTCGAGGTTGTCGTCGCCGCAAACGTAGAAGTAGGTCCACTGGGACCAAGCTTTTGCGCCGGATATGCCCTCGGTGTTGGCGCGTAAGAAGTACGTTTTGTTGAGAGGCGTGGAGTCGCTGACGCCGGAGAGGATGATGAAGAAGAGGAAGAGGATGGACGTCGCCAGCATGACCAGGCCGCCGAGGCCGAGGGGGAAATCTACATTTCCAGACTGGTAAGTACGACTTTGCGGCAAAATACAAGTTGCAAAATCGATCCTTTGATGCGAATGCGGTCGCTGTTGTCATCCAGAGCAATCAATGGTTGGGCTGTTGTCGAAAACGACGCCCGGGGCAGTGAGAGCGGTGAAGGAGACGACGTCACGGCGATGCAGACGGCGGGTTGGAGCAGAAATGACTTACTCTTGGGCATGATGAATTATTGGGAGCCTGTACGGCTGCAACTCGTATGAGAAGGGACTGTGATGGCGAGGGCAAATCACAGGTTTTGAACTTCGTAGAGTCGTGGACGGAGGAAGAAGAGTGGAAGCGAGGAATAAAACAGGAGGAATAAGCCGACAAAGTATGCAGGGGAGGGTGTCGCCAGGTAATAAAGCAAGCCTGTTCTGTACCGCCGAAGCCCCCTAAGGCTAGTGCGGTGACCTCTGAGTTGTGTCGATGGGACAGGGGGCCTGGGCTCTGGGTGGGGACTCTGGGGAGACAGACGGGCGGGAGGGGGACGGGGTGGGCATCGAAACTTGCGTCACCGGCACGAAGCACGCAGCACGCGGCAGGCAGCACGAAGCACGCAGCTGTATTGACAAAACAGAAACGAAAATAAAAGAAAAAGAAAATAAAGCAAAATCTTGATTCACAGGCAGACTTGGACGGGGGTGGGCAAGCCCAAATTACAAGCCCGAACTGTCTGGCGCCGGCCGGCTGTTAGTCGCGAGCTACAGTGCTACAGTGGTGTAGTGCCTGTTTTGGGCTTTCGGGCATGTGCAAGCTGGGGAATGGAAAACAAGCCGACAACCTTGTTACTTGTGCCGAGTCTGCGCCCAGAACAAGCGGGGCCGTAGCTTGGTCATGACGACATCGGCTGGCTCTGACCGCCACGCCATTGGTTGAATTGGGCGAGAAGCTGACGTCGTCTAGTCCGGATGTGGTTTTTCTTCTCTCCAAAAGCAGACACGGTCTGATCGGTTGATGTCACCACGGCGACCCGCCCGACATTTGTTCATCAGAGACGGAGAGCTTCGTGCAGCCAACGGGCCGGGTCTACCGACGACGATGGGATCCAGACGCTGTTCCGCATCTGACAAGCCTTCACTCCACGGGTTTCCTCGTTGCTGCAGCGAATACATGACGTCGTTCGACGACGACGACGACGACGGACGACGGCGCTGGCTACGCCGAAGCCCGTGGCTGAGGTCAACGTCATGACAGCTTGCAAGCACTGACCTGACTTCAAAGATGAACATGTGTTAGTAGCGACTTCTTTTTGTTCAGTGGCCAAATCTCGTCTTGATGCTTGCCGTAGCTTCGTGATTGCCCAATTGGGCAGGTGCATGTATTCTCATGGCCAACGCCCGTAAAAATGACATGATCGTTTATTGTTCAAGAGTCTAATGATCCTTCATCATGAAAAACTGATTCCTCCAGCAAAGGGCCTGGAAAGACCGGAGTGAGTGTCGATTTGGCGCTGGCCTCGTCACATGGTGAAATACGGACTGGGTGGGTAGCCGGGCAGCACCGCCACAAATAGGTGTGATCGGATATGGCGCGATTGGAGAAGTAGGAGAGCATAGACTGACGTTTGATTTCTGAGAGGGCAGATAAAATCGGCCTTGTATCCATCGTCCCAATGGCGCAACCGTTGTTGCGTGCTGACCATGGTGCCGCGGACAAGACGGTGAGACTGACTTGCACACCGCATTGCCTCCTTTTATTGCTCTGTTGTTGGGGCTTATGTATTATGCGGCAACGCATTCGGCAATGAGCATACCCAATCGGGCGCCGCCTACAGGCTTGCGCTGCTAGCTGTAATGTACAACTCTCATGGTCCATCTGCCGGAATACCGTGGAAAGTCAAGCTCCCCGCACAAGTTATACTGTATAACCTTGTTTCACGGGAGTATCTTCGAAATCCATGTCATCAAGGAGCAGAGCAAGCTACCCTGTTCAAATCACGGTCGAAGCATCAAAGATAGAAAATAGTTTGTACGAAGGAATAGAGAACTCCCGGATAGACACCTCCGCCATGACCTTTCACAAGCTTCCCCATGGTTTTACTCTGTCTTATTGAGCAAGGCGCCCACGTCTTCAATACGTTCATAATTCGATTTTGAACCTCTGTCTACCACATACGACCACAGCCGCTAGCAAACATCAGGAACCCGTCCGATCTCCCATGACAATCTAGCGAGCGCCGAATTAGTAGTTGGGTCGGAGACGACCAGCGAATTCCCGGTGTTGTATGTTTTTTTGGCCCTCCTTTCTCTTTTCGAGGATCTATCTAGAAGACGTCTAAATGACTTGATCTATGTCAACTTTCTTTTTTCGGAATGAGAAGGGGGGAGGATCCTGACATACTAATGTTACTACAGTACCTATAAAATAAAGCTTACGTGAATTCATTTCGCCGTAAATACAGTGCGGCGTCGCACATGGGGATTGAGATTCCCCTGCATTGCCTTTCAGAAACCCTCCCCCCTAGCCAAGGCCGTGATCCACGAGAACTCTGCTAAGTTAGCAGGGACGACCCGCAGTACAACTTATATGTGGATCACTATGGGGCGGCTACTTTGTACAGTCCGAGCTTGCATTTTGTGGCTTTTTTTCCACCGCCTTTGTGTCTGAAGAAGCCCTCCTTTAATTCGATCAATCAATTTACAAGCAAAATCATCTAAATAAGAGGTTATAATCCCTACAAAAGGTCGTCATAGCGCTCTGCTAACTTTATTATAATACTCCCTATAAAGTTTATAAAGTAATTTATACTCTATAAAAATAAGAGCTAAAAAACAGTAGAATTCCCTTTATTCTTATTATAACTTAAGGGTCAAAAGATAATAGAACAGAGTGATAGCTTAGATTTATAGTTATAGCTAGAAAGGTGCTACCTAGGGGTAGGTGTGTAAAGGTTTTAAGCTCTAACCTTCTATAAGAATATAGGTAGTCCTTACTAAATTATCACAACTTAAAGGGTCGAAAGATAATAGAACAGAGTGATAGCTTAGATTTATAGTCGCAGCTAGAAAGGTGCTACCTAGGGGCAGGTACGTGAAGGTTTCAAGCTCTAACCTTCCATAAGAATATAGGCAGTCCTCACTAAATACCTTACCCTACGCTCACATAACTATCTAGCTACTAGCTATCCCCTCCCTAACCTAGTAGGTCTAAGGTCCTGCTAGTGCTTTATTATATAATAATCCTATCTCTATTCTTTACGCTCCTAATATAATACCCCCTCTTTATATAATTATCCTTAATTATATAATAAGCTACTTACTTAGGGTATTTACACTATATAGTCCTAGAGGCTATAGTTAATAGAGGGTTTAGATTAGGTATAATATATTATAGCGTAATATGTTATTAAAAATAATAATACTAATAATACTAGGGTGTGAATATTATTATCCCCCTATCTATTAATACTAAATAGTAACCTATTTACTACTCTAATATAGTAAAGTAAATACTCTTTACCTTATACTAATAGTTCTAAGAGAGTAAATACCCTATATTAAATTTTATAATTAGGTTAAATAGATAGGGTATTAGACACTATATATATAAATAAACTTATTTGTAGGTCTTAGTAATATAGTAGTATGGTTACTATGTGTTTGTAGCTACTAGTATATTCGCGAATAGTAATAATAATAGTAAATATTATAATCCCTATGTTAGCTATACGTAGTATATAGATTACTTAGGGGGTCTATAGTTAATATAAAAGGGACTAGATCTTCCCCCCTTATATATACACTTCCTTTCCCTTATATACTAACTATTATAAGTTTCTTTATCTTTACTTATCTTCCCTTTACTACTTCCTTACTACTAACCTATAGCTAGCTTATAATATCTAAAATCTATTTATTAACTCCTACTTTACTACTAGGTCTACCTTTATAAAATAAACCCTTAGGGAAGTTACTAAAGAAGTTACCTTAAAAGAGAATAATATCTAAAATTTCTATATAAGTTTATTACTTCCTTACTAGGTTATTACTACTAACTTATAGCTAGTAATACTAAAATTCTATATATATAGTGTAGTTAGTAAGTTATTATATAGAATATATAGCCTAAGAATAGTACTTATACTATTCCTTAGTATTTTAAGGAGAATAAACCTTTTCCTATAGAGTGTAATAACTCTTATAGTATAATCTTACTACTTCTTTGCTTTTTATAGTTACTAACCTATAGTAATAAACTTAGCTAAATATACTTATTATACCTAAAATAATAAGATATATATTAGAGTATAACTACCTATTCTAAATCTCTAGTTTTAAGATACTAACTTACTACTAGTGCCCTACTTAAATTATATAGCTTTATAAAAAGCTATTTAATATTATTAAAGCTATGCCTAAGGGAGATTACTACTACCTTAATAAAGTAAGTATATCCCTAGTTCTCTTAACTTAATTACTACTAATATACTAATAGTCTTTTATTTACACTAAGTAGAAACTATATAATACCCTCCTAAAGACTAAAAACACTAATAAGCATAGGTATGTTTATTATGCTTAGGTAGCTACTAAAGTAGCCTAGGAAGCTAAGTATAATAAGTATACTACTATAGTATAGCTAGCTAATACTACTAACCTTAAGGTCTAAATTAATATTATAAACTATCTTTACTATATATATAAGAATATCCTAATAGTAGGTCTCTTAAATATCTATAAGCACTTCTTTACTAACTTACTAATAGTTTACTTCTTATACCTCTAGGCTTTCTACTTATATTAGTCTTTCTAAGTTACCTAGAGAGCTCTATATCTTTATATATAGAAAAGGTAACTTTTCTAATAATAAGGCCCCTATGCCTCTAAAGGCTCCTATACCTATTATTACTATAGTCTCTAGGGAAAATAGGGGTAAGGGTAGGGATAAAGAAATGCTTTTTAAGTAATTATTACTAGGTAGTTATATTATAATTATAAGAGTAATATAATTATATCTTTTTAGAATATTACCCTGCATTATTTACTATATTTATAGGGTATTACCTTACGTTATTTACTAAGGGCAGTTTTGCTACTATAACCTAGCTACCTAGTTACTACTTATAGTTATAGATAATATCCCTTATAATAAAATCCCTCTTTAATACCTATAAATTCTCTAAGCTATTATAGCCCTTCTATTTAACTAGGTACTTATAATGCCTACTATTATAATAATATAAGATAATTCTTTCTACCTTAAACTCTTACTTATTATCCTTAATATTATCTTATAGTAAAGAAGTATTTACTATATTACTTAGGTTCCCTTTAAAGGGTTTAAGGCTTATAATATTAAATACATTATATAACTACATTCTAGTAGGTAATTCTAGCTAGTAAGCTAGCCTATAACTCCTAACTACCCTTATAATCTTATAAGGGCCTAGGTACTTTATAGTTAACTTCTTACTTAGCTATCTTAGGTTAATATTCTTTATAAATAGTAAAATATAATTACTAACTTTAAACCTCTTTAAGGTCCTTTTTTAGTTATAGTATTTCTTATACTAAGCTTATAAGTTAATTAGAAGCTATTTAATTACTATATATTTCTCTCTTAGTAATAATACTCTACTCTTAGCCTAATTATTTATAAGTAGAATATTAGGTACTACTTACTATAGGCCCCTAGGGTTATACCCTTATAATACCTCCACTAGTGTATAGCTATAAGTTATATAGTTACTAGTATTATATATAAATTATACTATTAATAGGTTATTAGCCTAGTTAGTTTATTTAGCGTAGGAGAAAGCCCTTAAATAATATTCTAAGACTTAGTTTAATTATTCTATCTACCTATCTATCTATAGGTAAAAAGCAGTGCTTAGTAGCTACTTAGTTATAATAAGATAGTAAAAGGTTATCTAGAATCCGCTTATAAATATAGAACCTTAGTCTATTATAATACCTTCTAAGGCTTTATAATCTCTAAAGATATATTCTAGGAATATAGTAGCTAACCTATTACTTATTAGTTATATTAAAATAGGGATATAAATACTATACTTTATAAAATAGTTTATAATTACTAAGATTATATTATAAGTCTAGTTAGTATCTTTAACTAGTAGTAATCTAGTAATAAAATCTATTAATAGTTCTTAAAAGGGGTAATCTAGCTCTAGTAAAGTAGCTAACTTACTATATAGCTTATAGTACCTTAGCTTTAAAACTTAATAGTTTATATAGGTACTAATATATACCTTTATATCTTTCTTTATTAATAGCTAGTAGTACTAACTTATAATTTAATAAAGTATCCTACTAACTCCCTAATATCTAGTAGTAGGGTTATTATATATTAGTAGTAAAATCTCTTTTCTTATCCCCTAGGGAATATAAACTTAACTCTTAAATATTAATAGCTTAGAGAGTCTAATTAACTATATCTATAATACTTCTAAGTTACTACTCTTAAGTAGCTTTCTCTAATATATAGTAAACTTATTATTTTACTATATACCTAATAATAATACTTAAATTAGAATATCTAATTCTAAGCTATTATCCTAAGTATTAGAGTTAAACTTAGAAGAGGTTCTCTATATAGCTTAGATCCTTACTATAATATCTTTATAAGTAGCTAGCTTATAAGTTACTTCTAGTCTTATAGGTACACTATAGTTAAGTAGCGTTTCTAAGGGGCGCCCTTACTACTTACTAGTAACTATACTAGCTAGAACACCCCTTTTAATAATATCTAGTCTTATAGCTTCCTTAAAAATATAGCTAAGTTATGTTTTCTTAAAACCCTAGATATTTCTATTACTATTATAGGGTCTTTATAACTAACTATCTACTATATTAAATAATAATATAATAAAGCTTATAGTGTTCCTATTATTACTATAGAGTTCCTATTAATTAGTATCTATAAACTTAGATAAGAAGTTTAGTAGCTATAAGGTTACTACCTCTGCTTTTCTATCCTTACTTATATAATCTACCCTTCTTAATAATATATTAGTAGGGTTTAACTTACTAGCCTTATATTTAATCCTAAAGTTAAATAAGCATAGCTTATTAAGCACTATTACCTACCTACTAGTTAGCTATAGCTTTATAGCTAAGTACTTATAGTTTAAGTAATCTATTACTACTATAATTAGGTAAGTTAAGTACACTAGGTAATGTCTCTATGCCCTAAAAGCCTCTTAGATTACTAATAATTTAGTATCTAGCATAGGGTAGTATAACTTAGTATTAGTTAACTTCCTTAATATATATATAACTAGGTGCTAGTAACCTAGCACTAATATTATAAGTATTACTCTAATAGTAAAACCTAATATATCTATCTTTACTCTTAATAGAGTAAGTAGGTTAAAGTACACTAAAATTAGTGCTTCCTAGAATAACCTCTAGAGTTCTCTAAATATAGCTAGCTTATAGGGTTCTAGCTTAAAGGTTACTAGTTATCCCCCCTTAAGTTAGTTTATTAATAGAATAACTACTTTACTATACTACTTAATAAAATATTAATAAAATCTAGTAAACCTAAGAAATAATTAGATATCTAGGACACTACGAGGTATTAGTTATATTATAATTACTTCTACCCTTAATAGTTCTATTATAATACCTTTCTTAGATATAATAAATCCTAAGAATTTAACCTCTATAACTAAAAATTAACACTTCTTTAGGTTAATAAAAAGCTTTATATTACAAAGTCTACTTAGGACTTGTTTAACATAGCCTATATAAGCAGCTACGTCGCTGCTATAGATTAGAATATTATCTAGGTAGATAATATAGATATTATCTATAATATCCTTAAGGACCTTATTAATATACTCCTAGAAAGTTACTAGCGTGTTAACTAATCTAAATAGCATTATAAGATACTTAAAGTGCCTATATTTACAATAGAACACTATCTTCTACTTATTACCTAAGCAAATATATAGCTAGTAGTATATATCTATTAAGTTAAGTTTTATCTAGATAACCATGCCCTTTAAGTAATTAAGGATTTTAGTAATTAGTAGTAAGGGGGACTTATTCTTAATAGTGATCTTATTTAGGCCCCTATAATCTATATAAAGCCTTAATTTCCCTCCTTTCTTTAGAATAAATAAAATTAGGGCCCTAGCTAGGCTAACTAATCTTCTAATCTATCCCTTTTACTACATATCTATAAGATACTCCCTAAGCACCTCTAGCTCTTTCTTAGCTAAGTTATATATTAGTCCCTAAGGAGGTATTTTCCCTTCTTCTAATTTAATTATATAAGTATAGCCTCCTAGTTTAGGAAGTATTCCTACTAAATTCTTATTAAATATATCTTTAAATTCTAAGTATTCCCTTAGGAGCTTTAGTTTATTTATATTATTACTTAGCCCTTACTTAGTTATAGGTTACTTATTACTTAGATTATCTAAGGATCTTAGGTTAGCTATAATATATTGCTTATATAACTTATAGGTATACTCTAAGATTATTACTACTTCCTTACTACTTATTTCCTAAATTAGCTTTAGTAAGTCTACTAGTAGGTTCTCTTCTAGTTCTTTTCCCTTCCTATTCTTTAGGCTATTTAAAATAACTTTTACTAAACCTAGCACTAGAGTAACTATAGATTATTTTAATACTCTATATACTCTTTACTTTCCCTAAGTATATAAAAGGCACTCCCTTATTACTAGGTATCTCTAAAACTTCTCTTTCTAATATATTACTATAGGTTTATATTCTCTAATCTAGTCTATACCTAGTAGTAGCCCTTCTTTAGTATTAGTAATAAAGTAGCTAACTTAGTAAACCTTTATAAACCCTATACTATTCTTTATTAATACTAATCTCCTTAGAATTCCCTAATATAAAACCATATCCTTACTTATACTTTTAAGGTTTTAATCTATTTTTTTAACTCTTTTCTAATCCTTCTTAGATAATAACTTTAGGTATATAGTTAAGGATTATATACCTAAATCTATTAGCGCCTTTACTACTACTTACTAGTAATCTTATTATAGAGATATATAGACTCTAACTCTTAGGTTTACTAATTTATGTATAATAAGCCCCCTATCCTAGGTTTATACGGATAAAAGCGGTATCTTATTAGGATTAGATACTTTATTACTACTATTATTATACTTCTCTATAGTGTGTTTATTACTCTTATAAATAAAGTAGTCTAATAAATAGTAAGCTATTAAGATATATCTAGGCTTCCTATATTTATAATATATAATAGGTAATCTTCCTACTTACCCTTTATTCTATTACTATAAGTTATCTATAGGTAAAGTTAATTACTATTACTTCTTCTTATTATCTTAACTCTTCTTATAACTTTACATTAGTTTTATTACTACCTTTGCTTTCTTACCTTAGCCTTATAACTAGCTCTAAGTAATTAGAAACTCCTAGCTAAGTATTTACTTCCTTATAGTATTATTAAGGCTATTAATAAATATATAGATTCTTAGTTATATTAGGATTAGTTTAGGTAGGTTAGATTTAACCTTAGTCTAATTCCTAATAAAGGCTTAAAATAATTAGCTATTACCTTACTAAAGGTTTAGTAGTAACCTAGTTACTTCTAAGTATCTAGTATCCTTATCTATTATTCTAGTCTTTAGCTATATAATAAAGCTTACCTAATTATAGTCCTTATATTCTATATAACTATCTATAGCTATATAGTATATCTATTATTGCTTTATATTATTAGTAAGGTATTTACTAGTATAGGCTACCTTTATTATATTATTATAAAAGGTATATTAGTCTAATTTAAATAATATATTTAAGTCTACTAGGAAATTCTAGAGGTTTTTATAAGTATTCCCCTTATATAATAGTGTCTATAGCTATATCTTAATAATACTATATTAGTATATATTTACTACTTACTTAGTACCTATTAGTAGAGTAAGTATAGGAGTAGTTAGTCTAACCTAAGGAGGTGGATTTATAGGTCCCTACTAGGTTCTACCTAATAGTAGGTTTACCTAAAGCTCCCTAATTTTTGCTTCTATCTATAGAATTTCCTATATTTTCTATATATATTATAGCTTAGCTTATATAATGTTATAACGCTATTATACTGCCTTCTTAATACTATTATTCTTAATTCTAGTATTATTATCTAGATTAGTCTTAGGTAGTATCTAATACACTTAATTATTAGTATCTATTATTTAAGTATTTACTATGCTACTACTACCTTACTTATCTATAGTATTACCGCTAAGGGGTATAGGTATATTTTATGTAAATATTCTCTAGTGTGCTAATATTATAATCTAGCTAATAGTCTATTACCCTAAAGGGATTAAGAGCTTAATTTATTATAACTTAAAGGGTTAAAAGATAATAAAATAGAGTAATAGCTTAGATTTATAGTTATAGCTAGAAAGGTACTACCTAGGGGCAGGTGTGTAAAGGTTTTAAGCTCTAACCTTCTATAAGAATATAGGTAGTCCTTGCTAAATACCTTACCCTACGCTTACGTAACTATCTAGCTACTAGCTATCCCCTCCCTAACCTAGTAGGTCCGAGGTCCTGCTAGTGCTCTATCATGTGATAATCCTGTCTCTATCCCTTACGCTCCTAACATAAATACCTTGCCTTACGCTTATATAACTATCTAGCTACTAGCTAACCCCTCCCTAACCTAGTGGGTCTAAGGTCTTACTAGTGCTCTATTATATAATAATCCTATCTCTATCCCTTATGCTTCTAATATAATACCCTCTCTTTATATAATTATCCTTAATTATATAATAAGCTACTTACTTAGGGCGTTTACACTATATAGTCCTAGGGGCTATAGTTAATAAAGGGTTTAGGTTAGGTATAATATATTATAGCGTAATATATTATTAAAAATAATAATACTAATAATACTAGGGTATAAATATTATTATCCCCTTATTTATTAATTCTAAATAGTAACCTATTTACTACTCTAATATAGTAAAGTAAATACTCTTTACCTTATACTAATAGTTTTAAGAGAGTAAATACCCTATATTAAATTTTATAATTAGGTTAAATAAATAGGGTATTAGATACTATATATATAAATAAACTTATTTATAAGTCTTAGTAATATAGTAGTGTAGTTACTATATATTTATAGCTACTAGTATATTTATAAATAGTAATAATAATATTAAATATTATAATTCTTATATTAGCTATATATAATATATAGATTACTTAGGGGGTTTATAGTTAATATAAAAGGGACTAGATCTTCCCCCTTTATATATATACTTCCTTTCCCTTATATACTATCTAACTATTATAAGTTTCTTTATCTTTACTTATTTTCCCTTTACTACTTCCTTACTACTAACCTATAGCTAGCTTATAATATCTAAAATCTATTTATTAACTTTTACTTTACTACTAAGTCTACTTTTATAAAATAAACCCTTAGAGAAGTTACTAAAGAAGTTACCTTAAAAGAGAATAGTATCTAAAATTTCTATATAAATTTACTACTTTCTTACTAGGTTATTACTACTAACTTATAGCTAGTAATACTAAAATTCTATATATATAGTGTAGTTAGTAAGTTACTATATAGAATATATAGCCTAAGAATAGTACTTATACTATTTCTTAGTATTTAAGAAGAATAAACCTTTTCCTATAAAGTATAATAACTCTTATAATATAATCTTACTACTTCTTTACTTCTTATAGTTACTAACCTATAGTAATAAACTTAGCTAAATATACCTATTATACCTAAAATAATAAGATATATATTAGAGTATAACTACTTATTCTAAGTCTTTAGTTTTAAGATACTAACCTACTATTAGTGCCTTACTTAAATTATATAGCTTTATAAAAAGCTATTTAATATTATTAAAGCTATACCTAAGGGAGATTACTACTACCTTAATAAAGTAAGTGTATCCCTAGTTCTCTTAACTTAATTACTACTAATATACTAATAGTCTTTTATTTATACTAAGTAAAAACTATATAATACTTTCCTAAAGACTAAAAACACTAATAAGTATAAGTATATTTATTATACTTAAGTAGTGTTACGTGGCAGAACACGTGCAGTACATGGAGGCTGCTATACAAAAGCTATATTCAACATCTTAGTTTAGGAATTCAACTTACTTTATACATATTATATCACCCCTAATAGTAGCTTTTATAAGTAAACTTAGTATAACTTATAACCTATTAAATCCATTAGCCCCTCTAATAGAATTAACCTTCTATTATGTAAAGCTAGTATATAATAAGTAGTAGTAATTAGAGATTCTTTTATTATACCCTTCTAGTAGCCTAGAAATAACCTATATATCTAAAATTAACTATTTATAATAGTAATACACTAATCCTTAGGGTATTTTCCTACTCTCTAAAAATAAACTATATATTATTCACTAGTTTTATACTTTTAATAGTATAAATCTAGATTTTAATTATTAAAAATAGAAACTTATTAGGATTAATAATTAAAGGGATCTAAACTAACTTATAAGATATAAATTTAATAATAAAGTAGTAGAAAAATAGGAATAGCTAATATATTAAGACCCCCCTATTTATTAGAATTTAGTAGATCTATAAGCTATATATTATACCTAGAATTAAGTTAAATCCTATATCTAAAAAGCTAAAACTAGAGGCTTACTTAATAAACCTAATAAATTAATAAGTAGTAAAGCATTAGAAAGGCTATTTTAAGACACTCTTAGTCTAGCTTATAGTACTACTACTATAGGAACTAGGAGTAGTATAGGAAAAGATAAAAATAATAAAGAAAAAGGGATTATAAACTATCCTAAAACTAATACTACTACTTAGGATATTAAACCCCCTAATTAGTTAATAGAGTTAAATCTAGAAAACCTACTACTAAGACCCTTAGAATACCTAAAGGATCCTAAGGATTCTTATACTAAGACTAGTAAATATAATATAGTAAGGATAATATAGGGGATTTAGGAATAGTAATAAGTATTATAGTAAGCTATAGAGAAGATAGTATTAGGGATAAACTAGTTAGTAATAAGATTAATAACTAAAATTAGGAGCTTATAAAGCGTAAGTGCCTTAATAAGTTTAATGCTATTAGCATAGAATACTAACTAAGGATTACTATATCTAGCTAATAAATAGGATTAGTATAATAGGTATCTACATACTAATAGAGGAATAACTAGACTATTAGTGTAATTATTCCTACCCTAATACTAATAAGAACTACTATAACTATAGCTAGGACTAATAGTATAGCTAGGACCACTAGCGTAACTAATATAGCTAGAATATTAGTAAGGATACTTATAACCTTAGCTAAGTCCTTACTAAACTTAGTAGTAAGGACTATACCCTTTAGACTAAGGTTAGTATACTAATTCTAGAAATTAAAGAAGAATAGACCTAGTATTACACTAAAATTAGTATAACTAGTAAATAGAAATAGTAGAATAGAATATAGATTTAATATAAAAGATTATAGATATTAGGTATTTTAAGCCTTATAATAAACTAGAAGAGGCTAGTAATAATCTTATTATATATAATAGAAAGTAGACTATTTTCTATAATATTAAATTATAGATCTAGGCAGTTAAAGATTACTTATATCATGCTAATCCTAGCTATTAGGATATTATTTAGAAGAAAATCTAGATATTATTCTAAGGGGATGTAATAGTATAGTATAGATAATATCTTAACTTAGCAGAATAAAACACTATATTTAGTGGAATACTAACTATATTTATAGCTATATAAAAGGAATTTAGTATTTAGATTTAGGATATAATAGCATAGCTTAATAAGGTAGAATATACTAAAGAGAATATTATAAAAAAGGTATCTTTTTATAAATTTATATTAAAGATCTTCTAGTATATAAGGGTAAATAGTAAGTTAACTAACTATTAGCTTTTAGTGTGTTTATATCTTAAGCTATATCTAGGATTATAATAGATATACTTAGTTCTAACTTTAATAGATATAAGACTAGTATATATTACTATAATAAATAATAAGAGATATAATTTATATAACTACTTATATAGTAAAGGTTAGTCTATAAGTAAAAAAGGTAAAGGGAAGCTTAAGGTCTATTTTAATACTAAGATATTTAGTAGTAATTTAGAAGAAGATAAGAATAAAGTATAAGTAAACTAGAACTAGCTATTTAATAGATAATTCTCTTAAGGAAACTAGTATTATAGGTAGAATAAGTAAAATACCTAAAGATTTCTAGGATATTTCTAACTATAGCTATATAGGTATAATTAACCTCCTAAAGGATAAAACTAGAGACTATAGTAGAATAAGTCTTAAGAGAATAAAGGGAAAGAGTATATAGAAATTAGGTAGACTTAATAGACTAAAGCACTAAACTAATAAAATAAGTAACCCTAAGACTATAGTCTTATAAGGAAAGGAGGCTAAGTATAGTAGCCTAGATAATTTTAGTAATAGGAAAAGAGTTTTATAAGGGATTAGAAATATACTAATATTATAGTATATAATAATAATTTTAATATATAATAATATAAAACTTATCTCTAGGAATATAGTTATTATATAGCTAAAGAAGGGGAGGTCTTAGAGAATAATAGTAAGGATAATTAAGAATAAGACTTAAATTTTATTAAAACTTATTTTATAGAAAATACCCTAAAAGAGGTAAATAAGGCTATTACTAGAATAACCTTAAATAGGACTAGATAACTTACCCTAGGATAAGTAATTAAAGCTATAGTAAGACTATAAGAAGTTAAATATAATAGAAAAAAAGCTAATATATATCTAAAGATTTCTATTAAATTTAATAATAAGGGTAAAAGTTACTAAGTCTATCTTAACTTAGGAATATTATTAATTTTAGTAAATAAGGTATAGCTATAATAGTATAGATTAAATATAAAGTAAGTAACGCAGGAACTAAAGCTAGTATCTAGGGTTTAATTTTCCTTTTTTATTACTAAAATAGCTATATTTAACTTTTATATTCTAGGGATAGTGTATAGAACAGAAATTACTAGCTATTTTATAGTTATAGTAGATATAATACTAAATTTAGGACTAAAATTATTACTTAGAATAAATTTTGCTTATAAATATAAGGCTAAAATTAATTTTATCTAACTAAAGGTAGTTTTTAAGTTAGTTTATAGTATAATAATACTAGTAGAAATCTTCTAACTATTAAATAAGGTCTCTTACTAAAAGGTAGTTATTACTTATATAGTATTAATTTTACTAAAAACTTATTTATATATACTTATTAGTTAGAAGGATATATAGAAAAATTAGAAAATAAGTGTATACTACGCGTAATTATATTTAGAGTATTTCCCTAATATACTATTTAATAGATCTAGTAAGGGATAGATAATTACCTATAATCTAACTAATAAAATTATTACTATTAGAAAACACTAGAAGGTTATATACCTAACTATAGCTAGTAAGGTTAACACTAATTACCTAGTTAATAATCCTTTTATATACTATACCTATTTTAGTAAGGATATTATAAAGAAGAAGGAAAATAAAGATAAGGATAGTAATAAATCTAATAAAGAGAAGGATAATCTTAATCTAAAGAAAGTTAATACTAGAGTGCTATTATATAGGATTTTATACCTAGAGAAAATCCTATATATAACTAATAAATTTAGCGTATAAATTACTAATATTAACTAGGAAGTAGTAAGTAAACTAGTTTAACTAACTAATAAATATAATATTTATTATAATAGAGGTATTATCCCTATACTAGAAGACTAGAAAATAAGAATTAATCTTATAGATAGATAGTAGTATTAAATAAGGCTAATTAGGCCTTATAGACTAGGAGGATAGAATATAACTAAACTTAATAAAGTATATAATAAACTCTACCTAAAAGGGAAAATATTATATTTAGATAAGCTAGTAGTTATAGTGTGCCTAGTGTTTATAGTTTAGTAAGAAACTAGTTAGGAAAGAAAAGGGAGAGTTATAATTAATATAAGGCTACTTAATAATATAGTAGTACTAGATATATACCCTTTACTAAACTAAAGTAATATTATAAATAATATATATAGTAAGAAGGTTTTTTCTCTTTTTAATAAAATAGGATTTTTTTACTAACTATTAGTTAGAAGTAACTATTAAGCCTATATAGTAGTTATATTAAATTAAGGTCTTAAAGCATTAAATATAGTATTAATAGGATTTAAGAACTTCCCTATATTTACCTAAAGGTTTATAGATAGACTTTTCTAAAAGTATAAGTATTTTATATAAGTCTATATTAATAATATTATTATATTTTTAGATAGTCTTAAAGAGTATTTAAGCTATCTTAATATTATACTTAGGATTCTTAAAGAAAATAGGATAATAATCACTATAAAGAAGTTATTTATTAGTTATCTTACTATTTAACTACTAGGTTTTATTATTAATAGTAATAGGATTATTAACACTAATAATAGGCTTAAAGCTTTTTAGAAGATAATTTTCCTAAGTAATCTATTAAGTCTTAAAACCTTTATTAGGATAGCTAGATTTCTCTATAATAGAATTCTATAGTTTAATATATAAATCTAACTATTATAAATATAGAAAATAGCGCTATTAAGGGAATTCTATAAAAAGGATAAGAAAATTATTAGTATCTTAAAACTAGTATAAAAAAGGAAGATATAGTAAAAGATATTTTTGCTAACTAAGTAGGAGAAAAAGGCTTTTAAAGATATTAAAGCGTTCCTAAGTAAGAAATAGACCCTATAGTATTATAATCTATAAAAGCTACTTTTCCTTAAAATTAATACCTATAAGGAAGGATTTAGGTTATATACTTTCTAATTATAAGAAGAATAGAATAGTTAGAGTATCCCTAGAAGGGATATTAAAAATAACTAAATATAGCTAATTTTATTTCTTTCTAAGGCAATATTAAGTATTAAGAAGCGGTATAGTTTAACTAAGGTAGAAGTAGCTATAATTACATAAAGTATTAGAAAACTTTAGAAAATAGTCTAATTTAATAATATAATAGTTAATATATTAACTAACTATTCCCTAGTAAAAGGGATTATTAAGTATACCTTATTATTAATAATAGATTTAGATAAGGCTAATCTAAAACTAGTAAAAGTTATAAATTATTTATTATAATTTAACCTTAAGATAACTTATATACTAGGGATACTAAATATAGTGCTAGATATACTTTTAAGACTACTAGTAGAAGTAACTTACTAGGAGATAGTATAGAAAAGCTAATATAATAAATTAGATATAAGCGCTTATTTTATAAGTAAGGAGTATATTATAACTATAATTATAGATAATAGTCTTAAAGCTAGAATTATTATAGGATATTAGTATAATTAAAAGTTTAGCTAAATTATTATAGTAATATAAGCCTACTAAGAAAGGTAAGTAGTAAAGAATACTAGAGTTAGACTAAAGATTCCTTTATATAGATAGGACTTATATAAGAATAGTCTATTATACTACTATAGTAGAGATAGATTTTTCTATCTTTATATTCTAACTATAGAGGTTAAATCTATTCTATAACTAGTCTATAATAAATAGTAATATTTTAGAATTACTTAAATAGTAGTAAAGCTTTATTTAGTCTATTTTCTATATATAAGTTAGTAAATTTATAATTATATAGCCTATTATATAGTGTATTAGGAAAATATAATTAATTATTTAAAGCTACCTAAGGAGTTATAGCTATTATAGCTAAAGCTAATGCTATTTTATATAATCTTACTTAATTTTATTATAGATATACTAGAAGTATTAGCTACTAATATAATATAGTAAATAAAAGGATATGCTATATATAATTTATTATATCTAGTAAACTACCTATTTAGTAAGAGAACCCTTCTAATATTAGAATATATAATATATCTAGTAGAGATTTAGGTAGAATTACTCCTTTATGCCTTATATATTATAGACTAGGGATTACTAAGATAAATTATTAGTAATAAGGACCTAAAGTTTATATCTAATATATAAAAAGAGATATTTAGGTATATAGGAGTTAAACTCCTTATAAGTATAGCGTATTATCTATAGATAGATAAAATAGCTAAAAGAAAAAACCAGATAGTAATAATTATAATATATTACTATATAGTAATAAATCTAAATATAATATAGACTATAATACTCCTAGTACTATAGTATTAATTAAATAATACTATAGCTATAAGCATAGGGTAGGCTTCTAATAAGTTACTATATAGGTTTTATTCTCTAAGTATTATTAATCTTCTTTCCCTAAATAATATAATTAATATAGGAACTAGCGTAAATAATATAGTAGTGCTATAAAAGTTATACTAGTATAAGGCTTAACTAGTAATTATAATAATAGCTACCCTTACTAAAATTTAGTATAATAACTACTATAAACTAGTTAATATTAATATAGGAGATATAGTTTATCTATAATTATATAAGGGATATAAATTACCTAGGAAACCTAAGAAAAAATAGTTACTATAAAAGGTAAGACTATATAAGGTACTAGAAAAGGTAAACCTATTAGTATATTAATTAGATTTCCCCCTAAATTTATAAGTCTATTTAGTAGTTTCTATAGTGTAAATATAGAAGCTAGTATAAGAAAAGGACCTATTTAATAAGAGGAAAAACTAGCTTTACTACTAATTATATTTAATAATTTAGAGGAAGTAAACTATTAGAAGATTAAATAAATCTATAGTTATTAGGTTAAAATCTCTAAAAGAAATAAGACTATAAAAGTGAAATTCCTTATCTAATAGAAGGGATTTACTACTAAGAATAACTAATAGATAGCTAAAAGTAAGATATAGGTTAATATAGCTAAGATAATAGAAAAATACCTTAAAAAGAACCTAGTTAATTAGGAAAGAGAGTATATAAAGAGGGGTATAAATTTGCCTATAGAGTAATAATAGTAAAGGAATAGAGATATTTTGTAAGTAGTTAGATTTAACTAGTTAGGGTAAAGCTATAAGGCCTTTTCTTATATATATATTTTATTACACTAACTAGGGGAAGCTTACTACACTCTTACTTTATATTATTCTCTAATACCTTACTACTTTTATATAGTTAAATTTAATATAAGTGTAGTTATTTTTATTTTAGTCTTATTTTACTTTATATTATTTATTTCTAAGAATAATATTATATATAATATAAAAGCTTTTATATAGTTAAATTTAATATAAGTATAGTTATTTTTATTTTAGTCTTATTTTCCTTAATATTATTTACTTCTAAGAATAATATTATATATAATATAAAAGTCTAAAAACTATTAGAACTAGAGCTAAATTAGCTATAGGAAATATAGGAGTATAGTAATTACTAAAAGTACTAAGTAAAACCTTATAATATTATACTAGAAGTTAAATATAAGTTTTATAGGTAATATATAAACCTATATAATAACCCTTTAGCTACACTAGATTTTATTTTATTTAATAATAAGATTAGTATATAAGACTAGATACTTTATAAGTAAATATAAGTAGCTTATTTATATATTTAAGTACTAGTATTAGAATAATAAAACTAGTTATTAGGATAGCTTATAGTTACTAATTTAGTATAATAGTAATTTACTATATATAGTAAAAAAGCTAAATATAACTAGTAAATTAATAAGATTTTAGTATAGCTAGGAACTATAACTTACTATAAGAGGGTAAAGTTCTAAAACTACCTTTTAGATTAAGTAAACTAAAATAGCTAATTATACTAATTCTTACTCCTAATATAATAAGTTATATAATTATAGCTATAATAGTATTAAGATAAATCTAGTATATAATAAAATAAGGTAAATAGACTATTACTATTAGTAAAGAAAGGTAGTAAAAGCACTAATAAAGTAGCTAGAGTTATATAAGTAATAGTTAATAAAAAGAAGTAAATAGAGAATAATAATAATATAGTAGATATTATATTAGATTTATTTATAAAAAGGTAAATAAGGGATTAAGCTATATAGGATTTAATTAGAGAGAATTATATAAGAAAGGAAAGAAAAGAATTAGTATAAAAAGAAGATAAATCTAGAAACTTACTAACTAAGGAAGGTAAGAGAGAAGTAAGATTTAACTTAACCTAATTAAGAGTAAGATTTATTAAGCTAGAATTAGAACCTAAAAGTAATAAAGATACTAAGTTTAGGGAAATAAAGATTAATAATAGTATAGTAAAAAGTAAATTTAATAAGGAGGTTAAAGAGATACTTATAGAGTACTTTATTAGACTATTATAAGTTTATAAATAAATAGTAAAGCTTAATTTTAAGCTACTATTTACTAGATTTAGAAAGCCTAAATTAAGAGTAAATACTTAAATACTAATACCTAATATTAGTATAGTAGTATATAAGAGAGTAATAGAAGAATTTAATATAGTATATAAAGGAAGAAGTATAAAGGGAGTTAATTTTAGTAAATTTAGATATATAATAGTAAGTTACTAGAAAAAGATATAGGATATTAGGGATATAATATAGACCTATATATATAAATTTGCCCTTAAGGGCACTAAGATAGTGTTTAATAGTTTAGAAGTAGATTTAAAGAATATATACTTTATATTATAGTAAAATATAGTTATCTAAATTTTTACTATTTTTAAAAAGTAAAGGGTTACTTTAGTAATAAATTAAGTAATAGTAAGATAAGTAGGAAAGCTTATATATTAGGTTACTATTAATCTAATAGAGTGTAAAGTAATAAGAAAAGTAAAGAACTAGGTAAAAATAGTAGTAGTAGCTTTTTATAATAGTGTAATAGTTAAATATAGATAATAGATAGCTATATATAATAGTATATTATCTCTACTACTATAAGCTAATATATTAGCTTTTTATTTTATAGATAAATATAGTATAGTAAATAGTATAATTATAGGAGCGCTAGCTAGTATTAAATATATAGATTTGCTTTATATTAGTATAGAAAATAAGCTAGTACTAAAATTATCTAAATCTTAGTAAACTAAGGAGATAGATAGGTAATATAAATAAAGTAAAATTAATAACTTAATTAATAAATTAATACTATTAATAAGTAAATTAATAAAATAGAAAAGGAGTTTACCCTTACTAAAGAGTAAGTAAATATAGTATTTAAAGCTATTAAAGAGTTAGTAAAGGAGGTTTATAAGCTAATAGTTATAATAAAAGAGGATTTAAAAAGCATTAAAAGTAAGTTTAAATAAGTATTAGAAATATTAAAGAGTTATAAAAAGAAGATCTCCTAGTGTAATTTAAGTAAAATTCTAGTTAATATTAATAAATAACTTAATACTTTAAAAAGGAATATAGCTAAGAAGACTAAAGATAAGAAGAAGATTATAGAATTAGTATTTATAGTATTAAAGATATTAAAGGTAATATAGAATTAGGAGGTAAAAATTAAGAATCTTATAAATAAGTAAAAAATATTTAAGGAGAATATAAGGAAAATAAGATTAGCTCTAGTAAGGCTAATTCTAGTAATAGGAACCCTAGGAAGATAGATTTAGATATTACTAGCTCTAGAGACTCTAATATAGCTAACCCTAGTTTTAGTAATACTAGCTCTAGTAATACTAGCCTTAGGCAAAACTAATAGGTAATAAGGCAAATTACATTAGGGAATACTAAAATTAGGTAATAAGTAACCTTAGGGTAAAATAGGACCTTTACTAATACTAAGTAAGAGACCTAAACTACTAGGAAAGCCTAGTTTAAATATATAAGTAGTTTAGCTAGATACCTAATAAATAACACTAAGAACGCCTATATTATAGGAGATAAATAAGACATTACTAATACTATTAGGAAAATAGATAAAAAGAGTAGTAACCCCTAGGCAAATAGTATTACTAACTATAAGGGTAATAACTACTATAGTAGTAAAGCTATAAGCTAAGGAGGATAAATTTACTAGATTACTAGATTAAATAAATAATATAGAATATTAAGGTATAAATTAGGGGTATCTAGAATAATAAGGGAATAGAGGAATTTAGTAGTTACTAAGAGAAAATAATAAAATATAGTAAAGATAGAGTACTAATAATAGGATAGGAAGATTTTATTATTTAATATAATAAATTTAATTATAGGATTAAGGAATATATATTATAAGGAGAGTTATATAATATTAAGTAATACTATAAAATAATAACTATAAATACAATAATTAGCGCGCTAAATGCGTTTTTCTTTAGTATAACTTTAATAACTATATATTTTAATATTATTTACTTTAGATAGTAGCTAAATTTAGTTATGGTTTAACCATATATAACTAAGATAGTTATCTTTTTAGCGTGCTTAGTACTTATTATATAGTAAAACACGTGTAGTATATAGAGGCTGCTATATAAAAGCTAGATTTAATATCTTAGTTTAGGAATTTAACTTACTTTATATATATTACATTACCCCTAATAGTAGCTTTTATAAGTAAACTTAGTATAACTTATGACCTATTGAATCCGTTGGCCCCTCTGACGGAATCGACCTTCTATTGTGCAAAGCTAGTACGTAACACTAACTTTAAACCTCTTTAAGGTCCTTTTCTAGTTATAGTATTTCTTATACTAAGCTTATAAGTTAATTAGAAGCTATTTAATTACTATGTGTTTCTTTCTTAGTAATAATACTCTACTCTTAGCCTAATTATTTATAAGTGGAATATTAGGTACTACTTACTATAGGCCCCTAGGGTTATACCCTTATAATGCCTCCGCTAGTGTGTAGCTATAAGTTATATGGTTGCTAGTGTTGTATACAAATTATGCTATTAACAGGTTATTAGCCTAGTTAGTTTGTTTAGCGTAGGAGAAAGCCCTTAAATAATATTCTAGGACCTAGTTTAATTATTCTATCTGCCTATTTATTTATAGGTAAAAAGCGGTGCTTAGTAGCCGCTTAGTTGTAATAAGATAGCAAAAGGTTATCTAGAATTCGCTTATGAATGTAGAACCTCGGTCTGTTATAATACTGTTAAAAATAAGACCTATTTTTAGCCCTTTCTAGTCAAAGAACCTTTATATTACTAAGCTTACACTGCAAGCTTAACAGCTACACTGCAGCTATTAACGGTTGCGTAGGTGGTTACAAATGACCACGTTATAGCTATCAATAGCTACGACTAACTATGTGGATAACTAATGTTAATTAGTGTTGTAGGCACGAGTGTGCCTATAACCCTAACTATAAGTAATTAGGTAAGCTAGGGTAATATAAGCAGACTACCCTATAGTGGTGATGTAAGTAGCTTACCCTATAGCTATCTTTAATAGCGATTTTCTCTTTAACTAGAGGTTATATAAAAGTCTTATATATAGTAAATTAATGCTAGAAAATAGGGCTTTCTTTTTATATAGTAATATTTTTTAGACTAAAATTTAGTGTATATAGGTTACTAGTATATATAGTAATAAGTTAATTTTTTAGATTTTATATACAAATGAATTTTATAGAAAATAAAAAGTAGCTTATAAGACCCTACTAGTGGCCTAGGCTTGCTAATATGGTTAGTAAGTCTATAAGAGAAAGAGGATCTTTTTAATCTAGCTAGTTAGCTAGGCCTCTTAACTAACAGCCGAATTGCCTAAATAAACTAACTAAAAATTAATTCTATTATTCTATTAGTTACTATAAAGTAATCTAAATTAAATTCTATTAGTTAATAACTACCACTACTTCTATTGCGTTGCGTTAATAAAAATCAACGTTGTGGCTCTATCAGTCCTAGACCGTAGAGCTTACACTTGTACAGCTGTTGCCAGCTGGCATCAGCTCCCTACATTTCAATAAATACCTTCTAGGGCTCTATAATCTCTAAAGATATACTCTAGGAACATAGTAGCTAACCCGTTGCTTATTAGTTGCGTTAAAATAGGGATATAAATACTATACTTCGTAAAATAGTCTATAATTACTAAGATTATATTATAAGTCTAGTTAGCGTCTTTAACTAGTAGTAATCTAGTAATAAAATCTATTAATAGTTCTTAAAAAGAGTAATCTAGCTCTAGTAGAGTAGCTAACTTACTATATAGCTTATAGTACCTTAGCTTTAAAACTTAATAGCTTAAAGGGTCTAATTAACTATATTTATAACACTTCTAAGTTACTACTTTTAAGTAGCTTTCTCTAATATATAGTAAACTTATTATTTTACTATATACCTAATAATAATACTTAAATTAGAATATCTAATTCTAAGCTATTATCCTAAGTGTTAGAGTTAAACTTAGAAGAGATTCTCTAAATAGCTTAGATTCTCGCTATAATATCTCTATAAGTAGCTAGCTTATAAGTTACTTCTAGTCTTATAAGTATACTATAGTTAAGTAGTGTTTCTAAGGGGCGCCCTTACTACTTACTAGTAACTATACTAGCTAAAACACCCCTTTTAATAATATCTAGTCTTATAGCTTCCTTAAAAATATAGCTAAGTTATGTTTTCTTAAAACCCTAGATATTCCTATTACTATTATAGGGTCTTTATAACTAACTATCTACTATATTAAATAATAATATAATAGAACTTATAGTATTCCTATTATTACTATAGAGTTCCTATTAATTAGTATTTATAAACTTAGATAAGAAGTTTAGTAACTATAAGGTTACTACCTTTACTTTCCTATCCTTACTTATATAATCTACCCTTCTTAATAATATATTAGTAGGGTTTAACTTACTAGCCCTATATTTAATTCTAAAGTTAAATAAGCATAGCTTATTAAGCGCTATTACTTACTTACTAGTTAGCTATAGCTTTATAGCTAGGTACTTATAGTTTAAATAATCTATTACTACTATAATTAGGTAAGTTAAGTATACTAAGTAATACCTCTATACCCTAAAAGCCTCTTAGATTACTAATAGTTTAGTATTTAGTATAAGGTAGTATAACTTAGTATTAGTTAACTTCCTTAATATATATATAACTAGGTACTAGTAACCTAGCACTAATATTATAAGTATTACTCTAATAGCAAAACCTAATATATCTATCTCTACTCTTAATAAAGTAAGTAGGTTAAAGTATACTAAAATTAGTACTTCTTAGAATAACTTCTAGAGTTCTCTAAATATAGCTAGCTTATAGGGTTCTAGCTTAAAGGTTACTAGTTATCCCCCCTTAAGTTAGTTTATTAATAGAATAACTACCTTACTATACTACTTAATAAAATGTTAATAAAATCTAGTAAACCTAAGAAATAATTAGATATCTAGGACACTATAAGGTATTAGCTATATTATAATTACTTCTACCCTTAATAGTTCTATTATAATACCTTTCTTAGATATAATAAATCCTAAGAATTTAACCTTTATAACTAAAAATTAATACTTCTTTAGGTTAATAAAAAGCTTTATATTATAGAGTCTACTTAGGACTTATTTAATATAACCTATATAAGCAGCTATATTACTACTATAGATTAGGATATTATCTAGGTAAATAATATAAATATTATCTATAATATCCTTAAGGACTTTATTAATATACTCCTAGAAAGTTACTAGCGTATTAACTAATCTAAATAGTATTATAAGATACTTAAAGTGCCTATATTTATAATAGAATACTATCTTTTACTTATTACCTAAGTAAATATATAGCTAGTAGTATATATTTATTAAGTTAAGTTTTATCTAAATAACCACGCCCTTTAAGTAATTAAGGATTTTAGTAATTAGTAGTAAAAGGGACTTATTCTTAATAGTAATCTTATTTAGGCCCTTATAATCTATATAAAGCCTTAATTTCCCTCCTTTCTTTAAAATAAATAAAATTAGGGCCTTAGCTAGGCTAACTAATCTTCTAATCTATCCCTTTTACTATATATCTATAAGATACTCCCTAAGCACCTCTAGCTCTTTCTTAGCTAAGTTATATATTAGTCCCTAAGGTAGTGTTTTTCTTTTTTCTAATTTAATTATATAAGTATAGCCCCCTAGTTTAGGAAGTATTCCTACTAAATCCTTATTAAATATATCTTTAAATTCTAAGTATTTCTTTAGAAGCTTTAGTTTATTTATATTATTACTAAGCCCTTACTTAGTTATAGGTTACTTATTACTTAGACTATCTAAGGATTTTAGGTTAGCTATAATATATTACTTATATAACTTATAGGTATACTCTAAGACTATTACTACTTCTTTACTACTTATTTCCTAAATTAGCTTTAGTAAGTCTACTAGTAAGTTCTTTTCTAGTTCTTTTCCTTTCCTATTTTTTAGGCTATTTAAGATAACTTTTACTAAACCTAATACTAGAGTAATTACTAACTATTTTAATACTTTATATACTTTTTACTTACCCTAAGTATATAAGAGGCGCTCCCTTATTACTAGGTATCTCTAAAACTTCTCTTTCTAATATATTACTATAGGTTTATATTCTCTAATCTAGTCTATACCTAGTAGTAGCCTTTCTCTAGTATTTATAATAAAGTAACTAACTTAGTAAACCTTTATAAACCCTATACTATCCTTTATTAATACTAATCTCCTTAGAATTCCTTAATATAAAACTATATCTTTACTTATACTTTTAAGGTTTTAATCTATTTTTTTTAACTCTTTTCTAATTCTCCTTAGATAATAACTTTAGGTATATAGTTAAGGATTATACACCTAAATCTATTAGTGCCTTTACTACTACTTACTAGTAATCTTATTATAAAGATATATAGACTCTAACTCTTAGGTTTACTAATTTATCTATAATAAGCCCCTTATCCTAGGTTTATATAGATAAAAGTAGTATCTTATTAGGATTAGATACTTTATTACTACTATTATTATACTTCTCTATAGTATATTTATTACTCTTATAAATAAAGTAGTCTAATAAATAGTAAGCTATTAAGATATATTTAGGCTTCCTATATTTATAATATATAATAGGTAATCTTCCTACTTACCCTTTATTCTATTACTATAAGTTATCTATAGGTAAAGTTAATTACTATTACTTTTTCTTATTATCTTAACTCTTCTTATAACTTTATATTAGTTTTATTACTACCTCTGCTTTCTTACCTTAGCCCTATAACTAGCTCTAAGTAATTAGAAACTCCTAGCTAAGTATTTACTTCCTTATAGTATTATTAAGGCTATTAATAAATATATAAATTCTTAGTTATATTAGGATTAGTTTAGGTAAGTTAGATTTAACCTTAGTTTAATTCCTAATAAAGGCTTAAAATAATTAGCTATTACCTTACTAAAGATTTAGTAATAACCTAGTTACTTCTAAGTATCTAGTGTCCTTATCTATTATTCTAGTCTTTAGCTATATAATAAAGCTTACCTAATTATAGTCCTTATATTCTATATAACTATTTATAGCTATATAATATATTTATTATTACTTTATATTATTAGTAAGGTATTTACTAGTATAGGCTACCTTTATTATATTATTATAAAAGGTATATTAGTCTAATTTAAATAATATATTTAAGTCTACTAGGAAATTCTAGAGGTTTTTATAAGTATTCCCCTTATATAATAATATCTATAGCTATATCTTAATAATACTATATTAGTATATATTTACTACTTACTTAGCGCCTATTAGTAAAGTAAGTATAGGAGCGGTTAGTCTAACCTAAGAAAGTGGATTTATATTAGGAGCGTAAGGGACAGAGACAGGATTATCACATAATGGAGCACTAGCAGGACCTTAGACTTACTAGGTTAGGGAGGGGTTAGCTAGTAGCTAGATAGTTACATAAGCGTAGGGCAAGGTATTTAGTAAGAACTACCTATATTTTTATAGAAGGTTAGAGCTTAAAACCTTCACGTACCTACCCCTAGGTAGCACCTTTCTAGCTGCGACTGTGAATCTAAGCTATTACTCTGTTCTATTATCTTTTGACCCTTAAGTCGTGACAATTTATAAGTCCCTACTAGGTTCTAGCTAATAGTAGGTTTGCCTAAAGCTCCCTAATTTTCGCTTTTATCTATAGAATTTCCTATATTTTCTACACACATTATAGCTTAGCTTATATAACGTTATAACACTATTACACTACCTCCTTAATACTATTATTCTTAATTCTAGTATTATTATCTAGATTAGTCTTAGGTAGTATCTAATATACTTAATTATTAGTATCTATTATTTAAGTATTTACTACACTACTACTACCTTACTTATCTGTTACGTGGCAGAACACGTGCAGTACATAGAGGCTGCCATACAAAAGCTAGATTTAACATCTTAGTTTAGGAATTTAACTTACTTTATACATATTACATCACCCCTAATAGTAGCTTTCATAAGTAAACTTAGTATAACTTATAACCTATTAAATCCGTTAGCCCCTCTAATAGAATTGACCTTCTATCGTGTAAAGCTAGCATATAATAAGTGGTAGTAATTAGAGATTCTTTTATTACGCCCTTCTAGTAGCCTAGAAATAACCTATATGTCTAAAACTAACTATTTACGATAGCAATATGCTAATCCTTAGAGTATCTTCCTACTCTCTGAAAACGAACTACGCGTTGTTCACCAGTTTTGTGCTTTTGATAGCATAAATCCAGATTTTAATTATTAAAAACAGAAACTTATTAGGATTAATAATTAAGAGGATCTAAACTAACTTACAAGATATAAATTTAATAATAAAGTAGTAGAAAAACGGGAATAGCTAATACATTAAGACCCCCCTATTTATTAGAATTCAGTAGATCTATAAGCTATGCATTACGCCTGGAATTAAGTTAAATCCTATATCCAAAAAGCTAAAACTAGAGGCCTACTTAATAAACCTAATAAATTAATAGGCAGTGAGGTATTAGAAAGGCTATTTTAAGATGCTCTTAGTCTAGCTTATAGTACCGCCACTATAGGAACCAGGAGTAGTATAGGAAAAGACAAAAACAATAAAGGAAAGGGGATTATAAACTATCCTAAAACCAACACCGCTACTTAGGACATTGAACCCCCTGATTAGTTAATGGAGTTAAATCTAGAAGACCTACTGCCAGGACCCTTAGAATACCTAAAGGATCCTAAGGATTCTCGCACTAAGACTAGTGAATACAATATAGTAAGGATAATATAAGGGATTTAGGAATAGCAATAGGCATTGTAGTGAGCTATAGAGGAGATAGTGTTAGGGATAGACTAGCTAGCGATAAGATTAATAACTGAAATCAGGAGCTTGTAAAGCGTAAGTGCCTTAGCAGGTTTAACGCTGTTAGCACGGAATACTAACTAAGGATTACCATATCTAGCCAATAAACAGGGTTAGTACGATGGGTATCTATATGCCAACGGAGGAATAACCGGACTGTCAGTGCAATTATTCCCACCCTAATACTAACAAGGACTGCTATAACCATAGCTAGGACTATTAGTACAGCCAGGACCGCCAGCGTAACCAATACAGCCAGAATATTAGCAAGGATACTTGCGACCTTAGCTAAGTCCTTACTAGACTTAGCAGTAAGGACTATACCCTTTAGACTAAGGTTAGTATGCTAATTCTAGAAATTAAAGAAGAACAGACCTAGTGTTACACTAAAATCGGTATAACTAGCGAATAGAAATGGCGGAACGGAATGTAGATTTAACGTGGAAGATTACGGATATTAGGCATTTCAAGCCTTGTAACAAACCAGAAGAGGCCAGCAATAACCTTATCACACATAATGGAAAGCAGACTATCTTCTATAACGTTGAATTATAGATCCAGGCAGTCAAAGATCACTTACATCGTGCTAATCCTAGCCGTTAGGATATTATTCAGAAGAAAATCTGGATATTATTCTAAGGGGACGCGATAGTATAGTATAGATAATATCTTAATTTAGCAGAACGGAACACTATATTTAGTGGAATACTAACTATATTCGCAGCTGTGCAAAAGGAATTCGGTATTTGGGTTCAGGACGCGATAGCGTGGCTTAATAAGGCGGAATATACTAAAGAGGATATTATAAAAGAGGTATCTTTCTATGAATTTGTGTTAAAGATCTTCTAGTATATAAGGGCAAATAGCGAGTTAACTAACTATTAGCTTTTAGTGCGTTTGTGTCTTAAGCTGTATCTAGGATTGCGATAGATATGCCCGGTTCTAACTTAAACAGACATAAGATCAGCGTACGTTACTATAGTAGATAATAAGAGACGCGATCTACATAACTATTTATGTAGCGAAGGTTAGTCCACAAGCGAAAAAGGCAAAGGGAAGCTTAAGGTCTATTTTAATACTAAGATATCTAGCAGTAATTCAGAAGAAGATAAGGATAAAGCGTAAGTAAACTAGAACCGGCTATTTAATAGACAATTCTCTTAAGGAAACCAGCGTTATAGGTGGGATAAGCGGAATACCTGAAGATTTCTAGGATATTTCTGACCGCGGCTATATAGGCGTAATTAACCTCCTAAAGGATAAAACTAGAGACTATAGTAAAATAGGTCTTAAGAGGATAAAGGGGGAGAGCGTGCGGAAATTAGGCAGACTTAATAGACTAAAGCACTAAACTAATAAAATAAGCAACCCCGAGACTATAGTCCTACAAGGAAAGGAGGCTAAGCATGGCAGCCTAGATAATTTCGGTGATAGGAAAAGGGTTCCACGAGGGACTAGGAATATACTAATGTTGTGGTGTATGATGATGATTCTGACGCATAATAACACGAAACTTATCTCTAGGAATGCGGTTATTATATAGCTGAAGAAGGGGAGGTCCTGGAGGATGACGGTAAGGATAATTAAGGACAAGACTTGAATTTTATTAAAACTTATTTCGCGGAAAATGCCCTAAAAGAGGCAAATAAGGCTATCACTAGGACGACCTCGAACGGGACTAGACGACTTGCCCTAGGATAGGTAATTGAAGCCATAGCAAGACCGTAAGAAGTCGAATATAACGGAAAAAGGGCTAATATGTATCTAAAGATTCCTATTAAATTTAATAATAAGGGCAAAAGTCACTAAGTCTGTCTTAACTTAGGAACGTTGTTAATTTTAGCGGATAAGGCGTGGCTGCAATAGCACGGATCAAACGTGAAGTAGGCAACGCAGGAACCGAAGCTAGTATCTGGGGTTTAATCTTCCTTTTTTATCACTAAAACAGCCATGTTTGACTTTTATATTCTAGGGACGGCGTATGGAACAGAAATCGCTGGCTATTTTACGGTTATAGCAGATGTGATGCTAAATTTGGGACCGAAATTGTTGCTTAGAACGAATTTTGCTTATAAATACGGGGCTAAAATCGATTTTGTCCGACCAAAGGTGGTTTTTAGGTTGGTTTATAGTATAATAGTACTAGCAGAAATCTTCCGACTGTTAAATAGGGTCCCTCACTGAAAGGTGGTTACTGCCTACACGGTATTGATTCCGCTAAAGACTTATTTATATGTACCCATTAGTTAGAAGGATGCGTAGAAAAATCAGGAAATGAGTGTGTACTACGCGTAATCGTGTTTAGAGTATTTCCCTGATGCGCTGTTTGACAGATCTAGTAAGGGACAGATGATTGCCTATAATCCAACTAATAAAATCGTCACTATTAGAAAACACCAGAAGGTTGCACGCCTAACCGCAGCCAGTGAGGTTGACGCTAATTACCTAGTTAATAATCCTTTCGCGTACTACGCCTATTTTAGCAAGGATATTGTGGAGAAGAAGGAAGATAAAGATAAGGATGGTAATAAATCTAATAAAGAGAAGGATAATCTTAATCCAAAGAAAGTTAATACTGGAGTGCCATTATACGGGATTTCATGCCTAGAGGAAATCCTATATATAACTAATAAATTTGGTGTATGAATTGCTAATATTAACCAGGAAGCGGCGAGCAAACTGGTTTAACTAACTAATAAATACGATATTTATTGTAATAGAGGTATCGTCCCTATGCCAGAAGACTAGAAGATGAGAATTGATCTTATGGATAGATGGTAGCATTAAATAAGGCTAATTAGGCCTTATAGACTAGGAGGATAGGATATGACTAAACTTAACGAAGTATATAACGAACTCTACCTAAAAGGGAAAATATTATATTTAGATAAGCTAGTAGCTATAGCGTGCCTAGTGTTTATAGTTTAGCGAGAAACCGGTTAGGAAAGAAAAGGGAGAGTTATAATTAACATAAGGCCGCTTAATAATGTGGCAGTGCCGGATATATACCCTCTACTGGACTAAAGCGACATTATGGATAATATACGCGGCAAGAAGGTTTTTTCTCTTTTTAATAGAATGGGATTTTTTTACTAACTGCTAGTTAGAAGTGACTATTGAGCCCGCATGGTAGTTATATTGAATCGAGGCCTTGAAGCGTCGAATGTGGCATTGATAGGATTTAAGAACTCCCCTGCGTTTGCCTAAAGGTTTATAGATAGACTTTTCCAAAAGTACAAGCATTTTATACAAGTCTATATTAATAATATTATTGTGTTTTTAGACAGTCTTAAAGAGTATTTAAGCTATCTTAATATTATACTTAGGATTCTTAAAGAAAACAGGATAATAATCACCACGAAGAAGTTATTTATTGGTTATCCTGCCATTTAACTACTAGGTTTTGTTGTTAACAGTGACGGGATTGTTAACACTAATAATAGGCTTAAAGCTTTTTAGAAGATGATTTTCCTAAGTAATCTGTTAAGTCTTGAAACCTTCATTAGGATGGCCGGATTCCTCCATAATAGAATTCCATAGTTTAACATACAAATCTAACCATTATAAATGCGGAAAACGGCGCTATTAAGGGAATTCCGTGAAAAGGATAAGAAAATTATCAGTATCTTAAAACTAGTATAAAAAAGGAAGATATAGTAAAAGACGTTTTCGCTAACCAAGCAGGAGAAAAAGGCTTTTAAAGACATTAAAGCGTTCCTAAGCAAGAAACAGACCCTATGGCATCATAATCCACAAAAGCCACTTTTCCTTAAAATCAACGCCTACAAGGAAGGATTTAGGTTGTATGCTTTCTAATTACAAGAAGAATAGGATAGTCAGAGCGTCCCTAGAAGGGACATTAAAAACGACTAAATACAGCCAATTTTATTTCTTTCTAGGGCGACATCAAGTGTTAAGAAGCGGTATGGTTTAACCGAGGCAGAAGTGGCTATAATTGCGTGGAGTGTTAGAAAACTTCGGAAAATAGTCCAATCTAACAACGCAATAGTTAACATATTAACCGACCATTCCCTAGCAAAAGGAATTATTAAGCATACCTTATTGTTAATAATAGATTTGGATAAGGCTAATCTAAAACTAGTAAAAGTCGCGAATTATTTGTCATAATTTAACCTTAAGGTAACTTACGTGCTAGGGATACTAAATATAGTGCCGGATGCGCTTTTAAGACTACTAGTAGAAGTAACCTACTAGGAGGCGGCACAGAAAAGCTAATACAACGAATTAGATGCAAGCGCTTATTTCGTGAGTAAGGAGTATATTATAACCGCGATCATAGATGACGGTCTTAAAGCCAGAATTATCACGGGATATCAGTATAATCAAAAGTTTAGCTGAATTATTATAGCAATACAAGCCTACTAAGAAAGGTAAGCAGCAAAGAATACTAGAGTTAGACTAAAGATTCCTTTATATAGGTAGGACTTACGTGAGGATAGTCTATTATACTACTATAGCGGAGATGGATTTTTCTATCTCTACATTCTAACCACAGAGGTTAAATCTATCCTATAACTAGTCTATAACGAACGGCAACATTTCGGAATCGCTTAAATAGCAGCGGAGCTTTATTTAGTCTATTTTCCACGTATAAGTTAGCAGATTCGCGATTATATAGCCTATTACGCAGTGTGTTAGGAAAACGCGATTAATTATTTAAAGCCACCTAGGGAGTTACAGCTATTGCAGCTAAAGCCGACGCTATTTTACACAATCTTACTTAATTTTATTACGGATATGCCAGAAGTGTTAGCTACTAACACGATGTGGCAGATGGAAGGATACGCCACATATAATTTATTATATCTAGTGAACTGCCTATTTAGCAAGAGAACCCTTCTAATACCAGGACACATAACGTATCCAGCGGAGATTTAGGCGGAATTACTCCTTTATGCCTTATATATTATAGACTAGGGATTACTAAGATAAATTATTAGCAATAGGGACCTGAAGTTTATATCTGATATATAGAAAGAGATATTTAGGCGTGTAGGAGTTAAACTCCTTATAGGCATAGCGTATTATCTATAGACAGATGGAATAGCTAAAAGAAAAAACCAGATAGTAATAATCACGATACGTTATCACATAGTAATAGATCTAGATATAATATGGACCGTGATACTCCTGGCACTATAGCATTAATTAAATAACACTATAGCTGTAAGCATAGGGCAGGCTCCTAATAAGTTACTATACGGGTTTTATTCTCTAAGTATTATTAATCTTCTTTCCCTAAATAATATAATTAACACAGGAACTGGCGCAAATAACATGGCGGTGCTACGGAAGTTATACTAGCATAAGGCCTAACTAGCGATTACAATGGCAGCCACCCTTGCTAAAATTTAGTATAATAACCGCCACAAACTAGTTAATATTAACGCAGGAGACATGGTTTATCTACAATTACATAAGGGATATGAATTACCTAGGAAACCTAAGAAGAAATAGTCACTATAAAAGGCAGGACTATATAAGGTGCTAGAAAAGGTAAACCTATTAGTATATTAATTAGAATTCCCCCCGAATTTGCAAGTCTATCCAGTGGTTTCTGCGGCGCAGATATAGAAGCTGGCGTAAGGAAAGGACCCGTTTAATAGGGAAGAACTGGCTCCGCCGCTGATTACGTTTAACAATCCAGAGGAAGCAGACTATTAGGAGATTAAATAAATCTATGGTTATTAGGTTAAAATCTCTAAAAGGAATAAGACTATAAAAGTGGAATTCCTTGTCTAATAGAAGGGATTTACTGCTAAGGATAACTAATAGATAGCCAAAAGCGAGATGCGGGTTAACGCGGCTAAGATAATAGAAGAATACCTTAAAAAGAACCTAGTTAATTAGGAAAGAGAGTATACAAAGAGGGGCATGAATTTGCCTACAGAGTAATAACAGCAAAGGAATAGAGACATTTTGTAAGTAGTTAGATTTAACCGGTTAGGGCGAAGCCACGAGGCTTTTTCTCATATATATATTTCATCGCGCTAACCAGGGGAAGCTTACCACACTCTTACTTTACATTATCCTCTAATACCCCACCACTTTCGCGTAGTTAAATCTAACATAAGCGTAGTTAAATTTACTTTAGCCCTATCTTATTCTTACTACACTCTTACTTTATATTATTCCCTAATACCCTACTAGTTTTATATAGTTAAATTTAATATAAGTATAGTTAAAATTACTTTAGCCTTATCTTATTTAATAGTATCTAGTCCTAAAGACGATATTATATGTAATAAGGAGTTCTAAAGACTATAAGACCCAGAGCTAAACTAGCTATAGGAAATACAGGAGTGTAATAATTATAAGGAATATTAAGTAAAAGATAAAAACATTACACTAGAAGTCAAATATAAGCTATATAGGCAACGTACAAATCCATACTATAACCCATTAGCTATACTAGATTTTATGCTATTTAATAATAAGGTTAGTATATAGGACTAAACACTCTACAAGCGAATACAGGCAGGATATTTATATATTTAAGTACTGGCTCTAATACGATAAAACTAATTATCGGAACAGCTTATAGTCGCTAATTTAGCATAATAGTAATCCACCACTAGCAAGGAAAGAGCTACATATAACTGGCAAATTAATAAGCTTTTAGCGGAACTAGGAACCGTAACCTATTATAAGAAGAAGAAGTTCTCTAAACGCTATTTAGATTAAATAGTACAACGTAACCAGCTAGAAAAGTTTCTCCGCCTAATATAGCGAATTACGCAACTACGGCGGCAGTAGTACCTAGATAAATTAAGGATAAGATAAGACAAATTAGATACACTGTTACTATTAGCAGAAGGACGCGACAATAATACTAATAAAGTGGCTAAGGTTATGTAGGATATAGTTAAGATTAAGGAACAAACCAGGGAGGATAATAACGACGTAGTGAGTATTATATTAGATATGTTTGTGGAAAGGCAGGAAAAGGATTAAGCTATATAAGATTTAATTAAAGAGAATTACATAAGGAAGGAAAGGAGAGATTTAGTAAAGGAGAAGAATAATAAATCTATTAATATACTAAGCGAAGAAGGTAGCGAGGTAGAGGATTCTAATCTAACTTAACTAAGAATAGAATCCCCTAAACCAGAATCAGAACCTAAGAGCGATAAAGACACTGATTTTATAGAAATAGAGGGTAATAATAGCGGTTTAGAAAGTGAAAACGATAAGGAGGTTGATAAGATGCCAGCGGAGTACCTTATTAGACTGTCGCAGGTCCACGCGCGAATTATAGAGCTTGATTTTAAGCTATTATTTCTTAGATTTAGAAAACCAGGATCACGGAGAAACACATATATGCTAATGCCTAATATTAGCGCAGTAGCGTGTAAGAGAGTAATAGAAGAATTTAACGTAGTATATAAGGGAAGAAGCATAAAAGGAGTTAATTTTGGCAGATTTAGATATACTAAATTAGGCTATAAGAAAGAGGCCTAGGATGTTAGGGATGTAATATAGGCCTACGCGCACGAATTTGCCCTTAAAGGCGCTAGAATAGTGTTTAACAGGTTAGAAGTTAATTTAAAGGATATATATTTTACGTTATAGTAAAACGTAATTATCTAAATTTTTACTATTTTTAAAGAATAAAAGGCCACTTTAATTATAAAGTAAGTAGCGGTAAGATAGGTAGGAAAGCCTATGAATTAGATTATAGTTAATCTAATAGAGTGTGGAGTAATAAGAAGAGCAAAGAATTAGGTAAAAACAGCGGCGGTGGCTTTCTATAATAGTATAATAGTTAAACGTAGGCGATAGTTAGCTATATACAACAGCACGTTATCTTTGCTACCACAAGCTAATGTATTAGCTCTCCGTTTTGCGGATAAGTATAGCGCGGTAAACAGCACGATTGCGGGCGTATTAGCGAGCATCGGATAGGCAGATCTGCTCTGTATTAATATAGAAAAGGAGTTAGCTTAGTAATTATTAGAATCCTAGTAGGATGAAGAGAGAAGTAAATAATATAAGTAAAGTAAAATTAATAATTTAGTGGATTAAGTTAATAGAGTGGAAAATTATATTAATAGAATAGAAAGAGAAGTTAGTATAGTTAAAGATCAAATAGACATATTAAATAAAGCTATTAAAGAATTAGCAAAGGAGGTTTATAATCTAATAGAATTAATAGAAGAGGAATCTAGAAGCTTTAAGAGTAAGTTTAAATAAATATTAGATATATTAAAAGCCTAGAAAGAGAGGATCTTAAATTTTAAGTTAGGCAAAACATTAGTTAATATTAATAAGTAATTTAACGCTTTAAAATAGGACATAGTTAAGAAGAATAAATATAAGGAAAAGATTATAGAATTAGCGTCTATAGTAATAGGAATATTAAAAGAGATATAGGAATAGGAGGCAAAAATTAAGAATCTTACTAATAAGTAGAAAACATTTAAGGAGGATATAAAGAAAATAAGATTAGCTCTAGTAAGGCTAATTCCGGCGATAGGAACCCTAGAGAAACGGATTTAGGTAATATTAGCTCTAGTAACACTAGCTTTAGGCGAAACTAATAGATAATAAGGCGAATCACGTTAAGGAACACTAAAAACAGGCAATAAGCGACCCCACGGTGAAATAGGACCTCCGGCAACACCGAGCAAAAGGCGTAAATTACTAGGAAAGTCTAGCCTAAATATATAGGAAGCTTAGATAGATACTTAATAAATAACGCTAAAAACACCTGTATTATAGGAAGCAAGTGAGATATCGCTAGTATTATTAGGATAGCGGACAAAAGGGGTATTAACCTTAGGGCAGATAGCGTTACTAACCGTATATGTAACCGCTACTAGGGCGACTAAGCTATAAGTTAAGGAGGACGAATTTGCCAGATTACTAGATTAAATAAACGGATGTGGAATATTAGGGCACGAATTTAGGGTATATAGATTAATAAGGGAATAGAGGAATTTAGTAATTGCTAAAAGGAAATAATAAAACATAGCAGAGATAGAGTACTAATAATAGGATAGGAAGAATTTATTATTTAATATAATAAATTTAATTATAGGATTAAGGGATACACGTTGTAAGGAGAGTTATATAATATTAAGTAATATTATGAAATAATAACCATAGATGCGATAATTAGCGCGCTAAATATGTTTTTCTTTTATATAACTTTAATAACTATATGTTTTGATATTTACTTTAGATAGTAGCTGAATTTAGTTATGGTTTAACCACGTATAACTAGGATAGTTGTCTTTTTAGCGTGCCTAGCACTTATTATGTAGTAGAACACGTGTAGTATATAGAGGCTGCTATACAAAAGCTAGATTTAATATCTTAGTTTAGGAATTTAACTTACTTTATACATATTACATCACCCCTAATAGTAGCTTTTATAAGTGAACTTAGTATGACTTATGACCTGTTGAATCCGTTGGCCCCTGACGGAATCGACCTTCTATCGTGCAAAGCCAGCACGTAACACTTATCTATAGTATTACTACTAGGAGGTATAGGTGTGTTTTACGTAGATATTCTCTAGTATACTAATATTATAATCTAGCTAATAGTTTATTACCCTAAAGGGATTAAGAGCTTAATTTATTATAACTTAAAGGTTAAAAGATAATAAAATAAAGTAATAGCTTAGATTTATAGTTATAGCTAGAAAGGTATTACCTAGGGGTAAGTATATAAAAGTTTTAAGCTCTAACCTTCTATAAGAATATAGGTAGTCCTTACTAAATACCTCGCCCTACACTCATGTAACTATCTAGCTACTAGCTAACCCCTCCCTAACCTAGTAGGTCCAAGGTCCTGCTAGTGCTCCATTATGTGATAATCCTGTCTCTATCCCTTACGCTCCTAACAATTCTTAGTATCTAATCCTATTATAAGTATTTACACGCCTCCTACTAGTATAATATATTATAAATAAGAGTAAATATAAAGTAAACTTAATTCTATAACTTTCTATATAAATTTACTACTAAAAATAGCTAGCGTGTCTATTATATATACTTATACACTCTGCTAACTTAGCAGAGTTTTCGTGGATCACGGCCTAAGAGGAACGAACAGAAATGCCGGTTCCAAAGACAGCAGGCAAAATAGCAAAATGCTCAAAAAAAGAACAAATCTTATGGGGCTTCGCCGGGGATCGAACCCGGGACCTCTCGCAATTTGAGCGTAGGGTGTCACCCTAAGCGAGAATTATACCACTAAACCACGAAGCCAGAGAGGAGGTCCCACTTTGATGAAGGTTAGAGCTCAATTTCCGATTATACGTTCCTCAGAATGGGAGAGCTTGTTTGTACATCAAATGCAGGTAAGCCATAACAAGCTCAGTGCAAAGCGTGGTGTCAAACTGTTAAAGGCCCCTATTTTCCACAACTAAGCTCGAAGCCTGACTGACTTCCACGGTTTGTTCATGAGCTTTTCAGCCCGGCGCAACAAGTCGCGTCGCCTGCCTCAAGCTTTCCCCCCCGGCCTTTGGGTACTTGGCTAGCTAAGTTCACGATCCCGTAGTCGCTTTGCGCTGTGCTTGCTTACACGGGGGATTCCAAGGTCCCAGCGTCGGACATTGATCTCACCCGAGGCTGGTGAAATGCGTCGGCACGCATGCATCTCACCGGTTGTCGTGAAATCATGTCGTGACGGGTGCTTCTGCCGCGATTACCGAAATCACAGAGGACCATGGCTTGAGGTCCTCATGAGCTCTCAATAAGCAGTTGATGAAAAGAGAACCAAAGCTGCAGCTGTTGATCATGATTGTCGGATCGAGACGTTGACTTTGCAATGAGGCATGCTTCGATCCTTGCCGCTAGCTTGTCTGCTAAACCTTTGAGGACTTGAGGCTCAGCAATATCTGCAACAGCGAAGGAGAAGAAGTCATCATGTAATTCCGCTCCTTTCGCAATCCAAGTTGCAAGGCTTTCTACAATTTGTTCCGGAACCATTGACCAAATCATTTTGCGCGCCGGCTTGCGCTGCTCCTCGTGTCCGTCGTGATACAATATAAGGTCTAGCAGGCCATGCTTGCCATATTGCATAACAGTTGCAATTCTTTGAGCAAGGCTCTCTTGGCTCAACTTCTTCTGAGTGGTAGAGAGTCGTGCATTGCGACCAAGTCGTACATTCGAGGCAGATGGCGAATTCACCACAGTCTCCCGCCACCGCAATAGCGCATCAGGGTGTAAAGCGAGTGATTTAATATTAACAATACATGAGACATCTTCAGGGTTACAAGCCACCGGGCTTGTAATTTCACTCATCTTGGATTCGATCCTCCCTGCTTCTTGAAGAAGGAGAGACATGAAAGTTGAGTGTGTCAAGTCGTCGCGACAGCTAACCACTAAACCTGGGAGACCCTGCGACGAATCCAAGGCTGTCTCGCCGATAACTGATCCGGGATTTTCAGCGGCAAGATGAAATGCTGCGATAATACAGCTTCGTGAATTTCCATGCTCTGTGCGATAGCGATGATGCACCAGGGATGCGGCGCTAAGCAACACGGAGATGGGCTTTGCTGGATGATTCACTTCAATGACCGCGGAGCCTCCTCTAGCCATCTTCTCGAACTTCAGCAAGCCATCTAGTGCTTCATCTGTCAAAAAGATACTGTCGTCCTGGGTTGACCAAGGTTTGCCATTTTGATCCCGCCTGGTGTTGCGATTACCAGTGTGGGTGCCTGGAAGGAAAACAGTTCTGACCATTAGGTCCTTTGACTGAACCATGGTCCCAACAAAGCAGAACTTTGTACTCCTAGCGGAACGGACTATTGTCAATGTGTAGCATATTGTCTTGGGCATTGACAGAGATTGGCGGCGTGTCATTCCCACGCACATCAGTCATCCCAATGGACCTCCCATAGCATAGGCCATCAGAGCCAATAGTAGCGGATGTGCGAAAGCTGTGTTGAATCTAGAGTCCTTGAGGAATGCTGCATAATCTGCAAGATTCACATAGGAGTGCAGGAACGCACCACGACCAGAGACGCTCATGGCTATGGTAAATTCATCGATCAGAATCTGGAAATTGGAAACATTGAGTAGCCCCGCAAAGACGATACAGCCATCGCGATCTAGTAGATCAACGAGTCGCAGGAAATGAGCCTCGGTATCCTTATCCTTCCACGCAGCTCTTAGGCCCCCAAGAAGACATTGTCTAAAGCAATGCCGAGCTTCGGACCCTGGCCTTTGGCGATAGTGGTTTGTTTCCGTGGAAACACTGGGACTCGAAGTCGTACATGCCAGCTTGGTAATCAACTCGTGTCGCTCCTGAGCTGAAATGGAAATAGAGAGACCAACTTTCAGCTCGGGTGCCATGGCGTTGCAAGACTTGCCAAGATCGCACAGCTTTCCCACCACTGGCGGATCAACAGCAAGCGAATGGATCATGGACATTTTTGTGTTGTTTTGAAGCTGACTTGATTTGTCAAAAGGGAAAGAAGAAGATCTTGGCAGACAATAAAGAAAGATTTTCAAAACTACAACAGAGCAGTCTTGTGGATGCAGGAATTGAATTTTATATCTGAAGTCTTCATCACCTCAGTCTCTGCCAAGAATCGATTCTTTCAGAATGCAAAATAGACTAACACATCAGTTTATGTAGAAAAAACCCGATGTCGGCAGGGGTTTCGTGCTAGAGTACCAATAGTAACGTTGATAGGCGGCAGCTTAGCGACATCTTTTTTCCTGTGAAGCGAGGTGGGGATTTGCTTGCTTGACTTCTCAAAAATAAGCAGTAATCCAATTCATAATCACTGTCTGCCTTCGTCAGCAACTCAAAGATATCAGGAATTTGTGTTCATGTATTGATCAATCTGCTTAGGACTAGAGCTGCTTCCTTTGAAACATCAAATTGAAGCGCAAGTTGAGATTTGTTTCAAGTCCGTCCCCTTTCTTTGCCAAACCAAATCAAACCATATAAAAGAAAAAAGACTCATCCACTATTTCCCTTCATCTACACATATTTTTCTTTGGTCTTTTCTCCCGCTCCAGCGTCTACAAACTATGGATGAACAATGCGGTAAGACTGTTGACAGAACTAAACAATGTTGACGGGCCAGAAACGCCTGATTGTGCTGTCAACTTTTACGGCAGTCCGCGGAACACACTGGTACATGACGTTTTATCTTCGCTACTATTCTCAGTAGTTGCCGCTGGAACGTTCGTTGCAAATGCTTGGTTTATATACATAGCCTTTCCGTCGCAGCTTTATCATTCACTAGGCTAGTGTCCAGACCTACTAAACGAAGACTACGTTTCCCGGAGGGTACTGGTTTCTGCTCCCCCGATAGGCAAAAGCTAGATCCTGATTCTTTCTGAAACAATCCTCACAAAAATGGCTTGGGTGAGAAGTGCCGGTAAGCAGCTATCCCCCAGAAGGTGTTTCAGACTCATTCGCCATGGTGCCGTTTTCACTGACGACGCCAAATAAGCTTGTCTGGAGAAATGCCTGGGGTGTCATGCTTGATGATATGCATGATTACTGCTAGTAACCTGGCAAGTGGCAGACATTGTATGCCTTGACCATCGTTCTGTCTGTTCTGAGTATGGCAGGACCATCAGGCTAGGGGAATTCCGGTTGAACGGATGGGAAAGTAAGGAGGCAGATTCATGGAACCACAGAAGTCATTATGATCTATTGATCTTACCATTTTTGAGACGTCCATTTTTTCATCGTCACTATTATTAGTTGGACGCACTTACATTATGACGTCTCCTTTTTTTAATACTTTTCTCGGGACTGCGTAGGTAGACTCAAATGCAAAAGTGCTATACTTTGTGTGTCTGCACACTCGATACTGGGCGCTATTGCTTAGTCGACGAGCCTTCTTCCGCCAACCTGCATGTCTCACAATAATAAGCCCTTTGGGCCTGGTCGTCGCTGAAACCGGGAGCCTTTTAGGGCTGTTTCCAGCAGGTCTAGAGTGATTGATCTTTGGATACATGTCTCTTTCCAAAACTCGAAACAAAGGCATTGCTTCTAGTCTAGCAAAACTGCCTGTGGGAAGTTGCCACACTTGTCGATGGGATCTAGAGCGCGTGATATGTTTGAGGGTCGGGGGATTTATCTCAGTCAGTGAAAGCCGACGTCAAATTCATCGCTGAGATCTCTTTGGCGCTGCCGACCTTCTGTGCCAACCCATCGGCCATGATGACCACGGTGTCCGTCGCTCTGGCTTGACCATGAATAACGCTCAGCCTATGAGCTACCGTCAAGACAGTATAGCCTTGCGCAGAGAACTCTTTGTCAATGAGTTCATGAATGAATGATTCTGTCGCAGTGTCGAGCGACGATGTGGCCTCGTCAAGTAGCAGTATTGGTCTGCACTCGTGCCCTAAAACTGCTTTTCGGACCAAGGCCCTGGCAAGCCCGAGAAGCTGCAGCTGTCCGGCGGATAGCACTGGAAGATCCGAGATCTTGCGGTCCAGGGTTTCTTCAGCGTCGGTCAAAGTACCACATAAGGCTTCCCAGGCGCCTGTCTTTTGCAATGCATCCAACTAATCATTCTTGTCAGCCTCGCCCCCTGGGTCAAGACAAAATCTCAGTGAGGCATCAGGCAAAAGCACAGGATCCTGTGGTACAGTGATGAAGCATTGCTTCCGGATTGCAGCCCTTGAAGTGCGGCAGAGATCAACGCCATCCACAATGATGTCGCCGGTAGTGTCAACCAGGCGCAGCAACGAGAGAAGAATTGTGCTTTTACCGCTAGAAAAAGTCATTTCATCAGTATGGACAAGTTTTGATACAGGGTTACGTTACAGGAGGAGAAGAAAGGTTGCTTCATGTAGTCAACCACTCAAGTGCAACAACAACTCACCTTCCCGTGCGACCGCAAAAAACAACCCTTTGACCACCTTTGATGGATAGAGAGAAGTCGCGTAAAGCGATGTTTCCCTCACTGCATGCGAATCTCCGTCAGTGATTTTCACCGACTCGACGCCAATCCATACCACAATAGATGGATCTTACTTGTAAGCCGCAGTGACGTGTTTCATTACAATTTCCCCCCTCTGGGGCCAAGGGTGTTTGGAGACGTTCTCCTCCCAAGGCCGGTCGGTCCTCCTTTTGAATTTCCTGTTCGAACGACTTAAGACGCTCAATTGCCCCTAGAGAGACTTCGAAATCGGCCCATGACTCCACAAGCCTCACAATTGTCGCATTGGCGACGACAATGACATTCAGCGCGGCACCGACAGCCGCGCCGCTCATGGACCCCCTGAGAAAGAGTGAGATTGCAATTACAGTTAGTGAGATCGCAGCGACCAACAGGTCGAGAACAAGATTAAGCCATCGTTGCAAACAGGCGAGAAGATACATAGGGCCCTGTGAAACATCCACGGCATGGTCGAATGCTGATTGGCAACGACCTTGCCAACCATATGCACGCAAGGTTATTAGACCCTCCACCTAATGACAGCACCCAGTGCCGACAAATTAGCAATCCGATCATGGCTATAAACGGGACACGGACATCATACAGTCTCGACGATTTGTGACACAATGGCAGACCTCGTCGTGAGTTCCCGAGCCCGCACCTGACGAGACGTCCGAAAATAAAATCTGCCGACAAGCCAGACAACAACAACAACGCAAAATGGTAGAGTTGATACCAGAAGCTTCTGCACAGTGAGCAGCAAAGATACTTGTACTAGAAGCTTGAACATTTCTACCCCAAGTCTTAGCAAGAAATGAAACTGGAGACCAGGCGCACATACGGTTACTGAATGCTTGAAACGCGACGGGAAGATCTCGATCGACAAGCTCAATGTCCTGAGTGAAACTGTGGCGTTGTAAGCTAATCCACTCTAGAAAAGTGATTGAGCAGACGCCAAACGAGCATACCGATTCAAAGTCACGCCGATGTCAGTTGTAGAAAAGAACGCGAGTGGTGCTCTAGCATGAAGTTAGCTCAAGCTCTCGTTGAAATTGAAGAGAATACTGAACGTGCCCTACGACGCAGCTCAGTAACCCGGAGTGCAAAGACGATCCTGATCTAGGTGCGACAAGCATGTAAGTAGACCTATTAAGGATTGAATCAGCAGTCGGGTAGAGCAGTGTTGGGGGTGAAGAAAACCAACCACATTGTTCCATTCGTGGCCACCCAGGCGAAGAAGGCCAGCAGGCCGTATACCAGCATGTAAAGCCACCCATCGGATTGATCGTCTGTCCAGCGTTTTAACCAGTAATGAGGGAAAGTAATAAAGAACGAGTATGTTGCCGTGCAGGCCATCATGAAGAGCGCATTGAGAGATCCCGCGGATTTGAGATAGTACCCTGACAGAAAGTGAGTTCACGGTCGCACATTCCGGCTTGTCCATACCACTTATACGTTGACCCACCGTAAAGCGACAAGTTTCCTGTCTCGCGGCTCAGATCAACTCGAATGTCCCTTTCCTTAGCTCTCTTCTTTCGTGTCTCGAGTTGCTCGACCCGGGTCTCGGGAAGTCCGAGTATATGACCTTCGGCAGAGATGATTTTGCGACTGGTTTCCGGGATGGAGCTCAATAGACTCCAATGACCAAACTCTTTGATGCGAGACTTTTCAAGAACGACAACAACATCTGTCAGCTCGAAATGTTGTGCTAATATAACAAAAGTCAGAGGCCAGGAGATAGGAGTATATGATGCCGAGTCGGCTTCAGGGAGAAAACTCACTTGCGTTAGATATCCAAAAGACGGTTGTCCGCCTCATGCGAAGGATCCCTCCGGAGCCAAAAAGATTTCTGATTATCTGATCTTCAGTTCTGCCATCCAAGGAGCTGAAGGGATCATCCAGGACTACTATATCGCACCCGGCATACAGCATGCGGGCAATGGCCTGAGAAACAGTCAGTTCTTGTTGTGGCAATGACGGGGACTTTGGGTGCGGTCCATCCATAGCGTGTGCTGAAGCCTAAACCATTGCAACCAAAGCCTGTCAAATGTGCAGAACTGGACGAGCCATACCATACGCTGCCGCTGTTCTCCAGATAGGTTCAAGCCGCGACTACCGATCTCAAATTTGTCCCCCATGGACAGTTGGCTGAGGTCATGTACCAAACATGATGAAGTGATGGCCTCCTCGTACTGACTTTCGTCCACGCGATCCGCAAAGTTACAAATCACGTCCCTTATGGAACCGTTTGGCAGCCAAGGTGTTTGGTCACAGTAACCAATTCGCCGGGAAGCTATCGTGACTGTGCCATGACGAGGATAAACTTCACCAAGCATGGTTTTCGCTAGGAGAGACTTACCAGCGCCAGTTGGACCAGCGCAGGCAGCGATCTGAGATTGCTTTATCTCTAGAGTCACATTATCGAGTGCGGGTTCTGACGCCCCATCAGCTTGAATTGTGACTTGTCGCAAGTTGATGGCTGCGACAGAAGGTTCATGATGCAACTGGCTACTTGCGCGGTCCGGAAAGGCTTTTCGTTGGTCTAGATGAGGATCTTCCAGCAAGTAGCTTTGTACTCGTTCAAAGCTGGCAAAGGTGGCCACAAGTTTGGGAACAATAGTCATTATCATGTTGGCTGGATGGATGACCATGGAAAGAACAGCTATGGTTGTGGAAGCAGTTTCGGCGTCAAGACCCGCATGGCGAGATTGCGCGAGACCTGCGTAGAGTATCATCGTGATTGCAGGTACAAATATGCCTAGTGCATTGGCTATAGGTTGATTAGCGTCATTCTAACTTTTGTTTCTGTGAACGTAATCTTCTTTCTTTCTTTTGGTGTTTGAACGATTGATAATCTTCATTGTGCTCGTGGATGCTCGGGCTAGACTCACCGCTGGAATTATATGCAACCCTTCGAATATGTGTGTTAGCAAATTGGTCAGAGCTTTGGAGAAAGTAAATGCATAAAGCAGTCAAGTCTCGAATGCACATAATCCACCTCACGCTTTTAGCACGTTCTATCTCCAGGGATCTTAGCCATGAAATGTGTTGGCTATCGCATGAGAAACCCCCAGCAACTTTACTGTCTTGATGGAACCCAGGAAGCCGTTGATCATCGACAGTCGATCTTGGGTGGCGACATTCCAGTTCTTCTGCCTTGCGTTTAGATGCGTCGCAACGTACTTGCTGACTCGAGAGCAAACTTGAAGAATATCAGTAGTGCCAACCATATATGTACAATTAACAGGTGTATGGTTTGAGAGGGGCGAGAAACACGGGTATGGAGTTGAGGGTTTCGTGTAGAGCTGTATCCTTACAGACAATGATTACAAGTGGAATGAGAGAAAGCCATCCGACTTGGGAGGCGAGGATGACCATCCCAATTGTCGATTCGAGGATATAGGCCCAGACATCGTGCACCATTCTGCCAGTTCCGCACAGACTATCTACATCACTGCTCATGAGAGTGATTGCCTTTCCGCGATCGTGAAAATTGCTTCGACTTTGCAAAGTCTTGGAGTAAATCAGGCCGACAAGGGCTCCTCGGACCATAGTTTTCAGTCTATTCTGCTGCTGCAAATATATGGCTCCGCAGATCTGGAATAAATTTCAAAAATCAATCCCTTGACGAACTGTATCAGGATGGAGCATGAGGGTTCTTACCGCTTCGCCAACATATACTACCGCCGCAACCGCCAGGATCCACGCTGCTCCAGGTGATAAAAGGCGTGACTCAGTTGGCCTGGACAGGTGCCGAATAGTCTCTTTGATTAGAAGAGGCTGTCCATATCGAAACAGAATGAGAAGTAAGCGACTCGGTAGAGCCCAAGCAAATGAGGGTCCGAGACATTTGAGCAAAACCAAAGGCAGCGTCGCCTTCGACTCCGGTCGAGCTGGCGGACAAGCGATTGCACGTTAGTAGGAATAATTTTGGGCACTAGCAGACGAAGACTTTACCTCTTGCCTTCCATGATTTAATAATGAAGCCCCGCAGCTTTCTGGTTGAAAGCTGACTGTTTACCCGGAAGTCATCGTCTTGCAGCAGGCCAGATGCACCTCGCTTGAGAACGGAGTTGACCCACGAGAAGAAAGTGCGCTGTAGAATGCCTGCAGTTTCTTCAGGTGCCAATCTGGATCTTGTTCCAACTAGCAACGCGTCTTTTCGAGATTACTCGACAAAAAGTTGAACACCTCTGAACAGGATGTTCAACATCAACCTTTGTGTAATAAGTCGATCAACGGAGCCGTTGGGGGCACGATACGCCAAACCAAACCACAAATGCAGCGAATCGACAAGGATTGTTGCGAGTAAGTAGAGAACTAGAATGTCGGATGGGCGGATGGAACGCCTGTGTTCAAAATAGGACAGGACGACCACACCAAGTGAGCCGACAAGGTTTGATACAGCAGCAGCGTACACCGGAATATTCTCGGAGACAAACGTGGTATCTCGCACTGTCCTTGCTAGGATTCCCCAGAACCCAAGGGCGCAGAGTACGCCAACGCACTTGATGGCTTTGTCAGCAGCTTGTCCATTGGCGATGTCCTGGTCCCCTGGATAGCACAACCTACCAACTTGACGGCTGCGATAGCGCTGGGCCGAACAACAACTGCCTTGCCTTGGAGTGCCCATAGTTGAAGCGGAATGAACGATGAAAAAGCCAGAGTGAAAATGACAGAAGCCCAATCCAGATAAGACAGGCTGAAGCTGGACAGTTCTGCTTTTGGATCCATAAGAGAAAGAAATGAGCACAGCGCATTGACGGTCGAAGTATCATTAATGTGACCACTTGGTTTGAAATGTTTTACACTCTGTAGGATGGGTCCTTTCCATATATACCCAATTGATCAATGCGTGGGGAATGTCTTTGAATTGTACTGTGACCCCCCTTTTCCCTGGGTCGGAGGCGCAACTGCGAGTGACAAGATGACGCGATAATGATATGAGACGTGTAAAGTAGCTCATTTTTGTAGTTCCAAAGGTTGCTAGGATAAAGCTTCCAGAGAATAAGCTATTTGTCGGTTGGTTCAGAGTACTCCGTAAGCTGTACCGTTGCAACCATGGATGCCAGACATACAACGGAGTTATTTAGTTAGTACTCCGCGCTTCGTACATGTGATAGCATAAGCATGCATGTCTTCAAAAAAGTCTTCCCCACACTAGCGTAACTCATCGACCTTCTCACCTCCTAGCTGAACGCTCCGCCCATCCTTCTCGGGATGCTGTCCCACCGGCGTGTGAGATGGGCGTTTCGATAGGACAGGCAGCTCGCCCAATGCTTTAGTTGCCGCAGTGATCCGTCTACGATACCCTGGACAGTCGACATTTGACACTGCAAATGCAGGCAAAAGTCTGTTGTTCAAGAAATCTTGGAGAGGCTAATTTCGAGCAAAACGGCGACTAAACGCGCAGTAGTGAAAAGTTGAATGCGTGGTGGTGACTAGGCCTAAAACAGAAGGAGGCTGCTCTACCTGTTTTGTAAGGAAGAGAATGCACATCGAGGTTCGTGCCCGCTAGACAATCGCAACACAAGCTTGCTTCACCTTTTTCGTCAAGATCTTCCTGCAGAGCAGGAATGAAGCTAGATCGCTACGATTGCTGGGAGGTCGTGGCACGTTGAAAGGACCGTCTCATCATATATGCCCGCAATATGCTTCGTGAGCCGAATATCGTTTGTTTTAACAACGGTTTTCCGCCTCTGAAACTGAGTGTACATCATCTCCTTGTGGCACTATCTCCCAACCGCTATTCCCTATCAAAGAGATCCGTGAATATTTCGTCTTCATGTTTTTCAAATATCAGTCAAATCTATCTTTGGATTGAAGAAGCCCGGCCTTGACACCATAGAAATAAAGGTTTTGAACTTCTTGAATTGAACCCACTGCGGTGGGGTTGGGTACTTTATTCTGAGGTGTCTCGTTCATATCGTGATGTATGTGCCCCTGTGTTTTGAGCTGCTACACAATAAACAGAAATTAAAAATGAATAGCCGCAGATGAATGAAACTCACTCGAGGTGTCTTGTTCGTTCGAGCCTTGTTGCAACAGCATTGTTCTTTTGAGCCCAAGTCCAAGGTTGTAGAATCATTATTACGTCTGAATCGGGATTCACTATACCAAGGTGTGACGGGGAAGCAATGATATTGCTAGTGCTTGGCTGCCGAAGTTTCGATGGCGGCAGGGTAGGCAGAGATGCACCTGAATCGAATGCATACAGAGCCGTTACCTCCACCAACCATGCATCTACATCCACCCCATTCCAGCAGCCAATATCAGCTTGGACGGAATATCGGTATGAAATCCAACCTTGCTTGACAGAACCTGAAGTTGCGAAGATGTAGACTCTAGATCATTGCATAGATATGCAAGTCAAATTCTCTGCCGTCAAGAGGAAAACCGAAAGCTAACTGTTCTCGGCAGCCTTCGTCAGTCAGAACTGTGTTATGCCGACACAGCGCTCATAATTTTTGAATGGCGCGAAAAAGCCGAGAAACCCATAAATCTTCACGGTTCGAAGCATATATGCGCAAATCCAGATAAACTCAATAAATGGCTGGAATTCAACACAGTCCTTCCATTCGGCACTATCCTCAAACACCCTTGGACTGGTATGACGATAACTAACAAAACGATTTTCCCGCTCTGGCTGGTGCTTGGAACAACGCTAATTGAGAATAATAGGCAAAAGTCCCTTCCGACAGTGGCTGCACGTGACTGGGCCCGAGCAAGTCGTGACACGTCAACACGACCTTGAGTGTTTTTTTGTGAGCTCATCTCATTGGACCTACCCGCAGCCTACCCGTAGCCTACCCGTAGAGTTATATAATTTCTCCCTGAAAAACAAAGCTTTTGACACCTCGTATCCCGCACACACACAACCTGCTGTCCATGTCTTTCAGATAATGCTACCAGGGGCCCCTGCGCGACGTGGCTTCTCTGCAGTCTCGCCATGCGCTTTACGTGCCCAACGTTCAGGTCATTACAGTGGGTGGCCAAGGAACAAGGCAGCCGGCATTTCACTGAATACATCCGTGTCGCGGGAATGGACTCGTTCACGGGGAACTTTGAGCATCTTGGAGCATTTCCATCTCAGAGGACAAGGCCCATCCGGCTTAGTGCCTTACGGCCAAGCTGGAGACGCCCAGGAGGAGCATCGCTCCAAATTTCTATCATGGAAGGCTCTGTCAGAGAAAGGCAACGAATTGGGCTCTGTACTTGACGCGCCCAAACCGCGACTACTATCGTTTGAAGCCGAGCCCACGTTCACCCTGGGTCGTCGGCAGGAAGATCTCACCGCAGAGCAAACTTCTTGTTTGCAAAGTCCACTGAAGGTCGGGCTCACGCAGAGCTTCATACCGCAGGTAATGAGAACGAATCGCGGAGGGCTCACGACGTATCATGGTCCGGGCCAAATAGTGCTCTGGCCCATTGTCGACATGCACTCACGCTTGTATCCCAAGTACGGCGTTGCTTCGTACGCCAATCATCTCGAGACAACGACACAACGCTTACTGTCCGAGTTGTTCGGCATCCAGACCTACATTGCTCGGGACGAGCCGGGCGTGTGGGTTTCAGCGCCCACTGGACAGCCACGCAAGATTGCTGCGCTAGGAGTTCACCATCGCAGGCATGTGACTGCGCTGGGAATCGCGGTCAACGTTGACATTCCCGTTACTGGGGACGGAAGTGTGAACCCGTGGGCGCGGTTCGTCCCTTGCGGCCTGGACGGGAAATTGGTGACCTCCGTGGCTGCTGAAGTCGGGACCGATTCGTCAATGGGTTGGGATCTGGAAGACCTGGCGGGTCGGTGGGCAGCTCTTTTTGAAGAAGGGATGTTGGATGAGAGCAAAAGGAGTCGTGGGGGCGGCGAGGTAGAAGACCGGTTGCGACGGTGATGCTGCGGTTTGGCGCCCTCGGTCAATGGGCCTTCTCCATTCTGTTCTCTTCGTTCTGATAGGGATATCTTTCCATCTTTCGCGGTGACATTCAGTGGTCTACAGCAGTCTCGAGCGGCATTCACAACCATTCCACGCGGGGAAAGATAAGTGAAGCAAATCGTGAGATCCAATTGGTGCATCGCACAATCACAATCATGAACATCTTATCTGGGCGGAAGTGGGGCAATGCAAGGATATCTTTCCATCTTCTCATGTCCTTATCAACAAACATCCTTGTCTGAAAACTCAATTCTTGCCCCAATTATGCCAGAGTAATCCGCACGCGATTCTCCATTAGATTTCGAACAGGCAAGCCATGGTTTGATTCATCAAACTCAAAGACATGTGCATATGTATCCGACCGTGTCGAACTCTCCCCTTGCCTGCCATCGGAACCTCGCTCACAAGTTCACAGGTTCACAACTGCCCAGGTCCCGCAATAGATAAGCCCATCTTCCTGAAAGGGGCGGGACGCGCCGATCCTCACCGCACGACATGATGCTGAATACAATACCTGCATAGCCCCTTGGGGTTGCACTCTCTCTTGTTTCACTTGATTACGATTGTAGATGTCGTCCAGCTGGAAATCGTCCTGGCTCGTTCAAGACACCTCATCAAAAACCATCGTCCACGAACACACACGTCCCTCACCATGTCGTCTCCCGGCCCAGCCCTCAGCCAGGGCTTTGGCTACGGAATCGTCCTCGGCGTAGGTTTCGGCTTTGCTCTCTTCATGATCTTCCTCACCCACATGCTCAAACGCTTCAACAATGAGGTCCAGACCTCCGAGATGTTCAACACGGCGGGCCGGACCATGAAATCCGGCCTCGTCGCCGCCGCCGTCGTTTCCTCCTGGACATGGGCTGCCACCCTCCTCCAATCCTCGGGTGTCTGTTACCGGTACGGCGTCTCCGGTCCCTTCTGGTATGCCTCTGGTGCGACGGTGCAAATCCTGTTGTTCGCCACGCTGGCCATCACCCTGAAGAAGAGGGCGCCCAATGCGCATACCTTTCTCGAGGCCATCAAGGCGAGATATGGCGCCCCCGCCCACTTCACCTTCATTACGTTTGGGCTGATTACGAATCTTCTCGTGTCGCTGATGCTCATCGCCGGTGGCGCCGCGACCGTCAACGCCCTGACGGGAATGCATGCCGTGGCGGCCATCTTCCTCATGCCTATCCCCGTGGTGGCGTATACTTTTATCGGAGGGCTCAAGGCCACCTTCATCACCGACTACATCCATGGGTTCGCGCTCTTCATCATCATCATCACTTTTGCGCTGACCGCGTACGCAACCTCGGATGTGCTCGGGAGCCCGTCAGCAGTGTACGACTTGCTCGTTGAAGCGGCAAAGGCTCACCCCGTGGACGGCAACCAGGACGGGAGCTACCTCACGATGAGATCGCAAGGGGGCGTCATCTTCTTCGTCATCAACATCGTGGGCAACTTTGGCACCGTGTTTCTCGACAATGGCTACTACAACAAGGCCATCGCGGCGCACCCCGTCCACGCCTTGCCCGGCTACATCATGGGCGGTCTGGCCTGGTTTGCGATTCCCTGGCTCACGGCGACGACACTCGGTCTGGCTGCCCTGGCGCTCGAATCGAGTCCTCGCTTTCCCACCTTCCCGAACCGCATGACGGAAGCCGAAGTCTCTGCTGGTCTGGCGCTCCCCTTCGCAGCCGTCGCGCTCCTCGGCAAAGGAGGCGCCGCCGCCACCCTCGTCCTCATCTTCCTCGCCGTCACGTCCTCGTTCAACTCGGAGCTCGTCGCCACGTCTTCCATCTTCACGTACGACGTGTACAGAACCTACTTTGACCCCAACGCCAGCGGGAAACGTCTCATCTACATGTCGCACATGTGCATGCTTGCCTACGCCACCGTCATCTGCTGCATCTCCATCGGCCTCTGGTACAATGGCGTCTCCATGGGCTACCTGTACCTCCTCATGGGCGTTCTCATCTCCGCAGCCGTCATCCCCGCGACCCTCACTCTTCTCTGGAACGGACAAGGCCGGTGGGCCGCCACGCTCTCGCCCATACTGGGCGCATCCTGCGCCATCATGGCCTGGCTCGTGACGGCGAAGAGGACGTGCGGCAAACTCGACGTCGAGTGTACGGGCTCCAACGATGCCATGCTGGCCGGAAATGTGACGGCGCTGCTGTCGCCAGTGTTGTTTGTCCCCCTGTTTTGCCTGATCTTTGGCCTGGACAAGTACGACTGGAAGTCCATGATGGAGATCCGAAAAGCCGACGACCATGATGTGCTGGAGGGCTCGGGCCTTGATGCAGAAGCACAGCGGGAGGTGGAGAGGGCAAGCCAGGAGAGTTTTGAGGAAGAGCAGCGCAAGCTGAACAAGGCTTTCAAAATTGCCTGTGTCATCACCATTACCATGTGAGTATCATTACTTCTGTCTCTCGACATCCATTACTTCTGTCTCTCGACATCTGAACACACTTTTATTTCCCTTCATTTCCTTTTACCATTATTTTTGGTCTGACACATTCGCACAGGGCTCTGTCATTCTTGGTTCTTTGGCCCATGCCATTATACGCATCCGGATACATCTTCTCCAAGAAATTCTTCACAGGCTGGGTCACGGTCAGAATCATCTGGATCTTTTGCTCATTCATGGCGGTTGGTCTGTACCCCGCGTGGGAAAGCAGAGTGACCCTGGTCAAGGTCGTGAAGCTCATCGTCACTGGCAAGAAGCCACGGCCCGTCCTTGTTGGCGAGCAAACATTGATTACGGAGAACTCGAGTGGCTCTGCGACGCCGATCAAGTCAGAATCCGTGTCAAAAGTTGGATGATGAATTGTATGTTTTGCCCATGATGGACGTTTAGCTGTTGATACCGTGAAGAAATGTAATTCTAAAGCACTGTGATCCTTTGCCCAAATTGTCCCATGGTTATTCGCGTTTGTTCAGTCTCGCGTCTCCCCATCCGAACCCAAACCAATCCATGTCGTCAAATGTCCCAGATCATCCCCCCATTCCCAGATTCCCAGTTATGAAACGAAGCAAGCCAACTAGTCCTCGTCCCCCTGTCCTTCATCCCCATCGTCTCCAGGATCCGCCAAAGCATCGTGAAAATCTTGCATGAACATAGTCATGAGCGCTAGAAGTCTTCATTCCACGGCACGTGCTGTTAGAATCTATAGTCCCCTCCTCCCCAAGAAGGCAAGAACCACACCTCAGTCTGTACGTACTCGTTCAAAATCCCAACCTGTTCAGCCCAACTAGTCAGCATCGTCTGCATTACCACCGTGCTTCGCGTCATTATCCCGAGAAGTATGAGAAAACGTCTGGCAATCTCCAGCGCTTGTTGTTGCGCCCTGGGGAAAACAACACGACTACTTGACAGTGTTGGCCATTGATCATCCCACGACAGAAGTTAGATCACGGACGGCACTAACCGCGCAGGGGGGGGGAAGTTCTTGGCGCATGATTTGTAAAATTCCCTTTCCGCGAGAATATGCGCTTCTGTCTTTACGAATTCAGGCGATGAGCATGTTCTTGGCTGGATGAATCAAAGAGGAGGAATAGATGGCATGACAGTGGACAAAGTTGGCAAGGATCGCGCGTTGGTGGCGGGTTGATGGATGTGTGTGCGAACATACATGGGTTTTTTTTTAATGGCAGAACATGTATTTCTTTGCGATATTTGGCCATCATTTCGGGAGGAATCAGAGCTAGCGCTCGATGAATGAGTATTGTTCTTGTTCGGTAAAGTTCAAGTCTATTGTGTATAACACTCAAAACGCAACTAACCCATTGTTTTACTACGAGAGTAACAACAATGAATTGATCAACTAATGAGAGCCAGAATAACCAGAAGTATTAATATGTCGACGAGCTTTGTTCCTTGCCCCGGAGAAGGTGGTCGAGGTGTAATGGGAAGGTTGTTTATGACAACTGCTTCATTTTCATTCGTCTCTTTCGGAAACTGATGAGAAAAAAATTCATTGCTTCAACTTGCATGTGCAAGTATATAATACTAGCTACGTGTGGTGATGACCCGCTGTGGGGGTGAGCCGGGGCAAAAGTAGAAACACCTGCCCCGTACTGGAATCGAACCAGTGATCTTGTCATTACTAGTGACACGCTTTACCACTGAGCCAACGGGGCGCCTGATGTTATTGGTGTGGCTGCTCTTTTTTGCACATTATCACTGACAGCAAGGGGGTGATTGTGGATTGGCGATCCGCAAGCCAAATCGCGCCTTTTTTTCAGTTCCGTTGTGGTTGCTGCATGAGAAATGGGTCTGACAGCTTGGTGAGCAGTGAGTGGCAGGAACATGGCTTCACTCATCATCCAAGCTACATGTCGTCATCGCCATGGGCTGGCGCCGACGATGCTGGCCGAAAGTCATGGTGGCGCCCATCGCACGCTGCACGCTGCACCACACTCCATGTCGCCAATTTTTTTTTTTTTTTTTTTTTTCAAATTCCCTCGCGAATCGGGCGAATCGGGCGAATCGGGTACCTTGGCATTATGACACTTATGACAAATCCAGGCCAGTTATCTTCGCCCAAATCTCAAAGGCAAAAGGGTCATGAAGTCAGTCCTCAGTCCCTCCGAGCCCACGAATCCCCATCATCTGCCCATGATGGTTGGCCTCGGCCCGCTTCGTCTTTTTCATCTACATGGGAATTTTTTCTTTTCTTTCTTTTCCCCCTCTGACCAGTTCATCTTCCTCTCCCGTTGTAACTCACCACCTTGCTCCCCTGTACCTGTAGGACGCTTTTGATCTCGCGCAAATGCATCCCATCGCGGAAGCCGAGCTGCAGGGCCGGAACGCCGACGGCATTCCGTTTCGCGCGAAACCTCACCATGTCCATCGAACGTGGGCTCGAACATTCTCCTCGATACCCGAGCTCTACATCCAGCCCGAATCATTGGCCGAGGTTGAGAAAACAGTGTCGCTGGCTCGGAAATGTCGCCGGCGCATAGTGACCACGGGCTGCGGCCACTCGCCGTCGGACATGACTTGCACCTCGAGCTGGATGGTCAACCTCGACCGCTTCAGCCAGATCCTTTCGGTCGATCCGGAAACGGGCATCGTCGCCACGCAAAGCGGCATACGGCTCTATGCGCTGTGCGAGGCCCTGGAGGAACATGGCCTGGCCATGCCGAACCTCGGCAGCATCAACCAGCAGTCCATTGCCGGCGCCATCTCGACAGGCACCCACGGGAGCAGCCTGCGGCACGGCCTCATGTCGGAGGATGTGCTTTCGCTCAAGATCACCTTGGCCAGCGGGGAGACCCGGGCATGCTCCGCACAGTCGGATCCGCAGCTGTTCCGAGCCGCCTTGCTCTCCCTCGGCGCTCTGGGAATCATCACCGAAGTCACGCTCCGCGCCGTCCCTGCCTTCACCCTCGCGTGGACGCAGACCATTGATGCCGACTCCAAGCTGTTCAAGTCGTGGTCGCTCGACTTGTGGACTCGGAGCGAGTTCGTGAGAGTCTGGTGGTTCCCGTACACGAGAAGGGCCGTCGTCTGGCAGGGGGACAAAACCACCACGGAACCGGAGCGAGACCCTCCCGCAAGCTACCATGACAAGAGCCTAGGCTACTACCTCTATCACAACCTCCTTTACGCCGCCCAGTTCGTTCCACGCCTGCTGCCCTGGATCGAGTGGTTCGTCTTCGGCATGCAGTACGGCTTTGCCGACGGCTCAACCAGCTCGGCCGTCCAGCCTAGTCGCAAAGCGCTCTTGATGAACTGTCTCTACTCACAGTTTGTCAACGAGTGGGCCATTCCGCTGCACAGGGGGCCCGAGGCCTTGCGAAGGCTCGGCTCATGGCTCAACCACCTCACGCCCGACGACCCGGGCTATGTGCCTCACGATATCCCCTTCTCGGCAGAGGGATTGTATGTCCATGCTCCCGTGGAAGTGCGAGTGAGCGATACGACCCTGACATGCAACCCTCGGCCCTATCTGGACCCCACTGTCGAGGACGGCCCGACCTTGTATCTCAACGCGACCTTGTATCGTCCGTACTGGCGTGATCCGCCTTGTCGTGACCGCTACTACGAGGCGTTTGAATGGTTGATGAAAGATATGGGGGGCCGACCTCACTGGGCCAAGAATTTCGAGACGCGCCGCCCAGACATCGAGTCAATGTACGGAGAGAGCCTGCAAGAGTATCGAAGTATTCGTCATCATGTTGACCCCGAGGGCATGTTTGTTGGTTCCTGGCACAGAGATCGTGTCCTTGCGGATTCAAAAGGAACCAAGCTCGAGCTGGAGGAGGTCGAGGTTTCCAGAAAGAAGGCCGCGAGCGGAGGTTTGATAACACTGGGTCTCGTTTAGCAGGCGCGAGGAATTCATCTGTTTGTACCGCAACGTGGACGTCCGTTCCCAGGATCCATCCGTCCAATTTGAAGATATCCAGACAATTCATTCGTCACCGTTTCAGATCTACAGATATGCGCCGCATACACCATAGGCACATCAATACACAAGCCATAATCATATCCGGATTATAATCCCTATCATATACACTACACAAGATTCAAACAAAAAAAATCAGCCAGTTCCAACTCCGTTCCCACAACTCCTGCAACAGCAAACAAGACGTTCCCTTCCGCCCACATCAGGCCACTTTCTTCCACCGAGCCGCAAAGGTGACACAAAGGTGGCAGTAGACGAAATGGTATGCGAGGACCAGTCATGCTATCCGTGCTTCGGACGCAGAGCAATTGCCGGTAAAGTAGGTGCTGAGTAGAATAGAAGGGGCCAGATGGGAAAGTTGGAGAAAAAGATACAAGAAGAAAAAGAAGAGCGATGAATCGTCTTGTTGCATGCCCCGTCGTTGGCCGGGCGTGAAAATCTCATGGGTAGTAATTAGATGACAGGAAACACTCGCACTTCGGTTTCATATCCCCATATTCAGCAACATACGCCACAGCTTTTTTTTTTTTTTTTTTTTCGGTATGCTGTAGTTCCCAAAAAAGAACTTGCCAGTGAAGTGGTGCTCTGCTTGAGGGTGCAGCGCATGGTCATGGTTGCACAAGTGTCTTCCTCGTGCCTCGTATTGGAGCAAGTGTCCGGGAATTGGTCTTGGTCTAGTTTCAAAAACCTTGTTCGGTTTTCCCCAAGCGAATTGACTGCTCCTCAACCCGCACGACTATGTGTCGCACTAGTACGACTTCGTTCATCCTCTTCCTCAATCACGTCGCTCAATCTAGTCGGGTGATGATGCCGTGGCACGGTCTCCCATCCGGGCGTCCCATACCCCTGCCCACTGTAGTCCTGAGGCTCAGAGTACGCCCCCGTCCACTTGCTGTCGTCTGCAGACGTAACAGATGTGGGATCATGTCCTCCGCTGGGTGGGTTCGTTGTCGCCGGCGTATCGTAGTCGTCTGCGTCCAGATCAGAAACCGATGGCCCAGAGGGCGGTGCGGCAGCGACGGGAATCCTTTGCCCTCGAGAGTCGAGAACAAAGCTGCCGCCCGCAGCATCGATTCCATGTGCACCTTCGCTGAAACCGCCCTCTGATCCGCCGGCTCTGCCCGGCCGTGGATGCCCAGATTCCTGGGATCGGTGGTATGTACCGCTGGGACCGGCTGTAGGTGGTGGTGTGGTGGCAGCGTGTGCTTGCGAGTGGTCTGAGCCGTAGCCTTGTTGCGCGTAGTCGGAGTGACACGCCGCGGCATCCCCCGCCGTGCCTTGTGTCATGGGCACAACTTGAACTCCGCCCACAATGGTTGGATGGCCAGACTGCAGAGAAAAAGTTCGATCTCGTTCTTCTTGCGCTCTGCGCCCAAGTTCTTCCCAGGCTCGCCGTGCTTCTTCTTTGGAGATGGCAAGCTCCTTGCGCATCTCCGCGAGCTGCTTCTGGGCTTTGGATGAGCCCTTCTCGTGGTCGACGGCATCGCGAATAGCATCGGCACGATCGCGTCGTTCTCTTGCCAAGGCCTTTTCCAGCATGGCGTTGACTTCCTGGGCTCGTTCCAGTTCCGCCCGAGTCTCAAAGAACCATCGCTGGAATTTTCTTTCTGAGCTGGCTCGCAGCCGCTGAAGCTCCACCACGGCGTGAAACAGGTTAGCTCCTGCCGCTGAAAGATCCGTCACTTGTCGCGCTAATTGCTGGCTCAAAGCGTCACGATGGATGTCGTCTTTATTCTGCTCCAGCTTTCGAATCCAGTAACTGGTAAGACCCTCCCAATGAGCTGACAAAGTTTCCCAACGCTCAAAAGCGTGAGGGAATGAGCTTCGAGGTTTTGATGGTTCTGTAAGTTGTGTTGTGGTTTCCAACGGAGGGTAAGGAGCGGATTGTTGTTGCTGTTGCTCTTGCTGGCTTTGGGGCCGCGGCCGGCCGGCTGAGGGAACGTAGGTAGGTGACGGTGGTAGCTGCTGCTGGGCCGTATCGGAAGCAAATTGCTGTGGCATTTGGTGCTGTAATTGTTGTTGTTGTTTTCCTGGTGGAGGTGGTGATTGTTGTGTGGACGGCTTCACTGTCGACCCGGTATTTGGATTTCGCGAAGGTTGTACTGTTTCTTGAGCAACCTGGCTGTGACGTCGGGGACCTGGCTGCAGGTGCTGTTGATGCGGTTCTGCGCCGCTGCCCTGTCCGGCAGCAACGCCAGCAGATCGACGCTCGGCATTTCTTCTTCGTGCTTCTTCTAGCAAACGGGCTTCCTGTTCTGCTCTGCTTCGTTCTAGAGCAAGTTGCTCAGCTTCCGCTCTCTGTCTTGCCTCTCTTGCGGCTCGTTCCTGCATGATCATTCTTGGGCCTCGAATTCCAGACGGTGAGCTTGTGGGAGCGGGTCCTGCCGAGGGACGACGAGGGGCTGCTGCGCCATTGCTATTGCTATTGGTAGCAGCGGGAATTCCGCTGGTGGCAGTCATGAGGTCAGCCATGTCAGCGGATTCCTCAACGATGTCGGGAGTGAAGGGGTTTGGGTGCCGGAGGGCTTCTTCAAGAGCAAAAAGGATAGCACTGTGGGTGTTCCTGGATACTCGTACCGCCCGATGCGGCTCACGTCGATTTCGAAGGGAAGACGAGCGAAATGTGGAGTGACGGCGAGACGCCCCGCGGTCTGAGGAGGTCTCTTTCTCGAATCCTTCGGCTAGGTTCCCGGAACCCTTTCCGGAATAAAGGCGAGCACCGTCTTGAAAAAGGGAGGAGCTCAAGCCAGTGATGGAGGAGTCAGGGCGAGTCCGAGCAAAAGGAGTTGGAGTTGCTGCTGGACTTGGAGTGAATCCAATCGAGGCAGCGGCAATGTGAACTTGGCGCGGGTCTGGACTGGGAGTTGGAGCGCCTTCAAACTTCGGGGTCCGGCGAAGGGATCGTTGGACAGAGGAAGCTGGGGTGGAAATTCTCTCGACAGGATCCTGACATGGGGTATCGTGAGAATGTAATGACTGCTGAGGCAAAGCCGAATGCTGCTGGCGTTGCTTGGGGTAGGGCGCGGTAGGGTCGTGGTCGTGGTCGTGGTCGTGGTCGTGGTCGTGGTCGTGGTCGTGGTCGTGGTCGTGGGTCTCGTCAGGGTCGTGAAGAAGAGACTCGGGTGGCTGGGACACAATGACTCCTGATGCCACTGGGGTCGGGTGTGGAGGAGACAAGATGACGGGCTCACCACCAATGCGTGGTGGCAGCGAGCGAGCGAACTAGGTCCTGGTAGAGGGTATACCTCGTGCAAGGCCGGACTTCATGAAGGCAAACTCGTTGGCAGTTTGTTGCGGCAAGGCACGGTGCAGAGCTGCGTCTGGTTCTTCCGAATGCGGCCACAGCTGGCTCTGAACCGAGAAAGAATTGGGAGTGATGCAGACTGAGACAAAAGATTGCTAGGTGTGAAGATGCGCCCGCACCCAGAGTGGAGGAGCATTGAGGATGGGGCGGCGTAACAAAAAAGAGGCGAGAGAGACGGGAGCGGTCACGTCAAAATGGTGGTGGCAGGAAACGAGCTGGAGCAGCAGACAGCAGACAGCAGACAGGGGATAGGGGTCAGGGGTCAGGGGTCAGGGGTCTGGGGTCTGGGGTCTGGATGGGAAAATGGGGGGCTGGCAAAGCAAAGCACTCACCAGCATTCCTGTTGCAGCAGCCCAACCTCGAATGGTGCTTGCCAATTGGTCACGATTCAATTGAGCAGAACAAATCTTCCATTACGTCACTTCTGAGCCAGGCTCCTTCCTACTGACTTTGATCGATAAGACCACAAAACTGTCAAGGCTGAAACTGCTTCAGTTCGCATATTTTATATATTTTTTATGTATTTTATATATTCTATCCAACCATATCTTACATACACAACTAGTTCCTAGCGTTCCATCCACCTGTGTTTCCCCGCCTAAGCAGTGTCCAACACGATAACTTCGGCCTCTCCAGAACCTCTACTCTCAACCGACAATTTATCGCCAGAGAAAACACCTTCGATAAATGCACCGTCGCCCTCGGAGAGCTCAGCTTCCTCCCTTCCATCCAAGCGAATCTTTGCTTTGCCGCCCTTGCACATGGGAACATGCACAAACACCTTTCTCTTATTCTGCTGCGTAGCTTTGGCGCCAACAACCCATTCGAATGTGCTCTCTGGGGCAATGATGCCCGCCCCCATAACAAAGTCGGCGTGAATAGGGATGGTACCGGGAATGACGGCCTCGGCATCTTTCTCTTGCTCGGCAGTAGCGTCCTCACCGCCCTTTAGCGGACTTAGGATCTTGACAAAATCTTTGCGCTTATCCTCGTCCTTGAAGTTACGGGTATGGTAGCGAGGTTGGAGCCCCTTTTTCCAGGGCACAGCCCAAATTTGCAAAAAGTGCACTGTATCAGACTTGTGCTCGTTGAATTCCGAGTGCGCGATACCGGTGCCACCGGTGGTGAACTGCACATCCCCCCTGTGCATCTTGTAAAACTTGTCCGATTGGCCGCCCTCTTGGCCCTTTGTCAACATGGAGTCCCGATGCGTCAGCTCCCCGGACAGAATGTAGCTGAAGATCTCAAAGTCGCGATGTGGATGCTCGGGAAATCCAGAATCGGCCTTGACGCGGTCTTCATTCAAGACGCGTAGTGCGCCGAACTGGGTGAATTTGGGGTTGTACCAGTCCGCGAAGGAGAAGCTGTGATATGTGTTCAACCAGCCATGGTCGCTATGGCCGCGGGTGCTAGACTGGTGCGGGGTGATCTTGGCCTGGCGAAGAACAGACTTGGACATGTTCTTGATCATAGACGGTGCTGGGGCACTTGACGAAGTATTCTCGCTGGTGTTGAAATAGTTGCTGATCCTTGCAAATTCCTGACTGACGAACGTGGACTTGTTGATGCTTGGTATGACAATGATCAAGATGGAAAATGAAGCGACTAAAATTGAAGCCCAGAGAGTGAAGCGCGACATATATACTTGAAATGAACGATGTGTGGAAGCGAAAAAGAAGGTCCGAGAACTTGGAGAGAATCGAGAATCGCTGGATTTGCTAATCGATATTCACTATTACTCTAGCATCCGTTTCGCGATGCGATAGAAGCTGACGAGATGGTTATGAACATTCTGGTTGGACACGTAGACTTGCAATTTACTCTTTCTTACCCAATGATTCTTAATCGTAGCGTCACAGCCCGCTTTGCCTGAAACGGCTAGGTCTACTTTTCACGATTTGTCAACTCCGACTTGTGCTTCGTACGGATTACCTGATGCTGACTGACCCGAGGCACAGCTCTTATCCCCTTTCCGTGCAACAAGGTGTCACTATCACGTGATGCTTTGATCCCCTCGCGCTGATCATATGTACGCTGGCAAGTCTGTTTGGAGGTGTATTTATTACGGAGTACTCCGCATTCCTAGTCATTTAAACGGCTTGTCGTTGGAATTTCTCCATTTAGTGCATGAAACTTTTAAAATGATTAAGTAATAGGCAGTGACAGTGACATCCATTTCCCAAGGACCCGACCAACAAGGTGCATTGTGTCTTAATTTCAAGAGACCTGACACAACTGCACTGGCCAGCACATCTCATTGTACAACTGTAATGAATGTGCTTCAGTGTCCACTAGCAAGGTAGTTGGGCTAGAAGTGGTGGACGACAAGTGTTGTGAGGCGACGATTGAGGGCTGGTTGTGACGTTTGTTGGAAGACTTATTACTTAGCGTGGAATTTGGCAACGTCCAGGTCTGGAGCGACGGCGTTGGGCACGCAAGAGTAGCATGCCGCCGCAAGTAATCCGTGAAAAAATAAAGGAACAACAAGGGTGATGATGGAAGTGAAGGATTTTTTTTTTTTTTTCCAAAGCTGAGTCGATCTTGGATGGGCCCCGTCACTAGCCTCTACAAACGCAAAAGACAGGAATAAAAACCTGATAGGTGGTGGATTCATCGCGATTCATCGCGGCCGCCATGCGACGCCTGACTCTGTCTGGTTATGAATTAATGCGTCAGGCGTCTTCCACTCCCAGCTCCCAACCTCTTGTTGGCGCCAAACGGTAAAGTGGGGTCGACATGCGCCGCCACCGCCAGAATCCAGTCCGCACTGTCCGCACTCAGCTGTCAGCCGTCTGCCAGAAGCTCCTTCCTCAGCAGCAACAACACGAGAAGATTTTTCCACACACGCACGGGATACAAATTTTCAACTTTACACGAACCCACTTGTCTTGCAGTATTGTAATACTCTGACTTGATTTTCGTCTCTTATCCCATGTGAGTTGTTTCAAAATTTTCTTCAAAACTTCAAGATTGTCTTTTTTCATCGCGGGAGCATCCGCCTAGCGGCCGCCCGGCGTGGGGCCGGTGGCTGGATGCCAAAACGTCGAGACTAGCTTGGACCAGTCGCCGTTGCCATCGTCCCAACCTCGTCTGAAGAAAGACGTTGAAAGCCCAACCATATCTCGCTGTTTTCTCTCTCTTGCATGAAGCATCTTCTCCTGCATTGCATTGCGACTCCTCAATTGGCCCAGTAAACCCAGGTGGATCTAGCGTGCAGAGGAAGGCATGAATTTCCAAAATCTCAACTTTGAACATGTGGAAGCACCTCGTACGTGAAGCCTGAAACTCTGGTTTTTCTTGGGTGATATCGTTTCTATCGTTATTGTTTTCACCTTTGATGGAATTTTTGGATCTGGTGAGCCTGTCAACTAATATTCGGGAGCAGATAAGTGGCCACCACAAGTTGTGCAGCCATCCACTCGCGCACCTGAGGACGATTTGAAATCTGCTCCTAGCCTACGACCTTCTCATGAAGATCATCGCCGTTTAAGTTACCAAGAATCACCACCGTCTTCACTTTCGTCGCAGGCCACTGGTCCCCCTAGAGGACCTTCACCATCTTCACCCACCCAATCTACACCCGAACTGTATGGTACAGACAGGGTGCGTGGATACTCGGGTGCATTCCAGTCGACACCACAGCCTCCAACTCACAAAAATCACCGAGCATTGAGTTTGAGTCTGGCGGCACGACTTTACGAGTCTCAGCTGGCCATGCTCGCGGCCGATAACACTGCTCGGATGAACAGCTTCAAAGACGAGTTGACCCTTGCAGCGGGCAAGGTTACTCCTGGTATTGACGATTCTCCATACATTCAATATGCCCTCGATGCATTAACTCGGGAGCGAGAAAGTTTCTTGACCAGCCATGTGCCTGTTCCTCCGCCTCCTTCAAAGCGATACAGCGAGAGGCTTCCGCCAGCACAGAACTCCAAATTTATGGTCAACGATTTTGCATCGTCGCGGACAGAGCCTGTATCAAACAAAGCGTTCACCTCACCAATCACTCACAATCGACCTGCTGCTCGTTATGAGTCTCAAAAGATCCAAAGCTTGCCATTCGAGCGTGAACAACCACTCCTACAGCCTACAGACTATCAAATTTCCACAACAGCGGGCAAGGGTCAGTGGATACCTGTAGACAAAGACAGGCTACAGACCGTCGACCCCAGAGGACGTACATATCAGCCCTTGACGTTCAAACCACGAATTTTACGACCTTTTTCAATGATGATGTTGATGACACTTTGCATACTAATGATTGCGGGCCTCGTCTTCTCCGCAGTGTACTCACAGAAGCATCATGGGCTGACGCCATACCCAGGCAGTATATATTCTGGGCAATATTTCGTCTTTCGCGTTCTGCCGCAGCTTCTGGCAAGCATTATATTGATATATGCCCAAAACATTGCCACTGCATCACTCAGGATCATACCATTTGCCACACTGGCCAGGGAAGATCCTCAACAACGATATCTTGCATTGTTTCAAAGTCTATACCCCAAGACATTTTTGCTGCCGCAGTTATCTGGTCCTTGGCAGCTCAAAGCGTTTGGGTTCGCGACATGGCTCATGAACTTTACGGTGCCTTTGCAAAGTGCTTCATTTACCGTAATATATGCCGATAACGAAGCAAAATGGATTTGGGCCACCACCACAGGTGTCATCTGGACCCTGGTGGCACTCTATGTATTTCTTCTTTTCGCATCCTCCATCCTTATGACATTTTGGTTCGGTCACTGGACGGGACTTACCTGGGACGTCCGATCAATCGCGGACTTGATTCCTCTTCTCCACCGAACCAACACCATGAGTAGCTATCGACGCAGGGGCCTCTACGGGCGCGACTGTGACTTCAGAACCGAACTGCGAGAAAGATGGTTTGACAGACTTGGGTACTGGCAGATGGAGGACATGACCACCGGCGGAATTTGGCACACCATCGGCACCTCGACAATGCCTGTCGACGACCATCAGCAACAGCAGCAGGGCGCTAGTAGCGGCGACAATTGGGTAGATGGCTACCCAGAACGCCTAAGCAACGAGCTCTCAGTCAACTCTGGCCAGACGGAATCATCGGGACTTTTAGACTTCGAAGGGGGGAGCTACTTGCCATGGAGCCTTAGAAGCTTGCCACTGGTCACATATGTCCTTGTGACAGGCAGCTTGCTTCTAGCGCTGATCATAGTGTGTTTCCTGCCTCAGACGAGACTCGAAGCGGGATTCGCACCGCTTCTTATCGCAAAGCCCAATGGTTCGGCCTTCTCCGCCGCCAACTTCCTCTACGGCTTCCTCCCAGCCACTCTGGGCATGGTCCTCTTCCTCCTGTTTCAAAGCCCAGACAGGGCGCTGCGAATTCTACAACCGTGGAGTGACATGGGCGAGGTTGACGGTGCCCTCGCCAGCAGGTCCATTCTCGCCGACTACGCAGCCTGCCTGCCCTTCCAAGTGTCATGGAAGGCCCTGCGCAACGGGCACTGGCGCGTCGCCGTCATCTCACTCATGTCCACGCTCTTCATCTTCATCCCCATCCTCGCAGGCGGTCTCTTCATGGCACTCACCGCGCCCAATCAGCAAGTCCGGATGTTCCCAAACATGCCAGTCTTTGGCGTCCTCCTCGCCTTCCTCGTCCTCTACGTGGGCTGCCTCTTCATTCTCATCCCGTACCGCCAGCAGTTCCGCCTCCCTCACTCCGTAGAAACAATCGCCTCTCTCATAAGCTTTTGCACCGCCAAAGACCTCTGCGAAGACGCCGCCTTTCGCTCCGTCCGCTCCCGAACCGATCTCATCGACAGACTAGGTATCGGCCGCCAGGACTACCGCGAAGAAAGCGTCTGGTTCTTCGGCCTCTTGGCCGGCCGTGATGAGAAACGCATCAGCGTACGGCGCATGCAACGATATACTGAGAAAATCACAATGACGAGATCTATGAATGCAATGGTTTAGTCACGAAAAAAAAAGTTCTTCTTTCCAACATGTATGCGGGTCGGTCCGCCAATGAAAAGCCCATTCATTTTGCGGAGCATTGAGTTTTTATGATCCACGCGGCGACCATCTATGCAATGTGCATGGCATTGGAGTTTGGTGTTGGGAATTTCCGTTCGCATGTTTTGCCCCCGATCTTGGTGGTTCTCCTGCACATAATTGTCTTGGAATTTCCTGTTCTTCGTATGCCGTTGGCGGTTCGTCATGGAGGGTGTTGCATCATGTGGTGTCTTGCTTGTTTAATTGACTGGAATGTTTTGATGCAGCTACATGGTATAGACGAGTGGGTGGGTGTAAGTAGACATGGTTGCGCAATGTGACTGGAGAGACGGAGACGTCTCCTTCTGGGCCCAAGCAGGTGTTGATAGTTGCTTGGTGCCCGCGAGACATGTTATATAGAGCTTCGTATATACTGCATTTTTACAAAAGCACTTTGGCGGGAGAGCAAGGTTTCTTTTTTTCTTGCCCGACCGTTGAAACAGAAGGAAAATGAAGATTTCATTTTAATCTTGACCATCATATCATACTTGACCACATTAGTCCGTATTCTCTACAGCACGCGGTTCACAAAAAAAAAATTAGGGACTGGTAGTGCGGTTCAATCAGCAACGCATGAGGCGCAGCCTTGTCTTTCTTGCATTAACCTATTCAAGCCAAATCCGCCTGTCTTGTCCCGTCCTGTCCTGTTATGGCTCGCCTTCTCATACCAGCTCCTCCGTGGAATGCACTTCTCCACCCACCACGCCTTGCATTGTCATAGTAACTCGTAGGCTGTTTTGTTTTCCCTCCCAGCCATCCCAGTAGTAAGCGCCTTCGTAAGCATGTCCGATGTTGTCCATGCTGCGCCGCTGGTTCCAGTTTAAGTTAGGGGGGGGGGTTTCAAGACAAAAAATGTCCCGTTGTCCCAAGACCCGGCTGAACACGCCTTGTTGTTCCCGCCGCTCGCTGAAATGGCACACCCGTCGTAAATAAAAAAATTGATAGAGATTGGGAATCATGTAGAGAAGAAACAGCTTGAGAAAATGACGTCAAGGAAATTTTCAAAGACTCCTTCGGTCTTTGCAAAGTCGCTTCGCTGTCGAAAAATGCGGTGCATGTTGTATTGTAGAAATGTAGGAGAAAAGAGTTAGGGGACAAAAGGAACAAGTGATTATCGACTTCTCCGACCGATTAGTCGTCCAAAAACATCGTGTCCATGTCGTTTTGTCGGGGAAAAAGGCGGGCGAAGCTCATCTTCAGTGGGTGTCGGCGGTGTGGTGTTGGAGCGGTTCCTCCTGCGCTTGTGATCGCTTTCAGAGCGTCTATGATGAAAGCTGAAGAACTTTTTGCCGTGATCTTCTTCTACCTCATCGTCGGAATCGTCCTCGAAGACAGAAACGGGCTCCTGTTCAATACGGCATGGCGACAGGGCGGCAATGGACTTGAAGTGCCTTGGTGCCCTGATCGGGGATGGTCGGATCTCAGGAGCGGGTAGATGGGTGGCGGAGTGGGATACCACGGAGTATATGGTACATGTTGATGGCCGATTGGACAATGGTTCATCGCAGGACTCCCTGGTGCGTTGATAATGGGACGTCGTAGGTCGGCGACAGTTTGTAGGTGAGATGGGACTTAGGTCGTCGTCCTTCTGAATGATGTAGTCTGACACGGCAAAGCTGACAGGTACAAATGCGGGTTGCTGTATACATGGCGTCAACAAGTTTTCAGCAGGTCGTGGAGGCCTGAGAGGTTTCTTGTCCTTCTGTGAAGACCAAGGCCTGAGCTGGCGCTTGCTGGCCGTACGTGATGGGACAGGCGGAAGTTCTCTTGTTGGAGGAGGAGCAGTGGACTTGGGGAACGCGGAGTAGGTTGCCGCCGCTTTCCTGGACTGCTGTTGGGGCGGCGGTGAGGAGGCGTCGCGCAAAGGCCATGCGAGGGGTTCTCGTCCATCTTGTCCCAGAGACTGCTTCTTTCTACGCGGTGAGGGGATCAACGCTGGATATTGTTTGCTTGGCATCATAATGCATTCATCCAGCTTAGACGCAGATCTGGGGGGCCAGAAGCTGTCCCAAAGTTCGGTCATGTGTGCGTGGTACTGGTAGTCGTCATCGAGAGAAACTTCTGAGTCTGCACGATCTTCGATCAATCCTGGCGCTGATCCTTCTGAGTCAAGAGACTCTCTTCCACGAGAGGACGTTGTGTTCGATGAGCATCGTGAGTAGCTTCGAGCCGCTTTTGGGGCCGTTGTGCAAGCGTAACTCTTGCGAGGATATGAGTAGTTGGCGACTGGATAAAACTTTGACACCAGAGCCAGATCTACCAGGTTGCCAGAGGGTTGCTCCATGGCCGGCAGCTGGAGGCTACTGTCCTGGTTTCGGTGCTGTATGGTGCTTACTTTGAATCGATGGCGAAGTTGAGCACCCGTCTGTATTTTCCGTCTTTAGTCGAGTAAATCAGTGTCTTTAATGTAAACCAGCTTATACGAATATAAGAGTCGTGTCACAGACGTGGACAGTCGAGGTTGCAGGCGGAAACCAGGGCGACGGGTGACGGGTGGCTTGAAGATGGATAAATAACACAACCATGCAAAGCTTACTTACACAACCAGCCACCATTTCTTGATAAACATTGGCAGGTGCTCATTTTTTTTTTCTTGAAGGTCTCACGTCTGCGCAGGTAAGACAGCCCGTGGGGCGAAAGCTCCCACAGCAGTGACAGCACCATTTTAGCGTTGATCTCGCAGGTGCAGCCGGGCATTCCTTGGACATTCCTTCGAGGAGGGGAAGCTTGGTGCGTTCCAGGGCTCAAATTCTGACCTGGTGTATGCGCATCGAGGGGAAAACAAGAGGCGCTGAGATGGCCGGGAGGCAAGACAAGCTGGGCCCAGGAGTGGACTGGTGATGGTGATGACGACGGTCGCTTTCCTACTCATCACGTGTGGGTGTTTGTTTCTTTCCTTCCTTCCCCTCACAAAGCAGCCGGTGCGAGTTTGGCTGGTGCTTCTAGGGCACATTGGGGCCAAGGCTTGCTTGGTATGTGGCTCTCTGCCTCGCATCTCAATCATTGCATCATTGCATCATGCCATCATGAGACCGCTGAGCTGAGGAACAACAAGCCGGCCGGCCGCGGACTCTGTCCTGCACTACATGGTTCTCCCACCGCTTGATGACGATGAGCCAGTTCATGTCGGTGGCTGTTGTGTCTGCCACATTGCAGGTCTTTGCTAGCAGTCTGTAAATACTTGGCGCAGCATCCCGAGTCGGCGTCTCCCGCCGGGGGTTGCGTGTGAGGCTGTGGTAAAGTATGACGAATATGACAGTTCATTTTCCATGATAGCTGAAGCTGGATGCCGCCGCCTGGTGCATTTTTTATTGAAGAGAAAGACAAACGGCGTCGCCGACTGAAGGGTGGTTCGCCGTGCACAAAACAAACGGGGCTGCACTGTATTGCATTGCATGCATGTGCATGCATGCATGCACCGGGGGTTCGGGGGTTCTTGACGGCTGTCTGCAACTGCCATGGCAATGCGTCTGCGTCCTCGTCGCGGGGTTCATGGTGAGCAACTAATAACTCTCTTGGAATCGAATCGGCCGAACAAGCAAGGCATGGAAGCAAGGCATGGAAGCAAGGCATGGAGCGAGCTGCTCTCGCCTGCGTCCTGCGACTCTCACGCAAATTGTAGGTCAGCAATGGCAGCAATGGGTGCGTCTTCCCGCCCAGCGCAACTAGGGCCGCGAATGACGCCGACGTGTCCAATCATGTGCTGCGAAAAGACGTCGACAAATGTAGGATTCGGCATCTTCGATATCCACCACGTCTGTTTCCCGGCCCTGCCGCTATCGTCGCCTAGGAAGCCGTCGCCGCCGTCTCGGGACGGGAAATCTGAATCGCAATGGGGCCATCGCAATGTGCCCTGGGTGCCGCCGAAATTACGGGAACACACGAGGCAGAGAAAGCTGGAGTCGGGAGAGCCCTCCGCGTCTGCAACTTGTTCGAATGTACCGAGTGAGACTTTGTCTGTAATGCATGACAGGCGCCAGCAAAACATCGACCCCTGTTCTCAAAAAGTCTCTTTCGTGGCTGCAGCAACTCTTTGCGCATTTTTTTGCATCACCGATGGAAAATTTGTTTTTTTTTTTTTCCATCGGATGCTCCGTCTTCACGCTCTCCCGCAATCAGGGTATGGGTCCTGATCTCTTGTTGATGATCGGAATCTTGGAATGCCACTGATTTCAGACCGCATCTTCATCTGATATGCTGTCTCATTGGCTCAGCCCTCCGCAATGCCTGTCATTGGCTAGGTGACCGCGAGTCTCGTGTCCTAACGCTGCTTTTTTTGACAAAACCTGAGGATGCAGGTTTGCGATGTTGATTCCACGTGCCTAGGTCGACGCACTAAATATAGGCCTCTCTCTACAGAGTACTCGGCAGTGCTAGTTAACGGGACAGCGTGGCGGCACCCGGGAGCGTCGATGCGACTTGCACCGTTGGGCCAGCGGCTAGGATATTCTGCGTGCTCACAATAAAAGGCATCCTGTAAAAACATCATCTAATTGTTCCAGGCCAGTAGTATCTTGTCTTGATAAGAAGTGTGCGACACGTAGTTCGTGTTTGTGAAGTCGTTTAAACCCAACTTGCGCTGGGTGACAAATTCTGCCATAAATCGTAATTTGGTCTCGCACTCTGAGACGATTCAATGTAATTTTGTGTCTTTAAACTTCTGGGAAACATTTTCTTTCCGGTCACATATGGAGGATTCCCTGCTCCTCGACGGAAACTAAACCAACCACTTCTCGAGTTTAACATAATACCAGGCTAACATGGCGCAGCCTACCTACCCTAAATCTCATCGAAATGCATAGAATCCTGCAAAATGATGAAGGAACCAAAAGCCCACGGCCGCTCGCGGGAAGAGCCATGACCATGGAGCTGTTGGTTCGGAATGATTGGATCAACTACGGACCGTACGGGGAACTGAACCGAAAGGCGAACGTGTATGAGACGAGGTACCCGCGACAAAGACTGGGACTGTTGCCCGAGTGGGTGTATGAATATGAATAGAAGACGTAGGGCCGGGGAGTCACGATGTCCAAAGGAGAAAGGAATACCAATGACTTGATCTATAGTCAGCGAAAACAACAAATAGCAGGAGGATCGATTTTTCTAGACAACGTAGACACTCATCATTGCATGAAACGGTCTCGAAATGAGCGCAAGGCATCCTGGCCTCCCGGCCCGCGGCTCTCGGCTGGCGGTGCTGCCAAAGCAAACGACAGCGAGGAAAAGTCGGCCAAAAACGTTGACTGTTTATGTTCCCCGAGGTATTGACCAATGGTCCAACGCCATTCATTGCCTTTGACGTATGTATTTATACTCCGTAGTCCCTCCTTGGCGTCACGGGAAGAGATCCGCAGGCCTGGTAAGAAAAGAATGGAGACGATATGCATTCGCTGTTGAAATAAATCCAATAGTTGCATGTGCGCTATGCCTCATTGGTTGAGAAACCCCAGACCTGACGGCGCCTGCCAGTCGACAATGTCGCCAACTTGGCTTCGCCGCCGGCCGCGATTTGTCGACATCAACGACATGCTACCCAGCGACGCCTCCGCAACTTTCCATGCTAAACCCGTCGACCTTGGGATCTGCACCCGACCCGACCCTTTGAACGACTCTTAGCTTCGGTCAGCCTCGCTGCAGCCCTACCAACCGTACCACCAACCGTAATACCAGCCCCAGATAGACGCGAGGAGGGGCAGAATGAAACCGCCCCTCAACCGCCACACCCGGCTCATCCCCAATATCCTTCTCCCAGTTCCCGTGTGGTCTTTCGGGAAACCCGCCCGTGACGGATCAATGGGGGGGAGCGGCTCGTGCACTTGCGAACGCTGCTATGATGGCCAACTATGCGGGCACTACACGCTCTCGATGAAACCTGCGCTTCTACGGAGTACCTTCCCATCGAATCGTCAGGGCCGGTATGCCACTCGCCAAAGGCCGAACCAGAAATGGGCGTCATGAGCATATCAAGCCGGCACAAGGTTCTCAGAGAGAAGGTGCTTTCGGCTTCGACCTCGCAGGTCCGAGACAACCATTTTCACATACGATGCTCTTATTTACCAGGACTACGAACTTGAAGTCAAAGCAAAGGGAACACCTCTCAAGCCCGAGACTTGTCACCAATTCCTTCAGCGTGTCAAGGTACTTGAAGAGCGACTTAGCACAGACCGCAGCGTCGTTCGCAGCTTGGTCGTTGCGGTCCAGCATTGGGAAGAGCTCCGAAAAGTGTTGAACACTGAGCTGCAGCATCTGGGATTTCTAGGGAATGTGTTCAGCGACCCCCGGTGGCCCGAGGATCGTGAGAACCAGTTCGAAACCCTAGCGCTCGCGTCTGCATACTTGCAAAAACTCAAAGCTGTCGACTTCAGAATACAGACCGAGTTGATACAGGAGATAGATGGCCTCATTCAGCGGGTCACAAACCTCATCTCTATCGACGAAGGATATCGATACAGAGACCAGAATGACATGGATCACGGCGAGTAGTTGCTCGAGCTCGCCCAGACCTCCACCTGACTAACGCGGACTTCTGCAGTTCATATTGGCCATGCATGTCGCAGCACAACTGTTCGACGACAAGATTGTCTCATGGCTACTCAAGAACGGCGCAAATTTCAATGCTCTCTTAAACCTGCATCTAACTCAGTTACACATGATTACCCCCAACGTCCATCACAGGCGACCTCGCCGTTCTGTACCTTATGTGTGAAAACGGCGCGAGTAACAACGCAGAGAGCAAAGATGGCAGCCGCTTTACCCATCGAGCAGCGAGTACAAAAGTACTTGAAGCAGCCAGTAATCGCGGTGCAGATCTCAATGCCAGAGACTGGGCTGGAAATGCGCCTGCCCACGGCGCTGCGGCAAGCGGTTGTCACCCAAGCCTGGAATTCGTACATAATTACTGGAGCGTTATCGTAGTCCGCCCACCTTTAAAGGCGATTGAACTGGCACCGTTTGCAAGCCATCAGTCGACAGTGCTGACATTCATAGATGAATTGCGGCATCCAATTCAGACACACCTCGCACCGGTGCTCACCACCAATGCCCTTCCAACTGTGATTCATGCACTGGTGATTCTGGGCCAGGTTTTGTCGTTCCCGCTCGAAGAGAGCATCACGTTCTGGGCCCCTTACGTTTCGTGCCCCTGCGTCCCGGTCCACGATGTTGTTCGCCCGGCCTGTTAAGCGGTCTTCATCCCATAGATCACACCTGCATTCCTTCCACTTGACTCCGCAAACATAGCAAAATTCTGCGCCGCACCGACAGGCTATCAAGTGGTGTTAACATGCATAATTTGATTTTTTAAAAGAAAAAGAAATGGATGTAGGTGGATGGTCACAAGGTTTGACCTACTTATATGGTTACACCCCGAGGTGAGATCGACCATACTGCGACAAGAATGACACCTCTGCCAGCCATTGTGAGCGGCGATCCGCAGAGCATCCAGTGTAGACGTATCTGCGGGGCAATCGCCAGCATGAGACTTTCCCTTGCAGATGGTACAAGTCTTGCTCCGACACTTGACGCACGTCGCGACGTCGTCTCTGACAAAAGCCGGGGGCACAAAGGTGGAACACGTCGGCACGTGGCAATATGTCCTGTTCGGAGTTCCGTACTCCAGCTCCTTTGCCTTGTAGGTGCCCAGTAGCTTCGGGGGCAGGAAGATCTGGTTGAGGCCAAGCGGGATCGGTGTCTTGCAGCAGCGAGGGGGGAAGAGGGATTCGTCGCTGATGGCCGCGCTGAACAGCTTCGCGATGCAGTCGCGACAGTAGTCGTGGGAGCAGGGACATCGGACCGTGTCGAAGAAGGCCACGTCTGATGTGCAAGCCACGCAGCGTCTGAGCTCAATGCCATTCGCCGAGGCCGAGGCCGACGACGATGGGCCGGCTTGCTGCGCGGCTCTCGGTGTTGCCGCGGATCGCGCAGCACTCGGCGGACGATGATTGTCGCCGAAGTATAGGGCGATCAGTTTCCTCATCATCTCGTCCTCGACGATGGCGTCTGCCGAGGCATCGCCCGGGCTGCCTGTCGCGGGCTGGCCGCACACGGCAAATTCCCTATCGTTGGTCGCTTGCTGCTCCTCGTCGACATGCGCCTTGATCGCGTCGCCGTCCGTCAGTACGGCATGGGCTATGCTGCGGCTCATGGCCTTGTCGGTGTAGAAGGACGCCAGGTTTCTCAGTTCATGCTCGAACATTTGGGCCGCGACCTCGGAGTCCGGCACCTCGCCCTCTCGATGTTTTCCCTTGATCATGTTTCGCGCATCTTGTACTTGGAGTTCGATGATCAGCTCGAGGGTTTCCTCATCAATTTCGCTGTCCATGGTTGCCACTGCACATGGTGTGGAATGATGCAAAGAATGGAAAGAAGGGCAGATGAAGATTTTACTATCCAGCAAATCTAACAGGGAGCAGAGGGAAGCTTCTTATAAGCTTCAAATCTATCAACAAGTGATTCGAGGTTTTCGAACGAAGCCTACGATGAATCGCGATATCAAGCGAGATGCGAGAATTTGCAGCAACGAACCAAGGGTGAAAAGGTGATGCCTCAGATTTGAAGCTGCGGTATCTTCAACACATGGACAAAAACAGAATGCACCTATGAAATGGCTGCTGTCACATATACAATTTAACACAATAACTCTCCCCCCCCCCCAGGTCTGCTTGTAACGTTTATTGCGTGGTTGAGACCTGGGAAATAAGCAAGCCCCATATGACTCTCGTCACTTGTGGCTCTGGCAGGGTTGAAATGAGGGCTTAGAACCTATGTAAGGAGAATTGAATGTTCCGTTGGGCTAAAAACAGGGTGCACCCATGAAATGCCATGAATTGGCCGCTGCTATCTCATGTATATATGTATATATATAGTCAACATGTATTTCTCTGGGGAATCAGACTACGACTCTCGCAATACTAGCTCTATTCTTAAAATGGTTCGTAGTGGATTCACTGGTTTGTGTTTGGGAAGGTGTGGAAACGTATGCCAATGAAAATGTTCCGTCAGACCAAAAACAGGTCGAGCCCCATGAAATGGCTGCTGCTAGTCTCATGTATATATATATATATATCTTCAACATATGGATTTGTGCTTAGGCGTGCCTGTTATTTGGGCGGCAGCGATGGGGGCAAAGGACAAACACAACGTCGATGCTTAGATCTCATCAAGTTTGTGTTATCAAAGTCGACGAGAGAAGAGACAACAGACCACGACATAGGCCTTCATTTGATTGAATGCTTTCTGTACTGCCCTTCTTCCTTTACAGCCCTATGATGCTATGCCCACCTGTCGGCCTTCTTGTCAGATCCGGTCAATGTAGAATGTTACGCGTAGTAACCTGAGCAAACGGATATCGAGCTGCGCATTTCGACAGGGAGTGAGTGTGAATTTGCGGGAAATTTTGGCTTTCGGTGCGAGGGAAGCAGGACAAGAGTTAATAGCATCCCGTGTTTGCCACGATTGTCGCGATCTTACGGTGAAAAGCAAATCTGTTGAAACATGTATTTTTGGGTGAGGACAAATGAGGGTTGACAGGAAAATTCGGCCACAAAACTATTCAAACCAGAACGATGACGAGAACCTGCCAAAAATGGGGCGACGCATGGAAATAACGGCGGTGAGGACCTCACGGTGAGGTGTAAGGGGACAAACAAGCGCCTCCCATCTCCGTCGAGGTTCCCTTTCGTGACGGGCGAACCCTACCCTATAATGCAGCTTAAACTTTTACAGGAAGTGGCCATGATGCAGCTGACCTGACGCGTGTCAGGTTGATATTTGCCACACCAACTCCGTAGAGCACGAGAGCAATCAACAAACGACATGTTGTAATAATTATCCCTCATTACATACGGCGCTCGTACGGAGTACCGCTCCATGTTACTGGAAGCATGGAGCACAATTTCCCGGTATGAGAGTCAGCAGACGCAAATTTAATACGACATAATATCTTCCTAGCAGGCTAACCATTTGATTCCGAGAATCCTGCGGACTACTCCGCACACGGTGAGGGATCAGAAACCTTGCAGCTATAGCAGAGCAACGGGAAGAATAATAAAGATACATACAATGTGGCTCGACGAATTGGCATATTGCCACAATGTTCTCGTATTCTTGGCTCGATGTGTCAAGCGCTTGCAACCAACCAAAGCCGTTACTAACTGCCTGTGTACAATACGGAGCACACCCCTTGGATTATGTACTTACAAATCTACAAGCCCCCTTTTCGTCTCTCTCCAACAGTTACATATGATTAGCTTGCATATATGTGATACTATTCTTGGAGAGTTATGAATATCCTTTTCTATACTCCGTAGAATGACAACGAAGCCTCCATGCTTGTTTATGTCATGAGGGACTTCTCACTCGAACGGTCACGTTCATTTCCGTTCATCTCCGTTCATCCCGTCGACGCATGATCGACAGGACCTGGAATGAATCGATGGGGGCACCAACGTTCGGAACGCCGGATGCGCAGGGATGCTCACTGCATGTTGTACGCGACTGTGGACGATGGAACCATCTGGCAACGAACCTGGGTGGATTCGTCCCATGACTCGCTCCCAATGGGTCCTTCCACGTGAGAAGTGCCAGAAACGCACCCTGATTTCCTGATTTCCTGATTTCTACGGAGTATGTAGGAGAGGACGCCAATCAGGGACCCACGTGCCGTCTTTAATCAAACCATGGAGACTAATGGACGCTAGCCACGGCAAAAGCGGGTGGGTGGACCGTCTAGATCAATCGGGACTAGCGGCTTAATAATGCGTGTTCAGTTCTTGACACATGCGTGTTTAGTCGCCCAAACACAAACGTCACGACGACCTCGAGTCCCCGTAACTGAGCGTTGCATTCTTCAGGAGACTACATGCATATTGTTATCCCTCACCATGGAAACACGTGGCTGGCAGAGATGGATTCATCTAAATGAATCCTGGTCTATTCGCATCGGAACGGTCCCGGAACCCAAAATGCAAAGTGGCCAGTCAACTAGACAGGCCGTCTAGACAGGCCGTCTAGCCGGGCCGTGACTCACAGCAGCAAAGTTTCGAAGCCGGGCTTTCCGAACAAAAAAAAAAAAAAAAGAACGCCTTTGCAAATTACCAACAACATGATGGCAATATTACCGGATGAAAACACACCAATTATAAGTTAGCCCTATCAACCGACGGCACAGGGTCTAGATGGCAGGTTCATGAGACTTGATTTAGCCGCGTGGACCCATAACGCATCCGGTCCACACGGTTGATTAACCGGAATTGCTCGGCACTTGACTTAGGGAGCGAAGCGGGCAAACTACTCGTCACTTGCAAGATGCCTCCAAGACGTCAGCAGGCATGGGGTCGTCGATTGTCTGGGGGACGAGAGCCGAACATCAAACCCAAGGCGGAGTAGCAGGGGGGATGGGGGCCGATATGTATTGGTCCCTCGTCGGTTTTGGTTGCTGAAACTTTGCAAGGCAACTCTGGTGGATGAAGATGCTATAATTGGCATCCATGGTACGAACCAGGCTGTTGAGCACTCAGATATAAATACAAGGAGGTTCCTCGTCCTCTCTCACTGCCTACAGACAAGCTCATCTGTGTGGTCATTCATTGATAGTCCTTCAGTGAGCGGGACCGTACATTTTTCTCCTTCAACTGCTTTTCATCTTCTCGACGTTTCTCAACCATGCATTTGCTATCTTCCCTCTCTTGGCTTGCCATTGGCGCAAATGCCTTGAGCGTGGATCATTCTTCGGGCGCCGACGTCGCGGCAGAACATAAGTCAGGAGGGAGCCACAAGGATTGTGTTGTTCCCAAAACTCCCGGAACTGCCAAAAAGCATTGTCCCTATTCGTATGCGTACTACCCAAACTGGGTGAGTGTTTGATAACAGCCCACGAGGAAGTCAAGCCTCGAACTGTGCTAATCTGGCTGTTCCATCACAACAGGCCGTCTACGCCAAGAATGTCACTGTCACCCAGATTCCGGCGCACCTTTTCACCCATCTGTCATATGCATTCGCCGATGTCCGCCCTAGAGACGGTCAAGTGTACGCTCAACCCGCCCGCTAATGAATCCATGTCAATCAGTCACTTACGAGTTGCCTTTTCCTGAAACAAACAGAATCTTGAGCGACATCCCGGCTGATACTCAGCGCCTCTATCCCGGCGATGATCAAAAAGCCCCGGGCAAGAACCTCTATGGCAATCTCAAGCAACTGTACCTCCTCAAGAAGAAATACCGCTATCTCAACACGTGTCTTGCCATCGGCGGCGCTACTTACAGCGTCAACATCACGTCTATGCTTCCCTCGGCAACCAAGCGTGAGACCTTCGCCCGGTCCGCCGCCAACCTCGCCGGACAGCTCGGTTTCGACTGCGTCGAAATCGACTACGAGCACGTGAAGAACAAGGATGAAGCCGAAAATATCGTCGACCTTTTGAAACGCCTGCGAGCCGCCCTCGACAAGCTCGAGATCGAGAGCAAGGCCACGGCCCGGTTCCTCATAGGCTACGCCACCCCAGCTGGCAAGGACAACTACAAGTTGCTCGACTTCCCCCGGATGAACGAGTACGTGGACATCTTCAACTTCATGGCCGTCGACTACGCGGGTGCCACATGGAGCAAGAAGTCTGGGTTCCTGGACAATCTCTACCCCAGCAAGAAGAATCCCGCCGCCACCGAATTCAACACCAATTCTGGCATCCATGACTACCTCCACGAGTACAAGGTCCCCAGCCACAAGATTGTCCTCCAGAACCCTCTGTACGGCAGAGCCTTCGCCCAGACCAAGGGCATAGGCAAGGACTTCAAGGGCCCCGGAAAGGACGGCAGCCTTGGCCAAGAAGGTATCTGGTTTTACAAAGACCTGCCCCCCAAGGGGTACAACCTCAAGTGGACAAACGACCTGGAAGCGGTAGGCAGCTACAGCTACGACAAGGCCAAAAAGTATCTCATCGCCTGTGACACCGCCGAGATTGTCCGCGCCAAGGTCGAGTACGTGAAGCAGAAGAAGCTGGGAGGAACATCCTTCTGGGAAGTTAGTCAGGATCGCCTGCACTCTGATGATGCCAACTATCCGAGCTTGATCGCCACAGCTATCGAGGCGTATGGTGGGCCTGATGCCTTGGACAAGCGCATGAACAACCTCAACTATCCCTTGAGCGAATACAAGAATCTCCAGAACCAGATGAAGTGAGAACTGAGCGTTGGATAGTTGCAGGAGGTGTCCAGACTTTGCCGTCCTTTTCAGATCCCCACATGTGGCATGCCCCGTGTACAGTCAAAGGGCCCGGGATTTTCGTTCGCGCATGAAGGGGGCTTATAGATAGATTTAGAGTCTTAATTTTTTACAACATTTGACTTGCTGCGCCTTTGGCAACTATGTGTGAACAGGGGAGTGTTTATGCAGCATCACATCTGGTGTAAGGAGCATCCCCTCTTTAGAGTACTTGCAACGCTCTCTAGTCTACTTGGAAAAGGGAAAAGAGGGAGTGGAAGGTATTGCGTCTAGTGCGCGATTTATACGGGAAAAGGAGGCTTATAGGGATCGCGTGATGAGAGTTCGGCCCGAGCAGGTGAACCCGCAATTGAAGGCGCGCGACAACGGTTAAAAACATGCTTGTTCTATACTTAGATTTGGCCTTATGATTTACCGGCCAATACCACTACTACTACTATAGCGAAAAGATATAATATAAGATGACTTGAAATTTAAATAGGATATCCCTAAATTATTAAGACCTAGATTTAGTAACAGACATAGGAAGAAGCAAGTAATAATAAATGCAATACAAGAACTCCCCTTATAGCTAAGTAAGAGGCTCTGAATTATAATGCTTGATAGATTTAATATATTATGCTCTCTTACTATATAAATTACTACAAGTTCCTGGTACGGGATGCTGTATAAACGCTCCCGTGAACAATCTGGGGAAAAGAGCCAAGCTGGTTGACTAAATGCAGCTAGAACGAATTCTCATGGGGGCACAGCGCCGGTGAGCAAGAAACACAGCTCCGAATAATAGCAACACTCCATTTTGACGCCTCTTGGATTTGTGTGGGAACCTTCGTCTTCTTGATATCCAACATCGGACCAGTCAGTGCTGCCGAGCAACCAATATGGGTTCAATCGGATGCATTGCTAGTCCCATGTTCGGACGCCACGCTGGATCTGATCTTTACGCTGATTGAGGGACGTTCCTGCTACGGGATTCAGGATCCGGCCATTCAAGTAAATCGTTGGTTATCATCATTGCATGTAGATGGAGTAGTGAACTTATACTCCGTAATGACAAAGGCAATGCAATCAGGTTAGTTAGTGGCTAGGCTTGAAAACCAGGGTCCTTGACATAAACTCCCAATGGATTGGGTCACGTTGGTGCGCTTGTACTGTCGTCTCACGGAACAAGGCTCCGGGGCTGGGGGATGAGGAGGATTGATTGAAAATATAAAATGTACGTGCTCATGACTCGTGAGGCAGGCGACGCAAGAATCAAAAACTGCATGGCGTTTCATATTTGCACGTCAGCTTGCATGGAAACGAAGAGAAGTGGGCCGAGGTGAGGTGAGGCGAGGAACCCGTCACACGGAACTTCCCCGGAACGGTACGGAGTAGGAAGGAGCTTGCTTTACATACATAGTTTGACGCCAGGCCACGACGCGATTGACTCTTTTCAGCTTGTTGCACCATCCTCATTTCTTCATCCATCCATCCATCGTCCATCCGTCCATCCATCCGTCCATCCGTCCATCCATCCATCCATCCATCCATCCAGTCACTCACTAATAATCTTCTCCATCGCGGCTGTACAAGCTCGCGGCCACTTTCCGGCACAGCACAGCACAGCCTCAGTCTAGCTCGTGTCTGTCCCTGCTCCGTCCTCCGACTCCTCCCTGCGGTTCTGCCAGGAGCTCCATCCGTCAGTTCTGGCGACGTGGTTCTTGGCGGTTCAGCTGCGTAATCCGAACTCCCGCCACCCGTCGCTTTGAACCGCGCCTTCTCCCATGAGCACCCCAGAGGTGCCTTCCTATTGAATTCCAGGCCCGGGGCCGTCAACCTGGTTTCCGACTTGACTCTGCTTTCTTCTGAGCTGTCAATCGGATGCTTCTTACTTGGGCCCTGTATCACAGCCACGTCCATTTACCCCGCTGCTGCGCGCCGAGCAGAAAACGAAGGCGGCAGCAGCAGCCTCGGTCGTGCAATTGCCGGCTCGACGCACTGCTCGCAATGAGTAGCCCCGACTCTGTGGGAACCGTGCTGGCCGAAATTGCAAACTTGATCATCGACGGTCTTCGTATCTTCAGCCTCTCCGATAAGCGACATTGGGGCCCCGACGAGTACGAGCAAGTTGGGGCCCTTGAGGACGCTCTCAACCAAGCAAAGAAGGATTTTCAGGCTCTGTGTCCGTTGGTGAATGGACAGGCTCAATATGAGCACGACCGAAAATGTAGGCATACCAAGGTTGGACTTGGGGAGGGGAAAAGCTATACACGTTGAACTAACAAGGCACAGATGCAACGATTCGAGAGCTAAGCCATATACGGAGCCAATACGTCGCCCATGTTCAATTACTCAAGGACTGGAGTCGATCAGGAGGACCTATCAATCCCGTGTGGGTGCGCGAAACACATTCGCTGCAGCAGGAGCTGCATCGTGCACAATGTCGAGCAGCTGGGCGCATCTTCACATCACTACACGAATCGTCGCAAAGGTGTCTGGGCGCCTTCCTCGTTCGCCGAGCACAAAGGAATATTGCGGCCAAGCCAATCCACGATTTGACGGAGAAGATGGTAGAGAAGAGGCAATTGGAAGAGCTGGGGGCTTGCACACGAATTGGGTCATTTGACCGTTTTGAAGAGGACGTGGTCTTTATTTGCGACTTTTGTGACGGACACTTGATATGGAACGACCTTGAAAATATTCCGACAGAACGAACACCACCATATAGGCCGACAGGTCAGCTCAATGATCCTCACTGGCAGGCGACGGGCGCAACGTCATCGGGACCTGAGGAGAAGCATGTTGTCTTTGCGCCAGTTGCCATTGCCAATCACATCGCACTGCGGCATGGTGATTGGCAAGCCACTCTCTTTTGCCCATTTTGCGAAGAGGATTCTCAACAACCGCAAGACAAGGACGACGAAGAAGCAAACTATCGACCCGACGATGTGTTTGAAGACGTTGCGGAACTACAGGCGCATCTTGAATGGCAGCATGCCGGCAGTCTTGCCGGAGCATCTTCAGCAACGTTACCAGCGAACAAGAATTGTTCAGTCATGTAGAGATGGAGATTTTGTTTTGTTTTGTTTTGGGGGGGGTCGGACAAAAGATGCCGTGCCAGTATGGCATTCAGATACCAAAAGATTTTACGACATGATGATGTACTGCATTATGGGGGGTTTTGTTTCTTATTTAGTCATGGATAATCGTACATAGACTCACAAAGGCATACGCCATGCGCCAACACAGCCATCTAATGCTCCGAACTCTGATCTGTTGTGCCGGCCTGGTGCATTGCTGTCTAGAAGAAACGCATATACATGAATAGCAAGATGAAGAAGCCCAGCGCAGCAAACGGACCATACTGCTTCAGCAACAGCTCCCAATTGATCCTCACAGCCGCCCTCCTGTACTTTTTACTATCGTCTCTCAGCCGACTACTGATCTCGCCCATCTTCTCCAGGCTATCCCCCCTGTACAGCAAGTCCTCGATGTTCTTGGTCATGACCTTTGTCACATCCTTCAGCTCATCATTCAGCTTATCCAGGTTCTGAGAGGCCCTCGCGTCCGCATACGTCGTCCGCGTCTTGGCAATGAAGTTGTCAAAGTCCATGAAGGCATAGGGCCGCAGGCTGGGCGAGTGGACCGCGTTGGCGGGGTGCGTGGTGAGGAACTCGCGCGCCAGGTCGGCGAGGTAGGTGAAGGCCAGCTTGCGCGGGTACGAGGCGTCGCAGACGGCGAGGAAGACGACGTCCGTGTCGATGAGGTAGTGGAGGGTGTGGGAGGCGGATTGGATAGAGGCCTGGGGCTCGGATGTGCGTGTTAGTTTGCGGAGGACCTGGCGGGTTTGATGCTTGATTTCGGCGAGGGATGCGTCGTTTTGGGGTTGGGAGTCGTCGACGGAGGCGCAGAGCGGGAGGCCTTTTTTGGGGGTTAGTTTGGGGGAGGCGGGGGGCGGGAAATGGGAAATGGGAAATGGGAAATGGGAAATGGGAAATGGGAAATGGGAAATGGGAAATGGGAAATGGGAAATGGGAAATGGGAAATGGGAAATGGGAAATGGGAAATTGGGGGACGGACCGTCGAGTCGGGATATTTGTGTTTCGCGAATCATTGTGATTTTTTATGTTTTGGCGTATGGTGGAATTGGGGAGACTTGGTGATGGAGGCTGCGTTGTCCTGTTTGGGGGTTTGGATGGATTTGGGGACGTAATGTACGGGGCCCACGTTCGGGATGGGCCAATCAGGGGTTTGGCGCGAGGGGACGGGAAGCTTCAGCCCATGAAGTTGTAAGTTGGGCGTTTACGTTTACCCGTCCAACTCTGGGTTCAAAACGCGACCGTGTGACTTGAGAATGGAACAGAAGTCCGAGTGCCGGCGTATTTGTGAAAGTGTGTCTATTTAAATCAATCATCAATCGTAATGGCATGATACGGGTGCTTTTCTACTAAATCTCATCCTCCTCGTCGTCAAAGTCGTCCTCCCTCCCCATCTCGTACAAGATCCTCCCGCCTTGGCCAGCGCCAATATCCGTCTGTGCATCAAAGTACGGCAAGACGATCCCTTCCCTGTCTTCCCTCTGCTTCTCCGTGAGCCCCAGGTTGAATGTACTTTCTGGTTCTTCCCCGCCTTCCTCTGTGCCATCTGCCTCTGGTGTCCTGAACATGGGATGATCCGTCAACAGCGCAAGCTTGCCGGTGCCGAGCTTCGAGGATGGCGCCGCCGTTGTTGCCCCCCGCATCAGAATGAACTTCTCTGTGACTGTTCGCCCACTCTTCCGCCGTAGCTCCATATCAATGACGACGCCCGCGCCAGCGCCCGCGCTGCTCGATGCAGATGTCAAGCCAATGATGACGCCTTCACGATCTTCCTTGAGCCCCCATTCGGGTTCTTGGACAGCGCGGTTGCGCGCTTTTTGACGGTCGATTTCCTGGGATAGGCTGGAGAGACGCAGGATGGCGGTGGCAAGGTGGGAGAGGATGATGAAGGGGTGCGGCTCGTACTCGTTGAATGATTTGGGGAGGACAACGGGAACGTCTGTGTGGTAGATGGAAACGATGGAGATGGCTGGTGTGAGAATTCCTGAAAGAAAACCTGACATGGCGCTTGCGGCCGATGAGGCCAGGGCGTTGAGCGAGTCGATGATGACGACGGCCCCTTGCGAAGAAACATGTCAGCACTGACACCTGCCATCCTTTTCGAGAGTCAAGACTCGGAAAACTCACTTTGTGTTGGCTTCTGCGCAGCATCTGCCGCTGGGTAGTGTCCCACCAATTCCTTCGTCACTACTCTCAAATCCCGCCCGGCGGCTTTGACGAATACATCTACATCTTTGGGCTTGGAGACTGTCGCAAACGACAGCAAGATGACTTTGGTCTTGGCAATCTTTGGGACAAGATTTGGTTATTTCAAATCGTCCAACTGAATGGCCATGTGCCAATGAGATAAGATGGTGCTCACCCTTGCCCGAGTTACGAGTTCCTCGAGGACAGGCTGAGCTGGCTGCTCAAGATAGTCCAGAACTAGAGTGAGCGGACTGGCCGCATCGCGGAGATTGAGCAATTTTTGGAGCAGCAGGAGGCTGTGTGACCGAGAATGTATAGGGTTTTCGGGGGCCATTTTTCCTTCTTCTATTTTCACTCGCCCCTGGCCCCGACGTATTTTCGTCTCGTGCTGGTGAATAAGTGTGCAGAGACCTTGTTTAATAAAGAATGTGAGGATGAATGTATGAGAGAAAGTGTACAAGATGTGAATCTTTTTTAGAAAAGACGCCCCACATACGTCGACTGCCCCACCTGGATCTGAACTTGGCGATGGAAGCTCGCGATTGTGAATAAGTTGTGGGCGTGGCGTGCAATGAATGTTGCTTGTTAGTTTTCTTATCATTTGCCCATTACACCATTTGTGCGTCTTTTTTGTCTGGCCCGTAGACGGCATCTCGCGTAAGCTCAGTTCATCGCCTGGGCATTTTGATTTTCTTGTGTCCCCGGATCAGGTGCACCACCATCATCACTCACGCCCCCGCGACTGTTGCCACGTTGCGACTCCTCATGTTGGGCAGATACAGGTGCAGGTGCTGAAGCGGGCTCCTTCCTCTCGATTTTGGTCCTTGCTTCGAGCCTCATGTGATCCGGGAGCAACCCCCAATCTTCCTCAAACCTCTTGATCAAGAATTCGTCAAAATCTCCCGCTTTCCTTCGCTCGTGGGCCCTCCACGCGTCGCGTAGCCATTGCGGATCATGCCTCCCCTGGGCGAGGTTCTCTACGTAGGCGGCACAGTCTGCGCGGAAGGCATCGTCGTTCATGAGACTCTGGAAATCTGGCCGTGCGTCATCCGTGTCCGCGTCTAGGATGAGAGCGACATCTGGAAACAGGCAGATGACTTCGCGCCTTTCTTGGATGGTGAGTGATGTCCACGCTAGGGGATGTGAGAGGACGCTCTGCAACCTGTTAGCGATGCATACGCGTAAAGGTTGGCCAAGGCGGGATTAGAGAAAGTTGGTACTCTGAGATCGGCCGTAGCTAGAGGAGATCTGGGGTCGTTAAGAATGGTGTCAGCGTCCCAGTTTGTTTTGCGTTTCCGGGGTGTCTTTCGTGGCGCCATCAGGAATGCCTGTTGATGAGCTTTCGCGGCCAAGGTAAAGTTGCATGTTAACTTGATGGCATTGATGTTTGTGGCAGGATGTTCTCAATTGACGTCTTGTTGCGTCGAGTAGATGGGATTCATGTCAACTGGTTGCAGGGTCGTTGGAGCCGCCACAAGTTGCAACGCAGGGATCCACAATCAACACCTGGAGCATCGACGTTGCCAGTTGTAAGAGTTACTAGACCAGACGTCACAGTACGGGTGATACTCGAAGTACCTAAACACAGCCATCAAGTTCTCGTTATTTAATATTGCGAACCAGGGCGTCCTTCATCGAGATGCCAAGCCATCTTTCGGCCATCTCTCACTCACCCATGATCCAACAATGACCCTCAATCTAGGGCTACGATAACCCCCCATCCATTCTCCCAAGTGGCTCTCCGTGACCGTGCCTCACTTGAAAACCTTTTACCGTGGCAAAGGATGGTCCAACGATGGGCCCGAGGGTATTCATCGTCCGCTGCATGGTCAAGCCGTAACCCAACGACATTCCATCGTAAATCAATCAACCAACCCAAGTCCGACATCATTCTATGACCAAAAAAGGACTACTACTCTTCCAGCTTCGCCATTCAATTCCTGCAGCTTTTGTGCGCTCGACTCGCCAGGGAAGAGGATCCAGACCGGGCAGCAGAGTTCAGAAAGCGAGCGCAAATCGCTGCCCTTGACCTAGTGCACTACTGCGACGATGACGGCAAGCAATTCTCTTCGGACGAAGCGTCGGCTATCGCTTTGGCATGGTGTCGTGTTGGAGAGTCCACATGTTCTTCTGCGTTTGCCACCACCGCAAATGTCGCAGCACAATGCCCTTGACCATTCGCCACGTCAACGGCGCGGGTAACTCAATGTCTGCATATGCTATTAGAGCGGAGCTCTAAACTACGGTCAGGCCCTTTAAGAACATTAGCCATCAGAGCTCAGCTAATCGGCGTGTTATCCATCCATTCTCCAGTCGTCCCGGCGGTTATTGCATGTTGTCATCATCCGTCCAAGCCTGTGGATACCCGATGAAGGCAGCGCACTCTACGGATTAAATACGGCGTACGGAGTATTTGCATACAGCAGTGCTTTTGGATACTCCGTGCCAGGGATCTTCTCACTAGAGCAGTATGCCCTTGCGTCGAAAATGGGCCTATCAGACGAAGGCGGCGAGTCGTGGAAGACTAGGCGGTTTTCTGAATACGCCGGACTGGAGTAATACCGAGACGACAAACCTGTCCTCGTGCCACGATGGAAGTCCTTTGCCGATGTGACTGTGACGACGGTTCTGGTCCCCCCAGAAGAAAAGATTTCTATTAACTGGCACCTGCGAGCCCATCGTATACAAGCTGGGCGGACAAGTCATGACGGCAGATGGATCGTTTGCCATACATATGCAACATCAACTCGCTTAAATGGCCGGTACGTACGGAGTAATACCTGGATCTCTACGACGAGAAGCGCTGCGGAGGAACCTCACCACCTACCTATTAAGATCATTGGCGACTACGACACGGATTCCCCCGAAGGATGGGCCACGGGCCAGATATCCATCACTGGCGGATAGACATTTTCCGCGAGTGATGGCGTCTCGCGAATGGCGGTTCGGGATGATGACCGACCAAGTTCGCAACTGGCCCTGATGAACCGATGAACCGACGCACCCGGCGCACACTAGAAGCCGTGGCTGAGAGAAAATGATGGCTGCTTAATATTAACTGGGGGTTGTCAGCATCCCGTGGGGGCGGGCTGATTCGATGAACCCCTACCACGCCCACCTCGGCTTGTCGATAGGCTAGGGACAGAGTGACAGACCAACTTGACCAAGCTTGTCGGATTCACGAGATCGATGGCGAGCGACAAGGATATCTTGGTCAGCCCATGATCGCGTTTTGTAGCACTTATGTATACGTCCGTACGGAGTACAATCCGTGCATCTCGCCCATACCACCGGGTAATTGCTCCTGGCTCGCATACATCGGGACTCCTGTCAACCTCCCTGGACGACTTCTGATCCAGCAAGACTGCGGCCCGTCCAGAATTCAATTGTCTGAGACGAGAAGCGGAGTCTCATCTGCGACTGCCAAATTCACAAACTCACAAACACCAAATTGTACTGCCATCAGACATCCACAAGGTGCGCAACACACATCCAGTACCTACCGTCGATAAGTCGTCGACCTTCGCCCGATCTGGCAGCTTCCGCCACAGGCCGGTCAATACGCCATGGGACTTTTCGCCAAAGCCCTGCGCTCCATCGTTCGCAACGATGCCATGCGCCATGACCCCGACGACATCTACAACGGCAGAACCGTCGCGCTCGTATGCTGCGCCTGCTTCGGCGGCATGCTCTTCGGCTGGGACACCGGCGCCATCGGCGGAGTGTTGACCATGGACCAGACCAGAGAGAAGTTCGGCTACAAGAACAGGTCAAAGATCGACATGTCGAATCTGGACCAGAACATTGTGTCGACACTTCAAGCTGGTTGCTTCGCAGCCTGCCTGGTGACGTCGTGGTTCGCAGACAAGTTCGGCCGCCGCGCGACACTCATCGGCGCCGGACTGATGACCACTGTCGGCGTCGTTTTGCAAGCTGCATCTGGAGTGTATGGCACTCTGTCCATCATGTACATGGGAAGATTCATCAGCGGCTTGGGTGTCGGCTGTGCTAGTACTGTCACCCCTCTATACGTTTCCGAGTGTTGTCCAAGGGCAATTCGTGGCGGCTTGACGGGTGAGTTGGTTGCAGCAGATACCAGACCGAGTTGTCGCTAACGACGTCCGTTCCTTGGGTGGAAAATGCAGCCTTTTATCAACTTTTCAACGTCTTCGGCATCATGGTAGCCTTTTGGGTCAACTATGGGTGCTTGCTGCACGTGAAGGCACCGGCTGTCTACATTGTTCCACTGGCTCTCCAGGCACTACCAGCTGTGTAAGTGACTTGTTTTATATATATTCTTTGTGTTGGCCATGTTCTCGCCATCTGCTGACATTTAAAACCAGTCTTCTTGTCGCTGGGATGCTCTCGTCTCCCGAAAGGTCGGCACCCCAGAACTGGTCATTCGAAACTTGCCAACAACAAAGCTGACTGAAGTCTAGTCCTCGATGGTGTGCGCAAAGGGACAACTGGGAGGGTACCACGAAAGTCCTGGTAAAAATGAGGGGGCATGTTCCCCAAATTCTCTCAAGACAAGGGAAGCCGTGACTGACAAAACGATTCAGTTTACCCGCCGACTCTGACTACGTTTCGCAAGAAATTCAAGAAATGGCAGACCAGCTTGCGCATGAACGCCGTCTCATGGGCGCTGCAAATTTCAAGAGTTTGATGAGAGAAATGTGGCTTCTTCCTGCAAATCGAAAGCGCGCCATCATGACGATAGTTTTGATGATCTGTCAGCAGCTCACGGGTGTCAACGCCATCGTACGTCTTGTGACCCTTGAGCGCACTAAAACAGCAAGCTCACCCCTGGCTAACAACGTCTAGAACTACTACGCACCTCAAATCTTCACGAATCTCGGAATGACGGGCACCGACTCTTCGCTATTCGCTACGGGGGTGTACGGTGTCGTGAAGACCGCGGCCTGTACAGCCTTCCTGCTCTTCATTGCCGATTCGCTGGGCAGAAGAACGAGTCTGCTTTGGACAAGTCCCATGCTAATGGTTGTCCTGTTCGTCATCGGAATTTATGGACGCGTGCAACCTCCAGTGGAGGGAAATCCAGTACGTGCTGTGCTGTATAAGAAACAATAAAAAAACAACTCTCCGAGATGCGTCACATACAACAATTCATGTTTTGTCATGGCTGACCGCTCTCACTCACAGGTGACCGCATTTGGATACGTTGCAATCACTTGCATTTATCTCTGGGCCGCGTAAGTAGCCCCTCTGCTACGTGACTTGGAAGACTTTGACATCTCACATATGGAACAGATTCTTTCAATTTGGCTGGGGTCCCGCGTGCTGGATCTTGGTCAGCGAAATTCCCACGGCCCGTTTACGTGCAGTGAATGTATCTCTCGGGGCCGCCACCCAGTGGCTCTTCAACTTTATCATGGCTCGAAGTGAGTTGTCACATGACCATGCTAGCAAGAACCATACTGACAACTCCCTGGCAGCCGTGCTCACGATGCAAGCCACCATGGGCTACAAAGGCTACGTAAGTCGGGGGAGGGGGGGGGCATTGAATCGCTCCGAAAATCCGTACTAATTCCTCGACAGGGCATGTTTTTCATGTTCGGTAGCTTTGACTTCCTCATGGGTATCTTTGTCTACTTGTTCGTTCCGGAGACCAAGGGTCTGAGCTTGGAAAAAATGGACGAGCTCTTTGGTATGACTGATGCCATGAAGCAGCTGGATGCGGAACCAGAGGGTGGACGAGCCACTATTGCACATGAAGACCTAGCAGCCAAGTCGTGATTGAGTAAAAAAAAAAAACCCCCGTCATGTGTCGGGTATACAACGCTGCGAGGTACATGGAATAGTACTCACATATGACAAAAGTGCATAACATTTAAGCACGTCTCTTTCTTCGAACAGTGTAGTGAGGTGTATCACCAGGTGACCCGACGGGAAAGAAGGTCATGTCTGGTGATGGAAACGCAATCAAGTCTGGTACACAGGAAGTGTTGATGAAAGAGGATTCAACAACCTACCTAGGTACGTACCCAAGCAGCCGGGGGGGAGGGGGGGACGAACAGGCCAGAGACTCTCATGTTAACACCCCCCCCCTCTCCCTCGGGATGCTCAAGGCACGTATCCGATGGATAATTTTCGTCCCTGTTTCATAAGGATGTCGGTTGATGAACGCTCCTTCTTGATTGAGGTGTCCGCAATACGGCCGAAATAACGCATCACGGCAGAGCGCACCTCTTTGGGGTGCCCGAGGGAGGGTGAGTGAGCGACGGGCGGACCAACAACACATCATTCGTCAAGGACCTGGATCGATTGGCATGGATAATAGGACGGACAGGACCCTGGGAGGTACGCTAGGCGTGTGTAACGTGTTTCTCGAAAGTTGAGCGACTGGCTGATGTGCTCGATATACCTGGATTATATACTGTGGACGCTGAATGATATGAATGGATCGACCCTCGACCCATCTCAACTTGAATCCGCAGTGCGTTTGTGTCAAGGTTGTCACATTGCTTGATGACTCTTGGTGATTTCACGGCCTTTGCTCCGTTGACAAATCGAGATGGAACGTTAACGAGCTTGTACCACACCATCTTTCTACTCCCCGCTGTGATCATGAGGCAAGCCCCGGCGCCTCATCCCAGAGCACTGGTGCCGGCCAGGGGATGATGGCTCAAGCAGAGGTGCACTGCATAACGCCCTGGTCGACATGACATCCACTGAAACGGCGCTAAATTTTGTTTACGTGCTCATGTTTTGAGAGGCGAAGAATAGTCTGGGTCCGTTCATTAGAGCGTTGCGGAAACCTCGCAAGGCTGATCTGATGACCTACCAGGGACACATACATGTATATACATGGAGAGCATGGGGGCAGCCCCGTCCGAATTGACTTGATCCATGTTTCAGAGTGCTACGAACCGTGGCAACAATGCGGCAACAACAGAAAGTGACTGGACGGACATTGCCCTCTGTTCCGCCGAGGTGGACTGCATGTCATAGTATGATTTGAACTCCCGGGCCGCTCTGGCAGGGGCATTGTCCAAGGTGAGAAAAAAAACCCAATGTCTTTGCGAGCAACCTTTCTTCCGTCGCTTCTGCGCGTTGTATCTGATATGTAGAGAGCATGCAACATCGATATAACGCGGATGTGATGGCGATCATGTCATTTTCGCTTTGTTTGCCAGGACTCAGTGACCGGCAGGGCTTTTGTTTCTTCTTGGTTTTTTTTTTTTTTTTTTTTTTTTGGGATACGCGAAGCCCGTGCTCACCCGTCTCAACGTGGCCGTGGTCATGATAAGTGTCTTTGGCGTTGCATTGTCCTGAGACATGGGAATTCATGGAGGTCGTGGCGTCTCGGCTAACTCGATTGCGTTCGTTGAGTGTACATGTGTATGTAGTGTCTGGTCTGATTGAAGCGTCATGTCCCTTTTGGCGCGGAACAAGGGCCGCCGTGCCTTGCTAGCCTTTTGGGGCACAGGAAGCTCATCTCGGAATGCCGGTTCAATCGTGTCTGGTTGGGCCCTGTTTCAAGAAAGGAAAGGAGGAAGAAGCGTGAGAGAGGCAACACAAGGATCAAGGCAGGTGCAAGGATGACGTGACGATTTCGTGGCTCGGTGTTTTGTTTCCCCACATTAATAATACTATCAGCGACGTCTGAAAGTTCCGTGCCTCCAGGCGGATTGAGGTGGGCGGGCGGGCAATGCCTGGTTCGTTGGGACAAGGGCCGGGGCGGTGCGGCAGTGTTTGGCGAGGCCACCAATCCCTCATTAAATGATTTTTTTGTACATGTAATGTTCCATCCATCGTGGCAGTCCGCAGAGTCCTAGACGGCCTAGACTTGAAAACAACTGATCAAGCGACAAGCCGTCGCTGGCGTCTGGCCCCCCTTGCTATTTCCTGGCTTGGGCTTGTTCTTTCCATCTCCATCCATCAATGCTGTCAATGCTGTCAATGCTGTCAATGCTGTCCATCACCTACTGGGTGTAAGGTTTGAATCAAGTCAAGTCGTCAATAATAATACGTCCGTACTTCCGTATGTACTCCGTAGGCTCCGAGTCATTCAGTCCCTGGTCGAGTCCCTTACCTATTACCTACCTGGCCTACTTTTGTGTGTACATACATACTTGCTATTTTTATTTATCATGACGACTCTCCCCTCCTGGTCGCTGGTCGTTGGTCGTTGAAGTATTCTTCATTTGCACGCCAGGTTCGCCCGGCACATGCAACTATTATGTTGCTCTCTCAGTCACCCGTGAGTCGAACTGCTCTCGAACTGCTCTCGAACTGCTCTGGTTGGCCTGGCTTCCATCCAAACTTAACCCAACACCGTCCCTGAACAGAACAGACATCGACAAGTCGCACAAGTCGCACGTGCTTCCCGCACTCGTGCCTGACCTTTGATTCGACGAAGCGATGGCGACTAGCAGCAGCAGGGCGGGAGGCGGCTATGGCCAACAACGGGCCTCCACCACGACCACCACGACCGCCACAAAATCCAACCCATCGCCGTCTGCTGCAGGTCCCGGCTCTGTCCGATACGCATCGATACCTGCACCACCTCCCTCGTTCCGTATGTGGTTGGTGGCTACTGTTTTCATTTCTTCCTCCCACTCTCCCTTCTCCTGTAACATGCGCCGTATTTTTGATGGCGTTTCTGCGCGTTTCTTTTGACCAAAGAACTGCCTTTCCACGCCAATCAATCACTTGCAAGTTGGACCGACTTGTCATGCGAACACGTTGCTGCTGGCGCTCAGCCACAACCACCCAAGCCAGCCCCAGCCCCGCCGAGGCGACTACTTCTCGATCTTCTTGCAAAACTGAGCCACGAACTTTGTACGCAGGCATCCCAGACGCGGAAAGCTGATGCTCTTTTTGCAAATGCCGAGCCAACGCAAAAAAACTTGGACAATTAGGCTGTCTCCCTCCCTCCCTCTCTCCCTTTCCTCCCCTTCTTCTTGGCTTTCCGTCAGAAACCGCATGCGGACCTTGCATCCCGATTGAGCTTCCCCTTTGCAGATTGCCTCGCCGAAGCTTTCACTCGGCTCGGCGACTTGGCATGAGCCTAGACCAGACCGTAGCCCTTTCTCTCTCCTACTTCTTCCGTTGACTTGGGGCTTTTGCCATGGCTGATGAGGAATCGCAACCTGCAGCGACACACAATTCCCCACGCACATGGCTCATCACTTCTGCGCTGTCACCTTTGGCGGTCCGGTTGATTCGCCAGCTGCTGTCCCACGGTGACTATGTGATTGCGTGCTTACCGCCTCATGAAATTGACCACGAGCAACGCAGCGCCGAGTTTCGGGAACTGATCGGGGAGTGCAAAAGCACGCGCAAAGACCGAGAGGGCTGGAAACACCGAATACGCGGCATTCGCTGCGATGGGAACATGAGTTCTTGCTTGTCAGCTGTCGCGGAAGCTGTCACGGTCTTTGGACGAATTGATATTCTTCTATGTTGCAGATCGGAAGGTATGGCAAAACTCGATTGCATTGGTGCTCTGGAATTGGCCTACTTGGAAAACTAACGATTGCGATTCGTCGCAGCCGTTGTCGGTACAGTTGAGGAGCTCTCAACAAACCTTCACACTCAAAGTTTGGTCCGACAGCAGTTTGAGGCAATGTTTTTTTCACAAGTCAACTTCATCAAGGCCACACTACCTGTGCTGAGGCGGCAGCACACCGGCCATATCATTGCGCTCACCAGCACCTGCGGCCATCTGGGAACCCCGGGCTTATCCATGTTCTCAGCTGCGACTTGGGGCCTGGAAGGATACTGTGACTCGTTGGCATATGAAGTGGCTCCCTTTAACATCAAGGTGACCATTGTTCAACCCAACATGGAGATACAATCGCTCACGAACCGTCTTGTGTTTGCGCCGCAGATGCCAGCATACGTGGACGCGTATCCCACGGCGCCCAACGTACGCGATATACTTGTGAATGTTTTGAATTCCGACCCAGAAACTGCTATACCAGAAGTACCCGACGAAGTTGCTACGCCGTCGACCCCAGGCAGTATGTCACTCGAGCCGGAGCTTGGTCGTGGGGAGATTGTCTCTCGTTACCCAAAGCTCCCGACCCATGCTCTGGACAAACTCGTGAGTGAAACCGTTCACGCGCTTATAGCCGTCGGTGGTCACGAGAACCCTCCATCACGACATCTCGTTGGCGCGGAAGCTGCATTGGCCGTCAAGGAGAAGCTGAAGACGGTGACGGAGGAAATGGAAGACTTTGTAGATGCGAGCCTAGCCGTCGATATTTTCGAAAGCGAGCTGAAGGAAGAGGCAAAAAGGGCCAAGAAGACTGGGGACAAGAGCCCCCAGGCGACGGGGTCCAGCCAGGGCCCTTCTGGGGGATGTGAGGAACCTCGCTAGGCGCGAAACTGTGAGTGATTGGATGGGCCCGATGTGATTCTGAGTGAATACTAGTAGGCTTGTTCTAGTTCTTTTGGAGAGCATGGCTAGGAAATCCGAGGCGGCCTTGTGCTCCGTAGTGCATTGCACGCCAAAGATAGCCCTTTTTGGTCTTGACACTGAGACTCACTCCACGACAAAGAATAGATTTGTGTTGTGCAGGCACAACATGAAACAGGAGATATTTTGTCTGGTACAGTCAGTCCAAGGGCGTTATTGAGCTCTCGGATTGCTTTGCATTATTGGTTTCTTCTTTTTATTTTGAAAATTTTTACCCCCTGATGGACCGGCCAGAATTATCAGTCACACCGAGCCCAAGCCAAGTTGCCCCGTGTGCCCCAAGATCCCGAGATGCATGTGGCTGGCTAGGTTTAACCCACTCAGCACTCAGCCACTTGGACCACTTGCAACCATTGTCGCACCGCCTCGGGCCACACTATTTTAGTCAATCGCCAGCTTGTCCATGTGGCTGACGGTCATTTGCAAGTTGGCTACACTCAACTTCGTGACTTGAAAAGAAAAAACAGGGTTGCTTAAATTAAGACTTTAAAAACAAAATTTTTTTTTATCTAAGCTCTAGTTATCTAGTAGTAAAAAAGAAGGGTAGAACCCTTCCTAATAAAAAATTCTTTTTAATATAGTAGATAAGCTAGAAGGTAGGTTAGTGCCTTATACCTTCCCCCCCTTTCTAACTTATTTACTAGCACTAGATAGTTACCCTAACTATAAAATAAGAAAAGAAAAAAAGAATATAAAGAGCAAATATTAGTAACACTAGTAATTATCCCTTAACTTAGATAGCTAAATCTATTAATACCTTAATTTCCCTTAGGGTAATTAGACTATTATAGTCTACTATAAAATCTATAAATAAACTCTTATAAATACCTACTAGCTTTATAAATAGGTAATTATACCTTATTATTTTCTCTAATTTCCCTAAATTATCTTATAGTTTACTTATTATACTATCTTACCTAAAATATTATAGGGATTAAAGCCTTATATTAAGTTTAAATATAAGCTTTATAACTTTTTTAGTAAAGTTAGATTCTTCTAAATTATAATATTCTAGGATATTAGCCTATAGGGTTAATTAACTAGTAGCTTTACTATTATATATAAGTATTAGTAGCCTAAAGTATTCCTTAAAGATAATAAAGCCTCTCTCTTTTTTATCTAATATAAAGGTAAGGATATTACTAGTATCTTTTAGTTTAGTAAGGTTTAGCTCTCTAGCTTTTATATTATTAATACTATTATTATAAATATTAATTAATCTCCTTAACTCTACTAGAGTAGTATATAATAGTTAATATATAAATAAAATTACTATAAGCACTTTAATAGCTTATATCTTACTCTTATTATCTCTTTATTAATTCTTAAGAAGCTAAGATTTTAAGCTCTTTATTTATAAGGACTATAGGCCTAGTAATTCTATAGAGTAACTATAAAAGGGTCTTTTTAGAAGAAATTTAAGTTAGCTTCTAGATACTTTAATTCTAAGTAGTAGAACTAGGGATAGGGGTAGTAAAGAATTAGCCTTAGCTTTAGCTATTAGTCTAAATATAGTTACTATATTATTATACTTATTAATACCTATAACTTAGATCTTAGATAACTTAGGTATACCCTTTAGAAGGAGTTTATATTTATTAAATATAAATAAATTAGAAGTTATAGTAACTCTATAGTTAATAGCTAGCTTTATTAAGTCCTATAATTCTTAGACTAGAAGTTATCTTATAACTAGCCCTAGTATTTTACTAAGAGAAGTCTTAGTTAATTTAGCTTTATTCTAATTACCTTAAAATATATAATATATTAGAAAGGGGTTTAAGTTTAGTATAATAGTATTTAGTTTAGACTTTTAGATATTACTAATTCTAAATATATCTTAAAGTTAATAAGAATATTTACTAGGGAGTGTTCTCTTAACCTAAATAAACTTAGTTATAATAATTAATATTCTTTTCTTAGAATATATCCTAGCCTTAGTATTAAACACTAGTAGTAGTTATAGGTTAGTTAGTAAGGGTTATAGTCTTAGAGACCTAGTATCTATTATAAGCCTCTTATACTTCTTCCTTATAGTTTTTTTATTACTATTAGTAATTAAACTCTTATTCTTATTTTTTTCTTTACTTTCTTTATATTTACTAGTTTTTCTATTATTATTCTTCCTATTCTTATAATCTTATTTTCTATTACTAGCTTCTCTAGCTTTATAGTTTCTACCCCTAGTATTATTAAGGTTAGGCTTATCTCTATAAGTATTACCTTTTTCCTAGTTATCTCTCCTAGTTAGTTTTTTAGGTAGTAAGTTTAAAGGGGCACTACTTAGTCCTCTATTACTTACTATAGTAGTTATAATCTTCCTAGCCTTACTAGGTTTACTAGGTATCTTTATTATAATAGGCTAATTTACTTTCTATAGTTAATATAAGGTATTTTTATTCTTTAATCCTATTTAAATTATATTAATATACTAGGATTTATATAAGAGATTAGCTCCTAATTTATAGACTAGGGCACTAGTTAAATAGTATTATTATAGGAAGTCTTTTAGAATTAATATATTCTATTTCTTTATTTTTACTATAGATAGTAGTATTTTTATAAGGTAAAATAACCCTAAGGCTTAGAGGCCTTATATTACTAAGGATAGCTATTTCTATATTAATCTCCTAGAGTTAAGTGCTTTATATAGTATACTATAGATATTATTCTATAAATATAAAGAAGTTATAAGTAGTTAAAATAAGAGAGGTAAGCCTATTTTCCTTAAAACTACTAAATATAGTTCCTATTAAATATTATTATCTTTAAGAGTATTTTTTACCCTTATAGGCTTTTTTATTATCTTATAAACCCTTATTACTATTAATAGTATATTATAAAAAAAATATAGAAACTTTAAAAGTTAAAGATTATAGTATAGTCTTAACTAGTACTAGAAATATAGGTAAAATTCTTTAACTTTAATTAGTTTTATATCTAGAATTATCTTTTTATTTACTTTCTTAGGTACCTTAGGAAATACCTTTATTTTACTAGTAAAGGAGTTAATTAAATTATTCTAGATAATAAGAGCTATAAAGAGTCCTATAGTATAAAATAAATTATAAGGGTATACTTTTATAAACTTTACTATTATCTCTAGGATAGAGTCTAGAAATTTAAAGGTAGCTATAAAAGAAAGTACACTTAAGAAGGTTCCTAGAGTTCTTTTATTATAAGGTATAGGCTATTTTATCTAGGTAATCTACTCTATAAGTTTAGGATATTTCTCTAATAAGTTAGCTAGTTTAGTAATAGTCTAGTTTTTATAAGTATATAATAGTATAATTAGTTTTCCTACTACTAATTATTTATAAATCTATTTATAATAATCTAATAGGGCTTAAAGGGTTAGGGTTCCCTTCTTTATTAAAGACTTTTACTTAAACCCTAGCCTCTTTAACTCCTTAGTTATTTAAGTTCTTAATAGTTAACTAGCTATAAACTATATTAGACCCTTAATTACTTTTATATTCCTATTAATAAGTATATCCTAATATAAAATTACTAGCTTAGGGAAATATAATAACCTATAACTAGGTTATAGTAGCTTTTAACTATAAAGTTATCTATCCTATTAAATATTACCTTTTAATTCTAGTTAGAGATTTAGATAGCTATAGGATATAGGTAATCTATATAATATCTAATAAAAACTTATTTTAGGCCTTTAACTATAGCCTCTTTCCCTTCTCCTAGGGTTCTTACTAATAGTAAGCTTTCTATAACTAGATTCTTTACTATTAATATTATTATAAGGTTATATAAACTTAGGGACTAGTTTATTAGTAATAAGTAACACTATTTTCCTTACTAGAGACTTATATTAGAAAATAGGTTATTACCTCCTATCTAGCTTACTATCTCTATTAGGACTTTACTCTTATATTTAATTACTAGAAGGGTTCCCTTTAGTCTAAGAGATATCTCTCTAATATTATAATAGACTTATCCCTATAGTCTAGCTTTCTAATAAATATAGCTTATAGCTAGGTAAGAAGGATTTTTAATAAACTTAAATTACTTAAGCTCTAGCTAGTTTCTTATTACTATTCCCCTAAGGTTAGCACTTCCCTTAGCTAGTATAACTACCTTTTACTTTATAAACTCTAGCCTTTATACTAATAGTTTAGTAGGATTTATAATCTTTATAATTATTATAAGTAAGAAGACTTTACCTAGTATCCCTAGTTAAACTATATATAGAAAATTAGATAGTTAATAATTCTAATAGTTAAATAAATAGTATAATAGATTTAGGGTAAAGATATATTATCTTAAGCTTAGTGGTTAACTACTATACTTAATTTTTCTAAGTTATAGTATAAATTTTAAGAAAAAGAAAATTAAATAAAATAGAAGTAAAAGAGGTAAGGGAAAGTAAAATTAGAGAGAAAGAGGTAGATATAGTAATCTAATTTATTCCCTAACCTAAATTTACCTTTAACTTACTTTTTCCTACCTATTACTACCTAATACCCTATAGATCTCTCTTTTCCTTCTTTTTTTTTTTTTTTTTAATACTATAATCCTAGCCTTACTAATTATACTATATTACCCCTCTAGATCCCTTTATTACCCTTATTACTATAATCTTATTCTCCTTATTAATAGTTAATTCTATAATATCTTTAGATAGCTAGTCTAAGGGGCATAGGCTTTTAAACTATCTTTATAGAAGTCTAAACTATAACCTCCTCTTAATTTTAACCTATCTAAGTTAATAAGTTAGTAGGAAGTATATCTAGTTTAAACCTTAATTTAAAATAGCTCTTACTAGTATAGTTATAACTTTAGAGGCTTCCTTTCTATAATTACTATTACTATATTACCTAGTTTAAATAGCTTAATCCTTCTCTATTTATATTAACTTCTCTAGGTAGTAGCTTCTAAGCTTCTATTAGTTATAACTTATCCTTACTATAACTTAATATAACCTATAAAGTATATTATAGTATCTCCCTTTAGAGATCCTTCTAATAGCTATACTAAAGTTTTATAAAACTTATTACTTTAGCTAGTAAAACTTTTAGTTAGAAAAGCTCCTAGCTTTACCTTCTAATTTTAAGTTAAACTATATAGAATCTCTATAGAAGAATAGCCTATAGACCTAATATATCTATAGTTTAAGGCCTTAGCTACCTTAGGAAGTTAAAGATTCTAGTTCTTTATATTAGTTATTAATTTACTTAATACTTCTTAGAAAATTTAATTTAAGACTTTAACTAGTCTAATACTTTTATAAGATTATCTTAGAGTATTTAATAAACTTACTCTTCTTTTCTTTAAGAATATAAATAACTTTACTAATATAAATATAGGCCTAGGATTAGTATAAAAACCCTCTAGGGTAAGTAATAACTTATTTATCTAATCCCTTAGATAATTTATTACCTTTATAGCACTAGTTAATTTAGTGCCTTTCTTTTTTAAGAAGTATATTATATATATAGTATATACCCTAAGATATAATCTATAATATTTACTCCTATCCTAGGCTAGAATATAGTCTAAGTTAGCTTTCTCTAGGTTAAATTTGCTCTAAAATATCTAGACTTATTATAAGTACCTTAGAGAGTATTCTTAACTTCTTCCCTTACTAAATAATACTACTTATTATATCTTTCTTTAAACTAAAGGACCCTATTCTTTAGCTTATATTACTAGGTCTTTATAACTATTTTTTATATAGTATAATAATTAAATTCTTCTTTACTATATTATCTAGTAGTTAGATACTTTATAATTTCTATATACTAAAGCTTATTTAAGTATTTTCTTAGTAGGATCTTACCCTTAGGTAATACTTTTACTTATCTTATATCTAGACCTAACTTATTAAGTATTAATATTTTATAAGTTTTAGTAGCTTTTAGAGTCTTTAATATCTCTTTATATTCTCTAGCTTTATCTTTCTAAACTTACTAGCTTTAGGCTATATTCTATAATTTACACTCTATTAGATTATTTATATAGTTATTTAATAAAAAAATAGTATAAGATAACCTATTAGTAGTAGTATTTTATTTTCCCTAAATAAAATAAATCTCTATATTTAATAATCTTAGTTCTATAACCTATCTAGTATAAATACCCTTATAACTAGTGGTAGTTATAAATATTATAAGTAGTTTATAATTTATAAATATTATTAACTTTATCCTTAATTTAAAAAAGTATTTATATTTATAATAGAATTTAATAATAGTATAAAGCTTTTATTTATAAGTATTATAATTCCTCTAAGTCTTAGTAAATAGAAATAAGTTATATAGAATAGAATAAGGTACTTTATCTTAAACTTATAAGACTACACACCCTTTACTAAATTTACTAGTATCTAAATATATTTAGGTAGGTAAATTAAATATATATTTATATATACTTAAAGTAGTTATAGCTTTCTCTCTTAATATAAAGAAGAATAAGGCCTTAGAGTCCCTTTATTACTAGCTTATATCCCTAGTTAATTAATTTAGGGGTTAGGCAATCTTAGTATAATTCTTAATTTATTATTTATATAGGCTAATAGCTCCTAAGAAAGAATAGATATTAGACTAAGTTAAGGGTATAGGCTAATCTCTTAGCTTTATAGCCTAATCTAGTTTAATATATATTTTCCCTCTAATCTTATAGACCTAACTAACTATAATAATTAAGCTTATTCTAAGGGAAATCTTTTTAAAACTTAGCTTTAATAAAGTCTATAATAATCTAAGTAATAAGTAATCTTTAATAAAAGACTATTACTTCTTAAATAAAGTATATTTATAGAAAATATTATTTATATATAAGGTTAATATATTTAGGTTATTTAATACTTAAGGTATAGTAAGAGAGGGCTTAGGGTAAGGTAAAGGAATTAGGCTAAGGGTAATTCTTAATACCTTAGTTATTATAAACCTTACTAACTAAAAGCCTTAGGGTATTTAAGATAGCTATAACTAACTAAACCTAGGAATATTAAAGGTAAATATATACCTTAACTTAGGAGCTATAGGTATTAACTAGTATATATACTTAAGGTTAAATATATAGTAGGATTTAGTTCTTAAATCTAAAAGTTAATTATAGACTTTAGCTAGTAGTAGTAACTAACTACTAGGTATTATCTCCTTAATATAAGAATAGTTATATATAAGTTATTACTTAGCCTATAGGTTAGACTTATTCTTTAGTACTAATATAGGCTTTATATACTAATCTAATATCTTTATATTTATAGCTATTATATACTTATATATTCTAGACTTAATTCCCTCTATAACTAGTTAATTTAACTAGTACTTCTAAGGCTCTAATTACCTTCTCTTTAGGGATTATGCCTAAGGTTTTATATTTTCCTTTAGTTAAGGTATATATATATAGAGGTTTATTATAACAATATTAGTAATTAATAAAGTATTTAAATCTCTATATATATAAAAAGTCTATATAATCTCTTCTACTATTAATTTTAGAACTAGGGGGCCTAAGGTTATACTATAACCCTTAAACTATAATAATACTATCTTAATAAGGGTTTCCTAGTCTATCTCTTATCTCTAGACTCTTTATTTTATTAGAAATAGGAATAATAGGGATTTCTATATAATTAGTCTAGGCTAATTATTCTTTATCTATTAAAATGTTTTTTTATTATTATTAGTTCTCTATCCTATAGGGTACTTATCCTTCTTAAGTAAATTTACTTCTAATAAGTATATATAAAGACTAAGTTAGTTTATAAGTTAATATTCCTCTTATACTAAAATAAGGTAGGTAATCTAGGGTATATGCCTAGAGAACTATATTATAGGCTTAACCTAAAAATAAATAAATAGAACTATATAATATAATTCGCTTAGATATCTATTCTAGGTTATTAGATTTAGTTTTTTAACTTAACTAGGTTATCCTAGGTAAGCTAGTTTTCTAAATTATCTAAATTATCCTTATCCTTAGATCCTAATAATATATTATCTAGGGATATATCTATATTATCCTAACTAATATACCTTTCTAGGATTATAGGCTTAGCTAGATAGAGTATTACTTTCTATTAGTTAGATAGAGTAACTAAGGGTTCTTTAATAGACTTAACCTTATCCCTATGTTTTTTAATTCTAATTATAAGTTTAGAGTTCTAGATATTAAACTTTATACCTATATTATATTACTAGGGTAGTTTTAGTATTAGTATAGTCTAATTCTTAGGTTAATAGTTTAGTATAATTATAGCCTAAACTAAATAAGTAACCCTATAGTAAACCACCCTTATTAATATAAAGTAAGTTACTATATTCTCCTATTTATTAGTATTAATTATTTAAAGCCCTTAGAAGCCTACTAATCCTAGATTATAGACTAGTATATTCTCCTATAGTATAAAGGCATAAGATATAATATTAATTTTAGCTCCTTAGTTAGCTATAGCTTATCTAGGCTTAAGGTTAAAGTTTTACTCTTTTTAGTATTCTATATAAGCTTAGACTAAAATCCTAAATAGCTTAGTACCTAACTAATACTCTTAAAGTAACTTAGTATTATAGTTATCTAATATAAGGCTCTTCTAACCCTTACTAGACACTACTTAAATAGAACTTATATCTAGTAAAAATAATACCTTTCTCTTTAGTTATTTCCTAGAAGTTATTACTCTAGATAATAGCTTCTAAAACTATTTTAATAGCTCTAGACTAATTTACTATAGATTTATTAAAGAGATAGGGACTAAAATATAACTTACTAATGCTTTCTAGTTAATAGGGCTAAGACCCTTATATCCCTAAATCTTACTTAAGGCTTTTATATTTTATTTAACTACCTTCTCCCTTACTAATAAAGCTACTTCTAGGGTTAGAGTTTTATTATCTAGTATCTTACTAAGGGGTATTTCCTTTTATTTCTTTAAGGGTAGTATAGCTTCTAAGATTAATATTATAACCTAAAGGGCACCCTAAGTAATAGACTTAAGTATATTCTTATTAGCCTTTTTAAGGTTCTAGAGAAGAGGCTTTAGTAAATTATTCTTATTAGGAATATCTTTTACTTATATATTTATATTAGCTTAATAAGCTCTAAGCTTCTATAAATCTATAGTAGTTATTAATTACTAGGAAGTAGTTAAGGTCTTCTTTTTAAGTTAGATAAGCTAGTAATTCTCTATAGGTATAACTAACTTAGAAGTAAATCTAGGTTTAATTAGGGTATAATAAACTCTAACTAAGAACTTATTTATTACTTCTTTAATAACTCTAGATATTTTAATATTACTTTATTTATCCCTATTTAAATACACCTAAGCTAAGTAAGTATAAGCTTACCTAGGAACCTAAGAGTTATTATTCTAAGAAGGAAGGGTTATTAACTTTAACTAGGATAATTCCTATTATTATAATAACTTACTTCTAGTTATAGTATAGTTTATAGTATAATATCTAGTAACCCTATATTTAAAATAAGTACCTCTATAAGGTAATAGGGTAGTGCTATTAATATATTAATTTTTTAACTTACTTATAAGTCTTAACTCTAAGGTATACCCTTAAAAACTAAAACTCTATACTACTATAAGTATACTCTATAGTAGTTAAAATAAATTAGTTATATTAGTCTAAGGTAAAGAAGTAAAGTTTACCTTTTAAGTTCCTATACTAAGGTAAGTAGTATCTTACTAATTAGTTAGAACTCTATTTCTAATATTACTATTATTCTAATTCTAGGTCTAAGCTTAAGTCTAAGGCTATAGATATAATCCCTAAGTTAGATTTTAATTAACTAGTATTATAGGCTAGTACTTATTAAACTATTAGGGGTTAGAGAAACTATATATTCCTAAGAGTCTAAGGTATAATATTACTAGCTAAAGCTAAGTAATTAAAGTATTAACTAGGGTAAACTATTATCTTTATCCTTCTAATACTTCTATAAACCTAGGGAGTAACTTATATACTTAGAATAATACTTTATTAGTAAAATACTTACTTTAATACTTAATAAATTCTTCTATTAGTATAATTTTAGTATTCCTTATAGTTATCTTTATAAGATTAGCTTTTACCTCTAAGATAGTAGTAGCTTACTTAATATATTCTTAAGCCTCTCTAAGGCTATTAGTAGCTAGTATATTCTAGCTAATTACTTCTTATATAAGTAACTTATTATATAACCCTTAAATAAACTACTAGATAAAATTATAAAGAGTATAACTCTTAATTAAGATAAGGGAGTAATTAAAGGTAAGTAGCTTATCCTAATTACTAGCTTAATAAAGTATATTTAAAATATAGAAGTAATATATAATAAGGGCCTCTCCCTTATTTTATTAAATTTCTATATTAGTACTAGTATTAACTTCTTTATTAATAATATTAGGAGGGTAATACTCCTAGAGTAACTATTAGAGAGTAAATAAATCCCTAGTAGTAGCTAAGCTATTCTTAGCCCTTAAGATAATTAGCCTTAACTATTCTAAGCTATTAATAAAAGTAGTAGCTCTACTACCTAAGGCTATATTAATAGCTTAGATAAAAGTATTTAGGTTAATATCCCTACCCTTATTATATTAATAGTCTTAAATATCTATTATAAGTAGCTTAACTATTAGCCTATAGAGGTAGAACTATTAAAGGTCCTAATATCTTAAGATAAGGGTAACTTATATAACTCTATTATAAGTAGTAATTTAGTAAGTATTTTAAGTATAGATAAAGTAATAAGTTATTTAAAGAAGCTAGTAAGTTTAACTATAGCTTTATTATTTATCCTATTAAGAGAAAAATAGTCTTCTCCTACTAGAATACTCTCTAGTAATAATAACTCTATTAACTTAGTAGTATTATATAGATACACTACTACTATCTATAAATTCTATAGTAAATCTTCTAATCCCTAAGAATCTAAGTTAATAATAGTAATATAGGAATAATAAGGATAGTTATAGGGAGGATAAATAGGGATTAGAATAAATAATAATATAGGTAAAGGACTACCCTAGCCTAGTAATAATAAAGAAATAAAAACTTAACTTTAGGAAAGCTTAAAGAAGCTTTTAATTACCTCTTCTAGTGTAGTTACTAAAAATAGGGTTACTTAAATTAAGACTTTAAAAATAAAAACTTTTTTTATCTAAGCTTTAGTTATCTAGTAGTAAAAAAGAAGGGTAGAACTCTTCCTAATAAAAAATTCTTTTTAATATAGTAGATAAGCTAGAAGGTAGGTCAGTGCCTCGCACCTTCCCCCCCTCCCAACTAAAAGGGCATGGTAATCCAACCTCGAACTCGGATTCCGCCCCCGAAGTCAGCGCCCCGGACCAGTCATCCCCTCCTGCTCGTTTTCTTGAAAACGAGAAGCATTTCAAATCGAAGAGCATGCGCGCATAACCCCCGAGACCCAAAGCTTGCAACGACACTCGCTCGGCCGCCAATCCATCATCTTGAGCCTGAACCCCGCGAGCGATGCTCTGATCTCAACACTATTTGCTAGATCATGTTGCGACGACCGCAATAGTAAGACATGAGCTCGGATCCGTTGCTTCCCATCGCTCCCGCGAGGGTAAAGGCCCTTCTTCTGCCCCTGGGCAAGATTAAGGCTGAGCGATTCACTCCCTTTGTCCAGAGACTACAACAGGAACATGTCGTTCACCTTAAGGACATCAGCGTCGATGGACGGCCCAACAGAAGTAGTGTTTCCCACAGCAGATTCTCATTCTCGCGTCTCGACTTTTTCCATGAATTTTGGATGCTGACTGTATGTTCTTTCGCAGACATGTTCTCCCCATTGGCCTATCGTGATGGCGCAATATTTTTCGAGCTCATAACACACGTGCCTCCCCCGTCACACCTCGCTCTGTCGCCGTTCGACCTGTACCGGGAACCTTTGGCATTGATCGCCTTAGCCGACGGCAAGGAGCTTCAAGAGTTGGCGTTTAGCAAGAGGCACTCGGCTAGCGGGGCAACTGCTGCATCAACGGTCGAAAGAAATATACGGGCTTTGGAGCAGGAGCTCGAGGTGCTGCGGGACAACTACCCCAAAGCTCTTGTGCACAACGTCGTCATATTTGACTACACTGTCCCCAAGGACAGCACGTTCACCATGCCCGATGACATAGTCACTGTGCCGCCGATTGAGGAATGCAAGCGTACCACTGTGAAGACAATCATGTGTGATATATCCTCCTTGCTGTTAGCCGAGATGACGACACTGGCCAAATCTTTCGAAGCCATGACCACTATCGAATCCCCTGGGGTGCACGTGGCGACGAAACCCATGAACGGAAAAGCGTGGGACAGCAATGACGCAAGTGATGGAAGTCCAGGGAAAATGCCGCGCCGAAACACCCAGTTCTCCGCCTCAAAGCAAATTCTCCGGTCCAGTTCGGTGTCGAGCGTCGTAGACAAGGCCCAATCACGCATGTCCATGCCGCCTATTTCATCCCGACCACCCAGTAATGCAATGACGGGTCGACCGTCGACACCTCCTCGAAGCGGGCCGTCAGCCACGCCAATGAGTCCAGAGGACGGGCTAAGCGAAATCAGCACGGGATACTCGAGTCCGGATCAAAAGCCCCAAAAAGCTGACATGGATAAATCGCGTGATGTCAGTCGAGATCGAGTTTCTGTTCAAGGTTTTGGTCCTGGCGGTGCCAATGACCGTTGGCGGCTCCGTGGCAAGGGACGAACCTCGGTGCTGATTGGATCCATGTACTTGCAGGCGGGACGATGGAGCGATTCGTTAAAGGAGCTCTCGGAGGGTGCCACTACATCTCGGTCATTAAACGACCATATTTGGCACGGAAAGGCTCTTGAACTTATTCTCGTCAATCTTTTCCTGCTCGGCTGGTCTGACTTGGAGTTCCAGGTACCCACGGTGTGTTTGCCGAGTCAAGAGCGGCCTACCAGCGTGGCTAGCCTTATCAAATCGGATGATGCTGGCGATGCCTCCCAACCCAAGCATCTTCGTCACCTGCAAGCCTTGTTGCCTGAGCTCCTCGATAGAATCCTGGGCCTCTATTCTCGGATATCCAGCGAAAACCTGCCACCGCTCCCCCTCGCGGAAACAACCATCCGATTTTGCAAAATTTTGTCTGCGGTGCATCTCAATGGTGGCAAGCTGGACCGGCAAGCGCTTGATACTATTGTCACAGGGCAGATACCTTCGCATGGCTTGACCACATCTCCTCGACTTTCCATCATACCCCCAAGGCAGCAAATCGTAAACACTCTTTTCAAGGCATTTCCTTCGTCTGGCACGGAACTGCTCACTATTGCTGACAGAACATCTATATTGAGCGGAATAGCCAGTGTTCTTGGCCCTCTCGGACTCCGTCGGAAAAAGGCAATGGTAGTTCGAGAACTGATCTCCGTGCTCATCGGGGGCTTGGTAGAAGCCCGCACGCGTGGTGCTGCTAAAGCTGGTGTGCATCCTGCAGCAGGCTTGGTGTCACTGGTGCCAGGCAGCGACAAGACCAGTGCCGCCGGAGTGGCGCTCGATCTAGGAGAAGGGGACATTGAGCATGGCATTGAAGCATTCCTCGATCTGCTGTGCAAGTCCTATGGCGTAGTTGGGTTTGACATGCGAAAAAGCCAGGACACGTCTAACGGTGTGGACGACTCAGAGGCCGTCACGAAAGCCAGAGTTCTTGCACAATCCACAACTCGGTTCCTCGGCTTCACCGAAATCAAACTGAACATTCTGCGAGCGTGCATCAACTTTTCTGAAGCTTTACCCGACTTCAATGGCGTGCTCAAGTTCTCTAGCGATCTTATGCGGACCGCTGGATCGGGAATCGCTCCAGGACCGAAGCGAGAGGATGCAGCGCCGCATATACACAGAGATGAACAGGTCCGGCTGGTGACAAACATTTCTCGCACGGCCACCCTTGCTGACCGATTCGGCCTGCGTGGCATGGCGGCCGAATACTGGGACGAATTTCTCATCCGTGGGATCGCGTTGGAGGCCCTTCCCAATTCACGAATCCCTGTCCCGCATGCTAAGAATGTGCTCCCCGGCGCTGTGACTCTACGGGCCTCGCAAGATGTCAATCCATTCATATACAATCCCTTTCTCAAAGAACCAGATGAAATCCCCGCGGAGAACCTGGTAGCTGATGAGCTGGCCACATTCAAACTCACCCTTCAGAACACGTATGATGTTGAGGTTGAGGTTGAGAGTATGCGTCTGGATACCGAAGGCGTCGAGTTCGAATCGATTGCCGAGAGAGCACTTCTCGGCCCCTATCGCACGCAGCTGGTTCGTCTGAGGGGCCGACCGAAAGCATCCGGGCCCATCAAGATCACGGGTGCCATCGTGAAGATCCGTGGTTGTCGCGAACGCCGCTTCCCCGTGTTTTCCAAACACTGGACACCGTCACGGGCGGACAAGATCAAATGCAAGGGAATGTTCATCACAGATGGGTCAGCAGACGCTTGGGGCGCGCCACCTGTCAAATTGCAGATGAAAGTGCTGAAACTCAACGTCGTTCAACCCCAGCCTATAGTGGTGATCAAATCGACCAGTCTGGCCCAATCATCAGTCATGCTACTCGAAGGCGAGCGGCAAGTCTTTACCGTTACAATGCAGAACACCTCACCGACGCCTGTGGACTTCATGCTCTTTTCATTCAAGGACTCCACACAGGGCCCGTTGCAAGCGGCACTAGATAAGCGCGATGCCACGCCTGAGGAGCTCTACGAGTATGAGCTGATTCTTATGAAGAAGCAGGCCCTCAGACTGCCCAGGAATGACCAGAGTCGACACATCCCGCCCGGCGGAGAAGCAACCTTTGAGTTCGAGATCCTCGGCAAGCCGGGATTGACGCAGGCGACGATCCAAGCTGACTATACGTTCCTGGGTGTACCGCGGGATGAAGTCACGGAGCAGTTCTACACCCGCCAGGTATTGCTAGACTTGACGGTAACAGTCAATGCCAGCGTGGAACTCTCGCGCATTGATGCCGTGCCCCTGCCGGGCCCAATTCCCGAGCCAATGCGAGAGCGTCTTGGAGCCAACGCATCGTTGACATGGTCCGATGACTACTTCTTGCTAGCTGTTGACCTGCGTAACGCCTGGCCCAGTCAAATGTCGGTTCATCTGGAGGGCGAAGGTGGAATGGCCGTCGAAGATAGCATTCTACCTGGGAAAACAAGCAGGGTCGTGATGCCCGTGAAAAGAATACGCATTGAAGAGGCGCACGAAGCGGTGCCAAGCCTCAACCCCGCTCAAAAAAGGCAGTTCGTCGTCAGCACCAGCAAGATATCCCCCGACGTGGAGCGCGCGAACCGTGAAGCGTTTTGGTATCGCGAGAAGCTTCTCGAAAACCTCAAGGCAACATGGCGTACCTCGTCGATACCAAAACGCAATGGCCTCGTTGAACTGCGCAACGTACGCCTCACATCTCGCATGATTGAAGCCATCAAAGTCGACGAGGTAGACATTACAGTCTCGGTAGAGGGAGCACCAGACAACGTGGCATATGTCGACGAGTTCGTGCAAGTAAAGGTGCAAGTTGCAAACAAAACAGCGAAGCCAATATTCCCCATCATCAGACTCATGCCGGCATTGTGCCATCGTCCTCTGAACGTCGCCCTCGATTACACTAGAAAGTTTGCATGGAACGGCGTTCTGCAGCAGCAGTTGCCGAAGCTGAAGGGTCACGAAAGCACCGACTTCGTCATTGGAGTCACAGCACTCTGCAGGGGTCAGTTCGAACTGGCTGCGTCGGTGGAGGAGGCTCAGGTTTTCGAGGAACGGGCTGGGGATGGCGTGGGAGACGCGGGTCGTCGGCGATCCGATACTCAGAAATTGATGGATGCGGCGTTGGGGGTCAAGGAAAGAAGAATGTGGCATTGCCGACGGCCCTGTGTTCTGACGGTGCGGGATAGGGCTTGAAGTGACTACTATAGCACCATCGAGGTTGAAGAGGCGAGGCGAGCGAGGGATCCTCTATAGAAGGGATTTATACATGGATGGATATGAATGCATGGCGATTTATTCATTATGCACCTTGATTGTCCAGCCTTGGATGATTAGTTTGACGCCTGGATCGCTTGAATTTTTTTTTTTTTTTTTTCATCTTCTCTGGACCTTGCTCATGAAAGTGCTGCACCTTTTCGTGTATTTGACGTGTGTCATTTCTGTTGTCCTCTCTCTTGGCATGCCTGGTCGGCCGGAGCATTGCGCATTTTTTCTTGCGCCACATTTATGGACTTTCCGTTTAGCAGTCGTCATGAACACATTGGAGTCGATTATGGCCACTACTGTGCGGGCTAGTAAAAGTACACGCAGTGCCGACCACGCGTGTCAACACTACGACGAAACACGGTGTCTGTGTGTTTCCGGACACTGTTTGAAAGTTGATGCGTTGGCAATTACAATCTGTTGAGCCTACCAGTTCGGGGTGAAAGGGTTCCCGGGGGAAATACTCCGTACGATTCCAAACATACATACAATACAATACAATACACCCACGCGCATGAGGGTTCCTTGTCTGCATTTGTATTCGAATGCAGTGATGGCATATTAAGTGGGGACAATGAAAGCCGCCAATGCACCACCACCCGGATGCGGCTCAATCAATGAGACTCATGCGGATCCTGTCCTGTGGCGCAAGTGGAGACTCTCTCAGACTGGCGCGCACCTGTTGCACGAAAAAAAAGAGGCGCAGCCGACTGGCCACTACGGATTACCCACATATGTATTACGGATTATACCACGTTAATCCCAAGTAAGCTCTTTAAAATTACTACAAAAAGGCCTAGCCTAGGTGATAAAAAGAGAGACAGCTCTAGGTATAAAAGTAATGAATAACCTAGGAGCTAGGGGGTTGTAATAGTCGCAAGGCGCCCAAACTAGTGGCCAGTCGGCTGCGCCTTTTTTTTTTTTTTTTTCGCGCAACGAACAAACAGCACCACGGTCCCGACTTGACGAGAGCCGAATGGAATGAAAAGAACCTGTCACAATTCATTTTCTTCTTCCCCTTGGACAAACCGACCTCGTGCGTCTTGGTCCCTGCCACGGCCGCCGTGGTGGAAAAGGACGGGCAGGACAAGGTCATCATGGGCATCACGGGCATCATCGAGCGCCGCATCTTGTTCCTCGATGCCTACGACTCGTTCACCAATAACATCGTCTCTCTTCTCAAGGATGCCCTCGGCGGACATGTCAAGGTCCATGTGCTGCACATGGACCTCAAGACCATGGATTCGGATCCCTCGCCCGATTGGACCAACGAAGAGTTTCTTCATCGCCTCGCCGACTTTGACGCCGTCGTGTGCGGTCCGGGACCTGGCTCACCGCTCCATGAAGCAGATGTCGGCGCCTTCAAGTTCCTCTGGGATCTGCCTCGGGAGCAGTCTGTCCCCGTGCTGGGCATCTGTCTTGGCTTTCAGAGCCTGGTTGAGCATTTTGGGGGCAAGATTCGACGACTGCGCAGGGGCTTGCACGGCATGGTGAGGGAGATTGATCATGTGCAGGATCCACCTGCTGATGTTTTCGACGGCGTCCCGAGGTTCAAGGCGACGCTGTATCACAGCCTATGTGCCGACATTGGGCAGGATGAGATTCCGGAAGAGGACTGGCGAGCGAGACGGTGGATGGTGTCGGAGCAAGCTCCCGAGTTGGTTCCCCTGGCTTGGATCCTGGAAGATGATGAGGGGAACGACGGTGGGCCGGAACGTATCTTGATGGCAGTTCGACATGCCACGCGGCCGCTTTGGGGTCTTCAGTATCACCCGGAGTCTGTCTGTACCGAGGATGGTGCCCGGGACGTCGTTCGAAACTGGTTCCATCAGGCTTTGAAGTGGAATGAGGCGGCGAGGCGCCAAGTCAGAAGGGCACCGAGTGTCGATCATGTCGACAGCCTGCATCCTGACAATCACAGTCTGCCTGGCGTTGGTTCCGGCCAGAAGCTGTCGTCGTGCCTGTGGTGGGAGGACCTGCAGTCCGGGTTGGCGCGGCGCGGCATAAATCCAGGGTATTCGTGTCGGCAGATGAAACTGCCTGATGGTGTGGACACGGCTGATGTTGCCGAGGCTCTTGGCCTCGGAGCCACCGACACCATCATTCTGGACTCGTCCAGCACGATGAATGGCGATCCTTTGGCAAGGAACTCCATCATTGCGCTGGACGTCCATGAGGCGCTACGCTTGCATCATCATGTCGGCGACGACTACCTGCTGCTCCGGCTACCACCGACGTCTAGACGGCAAGAAGAATGCCAAAGGATCCGTCTCGGGAGGATCATGGGAGGAGACATTGATCCCTGGAGTCCGTGGCACGTCATGTCGGAGTATTGGCGATGGAGAAGGGTGCCGGAAAATGGCATCACGCCCGCCTTCAAGGGTGGCTTCATGGGCTTCGTCACTTACGAAATGGGCCTCAGCACCCTGAGCCCCGGGTCCGTCTCAGGCACAAGAGGACATCGCCGACCCGACTTGTGCATGGCATGGGTGTCCAAGAGCATCGTGCTTGATCACCAGGCAGGCGTCGCCTACATCCAGAGTCTCACCACCGAGGACCTCGACGATTCGTGGATAGATGGCATCGTCCACACCATTCAGGGCTCTCGCGCCTGGACACGCCCCGGCCGTGACACGAGGTACCTCGCGAAGCCTCGTTTTTCCAACGAAGCCCTCCTGGATCATGTCCGTCGGCGCAAGGGGGGGCGCCTTCAAGTCTCTGTGCCCGACTCGGGCGCCTACGAGGCAGACGTGGCCAAGTGCCAAGAGTACATTCGACGAGGTGAATCATACGAACTGTGCCTCACCGCGCAGACAACCATGACGCGACCGCGCGGCAACGACCAACCTCACCACACCAAGACGACTTCATCCACGCCCGCCACCGCCGCGCCACAGGAGCAGCAGCGCAGCAAAGCCACCACGAAGAACATGGACGATGTCGAGGATCCATCTAGTCACGGAACACCATGGCAAATATACAGAGCCCTCCGGGCAAGACAGCCCGCGCCCTTCGGCTCCTTCACCCGCCTCGGCGGCGCGACCCTCATCAGCTGCTCCCCCGAGCGGTTCCTCAAGCACGACCCCGACGGCCTCTGCTCCATGCGTCCCATGAAAGGAACGGTCCGCAAATCCCCCGACTGCTCGACGCTCGCGCGAGCCGAGGAAATCCTGCACATTCCCAAAGAAGAAGCCGAGAACCTCATGATTGTCGATCTCGCCCGCCACGATCTCTACGGCGTCTGCGGGGCCCAGAGCGTCACCGTCCCCGATCTCCTCCGCGTCGAAGAATACGCCACCGTCTTCCAGATGGTCACGGCCGTCAATGGCCGACTGCCGCCGCTCAAACTCGCCGCCGGCGCGGATCCGTCTCGTGGGGGGTTCCCCTTCACGGGCATGGACGTCCTGGCGTCGTGTCTGCCGCCGGGGAGCATGACGGGCGCGCCCAAGAAGCGTAGCTGCGAGATTCTGCGGACCATCGAGTCGGGCGAACGGAGCGTGTACTCTGGCGTCGTCGGCTACCTGGACGTGCAGGGCCGCGGAGACTGGAGCGTCACCATCCGCACCATGTTCAGGTGGGATGATGAGCGGTGCGCGCAAGATGACGGACGCGAAGTATGGCGCATCGGGGCCGGCGGCGCAGTCACCACGTTGAGCACCGCCGAGGGAGAGCGGGAGGAAATGTTTACGAAACTGTGCGGGCCGCTGGGGACGTTTTGGGACACGGCGTGATTGATGTGGAGAAACGAGGAATTTCAACATGGTATGACATTGGCGTTTTGGGGGGGTGGAAATTATCCGGGTTATTCAACATTCTATGATGATGATGATGATGATGATGATGATGATGGAACGAGGACAAGTCAGTCAGTACATGCTGCCTTTTACTTTTTTTGCCATCGCGGACGCAAAACGTGCGCAAAAAAACATTAGTTTAGGAGAATACAAATCGCCCCTTACTCGGTAACAAGAATGCCCGTCCACAAGCCAACTCGAAGCCTCCAATCTCACGGGAACCACCGAGGCCCCCTCTGCGCAGAGCACTTTGGCCTGCACGTGCATGTAGTCTGGCGTGCCGCTAAAACTCCTGCTCTTCCTGGAAGAACATGCCGAAGCTGATGATGGTTCCGTAGATCAACAAGCCGCCTACTATCGACATGATCATGGCCTCGACGCGGATGAGGCCCGAGTGGGCGAGGACCACGGGGAGAGCTACCTTTTCTCGTCAGTCACGAAACTTGTTTTGCCCAGCCCGGCAGCGTTTTCCGCAGCCTTGTTTTGTTTGGTTCCAAGCATGAGCATTCTGGTCTTGGGGAGGAGAGAGAAGACGTACCCATCCCCATGACGACCAGGGATCCCGTGAAGAAACGCCCCAGGTCGAGAAGACCCGCGCCGGAGCTCTCGACAAAGTCATCCGGGTTGGCGCATCGGCGGCAGATCCAGTTCGGAATGGGCGCAGCGACGTAGGTCGCTACGACGAGGAGCGGGAAGTAAGATGAGAACAGGGCGCAGGATAGGATGACGAGGAGGAAGCCGACGGCGAGGACGAAGGATAGCGCGATGATGGTTTTCAGGCCGGCGTTGGGCATGGTGATGGATCCCCGCGGTGGGGGGGTTTGTCGAATTCGCGATGCCAGACCGGTTCAATATGAGATGGGGGAGAATTAAACAACCTCGTGCGAGAAGCTATGTGCTCAGAGTCGCGAGAACGTTGATCATGGTCAATGGCCCAAGCTTGTTTCTCGAGGCAAAGCCACGGATGAGGCATTGTTCCGCAGCCGAGCAGGGGACCCCAAGAAAGGTACCTATGTACCTTAACTGCGCCACGGCCACAGGCCACAGCGGCTTGGCCCGAGCGTCTTCCCGCCTATCATAGCTAGGCGAAAAAAAAAAAAAAAATTGGAAGCGAACTTTCTTGCGAGCTGCTGAACAAAATCATCGCCAGCTTTCCGCCCCGCTCATCTTTTTTCCCCTTCACCCTTTGCAACGGAACGCCTCGTTTCTTTGTCTATTTCTTCTTCTTCTTCTCTTCCCATACCCTCACAACTGAGGAAAAGAGGAATTCTTCTTCACGCTTCGAGACCAAGGTACATATCGGGTGACTGCACCAAAGATGGCGTCTGACGAGATTGTCTGGCAAATTATCAACCAGCAGTTCTGCTCGTTCAAATTAAAGTGAGTGCTGCACCAGAACAGAAACCCGTCAGGTTGTCTTGATCGTCCCCAAGTCTCAGCTTCCATAGTTTCAATGCTTCAACACTAACCGATCCTGCCATTACAGAACAGAAAAGAAGCAAAACTTCTGCCGCAATGAATACAACGTGACGGGCATGTGCAACCGACAATCATGTCCTCTCGCCAACTCGCGATATGCCACGGTGAGGCAGCACCCGACCAAGCAAACCCTGTACCTGTACATGAAGACGGTCGAGCGAGCCCATTTGCCGTCCAAGATGTGGGAAAAGATCAAGTTGTCCAACAACTACACGAAAGCGCTGGAGCAGCTTGATGAGCGTCTCCTCTACTGGCCCAAGTTCCTGGTCCACAAGTGCAAGCAGCGCCTCACGCGGCTGACGCAGGTACAAATCCGAATGCGAAGGATCGCTGCCGAGGAGGAACGCCTGGGCGAGAAGCTGGTGGCCAAGATGGCGCCCAAGATCAAGCACCGTGAGAAGGCTAGAGAGCGCAAGGCCGAGGCGGCTGCCAAGCTGGAGAGGACGATTGAGCGAGAGCTGGTGGAGCGTTTACGGCAGGGCATGTACGGCGATCAGCCATTGAATGTTAGCGAGGCCATCTGGAAGAAGGTCCTGAATGCCATGGAGAGAGAGGGCAAGGGCGAGCGGGACGAGGACTTTGACGAGGGTGTCTTGTCCGAGGAAGAGCTCGAGGCGTTGGACAGCGAGGTCGAGGATGGTGAGAAGGAGGTGCAATATGTTTCTGACATTGATGAGAGCGAGGAGGAGCTTGAGGAACTGGAGGACTGGTTGGAGAGCGAGGACGAAGAGGAGGAGGAGGAGGAGGAGGAGGAGGAGGAGGAGGCCGAGAAGGAAAAGGCTGGCAACAAGCGCAAGCGTGGCCAGGCGGTCAAGATGACCAACAAGAAGGCCAAGGGCGTCGAGGCCGAGAAGGAGAAGATGATGTTGACGGTGACCAACGACCTGTCGTGGTAATCTTTGTTGCTTTGCTTTCTGGAGAGCTGCTTGCGGCCTGCGTTGAATGTGTGACACCCACCGCCCATGTCGAGTCTTGTTTGTCTGTCGTGGCATTTTCCGGGCGTTGCGGCGTCATATCCTAGCTATTTTTTATCTTGGTTGCATACATGATGAACAAATGATGGTTTCTCCTTGTGTACATGACTGCATTTTCGTGATGCACATCTGGAATTGTGGTATAATAGTGTGTTTCGAAATCAAGGTGCATGCCCACCTGACACCCCACCTGTATTACACACCATCGTAAATTACGTATCTGACCACGCCCCCCCACCAAATGTTCAACCTCGCATCTACAATCATCGCCATCGTTTCCCTCCGTTCTACACTCTAACCCGCTATTTCACCCTCACGGCGACCACCACCACCACCCAACAAACCCCATTCAAAACCATACAACACACCCATCCATCACTTTGCCTCCTCCCACCGCAGCCGTCCCCCTCCCCCAGCCATCCCGCGCGCAAACACAACATGACATCGTGGTACTCCAACATTCTCACAAAGACGACGTCCCAGATCTCGTCCCTCCGCTCCACCCTCCTCTCGTCCGAAAACGACGGCGACACCGAGGACGACACGCACGTGTGCCGCGTCCTGCGCAACTACTACACCGACAAGGGTCGTCCCCTCCCCGCCTGGCTGCCCCCGACCCCAAGGCCGCCGTCGCCCCTCAGCCTCTTTACGCGCAGTCCCAGTCCCAGTCCCAGTCCCAGGTCGGCGCGCGGTACGGCGGCCTCGCCGCCGGGGACAACCTGCCGCCGCCGCTGCCGCCGCGACGGGCGGACTGTCCAGTCTGTGGGAGAGCTCGCCCCAGGGAGGAGGAGGAGGAGGAGGAGGAGGGCAGCCGCACGGCTTGAGGGCCGGCCGGGGAATGTCGGGCAGGGGGGGAGGGCTGGTTCCTCCTGGGCGGGACGAGGTTCAGGCGAGGGCCAGGCCGTTGCCGAGCCAGAGGGCGGGAAGCTATCAGAATGCCCAGAATGCCGGGGCCGGGGCCGGGGCCGGGGCCGGGGCGGCTTCGGCGCAGGATCGGTTGAAGCAGAGGTTGTGGGGGGCCGCGAGGCAGCCGAGTCCTTCGCAGGCGGGGGGCCAGTTTCAGCCTCCTTCGGGGTCGGGGGGCGGCGGTGCTTCTTACGAGGATCGTTTTGCACCGGGGGGGTCGTATGGGCCGCCTGGGGCGGGAGGATATGTTGGCAGTGGCACGCCGAGGAGGCAGGGCTTGCCTAGTGGTCCCAGGGGATATAAATGATGAGGGAAAAGAGGGAAATGGAAGTGTGTGTAGATGCTGGTCATTGGAAGATAGGTATAATCTAATGTATTACTTTTCTGTCGACACAATTGGCCTTCATGACCCTTCCAACGCACCGAGGGGAACGCCAAGGAAAGAAAGACACGAGCTCAGCTGAGAAGATGGGACAAAAGCTTGCTTGTGTGGTCGGCTGGAACTCAATCACAGAAGTATTGTGGTACATCGGATCAATCATTCGACGTGCGATATGTTATCAGAGCTTGCAAACGTGCATCGAATAAAAGAAGAAAAGCAGTCTCGTCATAGACGCTAGCCAACGCCAGAATATGATACAAATTTGCCTTTGCCATTGTACATGGCCCCCCTACTTCCCTGGCATCCCATCTCCTTTTTGCTCTACTGTCTTCCTCGGCAAAATTTCCACCTTCTTGCTCAGCAACCTCCTCAGTTCAGGCGAAATCACCTTCTGTTGCGACTCTGTTCCCTTGCCTTTGTTATTGGCAGGAGACTGTTGGGTCTCAGGGTTTCCAGACGACTGCACCTGCCCCTCGGGGGAAGAACCTTTTCTTGGGGCAGGGAAATTCTGCTTTTTATCGATTGCCTCGACGAGCCTTTGGAATTTTCGATGCAGTGCTTCTGCCCGGATGAGCGTGGATTCAAGGTCCATGGTGTTTGAAAGCTCGTTCACTAACATGGCGGTCAGTGTCCATGTCGCCCCTTCTCTTCGCATTCACAGCGCAGTTAGTTAGTTGCAAGACTTACCGTATTTCAGGACCTCGTCGAAAGCTTTAAGATGCTCCATGATGATATCTCGGTGCTTCTCCAAGATAGCCAATGCAATGAACAAGTGGAAATCTGCGCTCATATAGTCTGTCCATAAGCCCTCCCACAGCCTCAGGATGTCTGGCCATTCAAACTCCCGCTTATACCACACCAATATCATGCGGAAGAAGAAGAAAAAGTTGGTGCTGTCCGTTGCTTGCAAATGATCCCACAATCTGGGATCCATAAAGTTGACGAGATGGTCTAATGTTAGAAGCTGATTTCGCATGCCGGATTGGTCTCGTAGGAAGTTGCGTTCCATGCGCTCCATGAACTTTTGGAACCCCCAAAAAGCAATTGCGTCGTCCTGGATGACGGCGTATATGGGGGACAGGAGATCCGACATGCCTTGGACGTAGCCGAGATCTTTGTTGTGCTCATTGTAGGTGAGCAACATCTCCTTCATCTGTTCGAGGTGCACATTTGTGCCGACATCGGCAAAGGGGGAGCTGGGGTCAGGATGAGGCGTGTCCTCGCCTTGGAATATGGCAACGTGACGATCCGTTCGGTGTACATCCTTTTCTGTGAACAAATCAGCACCACTGAGCTGGCAGAAAAATACTTTGAGCCATCATGAACAGCGTCTTACCAATCCGTGCTCTTTGCTCTCGCCACCACTCTCCGGTTTCCCCTTCGCCGCCGTCCCCCTCCAGTCTCTCCCACCAAGAATGCTTCAACCGATAGTACTGGTCACGTAAGGACGCAACCTGCGCTTTGCGTTCATCAGAGGTTCCATACCACTCATACACGCCAAGCAAGAAAAGCCATGCCTCCTTGCGGACACCGTCCTCGGCGTCCAGTCCGCCGTGGAATATGCGCTCTTTGACCTCGTCCACTGTCACCGATAGCCGTCCCGTCTGTGGGTCAAAGAAGGTTTCCCATTCTGCCATGGTCACTTTTCTGCGTTTTTCCTCGAGCGACAATGCACTGGCCCCCTCAAGTAGCTCGAACTCGCCAACATCCGTGTCTTCTAGGTCCACAACATCCTTGACTGTCCAGATGCGACCGCGACGATCCTTTTCACTCTGCTCAGCAATGCCCATGGCCCATCGAGCAAGATAGATCCTGGCGCTGTCGAATTCGTCCTGCAAAGTTTGTACCTCGGCGTTCTTCAGCAGCCTCTTAACTTGTGGAGGTAGATTGTTGTTGTCTGCGAAGTCTTGGGCTGCCCTCCTTGTGAACGTCGTGACCTTGCTGAACTGGTTCATGATGTTCCAGCCCGTTTCCTTGATCAGCTTGACAAAAGGGTCCATCTCGGCGTCCTGGCTGGCCCCGGCCCTGGCGTCATTCTTGATCTTTTTCGGCGCGCCAGGTTTTCCTCCAAAACCTTCCAAGTCCTCTTTGCTGGGCTCAACCAGATAGACGTTGGGCTCAGCGCCTGACCTTTCCATCGCGACATATCTCTTTACCCATCGCAACACTTCGTCAGCACCCCAGAATACCTGACCCGACTCGCCAAATGGATCAAAGTTGTCCTTGGCCAGCTTCTTCTTCTGCAGAATAGTGCTCTGGCATTCGTCGTCGTGGAAGAAGAGCGCCGGAAAGCTATCTCCCGCACGAGAGTTGATGATGATGGACCCGTGCCACCACCCCAAGCTTGGTGGGCGGACGAGAAGGGAGTAAATGGCACTGACGGGTACGGCAAATGAGTAGCCGCCAACCGAGCCGCTGTGACTGGTGACTGTCGGCGGAGGGGGAACAAGGTATGACTGTTTGGGTGGCGAGTCGCCGTCGCAGAGGTCTACTTTGACGTAGACGTTGGCTGAATCGCCGAGGGCGGATTCGGGAACCCACGCCAAAAGAAGATCCGACGATGCTGGCGAAGTGGATTCATGAGAGGATGATGAGGTTGGGCGGCCAGGTGTCGAGGGCTTTTGTTGCAAAAGTGCCATGTACCCGGGGATATTATCTTTTGCTGACGGAGTCGGGTGCACGTAGACCTGCATGAACATGTTGGTCGGTATTAAAAGACAAGAGGTCCGATGCATACCTTGCTTTTGGAAAACAGCAACTTGACCCCCCTCCCCGTCTCTGTGTGCGTGATGGTATTGTAACAGCCCTCTTCATCGTCACTCATGGCGTAAAAGCTTGCTGATGGTGATGCAGAGCGTGCTGGATCGAGGGACGAGTAGTCGGATCGCTGGGTCAAGGTCATGGTCTGGGTCTGGCTAGTACAAGTCGCGACAACTCAGATGCTGCCTTGACAGACTAGGCGATGATGACAGAGAGAGCCGGCCGAGTTGTGAACATGTGCGACAGAGTCTGGGAGTCTGGGAGACTGGGAGACTGGGAGACTGGGATGGATGACGACGTGCATACTTTGAAAGCAAGGCAGGCAAGCCAGAGTCTGTGCCCACTGCCAAGTGTGCCAAGTGTGCCAAGTGTGCCAAGTGTGCGTCGTCAATCCACGTCAGTGCCCCGCCATCCATGCGGAGGGGTTGAGGGGCATAACAAAGCAGACGTGTACATATATACATGTACACGTCTGCTTTGTCATTATTGGGGTCGCGCATCTACTTCAATCACGATGATTCGGCCTTTCCCCACGTCAGACATGTCCAACAGCGCATCACACAGTGTTCTTTGTATACACAAAGATGCAGAAAAATGATCCAACATGATCCAACAAGAGTATGGAATTGGTGCAACCAAGTACCTGACTTGTAAAGTCCATGCCGTTGCCTGCGAACGCAGTCTCTGGTCATGTCATTCAGACACACAACTTTTCTCAATTTCAAAAGACATGCCACGATCAGGACCATCACTCCATCTCATCAACCTCCACCATGCGCCCCAAAATGAGACTCTGAATCATGAGTTCATCCGTAAGAATATTCATATTCCGCCCCACCGGCTTAGCAATCGCCGACTTTCGTTTCTTCTTACTCGTATTCTGCGCCGCTGCCAGTATCGACTCCATCGTGCCAGTGCCAGTGCCAGTGCCAGTGCCAGTGCCAGTGGATGAATCCATATAAACACATCCGAACGGCGCTCCATTCTGTTCGGCCCGTCGAACTGCAGCGCCGGCTTGTTGAACCGTGGATACTCGTGAGATAACAGAGGGGCCTAGAGCAAGTGCTAGGAAGAGATATTGCTGTTTTGTTTCCTTGCGTGCCTTTTTATGATCCATATCCATAATAATCAAGAGCTTCTGACCGTCGAGGAGCTTATGTCGCTCTGCTAGTACGTTGAATAGCTTGGCCTCTAGCGCGTGGTATGGTAATAGTGTACGCGATCGAATGGCGTTTCCGAGCACTTGGGATTGCCCTGCACATAGTAGGTACGGTATCCAGTCTACTATCTTACCTCGCTTTATACACATAAATACCCATTGGGGGGCTAGGCACGGTAGACCTAGCGCTAATGCCTGCATGTACTTGGCTTTCCGCGAATGTGAGTCTGCGATAACAGCAGCGAAGCCACACCCGCTATTGGTCTTTCCCAACGTGAGAAAATCGTCACTGTCCTCGACGGTTGTATCAGTATGGAGCAAGGGTGACTCAAATAGTTCTTGAAATCCTTCGTGGAGAATTGTCCCGCCCGCTTGTGTTATTTTTGCCTCAAGTTTAGTTCTCTGTGTTTGATTCCCAGAAAATGAGAGGGTAAACACCATGCCCTCGAATAAACGACGGCTTGTTCGAAATGAACGACTGGATTTGGATGGTGTGTGATGCAGCTCATCGGTGGAGTCCGAGTCTATTCGTATTGATCGCCGTGACAGTCTCATAGCCTTGGTCAGTGGCTGTGGCGATTCGGAGCCCGGCCTTGGTGCGTGTCGCGTCGCCCCTTTACGCAAAGGTCGCGCACTCTTCTCGGACGATATCAGGTTAACTGATACCGGTCTCGCTGACATGGGAGAGCTTTGAGTATCTGGCGTGGTCTTGGATGATGGAACAGGTGTGCCCGACAAGTTAGTCAGGCTGGACGATGTTATCACTGCCTTGTGAGAGGAGCGAGAGCGCCGAAACTCATCATGCCTCAATGATTGATGGAATGGCTCCGCAATCGGTGTCGTTGGGCCAAGCCGTGGTGTTGATCGAGTGCTCACACGCTGGGGACGTTCCAAGTTGGAGCTCGTCGGTGCACTAGAAGGCTTGACTGTGTCTTCTGAATTTCCTGCATCTTGGTTGGCCTCGCCCGACAACTGCAGCGGCAGTGGCGGTGGCTCAGGATTATGATCTACATCATCGGCGTCCGCATCCGCAGACGATACTATGGCCAAGCGCGTTCGTGATTTTCGACCCCGTCTGCCATATGTTCGATAAGGCTGCCGGTATACTGGTGGCAGTGACGAACAGTCTGCCGCATCTTCTAACCCTTGCCCTGTTCCGCTCCGTCTGATGAGTGGCAGTTCTGGCTCTGAAGCCGAAGGCACATCTCCCCGATAGGCAGCTGGTGAAGAACGCACGGGACTGGTAGCAGGTATCATTTCTTCGTCCAACATCTTAGGTTCAGGATGCGGCGCGCTCGGCGCGGCTTCGTCCACCTCTGGAGCTTCAATTTCAACTTCTGCAGTCTCGCCCGGGGTGGCCTCGGTCGACTCCGAGGAGGGTGGCTCTGTTGATTGCGAGACAACCTTTTGTGAGTCTCGTACACGAGGTTGGGCTGCACCATTTGCTCTGTTTTCTTTGTTTTCATCGACATTAGCAGTGAAGCCCAGTTTCCTCCTCTTCCCGGGCCGTTCATCTTCTGTCGGTGATGATTTGCGCTGCGTCCTTACGAAACTAACTTTGTCCATCTCTTTCGCCGCCAAAGCACGTTTTCTTTCCACCCGTTTCTTTCGCTCTAGCATTTGAAACGTCTCGTCATCGGAGTCGCTATCCATTAGATTGGGTTTCTGCAACCGGTTATCGGAGCCTTTACGCTCCTGTGAGTATTTCATTGGTTCGTAATAAGCCATTGGTTGGTGACCAACAGCCAATCTCGACGTGGTGGGTGACTCTGGAATTAGATCGTCCTTCTGTGACTGATGAGCCACTGGCGTTTCTTCTGCGATAACAGACGGGTCCTCCTTGGAAACAGTTGCGGGAACTTCGCGCTGTCTCGTAGGGCTGGAGGTCTGGATATTAGTAGGAGACGAAACATTGGTGCGGTTCTTCAATGGTGATGTTTCTACTATATTGACGAACACTGACGGCGAGGGTCGTGAGGAGGTCGGACTAGCCAGCTTAACGGCAGATGACAGCATTTGTGTCTGCCCAAAGAGCTGAGTGCCTCCGAATGGAACCGCACCACCATTACCATTGCTTTCCATTCCAATTCCAAAGGGGTTCTTGGGTAACACAGGAGTTTCCAGGGGCACGTTGTGCGGTTTGTATGGCGTCAAGCCGTACGATGCCGCGGCATCAGTTGGGAGTCTCCATTGTCCGCGCGTATTCTCAAAGCCCCCATCCTCGGATACTTGGGAAGATGGCCTTGCGAATTCACTCAGGCTTCCAAAGTTAACTGCCCCAGTATCATTAGGGTTCAAAGTCCGTGGTTCCTCGTTGCTCGTAAGTTGTGTATAATCGGCTGGGCTCGACGGCAAAGGTTCGCAAAACGTCACATAGTCGCGATCCTCATTAACCTGTGTCGGCGTTTGTTGCGAGCCGTTCATTTTCCGACGGCCAGGCACCAGCAAAGGCTCCGGCTTGTTTTCAGCACTCAACGTGGCGGATCGCCGCTCATGGTCTAACTTGGAGGTCACGACAGTTGCGTCTTCCTTGTAGAATTCTCGGTCGACTGGCGCTGTCTCTAGCAGGTCACTTGCGTTTTGCGTATCATCTCTTGGCGGTTCATTCACGATAATGGTAATGCTCGTCAACACGTCGCGGTTCGCGGTGGTGCCCGTTGCGTGCTTTTTCTGGGAGGGACAGGGTTGTTAGTGACATCCTTGTCAGTACTGTACATACAATGTACCGGGGTGGCCCACCTACCTGAGTGGCCGGCTTCGCTGGCTTCGCTGGCTTCGCTGGCTTCGCTGCGACGTCGGCCGGAGCAAGGCTGTCGGTCACGGGCACAGTCCGGAGGCACTCGGCCTCTGTCTGAGAACGAGGCTTTGATACCCTGGAAAGCAAAAGATGCCGTGGTGGCGAACTGCTCATCTACATATCCCGAGTGTGAGCGATTCGAAGCTGACCAGACAGGCAGGGGTGCCACTTGCCCAGGTTCAGGTTCACTGCCACAGACGACAGATACGTACCGCGCCAACCCCGAATTCCGCCTTGAAGGCGTCCAGAATCGCCTGGCTATCCTGGGATTCATTGCTCCCCTCCAAGACAGCTTTTTCTGCTTGCGCAAGCGAGTTGAAGCGCGTCATGACCCCGGTTTGCAGACCATCGCCGTGGGTTTGTGATAAACTGAGTATTCACATGTGCCTTGGGCAATTAATTAGCTAAAGGGCCTTCCAATGTGGGACGAGGCGCCTGGTTGGAACCGCGCCTGCGACGCGCCGTCACGTGCCTCGGACGCTTTTCGCGAAATCTCAAAGTTTATACGGCTCTTTAGGGAAGTCAGTCTTATTGACTCTGGATGAATGGGGCTTATTAACAGCAGTCTTAGGAATACATTTCACCGCTTGAAATAAATCCAAACAACACAACGGCGGGTCTCATGGTTCTACCACCGCAAAATTTGTTCGTCGCCATTCCCTACGAGCCAACTCATTCTCCATGCTCGCTGATGAAGCTCAAGGAGACCGTTTCTCCCGGACACTAGATTGGAATTTGCAAAAGTCGATGTGTGGGTGTGATGATATATAGGATAATATGAATGGAAAAGCCAAATTAACGACGGCCCCAATTCTCCCGACTTCCCCAATCGACCCCAGAATAATCTGCTGCTGGACTTTGCGCCCATTTTTCATGTGCTGCGACTTGACGGCCAGGAGGAGCCTGCATACTTGCTGGACGGCTGCCACTGGCGGCAGCCAAGAGAGGAGCTGGTGTTAGGTTTTGCTCTTTGCTCTGCTGAGGCGGCTGATTCTGCAGAGGAGCGTTGTGGCCTGCATCGAAAGCCGTCTTGGAATTGCCCATCGGCAGCTGCCCGGAGCTTGGTGCGACTCGAATTCCCTGACCTTGAGGCCGGAGGCCTGGCTGGGTCGTTGTGTGGCCCTGTGACGGAGAATTAAGAGGCCTACTGAGAGGATGCATTTGTCCATAGTAGGTCTGTCCAGGCGACATCTGCGCAGGAGAACCTTGAGAAGACATTTGTGCTGTAGGTCCCTGACCTGTACTTTGAGCGTGTGGAAAGTGGCTCGGATGCATTTGGCCAGGCAGGAATTGGCTAGTAGAAACTGAAGCAGAGTTAGATATGCTAGGACATTGTCCTTGGCCTTGAGGAGCCATGCCGGCCGGACCTTGCTGTCCCGGCTGCCAGACATGGGCCGGACTAAACGGGCCACCGGCGGCCCATTGTAGTGGTCCTGGTCTTGGTCCCGGAATGGGTCCTGACTGCGGTGGCATCATCTGAGCTTGCTGTGGTGCTTTGGATTTACTGCTGCCGCCCTTGAACCACCTTGTCCACTTCTTCTCCTTGCCTTTGCCCCCTTGGAACTCTTGATGGGGGTGTGCAGGGGTTACTTCTGGATTCCATTGACCCTGAGGAGGTCCTTGAGGGACTGGTCCGGAAGGCATCTGACCTTGCATCTGATCTGGCGGCATTCCCCCCGGGGAAGGCTGAGCGGGGGATGGTTGGCCCATCGTGGGCTGCGCCATGGGTGGCTGTCCTAGCTGTTGTGTTGGTCTTTGGACCTGGCTTACAGCCAATGGTTTTGGCTGAAGCAGCGAAGGGTCCTGGGAGCCGGACGGTGTATCTGGCATAGACTGTTGCAAGCTGGAGGCGATTGAGCTTGGTCGCGTCACTTGTGGCGTATGAGATGGCTTTAGTCCTTGCTCGTGTTCCTCGTACTCTTCAAATTTACCAAGCAAATATCCAGGTGCAGGCGAAGTGACGCTTTCTTAATTGGCAGGAGCTGCCGAACCAGGTTGACCGCTAGTAGGCTTGACACGATAACCAATGGGATACTCCAAGTCTGGTCTTTGCTGAGACTGCTGTTGCGATGGTTGTGCCTGGGACACTTTCGGAGGAACAACTGGTTGTTGTTGGCCTTGTCGCAATTGCGACTGGAGGAGGATATTAGCTGCGTGTTGCTGCTGTTGCTGCTGCTGCTGCTGCTCCGGTCCAGGCATGTATTTGGATGGCTGTCCGTGAGGAGCACTCCGAGTAGTAAAGTAGGACTCTTCGGCATTTTCTCGAACCTGGGCTGGAACGGGTGAACTTTGCCCTTGATTAGTCGTCGAAGTGCTAGTTGTGGCGGTAGCAGGCTGTTTATTCAGCGCATCTGAGCCAGCATGATCCGTCAGAGGTGAAGGTGTATAGCTCGGTCCATTAACAAGCGGGTTAGAAGACCTTCGCATGTATGGATCGGCACGTGTCTGACTGAGAGAGGAAACCTGACTATCTGCTCGAGATCGGGTAGTAGCATCCTCAGGGGTAAAGGCAGAGGTTCTGCGAATGCCAGGTTGCATGGGTTCCGCAGGACCAAATTGCTGTCGTTCCGCTGGAAAACGAGATTGGTCATCATGGGGGCTCTGTGGTTTAAATGGCTGCCCTGCTGCAGCATTTTGGATATTCCGTAGGGGCGGGACACTGAAAGATGAGGTTGTAGCAGGTTGCTGTTCGCCTTGCGGATTTGGAGACGCAACAGCAGGTGCAACGGGCTGGTCGACCGAGGGGGCCTGTTGAAGTCGAGGTTGACCAACAGCCATATCTTGAGCATTTTGCAGCGGTGAAGCGTTGGCGGGAAACATTGGCGCTGTTGGCCTTCGCAACTGTGACTGACCGGCTGCCATGTTATGAATATTTTGCGACTGAGGAACTCGAAACTCTAAAATAATGGGAGAACCCTCCTTGCCTGTCTGATCAAATTGTCGATTTGATGAAGCAAGAGCGGTACTGGCAGGACCGTAAGATATTGTCCCACCAACAGCAGTCTGCGGTCGCATAGACTGTTCTTGTCCTAATGTAGGCATTGCGCTAGCTCGTCTCTTAGGGAGCGTCTGTCCCTGCCGAGACTGCCAGGGCTGGGGAGGAGATTGGCAGTTATCTGAACTTCCGAGAACTATGGCATTTGGCTGAGTCTTTGGCTGCGAGACATGTGACCTGTCTGGCCCTGGCTGCGTTGTAGTTGCGATGTTCTGTCCATCCGCACTTGACCCAGAGTTGTGTTGATCTGGGAGACCATCAGGCCAAGGCTGGCTTTCTGTCCTTCCCCTTTCTGGCCTCAAAACAGATGGGAACTGATTCATTGCTTGACTTGACCCCTCAGATCCTGTAGGACTTCCAGACCAGGGTGCCTGCCGCTGTTCCTGCTGGCGTTGCTGCTGCGACTGCTGAGGCGGGCTCTGTATAGAATGTCTCTGGTTGCGCGCTGGCTTCAACGCGGACGACGGAACACGCGCCAGACCCGCTTCCCAATCTCTTTCCCTCTCTTTCCGCTGTTGTTCCGTTTCGGACTGTACCGCCGTAGTTTGCACTGACTTTGAAGGGTCATGTGTGGGGAAGAGGACTTTGGGAACAGTGCTCGGATTCATGGAGATGGATTTCCCCCTTAGATTCAACGTCAAGGAGGCCTCTCGTTGTGGAGAGACACTATGTCTTTTGTCTGGAGTTGCAGCCTGAGAGGTGCTAGGATGGCCTGGGACATGGGCCTGGTAGGTGGATTGACTCTGACTCTGAGATTGAATCGGTGTTTCGGGAGTGCTTCCAGGTTGTTTTCTTGTGATCTTGTAAGTTTCAAGTTTGGGGGCAGGCTGTGATGACTGTTCGCCGTTTGTCCTTGGACTTTGAGTGTGATGATCTCTCACGTCCGTAAGCTCGCCTTCCGCTGGAGCTTTCTGTTCTTGCTTTGTGTCAACGGTTTGCAGAGTCATTGCTTTGGTCGTTGTTCTTGCTTGTTCTGTAGATCTGTGCTCTTCCGGCGTCTTGAAGATGCAGATTTTCTTTCCTTTCCCATCAACCGAGCTATTTCTCTCCGGCAGCTCCGCCAAGTTCATATTAGTACATTGCATTGTCTCGATGGGCGCGAGTATCGAATTGTCCGCAATTTCCACGGGATCGGGGTGGAATTCAATGTGTGCCACGCCAGTGTGCTCTGTTGGCATTTCGGCCACGAATCCTACGGGATCGAATCGGTGAGCTGTATCGCCCAGCATCTCGACGGGCATGTCACGGCTGTCAAGGATATGAAAAGCCTGTGTACCAGGATCTCCTCCTAGCATGGACGCGAGATCTGCCTCCACTGGCTGTGATGCGAAGGGCTCGCTTTCCATCATATTTGCAACAGTATTGTCGCCTGAAGTAGTAGGGCTCCCGATGGAGAGAGAATGCTTAGTATCGACGGTTTCATCTATCGCCGCTGCCGCCTTGAAAGCATTTGTTGCTGGAGTCGTCGATGAAGAAATCTCGCTCTTCCCCATCAAGGGCGTCGTCTTGCCACTCCCCAAGGGACTCGCCCCCTTTGCTCGCTCACCTATACCTCCAGTGACTGCTCTCTTGGTAGCTTCCTCCTCCTCCTCATTCAACGGGCTGACATCCGCATAGGTTTCAGGCCCCAAGAACATAAAATTCTCCGGCTGAAACACTGCTTCTTCCTCCTTGTCACCTTCCCACACAGTGCTCACCGGCTTGGCTGTTGCAGACATGCCGAGCGTGTTGGCGATTTGCTCGCCGCCCGCTTTCTCGGTGTGTTCATTGGGTCCAGCCGTGCCCGTCTGTCTCTTGACCTGTTGCTGCGACGCGAGACGTTCCTCGGGAGCCAAGTTGGGCGCGGGTTCTCCCGCTTGAACGAAATCCGGGAACTCGTCACCTTCGGAGGGAAAATGAAACTGAATATGACCGGTGGGTTTGTATTTGTAAAACCAGCGCTGGCCATCGTAATCCCATTCCCAATTCGGTGGGAGGCCAGTCATTGCTAATGACGCCCCGGGAACGAGGGCAGCTCCAGCCTAATGCGCGTTACGGCGATGTCTCAAAATCTTCTGTATTGCGTCGAGCCAGGCCGTTGAAAGGACAGCGTAAGCAATGCGAGATGGCGCCGTGGCTTTGATTTGATCCTCTCAAGGTCGCGCTGCGTGTGCTCAGTCCTTACCGCATTCTCGCGATGTCGTTTGATGAATCGAAATGGTCGCTCGCACCTCGACCAAGAAAATAACGCGGGATGCGATCAATCCGACCAAGTATCTCGTCCAGAAAGGTCTCCGGGGACACCAGACGGCATGTTGCGCAGTGCAAAAGGGCGCGATTCGCGAGGACAGCCATCAACTGGTGCCTGAGGGACAGGGCAGCACCGCATTTTGCGGCTGAAAATGCTCAGCTCGTCCAAATGCTGAGCTGACAGCTATTACCCTCGCCATGTTTGCCAGTCCGCAATCTGTCTTTTCTTCCGAGCCGAAGTGCTCATCTGGGCTCGACCGTCATCGGCAAGCTCGTTGCTTATCCTGGAACGGCCGGCGTCTTTGTCGTAGTACCCTGTGAGTTGTAGAGGACGTGGCTGACGCCAGTAGCAACTCGGGGCGCTTGTGTCCACCGACTTGCTACGCAATGCGCCAGCTGTCTGAAAGAAAGCTCCCGGTATATACGGAGTAAATTCGATTGATCACAGTAACGGAAACTGGCAAATTACAACGATTTGCCCTCCACTGTGCGATTCTTCAAACAGTCGCATTGGATGCGACCGTTGCGATGAACCTTATTTGAGATATCCCAGGTTTTGATCTCTGCCTCATTCATGGGAGTTTGCCGGGCATTTGTCAGAATCGTTTACATTTCCGGTAAAAATACCTACTTACTGCCGCCCTCAAATGCCATTATTGCATGTACTTTGAAAATCTTTGGTCTACATTCTGTCCGCCAATAAGTAAAAATCAAGTGTATCTTCATGTATTAACCCGTATTAAAAGTATTCAAACATAGAAACAAGTATAATATTAGGGCGAAAAGAACCAAGCAGGCCAACAATTCCGTCAATCAGAACCATGTCCGAGATGACATGCTATAAATAATCATCCACATGAAGCCTGGCATAGCTTATAACAATGAATTTATCAATCATTGACGTATCTCCATTCATTTCTATATCTAGTTACATCCCGCTCATGTTGCTCTCCGCGCTAAAACTACATGGACGCCGGGTGCAAATCTTGTATCTGTAGAACTGACTGATCTGCAGATGTACCCGCTACCATTATGGATGGCAGTGGTTTGAGATATGCGAATGCTGGGGCTTCAATTTGCTCACGGCAAGTTTAGCCAATAATACTTGGGTAAAATGGGGCAAGAAAGAACAAACACAAAGAACTTCTGCTGTGCGACATCAACGCTCACGTTACACGATGTCTCGTGTTCCCTGCCGTTGCAGACTCTTGGATCCGCTACGGTACCGGCTGAACAGACCAGAACGATTCTGGGACCCGGCAGACTGGGTTGGCGTGAGGGCGGCACCCGTTGCCGAGGCTCGCGGTTCGTGCTCGGCTTCTGCTTTCTCTGCAAGGTTCTTTTCCCGAATTAATTCCATGCGTCGAGCAAGGGACTGGTCACGCCGGTTCTCGAAGACATCTTGGAACCCAGCAATGGCCTCTTCGTTGGTGGTGGGAAGACGCATACTTCGGACACTGTTGCGTCGGGGCATAGCGCCACGCAATGGCCCTGGCGGATGTCCCATTGAGTCGTCTTGGACTTGCTCCTTGCCGTTGTACGGTGGGGGGTGCGAACCAGCATAGAACATTGGGTATTCCCTGCTGCCGCCAGGATCGATGCGCAGTGGGCCTTGGATGCCAATATGTTCCATCTGGTATGCTAGCTCAGTAACAAATTTGTTGTGACGATTCAGACGAAGGAGTTCGTTCTGGAAGTTGGACTTGTGGATGAACACTATGTTCATAGTACATGATCGGACTTGATTCACACCAGTCATTTCAGCAATGATGGTTGGCTGGTAGTCGCGCTTGTTGGCCAGGCAGAAGTCCAGCATGCGGGCCTTGAGTTCCTCAATCATCCATGCAGGGGTACCAAATTTGAACTCCAAGGGAATCACATCAGAAATGCCGTTGGACCGTCGCTGATTGAGAATGAATACAGTGTTGAGCACTGAATTGGGCGCTTGTACAATGTGTCCTTGAAGCTTCTTGAACTCGGTGTACAAGAGAGAAATCTCGGTTACATAGTAATCGTCTCCTGTCATTGTGGCACCAGTGGAGCCATAAATCGTGACGCGATCGCCAACATCAAACGGATGCTTGACGAAGACAAAGATGATGGACTGCAGAAATTCTTGTGCAGTAGCTTGTAGAACCCACGCGAGACCTAGGATCGAGGTACTAGCCGAAGCCAGGCCTGCGGCTGTTGAGCTGGAGAAAATGGACACGAAAACAATGATGGACACGACAATGATGATAAAGACAAACACCTTATCAAGCTTTTGGATGACAGAATCCAAGTCTTTGAGGGAAGCAGCAATGGCCTTTTTTTCGAGATGAATCTCGTTGCAGACGGCTTCGAACTCATCGATAGAAATGTCGCCATTGAGGTCTTTGTCGAATACACCAAACATAGCATCAATCTCCTCCTTGGTGGCGAATACTGCCTCCATGTCGTCTGGGTGAACGGTGTCGCGATCTTCCCGAACCAGACTGCGATAAATGAGACGGGCCAACGTGTGGGCTGAGGATGTACTCCGCAGTAGTTCGGAAACTACTTTACGGGGAATGTTGGTGCTGCCCTTTCGGCCAATGAGATCATTGCCGACTCTGTTGGCGACGTAGCCAACCTTGCCGAGAACTTGACGAGCCCCCTGGTGGAAGTTAGCCATGGGAGTTTGCGCTCCGCTGGCAGTACGGGTGCCCCCATTAGGATCTTGCCAAAATTTGTCAGTGTGTTCAAGTTTGGCTTTGGCATACTCGTAAAGCTGTACGAGTTGCCTGACATCGCCCTTGTTGTTCTCGATTCGAGTTGAATAAGTCCGCTGATGAAAAGAAGTCGCAATCCATTGAATCAGAATCTTCTCGACAAAGTTGAGAGTGAAAAGAACAAAGAGGGCAATGATGACTTTGTTGACAACGTCTACCCAGTCATTTCCGGAGTCGCCCTTGTCCGGCTTGCCGCGGCGGTGCCCGTTGTTGGTCGGTTTGAACGAGACGAGGATGGCGAGAAACCAGAGGAACAAGGCGACGTGGAGTTCCAACTGGGCTCCAATATCCCTCCACTTCTTGGCGTTTGTTGATCCGACCATGCGCGCCAAACTGTGAAATAGAGGTGGCAGAAGACTAGTCATCATACGTGACACCCACAATGAACCCCAAACAATCTCGAGCCAGATTCCGAACCACATCAATTCAACACCACCGGGCCCACCAACGAGCTTGCTGCCATCATTGTATCTGAGGGCACCGAGAAGAACGGGAATCAGCAGTAAAGCCGCACCCGGGAACAAGTAGACGATGTACCGCACGAATCGAGGAAACTTTTTCAGGAACAGCCAAAATTTGTACAAGGCCGCATCCTCGTTTATCTTCTTGATCATTTCGTCCTTGGTCACGGTTGGATTAAAAGCATCATCAGGCTCTACATTGTGAGCTCGTGTCTTAGAGCGAGCTATCGCAACACCGGCTGCTTCATGCTCTTGATTGGAAATATAACGCTCGGCTCGTAATAACTCCAGGTCATCAGTGAGTCGACTGGTCTCGGCGCGATTATTAACAGAAGGGGACATGGTCATCGCCTCAATGCCATGTGAACCGTGGGGCTGAAGTGTGTGGAAGGTGTCCAGAAAAGGGGGTGAGGGTTTTTCTCTGAAGTCGTCATGGTAGTCTTCTCTGGTTGAGGAATTGTGTTCGATTTCGGGAAACGGCTCAGGATCAGTCTGCTGATGCTGCAGCGACTGACTTCGTTCTTGATCAAGGCCATGGTGATCATCTGGATGTGTTGAGCTGGCCATACTGGCCGCCTGAATTAGATGTCAAGGCTGTATATGTTGATATTGCTCGAAGTGGGGTAGTGGCTGGATTGATGATGTCGAAGTGTCGCCCAACGCTATCGAGTCGGGTTTCCCGAGCTTCTTGGGCAACTGGCAAATGTGCCAGATTGTTGGATAGTACACTATTTACGCAATTTGGCAGGTGGCGCGAAACCCCCGTTGCGTTGTTGTTTCTGTGAAGCGAGCGACGGAAAAGTTAGCGGAAAAGAGTGAGGGTATCGTGAAGTTAGTGAACGGTGCAATTTGTACCGCGATAATTGCGAGGTAAGGAGTAACGAGTGAAAGCCGAGCAGCGCGCTGGCTATATGTTGCTGCACGAATAATCCAAGATGAAGAAAATGAAGCAAGAATTCAGAAAAGCTGGGAGACCGGCGATCCAAAAGACAAAGCAACAGCTACAAAAGAATGTGGGCACACACACAGCCAAGAAAGGATAGAAAAAGAAAATCGAGATCGAAACGGGGTGTAATTCAAGATGGATGGGGGTGGAGAAAAGGCCCGGACATGGTGGGGGTGGGTGCGACGGCAGGAGCCAAGAACTCCGGGCCTTCCGGGAAACCGTTTTGAGCGATAGTGCCGGCTCAGAGAAAATCACGAACGAGTTTCGTCCGCTCCCAGGTGCCCCATGTCACCCAAATGGTGGTGGAACCTCTCCTGTCTGATGCCAGTGGAGACACGCTCCATGCTTAGTGGACGACGGCAATCCTACCCGAACGGAGCCTTGGAGGTAGGTGCGCAAGGATTAAATGAAAGGAAACCGACACCATGTTTGTTTAATGGCGCACTTGCAAAGAGAGTCACGCCATCGCATCTAGCGGAAAGAAATGGAAAATTCATCGTCCACTCATCAAGCCACTCGACGGTTACAAGCGAAAATCGCGTGTCACAACCGCCTGCCATTTATGCCACGAGCAAAACGTTGGGCCAGCAAAAATTTGTCTGGTGGCTGACGTCATGCGTGCACGGCCTTGGTCGACAATGTTTTATCACGATTGCACAAAGATCTCAATTGTAAGTAGTCTGCGCCATTTCCTTCTGCCAAAACGTCGCAGGCCTCCCCCCCTTGCATGAAGAAGGCATTCACTTCTGAAAATTGATCGCTGTAACATCTACTACGTAGACTAGTCCACGAACGTTTAAACCCACTCGCCACAGAGTCGGTCAGATGCTGAAAAGTCACTGCATGTTTACGTGTTCATAAAATTGATCTTGTTTTAGGCCGAAGAGCATCCGCTATCTGGTGGGGTTGGCTGGTGCCTAAGCCACTGGTGCCTAAGCCCATATTTCTCTACGACCATTTTACTCACTGGAAACACCTTGCTGGTTCTATCCAAGTATCAGCTCTTCGTCACGGACCTTACGCATTATGGCTTCCCAAGAATTAATGAAGAGAATTAGCGAGGTGATGCAGGACATCCAGAAAAAAGAAGAAACAGCCCAAGAATTGTTGACATTTATCGAATCTTCGGAGCGAACGAAACTACAACTTGGTCGCAGCGCATCGGGCTCTCGAGGCCACAGAAACTTGCCGAGATATCCAGCTGGGATACCCAGATATCATAGTTTCGGGAGGATCTGGCAAATATCAGGGCATCGATTCAACAGTCGTGGTTGAAATTGAATGAACTACAAGAAGAGGAGCGGAAATCATCCAAGAAGTAGCACATCATCGCAGGGCGTCTACTCTTTTGCGCAATGCCGCTGCCTGTTCTAGGAACGCGGTTATCCTTGGATCCTGTTCATCTAGCAGACCCCGATCGCTCAGATACTTTGTGTAGCGCTTGGATTCCTCGAGTCGGTTCCCAGTCTCAATTGAGAAAGATTCACGATGACGAGCTTCCGAGATAACTTGTTTGGCATCGGCATCGAAGAGTGTCGGAAAGATAAACTTATAATAGACATCCTCAAGGGTCGAGGGACGGCGTAATATCTGAGCCACAGCTAATGTATCATTCCGTTGTGTGTCCCAGTCTTCTTTCAAGCGCGCCGAATCGATGTGAGATCGGCTGGCCGTCTCCAATTGCAAATAGAAATGAGCGCGAAGAAGTTCTTGCTTGCTCTCATCTATCCCTGCACAGTCATGCCCTGTGATCCATGGCGGTGGTGTGAATAGCTGTCGCGGAACGGTACCTGTAAATTCCCAATCTATAACCCCCCGTATTCGAAAGTCATCCTCATCAATGATAATATTATCATGTCGTAGGTCTTGATGAGCTAGGATAAAGGGGCCGCGATCCCAATGCGGATCAAGTAGTTTCGTTATCTGCTCGGAGACGCTGTCCATAGCGAACAGCTCAGACATAATCGAATCAAGGCTTGCATCTGCAGTTGGCAAATGATATGTCTCTGATAAAACACGATACCTGTATGCAATGTACTGTGTTGCGGTAGAGAAGGGACCTGCATCTCCGTAGCCCTTGCCATACCTTTGGAGTTCGTTTGTAGAGATCGATAGGGCACCACCAACTATCGGTGAAGACACATCGCCGGCCTTTGCTAGTAGTGAGCCTGCAGCCGGGAACTCTAGTCGTCTCAGCTCCGACATTATCTTAATCAGGTCTTGAAAGAGTCTTCTGCGTTGCTCCTCTGTAGCGTTCAGGTAAATATTCCTATCGAGCGGTCGTCCGGGGATGCAATCGATAATCATGAATGGGGTTGTGCTTCCCTTAATGAGGACTGTACTTTCCCCATGCGCGTGTACTTGAGGTATAGGGATAGATGTTCTCTTTCGCACATATCTATGCTAAATTAGTTTAGTGCCGTCTATTCAAGGATAGCTGAACTTACAACATTGTGACAACTTCACTTTCGATCTTTAGCTGACAGTCTTGTATAACTGGCACAATAGGTATTCTCACAACCCATCTAATATCATCCTCAGGGAAGTGAACAAAGTAGCAGATATTGAAGTCACCGTTCTCGCGTCGAAATATGTCGCAGTGTTTGTTACCATTGTATTGGGACGCTAGGAGAACCACGCCTTTCTCATCGATTAGAGCAATGTATTCTCTGATCTTACTTTGAATCTCATTCCATGTGAGAGGGTAAGGGGCTGACTGAGGCGGGACGGAAGTCGGGGGACATTCATGCTGCGGTGATTCAACATCTCGTAGCGAGTCCTGCACGCCTCGGTGAAAAAAGAAACGCGCGTAGAAGTCATAAACTTTTAGTAGAAATTGCATCAATTTATGCAAACAAAAGAATTGGGTTAAAGGAATCATTCTCGATGTCATTTTGAAAATGTCGTTGGCCATCAGGCAAAGAATGGTGTTTCGAAGGGGCTCAGCGGCATAATGTTAATCCGCGGCCCTATGCATCACTCAAAGCTTGACTCGCTAGGTACAAGTCATTACTTTTACTTATTTCGGCCGTGATCCACGAGAACTCTGCTAAGTTAGCAGGGATAACCCGCAGTATAACTTATATGTGAATTACTATAGGGCAGCTACTTTATATAGTCTAAGCTTATATTTTATAGCTTTTTTCCCACTGCCTTTATGTCTGAAGAAGCCCTCTTTCAATTCGATTAATTCGATCAATTCAATCAATCAATTTACAAGCAAAATTATCTAAATAAGAGGTTATAATCCCTATAAAAGGTTATTATAGCGCTCTACTAACTTTATTATAATACTCCCTATAAAGTTTATAAAGTAATTTATACTCTATAAAAATAAAAGCTAAAAAATAGTAGAATTCCCTTTATTCTTAGTATCTAATCCTATTATAGGTATTTATATACCTCTTACTAGTATAATATATTATAAATAAGGGTAAATATAAAGTAAACTTAATTCTATAACTTTCTATATAAATTTACTACTAAAAATAGCTAGCGTATTTATTATATATGCTTATACACTTTACTAACTTAGTGTTATGACTTAAGGGTCGAAAGATAATAGAACAGAGTAATAGCTTAGATTTATAGTTATAGCTAGAAAGGTACTACCTAGGGGCAAGTATATAAAGGTTTTAAGCTCTAACCTTCTATAAGAATATAGGTAGTCCTCACTAAATACCTTACCCTACGCTTACGTAACTATCTAGCTACTAGCTAACCCCTCCCTAACCTAGTAGGTCTAAGGTCTTACTAATACTCTATTATATAATAATCCTATCTCTATCCCTTATACTCCTAATATAATACCCCCTCTTTATATAATTATCCTTAATTATATAATAAGCTACTTACTTAAGGTATTTACACTATATAGTCCTAGGGGCTATAGTTAATAGAGGGTTTAGGTTAGGGGTAATATATTATAGCGTAATATATTATTAAAAATAATAATACTAATAATACTAGGGTATAAATATTATTATTCCCTTATTTATTAATCCTAAATAGTAACTTATTTACTACTCTAATATAGTAAAGTAAATACTCTTTACCTTATACTAATAGTTCTAAGAGAGTAAATACCCTATATTAAATTTTATAATTAGGTTAAATAGATAGGGTATTAGATACTATAAGTATAAATAAACTTATTTATAGGTCTTAGTAATATAGTAGTGTAGTTACTATATATTTATAGCTACTAGTATATTTATAAATAGTAATAATAATAGTAAATATTATAATCCCTATATTAGCTATATATAGTGTGTAGATTACTTAAGGGGTCTATAGTTAATATAAAAGGGACTAGATCTTCCCCCCTTATATATATACTTCCTTTTCCTTATATATTATCTAACTATTATAAGTTTTTTTATCTTTATTTATCTTCCCTTTACTACTTTTTTACTACTAATCTATAGCTAGCTTATAATATCTAAAATTTATTTATTAACTTTTACTTTACTATTAGGTTTACCTCTATAAAATAAACCCTTAGGAAAGTTATTAGAGAAGTTACCTTAAAAAAGAATAGTATTTAAAATTTCTATATAAGTTTACTACTTCCTTACTAGCTTATTACTACTAACTTATAGCTAGTAATACTAAAATTCTATATATATAGTATAATTAGTAAGTTACTATATAGAATATATAGCCTAAGAATAGTACCTATACTATTCCTTAGTATCTTAAGGAGAATAAACCTTTTCTTATAGAGTATAATAACTCTTATAGTATAATCTTACTACTTCTTTACTTCTTATAGTTACTAACCTATAGTAATAAACTTAGCTAAATATACCTATTATACCTAAAATAATAAGATATATATTAGAGTATAACTACTTATTCTAAGTCTTTAGTTTTAAGATACTAACTTACTACTAATACTTTACTTAAATTATATAGCTTTATAAAAAGCTATTTAATATTATTAAAGCTATACCTAAGGGAGATTACTATTACCTTAATAAAGTAAGTATATCCCTAGTTCTCTTAACTTAATTACTACTAATATACTAATAATCTCTTATTTATACTAAGTAAAAACTATATAATACTCTTCTAAAGACTAAAAATACTAATAAGTATAAGTATATTTATTATACTTAGGTAGCTACTAAAGTAGCCTAGAAAGCTAAGTATAATAAGTATACTACTATAGTATAGCTAGCTAATACTACTAACCTTAAGGTCTAAATTAATATTATAAACTACCTTTACTATATATATAAGAATATCCTAATAGTAAGTCTCTAAAATATCTATAGGTATTTCTTTACTAACTTACTAGTAGTTTACTCCTTATATCTCTAGGCTTCTTACTTATATTAGTTCTTCTAAGTTACTTAGAGAGCTTTATATCTTTATATATAAGGAAGGTAACTTTTTTAATAATAAGGCCCTTATACCTCTAAAGGCTTTTATACTTATTATTACTATAGTCTTTAGGGAAAATAAAGGTAAAAGTAAGAATAAGGAAATACTTTTTAAGTAATTATTACTAGGTAGTTATATTATAATTATAAGAGTAATATAATTATATCTTTTTAGAATATTACCCTATATTATTTACTAAGGGTAGTTTTACTACTATAACCTAGCTACCTAGTTACTACTTATAGTTATAGATAATATCCCTTATAATAAAATCCCTTTTTAATACCTATAAATTATCTAAGCTATTATAGCCCTTTTATTTAACTAAGTACTTATAATGCTTATTATTATAATAATATAAGATAATTTCTTTTACCTTATACTCTTACTTATTATTCTTAATATTATCTTATAGTAAAGAAGTATTTACTATATTACTTAAGTCCCTTTTAAAGGGTTTAAGGCTTATAATATTAAATATATTATATAACTATATTCTAGTAAGTAATTCTAGCTAGTAAGCTAGTTTATAACTCCTAACTACCTTTATAATCTTATAAAGGCCTAGGTACTTTATAGTTAACTTCCTACTTAGCTATCTTAGGTTAATATTCTTTATAAATAGTAAAATATAATTACTAACTTTAAACCTCTTTAGGGTCCTTTTCTAGTTATAGTATTTCTTATACTAAGCTTATAAGTTAATTAGAAGCTATTTAATTACTATATATTTCTCTTTTAGTAATAATACTTTACTCTTAGCCTAATTATTTATAAGTAGAATTGTCAGGGAGACCTCCTTGAGGTATCGGATGTGTGGATGTAGCCTGCGCAATGACTGGGTTGAAACCCTCGATAAGACAACGGTGGAGATAATGTATTAGAAGTACCTCTGTAGACTAGTTATTACTATAGCGCACTATGTACCTTCTAGGTATAAAAGTCAGGTGCTATCTACACCTCTAATTAACTAAGAATTAAACTATTTTTATTATCTACCCTAACCCCTACCTTAATAGTTATAAGCCTAGGAGGCTTTAATTACCCTTATTATTAATTATTATAGATAATATAAGCTCCGTTAACATTATTAATTTAACGCTTACTAATATTAAGAGATAATCGCCCTTTATTATATTAATTAGTTAAACTATATAACCTGTGCTTCCTTTTAACTAGTATAGTTCCCCTTTATAATACCTAAAGAAACTCTAAATATAGTATTATTATTAAAGAAGAACTAGATTAAATAGTTTATATAAATTAAGAATTATATAGAATCCTATAGTATCTAGAAGTATATTAATCTAAATTAGGATAAACTACTTAAAGAACCTATAATACCTACACACCTATAAAGAGGTCTAAGACTAGAGATTATAGAGAATAACCCTAATACTATTAAAGTTAGAAGCTTACTTATAAAGATATAAAAAATAAATATAACTTCTAATATAGAGATTTATAAGTTAATCTTATAAAGTATTATAATCTATTAAAGTAAATACTAAAGATTAGGGAATATATCTATAAGACTCTCTTAAAGAATATTTAAGACTCCCTTAACTTTAATACTAAAGAGAAAGGAAAGGAGTTAATTTATTAGTACTTTTAAAGGATATTAAAGCTTCTTTAAGATTAGTATAAGCTAAATACTTAGAAGATACTAATTCTTATAGAAATACGCCTTAATAATTACTTATAAGCTAAGGGTACCTATAATTAGTATAAATAGGTAGTAATAATAAAGGTACTATAGAGAAATTATTAGGATCTAGAGACCTAATAAACTAAGGAGATAATACTATATAAGTTTATAATTCCTCTTTATAGTAAATTTAAATTATTTTAGAAGAAATAGAATAATTTACTTAATAAAGGTATAAACTAAAGCTTTCTTAAAGCTATTATAGAGTTTAAAAAAGATTATAAAGCTCTATAGAGCGTACTAAAGTTAGCTAATACGCTTACTACTAATAGATTAAGTAATTAAAGTAAATTAGAGAAAAAGAAGTGCCCTAGATATATAAATTATAATATTTATAATACCTTAAAGTAGTGGGAATCCTATAATTTATTTAAGGCTATATATAAGCTAGAGGCTATACTAAAGGACTAGGAAGTTAGGAAAAACTCTAAAGAGAATATTAAGAAGTATCTTAAGGAGAATCTATAAGAAAAGTCTAAAGTAATAAGTTAGAAACCAGAGAAGAAGAGTAGTAAGATATTTATACCTTTATAAAATCTAACTAATAACTTAGTTATAGTTACCCCTAGTAAGAAGACTATAAATATATTATTATTTATACACTCTAAATAAGGTTAATAGGTAAAGGAAAGCGCGAATTTAATAACTAATGCTATAGATAGCTTAGAATTAAGGTAGAATATAGTCCTCTATAACTCTAGAGCTAATGTTTACATATTTAATAATATCTACTAGTTTAATTAATCTGAATTTAATAGAAACATTATAATAGAGGTTAAAGCTAGAGGCATAATATATATAGCTTTAGGATAGGGCCCTATATGCATCTCTATTATAGATCCTGTATTATAGAATATAAGGATATTAGTATTAGAGACTACGTTGTTTATTCTAGAATTCTACGTTAATCTAGTATTAGTAATGATTCTTATAAGGGTAAGTATCTTCTAGAATTAGAAGAAGTTATTTCTATATTAAGGGATAATGCCTATAGCTAAAGTCTATAATATTAATAAGCTTTATATATTATTAAGACTATTAGAGGATCTAAAGGAAGCCTATACTATATCTAGTAGAGCACTAAGACTACCTATAAGAGGAGATATAGACCTTTAGTATTAATAATATGGTTATCCTAGTGTTAAGGTATTTATAGAGCTTATAAATATAGCTTTAGGCATTAAATTAACAGGTCCTAAGCTAATGTAGTATAAGATATGTACTACAGGTAAGGCTAAGTAATAGAGATTATAGGTTATACCTAAAGGACTTCCTTAAGGACTAGGTTATAGTCTTTTAGTTAATCTAAATTACTATAACTCTCCTTATTAGAATAGTGATAGGTATTAGTGCGTTTTTACCTACCTTATAACCTTAATGTGGTTCTTCTATTTATTTAAGATAAAGGATAGGATTTATAATAGCTTCTATATAATAATAGTATTCCTAAATACTTAATTTAGGGTTTAACTACGCTTTTTATATAGTAATATTAAAAAAGCCCTCTTTATAGAGAACATAAGGGATAAGATAGCCTTTACTAGTATTATAGTCTATAATTTAGCTCCCTTAATGCCTAGTTAGAATAGAAAGGTAGAGAGATCTAGGGGGGTAGTTAAGTAGAAAGCTTATACTTTAAGTCTTAAAGCTAACCTTCTATCTAATCTTAATAATAAGGTCTTTAACACTGCGGTTTATCTATTAAATTATATGCTTTTTAAATATTATAGGAAGTAGACTATACTATATAAACTTTAGTAGGATTAGGCTAGGAAAACGGTCCCTATATACTTAAATATAGCAGAGGTCTAGAAACCTTTAATTATATATCTATAAGCCTATAGATATAAAGCGTTTCCTATAATAACAAAGGCTCTAGAGCACATTAAATCGCATAATATAATACTATAGTTAGAGTAGAAAGCTTATATTAGATACCTTATTAGTTATAGAGGTAAGTCCTAGTATATTATATAGGTACCTTTGCTTTATAATTATAAGGTTATTATATTAGTATATGTTTAATTTAATAAGAACTCCTTCTTTAAACTAGAAGAAGAGCTAGAATTAGCCTAAAAAGAGAAGATATTAATAATTACACTACTTAAGGAGCTTAAAGCTAATAATATTAATAAGGAAATTAGTTAAGACCTTATTAGAATAGAATTAGAAGATAAGAATTATAAGAATTATACCTCTTTACCTTTAAATATAGAAGGAGAAAATAAGTAGTTTAAAGTAGAAATACCTCCTTATATAATAAGGGAAAAGATAACCTTTCTAGTGCACTTTTAACCCCTCCTAACTCTTCTTATAAGGCGCCTATTACTATAGAGAATATAAAGCTTTAGGCATAAGGTAATAATATGCTATTTTATAAAATTAATAAATTAGTATATAACACGACAATTAAACACATAGAGACTACTATAGAGACTAGTAAAATTACTAGTAAAGGTAGTAAGGTTATAGAGAATTATTATCCCTAGGATAATAGTATTAATCTAGATAATATTATTACTAGAAAACGCTAAAGAAAGGAGATATATAAAGCTAGGTAGGTATAGTTTACTTCTGCTTTTTCTATAGTATTATAGGGCGTTTAATATAGTTTATAGATTAAAGATATACTACTAGAACCTACCTATTATTATTAAGCTATGGCTTTAGCTTATTATAACTACTAGAAGGAAGTAATTATAAAGGAGCTTTTAAAGCTTCTATCCTTAAACTACTAGGAGGATATACTAGATAAATTATTTAATCTAGAGAAGTAGAAGGAAATTATAGACCTTAGCTAGGTCTTTAAATATAAGACTAATAAAAAAGGAGTAGTTATAGAGTTTAAAGCTAGAATAGTTATTTAAGGTAACTAATAACTAAAGGATAACCTTAATAACTACACTACTACACTTACTTTATAATCTCTATATATACTACTTATAGTCTACTACGCTAATAATCTTAATACCTAATAATATAACGTTTAGAATGCCTTCCTATATATAGAGCTTAAAGAACCTATTTACTATAAGCCCCTAGAGGGTATGAATATAAAAGGTTATCTCTAGAAGATAATAAGAGCGTTATATAGGCTAAGGGAAGCTCCTTAATAATAGTTCTTATATCTTATATAATTCCTATTAAAGCTAGACTTTATATAAGGAAGGGAAGACCTATATATCTTTATAAAGGGCAGATTTATCCTATTCTTCTATATAGATAATATTATAGTAATATACCCTAATAGATTTAAAGCAGAATTTAAAGAGCTTTATTCACTAACTAATAAATAGTCTTAATATTAAGGACTAGGGTAACCTAAAGTGGTTCCTAGGCATTAAAATTATTAGAAATCGCGATACTAAAGAGATATAGTTATTATAGGAATTATATATTTAAAAGATTACTTAGAAATTTATTCCTAATATTATTAATAGCGATTTAAAGAGCTTATCCCTTACTTCTCTTCCTATAGCTATAATCCTTGCTAATACTAGCAAAGCTACTAATAAAGAGATTAATTATTATAAAGTAGTTATTAGCTCTTTAGTGTATCTATATATTATTAGAAGACCTAATATAGCCTTTATAGTATTAAAGCTTACTTCTTTTATAATAAATCTATTAGTAAAGCATATTAAGCTTACTAAAGGAGTAATTTTATACGCTTAGAATATAAAGAAGCTATATATTTACTACTTAGGAGCGGATAGGTTTAATACGCTATTCTCTAGTACTAATGCTTTACTTAGTAATAACCCTAATACTTAGAAATTAACATAAGGTTATGTCTTTATTATATATAGCGCTATAATTAATTAAAAGTTAGGTAGGTAATATTACGTAATAACTTTAAGCATAGAAGTAAAGCTCTTTACCCTAAATTATAGCGTAAAAGAGCGTATATCTCTAGGAAGATTACTTTATAATATTAAGGTCTATATGCTACCGCTCTTAATTATCTAGTGTAATAATAAGTAGATAATCTAGATTACTAAATATATAGAAGGAAGGCTTTAGACTAGCCTTAAGCACCTTAATATAAATTAAATGTGGATTTAAGAATAATATATAATAGGTAATATTAAGGTTAATTAGATAAAGACCTCTAAGATACCTGCGGATAGCGTCACAAAGCCACTTTTAGGTTAGATACATAGGGACTTCTACTATAGAATTAGCTTATAAGAGATTCCTATCTAATTATAATACTAGAAATTATTTATAATCTCTTCCTATAGCTTTAATCTCTAGCTTTAATAGATATCTTAGCTAGGGGGGGTGTGTTAGGGAGACCTCCTTAAGGTATTAGATATGTGGATGCAGCCTGCGTAATAACTAGGTTAAAACCCTTAATAAGACAATGGTGGAGATAATGTATTAGAAGTACCTCTGTAGACTAGTTATTACTATAGCGCACTGTGTACCTTCTAGGTACAAAAGTCAGGTGCTATCTGCACCTCTGATTGACCAAGAATCAAACCATTTTCATCATCTACCCCGACCCCTACCTTAACAAGAATATTAGGTACTACTTACTATAAGCCCCTAGGGTTATACCCTTATAATGCTTCTACTAGTGTGTAACTATAAGTTATATAGTTACTAGTGTTATATATAAATTATATTATTAATAGGTTATTAGCCTAGTTAGTTTATTTAGCGTAGAAGAAAGCCCTTAAATAATATTCTAGGACCTAGTTTAATTATTCTATCTACCTATCTATCTATAGGTAAAAAGCAGTGCTTAGTAGCTACTTAGTTATAATAAGATAGTAAAAGGTTATCTAAAATCCGCTTATAAATATAGAACCTTAGTCTATTATAATACCTTCTAGGGCTTTATAATCTCTAAGATATACTCTAGGAATATAGTAGTGTCACGACTTAAGGGTCGAAAGATAATAGAACAGAGTGATAGCTTAGATTTATAGTCGTAGCTAGAAAGGTACTACCTAGGGGCGGGTATATAAAGGTTTTAAGCTCTAACCTTCTATAAGAATATAGGCAGTCCTTACTAAATACCTTACCCTACGCTTACATAACTATCTAGCTACTAGCTAACCCCTCCCTAACCTAGTAGGTCTAAGGTCTTACTAGTACTCTATTATATAATAATCCTATCTCTATCCCTTACGCTTCTAATATAATACTCCCTCTTTATATAATTATCCTTAATTATATAATAAGCTACTTACTTAGGGCGTTTATACTATATAGTCCTAGGGGCTATAGTTAATAGAGGGTTTAGGTTAGGTATAATATATTATAGTATAATATATTATTAAAAATAATAACACTAATTATACTAGGGTGTAAATATTATTATCCCCTTATCTATTAATCCTAAATAGTAACCTATACACTACTCTAATATAGTAAAGTAAATACTCTTTACCTTATACTAATAGTTCTAAGAGAGTAAATACCCTATATTAAATTTTATAATTAGGTTAAATAGATAGGGTATTAGACACTATATATATAAATAAACTTATTTATAAGTCTTAGTAATATAGTAGTGTAGTTACTATATATTTATAGCTACTAATATATTTATAAATAGTAATAATAATAGTAAATATTATAATCCCTATATTAGCTATATATAGTATATAGATTACTTAGGGGGTCTATAGTTAATATAAAAAGGACTAAATCTTCCCCCCTTATATATACACTTCCTTTCCCTTATATACTATCTAACTATTATAAGTTTCTTTATCTTTACTTATTTTCCCTTTACTACTTTCTTATTACTAACCTATAGCTAGCTTATAATATCTAAAATCTATTTATTAACTCCTACTTTATTACTAGGTTTACCTTTATAAAATAAACCCTTAGAGAAGTTACTAAAGAAATTACCTTAAAAAAATAGTATCTAAAATTTCTATATAAGTTTACTACTTTCTTACTAGCTTATTACTACTAACTTATAGCTAGTAATACTAAAATTCTATATATATAGTGTAGTTAGTAAGTTACTATATAGAATATATAGCCTAAGAATAATACTTATATTATTCCTTAGTATCTTAAGGAGAATAAACCTTTTCCTATAAAGTATAATAACTCTTATAGTATAATCTTACTACTTCTTTACTTCTTATAGTTACTAACCTATAGTAGTAAACTTAGCTAAATATACCTATTATACCTAAAATAATAAGATATATATTAGAGTATAACTACCTATTCTAAGTCTTTAGTTTTAAGACACTAACTTACTACTAGTGCCTTACTTAAATTATATAGCTTTATAAAAAGCTATTTAATATTATTAAAGCTATACCTAAGGGAGATTATTACTACCTTAATAAAGTAAGTATATCCCTAGTTCTCTTAACTTAATTACTACTAATATACTAATAGTCTCTTATTTATACTAAGTAAAACTATATAATACCCTCTTAAAGACTAAAAATACTAATAAGTATAAGTATATTTATTATACTTAGGTAATTACTAAAGTAGCCTAGGAAGCTAAGTATAATAAGCATACTACTATAGTATAGCTAGCTAATACTACTAACCTTAAGGTCTAAATTAATATTATAAACTACCTTTACTATATATATAAGAATATCCTAATAGTAAGTCTTTTAAATATCTATAGGTACTTTTTTATAAACTTACTAGTAGTTTACTTTTTATATCTTTAGGCTTCTTACTTATATTAGTCCTTCTAAGTTACTTAGAGAGCTTTATATCTTTATATATAAGGAAGGTAACTTTTCTAATAATAAGGCTCTTATACCTCTAAAGGCTCCTATACTTATTATTACTATAGTCTTTAGAGAGAATAAGGGTAAGGGTAAGGATAAGGAAATACTTTTTAAGTAATTATTACTAGGTAGTTATATTATAATTATAAGAGTAATATAATTATATCTTTTTAGAATATTACCTTATATTATTTACTAAGGGTAGTTTTACTACTATAACCTAGCTACCTAGTTACTACTTATAGTTATAGATAATATCCCTTATAATAAAATCCCTTTTAATACCTATAAATTCTCTAAGCTATTATAGCCCTTCTATTTAACTAAGTACTTATAATACCTACTATTATAATAATATAAGATAATTCTTTTTACCTTAAACTCTTACTTATTATCCTTAATATTATCTTATAGTAAAGAAGTATTTACTATATTACTTAGGTTCCCTTTAAAGGGTTTAAGGCTTATAATATTAAATATATTATATAACTATATTCTAGTAGGTAATTCTAGCTAGTAAGCTAGTCTATAACTCCTAACTACCCTTATAATCTTATAAGGGCCTAGGTACTTTATAATTAACTTCCTACTAGGCTATCTTAGGTTAATATTCTTTATAGATAGTAAAATATAATTACTAACTTTAAACCTCTTTAGGGTCCTTTTCTAGTTATAGTATTTCTTATACTAAGCTTATAAGTTAATTAGAAGCTATTTAATTACTATATATTTCTCTCTTAGTAATAATACTTTACTCTTAGCCTAATTATTTATAAGTAAAATATTAGGTACTACTTGCTATAGGCCCCTAGTGTTACGTGCCAGCTTTGCACAATAGAAGGTCGATTCTATTAGAGGGGCTAATGGATTTAATAGGTTATAAGTTATACTAAGTTTACTTATAAAAGCTACTATTAGGGGTAATATAATATATATAAAGTAAGTTAAATTCCTAAACTAAGATATTAAATCTAGCTTTTATATAATAGCCTCTATATACTACACATATTCTACTATATAATAAGTGCTAGGTACACTAAAAAGATAACTATCCTAGTTATATATAGTTAAACTATAACTAAATTTAGCTACTATCTAAAGTAAATAATATTAAAATATATAGTTATTAAAGTTATACTAAAGAAAAATATATTTAGTGCGCTAATTATTATATCTATAGTTATTATTTTATAGTATTACTTAATATTATATAACTCTCCTTATAATATATATTCCTTAATCCTATAATTAAATTTATTATATTAAATAATAAAATCTTCCTATTTTATTATTAGTACTCTATCTTTACTATATTTTATTATTTTCTCTTAGTAACTACTAAATTCCTCTATTCCCTTATTATTCTAGATACCCCTAATTTATACCTTAATATTCTATATTATTTATTTAATCTAGTAATTTAGTAAATTTATCCTCCTTAGCTTATAGCTTTACTACTATAGTGGTTATTACCCTTATAGTTAGTAATACTATTTACCTAGGGATTACTACCCTTTTTATCTATTTTCCTAATAGTATTAGTAATATCTTATTTATCTCCTATAATATAGGTATTCTTAGTATTATTTATTAGGTATTTAGCTAAACTACTTATATATTTAAACTAGGCTTCCCTAGTAGTTTAGGTCTCTTACTTAGTATTAGTAAAGGTCCTATTTTGCCCTAAGGTTACTTATTACCTAATTTTAGTGTTCCCTAATATAATTTACCTTATTACCTATTAGTTTTACCTAAGGCTAGTATTACTAGAGCTAGTATTACTAAAACTAGTGTTAGCTATATTAGAGTCTCTAGAGCTAGTAATGTCTAAATCTATCTTCCTAGGGTTTCTATTACTAGAATTAGCCTTACTAGAGCTAATCTTATTTTCCTTATATCCTTCTTAAATATTTTCTACTTATTTATAAGATTCTTAATTTTTACTTCCTAATCCTATATTACCTTTAAAATCTTTAATACTATAAATACTAATTCTATAATCTTCTTCTTATCTTTAGTTTTCTTAGCTATATCCCTTTTTAAAGTATTAAGTTATTTATTAATATTAACTAGAATTTTACTTAAATTATACTAAGAGATCTTCTTTTTATAACTCTTTAATATTTCTAATACTTATTTAAACTTACTTTTAATACTTTTTAAATCCTTTTTTATTATAATTATTAGCTTATAAACCTCCTTTACTAACTCTTTAATAGCTTTAAATACTATATTTACTTACTCTTTAGTAAGGGTAAACTCCTTTTTTATTTTATTAATTTACTTATTAATAGTATTAACTTTATTAATTAAGTTATTAATCTTACTCTATTTATATTACCTATCTATCTCCTTAGTCTACTAAGATTTAGATAATTTTAGTACTAGCTTATTTTCTATACTAATATAAAGCAAATCTATATATCTAATACTAGCTAGCGCTCCTGTAATTATACTATTTACTACACTATATTTATCTATAAAATAAAAAGCTAATATATTAGCTTATAGTAGTAGAGATAATATACTATTATATATAGCTATTTATTATCTATATTTAACTATTATACTATTATAAAAAGCTACTACTACTATTTTTACCTAGTTTTTTCCTCTCCTTATTACTCTATACTCTATTAGATTAATAGTAACCTAATATATAAGCTTTCCTACTTATCTTAATACTACTTACTTTATTACTAAAGTAACCCTTTACTCTTTAAAAATAGTAAAAATTTAGATAATTATATTTTACTATAATATAAAGTATATATTCTTTAAATCTACTTCTAAACTATTAAATACTATCTTAGTGCCCTTAAGGGTAAATTTATATATATAGGTCTATATTATATCCCTAATATCCTATATTTTTTTCTAGTAACCTACTATTATATATCTAAATTTACTAAAATTAACTCCCTTTATACTTCTTTCTTTATATACTATATTAAATTCTTTTATTACTCTCTTATATATTACTATACTAATATTAGGTATTAGTATTTAAGCGTTTACTCTTAATCTAGGCTTTCTAAATCTAATAAATAATAGCTTAAAATTAAGCTTTACTATTTATTTATAAACTTATAATAATCTAATAAGGTACTCTATAGGTATCTCTTTAATTTCCTTATTAAATTTACTTTTTACTATACTATTATTAACCTTTATTTCCCTAAACTTAGTATCTTTATTACTTTTAGGTTCTAATTCTAGCTTAATAAATCCTACTCTTAATTAGGTTAAGTTAAATCTTACTTCTCTCTTACCTTTCTTAGTTAGTAAGTTTCTAGATTTATCTTCTTTTTATACTAATTCTTTTCTTTCCTTTCTTATATAATTCTCTCTAATTAAATCCTATATAGCTTAATCCCTTATTTACCTTTTTATAAATAAATCTAATATAATATCTACTATATTATTATTATCCTCTATTTACTTCTCTTTATTAACTATTACCTATATAACTCTAGCTACTTTATTAGCGCTTCTACTACTTTCCTTTACTAATAGTAATAGTCTATTTACCTTATTTTATTATATACTAGATTTATCTTAATACTATTATAGCTATAATTATATAACTTATTATATTAGGAGTAAGAATTAGTATAATTAGCTATTTTAGTTTACTTAATTTAGAAGGTAGTTTTAGAACTTTACCCTCTTATAGTAGGTTATAGTTCCTAGCTACACTAAAATCTTATTAATTTACTAGTTATATTTAGCTCTTTTACTATATATAGTAGATTACTATTATACTAAATTAGTAACTATAAGCTATCCTAATAACTAGTTTTATTATTCTAATACTAGAACTTAAATATATAAATAAGCTACTTATATTTACTTATAAAGTATCTAGTCCTATATACTAACCTTATTATTAAATAGAATAAAATCTAGTATAGCTAAAGGGTTATTATATAGGTTTATATATTACCTATAAAACTTATATTTAACTTCTAGTATAATATTATAAGCTCTTACTTAGTACTTTTAGTAATTACTATACTCCTATATTTCCTATAGCTAATTTAGCTTTAGTTCTAATAGTTTTTAGACTTTTATATTATATATAATATTATTCTTAGAAGTAAATAATATTAAGGAAAATAAAACTAAAATAAAAATAACTATACTTATATTAAATTTAACTATATAAAAGCTTTTATATTATATATAATATTATTCTTAGAAATAAATAATATAAAGGAAAATAAGACTAAAATAAAAATAACTATACTTATATTAAATTTAACTATATAAAAGTAGTAAGGTATTAGAGAATAATATAAAGTAAGAGTATAATAAGCTTCCCCTAGTTAGTATAATAAAATATATATATAAGAAAAGGCCTTATAGCTTTACCCTAACTAGTTAAATCTAATTACTTATAAAATATCTCTATTCCTTTACTATTATTACTCTATAGGTAAATTTATACCTCTTTTTATATACTCTCTTTCCTAATTAACTAGGTTTTTTTTAAGGTATTCTTCTATTATCTTAGCTATATTAACCTATATCTTACTTTTAGCTATCTATTAGTTATCCTTAGTAGTAAATCCTTTTTATTAGATAAGGAATTCTACTTTTATAGTCTTATTTCTTTTAGAGATTTTAACCTAATAACTATAGATTTATTTAATCTCCTAATAGTTTACTTCCTCTAGACTATTAAATATAATTAGTAATAAAGCTAGTTCTTCTCTATTAAATAGGTCCTTTCCTTATACTAGCTTTTATATTTATACTATAAAAACTACTAAATAGACTTATAAATTTAGGGAGAAATCTAATTAATATACTAATAGGTTTACCTTTTTTAGTACCTTATATAGTCCTACCTTTTATAGTAACTATTTTTTCTTAGGTTTCCTAGGTAATTTATATCCCTTATATAATTATAGATAAACTATATCTCCTATATTAATATTAACTAGTTTATAGTGGTTATTATACTAAATTTTAGTAAGGGTAGCTACTATTATAATTACTAGTTAGGCCTTATACTAGTATAACTTTTATAGCACTACTATATTATTTATACTAGTTTCTATATTAATTATATTATTTAGGGAAAGAAAATTAATAATACTTAGAGAATAAAATCTATATAGTAACTTATTAGGAGCCTACCCTATACTTATAGCTATAGTATTATTTAATTAATACTATAGTGCTAGGAGTATTGCAGTCTATATTATATCTAGATTTATTACTATATAGTAATATATTATAATTATTATTATCTAGTTTTTTTTTTTAGCTATTCTATTTATCTATAAATAATACACTATACCTATAAGGAGTTTAACTCCTATATACCTAAATATCTCTTTCTATATATTAGATATAAACTTTAGGTCCCTATTACTAATAATTTATCTTAGTAATCCCTAGTCTATAATATATAAGGTATAAAGGAGTAATTCTACCTAAATTTCCACTAGATATATTATATATCCTAGTATTAAAAAGGTTCTCTTACTAAATAGGTAGTTTACTAGATATAATAAATTATATATAGTATATCCTTCTATCTACTATATTATATTAGTAGCTAATACTTCTAGCATATCTATAATAAAATTAAGTAAGATTATATAAAATAGCGTTAGCTTTAGCTATAATAGCTATAACTCCCTAGGTAGCTTTAAATAATTAATTATATTTTCCTAATACACTATATAATAGGCTATATAATTATAAATTTACTAACTTATATATAGAAAATAGACTAAATAAAGCTCTACTACTATTTAAGTAATTCTAAAATATTACTATTTATTATAAACTAGTTATAGGATAGATTTAACCTCTATAGTTAGAATATAAAGATAGAAAAATCTATCTCTACTATAGTAGTATAATAAACTATCCTTATATAAGTCTTATCTATATAAAGGAATCTTTAGTCTAACTCTAGTATTCTTTATTACTTACCTTTCTTAGTAAGCTTATATTACTATAATAATTTAGCTAAACTTTTAATTATACTAATATCCTATAATAATTCTAGCTTTAAGACTATTATCTATAATTATAGTTATAATATACTTCTTACTTATAAAATAAGCGCTTATATCTAATTTATTATATTAGCTTTTCTATACTACCTCCTAGTAAGTTACTTCTACTAGTAGTCTTAAAAGCATATTTAGCACTATATTTAGTATCCCTAGTATATAAGTTACCTTAAGGTTAAATTATAATAAATAATTTATAACTTTTACTAGTTTTAGATTAGCCTTATCTAAATCTATTATTAATAATAAGGTATACTTAATAATCCCTTTTACTAGGGAATAGTTAGTTAATATATTAACTATTATATTATTAGATTAGACTATTTTCTAAAGTTTTCTAATACTCTATGTAATTATAGCCACTTCTACCTTAGTTAAACTATACTACTTCTTAATACTTAATATTACCCTAGAAAGAAATAAAATTAGCTATATTTAGTTATTTTTAATGTCTTTTCTAGGGATACTTTAACTATCCTATTCTTCTTATAATTAGAAAGCATATAACCTAAATCCTTCCTTATAGGTATTAATTTTAAGGAAAAGTAGCTTTTATAGATTATAATACTATAGGGTTTATTTCTTACTTAGGAATACTTTAATATCTTTAAAAGCCTTTTTCTCCTACTTAGTTAGTAAAAATATCTTTTACTATATTTTCCTTTTTTATACTAGTTTTAAGATATTAATAATTTTCTTATCCTTTTTATAGAATTCCCTTAATAGCGCTATTTTCTATATTTATAATAATTAGATTTATATATTAAACTATAGAATTCTATTATAAAGAAATCTAGCTATTCTAATAAAGGTTTTAAGACTTAATAGATTACTTAGGAAAATTATCTTCTAAAAAGCTTTAAGCCTATTATTAGTATTAATAATCCTATTACTATTAATAATAAAACCTAGTAGTTAAATAGTAGGATAACTAATAAATAACTTCTTTATAGTAATTATTATCCTATTTTCTTTAAGAATCCTAAGTATAATATTAAGATAGCTTAAATACTCTTTAAGACTATTTAAAAATATAATAATATTATTAATATAGACTTATATAAAATACTTATACTTTTAGAAAAGTCTATCTATAAACCTTTAGGTAAATATAGGGGAGTTTTTAAATCCTATTAATACTATATTTAACGCTTTAAGACCTTAATTTAATATAACTACTATATAGGCTTAATAGTTACTTCTAACTAGTAGTGTCAGGAGCGTAAGGGACAGAGACAGGATTATCACATAATGGAGCACTGGCAGGACCTCGGACCCACTAGGTTAGGGAGGGGACAGCTAGTAGCTAGATAGTTACGTAAGCGTAGGGCAAGGTATTTAGTAAGGACCGCCTATATTCTAGTAGAAGGTTAGAGCTTAAAACCTTCACGCACCCGCCCCTAGGTAGCACCTTTCTAGCTGCGACTGTGAATCTAAGCCATCACTCTGTTCTATCATCTTTCGACCCTTAAGTCGTGACAAGTAGTTAGTAAAAAAATCCTATTCTATTAAAAAGAGAAAAAACCTTCTTACTATATATATTATTTATAATATTACTTCAGTCTAGTAGAGGGTATATATCTAGCACTACTATATTATTAAGTGGCCTTATATTAATTATAACTCTCCCTTTTCTTTTCTAACTAATTTCTTACTAAACTATAAACACTAGGTACACTATAGCTACTAGCTTATCTAAATATAATATTTTCCCTTTTAGGTAGAGTTTATTATATACTTTATTAAGTTTAGTTATATCCTATCCTCCTAGTCTATAAGGCCTAATTAGCCTTATTTAATACTACTATCTATCTATAAGATTAATTCTTATCTTCTAGTCTTCTAGTATAGGGATAATACCTCTATTATAATAAATATTATATTTATTAGTTAGTTAAACTAGTTTACTTACTGCTTTCTAGTTAATATTAGTAATTTATACGCTAAATTTATTAGTTATATATAGGATTTCCTCTAGGTATAAAATCCTATATAATAGTACTTTAGTATTAACTTTCTTTAGATTAAGATTATCCCTCTTTTTATTAGATTTATTACTATTCTTATCTTTATCTTTCTTTTTCTTTATAATATCCTTACTAAAATAGGTATAGTATATAAAAGGATTATTAACTAGGTAATTAGTGTTAACCTTACTAGCTATAGTTAGGTATATAACCTTCTAGTGTTTTCTAATAGTAATAATTTTATTAGTTAGATTATAGGTAATTATCTATCCCTTACTAGATTTATTAAATAGTATATTAGGGAAATACTCTAAATATAATTATATATAGTATATACTTATTTCCTAATTTTTCTATATATCCTTCTAACTAATAAGTATATATAAATAAGTCTTTAGTAAAATTAATACTATATAAGTAGTAACTACCTTTTAATAAGAGACCCTATTTAATAGTTAGAAGATTTCTACTAGTATTATTATACTATAAACTAACCTAAAAACTACCTTTAGTTAGATAAAATTGATTTTAGCCCTATATTTATAAGCAAAATTTATTCTAAGCAATAATTTTAGTCCTAAATTTAGTATTATATCTACTATAACTATAAAATAGCTAGCGATTTCTATTCTATATACTATCCCTAGAATATAAAAGTTAAATATAGCTATTTTAGTAATAAAAAAGGAAGATTAAACCCTAGATACTAGCTTTAGTTCCTATATTACTTACTTTATATTTAATCTATACTATTATAGCTATGCCTTATCCGCTAAAATTAATAATATTCCTAAGTTAAGATAGACTTAGTAACTTTTACCCTTATTATTAAATTTAATAGGAATCTTTAGATATATATTAGCCCTTTTTTTATTATATTTAACTTCTTATAGTCTTACTATAGCTTTAATTACTTATCCTAGGGTAAGTTATTTAGTCTTATTTAAGGTTATCCTAGTAATAGCCTTATTTACCTCTTTTAGGGTATTTTCTATAAAATAAGTTTTAATAAAATTTAAGTCTTATCCTTAATTATCCTTACTATTATCCTCTAGGACCTCCTTTTCTTTAGCTATATAATAACTATATTCCTAGAGATAAGTTTTATATTATTATATACTATAATATTAGTATATTCCTAGTCCTTTATAAAGCCCTTTTCCTATTACTAAAATTATCTAGGCTACTATACTTAGCCTTCTTTTCTTATAAAACTATAGTCTTAGGATTACTTATTTTATTAGTTTAGTGCTTTAGTTTATTAAGTTTACCTAATTTCTATATACTCTCCCCCTTTATTCTCTTAAGACTTATTTTACTATAGTCTTTAGTTTTATTCTCCAGAAGGTTAATTATACTTATATAGCTATAGTTAGAAATATTCTAGAAATCTTTAGGTATTTTACTTATTTTACCTATAATACTAGTTTTCTTAAGAGAATTATCTATTAAATAGCTAGTTCTAGTTTACTTATACTTTATCCTTATCTTTTTCTAAATTACTACTAAATATCTTAGTATTAAAATAGACCTTAAGCTTCCCTTTACCTTTTTTACTTATAGACTAACCTTTACTATATAAGTAGTTATATAGATTATATCTCTTATTATCTACTATAGTAATATATACTAATCTTATATTTATTTAAGTTAGAACTAGGTATATCTATTATAATCCTAGATATAGCTTAAGATATAAATACACTAAACGCTAATAGTTAGTTAACTTACTATTTGCCCTTATATACTAGAAGATCTTTAATATAAATTTATAGAAAAATACCTCTTTTATAATATTCTCTTTAGTATATTCTGCCTTATTAAGCTATGCTATTATATCCTAAACCTAAATACTAAATTCCTTTTATATAGCTATAAATATAGTTAGTATTCTACTAAATATAGTATTCTATTTTACTAAGTTAAGATATTATTTATACTATACTATTATATCCCCTTAGAATAATATCTAGATTTTCTTCTAAATAATATCCTAATAGCTAGGATTAGTATAATATAAGTAATTTTTAACTACCTAGATCTATAATTTAATATTATAAAAGATAGTTTGCTTTCTATTATATATAATAAGGTTATTACTAGCCTCTTCTAGTTTATTATAAGGCTTAAAATACCTAATATCTATAATTTTCTATATTAAATTTATATCCTATTCTACTATTTCTATTTACTAGTTATGCTAATTTTAGTGTAATACTAGGTCTATTCTTCTTTAATTTCTAGAATTAGTATACTAACCTTAGTCTAAAGGGTATAGTCCTTACTACTAAGTCTAGTAAGGACTTAGCTAAGGTTATAAGTATTCTTACTAATATTCTAGCTATATTAGTTATACTAGTAGTCCTAACTATACTAATAGTCCTAGCTAGGGTTATAGTAGTCCTTATAAGTATTAGGGTAGTAATAATTACACTAATAGTCTAGTTATTCCTCTATTAGTATATAGATACCTATTATACTAACCCTATTTATTAGCTAGATATAGTAATTCTTAGTTAGTATTCTATGCTAATAGTATTAAACCTACTAAGGTACTTATACTTTATAAGCTCCTAATTTTAGTTATTAATCTTATTACTAGCTAGTCTATTCCTAATACTATCTTCTCTATAGCTTACTATAATACCTATTACTATTCCTAAATCCCTTATATTATCCTTACTATATTATATTTACTAGTCTTAGTATAAGAATCCTTAGGATTCTTTAGGTATTCTAAGGGTTCTAGTAGTAGGTTTTCTAAATTTAACTTTATTAACTAATTAGGGAGTTTAATATTTTAAGTAATAGTATTAGTTTTAGAATAGTTTATAATCCCTTTTTCTTTATTATTTTTATCTTTTCCTATACTACTCCTAGTTCCTATAGTAGTAGTACTATAAGCTAGACTAAGAGTGTCTTAAAATAGCCTTTCTAATGCCTTACTACCTATTAATTTATTAGGTTTATTAAGTAAGCCTCTAGTTTTAGCTTTTTAAATATAGGATTTAACTTAATTCTAGGTATAATATATAGCTTATAGATTTACTAAATTCTAATAAATAAGGGGGTCTTAATATATTAGCTATTCCTATTTTTCTACTACTTTATTATTAAATTTATATCTTATAAGTTAGTTTAGATTCTCTTAATTATTAATTCTAATAAGTTTCTATTTTTAATAATTAAAATCTAGATTTATACTATTAAAAGTATAAAACTAGTAAATAATATATAGTTTATTTTTAGAGAGTAGGAAAATACTCTAAGGATTAGTATATTATTATTATAAATAGTTAGTTTTAGATATATAGGTTATTTCTAGGCTTCTAAAAGGGTATAATAAAAGAATCTCTAATTACTACTACTTATTATATACTAGCTTTATATAATAGAAGGTTAATTCTATTAGAGAGGCTAATAGATTTAATAGGTTATAAGTTATACTAAGTTTACTTATAAAAGCTACTATTAGGGGTAATATAATATATATAAAGTAAGTTAAATTCCTAAACTAAGATATTAAATCTAGCTTTTATATAGCAGCCTCTATGTACTGCACGTGTTCTGCCACGTAACACCTAGGGTTATACCCTTATAATACCTCTACTAGTGTATAGCTATAAGTTATATAGTTACTAGTATTATATATAAATTATACTATTAATAAGTTATTAGCCTAGTTAGTTTATTTAGCGTAGGAGAAAGCCCTTAAATAATATTCTAGGACTTAGTTTAATTATTCTATCTACCTATTTATCTATAGGTAAAAAGCAGTGCTTAGTAGCTGCTTAGTTATAATAAGATAGTAAAAGGTTATTTAAAATCCGCTTATAAATATAAAACCTTAGTCTATTATAATACCTTCTAGGGCTTTATAATCTCTAAAGATATACTCTAGGAATATAGTAGCTAACCTATTACTTATTAGTTATATTAAAATAGGGATATAAATACTATACTTTATAAAATAGTTTATAATTACTAAGATTATATTATAAGTCTAGTTAGCATCTTTAACTAGTAGTAATCTAGTAATAAAATCTATTAATAGTTCTTAAAAGGGGTAATCTAGCTCTAGTAAAGTAGCTAACTTACTATATAGCTTATAGTACCTTAGCTTTAAAACTTAATAGTTTATATAAGTACTAATATATACCTTTATATCTTTCTTTATTAATAGCTAGTAGTACTAACTTATAATTTAATAAAGTATTTTACTAACTCCCTAATATCTAGTAGTAGGGTTATTATATATTAGTAGTAAAATCTCTTTTCTTATCCCTTAGGGACTATAAACTTAACTCTTAAATATTAATAGCTTAGAGAGTCTAATTAACTATATTTATAATACTTCTAAGTTACTACTCTTAAGTAGCTTTCTCTAATATATAGTAAACTTATTATTTTACTATATACCTAATAATAATACTTAAATTAGAATATCTAATTCTAAGCTATTATCCTAAGTATTAGAGTTAAACTTAGAAGAGGTTCTCTAAATAGCTTAAATCCTTACTATAATATCTCTATAAGGAGCTAGCTTATAAGTTACTTCTAGTCTTATAAGTACACTATAGTTAAGTAGTATTTCTAAGGGGCGCCCTTACTACTTACTAGTAACTATGCTAGCTAGAACACCCTTTTTAATAATATCTAGTCTTATAGCTTCCTTAAAAATATAGCTAAGTTATATTTTCTTAAAACCCTAGATATTTCTATTACTATTATAGGGTCTTTATAACTAACTATTTACTATATTAAATAATAATATAATAGAACTTATAGTGTTCTTATTATTACTATAGAGTTCCTATTAATTAGTATTTATAAACTTAGATAAGAAGTTTAGTAGCTATAAGGTTACTATCTTTACTTTCCTATTCTTACTTATATAATCTACCCTTCTTAATAATATATTAGTAAGGTTTAACTTACTAGCCCTATATTTAATTCTAAAGTTAAATAGGTATAGCTTATTAAGCACTATTACTTACTTACTAGTTAGCTATAGCTTTATAGCTAGGTACTTATAGTTTAAGTAATCTATTACTACTATAATTAGGTAAGTTAAGTACACTAGGTAATACCTCTATATACTAAAAGCCTCTTAGATTACTAATAATTTAGTATCTAGCGTAGGGTAGCGTAACTTAGTATTAGTTAACTTCCTTAATATATATATAACTAGGTGCTAGTAACCTAGCACTAATATTATAAGTATTACTCTAATAGTAAAACCTAATATATTTATCTTTACTTTTAATAAAGTAAGTAAGTTAAAGTATACTAAAATTAGTGCTTTCTAAAATAACTTCTAGAGTTCTCTAAATATAGCTAGCTTATAGGGTTCTAGCTTAAAGGTTACTAGTTATCCCCCTTAAGTTAGTTTATTAATAAAATAATTACTTTACTATACTACTTAATAAAATATTAATAAAATCTAGTAAACCTAAGGAATAATTAGATATCTAGGATACTATAAGGTATTAGCTATATTATAATTACTTCTACCCTTAATGGTTTTATTATAATACCTTTCTTAGATATAATAAATCCTAAGAATTTAACCTCTATAACTAAAAATTAACACTTCTTTAGGTTAATAAAAAGCTTTATATTATAGAGTTTACTTAGGACTTATTTAATATAGCCTACATAAGCAGCTATATCACTACTATAGATTAGGATATTATCTAGGTAGATAATATAAATATTATCTATAATATCCTTAAGGACTTTATTAATATACTCCTAGAAAGTTACTAGTGTATTAACTAATCTAAATAGTATTATAAGATACTTAAAGTGCCTATATCTATAATAAAACACTATCTTTTACTTATTACCTAAGTAAATACATAGCTAGTAATATATATTTACTAAGTTAAGTTTTATCTAAATAACTATACCTTTTAAGTAATTAAGGATTTTAGTAATTAGTAGTAAGGGGGACTTATTCTTAATAGTAATCTTATTTAGGCCCCTATAATCTATATAAAGCCTTAATTTCCCTCCTTTCTTTAGGATAAATAAAATTAGGGCCCTAGCTAGGCTAACTAATTTTCTAATCTATCCCTTTTACTATATATCTATAAGATACTCCCTAAGTATATCTAGCTCTTTCTTAGCTAAGTTATATATTAGTCCCTAAGGTAGTGTTTTCCCTTCTTCTAATTTAATTATATAAGTATAGCCCCCTAGTTTAGGAAGTATTCCTACTAAATCCTTATTAAATATATCTTTAAATTCTAAGTATTTCTTTAGGAGCTCTAGTTTATCTATATTATTACTTAGCCCTTACTTAGTTATAGGTTACTTATTACTTAGACTATCTAAGGATCTTAGGTTAGCTATAATATATTACTTATATAACTTATAGGTATACTCTAAGACTATTACTACTTCTTTACTACTTATTTCCTAAATTAGCTTTAGTAAGTCTACTAGTAAGTCCTCTTTTAGTTCTTTTTCTTTCTTATTCTTTAGGCTATTTAAAATAACTTTTACTAAACCTAATACTAGAGTAATTACTAACTATTTTAATACTTTATATACTCTTTACTTACCTTAAGTATATAAGAGGCACTCCCTTATTACTAGGTATCTCTAAAACTTCTCTTTTTAATATATTACTATAGGTTTATATTCTTTAATCTAGTTTATACCTAGTAGTAGCCTTTCTTTAGTATTTATAATAAAGTAGCTAACTTAGTAAACCTTTATAACCCCTATACTATTCTTTATTAATACTAATCTCCTTAGAATTCCTTAATATAAAACTATATTTTTACTTATACTTTTAAGGTTTTAATCTATTTTTTTTAACTCTTTTCTAATTTTCCTTAGATAATAACTTTAGGTATATAGTTAAGGATTATATACCTAAATCTATTAGTGCCTTTACTACTACCTACTAGTAATCTTATTATAGAGATATATAGACTCTAACTCTTAGGTCTACTAATTTATCTATAATAAGCCCCCTATCCTAGGTTTATGTAGATAAAAGCGGTATTTTATTAGGATTAGATACTTTATTACTACTATTATTATACTTCTCTATAGTATATTTATTACTCTTATAAATAGAGTAGTCTAATAAATAGTAAGCTATTAAGATATATTTAGGCTTCTTATATTTATAATATATAATAGGTAATCTTCTTACTTACCCTTTATTTTATTACTATAAGTTATCTATAGGTAAAGTTAATTACTATTACTTCTTCTTATAGTCTTAACTTTTCTTATAACTTTATATTAGTTTTATTACTACCTTTACTTTCTTACCTTAGCCCTATTGTTACGTGGCAGAACACGTGCAGTACATAGAGGCTGCTATACAAAAGCTAGATTTAATATCTTAGTTTAGGAATTTAACTTACTTTATATATATTATATTACCCCTAATAGTAGCTTTTATAAGTAAACTTAGTATAACTTATAACCTATTAAATCTATTAGCCTCTCTAATAGAATTAACCTTCTATTATATAAAGCTAGTATATAATAAGTAGTAGTAATTAGAGATTTTTTTATTATACCTTTCTAGAAGCCTAGAAATAACCTATATATCTAAAACTAATTATTTATAATAGTAATATACTAATCCTTAGAGTATCTTCCTACTCTCTAAAAATAAACTATATATTATTTACTAGTTTTATACTTTTAATAGTATAAATCTAGATTTTAATTATTAAAAATAGAAACTTATTAGGATTAATAATTAAGAGAATCTAAACTAACTTATAAGATATAAATTTAATAATAAAGTAGTAAAAAAATAGGAATAGCTAATATATTAAGATCCCCTTATTTATTAGAATTTAGTAGATTTATAAGCTATATATCATACCTAGAATTAAGTTAAATCCTATATCTAAAAAGCTAAAACTAGAGGCCTACTTAATAAACCTAATAAATTAATAGGTAGTAAGGTATTAGAAAGGCTATTTTAAGATACTCTTAGTCTAGCTTATAGTACTACTATTATAGGAACTAGGAGTAGTATAAGAAAAGATATAAATAATAAAGGAAAGGGAATTATAAACTATCCTAAAACTAATACTATTACTTAGGATATTAAACCCCCTAATTAGTTAATAGAGTTAAATCTAGAAGACTTACTACTAAAACCCTTAGAATACCTAAAGAATCCTAAGGATTCTTATACTAAGACTAGTAAATATAATATAGTAAGGATAATATAGGGGATTTAGGAATAGTAATAAGTATTATAGTAAGCTATAGAGAAGATAGTATTAGGGATAGACTAGCTAGTAATAAGATTAATAACTAAAATTAGGAGCTTATAAAGTATAAGTACCTTAGTAGGTTTAATACTATTAGTATAGAATACTACTATTAGTATAGAATACTAACTAAGGATTACTATATCTAGCTAATCAATAGGGTTAGTATAATAGGTATTTATATACTAATAGAGAAATAACTAGACTATTAGTGTAATTATTCCTACTCTAATACTAATAAGGAATACTATAACTATAGCTAGGACTATTAGTATAGCTAGGATTACTAGTGTAACTAATATAGCTAGAATATTAGTAAGGATACTTATAACCTTAGCTAAGTCCTTACTAGACTTAGTAGTAAGGACTATACTCTCTAGACTAAGGTTAGTATACTAATTTTAGAAATTAAAGAAGAATAAACCTAGTATTACACTAAAATTAGTATAACTAGTAAATAGAAATAGTAGAATAGAATATAGATTTAACGTAGAAGATTATAAATATTAGGTATTTTAAGCCTTATAATAAACTAGAAGAGGCTAGTAATAACCTTATTATATATAATAGAAAGCAAACTATCTTCTATAATATTAAATTATAGATCTAGGTAGTTAAAGATTACTTATATTATACTAATCCTAGCTATTAGGATATTATTTAGAAGAAAATCTAGATATTATTCTAAGGGGATATAATAGTATAGTATAGATAATATCTTAACTTAGTAAAATAGAATACTATATTTAGTAGAATACTAACTATATTTATAGCTATATAAAAGGAATTTAGTATTCAGGTTTAGGATATAATAGCGTAGCTTAATAAGGTAGAATATACTAAAGAGAATATTATAAAAGAGGTATTTTTCTATAAATTTATATTAAAGATCTTCTAGTATATAAGGGTAAATAGTAAGTTAACTAACTATTAGCGTTTAGTGTATTTATATCTTAAGCTATATCTAGGATTATAATAGATATACCTAGTTCTAACTTAAATAAATATAAGATTAGTATATATTACTATAGTAAATAATAAGAGATATAATTTATATAACTACTTATATAGTAAAGGTTAGTCTATAAGTAAAAAAGGTAAAGGGAAGCTTAAGGTTTATTTTAATACTAAGATATCTAGTAGTAATTTAGAAGAAGATAAGGATAAAGTATAAGTAAACTAAAACTAGCTATTTAATAGATAATTCTCTTAAGGAAACTAGTATTATAAGTAAAATAAGTAAAATACCTAAAGATTTCTAGGATATTTCTAACTATAGCTATATAAGTATAATTAACCTTCTAAAGGATAAAACTAGAGACTATAGTAAAATAAGTCTTAAGAGAATAAAGGGGGAGAGTATATAGAAATTAAGTAGACTTAATAAACTAAAGCACTAAACTAATAAAATAAGTAACCCTAAGATTATAGTTTTATAAGGAAAGGAGGCTAAGTATAGTAGCCTAGATAATTTTAGTAATAGGAAAAGGGCTTTATAAGGGACTAGGAATATACTAATATTATAGTGTATAATAATAATTCTAATATATAATAATATAAAACTTATCTCTAGGAATATAGTTATTATATAGCTAAAGAAAGGGAGGTCCTAGAGAATAATAGTAAGGATAATTAAGAATAAGACTTAAATTTTATTAAAACTTATTTTATAAAAAATGCCCTAAAAGAGGTAAATAAGGCTATTACTAAAATAACCTTAAATAAAACTAGATAACTTACCCTAGGATAAGTAATTAAAGCTATAGTAAGACTATAAGAAGTTAAATATAATAGAAAAAGGGCTAATATATATCTAAAGATTCCTATTAAATTTAATAATAAGGGTAAAAGTTACTAAGTCTATCTTAACTTAGGAATATTATTAATTTTAGTAAATAAGGTATAGCTATAATAGCATAGATTAAATATAAAGTAAGTAATATAGGAACTAAAGCTAGTATTTAGGGTTTAATCTTCCTTTTTTATTACTAAAATAGCTATATTTAACTTTTATATTCTAGGGATAGCGTATAGAATAGAAATTACTAGCTATTTTATAGTTATAGTAGATATAATACTAAATTTAGGACTAAAATTATTACTTAGAATAAATTTTACTTATAAATATAGGGCTAAAATTAATTTTATCTAACTAAAGGTAGTTTTTAGGTTAGTTTATAGTATAATAGTACTAGTAGAAATCTTCTAATTATTAAATAGGGTCCCTTACTAAAAGGTAGTTATTACTTATATAGTATTAATTCTACTAAAGACTTATTTATATATACCTATTAGTTAGAAAGATATATAGAAAAATTAGGAAATAAGTATATACTATATATAATTATATTTAGAGTATTTCCCTAATACACTATTTAATAGATCTAGTAAGGGATAGATAATTACCTATAATCTAACTAATAAAATTATTACTATTAGAAAACACTAGAAGGTTATATACCTAACTATAGCTAGTAAGGTTAATACTAATTACCTAGTTAATAATCCTTTTATATACTATACTTATTTTAGTAAGGATATTATAGAGAAAAAGGAAAATAAAGATAAAGATAGTAATAAATCTAATAAAAAGAAGGATAATCTTAATCTAAAGAAAGTTAATACTAGAGTGCTATTATATAGGATTTTATACCTAGAGGAAATCCTATATATAACTAATAAATTTAGTATATAAATTACTAATATTAACTAGGAAGCAGTAAGTAAACTAGTTTAACTAACTAATAAATATAATATTTATTATAATAGAGGTATTATCCCTATACTAGAAGACTAGAAAATAAGAATTAATCTTATAGATAAATAGTAGTATTAAATAAGGCTAATTAGGCCTTATAGACTAGGAGGATAGGATATAACTAAACTTAATAAAGTATATAATAAACTTTACTTAAAAAGGAAAATATTATATTTAGATAAGCTAGTAGCTATAGTATACTTAGTGTTTATAGTTTAGTAAGAAACTAGTTAGGAAAGAAAAGGGAGAGTTATAATTAATATAAAGCTACTTAATAATATAGTAGTACTAAATATATACCCTTTACTAGACTAAAGTAATATTATAGATAATATATATAGTAAGAAGGTTTTTTGTTTTTTCAATAAAATAGGATTTTTTTACTAATTACTAGTTAGAAGTAACTATTAAGCCTATATAGTAGTTATATTAAATTAAGGTCTTAAAGTGTTAAATATAGTATTAATAGGATTTAAGAACTCCCCTATATTTACCTAAAGGTTTATAGATAGACTTTTCTAAAAGTATAAGTATTTTATATAAGTCTATATTAATAATATTATTATATTTTTAAATAGTCTTAAAGAGTATTTAAGCTATCTTAATATTATACTTAGGATTCTTAAAGAAAATAGGATAATAATTACTATAAAAAAGTTATTTATTAGTTATCCTACTATTTAACTACTAGGTTTTATTATTAATAATAATAGGATTATTAATACTAATAATAGGCTTAAAGCTTTTTAGAAGATAATTTTCCTAAGTAATCTATTAAGTCTTAAAACCTTTATTAGAATAACTAGATTCCTTTATAATAGAATTCTATAGTTTAATATATAAATCTAACTATTATAAATATAGAAAATAGCGCTATTAAGGGAATTCTATAAAAAAGATAAGAAAATTATTAGTATCTTAAAACTAGTATAAAAAAGAAAAATATAGTAAAAGATATTTTTACTAACTAAGTAGAAGAAAAAGGCTTTTAAAGATATTAAAGTATTCCTAAGTAAGAAATAGACCCTATAGTATTATAATTTATAAAAGCTACTTTTCCTTAAAATTAATACCTATAAGGAAGGATTTAGGTTATATACTTTCTAATTATAAGAAGAATAAGATAGTTAGAGTATCCCTAAAAGAATATTAAAAATAACTAAATATAGCTAATTTTATTTCTTTCTAGGGTAATATTAAGTATTAAGAAGTAGTATAGTTTAACTAAGGTAAAAGTAGCTATAATTATATAGAGTATTAGAAAACTTTAGAAAATAGTCTAATCTAATAATATAATAGTTAATATATTAACTAACTATTCCCTAGTAAAAGGGATTATTAAGTATACCTTATTATTAATAATAGATTTAGATAAGGCTAATCTAAAACTAGTAAAAGTTATAAATTATTTATTATAATTTAACCTTAAGGTAACTTATATACTAGGGATACTAAATATAGTACTAGATATACTTTTAAGACTATTAGTAGAAGTAACCTACTAGGAGGTAGTATAGAAAAGCTAATATAATAAATTAGATATAAGCGCTTATTTTATAAATAAGAAGTATATTATAATTATAATTATAGATAATAGTCTTAAAGCTAGAATTATTATAGAATATTAGTATAATTAAAAGTTTAGCTAAATTATTATAGTAATATAAGCCTACTAAGAAAGGTAAGTAATAAAGAATACTAGAGTTAGACTAAAGATTCCTTTATATAAATAGGACTTATATAAGAATAGTCTATTATACTACTATAGTAAAGATAGATTTTTCTATCTTTATATTCTAACTATAGAGGTTAAATCTATTCTATAACTAGTTTATAATAAATAGTAATATTTTAGAATTACTTAAATAGTAGTAAAGCTTTATTTAGTCTATTTTCTATATATAAGTTAGTAGATTTATAATTATATAGCCTATTATATAGTATATTAGGAAAATATAATTAATTATTTAAAGCTACCTAGGGAGTTATAGCTATTATAGCTAAAGCTAATACTATTTTATATAATCTTACTTAATTTTATTATAGATATACTAGAAGTATTAGCTACTAATATAATATAGTAAATAGAAGGATACGCTATATATAATTTATTATATCTAGTAAACTACTTATTTAATAAGAGAACCTTTTTAATACTAGGATATATAATATATCTAGTAGAGATTTAGGTAGAATTACTCCTTTATGCCTTATATATTATAGACTAGGGATTACTAAGATAAATTATTAGTAATAAGGACCTAAAGTTTATATCTAATATATAGAAAGAGATATTTAGGTATATAGGAGTTAAACTCCTTATAGGCATAGCGTATTATCTATAGATAGATAGAATAGCTAAAAGAAAAAACCAGATAGTAATAATTATAATATATTACTATATAGTAATAGATCTAGATATAATATAGACTATAATACTTCTAGTACTATAGTATTAATTAAATAACACTATAGCTATAAGCATAGGGTAGGCTTCTAATAAGTTACTATATAGGTTTTATTCTCTAAGTATTATTAATTTTCTTTCCCTAAATAATATAATTAATATAGGAACTAGTGTAAATAATATAGTAATACTATAAAAGTTATACTAGTATAAGGCCTAACTAATAATTATAATAGTAGCTACCCTTACTAAAATTTAGTATAATAACCACTATAAACTAGTTAATATTAATATAGGAGATATAGTTTATTTATAATTATATAAGGGATATAAATTACCTAGGAAACCTAAGAAAAAATAGTTATTATAAAAGGTAGGACTATATAAAGTACTAGAAAAGGTAAACCTATTAGTATATTAATTAGATTTTCCCCTAAATTTATAAGTCTATCTAGTAGTTTCTATAGTATAGATATAGAAGCTAGTATAAGAAAAGAACCTATTTAATAAGGAAGAACTAGCTTTACTACTAATTATATTTAATAATCTAGAGAAAGTAAACTATTAGGAGATTAAATAAATCTATAGTTATTAGGTTAAAATCTCTAAAAGAAATAAGACTATAAAAGTAAAATTCCTTATCTAATAAAAGGGATTTACTACTAAGAATAACTAATAGATAGCTAAAAGTAAGATATAGGTTAATATAGCTAAGATAATAGAAGAATACCTTAAAAAGAACCTAGTTAATTAGGAAAGAGAGTATATAAAGAGGGGTATAAATTTACCTATAGAGCTATAATAGTAAAGAAATAGAGATATTTTATAAGTAATTAGATTTAACTAGTTAAGGCAAAGCTATAAGGCCTTTTCTTATATATATATATTTTATTATACTAACTAGGGGAAGCTTATTATACTCTTACTTTATATTATTCTCTAATACTTTACTACTTTTATATAGTTAAATTTAATATAAGTATAGTTATTTTTATTTTAGTCTTACTTTCCTTAATATTATTTACTTCTAAGAATAATATTATATATAATATAAAAGTCTAAAAACTATTAGAACTAAAGCTAAATTAGCTATAGGAAATATAAGAGTGTAGTAATTACTAAAAGTACTAAGTAAGACCTTATAATATTATACTAGAAGTTAAATATAAGTTTTATAAATAATATATAAACCTATATAATAACCCTTTAGCTATACTAGATTTTATTCTATTTAATAATAAGGTTAGTATATAGGACTAGATACTCTATAAGTAAATATAAGTAGCTTATTTATATATTTAAGTACTAGTATTAGAATAATAAAACTAGTTATTAGGATAGCTTATAGTTACTAATTTAGTATAATAATAATCTACTATATATAATAAAAGAGCTAAATATAACTAGTAAATTAATAAGATTTTAGTATAGCTAGGAACTATAACTTACTATAAGAGAGTAAAGTTCTAAAACTACCTTTTAGATTAAATAAACTAAAATAGCTAATTATACTAATTCTTACTTCTAATATAATAAGTTATATAATTATAGCTATAATAATATTAAGATAAATCTAGTATATAATAAAATAAGGTAAATAGACTATTATTATTAGTAAAGGAAAGTAGTAGAAGCACTAATAAAGTAGCTAGAGTTATATAAGTAATAGTTAATAAAGAGAAGTAAATAAAGGATAATAATAATATAGTAAATATTATATTAGATTTATCTATAGAAAGGTAAATAAGGGATTAAGCTATATAGGATTTAATTAAAGAGAATTATATAAGAAAGAAAAGAAAAAAATTAGTATAAAAAGAAAATAAATCTAGAAACTTACTAACTAAGGAAGGTAAGAGAGTAGTAAGATTTAACTTAACCTAATTAAGAGTAGGATTTTTTAAGCTAAAATTAGAACCTAAAAGTAATAAAGATACTAAGTTTAGGGAAATAAAGGTTAATAATAGTATAGTAAAAAGTAAATTTAATAAGGAGATTAAAGAGATACTTATAGAGTACCTTATTAGATTATTATAAGTTTATAAATAAATAGTAAAGCTTAATTTTAAGCTACTATTTACTAGATTTAGAAAGCCTAGATTAAGAGTAAACACTTAAATACTAATACCTAATATTAGTATAGTAGTATATAAGAGAGTAATAGAAGAATTTAATATAGTATATAAAGAAAGAAGTATAAAGGGAGTTAATTTTAGTAAATTTAGATATATAATAGTAGGTTACTAGAAAAAGATATAGGATATTAGGGATATAATATAGACCTATATATATAAATTTACCCTTAAGGGCGCTAAGATAGTGTTTAATAGTTTAGAAGTAAATTTAAAGAATATATACTTTATATTATAGTAAAATATAGTTATCTAAATTTTTATTATTTTTAAAGAGTAAAGGGTTACTTTAGTAATAAAGTAAGTAATAGTAAAATAAGTAAGAAAGCTTATATATTAGGTTACTATTAATCTAATAGAGTATAAAGTAATAAGAAAAGTAAAGAACTAAGTAAAAATAGTAGTAGTAGCTTTTTATAATAGTATAATAGTTAAATATAAATAATAAATAGCTATATATAATAGTATATTATCTCTACTACTATAAGCTAATATATTAGCTTTTTATTTTATAGATAAATATAGTGTAGTAAATAGTATAATTATAGGAGCACTAGCTAGTATTAGATATATAAATCTACTCTATATTAGTATAGAAAATAAGCTAGTACTAAAATTATCTAAATCTTAGTAAACTAAGAAAATAAATAGGTAATATAAATAGAGTAAAATTAATAACTTAATTAATAAAATTAATACTATTAATAAGTAAATTAATAAAATAAAAAAAGAAGTTTACTTTTACTAAAGAGTAAGTAAATATAGTTTTTAAAGCTATTAAAGAGTTAGTAAAGGAGGTTTATAAGCTAATAATTATAATAAGAGAGAATTTAAAAAGCATTAAAAGTAAGTTTAAATAAGTATTAGAAATATTAAAGAGTTATAAAAAGAAGATCTCCTAGTATAATTTAAGTAAAATTCTAGTTAATATTAATAAATAACTTAATACTTTAAAAAGGGATATAGCTAAGAAAACTAAAGATAAGAAGAAGATTATAAAATTAGTATTTATAGTATTAAAGATATTAAAGGTAATATAGGATTAGAAAGTAAAAATTAAAAATCTTATAAATAAGTAGAAAATATTTAAGAAGGATATAAGGAAAATAAGATTAGCTCTAGTAAGGCTAATTCTAGTAATAGAAACCCTAGGAAGATAGATTTAGATATTACTAGCTCTAGAGACTCTAATATAGCTAACACTAGTTTTAGTAATACTAGCTCTAGTAACACTAGCCTTAGGTAAAACTAATAGGTAATAAGGTAAATTATATTAGGGAATACTAAAATTAGGTAATAAGTAACCTTAGGGTAAAATAGGACCTTTACTAATGCTAAGTAAGAGACCTAAACTACTAGGGAAGCCTAGTTTAAATATATAAGTAGTTTAGCTAGATACTTAATAAATAATACTAAGAATACCTATATTATAGGAGATAAATAAGATATTACTAATATTATTAGGAAAATAAATAAAAAGAGTAGTAATCCCTAGGTAAATAGTATTACTAACTATAAGGGTAATAATTACTATAGTAATAAAGCTATAAGCTAAGGAGAATAAATTTACTAGATTACTAGATTAAATAAATAATATAGAATATTAAGGTATAAATTAGGGGTATCTAGAATAATAAGAGAATAAAGGAATTTAGTAGTTACTAAGAGAAAATAATAAAATATAGTAAAGATAAAGTACTAATAATAGATAAGGAAGATTTTATTATTTAATATAATAAATTTAATAGTAGAATTAAGGAATATATATTATAAAGAGAGTTATATAATATTAAGTAATACTATAAAATAATAACTATAGATATAATAATTAGCATACTAAATATATTTTTCTTTAGTATAACTTTAATAACTATATATTTTAATATTATTTACTTTAGATAGTAGCTAAATTTAGTTATAGTTTAACTATATATAACTAGGATAGTTATCTTTTTAGTATGCCTAGCACTTATTATATAGTAAAATACATATAGTATATAGAGGCTACTATATAAAAGCTAGATTTAATATCTTAGTTTAGGAATTTAACTTACTTTATATATATTACATTACCCCTAATAGTAGCTTTTATAAGTAAACTTAGTATAACTTATAACCTATTAAATCTGTTGGCCTCTCTAACGGAATCGACCTTCTATCGTGCAAAGCTAGCACGTAACACCTATAACTAGCTCTAAGTAGTTAGAAACTCCTAGCTAAGTATTTACTTCCTTATAGTATTATTAAGGCTATTAATAAATATATAAATTCTTAGTTATATTAGGATAGGTTTAGGTAGGTTAGATTTAACCTTAGTCTAATTCCTAATAAAGGCTTAAAATAATTAGCTATTACCTTACTAAAGATTTAGTAGTAACCTAGTTACTTCTAAGTATCTAGTGTCCTTATCTATTATTCTAGTCTTTAGCTATATAATAAAGCTTACCTAATTATAGTCTTTATATTCTATATAACTATCTATAGCTATATAGTATATCTATTATTACTTTATATTTTTAGTAAGGTATTTACTAGTATATACTACCTTTATTATATTATTATAAAAGGTATATTAGTTTAATTTAAATAATATATTTAAGTCTACTAGGAAATTCTAGAAATTTTTATAAGTATTTCCCTTATATAATAGTATCTATAGCTATATCTTAATAATACTATATTAGTATATATTTACTACTTACTTAGTGCTTATTAGTAAAGTAAGTATAGAAGTAGTTAGTCTAATCTAAGAAAGTAAATTTATAGGTTTTTACTAGGTTTTAACTAATAATAAGTTTACCTAAAGCTTTCTAATTTTTATTTCTATTTATAGAATTTCCTATATTTTCTATATATATTATAGCTTAGCTTATATAATATTATAATACTATTACACTACTTTCTTAATACTATTATTCTTAATTCTAGTATTATTATCTAGATTAGTCTTAGGTAATATCTAATATACTTAATTATTAGTATTTATTATTTAAGTATTTACTATACTACTACTACTTTACTTATCTATAGTATTACTACTAGAGGGTATAGGTATATTTTATATAGATATTCTCTAGTATACTAATATTATAATCTAGCTAATAGTCTATTACTCTAAAGGGATTAAGAGCTTAATTTATTATAACTTAAGGGTTAAAAGATAATAAAATAAAGCAATAGCTTAGATTTATAGTTATAGCTAGAAAGGTACTACCTAGGGGTAGGTATATAAAGGTTTTAAGCTCTAACCTTCTATAAGAATATAAGTAGTCCTTACTAAATACCTTACCCTATACTTATATAACTATCTAGCTACTAGCTAACCCCTCCCTAACCTAGTAGGTCTAAGGTCCTGCTAATGCTCTATTATGTGATAATCCTATCTCTGTCCCTTACGCTCCTAACACTTAGTAGAGTTTTCGTGGATCACGGCCTTCGAGTGCCCAAAGGCGCCAACGTGGTCACGGGACCCACATCTGCCTTGATATACAGTCTAACCCCTAAATGATTTTACACTCGCTACAAGCCCCACGCGAGGCAGCCACTATTAGATCTAAGTGGCTGTAGTGAGTGGAGCTGTTAGGTGTGCTATAGGGGTATTTACGCTAGTAAAAGGTACTAAGAAGTTCTAGTAAAATACATATAAGCTAAGGTACCTTTTACCCTACTAAGTGCGATGTTATTGGCCTGCTACCCCTAGTCATGTACCTCGTGTAAAATCATACAGGGATTAGACTGTACACGAGGTACTTCTTAGCACCCCTAATAGCTCCTCCTAAACGCGTTTAGTGGCATTCCGTATATAATAGTTTTTATGATAGCTACTTGAGATAATAATAGTAATCTTCTTAAGAACCTCCCTCTTTAAACTAGCCACTAAGGAGAGGCTCGCGATGCAGACAACCTACGCCCACAAGGGTTGTGATATAACTGTAATATGTGTGATATTTCCGCCCTAGCGTGAGTCTCACCGCATTGCTAAGACTGTCATCGACTCTTGTCACGATGTTCGATATGGGGCAAATATTCTTCTAAATTCACACGTAGTCCTACATTCTAACGGCTCTCAGCAACAGTTTCTATGTTGCCAACTCCTCTAAGCAAGCTTAATGCCCCAGTCCTCGTTAATCCTGGCTCCGACTCGTCCTAGGACTGCAAACGCTGCCCGGTCCTTCTCGGCGGCGTGGTAATCGACCTTGACAGTCCAAGTACGGCCCTCGGACTCGATCGAAACTTCCTTTTGGTTCAGGGTCGCAGGTGCGCCAACAACGATGATGCGGTCCACGTAAACCTCACGCATGGCCTTGAGCCAGCTTCCAGCCTTGATCGATTTGACGTTCCTGCCCTCGGCATCAATGGACTTCAGTGTATTGTCTGTCAAATGGAACTTGCGATGAATGTATTGGCCCATTTCATGCTCAAAAGTGTCACCGTCATCAGCGTATAGGTCGCCTTCAGCAAAACCATCTTTGGAGATAGTTACGACCAGTGTGTAGTCGTCAAAACGCATGGCAGCGCTGGATCGGCGCGGGATGTCGCGGCGCGGGAAGATATGGCCACCACGCATAATAAGAGGGACAGAATCAATGGGAGCATCTACTGTGACCTTCTTGCCCTTTTGTGTCTTCATCAGCTTGTAGCTAGCATAGTCATAGTACACCTCGTCATCAGGAATCCAAATATCCGTAGAAAACTTGTCCTTTTCGACAATGGGCTTAGCGAGGAGACCAGTTGTTCCCAAGAAGAGCTGGTCATCAATGGCAAAGCCGGTCTCTTCAGATGGATGAGTCCACAGCATAGGGCGCACAACGGGGCTGCCATCTCGATTGGCGTGGAAAAAGGCAGTGTACCAGGATGGCAACAATGAGTAGCGAAGACGAAGAGCCTTTGTCAAAATCTCGGTGTATGGCTCGCTCAGCATATAAGGCTCGCGGCGACGGGAATCAATGTGAGCATGAGCACGCATGAAGGGGTAAAAGACACCAGCCTGATACCATCGAGCCATCAAGTCCTTGTCAGGATTGCCGAAGAAGCCACCAACATCGGCACCGGCAAAAGGGAATCCAGAGATACCTTGGTTGAGGACCATGGGGATGGAGGCGGCGAGATGATCCCAGCTAGCCTGATTGTCACCAGTCCACATAGCACCTAATCTCTGCGAGCCAGCATAGAAAGAACGTGTTAGAATAAAGGGTCGTCGACGCTCTCCCTTCTTTCGGCTGACCATGGCCTCCCAGGAGGCGTTGTGGAATGTGAGTCCGTTCAAATTGTGAACATCGCGGTGCTCCCAGTTCCCGTGGTGAAGGTTGTCTTTCGGCATCGTGGTTTCGGGGCCATTGAAGACAGATGGCTCATTCATATCGTTCCACAGGAAAGTGTTCTCCCGGGTGCCTTTGAAGAAGTCGTATTTGAATAGGGTCTTCCACCACTCATTTGCTTTGGGATTGAAGCAATCGACCCAGTTGGATGACCCAGGCCAGCACCAACCCTCGTAAATCTCGTCGTCCTTGTTGTGAACGGCCAAATCCTGGGACAGCATTTCCGAGCTGACAGGATAGTCATCAACCTTCTTTATGTGGGGATCGATGATAACAACGAGCTTACGACCATGAGCATCCAGCTGTTCTCCCATACTGACTGGGTCGGCAAATGAGTGCGGGTCCCAGGTGAAGTACTTCTTCTCATCGGTGTACTCAATGTCGAGCCAAATGACGTCGTAAGGAATTTTGTACTTGTCCATCCGTCGGTCGACATCTTTGACGTCGTCATCAGAAATGTAGTTCCAGCGACACTGGTGATAACCAACGGAGAACTGTTGAGGCATTGCGGTGTAACCAGTGAGCTCGCCGTATTTCTTGGTGATGTCGCGAGGTGTGGGACCCATGAATACAAAGATATCCAAGATACCAGCTTCAGAAAACCAATGAGTACGGGTGCTATGTGTGTCTTTACCAAGACTAGGAGAATTCTTGCCATCTTTCTCTTTGACAATATCGATCCAAGTCTCAGCAGCGTTAAGCCAGAAGACACCGACGGAAGAGTCCTTGCGGTGAGCCTGCATGAGAGGTATTGCGCCGTAGAGCGTCATGGGGCTATCCAACACATACTCAAAGACGTCTGTATTATACAAGCGGTAAGGCTCGTTGTGATTACCATCGCCACCGCGAGTTTGCCGTAGAGATATAGGGCCAGTGTGTTCGGGAATACCAAACACTTGCTCGTATCCCACAAAGGAGATGTCCAAGCCGACACTCTCGGGTCCACGGGGCTTAGAGTCGATGTTTCCACCGAAAGACTCATCCCACCAGGTATTCTCATCTTCGCCATTGTCAGCCTTGGTGTTTTCTTCGACTTGGCCTTTCTCTCCTTCGGCTTGTTCCTTTTCAACTTTGGGTCTCCAATGCTCCATATTGAACAACCCGCGGTCGTTGAATGTAATGTGAGATTCGCCATCGCGTTTGAACTCGATCTCAAATGGGGAGAATCTGATCACGGCCTCGAGCTTCTCGTCGCCACCATATTTAATGTTGGCCTTAGACTTGTCCTGAAAGACGACTTGCGCCTTGATATCCAGCTCCATACCGCCCACAATAACCCAGTTCTCTGCCTCGTTGTAACGTTCTTTCCGGGCTTTGCTGCCATGGCGAAGGTTGATATCCTTTCTTTGCCGCTTTTCTTCGTCGATCGAGACGCGAGCCACGCCACTTTTCAGAAGGGAGATCGTGACCGGAAATCGAGCTCTCTCGCCATTGTCGATGGTCTTGGTAATGATGGCCTGCCACTGTCCATTTTTGAAATTGGCCGATTCGGGAATTATATGATAAGGTGAGCTCCAAGTCGATGTATGGGCCGCGGCATTGTTAGCAAATGCACGGTTGCGCTTGCAGAAACCCGATTGATCACATTTCTTGAAGTCGTGCTCCTTCACCGATGCTGGGATCGTGAGTTAGACCAAATAGCCCAGCATCGATGTGATTTACTGGACTTACTTGCTGGTTGAAGAAGACAGAACAGTACAACGAAGAAGGAAAGCAATACTGCCCATTGGATAGATAGGGTAACGGACGACCGCATGGTCGTGATAGACAATCCCGGAACCAAGGAGCGACACTAGAAGATGGAATAGCTAATTACGAGGCGGATGAAAGGGTTAACACGAGCTTGATACATATCCCTAGGGAGCTGCTTATGTGGGGTTATACCTGACCAATAGGTGTGAAGCCACGCTGTCATGAAACAGTGGGGCCTGGTCCAGTAAGCTTCAAGCTTGTTGATTACTTTAGGGCAGATAAGGAGTATGTACTTCGATTCACCGTTAGACCTCACTATGATTAAAGTACTAGTAATTATGTGATGAAGAAACACATTTTATAATACACTTATTTTCAGTGATACAAAGTATCTTTGTTTACCGAGTAGAGTGTGGGTCCTCCATCTGCCTCAGGTTGCCACAGGTTTTTCGACAACCCAAAGGGCTGTAACCCGAAAGTGGCGAACAGTGACTTAAAAGCATTCGTGACCAACATCTCCTCTTGGAGATGTGCGAGCCTCTGCGACTAGTAACGAAAACAACAAGGGTCAACTGGACTACGGACTACATACGTGCCCCTGGTATAATAGCTCGACTCTCCAATCTACTGCGGTCAGGTCAATGCTACAAAGACGCTCATCATGGCTAGACCCCACTTGGAGCACCTTGAGCAACAGGACCCCGCTCCAAACATCAACAGCCGCCATCCAGAGGACAAGAACAGGAGTGACAATCCCACAGGCAGTGGCAGAACTATTAGCACTCGGCGTGGCATCACAGTGCGGCCGGCTGTGGAAACCCTGACCCCACTAATTCTTGCTCTCCTCTTTGCATTGGCTGCCACCGCCCTCATTTTCTTCTTCTCCTCCCGCCAGAATCTTCATCCTATTCCCGCTTCTTCAGATTCACCAAGCCCATTTTCAATTCCAACATCTGCTGCATTCTCACCAGCGTCTCCAGACTCAAAAAAAGTATTCAAAATGAGCGCTACCGAGCAGACGTGAGTAATTTTCTCTTAATTCTCTTTCCGAGTCTTCTCGATCTACCCCGCCAAATTTACCCCTCCAAAAGCTCTCCCGATGCTGGTATCACAGCCTGATATCGGGTCGAATGGCTGCGAGATCAGAATAGGAATAATACAGTCACTATTCTCTGCTCTCAACCATTCGGTCCTGATATCAGGTACCCTGTGATACCAACGTCCGATATTTGGGCAATTTCTACTGCAAGCGGCCCCATTCTGACACAATGTATATAGCTTCATTGCTATCAAGCCCGATGGTGTCCAGGTAGGTCTCTTTTATCCTTCTGCCGTCTGAAGAATTCCGGGTCTAATTCGGTAATAGCGTGGCTTGATTGGCCCCATCATCTCTCGCTTTGAGAACCGAGGGTGAGAACGCTCTTGATGCATCCCCTAGCGATGCCCCTCCGATTGAAAGGGACAACAGCACTGACTTTTCTTAGCTTTAAGCTTGTCGCTATGAAGCTCGTTGCTCCCGACGAGAAGCACCTCAGATCTCACTGTCAGTACTGCCCGTTCCTCCGCAATAGACAACGGTGCTAACCAACTTGTAGATGCCGACCTTGACACCCCCAAGAACGCAAAGTGGTTCACCCCAATGATTGACTGTAAGATTCAACACTGTTCGACTATTTACATTCACATCTAATATCCACAGACATGAAGGATCAGCCCATGTGCGCCATGGTCTGGGAGGGCCGTGATGCCGTCAAGACTGGTCGTGGTACGTCCCCATTCATTTGTAGACGTTCCGTGCCGTTTAGCCTTTGATACTGATATTCTCTCAAAGCCATCCTCGGCGCCACCGACCCCCTCGCCTCAGCCCCTGGCACCATCCGCGGCGACTATGCTCTCGACAAGGGTCGCAACATCTGCCACGGCTCTGACTCCGTCGAGAACGCCCAGAAGGAGATTGCTTTGTGGTTCGAGAAGAGCCAGGTCCTCAGCTGGAAACATTCTCAGGCCCACTACTTCATGGAGCTGTAGATTTTTTACGAGGAAACATACACTTCCGTTACATATAAAGTCATCTTGCACAGAGAAGTACATTGTAGCCCAGAATACATGACAAAGACTGTATGGAAAATTTCAAAAATTTTATGCAATTCTCACATATACCATCTCCAACTCATCATGGCTATGATTTGCGCGTCAATGTTTTCCTCAACCTGTGTAGCACTCCTGCAAACCAGGGTGTAGCCCATACACTGCCCATTATGCGAACCGGCAGAAGAGCCTTGGTGACTGCGTATGCAAGCGCAACTTCAACAAGAATTTTGTACTTTCGTTCGCCGCTGTCCCATTTCTCCAATGCATTCGGACCATCAGATCCGTCCGTCTCCACATCCTCTGGACGAAATCCAAACCAACCTTTCCGGCCAAAGTATCTCTCGAATCGTGATATACCAGATTCGACATAGTTGCCAAAATGTGAGCTCATGTATGCCACTGGGACGAACGTCGTGTAGTGAAATAGCGCAAACAGCAAAGATAGCGGCACGATGGCTGTGAGCTCGTGAAGGATCAGAAATGATACGAGGTGCGATATTGGCGCATTACGAAGCCCACTGGTGTATTTCTGCAACCGTCGAGGCAGTCGCGCTGTGATGCGGTCAATCCGTGAAGCTTGCGAGGATTCGTGTCGAATTCCTAGAGTCCAAGAACACCTAGGTTGACGGACCCTGGGCTGGCGGAACCATTGAGAGGTATTACGACGTCGGAGCATCCTGAGAAAGTTGAACGTATTGATTCGTGCACAATGGGGGTCAAGCTTGGATTAATGTGGCAGCGTCGTCGAGTTGGGTTTACAGTGGGTCCCAGTAATTCCGAAGCAGCAGCAACGGCGACTCTGGTGGAAATTCTTCAGAATCACTGGGACCCCACTGTAGTTGGCGGGGAAGTTGTCTCGGGCCCCGAGCCATAATATGTATGTATCGTAGGGTAGGTGGGCTTGCTAGGAGTGACGAAACATCACCAGAATTCCAATTTTGAATGTAACCTCAGACGTGCGCAACAGTTTTCTCTCGGTTTTCAACGCCTCTATGGTACCTATATAGGTAGGCCTACAAAGTCGATTTATTTGATACAGCAGGATTAACTGATTTTATATTCACTTGGCTTGATTGACTGGATCTTCCTCCTCGCCGCTAAAACGGCATTGTGCTTCGGGTTACAGGACAAGGAGTCAACGTCAACAAGTGCAGTCAGCAAATTTATACGCTTTCTATCATGACAATTCTAAGAAGGGCCTGCACCAAAACATGCACTCATGTCGATCCACTTTTACACTGTATGTTCACAGTTGTACCAGCTGTAACACTGATCATGGGTGGCCGTTCCTTCCCTCTCAGTGACAGCTGCTGTTTCTTGGAACACTTGGCATGCCCAGAATGTAATTCTCTCCCAGTTCCTTTTCCTTTGAAATTTCTTTCCAGCTTCGTCTTCTTCTCCCTTCATACTACTTCCAAGTACTCTCCGTACTCGTTTCGTCAAGAACACTCCATCAAACAAACAACACATTCACAAACACAATCCTTGCGTCGTTCACAATGGCTGCCGTCAAAATCACCACTGGGCTGGTTGCCATCCTGGGCCTAGCATCCGTTGTCCAAAGTCAGAATCCATCCAAAGGAGACCTCATTCTCTGCGACTGCGGCATTGGAGATGACAAAGAGCATCCAGATTGGTCCACCTCTCGCCAGATGAATTGGTATAATGAGATCAAGTGGCCAGAGTCTGCCTCTTCTTATCCCAAAGCTCCTGATATGGCCGTTGAAATTCCTTACAAAGATGGAATTTACCCTTGGCTCCCTCAAGGAGTAACTGGCACCATGCCCAATGGTCAGGTGTGGACTGCTTACATTGAAGATGGAACCCCAGACGGGTTCAAGGCTGGAAATGCTGTCTCCAGCAAAGATGGCAAGAAGACTCTCAACTGCTGGGCATATCGTGGTCGTCCCATCAGTGCTGCCATCAACGAGACTTTCAGTCCCGATGCCATTTGCTGGACTGCTTTTGTCTGCAATCATGACAACAACCCCCCTCCTCATCCCAAGGACATGAAACATCACACTTCCACTGCGACAGCATCTACTGCCCCCCCCAGGTCTACCTTTTACACCAACCCCCCCAAGACTATCACTGTCACTCCAACCTCTTCGGGACAGCCTGCTCCTACCTTCAACCCCAAACAGGGACAGCTGGATGTATACGCTGGTGTCAACCCTCGTTTTATCAACTGGCAAGACACTTGGCAGGCATTCATCAACCAATTTGTCTGGGACAAAAACACTGGACGTTGTGTTGGCGGTCCGGTCCGCGGACAGGGTTTCAATGTCACCATCGAGTGTGCAGGTATCCAGGTTGACGAAGATACTCACATGACTCTCCTGCTGATCAAGGCGCTTCGAGATGTTGGACTGAACAGTCTTTGGTTCAACCAGAACCCAATCATTCCTGGAGGCACCAACAACAATCAAACGTCTCCAAACTGGGTAGTTATGCCCGAAGCATTCAGCCTGCAAGCTACAGATGCCGCCACAAACAACATAGTTGGCCGACTCGCTTACAAAACTCATTACGATGCATTCCTGACCACTCCATGTTCTACTTGTGAGACGGGACGATTCAACAAGAGCTTCTTCGACCCGATCATTTCAGCTGTAAAGGGAAGCTACCCCAAGTTCAACAACTTCACCGTCCAGGCGCAGTGCGAGCCTTGGATGGCTTGTGATTGAGGAATAATGTGTTGTTGGTGTTTGCTCTTTATGGAGGGATAGACTCATTTTTGTTACTGGCTGAGCCTCTTTATATTCGTCGTCGACATTGTTCAGATGATTGACACAATGGCTTCAAGGTCACGGCCCACTATACGGTAGACATATGTTGTCTTTTTATTTTGACAAAATATACTCTTTGCTTTTCCAAGCCACGTTGTCGTGTTCTTGTGACTAAACAATGTGAATGCGCGGTCTAACTCTGATTTCTTTTTTCGTAAAAGCGACATGGAGTTCTCCGCTAGGTATCGCTGTTCCCGTCGGAATAGTACTCGAACTCTTTGGGAACCTCGAGCAGACGGTTGTTGAGAGGATCCGGATCAACCTCGATGGCTGCTGTGGCTTGTGTTTGTTCGGTTAGTGTCGTTGAAACGGGCACCAAGGAGTGTCGTCTGAGCAAGGACGACAGATTACCAGCCCATTCCCAAGGTCGGCTGGCATCACCTGGCAAGCTGTTGAAGTACTCCCATCCCATGACGCCTCCAAAATTTTGATGCCTCCGGTGCAGTATGCCAAGGACAGCAGACAGCATCTCCCAATCCACAAAGCCGTGGCCGTTGGCAGGATTCGTGACCACTCCAATGACGATCTTGTCGGGACTCCAGCCTTTTTGCAGCATCAAATCATACATGAGGGTATTACTGAGATTGCCCCATCCGCAGTAGAACTGTGTATTGTACCAGGCAATTTCGCGTCCACGCATAACCTCCAGCGCCTCGTAGTCAAATCCGCTCAGATTCTTGGTCGGATCAAGCATGGCCATGGCCACTGGCGCCATTGTGATGATGAAGGTTTTGCCAAAATCTGTTCGTAGCCTGTCAATCAATCGGATGATGCCCCCCAACGTCATGGGCTCTTCCACATCCAGATCCAAGCCATCCAGGCCACGCTCCAGGACGAGCTCTCGCAAGGGGCCATAGAAGGATTCGAATTGTTCATGGGAGCCATCGAGACGAGCATACGAGCCCTTTGCGGCGCCGCCGAGCAAGCCTAGGACTTTTACGCCCGAGGCTTGGAGGACGCGTAGCTCAGCCCATAGGGTTTGGAAGCGTGGGTGATTGGGGGGATGGTCGTTGAGAGTGAGGTCCTGGGGCCGGGAGTTGATGTGGATGGCGGCGAGGATGACATGGGTTATGGAGATGGAGGGCTGGGTGACGAGGGGGAGGATGGAGATGGGGTTTCCGGAGGGGTCGTGGTGGGTTTGGTAGTAGGTTATGAGGCGGGGAAGGGGGTTGACGTGCGGTGGGATGGGAGGCATTGGGGTTTTGGTGATGGAGAGGCGCCAGGCGCCAGGTGGGATATGGGAGGATCTTCTGTCTGGAGAGGGTGTGATGATGGGGTCTGGTCTGGCTTGATGATGTCTGTTTAGTGTTCAGTGTAGGCTTAGTAGGCGGGTGGACTGGTGTTGTTGGTTGCGCTTTGGCGGGGGTTGCGGGTTGGATTGGAGGGCATCTAGGGCATGAGACAAGTGGATGTCCGGTGGACGCCACCTACAGAGGATACCAAGCAAGCCTGATTATATGCGACGCCGTGTAAGTCGTCGGCTTTGCCACCGTAGCTTTGGTCGAGACTGAAGGTTCATTCTCCGAAGCACATTTAGGGTGATTCAACCATTTAACATAGCTAAGGGTGTGATCCACGAGCCAGTGCAAACTTTGCACGAGTGTAAAATACAAATAAACAGACGCGCTAGCTATTTTTATTACCTAAGATCTATAGAAATTTATAGAACTTTATTATAATTATATAAACACTATATCTCTCCTTATTTATAATATATCTTTTTAACTAAAGCTATGTAAATACTTATAATAGGATTAAATACTAAGAAAGAAGTAAATTCTACTAATTTCTAGGTATAAACTATATACTTTACGTAGTATATATATAAAGTTTACACTAGTGTAAAGTTTACACCTAGCTATAAGCTATAATAATGTTTCTTATTGAAATGTAGGGAGCTGATGCTAGCTAGCAACAGCTATACAAGTGCAAACTCTATAGTCTAGGACTAATAGAGCCGTAACGTTAATTCTTATTAACATAACGCAATAGAAGTAGTAGTAGTTATTAACTAATAGAATTTAATTTAGATTACTTTTATAGTAACTAATAGAGTAATAGAATTAATTTTAGTTAGTTTATTTAGGCAATATAGCTATTAGTTAAGAGGCCTAGCTAACTAGCTAGATTAAAAAGATCTTCTTCCTCTTATAAACCTACTAACTATATTAGCGGGCCTAGGCTACTAGCGGGGTCTTATAAGCTACTTTTTATTTTCTATAAAATTTATTTATATATAAAATCTAAAAAATTAACTTACTACTATATATACTAGTAACCTATATACACTAACTTTTAGTCTAAAAATATTACTATATAAAAAGAAAGCCCTATCTTCTAGTAATAATTTGCTATATATAAGACTTTTATACAACCTCTAGTTAAAGAGAAAATCACTATTAAAGATAGCTATAGGGTAAGCTACTTACATTACTACTATAGGGTAGTCTGCTTACGTTACCCTAGCTTACCTAATTACTTATAGTTAGGGTTATAGGCACACTTATGCCTATAACACTAATTAACATTAGTTATTTACATAGTTATAGCTATTAATAGCTGTAACGTGGTTATTTGTAATTACCTTTATAACTATTAATAGCTACAGTGTAGCTATTAAGCTTATAATGTAAGCTTAGTAATATAAAGGTTCTTTAACTAGAAAGGGCTAAAAATAGGTCTTATTTTTAATACCCCCTTTATAAAAGACTTATATATAAGTAAATAAAAGCATATAAGATTATAATAGGGTAAGTAATAACTTTTAGGTAAAAATAGTAGAGAAAAGGGAAAAACAGGAAAAGATAAAAAAGCCCCCTTTTTAAATCCTAGCTATAGTTATATATAGCTCCCTTTTTTAATGTTATTTTTAGTTCCTTATTAAAGGGTTTTTGGTTGTTAGTTTTAGAAGTTATTAAGCCCTAGAAGCTTAATAAAAGCCTAATAGAGAGGTCTTATAAGAGGTTTTGTAAGACTGTCTATAGGCATTAACTTAGTATCTAGATATTTAATCTTAGCTAAACTAGCTAAAACCTATTGCCTAATATAGTTAAACTTTAATAGAGTATATTTAGTATAACTATATAAGGTAGGGTTATAAGTAGTAGTTATAGCGCCTTAATTATTATAAAATATCTAGATAGGAGGGGAAATAGGGGTTTTTAGCTCCTTAAATAGACCCTAAAGCTATTATAGCTCCTAGAAGGTCTTGTAGATAGCGTTAGATTTAGCTTCTAATATTAATAAAGCTATTATACTAGATTTCTTTAACTTCTAGCTAATACGTCCGCTAGCTAGCTTAAATAGATAAGCATAGGTTAATTTTAAGGTCTTTTTATCCCCTGTAAAATCACTATTATAATAACCTATTAGGCTTTTGCTAGCTATATCTTTAGGGTTACCCCTATAGATAATAGTAAGGAATCTAGTCCTAGATAGGTACCTTAGTAGATTTTTAGCTACATTTAGGTGCTTTACATAGGGACTAGCTAATACGGTTAATAGCCACTCCACTGTAAAGGCTACATTAGGCCTTGTAAGTAACATTAGGTATATTATAGTCCCTATAATACACTAATAAAGCTTAATATTGCTAGCTATTAAAAGCTTAGTTATCTACGTAGCTAAAATGCCTAGCTAAAGAGGTATGCTAATAGGCTTACTATTTAGTATATTAAATTAGTTTAAAGCTTCTAATATATACTAAGATTAATAGATTTTTAGTATTCTATTAGGCCTATCTTGTATAATTTAAACCCCTAAGAAGAATTTAGTAAGCCCCTTATCTTCTATTAGATAGACTTTATAAAGTTCTTTCTTAAGTCTTTAGATATAATATAAATCCGGTCTAATTAGAAGATAATTATCTATATAAGTAATAATAAAGGTTTTAGTAAAAGTATTAAAGAATATTACTAGGTCTAATATTAGAGGGTTAAACCCTAGGGATTTAAGCACTGCTATTAATGCTTATTACTACTCCCTTAAGCTCTGTTTTAGGCTATATAAAGATTTCTATAATAAAATTACTTAATCTTTAGAAGGTGTGAGAACAAAGGATAGCTAGGCAAGAGGTATAGGGGCACTTGTATATTTACTAAAGCTTACTAGGTCTAAGTATTATGCGCGCGAGTCGCTAGCTTTTATCTAGCGGCTTGCTAGTGTCACATAGACCTAGCCCTAGGCCTAGTATACCTATAGGGTATGTATGCTATATTATAAGCGGGGCCTTATAATTACCTCCCTACTTATAGCTAGGCTTCTAAATAGCTTTTACTAGCTACTTTATAGCTATTTACTAACTAGTAATAGCCTCTAAAATAATAATAAATAATAGATAGGGTTTAACTATAAATTTACCTATAATTCTTTATTATATTATATACTCTTTCCTTCTATAACTATAGTAATTTTTTAATTATTTCTTATACTTTTAGTTTCTATTCTTTCTTAGTCCTTAATTACTATATATTTATTATAGAAGATAAGTATATTCCCTTAAAAGAATATAGCTATATATATTATTTATATACTAAATATGCTAAGTTTAAGAAATATCCCCTAGCTAAGCCTATATTACTATAGATTAACTATTAATTTCCTTATAATCTATTTATAAATTCTTAAAAGATAAAATATTCTAAGCGCTATACCTAATACTATAACTATAGTAATTCTTATAAGACTATAATTATACTACTTTTCCTATATCTTTTAGTCTTATTTTACTAATAAATTCCTATAGGCTATAGCTATAATAAGGGGTAATTTTATTAACCTCCTTATAGTTTTAGACTAGGCCTAAATACTTATAAATATCTATAATAATATAGTAAAGAAAGACCCTAAGGACTACTTATTTTTAGAGGCCTTTTACTTCTTTATTACTAAGTATTACCTCTATCTAATAATAGGGTTTAACTATATAAATATATTATACTATATTACTTTTAGCTTAACTAGGGCTATAAAGGTTTATTAGGTTTATTTCTTTACTATATATTTACTAGTCTCTTACTTATATTTAGTAGTAATATACCTCTATTATATACTAATAGTATATAGTATTATAATAGTAGCTACTTATTATAATATTCCTAAGCCTAATTCTAGGGTATATAAGTATTATAGTTATTTATTTTACCTTATTATATATTTACTAATTCTTCTATAGCTAAATTACTATAAACTTAAGATTATATAAAATATAAAAATAACTTTATATCTATAATACTTAGACTTAGGATATATTCCCTAGAGGATAGTAAAATATTATTTTATACTAGTAATATACTAGGTAATTACTAAGGATAAGAATAGCGCTAAGTATTTTATTTATAGGGGTTAGGCTTTTTACTATAAAGAGGTAATAATAGAGGGGTTTCCCTTAACCCTCCCTATGCTTTAGGTATATATTTTTTTATTATTTAGTAAGTAGTTTAAGGTAGTTTATATAAAAGTATAATAGTAGCTAATAAGGCTAGGCCTTTTTTATTATAACTCTATGTCTCTTTACCTATAACTTACTTATATATTACTACCTTTCTTATATAATTTACTTTAGTAAAATACTTAAATTATATATTAAGTACCTTTTATATTTTCCACTAAAACCTATTAGTTATATTTACTTAGCTAACCCTTCTATTTTACTAGGTATTTATTATCTTTATAGGTTTTCTTATAGTCCTTAACTTCCTTAACTTTATACTTATTTTCTTTATCCTTAAGGTTTAGTATTAGTATATCCTTATCCCTAGTGTCTTTATAGTAATTCTATAGCTCTAATAGGCTTATATAAAATATATTATATAGCTATCTATACTTCTTAGGTAATACTAGTCTATATACTTATTTCCCTATAGTATTAAGTACTTAAAAAGGCCTAATAAATCTAGGGATTAGCTTTTATTTTATATCCTTAAGCCTAATATTCTTTACTAATAGTAATACTAGATTACCTTAATATAGTATTAATAGCTAGTAACGCTAGTTATAGTACTTTACCTAGGTTTTAGTAGCTTTAGCCTAGTTTTTCTTTAGATACTCTCTAACTTTATATAGTTTTATAATATATATATATATTTCTAGTACCTTCCCTTTCTAGCTCTTACCCCTAAGAGCTAGATAAAACTTAGATAAATAGCCTATAAGTAAGTAGTTTAAAGAGTAGCTAGTGCTTTTATTTACTATATTATTATAGGTAAATTAAGCTATTAGGAGTAGCTTAGGCTATATTTATTAGTTCTCTATAATAAAATATTAAAGGTAGTACTTAAGTACTTAGTTTATTCTTTCTATCTACCTATTAGTTTAGGGGTAAAATACTATAGAAAGCCTCTGCTTTACCTAAGATAAGTAGCATAGGTCTAACTAGAATTAGCTTATGAAGACTAAACCTCTATTAGATATAATGCCCTCTAGGGCTCTAAATCGTAGTGTTACGTGCTAGCTTTGCACGATAGAAGGTCGATTCCGTTAGAGGGGCTAACGGATTCAACAGGTCATAAGTCGTACTAAGTTTACTTGTGAAAGCTACTGTTAGGGGTGATATAATATATATAAAGTAAGTTGAATTCCTAAACTAAGATGTTGAATCTAGCTTTTGTATGGCAGCCTCCATGTACTGCACGTGTTCTGCCACGTAACACGTAGCTTAATCTCTTTATAGAAAAGTTCTACTAATTTAGCCGCGTTAATAGTAGTAGTTATAGGTAGGAAGATAGAATACTTAGTAAATTAGTCTATAATCACTAGGATTATATTAGTCTCTCGCTTACCTACTTATGTAATAGGTAACCCTATAATAAAGTCTATTAAGATCTTTATCTATAGTTACCTTAGTATTAGTAGTAATTTAAGGCTTCTATATAGGCAATGCTTTCTAGCTACTACCTATTAGTAAACCCTATAGCTTATAATATAGTCTAAAATAGACTTACTTATAGCTAGCTACTAAAAGTAATACTTTAGTAGCTCTAAAGTATACTTAGTCCTAAAGTAACCTACTAGTAAATTATTATAGTGTAGCTATAGAAGCTCCTATTATAAAATAAGCTCCTAGGGAATAACTACCTAGTCTTAGTATAATAGAAAACCCCCTATACTATATAACTATAGACTAGCCTTTCCCTTCCCTTTTACTAAGGAGTTATTAATCTTACTATTTTATCTTTATAAATCTAGGTCTTAATCCTATACTTTCTATAGTAGTTACGCTAATAGTTTATTTAGCCTAGATTAGTAAGGATTTAGTAATATAATAGTCCCCTATATCTCTTATACTACACTAATATCTTAGACATACGCTACCTTCTCCTTAAAATCCCCTTTAGTTAGCTAACCTTTTACTAGATTTATAGTAGCTAACTAGCTTCTTAACTAGGCTACTCTAGCTATTCTCTTTATAGGGGCTAGGGTATTTTCCTCCCCTAAAGATATCTTATTAAGCCTCTTTATACCTAAGACTAAGGTATTTTCCTTCCCTAAAGGTATCTTATTATATCTTCTTTAATATATTAGTTTCTTTTCTTCTACCCTTTTAGTAAGTATCTCTTCTTTTACTATTTTAGTAAGTACTATTTTCCTTTAAAGTTCTAGTAATAGTACCTTATTTATTAGGGGTTTACCCTTATAATTAGACCTTCTTAATAGTGTATTTACTAGGTTACTTTTCCTAGGTCTATACCTAATTATAAAGTAAAAGGGGTAAAGGAATATATACTATTTTACTTACTTTCTATTTAACTTCTACTACCTTATAAAGGTCTATAAGTTATAGTAGTCTAATAGGACTTTAACTAGGCTTACTACGCCCTTAATATAATATTACTAGTGTTTAAATAACTTTACTATAGTAAGTAGCTCTTAATTAGCTATACTATAATTACACTTAGTATCTATAAATTTTCTTAACTAAAATACCACTAGATACTAATAGCCCTTATTATTCTATTAAGATAGGATTTCTATTATTATAAAGATTAAAGTATTTATCTTAATATACACTAGTTAACTTAGGTTATAATAATAGAGAAGAGGCACTTACTAGAAGGCCTCTTTTAGCTAGTTAAACACTAGCTATTCCTTTACTTTAAATATAAACTTTCTAGTTTAAATACTATTTTAACTACCTTTTATTAATATATAAAGAGGTGCTATAATCCTAGAGTATTTATAAATAAACTATTAGTAAAAGTTATAAAACCTAAGGAAAAACTATATATTCTTAAAGCTTATAGGCTTCTTTTATTCTTAGATTATATTAACCTAGTAAGTATCTATTAAGATTCTATTAACTAATAGAATAAACCCTAGGAACTTTACTAACTCCTAGTAGAATAAATACTTTAAGGGTTTTATATATAACTTTATAGATCTTATATATTCTAAAACTTCCTTAATATAGGTAGTGTATTTCTCCTATATCTTTAAGAAGATAAGGATATTACCTAGATATACTATATAAATAGTATTAACTAGCTTATAAAGTGCTTTATAAATATAACTTTAGAAAGTAGCTAAGGTATTAGTTAACCTAAAGGGTATTATAAGGTATTTATAGTATTTATAATAGGTATAAAATATAGTCTTTTACTTATTACCTTCTTTAATATAAATTTAATAGTATATATCCTTAATATTAATTTTTAAGAAGTAGTAAGCTCCTTAGCACTAGTCTAGGATCTCTAAAATTAGAGGGAGAGTGTAGTAATTTTTCTATATTACTTTATTAAGTCCCTAATAATCTATATATAATTAAAGTATCCTATTTTTCTTTAGTATAAATAAAATAAGCATACCTATAGGGCTCTTAGAGGGTCTTATCTAGCCTTTCTATAGGTTTTTATTAATATATTTATAAAGCTCCTTTAGCTTACTTTAGGAGAGAGGGTAGATTAGTTTATATAGAGGTGTAGCCCTAGGTACTAGGTTAATTATATAGTTAGTCTCTTTTCTTAATAGTAAGCTTCCTACTTTATCTAATTATAATAAGTACCTTATAGATACTATATTAAAGGACTATAAGGGCTTTTACTACCTTAATAATAGGTACTATAGCCTTAGCCTAGTTAAGTTTATAGGTTCTTATAAACTTAATACTAATTATATTAATCTTAGCATAACTATTTAGATTAGCTACTATTTTAATATCTTTATACCTATAGATAGTAACTAGTATATAAAACTAATACCCTATTAGCACCTTAGTATTAGAGGTAGAGGTAAGGGTATTTACTTTTACCTTAGGGAGTTTTCTAGGCTTTCTTAGGACTTTTTCTAAGGTTTCTTATAATAATATATAAGGTATTCTATACTATTATAGTTATAATACTATATCTTATCCCTAGGTTTAGTAGTGTTTAGGTAAGTAACTAGGCCTTTCTCCTAGTTCTTATTTCTTTAATCTTTATAAGGTTTATAACCTTATAGGGAGTTATTCCTATAGTACTAGGGATTCTTATATAGGCCTTTATCTCCTAATTACTTAGGCTTTTACTTATTCTTTAGTATAGCCTCCTAGAATTACTAGGTAAGTTATATAACCTCTTCTTAAGTCTTATTAGTAATAAAGGTATATAGGTTAATATAGTCTTATAGGTTAGGGAGTAGCTTTATAAAGAATATAAGGGTATAAGTCTTTTCTAAGGCTTTTTCTAGGTATTTCTCTAGTAAATCTAAGAAGATACTAAACTTAATAAGGCTTTAACCCTTATATTACTTTATATTCTCTAATTATATTACTATTTATATATTATAATTAGTAGAGTCCTAAAGTAGCGTAAGTGTCTAGGTCTAAAATTTATCCTAGTTATCTTTAAGGTTATCCTAGCTATTAGCTTACTATTCCTTAAGGTATTTATTCTATCTTACCTTATAATTAATATATATATAGTTAAGTATAAAAAGAATCTTTTAGTAGTTATATTAGAACTTCTTCTTTACCCTATTAAAGGCATAGTTTAGGTTATTAATCTATATCTTATACCTCTATAGGTTTATAGGATATTAAAGGTTAGTAATATTTTAAACTTTAATCTCTTAGCTACTATAGCTTAAGGAAGTGCTAGCTTTTTACTACCTTTTTAATTATTTTTCTTTAGTATTATACTATAATAAGTCTTAGAGCTCTTACTCTCTTTTCTATAGTTTCTAGAGTTCCTTAAGCTAGGTAATTTACTTTACTATTACTATAGCTTAGGTATAAATAATAAGGGGTATATCTTTAGTTATAGTACCTATAGAATATAGTGTATTCTTAGCTATAGTATTACCCTTATTTAGTAGCCCTTAGTTATTATCTAATATTACTCTTATAGATTAAGTAGTTCTCCCCCCTATATTACTCTTAGGTAGCTAGTAGGAGAAGCTTTAGAATTATAAGAATAAAGAATAGCTAGGTAAGAGGTATAGGGGTACTTATATATTTACTAAAGCTTACTAAGTCTAAGTGTTATACGCGCAAGTCGCTAGCTTTTATCTAGCGGCTTGCTAGTGTCACGTGGACCTAGCCCTAGGCCTAGCATACCTATAGGGTGTGCACGCTGTGTTATAAGCGAGGCCTCACAGAAGGTTTCTAGCTAAAACTTCTAGCTAATTTAGCTAGGTTAGGATTTACTTTAAGGAATTTAATAAATCTATCTAGAATAACTATATAAATCTATTATTATAGCTTACTATTAAGAAAAGCTCCTATAAAATCAATCTATTTAATTTCCTAGTTATTCTAAGCCGCTAGGGCTAGTAAAATCCTCTAGCTAGGGGGAATGCTTATAGTAGTAAAGGTCTCTAGATAGTTAAGACCTTTAATTTATATAAATCCCTTAATAATAAGTTAAGCCTTATATTTTAAAGGATTATTTTCTTTATCCTTTTTAAGCTTATAAATAAGCCTATTTTTTAGTACTTTTTAGCCCTTAGGGATTTTGTCTTTCCTTATAAATTTAAAAGTACTAGCCTTTAGAAGCTATTTAAATTCTTTAAAGGTAGCTTCTATCTATTTATCCTTTTTAGGACTAGATATAGCTTGCTTCTAGGTCTTAGGTTTAGGGCTATTAGGGTTCTTTTCCTTTAGCTTTTCCTATACCTTAAAGTAGATTTCTTTTATAAAATCTAGAGAAGAAGGGGAACTAATATTAACATCTATAGAGTTAATATTAGGGTCGAAGTTAGTAATTTTGTCAGAAATCAGGTCCGGAGTTAAAATCTAATTTCCTAGTTGAGATATAGGCTACGCCCCCTCTAGGGCTTCTAGAATTAGACCTTTGGGGGGTTAATTAGGTCCTATAGGTAGTTTTTCTTAACCTATAGGGTCCCCTATATTATCTATAGGGTAATCCTTTAAACCATAATCTAGATCTTATTAATTATCTAGATTTTCCCCCTCTAAAGGGTTATCCCCTATAGAAATCCTAGGTAAGCCTTTAGAAATAAGGCCTATAGGTTCTATAATCTTAATAAAGCTAGTTTTTATAACTAGTCTTTTAGAAAGGATATACACTAGGTAGGTGTTTAAACCTAGTGTAGTAAGGAGTCTTCTAGGGATAGTTCTAGCTGCTAACTTTTAGGCTTTTAGTTGTTTTTTAAGGGGAATTAGAATCTTATAGTAAGATCCTATAGCCCTAATACTACTAATATTAGTTATATAGGGCCTATCTAGCTCCCTAGATAGCAGTTATTTAGGGCTTTAATCCTTAGTGGTATTAGTAGTTATATTAATAAGGTTAATAACTATAGGTAATATAAAACACTATAAAAATAACGGTAATTTTGCCCACTGAATAGTAGGCCTTAATTAATCTAGAATAGTTTAAATAGAACGCTTTGCTAATCTATTTTGCTTATAGATATAGGGACTAGAAGTTATAAATTTAATCCCTTTAGAATTCAACTAATCTTAATAACTAGAATTAATTTCTTAGCCCCTATTAAAGTGAAGGTGCCTAGGATATTAACCTAGTTAATTTTTAAGCCCTCTAAAGAAGCCTTTAATAGCCCTATAAATAGTTAGGCCTTCCTTATTAGGTAATAAGAACACCCACTTATATCTAGTTTTTTGATTAACTAGAAATAAGTAAATTAACTGTTTATTATATAGCGTAGGACTGATTTTTAGCGTATCCCCTCTATTTAATCTAGAGCTCTAGGGGGGTTAGGGATAGCTAATTTCCTAGGTCTTCTCACTACTTTAGATTAGTTATAAGCTATATATTTAAAGTCCTTATCCTTAATTTTACAAAAATCAGGGATTCCTTTAGTAATTAAGCTAGTTTTCTTTAGTAAAGGAAGCCCTAGGTGCCCTAGTTATATATACCATAGGCTAGCTAGTTCTAATAACTATTTATATTAAAGATCTTTAGGGTCTAAATTAGGATCTAAACTAGGGCCTTCTTTACTAGTCCTCTACTAGGCCCCTTAAGAACCATAGGCCTCTTAGAGAGGTATTAGGGACTCTTTTCTATTACTAGGGCCCTCTAACACCCCTAAATCTATTTCCTTAGATTTATAAGGGACCTAACCTAGGGCTATAGGCAAAGAAGAAGGGACTAATTCCCCTAAATTATCCTATACGATTTCTTTAATATTAATATTAATATTATTATTTTTATCTAAATCAGAAGCCTAATCTAGCTTTTTAGAAGGAATTTAAACCTCTATAAGGTAACTATAACTCTTAAAGCTAGCATAGGTAAAAGGTTAGATATAATAAGAATTATAAGGCCCTTTATATAAATTTAGTGTAGTTTAGTTCTTAATGTGGAAGAAAAAACCATGTTTTTCTATATCTAAGGTTATAATATAAGACCTATCTTTAAGATAAAGACGGTTTTTTATAAGGTAACCACTAGATATATAATGCGTAAGACCGCTAACTATATTAACATTAAGCTAAGGAAAATACAGCGTATCTTTAAGCACTAAGGTCCTATATTTAGTTAGATTTTTCTAATATAAGACCTTAAAAATAGCACTACTATAACCCTTAGCGTAAATAGGACTACCACTAGTTATAATAGGGTTAGATTCCCCCTTTTTATAAGGGGTATAATCTCTAAAGACCTCCCTAGAATTAACTATATGTATAGTTAAACCTATATTATATAATAGGGCCTTTTTTATATCTTTACTATAATAATTAAAACCATTTAAGGTCTTAATTTCTTGTTTTTCATTATCCGATTTACTAGAGCTAGATTTAGAGCTACTATCACTAGAGCTCTTATAACTAGTCTTATAAAGACTAGGTTTCTTATATAGTTTAAGAGCACTATTAGAAAGGTTATAATTTCCTAGTATAAAAGACCCCTCTATAGAGTCTTTATTATCCTTTTTATCTAATTTAGAACCCTTTCACTTCTTTTTCTTCTTCTTAGAATTAGAATTAGAAGAGCTCTTATTTTCTTTAGAGTCTTCTTTCTTTTTCTTCTAACCTTTAGGGGCTTTTTCTTTCTCTTTAGCACCCTTTTCTTAGTCTTTAGCCTTATAATTTAGAGCTTTAGATACTATAGATAATTTATCCCTCTGTTTTACTAGAAGGTTAGCTATTAGGAATTAAAGGTTTAGGGCTTCTATAGGTACCCCTATAGCCCTATTTATATGTATACTAAATTATTACCTCTTAGCCTACTAAGGGAAGGTTAATTTAAGGGATTAAAGATATTAATTAACCTAATTAATAGGATTAATTAGTACTCTAGAAATTAATAATCTAGCTAGTAGATTATTCAAGACTGTATTAAAGGACTCTAAAGATCCCTTATAATTCTAAAAATTTAGGTTATAAAATTCTAAATATAGAGACCCTCTTTAGATTTTAATGCTATATAAATACTACCTTATAAGTAAATTATAGGCTTCTTTAGGTGATTTTTGCTAAGTTATAGCGGCCTATAGACCTTCTATATAACTATCCCTTAGTAACATTAGGATAATAGCTTAGTTAGGGTCCCCTAGCGCCCTAGAACTCTCTGGTTTATCTAGAAAATTAGGCATGCCTAAAGCTCTAAATTAGATAGCTAGGGCTTGTTTCTATTATTTAAAATTTTTAGCTCCTTTAAGCCTAGCAGTCTCTAGAAAGCTATAAATTTATTAGGAGCGTAAGGGACAGAGATAGGATTATTATATAATAGAGCATTAGCAGGACCTCGGACCTACTAGGTTAGGGAGGGGTTAGCTAGTAGCTAGATAGTTATGTAAGTATAGGGCAAGGTATTTAGTAAGAACTACCTATATTCTTATAGAAGGTTAGAGCTTAAAACCTTTATATACCTACCCCTAGGTAGTACCTTTTTAGCTATAACTATAAATCTAAGCTATTACTCTATTCTATTATCTTTTAACCCTTAAGTTATAATAAATTAAGCTCTTAATCCCTTTAGGGTAATAGACTATTAGCTAAATTATAATATCTATATACTAGAGAATATCTATATAAAATATACCTATATTCCCTAGTAGTAATACTATAGATAAGTAAGGTAGTAGTAGTATAGTAAATACTTAAATAATAAATACTAATAATTAAGTATATTAGATATTACCTAAGACTAATCTAGATAATAATACTAGAATTAAGAATAATAGTATTAAGGAGGTAGTATAATAGTATTATAATATTATATAAGCTAAGCTATAATATATATAGAAAATATAGGAAATTCTATAAATAAAAGTAAAAATTAGAAAGCTTTAAGTAAACTTATTATTAGTTAAAACCTAGTAAGGACTTATAAATCTACCTCCTTAGGTTAGACTAACTACTTCTATACTTACTTTATTAATAAGTATTAAGTAAGTAGTAAATATATACTAATATAGTATTATTAAGATATAGCTATAAATACTATTATATAAGGGAAATACTTATAAAAACCTTTAGAATTTCCTAGTAAACTTAAATATATTATTTAAATTAGACTAATATACCTTTTATAATAATATAATAAAGGTAGCTTATACTAGTAAATACCTTACTAATAATATAAAGTAATAATAGATATATTATATAGCTATAGATAGTTATATAAAATATAAGGACTATAATTAGGTAAGCTTTATTATATAGCTAAAGACTAGAATAATAGATAAGAACGCTAGATACTTAGAAGTAACTAGGTTACTACTAAATCTTTAGTAAGGCAATAGCTAATTATTTTAAGCCTTTATTAGGAATTTGTTATGACTTAAGGGTCGAAAGATAATAGAACAGAGTGATAGCTTAGATTCATAGTCATAGCTAGAAAGGTGCTACCTAGGGGTAAGTATGTAAAGGTTTTAAGCTCTAATCTTCTATAAGAATATAAGTAGTCCTTACTAAATACCTTACTCTATACTTATATAACTATCTAGCTACTAGCTAACCCCTCCCTAACCTAGTAAGTCTAAGGTCCTACTAATACTCTATTATATAATAATCCTATCTCTATCCCTTATACTCCTAATATAATACTCCCTTTTTATATAATTATTCTTAATTATATAATAAGCTACTTACTTAGGGCGTTTACACTATATAGTCCTAGGGGCTATAGTTAATAAAGGGTTTAGGTTAGGTACAATATATTATAGTGTAATATATTATTAAAAATAATAATACTAATAATACTAGAGTATAAATATTATTATTCCCTTATTTATTAATCCTAAATAGTAATCTATCTATTACTTTAATATAGTAAAGTAAATACTCTTTACCTTATACTAATAGTTCTAAGAGAGTAAATACCCTATATTAAATTTTATAATTAGGTTAAATAAATAGGGTATTAGATACTATATATATAAATAAACTTATTTATAAGTCTTAGTAATATAGTAGTGTAATTACTATATATTTATAGCTACTAGTATATTTATAAATAGTAATAATAATAGTAAATATTATAATCCTTATATTAGCTATATATAGTGTATAAATTACTTAGGGGGTCTATAGTTAATATAAAAGGGACTAGATCTTCCCCCCTTATATATATACTTCCTTTTCTTTATATACTATCTAACTATTATAAGTTTCTTTATCTTTACTTATCTTCCCTTTACTACTATTTTACTACTAACCTATAGCTAGCTTATAATATCTAAAATTTATTTATTAACTCCTACTTTACTACTAGGTTTACCTCTATAAAATAAACCCTTAGGGAAGTTACTAGAGAAGTTATCTTAAAAAAGAATAGTATTTAAAATTTCTATATAAGTTTATTACTTTCTTACTAGGTTATTACTACTAACTTATAGCTAGTAATACTAAAATTCTATATATATAGTGTAGTTAGTAAGTTACTATATAAAATATATAGCCTAAGAATAGTACTTATACTATTTCTTAGTATCTTAAGGAGAATAAACCTTTTCTTATAGAGTATAATAACTCTTATAGTATAATCTTACTACTTCTTTACTTCTTATAGTTATTAACCTATAGTAGTAAACTTAGCTAAATATACCTATTATACCTAAAATAATAAGATATATATTAGAGTATAACTACCTATTCTAAGTCTTTAGTTTTAAGACACTAATCTATAGCTAGTGCCTTACTTAAATTATATAGCTTTATAAAAAGCTATTTAATATTATTAAAACTATACCTAAGGGAGATTACTACTATCTTAATAAAGTAAGTATATCCCTAGTTCTCTTAACTTAATTACTACTAATATACTAATAGTCTTTTATTTATACTAAGTAAAAACTATATAATACTTTTCTAAAGACTAAAAATACTAATAAGTATAAGTATATTTATTATACTTAAGTAGCTACTAAAGTAACCTAGGAAGCTAAGTATAATAAGTATACTACTATAATATAGCTAGCTAATACTACTAACCTTAAGGTCTAAATTAATATTATAAACTACCTTTACTATATATATAAGAATATCCTAATAATAAGTCTTTTAAAATATCTATAAGTATTTCTTTACTAACTTACTAGTAGTTTACTTCTTATATCTCTAGGCTTCTTACTTATATTAGTCTTTCTAAGTTACCTAGAGAGCTCTATATCTTTATATATAGAAAAGGTAACTTTTCTAATAATAAAGCCCCTATACCTCTAAAGGCTTCTATACTTATTATTACTATAGTCTCTAGGGAAAATAAGGGTAAGGGTAAGAATAAGGAAATACTTTTTAAGTAATTATTACTAGGTAGTTATATTATAATTATAAGAGTAATATAATTATATCTTTTTAGAATATTACTTTATATTACTTACTATATTTATAGAGTATTACCTTATATTATTTACTAAGGGTGGTTTTACTACTATAACCTAACTACCTAGTTACTACTTATAGTTATAAATAATATCCCTTATAATAAAATCTCTCTTTAATACCTATAAATTCTCTAAGCTATTATAGCCTTTTTATTTAACTAGGTACTTATAATACTTACTATTATAATAATATAAGATAATCCTTTTTACCTTAAACTCTTACTTATTATTCTTAATATTATTTTATAGTAAAGAAGTATTTACTATATTACTTAAGTCCCCTTTAAAGGGTTTAAGGCTTATAATATTAAATATATTATATAACTATATTCTAGTAGGTAATTCTAGCTAGTAAGCTAGTCTATAACTCCTAACTACCCTTATAATCTTATAAGGGCCTAGGTACTTTATAGTTAACTTCCTACTTAGCTATCTTAGGTTAATATTCTTTATAAATAGTAAAATATAATTACTAACTTTAAACCTCTTTAAGGTCCTTTTCTAGTTATAGTATTTCTTATACTAGGCTTATAAGTTAATTAGAAGCTATTTAATTACTATATATTTTTCTCTTAGTAATAATACTTTACTCTTAGCCTAATTATTTATAAGTAAAATATTAGGTACTACTTACTATAGGCCCCTAGGGTTATACCCTTATAATACCTTTACTAGTATATAGCTATAAGTTATATAGTTACTAGTATTATATATAAACTATATTATTAATAAGTTATTAGCCTAGTTAGTTTATTTAGTGTAAGAGAAAGCCCTTAAATAATATTCTAAGACTTAGTTTAATTATTTTATTTACTTATTTATCTATAGGTAAAAAGTAGTGCTTAGTAGCTGCTTAGTTATAATAAGATAGTAAAAGGTTATCTAAAATCCACTTATAAATATAGAACCTTAGTCTATTATAATACCTTCTAGGGCTTTATAATCTCTAAAGATATATTCTAGGAATATAGTTACTAACCTATTACTTATTAGTTATATTAAAATAGGAATATAAATACTATACTTTATAAAATAGTTTATAATTACTAAGATTATATTATAAGTCTAGTTAGTATCTTTAACTAGTAATAATCTAGTAATAAAATCTATTAATAGTTCTTAAAAAGGGTAATCTAAATCTAGTAGAGTAGCTAACTTACTATATAGCTTATAGTGCCTTAGCTTTAAAACTTAATAGTTTATATAAGTACTAATATATACCTTAATATCTTTCTTTATTAATAGCTAGTAGTACTAACTTATAATTTAATAAAGTATCCTACTAACTCCCTAATATCTAATAGTAGGGTTATTATATATTAGTAGTAAAATCTCTTTTCTTATCCCCTAGGAAATATAAACTTAACTCTTAAATATTAATAGCTTAGAGAGTCTAATTAACTATATTTATAATACTTCTAAGTTACTACTCTTAAGTAGCTTTCTCTAATATATAGTAAACTTATTATTTTACTATATACTTAATAATAATACTTAAATTAGAATATCTAATTCTAAGCTATTATCCTAAGTATTAGAGTTAAACTTAGAAAAGGTTCTCTAAATAGCTTAGATTCTTACTATAATATCTCTATAAGTAGCTAGCTTATAAGTTACTTCTAGTCTTATAAGTATACTATAGTTAAGTAGTGTTTCTAAGGGGCGCCCTTACTACTTACTAGTAACTATATTAGCTAGAATACCCCTTTTAATAATATCTAGTTTTATAGCTTCCTTAAAAATATAGCTAAGTTATATTTTCTTAAAACCCTAGATATTACTATTACTATTATAAGGTCTTTATAACTAATTATTTACTATATTAAATAATAATATAATAGAACTTATAGTATTTCTATTATTACTATAGAGTTTCTATTAATTAGTATTTATAAACTTAGATAAGAAGTTTAGTAGCTATAAGGTTACTACCTTTACTTTCCTATTCTTACTTATATAATCTACCTTTCTTAATAATATATTAGTAAGGTTTAACTTACTAGCCTTATATTTAATTCTAAAGTTAAATAAGTATAGTTTATTAAGCACTATTACTTACCTACTAGTTAGTTATAGCTTTATAGCTAGGTACTTATAGTTTAAGTAATCTATTACTACTATAATTAAGTAAGTTAAGTATACTAGGTAATACCTCTATACCCTAAAAGCCTCTTAAATTACTAATAATTTAGTATTTAGTATAAGGTAGTATAACTTAGTATTAGTTAACTTCCTTAATATATATATAACTAGGTATTAGTAACCTAGCACTAATATTATAAGTATTACTCTAATAGTAAAACCTAATATATCTATCTTTACTCTTAATAAAGTAAGTAGGTTAAAGTATACTAAAATTAGTGCTTTCTAGAATAACTTCTAGAGTTCTCTAAATATAGCTAGCTTATAGGGTTCTAGCTTAAAGGTTACTAGTTATCCCCTCTTAAGTTAGTTTATTAATAAAATAACTACTTTACTATACTACTTAATAAAATATTAATAAAATCTAGTAAATCTAAGAAATAATTAGATATCTAGAACGCTATAAGGTATTAGCTATATTATAATTACTTTTACTCTTAATAGTTCTATTATAATACCTTTCTTAGATATAATAAATCCTAAGAATTTAACCTCTATAACTAAAAATTAATACTTCTTTAGGTTAATAAAAAGCTTTATATTATAAAGTTTACTTAGGACTTATTTAACATAGCCTATATAAGTAGCTACATTACTATAATAGATTAGAATATTATCTAGGTAAATAATATAAATATTATTTATAATATCCTTAAGGACTTTATTAATATACTTCTAGAAAGTTACTAGTATATTAACTAATCTAAATAGTATTATAAGATACTTAAAGTACTTATATTTATAATAAAATACTATTTTTTACTTATTACCTAAGTAAATATATAGCTAGTAGTATATATCTATTAAGTTAAGTTTTATCTAAATAACTATACCTTTTAAGTAATTAAGGATTTTAGTAATTAATAGTAAGGGGGACTTATTCTTAATAGTAATTTTATTTAGGCCCTTATAATCTATATAAAGCCTTAATTTCCCTCCTTTCTTTAGGATAAATAAAATTAAGGCCCTAGCTAGGCTAACTAATCTTCTAATCTATTCCTTTTACTATATATTTATAAGATACTCTATAAGTACCTCTAGCTTTTTCTTAGCTAAGTTATATATTAGTCCCTAAGGTAGTGTTTTCCTTTTTTCTAATTTAATTATATAAGTATAGCTCTTTAGTTTAGAAAGTATTCTTACTAAATCCTTATTAAATATATCTTTAAATTCTAAGTATTTCTTTAGGAGCTCTAGTTTATCTATATTATTACTTAGCCCTTACTTAGTTATAAGTTACTTATTACTTAGACTATCTAAGAATCTTAGGTTAGCTATAATATATTACTTATATAACTTATAAGTATACTCTAAGACTATTACTACTTCCTTACTACTTATTTCCTAAATTAGCTTTAGTAAGTCTATTAGTAAGTCCTTTTTTAGTTCTTTTTCTTTCTTATTTTTTAGGCTATTTAAAATAACTTTTACTAAACCTAATACTAGAGTAATTACTAACTATTTTAATACTTTATATACTCTTTACTTACCTTAAGTATATAAGAGGCACTCCTTTATTACTAGGTATCTCTAAAACTTCTCTTTCTAATATATTACTATAGGTTTATATTCTTTAATTTAGTTTATACCTAGTAGTAACCTTTCTTTAGTATTTATAATAAAGTAGCTAACTTAGTAAACCTTTATAACCCCTATACTATTCTTTATTAATACTAATCTCCTTAGAATTCCTTAATATAAAACTATATTTTTACTTATATTTTTAAGGTTTTAATCTATTTTTTTTAACTCTTTTTTAATTTTCCTTAGATAATAACTTTAGGTATATAGTTAAGGATTATATACCTAAATCTATTAGTGCCTTTACTACTACCTACTAGTAATCTTATTATAGAGATATATAGACTCTAACTCTTAGGTTTACTAATTTATCTATAATAAGCCCCCTATTCTAGGTTTATATAAATAAAAGTAATATCTTATTAGAATTAGATACTTTATTACTACTATTATTATACTTCTTTATAGTATATTTATTACTCTTATAAATAAAGTAGTCTAATAAATAGTAAGCTATTAAGATATATCTAGGCTTCTTATATTTATAATATATAATAGGTAATTTTCTTACTTACTCTTTATTCTATTACTATAAGTTATTTATAGGTAAAGTTAATTACTATTACTTTTTCTTATAGTCTTAACTTTACTTATAACTTTATATTAGTTTTATTACTACCTTTACTTTCTTACCTTAGCTTTATAACTAGCTCTAAGTAGTTAGAAACTCCTAGCTAAGTATTTACTTCCTTATAGTATTATTAAGGCTATTAATAAATATATAAATTCTTAGTTATATTAGGATTAGTTTAGGTAGGTTAGATTTAACCTTAGTCTAATTTCTAATAAAGGCTTAAAATAATTAATTATTACCTTACTAAAGATTTAGTAGTAATCTAGTTACTTCTAAGTATCTAGTATCCTTATCTATTATTCTAGTCTTTAGCTATATAATAAAGCTTACTTAATTATAGTCCTTATATTTTATATAACTATCTATAGCTATATAATATATTTATTATTACTTTATATTATTAGTAAGGTATTTACTAGTATAAGCTACCTTTATTATATTATTATAAAAGGTATATTAGTCTAATTTAAATAATATATTTAAGTTTACTAGGAAATTCTAGAGGTTTTTATAAGTATTTCCCTTATATAATAGTATTTATAGCTATATCTTAATAATACTATATTAGTATATATTTACTACTTACTTAGTACTTATTAGTAAAGTAAGTATAAAAGTAGTTAGTCTAACCTAAGGAGGTAGATTTATAAGTCCTTACTAGGTTTTAACTAATAATAGGTTTACTTAAAGCTTTCTAATTTTTACTTTTATTTATAGAATTTCCTATATTTTCTATATATATTTTAGCTTAGCTTATATAATATTATAATACTATTATACTACCTTCTTAATACTATTATTCTTAATTCTAGTATTATTATTTAGATTAGTCTTAGGTAGTATCTAATATACTTAATTATTAGTATTTATTATTTAAGTATTTACTATACTACTACTACCTTACTTATTTATAGTATTACTACTAGGGGGTATAGGTATATTTTATATAAATATTCTCTAGTATACTAATATTATAATCTAGCTAATAGTCTATTACCCTAAAGGGATTAAGAGCTTAATTTATTATAACTTAAGGGTTAAAAAATAATAAAATAAAGTAATAGCTTAGATTTATAGTTATAGCTAGAAAGGTACTACCTAGGGGTAGGTATATAAAGGTTTTAAGCTTTAACTTTCTATAAGAATATAGGTAGTCCTTGCTTAATACCTTACCCTATGCTTACATAACTATTTAGCTACTAGCTAACCCCTCCCTAACCTAGTGGGTCTAAGGTCCTGCTAATGCTCTATTATGTAATAATCCTGTCTCTGTCCCTTACGCTCCTAATAGAATTAGACTAAGGTTAAATCTAACCTACCTAAACTAATTCTAATATAACTAAGAATCTATATATTTATTAATAGCCTTAATAATACTATAAGGAAGTAAATACTTAGCTAGGAGTTTCTAACTACTTAGAGCTAGTTATAAAGCTAAGGTAAGAAAGTAAAGGTAGTAATAAAACTAATATAAAGTTATAAGAAAAGTTAAGACTATAAGAAGAAGTAATAGTAATTAACTTTACCTATAGATAACTTATAGTAATAGAATAAAGGGTAAGTAGGAAGATTACCTATTATATATTATAAATATAGGAAGCCTAGATATATCTTAATAGCTTACTATTTATTAGACTACTTTATTTATATAAGTAATAAAGTATCTAATCCTAATAAAATACTACTTTTATTTATATAAACCTAGAATAAGGGGCTTATTATAGATAAATTAGTAAACCTAAGAGTTAGAGTTTATATATCTTTATAATAAGATTACTAGTAAGTAGTAGTAAAGGTACTAATAGATTTAGGTATATAATCCTTAACTATATACCTAAAGTTATTATCTAAGAAAAATTAGAAAAGAGTTAAAAAAATAAATTAAAACCTTAAAAGTATAAGTAAGAATATAGTTTTATATTAAGGAATTCTAAAGAGATTAGTATTAATAAAGAATAGTATAGGGGTTATAAAGGTTTACTAAGTTAGCTACTTTATTATAAATACTAAAGAAAGGCTACTACTAGGTATAAATTAAATTAGAGAATATAAACCTATAGTAATATATTAGAAAGAGAAGTTTTAGAGATACTTAGTAATAAAGAAATACCTCTTATATACTTAGGGTAAGTAAAGAGTATATAAAGTATTAAGATAGTTAGTAATTACTTTAGTATTAGGTTTAGTAAAAGTTATCTTAAATAGCCTAAAGAATAAGAAAAGAAAAGAATTAGAAAAAAACTTACTAGTAAACTTACTAAAGCTAATTTAGGAAATAAGTATTAAGGAAGTAATAATAGTCTTAGAGTATACCTATAAGTTATATAAGTAATATATTATAGCTAACCTAAGATCCTTAGATAGTCTAAGTAATAACTAACCTATAACTAAGTAAGGGCTAAGTAATAATATAAATAAACTAAAGCTTCTAAAGAAATACTTAGAATTTAAAGATATATTTAATAAGGATTTAGTAGGAATACTTTCTAAACTAAAAGGCTATACTTATATAATTAAATTAGAAAAAGGGAAAATACTACCTTAGGGACTAATATATAACTTAGCTAAGAAAAAGCTAGAGGTACTTAGGGAGTATCTTATAAATATATAGTAAAAGGAATAGATTAGAAGATTAGTTAGCCTAGCTAGGGCCTTAATTTTATTTATCCTAAAGAAAGAAGGGAAATTAAGGCTTTATATAGATTATAAGGGCCTAAATAAAATTACTATTAAGAATAAGTCCCCCTTACTATTAATTACTAAAATCCTTAATTACTTAAAAGGTATAGTTATTTAGATAAAACTTAACTTAATAGATATATACTACTAGCTATATATTTACTTAGGTAATAAATAAAAAATAGTATTTTATTATAAATATAAGTACTTTAAGTATCTTATAATACTATTTAGATTAGTTAATATACTAGTAACTTTCTAGAAGTATATTAATAAAGTCCTTAAGAATATTATAAATAATATCTATATTATCTACCTAGATAATATCCTAATCTATAGTAGTAATATAGTTACTTATATAGGCTATATTAAATAAGTTCTAAGTAAACTCTATAATATAAAGCTTTTTATTAACCTAAAGAAGTGTTAATTTTTAGTTATAGAGGTTAAATTCTTAGAATTTATTATATCTAAGAAAGGTATTATAATAAAACTATTAAGAGTAGAAGTAATTATAATATAGCTAATACCTTATAGCGTCCTAGATATCTAATTATTCCTTAGGTTTACTAGATTTTATTAATATTTTATTAAGTAGTATAGTAAAGTAGTTATTTTATTAATAAACTAACTTAAGGGAGAATAACTAGTAACCTTTAAGCTAGAACCCTATAAGCTAGCTATATTTAGAGAACTCTAGAAGTTATTCTAAGAAGTACTAATTTTAGTATACTTTAACTTACTTACTTTATTAAGAGTAAAGATAAATATATTAGGTTTTACTATTAGAGTAATACTTATAATATTAGTACTAAGTTACTAGTACCTAGTTATATATATATTAAGGAGGTTAACTAATACTAAGTTACACTACCCTATACTAGATACTAAATTATTAGTAATTTAAGAGGCTTTAAGGGTATAGAGGCATTACCTAGTATACTTAACTTACCTAATTATAGTAGTAATAGATTACTTAAACTATAAGTACTTAGCTATAAAGCTATAGCTACTAGTAAGTAAGTAATAGTACTTAATAAGCTATACTTATTTAACTTTAGAATTAAATATAAGGCTAGTAAGTTAAATCTTACTAATATATTATTAAGAAAGGTAAATTATATAAGTAAGAATAGGAAAGTAAAGGTAATAACCTTATAGCTACTAAACTTCTTATCTAAGTTTATAAATACTAATTAATAGAAACTCTATAGTAATAATAGAAATACTATAAGTTCTATTATATTATTATTTAATATAGTAAATAGTTAGTTATAAAGACCTTATAATAGTAATAGGAATATCTAGGGTTTTAAAAAAATATAACTTAGCTATATTTTTAAGGAAGCTATAAAACTAAATATTATTAAAAGGGGTATTCTAGCTAGTATAGTTACTAGTAAGTAGTAAGGGTATCTCTTAGAAATACTACTTAACTATAGTATACTTATAAGACTAGAAGTAACTTATAAGCTAGCTACTTATAGAGATATTATAGTAAGAATCTAAGCTATTTAAAGAACCTTTTCTAAGTTTAACTCTAATACTTAGGATAATAGCTTAGAATTAGATATTCTAATTTAAGTATTATTATTAGGTATATAGTAAAATAATAAGTTTACTATATATTAGAGAAAGCTACTTAAGAGTAATAACTTAGAAGTATTATAAATATAGTTAATTAGACTCTCTAAGCTATTAATATTTAAGAGTTAAGTTTATATTCCCTAGGGAATAAGAAAAGAGATTTTACTACTAATATATAATAACCTTACTACTAGGTATTAGGGAGTTAGTAGGATACTTTATTAAATTATAAGTTAGTATTACTAGCTATTAATAAAAAAAGATATAAAGGTATATATTAGTACTTATATAAACTATTAAGTTTTAAAGCTAAGGCACTATAAGCTATATAGTAAGTTAGCTACTTTACTAAAGCTAGATTATCCCTTTTAAGAACTATTAATAGATTTTATTACTAGATTACTACTAGTTAAAGATACTAACTAGACTTATAATATAATCTTAGTAATTATAAACTATTTTATAAAGTATAGTATTTATATCCCTATTTTAATATAACTAATAAGTAATAGATTAGTAACTATATTCCTAGAATATATCTTTAGAGATTATAGAGCCCTAGAAGGTATTATAATAAACTAAGGTTTTATATTTATAAGCGGATTTTAGATAACCTTTTACTATCTTATTATAACTAAGTAGCTACTAAGCACTGCTTTTTACCTATAGATAGATAAGTAAATAGAATAATTAAACTAAGTCCTAGAATATTATTTAAGAGCTTTCTTCTATACTAAATAAACTAACTAGGCTAATAACCTATTAATAGTATAATTTATATATAATACTAGTAATTATATAACTTATAGCTATATACTAGTAGAGGTATTATAAGGGTATAACCCTAGGGACCTATAGTAAGTAATACCTAATATTTTACTTATAAATAATTAGGTAAAGAGTAGAGTATTATTACTAAAAGAGAAATATATAGTAATTAAATAGCTTCTAATTAACTTATAAGCCTAATATAAGAAATACTATAATTAGAAAAGGACCTTAAAGAGGTTTAAAGTTAGTAATTATATTTTACTATTTATAAAGAATATTAACCTAAGATAGCTAAGTAGGAAGTTAACTATAAAGTACCTAGGCCCTTATAAGATTATAAGGGTAGTTAGGAGTTATAGACTAGCTTACTAGCTAGAATTACCTACTAGAATATAGTTATATAATATATTTAATATTATAAGCCTTAAACCCTTTAAAGGGAACCTAAGTAATATAGTAAATACTTCTTTACTATAAGATAATATTAAGGATAATAAGTAAGAGTTTAAGGTAAAAAGAATTATCTTATATTATTATAATAGTAAGTATTATAAGTACCTAGTTAAATAGAAGGGCTATAATAGCTTAGAGAATTTATAAGTATTAAAAAGGGATTTTATTATAAAGGATATTATCTATAACTATAAGTAGTAACTAGGTAGCTAGGTTATAGTAGTAAAACTACCCTTAGTAAATAATATAGGGTAATATTCTAAAAAGATATAATTATATTACTCTTATAATTATATTACTCTTATAATTATATTACTCTTATAATTATATTACTCTTATAATTATATTACTCTTATAATTATAATATAACTACCTAGTAATAATTACTTAAAAAGTATTTCCTTATTCTTACTTTTACCTTTATTTTCCCTAAAGACTATAGTAATAATAAGTATAAAAGCCTTTAGAGATATAAGGGCCTTATTATTAGAAAAGTTACCTTTTCTATATATAAAGATATAAAGCTTTTTAAGTAACTTAGAAAGACTAATATAAGTAAGAAGCCTAGAGATATAAGAAGTAAACTACTAGTAAGTTAGTAAAGAAGTACTTATAGATATTTAAGAGACTTACTATTAGAATATTCTTATATATATAGTAAAGGTAGTTTATAATATTAATTTAGACCTTAAGGTTAGTAATATTAGCTAGCTATATTATAATAGTATACTTATTATACTTAGCTTCCTAGGTTACTTTAGTAACTACCTAAGTATAATAAATATACTTATACTTATTAGTATTTTTAGTCTTTAGGAAAGTATTATATAGTTTTTACTTAGTATAAATAAGAGATTATTAGTATATTAGTAGTAATTAAGTTAAGAGAACTAGGGATATACTTACTTTATTAAGGTAGTAGTAATCTCCCTTAGGTATAGTTTTAATAATATTAAATAGCTTTTTATAAAGCTATATAATTTAAGTAAGGCACTAGTAATAAGTTAGTGTTTTAAAACTAAAGACTTAGAATAGGTAGTTATACTCTAATATATATCTTATTATTTTAGGTATAATAGGTATATTTAGCTAAGTTTACTACTATAAATTAGTAACTATAAGAAATAAAGAAGTAGTAAGATTATATTATAAGAGTTATTATACTCTATAAGAAAAGGTTTATTTTTCTTAAAATACTAAGGAATAGTATAAGTACTATTCTTAGGCTATATATACTATATAGTAACTTACTAACTATACTATATATATAGAATTTTAGTATTACTAGCTATAAGTTAGTAGTAATAACCTAGTAAGAAAGTAGTAAACTTATATAGAAATTTTAAATACTATTTTTTTTAAGGTAACTTCTTTAGTAACTTCCCTAAGGGTTTATTTTATAAAGGTAAACCTAGTAGTAAAGTAAAAGTTAATAAATAGATTTTAGATATTATAAGCTAGCTATAGGTTAGTAGTAAGGAAGTAGTAAAAAGAAGATAAGTAAAGATAAAGAAACTTATAATAGTTAGATAGTATATAAGGGAAAGGAAGTATATATATAAGGGAGGAAGATCTAGTTTTTTTTTTATTAACTATAGACCCCCTAAGTAATCTACACACTATATATAGCTAATATAGGGATTATAATATTTACTATTATTATTACTATTTATAAATATACTAGTAGCTATAAATATATAGTAACTATACTACTATATTACTAAGACCTATAAATAAGTTTATTTATATATATAGTATCTAATACCTTATTTATTTAACCTAATTATAAAATTTAATATAGGGTATTTACTCTCTTAAAACTATTAGTATAAGGTAAAGAGTATTTACTTTACTATATTAGAGTAGTAAATAGGTTACTATTTAGGATTAATAGATAGGGGGATAATAATATTTATACCCTAGTATTATTAGTATTATTATTTTTAATAATATATTATACTATAATATATTATACCTAACCTAAACCCTCTATTAACTATAGCCCCTAGGACTATATAGTATAAATACCTTAAGTAAGTAGCTTATTATATAATTAAGAATAATTATATAAAGAGAGGGTATTATATTAGGAGTGTAAGGGATAGAGATAGAATTATTATATAATAGAGTATTAGTAGGACCTTAGACTTACTAGGTTAGGGAGGGGTTAGCTAGTAGCTAGATAATTATATAAGCATAAGGTAAGGTATTTAGTAAGGACTACCTATATTCTTATAGAAGGTTAGAGCTTAAAACCTTTACGCACCTACCCCTAGGTAGTACCTTTCTAGCTATAACTATAAATCTAAGCTATCACTCTGTTCTATTATCTTTTAACCCTTTAGTCGTGATAAAACTCTCTTATTAAATTCCTTAATAATTAAATTATTAAAGGTAGCTTATATAGAGCTAGATTTATCTTGTTATACTTAAATAGGTTATTATTCTAGATTCTAACTAGCAGGTTTAGCCTATTCCACACCCTTTATATAACTATTTATAGCAATAGATAGGCTCTCTAGCTTCTTTAATAGCTCGTTAATAGTTGCTTATTGCTTAATAGCCTGCTTTTTTAGCCAGTTATTTAGAACCTCTTGCGCACTAGGGGGTGATTATGCCCCCTTTCCCTTCGATTTAGTATCTATCTTCCTATTTTATAGAAGGGAAGTCTTTTATTTATGCTAAAATTCCTTTTTTATAGAAGAGAAAATAACTTCTATCCCACTGAATTTCCTTTTTATAGAAGGGAAAACTTCTATAATCGCGGATCCTTCCTATTTTATAGAAGGGAAGTCTTCTATAACTATAATAATTCCTTTTTATAGAAGGGAATTAGCTTCTATCTTGTAAGTCCTTCCTTTTTTATAGAAGGGAAGTCTTTTATAACTAAATGTAAAAGTAGTATAAAAAGAATCTATAGTAATAAATAACTAGGCTTATAACCTATTAAAATGTAGGGAGCTAATGCTAGCTAGCAATAGCTATACAAGTGTAAGCTCTATAGTCTAGGACTAATAGAGCTATAACGTTAATTCTTATTAACATAACGCAATAAAAGTAGTAGTAGTTATTAACTAATAGAATTTAATTTAGATTACTTTTATAGTAACTAATAGAGCAATAGAATTAATTTTAGTTAGTTTATTTAGGTAATATAGCTATTAGTTAAGAGGCCTAGCTAACTAGCTAGATTAAAAAGATCTTCTTCCTCTTATAGACTTACTAACTATATTAGCAAGCCTAGGCTACTAGCGGGGTCTTGTAAGCTACTTTTTATTTTTCACAAAATTCATTTATATATAAAATCTAAAAAATTAACTTACTATTATATATACTAGTAACCTATATGCACTAACTTTTAGTCTAAAAAATATTACTATATAAAAAGAAAGCCCTATCTTCTAGTAATAATTTACTATATATAAGACTTTTATATAACCTCTAGTTAAAGAGAAAATCACTATTAAAGATAGCTATAGGGTAAGCTACTTACATTACCACTATAGGGTAGTCTGCTTACGTCACCCTAGCTTACCTAATTACTTGTGGTTAGGGTTATAGGCATACTCGTGCCTATAACACTAATTAACATTAGTTATCCACACGGTCAGTCGCAGCTGTCAAGCTTGCAGTGCAAGCTTAGTAATATAAAGGTTCTTTGACTAGAAAGGGCTAAAAATAGGTCTTATTTTTAACATTTCTTAGGGTTAATAACCTCTTAATTAATTAATTTATTATAAATAAAGACACTAATAATAACCTTTAGCTTATAATATTAATTTTATAGTGTTTTTAAAAGCTAGGCTTCCTATAAAGAGCCCTATATAGGCTATATTACCTCTATAAGTATATTAACTATAATAGTAATGCTTATAATACCCTTCTAAGCCTTAGAGGTACTTATATATTACTAACTATATTATAAGATCTTTATAAATAGATTCTTTAGCTATTATTAGCTATTAAATTTATAAACCTCTTTTAGATACTAAAGGAGACTTTCTTTAAGCTTTATAACTAGCTTTATATTAATACCCTAGTAAGCTTTTTATAATATTAATTAGTTAAGTAAAAGGTAATAATCTTCTTATAGATTTATATATATAATAAGCTATAGAGAAATATAAGGTATTAATTTCTACTATCCTAAGTATTAGTATCTTAAGTTTTTTATAAGCTTATTAATCTAATAAGGTATTTATATATAATCTTTATTTATTAGCTAAAGCTATAGTAGTTTTATTATTTATAGAGCTAAATAAGAAGTTCCTTTAATTTAATAGTGCTATTAGTGCTATTAATAGTATATATATTCTAGCTTTTATTCTATAAAGATAGTAATAAAAATACTAGTTAAGAAAAAATAATATCTTATAAAATATACTAGTAGCTATAAGCTTTAAGGAATTATTTCTTTATATACTAGTAAGCACTAAAGGTTTTATTAATAATAATACCTTATTATAAATAGTATTTATAAAGTCCTTTAAGATCCCTTAAGGCTAATTTTATCTTAGTAATATAGGATTTAGCTTATATTATAGCTTAGTTATACTATATTTAAGGGTTTAATATTATTTATAAGACTAAAGAGAGGCTTATAAGTACTTTAATAATAAGAAAAAGCTCTTTAATTTCTAGTATATATAATATAAGTAGTTATAGAGTGTGTTTTTAGGTAATATAAGTAAAAGTAAAAGATAATTTATTATAGTATTACTAAGTATAACTTTCTTATATAAATTAAGATAGTTTATACTATAATAGCTCTTTTTAACTTTATTAAATTAAGTAGGAAAGAGCCTTATAATTTTAAAATAAAAGAGATAAAATTATTACCTAAAGATAAGTATTAAGTACTTAAAATAGCTACTATATAAGTATTTTTATTTCTTATAGGCCTTATAGGCTATAAGGTTTAGAAAAGGATAGTATAGTAGCTTTAGAGAACTTAGTAAAGAAGTAATTTAGATAAAAAGATATATATTTAATAAATTTAATAGTATTATTAATAGAATTCTAGCTAATATAATAATAATATTATAGGTTAAAAAGTAATAATATATATATACCTATAGACCTTCTTAATAAAGAGCCTTACTTTTACTAATAAATAGTATTAATACTAAAATTTAACTTAATTTATACTTTCTTTACCTCTTTTAATAATAATAAGTTCTAAATTAGAGAATTTAGTTAATCTTACTTTAACTATAATATAACTCTAATAATTATACTTATTCTAAACTCTTTATTATATAATTAATAATTCTTAACTACCTTCTTAATATTATTAGCCTTTATAGCTCTTAGAGTAATAATATAGCTCTTTAAGCCTTATATTTAAGGCCTAAGAATAGTAGATATTACCTTTAAGAGCTCTTTTACCTATACTATAGCCTAATACTTCTATATACTTTATAATAATAAATTTAGCTATAATCTATTATATATAGACTTAGTAAAGCTTATTTAAAAGCTTTATAGGTTTAGTATTAAAGAAATAGCTATATTATTAGTACTCTAATCTATAATATTACTTTAAGACTAACTTTAATACTACTAATTATTCTTAAGAGAATTTTCTTTATTAGGGAGCTTAATAATATTATAAGCCTTAATACTAGGGTATTATATATTAGAAATCTCTCCTTAAGACTTAAATTTATTATCTTTAGAGTTATTAGAGCTTTTTTCTAATAACTTTTCCTATACCTTTATAATAGTAGTAAAGCTTTTAGTATCTTAAGCTTTAATAACTATATTACTAGCTTTATAATTTCCTAAGAAAACCTTTACTTACTTCTTTTTTATAATAGCTTTATTTATAATAAGAGGCTTTATTATAATAAATTTACTAAACCTCTTATATATTTAGCTAATATAATTAGCTATTTACTTACTTATAAGTTATATAAAGCTACTTATTTTATTTATTATATATTATACTACTTCTTTTCTCTATAGTATAAAAAGTATACTAAATACCCTTTAGCTACTTATATTAGTTTTTAATAGTTTTTATAGTTTATTAATATCTTAGAAATTTCCTTATAAATATAAGAATAAAGCCTTTAAGAATATCTTAAATAATAGTAATTTTATTACTATTAAGCTATTACTTATAGTAAGCTTTAAGAAGTAATTTAAGAAAGAAAAGGGTTTAATTATTAGTCTAATAAATTTAGAAGAATTTAAATACTTATAATTAGGTACTTTAGAATATAATTATAATAAGTATTTAAATTAATATAGTATTTACTAGTAAAATATAATAATTTTATTATATTAAAGCTATAGAAAGAGAGAGCTACTATTATAATAGTTCTCTTATATAAAGGTAGTAAAAAAAAGCTATAGAAGTAAGCTATAATAGTATAAAGTAGCTACCCTATATAAATATATATATAATTTATACCCTGTAATGTTAGTGCAAAGTTTGCACTAGCTCGTGGATCACACCCTAAAGGAAGACAAGTAGGTTTTAGCAGGGGCGAAGTCGGATGCCCCATTCAAGACAAGGAGGTCCTTCTTACTGGTCCACTATTTCCCGCTTTCTACCGACGCTAGAGCCTCAAGCTACAGCAAAATTCCATCTCTAGCTAGCAACTAACCAAATCAGTTGCATCCACCTCTCAACACCCTGTTGGCGATGGCGTCCAAATCAGCGCTGCTGCCTCGCAGCGGCCAATGCCGTCTCCTCGTCAGACAGGGACGACGCCCCCCATCAGCCTGTTCAGCCTGCACCAATGCCTCGCTCACGCATCGTCCTCGAACCCGAGCCCGGCACGACGCCCGTTCTCGCCGATACCTCTCGACGCCGTCGCTCCATCCCCGAGCAGAGCTGGAGAGGACACTCCTTGAGCTGCAGAAGCACTCGTCTAATCTGATCAACCTCTCGAGGTTGCAGCTCGCGCTCCAGGGCTTACGGCAAGAGGCGGGATCTGAAATTGTTCGAATCGCGATCCTGGGACTAACCAACAATGGCTCGAAAGCCGGGCCAACGGCGCGGAGAGTCCTGCGCTCTTTGCTTGCGGACCCGCTACAGGAAGAACAGTCATGGGAAAGGGAGCTGGAGAGTCGGCACGAGACGAAACCGTTGATTGTGCGAGTAGGACCACCGCAAAAGCATGCTGTTTCCCTGAAAATTGAGAGGGAAACAGGCCTAGACGAGATGCACATCTCTTCGCCGCATCTAGATAAATGCAACTTGGAGTTCCTCTTTATGGAGGTCGATGTCCCACACGGCGCCCCTGGCAAAACGTCCGTCAAGGCATTGGAGGATGCCGTATTGGTTCCCGCAGTTGACATCCCCTCGGCCGCGGACAGAACATCACCCATTTCCACGCCTGTTCACCAAGCTCTACTGGTTGCGGACGGGCTGTTGGGCGCGGCGAACGTATCAGCTCTCCCTGTCACCGAAACAAATGAGTCTATTGTTGCAGCTGTTCATTTCGAGGGACTATCTAAACCCCAGCTTGGAGAGACCACCTTCAACATTGTCGACGTGTCGTTGGCTGAGCAGGGCATCCGTCTATTTCGACAAGGTCCCCAGCACGGCATGGAATACGAACGCCTCTGGTTCACCAGTAATGTTCCTATCCTCATCAACTGGTTGAAGACAGGTGCTTCGTCGTCAGCAGGCGAGACGAAGCCCGCGGTGCGAAAGCTCATCGCTTCTATGCTGCAGAATACATTATCGGAAGTGCAGCTCCTGGAGGCACGCAAACCATCCAAGGGTTTGACCCTCAAGAGCCATGATCCTGCCGTGGCGGCATTGAACGAAGGCCTAGCTGACTGGGCGCACAAGGCGCATTCTGAGCTGCAAGAGGATCTTGATCTTGCCTTTGGGGGACGCAGATGGCGCAAGCTGGGCTGGTGGAAGCTCTTTTGGCGGGTAGATGACGTCGCGATGCTCACGAATGAAATGCTCAGCCGGCGCTTCATGCCGACTGCTGAGCAGGAACTTGTTTATCTGACCGGCCGAATCGCCCAACTGGGAGGTTCACTGCCAGAGTATCCCCAGCCCACACCATCAAGCGAGGCGTCTTCCGAGTCGCGCGCGCTCGGGAGCTCATCTGCGCTGCCTAAATGGCCCGGCCACATTGCGTTCACACGTCGCTATTTACAGAATGAGACCGTGCCTGCTCTGCAATCCCTGGCACAAAAGCTCGTTGTTCAATCCCTCGGCACCTCAGGCATAGCCACGTCCCTCGCTGCTCTCTTGTACGTGTCGTCATTCTCCTCTACCGTCTACGAAGCCGGCGCTGTTGCCGCCCTCGGCATCGTCTACAGCCTGGGTCGAGTGCAGAAGAAATGGGACGCCGCGAGGGCGTTTTGGGAAGGCGAGGTTCGCGAGGAAGGTCGCAAGGCTGTCAGAGCCGCAGAGGAGAGTGTGGCCACCGTGTTGGAAGGCAGCAAGTCAAGCGGCTCTGCTGAAGTAGTCGAGGAGTTGAAAAAGACAAGAGAGTTGGTTGCCAAGGCAGAGGATGCCCTGGCAAGAATGAGGTAGTGTGTACGACCAAGCAGCGAACCACACACAAATTCGCCGTACCATGTACTAATTAATGCAAATGGCCTGACGCACGACCGTCCACCTCTTTATTTCTGCACTCCACGTACTTGATCAAACACAAGCCATATCACACAAAGCACCACGTAGTCGCTGCTCAAGCCAAAACACAGCACGTCCCAAAGACACAGCCACGGCCACAGCAACAGCAACAGCACATGTTTGCCAACGCAAACCCCCTTTTCTTCTTTCACCAAAGAACAAGTTGATAAAATGTGATCCAGAACGCCAAGAACAACCCTGCAATCTCCTTCCCCCCTCCCGAAACCCCTGTTATTCGACCAGCCTCTCCCTTCATTCTACCAAAACGACTCAGTTTTCACCCTATCGCCGTCCTCCTGCCCGGGCCCGACTCACAGTCGCCCTGCCTCTGGCCAAACCAACACCTCTTCCGCGCAAGTTTCTACTCCTGAACATGGGTGCGTTGCGCAACATATCCGGCACGATGAAGAAGCGCACGTGCGAACCGCGGATATACACCTGTTCGAGGTGGGAGACGCGGCCGTCGCGCGCGGTGACAGTAATGTCTTTGAGTTGGACGTTCATGTTGTCTTCGGCTAGAGATGTACTCAGTTATATGCTTTGTTAGAACGGCGGGTGGTGGTTGGTTTACCATCGAGGAGCTTGCCGCGGTAGGTTTGGCCGGATGTGATTTCGAGCGTCACGATGTGGCCCTGGGCATGTTAGCTTCGTCGGGTCACGGGGAGGAGGGGCTTTGGAAGCGCGAGGAGACGAACTTGTGCCTCGTTGAGGAGCTTGATTGGGATACCGATTGTGGAGGTCATAGCTGGGTCGGGGCGGTGCGGTGCCGTTTTGTCGTGGTCTCGAGATATTTAGCTGGAAGCTTGAAATTTGGGTGAGGTTCTGGAAACGCAGGTTGCTGCGGGGTATCGTTTTGCCGGACCGGGGCGTGGGATGACGGAAAGTGGGGGACTCTGGTTGTGGCACTTTTACTTGTCTTGTCATGTATGAACAGAGAGCGTTTAGCGACAGCACTGGGAGGCGTGCAAGAGAGGAAAGGGCTTGGATGAAGATACCATTATATATATGTGAGAAGAAGAAGTGCATTCATACACGTTTTATTTTCAGATGGGCGATATGCCCTTTCAAAGACATCGGCTTGCTCCATACGTTGCGATGGACCGCATAGCCCTTATCGCGGGTGTGGTCGAAAAGAAAAACTCGCTCAAAGGCCCTTTTATTCAACAACTTCCAGCATCCTACTCGTACTTATCCTCCACACGAGATATGAGCTTAAAACAAGAGGTCGTGCTTGTCGGTTAAATTGTACAAGTATATCAAGGTGTTGACCATTCGGGCTTCAGGCAGCCAGTTGATGCGCATTTCGCGGTGTCCATCTCACGACGCCATACCTGACGGACTTACACAGCGATAAAATACGACGACGTATGGAGTTCATAATTTCCGGGATACTGCTAATCACGTATTCATGCAGGCTTATTCAACACGAAGTCGATGTACACTGCAATGTGTTGAGGCAAAAAGAAAACCTCAATCAATTGCGAATTCCAGCGACGTTGGGGATTCATTAAGCTTCCTGGGTATCAATAGATCTCTGCTTCTTCTGCCTCTTCCCAGACAACTGCTCTCTCTTTTCTTGTTTTCTTGTCTGCTTGTCCAAGTTGCCGATCGTCTTCGTCTCCTGTCCACACGGCCATTTCACCATGGCCGCCTCTTCGGCCGCAGCATCCCATTCTCGAGGTAGAATGGCGAATACGAGGTACGACGTATGGGTCTTGACGTCATTTTCTGTACGATGGACGACGTTGCCTTGTATCCATGAAGGGTCTCCGTTTTTGCCAGACTCCTTATCAGTCCAAGTTGACGTTGTTTCGTCCACGTCCATCTTGGATTCGGAAGCATCAGAGACTGGCTGAGATATTTGTGCCTTGTGAAATTCTTGAGTCCGCTTGAGATCAACCTTGAGCTTCTTGACGGCTTCCGTCACGTCCGTCGGCGCGGTGCTGACCCCAGCTCGGTCTCTCATGATGTTGAGCCTCCGATGCGCAATCTCAACCATGTCGATGTCTGTCCAACCCAGTGTCCGCAGTTCGGTGACAGTGCGCGTGACCTGTTCAATGCAGGGTGAAAACGTGCAAATGTACACACTTTGATCGGGATCCAGAGGTGACACCCAATCACCTGGGTTTTCGTCCAGTTTCCCCTCCTTAAGTGTCTTACGCCGAGATAGATGGTGCAATGCTTCCCATGGGGCCGGTAGGTCGAGGAAAATAGCATTGGCCTTGGGGGACTTTCCATCCACGATGAAACCTCCGTCGCAGACATCTCTGTGTGTGACTTGAACAACTCCGTCGAGTAGATGATCTTTGATTTCTACCTGCATTTTTTGAAATCGGGGCTCATGAAATTCGAAACTAAACACCTTCCCCTTGACATCAGTGTCTGATTTCGGATAGCCGTTGTAGACCGCACGCGCAGACGCATGTGTAAAGCTACCGCTTCCCGCCCCGGCCTCAATGATTCGTGACCCCGGTCGAGCTCTAATGCGTTGCAGAACATAGCTATAATCTGGGGTGTAGACGACTTGGGTTCGATGCGGCAAGCTGCTGGTCCATAGCTCTGGGGTTGGTCGAAGCACGTATACGAAACCGCTGGCGGCTACAATAGCCTTTTTAGCGGGGGCTGAGCCCGGGGTATCGTTCCCATCATCCGCATTTGAGGTTGGTGTCTCTTCGTCTTCGACTTCGCCGCGTCTGCGTTTGCGTCCTCGGGATCCTGTGTCCACCACGGAAGCTCGAACCTGCGAGCCCCAAGGAACATCGAGCAAAGTCGAGTGAGGAAACGAGCCGAATCTTGTATTCAAGGTGACGCCTTCTGCATATCCGTCTACTGCACCAGCCGATTGCTGCAGGGTAATGGGCTGGAAGTTGTCTTTGGAGAGACTGATGATAGCCAGTGTATTCGGCTGGGTCTTGGAACTGGGAGCAAGAAAGGGCGAAGGCGCGTGCTTTTTGACAGAGTTCATAGTGGTACAACGTGTGCCAAGGCTGTTGAATACAGCCTGGTCTTTTGAAGTCGGATCGAAGCGACACTGTGTGTCAATTCCAGATCGCGGTTGGGGCAGGCAAAGGATGGAAATTTGAGAAGTTTGTCAGATTTTGTTAGTGAGGGGCGGGGGGGGGGGCGACGCACGAAGGCGGGTTCAAAAGGCCACTGAGTGTCAGTCGACTCCGCCCCAAGCTCCAACTGGCAATTTATTATACCAATTGGCAAGGACTCATCGACTTGTCAGATAAGACGGACCTTGGTGATGACACGGCCGCGTCCAGTCTCTGCAGCTACTTGACTCCTCTTCTTGGCACATCAGCCGCTCTGAATGAATCGTTTGCGCAGCCTCTATCGTCGGAGAATCACATCAGTCGTTCTTGTTCCCGGCAGCTTCACTGTTTTCCTCGGTCGAGGCTACAGCACCGCCGCTATGGAGTCATTAAAGGTTCACAACTCGCTCAAGCCAGGTCCTCCTGTGCCTTTTGTGCCCATGGAACCTGGCAAGGTGTCATGGTACGCATGCGGTCCTACGGTTTACGACAAGAGCCATCTGGGCCATGCTCGAAACTATGTGTCCAGCGACATCATTCGGCGCATCATGATGCATTACTTTGGTTTCAAAGTCAACTATGTAATGAACATGACAGATGTTGACGACAAGGTATGGCAGGTTTCGGGTCCAGCCAGCGTTCAGCGGAACTAACAGGTCCAGATCATCATCAAAGCTAGAAGACAACGGTTGTTGGACCTGGAAAAGAAGAAAAAGTACTCCAAGCAAGATCTTCATGAGCTCGGTCTTGCTGCTTTCCGCGCCTATGCATCAAGCAACCTGTCACTCCTGGCAGACGACGCTTCCAAATTAGACGAGACCAATTATACCAAAAGGCGAGACGCCGCCTATGGACGAGTTTTATCGGGTGGGACGCTCTCTGGCGATGGCAAACCTGCAGACCCGGAGGCCAAGATCAAGATGCATCTCGGCAACATGGATGCTGCTGCCGAGGCTTTGAAACAGGACGCCATCTTCCCCGGCGCCGACGAGGTCCTCCTCCCTTACCTAGATTCGTTGTATAAGGATACGATCGATACCAGTGACCAGACCATGTTTACGGACCTGACTCAAAGTATGGAGGCTTTATTCCTGGAGGATATGGACAACCTCAACGTTCTACGGCCCGATGTCATCACCCGTGTCACCGAGTACATGCCGCAGATTGCTAAATTTGTCGAGCAAGTCGTGGATAAAGGTTTTGCCTACGAAGCAGAAGGCTCAGTCTATTTTGACATTGGCGCTTTTGAGAAAGCTGGCAATACATATGCTCGCTTGCGCCCCGAAAGCAAAAACGACAAAGGTTTGCAGGAAGAAGGTGAAGGCTCCTTGTCGAAGAACCTTGGAGGCAAGCGTGGCCCGGGAGATTTCGCTCTTTGGAAAAGATCCAAGGCTGGTGAACCTTTCTGGCCGAGCAAATGGGGTGAAGGTCGACCAGGATGGCATATCGAATGCTCCGTCATGGCCTCTGACGTTCTCGGCTCTCGCATGGATGTTCATTCTGGAGGCATAGACCTGGCTTTTCCTCACCACGACAATGAGCTTGCTCAGAGTGAGGCTTACTTTTGCGAACACAACAAGGGTGAGCACACTTGGGTCAACTACTTCTTACACATGGGTCATCTGTCTATCTCGGGCTCCAAGATGTCTAAATCCCTGAAGAACTTCCAGACCATTGCAGATGCACTTGCCACCACATACACGGCGAGAAGCATGCGCGTTGTGTTCTTGATGGGCAGATGGAACGACGGCGTTGAGATCTCGCCGGATATGCGCGCCCAGTCCGACAACTGGGAGTCCGCCATAAGCGTATGTGTTTGCCCCCCGCTCGTAGCATCAAGAAGCCCTCTCCGCTGACAGAAGCACAGAATTTCTTCACGAATACCAAGTCCTGGCTTCTCGAAGCTGGAATCAGTGATGGCGTCAAGACATTGTCCATAAGCAAAGATCAACCCCCCACTGGCCTTCTCGCCGACCTAGATCAGGCCAAGAAGGACGTGGAAGCTGCGCTGACCAACTCCTTTGATACCCCTCGAGCCATGCTCATTCTCCTCAAGTTGGTCAACACAGCCAACGTTTACGTCAAGGAGAACAAGGACTTTGAACTCGCTCAAGTTGAAGCCGTCGCGCGATGGATCACCAAGATGGTTGGCATTTTCGGCTTAGACTCCAATGCCAGCTTTCCGTATGACGGCCTGGGCTGGGCCTCATCGATCGCCGCCGACGTAGATCCTAAACAGGCAGTAAAACCCTACGCCGAGGTGCTCAACTCTGTCAAGACCGAAGTCTCCGCATTGTCATTGTCCAGCGAGGTCCTCCCCGCTTTGCTGTCCCAAGATCCCTCCAGGGACTTTGAATCCACTGCTTCTACCGGCACTCGCGACATCGAGAGACTGGCTCTTCCCTACCTGCGCGTAGTTTCACAGATCCGTGATGAGCTCCGTCGCATTGTCTCATCGCAGACGCCCGAAACAAGGCGTGCCATTCTCGCCATGACTGATCGAATTCGTGACGCGGATCTCACCAACCTCGGCGTCTATCTAGATGACCGCCCGGATAACCAGCCCTCACTGATCAAGTTCATCCCTGCAGCCGAACTCATCCGCGCCAGGGAAGAGAAGGCAGCACGCGAAGCTGAGAAGACCGCCAAGAGGGAAGAAGCAAGACTGGCTCGTGAAAAGGCCGAGCAGGAAGCCAGAGAGAAGGCCATGGTACCTCCAGAGGAGATGTTCAAGAAGGACGAACGATATGGCGCCTGGGATGAGACGGGTATGCCAACCAAGATGAAGGATGGAAGCGACGTGCCTAAGAGTCAATTGAAGTCGTTGAAGAAGATGTGGGAGAAGCAAAAGAAGGCGCATGACGAGCTCAAAGCCAAAGGTGGACTGCAGAAGTCATGAACATGAGTGAACTTTGCATCGGGAATAGCAAACCAAGTTCGACAAACAAATAGCAACTCGATCGGCATATCAGCCCCTTAACCGCGCGGTGTGTCCTCAATGTCATATCTGTCATATCCTGGTCCCGCCCAATGCAACCCCGAGACTCAGCTCCCAATGCATGTCAGATCTGGTGCAACGCACCCGGCCTTGACACGGGTCATTCCCAGTTCCATCTCTCTCGCGCCTAGACCGTCAAGAATTATGGGTTTCATGTACAAAATATTTGAATATTGCTTAAATACATTGTAGGTACTTATTATTCTGCGGGCCGGTTCACCCGCAAACTCAGCGGGCGATGAATGCGGCAAAGAGGGTTGTCGATCGAGTGTACATAACCAGGGGTGAGCACTGTGAACGTTCCTCTTTGCAATCGGACTCCTCAACTTGAATTGGGGGGGTTTTTTCCCCCCCCTTTTTCGCTCAACTAGTGCTTCGAGAATGGGCTCCTCCATCATTGTGCTCTCCCTGGGCATTCTCGCCATTCCAAGCCTGCTCTACTCTCTCGTGCGACATCTTCGTAAACATGGTGAGCTCTCGTCGCAAGCCCGTCGCTTTCCAGGCCCGAAGCAATTCCCGTTCGTAGGGAGGGTGCACGACCTCCCGAAGCGGTCGTTGTGGTTGAAGTTTCATGAGTGGGCGGGCATGTATGGTCCCATCTATGAGACGTCAATGATGGGGCAGCGGTTCATTGTCATTTCGAACGAAGAGATAGCACGGGAGGTGTTGATTCATAATGGGAACCACTTCAGTGGGAGGGTGCAGATTCGGGCGTTGATCGATCACAAGACGTCGCCTACGTATGTTGCGCTGCAAGATCGGAACGGTTAGTTTGTTCGGCGTCGGACCTTTGCTTCGAAACGTTTCATTCTCATTGGAGTCTGATTTCGGTACAAGAGCAGTCAGCTGACGAAACTATCAGAAACGTGGAGGGTGCAAAGAAAATGGGTTCACGCCGCCATGGCAGCAGCGTACCAGGACAACTTTCATGGGCGGATAGAAACCGAGCTGAAGCGGTTCGCTATGATGCTTCTCTTGGATCCGGCCAATTTCCATGCGAACACGCGAGAACTTACCGGGCGGATCATGAGTACGCTGGCGTGGGACGATGCGCCATTGGGACCAAGATACGGCGAGCATGCCATGGAGACGCTGACGCAAATGTCTGTCTCCGGGCCCATCGTCAACACTGTGACTCCGATATGGTACATTGCTGAGTTCCTGGGGCACAATCCCTGGAGGAAGTTTGAGGAGGCGCGGGAAGCAAAGATGAGGGCTTGGTGGGCTGACAGTCTGCGAGTGGCCAAGAGGAGGTTCCTCGACGGGGAATTGCCCCGAGATACGTGGTCTTACCGATACTGCGACCAGCTTGTTTCCGAAGGCAACGAAACTCTGGAGCAAAGCCCCGACGACGAAAACTTCGCCGCCTGCATGCTGGGGTTTCAGTGTATGGTCGGCGTCATCACTGCGGCCGGCCCGTTGCAGTACTTTCTGATGTGCATGGCCCTGCATCCGGAATGGTTAATCAGAGCTCAAGGGGAGATTGATCGAGTGTGTGGACGTCGTCTGCCGACTATACAGGATTTTGAACATCTGCCTACTGTGAGGGCGTGCGTGAAGGAGACACTGCGATGGAGATCGACGGTGCCACTGGGTAAGTTCACGTTCCCAATGCCTCTCCACGTTGGCCAAAATTGACAATGTTGCCATCTAGGAGTTCCTCATCTATGCGAGACGCCAACCGAGTACATGGGCGTCCCCATCGGAAAGGACGACATCATTCTTGCTTGCGAATGGTCGTTGAACCGCGACGAAGCCGTGTTCCCTGATGCTGAGAACTACCACCCAGAGCGCTGGCTAGAACCAGGTTGGCCGACATACATGGAGCCATTATCACGATATCCCAATCTTCGAGAAGGTAAAGCAATGCATACATTTGGCTGGGGTCGGAGATGCTGCCTTGGTCCCTCCCTGGTTGATTACGAAATGTTCATGTTCGCAGCCTATGTCTGCTGGGGATTCGACTTGTCGTTGAAGAAATGCCCCGTGACAGGAAACGACATCACTTTTGATACGTATTCGAGCAATTCGAGAGTCATCTTGGAACCGAATCCATGGCCGATGGATGTAAGACCAAGGAATGGCAAGAAGGTCAAGGCGATCATGGATAGTTATGAGAACGTTCAAGGGGAAGTGAAGGTTTGACAGAGTCCTGGCCTCACAGATCCTTTCCGACGTAGGACAGGCAGGACAGCCGTCAAGATATGCACAAACATCTTTCGCAGCTGTCAACACAAAGAAGTAACCCGTAACCTGCAAACGGGTGTCTCCACCTACCGTGTTGTTTACTCCTGGTCGTGTTGGCTTTTGCTCACACTTTACAAGCCAAAACTCTCTCCCTCTTTGCACTCTGATTTTTATTCTCAAAACCCTACCCGGCCCTTCTATTTTTTTTTTTTTTTTGACATCTGATATCGAAAGGCTTGCTTATATATGCGTTGCTACACTCCAGAAGAGCACTCTGGGTCCTTGACAAATGCTGCTTCGAGGATCGTATCTCGCTTACAAGCGAGAGACAAGCAGGCTCGTGTATCTCCTTGTGACGGCTTCCAACGCCGTTTTGTCTGTCAAGAATTTCAAAGTCAGATTAAACACAACTGGGAAAATCGACTCTTCAGGGTTCGTTCCAGCAGCTGAGCTCATCGCCAAGCACATGAAGAGCATACCTTGCGAGATTCTTCGCTTGCTCAAATCCGTCATTGAGCTTCGGATATCCCACTATGCAGAGTTTCAGCGTCTTGTCTCTACCAATCCCAACTTTGAAATGGAAGAAAGCAACAAGTCGCACAAGCATTTCATCGACGTGCTCTCGCGGACCTTTCAGATTCTAGGTGGTGAAGACGGCCTCAAGAAAGAAAAGAAGGCGGAAGTGAAGGCAGACAAGAAAGAACTCAGCAATGAGGATTTCCAAGCAACTTTCTCCAACCTGTTTGAGCATCTTGACCTTCAAAGTGTTCAAGACAGTGACGAGGAAAGCGATGACACATCCCTTTGCTGCGGAGACGGCGAAATATCACGAACTGATTGTGCGAAGAAGGCTCTTCTGTCCAAAAGGGCAAAAGCGGACAGGAACGGCAAGAACAAAAGGAACGGCAAGAACTCGCGTGGGAAACCATCTTCAAAGAACAAGAAAAAATCACCGGGCAAAGTGCCCCTTGAACAATATGGGATCATGGACGACGATCATCATGTCGCAGCGGAACACTTCCTCGTAGCTTCTTCTATCTTGGAGCAGTGCATCGATCTCAGGCTTCAATCCCAAAAACGCTGGTGGTCAGTGGCCTACAGCGACTTTCATCCGCTTACTGCTCTATCTACTTCAGCGCAAAGCATCGCGATGATCCAAAGAGCGCACAAAACCATATCGCTCGATTTCCCAGGCTCTCATTCCTACAAGAGCCTGATCAATACATATACGAGAGGCGGCATGGAAAATCTTCAACCGACTACGACCATAAGAGTTTATCGCGACCGCGACAGCGATGAGTGTTGTGTGAGCATGCAAGAGACAGCGGTTTCACGAGAACCTATGAGGGAGTTGCTCATGGAGCATGCGTACAACAACCTTGTCGAGTTTCTCGAGGATTATGGAATGACGCCATCTGGAGCGCCGACAAAGTCAATGCAGGCTGAGATAAGTCAGTGGGATCCAGAGTATGATCTTGAAGCGGCTACCGATGATCAGAGACTGGAGTGGCGGAGACTCTACACCATCAACTGGCTGTACGGTCTGGCTGGTTATTACTTGAGTACGAAGCAAGAAGTCGACGAAGAAGGCACCAGGGCCAGTCTTAAAACTGGCCGGAAAATTTCGACGCCATGGGCCGATAGTTACACCTTCTTCGGCTTGGGTGACTTTGCCCGGTCCATTATCTCTCTAGCCCGGAAGACGAGTAGATCACAAGTACAGGACTGTATACCGCCACATCTTGTCTTCCAAGTTCAATGCATCGTGGACTCCTTCACTGCTTCCCGAGGATGGGGAGTAGAAGTGTCCGGGCACATTTTGAAGGCTCCGCCTGTTAAGGAGGGACTACCTGAGAAGTGTGGCATGATAGGCTGGTTCAACAGAGTTACGTGTGCGAACGAATGCGGGCACCATCAAGGATTGTCACAAGCAATCCAATCGCTCTCGAAGCTTTACGCGTCCTCGGAAACCCGGCATTGCGCTTTTGGCAGGGACTCCTTGGAACTGGTTTGGAAAAGTTGGTGGGAACATCACCATACCATCATCGAGTTGCGAAACGGCGAGGCCCCTGGTCCTCGAGTAAATGGTAGGGTTGGTCGATTAGATGAGTACGGTCTCTTCTCCTTCTCTCCATTCCTTTGTAGCTTTGCAATGCTGCAGACTATCGAGCTCTTCTACAGATATGCCATGTTTGTTTGGGATTCAACCCCAGAGATAATTCTCATCCTGCACTTGCACAACATGCTCTCCCGGACGGGCGCTCTGAAAGAACCTGTGGAGCTCATGGATAAAGTGACGTCTTGGTTCTCGCGTGATCTCTTTGGCGAGACCCGACCAACTTCCAACTTCCGCCAAGCATTCCTTGATCGCAAAGGCGCGTTGCGATTCACAAGCTTGTCTCTCCTTCAGCCTTTCCTGATCGGTATGCCCTCATATAAGCAGTTTCACATGAGCGAGCGCTTCTTCAAAACTAGATCATCGTTCCTCGTCTTCCACGAAGCCGGTTGGGAGGCCGATGCAGTGTCACCTCTCAGAGTTTCCAACTTGAGCAGGTCGTCTTGGCTCAGGATTGCGATCAAAGCTTTGAAGAACCGCAGTCCATTTGATAGCCGCAAGCATTTCACCAAAATACCGAAAAGCGGACACGACATTGACCTACCTCACTTTGACCCTACTAGTGAGCACATCCCTGAAACGATGGTCTTGGACCAGAGCAATTACTCTTTGGAGCGGGACATATGTGCATGCTGTCAAGCTCCTTTATCAGGTGTCAATTTCTTGGCCGTCACTCATAGGCTCCTTTCCATGTGGATCGCCATCGAAGAGAAGCTGAAGCATTCAGGGCATGTGCCCTCTGATGGTGTCGATCGAACTGCATCCTCATCGCGCAGGAGTCCCATTGAATCCGTCCTTTTGACCGCACTGCAGGGCGACGACGACGAGCTCAACCAGTTGATGGCCGAGGTGTTTGATGAGAATCGAGGAGGGAGTATCAGCAGCGTTGCATATTTTACAGGTTCCGCGGGCCCCGAAGAGGACGACGCAGGCGAAGAAGACGCGGGCTCAGTGTAGGAGGATTTGTGCCGAAATTTTGCGCACCACCAGTACTGCGCTGAGGTCGGGGTCTGGGAATCGGGGGCTCACCCATTTATTTGCGTGGTCACAAGCTTGTTTGTATCATGTCGTTGTAACTGATAGAGTAAGAAGGCACTGGGAAGCCAGAAGAGGCTTCGGAAAAGGGAAGTGGGACCCGCATCAGACTTACTTTTCAGGATGAAGCCATGAAGATGCATCGCACTGACTCTGACTGAGGGGGGGAAAAGCACAGGACATGGAAACGCACATGGGTGTACATGGAATGAACATGTGAACTTGTAGACGTCTAGTACTTGGGTAACATATAAATCCACTTCTATACAAAAGTGTTCCCTGTATATGCGAGCATCGTTCATGTCTAACTAGCAGCGGTAGAGAAGATGCATTTGATATGATATGATGCATTCATCCAGAAAAGCTTTCATTGAAAACTGGAAGAACATTCGCGGCAGAAATAACTTTACCTATTGGATCAAACGAAAAATTACCCGACTTCTCAATAAAGTTCATGACGTCCTTTTCAGAGAAGGACCTCACCATTCACTGGTGAGGAGTGACAAAAAAACACGCACATGCTATCTCCGATGCGGGGAATCGAACCCCGGTCCCTGCGGAGCTTTCGGTCCTGAAAGCGCAGTATGATAGCCATTACACCACACCGGATGTGGGGCCACTCCCCAAATGATGGACTGATGCGGGACACTCTTGTAATTCTACCTTATCAACCCCTTCACAACCAGCCAGGCAATCACCACCTCCCGGCTCCCGCCATCCCGTCCCCAACTTGCCGCTCAATCATCAAGCATCCCCCCTCCTAAACAAGGACAACTCGGCCCAAAAGCAATACCAAAAAAAAAATGGCACAATCCACCGCCCACCGTCGCCTCCTCCAAGAATACCGCGCCCTCACCAACAACCCCCCCGAGGGCATCACCGCAGGCCCCATCTCGGAAGACGACCTCCTCCACTGGGAATGTCTCATCCAGGGACCCGAGGGGACGCCCTTCGAAGGCGGCGTCTTCCCCGCCGAGCTCAAGTTCCCAAGGGACTACCCCCTCGCGCCGCCCACCATGAAGTTTGTCGCAGACATGTGGCATCCCAACGGTACGTACGTGTGCCCCCCTCTGAGGAACAAGAGACACGACGAGAGCACCCAGTTGCTGAACCTTGTACTTGATGAAATCCCATCCCCATAGTCTACCCGAGCGGTCTGGTATGCATTTCTATCCTCCATCCTCCCGGCGACGACCCCAACCACTACGAGCACGCGTCCGAGCGGTGGTCTCCCATCCAGTCCGTCGAGAAGATTCTCATATCCGTCATGAGCATGCTTGCTGAGCCGAATGACGAGAGCCCTGCCAATGTGGAGGCGGCCAAGATGTGGAGGGAACGAAGGGCGGATTATGAGAACAAGGTTCGGGATGGCGTGAGGCGTATGCTGGGCTTGTAGATGGGGGAGATCGGTACGTGATGGAAACGACTGTTCGGTGGTTTTGCCCGAGGTTTGGTTTTTTTAGTGGCTGTGATTTGTGCATTTGTTTTGCATGGCACGGTGTTTTCTAGGAGTAACAAGTTTTTTTTTTTTATAAATCTCTCGCAACTTTTGGCATTCACTTCACTTTAGTGGCATGGTAGCTCCCTCAATCATGCGTGTTACTGCTCCTTACGATCGCGGTTCATAGCATGTTACTCATTCGCTTCATCATGCTATGAAAAGTAAATCAACTCTATTACATCCCGTTGTCCGCCTTGAACTTGTCCCAGCTTTCGTTCAGGGTGGCGAATACAAATCCAGCAATGAGTCGTATCTCGATGTTGGCGTTTGGGGGAAGCTGTCACGGGTAATTAGCAATAACGTCTCCAATGAAGCCATTTGATGGTTGGTGTATCTATCAAAAAGTAAAGTCGTAGACAGGGGTCATACCTTGTCAGGATGAGTCTTGGCAATCGCTTTCATGTACGCCATCTTGACTTTGTTGGTCATGACCAGTTCGTGCATGCCAACTTTCTTCCATCCGCTGTTCTCCCAAAGCACTTGGTCCAAGCTGGCTATCAAGCCTCGCAGGTTGTCCCGTTTTCCATCTCGCCAGGCAGACACCTTTGCATCGACCTTTTCTGAAAGAGCAAACTTCTCATCGTCTTCTCGAGCAGCATTTTCATTCGCTTCCCGTAATCGCATGACAGCCTCGGAGCTCTTTTGCGGGGCCAGGCTGGCTGTTGCTGAGGCCTTTGGTCTTCGTGCAGCTGTCACCGGCTTCGCGGCCCTCTTGGGTTTCGGTGACAACGTGTTTTGACATCGCTGACGACCCTTGATGGCCGTCGCTCCACCTACGCCAGCTTCTACGCACTGTTGCCACGCTGAGCCTGCGTCTGCCCATTTTTCCAGTGCCTCCAAAGCTTCCGCTTTTCTACTCAGAGCTTTGCCAAAGAGCTCCTTCATATCTCTGAATTCTTCTTTGCCGTCTTCTCCTGGCACGGCCACGCTCTCGCCCTGACCGTTTCCAGGACCAATGAGCTTCAAGGCCTCGTCCGCGTCATTCAGGGCTTGCTTAGTTTCTCCAATCTTGAGAGAAGTGAGGGCACGATTTGTGAGTAGGACGATCAACAGCGGGTGGCCAGCAGGGATTGTGGATAATGACCGAGAGTAGCATGACTGAGCTGTCGCGTAGTCTCCACGCTTGAAATGCGCCGTGCCCTCAAGACGGTATTTCGCGGACGCTTGTAATGCTGAGGATTCGATGGGAGGGATCCGGCGAGGCGGTTTCGCGGTCGCTTTTCTGGAAGTTGGCGGGGTTGCTTGGGATTGTTCTGTGAAGGACGCTGTTTGTCGTTTCGCGTGCCGTTGAGGTACGGGCTGTGATGGCCTGGGGGCTTCCGTTTTGAACAGCAAATCAGGCTCAGCTTCTCGAGGCTTAGGTGGTGCGGATGGTATTGGCGTCGTCTTTTTTCTGCGGTTGGCAGTGACATGGCTAGAGAAGCTGTCGTCGTCATCATCCGCTTGCATTCGGCTCAATCTAGACCGTGCATCCGACATGCCGGACGTCGTCTGGTGTTGCCATCGAGCAGGGACTTGGCTGTTGCGACTCAGGTCACCCGACGATGGCGCCGCTGGCGATGAGGCACGAGACTGTTGCAGGCCAGTCCTTGGATCTGCACTAGGCCGGCTGCTGTTCCGACTCTGGCTTGTTCGGCCACCAGATTGGAGAGCCAGAACTTCATCGGTCGCTTCTGCACAGGAGCGTCCCGTATCCTGATTCCGCCCTTGTTGTGCATCGCGCATCCACTTCGGCTGGGTTGGATCTCCTCCGTCTTGTTGAAAATCCGCCACGGCTTGTTGCATCTTTTTCTGACCCGTTTTCCATAGCGAGTTTGCAGTTTTGAATAGGCTGCTGCCCACTGCTGCGGCGGACTTTGCCAGGTCAGTGTCTGCACCTCTTCCAGACGATCCGGCGACTCTGCGCTCAGCCGTCTCGCCCGTACGACTTGGCCCGGTGGACGAGCTCCTGCCCTGGGCTTTCTCCTTGGCTTTCCTGTGAGCATCATCCAGCAACCAATTTGCCGCCGCTTGGACATTGAGTTCAGAGCCACTTTGACGAAGACCCCTGCGAGCGTCTTCTGGAGAAAACCCATAGTCCACCAGTTGTGCAATAGCTCGGTCAAGTCCCTTATTTGCACTACTGCCTCCTCTAAGTTCTTGTTCTTGTGTCCTTGACCGCATGCGGTCGTCCTCGGACGAATTTGACTCGGCATTTTCGATCGGTTTTCCAGGTTCAGGTTGTTTCCGTTGTTGCTGCCGCTGCTTCATTCGAATCTCTTCAATGGGTTTCCCGAGGTCTCCGAGAAAGTCATCATCATCTGCTGGTGTCGCTGTCGCTGTCGTGGAGAACCGGCCGCCTGGTTTGATTTCGTTTAATCCAAACGGATCGTCATCTTCATCGAAACTATTGACGTTCGGTTTGGTTCTGGTGGTTGGGAGAGTCGCGGTAGTATCCCAGGCACTCGGATTTCTCAGGTCCACATGCTTCTTCTCCTCAGCAGAAGTCGACTGTTGCCGTTCCGGCGGCGGGTAGTGACTTGAAATTTCCACCTTTGTGTCCTTGTTGAAGGCCGCAAACAGGTCGTCGTCGTCGTTCTGTGCTCCATTTGATTTGCCGACTGGAGCCGCGGCGCTGGGACTCGAGGTAAACGCTCGCGTCCCAAGAGCTTCCCATTGTTGTGCGTTGCCAAATTGTGCCTCTGTCTGTTTCCTCTTTTCTTCATCCTTCTTCCTCTTCTCCGCCTCGAGTTGTGCTTGTCGCTCGGCAAGGGATAGATTTTGTTTCGCCCTAGTCTGGCCAGCAAAGCTCATCAAGCTGCTGAAGCTGTCAGTGGCAGGGTTTGCGGCAGTTTGAGCAGAAGACGGAATTGCAGCGCCATTTGATGCAGGCGTGCTACGACCCGAACCAGCAGGCGATGGAGTCGGTCGTAGTGATGGATAGGATTGGTTTGTTGTCATTGGACTGTATGATGGTTTGGGTTGAGAGCCCGTCGGCTTGGACCAGTCAAGGCCCGAGAGATCATCCATCGTGAGGGAGTCTTGAAAAAAATGCTATCATCAATCATGACCGTAATACTGGCTGGTCATTCAATGCATATTTTGGGAGCAGCTGTAGGAAGCCACACCTCGTCGCAATATCCTGATTGTGGATGATTATGCTGCAGCTACAAACCTCCATGTGTCGCGTGGCTGACGTACACCACTGTATACCGTACAGATACAGCATTCCCCAATCACATGACTGATCACATCCAAGCACCAGCATGAACTGCCCGCCACCATCCTTTGGGACTGAGCAAGAATATTCTCGACAGTAGTCTCCTCTCTGTTGGATAACTTGAATGGAATCGTTCATTCTTGTTGCGGGAATCAATTATCTCTAATGGAGCGTGATAATAATATGTGCACAGCACACGCAGTGCTTGTCATACTTGTCTAGCCAATCAACCACCCGGGGCTACACCACCCGGGGCTACCCTATAGAAAAGCTATTTATTTTATTTTAATGTTCAATGGCAGCATACTGGTACACATTTCACCGCATGAGTTTGACTCCTTTCAGCAAACAGTGTGAGAATGAAGCTATACTCCCGACGTTGTCACAGTAGACATCTCGTGAATGTCAAACACCCGTTGTTGATGCACATACTCCATCCCCAACAGCGCGTGCATGTTCGCAAAACCAGCCAGCATTGTACGGAGGCCAGTCTCGGCCGGGACTTGCCTGCCATGTCTTGTGGTTCTCGCCTTACGTCACTTCCATTCCTTCCATTATCGCCCAAAGACTCGACTCACACTTATTACTCCGTACTGCATAGGAAACAAGGAAAACCCCACAAGACCACTACTGGGTATTTTTGTAATTTCCATCTCAGTCGCCAGTAATCTAGCTCATGTTGCCTGCTGATCGCCATCTGCTTGGCCATCTGCTTGGCCATCTGCTTGGCCATCTGCTTGGCTATCTGCTTGGCTGCGACCTGGGAGGGGGCACTTGTGCTTCGGATTAGTCAGACATCTAGACCTTTTTGCCCCTAAGTTGGGCACGATGATGACATCAAGAAAGCGAGTCTGGACAGTCGTTTGTGTTCGGTCCTACGTGGCACAATTACACGTGTCTCGTTGTGGACGGTTTGTGAGACCAATTAGCATTCAACAGAGACAACGTGTGTACTCCGTACGTGCGCCGACGATATACGCAGTGATAGATACCCGCCCTGTGCCTTGCTAACGTAGAACACCATAAGAGGTGCCAGCGAACCGAAATTCGAACGCGTGGATGCCAATAACATCAGATTACCTACGGAGCACGTGTGTACAGTGCTTCGTACACTAATTCGTACACCCCCTTGAAAATCTTGTATGTATTTTACAAATCTACTCCAGGGGAATTAAGCTAATTAGCCATTAGCAAGGACATAAGGGAGACAAGGGGCTAGGATTAAAAGGTACCTTTTTATTACTAGTAAGGCGGCGCGGGGGTCGCGTCCGACAGGGATTGGCTGCCACCCCCGTCTCAGTCCGATTTCAATTCGGGGAATAAGAGTGGAGACATCTCCTCCCAGCCCCTGACATTATTCATTTATTTATTGTTCCGCAACAATCAACAATCGCGACGCGCATGGAAAACAGTTCAAGACCAAGACTTGTGTGAGGGAGGAAGAACCTTTCCAGATTGCAGTTGCAATATGTCGTCCTGCCAGGGGCAGAACTCCACAGGTGCGTCATGACGACGGCGGCCAGGGGCGGCTCTGCCAACCAGATGGCCAAGCTGCAATTGTGATAATAACAGCAGGAGTCTGGCACTCCGTAACACTTCCGACCTTCTTGTCTGCATGGTGCAAAATGTGTGCTTCACAGCATATAGATAGAGTAGACCAGACGATGTGATGACTCGGGCAAACACGGTTTGTTTGACTTGTTTTTGTTGCCCGGTGCCAATCATTCGCAACAAGCAGCTGACGTCCGTTCGCACAACATGCGATGCGCACATGGAGACACTTTGGTGGTGGGGAATTCAATCAAATTCCCCACAGATCAATCCGTCTGAGATTGGATTCCATCAGAAAGGGCTAGTAAGAATGACCTCCCTGCAGTCCGTACAATACAGACCAACAAGCCCCCTTGCGGCCCGACCCCTTGCCGGCCTATAGAACTACTACAATCATCGGCTAGTTGCTGCCGTTGGCAAATCATTGTCCATCCCACATCCCTCCGAGACCCCCCCCCGGTACTGATTGTTTGTAGCTGAAGCATGCTGTTCCACGTCAGTGAAAGATCGCCCCGACCATTAGAATGTGAGGCCCAGGGGTGAGGGACCATCACTTGGGACATGGCTGCTGATCCTTGGAACTGCTGTAATTTGACTGTATTATCGCCACACGAGCCCACGAGCACACGAGCCCACGAGCACACGGGCGCCATTGTGTCAAACGGTAACCCCAGACAAGAATTCGAGTCTCGGAGACGGTGTGGCGTGGCATCCCATCCCATCTCTATGATGAAGCGTCTTGCTTTCCCACTTTTCACTTTCCCTTCCTTCCAGAACTGGATCTCACTCCTCTCCTTTCGTAGCATTCGAGACTCCTCGGTACTCTGACATTCTTTTCTCCCACCATTCCCGACCATTTGCGCTCCTTACGATCAATTTGTTGCATACGATCCTTTTCTTTCTCCTTCTTCATCCCGACAATTTCAATACTTGATTTGCATCCTGTTGTTGGATCTTGAGATCTGGCACCATACTATTTCAGGTAAGCAAATACAGATGATGCAAATTTTCTTGTTGTCCGTACCCGCGAATTGGATACCCCTCCGACCACTGGGATATCGATTGCAACAAGTCGACATGCCGCCCAGCATTCGAGAGGATGCGCACATACGGAGTAGGATGGGAAAACACTCAGCTAGTACCACGTCTTGCCGCGAGTGTGGCAAGAGGGTAGTTGTTCGAGGAGGCTGGGAGCGACACCCTGACAACCATCACCGTGGCCACGCCCGACAGACACGAACATGGCCTGACTTGCAAAACACGAGCTGCGGCCCGAGAACCAGTCCTTCTACACGTTGCAAGGCGGGCCAATACTGGATACACGGTCTGACGTAGTGCCTTATACTGGAATGTGAAGTCTCGGCGCGACCGCGGGGCTGGGTAACGCTTTGCCTCCATTCTCGAAGATGGACAAAGACGTTGCTGGAACTCCTTGGAGAACATCTCTGTTTTGACGAAATGGCGGTCGAAATCTTTGGTCACTCAATTCTAACACCTCCATCTCGACTTCAGGAAGTCTCGAATCTGTCAGTGACAGAGCAACCAATATTGGCATCAATTTTCAAGTGTTGGGTAAGCCAGTTCACACGGTCACCCATTGTGATTTTGACGTCATGTTGGGATGAATGGAAGAAATCCGGGCGTCAACAGCCGACAAGGAAACAGGAGGAAGGTTTTGATTGAATGGTGATGGGGGCAACGAATATTCGTCGACCAGTTGGTGTCAGGCTCTCTCGCAAGTGCCGGGGTCCCTGCATCAACGCAACATTCGGTCGAGGGCGTATGAAGACCGATGTTCTGATATCTTGGACAAGCGTTCGACTGATGAGATTGCCATGCATGCATGCATTCATACTGGATGAAGCTCATGGACTTGTCAAGACGCGTCCGCAAGTCGACACCTGCCTGCAGCTGGCTGTCCAATTTCGCACCTGCCTAGGCACCTCTCTACTCCTGGGTTGGCTCGCTTGGTTGCTGCCGCTCTTTTGCTGCCTTCTCTCTTGACTGCCTTTTTGATCAGTTTCTCGTTGCGATTTTTGGACTTGCTGCCGCAAAGCTTGATGCTTATCTCAATTTTCCTCACGAACAGCTCCCACTAACACTCGTTTGCCAGACTGCCTCGTTGCGTCGTCCATTCCTTTGATATAACAAAGTCTTGATACCGAGACCGCGGTTTCTTACCGAAAGTTGCGACTCAACTCTTCACGAAGTTGCGACTCAACTCTTCACGATGCTCAAGTCCGTGGCCTTGTCTGCTGGCCTCATCGCAGGCACCCATGCCTTTTGGCGCATGGAATGTCCTGGCCGCGTTGGCCTTGCACGAGTCGATCCCATCGTTAACCCGAAACAAGTCTCTCCACACGCACACTCCATTCATGGATCTTCCGGTACGTGCTCCTAATTCCACCCGAGTTGATGATCAGGATGGCCGCACGAGTCTTGTCTCTTGCTGTGAATAACGGGCAGCAAATGTGGTGGACGGATTACTACGTGCGCATTTCTGTTGCGTGCTGTGAACGCCAGGCGAGTATTGACCGAATATCGCTAACATGCCTCGTCATACAGCTTTTTCTGAGGGCGCCGGCTCCGCGGATCTCATGGATGGTGATTGTACATCTTGCCGAGTAACACAGGATAAATCTGCCTACTGGCATCCGGCATTCTATTTTGAAGATGCTAGCACCGGCCAAGTCGAGCTCGTTCCTCAAGTTGGCGGCATGTTGGCGTAAGTACTGTCTTCTCCAAGCTGTGTGGCAGCTCAGGAACATGGACTTTACTGAATTGTGATTAGATACTACCTTCGTTACGGAGAGAATGTTACCGCCTTCCCTAAGGGTTTTCAGATGATCTCGGGGAACAATGATCGACGGTCATATACCCTCGGAGACCTGAGCCAGCCCGATCCGCCTCAGTCGCAATGGGCTTCTCTTGGTCAGACAACGCAGGATGCTTTGGCACAGCGTGCTGTGGGATTCAACTGCCTCAACTACGCTAAAGCCCCAGAAAGCACCCTGTACCGCCACAAGCTCCCTGACAAGTCTTTTCTCGACGAGCACTGTAAGAACGGCCTACGATTTGAACTCATGTTCGCGTCTTGCTGGAATGGCGAAGACCTAGACAGCCCAAACCACAGAGATCACGTGGCCTTTCCTGACCTGGTCATGAACGGAAATTGCCCCAAGACTCATCCCGTACGATTGCCCAGCATGCTCTTCGAGGTTATTTGGAACACTGCTGCCTTTCAGGGTCGCGATGGCCGCTTCGTTCTTTCCAACGGTGATGTTACTGGTGAGTGAAACAAGCCTTTTGATTAACAATCAGACATGACAGCCCCGTCACTTTTCTGCTGGCATACTAATCTGCATAGGCTTTTCCTTTCATGGCGATTTTATTACCGGCTGGGACCCCGAATTCCTCCAGAGGGCTATCGATACTTGCACCAATCCTTCTGGCCGTATCCAGGATTGCCCTCTCTTCGACGTCGTTGATGAAGGCACAGCTAGCTCTTGCAAGATGAAGTCTCTCCCTCAGGCCTTGTCTGGCGAGAATGTCCTGGGACCCAGGCTGAAGCTGCCTGGTGGTATCAGCATTGGCGGTATCAGCATTGGTGGCATGAGCATTGGTGGTATTCTAGGTGAACATGGTCACGGACAGAAGAAGCCTGCCCCTTCGTCTTCCGCCAGTACCTCGTCAGCTCCCGCCCTTGCGTATCGTCCTGGGGAGAAGGCAGCTGCCCCTGCCTCTTCCATACCCGGACAGGTCTTCAAGGAGAGCAACAAGGATTCGTCCGCTCCTCCCACAGCCACGCCCACCAAGCCTTTTGTCGACGATCATCCCCTTGATGTCGAGCCCACTACTCCTCCCCCTCCTCCCGCGCCACTCTCGTCCCAGAGCTACTATAGCACTCAGTACGTCACCAATGATAATGTGGTAACCAAGGTTCTTTGGGAAGAGACATTTGTCACAGTCACTGAAGGCGGTGACTCCCCAGCTGCAACTGCGCCAGCTGTGGGACACAAGCACCGGCGTCACGTTGCCCATCACGCCCATGGCCACGCCAAGTTCTGATGACTTTTGAAATCGCAGGAGAAACTAGGCTTGCAAAAACCACGTTGCTGATTTAAATTTTCCATTTCTTTTTCAACTTTTTTTTTTTTTTTTTTTTTGGGAGGTGGGACATTCTTGTCATCTCGGCGGGCTCCAGAGATGATGGCTCAGAATTCGAGTTGCATGATTGTCAGCATATTTGGCTTCTTTGTTCTTTTCTTCCCATTTCATAGAGCAGAGATGTTACACAGTTTTTTTTTCTTTGGTAACTATAGGGGGTTAAAAACAAACCAACGTGCCTAAAGTGGAATCATGTCATGCCGTGCATATGAGAATTGCCCACCCAGTTATCCACGGACTACGGATTACATGAAGGCCAACCGCCTAGGTAAGCGACGCAGAAGCTGTGTGTTTATCCTTGGGTTCCTCCATTTGTCATGGTGCGCATTGCTAGATTGCGCAACAGCTGGAATGAGGTCACAGTGGCAACGCATTCCATCGGTTCATTGCGGTGGGACTATCACCGTCAGCCTGTCATGACCAGTCCATTGTTTATGGACAGTCTTCCAGAGTGATGATTGATGACGGAAACTCCCATGCGCCTGTTATCATGCGAATCCTATCATCCTACCAATCCATTTGACGACGGACGGCACGGCTACTGCACGACAAACCAGTCCACCAAAGGGGGCATCGGCATCAACGACACCGGGAGACGGACGGCCCAAGCAAACAGTTGGCCCCCGTACCCCAAGGTGGTATACAGCAGCAGCAAGAAATTCGACATGGAAACCTCGGGGAACATTAGGCGAGGCGGAGAGGCAGGGGAGGCCGGGGGCCTGAGCCTGGGCGCATTGCTTGCCATTGCTCTTTGCGGCGGCGTATTCCTGTTCACGAGTATTGGGCTGCTGATGGCATGGGTCATCAAGAATCGCCAGAAGAAATCATCCGCACGAGTCTACACAATCCCCGACGAATATTCGCAAACTCGGCTGACGAAAAGACCTTTGCTTATGACGGAGTCGGCTGTCAGTGGGTTCTCGAGTCGGTTCTCGAGCCGGTTCTCGAGCCGGCTTTCACTTACACTGCCGCCCATTGTGCCCTTGCCGCCCATGCCGTCTTACAGCAACTTCAGTTTCTTCCGGACCCCGAGCAAGAAGAGGAAGAGAGCCGACAGGAGGAGCTGGGTCAGAGGAGATGACTTCCACGGGCCGCAGGTGAACAGAGATGCGAAGGGAGGTTGGTTCAGCAGAGATAGCTGGCTTGGGCAGGCGCCGACTGTGCCGAACCTGGATGCTGTTGAGCAAGGGGGCGGTGAGTATGAGAAGACGGCGAAACAGGCACGTGTGAGGCCGGAGCAGTTGCAGCAGCCGTATTACGAGGAGTATCGGAAGAAACAGCAGCAGTCGTACGGACACGCATACAACGGTCATCAGAAGCAGCATTCGGAGCCGCAGCAGCCGAACCCCCAGCGTCGTCAAGAGCTGCGCGTGCAGAAGAGGCGCGAGGGAAACACTATCCAGAGCAGTCAGACAACGCCAAATCTCGGATACCAGGACGATGTGCCTCGAGGGCGGCAATCAGCCGTGCGGGCTCCGGCGCAAGCCCATGTCCGACCTTCCATCACGATGACAGAGCTGGGACTGCGAGACATTCTTCGGTCAACGGATCAGAGACTTCGGGAAGGAGCTAGTCGATCTCCTGTTAAAAGCACGCCTCATGGCTCGCCGACCCGTGGATCGCGATCGCCTGCAAAAACGCCGCGCGGCCGGCGGTCGAGCTCAACTCGTGGCACGGGACGGCGGCAGAGCAGGGGAACGCCTAGTCCGCACAAGGGCGGACATGTCAGCACCTCTTCCACGCAAGATTCGATGACGTCGATTGGAAGTGCTGCGAACAGCCTGATTGCCGAAGCCACGCAACAGCTCGAACTCCCGGGGGGCATGGCCAGCCCGAGCCGGCTTCGCGGACGGGAATGGGAACCACAGGGCAACCAGATCCTCCCACCCAGTGGTCCTGGTTTGGAAAGTCCTCTGCACACACCCTCTCACAGCCCAGAGCGAGGTCTGCAACGGAGCCCGCAGCACAACTGGGAGCAGCAGAGGAGCCCGAAAAGGAGAAGCTCCATCGACAGCGACCAGTCCAGCTCGCTGTCTACGCTGTATAGCGTTGGCGAGCCTGAGAAGGAAGAGGAAGAAGAAGAAGAAGAAGAGATCCAGAGACAGTACCGCCTTCAGCAAGAGGAGTATCGAAGAATGGAGCTAGAGAAACGCTTTGAAGCCGGCCGGGATGATCCTTTCGTCGAGGCCATACCTGCTCAGTCGTCTATGCACAAGTCCAAGGAGCAACCTGCCGGTCCTCGTCCCCTGAGGCACGTCAAGAGTATGAGCCCGAGCCACTTGGCTACGCAAAAGAATGAGTCACCTATTATAAATCAGCCCCTGCGGCCGATATCCGCCAATCCCAAGGGCGGTCTCGTTGGTCGCGGAGTTGATCTGCGAATGGAACCACCGCGTCGCATGGTCTTGCAGTTACAGCCACCTCACCAGATGCAACAATCCGACCATGTTCGTCCCAAAGGGCCCCAAGGCGCCAAAGGGCCCAAAGGGGAGCAAGAGGCTGGGCGCAAGGACATGGACATGGCGCAAAGTGCATCCGAGTCAAGTTTTACCTCTGCATCTGTCCACAGCCAAGATTCTGACGCTACGACTCTGCCCGCGTGCGAGACACCCAAGGCTGAATGGATCGCGGGATCCGATGGCAGCCCATCACCTACCGCAAGCCCTCTCACACCGACCAGGAAGGGAGAGAAGCCCATCGATATGTCGTCGTCTCCCTTCAGCGAGGAAGAACTTCTCTCCATGCTTCTGTCCAACGAGGCGAAAAGGCGTGCTCTTCCCCAACCGCCCCGAGCAACTGTCGCTGCCCCGGGCGGCTCAATCATGCCTACTGGCCTCTCCCCGCGACCGTCGGTCCGTGGCACGAATCGCTCTGCCAGGGACGCACCGGCATTGAGCATGACAATCGGCGAGCTGCGAAGGATGAACAGTGTCGTCTCTTCCTATAGCGCAGCATCCATGGCCTCGACCGTCGTCGCAGAGAGAGATGCTGACTCCCCGACGCTGCCTGCTATTTTCGGCGGCAACGTCGTGCCCCCGCGCCATGTTCCCAAACCAAGTGCCATTGGAAGCAGACACTATCTCAACATCGGCAAGGCGGGCAGTGCGCAGAAGCCCAAGTCTATCATGAGCTTGCGCAAGACGTCGTCTGCTAGCTCGCGGAACAAGAGGCCACAGAGCAATGGGTTGCCCAGGCCATCGTCCAGCGTCAAGGAGCGCGGAAAGGAAAACCAGGGACTGGGAATCAACCAGGGCGCAGCACAGGAGGGGCTTCCTCGACCAAGGCAAGTTCGCCAGACTCCGATCCCGTCGCCACCCAAGGATACCAGCATGTCCAAGACCAAGTTCGCCTCCCCTGCAGGTTCGCCTTCGACACAAAAGGGGGGCAGAGCAAAGCAGGGTCCCGTTGCAGCTCTGATTGTCCAAGAGAGAAGAGCCGGTTGCAGAGACAGCGTGGAGAGCCTGGGACTGTACGATAAAGACGGCTTCCTGTTGCCTTCACCGGATAGGGAGGCAAGAGAGATGAGGAAGAAGGGAGGAAGAAGGGACGGAAGATGTAAATGACGGGGACGCGGAAAAAGGGGTAAAAGCAACTGACAAATCGAACTGGTTACAATAATTTTGGATTACTGTAATGAAGGAAAGGGGGGGCCTCCGTTTTTCTGTCGTTGCTCGAACGAATTTGTCTTTTTTTTTTTTTTTTTTTTTTCTCTTGGCGAACCGCCAATTTCATATTCACAACCCACATAGGCCAACTTCCTTTGTATTCATTCTACCATGGCAGTAAATCTCTACCATAGCTCTGTTTTAATACCTTTCTCTCAGCCTTTGATGCTTCACGACTGGATGTGCCCTTGGTCCATCAACGGTTGTCCACCTCGTCGTTGTTCTCGTTTGCGAATGCTGTCGTCAAGGCCTGCACGCCAATCGAGAGGAGAGACGTAAATATTGATCCCAGGCGGTAAGTTCATCGCCACTATTTGGAGCACGTTTGAATAAGAGCAAACAGAGCTTAATCCCCTTGTTGACAAACAAGGACCATGCAAACACTTTTGTCGAGCGCGGGCCAACTCCCGTCGCTACTCAACGCGTGTTCTTTTGCTCTCCGAGTCTTCACCACAGTTCACATCGTGCCCGTCAACCTCATCGCGCGGTCTCGTCCTTCCTGCCCCCTCGCCTAGCTCTTCTTCACCCTCACCGTCGGCCTCCGAGTTCCTTCCACCAATCCAGTTCCCTTGCTCGTCGAAATGATGGTGGACGTTATCTGCCGTGATCCACCCACCACTGCCCGGCATGGGCGGCGGTAGACCGCCGTCTGTGGCGCCGCGCAAAACGCCCGTGAACCCCTCCACGGTTTCTCCCTCGGCATTGCTTTCAAACACGATGCCATCGTAGTCATCCTGTTCCTCCTCCTCCTCCTCCTCCTCGCCGTTGGCAGGATCCGGGTGCAAGTTGGAGCAGCTGGCAATCGCGTCGTACAGCTTCTGCGCATCCGCCGAGTCCACCGGCATGATGGCCAGCTCGACGGTATCGAAATCGTCGTCGTCGGCGCCGCCATCGGAGAAGTCGAGTTGCATCCATATAGCTGGTGTGCTCGCGCCGCCGTGCGCCGCGACTTGTTTGACTGCGTGGATGGAGATGGAAGGGTACGGTATCGACACGCCCGACTCGGCTTCGGAGCTGAAGATTGTGAAATGTCTGCCCCCCACCCAATCTGGTCAGTTGCCTTTTTTTGGAAAATCCGAACGTTGGTCGCATTGATGATGGGAGTTTAATGGGTTCGCGGTCTACAGCCTGGACGGTGTGGACGTGACGTACTCTGAGTTGACAAAGACGTCGACTGTCTGCTTCACAACCTGCTCAGCATCGCCATTGGGGGTCGGCCCTGAGGGATCGGCAGCAGGCGAGTCGGCTGGGAAAATAGCCAACGCGCCGCATTGCGACTTGGGGATGGATGCGACGGCTTCCTCGAGGTGCAAGTGCAGCACGGGCTTGCCGTCACTGAACGACTCGGGGGTTTGAGACTGGTATTGTGCGAGCGGGGTGTAGTCCTCCAGGGAAGGAGGAGATCGGATAGTCGTGGCGAGCATGGCGAGAAGCTGGCAGGGTGTTGTTTGAGGGAGCAGATTCGAGGGCTTTTCACTCTGATCGATGCAAAAATTTCATGCCGGGGTACGGAAGACGATAGCCACATCTGTGCCAAACCCCGAAAAATCAATATTTTAACCCCGAGTGGCGTGTATGTTGGGCCTGAATATAATTATAAATATTGAAAAATAAACGAATAATAGGCTACATCCTCAAGAGCCAGTATGTAAATATAAATATAATGTTTAATCACTGATTGTTGGAACAAGCATGACATCAATCGCCTTGCGCGGCTTCAATTGCGGCCTCGCCCGAAGCTCAGAGCGGGGCGATTTGACGGCAAAGTACGACCCCCAACCAGGATACCCTAAATGAGAAGTGATGCTTAATCACCCTTTTCAAGATGGCAACAAACGGACCGCGCTTTGCAGCTAACATGTTCTTGAAGATGAACGGGTACTAGTTTGTCATTCAACAGCATCGGCACATCGGCACATCGGCATGACGTTTCTTCAGGTTGAGATGCATTTGACCGCTAGCGATGAGTTGCTCCACCTCCAACACGTTGTTGGCATCTAGACAACAATGTCACGGGCAGTAAGTCGGTTCTTCCATTTCCAGAATGTTGCAAATAGCTTTGACCTGTCATTCATCTATTCGCGGTAGTTCGGCAACCCCCTTTAGTCTCACGTGGCTCTCTCGTGAACTTTCCTCCAACTCGTCTGTGATCTGTAAGATCGTTTGCTTAGTAATAATGTTGTTTTGGTCGCAGGACTCACAGCGGCGTGCCATCCAAGGTGACCCGATGCTCCCCAGAGCCAGAGGTTGCAGGGCTCGTGCTAGTGTTGGTTTGCTATGGTAGGCCTTGTTCGATGATAACTCGTGGGTATGGTGACAGAGCTTGAGGCAGAACTATATTAGCAGATCTTTAACCTAAAATAGGGCTACAGACTATGCGCAAAATACAGGGTATTATGATAAAAAATTGAGGGAGTTCTATTAGGGTCTGAAATAAGACATCTGCTAGTCTGCTTAGCTATAGATAACCTTATAGCAAGGCCAATATCTTCATTAAATTGAATGTAAGCTTTATAGGGTTTACTGATAAAAATGTTAAGCTTCCATGTTTCCAGGGACCCCTTTGTGTCAAGCGTGATAAATTCGGCTTTCGTATCATAAAATTCCCTGCGAAATTGAAATGCTAGCCTACGTTGCAATGGCAGACTCCTGAAGGAACACAAGGCTTTAGACGAGGAGGCATTGTCCTGGGCGTTGTTGGGCTTGCGTGAAGAGGTAAATAGTTTGCTGAGATCGTGAGAGGATAAAAACCTCGGATGAACTGATGACCCGTGTCCCTTTGCGACAACAGGCGCCTTGCCATCCGCCCAAGCCTGGTGGGGGGACTGACGTCTTCCCTGCAGGCGATTGCCTTGATTGCATTCTTCAACACGAGTCTTGCTCGCTTCCCCCATGACCATGAAATATTGGTACCACAGTATTTCTTTCCCATCCATCGACCCGAAAGCTGCATTGGAGAAGTTGATCGCGATTCGAAATCACAACATCGCCACGCAGTCGATGATCCAGTCAGACACCAGGTGACGAAGCAATGCACAAAAGCCGTATGCAGGTCTCTCAAGTCGAGATGCCGCCATAGATGTTCATGAAACTCCCCCTTTTTACTGACGACGAAAATCAGGCCCCCATCCCTTGCTGGAGCAAGTCCCATTGACCGTGTCTCCCTTCGTCTCCCTTCCCACCGCGACTACGCTCTCGTACAACTACAAAACGATGCCGTCCAATGTACCGCCCTCGGGGATGGGCATTCCTACATCGTCCGACGGCACATTACAACAGCCGAAGCCTCGATTCGTCGTATCAGGCTCCGGACATGCCGCCCACCCAGATGAAATCAAAGAGTCATGTCGCGCCTTGCTCGCACATGTCACAGATCTCCAGCAGAATGCGGAAAAAGAATTGCAAGAATTCGAGGAGCGCATCAGACGACGCGACTTGGCAGAGAAGAGAAGAGTAGCGCCGGGCTGGCTGGACAGTGAGTCGAGATTGTTGGAGCCACAAAGAATGTCTAATCAAGAGGCACCTTCCGAAGAACCTGCGCGACTGGCACTCATGAATAAGGGCAAGGAAAAAGCTGCCGAGGATGAAGGGGCGCAATTGGATAGAGCTTTTGGAGTCATGGAGTTGAAGTGAATCCCCATGTCCATGTATTCACGAATGGATGTACCTGGGAAATCTCGACTCCTATCTACGAGCCTCTATTATGGATAATGATACGAACTGAGCGACTCATGGTGTTTTGCATGGGCTATTTTACATTGAAACCACCGTTTCCCAAAGCCTTCAACTGATTCAATCTTATCAGAAAAGACCAACGGCAACCAAAGCAGCTACTCCTGCCACGGCGAGATCGGAAAGAATGTTTTTAGAAGCCCCAGCAGTGACAATAACAGCACCAGTAGCAGTCTGAATTGATTGTTAGTACGGATTTCCTGAAGAGGTCAAATCGCACCGAGCTTACCGAGTTAAGTTCACCAGCAGCGGTTGTAGGGGCGCTTGCCACCGCCGAAGCCCCTGTCGCCGTAGAGGCATGAGGGGCTGGAACATGGTGGTGAGGGCCATGTTGGTGAGAGCTCTCAGACTTGGTTTGCTCAACAGCAGTGCTTGTAGCAGAAGCATGAGGGGCTGGATCATGGTGGTGGGCTGGATCATGGTGGTGGTCTGAATCATGGTGATGGGCTGGATCATGGTGATGGGCTGGATCATGGTGGTCTAAATCATGGTGATGGGCTGGATCATGGCGGCGAGAGCTCACAGACGTGGCTTGCTCAACAGCAGTGCTTACAGAAGAAGCAGAAGTCTGAGACGGAGCGGCGCTGGTGACGACCGCAGTGGTAGAAGCTGCTGCTGTTGCCAACTCAGCCTTCGATGATGCGCCGCCACCAACTGACTTCGGAGTCGCATCCAAGCCGCATTTTTCAGCAGCGAGTCTCATTGCCGGGCCGTAATGTTCCCAGATGTTCGGAGTCGCACAGATGAGGCATTGCTCGAAGCTCTTCTTCCACGACTTATCATCGCAGAATCCTTCCCTTCCGGATCTGAAACGACCAGTGGTAGTTCCTGGAAAGCTGTCAATTGGAGAACTAGCAGATATACAGCCAATATCAAATTGAGCTTACCGCAGGTGAAATGGCAATTGTTCACAGGGTCCGCGGGATCATGTACGTGGTGATGATGATCAGAGTGGGGGCTGGCGACAGCGGCGGCCATGGAGGCCACAGAGCCGAGAACGACAGCGGAAGCAGCAAAACGCATCTTGAACGAGTGTTGACTATAAACGAGTGACAAAAATGTGTTGATCTCGGCAGGGCTCAGAGACAACTGGAGCGAAATTGGGCAATGGAGTGAGGGCGTTGACAGCACCGGCATACTGGAGACGGGGCTGTGACTTTATGTATTCTTTAATTTAGCTGAGATAGGAGAGTTGGGGCAATGATCCGGCCATGACATGAGTCGTGAGCGGATTTTGCTTGGAAAGTTCCATGAAGCATTGTGGAGTTCAACGTCTGCTCCTCGTCCTGCTTGCATCGTGGTAGTAAAAGTTGGCCAAGGGAAAAAAAAAGACAATGAATGACTCGACCTCGCTTGTACGTACACGTACCCATGAACATAGCTTCATTTGCTAGCAGGGGTGAATACGCCGATTGCCCTCCGAGCGTCTCGCTGACTCGCGTCTCGCTGCAGACAAGCGCAGACTAAAACCGACAGTTTTGGTGGGTCTGGCCAATGGGAGCGGTACGTTGCATCTAATCAAAATCCCATCTTATCTGATCATCTGATAAAATTCCTCACCCACCCAGTACGCCCATTTCCCTAGCCGACGTTCCACTACGATATCTTCCAGGATGGGGGACGCAAATTTCCCACCGGGATGGAGCCCAAAAAGTCTTGGCTTCTTGCCACCAAGTAGGTGGTTGGTCGGATTTGGTCGGTGATTCGGGGACATCACATCTCGACTCAATGCTGTCCAAGGGAACCCCTCCCGATCAAACTTGGCCAGCAACGTCCAACTGAAGTGGCCTGACATTTTGTTGGCCTTGAATATGCATGCCAAGTGAGGGGGGAAGGCCACCACCGGTATCGGGTTCAAGTGGATGAATGCTTGACTGAGCCCTTCTATTAAAACCATGGACTCTGGCTCGTCCTGGGGGAAAAAAAAGGGGGGCAGGAAGAGTTACACACAGACGTGGTATTCTTTCTGACTTTTGAATTTTCCTGCATCTCAAGCTCTTTCACTTGGTGAACAACTTTGATATCATGTTCCTCTCCAAATCAGTGGCTGCTGTAGCGGCCGCGTTGGCCGTGGGTGTGCTGGCCAGCGACCCTTCGACTACTCCGGACAATATGGGCCCTGCTGCTTTCATGTGGCCGCCCGACAGAGTTTGGTCTGCTGCGGCCGACAACACTGCACCTTGCGGATCAGTAGAATCTGTTGGGAATCGAACGAATTTCCCTCTGAGTAAGTAGAACCAATTTGCTGCATCGTTGAAGAGGACTAGGCTTACACGGTATTAGCTGGGGGCAAGGTTTCTCTCGTGGACCAAAAGAAAGCGTCCAGGGTCACGCTAAGCATTTCGTACAAAGACAGTAAGTTTTGTCATTTCTTAAAAAAAAAAAAAAAAAAAAAACCACGAGAATTGACTCATGGCCATCTCTCAGATCCGGGATCCGATCATGACTTCGCAACACTCATCGAGCCCGACAAGTTTGCGGAGCTGAACCCGGGCCACGCTTGTGTTCCTGTCAAGGACGCACCGCCGTCTGTTAAACCGGGGGCAAATGCGACGCTACAGATCAAGTATACCGCCATCGATGACAAGCCTGAGAGCGAGACCTTTTATGCCTGTGCCGACATTACGTACGTCGAGTTCTCCAACTTCAAGGAGGATATCCACTGCATGCACTCCAAGTCCAACACCGGTAGCGAGACCAAGACTGATTCCGCGTCGGTCACGAATTCTGCCTCGGACTCATCCAAGGGAAGCTCTGGTGGATCAGGAGGTCCGTCCGGTGGTGCCATTGCTGGCATTGTCGTTGGTGTCGCCGCTGGTGTCAGTATGCTAGCCGCTGGCCTGATCATATACCGAAGAAAGCAGCAGCGTCTCCGAATCTTGCGTCAGCAAAACTCGCCTCGAAATGTGAAATGGGATGAGCGGCCTAGGGACTCCAATTCGAACAAAAGTGTTCGGTTGCAAAATTTGTCTTGAGTTTAGTCAATTCTTAGGAGGCTGGGGAGGAGGGGGGGGGGAAGCAACACGCAATGTGTACCCATGTCAAGGCCACAGAAAGAAACAAAGTTGCAAGTCGGATGTGAGATGTAGCTACGGCAGATTTACGTGAAACATTTGCTTTGTGTGAGAGATTTGAAATATAGTTTCTGGGTTGTGTAAACTGAATGGTGATACGTTGCGTGATATGATGACCTTTTGGGCGCCGTACATATAACTATACACGTTTCCGGGCATGTCTGTTTTGAGCCCTTGTTTGCCATACCGCGTCATGGAACACGATTCGGCACAGATTTTTTGTCACACTTGATTTTGCAAGTGAAGCTCAGTGCTCGGAGCTTGTGCTTGGGAAGCGCGTCGTTTCTTTGGCCTCGCTTTTCGCTTCATCGGATTGGTCCGCGCACTTTCCTTCAACTGAAGCATCTGAAGACAAGCGACATGAGGAAGAAGTGCGCTGGTCTCATCAATCTGCCCTCGCTTCGTACCGTCTTTCTCTGTGCAACGCAAACAATCTCTCCATCTCGAACATGCATCGCCTCATCCTGAAGTTCTATTCTGGTTGGCTACGGGTTCACCGAAGGGCTCGTCGAGTGATGAAGCGCAGATCCGTCGACGGCTACGAGATGTCATTTAGGTAGGTCTGAATTGGAGAGCTCCACGGCCATCGTCTTTCCCTGGTCCGAGGTCAGCAATCAAACTGGTGTCGTTCCAACGGAATGGAATACCCTGTCTTCACATGAGGATGACTTTGCGTGCCCGAAGGTGAGCTCCAGGTCTGTCCCGCCGACATGACTCGTGACGACCCGAATTCGCTGACCGTTTCGTCAGGGAAGAGGGCCGAATCCACTGGACTGCCCAGCAACAATGACGGAAATAGCTGCCTTGGCAAAAGGCGGCTTCATCGATGTGGCGGCCATTTCACAGTTGGAGCATATCTCGTCGAAGCGAAATCTCTGTCACGGAAAATGCCAAGACGGATGTTTTGTTGTTGAAAAATCTGCCCAACTCAATAGCGGCGTGCCACTTGTTGGCTATATGTGATATGTGTTACGGAGTACATCTTCTCAAAAATAGCTCAAGGTTCCCTGCTCAATAATACATCGTCTCCTCTCGGTAGCTCTTCTCGGCATCATAATTGGTCAGCTTGATCGACTGGAATTCAAACGTCTGGTCAAGTGTCGTGGAGCCCCAAGTCGAGACCTGCCGGGAGCCCGAGCAACCTGGTCGGCTGTTCACGGCGGTTGGTCAGTCAAAGTGCCGTGGGTTTGCTTTTCTTAGCGCGAATGCTCTCGCGTCGTTTGTTCTTTATGTACTTACTTGTAGAAGATTGCCTCGACGCCGTTTTGGGCATCGACGTGCTTTACCGTTCCTCTGGGAAAAAAAAAAAGGTTGTTAGGATCCGTCGTGTGGAGACTAAATATGGGACCACGCTGAGATGGCCAAGAACCTACGAATACTCGTAGCACCGGAATCCGTCACCGACAATGACCTTGCTCGGCCCACCTGGAGAAAAAGAAACCTTGCAAGTTGGGCGCTTCGTTAGTGATGCACTGACACGATGCGCAACTGTGTGATGTTGCAAGTTGGTGTTGTGCTGGAGTTTCATACTCGCTGCGCCTCTGCAATTCCCAGAAGGGCCAGGGCAATAGGGAGAACCGAAAAAGATTGCATTTTTTTTTTTCGTCTTTAAGCGTATTCTGCAGAGACTTTGAACTTTACAGTAGTAGATGTGAAGTCGCTTCGTAGAGCTTTCTTTTTCTGGGAACGGCAACCCGTTTTATGATGGATTGGATCCCCTCAACCAGCTGGAGCCTGCATTCCATAGACGTCGTTTTGTGTTTCTACCACTCGAGACATGGGAGGACTCGGGGTCGAACATAGAAGGGCACGCATTGCGCCACGTGTAGGACAACGCGAAAAGCCGACCATATTCGTTGCATCTAGGGCTCGACTCGAGCTTTGCCATCTGTCGCTTTTTTTCACGGCCGACATTTTTAACCCCCCTCCCCGGCACCTCTCCAACGTCTTATTGGAAATGTTTTGTCAAAATATACGCAGTTGATGTACCGAGTTGGCCTGGAAATGTTTCATCAATTCAAGACAGAATAGCTGGCAACCGTGCGTGCCTTCGAGAGGCCGGTGCGGCTGGCTTGGTATATCGCACATGGTGAGCATTCCAAATGGTTTTTTTTTTTTTTAGATCTTCTGGAGGCGGGGAGAAATTGCATGCCATGAGCTGACGGCGCCGAATGCTACTTATGGCATGGACTGCCAGACCCGGTCCCTGAATATGACAGGAGTCACAGGACTTGCCGAGCGAATGAGACAATGGAGAGACGACTCGAAATCCAACCGACTAACGATGATCGACCATCTCTCTCCAATGTGGTTCAGGTCACTATTGCCCTCGGCAGGCCGTTTCGGTCCCGATCCCGCATCTGTAACCGGTACATTTCATTACAAATTTGAATGTTGAATGTCTATCAAGTTTACCGAAAGCTAGAGTACTTTCAGTCGTCATGGCATCTTCTGAAATTCCACGACTAGCCAAGTCTCTAATGCAGTCTGTGAACATTCCCTAGTCGAGAGTTTTTTTGAAATACCCAACAAGAGCGAAGTACTTCTTTGACGCCCTTGGCAAATGATGCGTCAAGCCTGTCCACTATTGCTTTGATATTGGTTCGTTGGTAATGGGTAATAGGACACTGCTTAGCGCAGTCGCAGTCGCATGAGAAAGAAATGTTTCATCACAAGGGGACAGGAAGGAATCGCAAGCTTGCTTTGTCTATGGGAAATCATTCATCTTGCCCGACTTTGTGTCATTTGATAAGCGTCTGGAATCTGAGCACTGGTCAAGGCAGGCACAGTCTTCATGCACCAACACCAAGAAGTTCAAGGGAAGCGATACGGAGCATGGAATCGTGAATTAAATTCAGGATTTGTGGGACTGATAATTCGTTCTAGTATGTTGCATGCTTTTGCTCCAACGGCCAACGAAGGCAATGCCACTCACTCACTCGTGCCCTCGACAAACTGCCTCTCGACGTCGACCTTGACGCAACTGGGGTTCTGAGGCTTGGCGATGCCAATGACCCAATTGAGCGTCTGTAAAGGTTGCTCCGTCATGTAGCGCGTGGTGCAAAAATACCAATTCTTCAGCACTCGGGTCGAGGCGCTGGGGGGCGACGTCGTGTCATCGAAAGCGGCGACGTAGTTCATCTGTTGGTGCTCGTCAAAGCCAACGGGCTGACCTGACCCAATCCCAGAATAGAAGAGGGTAAGAGCAACGTTGGAGGATGGGAAGTTGAAGAATGACATGCTCTGTGGATCTGCAAGAAGTATGCCTGTTAGTAAAACACACGAGATCGAGGAATAACGCGCGAATTGGAAGAGTTGACGGTGACGTACTTTTGTGTATATAATATATAAGATATCCGGCGACGCCACCAGGGCCGGACTGGGCGTCTTGCTCGGTGACAAGGTGGAAGATGGCGCTGCTGTCGAAGGTGCCGGTGCTGTTAATAAGACACATGGAAGAAAGCGACATGCCATCAATCTTTTCGCTACAAGTGCCGAAAGCGCGGCCATTGAGCTCCTTGTCCTCGGACCGCACGATCAATTTGAACGGCTTCGACTGGAGAAGTTGGGCGGCGGCGAGGCCACGCATGAAAAGAGAGACGAGGAGAACCGCCGGCTTCATTTTCGTCGATTAATGTGATGGGTGATGGGGAGAAATATATTTCCACACTGGTGGCTAGTAGAATTGAGTTGGTGCCGGTGCTGAGAAAGCAGAAAAGATGATTCGGTTTATTAGCAGAAACGAATCCATATTATCGGGATGCTCATCATATATAGTTTAACCCATCGCGAGTTGACTGGGAGATTTGCTTGCCAAATTGTTTTGGGACGTATTATGTGTAGTAAGGAACCAGCACCCCGAACCCTTGGTCCTACCCAGAACATCCACAACGGGCTTACTCAGGTTGGAGTTGACGACCCGCAGTGCCACGGGCCCATTGCAGCCCTATCGGCGCAAGCTTGGCTTTGGCTTGACTCGCTTGGGCGCTAAGCAATCCCAATCGGGTAAAGAAACGCGGGGCCAGGGTCACATGATATCAGGCTGCCTTGGCGCTGAGAGTTGGAGAGATTTTGGGGCATAATTGTTAAAACAAAACTAGACTTTCCCTGCAGGTGGAGAAAAGAAGAAAAGGAAGAAAAAAAAAAAACCCATCGCCCGCGCATGACCGACCGCACACTGAAGACTGCCTCTGCTCACGTTCAGTCGCAAGCAAACGAGGAAATTCTGGGAAACCACCATCAATGATTCAGGCTATCTCGGTTGTGAAGACAATCATCCAACTGTACAGTCTAATCCCTGTTTGTTTTTACAAGAGGTACAGGGCTAGGGGTAGCACGATAACAATATGTACGTCTTTCTATAGCACTAAGTAGGGCAAGAAGTATCTTATATTATATATATTTCCTAGGACTATGAAGTAGCTTCTTCTACCATATATAGCCCTATAGCATCCTTAATAGCTCTAATTACTATAGCTACTAAGAGCTAATAGTAGCTGCCCCACGTGGGGCTTGTAGTCGATAGACTATAACACACGTCGGAGTATTCTCCGCCACCCCGGTGAAAAATAGTTCCATCGTAGTTTATGTATGGCCGTGGTCAAGTTGGCAACGGTGTAGTTGCAGAAGCAAGCATATCGTAGTTGCTTAGCCTTATTAAAGCATCTTGCTGGCTATGATTAGCATAGGTAACTTTCAAGTCCACAGGCCGTTTGGAGAGAGTCACGCGGGGGAGAGATAGGGAGTCGAGTAATTGAATAAGTGTCTGTCCTTCACACTATTAGCACCACATCCGGACAGCCGGAAAGAACACGAACAAACTCGCATAATTCATGTTTCAATGCTATGCCACTTCATTTAAAATTAAATTCGGGATTTATAAGACTAATAGTTCGTAGTAGTACGTTATATGCTATTGCTCCAACGACTAAGTTAGGCGATCAACGTGCGGGACACCTAACGTGGCCACAGATGCGCATTTAGAGGTCCTCGCGCAGTCGCTTTTATCGTCCACCTTCGGATCAAGCTTCGTTACTCATTCCAGTGCTAACAAATACCACCTCCTATTTGCTTTTTATTTCCATTCAAGTACCATGTGGGCGATATATATCGTTAATCCTCTCTTCTCCTCGCCCAGCCGTTGGATTTTCTACCCAAGTCGGTTGGTGTACTAGTAATCGCAGATATTGATATTTGCCCTTGCCATTTACTATCAGGGTCCCCCTTTCAGCGCATCCAGCCCATGTACCTCCAAGGGAGTACAATCCCACTCAGCGCAGCCGTCACACCGGTGAAAATAAGCAATGGCCCGTAGCCCGAGCCATAGGCCCCGAAAGCCTCGCCTTTCCACACCATGTGGTCGGCTAGGGCTTGGCTCAGCGGACCGGATAGAACACTTCCGACTCCCCTGCCGGCTGCCAGGACCGCAAGCACCATGACGGGATCGGTGGCATCGCAGTCATAAGCTGATGAGATCTCAGGGTCGGACGTAACTTGTCGCATTAGTCCGGTCCAAGCAGAGGTGTATGAGCCGGCGAACAGCCCGTAGCACCCGCAATAAATGAGTAGTAGAGGTAAATTTGTGGTGAAGCCCCAGAGCAGAAACGTCGAGACTGACGCCCCGAATGTCGCTAGAAACAAACACGTTGTGACGTGAAACTTGTCCGAAAGCCACCCCATTGTTGGGCATCCAACGGTCGATGCAATGTTCAATAGCAAAATCGTCGCTGCAGCCGGGAACCCTCCTGCCCCCAGGACCGTGGAAGCATACGTCGGCAGATATATACTAGGCAGAAAAAAGCCCAGTGCCTGCACAATGTTTGCCAGCTGATGGAGCATGAAAGTCTGGCTCAGAGTAAACCTGAAATTGAAGGGGTTGGGCGTGGCCTTTGACAACTGCGGCGGTAGACGAGGCTTCACGAAGTACACCAACGGCAGGGTGATGACGACGATACCAGCTGCGCAAATTCGCAACGTGGTGCGGAAACCAACACCATTGAGCAGGTACTCGAGAAGAAATGGGAGCACTGATCCAGACAGACCCGTGCCAGCCCACATGATACCGTAAGCCATGCCCTTGCGCTTGTCAAACCATTCATTCAGGTAGGCAATGCAAGGACAATATGATAGAGAGCTTCCAATTGCGAATAGAATGCCTTGTGTCGCAATCAGATGAGGGACTGTGGTCGCGAACGAAGCCGCAACAAGCGAAAGACACATGATGAAGACTCCGGCCAGCGGAGCCCAAAGCGTGAGACGCGGATAGAGACGTTGGATGCCCATCGTGATAGGCATTCCTAGGTACATGATTCCCTACAAGTCGATGATAAGTATGGGACGTTTTGAGGCGATGAAGCTTGACGTACCATGGCAGAGGTCCCAACCGCTGGGAGTCCTGATGCTCCATTGAAGGGCCCGTGGGTGCTATAATACGACTGGAAAACGCCAAACGCTCCCGGAAAACCTGAAAGTTCAAAAACTGTTAGCTCAAGACTGACGTTGTCATGGATCAATGACCTTGGTGAATGAGGCATACCGAGGGCCAATCCCTCGATCAAGAACGAAGCACATAGGAACAACCACGCATGGCTCCCATGATCTGCTGGCCTCAAGGTCGACTTGACTTCCTTCTTTTCCGACTTCTCTTCCGTAGTGTACACAGATAAATCGTCCTTATCCTCATCATCCGTGTATGTAGACCGTGTCGCCATGGTGGATAGGTTGAATGTTCGAAACGGTTTAATGAAGCGTCGTCGTCGTGGAGTGATAACGAGGCCCTCAAATTGGCCTGCCTCGGCCGAATTTCAAGAGGCAAGGCTTGTCCCTGGAGAAGTTTCCTATATTATACGCAAAATTTTGATAGCCATTTCTATGGACTGGCTGCTCAGGGCCATGAGCCCCCCTAACGGAGGTTGGTGAGCAGAGACAGGCGATTACCGAGGAATGATGCCGGGATTGACAGTACGGGTCTGGAATGGAGAGCTTCGATATATCTGAATCTCGTGGCCTGGCCACTAGGAGGCTCTCCGAGGTTGATGCAAGCTCCGTGAGGGGGAAAGGCCATGCAGGAGCGCCATCATGTTCATCACGATAAGGCGAAGCGAAGGCCTTTTGAGTCTGAAACAAAATGATACAATGCGTATCCCTTGAGTGGGCCAATCTTCCAGCTTGCGTTCACAAGAGTGTGAGATTTTCAGATGCAAACTCACGATCTTTTCATCTTTTGTTGCACACCGCTGACCGGAGGCGAGAGCGAGTACAGCTGATGACGTATTTCGGCACAAGAATTTCTCTGGCTATTCTTTGCACTGTGATCAATATTCTTCGTTGATGATACAGCTACAGATTTGCTGTCATGACATTTCCAATCCTCCTCGTCGCTGGTAGGCGTAAGTAGGTGCAGATTGAGGCGGGCGGCACGAAAGATGCGACCAAAGTCGTCGTTGATTCACAGCCTTGCAGATAGCCACGCAGGGCCATGGCTAGGAATTCTGTGCGCCATTCCTGCATCATTCTGCTCGTTGGCCGACCGTGTCTCACTGCCGACATGCTAGGTAGAGCTTGCGCAAGGCGACCATGGGCGACAAGGCAATTGCGGCAGCAGGGCACCTACAGATGGGATGAGACAATTGTCTTGGGACGGAATTCCCCAAGCTTTTCATTACGTTGCGGTTATATCAGCTTCGATGTAGAAACCTGCGTCAGTCTGCACAGATTGGCTCTTTCATGTCGAATGGTTTTTGTGATGGCTTTTCTGGACAAGAAGCAGTCAATTCCAAGGGGAGGCTGGCAGAATGTGCGTCACCGTTCGATCGAACATGGCAGTCACGATCCACGGTCCAAGAGCAGTGGTGTGGTGTACCTGCCTCACGATTAATACCGCCATGGTGTTGGACCCCACCCCTGCTAGTGGATGCTTCAATGTCGAGAGCCGCAAGCCCGCCGTCGCACGCAGCATGGTCGAAGAAATTATGCCCCCTAGACTCTAGTAGATACAACGAGCAAAATTAGCACTGCTGCAATTCGCAAAGACTGTTGCTATTCGGAGCTGTGTTTTCTTGCTCACCAGAGCTGTATCCATATAAAAATCCGACTTGGCTGTATTTTGTGACGAATTAATTAACTGACATCCTGACTTAAATTGATGATTCTAATCATGTTGACTGAAGGAAGAAGGTTGCGCCCGGGAGAATTAGTGAGTGGTGGTCACTAATGCAGCTGCCTGCAGCCGCAGGACTGATCAGGGCATTGAGATACGGGCATACGGCACACAATCCCGGCAAGCTCACATTCGGCGCCGGGCTAAGGAGTCACCTTAATTTCAAGACATTGCAACGCTCACGTTCGGGTTGCTTCCCCGAAAAACATGCATGTACGATACACGGAAAGCAGAGTGGCAAAATCGGTGGAAGTATGATCCTAATGGAAGAAATCATGACCATGTTCATTGAACTTGAACTACGGAGTATATGTCGCTTGTATGGTACCAAATGCCCTCATTATGTCCAAGAAGCAACTGAAATTACTTGCACATCGCTAAAACATTCTGTGCAGGACCCGCCGCCAAGTTGGCATCGCCTTGATCTGGTCCTGGTACGCCCGGATGTCATCCCAATCCAGCTCACGCCGACCCGTGTCAACGTCAATCTGGTCAAGTCGCAGCCAACCCGTTCGCTTCCAGATGAATCCAGCAGCCCAGAACGCAAGCAGAATGGGGAACGCAAGATAGGACTTGAAGAAGCCCTCCACGCTATTAAGGCCTTCCTGGCCCGGAGGAGCAATGGCAGTAAAGAACTGGAATTCAGTGGGTTAGCGCGAGTGGTTCAGCTTTTTTTTTTCCCCAAGAACAAAAAAAGAAAAAGGGGCAGAAGAAGCTCACCTGAGCGATTAAAACCAAAATACATGAAATCAAACCGATCCAGGAGCCGTAGACGCCTAACGCGGCACGAAAGGGAATTTCCTCCACAGAGTGGCCGTGGTAGGCCCACGCAGCCCGGAAACGAAGGTGTGACAGACAGATTCCTCCCCAGGCAAACAGAACAGCCAATCCCGAAATAGCCTGCAGCCAGTCAAACACCGTAGGACCCGATGCGCTCAAGTTGAGATAGGCAAGTGGCCCCGTTAGAATAAGGACAATGACGGAGGCAAGCGGCCGTCCAGATCGGTCGATGTAGGTGAAGATCTTGGGCGCGTAGCCCTGTTGAGCGAGGGCAGTGAGCGTACGAGATCCTCCAAAGACGGCCGATACGCCGATGGAGAGCACTGAGATAAGGATAATGGCGTTCATGAAGTGATCCAGCCCACGCAGCTTGGCATAGTGGCCGATCAGGACCCACGGGGATGCCTTAACATCGGTGTAAGCCTGGCTGGCCAGCAATCGCGGATCATCAGATGGAATGAGCAATCCGACGAAGAAGAGGCCCAGAACATAGAAGACAATGACTCGCCAAAAGACTTGCTTGATAGCACTGGGAAGCGACCTGACCGGGTTCGCAGTCTCCGCGGCGGCTAAACCAACTAGTTCGGTCCCCGTAAAAGAGAAAGCGGCCGTCACGAAGACTGAGCAGAAACCCTTGAAGCCGTTGCGGAAGGCACCTGGATCGTGCCAGTAACGAGCACCCCAGTACTCGTTATACCTGCCGTCGTCGGGCCCGCCCCCGAGCACGAGAACCAGTGCGATGATCATGAAGATGACGACAGAGATGAGCTTGATCGACGAGGCCCAGAACTCCTCTTCGGCGAAGCCTATGCTGCCAAAGATGTTGATCACGATGACGGCGACGAGGAAGATGGTGATCCATACCGCGACGCTGGTCTCGGTATCCCAGTACTGTATCACGAGGCCGCAGACTGTGAGTTCCAGCGGCAGGACGACCAGCCACAGGAACAAGTAGTTCCAGCCAACGGCAAAACCAAAGGATGGGTCAATGAATCGAGTTGCATACGTGTAGAAGCCGCCGGAAATGGGATACATGACAGCCATCTCACCGAGAGCGAAGACTACAGTTTTCTGTCAATGATGGGTTCCAAGCCAAGTTTTTCCGGGGTGGGTTGTGTTGTGGCGTACCAACGTTGAAGACCATGAAGCCGACAATGGAGAAACAGATCAAGATGGAAGCGGGACCCTTATGGATGTCAGAGACTGTTTTTCCATGACATATATGAAATAAAAATGAAATCATGCTTTAAGGCATAGTGGACTTACACCTTTCGACAAGGCACCGCCAGAGCCGACAAAGAATCCAGCTCCAATTGAACCACCAATGGCAATCATGTGCAGATGCCGGGACTTCATGGCGCGGTCCATCTCAACAAGGCCTCTTCCATAGTGCCGTTTCTGAAACGACTTGCCGCTCAATCCGCACCGGGTCCAGAAGTCCTCCTCTTGGAAGGTGGCAGCGAATTGAGGGCCCGCCACAACTTTCGAGTCGGCAGCATCGGACTGGACGACGGGCTTGTCGCCGCTGCTGATGGAGGCAGGGGCGCCCTGGCCGGACATGTTGAAGGCCGTGAGAATCGAGCTCGAGCAGATCAACAGGAGGGAGGGGTGTTGAGCACGAGAAATGGGAGAACAAGTAGATGGATGGATGGACGTGAACCCTGGGATAACGGGGGGTCTGGGGTGGCAGCTTTATGAAGAGCGTCGGTCCACGCCTTTCCCACCTCCAGTGGATCACTTACACGAATATGATAATAGGAAACTTCTTCTTGGTCACAACCACCGGCGGGAGAGGTGGTGGATACTCCCCCAGGAGATGCCTTCTACCTCGAGTCAGAGAAACTGATTCCTTGTCGCCAAGAGCCGATAAGAGGACTAGTGCCAGGAGCGGATTATCTTTCGGCTATGTTGGCTAACGAATGAAGCCAATGCCTTTCTTTTTTTTTTTTTTTTTTTTTAAAAGGCCTTTTATGGACAAAATGTTTGGTTTGATGTGTTGTCTCGTGGCTGTGAGGATTGACTCTGAGCAGTTACTATGGCGAGACTGATAAAAGGGCGAAACCCACTTTGTCGCATGAATGATCATTTGGGGGCATTGTTTTTGTATTTTCGTTTTCGTTTTCGCTTCCGCTTTCGTTTCAGTTTCCCCCTTCGAGTGTCCTTCTAGAATTCATTGAAGAAACCGCCAAGTCTGCCAGGGTGTAGATGAATGGATTGTCGCACATCGGGCCGGTCACCAGGCTGTGGGCTGGCGAGCAAACTGTGGGGTTTCCGATATTAGGCCGTTTTACCTCTACTTTTTCTTTTCCCTCTCTCTCTCTTTCTCTGATCGCTTGGTATCAGACTTGACTTGGGAGTGAATCCCGGTTCTTTGGTCCGTGGTGTCTGTCATTGGAATTTCGCGACGCCGAAGTAGTTGCACAATGCAACTTTCTTCAGTGGCTGGGGCAACCCACTCCGATCAACCTCCGGGGATCCATCATACAGCGGGATCCAATAGGTGAAATGTGGAGGGGCTGTTATGGACCGTTGTGGCCTTGTTCCAATCACTGGAGTCCATCCTCAGGCATCCTTACACATCCTCACGCATCTTCAGGCGTCCTCATGCGTCCTCGGGCAATTTCGACGACAACAAGCTGAGGCGGGGAGCACTCCGAGCCAAGAGTGAATATTGACAAGTGCCAAGGCTCATCCGAATGGCGTCAACGTTGGAGGCTGTTCTCCTCTAGCCTTCCATTCTGGACAATGATTTCCACCCAGCTGCATACCCACACAAGTCGAGGCAGGCGAGGGGCTGGGGACAACTCGCCGACGAATCCATGCGAAGTCGTCCGTCTTGCAGACTCGTCCGTTTTAGATCATGTTGACGGCGTCGTGCCTTCGCATATCACCGAACTCGGCAAGTTCAGCGATTGAGTTGGATTTATTTGCGAGCCCTAGCAACAAGAAGAGCTCGCAAACCTTCCGCGGATTCCACAGGTTCTTCCGCTTGCTTTTTCGGGCAAGGACGGAGTACTCCCTCCGTACTAATAAGATAACACGTCGAATTCCCAGCTTCAGTGGCGTGTGGCTTCCTTTGTCAAAGCCCTCGGTTAGATGATCCGGGATCCCATTTTATCATCTTGCGAACGGCTACATCCGCCTCCAGAGCGGAATGGTCGCGCAGCGAACCCTAGTTCCGTACCCCCCAGTTCTTGCCAGCTCTCCGTGAGAACCAGTTTCTGCCACTGTTGTCAAAAATTTACGTAGGCTCGCCGTTGTTAGACTATTGGAGAGAATTATTTGATCCGATCAAGACTAGGCCTAGGCCGCCTGCGGAGCTGGAACCGAGCCTGGCGACAAATGTCCGGTGTTTGGGGCGATGTGGCACTGGACATCAAAAACGACGAAGAACCACTTGCAGGGTGAGGGTGCCTGAACAAGGGATTGTCCAAGAATCCAGCAACTCATGTCAGCTGCGTCTCTTGCTCGTGGCACAAGCTTTATAATGAACTCGAGCTCTGGTCATTCAACTCCACGCGCCTGTTCATCGTTGGCCAATATAGTAATGATTTCAGTTTAACAGAATCAAGCCCCCATTGCTGCTCATCACGCATCGTCATCATCATCGTAACCAAGCTCTTCTTGCAATCACGGCGAGTCTGCCATACAGGCGCCGGCTTCCCTCCCGTCAACAAATTTTACCAGGATATGCAGATAACAAAACTGCAACTCTCTCATCGAGCTCTTTGACAAGCGTCTCTAGGTAAGCCCTGGTCATGGCCCCCTTCCTTCAACCTGGTTTCATCGTCTAAGCTAGCATGCTCCTCGAGACAGAACACATCACATCGGACATTCAGGGGCAAAATCGGGACATCCTGCCGCATCAGCGACCCTGATCGCAGCCCTCAGGCGCTGTACCTGCTCTTCTAAGCCGTACAAAGATCCGGGAATGCCCTTTCCGAGACCTGTGGACGGGATGCTGTCTTCAATGTTGGGACCGGACACTCCCGCCTTGACTACTTCAGTGACGACCTCTTCGATGCGGGAGCCGTAACCATCTTGAAGATATCCAGATCTGCGCTGAGCGGGAGACCCGGCCTTGTAGGCAAAGGGGGCAATTCGTCGGATTGCCTCAATGTTGTGCTCAAACGTGAGCTCTTCGTCTTGCAGTCCAAGCGCGGCGGCGAGAGCCCAAGAGACGGTAGCCACAGCATAGCACGAGCTCATTACCGCCGTGGTTGAGGGAGGCGATGGTGTTGAGGGAGGGAACATCCCAGATGTTGGCGAAGACGACGGGCTTGCCGGGCATGTGCAGGTGCCTTGGCGGCATTGTTGGAGGCCATGGCTCGTGTGACGGATGCGAACTCGATGAGATTGGTAGAATGGGTGTGCATTGTCTTCAATCCTTTTCTCACGACATGACCTTACTCATTACTCACCGCATATTGATTTTTAAATTTTTTTTTTGGGGGTCATTGGTTATGACCAATGCATCTAATATAATAAGATAATAATAATAACTAGCGATACCTAGCTAGTATAATAATTAACTTATAAGTAATCTTAACTATAGTAATAAATAAAACCCTAATAGAAACAAGCTTTAAGGTTACGAATACGGGGGGGGGCTGCAAGGTTAGATCAAAGTTTGCGATAAACTTTGACTCACCGCATATAACACCTGTTGGATATAGCAGCCTCACATCTTAGGCGTCACTCATGACACCTTCTGTATCCGAGGTCATGGATTACCATAGATTAAGGTACATGTGCACTTAGGGCAAATGCCCTTATAAACTATATATCTCTACTCTTAATATGCTATATATATAAATAGCCTAGATTACTAAATAGACATTATTATTACTTTTTACACTATCTTATAGGTTATAAGACAGACGCAAGGGGGTTTTTCTTCCCAATTTAGGGTTTTCCCCTTTGACTCAGGAGCTGGAGTACTAGGAATAGCTACGTAACATAGATAGCTATCTAGCGTAAATAATATATATATATATAGGTTATAAGCCTAACACTTCCTATTATACCTAATTACTATTAGCTATTTTTTTACTATTAAAAAGTTATATATAATTACACTAGAAATCTTAATATTATCTAGAAGCATATAATTATATAACTAAAGGGGTAGTAAATAATCCCTCCCTTTAATGGATAACTAATTTATAAGGTATAATTATATTAATTAAGTAGGCCTTTATTTAAAAAAAAACATATATTTTATTATATTAATAGGAATTAAATATGTAACCTTTATAGTATTAATTTATAAATTATAGGTTTAGTATTAATAATATAGTAGTGTAAATAACTATATATTAAGATTTTAGAATAACTTTAAAAAAAGTTAGACCCTTCTAGGTAAATCTTAGTAAATAGTAGGCTAGAATAAGATATTCCTTATAGAACTACCTTAGGCACCTAAAACTAATAATCTAGATCTATTACTATTTAAGTAGTAATTATTATTATAAGGTATATGTTGGATACACCAAGGTGCCTGCGCAGGTTGCAGAGATATTCCGTAGTATTGAAGTTGATGATATTCTATGATTGATAGGAAGAGAAGAGAGAAGAGAGGGAAATCTAGCTATATGAGAAAGTAGGTGAAACCTGTAAGTGGGGCAGAAAAGGGGGTGGCAAAGGATGCAGCCAATCGCAACGCGTGCATCCGTTCGGTGACCCCACCGGACCCACAATTAGTCCGGTCTTTGGCCACGGTTGAGCCAATGAAGATCCGGAGGAAGCAACAGTATAGTAAGTATTAGTAAAGTAAGTAAAGTAAGTATAGTAAATTCTAGTAAAGCATTACCCTCTAACTAAGCTAAGGTAAAATAAGATTAAGGTATCTAAAAATACCTTATACCTTTAACTTTATATCTCTATATATTTTCCTTCTGTTTTCTTGATTTCCTTTTGATCAGGATTTTCCTTGGCTTTTTAGATAGCCCTTAGGTTCTATAGCCTAGTGGTTATAGCCCCTAGCTTTTGGTTACCCTTAGCCATGCTATAGGTTAATTAGTTAGGGGTAAATTAGTTAATTAGTTACACAGGACCTACCTGGTGGTAATAGGTGCACGGATTAAATTAGAGGTAAGTTAGAATAAGTTATGTTTAAGTGAGTATAAGTTATAAGGTATAAGATAAAAGAGAGAGTAGGAATAAATATAGTCACAGAGAAAGGGGGAATTATATTAATTTATACTATAAGTAAAACTTAAACAAACTTAAGTTTAACTATAGTTATAAACTATAACTCTTATGCTAATATAGCTATAAAGTTTATTATAAACTTTAATCTAATCTTATAGCCCCCCTTATATTTATAACCTTAAAGCTTATTTCTATTAGGGTTTTATTTATTACTATAGTTAAGATTACTTATAAGTTAATTATTATACTAGCTAGGTATTGCTAGTTATTATTGTTATCTTATTATATTAGATGTATTAGTCACAACCAATGACCCCCCAAAAAAATTTAAAAATCAATATCTCTATATATTAGTAGCTATATAGTAATCTAACTAAGAGAGAGCTATTACTATAACTCCTACTTAACTAAATTAATAATAATTAGTATTAAGTAATTATAGTAATAGGAGTATATAAATTCTAATATATAACCCTTATTACTTCTATAAATTATAAGATAGCTAATAAGATATTTAATAATATAATTTCTATAGGGGGACTATTTATATAAGTAACCTAAATAGCTATAGTAGCTATAGTAACTCTAATATAACTAGAAGAATATAATAATATAATAAAGAATTAGTTCTCTAGGATTATAGTTATCTTATCTCTTAAAGAGGTAGAGAATTTTAAGGAATAGGAGATTTTAGTTAAGATATAAGTCTAAATTATATAATTAACTAAGTATTTTACTAGGGAAATTCCTTACTCTTCTATAATAAATAAATATTATGCTATTCTTATATCTATTATCTACAGACGCAAGGGGGTTTTTCTTCCCAATTTAGGGTTTTCCCTTTTGACTCAGGAGCTGGAGTACTAGGAATAGCTACGTAACATAGATAGCTATCTAGTGTAAATAATATATATATATATATATATATATATATCTATTATCTAGTAAAGTCTTTCTTCTTAAGTCTAGAAAAACCTAATATATATAGGTTAAACTAAGATAATACTAGTAACTAAAATAATAGAATTAATTAGAAATAATTATAGCTTTAAAGCTAATTTAGTAATTATTAAATTACTCTATAAATTCTTAAAGTTTAAGAAGTTAAACTTTATAACTACTTAAACCTAGCTTAATTACTACTAGAATCTATAGAATTAAATTAATAAGATCTAGGTAATCCTAGATATTATATAGGTATTATAAATAATTAAGGTAGTAAAAGACTTTATACCTAAAGTCTATAGCTCTTAGAAAATAAAAGGTTTCTCTAAAGTAGACCTTAATATTATAAAGTAGTCTTCCTAGAGATATACGCTCTTTTACGCTATAATTTAGGGTAAAGAGCTTTGCTTCTATGCTTAAAGTTATTGATTTTTAAATTTTTTTGGGGGGTCATTGGTTGTGACTAATGCATCTAATATAATAAGATAATAATAATAACTAGCAATACCTAGCTAGTATAATAATTAACTTATAAGTAATCTTAACTATAGTAATAAATAAAACCCTAATAGAAATAAGCTTTAAGGTTATAAATATAGGGGGGGCTATAAGGTTAGATTAAAGTTTATAATAAACTTCAAAGCTATATTAGTATAAGAGTTATAGTTCATAACTGTGGGACGGTGTGGAAAGTGATGATGATGTCTATTCAGCAATCTAGGCTATCCACACATGTGGCACATCGAGGGCAGAGGTACGTGGTCCACAAGGGCATTTGCCCTAAGTCTACATGTACCTCGATCCATGGTGATCCATGACCTCGGATACAGAAGGTGTCATGAGTGACGCCTAAGATGTGAGGCTGTGTTACGACTTAAGGGTCGAAAGATGATAGAACAGAGTGATGGCTTAGATTCACAGTTATAGCTAGAAAGGTGCTACCTAGGGGTAGGTACATAAAGGTTTTAAGCTCTAACCTTCTATAAGAATATAGGCAGTCCTTACTAAATACCTTGCCCTATGCTTATATAACTATCTAGCTACTAGCTATCCCCTCCCTAACCTAGTGGGTCTAAGGTCCTACTAGTGCTCTATTATATAATAATCCTATCTTTATCCCTTACGCTCCTAATATAATACCCCCTCTTTATATAATTATCCTTAATTATATAATAAGCTACTTGCTTAGGGCGTTTACGCTATATAGTCCTAGAGGCTATAGTTAATAGAGGGTTTAGGTTAGGTATAATATATTATAGCGTAATATATTATTAAAAATAATAACACTAATAATACTAGGGTGCGAATATTATTATCCCCCTATTTATTAATACTAAATAGTAACCTATCTACTACTCTAATATAGTAAAGTAGATGCTCTTTGCCTTATACTAATAGTTCTAAGAGAGTGGATACCCTATATTAAATTTTATAATTAGGTTAAATAGATAGGGTATTAGATACTATATATATAAATAAACTTATTTATAGGTCTTAGTAATATAGTAGTGCGGTTACTATGTGTTTATAGCTACTAGTATATTTGTAAATAGTAATAATAATAGTAAATATTATAATCCCTATATTAGCTATATGTAGTGTGTAGATTACTTAGGGGGTCTATAGTTAATATAAAAGGGACTAGATCTTCCCCCCTTATATATATACTTCCTTTCCCTTATATACTATCTAATTATTATAAGTTCCTTTATCTTTACTTATCTTCCCTTTACTACTTCCTTACTACTAACCTATAGCTAGCTTATAATATCTAAAATCTATTTATTAACTCCTACTCTACTACTAGGTCTACCTTTATAGGATAAACCCTTAGGGAAGTTACTAGAGAAGTTACCTTAAAAGAGAATAGTATCTAAAATTTCTATATAAGTTTACTACTTCCTTACTAGGTTATTACTACTAACCTATAGCTAGTAACACTAAAATTCTATATATATAGTGTAATTAGTAGGTTACTATATAGAATATATAGCCTAAAAATAGTACCTATATTATTCCTTAGTATCTTAAGGAGAATAAACCTTTTCCTATAGAGTATAATAACTCTTATAGTATAATCTTACTACTTCTTTACTTCTTATAGTTACTAACCTATAGTAGTAAACTTAGCTAAATATACTTATTATGCCTAAAATAATAAGATATACATTAGAGTATAACCGCCTATTCTAAATCTCTAGTTTTAAGACACTAACTTACTACTAGTGCCCTACTTAAATTATATAGCTTTATAAAAAGCTATTTAATATTATTAAAGCTATACCTAAGGGAGATTATTACTACCTTAATAAAGTAAGTATATCCCTAGTTCTCTTAACTTAATTACTACTAACACACTAATAGTCTTTTATTTATACTAAGTAGAAACTATATAATACCCTTCTAAAGACTAAAAATACTAATAAGTATAGGTATATTTATTATACTTAGGTAGCTACTAAAGTAGCCTAGGAAGCTAAGTGTAATAAGCGCGCTACTATAGTGTAGCTAGCTAATACTACTAACCTTAAGGTCTAAATTAATATTATAAACTATCTTTACTATATATATAAGAATATCCTAATAGTAAGTCTCTTAAATATTTATAGGCACTTCTTTACTAACTTACTAGTAGTTTACTCCTTATACCTCTAGGCTTCCTACTTATATTAGTCCTTCTAAGTTACCTAAAGAGCTCTATATCTTTATATATAGGGAAGGTAACTCTTCTAATAATAAGGCCCCTATGCCTCTAAAGGCTCCTATACCTATTATTACTATAGTCTTTAGGGAAAATAGGGATAAGGGTAGGGATAAAGAAATGCTTTTTAAGTAATTATTACTAGGTAGTTATATTATAATTATAAGAGTAATATAATTATATCTTTTTAGAATATTACCCTACGTTATTTACTATATTTATAGGGTATTACCTTATGTTATTTACTAAGGGCGGTTTTGCCGCTATAACCTAGCTACCTAGTTACTACTTATAGTTATAGATAATATCCCTTATAATAAAATCCCTCTTTAATACCTATAAATTCTCTAAGCTATTATAGCCCTTCTATTTAACTAGGTACTTATAATACCTACTATTATAATAATATAAGATAATTCTTTCTACCTTAAACTCTTACTTATTATTCTTAATATTATCTTATAGCAAAGAAGTATCTACTATATTACTTAGGTCCCCTTTAAAGGGTTTAAGGCTTATAATATTAAACACATTATATAACTATATTCTAGCAGGTAATTCTAGCTAGTAAGCTAGCCTATAACTCCTAACTACCCTTATAATCTTATAAGGGCCTAGGTACTTTATAGTTAACTTCCTACTTAGCTATCTTAGGTTAATATTCTTTATAGATAGTAGAATATAATTACTAACTTTAAACCTCTTTAGGGTCCTTTTTTAGTTATAGTATTTCTTATACTAAGCTTATAAGTTAATTAGAAGCTATTTAATCGCTATGTATTTCTCTTTTAGTAATAATACTCTACTCTTAGCCTAATTATTTATAAGTAGAATATTAGGTATTACTTACTGCAGGCCCCTAGGGTTATACCCTTATAATGCCTCCGCTAGTGTATAGCTATAAGTTATGTAGTTACTAGTATTATATATAAATTATACTATTAATAGGTTATTAGCCTAGTTAGTTTGTTTAGCGTAGGAGAAAGCCCTTAAATAATATTCTAGGACCTAGTTTAATTATTCTATCTGCCTATCTATCTATAGGTAAAAAGTAGTGCTTAGTAGCCGCTTAGTTATAATAAGATAGTAAAAGGTTATCTAGAATCCGCTTATAAATATAGAACCTTAGTCTATTATAATACCTTCTAGGGCACTATAATCTCTAAAGATATATTCTAGGAATATAGTAGCTAACCTATTACTTATTAGTTATATTAAAATAGAAATATAGATACTATACTTTATAAAATAGTCTATAATTACTAAGATTATATTATAGGTCTAGTTAGCGTCTTTAACTAGTAGTAATCTAGTAATAAAATCTATTAATAGTTCTTAAAAGGGGTAATCTAGCTCTAGTAGAGTAGCTAACTTACTATATAGCTTATAGTGCCTTAGCTTTAAAACTTAATAGTTTATATAGGTACTAATATATACCTTTATATCTTTCTTTATTAATAGCTAGTAGTACTAACTTATAATTTAATAAAGCGTTCTACTAACTCCCTAATACCTAGTAGTAGGGTTATTATATATTAGTAGTAAAATCTCTTTTCTTATCCCCTAGGGAATATAAACTTAACTCTTAAATATTAATAGCTTAGAGGGTCTAATTAACTATATCTACAATGCTTCTAAGTTACCGCTCTTAAGTAGCTTTCTCTAATATATAGTAAACTTATTATTTTGCTACGCACCTAATAATAATACTTAAATTAGAATATCTAATTCTAAGCTATTATCCTAAGTATTAGAGTTAAACTTAGAAGAGGTTCTCTACATAGCTTAGATCCTCGCTATAATATCTCTATAAGTGGCTAGCTTATAAGTTACTTCTAGTCTTATAGGTATACTATAGTTAAGCGGTATTTCTAAGGGGCACCCTTGCTACTTACTAGTAACTATACTAGCTAGAACACCCCTTTTAATAATATCTAGTCTTATAGCTTCCTTAAAAATATAGCTAAGTTATATTTTCTTAAAACCCTAGATATTCCTATTACTATTATAGGGTCTTTATAACTAACTATCTACTATATTAAATAATAATATAATAGAGCTTATAGTGTTCCTATTACTACTATAGAGTTCCTATTAATTAGTATCTATAAACTTAGATAAGAAGTTTAGTAGCTATAAGGTTACTACCTCCGCTTTCCTATCCTTACTTATATAATCTACCCTTCTTAATAATATATTAGTAGGGTTTAACTTACTAGCCCTATATTTAATCCTAAAGTTAAATAGGCATAGCTTATTAAGCACTATTACCTACCTACTAGTTAGCTATAGCTTTATAGCTAGGTACTTATAGTTTAAGTAATCTATTACTACTATAATTAGGTAAGTTAAGTACACTAGGTAATGCCTCTATACCCTAAAAGCCTCTTAGATTACTAATAATTTAGTATCTAGCGTAGGGTAGTGTAACTTAGCATTAGTTAACTTCCTTAATATATATATAACTAGGTACTAGTAACCTAGCACTAATATTATAAGTATTACTCTAATAGTAAAACCTAACGTATCTATCTCTACTCTTAATAGAGTAAGTGGGTTAAAGTGCACTAAAATTAGTACTTCCTAGAATAACCTCTAGAGTTCTCTAAATATAGCTAGCTTATAGGGTTCTAGCTTAAAGGTTACTAGTTATCCCCCCTTAAGTTAGTTTATTAATAGAATAACTACTTTACTATACTACTTAATAAAATGTTAATAAAATCCAGTGAACCTAAGGAATAATTAGATATCTAGGACGCTGTAAGGTATTAGCTATATTATAATTACTTCTACCCTTAATAGTTCTATTATAATACCTTTCTTAGATATAATAAATCCTAAGAATTTAACCTCTATAACTAAAAATTAACACTTCTTTAGGTTAATAAAAAGCTTTATATTATAGAGTCTACTTAGGACTTATTTAACGTGGCCCGCATAAGCAGCTACGTCACTACTATAGATTAGGATATTATCTAGGTAGATAATGTAGATATTATCTATAATATCCTTAAGGACCTTATTAATATACTCCTAGAAAGTCACTAGCGCGTTAACTAATCTAAATAGCATTATAAGATACTTAAAGTGCCTATATCTATAATAGAACGCTATCTTCTACTTATTGCCTAAGCGGATATATAGCTAGTAGTATATATCTATTAAGTTAAGTTTTATCTAGATAACCGCGCCCTTTAAGTAATTAAGGATTTTAGTAATTAGTAGTAAGGGGGACTTATTCTTAATAGTAATCTTATTTAGGCCCCTATAATCTATATAAAGCCTTAATTTCCCTCCTTTCTTTAGAATAAATAAAATTAGGGCCCTAGCTAGGCTAACTAATCTTCTAATCTATCCCTTTTGCTACATATCTATAAGATACTCCCTAAGCACCTCTAGCTCTTTCTTAGCTAAGTTATATATTAGTCCCTAAGGAGGTATTTTCCCTTCTTCTGTGAGGCCCCGCCCACAACACACCGTGCACACCCCACAGGCATGCTAGGCCTAGGGCTAGGTCCACGTAACACTAGCAAGCCGCTAGATAAAAGCTAGTGACTTACGCGCATAACACTTAGACCTAGTAAGCTTTAGTAAATACATAAGTGCCCCTATACCTCTTACCTAGCTATCCTTTATTCTTATAATTCTAAAGCTTCTCCTACTAGCTACCTAAGAGTAATATAGGGGGGAGAACTACCTAATCTATAAGAGTAATATTAGATAATAACTAAGGGCCACTAAATAAGGGTAACACTATAGCTAAGAACATGCCCTATTCTATAGGTACTATAACTAAAGATATACCCCTTACTATCCGCGCCTAAGCTATAGTAATAGTAGAGTAAATTACCTAGCTTAAGGAACTCTAGAAACTATAGGAAAGAGAGTAAAAGCTCTAAGATCTATTATAGCATAATGTAGGAGAAAAATAATTAAAAAGGTAGTAAAGAGCTAGCACTTCCTTAAGCTATAGTAGCTAAGAGGTTAAAGTTTAGAATATTACTAACCTCTAATATCCTATAAACCTATAAAGATATAAGATATAGATTAATAACCTAAACCATGCCTTTAATAGGGCAAAGAAGAAGTTCTAATATAACTACTAGAAGATCCTTTTTACACTTAACTATATACACATTAATTATAGGGTAAGATAGGATAGATACCTTAAAGAATAGTAGGCTAATAGCTAGGATAACCTTAAAGATAACTAGGATAAATTTTAGACCTAGACACTTACACTACTTTAGGACTTAGCTAATTATAACGTATAAATAGCAATATAATTAGAGAATACAAAGCAACGCAAGGGTCAAAGCCCTATTAAGTTTAGTATCTTCTTAGATTCGCTAGAGAAACACCTAAAAAGAGCCCTAGAAAAGACTTATGCCCTTATGTTCTTTGTAAAGTTACTCCCTAACCTATAGGATTATATTAACCTACATGCCTCTATTACTAATAAGACTTAAGAAGAGGTTATATAACTTACCTAGCGATTCTAGGAGGCTATGCTAAAGAATAAGCAAAAATCTAAGCAATTAGGAGATAAAGGCCCGTATAAGAACCCTTAGCACCATAGGAATAACTCCCTATAAGGTTATAGACCTTATAAAGATTAAAGAAATAAGGACTAGGAGAAGGGCCTGGCTACCTACCTAAACACTGCTGAACCTAGGGATAAGATATAGTGTTATAACTATAATAGTATAGGACACCTTATATATTACTATAAGAAACCTAAGAAAGAGCCCTAAGAAGGCCTAGAAAACTCCCTAAGGTAGAAGTAGATACCCTTACCTCTACCTCTAACACTAAGGTGCTAATAGGGCATTAGTTTTACACACTAGTTACTATTTACGGGCATAAAGACATTAAAACAGCGGCTAATCTAGATAGTTACGCTAAGATTAACGTGATTAGCATTAAGTTTATAAGAACCTACAAACTTAACTAGGCTAAGGCCACGGCACCTATTATTAAGGTAGTAGGAGCCCTTATAGTCCCTTAATATAGTGTCTATAAGGTGCCTATTATAATTAAGGACTTAAGAGAAGAAGAAAGGGACCTTAAGCTACTATATATAGCTATAGATAGAGACCTAAGAGTAGGGGGAAGCCCTATATTAATTAGAATATATACCCTTATAGAAGAACGCATATACCTTTGCCTATATTTATAGGAATAGTGGTTTAAGAAAGGAAAAGTAGCCTTTTTGCTATTAACTCCCTATAAATTCGCAAAAGTAATGTGTAATAAGACTATTATATATGCTATTATAGGGGTTATAGAAGATAAGTTTATTACCCTTAAAGATAATAAGGAGGTAAAAGCATATAGAACTATTAAAGATATTCCCCTAGAACTATATAAGTTTAAAGACGTATTTACATTAGATAAGGTAGGAAGCTTACTATTAAGAAAAGAGACTAATTATATAATTAACCTAGTACCTAGGGCTATACCCCTATATAGACTAATCTACCCTCTCTCCTAAAGCAAGCTAAAAGAACTCCGCGAATATATTAATAAAAACCTACAGAAAGGCTAGATAAGACCCTCTAAGAGCCCTATAGGCATGCCTATTCTATTTATACTAAAGAAAGATAGGACACTCTAGTTATACGTAGATTATTAGGGACTTAATAGGGTAATATAGAAGAATTACTATGCTCTCCCCCTAATTTTAGAGATCCTAGATTAGTGCTAAGGAGCTCACTACTTCTTAAAAATTAATATTAAGGATATATACTATTAAATTTATATTAAAGGAGGTAATAAGTAGAAGACTATGTTTTATACCTATTATAGACACTATAAATACCTTATAATACCCTTTAGGTTAACTAATACCCTAGCTACTTTTTAAAGTTATATTTATAAAGCGCTCTATAGGCTAGTTAATACTATTTGTATAGTATATCTAGATAATATCCTTATTTTTTTAAAGACATAGGAGAAACACACTATATATATTAAGGAAGTTTTAGAATATATAAGATTAGTGGAGTTATACACAAAACCCTTAAAGTGTTTATTCTATTAGGAGTTAGTGGAGTTCCTAGGGTTTATCCTATTAGTTAATAGGATCTTAATAGATACTTACTAGGTTAATATAATCTAAGAATAGAAAGAGCCTACAAGCTTTAAGGATATATAGTCCTTCCTTAGGTTTTATAACTTCTACTAATAGTTTATCTATAGATACTCTAGGATTATGGCACCTCTTTATACGTTAATAAAAGGCAGTTAAAATAGCATCTAGACTAGGAAGTTTATATTTAGAGCGAAGGAATAGCTAGCGTTTAACTAGCTAAAAGAGGCCTTCTAGTAAGCGCCTCTCCTCTATTATTATAACCTAAGTTAACCAGTGCGTATTAAGATAGATGCTTTAATCTTTATAATAGTAGGAATCCTATCTTAATAGGATAATAAGGGCTATTAGTATCTAGTAGTATTTTAGTTAAGGAAATTTATAGACACTAAGCGTAATTATAGTATAGCTAATTAAGAGCTACTCACTATAGTAAAGTTATTTAAACACTAGTAACACTATATTAAGGGCGTGGTAAGCCTAGTTAAAGTCCTATTAGACTACTATAACCTATAGACCTTTATAAGGTAGTAAAAGTTAAATAGAAGGCAGGTAAGGTAGTATATATTCCTTTACCCCTTCTACTTTATAATTAGGCATAGACCTAGGAAAAGTAACCTAGTAGATACACTATTAAGAAGGCCTAATTATAAGGGCAAACCCCTAATAAATAGGGCACTATTACTAGAACTTTAAAGGAAGATAGTACCTACTAAAATAGTAGAAGAAGAGAAACTAATGTATTAAAGAAGATATAGTAAGACGCCTTTAGGGGAGGAAAATGCCCTAGTCTTAGGCGTAGAGAGGCTTAATAAGATATCTTTAGGGGAGGAAAATACCCTAGCCCCTACAGAGAGAATAGCTATAGTAGCCTAGTTAAGAAGCTAGTTAGCTACTGTAGATCTAGTGAAAGGTTAGCTAACTAAAGGGGATTTTAAGGAGAAGGTAGTGTGTGTCTAAGACATTAGCGTAGTATAAGAGATATAGGGGACTATTACGTCACTAGATCCCTACTAATCTAGGCCAAATAAACTATTAGCGTAACTACTATAGAAGGTATAGGATTAAGACCTAGATCTATAGAGATAGAATAGTAAGATTAATAACTCCCTAGTAAAAGGGAAGGGAAAGGCTAGTCTATAGTTACGTAGCATAGGGGGTCTCCTATTATACTAAGACTAGGTAGTTATTCCCTAGGAGCCTATCTTATAATAGGAGCTTCTATAGCTATATTATAATAATCCGCTAGCGGGTTACTTTAGGACTAAGCGCACTCTAGAGCTACTAAAGTATTACTTTTAGTGGCTAGCTATAAGTAAGTCTATTTTAGACTATATTATAAGCTATAGGGTTTACTAATAGGTAGTAGCTAGAAGGTATCGCCTATATAGAAGCCTTAAATTGCTACTAATACTAAGGCAACTATAGATAGAAATCTTAATAGACTTCATTATAGGGTTACCTATTATATAAGTAGGTAAGCAAGAGACTAACGCAATCCTAGTAATTGTAGACTGATTTACTAAGTATTCTGTCTTCCTACCTATAACTACTACTATTAATGTGGCTAAATTAGTAAAACTTTTCCACAAAGAGATCGAGCTGTGATTTAGAGCCCTAGAGGGCATTATATCTAATAGAGGTTCGGTCTTTATAAGCTAATTCTAGTTAGACCTATGCTACCTATCTTAGGTAAAGCGGAGGCTTTCTATAGTATTTCACCCCTAAACTAATAGGTAGATAGAAAGAACAAACTAAGTACTTAAGCACTACCTTTAATATTTTATTGTAGAGAACTAATAAATATAGCCTAAGCTACTCCTAATAGCTTAATTTACCTATAATAATACGGTAAATAGGAGCACTAGCTACTCCCTAAACTATTTACTTATAGGCTATTTACCTAAGTTTTATCTAGCTCTTAGGGGTAAGAGCTAGGAAGGGGAGGTGCTAGAAGCATATATATGCATTATAAAGCTATATAAAGTTAGAGAGTGTCTAAAGGAGAACTAGGCTAAAGCTACTAAAACCTAGGCAAAGTACTATAACTAGCGTCACCAGCTATTAACACTATATTAAGGTAACCTAGTACTACTATTAGTAAAGAATATTAGGCTTAAGGATATAAAATAGAAGCTAACCCCTAGATTTATTAGGCCTTTTAAGTACTTAATACTATAGGGAAATAAGCATATAGACTAGCATTACCTAAGAAGTATAGATAGCTATATAATATATTTTATATAAGCCTATTAGAGCTATAGAATTGCTATAAAGACACTAGGGATAAGGATATACTAATACTAGACCTTAAGGATAAAGAAGATAAGTATAAAGTTAAGGAAGTTAAGGACTATAAGAAGATCTATAAAGGTAATAAATACTTAGTAAAATAGAAGGGTTAGCTAAGCAAATATAACTAATAGGTTTTAGTAGAAGATATAGAAGGCGCTTAATATGTAATTTAAGCGTTTTACTAAAGTAGATTATATAAGAAAGGTAGTGATATATAGGTAAGTTATAGGCAAAGAGACACAGAGTTATAATAAAAAAGGCCTAGCCTTATTAGCCACTATTACACTCCTATATAAACTACCTTAGACTACCTACTAAATAATAAAAGAAAACACACCTAAAGCGTAGGGAGGGTTAAGAGGAACCCCTCTATTATTACCCCCTTATAGAAAAAAGCCTAACCCCTATAAATAAGATACTTAGCGCTATTCTTATCCTTAGTAATCACCTAGCGTATCGCTAGTGTAAAATAATATTTTACTATCCCCTAGGGGATATACCCTAGGTCTAAGTGTTATAGGCATAAAGTTATTTTCGCATTCTATATAATCTTAAGTTTATAGTAGTTTAGCTATAGAAGAATTAGTAAATATATAGTAAGGTAAGGTAGAATAACTATAATACTTATATACCCTAGAATTAGGCTAGGGAATATTATAATAAGTAGCTACTATTATAATACTATATACTATTAGTATATAATAAAGGCATGCTACTACTAAATATAAGTAAGAGACTAGTAAATACATAGTAAAGAGATAAACCTAATAGACCTTTGTGGCCCTGGTTAAGCTAAAAGTAATATAGTGTAATGTGTTTATATAGTTAAACCCTATTATTAGATAGAGGTAATACTTAGTAATATAGAAGTAAGAGGCCTCTAAAAACAGGTAGTCCTTAGGGTTTTCCTCCACTACATTACTATAGATATCTATAAGTATTTAGGCCTAGTCTAAAACTATAAGGAGGTTAATAAAATCACCCCTTATTATAGCTATAGCCTATAGGAATTTATTAGTAAAATAAGACTAAAAGATATAGGAAGAGTAGTATACTTATAGTCTTATAAGAATTGCTATAGTTATAGTATTAGGTATAGTACTTAGAATATTTTATCTTTTAAGGATCTATAAATAGATTACAGGGAAATTAATAGTTAATCTATAGTAATACGGGCTTAGCTAGGGGATATTTCTTAAACTTAGCATATCTAGTGTATAAATAATATATATAGCTATATTCTTTTAAAGGAATATACTTATCTTCTATAATAAATAGGCAGTAATTAAGGACTAGGAAGGGATAGAAACTAAAGGCATGAGAAATAATTAAAAAATTACTATAGTTATAGAAGGGAAGAGTGCGTAATATAATAAAGAATTATAGGTAAATTTGTAGTTAAACCCTATCTATTATTTATTATTATTTTAGAGGCTATTACTAGTTAGTAAATAGCTATAAAATAGCTAGTAAAAGCCGTTTAGGAGCCTGGCTATAAGTGGGGAGGCAATTATAAGGCCCTGCCTATAACATAGCGTGCACACCCCATAGGCATACTAGGCCTAGGGCTAGGTCCACATGACACTAGCGAGCCGCTAGATAAAAGCCAGCGACTCGCGCGCACAACACTTAGACCTAGCAAGCTTTAGTAAATACACAAGTGCCCCCATACCTCTTGCCTAGCTATCCTTTGTTCTCATATCTTCTAATTTAATTATATAAGTATAGCCTCCTAGTTTAGGAAGTATTCCTACTAAATCCTTATTAAATATATCTTTAAATTCTAAGTATTCCTTTAGAAGCTCTAGTTTATCTATATTATTACTTAGCCCTTACTTAGTTATAGGTTACTTATTACTTAGACTATCTAAGGATCTTAGGTTAGCTATAATATATTACTTATATAACTTATAGGTATACTCTAAGACTATTACTACTTCCTTACTACTTATTTCCTAAATTAGCTTTAGTAAGTCTACTAGTAGGTCCTTTTCTAGTTCTTTTCCCTTCCTATTCTTTAGGCTATTTAAGATAACTTTTACTAAACCTAGCACTAGAGTAACTACTAACTATTTTAATACTTTATATACTCTCCGCTTACCCTAAGTATATAAGAGGCACTCCCTTATTACTAGGTATCTCTAAAACTTCTCTTTCTAATATATTACTATAGGTTTATATTCTCTAATCTAGTCTATACCTAGTAGTAGCCCTTCTCTAGTATTAGTAATAAAGTAGCTAACTTAGTAAACCTTTATAAACCCTATACTATCCTTTATTAATACTAATCTCCTTAGAATTCCCTAATATAGAACTATATCCTTACTTATACTTTTAAGGTTTTAATCTATTTTTTTAACTCTTTTCTAATCCTCCTTAGATAATAACTTTAGGTATATAGTTAAGGATTATATACCTAAATCTATTAGTGCCTTTACTACTACCTACTAGTAATCTTATTATAAAGATATATAGACTCTAACTCTTAGGTTTACTAATTTATCTATAATAAGCCCCCTATCCTAGGTTTATATAGATAAAAGCGGTATCTTATTAGGATTAGATACTTTATCACTACTATTATTATACTTCTCTATAGTGTGTTTATTACTCTTATAAATAGAGTAGTCTAATAAATAATAAGCTATTAAGATATATCTAGGCTTCCTATATTTATAATATATAATAGGTAATCTTCCTACTTACCCTTTATTCTATTACTATAAGTTATTTATAGGTAAAGTTAATTACTATTACTTCTTCTTATTATCTTAACTCTTCTTATAACTCTATATTAGTTTTATTACTACCTTTACTTTCTTACCTTAGCCCTATAACTAGCTCTAAGTAATTAGAAACTCCTAGCTAAGTATTTACTTCCTTATAGTGTTATTAAGGCTATTAATAAATATATAGATTCTTAGTTATATTAGGATTAGTTTAGGTAGGTTAGATTTAACCTTAGTCTAATTCCTAATAAAGGCTTAAAATAATTAGCTATTACCCTACTAAAGATTTAGTAGTAACCTAGTTACTTCTAAGTATCTAGTGTCCTTATCTATTATTCTAGTCTTTAGCTATATAATAAAGCTTACCTAATTATAGTCCTTATATTCTATATAACTATTTATAGCTATATAGCATATCTATTATTACTTTATATTATTAGTAAGATATCTACTAGTGTAGGCTACTTTTATTATATTATTATAAAAGGTATATTAGTCTAATTTAAATAATATATTTAAGTTTACTAAGAAATTCTAGAGGTTTTTATAAGTATCCCCCTTATATAATAGTATCTATAGCTATATCTTAATAATACTATATTAGTATATATTTACTACTTACTTAGTGCCTATTAGTAGAGTAGGTATAGGAGTAGTTAGTCTAACCTAAGGAGGTAGATTTATAGGTCCTTACTAGGTTCTAACTAATAGTAGGTTTACCTAAAGCTTCCTAATTTTTACTTCTATCTATAGAATTTCCTATATTTTCTATATATATTATAGCTTAGCTTATATAATATTATAATACTATTATACTACCTCCTTAATATTATTATTCTTAATTCTAGTATTATTATCTAGATTAGTCTTAGGTAGTATCTAATATACTTAATTATTAGTATTTATTATTTAAGTATCTACTATACTACTACTACCCTACTTATCTATAGTATTACTACTAGGGGTATAGGTATATTTTATATAGATATTCTCTAGTATACTAATATTATAATCTAGCTAATAGTCTATTACCCTAAAGGGATTAAGAGCTTAATTTATTATAACTTAAGGGTTAAAAAATAATAAAATAGAGTAATAGCTTAGATTTATAGTTATAGCTAGAAAGGTACTACCTAGGGGTAGGTATATAAAGGTTTTAAGCTCTAACCTTCTATAAGAATATAGGCAGTCCTTGCTAAATACCTTGCCCTACGCTTATATAACTATCTAGCTACTAGCTATCCCCTCCCTAACCTAGTGGGTCCGAGGTCCTGCTAGTGCTCCATTATGTGATGATCCTGTCTCTGTCCCTTACGCTCCTGATAATTAGCTATTATAAAGGTTTCTTAGGTCTACCCTTTAAAGTCTTCTTAGAATAATTCCTAGAGGTTATTATCTCTCTAGTCTTAATGCTTACTAAGGTTAATAAACCTTATAATATAGTTATTAAGCTTAGATAGTGTAGTGGCATAAGGATTTACCTAAATCTATTCTTCCTAATCTTTTATAAGGGTATAGGAAAGGGGCTATAAGTATAATAGTAAATCACTTTTATAGGGTCTCTTAAGGGTAATTACTAGGATTTAGGAGAGCTTACTATTACTAGAGAATTAAGAAACTTCTTCTTCTCCTAGTAATAGTCTAGGTAACTATATAGTATTAGCAGTAGCTTAGGCCTTCCCTCTTATTAATAGTCCACTAGAATCTATTATATTAATTAAGGCATTTAGCCTTCACTTTACGTTATTAGTTCTAAAGCTTTACGTGTAATCCCTAGTATCTGGATATTATATATATAATAGTCCTCCTTATATAGAAGGAGCTAAAGGGAAGTATAATTATAGTGTACTTCCTCCCCTCTGTAATTTAGGAAGCAGGGGAAAATAGAAAGCTAGAAAAAGCAGCTAAAATTATAAAAGTAATAGAAGTAATAAAAGCAATAGGAATAATAAAAGTAATAGCAAAGATATATTAATAGAAGCAATAAAAGTAATAGTAGAAAGGATAGGAAGTAGCGTTCCCTTGTTTTTATAAAAAACATAGAAAGACTATTTAGCGGTAAATCCCTTAACCACCTAGCTAATAAGTACAGGGCAAATTACTCTAAAGGGGAAGGAAAGAAAGTGTAGATAGGAAGGGTTATATAGGGAGAGGTTATAGGTAAGTTAGCTAGCTTAGCTAAGGGTATTTAACGTTAGGTTTAAAGTAAATTTAGTTATTCAGTTAAGTTTTCTTATAGTAGGTGTAGGATTAGTCTCTCTATTAAAGATAAAGATAATAATAGAAGAAGTTAATCCTAGGGTTTATAATAGACATAGAATTAGTTATTCTATTAAAGATAAAGATAATAATAGAAGGATTAGTCCCTTAGAAGCCTAATAAGTCCATAACTAGAATTTAAGTCTCTTCCTTTAGCACACTCTTATAGCCATGCCCCTATTCCTAAAAGTCTAGATAATAGGAAAATAACTATAGCGTCTATAGAGATATCTCTTCTTATAATACCTAACTTATCTATAGTTATAGTTAACCACTAATTAGTATTAGATACACTAAGGTGCTTACGCAGGTTATAGAGAATTCCGTAGTATTAAAAGTGATAATATTCTATGATTAATAGGAAGAGAAGAGAGAAGAGAGGGAAATCTAGCTATATAAGAAAGTGGGTAAAACCCGTAAGTAGGGCAGAAAAGGGGGTGGCAAAGGATATAGCTAATTGCAACGTGTGCATCTATTTGGTAACCCCACCGGACCCACAATTAGTCTGGTCTTTGGCCACGGTTAAGCCGATGAAGATCCGGAGGAATCAATAAAAGCAGTAAAATCATTAATTTACTAGTCTAAGTCCTTAAAGAAAATATAATATTACTATAGCCTAATAATAAAATTATAAAGTAAATAGCTATAGGCAAATTCCTCTCTATTAATAACCCTACTATTAATAACCCTCTTATTATAAACCCTTTACTTTATAACTCCCCTTTTCTTAGCACTTTAACCTAATACCTACCTACTAATAATCCTCCTATTACTTAACTGCCCCTAAGAGAAAACACACTATAACCTTAAATACCCTAGATTACCCTAACCCTAATTATTTAACCGTAAGTAACCCTAGCTATATAAGTATTAATAATCCTATCTAAAGATTAGATTATAAGAAAGATCTCTAAACTTATAAAAGGATATAAAGATAATAACCATTATAGTAGAAAGATATATAACTTTATTACACCTAAGATTAACCTATTCTAGAACAAATACAATAGACTTAACCTCCCCTAGGAATATATATATAAAGCTTTTCTAATTATGCTTTTAGGTAATACTAAATAGTATTACCTTAACTATCTAGTAAATAAAGGCCTTATATATAAATAAATAGTTAATAATATCTATTAACGCTTTAAGACAGAAAGTAACTAATAGTTCTATTACTAAGAATAGAATAATATAACGCTTAGGAATATTATTATTTAGAATCCTAATAAATCTAAACTAGATTACCTTAAGATTCTGCTTATAACCCTTAAGCATATTTATAGAGGACTCTTTTCCCTATTAATAGTTAATATAGAGCTCTATTATTAAACATTAAGCACTATCTCTAGTGTTCTAGAGTGTAGGCAAGCTAAATATAATTATTTACCTAGCTTTAAAGGACTTACTAGAGACCTCTATAAATTAATCTCTATTATAGAAGCTAATAAATCAGCTACTTAATTTAATTAATATACTATTAATATTAACCCTAATAATTTAGAAGTAATATTTATAGACTGCTATTATAGCTAACTATATAATAATCACAGTAAAGGCTATAGTTATTGTAACTAAGGCTATAATAATAGTAGATACTATATCTATAATAAGAACGGTTATTAGTTAACAAACTATATAAATAAGGAGCGTTAAGAGGTAAGAGAATACTAGTGGAAAAACAAAAGGCATTAAATACCTCCTATAGAGAGAAAGTTCTAAGCATTTCTTATAGCTTATAAAGGCTAAGGACCTAAGGAAATAGATAACCTTATAGATAGAGCTTAGGAATTAGCTAAAGCTTTTATTAAGTCTAATAATAATAAAGATAAGGATAATAATAATAAAGAGACCTTTATATTAAAGTTTAACTACCTAAGTATTACTTAATTCTTTATATTAGGACTATAACTAGATAATAATAATGTTATTAAAACCTTAAGAGACTAAGCCTTTAAACATACCTATCTTAAGTATAATCCCTTTAATAAAGCGGAAATATTATATATTTTAGAAAAACGCTACTCTAATAAAGTCTTTAGAGGTATCTTACCTAATATAGGAGCTTCTAGTATATTAATAGCTAGAATTAGATAGGTATAAGCCCTAATAAGATTAATACTATTATTAAAGATTAAGCTAACACTAGAGAAAGAGATTTAATTTAGTACTAGATCTATAACTATATAAGGAGTAATCCACGTGCTTACTAAATTAGGCAATATCCCCTTCTACGTGATTAACACGCATATACCCTTCCTATTCTCTTTAGATAATATAGATAGGTTACGCGTTAAAATTAATAACCTTATGAATATACTTATCTAAGGTAATAAGACTATACCTATTATTAGGAAATAGGGATATCCTTAGTAGACTCTAGAAGCTAAAGAAATAGTAGCTTTTTACCTATTAGAAACAGAAATCTATTAATTATATTATTAATTTAGTTACCCTTTAGTATAATAGCTTATAAAGATACTATAATAAGCTAGTTATAATATTAAGACTAAAGCTATTAAATAGTTAACTAAAATTTACTACTATTACTAAATAAATAGAAAGGCTCTAGGTAGATTTAAGTTTATAGTTAAGGATAACTATAAGTTTAACTATAAGATTATTATTAATATTATTTAAATTAATAGTTAACTAGTCCTTTACGTTATTAATTCTACAACCTTATTTTAAGTAGCCTAATTCCTTAACCTAAATAGGCAGAAAGCTTATAATATATAGAATACTCTGCGTAAATACTAGATTAATACCTATCTAAGCCCTCTAGATTAGATTATTTATAATACTAGAAAGAACTTTATATTATTAGAATTTAAGCACTATATATAATTACTATTAATTAAGATTAATAAAGTTCTAGTAAAAGCTTATAATAGTATTAGAAAGGTTAAATACTATTATAGACTATTAAGATAAGCCTATATAATTATCACAGACTCTATAGGCCAAGATCTCACGCCTAAATAACGCCTCTAGATAGCTATAAAAGCTATAAATAATTTAGCAGGCCTAAATAGCCTTATACTAACCCTTCTTATCTTTAGTATATATCTATAGATAACTAATAAGTTACCGCTAAGTGTATCTATTATTTAATAAGCTAAAGTAATCTATAAAGCTACTAATAAAGTCTAATAACTCCTAGTAAAGCAATAAGTTTATAATACTTTATAAACCTATAATAGCCTAGATACTCTACCTATACACTAGCTTCCGCTATAATTAGATATACACGTGTAGAGAGAAAAGGATAGATAGTATAGCCCTTATAGGCTTCTTACTACTAATAGAGAGACCTATACCCTTTAAATGCCTTAAGGACTAACTAGATTCTAGTTAATAGTAGTTAAACTATATTATTATAACCCATACTATATTAAAGAAACCTAGAAATTAATACCTAAAGATAAAGACTAGGCTATAGGTAATAATAAACCTACTACTAAAGAAACTATTTCTAAAGCTTTAGAAGGGAATAAGGAAGTTCTATAAGTTAAGAGAAAATATAGAAGACTATAAAAGAAGCTAATAGTTTACTTTAGCTAGGAAGAAGGTAAAGCTTAAAATACTAAATATAAATTTAGTATAATAGTATTTCTTATAAATAAAGATTAAGATAAAGCTTTAATAGAGAAACTCTTAGCTAATAGAACACTAAGTAAAGTATTTCTTATAGTAAAGGAAGAAGCTAATTAGAATCTAGCCCTTTAGTTATATTAAGAAAGGAAGATTATAATACTAGGTAAACCCTTTAAGTAAGTAAACTAAGTAGAAATTAATGCCTTATAAGCCTATAATATATTTAGATTTATACTTTTTAACCTATTAAAACACAGCAGCAAGAGACTCTTTAAATCTTATATAGTTAGAGAGATTAAAGGTAAAGGAACTATAACACTATATAAAAAGTTATGCCTTATAATTTAAGGAATAAATAATAAGGGAAAGGAAGTAATCCTAACCTAGTTACTAATAATTTAATATTTAAGTTAGCGATTAATTATAGTAATCTTACTATTACTTAGATAATAAGGAATTATTCTTTGGATTTAAGATATTATATAAGCGTATATTTAATTAAAAATAGAACTTACTAGGATAATTATTATAATACTACTAGAACAAATTGTATATCTATTTCCTAAAGGTATAATAATAGAAGTTATTAAGCCTTTATATAGAATTACTAAAGCAGGAACTTACTAGTAGGTAACCTACTTCTATTACCATAAGGACTAGCTTAGGATAATTACTTTAACGTATAATCTATGCTTATTAATCACAGATAAGAATAATAATAACCTCTTTAGAGTAGTTAGTATATAGACTAATAATATATTAGGCCTTAGTAACTAGGAATTCTATAACCTTAAAGAGAGAGAGCTTTAGAAAGCGAATTTTATAGTAAAACTAAAGTAAAAGCTATTAGCTAAAAATCCCCTTATCTTTAATAGTTATATCCTTATATAGAATAATAATAATTTAATAGAACTACGTTAGAAAGGTTAGAGCAAGAAGATTAAGTAAATTAACCTAAAGTTATTAACTATAAAGTAAGATTATATTAAATAATAAGCCTGCGGAAGCTATATTATAACTGTTTGTTAACCTAAAGCCCTTTATAACCTCTTAATTACTATATAACACTAAGATCCTATAACTAATAATATAACCTGATTAAATAAACAACTGGATTAGCAGATCTAATATTAAGAACAAGGTCTATATTACATACCTCTAGACCTTAAGAACACGAAGTTATTCGTGTTTATAGATAGATCTCTTACTAATAATAAAGATCCAAGTTCCTAGATAGGATACGTGATTATTATTAGTAATAAAAAGGCTTAAGATAATGTATTTACATTAAAAAGGAATATTATTATATATAGCTTAATAAAGAGTAAATAAGTAACCTATAGCGCCCTTGCTTCTAAATTATATATAATAGTATAAGGTACTAATGTGGCCTATGTAATTACCATAACCCTCTATATAATCATAGACTAACTAAAGATTAACCGAATTCCTATGATTATCTATATAGACTCTTTTTTATTATATAAATACCTTATAAAGCTAGGCTCTATAAAAGAGAAACGACTTATAATTAATATTATAGCCCTCTAATAGTTATATAAACACTATAAGATTTACAAAGTCCGCTAGATTAATAATAATAATAACCTTACTAATATAATAATAAAGGTATCTCTAAATAAGAGTCTTAAGACCTTTATTAACATAAATAAGGCTATAATTTATATTAAAGGATAGGTAAAGAGACTAGAGACTAGATAAACTAGATAAAGAGTCTAGGTTAACTATCGCCTAAGCTAATAAGAGGATTACATCCGCTGATTAGATCTACTTGTGTTTACTTCTGTTTTTATTATGTTTTTTAAGCTCTTAGAAGCTCTTAATCTTACTTACTTTCTAATCCGCGGATTAACCTCTCCTTCCCTTCATTTTTATTAATAACTAATAAGAGCCTGAATTTAATATCTAGGTCCACTTTTTCTAATAAGTAGGTTATATATATTATAAACCCACTTCTTTCCTTTCTTACCTGCTTTCTAATCCGCAAATTAACCTCTTAATATCTAGGTCTATTTTTTCCTTATAAGTAAGTTATATATATTATAGACCTACTTCTTTTCTTTTTTAATATTTATATCCACTTCTAACTCACTTTCCTCTAAAAAAGAAAACTACTAGTGTTATAATAACTAGGTTAACCATAGGTTAACTACTAAGGAAAGTAAAGCATATACAGCAACGCTATGTTATAATTAGCTGCATATATACGCAAGGCACACATATATAACTCGCGATTCCCTTTTCTTATGGCCACATTACCTTCTAGATAGCTTCCTTTAGAATAATAATTATTATACCTTTAAGAGACCCCTTTGTGCACTAGTGCATCTGTTGCAACATCCTTAGTGAATCCAACAATAATATAGAATCTATAATAGAGATACGTACTAGGCCTTGTCCTAAAGCCTATAATATTATACCTCTAGCCTTAACCTCTATTATAATAGTATTATTAAATTTAGACCTTTAAAACCAGCGGATATTATTAAATATATAAATATTTGCTCTAGAATTATATAGGACTATATTCTACCTTAATTCTATACTTTCTATAGTATTAGTAATTAAATTTATAATTTCCTTTAACTATTTACCTTACTTAGAGTATATAAATAATAATATATTTATAGTCTTATTACCTAGGGTAACTATAACTAAGTTATTAGTTAGATTTTATAAAGGTATAAAGATATTACTACTTTTCTTCTCTAGTTTCTAACTTATTATCTTAGACTTTTCTTATAGGTTTTTCTTTAGATACTTCTTAATATTATTTTTAAAGTTCTTCCTAAGTTCCTAGTTCTTTAGTGTAACTTCTAGCTTATATAAGGCTATAAATAAATTATAGGATTCCTACTACTTTAAGGTATTATAAATATTATAATTAAAGTATCTAGGGCACTTCTTTTTCTTTAGTTTACTCTAACTACTTAATCTATTAGTAGTAAGTATATTAGCTATCTTTAATACGCTCTATAGAGCTTTATAATCTCTTTTAAACTCTATAATAGCCTTAAGGAAGCTATAATTTATTCTTTTATTAAGTAAATTATTCTATTTTTTCTAAAATAACTTAAATTTACTATAAAGAGAAATTATAAACTTATATAGTATTATCTCCTTAGTTTATTAGGTCTCTAAATCTTAATAATTTCTTTATAGTACCTTTATTATTACTACCTATTTATACTAATTATAAGTACCTTTAGCTTATAAGTAATTATTAAGGTATATTTCTATAAGAATTAGTATTTTCTAAGTATTTAGCTTATACTAATCTTAAAGAAGCTTTAGTATTCTTTAAGAGTGCTAATAAACTAACTCCTTTTCTTTCTCTTTAATATTAAAGTTAAGGGAGTCTTAGATATTCTTTAAAAAAGTCTTATAAATAAATTCCCTAATCTTTAGTATTTACTTTAATAGAATAATATATTTTATAAAGTTAATGTTGATTCCTCCGGATCTTCATCGGCTTAACCGTGGCTAAAGACTAGACTAATTGTGGGTCTAGTAGGGTTACTAAACGGATACACGCGTTGCGATTAGCTATATCCTTTACCACCCCCTTTTCTACCCTACTTATAGGTTTCACCTACTTTATTAACTAGCTAGATTTCCCTCTCTTCTCTCTTTCCTAGAATATTATTAACTTTAATTATTATAGAATTATCTCTATAACCTACGTAGGTACCTTAGTTTATCTAATACTAATTAGTGGTTAACTATAACTATAGATAAGTTAGGTATTATAAGAAGAGATATTTCTATAGACACTATAGTTATTTTCCTATTATCTAGACTTTTAGGAATAGAGGCATAGCTATAAGAGTATGCTAAAGGAAAAGACTTAAATTCCGGTTATAGACTTATTAGGCTTCTAAGGGACTAATTCTTCTATTATTATCTTTATCTTTAATAGAAAGATTAATTCTATATCTATTATAAACCCTAGGATTAACTTCTTCTATTATTATCTTTATCTTTAATAAAGAGACTAATCCTATACCTACCACAAGAAAACTTAACTAAACCACTAAATTTACTTTAAACCTAACGTTAAATAACCTTAGCTAAGCTAGCTAACTTACCTATAACCTCTCCCTATATAATCCCTCCTTCTAATTAATCTATACCTTCTTTCCTTTCTCTTTAAAGCAATTTGCCCTATACTTATTAGCTAGGTAGTCCTCTAGCTATGTATAAATAAGGGATTTATTACTAAATAGTCTTTCTATATTTTTTTATAAAAATAAGGGAACGCTACTTCCTATCCTTTTCTACTATTATTTTTGTTGCTTCTACTAATTTATTTTCCTATTACTTTTATTATTCCTATTGCTTTTATTGATTTTTAAATTTTTTTGGGGGGTCATTGGTTGTGACCAATGCATCTAATATAATAAGATAATAATAATAACTAGCGATACCTAGCTAGTATAATAATTAACTTATAAGTAATCTTAACTATAGTAATAAATAAAACCCTAATAGAAACAAGCTTTAAGGTTATAAATATAAAGGGGGGCTATAAGGTTAGATTAAAGTTTATAATAAACTTTATAGCTATATTAGCGTAAGATATAGTTATAGTTCGTAACTATAGTTAAACTTAAATTTATTTAAGTTTTACTTATAGTATAAATTAATATAATTCCCCCTTTCTCTATGACTATATTTATTCCCACTTTACACCTCTTCTATCTTATACCTTATAACTTATACTCACTTAAACATAACTTATTCTAACTTGCCTCTAATTTAATCCGCACTAGGTAGGTCCTATGTAACTAATTAACTAATTTACCCCTAACTAATTAACCTATAGCATAGCTAAGGGTAACTAAAAGCTAGGGGCTATAACTACTAGGCTATAGAACCTAAGGGCTATCTAAAAAGCTAAGGAAAATCCTAATTAAAAGGAAATTAAGAAAATAGAAGGAAATATTAAGGAATTTAAGAAAAATAAGAAGAAGAAGGGAAATAAGAAACTAGTAAAAAAGGCTAGATATCTAGAAAAGATATTAAAAAATATGGAGCTTTAATTTAAGCAGTTTTACCTCGTACTCGGGAGGGGCCTATTGCTTTTATTACTTCTATTACTTTTACAATTTTAGCTGCTTTTTCTTGCTATTTTTCCTATTTTCCCCTGCTTCCTAGATTATAGAGGGGAGAAAGTACGCTATAATTATACTCCCCTTTAGCTCCTTCTATATAAGGGGGACTATTATATATATAATATCTAGACACTAGGGATTACGCGTGGAGCTTTAGATTTAGGGATAGGCAAATAAATAAGCTTAATTAGGAGTGCTTATTAAGGAACTAATAACGTAAAGTAAAGGCTAAATGCCTTAGTTAATATAATAGATCCTAGTGGACTATTAATAAGAGGGAAGGCCTAAGCTACTGCTAATACTATATAATTACCTAGACTATTACTAGGAGAAGAAGTTTCTTAATCTACTAGTAATAGTAAGCTCTTCTAGATCCTAGTAATTACCCTTAAGAGACCCTAGAAGAGTAATTTACTATTATACCTATAGCTACTTTCCTATACCCTTATAAAAGATTAGGAAGAATAGATTTAGGTAAACCCTTATACTACTATACTATCTAAGCTTAATAACTATATTATAAGGTTTATTAACCTTAGTAAGTATTAAGACTAGAGAGATAATAACCTCTAGGAATTATTCTAAGAAGACTTTAAAGAGTAGTCCTAAGATACCTTTATAATAGCTAATAGAGATATTATTAGAGAGCTATAGAATTCCCTATAAGACTATAGTGTTATTATAAGATAAGGCTAGGGATTACTAATTATAATATTACTAGAAGAAGTGGTTTAATAAGAGATAAGACTATTATAGCCTAAAGAGAGATTATAATCTCCTAGACCCCTAGGGTATTAAGCCTAGCCTCCTAGATTACCTACTCTAGAAGGCTACCTCTCTTAATCCTAGTAACCCCCTTAACTACCTTAATCCCTATAGTAATCTCTATTATATTAGTTACTTTACCTTAAGAACCTTTATTTATAATAAACTATCCCTTCTATATAGTAATTCCCTTCTAAGGATTAGATTATAAAGAAAATCTTAGAACTTATAAAGATATATAAGAATAGTAATTATTATACTAGGAAGCTATATAATTTTCTTATACCTAAGGTTATACTATTTACCCTTAAGAAAATCTATAGAGGCCTATACCTCTCTAATATAGTAAATACTAAGCTTTATAAGTAAATATTAAATACTATAGCTAGGGTACCTAAATATTAGATAGTAAAGTATATACACTCCCTAGGCTTTAAAAGTCTTACTAGAGACCTTTATAAGGTAATTATAATTATAGAGTTAAGTAAGAGGCCTACCTAATACCTTTAATCCTAAGAAAAAGACTCTTTAGAGGCTATATTTACTAATTATTAATATAGGTAATAACTATATAGCGGAGGAAACTATTATAAAAAGAGCCTAAGGTATAGCCCTAAGCGCTGCTTTATATATAGTAAGAATAGCTACTAGTCTTTTAACTATTTTACTAAAGAATATTAGAAAGAGAAAGACTACTAGTTTACTAGTAAAACCTATTAAATACCCCCTTTAGAGAAGAGATTCTAGGTATTCCTTGCCTCCTATAAAGGACTAGATAATAACAAGCCTAAAAAGGACCCTAACTAGGGATAGGAGTAATATCTCGTGGCCTACATAAAGGCCTAAGACAACAATAATAATGCAAAAGAACCATAATCTATAGCATACTTAAGCATTATATAATTCTTCTACTCTAGAAAAGAGACTAACTATAACCTTATTAATACTAAAGTCCTCACTACCCTTAATAATTAAGCCTTTTAGTATACCTTCCTTAAGTAAAAGCTATATAAACCTTAAGAATCTAATAAAGATTTAACCTACTATATCTCTAAAGAATACTATTCTAAAGAGGTCTTTAAAGGTATTATACCTAATACTAGCGCTTTAGGTAAGTTAACTATAGGGTAAGTATAAGTAAGAGCTCTAATAAGATTAATGCCTTTATTAAAGATAATCCCCTATAATCTATAAACTATTAAATTTAGTGCTAGATTAGTAACTATAAAAGGCATTCTCTATATACCTATAGAGCTTAGTAAGCTTAAATTTTATATTCTTAATATAGTAACCCCTTTCCTCTTCTCTATTACTAATATAGATAAAATATAAGTTAAGATTAATAACCTTATAAATATTCTAATCTAAGGTAATAAGACTATACCTATAGTGTAATAATAGGATATTCTTAGTGGTTACTAGAGGTAAAAGAAATAGTTACCTTTTACCTTTTAGAAAGGGAGATCTATTAATTATATTACTACTTTAGTTACCCTTTTATTTAATAACTTATAAAGATTCTCTAATAGGCTAGTTATAATATTAAATACTAGGTAATTAAGAAGTTAACTAAAGTCTACTACTATTATTAGATAAATAGAAAGGCCCCTAGTTAGTTTAAATTTATAATTAAGAATAACTATAACTTTAACTATAAGATTATTATTAATATTATATAGATTAATAACTAACTAGTTCTTTATATTATTAATTTAGTAACTTTATTCTAAGTAGCTTAATTCCTTAATCCTAGGAAATAAAAGGCCTAAGATATCTAGGACACTATTAGAGAGTGCTAGATTAATACTTATCTAGGACCTCTAGATTAGATTATTTATAATACTAGTAATAACTTCTCTTCTATAGAATTTAAGCACTATACCTAATTAATATTAATTAATATTAATAAGATACTAATTAAGGCCTATAATAGCATTAGAAAGGTTAAAAGATACTATAGACCTTTATACTAGGCTTATAAGATTATTATAGATTTAATTAGTATAGAGATTACGCTAGAGTAATATCTCTAAATAGCTATTAAAGCTATTAATAACTTAGTAAGCCCTAATAATTTAGTACTAACCCTACTAGTCTTTAGAGCTTACCTATAGATAATAGATAAGTTACTACTAAGTATCTCTATTATTTAATATACTAAGGTAATTTAGAAGGCTACTAATAAAATATACCACTACCTAGCCTTATAGTAGGTCTATAATACCCTTAGCACCTAGAATAGCCCTAATATAATACTTATATATTAGCTACCTTTATAGGCTAATATATATATATAGAGGGAGAAGGGTAGCTAGTATAGCCCTTATAAGCTAATTACTACTAATAAGGAGACCTATATAGTTAAGATACCCTATAGCCTAGTAAATTTCTACTCTATAGTAGTAAAGCCCTATTATAAAAACCTATATATTATAAAGAGGCTAGGACCTAAGGAAATAAAACCCTAAGATATTAGGGGGGAGAATATACTTATACTAGTAATTATTACTACTAAGAGAGATTCTATTACCTTAGTAAAGGCTAGGGTAAGAGTAGAAAAAGAAAAAAAAGCTACTAGTATTAGTAAAGAGAAAGTAAGGGAGGCTATAAAAAGCCCTTATAGTTTAATTCTATATTAACTAAGGTATAGAAAGGTGTTACGTGGCAGAACACGTGCAGTACATAGAGGCTGCTATACAAAAGCTAGATTTAATATCTTAGTTTAGGAATTTAACTTACTTTATATATATTATATCACCCCTAATAGTAGCTTTTATAAGTGAACTTAGTATAACTTATAACCTATTAAATCCGTTAGCCCCTCTAACAGAATTAACCTTCTATTATATAAAGCTAGTATATAATAAGTGGTAGTAATTAGAGATTCTTTTATTACACCCTTCTAGTAGCCTAGAAATAACCTATATATCTAAAACTAACTATTTATAATAGTAATATACTAATCCTTAGAGTATCTTCCTACTCTCTAAAAATAAACTATATATTATTCACTAGTTTTATGCTTTTAATAGTATAAATCTAGATTTTAATTATTAAAAATAGAAACTTATTAGGATTAATAATTAAGAGGATCTAAACTAACTTATAAGATATAAATTTAATAATAAAGTAGTAGAAAAATAGGAATAGCTAATATATTAAGACCCCCCTATTTATTAGAATTTAGTAGATCTATAAGCTATATATTATGCCTAGAATTAAGTTAAATCCTATATCTAAAAAGCTAAAACCAGAGGCCTACTTAATAAACCTAATAAATTAATAGGTAGTAAGGTATTAGAAAGGCTATTTTAAGATGCTCTTAGTCTAGCTTATAGTACCGCTACTATAGGAACTAGGAGTAGTATAAGAAAAGATAAAAATAAAATAAAAAAAGGGGATTATAAACTATCCTAAAACTAACACTACTACTTAGGATATTAAACCCCCTAATTAGTTAATAGAGTTAAATCTAGAAGACCTACTACTAGAACCCTTAGAATACCTAAAGGATCCTAAGGATTCTTACACTAAGACTAGTAAATATAATATAGTAAGGATAATATAGGAGATTTAGGAATAGTAATAGGTATTATAGTAAGCTATAGAGGAGATAGTATTAGGGATAGACTAGCTAGTAATAAGATTAATAACTAAAATTAGGAGCTTATAAAGCATAAGTGCCTTAGTAGGTTTAACGCTATTAGTATAGAATACTAACTAAGGATTACTATATCTAGCTAATAAATAGGGTTAGTATAATAGGTATCTATATACTAATAGAGGAATAACTAGACTATTAGTGTAATTATTTCTACCCTAATACTAATAAGGACTACTATAACTATAGCTAGGACTAATAGTATAGCTAGGACTACTAGCGTAACTAATATAGCTAGAATATTAGTAAGGATACTTATAACCTTAGCTAAGTCCTTACTAGACTTAGTAGTAAGGACTATACCCTTTAGACTAAGGTTAGTATACTAATTCTAGAAATTAAAGAAGAATAGACCTAGTGTTACACTAAAATCAGTATAACTAGTAAATAGAAATAGTGGAATAGAATACAGATTTAACGTAGAAGATTACGGACATTAGGTATTTCAAGCCTTATAACAAACTAGAAGAGGCTAGTAATAACCTTATTATATATAACAGAAAGTAGACTATCTTCTATAACGTTAAATTATAGATCTAGGCAGTTAAAGATTACTTATATTATGCTAATCCTAGCTATTAGGATATTATTTAGAAGAAAATCTAGACATTATTCTAAGGGGACGTGATAGTATAGTATAGATAATATCTTAACTTAGTAGAATAGAACACTATATTTAGTAGAATACTAACTATATTTATAGCTATGCAAAAGGAATTTAGTATTTAGGTTTAGGATATAATAGCGTGGCTTAATAAGGTAGAATATACTAAAGAGGATATTATAAAAGAGGTATCTTTCTATAAATTTACGTTAAAGATCTTCTAGTATATAAGGGCAAATAGTGAGTTAACTAACTATTAGCTTTTAGTGTGTTTATGTCTTAAGCTATATCTAGGATTATAATAGATATGCCTAGTTCTAACTTAAATAGATATAAGATTAGCGTACGTTACTATAGTAAATAATAAGAGACGTGATTTACATAACTACTTGTGTAGCAAAGGTTAGTCTATAAGTAAAAAAGGTAAAGGGAAGCTTAAGGTCTATTTTAATACTAAGATATCTAGTAGTGATTTAGAAGATAAGGATAAAGCGTAAGTAAACTAGAACTAGCTATTTAATAGATAATTCTCTTAAGGAAACTAGCGTTATAGGTAGGATAAGCAAAATACCTAAAGATTTCTAGGATATTTCTAACCGCGGCTATATAGGTATAATTAACCTCCTAAAGGATAAAACTAGAGACTATAGTGGAATAGGTCTTAAGAGAATAAAAGGGGAGAGTATATAAAAATTAGGTAGACTTAATAGACTAAAGCACTAAACTAATAAAATAAGTAACCCTAAGACTATAGTCCTATAAGGAAAGGAGGCTAAGTATAGTAGCCTAGATAATTTTAGCTATAGGAAAAGGGTTCTATAAGGGACTAGGAATATACTAATATTATAGTGTATAATGATGATTCTAATGTATAATAACATGAAACTTATCTCTAGGAATATAGTTATTACATAGCTAAAGAAGGGGAGGTTCTAGAGGATAATAGTAAGGATAATTAAGGATAAGACTTGAATTTTATTAAAACTTATTTTATGGAAAATGCCCTAAAAGAGGCAAATAAGGCTATTACTAGGATAACCTTAAATAAGACTAGATAACTTACCCTAGGATAGGTAATTAAAGCTATAGTAAGACTATAAGAAGTTAAATATAATAGAAAAAGGGCTAATATATATCTAAAGATTCCTATTAAATTTAATAATAAGGGCAAAAGTTACTAAGTCTATCTTAACTTAGGAATGTTATTAATTTTAGTGGATAAGGCATGGCTATAATAGTATAGATTAAATGTGAAGTAGGTAATATAGGAACTAAAGCTAGTATCTAGGGTTTAATCTTCCTTTTTTATTACTAAAATAGCTATATTTAACTTTTATATTCTAGGGACAGCGTATAGAATAGAAATCGCTAGCTATTTTATAGTTATAGTAGATGTAATGCTAAATTTAGGACTAAAATTATTACTTAGAATGAATTTTGCTTATAAATATAGGGCTAAAATTAATTTTGTCTAACTAAAGGTGGTTTTTAGGTTAGTTTATAGTATAATAGTACTAGTAGAAATCTTCTAACTATTAAATAGGGTCCCTTACTAAAAGGTAGTTACTACCTATATAGTATTAATTTTGCTAAAGACTTATTTATATATACCTATTAGTTAGAAGGATACGTAGAAAAATTAGGAAATAAGTGTATACTATATGTAATTATGTTTAGAGTATTTCCCTAATACGCTATTTAATAGATCTAGTAAGGGATAGATAATTACCTATAATCTAACTAATAAAATCATTACTATTAGAAAACACTAGAAGGTTATATACCTAACCGTAGCTAGTGAGGTTAACGCTAATTACCTAGTTAATAATCCTTTTGCGTACTATGCCTATTTTAGTAAGGATATTATAGAGAAGAAGGAAGATAAAGATAAGGATAGTAATAAATCTAATAAAGAGAAGGATAATCTTAATCTAAAGAAAGTTAATACTAGAGTGCTATTATATAGGATTTTATACCTAGAGGAAATCCTATATATAACTAATAAATTTAGCGTATAAATTACTAATATTAACTAGGAAGCAGCAAGTAAACTAGTTTAACTAACTAATAAATATAATATTTATTATAATAGAGGTATTATCCCTATACTAGAAGACTAGAAGATAAGAATTAATCTTATAGATAGATAGTAGTATTAAATAAGGCTAATTAGGCCTTATAGACTAGGAGGATAGGATATAACTAAACTTAATAAAGTATATAATAAACTCTACCTAAAAGGGAAAATATTATATTTAGATAAGCTAGTAGCTATAGTGTACCTAGTGTTTATAGTTTAGTAAGAAACTAGTTAGGAAAGAAAAGGGAGAGTTATAATTAATATAAGGCTACTTAATAATATAGTAGTGCTAGATATATACCCTCTACTAGACTAAAGCAATATTATAGATAATATATATAGTAAGAAGGTTTTTTCTCTTTTTAATAGAATAGGATTTTTTTTACTAACTACTAGTTAGAAGTAACTATTAAGCCCGCATAGTAGTTATATTAAATTAAGGCCTTAAAGCGTTAAATATAGTATTAATAGGATTTAAGAACTCCCCTATGTTTACCTAAAGGTTTATAGATAGACTTTTCTAAAAGTATAAGCATTTTATATAAGTCTATATTAATAATATTATTATGTTTTTAGATAGTCTTAAAGAGCATTTAAGCTATCTTAATATTATACTTAGGATTCTTAAAGAAAATAGGATAATAATTACTATGAAGAAGTTATTTATTAGTTATCCTACTATTTAATTACTAGGTTTTATTATTAATAGTAATAGGATTATTAATACTAATAATAGGCTTAAAGCTTTTTAGAAGATGATTTTCCTAAGTAATCTATTAAGTCTTAAAACCTTTATTAGGATAGCTAGATTCCTCTGTAATAGAATTCCATGGTTTAACATATAAATCTAACTATTATAAATATAGAAAACAGCGCTATTAAGGGAATTCTGTAAAAAGGATAAGAAAATTATTAGTATCTTAAAACTAGTATAAAAAAGGAAGATATAGTAAAAATATTTTTACTAACTAAGTAGGAGAAAAAGGCTTTTAAAGACATTAAAGCATTCCTAAGTAAGAAATAGACCTTATAGTATTATAATCTATAAAAGCTACTTTTCCTTAAAATTAATACCTATAAGGAAGGATTTAGGTTATATACTTTCTAATTATAAGAAGAATAGGATAGTTAGAGTGTCCCTAGAAGGGATATTAAAAATAACTAAATATAGCTAATTTTATTTCTTTCTAGGGTAATATTAAGTGTTAAGAAGTAGTATAGTTTAACTAAGGTAGAAGTGGCTATAATTACATAGAGTATTAGAAAACTTTAGAAAATAGTCTAATCTAATAACGCAATAGTTAATATATTAACTAACTATTCCCTAGTAAAAGGAATTATTAAGCATACCTTATTATTAATAATAGATTTAGATAAGGCTAATCTAAAACTAGTAAAAGTTATGAATTATTTATTATAATTTAACCTTAAGGTAACTTATATGCTAGGGATACTAAATATAGTACTAGATATGCTTTTAAGACTACTAGTAGAAGTAACCTACTAGGAGGCGGTATAGAAAAGCTAATATAACGAATTAGATATAAGCGCTTATTTTATAAGTGAGGAGTATATTATAACCGTAATTATAGATAATAGTCTTAAAGCTAGAATTATCGCGGGATATTAGTATAATTAAAAGTTTAGCTAAATTATTATAATAATATAAGCCTACTAAGAAAGGTAAGCGGTAAAGAATACTAGAGTTAGACTAAAGATTCCTTTATATAGGTAGGACTTATGTAAGGATAGTTTATTATACTACTATAGTAAAGATAGATTTTTCTATCTCTATATTCTAACTATAGAGGTTAAATCTATCCTATAACTAGTCTATAATAAATAGTAATATTTTAGAATTACTTAAATAGTAGTAGAGCTTTATTTAGTCTACTTTCTATATATAAGTTAGTAGATTTATAATTATATAGCCTATTACATAGTGTGTTAGGAAAACACAATTAATTATTTAAAGCTACCTAAGGAGTTATAGCTATTATAGCTAAAGCTAACGCTATTTTATATAATCTTACTTAATTTTATTATAGATATGCTAGAAGTATTAGCTACTAATATAATATAGTAGATAGAAGGATATACTATATATAATTTATTATATCTAGTAAACTGCCTATTTAGTAAGAGAACCCTTCTAATACTAGGATATATAATATATCTAGCGGAGATTTAGGTAGAATTACTCCTTTATACCTTATATATTATAGACTAGGGATTACTAAGATAAATTATTAGTAATAGGGACCTAAAGTTTATATCTAATATATAGAAAGAGATATTTAGGTATATAGGAGTTAAACTCCTTATAGGCATAGTATATTATCCATAGATAGATAGAATAGCTAAAAGAAAAAACTAGATAGTAATAATTACGATATATTATTATATAGTAATAGATCTAGATATAATATAGACCGTAATACTCCTAGCACTATAGTATTAATTAAATAACACTATAGCTATAAGCATAGGGTAGGCTCTTAATAAGTTACTATATAGGTTTTGTTCTCTAAGTATTATTAATCTTCTTTCCTTAAATAATATAATTAACATAGGAACTAGCGTAAATAATATAGCGGTGCTATAAAAGTTATACTAGTATAAGGCCTAACTAGTGATTATAATAGTAGCCGCCCTTACTAAAATTTAGTATAATAACCGCTATAAACTAGTTAATATTAATATAGGAGATATAGTTTATTTATAATTATATAAGGGATATAAATTACCTAGGAAACCTAAGAAGAAATAGTTACTATAAAAGGTAGGACTATATAAGGTACTAGAAAAGGTAAACCTATTAGTATATTAATTAGAATTCCCCCTAAATTCATAAGTCTATCTAGTGGTTTCTATAGTGTAAATATAGAAGCTAGCGTAAGGAAAGGACCTATTTAATAGGGAAGAACTAGCTCCGCTGCTAATTATATTTAATAATCTAGAGGAAGTAGACTATTAGGAGATTAAATAAATCTATAGTTATTAGGTTAAAATCTCTAAAAGGAATAAGACTATAAAAGTAAAATTCCTTATCTAATAGAAGGGATTTACCACTAAGAATAACTAATAGATAGCTAAAAGTAAGATATAGGTTAATATAGCTAAGATAATAGAAGAATACCTTAAAAAGAACCTAGTTAATTAGGAAAGAGAGTATATAAAGAGGGGTATAAATTTGCCTATAGAGTAATAATAGCAAAGGAATAGAGATATTTTGTAAGTAGTTAGATTTAACTAGTTAGGGTAAAGCCACGAGGCCTTTTCTTATATATATATTTTATTATACTAACTAGGGGAAGCTTACTACACTCTTACTTTATATTATCCTCTAATACCCTACTACTTTTGCGTAGTTAAATCTAATATAAGTATAGTTAAATTTACTTTAGCCCTATCTTATTCTTACTATACTCTTACTTTATATTATTCTTTAATACCCTACTAGTTTTATATAGTTAAATTTAATATAAGTATAGTTAAAATTACTTTAGCCTTATCTTATTTAATAGTATCTAGTCCTAAAGATAATATTATATATAATAAGGAGTTCTAAAGACTATAAGACCTAGAGCTAAACTAGCTATAGGAAATATAGGAGTATAATAATTATAAGGAATATTAAGTAAAAGACAAAAATATTATACTAGAAGTTAAATATAAGCTATATAGGTAATGTGTAAATCCATACTATAACCTATTAGCTATACTAGATTTTATGCTATTTAATAATAAGGTTAGTATATAGGACTAAATACTCTATAAGTAAATATAGGCAGGATATTTATATATTTAAGTACTAGCTCTAATATAATAAAACTAATTATTAGGATAGCTTATAGTTGCTAATTTAGTATAATAGTAATCCACTACTAGTAAGGAAAGAGCTAAATATAACTAGCAAATTAATAAGCTTTTAGCGGAACTAGGAACTATAACCTATTATAAGAAGGAGAAGTTCTCTAAACGCTATTTAGATTAAATAGTATAATATAACTAGCTAGAAAAGTTTCTCTACCTAATATAGCAAATTATATAACTATAGCGGCAGTAGTACCTAGATAAATTAAGGATAAGATAAGATAAATTAGACGTACTATTACTATTAGTAGAAGGACGCAATAATAATACTAATAAAGTGGCTAAGGTTATGTAGGATATAGTTAAGATTAAGGAATAAACTAGGGAGGATAATAATAACATAGTGAGTATTATATTAGATATGTTTATAGAAAGGTAGGAAAAGGATTAAGCTATATAAGATTTAATTAAAGAGAATTATATAAGGAAGGAAAGGAGAGATTTAGTAAAGGAGAAGAATAATAAATCTATTAATATACTAAGCAAAGAAGGTAATAAGGTAGAGGATTCTAATCTAACTTAACTAAGAATAGAATCCCCTAAACTAGAATTAGAACCTAAGAGTAATAAAGACGCTAATTTTGCGGAAATAAAGGGTAATAATAGTGGTTTAGAAAGTAAAAATAATAAGGAGGTTAATAAGATACTAGCAGAGTACCTTATTAGACTATCGTAGGTCTACGTGCGAATTATAGAGCTTAATTTTAAGCTATTATTTCTTAGATTTAGAAAACTAGGATTATAGAGAAACACATATATACTAATGCCTAATATTAGCGTAGTAGTATATAAGAGAGTAATAAAAGAATTTAATATAGTATATAAAGGAAAAAGCATAAAAGGAGTTAATTTTAGTAGATTTAGATATACTAAATTAGGCTATAAGAAAGAGGCCTAGGATATTAGGGATATAATATAGGCCTACGCGTATAAATTTACCCTTAAAGGCGCTAGAATAGTGTTTAATAGGTTAGAAGTTAATTTAAAGAATATATATTTTATATTATAGTAAAATATAATTATCTAAATTTTCACTATTTTTAAAGAATAAAAGGCTACTTTAATTATAAAGTAAGTAGTAGTAAGATAGGTAGGAAAGCCTATAAATTAGATTATAGTTAATCTAATAGAGTGTAAAGTAATAAGAAGAGTAAAGAATTAGGTAAAAATAGTAATAGCAGCTTTCTATAATAGTATAATAGTTAAATATAGGCAATAGTTAGCTATATATAATAGTATATTATCTTTGCCACTATAAGCTAATATATTAGCTCTCTATTTTACGGATAAGTATAGCGTAGTAAATAGCATAATTACAGGCATATTAGCAAGTACTAGATAGGCAGATCTACTCTATATTAACATAGAAAAGGAGTTAGCTTAGTAATTATTAGAATCCTAGCAAGATAAAGAGAGAAGTAAATAATATAAGTGAAGTAAAATTAATAATTTAGTAGATTAAGTTAATAAAGTAGAAAATTATATTAATAAAATAGAAAGAGAAGTTAGTATAGTTAAAGATTAAATAGATATATTAAATAAAGCTATTAAAGAATTAGTAAAGGAGGTTTATAATCTAATAGAATTAATAGAAGAGGAATCTAGAAGCTTTAAGAGTAAGTTTAAATAAATATTAGATATATTAAAACCCTAGAAAGAGAGAATCTTAAATTTTAAGTTAGGCAAAACATTAGTTAATATTAATAAGTAATTTAACGCTTTAAAATAGGACATAGTTAAGAAGAATAAATATAAGGAAAAGATTATAGAATTAGCATCTATAGTAATAGGAATATTAAAAGAGATATAGGAATAGGAGGTAAAAATTAAGAATCTTACTAATAAGTAGAAAATATTTAAGGAGGATATAAAGAAAATAAGATTAGCTCTAGTAAGGCTAATTCTAGCAATAGGAACCCTAGAGAAATAGATTTAGGTAATATTAGCTCTAGTAACACTAGCTTTAGGTAAAACTAATAGATAATAAGGTAAATTACATTAAGGAATACTAAAAACAGGCAATAAGCAACCCTATAGTAAAATAGGACCTCTAGTAACACTAAGTAAAAGGTATAAATTACTAGGAAAGCCTAGCCTAAATACATAGGAAGCTTAGATAGATACTTAATAAATAACGCTAAAAACACCTATATTATAGGAAGTAAGTAAGATATTACTAGTATTATTAGGATAGTAAATAAAAAGGGCATTAACTTTAGGGCAGATAGTATTACTAACTATATATATAACCGCTACTAGGGTAACTAAGCCATAAGTTAAGGAGGATAAATTTACTAGATTACTAGATTAAACAAATAGATATAGAATATTAGGGCATAAATTTAGGGCATATAGATTAATAAAGGAACAGAGGAATTTAGTAATTACTAAAAGGAAATAATAAAACATAGCGGAGATAGAGTACTAATAATAGGATAGGAAGAATTTATTATTTAATATAATAAATTTAATTATAGGATTAAGGGATATATATTATAAGGAGGGTTAGGTAATATTAAGTAATATTATAAAATAATAACTATAGATGCGATAATTAGCACGCTAAACGCGTTTTTCTTTTATATAACTTTAATAACTATATATTTTAATATTTGCTTTAGATAATAGCTAAATTTAGTTATAGTTTAACCACATATAACTAGGATAGTTATCTTTTTAGCGCGCCTAGCACTTATTATATAGTAGAATATATATAGTATATAGAGGCTGCTATATAAAAGCTAGATTTAATATCTTAGTTTAGGAATTTAACTTACTTTATATATATTATATTACCCCTAATTATAGCTTTTATAAGTGAACTTAGTACGACTTATAACCTGTTAAATCCGTTGGCCCCTCTGACGGAATCGACCTTCTATCGTGCAAAGCCAGCACGTAACAAAAGGTCTATAGAGGCTATTAAGGCTAAAGTAGCCTCTATATAAAGCTATAGAGTTAAAGACTCTATAGCTTATCTTAAGGGAGTAAAATCTATTTCTATAGAGAGCTATAATAATAATAGCTATATAGTAAGCTATCTTAAGATAGTAAGAATAAAGGCTATTAAGGCTAAGGACTATAGACCCTAAGTATATACTAGAGCTATAGAATACTTTATTATTATTAATAAAAACTAAGAGAAAGTATTAATTAAGGAGATTATAGCTAGAGAGATACTAAATAAAGCATTTCTTATAGTAAAGGAAAAGGCTAACTAGAACCTTACTCTTTAACTTTACTAAGAAAGGAAGATTATAACCCTAGAAAAGCCCTTTAAGTAATCTAACTAAGCTAAGATTAATACTCTATAAGCTTATAATATATTTAAATTTATAAAGTTTAACCTAATAAAGTATAGTAATTATAGGATCTTTAATTCTGATATAGTTAGAGAGATTAAAGGTAAGGGAATAAACTTACTATATAAGAAATCCTACCTTATTATATAAAGCTATAATAATAAGAAGAAGGAATTTATCTTAATATAATTACTAATAATCTAATAAGTAAGCTAATAGCTAATTATAGCTATTACACCTTTATTAAAGTAAAAAGGGATTTACCTTTAGATTTATAATATTATATAAGCCTATATTTAATTATAAATAATACTAATAAGGCTAATTATTATAAGATTACTAGAATAGATTACACACCTCTTTCTAGAAGGCACTATAATAGAGGTTTTTAAGCCTCTTTATAGCATTATAGAGGCTAGAACTTACTAGTAGGTAATGTACTTCTATTATTATAGGGATAACCTTAATATAATAATATTAATATATAACCCCTATTTATTAATTATAGCTCTAAATAATAAGAACCTCTTTAGAATTATTAGGATATAAATAGATAATACACTAGGTCTAAGTAATAATAACTTCTTTAATAAAGAAGAAAAAGAGCTCTAGAAGGCTAACTTTATAGCTAAAGAGAAGTAGTAACTAATAAGTAAGAATCCCTTTATCTTTAATAGCTATATCTTAACCTAAAACACTAATAATTTATTAATCTTAACCTAGAAAGGCTAAAGTTAGAAGATTAAGGAAATTAATCCTTAATCTCTAATAATAAAGCAAGATTATATAGAATAGTAAGCTTAAGGAAGCTATATTATAACTATCTACTAACTAGAAGCCTTATATAATCTATTAATTATAGCTTAACACTAAGAACTAGCTACTAAAGATATTATATACCTAAATAAATACCTTAAATAGTAGATTAAGAATTAGTAATAAGGATTATACTATATCCCACTAACCCTTAAAGAAGCAAAGCTCTTTATATTTATAGATAGATTACTTATAAATAATAAGGATCTTAGCTTATAGATTAGATATATAATTATAATAGGTAATAAGATAAAGTATAATAATACCTTTATTATAAGAGGGAATATTATTATATATAGCTTAACAAAGAGCAAGCAAGTTATATATAGCGCGCTTACCTCTAAATTATATAGCATAGTTTAAGGTGCTAATATTATGTACGTAATATCTATAACCCTTAATTAGATTATAGACTAATTAAAGATACCTTAAATTCCTATAATCCTTTATACTAACTTATTCTTATTATATAAATACCTTATTAAGCTAGGTATAATAAAGGAGAAGAGACTAATAATTAATATTATAGCCCTTTATTAATTATATAAGAGGTATAAGATCTATAAGGTTAGATAAATAAATAGTGGTAATAACCTAGCTAATATAATAACAAAAGGATTACTAAATTAGGCGCTTATAATCTTAGTTAATTTAAATAAATTAATAATCTATATAGAAGGTTAGGTTAGAAGACCTTTAGGAATATTATAAGTATTATAAAGAGGGATTTAATAGAGATAAAGGGAAGGATTTGTTGTGATTAGATTAATTAAATTAACTAATACTAACTAAGCTAATTAGGGCTATAGATTCCTATTAAGGGATTTACTTATATACACTTTCCTTTAATTTAATTTTTATTATATTTTTAGGCTCCTTTAGCTATAAGAAAAAGAGAGACTACTAGTGTTAATTCCTCTAGATCTTTATTAGCTTAACTATAGCTAAAGACTAGACTAATTATAGGTCTAGTAAGGTTACTAAACAGATACACGCGTTATAATTAGCTATATCCTTTGCTACCCCCTTTTCTACCTTACTTATAGGTTTTACCTACTTTATTAACTAGCTAGATTTCCCTCTCTTCTCTCTTTCCTAGAATATTATTAACTTCAATTATTACGGAATTATCTCTGCAACCTGCGCAGGCACCTTGGTTTATCCAATAGTTAAATTAAAGCTTTTTATATTAGAAATTATACTTATTTTTTATATCTTTATAAATAAGCTTCTAATCTTTAAGAGTATTAGGGTTATTTACTATAATCTCTAGTTTTAAACCCCTTTTTAGGTAAGTAAGTATTATAGGTTCTTTAAGTAATTTATCCTAATTTAGATTAATATACTCCTAAATACTATAGGATTCTATATAATTCTTAATTTATATAAACTATTTAATCTAGTCTTTCTCTAATAATAATACTATATTTAGAGTTTCTTTAGATATTATAAAGGGAAACTATACTAGTTAATAGAAATATAGAGTTATTAATTTTACTAGTTATAATGAAGGGTAATTATCTCTTAATATTAGTAAGTATTATAAGTATTAGATAGATAATATTAATAAAGCTTATATTATCTATAATAATTAATAATAAAGGTAATTAAAGCCTCCTAGGCTTATAACTATTAAGGTAAGGGTTAGTATAAATAATAAAAACAGTTTAATTTTAGTTAATTAGAGGTATAGATAGTACCTAACTTTTATACCTAAAAGGTATATAGTATACTATAGTAATAACTAGTCTATAGAGGTACTTCTAATATATTATCTCCACTATTATCTTATTAAGGGTTTTAACCTAGTTATTGCGCAGGCTGCATCCACACATCCGATTCTCTAGGGAGCTCTCCCTAACACTAAGATGTGAGGCTGCTATATCCAACACCAAGAGGCTTGTAGTAATAACGTGGACGTGCTCAGGAGATTACACGCACGCGATAATGCATGATAATGAATGCGTTATAGCTAATACGTAAGCATCTAATATATCTAGGTAATTACGCTTTTTAGGCGAATCTGACTCGTCCATAACTCCTTGAGGACCGTAAGACTACAACATGTAGTCTTACGGTCCTCAAGGAGATAATCACGCACCCCAACAGACCAAAAGATCCGTCAATGCTAGCCGCTGCTAACATTGCACCTTACAATTGATTATGAGGCCTATGGTCCCTGTGCTGCATGTCGCGTCCTTCATAGGGGCCTCACAAGTGAGCACATGCGCCGCGTTGCGTTACGTTATATCACGCCAGCAGTGTAGGCAACTCGATGCAGCAGGCCTCTTGCTATTGTTACGCACGGCATAGCACTGACACGAATCAGGTTTATACCGGGTCTTATCGGCAGTGGGGTCAGATATTTCACGCGCAAAGCGACGGACTCATGAGCATGGTCTTGGTACGGAGTAGCCATTCATGCTAGCCCTATTAACTTACCTTTGCCTTTCTGGTCTTTTTGGCATTTCCCCCTGAAGAGAACCTGACTCGGTGAGTTGAGCAGCAAAACAGGGTCAAAAGATTAAGAGGCATAGTCTATAGATATATACAAGGAAATGAGATATCGATAGGAGCCTAGATCTTGATAGAAGCAATTGGCTTATAATAATGTAAGGGAAAAAAAAAAGAATCACATCTATATAAACTGTGCCATAATCCCGTCCTTCGGTCATTTTGGTCGTCACTATCATTATTCAGAATTATCCTTCAGAACTATCCTTTAGCATTATCCTTCAGAATCCATTAACCATGAAGTCAATCACTTGCTTTTCCCTCTCACTGGCCTTTCTAAGCATTGGCTCAGACGCTCGCCCCGGCGGCCTCGACCAAACCGAGCATGGGAGCTTCATGGCTTGTAATGCGACCCTGAAGCCGGCAGTTGCGCCATGGAGTATGAGTGCGACTTGCCCAGGCCCAAATGGCAAGCCGATACGGTCAAGCCTGAACGTCGGGGATTGCCTACGTAACGAAAACGGCATATTGCGAATGCGAGGTGGACATGGGTGAGTTTCTCCAATAGATAGGCTACTGTCTATCTTCGCAAAAGAGTGCCGGATTTTTTTCTTCTTTTTTTTTCTTGTTATAACTAAATCGCATTTTTTTTTAGTCATGCATTGGCATATAAACATTTTATAGAAACTTGTGACTGGCCCGAGGGCTTCCTCGATGGCTCAGTGTACCGATGCAGGTGCAAAGGTGACGACGGCCAGTGGGTCGAGAATGCCATAGATTTCGGTTCGTTTTCCTTCTTTTTTGTATAAAAATCTGCAAGTCTAACCTCTCCGATAATAGAAGGTATCATTACATCTCGAAACGGCGCGCTATACTGCGATAATTATTATGGTTCGGTTAATCCTAAAGACGATCCTGAAGGGATCATTGGGGTGAAGAATGATTTCGACCCCAACTGGGAACCGATTGCCGGTGATGTCTGGGCAGAGATATTGCGAAAATGGAAGATAGGGAAGGCCAAAGAAGAGAAGGCCCGACTGGCTGCTAAAAGCCAGTAATCGGTCACAGAGGGGGATGACGACTGGTCGCAAGTGATCGCAAGTGGCCGCCAGCGGTTTCTTGACACCTTACTATTACCGACAGAATGATCGCGTGATGGAACTATTCCTCTTCTCGTCCGGGGTGGGTGGGTGCCAATCGGAGACTTGTTGTCATGTGTTATGTAGAAACCCCGTTCGTGTCGTTAAGAGAGTTCATTGAGTTGCGTTGCATTTCGCAGTATCGACTCACCACCTGGCTGGCTCGTCGGGGGGTTACAATAAATCTCGACTCTAAAAAAGTTTCTAAAAAACTTCGTCTCATATCTTGGGTGGACCCTTTTGACTAGCAGAATAGCATGATTCATTCATTCCCTTTGCCAAGATGTTGACAGCCGACGATTCCCCTGTTCATGTTTCGCCTCGACCATTCCATTTCTCGTCAAACAGGCCATTTATTTCCCGTCCTTCTTTTCATTCCTAGATAATCTCCTAAAGTCGTTGATGCGGTGTTCATTATCTTCATTTTACCACTCTCGCCCCGTCACACACACATTGCGACGGCACAGTTCAAACAACCCAACTCCTGCGCCTGTCCGTACGGTGTCTCACAAGATCCACACCCTTCCACCAACTCTAGTATACGAAAACAGTCGCCAGCCAGCCAGCCTACATAAATCAATAGACAATCGCCCTTGTAGTGTTTTGCGGACATCAGCAGCGATGACTGCGAAAGACTCCCAGGCGACGTCCAACCTCGCCTCCTACTTATCTCGGCTGAGTCCCATCCCGGCCTTTCCAGATTACACAGGCCCGTACAAGGTTGGCACTGTTGATGTAGAAATCCCCGTGACCGACCTGTACTCCCCGAGTCCAGCGCCAGAGAACGCTGTCGACATCCCAACAGTTCAGTTTCGGGTATTCTATCCAGCCGTAGCTGAATCGAAAGAGAAGCCCATCACCTGGTTACCGAATCCTCAGAGGCAACATCTCTCCGCGTACACAAAGTTTTTAGGCATTGGGCCAACCTTGTCAGACATCCTCTCGTGAGTTGTCATCGAACCGCTGCGAAAAATGACGGGCAACAAATGATCTAGACTGACTGAATGTGCTTAGATTCCTGCCGCGACACCTTCATTATACGACGATTCCTGTCCACAAGAACGCCGAGGCTGCCGGTGCCGATACAGATACAAAGCGATGGCCGACAATGATTTTTTCTCACGGCCTAGGAGGCGGTCGAAACTCCTACTCCTACATAGCTGGATCGTTGGCATCTCATGGTGTCGTTGTGTTTTGTCCCGAGCATAGAGATGGCAGTGCCGTCGTCTCCTTCGTTCGACTAGCGAGCCAGCCTGGTCGAATTTTCTCATCACAGACCCGTCGCGTTGTTCCCTACAATCGAATTGCCCACGAGGTCACACCCCAAGTGTACGAGGCTCGAGAAGCACAGCTACGCATTCGTCTTTGGGAGCTTGGCCTGATCCATGACGCCGTTCTCGCTATTGATCAAGGTCGACCGTTTACGAACATGAATTTGACGACACCAACTCTCAAGCACTTGGCTGGGCGCTTGGATGTGCACGAACCTGGTCGCCTTATCTTGGGAGGACATAGCTTCGGTGCCACAACGATGCACCAGTTCCTCAAGTGCAACTACTATGCCGATGTTCCCGAGGTTGCGGCGATTAAGAAACCTCTGTTCACCCCCGCCAAGGACAGCAGCATACGCAAACAGATTACGGAGAAGAATGTGACGATGCTTTTGGACATGTGGTGTATGCCAATTATTGCTCCCAACTCAGCGCCGCTCTTCAACTTGCCACTCCCCGTTTACGCCGATGTGCCCACAGCACCAGGTGGTGCGGCTCTCTTGGCGGTCGAATCTGAAGCCTTTCACAAATGGACGGAGCACTTGCATGTCAAAGCCAAACTATTATCTCCGGACCCGACCTGCAAGACTGTGGCGCCCCAGTTGTACGAACGACCAAGCGGCATAAAACTCCCGGAGGCCAATTTCTTCTACGTAATCAACTCTGCTCATCTCAGCCAGTCCGATTTCGGCATCCTGTTCCCCTGGTTGACGAAGAAGATCTTCGACGCAGAGCAGCCCGAACGAGCCCTCCGTCTGAACCTTCGAGCACAGCTTCAACTGCTGAGATCAAACGGCATCCCAGTAGCCCGTACGTATGCCGGAGACTTGATCGAGGGCGCCGCAGTCGACAAGTTGACAGTGGTTACCCAGGAAGGCGGTGATCCGGCTTCTCCAAAGGGCATTGACGACGACAAAGCTATTTTCGACCGAAGTGGTAACGACGCGGTTGACCACTGGAAGTGGATTGACGTGATTGGTCTCGGCGATTCTGTGGGCGAAGACTTTAGCAGATCCGTCGAGGAGCAGGTCGAGGACGGCGAGGAGAAGATGAAGGGGGAGCTGGAGCCGAGCGAGAACGCTGCCATTGATCCTGTGGCACGAGTGCTGAGTGCAACTGCTGCCTGAGCAGGGCGGACTTGAGACATGGTGGTTGAGCTTTTGACGAAATGATGCATACCCGGTTCTGTACAACTATCGAGCATGAGCATGAGCATGAGCATGGTGATGGCGTTTGGGTGGATGTTTCCCTTAAGTCAGCACTTGTTTCTTTTTTTCATTTAGTAATTGCTTCTAGCAAATTGCAAATTGACGTGTAGATTCACAACGTGCTAGGCAAAAGATGCAGCCCACCGTGAACACATTGATCAGTGGACCGGCTGCTGGACCGGCTGCTGGCGGCAGGAGGTGCCTGCTGCCTCACAGAATATCACAGGGCTGGGCTGTGCAGTGTGCAGGCAGTGGCGACACATGAAGGATGACTCTTCGCCGCAGGCCGTCCTGCGTCACATAGTCTGGTGCCAGTACATCATTGGTCCAGACTGAGAAATCCGGTGGCTCTCTGCTCTCTGACTGGGCAGCTGGGCTAGGCAGACGAGGCAGAGCTGCGGTTGCCTTGTGTGCTTGTGCTGGTGCTTACGCCCAATGCATATAAGTTTGGCTTTCTTTTCTATCTTTTCTCTTTCACATTTCCGCTCGATCGCACACCGAGTCATCTCCTTGATACCCAGCAAAGACACATTCACAGCCATGGTCCAAATAGTCAAGGGTGACGACGAGTCCGTTTCCACGGTCATCGTCACTCCCGCTGAATCAGAACCGGTGACTGACACAAACGATACCAAAGAGGGGACTGCTGATGAGGCCTCTTCCGGTAAAGATGGTGCTGACACTGCCGAGGAGAAGGACCCCAACGCTAGTAACGATGGTGAAGAGGCCGATGCAAAGAAGAAAGTGCACCTCAAGGGCATGGTGTCGGAAAGCAAAACCCTCTATGCAAAATTTGATGAGAGGGATAACAGGTCGTGGTCTGAGAAGAAGCCTGCTGATTTCGAAGAGGCTGCCGAGGGGGAGGAGACACAGAAGTTTGCCATTATTGTACGAAAACGTAAGTTTGGGCGGAGCAAAGATTTCTCAACCTGTTCCTTCCTGACATGGAGCGAATACTGAGAAACCCAAGGATGCCGATTCCACAAAGAACCTCGAAATCGACAGCATCATCATCCAGTCTCCTCATTTGAAAAAAGTGCTTGCAGGTGTGCTGCACAAGTATCCCGGCATATCGACCAATCTGTCTCGACTCAAGCTCAAAGCCCCATTTGAGTGTTTTCTGCACCGATGGGAAAAGTTCGAGGCAGCCCACAATGCCGAGGGCCAAGATCCAGTTGCGAAAGAGCATCTGAGTCTGCTGCACGGCATCATGAAGGAGGAGCTAGGAGAATTGATAAATCTCCGTAAGGACTACTTCAAGAACAAGCTCGTGTCGTTTGAGCACCTCTGGACCATATTCCCCCCGGAGTGCACGGTCTTCGGGCAAAAGGAGGGCAAGCCCGTGGCCGTGCTGTTCAAGCGTTATGCGAATACGCAGTGTGGCAAGGTGTATGTTCTTGACTGCAGGATCATCGAATGGGACGGCGGAAGAATGGGCTGGAGTTCGCTGGACCTACGGATTCCAAATTTCCTCGGCTACGGCAGTTTCACGTCCCTTGCCTGCTACCCAATCGAGTACCACCACAGTTCGGAGGTAATCAAAGAGGTGTTGAGAGAGCGCGGCAGGCGGTTTGAGGGCCTCGCGGGCTTCCGCTACAGACAGTACGATGGTGTTGCTTTGTATCATCCCGAGGCGAATCCGGAGAGGACATTCCGCGAGAGTATCCAAAGCCGCATCGTCATCGATGGCGCAAACTGGGAGAAGAATAACCCCGATCACACGCTGTATTTGGGAAATCTGGAAGGGTCCGGTGACACCGGTCACGACGGCTACGACGGCTACGACTCCGATGACAATAACCGCGACTGTGACTTCTACCGCTGCGGTAGCTACGACTCCTCTGGAACTCGGGACTCGGAAGACGGCCGACCACCATTGACTGAAGAACAGCTCATCTTCACCAGCCCCGTTGTGCGCGGGTACTCACTCGGCACGAAACGCTGGATGGAGCTCATCCTCGACGACGTATCCGACGTCAAGTTCGACAACCAAGCATTCAGCTCGCTCGTGATGCCGACCGAGAAGAAGGAGCTCATCCTTGCCTTCGCCGAGTCCCAGGCCCAGTACAAGGACGCCTTCGACGACGTCATCTCCGGCAAGGGCAAGGGCATCATCATGCTGCTCTGCGGCGGCCCAGGCATTGGCAAGATCCTCACCGCCGAGTCCGTGGCCGAGCAGATGCGCGTGCCAATGTACTCCATGAGCGCGGGAGATCTAGGCAACGACTCGTACGCCGTGGAGAGCAGCCTGGGCAGGATCTTGAAAATGGTGTCCAACTGGAATGCCGTCCTGCTCCTCGACGAGTGCGACGTCTTCCTCGAGGAGAGAACCTCTGAGAACCTGGAGCGCAATCGAATCGTCGCCATCTTCCTTCGCATGCTGGAGTACTACGAGGGGATCCTGTTCCTCACCACCAACCGAATCAAGCAGATGGATCCGGCGTTCCACAGCCGTATCCACATCACGATGGAGTACCCTCCTTTGGATGAGGAGGCGAGGGGGCAGGTGTGGAAGGCCTTCTTGGGCCGATCGGTCACGCTGGACGGCAAGACCAAGGGCCATGAGGCGCACGATGTGAGTGTCGACGAGTTCGCCCAGCTGAGCAAGTTGGATCTGAACGGGAGAGTGATTAAGAATGTGATCAAGGCCGCGAGTCTGCTGGCATATCATCGCAAGGAGAGGCTGGCGTTTGGCCATTTGAGGACCGTGTTGAGGGTCGGAGGCCATTCTCTTTGAGATCTCAGTGGTGCCCATTCACGCTCAAGTGATGGTGTTGGCAACTGCAGAGCAGCCCTGTACATATGTAGAGGATACTTTTAGGTAGAGAATACCTCTATACATACGAAATTTGTATATCAGTCTGAGTACTGTCTATAATAGCATTGACTGGTATTTAGCAAGTCACTAATAGACTGTACAGAGTACCGAGTAAGTCACTCATTATCACGCTTGTCGTATGAGACACTGATGTTGATTCGTCTCTTTTTCTTTCCCTCTTAACCCGTCGTGGTGGCTTTAAAGTTCAAACAAGAAAGCTAATTTCCCATCTGGGGGAACCCTCTTTTCTCATGATCTATAAAACGGCGATGGTCTCGAGGCTACCGCGGAAGAGGTCGTATTGCTTCATCTTCTGCACCAAGTTGTTATCGCCCCGTCGAAGACTTCATCGTGCAAGATATCATCATTTGGAGAGAAAAAAAAAAAAAAAAACGGGGAGAGAGGGAACAGCCGAAAAGAGATGCGCGTCCTCCCCGCCTGCTTTCTTCGACACGTTTTATGTATTTTTCCTTGGTAGATATTCTGCATCTTCCCGTCTTTTCTCTGCTTCCCGTGGGTAGGCGCAAATGTTTACCTGGGTTCCGCATGCCGGAACCAGGGGTAATGTAACGTATGTTTTCCCGCTGTGCGGGTTGCATCCCGTCATCACCGCGTTGTGACCCCTGTTTGTTGCGGTGCCACGTTTCGATGAGCAGGGCCCGTGGCGTCCATATGATTTAACTATTCCGCGTTGCTTTGTGCTGCCTTTGATCCGGTCTCGCCCTCGTCATCGCCAGTGAGCTCGATGGATTCAGCCGCACTAGCCAGACCACCGGCCTCCCCATTCTCATTCTCAAGCATGCCGGCAGAGGCCAAGAAGTACTCGGCAACTTCGCGCTTGTCATTGAGGTTGGCCAAATCCAGCGGCACATAGTTGCTCTCGTTGGCCAAGGCTGGTGACGCGGCGTGTTCCATCAGTAGTTTGACAGCGTCGAGGTGGCCGCCAAGGGCGGCCCAATGCAGCCCGGTGTTGCCGTGCTCATTCGCTTCGTCGACGAATGCCTGTTTTTCCCCCTGCGGTCTGCCGTCGAAGCATCGCAGAAGCATCCGTACGGTCTCTGAGAGGGGGGGGGGGTTCAGCGAATGTCCCGCGCGAGAAGCTTGGCAAACAGATTGACTCGGCCAGGATAGGGATTCATGAAGCAGGCTTCTCCATCACCAAGGTATGGGTGAGTGCGACGCACCTAGATGCCCATTTCCGGCAGCCATGTGCAAAGCCGTTGACTTGCCCTCATTTTTTGCCTCGATCAGGATCTCCGCTGGTGACACCTTCTCGCGCTCCGCCAGCGCCAACAGGGATTCGCTTAGATCTTCGTTTTCTCCTACACGAGCAAGGAAAATAAGATCGTCGATCTCTTCTTCCGAAAGTTTTGGTGCCATGATCAATATTGGTGGTGAAGTTGACGAACGGGAACCTCACAAAATTTTGTCATGGGTGAGGGGACTGTGTGGTTTTCGCTGCCCCGCATTTTTCGCACCGTAGAGACCCAACGAGAATTTTTGTCTAGATAGAACTGGGCATCAGGGGAGGTGTAGATAGGTAACCTAAATAAACGTGGTCTTCACAAGCAAAACGAGGTGCAGGATCATGGTGAGAAGTGTTGCATGTCAATTGTACTGATTTAGTTAAAACGAGTTCAACTCGTACATGATGTTGAAATCAAGCCAAGCGTCAATGTTCCCTGACTCATCTAGCAACTGGATTTCCGCTTTATAGCCTAGCATCTGCATTACTTGTAGTTCGCGCCTGAGAACCGAATTGATCAAACTCGAATCGCCATGAGTTATGTAACGCTCAAGTGTGTCGACGATGGTCTTTCTGTCCCTCAAGGTGAGTCCCACAGTGTTAGATCGAGGGTTGAAATGGGAAATGTCAGTCGATACGTTTGGCTCGTTCCTTTCCGATGTATGGCGAGCATCTGCAGTTGCTTGCAGTAATAGTTCCAGTGATGCCAGATGGCACGACTTGATCCCCAACCACCTGATCGAGCGGTTGGGAGTAGTTGGATTGGTGACGATGCGCCCTGAGCCATAGAGATAGCAATGGAATATGTTTATGCCATCCGGGTCAAAATCTGCCAGAACAAAAATTGGTACATCTGGCCGATGAAGACTGAGGGAGTATAGGAAGGATTGAGTGGCCATGTCAGGGTACCCCCTAGCCTGTCAGAATCAGCCAAAGACTTCATCAATCACTCGAGGAACCATCTGATCAGCAGCGCACCGTTACAAGCAGTCCTTCACCACAACTGGCCCTTTGCCAGTATTGTGAAGCCGAGAGTGAACGAAATGTCGCCTTGTACATGGTGAGAACCTGGGACCTAGAAATGCATGGAAATTTGGAGCGGCTCACATCTTTTTCGACTACTAGAATCCATCGAATCGGCCCAATCTTGACGCCTGCGATAGAGGCGTCTGGTGGAATCACAATACCCTGCCCTTGTCAGACGAAAATCGAGATGGATGATTTTTTTTTGGCGCAGCTACCGTTCCTCCGGAGGATGCGTCCAGAATTCCGCCGTCCAGAAATTGAATACTCAGCGGGCCTGCCACAACACCCTTGGCTGACGCTACCTAGCACTCTCTTATTAGCTACGTGTTTGCACGGCACGTGTGTACTAACGATGTTTAGATCACTACGGTCAAGACCGAGAGTAATTGCGATGTCATCAACCAACTTATCGACGACTGTTTGCGATTCAAAAAGGTCTTGGTGCTGGTAAAATATGTTGCTGATCGGGAAGGTTACCCCATGTCAGCCTTTCTGGAAAGAAAGTTGAATTTCGCAGTGCGTCTCACGAACCGCTTGGTCAAGACGATATCCGACACCAATGCATCATGCGCTAATTGCAGTATCAATACGATGCGAGCTGTCAAGACAGAACATGAGCTTGGAAGCAACACGAAATGAGTGATAGATGATGCAAAGGGTCGTTACCAAATTTTTGCGCCTCGTGGAGTGACCGACCAGGAAAATGTACTCTCGTCGGAAGTGCCTGCTCTCGCCGGCTTTGCACGCTTCTGCGAGACAAGATTTGAATACTCAATGGCTCTGCAGAAGTGATGCTATCGATGACAGTCTCTAAAAGGCTCTCGATACGTGATATGGCTGTTCCAGACACAACGGCTCGCCCTCTTGGTCCCAAACGTGTGGTCTCGCGGATGATATTTTGGCTACCAGATGCCATGCCGACGATGCGAGGCATTCTTAACCATTCTTTCTGACGAAGACCTGTGTCGAAGACAGAAGAGAACATCTCAGCTCGTTCGGCAAGTTGTGGCTGTGACGCCTGCCTTCATTGTTAATACAGCTGCCAACGGCCCGATGCAGCTGCGCCTTGAAAGCTAACCAAAAGTTATTATTAGACAGTGTTTTACAGTACACAACCCGGGTAATTACAATACACCCCCTGAATTATTTTACAGATCTACATAACAGGGGGGATTAAGCGAATCAGGTGCTAGGAGGGAAATAAGACAGGCAGGGGGTGGTACCTTCTATCACTAGTAACCTATATAGAAATATATATACTTGTTACGTGCTAGAATTAACAAGTGGTCTGCCAATACCACAAGACCTCGGATGTGGCCTCTTTGCCAAGGATATGGCTAGCACGTGACCTAGAACCCCTATATTTGACGATAGCTCTGCCCTCTAGCTAGTTAAATTAACAATAACCTGAACACACTCCTTTATATTATATATTTTATATCATAACAAGTGGTAGCAATTGCTCTTCAATCATTGCGTACCTCTAGCGCTTTTACTACTTAATAAAAGCCACCAAACCGATAATTCGTTAACCAATACACCAAGCCTGTCAAAGCTATCCCTTTTACTAGGCTTGATAGTCCCCTAGGCATCGCGCCTATCGTCAGATTCGTTGACCTTCAATCCGACCATTCGTTGACCCTTGTGCCGACCTTTGATCCGATTGAATTGAAGACCTTCGATCCGATTGATTTGAAGACCTTCGATCCGTTAACTTGAAGACCTTCGATCCGATTGATTTGAAGACCTTCGATCCGTTGAATTGAAGACCTTCGATCCGTTGATTTGAAGACCTTCAATCCGTTAGTCTGAAGACCTTCGACCTTCGATTCTTCGACCTTCGATTCTTCGACCTTCGATTCAATTCGATCGATTCGTTGACCTTCGTCCCGACCGTTGATCCGTTGAATTGAAGACCTTCAACGTTTGATCCGTTGATCCGAAGAGATCCGATTGAATTGAAGACCTTCGATCCGTTGACTTGAAGACCTTCGATCCGTTGATTTGAAGACCTTCGATCCGTCAGTCCGAAGACCTTCGACCTTCGATTCTTCAACCTTCGATTTCTTCGACCTTCGACCTTCGATTTAATTCGATCGATTCGTTGGCCTTCGACCCGACCGTCAAATCTAACAAATTCGTCAATCCTGATCCAATAAAGCTTGCTAGATATAATGCTTCCCTTACACCAGCTAGATCAGTGTGAGCAACAGCGATTATAGCAGCTTTATAAGCAGGATTATCAGCGCCGAACCTGTGGCATCTGTAGGAAGACCTTCCCTTTAAGAAATCTAGTCTTTTAATATCTTAAGGATTTATGCCCAGCCAGTCAGCAATATTAACAGATTCAATAGCAGCTAGACCAATAGCTATAGCAGCAATTTCAGTGGCAACAAGACCAGCATCAACGGGATCTTCAGGACCTAAGGACCCGTTATCTATAGCAGCAGCAGCAATTGCAGCAGCAAATTCAATAGCAACAGCAGCAAATTCAACAGCAGCAGCAGCAAATATAGGATCTTTAATAATAGCTAGCTATAGAAGAGGATGACTTCTAATAGCTTAAAGACCTTGTTATAGAAGCTTTTGAAGAACGCGATAACCTTCGAAGGCAGCTAGCCTATCAGCTAATTCGTCAGCTAATTCGTCAGCTAATTCGTCAGCCAATTCGTCAGCCAATTCAATAGCCTGACCGAAGACCTCTGCAAAGCTCGTTGCCTGACCCTTAGCAACGCTCGTTGCCCGGCCCTTTGCAAAGCTCGTCGCCTAGACCTTTGCAAAGCTCGTTGCCTAGACCTTTGCAAAGCTCGTTGCCTAACCCTCTGCAACGCTCGTTGACCAGCCAAGCTATTAATCATCAGATCTATCAGCCTGATTAATACGACTATCTGTACGACTACTAATCTAACAGCGATTCGGACTATCAACCTGACCGTCAACCTGACCGTCAACCTGACCGTCAATCCAACGATCAATCCAACGATCAATCCGACCGCTATAGTTACAGATCCCGTAGGGCTAGTTATCAATTCAATGACCGATTCAATGACCGATTCGATGACCAATTCGACGACCGATTTGATGACCGATTTAATGACCGATTTGATGACCAATTCGACGACCGATTTGATGACCGATTCGATGATCAATTCGATGACCGACCCGATGACCGATTTGATAACCGCCGGACCTGACGATCTATCTAACTGAATTCCTTTACAAGAGCCCGCTTCCTAGCTTATTGTAAATTCGTTAGATCTTAGATAGCTAGGACAGCTATCTCTTTTATCTGGGGTGCCCGCATTTGTTACGTGCTAGAATTAACAAGTGGTCTGCCAATACCACAAGACCTCGGATGTGGCCTCTTTGCTAAGGATATGGCTAGCACGTGACCTAGAACCCCTATATTTGACGATAGCTCTGCCCTCTAGCTAGTTGAATTAACAACAACCTTAACACTCTTTTATTTACATTTTATATCGTAACAATACTCCTTTGTGGCATAATATTCCCTGTGGATTTTCCTTATAGCTCTCTAAAACATTACAGGGGGTTACACGCACTTATAGCTAATCGTAGCTGTTGATAAGGAACGAATAAGTGGGGCATGTAGATTTTGTTGCCCGGCAGCAGGGAATATGACCGATCGTACGCGCTATGCGCGTAGGACTGTATTAGGGAAGCTAAACTGCACCTTAAAAGAATATATAATATTAGAATATAAAGTATATAAGATTTACTATAACTACTCTTTCTATAAAAGAAGAGCTTTTACCTTTCTATTTATATAATAGAAGAATAATTAATTTAATTATATCTTCTGCCTTTAATTATCCCTTCTAATTATATCTTTACTAAAAGTTATATACTATATAGTAATAGTTATAAGCCTAGGAGGTATATACCTATAACTCCACTAAATCCCCTATATATAAGACCTATATATACACTATGCCCTACCTACTAATCCATGCTTATAATAGATACCTTAACTTCTCCTTACCTAAGTCTTAAGACTAATATTAAGTTAGTTTTATTTAATAAATAGGAGGAATAGTATAAAGTATTAAAGTAAGCTACCTAGAGCTAAGAGATTTAGGAGAGAGTTAATCCTTAGCTTCTAAAGCTTAACACTAACTATCTTAAAGAGCCCTCTATAATTACACTAGAGGTATATAAAGCTCTTATTATAAGGAACTAGGGAAGTAAGGAGACTAAGCTTACTTTCTAAGAGGCTCTTTCCTTCCTTTCTTATTAATATATATCTAAGTATTAAGTATATAAGGTAACTAAGTTAAGAGAGAGGACTATTAGAACCTAGATTACTAGCACTATTAATCCTAATACTTATATAATAGTAATTAATAAGATTAAAGAGAAAAATACTAATAATAAGAAGCTAACTCTTTACTAAATCTCTATTAAACTTAAGAAGTTCTTACCTAGCTAAGTTATTATTAAAGTAGAAGTTATAGCTAAGTATATAGTATATCTTAATAATACTAAATATGTAAATATATAATTTAAGTATTAGAATAAGTAATAAGGAAAGCTATACTAGAAAGCTATAATATATAAGATTAATAAAGTTTAGGGTCCTAATATAATTTATAACTTTATTATAGTAATTAGAGCGCACTTTAACCCTAAATAGGTAAAAACTAAGATTATATAACTAGTATAGACCTTAGACTCTCTTCCTATAGATATTACTCTTATAAGCATTATAGCTAAGTACACTTAATACTATAGGGTAATATAAACTATATATACTAATTCTAGTAAAGGGAGCTATATAACTACTCTTAGGGAACACTTTAACTAAGGTAATAAGAAGTAAGACTAAAAGAATAATAGTCTAAAGAAGTGCCCTTATTAGATAGGTAAGGCACTAAGTGCTTACTTTTAGTCCCCCTAAGCTTACTATACCTTATACTATATAGTAACTAGTAAGAAGGTATAGGGATATAAGCCCTTTATAAAGGTTAACTATAGGAAGGTTAAGGAACACTATAAGAGCGTAGAATAGAAGAACCTATATACTAAGATAGTAAAGGATAGGTAGATAGTAAAAGGCACTAAAGATTATAAAGGAGAGAAATTACCTAGTACTATTACTATAGTAATTATTAACCTAAAGATTCTAGAGAGCATAGCTCCTCTAAAGGAAAGCTATACTATACTAGAAAATATAAAATATATACTCTTAGAGAGTACCCTCTTTAATAACTATAGCGCTCTTTATATTATTAATAGTATAAGCTACTTTAAGCCTAGAACCTTTAAAGAAATATTTAATAATTACCTTAAGGCTAGAATAACCTCTTTCTAGATTATAGGAAGAGGCACTTATATAATTAAGAATATTTTTAATAGGCTAAAGGGAGAACTTATAGAAAACCTTACTTTATAGAATATTATACTTATAGAAGGATTTTATATAAATATTATATTAGAGAGCCTTCTTTAGAAGAAGGGCATTTAGTATTATAGAGTAGACTGCTCCTTATATATTAGACCCTTCTATAAGAGCTTATTATTAGCTAAACTTAAGAGGAAATATAATATTATTTTCCTTTAATATAAGCCTCTTTCCTCTTATAATAGTCTTAAGTAAGTAGTGAATTTAGCTATAGCACTAGTAATATTCTTAATAATTAATTTAGAAGGAAATAAATAATACTTATAATATAGTTAACTAAGTAGAGACCCACGCCCTGTATAAGCAGACCCTAAAGAACTATAGTACTTATGTTCTAGCTACCTTAGAAAGGATACTCTTACTAAGAGTTATACTTATATAAGGGGAGTGTAATTATATAGAATAAAGTGTAGAGACTATAAGATATATGCTCTAGTCTATGCCTACTAGGTTATTTTAAGAAGACTACTAGAATATATATTACTAAGACTATTCTAGAGAATCTATTAGGACCTTTAGGACTATAAGACTAGTTATAATAGTATAAACTAGTTACTAGTTATAAAAGACAAGTTCTTAGGCATAATTTAAGTTTATATATTACTAGATAAGTTATAAGTAATAGTGTTTAATATACTAATCTACTTTAAATAATAGGTTATAAGATAATTTAGATTATTAATTATAAAGATTAGGCAAGATTATAAAGGCACTATTATTAGCTAATTCATAGATATAATCTTCTAAACGTGGGCACGCTTATAAGGCATTAATCTTAAGCTTATACCTCTATATACTTATAAACTAAATAGAGCTATAGAAAGAGTAGGGTAGATAATTATATTATAGTTAAATATAATACTTATAGGCATAGGGCTACTACTAAACCTATAGTTAGAGAGTATATAAGCAGCAGTGTACCTATATAATATTAGTCCTGGTTAACAATCTGGTTAGAAAATACCGCTAGAAACCCTAGAAAGCTAGTTCTATAATAATGCTTAATTACTAATACAGGAGCCTATAGCTAACCTAAGGCTAGATTAGAGCGGGTTATATATATATAGCTACTATACCTATCCCCTTAAAAGGGATTATAAAGCTAATAAACATAGATAGTTCTACAAGATATATCTAAGGGGTTATATTAGATATCTAGTTAGGTATTCTACCTCTAATATTTATTATATTTAGATCCTAAAGCTAGGAAAGGTTATAATAATAAGGAATATTATATTTAATAAGTTAATTTTTTATAATATAGTATAGGAAAGCGTGATTAAGCTTTTAATTAATAAACTTAAAGCGTAATTCTAAGTCCTTAAGATTAATATAGAATTAGATAATAAGTTAAATCTTTTCTTAGCACTAATTAAACCTTAAATAGAATAGACTAAGAGTTTAAACTTAGGGGTAGATAATACCCTATAGACTTCTTAATTATAACTAAAGAAAAGAGAAGCTATTTATTTTAATAAGAATATTAGACTTTAAATACCTTAGCTATTACTAGATCTACTAATTAGAGAGTAGGAGACTCCTAATCTAGGCGCTTAGGAGAGTAAAATAGAGTATAAAGCTCTAGATTTATATACTTAAGGAAGTAATATAATAATAGATCTAATAAGTGGTAAGTAGGATGCCACTATAAGGGCTTAGGAGAGCTAATATCCTTATAAGGTTCTAGAATACTAAGTATATAATACTAAGGACTAAGTTATTAATAGCTTAATAGGTAATTAACTACCTAAGCTAGTAAATAAAGTAGACTAGTAATAAGATAAACCTATAGGAGTAGACACTAGAATAGCTACCTATATAGAGAGCTTAAAGGGAGCTCTAGCTATATAGCTAGAAATTATAGAAAAGAGCCTTAGAATAGTTATAATATATAAAGGTATATAAATAAGCTTAAGATTATAAACTAAGAGAGAGTAGGGCTAGATTCCTTCTTATACTCTAGTACTAAGGAGGAAGAGAAAAGGACCTAGTAAAGCTCTTATTAATAGTCTCTAGGACCTAAAAGACCTCTTTACTAAATTTAGGAAGACTAAGGATAGAGACCCTTATAAGCTCTTTCTAGGAGATTAGGATTTTAAGAGCTATAAAACCGTGTTTTTAGTAATTAATATATATTATAATAAGGAAAGCAGATTACTCCTTAAACTAAAGAGAAAAATAGGGATAGTTTATTAATTAGACCTAGCTAAACCTCTAAAGTTATAGAAAAAAGTAAAGGATTATCTATTTAAGGAAGAATAGATTAATATAATAAATAAAGAGATTAATAAGCTAAAAGAATAAGAAATATAGCAGTAGATAAAGCATTCTATAGCTTAATTAAAGCTATTATTATTAAAATAGGTATTCTCTTATAAGTTTAATAAGAAAGGGATGTTAATCTATTATAAGGCGTGTTTATATATGCACAGAGATCTCTAGAATACCTTAATAATTAAACGCACCTATGCTATAACGCTTACTATATATATATTCTATATATTTATAGCGCTAGTTACTAGGTTTAACTTAGAGACTAGGTAGTATAATATTAAGAATACTTTTCTTTATATAGATTATAGAAAAGAGGGAATTCCTATAATATATAAACTTCCTAATAGCTTTACTATACTTAGAGAGTATATAGAATTACTTAAGGTATTATATAGATTAAGGGACTCTCTATAGCTCTAGTTTAAAAAGCTAAGTAAGTCTCTTAAGAAGCTTAGGCTTAAGTTAAGCTAAGAGAAGCCCTACTTATTCTATATAAAAGATTAGACTATCTTCCTTATATTCTTTATTAATAATATTTTTATAGCCTTCTATAAGGATAATAAGAAGATTACTAACTAGATCTCTAAGGGACTAAAGAAGGTATATAAATTAGATAATAAAGGTAAGGTAGGATTCTTTCTTAGGATCTAGATTATTAGAGACTAACTATAGTAAAGGGTATATCTTAGTTATAAGGTATATATTAGTAAGATTAGGGAGAAATTTAGGTAAGTAGGAAAAGGTACTTTCCTTACTATACTAATCCTAGTAGTAGAGTATTATAAGTTTAAGGGTAAAGCTAAGAAGTAGGTAATTAAGATCTACTAAGAGAAGATTAGGTTAATCCTATACACTATAATTATAATTAGACTAGATATTACCTTTATAGTAGTAAAGTTATTATAATACCTTATAAATCTAGGACTAGAGTATATAAAGGCTATAGACTAAGCTATCCGCTATTTACTTATAATATGTAAACTTACGCTATGCTTTAGTATAAGCACTAAACTTTAAGCTCTTTAGATCTTAAGTAATATATTATTTATAGATAATCTTAAGATATGTAAGTTATTATAAGGATACCTAATTACTCTATTTAGTAAACTAATTATCTAGAAAGCTACACACTAAATAATAATAACTATATCTATAATAGAAGCTAAGTTACTTACTCTATAATAAATAGCAAAGGAGACTATAAGTCTATAGCGCCTATTTAGAGATATTAAATTTAATGCTTATAAGGACTAGGTTATTAATTATAATAATTAATAAATAATTTAGCTTATATTAAATAAGAGTAAGCGATTAAATACTTAACTATATTATATTAATATTTATAATATATAGTTAAAGTAAGAATTTAAGAGAGAAAGCTTTAAGATTACATATTTACTAATAGCTAAAATGCCTGCTAACGGATTTATAAAGGTATTAAATTAGGAGCAATTTAAACGCTTTAGATTAATACTTAGGTTAGTAGATCTACATATATAATATAATATTTAAAGCGCATAGGTTACTAAGGAAGCATAGGAATATTAATAAGGGGGCATAAAATTAATTACCCTAGAAAAATATATAAAGGCCCCCTCCTTAGTAAGTAAAGCGCTACTAAGGTAAATAGGATTAGAAGAATATAAACTCTAAAACACTATTATATAAAAACACATATATAAATACTATTCTAAATAAAGGAAAGAGATAGGACTTATATAAGAAGGTAAATAACCTCCTTAAGATAGGCTATTACTATAGTTACCTTCTCCTTAGATACTACTAAAGAACCCCTAATAGTAGCTTTAGCCCTAATACTAGGAATAACCTTATTATATATAGAATCTAGCTTTATAATAAGTTCTAATTAGAGTTATAGTGCCTTATAGCACTATTTAACTATCTATATAATTATAAGAAGATAAGTAGGGGAAGAGGTAGTTAAGAGTGCCTTACCTTAGTGTTATTATCTAGCGCTAATAATATCTACTTAGCAAGGGGAATATAAGTATTATATAAAGGCTAATAATAGTAATTACTAACCTTATATAAGTAGTATCTCTAAGATTATCTAGACCTAACCTTATAGTAATAACCTAGATTACCCTTACCTATAATACCTACTTAAATATACCTATTATAAGGTATATTCTATAAGGCACTATAAAGATTAGGTTTACTAGGCTATAGAGTTAGCGCTTAGTAAGAGAGGGAGTAGAGCTTTAAATAAACTATTTACTTCTATAAAGATTATAGAGGATTATACCTTATATACCTACCCTAGACCTATGCCCTAATAGGATATAAAGATTATAAAGGTATATATATAGTATACTCTTCTCCTACCTTAGTAGGAGATAATAACTTACTAGTAGGCTACTTAGGGCTAGCTAGGGAAGAAGAAAGATTCTTATAGGTAGCACTATTATCTAAAGGGAAATTTAAGGCTAAATTAGCTAAAATATAGGCTTAATACTACTTAGGAGTTAAATCTACCTAGGAATCTACCTTCTCTTAAGCCTAGGCTAATATATAAAAAGGGAAAGAAGCTATATTAATTAAAATATAGGGGCTATTAATAAAAAGTATATTAAAAAGGTAAGAAAAGGAAGCCTATAAATATTAAAATAAAAGAGCCTTTATAAGAAAGGAGTATAGGTATAAAAGTAAGAAAGCTTACTTTAATCTTATATTAGAATTACCTATAATAATAACACTATATATCCGCTAGTTAATATAATAATTAGTAGTCTTAATAACCTTAACACTAATTAGGGGGTGTATTACCTAGTAGTAGGGAATATAACTAATTATATACGCTATATGCGTAGGACTATATTAGGGAAGCTAAACTATACCTTAAAAGAATATATAATATTAGAATATAAAGTATATAAGATTTACTATAACTACTCTTTCTATAAAAGAAGAGCTTTTACCTTTCTATTTATATAATAGAAGAATAATTAATTTAATCATATCTTCTGCCTTTAATCATCCCTTCTAATTACATCTTTGCCAAAAGTCACGTGCCGCACAGCGATAGATTTGTAAAATAATTCAGGGGGGAGAGTGTACTATCTCTTTAATGCCCATAAGGCTACACTTACGTACCGACCCACTTTTCCTGGCTGGCAAAAGGAGGTGACCTCAAGTGACCTTTCGTACGTAATCAGGCCCCGCAACATGTGCTAAGGCGGTGGGGTAGCGAGATGTAACTTGGATGTTTATTAGTACTTATATTGTAGTATGAATTAGTATTGGCTATAAGGTACCGTAAATAGTGATATTTCTATTGGCCAATACCCCTTGTCGGTACGCAAGTGTAGCCTTATGGGCATCAAAGAGATCTTCTTAGACACGGTCCACCTTGGGGGTCGGTGGGGCCCCCACAGCCCCCCTGTTATAACGTTAGTAACTACGTGAGTGCGCGAAAGTGTAGTGTAGTAATATGTATCCCTTTGAGTGCCCGAAGGCGCCTTCGGGCACTCAAAGGGATAGGGAAAATCAGTAGTACATGTACTATTAGCCTATTTATATACAAGCGAATGTACCTCTAATCCACTTCTCCGATTGGATACAGACCCCTGTTGACGTGACTCCACAAGGTGTTCGTCGTCTTTGTGTTGCGGTGTAGCGACGAGGTAGGCGGCTGGCACAAACCAACCTGTTCGCTGGCCCGGCGATCTAAGATCGCATTGGTATTATTTTATTAAGTCCTTAATAATTCATATATAAGTAAGGACCGTGTCTAAGGAGATACCCTTGCTTATGATGTACCTAAATTACAGGGGTATTCCAGAGGCTATTCGGATAGCTAAAAGAGGGAAGCCCTAGAGAAAAAGGCTACTGGCGCACTCTTTTTTAGTACACTAAATATTTTGGCGTACTCTGGTCAAATTGGCGCACTCTTTTTTAGTGTGCTAAATACTTTAGCGTACTCCGGTTAAATTAGCGCACTCTGTACGGTACAAAGTAATCTCTCCACCTAAATCCATAGCTAGCTTGTACTTATTACGGGGGTCTTAAGTGCGCCAGCTTTTAAACGACTACGCCTACGTGGATCACACCCTAAGCAGCAGGCACCTGCAACTTTAAAAATTAGAACCAAAAGATTCCAGTTCCGCCCCCTATTGTCTGGCCATCGTAGCAACTTCATGACCACCACTCTTGATTGCGCTCTGCTTACCGCGGTCGCCGTGCACGCGAGGCATTTTGAACCTTCAACCTAGTTCAAATACGACATGGCTATAGCAACGGGACGTGACATTGGCTCGGCCAAGTCACGCAAACGAGCTAGCGATACTGAGCTAGGATTTCCCAACATGCCCAAGATCGAGGCGAAAACGGACCCCACTCGATGGCGAATGAAGGACGACGACAGCCGTCACACATGGCATTACCTTGCGGACGAGAGAGAAGCAAAAGAGTGGCCTCAAAGCTATGCAGAGAAATATTTCCTGGGCCTGCCTCTGGTATGAATTGCTGCATCAAACTACTTTCGGGTTAGCTTGCCTTGTGCCTGGTGGCTGACACTGATGAATGCGTTTAGGACCTCCCTGCTCTTCCCAAGGCAGAAGCCCCTTTGGACGCCGCGCGAAACGCACTCGAGTTTTTCGAAAAACTACAGCTGCCTTCAGGTCACTGGGCCTGCGAGTATGGCGGGCCAATGTTCATACTCACAGGTGTCGTTGTCTGCTGGTATGTCACAAAAACGCCCATCCCATCAGCCTATGCAACAGCCATAAAAGATTACCTATTTGCGAGAGCACATCCCGAGGACGGAGGCTGGGGCTTGCACATTGAGGGTGAAAGCACTGTTTTTGGCATCACCCTTAACTACATTGTGCTCCGACTCATTGGTGTCGACCACGAAGACCCCGTCATGGTCAAGGCTCGAGGCACATTGCACAAGCTTGGGGGTTCTGTCAACGCACCGCATTGGGCCAAGTTCTGGCTTGCAACTCTAGGCATAGCCAGCTGGGATTGTGTGAACCCCGTGCCGCCGGAGGTCTGGCTGTTGCCCGACTGGGTTCCAATTGCACCGTGGAGATGGTGGATTCACATGCGACAGATTTTTTTGCCAATGGGATATATTTACTCAAAGCGATGGAGCTGCGAGGAGACGGACATCATTCGTGGCCTGAAGGAAGAGCTCTTCATTGAGCCTCACGCTGAGATCAATTGGGCAGCTCATCGAAACAGCATTGCGCCTGGGGACAACTACCACCCCAAGTCATGGTTGCTGAATACTACAAACTGGTTCCTTGTCAACATTTGGAACCCCTACTTGCGACCGAATTTCATCAAAAAATGGGCCGAGGACTGGGTCAGCGAACTGATTGACATGGAGGACGCCAACACTGACTACCTAGACATCGCCCCTGTGAATGCGCCCATGATAACAATTGTGTGCTACATCAGAGATGGACCTGACGCATTCAGTGTGAAAAGACACATTGAACGGTTGAACGAGTGTCTTTGGGTCAAAGATGAGGGCATGCTATGCAATGGCACCAACGGCGTTCAATGCTGGGATACTGCCTTTTTGATCCAAGGCGTCTTTGAAGCTGGGCTTCAGAACAATGAGAAATGGCACCCGATGCTGCTCCGTGCTCTAGAGTATTTGGAACGTCAACAAATACGTGATAACTGTGTTGACCAAGAAAAATGTTATCGGCAACCGAGAAAGGGAGGCTGGCCATTCAGTAATAGAGACCAAGGCTACGGCGTCAGCGACTGCATTTCGGAAGCACTCAAGGCCGTCATCTTGTTGCAAAAAATGGGCGGCTTCCCAGAGGTCCTCCCAGACCATCGTATTTTTGATGCAGTCGACACTCTTTTGTTATACCAAAATGACAATGGCGCCTTGTCCAGCTATGAGGCACGGCGAGCAGGTGAATACATGGAAACGCTCAATGCTTCGGAAGTATTTAGCCGAATCATGATCGAATACGACTACCCTGAATGCACAACAGCCGGCGTAACAGCTCTTTCGTTATTCAAAAGGTTCTGGCCTCAATACAGAACCAAGGAGGTCAATTTATTTATTAAGAGAGCAACCAACTGGATTAAGAGCAACCAGAGAATCGACGGCAGCTGGTATGGCAGCTGGGGCATCTGCTTCACCTACGCCACCATGTTTGCTCTGGAGAGCATGGCCAGAATTGGCGAGACTTATAGCAACAGTAAAGTCTCGAAGCGAGGCTGTGACTTTCTGGTATCCAAGCAGAGACCCGATGGCGGCTGGTCTGAAAGTTACAAAGTAGGGCGATTCCGGATCCCAGCAGCCACCCATCTTTGAATGATTGTTTGAACTAACAATGCTTTAGTCTTGCGAAACCATGGAGTATCACGAACATCCGATGGGCTCTCTCGTGGTACAAACGTCCTGGGCTTTGATTGGCCTGATCGAGGCTGATTACCCTGACATCGAACCGCTCAAGAAGGGGATCAAGCTCATCATGGAGAGGCAGCAGGAGAACGGCGAATGGTTGCAAGAAGCTATCGAGGGTGTTTTCTCCAAATCTTGCATGATTTCATATCCCAATTACAAGTTTACGTTTACGATCAAGGCCTTGGGTCTATTTGCCAAGAAGAACCCTGATGTCAGGATCGAGTTATGATTGGGCGAGCCGAAGCTCTTTCAATAAGACCTTGATAATACCATGTATTTTATACACGGAAGTCAACTGTAACCACCATATGAGTCTTTTCGGGGTTTTTTTTTTTATAAATCTAATTCAGTAACAATTAATATCTAACAATAAATATATTCATTAATTTTCTCGAGCGATGTCTGCCACCAGAAACTCCATGTTCAGTGAGCTAGAGATTTGCGGAAATTCGCGGCAACGCTGCGCTGTGCTGCATTGCAACAGGAACAAGAAGCTGCACATGGCAAGACGGGAGTTTCTAGCATGTTCGCTCCTGAGTTGTCAGCCAGCTGCTGTGTGCTTGGCCCCACCAGCATTGAACCACGCCAGGAAGTCTAATCCGTAGATGATACATACAAACAGTTTTCTGGTCTGGTAATCCAGCTTGTCAAGTCCTTCACTCTCGCACATCCTATCCACATTAAATCGGCCTCGTCCAGCACTGCTCAAATGTCGCACATCACGCAAGCCGATCGAGGCTTGAAGGCTCTGGACGACCGAAAGTGGGACGAAGCCCTCGAATTACTGTCCAAGGCTCTGATCTCCTCCCCAAACCCAGTATGGCTCCTGGCTCGATCTAAGGCTCTCATCAATCTCAAACGATACGAAGAAGCTCTAGATGACGCAGAAGTCGCTTTCAACGCCGCTTTTGACAGAAGCAAGCGGGAATTGCTGATCGAGGCTCAGTACCGTCGAGCCGTAGCACACTTTCGTCTGGGGCAGTATGCCAATGGAGATTGCTGCAGCATCTATGTCATGCGTCTATGCAAGGGCTTTCCTGTCATAGAGAGGGAGGATCCCAAACTCCAGCACGTTGACGAAGATGGATTTTGGACTGAAACTCTGGAAAGTGCCCAGCTTGAGGCAGCAGAGGATACTGTCAACAAACCCCGTGATGGTCAAAAAATGCCAGCTGCGAAGGACGACAAAGATTCCCCACTTGTCAAGGATTGGCGACGGGCAAGTACTATGCGAATGCAGTGTCTCAACGCCATGGGAAAGCTGCCTGCAGATGACCCGGCACGAAAGGTCACAGTCAGCGTGAAGCCCGAGTCCAAAAAGCCCGCCGATCTGACAAAAGAGAGGGGGCTCGAAAACACTGGTTTGGAATCGTCTTCTGGTATCACGGAGTGCAGATCGGAATCTCGCACATGCAAGTTTCTTGATGTACAGGATTATCAGACGAATAGCGTCATGAACGTGTCTGTTTTCAGCAAAGGCGTCGACAAAGAAAAACTGCGTGTTGAGTTTCTCCCGGATTCCGTGCGACTGAACCCCGTCGTTTACCCCGATGGCGAAGAAAAAGAGTTTGTACTCCGGCTGTTCTCGGAGATTGATCCATCTACTTCGAGTTTTACCGTGACTTCTAAAAAGGTTGAAATGCGGCTTACGAAGAAAACGGCTGGCAGGTGGCCACGGTTGACCATACAAGAGCCTGTAGACCAGGAAGCAAAAAACGAGCGCCAGGAGTAAGTTGTTCTTTTTTTTTCCCTTTTTTTTTAAAAAAAAAAAACTTGGAGCGGTTGACATTGCTGTTGAACAAACTAACTCGGTCCCTTTTACGAAACCCTATAGGCTGGAAATGGAGTCTGCAGATGAAGAATCAAATGTAGCTGCCTCTACGTCAGACCATCAAGACAAGACTGCTCGCAAAGACGCAGCAAACACTTCTGTTGGTACGAAATCAGCTGGGCCTGCGTACCCAACCTCGTCACGTACAGGGCCAAAGGACTGGGACAAGATCACGGCTGACGATGAGAAGGATGAGGAGGCAGAGGGTGGCGTGAACGGGTTTTTCAAGAAACTGTACGAGAATGCGTCAGACGACCAGAGGCGCGCCATGATGAAGAGCTTTACTGAGAGCAACGGGACTTCGCTAAGTACTGATTGGCAAGATGTAGGAAGCCGCACAGTTACAACGAAGCCGCCCGAAGGCGTGGAGGCCAAGGAGTGGTAGCCTGAGTGAGTGAGTGACAGAAGTCACTTGACCGAGACTGTTCTGAGAGAATATGTATATATATATATATATATATATATTTTTTTTTTTTTTTTAAAAAAAAGGGGGTGACGAGGGGAGGTTTGCGTGAACATTCGCGCGACAGTTAGTTTAGCGTCCAGTCCAGGAGTCCAATGCAATGCATGATATAATTGGTGGTGATCTTCTCATGCGCTTCAAAACTCGTAACCAATATGTTCAAGAGCGAGCACTCCAGTTCCCTCGCCCCGGGTATTGCCTTCTTCAAGGACCATTGTGTTTGACGGAGCATACGTTTTGTTCTTCAACATGGTCTTCATTTCTTCGTTTTCATCATGGTTCATCATCCTTGATGTGATTCAGTAACCCACCGTCCACTCTGATCTACATCTCAGCCATCCTGTACACCTTGCCAACTTCCATCAATGCTTCAAGAGGACAGTGCAACGATTTGCCTACACGTCGATACTCGGATCGACGTCACTGACCCTACGCACAACACGGTCGTACCACTGCCCATTCCTCAAGTCCCTCTGCGCCACCTCAGGCGTCCACGGGTCGTCGGTGCCCCTGTACATGTCGGCCTGGCCAGCAGGAATATGAGCGGCTCTGCTCAGAAAGTCCTCTGCGGCAATGTACGCGCCGCGCAGCCATCTCGCGCCCCCGGCCGCGGCGTCGAAAGCGTTCCTGCCGTGCATGACGCGAAGATTGTCGAACAGCACGCACTCCCCCTGCTCCATCTTGTAGCTGTGCACGGCGTCTCGATGATTGACCAGGCCCTCGAAGACACGGGCCGGCGCGATCCAGTCCCTCAGATCAACAGTGGCGGCGGCGCTGTCGTCGTCGTAGCGGTAGCGGCCCTGGAAGGGGGGGCTCCAGTACACGCCCGCGAAGCCGTTCTCGTCGTCGTGGTCGATGACGCTCCGCTCCGCACGGTAAAAGTAGCCGTTCTTGTCGTACTGGTACGGGACCGGGTGTTCCGCCAGAGGCGCCATCCTGCGGCTCGTCTTGACGAACGGCCAGAGCAGGCGGCCTGCTCTCTCGCCGTCGCTGAAGAGGGATTCTCCGCCCGAGCAGGAATTGTCCATGCAGTGGAGGACTTGGATCATGGGCGGCGGGGAGAGGTAGCAGAGGTCCTGGTGCAGGCCCAGGTGGCCGCTCGTGTAGGCCACGTTCTCGGCGTTGGGCTTGGCGCGCACGTCAAAGGTGCGGCCGTAGAAGGTCTCGCGGATGTTGGCGATGCGCGTGGTGATGCTGACGACGGAGGACTCGTCCCGCGGAACGTTCCGCAGGTAGACTATTCCGAGGCGGAGGATGTCGATGACGACGTCCCAGAAGGCGGGGGAGCCGGGCTCCATGAAGGCGGCGTAGTCGATCTTGCGGACGTGCTGGGCCAGGACGCGGGCGTCCCAGTATTGGACGCCGGTTCGACCGAGGACGGCCTCTTTGTGAGATGGGCGAGACGTGCGGCGGCTGTCTCGGCGGGGGGCCCGGCGTCGGAGCGCGCTCTGGATGTGCGTCCAGGGGAGAATCATCTCGTGGCCTTGGCTGGCGAAGCGGGCGACGTCGTTGGAGAAGGTGATGGCGAGGCCGTGCTCGGTCGCGCGCGCGGAGGCTATGCCTATGTCGGCGGGGATCTCGGTGGACGCGAAGCTCTTTTGGCCCGAGGAAGGGTCCTTGCAGGCGGCACAGGCGCAGCTATCGCGGAGGGTGGCCGGCTCGAGAACTCTCTGCGCGCCATCGCCATGCTCGAGGCGGCCATCTCGCAGGTAGATATGCTCGCTCGTCCAGGAGACGGTCACGGCATCGTCTGGAGCCTCTTTGGGCCGGTAGACGAGTTGCGGTGCGCCTTCGGGGACCTCGTGCTTGTTGGGCCAGTGGTGCCGGGGAGACGCAGACGCAGACGCAGACGGAGGCGCAGGCTGCGAGGGCGTCGTCACCTGGCGGTTCTGGTGCAGGCACCGTCGGAGGACATGTTTCGGCGTCGCCAAGTGTCTTCTGATGACGCTGATGCTGGTGCTGGTGCTGATGCTGATGCTGGTGCAGGTGCTGGTGCTGGCGACAGTTCGGACAGGCGCCAGCATGGTCATGGGAGTTCGTCGGGAATATGGATGAGGAAGGAGGAAGGAGGAGATTCCAATGTTGGCGGGGCAGCAAGCAGGCAGGAGGGCAGGCAGGCAGGAGGGCAGGCAGGCAGGAGGCAGGCAGGCGGGCAGGAGGCAGGCAGGCGGGCAGGCGGGAAGAGCTCGAGGTCTGGCAAAAAAAGTGGCGTGACGAAATGTTCGTCTTCAAGGCCCGTTTTCACGTCAGTTGGTCACTTATTTAGTCCGTATCCTTATTTAGTCCCCATCAGGTACGTACGTCTTATTGGTGCACCATCCCTGAAGAGGCTGCTCGGTATCCTGTACAAGGAGGTCACGTATCGAGTAGTACATCAGGTTGACGCAGAACTGCGGGAATTCGACCATTGTACCAAGATAAACCTTTGCTATCTGTTGCGATTGCTCGACCATCTCTTCACCGTCACCTCCCTCACACGGTAGAGCTTCAGCGCCTCCGCATAGCCCGTCTCCATCGCCACGTCAAACTTGGGCGGGGGCGGAACATCCACGTACACAAGCACAAGACTCTTGATTACATGCGATAGGACACGCACAACGCTATGAAGCCAATGCCACGGCTTTTCGGGTCCCCTCTTGCCTCTAGCCTTCCACCAGGGATCGGAATAGGATGGAATAATAATGAGGCCGAACTCAGCGTGGTCAAATACCGGGCCTCTGGTGTACAAAAGCCAATCAACGCCAAATTTGATTCCCGCTCGCGGTACCCAGCCAAGCGAGCGGAAATGATGATACGCAGCATAGTGGAGGAGAAATCCGTCGTCGGGTTCCAGATCGGGCTCATCTGGCTCGTTTCGAGGAGGGAAATATGAGAATTGCCGGAACAAAGTCAGCAATTCTCTATTTGTATACGCCCTTCCCGACTGAGGGTCTGTGATGGAGAGTGCACCGAGGCCAAATGTCAGAAAGAATGCCTCCTCTGGTGTCAGCTGAAGATGCTCCATGTTGACTATCCCTTCGTCCGAGGCATCGGGGCCGGTTTGCACCATGGACGACTCGGCAACATCCAACAGCCCAAGGCCGTTTATGTCCCCATTTGAAAATGGTTCCTTGGCCTTGCCATTGGCAGAATGCCGTGGGCTGGGGGGATCTGCCAAATTGATCGTGGTCGACTCCACCTTCGGTGAGAAACGCACACTCTTATGCCCTTTTGAGAATCTCTCCTCGCTCGCGTCACAAAACGACGAATCCTCCGAGGTTGGTGGTTGCCCTGCTTCAGTGGTGACTGTGCCATTTACATCTGACGAAGCAATGGTGGATGCAGTTTCTGAAAAGTTTACTCGAGTCTCGACCATGCTAGAGGGCAACACATCACTGGGCAGCGGAATCGTGAGGGCTTGGGCAGCTGCTCGTACCCCTACGAGAGTATCATGGATACCATTGGTCATCGACTTTGCGACTCTGTCTGCTTCCGAATTGGGCAAAGCCAGCAACTCAAGTGGTCCAACTGGGACATGGGCAGCTGCAGGAGAAGGAGGTGGAAGCAACGTCGCCAGCGTGGATGGTTCCGTTGCAGCGGCAAGCTCAGCCTCTTTCAGGCGTGTTTGCCGAATCGCCTCCTGCTCTAGTCTGGCTCTTTCCCATTTCGCTTGAGCGCGCTCTTCACGTCTCTGTGACGTCAGGATTTCACTGACATGGGTCTCTTGCCGACCTCGTCGTACCAGCTCACGCTTCAGCCAGTTGGGCTCGCTACGACTCAGGCTGCCTTTGCCATAAAAGCCCTGCTCCCACAATGCCCTCATTGACTTCTCGTCCGTGACATGAATTGAGCCAGTGGCTTCGGACCAAACACCTCCATGTACAATCAGGGGCTCTCTCGGCGGTGGAGAGAGTATCTGCCGAAACCAGGCATATGCCACAGTGACAAAAGATAGAGGGTTGTTGGGGTAGAAGGCTGGAAGTGGAAATGTTCGGATTGGGGCAGGAAGGGCGTAAATCTGATGGATAGACGGTCCCCGTTTCTGATTCTGCGATGTAGGTTTGGCACTATTCTGCGCCATTGCAGCCGTCACTTGGCCATTTTCTTGGGTGTGTGTTTGAGTCTCAGCCATTTCGAGCTGAAGTCATTTTGACTAGGGCATATAATCAGCAAGGCATGTCGAGGTTTCAGAGAAGAAAAAGGCCACCAAGTGTCAAAGCCGTGATTGATAACTTGCAAAACAAGTGCCACTGCAATCAGATACCGTTGTAGTCTATAATTAAGGGTAATCATTGAGGTCGAAATGAATCGGAGTTCCTCTAAGCACCATACGAAGGTTGTCATCATAAAGCAGAGGGGTGGACATGTGAGCTGGGAGAATGCATGGCTTGCCACTGATAATTCAATCAAATGGCGTGTGCCATTGAGAATTTCAGTTAGGCAAAGACATGGTTCGCCGAGGCCATATGTCCGGATAACATTGGCGAAGAAAAGGAAGAGGTGTACCGACGCGAGATGGGTAACAATCGACCTACCTTGTCTATGACATGGTCAGCAACGCTGTTCTAATGACGAGCGCATCCAGTCAGATCAGAACAGCTGCGGCAACGTTGTAAGAGTTGCACGGTGCTGTCGTGGCGGACGGAGCAAGAAGATGACCAAAATCTTGCTGTGGGACGGAGAGAGAAATTTGAAATTGAGCAGGATGGAGCTCCAACTCTACACCTCGTCGGCTAAACCACGGGATTACATCAGAAGACGGCTGGGCGGCATGGGGCGAGGAAAAGTCGTACTCCGTACATTGATGATTTGACTGTGGCTTGCGCGTGTGAGCGCCCGACGTCGGGCTTCGCTGTAGATGAGTGAGGCAATTAGGACACAAAGCCCTTACCACTAGAATTCGTAAATAGCTCTTATTCAAGGTAAAGGTCTCGCTAATAACGTTGCAGGAACTCTCCTCATAGCTAAGTGAACAACTTCAAATTACAATACTCAATAAATTTAATAGAGTATACTTTCCTACTATGTAAATTACTATGGGTGTGATCCACGAGCCGGTGCAAACTTTGCACGAGTGCAAAATGCAAATAAACAGACACGCTAGCTATTTTTGTCACCTAAGATCCATAGAAATTTATGGAACTTTGTCGTAATTACATAAACACCACATCCCTCCCTGTTCACGATATATCTTTTTAACTAGGGCCGCGTAAATACCTATAATAGGATTAGATGCCAAGAAATAACCAATTTTTAGGTGCAAATCTTGCACTTTGCGTAGTCACGCACAAAGCTTACACTAGTGTAAAGTTTGCACCTATCGATAGTATAAAGTGGCCGCCCCATATAAATCCACATATTATCGCTGTGCGGCACGTGACTTTTGGCAAAGATATAATCAGAAGGGATGATTAAAGGCAGAAGATATAATTAAATTTTTTATTCTTCTATTATATAAATAGAAAGGCAAAAGCTCTTCTTTTATAGAAAGAGTAGTTATAGTAAATCTTATATACTTCTTATTCTAATATTATATATTCTTTTAAGGTGTAGTTTAGCTTCCCTAATATAGTCCTACGCGTATAGCGCGTATAATTAGTTATATTCCCTACTACTAGGTAATATACCCCCTAATTAGTATTAAGGTTATTAAGACTACTAATTATTATATTAACTAGCGGATATATAGTATTATTATTATAGGTAATTCTAATATAAGATTAAAGTAAGCTTTCTTACTTTTATACCTATACTCCCTTCTTATAAAGGCTTTTTTACCTTAATATTTATAGGCTTTCTTTTCTTACCTTTTTAATATACTTTTTATTAATAGCCCTTATATTTTAATTAATATAGCTCCTTTCTTTTTTTATATATTAGCCTAGGCTTAAGAGAAGGTAGATTCCTAGGTAGATTTAACTCCTAAGTAGTATTAAGCCTATATTTTAGCTAATTTAGCCTTAAATTTCCCTTTAGGTAATAGTACTACCTATAAGAATCTTTCTCCTTCCCTAGCTAGCCCTAAGTAGCCTACTAGTAAGTTATTATCTCCTACTAAGGTAGGAGAAGAGTATACTATATATATACCTTTATAATCTTTATATCCTATTAGGGTATAGGTTTAGGGTAGGTATATAAGGTATAATCCTCTATAATCTTTATAGAAGTAAATAGTTTATTTAAAGCTTTACTCCCTCTCTTACTAAGCACTAACTCTATAGCCTAGTAAACCTAATCCTTATAGTGCCTTATAGGATATACCTTATAATAGGTATATTTAAGTAGGTATTATAGGTAAGGGTAATCTAGGTTACTACTATAAGGTTAGGTCTAGATAATCTTAGAGATACTACTTATATAAGGTTAGTAATTACTATTATTAGCCTTTATATAATACTTATATTCCCCTTACTAAGCGGATATTATTAGTGCTAGATAATAATACTAAGGTAAGGCGCTCTTAACTACCTCTTCCCTTACTTATCTTTTTATAACTATATAGATAGTTAAATAGTGCTATAAGGCACTATAACTTTAATTAGAACTTATTATAGAGCTAGATTCTATGTATAATAAGGTTATTCCTAGTATTAGGGCTAAAGCTACTATTAGGGGTTCTTTAGTAGTATCTAAGTGTTACGGAATTTTTAGGCCTATAATCTAGTGCTTAACCCACTAGACTAAAAGGTCAGCTACAACCATAGTTGAATGATTGTAGCGATATCAAGCCCTATAAGCCTATTCTAGCACGTAACACTAAGGAGAAGGTAACTATAGTAATAGCCTATCTTAAGGAGGTTATTTGCCTTCTTATATAAGTCCTATCTCTTTCCTTTATTAGAATAGCGTTTATATATGTGTTTTTATATAATAGTGTTTTAGAGTTTATATTCTTCTAATCCTATTTACCTTAGTAGCGCTTTACTTACTAAGGAGGGGGCCTTTATATATTTTTCTAGGGTAATTAATTTTATACCCCCTTATTAACGTTCCTACGCTTCCTTAGTGACCTATACGCTTTAAATATTATATTATATACATAGATCTACTAACCTAAGTATTAATCTAAAGCGTTTAAATTACTCCTAATTTAATGCCTTTATAAATCCGTTAGTAGGTATTTTAGCTATTAGTAAATATATAATCTTAAAGCTTCCTCTCTTAAATTCTTACTTTAACTATATATTATAAATATTAATATAATATAGTTAAGTATTTAATCGCTCGCTCTTATTTAATATAAGCTGAATTATTTATTAATTATTATAATTAATAACCTAGTCCTTATAAGTATTAAATTTAATATCTCTAAATAGGCGCTATAGACTTATAGTTTTCTTTACTATTTATTATAGAGTAAGTAACTTAGCTTCTATTATAAATATAGTTACTATTATTTAGCATATAGCTTTCTAGATAATTAGTCCACTAAATAGAGTAATTAGGTATCCTTATAATAACTTATATATCTTAAGATTATCTACAAATAATACATTACTTAAGATCTAAAGAGCTTAAAGTTTAGTGCTTATACTAAAGCATAGCATAAGTTTATATATTATAAGCAAATAGCAGATAGCTTAGTCTATAGCCTTTATATGCTCTAGTCCTAGATTTATAAGGTATTATAATAACTTTACTACTATAAAGGTAATATCTAGTCTAATTATAATTATAGTATATAGGATTAACCTAATCTTCTCTTAGTAGATCTTAATTACCTACTTCTTAGCTTTACCTTTAAACTTATAATACTCTACTACTAGGATTAGTATAGTAAGGAAAGTACCTTTTCCTACTTACCTAAATTTCTCCCTAATCTTACTAATATATACCTTATAACTAAGATATACCCTTTACTATAGTTAGTTTTTAATAATCTAGATTCTAAGAAAGAATCCTACCTTACCTTTATTATCTAATTTATACGCCTCCTTTAGTCCCTTAGAGATCTAGTTAGTAATCTTCTTATTATTCTTATAAAAAGCTATAAGAATATTATTAATAAAGAATATAAGGAAGATAATCTAATCTTTTATATAGAATAAGTAAGGCTTCTCTTAGCTTAACTTAAGCCTAAGTTTCTTAAGAGACTTACTTAGCTCTTTAAACTAGAGCTATAAAGAGTCCCTTAATCTATATAATACCTTAAGTAATTCTATATACTCTCTAAGTATAGTAAAGCTATTAGGAAGTTTATATATTATAGGAATTCCCTTTTTTTTATAATCTATATAGAGAAAAGCATTCTTAATATTATACTACCTAGTCTCTAAGTTAAACCTAGTAACTAGCGCTATAAATATATAGAATATATATATAGTAAGCATTATAGTATAGGTGTATTTAATTATTAAGGTATTCTAGAGATCTCCGTGTATATATAAATATGCCTTATAATAGATTAATATCCCTTTCTTATTAAACTTATAAGAGAATACCTATTTTAATAGTAATAGCTTTAATTAAGCTATAGAACACTTTATTTACTACTATATTCCTTATTCTTTTAGCTTATTAATCTCTTTATTTATTATATTAATTTATTCTTCCTTAAATAGATAATCCTTTACTCTTTTCTATAACTTTAGAGGTTTAGCTAGGTCTAATTAATAAACTATCCCTATTTTTCTCTTTAGTTTAAGGAGTAATTTACTTTCCTTATTATAATATATATTAATTACTAAAAATATAGTTTTATAGCTCTTAAAATCCTAATCTCCTAGAAAGAGCTTATAAGGGTCTCTATCCTTAGTCTTCCTAAATTTAGTAAAGAGGTCTTTTAGGTCCTAGAGACTATTAATAAGAGCTTTACTAGGTCCTTTTCTCTTCCTCCTTAGTACTAGAGTATAAGAAGGAATCTAGCCCTACTCTCTTTTAGTTTATAATCTTAAGCTTATTTATATACCTTTATATATTATAACTATTCTAAGGCTCTTTTCTATAATTTCTAGCTATATAGCTAGAGCTCCCTTTAAGCTCTCTATATAGGTAGCTATTCTAGTGTCTACTCCTATAGGTTTATCTTATTACTAGTCTACTTTATTTACTAGCTTAGGTAGTTAATTACCTATTAAGCTATTAATAACTTAGTCCTTAGTATTATATACTTAGTATTCTAGAAACTTATAAGGATATTAGCTTTTCTAAGCCCTTATAGTAATATCCTACTTACTACTTATTAGATCTATTATTATATTACTTCCTTAAGTATATAAATCTAGAGCTTTATACTCTATTTTACTCTCCTAAGTACCTAGATTAGGAGTCTCCTACTCTCTAATTAGTAGATCTAGTAATAGCTAAGGTATTTAAAGTCTAATATTCTTATTAAAATAAATAGCTTCTCTCTTCTTTAGTTATAATTAAGAAGTCTATAAGGTATTATCTATTCCTAAGTTTAAACTCTTAGTCTATTTTATTTAAGGTTTAATTAGTGCTAGGAAAAGATTTAACTTATTATCTAATTCTATATTAATCTTAAGAACTTAGAATTATGCTTTAAGTTTATTAATTAAAAGCTTAATCACGCTTTCCTATACTATATTATAAAAAATTAACTTATTAAATATAATATTCCTTATTATTATAACCTTTCCTAGCTTTAGGATCTAAATATAATAAATATTAGAGGCAGAATACCTAACTAGATATCTAATATAACCCCTTAGATATATCTTATAGAACCGTCTATGTTTATTAGCTTTATAATCCCTTTTAAGGGGATAGGCGCAGTAGCTATATATATATAACCCGCTCTAATCTAGCCTTAGGTTAGCTATAGGCTCCTATATTAGTAATTAAGTATTATTATAGAACTAGCTTTCTAGGGTTTCTAGTAGTGTTTTCTAACTAGATTATTAACTAGGACTAATATTATATAGGTACGCTACTACTTATATACTCTCTAACTATAGGTTTAGTAGTAGCCCTATACCTATAAGTATTATATTTAACTATAATATAATTATCTACCCTACTCTTTCTATAGCTTTATTTAGTTTATAAGTATATAAAGGTATAAGCTTAAGATTAATACCTTATAAGCATGCCTATATTTAGAAGATTATATCTATAAATTAGCTAATAATAGTGCCTTTATAATCTTACCTAATCTTTATAATTAATAATCTAAATTATCTTATAACTTATTATTTAAAGTAGATTAGTATATTAAATACTATTACTTATAACTTATCTAGTAATATATAAACTTAAATTATACCTAAGAACTTATCTTTTATAACTAGTAACTAGTTTATACTATTATAACTAGTAACTAGTTTATACTATTATAACTAGTCTTATAGTCCTAAAGGTCCTAATAGATCCTCTAGAATAGTCTTAGTAATATATATTCTAGTAGTCTTCTTAAAATAACCTAGTAGGCGTAGACTAGAGTATATATCTTATAGTCTCTATGCTTTATTCTATATAATTACACTCCCCTTATATAAGTATAACTCTTAGTAAGAGTATCCTTTCTAAGGTAGCTAGAATATAAGTACTATAGTTCTTTAGGGTCTACTTATATAAGGCATAGGTCTCTACTTAGTTAACCGCGTTATAAGCGTTATTTATTTCCTTCTAAATTAATTATTAAGAATATTACTAGTGCTATAGCTAAATTTACTACTTACTTAGGACTATTATAAGAGGAAAGAGACTTATATTAAAGGAAAATAATATTATACTTCCTCTTAAGTTTAGCTAATAATAAGCTTTTATAGAAGGGTCTAATATATAAGGAGTAGTCTGCTCTATAATACTAAATACCCTTTTTCTAAAGAAAGCTCTCTAATATAATATTTATATAAAATCCTTCTATAAGTATAATATTCTATAAAATAAGGTTTTCTATAAGTTCTTCCTTTAGCCTATTAAAAATATTCTTAATTATATAAGTACCTCTTTCTATAATCTAAAAAAAGGTTATTCTAGCCTTAAGGTAATTATTAAATATTTCTTTAAAGGTTCTAAGCTTAAAGTAGCTTATACTATTAATAATATAAAAAGCGCTATAGTTATTAAAGAGAGTACTCTCTAAGAGTATATATTTTATATTTTCTAGTATAGTATAGCTTCCCTTTAGAGAAGCTATACTCTCTAGAATCTTTAGGTTAATAATTACTATAGTAATAGTACTAGGTAATTTCTCTCCTTTATAATCTTTAGTGCCTTTTACTATTTACCTATCCTTTACTACCTTAGTATATAGGTTCTTCTATTCTATACTCTTATAGTATTCCTTAACCTTCCTATAGTTAACCTTTATAGAGGGCTTATATTCCTATACCTTCTTACTAGTTACTATATAGTATAAGGTATAGTAAGCTTAGGGGGACTAAAAGTAAGCACTTAATACCTTACCTATTTAATAGAGGTATTTCTTTAGACTATTATTCTTTTAGTCTTACTTTTTATTACCTTAGTTAGAGTATTCCCTAAGAGTAGTTATATAGCTTTCTTTACTAGAATTAGTATATATAGTTTATATTACCTTATAGTATTAAGTATACTTAGCTATAATACTTATAAGAGTAATATCTATAGGAAGAGAGTCTAAGGTCTATACTAATTATATAATCTTAGTTTTTACCTATTTAGGGTTAAAGTATACTTTAATTACTATAATAAAGTTATAAATTATATTAGGACCCTAAACTTTATTAATCTTATATATTATAGCTTTTTAGTATAGCTTTTCTTATTACTTATTCTAATACTTAAATTATATATTTATATATTTAGTATTATTAAGATATACTATATACTTAGCTATAACTTTTACTTTAATAATAACTTAGCTAGGTAAGAACTTCTTCTTAAGTTTAATAGAGATTTAGTAAAGAATTAGCTTTTTATTATTAGTGTTTTCCTTTTTAATCTTATTAATTACTATTATATAAGTATTAGGATTAATAGTACTAGTAATCTAGGTTTTAATAGTCCTTTCTCTTAACTTAGTTACCTTATATACTTAATACTTAGATATATACTAATAAGAAAGGAAGGAAAAAGCCTCTTAGAAAGTAAGCTTAGTTTTCTTACTTCCCTAGTTCCTTATAATAAGAGCTTTATATACCTTTAGTATAATTATAGAGAGCTCTTTAAGATAGTTAGTATTAAGCTTTAGAAGCTAAGGATTAACTCTTTCCTAAATCTCTTAGCTCTAGGTAGCTTACTTTAATACTTTATACTATTTCTCCTATTTATTAGATAAAACTAACTTAATATTAGTCTTAAGACTTAGGTAAGGAGAAGTTAAGGTATCTATTATAAGTGTGGATTAGTAGGTAGGGCATAGTATATATATAGGTTTTATATATAGGGGATTTAGTAGAGTTATAAGTATATACCTCCTAGGCTTATAACTATTACTATATAGTATATAACTTTTAGTAAAGATATAATTAGAAGGGATAATTAAAGGTAGAAAATATAATTAAATTTTTTATTCTTCTATTATATAAATAGAAAGGTAAAAGCTTTTCTTTTATAAAAAGAGTAGTTATAGTAAATCTTATATACTTCTTATTCTAATATTATATATTCTTTTAAGGTGTAGTTTAGCTTCCCTAATACAGTCCTACGCGCATAGCGCGTACGATCGGTCATATTCCCTGCTGCCGGGCAACACATATAACTTGTACCCTGCAATGTCGGTGCAAGCTTTGCACCGGCTCGTGGATCACACCGTACGGACTTCTTCCTGCCTTGGACATCATTCTCTGCTTGCCTTGTGTGCCTCAGCAGTGGGAGCACCTGACTTGTGCACTCCCCGATTGTCCACGGGCACGGCTCGACGTTATCTGGACCCGGCAAGTACTCATCACATGGTTTTTTGTGTTGCCATTTCGCCTTATTCGATATGCCAGCTCGGGAGGGAAGGGAGTGGTGCGCGATATATGTAGAGGGACAGACAGAGCTTGTGGATGACCACGTGACCGGAGAGCGACGCGATTGGCGCGCGCAGGCAAATGATGTCACGCCTGTTCCAACGCAACATTGAGCTTTTGCTGAATTCAATCAAGGGAGCGTTTATGCAGCATCCCCTCTGGCGTAAGGAACATCCCTCTGTGGCTGGGGAAGCGGCTTAGCTAGGCACCCATAGGGGAGTTATCGGTTTAGCGTTACTTTCTGCAATGCAAATAAAAGCAAACCCCTGGAATTGTGGGCGGTCTTTCCGCGCAGTCGGAGCAGGTGCAGGTGACACTGACCGGCACTTACTAGCGGTTGACGCTGGCGCACGTTGAATCAGCAGGAGGGAACGGACCGCTCGGTCTGTTGATACAAATCTTCTTTTTCCCACCACTTCGTCACTTCGTCGATCGAGCCTCGACCTGCTCCTCTTTGTCTTTTGCCCCTTGACACGACCTCGCCTTCGACCGCCATAAGTGCATAGTTACTTTGGGTCTGCGAGGTCTGTGACACCACGTGTCTTTGTGCGCCTGCAACACCCTCGCAACGCCCTCACAACGCCCTCGCAACGCCGCGCCATGCTTTCTGCCACGGCCTTGAAATGGTGCCCCTTATAGAGATCGTTGCGGCTGTCTGCCTCACCTGGGCCGTCACGGTCGTCGTTATTCAGGGCATCGGTATTGCAGCCATGTACGAGAGAAGAATGACTCTACTTTTGATCGACTTTTTCTCGCGAAATGAAACTAATGTTGCTGTTTGCCCGTAGCTTCCGGTACTTTTCCAGACCTGCCCCGCCGCCCATTTCATCCACGCTTGACCGAGATGCACCCACGGTGACAATTATCCGCCCCGTCAAGGGACTCGAACCTCGACTATACGAATGCATCGCATCAACTTTCCAACAAGATTATCCCACCGACAAGATCTCGATCCGACTGTGCGTAGAAGATGAGACGGATCCGGCCTACCCAGTTCTCCAACAGCTGGTTCACGACTTTCCGGACTACGACGCACAAGTCCTCGTGGAGATGGACGACCCCATCTTACATGGCCGTATTGGCCATATCAACAACCTGGGCCCCAACCCCAAGATTCGCAACATAAGTAGGGCATATCGCGAAGCCAAAGGCGAAATTGTTTGGATTATCGACTGCAACGTCTGGGTCGCAAATGGAGTCTTGGGACGTATGGTGGACAAGTTGATGGGTTTCACATCAGCCGGCAAAACAACAAAACCTTACAAATTTGTGCACCAGGTGCCGCTGGTCGTTGACATAGTAGAGTACAATCGGCCATGCGTAGAAGATAGCCAAGTGCTCTTATCATCCGACTCGAAGGCAGAAGCGATACCTGGCTTGATCAAAGAAACGGGCGAAGACCTCCTAACTAAAATATCGCGGCACGGCGGTGGCCGGTTGGACGAAATGTTCTTCGCAACGACCCACGTCAAGTTCTATGGTGCCATCAACTCTGTCGGCGTCGCTCCCTGTATTGTAGGGAAGAGCAACATGTTTCGCAAAGCGCACCTTGACCGAGTGACGACGCCGTCAAGCAATCCGATTCTGCCCAAAAATGACAACAAACGAGCCGGGATTGACTTTTTCTCCTTCAACATCTGCGAAGACCACTTGATTGGCGAGTTACTCTGGAGATCGGACATCCCCGGCTTCCTAAATCATGCAATCGTCTGGGGAGATTTGGTCATACAGCCCATGGCAAGCATGTCGATAGCATCATATGCAGCGCGCCGTTGCAGATGGCTGCGAGCGAGGAAGTTTACCGTTTTGGCGGCGACTCTGGTGGAACCCGGCGTGGAATCGCTTTTGTGCTGTGCTTACTTTGCTTTTGCTCTCACCACGCTGCCTTGGTTCCATGAGAAGGTGGGCATTCCACAGACATGGTCATCCATGGGTCTGATTTGGTTTCTGGCCGTGGGATCGTGGATGTTCCTGGACTGGCGGACATTCAGGCACCTCCACTCGGGAGGAAGCGTTCAGATCAACCCCGACAGCCCTCGGTTTGCGCGCGGAACTTCTAGTATTGACGGGATGCCCAGACGAAGCTTTCTGGAATGGTTCCTGGCCTGGCTTGGGCGAGAAGTGATGGCGCTGCCAATTTGGACATGGGCTGTATTGTGCGGATCTAAAGTGACGTGGCGAGGCAAGACGTTTCGAGTGGACCTGGATTCATCAGTGGTTGAGATTGAGGATGCAACTACGAGGAGGACGTGTTCGCGCACGCCTGAGCCGGAACGAGCCAGGCAGTCGAGCAAAGACCGGCTGGACTAGGTCCACGGAGGCATGAGATTGAGAGACTTACCAGTCCTTTGCCTTGAACCCTATCATTGATTATATCGTTACCAGTACCTATTATGCTGCATGCTACTGTAATAGACGAATACCAAGAACGATTGAAATTGAAGGAAGATAAAACGGGCAAAACTGAACCCAACTTGCCTCTCGTTCATGATTGTCATGGCCGGGGAGACGCGGGAATACGCAGGAGGGGGTTGGGTTCGGCACGATGGCGGTGGCTGGGCGGTGATGGACGGCAGACCTGGGGAATAATACGGTATTACGTAGTAGCGCTAGGCTGGGAATCTAGTGCCGTTTCCCCGCAAGCCGCACCCGAGAAAACACACTTGTTGATCCGTAGGCTGACACACTCATGCTTGCCATGCTTGTCTTACACAAAGCGGGGAAATTCCTGCAAGAAGAGACAAAGAAGTCTTTTTTTCCGGGCTAGAGCTAGGACAGGATAACGAACGGGGTGCTGGACGATGTTCAAGGGCACATGATTCCATCCCATTTTCGAACCAACAAGAACAAAATATCTCACGACAAGAGTGTACCTCTCTACTTACCATTTACCACCACCACCCCCCTCCCCCCCCAGGGGACCCATGGCCGTCGAAAATCCAGAAGCCGTGCAAACGCACGTCGGAACCACCCCGTCGTCTTCCCACGATGGACAAGACCCCGAGAAGACACGCGCCGCGGCGGCAGGGCAATACGGCGACCGGATCCCCCGCGAGATGCTCGAGACGCTGGCGCCCAACGGCGAGGCCGACTTCATCCTGTCCAAGATCAACACCATGTCCGAGGGGGAGGCCCTCGCCGTCGTGGCCGAGTCTCTCGAGTTCCACTCGGACGACTGGAACTTCCCCTCGGACATGCGCCGCCGCATGGAGAAGCTCCTCCTGGGACCGAAGTCGTACGGTGACCTCTGGGGGAGAGACTTGCGCGTCGACGCCACCATGATGAGGTGGTCGTCTCCGTACCCGGGCGTCAGGGCGGTGGCGAGTCCCCTGGATGATGTGAGCGTGCCGACGGAGACGATTCGCGCGTATTTTCTGGGCATAAGCTGGGCTGTCGTTGGGACCTTTATGTCGACGTTTTTCAACAGTCGGTTTCCGGGTATAAGTATGTTTGTTCTCTTTATCGTGTCTTGTCTTGTCTTGTCTTGTCTTGTCTTTGCCGTGCCAAAACAAGTCCTCCTCGTGTTCATCCATGCCCCTTTATACGGGGTTTCCCCCCAAGTTGAGGGGGGAGAAAAAAAAGTCCAAGTCACTAACATGGCCTTGCCCCCAGGCCTCAGCAACTCGGTGATCCAGATCCTGCTCTTTCCCTGCGGGAGATTCTGCCAGACGGTCCTCCCGGACTGGGGCTTCGCGGCCTTTGGAGCACGACACTCGCTCAACCCCGGGCCGTGGACGTTCAAGGAGCAAATGTTCGCCACCATCACCTTCAACATCGCCATCTACACGACCAACAGCTACGGCATGATACTCGTGCAGCGCAGCCCCGTCTACTACGGCCTCGACTTCGTCGACTTTGGCTACCAGCTCATGCTGACACTCTTCGTGCAGCTCATGGGCATGGGCCTGGCGGGCTACCTCCGCCGCTTCAGCGTCTACCCCGTCAAGGCGCTCTGGCCGACCCTCATGCCCATCATCGCCATGAACAGGGCCCTCACCAAGCCCGAGCCGCGCGAGAGCATCAACGGCTGGACCATGTCCCGCTACAGGTTCTTCCTCGTCACCGCCGCGTCCATGTTCTTCTACTACTGGCTCCCCGGCTTCCTGTTCACCGCCCTCTCCCAGTTCAACTGGATGACGTGGATGGCGCCCCGGAACTTGAGCCTCGCCGTGCTGACGGGGTCCAACATGGGGCTGGGCCTCTTCAACCCCGTCACCACGTTTGACTGGAACGTGGCGACGAGCTCGTACGCTGCCCTCGCGGCGCCCTTCTTCAGCACCTGCACCATGTACGTGGGCTCCGTGCTGGGCGGCTTCGTCATCCTCGCCATCTTCTACACCAACATGTACAACACGGGCTACCTGCCCATCAACTCGTCCTCGGCGTTTGCAAACGACGGCAAGCCCTACGTCGTGCAGAAAATCGTCGTCGGCAACAAGCTCGACCTGGACCGGTACCAGTCGTACTCGCCGCCGTTCTACTCGGCCGGCTATGTGCTCACCGTGGGGGCAAACTTTGCCTTTTACCCCGTCTACTTCCTGTACATCATGGTCAACCAGTGGAAGACGATTGGCAAGGCGTACGTGGACTTCTACAAGGGCCTGCGCTACGGCAAGGGCAACTATGAGGATGCCATGGACGTGCATAACCGCGAAATGGCAAAGTACAGCGAGGTGCCGGACTGGTGGTTCCTCGTCATCTTTGTGGGCGCCATCGTCGTGTCCATCGTCTGGGCGCACATCTACCCCGTTGGCGTCCCCGTGTGGTTGGTGTTCCTCATCATCGGTGTCAACTTGGTCTTTGCTGTGCCGCTGTCCCTCCTTTCCGCGACGACGGGCACCAATCTGGGGCTGGGCTCTCTGATCCAGATCATCACGGGCTTTCTGCTGCCGAACAATCCCAACGCCTTCCTGTTTGGCCAGACACTCGGAAGCTGGGCGCTCGCTGGGTACGGAGACAACTACGTGCAGGATCAGAAGATGGCGCACTATTGCAAGATTGCTCCGCGGGCCGTGTTTCGAAGCCAGATTGGTACCATTGTCATTACTTGCTTCGTGGCCGTGGCCACGCAAAACTTCATCCTGAACAACGTCGAGGGCCTGTGCACGCCCGACCAGCCCAGCCGGTTCACGTGTGCCAACGACGGCGCTCCCTTGTATGCCAACTCTCTCATGTGGGGGCTCATGGGGTCAGATCGCGTCTTCAACTCGGTTTATCCCCTCTTCAAGTGGTGTTTCCTCATGGGCACCGTCATTGCGCTCGTCTTCCTCGCCGGCCAGGGCTGGGGGCCCAGGTATCTTCCTGGTGTGCGGGACAAGATCCGTGGCAAAATATCTCCGAGACGCTTCGATACGCTGGACCGCACCGTCTTCCGTTTCGTTGCCTCGCTCATGTGGTTGAACCCTGTCCTGATTATTCAGGGCATCCAGCACTGGGCCCCGTCCAACCTGGCTTACAAGACGCCGGGCTTCATCCTGTCGTATGTTTTCATGTACTGGCTGCCCCGGCACCGTCTGGCCTGGTGGTCCAAGTACAACTACGTTCTCTCCGCTGCCTTGACCGCTGGCCTTGCTATAAGCGCGCTCGTCATGTTCTTCGCCGTTGGATATCACCCCGTGAGCTTGAAGTGGTGGGGAAACACTGTTAGTACGGCCGGCATGGATGGCAAGCAGGTCGGCTGGCTGCCCATCCCCGAACGAGGATATTTTGGGCCTGAAAAGGGCCAATTTCCATGACCTAATGACTTCCTAAGTTTCGAATTTTCAAAGTTTCATTTTGCTCTTTTTATCTCCTTGCACAGATCCTTATTCTCGTTCTGATACGCATTTCGGTGCACGTTTGGTTTCACCGTACTTGTTTGTTGTCGGGAAGCTATGCTTTCTTGTTCGAGTCGCTAGTATCGTGTTGTAGGCAAAGTGCAACTGAGTAACGAAGGGAGGCAAGGACGTCTATATGTGAGAATAAACATTGCGTCGCATGCCAAAATGCAACACTCAGCAGCAGCCTCTGACCGAAAAGCACTTACTTGCAGAAAACAGGTCGCATCATTGCGGGGTTCACCGTTGTCACAAGGGGTCCCTGTATCCCTGTCGAGTTGTTGGTATCGTTCTGATTCCGGGTCAAGACGTGTCAGATCAGACTGCAATGCCTTCAAGCCACCAACGGTCCCCCCGGTGGAGCGTCAACGTCACACGGAATCATGAAAAGCTTTGTTCCGGGCGTGATGAACTAATGCCGGGTCGGTGTGGTCTTCCTCGTTGATGCGAGTGGTCCCGGTGACTTCCCTGGCGACGATGTCCTTGGGGCGATGGAACAAGGACGGCTTCCCTTCAGAGGCAGGTCAATCCTGTTGGGCGCTAGAAAGCCAATGGTCTGCTGCATCTGCTTTCCAGGCGGCTGGCCGAGGCTTGAACCTTGTGCTCGCAGGGGTCCAGGCAGCGGCACAAACAGTGGCCGGATATCGAAATGGCTTCATTTTGCGGGACGAAGGCCGTGGTGGATTGAAAAGAAGAGTCACCAATGGACCGACCGCTTCGTGGCGCACCAAGTTATCATCCGCCCGCTTCGGTATTGCCGCGGCCCATGTTTACACATGTTGTTGGGGGCCATCAATGGACGTCCACTGCATTGGGCCAGAAATGATTATTCAACCAGGCGATGAGCCGCCCCGTCACGGGTGCGTCGGCGACTGACTCGGCGGGAATGACAAAAAGTAAAGAAAGGTAGCAAACAGGACAGGCCCGCCCTGATTTGTGGCCCGATTTGTGGAGGCTCGTCGTGTGTGGGCTTTCAGAATTGGGGCGGCGATCTGTGGGCCAAAGTGCGCGAAAGTGCAACCTCGCCATGCGAATGTCAAGAGAAAAAAAGTAGGCTCGATGTGTCACGCCCCCCCCTCGTTATTGATGAAGCCGGGGAAATCTGGGGTAGTCGCTGCACGCTGCAACGCTGGATCTTGGCAACGTCGTTCTGGAAAGTCAGGCCAGCCGTCAAGGGAAAAGCAAACACCTTCTGCCACCGACAATGCGTCATCGCGATCCCGTGGCTATTATGGGCGGATGGGACTGACTTCCCGCCACCGTGACACCATCGTCATGGTATGAATGCGGCCAAATCTTGCCGACGACCGGGCCATTGGCTGCATCGCGGCACTTGAGCCATCCGCAGCCACGCGCAAGCCCCTCGAACAAGTTGCGCCGAGTCCACGTCCACCAAGCGAATATCCTCCTGCTTACTCGGGTCTGGTGTTTGGGTTGCTCCCACCCATGTCATGATGCCGCCTTGGTCACACATCACTCCCAAACTCCCGAACAGGCATGGGCTGGGCGAACTAGTGCCATGTCAGCGTGCCATGTCAGCGCGTGGGCTAGCAAAGCATTGTCTTGTTTTGCTATTGTCTGCTTAACTTAAGCTTAAGTACTGCTTAAACAAAAAGTCTTGACAGTGAGACAAAAAGCATCCTATCAGCCGCCGGGGATCGTCGCCAGCTGTGTAACTCTGAGCCGTGCCTCAGGTTGCCGCTGGATATTTTGGGGAAATGGAAGCGGGAGAAGATAAGGCATGGATGGGACGGACTCCTCCTCCGCACTGCAGAGAGCAGAATCCACTCAAACCCCAGATTATCCATGCACTTCGATTTGGGTCAACAGCAGCCTTCTGCTTTCATTCGCGCGTCGGCCAGAGTCATGGACTTTGGTGGCAGACGCCCACTTGTAGTTTGCCTTTTGTGAGACGGTGTGGACAGTGATGATGATGTATTCAGCCATCTAGGCTATCCACACATGGCGAAAAGTGGCTAAAAGGTTATCGCGAAGGGAGTCATGCCTAGGATGTGAGGCTGTAATATCCAGCACCTTTGAACCAGAATGGCTTCAAGTTTGTCGACAGGCCCACGCTCAATCGACCCCCGAACCCTGTATGGTTGGTTCCATGGATTGCTTTTTCGTAGGATCAGTGAAAATCACCGTTGAGGGCGAGATGATTTTGCCCGTACCTCTTTCTCCTCCTCCTCTATCATCAGTCAGCCCCCGCCTTCAAATCACCTTGGCCCTCGAGCCCAGTCTCTCTACAGGAAGGACCCGTCTCACCACCTTCGTCTTAGGAGGCAATGCGGAACGGTTTTTCAGAGACATATCATATATGTTGCGCCCACCCGGATGTATCGGCCATCATCTCATCTCTGAGAAAGTGAGGTGGCGGTCGGGACCGAAAATGTGGGCGTGCAGACTGGGGCTGACTGGCATTCGTGCATTGCATTTGTTGTATCTTCTCTTCCAGGGATTAGGGAGAGGGCGTCCGACTTTCTCCTGGTCCCACAACGTTCGTGGCTGCATGTAGCTTACGAGCCGAGGCGCCAACTGACTATATAGTCTGGGTACCTTGCTCGCAAACCCTTTAACGCAAGTCGGTTTTATTTGGCCTCTTCCCTTCAGTGACAACAGTTGATTTGTAGAGATAAAGGGATCGCTGTTTCACTCTTCTTGAATTGGTACCCGTACCCTGTCCTCTTCAACAAAACCAGTCTCGGTTTTTACCAAGCTGTGCTATCTCACCTTCCTTCTTGTCCAGATCTCAAGATGGCACCACAAGAGAGTCAGCCAGCTGACCCTTTGGCTCGGGGTGTTGTTGCCACTGCTAAACAGTCCTTCCGCGATTTGTTCATTTGGCGACACCGAGTAGTCCTCTCCAACGAGTATGGCGAAACTCGCTGTGAGTGGAGAGACCCTGATCGCTTCGTCAACCCCATCAGCCTTCTTGCACAGTTGTCGGCCAAGAATTGGCTCTTCTTCATTGTCGGTTTCTTGTCGTGGACGGCCGATGCATTTGACTTTCATGCGCTCTCCATTCAGACAAAAAAATTGGCCGATTACTATGGCCGCTCCAAGACCGACATCACCACCGCCATCACCTTGACACTTTTGCTCCGCTCTGTCGGCGCTGCCATGTTCGGGCTTGCAGGTGACAAATGGGGCCGCAAATGGCCCATGGTTGCCAACATGATCATTCTCGGTCTCCTCCAGATTGCGACCATTTACAGTTCCACTTTCTCCCAATTCTTGGCAGTACGAAGTTTGTTTGGGCTGTTCATGGGAGGTGTGTACGGCAACGCCATGGCCATGTCTCTCGAGCAGTGCCCGTAAGTTTGATCTGCATTGCGATCTTGCTTTCTTTTAAACACGGCGGACACTAACACGATTGCCCTTTTCCTGGCCAGATCTAACGCTCGTGGCTTGATGTCGGGCATCTTGCAGCAGGGTTATTCCTTTGGCTATGTCTTGGCGGCGTGCGCCAACCTTGGCGTTGGGGGTGGCACCGATACTTGGAAGACGGTCTTCTGGGCTGCCGGTAAGTCGTGATGATGACAAGCCCCTCAACTTTTAAGTCTCTTCATTTGCGGTAGAGCTGACCTTCCTGCCTGTTGGTACAAAACAGCCGGATTCTCCATTGGTATCGGTCTCATCCGCATCCTGTTTCCCGAATCACAACAATTCCTAGAAGCCAAAGCGCGTGGCAAGAAGACAAGCAGTCCTGGTGCCTTTTGGCGTGACACCAAGACCATGCTTGCAAAAGAGTGGAAGATGTGCGTGTACTGTATCATTCTCATGACTTGGTTCAACTACTACTCCCACACTTCACAAGACTCCTACACGACTTTCATGCTCACTCAGAAGGAGCTGAAGAACGATGGCGCCTCCAGGGCATCCATCCTGATGAAAGCGGGCGCCTGTGTTGGCGGTACCATCATCGGCTGTGTATCGCAGTTTGTCGGTCGACGACGAACCATCATCTGCGCAACTCTGATATCGGCCATTTTGATCCCAGCATGGATCCTGCCCCAAGGCGAGCGTGCGCTTAGCGCCGCTGGCTTCTTCATGCAATTCTTTGTCCAGGGCGCCTGGGGTGTGATTCCCATTCATTTGAACGAGCTTTCTCCGGTCGCATTCCGATCCACGTTCCCTGGTGTCACTTATCAGATTGGCAATATGATCTCCTCGCCGTCTGCGCAGATTGTCAATGCCATTGCAGAGAAGACCTTCGTGCGGCTGCCCAACGGACACAATGTGGAGGCTTATGGTCCAGTGATGGGCATAGCGACCGCCATCATTGCTCTAGGCATCATTTTCACCACCATGTTCGGCCCTGAGAGGAGAGGGCGAGACTTCGAGAACAAGGTAGCGGGCATCAATAGCGATGTGTCGTCTCCCAAGATATTGTATGTTGAAGACGAGGAGAAAGGCAGAAGGGAAAACTCATGAAACGAAATGATTCCGAGGAGTTGAAAATTGATGAATATACATTTGACTCATGTCGCTCGCTAGATGCATCAGTAGTGCAAAGCAGAGCTAAGTTTCTTCCTCTTGACAATGCTGCGTTTGCTTCCTAATCCAGGAACCGGCAGCACAGCCAGAGAAATCGCCCCTGGTCGCTCCTGCCCTGAGGGCCAGCGCCATGATACCAGGGAAAGTACGGCGGATAATGATGGTGTAAAATTGGGTGCTTTGACAGTACTTGGACCTCTCCAAGTAGATGCATCATCAATGAATGTAAAGAACAATGCGTACCCGGTAGACGTGCGACCATGATGCCTTCCCCGGATAATAAGCTGAACTTCCCGCACAACACACCCCTCTAGAATTTGAACAAGAAAAATAACCATGGATGAACTGCGTTCAACGCCCAAGAAGAACGTCCATTGACCACCAAAGTCACGGTGAGGAAGCAATTTTCACACAAGCCGTGATGCGCGCCCGTGCCTGTTGACCGCAAATCATCCTTTCATCGCACGAACCTCCCTCAACCTCACCGCCCAAGCTAATTTAATACCAAGCTACCCCACGTTCAACCCGTTCTGCCATTCATCGACCCCTCCGAAACCCAACTCAACCTCCCACCTCGACCATTCTGCTTCGCCAGACGAGAAGCAGATAATGTCTTCGCATCCTGATCAGCCCCCGGCCGATGCTGGGCCCTCAGAGGTCCGCAGCGAAGTCAAGAAGCCTAAAAAGAAGAAGGTCCTGCTCATGGGCAAGTCCGGCTCTGGAAAATCTAGCATGAGAAGCATCATCTTCAGCAACTACATTGCCCGAGACACGCGCCGACTGTAAGCACTCGATTGCCTACTTCGAACCCCCCCCCCTTTTTTTTCCCCTTCTTCCCCTTTTTTCCTCCCAAGAAAGAAAACCGCTTTCAACTAACGCCACTGCCTCGTGTCTTGTAGCGGCGCAACGATCGATATTGACCTCTCACACGTCAAGTTCCTCGGCAACCTCACGCTAAATCTATGGGATTGCGGCGGCCAAGAAGCTTTCATGGAGAACTATCTCTCCCAACAACGAGTCCACGTGTTTTCAAATGTCGGTGTCCTTATTTATGTCTTCGACATTGAATCGCGCGACGTTGACCGCGACATGGCAACCTATGTCTCCATTCTCTCTGCCCTGCTGCAGTACTCGCCCGCCGCCAAGATCTACGCTCTCATCCACAAAATGGACCTCGTGGTTCCGTCTGCCCGCGAAACTGTCTATGAAGAGCGCGTGCGCACTATCAAGCAAAAGACCACAGAATATGTCAACTCGGTCGGTGGAGACGCCAAAAGTATTGAGCCAACGCCCTTTGCCACGTCGATTTGGGACCAGAGTTTATACAAGGCCTGGGCATCGATCATCCACGACCTCGTTCCAAACTTGGCTGCCATAGAAAGAAACTTGGCCAATCTTGGCGCAGCTATTGAAGCAGAGGAGCTGTTGCTCTTTGAGAGGACATCGTTCCTGGCCGTATCGTCATGGACGTCATCAGAAGGTCGTCGCAATCCAACCGAGGACAGACTCGAACGCATGTCCAACATCATGAAACACTTCAAGCAAAGTATCTCTCGATTCACGGGTACGCCTAGAAATGCCGAACAATTCATTCGCATGGAACATAAAGCTGGCATGAGATTCAATCTCTTTATCCTCAAGTTCACAACTAATACCTACCTCATGGTTGTGCTACCGCCAGGTGAGGCGCGATTCAATGCCGCCATGCTGAATTGTCAAATCGCCATTGAGCATTTCAAATTTCTTGATGGCCCGGGCCCCGCGCCCGCTGGTCCATCCTCAGCATTCGCATCAGCCTCTTGAGGGACAGTTCAAACCAAGATTTTCTCAATGAGCATGAGATAAGGTTTATAGATTGCCTTTCTTTTTATTCTGGCGTCACGGAGCGATGATATTATTTGGTTTTGTACGTGTTACTAGTTTATGGGAAAGCGTTGCAAAAGAAGGAGTGCCACAGTCAAGGCATATTTTTGTTTCGAACAGGCGCACGTGAACAAGCATGGAAGGTGTTTGTTCTCATTTCATCCTCTTGGTCGGCGCTGACTTAGCGTCGAACACATTCGCAATTTCATGCCTATCAAAGACACTTCCTGTGTTCTTCCGCCCAGATATGATCAAGCATCTCTAATATGCCTCTCTACCAAGGTACCTGTCCAGATATCATCACCGCATTTCATACCCACTTGACCACGGCGGTTCCTCCCTTCTTAAATTCTGCCATGTCTGCTAAAACCAAATCCTTGTCTGTATGCTCCTTATTGGGGAATGTCGTGGCCAGCACCCAAGGTCTGCTCCTGGTCTCCGATGATGCGCCTTGAACGAATCCGTAGATATCTCCAACGGTATTGGTAGTGTTAAAGCGGGCAGGGAGTCGCGTTCCGTCAGGCAATTGGATTCTGATCATTATGGTAGGCTGAGAAGGGTCGATGGCTGGCTCTTGGGTAGCCGTCGTTGTTGGCGATGCTGCAGCAGCGCTGGAGGACCCAGCACCGGGTACGGGACTTCCAAGGCGTTGGCCAGAACCAGAGAAAGGTTTATATTTCTTTGGCGGGGGCTTGTATGGACTCTCATGCTGGTGCAGCTTGACATTTACAGGCTGGTCATGCTGTACATTCATCAGATGAAGCGGAGCTCGACCAGAACGAATCATTTGCAGATCTGCTTGGTTGGCAGGATCGTCGAATCGGCGCAGCTCTCCATCCTCGATACTGAACCCGTCCTGCCAGATGTGCAATATTCGCTCTTGAGGTTCGCCGCCGGATGCTGGATCTGCACCGAGAGGGTCAGGAATGGAGCGACTCTCGACGCCTTCACCACCCAAAGTGACACCCGCGCCGCGGAAGCGAGACGGTCCAGCTGCGTCAGTGTCTTGTGGGGTGGTGTCTGGGCGAGAAGCATTTCTATGATTCCCGATTAGCTATTCTGCGTCGAATATGCTTATTTGACAGGCGAATGCTCCCAGGAAGAGAGGCTCTTACGCTTTCGCCTTGGCTAAAATGTCGCTGATTATCTTCCTTGGTCCACCTTCTTGTTGCTTCGGATCCTGAACAGCCAGGCCGGACTTCTCGCCACCGGCAAAAAGGTTGCCACGGCTATCGTCATCGTCGGCGTCGTCAAAACCATCGTCGCCATCATCACCATCATCATGCTGATGAGCTCCTCCTCCTAGTGATCCTAGCGTAGCGATGCCCTTTTTCTTGGGTTGTGACTTGGGCTGACCTCTTGCTCGACTGGATGACGCTGCATGAGGTGCGGGACGGCCGTCAAGTGTACGAGGGCCGGTATAATCGGACTTGGGCTCGGCTCGAGAAGCGCTCGCTTGTCCCTCCATCTTTGCTTCATCGTCGTCTTGGAAATAGCTGTTGCAGGCAGCTAGTAGGTCCCACTGGTTTGCGTCGAGATACTGCGTTGCCTACCAACATTGTGAGCTGTAAGTTTTAACGAATCTTCAATCGGATAAGTAGCCAACCTGCTCTGGCGTCGTATTGCACATGCCAACAAACTGCTGGACGAGGTCATCCCGACTGGGTGTGCCTTGGTTGTCAGCCATCGTGAATGACCTCTGCCAGCTATGTGGGACAAAGCTGGAGTAGAAGTCAACGACGCAGGCGACTCAATCTCGCAGAAAAATTGGACGATAGAGCGAGGAAGATGAGATGGAAACGTGAGAATCAAGGGAAAGAAACTAGTTCGGGCTTGCTAGATGCGACGACCTCGGGCGCTCCTACTTGAACTTGAACTTGTAGAAAGATGGAAGACGGGAGAATCAGCAGGCAGCGGAACCCTCGTCATGGCTCCAGGACAGAACCAACGGGCCTGCCGCACCGGTCGATTCTTGGCCGCAGCATCTGATTGATTACATAACACCCAACGTCGTACTACAATGAACCCTGTTGTGTCTGTAGCCCGTATCTGTATACCTCCGACTAGCGGCGACTGTTCCCTTCAAGCTTCATCCGTCCACCTTTGATCAATTCGAGTCCCTATCGCGCGTGCGTATGCCGTGGCACGCCAAAAAAAAAATCACATAGCGAATACCAGACGCGCTGGACCGGTTTTCAGGAAATCATGGCCTCAGAAGATCCGTCGAATCACCTTGCCGAGTCTGGCATCACGATGCACTCCGACAGCGAACAATACTCCCCCGGTGAGGAGCTCTCCACATCACCCGCATCTTCAGGCTCACCCGTCATTCTCTACAGGCCACCTACCATCTGGTCATTATTGCGAGGTACTGCCATAAACCTTCTGCTACCGTTCATCAATGGCATGATGCTCGGCTTCGGAGAACTGTTCGCTCATGAGGCTGCTTTCCGGTTAGGCTGGGGAGGAACAAAGGTACGCAATACCATGGACTTCTGAGAATGTCCCTTGCTGCACAATCAGCAGATCATGATTCTCTCAGGTCTTTTTGTCAACAAAGTGTTGCAGAACTAATTCATCATGACAGGTATTCCCAATGACTCGAAGGCGAGCCCACCCGATTGGGCCCGGTATTGGTGTCCGAGAGCGACGTCGAAGCCCAAGACCGTCACTGGAAGACTTGGCAAGTCTGGAATAAGTGGTTGGATGGTGTCCTCGACTTCCTGTCGGTTCAAAGAAATCCGAGGGCGTTCTGTCAAGTTTGGCTATGATTCTGCTACATTGGAAACTTTGCTCAAAGACTTGGTAGGAACTTGGCGTGGCTACACTTCGATTGAAACTGGAGAAAATGCAAGATTACAATACAAGGGTTTGAGGCCGAGGCATCGACTCAACGGTGTGGGACCCGAAATGACAGCATAACTGTATATATCCATTGTCGCACAAAAGAACTTGGAAAACCTGCTTCACTCCATCCATTTTGGAACGTTGGCAAGTGTGCTGCACTGCTACCAATCTTCAAGGCAGATGCGAGTAAAATTACGACTGCACAGATTTGTTGATTACGATGACTTATCAATCATTGAGCACCACTAACACCACTTCGAGGAAAGTGTCATGACATCTTCGAGGATCGGCGCTATTCAAAATCATATGTTCCCTTTTTATCAGGGAAAGCGAATCAAATTTTGTTCAGGTGTTTCCTGGGTCCTCCGATCTTCGAAGGATTCAGCAGTGGTGTAAACAACAGAGCGGAAGATAAGACAGGACTTGGCAAAACTGCAGAAAGTTCACCCATAGCTACATCTAAGAACGCGGCAACGGCTCTCTAAGAAATGATGCTTCACTTCACACCAATGGCGCGACGAAAACTCCGTCTCCACCATTCACATTGGACGGAGACAAGCTGATTATGACAAAGATTTTCCAAGACATAGAGTAGGCAGAAAAGCCGACATAGGGATAACCTAAGAAAAGGTTATATAATTAGCTTCATAGTTTTAGGAGGTAATACTAAAGAATAAATAAAATTGGACGGAGACAAGCTGATTATGACAAAGTTTTTCCAAGACATAGAGTAGGCAGAAGAGCCGACTCGATGCAGAATGACCTTTGAAGAATATATATCAAAACAAGCTCATTTTGATCTTTCAAGAGAGAAAAAGACCCCTGCACATTGATGTAATTGATTCATTGCAACAAACCCCTCGTTATCGATAACCACACTCAGACCCCTAGCTCCAGGAACCAAACCGTCCATCCGACAATTATCCGACCTCGGGTCCCCCAAAAAATTGTCCAGCAACAACGGCTCGAGCCAGGACTTTGTTCTTGCGATGGAGATCTCAGCTTGCCGTGCTTCATCTTCTCCTCTTCCCACCCGACAAGCCGCGCCGCAATGCTTCCAAGCCGGGCAATTGTGCGCTCCGGGCCCTCATTAGGGCTGCGGAGGCAGATTCCGGGCCGACGCGCCGTACGTTACTCCTCCGCTCCTGCTTTCATGCCTCGTACTTTGTTGAGCCGTCTCCCAGGATTTGTATGCCCATGACTTAAACTGATGCTCGACTTCTGGCGCAGAACCCCCCGAGTACCCTGTCACAACAGCTCGGCCACGGCCGTCAATTCAGCTCCCCGCGATCAAGCCGACTCCCCGGCTTGACGAGCACGTCGCCATTCCGAGTGCGCAATGTCGCCGGCCCGATTGTGCTAGGAGGCGTAGCATCATCACGACAACTCTCTCTGTGGGGCCACGGCAAGAAGAAGACGTTCGAGGAAGATGCATTGTCGCTCCCGCAATCTCCCGCCGAAGCAGCGTCAGCACCAGAGGTCGCCCGGCCGGTCGATCCCGCGCCCGATAACGCTCTGCCCGCGCCTCCAAACGAGCCCGCCGTGTCCACGTCCGAGGTCGACCTCTCCTCGATATCCGACATGGTCACCGGCCAGGACATACTCAACATGCCCGAGCAAATCGGGTTCCTGCGCGCCCTGGGACTCGACTTCGGCTGGGGCACCACGTCCATGATGCAATGGGCCCTCGAGCACCTTCACATCTACACCGGCCTCGGCTGGGGCGCCTCCATCATGGCCACGGCCGTCCTGCTCCGCTGCCTCATGTTCTACCCGCAGGTTCGCAGCCTGAAGTTCAGCGCCGTGATGCAGAACCTGCGCAAGGACCCTCGCTCCCAGGAGGCCACGAAGCTGATCCAGCAGGGCTTCCAGAGCGGAGACATGGAGTTGCGCCAAAAGGGCCAGTACATTAACAAGATGCTCAAGGAGCAATACGGAGTCAGCAACTGGGGCATGCTCTGGTCCCTTGGTCAGATCCCCTTCACCTTTGGTCTGTTCCGCATTGTCAGCGCCATGGCAAACGTTCCCGTGCCGGCGATGGAGAACGCCGGGTACCTGTGGTTTCCCGATCTGACGGCCACGGACCCTTACTTCATTCTTCCCGCCGCCGGTACCGCCCTCATGATTGGAGCCCTGGCCGTATGTCGATCCTGTACACTCTGTTTCCTCAGGTCAACACACTTATTTGTTGTCCCCCCATCTTCCGTCAACTAACAAACTTGACATGCCAGATCAATGCGAAACATACTCCTGAGCAGCAGAGAAAGATGCTCAAGACCATGACCTACGTCTTCGGTGTCGTCGGCTTCGTGGGAACATCATTCCTCTCTGCCGCCGTCAATCTCATGACGGTAGCGCTCGGCGCCGCGACCCTCATCACCGCCGTCGTGCTGAACAACGCCGTTGTTCGCCGCACCGTCGGCCTCCCTCCCCATGTTGCTCAGACGTCGTCGGCCCCCAAACAGGCCACCTACGAGGCTCCTCGCGCCGCCAACGCCCCCGAAGCCGGGCTCCGAGAACGCCTCAACACAAACCTCAACGATATGAAGAAGGGTCTTTCTGACCAGTTCAGCAGTTACACGGGTACTTATAGCGGCACGGAAGAAGAAAAGGCCGAGAAGAAGCGCAGGGAATTGATTCGAAAGCTTGAAGAGACGCGCAAGAGGCAGGAACGTGACGAGTTTAACAACAAGTACAAGAGTAAAAGGTAGGGGGATGAACCAACTGGCTTGATGCACTGCCAAGAATCCCGTACTTTTGCTTGAAACAAGTCTTTTGTATAAACAGAATGGTATGGGCAGTCAGTAGAACAAATACTTGATGGACGGGGCGAGAAGTTCAGGAAAGACGCATCACATCTACGTTGCACGATGAAGGTGTGGTTTGTACAATGTAGCTTGACGACAGTGCACGCCGCGGGAAATAGACAAATACATTTCACGATGCGCTTGCCGGTACGAGAGGTAGACAAGGGCCCTGAAAAAAAAAATCAAAGCTATACTCATCCAGCGTAAGTGGACGACACAAGGTCATTCCTCACTTGCAACTCTTGATTCTCACAACGCAGCCTGCCGGATGTTTGATGACAAGAATCTCCCTGGAATCTTCTCGTCCTAGGTTGGTCACTGGGAACACGCAAGATGAAATGAATGGTTGGGGGGGAAAGGGGGGAAGGGGGGGGAGGAGGTAATCGCATTGTCATATGCTTCATAATAGGTACCGGCGTGGTTCCCTGGCCACGAAATACATCTAGAACACAGTGCCATCGCTGTCAATCAAAATCGGCGGCTCCTTGGTATTAGGGCGGTTGATTTCGGCTATTTCGCGACCTCCCTGTGACGCAGCCAGATTAGTTTATTTTTTTTCTTTCTTTTTTTCTTTTCGTCTCAAAAGCATGAAGCATGCACCGGCTCACCTTCCAGCTGCCCGCTTCCAGAAGCTGGGGCAGCGTCATTTCAGCACCAGCAAGCTCCGTCTTCAGCGCCTTGTTCACCTCGGCGCAGAGCACGTCCAGCAAACCAACAGTTGCGCCGCGCCACTCCACCACGACGTCATCACTGGGTTCAAACATGGGGGCGACTTCGACTGCTTTGGTTCCGCTCCTCCTGCAGTAGTCTGCGTAGTTTTGAAGACCGCGCTCCATGTCGTCCTTTTTCAGATTCAGCACGCCGAGGTCCACAAACAAGCCGCCGTTGCGATACTCGGGCAAGCCCGTCAGCAACTCCTGTCCGGCAAAATGCATGTTCAGGAGAGATTGCATCGGCTGCATCAGGGAGTATGTGAGCCATTGGGTCAGCTTGTGGAAGGGAAGAATAGACTCCCAGGAGGCTGCTCCGGGATTAGGCATGGCCTGGCACGGCCACGCATCTCCCAGCGACACTCCGTTCAAGGCGGTGCGTGACGGCGGCCAGATGGGTCCCAGTCCGTTCATGAGAAGGTTCCACAGAACGGGTAGAGGGACAATCAGTATCGAGGATGCCTGGGTGGATGGGTGGGACAGGAGATGGTCTGTAACACGGCGTCGGCGCCGGCATCGGCATCGGCATCGGCATTAGCAAAATCATCTCAATCATCTCATGCAAGCAGAGCAAGGGGCAAGTCTTACCTATCATGTTCCCTGGTCGCCCGTCGACGCCAAAGTAATCTGTTTTTTCCGCCAGCGCGGCAGAAAGTCTGATGAGAAGCTCGGTGCGGCCCTGTAGGCCGGCTAGCCTGTTGTCCGGACGAGACTGGAGGCCACTCTCGAGTTTCTCAACGGTCAAGGCCCGAAGTCCTTCTTTGTCAACCTGATGCTTGTTGCCGGGGTTGCTGGAAAACAAGCCCTTTGCGGCGGTCAGCAAGGATTGTAGATAATAATGAAATGAAAAAGTTGGTTGGCTTTTTTCGCGCTCTGACCTCTTTGAACATTTCCAAGCTGGCGACAGCCAGACCTTCTGACCTTCGATAGATCTTGCCATTCTCCTTGCTTTTATAGCTCCATTGAGTGCCGGCTCCGGCATCTAAAAGCACGCTGACCAGGAACAGATCGATCAAGCGACGGCAACGCTCTGTGCTGTCAACTGATTCCGGCCAGGTCGACAACAGATGGGCGATGCGATCACGCCCACCGACGCAAAAATGCTGGTACCGTCCATGTCCGGGGATTGAGGTGAATGGAGCCTCATAGTCTCTCTGTCTATATTGTTAGTGCACTTGATGCGTGCGCGTTGCAAGTCTGGTAAAGGATCGCGTTGAAGACGGGAGAAGAGAGCACAACATGATGCGCGTCGGGCCAACTCCGACCTCATCGTGCCTCTCATCGCAGCGCAGTGCATAATGACGCACGCGATCCAAGTCAGAAGGGGGGGGGGTCTTTTCTGCAAGTTTTCGTACCTTGATCAAGCCAGCGACAAACGTGACGACGTCGGGCAATTTGTCCAGATCAACGTCGAAATGGTTCAGTTCGTTGCGAGTCGCCTTGTCGAGAATGATGTTGCTTCTTTCTCTCACCGCACCTAAGCTTCGGAGATAGCCGACAGGATCAAGTTGAGGATCCGGCGGCCGGGGGAGATCGACCTTGGGCAGCTTGACTGGTGACATTGGCGATAACGGTGATCCTCCTGACATGAAGCTGCCAGCTGAGCCGCGGTTTACGATGTCTCTGGATGTTGCTGAATGAAAACTCCCGGTTGAGTGCGATGCTGCAATGAAGGAGTTCCCTTTGGGGGTCTTGTCTTTTCGAGAAAAGAGACCCATTGTGGTTGGCTGTCTAACGCGAAGTCGGAAAGTCAATCAGGCAGGCACACGCGCAGGTGGCCGAGGAGGGGCAGAGGGTGCGGGGAGAACTTTTTTTTTTCTCGGCTGGGCGAGCCGCAGGTGATGGATGACGGATCGTGCCGTTAGCCAAAGGGTAGCCAAAGGGTGGATGGATGGATGGATGGATGGATGGATGTGAACGGGAGGGTTATTCGTAGTCTGTATACTAGACAAAAACAAAACCAAGTTCGTTGTACAAGGCAGGCTCGATTCCGGGATAGCAAGCCGACTCGAGTCCAGAAATCGAAACCAACAGCAATCATACATACACATACAGGCTGAACAGCAACCATTTCTCCTAATGAGTGGCGGGCAAGGGGCCTGGATGAGGGACAAGGAGGCCAAGGAGGCCAAAGGAGGCCAAAGGAGGACAAGCAACTTCTTTCACAGTTTGAGAACAGGGGTTCCTGCGGAGACTGGATTTCGAACCGGGCCCATCAGTGGCCGCCTCCCAAGCCCAAGCTCATGCCAAAAAGTTTTGAAAGGGCAATAGGCAATTGGCCAAACAAGTTGGCAAGTCCCGTCCTCGAGTCAGGCAGCGCAAGTCGATGCAATTCTTGTCAAGTCAGTGGGTCCATGTTGTCCATGTTGTCCATGTTGTCCATGTTGTCCATGGGTGTGAAGTTGGCAGCCAATGGGGACCCCCTGGATATTCTCCTCTTATTGAAAGAAGCCCCCCCCGCCCCGCTTCGATATTCCGCCGCCAAGTTGGTGGGATCATCGGCCTTGATCACTGACCAGGGGAAGAAAAGAAGAAGGGGCCAGAAACCAGAGCCGTTGCTTCTCACAATCATCAGTCAGCAAGCAGGGACCTTCTCGGTCAACGTCAATGTCGGTGGGACAAGCCTCGCCGGGATATATTTACCAAGTCTTCATTTACTAATGTGGTGTGTCAGGCGTCTTACTTTTTTTCTTCGAGGCGGCACGACAAATTGACACAGATGCATGGCACGCACCAGAGCTGTACATGGCAAACCAACAGCAAGAATCAACTGCCACGAGCCACGAATAAGCTGCAAGGAGAGGCTCTCAGGATCTGCCAGGCCATCTACTACTACTCCGTACGGATAATATTAACATCAATTGATCGGTGCATCGCGTGCGACCAGACTCCATCCACTGATCCTGCAGGCGCACTGACTCGTTGGGATGACCGTCTGATCTTCTGGACGAATCAATGCTGTTCTGTCACCTTGCACACCTTGTTCACCTGCTGCCTATGAGTAATAGTAAAAAGGCGCCTATGAGACGTGCAAAAAAAAAAAAAAAAATGAGTGGGCAAGGCTTTTTTCCTTCTTCTTTCCCAAACAAACACACGGGGGTGCTCGCCTCTGTGTGAAATATTGGCTAGTTAGGCCCAGAGACAATAAAACTTTTTGATCCCGAAAGGCGGACACGGCGAACGAGACGTCGGCTTGCATTGCGAGCAGAGCAACTCCCCGCGTCGGGCGTGGCTGGCGTGCGTACATTGTCCGAGGAGGACAAGAATGTTTTCAGGACGCCGCGGACAGTTCACGGCAGATGAGTTTTCGAAACGGCGTTTGCGAAAAAATTTCCCGCAACATTCCTTTACGGCATGTACAAACGTATGATGCCATGGCCGAGGCACGTCGTGATTTGGAATAAAAATTTCTCAAGTCTGCGTCGATGGCCTCGTCAAGACGCTGTTTTCTCGGCGCCAGTTTCTCCAACTTGGTCCTGGTCTGCACCAAGATGATGACGTGCACCATGTCGTCTCGCCAACGGGTGAACGGACCGGGAATCGAATTTCACGGCTTGCCTACTAGTAGAACTTACCAGGGCGAAAACAGTTGAAGATGGGGTGACGCTGGATTTGGCGTAGAGAAGGGATCAATGGCATGGCTGCCACGGAGGCTGCGAAAAGAGATCGAAGGAGCGCGAAAGAGTTCAGCCTGAAAGAAGCATGCTCTGTGTTTTTTCCCCAAGTCTTACGTTACAGTCGCAGCACCCCTTACGGGCACCACCATCTCAGTGTACCATGGCAAGTCGTTCTTGGCATCACGATGATTTCCCACGTTCATTTGGGAAGAATCAGAGGAGAAATACATTTTTTGCCACATCTTGGCGTAACACTCCGACTCGGCTGCTGGCAGATAGTCTGCCCGCTGAACAGCGAACCTAGAGTCTAAGCTCGTGTAGAATACGACATATGCCGCCAATCCAAGGGAGCCGGTTTCGTTGTGCGTGTCTACGTCAACGTCTCGGCCGCCAGCCCCTTGCGCAGCTGTAGTATCAACGCCTAACTGTTTTTTTTTTTTGCTGAGACAAATGACGCTCGAATCAATCTGTGAACCTCTGGGGTGATTAGCTCACTTGAGAATGGCGAGAAAATATGAGCGCTTATTCACCAACCTAATACATTGCACAAGCCCATTCCTCCACTTCTCACGCTCGACACACCGACTGTGCCGAGTCTTCTTTTGAGTCCTTTATATTGCCTCGGCAATATTTGGATTCTGGCGTCTTTTTATTGCCTAAACGTCCTTTAGACATGCTTAGGCGATAAGATCAGCCACATTCATGGGCATTTCATCGATCTGAGTTGAGTAGTATACTGGAAGATAGTTAGCATCGTCCCCAACACTTTCACAAGCAACATGCCAATGAAGACTTACACTCGATATCTCGTAGAATGCGAACATCTTCGGTGGTAACGAAGTTGATGGCAACACCTTTGCGACCAAAGCGACCACTTCGACCGATGCGGTGAATATAGTTCTCACGGTTGCTAGGCAGATCGTAGTTGATGACCAGGCTGACTTGCTGCACATCAATGCCGCGCGCCCAAACATCGGTTGAGATTAAAACTCGGCTGTTGCCTTGCCGGAAATCCTGCATAATGCTGTCACGCTCCTTCTGAGGCATGTCACCGTGCATGCTGCTCACAGTGAAGTTGGCCTCGCGCATTTTGTCGGTGAGCCAATCGACCTTGCGACGGGTGTTGCAGAAAATGACAGCTTGTGTAATGGTCAAGGTATCATATAAGTCGCACAGGGTATCGAATTTCCAGTCCTCCTTCTCAACAGCGATGAAGTATTGTTTTAGGCCCTCGAGCGTCAGTTCATCACGCTTGACGAGAATCCTAACCGGGTCGGTCATAAATTTTGTCGTCATATCCAAGACATCGTATGGGAGGGTAGCGCTGACTACCACGACCTGGGTGGCGGGAGGTAGGTATCGATAAACGTCATAAATCTGCTCGCGGAAACCCTTGTTGAGCAGCTCATCTGCCTCATCCAGCACGAGCATCTTGATGTGTCGCGTTCGGAGATTTCGTCTTCGGATCATGTCGGCGACACGCCCGGGGGTGCCGGAAACGATGTGTTGACCGTAATCGAGCTTGCGAATATCTTCGCCCACGTTGGTTCCTCCGATGCAAGCATGGCATTGCACATTCATATAGTCGCCCAGTGCCATAACGACGGACTGAATCTGAGTAGCCAGTTCGCGTGTCGGCGAGAGTACCAATGCCTGCGTCTCGCGCACTGCAGTGTCGATGACCTGCAGCATACTGATTGAGAAGGTAGCAGTTTTGCCGGTACCCGATTGAGCCTGCGCGATAGTGTCGCGTCCCTTGCAAACCTGGACAATAGCTCGAGACTGCACAGCAGAAGGGGACTCGTAGGCGTAGGCGTAGATGCCTCGAAGGAGGTTCTCTGGATTTGACAATTAGCATTGCAGCGGTTGGACGAAGAGCATTCATTGCCTGGGAACTCACCCTTCAGGGACATGGATTCAAACGTAGGGTGAACGGTGACTTCCTTGGAGGTGGAAAATTCCATCCTCTCTTCCGCCTTGCGGTCAATTCCTCCAGCGCCTTCAGCCATTTTGTCGGAGGGTTTTGGTGTTGGTTGCGAATAATGGCGAATAATGTCGGGAAGCAAACAATGGTGTGTCTACTAGGATATACTAGGATACGACTCAATAATGAGAGCTGGACCAGCCAGACCTGGACGTGAAGCTGGCAGTGTTAAAAAGTTTTTTGGGCTGCTGGTCGCAGGGGCCGGTTTTACTTCGGCAAACCTTGAGTGGGCAGCGTGCACCTGCAGTGGCGGCGAGTGGCTGCACAAGAACAGCGGCGGGTGGCGCAGAAACTTTTTGGCGGCCTGTCAACTTTCACATCGCGACGTCGTCAATCTTCGCGGCTGCACCGCAACATCAACGGCGCGCGACTTGGCCCCCCTTGCTACACAATGTACATTTTGGAGGAGCAACGGTACATCCATGAGGATTTGGAGCGTCTAGAGCAAGGCATCGCGGATCGTGTTCGCGATGAGCCCAAGCATGTAAGTTCGTCCCTTGCACTGCATGCCTTCCTTCTCGTTGCAATGCCTTGTTAACACGAGATCCGCTTCAATAGATTCGAGATCGGTTAAATCGCGATCACGAGATTGCCCAGCTACTCGATCAGATTCAAAACCAGTCCAACGAGCTGCTGAAGATTTACAAGGACAACAGTGGAACTCGCGCCGCGGAAATTCAACAGCTCAGCACTGGCGATCCCTTCGATGCGTTCTACAAGCAGCTTGGCGAAATCCGTGAGCATCATGCCAAGTACCCAAATGAACAAGCTGAGAACTCCGAGCAAAGGTATAAGCAGAGGAAGGCAGGCGATGCGGCTGGACCTGTCGCGACAGTCGTGGATACAATATTCTCTGGGGAGGAGGCCTATGGCCGATTTTTCGATCTCAACACCTGTCACGAATCCTACCTCAACTTGCCCAATGTCAAACGCTATACCTACTTACAATATCTGGAGCACTTCGACAACTTCACTCCAGCCTACTGTGGAGTCAAGCGAGGCGAAAAATTGACTGATCAATACTTCAGCTATGTTGGTGAGCTGGCACAATACCTTGAGGACTTTATGCGCAGATCACGTCCTCTTGAAAATACGGATAAGGTTCTGTCCTCTTTTGATGAAGAATTTGCAAGCTTATGGGAGAAGAACGAGATCGAGGGATGGGCCACAGAGCCAACGACAAACGGGAGTTCGGCAACCACTTTGAGTAGTCCTGAGGCGAAGTGGTGTAAATATTGCGAGAAAGAATTCAAAAACGAGAACGTCTATAACAGCCATTTGCCAGGACGAAAACACAAGAAGGCGGAGGAGCAATGGCGGCAACGACAGGAGGATTCCACTGCCGAATCGGGGAATGCCGCTTCTGGCGTTGTGTCGGCGATGAGACTCAAAGAGCGAGCTGTTGCGGAACGTGAATATCGGGTCAAACGATTGGCCAGCGCAATGAGCACTGAACGAAGCGATACTCGTGTCAATGTCGAAAGAAAACAGGGCATGACCAGACGAGAGCGGGAGCAAGAACTGGAGAATCTCTACAACGAGTCCGATTTACCGAGAGAAAATGTCGAGGAAGGCGATGGCGACGAGGAGGAGGATGAGGATAAGATTTATAATCCCCTCAAAGTTCCACTGGGGTGGGATGGAAAACCCATTCCCTTCTGGCTGTACCGTCTGCACGGGTTGGGTGTAGAATTTCCGTGTGAAATCTGCGGAAACTACGTGTATAAAGGCCGACGAGCGTTCGAGAAGCACTTCAACGAAGCTCGCCATATCTACAACCTGAAGTGTCTGGGAATTACCAATCCTACGTTGTTCAGGGACATCACGAAAATGGATGAAGCACAAAGACTGTGGGAGAAGATCCAGAGAGAGAGGAAACAATCCAAATTGGACGAAGGCAGCATTGTGCAAATGGAGGATGGCGAGGGCAATGTTATGCCCGAAAAGGTGTACTATGATTTGCAAAAGCAGGGTCTGTTGTGAGTAGAGTTAGGCAAGCAACTGCAGGCGACTCATGTATTGTGTGATAATGGCCAGAAGATTTGTAAAACAACAGGCGTTGCTATTTCCGTGTACTTGACTGAGACAAAACTGCATGCAGGATACAACCGACACTGTGGAACAAGCATACGTGACATTGGCCAGCTTGCTGGCAACGCCCACTCCAGCTGTATGAGCCCGCTCATTGGTCCGGGAACAGGACCGGGAACCGGCTGCTCTCTGGACCGTGCGACATGGGAGCAGCAATCAACATCAAAGCATCGAGGACCGCGACGGCAACCCGGATGCATTTTGCTTTCACAGCTCTTCTTCCTCTCCATTTCACTGGCAACGATATGAAGCTTATACCAGCAGCCTAAGCACAGGCATGACTCAAATGACCAAGCCCGTGCCGGCCTTGTATACAGTCTACGTGCTTCGCTCCACGGTCAGGCACGCGTCACTCTACATCGGCTCAACGCCAAATCCTCCCCGTCGTCTGAAGCAGCATAATGGAGAATCCAAAGGTGGTGCAATGCGCACATCGCGCGACACTTTGCGGCCTTGGGAAATGATAGGCTTGGTGTCCGGGTTTCCAAGCATGGTGGCAGCGCTCAAATTTGAGTACGACCCCTTCCTTTCTTTCTTTCTTTCTTTCTTTCTTTCTTTCTTTCTTCTCTTTTCCATGAGCTTCTCCTTCAAGTCCTGCATTGTTCGCTGAATGAAAAGCTCCTACCAGGTGGGCATTGACAAACCCGCACCTTTCACTGCATATACCAGATGAGTCTCGTGTGAGCATTTCGACGCGGAGGAAGAAGAACGGGATGCCGAAAAGACCGGTCCACAGCATGAGATCTGTCATGGCCAACATTCATTTGCTCACAAGTGTGCCGAGCTTCGCAAGATGGCCATTGAACGTGCACTTTTATGCGAAAGAAGCCTTTTCTGCTTGGCAGAATCGACTGAAATCTACGCAGGAACCCAGCCGACAAGGCCTCCGAATACTGACGGATTTCTCGGGACCTGCGGATGAGGTGCCTGGGAGTGCTCAAGTCCGCGGTATACATGCTCTTCCGCTGGACTACATGCCCATGGCCGGGTACATAGGCAAAGCGCATGACATTGTCGAATTTGAGCAAGAAGGAAAGTGCGTGCATTGTACCCAGAACCTCGAACCGGGAAAAGGTCTCTATGCTTTGTGTCCGAACAATGCCTGCAAGGCCATGGGACACCTAGATTGCTGGAGCAAGCATGCACTGTCGAATGATGGCAGCGGCCACGTTATTCCAGATCAATGTTCATGTCCAGAATGCGGAGGCGACGTCAGATGGGGCGATATGGTCAAAGAATTAAGTCTGCGCGTTCGCGGAGATTCCGAGGTGAAGAAAGTGTTGAAGAGTGTGGCAAAGGCTAAGAAGTTGGCAGCGACATCGCCGACATGAAAGGAGCGCGCTTTGCATTATTATTCAGTCGCTAACATACATACACTTCCAAAAATGGAGTACTTTTGGTTATCAGAAGGTTGTTATCAATATCCATCAACAGGGATTGCCCAATGGCAACATGGCGCAGTGTGTTCGATAACATGAATCACGGGTGCGCTCAACACCTATTTGTTATGGGGTCCGATGCTGCATTTTCATGTATGTATGATGCAAGGCTATTATTATGACAATGCCAGGTGCGACCATGCGCCCAAATTTCGAAGGGAAACTAACAGCCTGACCACCAACGTAAGATATATGCTTCAATGGGGCAGCCAACTCGTGCCACGCCCCCCCTGAGTAGTGGTCACGGTGAATCTGTACTTGTCGCGGTGGCTGTAGCGGGGACTTGGCTGTGATGAGATAACGCGATTGATTGCTCGATACGGCGCCGTCTGCTCTCGTCGGTTCAGAAAGGTGGATCTAGCAATCCTTTGGTGAGGACCCGCTTATAAGGAGTTGTACATATGTACATGCATGCAAAATTCAGAGCAGGTAGTGGTACTTTATCGGTGGACTAGATGGCACCATTCTTGATGTATTGTGGACATGGCCCTTTCGATTCATCATTCGCCCTGGCACCGAGTCGTTCTCCCCCCTCGAGCAATGAGGAAGGAACCTTGAATCTCCCACGAGCCCGGCAAAGAAGCACGGCAGCCCCAGTTTCCATTCCCATTCCCATTCAACCCCAGTCCAGTCCTCTAGTCCCAGGCCGCAAATGGTATCCTCTTGCCGCACTTTCACATTTGCAACGGCAACCCCATTCCTCGTCTGCCTTCGTTCGTTTTTGCACCAACATCTACACATCAGCACCAACCTACGAAGCGTATATGGTCTTTGAAACCTCAACCGCCGGTCGTGTCGCTCCTCCACACTGCGGCGCTCCTCTGGCTATTTGACACATTGCATGCCGTCTTGCTGCCTGCATGTTTATATTACTAATTGGTGAGTACATGTACTCCGTATTGACTTAGTGCAAGGGTGACAAACACTTTATTCATGTCGGTGGTTTTGGCCTCTTTTTCCCCGGGCTCTCGGCAATTCTTTGACAACAAGGCTTACCTCTCATGCAGCCACCCAACAATAAGGTTGTCCCTCGTTCTAATGGATTAAATCTTAATACTTTTCTTCCCCCGTTCTTTTACGCGGCGACGCCGATCTCTTCCGTGCATTATATATGCTTGCCGTGGTTCTCTCGATCTTTCTCCATCGACGGTGTCAGTATCGCTACAATGCACGAAGTCCATCACCCATAAGGCACGCCAACCAAACCTATATTCTCGATACGAACAGTTTCGTCGTTCATAACGCGACCTGCTCAACGATTGTTTGATCTCTGTCGAGGAGTCTACCTTCTGCGGCTACGAGTATCTGTCCTCGCGCACACGATCGGGCAAAGTTTTCCTGGTTGAAAATGGCACCAATGTCAACAGCCACAATGACGACCACCGGGGGCAATAGCGCCAATGTGAGCTCGCGCAACTCACCTTCCATCGGTCCGTCTGCACCCCAAATATCAACGAGACCAAAACGCAAGGTCAATACAAATGGCTATCACCCTGTCAATTCGCAAATTCCGCTCAGTGCCATGACCAGCACTGGACTGGACCTCACCTCAGTCGAACGTCGTGGTCAACCAACGGCCGCACGCGAACCCTCGATGAAAAAGTCAAGGCCACATGGCATCTCCGAGGCGCCGACTTACTGCCCGACTGAAGAGGAATGGCGAGACCCACTAGAGTATATGAAGAAGATTACACCCGAGGCCTCTCGGTACGGCATATGCAAGATAATTCCACCCGATTCGTGGAACCCAGATTTCGCCATAGATACAGAGGTATGTCGTTGCAGGCTTCCTGCATTTTGTACCACGTCCCCAAGTAAAATTAGGCTAATTTGAAAAATTAGAAATTTCATTTTCGAACCCGGAAACAAGAGCTAAATTCTGTGGAAGGAAGTGAGTCTTTGCCACAAATTGAATATTCTCTTTCTCTCTCCACACTGAATGTACCCAAAGCTAATGAAACAGGCAATCGAGCGAATCTCACCTACCTAGACGGATTGTCCAAGTTTCACAAGCAGCAAGGCAGTAATCTACATCGGCTGCCGTATGTGGATAAGAAACCCCTGGATTTGTATCGCTTGAAGAAGGCGGTTGAATCCCGTGGCGGCTTCGATAATGTGTGCAAGCTGAAGAAGTGGGCAGAAATTGGGCGTGATCTTGGTTATAGTGGCAAGATCATGTCCTCGCTTTCCACATCTTTGAAAAACTCCTACCAACGATGGCTATGCCCTTACGAGGAATACCTACGTCTCGCCAAACCTGGAGTTCACCAACAGCTGGAGCAAGAATACGGCGGACCATTGACTCCCAGCCCGGCACAAACACCCGTCAGAAAATCTCACGTCAATACTCCGACCAGCGTCAAGGGTGATTCTCCGGCTAGGCAAGCAGCGGAAACTTTACAGAACAATCTGAATGGATTGAAACGTGAGGTCGACCGTGACACGCCGATGCTCGATGCCCCGCCTGCGCCCACATTTCCATCTTCTGGGGGCTTCAAAGCCATTAATTCCGGCGGTTTTACTGCTGTAAACTCTGCGTCCAAACCAAGTCATGTTGACAGAAGAAGCTTCACACCCGACGTGAAAAGAGTCGCCAGCCCGGCAGCTTCCGCCGGTAATACTCCTGAGACACGTGTGAATGGCTTGAATCAGTCTTCAACGGGTGCAAAACGCCAACTCGGAATAGGCGCGTCCGACTCGACGAGGCCCGATGCGGATACTGACAAAGAAGACGCCGAGGGCAGCGGCAGACGTAGCAAACGTCTCAAAAAAGAGCCTGTGCCAACAGTTGCTGGTTCCCACATGACTCCTTTCCGCCCCACCGCACCTCGAATTCCGAAGGACGAAACAGATGCACCTGGCGAAAGATGTGAGAATTGCGGTCACGGAGAGGAGAGTGGTGCTCTCCTAGTATGTGAATCATGCGACAACTCTTATCACGGACCTTGTCTAGATCCTCCCCTAAAACGTAAACCCGATGCTGAATGGAACTGCCCACGATGCTTAGTTGGCGATGGACAGTTCGGGTTTGAGGAAGGTGGTTTGTACTCTCTCAAGCAGTTCCAGCAGAAAGCAAATGACTTCAAGCAGGGGTACTTCGAGAAGAAGATGCCTTTCGATCATGCTCTGAACTGTCATCGGCCTGTCACCGAAGAGGATGTTGAAACCGAGTTCTGGCGACTGGTGGCAGACCTAGAAGAGACAGTGGAGGTGGAGTATGGCGCCGATATTCACTGCACCACACATGGGTCAGGCTTCCCTACGCTGGAGAAGAACCCGAATAACTTGTACGCGTCAGATCTGTGGAACTTGAATGTTCTGCCGCTTCATCCTGAGAGTCTATTCCGGCACATCAAATCGGACATCTCTGGCATGACAGTACCCTGGGTATACGTTGGCATGATTTTCTCCACGTTCTGCTGGCACAATGAGGACCACTATGCTTATTCTGCTAATTACCAGCATTTTGGGGCCACCAAAACTTGGTACGGTATACCGGGTGAGGATGCAGAGAAATTTGAAGCTGCTATGAGGGAGGCAGTGCCTGAGCTTTTTGAGACCCAGCCAGATCTTCTTTTCCAGCTGGTGACTCTGCTCACCCCAGAGCAGCTTCAAAAAGCTGGTGTAAGGGTGTATGCTCTGGACCAACGGGCGGGACAGTTTGTCATCACATTCCCACAGGCTTACCACGCAGGTTTCAATCATGGCTTCAACTTCAACGAGGCCGTCAACTTTGCGCCATATGATTGGGAGCCCTTCGGCTTGGATGGAGTTGAGAGATTGCAGTTGTTCCGAAGGCAATCATGTTTCTCACACGATGAACTTTTATGGACAGCCGCTGAAGGAGGCGCGGCAACGGGCTTAAGCATACAGACCGCGAAATGGCTTGGGCCGGCATTGGATCGCATTCGAAAGCGCGAGCAAAAACAAAGGACCGATTTTATAGCCAAACACAAGGAGGCATCCCCTCACAAATGTCCTATCGATGGGTGTGGGGAAGAGAGCTGTGCACTCAGTTTCAAGACTGAAGAAGAAGATGCTCTTGACGAAGATGCGCAGTGCTGTACTTACTGCAAAACATTTGCATTTCTGTCCAGGTTCAAGTGCGCGCGCACCGGAAAAACAATCTGCATCGCCCACGCAGGTCACCATGCGTGCTGCGATCAAACGGAAGAGCAACGATTCATCGGTGGGGGACATACCCTCATATACAGAGTTACAAACGAGGCGATGGCCGCAACCTATGACAAGGTGCTTGAGAAAGCGCGGACGCCGGAATTATGGGAAGAAAAGTACGCCAAATTGCTTGATGAAGAAACGACCCCGTCACTAAAATCTCTTCGAGCTCTACTCCACGAAGGCGAACGCATTCCCTTCGACCTTCCATCGCTACCCATACTTAAAGAATTCGTCGAGCGTTGCAACGACTGGGTCGAGGAAGCGACCAACTACGTTGTTCGCAAACAGCAGAACCGACGCAAGAACGAGAAAGCTTGGCAAGGCGGTATACGCAAATCCACCGGCAGCGCCTACCAGGACCAGAAAGAACGTGAATCACGCCATGTCAGCAATATTTATCGATTACTCAGGGATGCCGAACACATTGGATTCGACTGTCCCGAGATTGCACAACTGCAAGAGCGCGCAGCGACCATCAAGGAGTTTCAGCTGAATGCATCCCGAACTCTTGAAAATACAGCCACGGTCCCTATAGAAACGATAGAAGAGCTTTTGGAAGAAGGAAGAAGTTTTAATGTAGACACGCCCGAGATAGATCGTCTCTCACGTGTGTTGGAGCAAATGCGATGGAATCAAAAGGCCAGGTCTAGTCGGGGAATCTTTCTGTCCTTGCAGGATGTAAGAGACATCATCGAAGAGGGCCAAAGACTGGAGATTCCATCGTACAACGATCACTTGAAATTCTACCGTGATCAGTTGCAAGCAGGAGAGAACTGGGAGGTCAAAGCTCAACAACTGGTCAAAGCAGAGATGGTTCATTATCCCCAACTCGAGGCACTTTCCAATCAAGTCCAAGTGAATGCCCTTCCTGTATCCCAGGAAACGCTCGCTCAGGTTGACCGCATCCTTCACAAACAGCGAGAAGCGCATCGACAGATCATGGATATTACGCAGCGATGCCGAGCTACAAATCTTCGAAACCGGCCAAAATACTCCGAGGTGGTAGACATCATACGAAACCTGGAGGAGCTAAATTCCAAGCCTAACGGCACGCTTGACTTGGAGAACGAACGCAAGAGGCATGAAGATTGGATGCGGAAGGGAAAGAAGCTGTTCGGGAAGTCAAACGCACCGCTGCATATTCTCAAGAGCCATCTTGAATATGTTCTGGAGCGTAACGCGGACTGTTTCGATGTCGAAAACGACACCCCGCGCCTTCCTGCTGAGCCTGTATCCCGTGAAGCTACCCCTGAGCAAGGCGCAACACGCTTAGGGGATCGATCGCGGCAAGTTTTCTGTATATGCAGAAAGGTCGAAGCTGGCATGATGATCGAGTGCGAGCTGTGTCATGAATGGTAAGTAAATTGCGAGATAATGTCTGTCCACTTGAAGCACTAGAAACACCAGACTGACGACTTGTCTAGGTATCATTACAAGTGTTTAAAGATTGCTAGAGGCAAAGTCAAAGAAGACGACAAGTACACTTGCCCTATCTGCGATTACCGAGAGAAACTTCCTCGAGACGCAGCGCGTCCGAAGCTGGAGGATCTCGTCTCCCTCACTGAAGAGATCTCTCATTTGCCTTTCCAGCCCGAAGAGGAAGAAATTCTAAACAACATCATTGACAATGCGCAGACCTTCCGGGAGCGTATTGCCAGATACTGCAATCCTCTGGTATCAACGGAAGCTGAGATCGAGACACAACGGTTTTATCTCCGAAAACTCGAAGGTGCGGAAGTCTTGCTGTCATACGAAACCAATTTTTTTCGGCAAGAATTGCACAAATGGTGCCCTGTCGCTCCCATCCCACCCCCCATTCTTCAAGTGTCGCTTAGCACCCGAAAGCCGCGTCCAACAAAACTGCAAAAGATGTTGGCCGAGTACGGTGTAGACAATCCCGACGATTTGCCGGAACACGCAAAGGGCAAAGCCAACAGCCTTCGTCGCAAAGCAGCTAATGCGGAAGCGGCGGCGGCGGCGGCGGCGGCACAGACTCCAAGCAAATCAATACTGCTATCTTCTGGTGCCGGGGCATATGGCGGTGCTTCTATGTATGGTCAGGGGCCTGAAAGCAACGGCGGTTCAGTTTCTCCAAGGGGCCATGGAGAAAGGGGCGGCGGCTCATCAGATGGTGATCAAGCCAAGACGAATCCTTCTGAAGCAGACAGCGGATTCCACCCTGGATTCCTCGATTCCGGAGGACCTGTTCTTGTGAACAGCTCCTCCATGACATTGGAAGATCGACTGCTTCAAGGTGTGGAGGACGGTGTCGACTTGCACACCGAGGCTGGAAAGAGTAAGGCTCTCGAAATCCTCGGGCGTACCGATATTGGTCGCAAACAAGCTGAATCGATCTGGGGCCCAGACGTCTGGGGTTTACGGCCAAAACGGGGTTCCATGGGTGACAGTCGCCGCTCTGTGTCACCAGCCAACGGTGACAAAGGCCTGAAGCAGGATGATGGTAACGTCGACCAAATGTTCAAGGAAATGACCAACCATGACGACGACGAAGATAAGAGAAAGGAAGGCAGTGTGTCAGAAGCCGTGACAGCCGAGTCGTTTGAAAATGAGAGAAACGCGCTTGATGCCATGATAGACGGCGAATAGGAGGAGTATTCTCGAGACAAGTCGAAGAATCTGTGGTTGTTCTTTTTTTTTTTGATGGCGTGTTTTCTTTTCTTCGTTTTCACAACTTGTTCTTTTACCACGGGTTTTGCAGCAGGGGTTCCTCGTGCTCTTTCTTTGTCTGTTTTCGTTTGATGGCTTCCTTATACATTTTGTATCAATGTATGGGTGTACGAAGACGACTGACAGTGTTGTTTGTCAAGAAGAAGAACATTGGGAGCAGGGAGGTTTTATTTGGGATAACACGGAGTTTCTTTTTCAATAAGAAGGGTTCATCCAAGATCCATCGTCCCGATTCCGCGGCACTTTGTTTCTTTTTCTTCTTTCATCTTGTTGATTACCGGGTCTGATAAAAATGAACGAGCAAGCAAGCGACGGATGGCTTTTCCACGCTTCATTGCTACTACTCTTTAATGGGACACGTTTGTTATACCACATAGAAAGATAAGACGTGGGTTACATTTTAACATATCCTTCAATGAATCGTATGTCGGGTCACGTACTCTTGAAACAACAGGCTTTGGTCTTTTTCTCTCTATTTTCATAAGTCGCATCTCCTTGTCATCGGATAACCCGAAACTAAATGTGATATGTTGAGATTTGTAAAAGAGAAAAAAAAAAAACACAAGTCAGCTGCGTATTCCAGCCTTCTAAGGCGTTGAGCCCAGAATGTTCTAGTCCCAGAGCAGTTCATGGCAATGGCCATCATGGTATCCAGAAGAGCGACAAGATAAATCAAAATAACCGACCCAATCAATGATCTGACATGACGTCGCACCTGTTGAACGCATGGTCCTCTGCCCTGTGCCCTGTGTGCTCGCTGATGGATGAAAAAGAAGCACTAAAAGCAAATCCTGACGCCGATGTAATGTACCAAGTTGAAGTGGGGGGAAAAGACAAGGGTTAGCGAGTACAAGAGGAGAATGAGTTAGTGACACTAGGTCACGATGCTTTATTAAGGCCAACAAGACTCAGGAATTCTGCACGTGTTTTGCTCGACTTTTCAAAGCAGCCGAGCATGCAGCTGGTGATGGTAGAGGTGGCTGTTTGCTCGACGCCGCGCATCACCATGCACAAATGGCTTGACTCCATGACGACAGCGACACCCCTTGGCTTGAGAATCTCCATGATGGCATTGGCGACTTCTTTGGTGAGGCGTTCCTGGATTTGAAGACGACGGGCGTACATTTCGGCGATTCGGGGCAGCTTGGAGAGACCGACGACGGTGTTGCGGGGAATGTATCCGATGTGCATCTAGTAGTGGTTAGAACATGGCATGGAAGAAGGCGGGGCAGTTATTCTGCGGCTTGAACCTTGCCAATAAAGGGGACGAGATGATGCTCGCAGAGGGAGTGAATGTCAATGTTCTTGACAATGATCAGCTCGTTGTGCGACTCGTTGAACAGAGCGTTGTTGATGGTCTCTTTGACGTCGACCTGGTATCCGCGGGTGAGGAACATGAGAGCGTTTGCGTATCGGGACGGGGTATCGAGGAGGCCTTCCCGGTCAGGATCCTCGCCTACGCATTCTAGTAGAGTGCGGACGGCACCGCGCATCTTTTCCATCCGCTTGGCAGCTTGTTCCTCGGTCTCGACTTGTCGTTTTCGGGTTCCGAGGCCTAATGGGTGGGTGGGTGGTTAAACGAAATTGCCTCGGGGCCCAGACTTGCTGGCAAGCTAGAGAGGGTTTTTTTTTTTTTTTACACATACTGGGTCTGCTCAGACCTTCAAAGTCGATGACCGGACTAGGCGACCGCACTGCTTCGCTGCTCCCCGTGGCAATTGCTCTCTTCTTGGTTGGTGGCTCGTCTCGAGGATCGCGAGCCGCCTTGCTGAGACTGTGGCGTCTCTTGTCCAGGCCTCCCGAGCGGCGGCCATTGACGACAAGCGAGTGTGAGTCGCCGTCAATCTGGGAGCCGTTCTTCTTGGTCCTGCGCCTGCGCCTGCGCTTGCGGGCAGAGCCACCACTTGCTGATGAGCCAGAAACGCTCGCCGTGTCTTGCGCTTCGTGCGTCCGCTTCTGCATGGCGGCAACGTCGGGGTCTGCAAGTTGCGCCATTGGGATGGGGGAAGGGAAAAAAAAGCTCGGCTGGGGTTATCGGTGCAAGGTTGAGTCTAGTCGCGGGCAAGACCTGTTTTCGAGAGGCGGAGGAAATCGGGCAATGACGAGCTGTGGCTTATTAAATGAACGCAAGAGATGAAGAACCAGCAGGACTTCGCTATGAGAGCGACGTCGGCGGGAAATACGGACTGGGATCAATGAATGGGTCTCAAGTACGGAGTTGTGTATGATATCGCTCTGTCCCGGTCATGTGACCGGGCGACTTGCAAGTTCTCTCCGACAGTGGTGGAATCTGGATTGGGCTCAATTCGACTCATGTCATTGCGCATGCCCGGCGCTTTGCACTCGTTGTGTTTCTTTTCGAACTCTGCATTCACAAGGCGCATCTCCTCTCACAATTCTTCATCACCATGGCATCGCCGCCGTATGCTACCTCACCACTGGCCATGTCGCCTCCTAATCCATCACCAGCACAACTGCCAAACAAAAAGCGATCGTCCACGCTCGACGTCAACGCTCCTCCAATCAAACGACGAAAAGCCTCCAATCTATCCCAGTCATCCGTGCCCTCCCATCCTCTGCGACAAACGTCGTTCCCGCCAGAAGCCGGCCGATCTCCTTACGCTCGCTCGCCGTCAGTTGATGTGGCCTCTATCGTGAGCGGCAGTGCCATCAGTGCCGCCGCCGGCGGAGCAAACAAGAAGAAGAGAGGGCGCAAATCAAAAAACGCCAAGGGTGACGACGCGGCTGAGCGAACCCCTAGCTTAGTTGGTGGGAAAGCGCCGACCACTGTCAGCGGTCAGGGAGGTGATAAAGAGGCCGAAGATGACGATGACGACGATGAAAATGGGGAGATGGCTTTGGAGGATGCGGGCGCTCGCACCCAAGAGCAGAAGCAAGAAGAAATTAGGTTGAGGGCCATGCTGGTGGAGGCCTTTGACAGCGAGCAGTACAATCGATACGAACTGTGGCGAGCCGCGAAACTGTCGGATGCTGTCGTCAAAAGGGTAAGAACTACATCGCCTCACCTAGAACTTTTCTGCCCACCTCTATTAACATGCATCACGGCAGGTGGTGAATGCGACGGTTTCTCAGTCCGTGCCTCAAATGGTTAGTACAGCAGTCAAGGCCGTGGCCAAACTGTTTGCTGGAGAAATCATAGAGGCGGCGCGAAACGTCCAAGGCGAATGGATCGCAGCGGGCGAGACACAGGCCGACCTGCCCACGCCGCCGCCCTCGGCGAACGATGTGGGTGTCGATGTTGAACCCGAGGAACCGGAGGTGAAGCGTGGGCCCCTGCGACCTGATCATCTTCGTGAAGCATGGCGGCGGTACAAGATTTGTGGAGAGAGTCGTGGAGTAGGAGTACAACAGTTATGGCATGCACAGCAGGGGAGCGGCGTAGAGAGATTTTCGACACGGACAAGAAAGAGGCTGCTGAAGTGATATCCCTCAAAGGCATGTCATCATCATTCATCAAACGTGGGGAGCAAACAGCGTCGTGGTGGTGTTGGGAGTTTTGCATGGGCTTGATTGAGCCTTGGGCCACGGGCCTCAAAGCGAAGTGTTTTTTTTTTTTTTTTTACCTCTTCTCTAACGATACCCGTATACATCCATGGCAACAAGCTAGATGCATAACAGAACAAACTAAATAAAAAGCCGGTATTAAGGCGGTGGGCGCAAACGACCTGGACTGCCCATAGTCTGGTGGGGCTTCGTTGCAACTTGGTGAGGCGACTCTGAGATGACTGACTCATCAGTCACGATGTCAAAGCAATCATACTCAAGTACGGATCCGTATAGAATCGAGTAAAACAACAAAAAAGGCGGTTCGAGAAGCAACTTGCGTCTAGCAACAAGTCCAGTCTGGCACCAGGTCTGCCAGTCATCTGGAACACGACCCAGCTGGAGCGTACCTTGGAAGTCGGTCGATCCTGGAGACCCCTGAACCCCCCACTCCGCAAATTCCGACAGGTCAGGTTTTTCTTCTCTCGAGTCTCGACCTTTTTTTCGACCAGCCAGAGTTTTCGTCACTCAATTTACCGATTCCGTGCTGGAGTGTCACAGCGAATGGTCCATCATTCACCCTGCGAAAAAATGGCAGGAGCAAAGGTGAGATGCATTGTTTGAAATTGAGCTTGCTGAATTTTTTGATTTTTTTTTGCCCTGCATTTACCCGTTCTCGCATTGTCAATGGCTCCATGTATGGCGTGTCGCTCGTTTCGCAATTGTTCGTTCAAGGTTGTCACTGGGGGCGACCGATTGACTTGGCGAGGGAAAAAAAAAAATGCGTCACGGGCTCTCTACAAGAGAACCACCAGATGCTTCGCTGCCCAACAAAAGCCCCGAATATCTCTTGATTCATCTGTTCGATTTTGATTTTTCCCAGAAGCATTTGCTGCTGTTTTGCTGTACTTTCCCCCTCCCTCCCTCCTTTGGCGCACTTTTCACAATGCCGTAGATATCGGCCTTGACTAACACCACGTATCCAATTGGCCCAGCAGAACTCGACAGAACCGTCGCAAAGCGCGGCCGCCGTTCGCATTCGCGACAATCAACGCCGTTCTCGCGCCAGACGGAAGGAATATGTCGAGAACTTGGAGCTCAAGGTCCAGGAATATGAAAAGCAGGGCGTTGGTGCTACGCTCGAGATGCAGCACGCTGCGAGGACGGTAGCCATGGAAAACTCGAGGCTCAGAATGATGTTGGCGCTCACGGGCGCGACTGAAGCCGATATCGAAGCCTTTTTGCAGTCTTGTCAGGACCGTGAGGCTGCAGAAGCGCTGTCAAGCGTAAGCTTGCGGCCGATGCATCACGGGCAGCAGGAGCAGAAGTCGAGTGCCAAGAATGGTGGGAGCCGGAGTGAAGCTCCGCCTCGAACGCAAGCTGGCGGTGCTTCTTCTGTGCAGGAGTCGGATGAGTTCCAAGTACAGTCTGATCTCGACAGAATGGCGACTACCGTGACGTCGGCTGCATCGTCGACATGTGACATGAGTTTCAAGGCAGAACCTGAGTATTTTGCACCAAGGCCCGAGTCTAAAACGCATTCTTTCTCTTGTGACAGACCTCAAAATCAGCAAAGTATGGCTGGGTTCGAGTTTAACCATGGCTTTGGGCTGTACTCTAGCTTTGGCTCTGCAACGCCAACGCCAACGCCAACGCCAGGCAGCAGCCCGTTTGACAAATTGGATGTTCTTGCATCTGCTACTCTTCAACAGGGAAGTTGTTGCGAAGGTAAAACGCAATGTACCACGGCGCCTCCTTTGCCCACACCGGCATCTGAGGCACCGAGCCCGTCAACCATCGAGCCCAGCACCGGGGCTGTCACGCCTTTATCATCATACGCTCCAGAGCTATCTCCTGGTGCTTCAACGGTGGTGCAGGACTTTTCGTCACCGATGGAGATGTCCTGCAATGCCGCAGCAGCGATAATTGCAGAGATGCAAGGAAACAGTGATCGTGAGATTGCCAAATCTCGACTGGGGTGTCGGGGTCGAAATGATTGCTTCGTCCGGAACACCATGCTTTTCCAGATTCTGGAGAGTGAGAGTGGCGGCGGACAATACTCATGAGATGGGTGTCCGACGATGTGCGACCCAAAATGAAGCACGCGCGACGTCCACATGACTTCCTACATGAAGGCACGGCTGGGGATGATGCGATCTGGCAATGTTTCGTGCACGATGGCAAGGAGCTATGACAAGGTGCGAGATTTGTCCATGATTCTATATCAGACAAGTCTCGTGAACAATTTACTCGGCCCAATTCCGACGCGAGCCGATCCATTTCACCACGTACACCAGCCCTACGAGAACCGGAGCTTCAATAAGCGGACCCACGGTGGCCGCCAACGCCTGTTCGCTGTCGGCACCAAATGTTGCGACGGCCACGGCGATTGCCAGCTCGAAATTATTACTCGCCGCCGTGAAGCTCTGCGTGCAGCCCAATCGGTACCCGTACCCGAGCTGTCTCGTAGCCCACAGCGTCACGAAGAAGATGACGAGGAAGTACACGACCAATGGTGCAGCAACACGCACAACCGAGACGATCTGTCGAACGACGTGCTTCCCTTGCGCTGCAAATAGCACAATGATGGTGTACAAGAGGCCGATTAGCGAGAGTGGTGAAAGGAACTTCATGAAGACGCCATCGAACCACTTTTCGCCGGCGACTCTCCTCAGGATGAGGCGTGTAAGAATAGCAGCCCCGAGGGGGATGCCGAGAAAGATGCCGACGCTGGTCGCTACGAGCGAGTAAGACAGATTGCGAATCTCTTCGTCGTCGGAGTTACCGATGATGCTGATGAACAAGACGGCCAGCGGTGCGAATAGAACCATTTGCAGCATGGAATTGATGGCCACGAGGATGGCGCAATACCCAGAGTCCCCGCCCGCCAAGTTGTTCCATATGAGGACCATGGCAATGCAACGACCGAGGCCAACGAGGATGAGGCCGCTGCGAAGGTCTGGCTCGTCTGGGAGGAAGGCCCATGCCACAGCAAGCTGTTCGGACCCAATCCCAATTAGTACCGTCTACCGTCTCCCCGTTTGTATTGGGAGAAGAATGCTGGCTACATACCATGAAGAAAGGAGCAATGATCCAGTTGAAAATGACACTAAAGACGACTTGTTTCCACAGCGTAGCCTGTCCGAGAATCGCGTGGAGCGTCTCGTACCGAACATTACAAAGAATGGGGTACATCATGACCAGCAGACCAATTGCTGACAAGAAAGAAAACGGTGTCAGCAGGCGCAATATTTGGCAATGGATTTTCTTTCATTGTCGATGTTTTGTCGCACAAATTCATGAGGGGGAAGAAAACGAGGCACGAGGGGCGAGTACTACAAGATAGTAAAAGTCAATGTCGCGAGTTAGTCCACACGCACCAATTGGTATCGACACGCCCACCCAGCGTCCCTTGTCAAGAACCTCTTCTGTTCTCGGAGCAAAGTTGCCCAGGATGATGCCTATTAGCATGGCGAGGAAGATCCATGCCGCGAGATATCTGTCCAGCCATCCTAGGGATTTGAAGACGGGGATGGAGTCTTTGGTTGAGGGGCCTGTCTCGATGTCGTGGGGTGTTTTGGGGGGATTGTCATTTTGGGTGTGGATGGGGTGTTGTACGTCTGTATCCATGTCTGTTCTCGTCAGTTGATTTGCTTTGGATCAAATGGATTTGGAAAGTAGCCGTGAGTTCGAATGAATGTTCCAATGAACAAGTCAAGTTGTTTAATACGTCTTGCGGTGGTTTCCGGACGGGATATAAGCTTGTCGCCGGCCATTGAAGGAACTTGGACACCCGACGACTTTTCATAGCCAATGAGGGCAAAGCAGTGACAGTGGGAGTGGACCAATCAAGATGGGGTCATTTTTTTTTTTTTCCAAGTTTAGACTTGTATGCGGTTTATGGCAGACAAGGTGGTGGGCCTACCCTGTAGGCTGGTAATGTCGAGAGCATGTGGGGACGCTGGTTTTGTAGTCCTTACAGCGGTCAGGATGAATTTCGCGGTGATGGCGACTTCTCTGCTGGTTTGCACAAGGCTCGGCTCATGCAAGTACAACAACCTTCTGGGCCGCCGGCGCAGCCTGCAGGCTAATGCCGCTCACAACGGCCGGCATCCCTGCCCTCGCCTTCTCCGGCGGTCACACGGCCACGCATGCATCCCTGGAACACGGCCACGAGCCTGGAGAGTGAGCGTCGAGCGGCTGCCGAGCGGTTCTTTTTTCTTCTTTTTTTTGGGCATGGGGAAAATAGGGCCAAACGACCACGTTGACATAACACGTACTAAAGAGGTAGAGGATAGGGAGGAACTCGTTGTGTTCTGGACAGATCAAGTGTCGGAGGACAAACGAGGTTGATGGACTTGGCGGACCAGGACCGGAGGCGTTTTTCAAACATGTGGTATGGATGGGGTTTCATTATTTGTGCTCTCATCATTTTTTTTCGTCCATAAATCATGTGCACTCAGGATAACAACTGCCAGCGGACGAGACAAGCCCGCCAAAAAGGAAGGCGAAAGTGGTCTCGTCAAGAGTGCTTCCAAATCGACCTTGTTCATCTCTATTTGAACGCAACCCGTTGAAATGCAAGGTATCCCAGACGCCCATTCGTGCATGTAGGTAGATTGCTTATATCCTCCGCCACCGCCGCCCAATTGCCGCTTTGTATCTCATCCTTTTACGTTTTCAATTTTTGGCCAATTTTTTTTTTTTACATCTTTTCCACAAGTTGAAAAAAAAAGCTTAGTTCTTTGTGCCGACAACGGAGATGTTCAGGGCTATGAGGAAGGTCAGCATGGTGAGACGAAATCGGTAACCTGGTTTGCCATGATGGCAGGATTTGTGCGACAAGCAGGCTAGTGGCGGATTGGAAGGGTGAGCACATACTAGGAGGCAGGCTCTGCTTCAACTTCTCGGCCTTTTCCGTGTCCTTGAGCACCAGGGTGTAGAGGTGCTTCTGGCAGCGGACCTTGAACTTGATGTTGTTGGCCTGCTTGTTCTTCTTGATCCGCGCGGCTGTTGGCTTGTTAGATCGTCTGGTTCTCTTCCAATTTTGGGCTCAATTCTGTTTATCCTCCCCCCAACACCCCCGGATCGACATTCGATGGGAAATCGTGACGTGGGGAGGGGGCTGGACTCGGTTTCCTGGGGCAAGGTAGAACACATACACGAAGCGTCCTTGCGGCGGCAGATCTCGATGAACTGGAAAAAATCAAAATGTTAGCATTTCATGTAATTGAGTAGCAGGACACGGACGCAGACGCATAGTTACCTTCTTGATATCAGCGACCTCACGAGGCATTTTGGCGGTGTTGGATAGGTCTGTCTGGACGGGATATCTTGACAAAGGCACGATTCAGCACGGGGGGAGTGGATTGGTGTTGTTTTTGCAGGAATTAATTTTGTGCGCTGACTTTTCGCGGGGCCTGACGCACGGACCAGGCTTGGTGCGCCACGTAGCCAGCTAGTGTGAGTGGGTGAATGTGGCTGCTGCTGCGCGTCACGGTTGGTTGTGGCGTCGTCACCGAGTACGTTGCAGCTTTTCGAATCGAACTTGCCATGCATGTATGTATAAAGTAGGTCGCTCGACCTTTTGTGTCCTACAGAAGTCAGTTTATGTCTTATTGTATAGCGGCCTGTCATTTAATAGAAGTTTCTTCCTATCTTTCAACGACTATTTTCCCCTGACAGGCAAACCACGCCACCTACAATATGCAGACGCCGCTGGACAATGCCATGAGATCAAAGGTACAGTTCTGGAAGCCATTCTTCATGATCCTACGTCTCCCCTGATGGGATTTCGCTCTGACATGTGTCGCAGAACATGGTGCTTGGTACGGTTACATGATGGGAAAGAATGCATAAACACCCACCAGACAAGTTGACATTTTCAAGCATTCGGAGGCGCCGTAGTCGCTGCCGCAGTCTGGTCGATCTGGGGCAGCGACATGTTCCCATCGCATAGAGATCCCCAAGGCGACCCCGACACGTGGACTCGAGAAGAAATGAGGCGCTGGCTAGCTGCTGTAGGTTGTTTGAGATGGAACATCTGCGAGTGGTGTGCTGACATGAGTTTATCTTTATTTTTTATCCAGAGGAACTTGTTTCCTCAGGAGCGTGACTCGAGAGAGCAGTTGTTGGCTAGGATAAAGGCGAATATAAGGACGACCAGAAAGTGATGCGAAATGAGAATTTGTTTGTCTATAGCGATTATACTAAAAGGAAGCGATGACTGAGGACTTTGCACGAAAGCGAATGCTGTGTCGGCTCGGCATTTGTTTGTCGCGAGGACACATTGGACTGGATTGAGAGTGAGTGCTCGTGATGTCAAGAAGCTGACGGACGGTGCCCCCCACTTTCCACTTTCCAAATCACATTCAGAGTTCAAGATGACATGTCTCCTTTCTTCTGCAAATACCCGTTGCCTCAATGATAGCCTCAATGATAGCCTCAAATTTGGCATCTAGGTCCCCCACAGAGCCCTATGGCCGACCTGCCTGCCAACCGCCTTCTTTCTCGACCCAAGGGCGGCGACAAGACCAGACCAAATCGAACCAGCCCAACAAGTCACAGTCGCACGTGCCGCCTGATGACGGAGGCGTTTCTCTTGGCTGCACCTCCCCCATCGTTTCTCTCACCACTCGAATCCGACATCCGACATCCAAGCCTAGACCAGACCAGCCCATCCCATTGTCGCCAACCCGGATCGCTTTCCACCGGCGCGTTCATTTTTCAAAAAAGGTCCGCATCGCAATTCCGCGCATGTTGTGAAACGTCAAACACAAGACTACAAGCTTGCCTCGACAAGCAGGCGCATCGGGTCTGAAACCAGTCGTCGCAACAATAATAGACGTAGGCCTTTTTCTGTTGAGGTCACCGCCAACCCGCCCCGTCCGATTTGGCCAGCACAACAACAAAATCTGACTTCGCGTCAACACTTATGTCAAACCTCCCAGCGCATTGAAAGACGGCGTCAAGAGATCTCTCATGCACCCCTTCCGAAACATCTGCATGGTGTCCTTTTTCGCGGCAAGCTCATTCTTGCCCAACCATGGCTTTTCTCGAAGATCCACGGTTCCGCCAGCGCTGGAACCAAATCACGCAGGATGCCGAGACGGTTACGGAAAACGCCGCGGCGGGCATCTTTAGTTTCTCTCAGAACTACATCAACCCTTGCTTCCATTTTATGGCCGATTCTATAGAGCAATGTACGACAGTATGTCTAGGTGATCCTGAAAATCGATTGCGCCGGAGGAGAGAGCGCCAACGAGCCCGCGGCAATGCCGAGTTCAGCTTCGACTTTTACGACGACTGGTACGGGGAGGAGCAGGCTGGCGGGCTATTGGGCAGCTGGCGCGGCGAGGACTGGGATCGCCTGCTTGCTGGGACCGGCGCCGCACGAAAGCATGGCGGTGGAGAGACGACGGAGCAGCCGCGCAGGAAGAGAGGCATGAGCTATGGCACACGGGGCGCGAGAAGGAAGGCCAGTACGGCTGAGGACCCTACCATTATCCCTAGTACGCAGCCCATTGGGTTCTTGAGCAAGTTGCCTTGGAAAATGGGCGGCACGCTACGATATAAACCTAGTGCGGCGGATCTACAAGATCATCCCGGAAAGCTTGGCGAAGGGGAAGCAGCGCCGTTGTTGGGAGGCAACGGGGACGAAGACGATGATTCGGACTACGGACAGGTGTTGCGTATGCCGCGACAACGGAGTGGTACGACCGGCTCGGGAGGCACGTCAGACTCGTATCGATCAAGAGGGGACTTGTTCCCCAGCGACGGGGAGGGCGAGGAGGACGCCGTGCCGCTGGACGACGACGTGACGTATGACATGATAAAGAGAGATGATCGGAGCAGCGGCAAGACGGGGAGTAGTAAGGGGAAATCACCAGCAGGTCAATCTGCAGTATCGAGAACCGTATCTCGGTCGACGCTTGGATCAACGGCCTCGGCAGACTTGCCCGAGTATGAACGCTTGCCTTATTCGCAGCCACCAACACTAGGTGTAGCTGAAACTCCATCCATGGAGGATGTCCACGGCGAAGAGGGGCGGATTCGATGCCAAGAATACGACGACGAGCTGGCTAGAAGGAGGACTGCCGAATACAAATATGCCTCGGAACGGCAACAACATGACCACACCTCTTCAGTAAATGAAGTCCCAGAAATGAAATCCGATATGGAGGTCCAAGTGGATGGGGTTTGTCCACCGCCAATTGCGCTTCAACGGGAAGAAGAGCTGATGCAGCTGTCGTCACCCCAAAGGAATCGCGGCGGTCGAACGCTCATGGGGAGTGAAGACGCGGAATCGTCAGGGAAGACAGATTATGAGGGCCTTGAAATGACTGCCACCTCCACATCTACTACCGGACCGTCTTTTCACGCAGCGCGTCTTCCTCGCTTCGGCTAAAGAGCGTATGATTTCAAAATTATATAGACAGGGGGCGGTCTTTGGACCAGTAACATCTGCAATCGGAGAGTAGATGACACGAGACGCAGCAATGTTTCATTACTATCATTAGCGAGCGTAGTAATGTACTGAACAGAACTTTGCATTTGACAATGTTGTTTTCGCCGTACAGTGGTGAAGTATCCGGGAGTACATCTTGGTGCCGAAGCCAACTCCAACGGCATTGACGTAGGGGCCGGTAGGGGGCGAGCCGCCCCTTGTCAGTTGACAGTGTCAGACAGTATTAGACAGTATTAGACAGTGACTTGCGTGCCTCAACGAACGGTATCTGTGCAATCCGTACGGATTATTAACCGTTCCTCGGTGAAGGGTCTGCCTCGGTTGGGTGTCGGCTCCCCGCACTGCAGTGGACGGCGATGGCGGGTTTCCCCGCTTCCGGGGGCGAGCATCCGCCAAGCAGACTTCTCTAGACTTCTCTCCTGCACTGTTTCCGATGCCGATTGGTGCTGGCCCACGGTGAGCTCGGCCGTCTCTAGAGTCTAGACCCGCTTATTGGACGGAACGGAATTGGGAGTGCCAGCAAGCAGTCAGTAAGTAGGTAAGTGGTGCTCATGAATCCCGTTTACCGTTTGCCAGAGAAGACGCGTCTCGAGGTATATCAACTCACCTTGTCCGACTACATTTGGTGAGTCAATCTTACTGTCGGCACCCATCCCCTTTTCAAAGTTGGTGTCGAGTCTCTAACGCGCGACTATCGACAAGTTCAATCTTGCACCTTCATTCGATCAATACTACGACAACCGTCCTAGTTGCGGAACAAAGCGTACTTCATCATGGCGCTCTCCGGTCCCATCACAACGCCTCTCACCACCCTGCTGAAGATCAAGCATCCCATCGTGCTTGCTGGTATGGCGCACACGTCTGGTGGTGAGCTGGCAGCTGCTGTCTCTAATGCTGGTGGCCTCGGTGTCATCGGTGGCTTCCAATACACTCCCCAGCAATTGCAAGAAATCATCGACGAGATGAAGGCCAATTTCAAGCAACCGAACCTTCCGTTTGGCGTTGACTTGGCCCTCCCACAAGTCGGCGGCAACGCCCGAAAGACCAACCACGACTACACCCATGGCAAACTTGACGAGCTTGTTGATCTCATCATTGAGAGTGGCGCTTGCTTGTTTGTCTCTGCTGTGGGCGTTCCTGACAGGGAGGTTATTGATAAGTTCCACAAGCACAACATCCTCGTCATGAACATGGTTGGCCACCCCAAGCATGCTGTCAAGGCTTTGGATCGCGGCGTTGATATCATCTGCGGCCAAGGCACTGAAGGGGGTGGCCACACGGGCGACGTCGCCACCTCTGTCTTGATTCCCTCCATCGTCGATGTTGCCCGTCGCTACAAGCCGCCGATGCTGAAGGGCCAGACTGCTCTGGTAGTCGCTGCTGGTGGCATTCACAACGGACGAGGGCTGGCCAGTTCCCTCATGCAAGGTGCTGTCGGCGTGTGGGTGGGCACTCGATTCGTTGCCTCGACCGAAGCTGCAAGCGCCGACGAACACAAAAAGGCTGTGGTATCATGCGATTTCTCCGAGACGGACCGCACCCTCGTCCTCACTGGCCGGCCGTTGCGAGCCAAGCTGAACTCGTACCTCAAAGCCTGGCATGCCAGGGGGAACGCAGCCCAGGAACTTTGTGACAAGGGTGTTATTCCCATCGAACATGATTTCGCGAACGATGTAGAGGATATCGAGTTTCCTCATCTCATGGGCCAGGTTGCTGGCGCCATTACCAAGATCCAACCTGCCAAGGAAATCGTAGATGAAATGGTGGCGGAAGCCGTCGATCAGCTCAAGCTCGCCAGTGTGTACCTGAATTCCAAGAGCAAGTTGTAAAACGACTTACTTTCCCCTTTGAAAAAAAAAAAAAAAAAAGAAGGGTTGACTGAAAAGACCAATGCACAGGGGAGAAGATCAAGATTAGGGCGTGCGCTAAAAGGAAGGGATACACGGATGATGATCTATGTCTTTTTGCCTTTGGTATAATGTAGATTTGACTAGGCGGACAGCCTTGAGCAAGCTTGAACCCCGGAGCTGCGTGTACCAGCAAGAAGAATTTATCGGTAGACGATATATGTATATATTGAGAGAAGCGAAACGAGTAAATACTATGGATATTCTGCCCGTCGCAAGATGAGATATTACCAGTGCCGAAAATGAAAACGGTGAATGTGCCAATCCATGGTTGAACTTGCAAGAATAGCACTGAAAAATTATAGGCACATGGGCCAATCATGAGGGATCATGAGGGTGTGGACCTTGTGGCTTCCTGCTTGGCGCGTTGGTGTGGGCCAATTTTTTTTTTCTTATCTGCAGCGTTTTTCTCTTATCGCAGGTCCCACCTATCGCAGCTTTTTTGACCTTGCCCAACTTCTCTATCACTACGACAAGACGCACGACGACATAAACAGGATTGGAGAGGAAGGCCGTTGACTCGCCAAACCTGTCTGCATTTATTGCCAAAATCTCAACATGGGCGACGGTATCGCCAAAAAAAGAAAGCGCAATGGCGCTGAGCCTGTTGTCGACGCTACTGCCTTGTCCAAAAAATCCAAGAAGGCCAAGAACCCTGTCCCCAAGCTCCAGCCTCAGCCTGAGGAAGCCAGCGAAGACGAGGAAAGCGCCGAAGAAGACGAAGACGTAGAGGAAGGCTCTGTTGAAGACCAAGTAGACGAAGCCGAGGAAGAGTCCGGTGACGAGGACGAAAATAATGACTATGCCGCCGACGACACTGTTGGTGAACTGCCTACTGATGGCGCTCCCATACTCCCCCCAACCACCGATTCTGAGCTGTTCGAGCAGTTGAAGCTTTCTGATAAGACTATGAAGGCGATCGGTGAAATGGGTTTCACCAAGATGACAGCGATTCAGAAAGTCGTACGTACCGATCGCCGCCGCCAATGACAAACGCACATTCGTCTAATTTTTCATCTTGTGCGAAAACTAATGTTATCTCTTAATAGGCCATCCCTCCTCTATTGGCAGGAAAAGATGTTCTCGGTGCCGCCAAGACTGGTTCCGGCAAGACGCTCGCGTTCTTGATTCCCGCGATCGAAATTCTCAGCGCCTTGAGATTCAAGCCTAGAAACGGTACTGGTGTAATTGTTGTGTCGCCCACCCGCGAGCTGGCGCTACAGATCTTCGGCGTAGCTCGTGAACTCATGAAACATCATTCCCAGACATATGGCATCGTCATTGGCGGTGCCAATAGAAAAGCAGAGGCCGAGAAGCTTTCCAAGGGTGTGAACCTGCTGATTGCGACCCCTGGGCGACTTCTCGATCACTTACTGAACACGCCATTCGTGTTCAAGAACTTGAAGTCTTTGATTATTGACGAGGCGGATCGAATTTTGGAAGTTGGTTTCGAAGACGAAATTCGACAAATTGTCAAGGTCTTGTCCAACGACGATCGCCAGACAATGTTATTCTCCGCAACGCAGACTACGAAAGTCGGTAAGTAGCACTTTGAAACTTCACAATCCCCGATAATAGAGGCTCCATGCTGACAGGAACGACAGAGGATCTTGCTCGAATTTCTTTGCGACCTGGCCCACTATACATCAACGTCGACGAAGAAAAGCAGTTTAGTACAGTTGATGGATTGGAACAGGGCTATGTTCTCTGTGACGCCGACAAGCGATTCATTCTGCTCTTCTCCTTCTTGCGACGTATGCAGGCCAAGAAGAAGAAGGTCATTGTCTTTTTCAGCAGCTGTGCCTCGGTCAAGTACTATGCCGAGCTTCTCAACTACATTGACTGCCCCGTGCTGGATCTCCACGGCAAACAGAAGCAGCAAAAGCGGACCAATACCTTTTTCGAATTTAGCAACGCGGAGCATGGCATTTTGATTTGCACTGACGTTGCTGCCCGTGGCCTCGATGTAAGCACTGAATGACATGACGGGATGCAGAGATTGCACCTCGGCCGCCGCTGACAAACTTTTGAAACAGATTCCTGCCGTCGATTTCATCGTTCAGTTTGACCCCCCTGACAACACCCGTGATTACATTCACCGAGTCGGCCGTACTGCTCGTGGCGCCAACACAAAGGGTCGCAGCCTGTTGTTCCTTCAGCCCAACGAAGTTGGCTTCCTGTCGCACCTGAAAGCCGCTCGCGTGCCCGTCGTCGAGTTCGAGTTCCCCGCCAAGAAGATTGTCAATGTGCAGTCTCAGCTTGAGAAGCTGATTGGAAAGAACTACTATTTGCAACAGAGCGCCAAAGAGGCGTTCAAGTCATATTTGCATGCGTATGCATCGCACAGCTTGCGATCTGTTTACGATGTGCACAAGTTGGACTTGGCCCGTGTTGCCAAGAGCTTCGGATTCACCACCCCGCCGCGCGTAGACATCAATCTCGGACAATCGATGAGCAGAGACAGAGTTCAGGGCAGAAGGACGTATGGCAGCCAGCCCCGGCAAGCAAATAGGGGCGGCCGTAGGTAAATAATCGTCGTTGTCACATGCAGGAGTCTTTTTGTCAAGGAAAAGAAGGAAAGAGTAGCTATGTCTTGGACCGGCGTTTGGCGTGTTGCAGTGGCAGTTTCATGGTCTACTGTATTAATGGTCAATGACGATTTGTCGAATACAAAACCTCGCATATTATGCATCCATAGCACCAAGAAAATTTGAACACTAGCGTCTGGTGTTTGTTCAAAAGTAAAATGGTATTTTTGTGCGGCACAAGACAGCTCGGCAGGCGCCAGATCAATCCCGACAGCAATCGTCACTTGACTCAATTGATGGCTTGAACGCCAGCCATCAAGAGCTCAAGATGACATTCGAGGCACATGACCAAGCCCATCCAGACCATTGCCCTCCAGGATCCCGGTAAAGAGTTCAGGAACCATGGCTCGACCAACAGCACCCGCACATGACAACGCAGCGCAGACAAGACCATCGGCATGACGAAACTGACGGCCCAATGGTCCTCAACTTCTTCAAAGGGGCCTCCATCCCCCTTCTCTTTTTTTTCTTTTCCCCTTTTCCTTCAAACCATGTTCTTCCTACTCATGTCGAAAGCCCCCCTGGTCCGTCTCACCCCGCCCACTCAGATCCTTCATCGTCTTCGCCGCCTGCTCCTTGGTCTGCGCAGCCACATTCCTGCCCAGCTCTACGGCATCCTCCTTGATGGGGGCAAGCCCGCTTAGACCAGCTTTGCTCTCAGCCTTCTTCTCCAGCTCGACTGCTCTCCTCTCGACTGCCTCTTTGGTTTCCTTGGGGGCGGTGAGGTATGAGTACGCTGCTGCTAGGAGGAGGGCGCCGCCGCCGATTGCGAACCTATTGATATTCACGCTGGGTTAGCAGAGTGGTTCTTTATTTACTTGGAAACGAAGCCCCTTGCTCTTCATGGAGTGTCTAGGCTATGGTAACGTCACTTTTGATGAATCGGGCCTGACTAAAATGGTGAAAAGTTCACCTACCAATTTCGACGGATGGCTTCCGGACCACCGGGCTTGGGTGGGGGAGGCTTCTGTCCTCCTGGGCCACCGAGATCGTCTTTGGCGCGCGAGACTGGCGTGGCTGAGATGTAGCGAGGTGATGCGACGATGGCGCGGGGTGTCAGTTTGATGTGGTTTCGTAAGAGACCTGCTGATGCTCTTGGTGTGACCATTTTGGCTTGGCTTTGAAGAGTATCTATTTGTTGGATGGTTTTTTTTTTTTTTTTTAATTTCTCCCAGTGATGGCGATTCTTGGAAGAATGATGGGATACGTGTAGTTTTATTTTGTGTGCTTGGGCAAGTTATAGGTGTGATGGAGGCGTGGTTGGGTCGATCTCGATGGTGTGGGTGGATGATGCGTTTATGACGCTGCGATGGTGTGAAGGGTGGGTGGCCGGCGTGACGGACTTGCATTCTTCCCGGGAGCCAAGAGCTGGTCGGTCGATCAGGCGCATTTTGGTTCATGTTGGGTAATGGGTTTTCGCACGGAGCATTATTTGCGGCGGAGACGACGTTGGGAGCGCTGGGAACGACTTCTCGAACGAGTTGCTTTGTACATAAGTGTACTCCGTAGTGTACTCCGTAGTGGTCGTTTCATGGTGTGCACAAGTTCCATCAAGCCATCGATGCGTTTTGTTCATGGGTCACTACATGTTGTATATTGTTGAATACCTCGTGCCGTCTATTCTACAACCCATCCCTTACCCGCAACCTTTTTTTGCTTGACCTTTTTTGCCGGCAATGGCCAGCCCTGTCCTCCTGTGTTCTCCGCCCGCAGGTAGGGAACGACCCAGCATTCTCTCGTCATGGCCCCGTCCTCCGTCACCGCCGCCGCCTTGATCTCTTTGATGGGTTTTCCGTAGCTGAGAAGTGGCGTGTCCTTTGCCAAACCTGATAATTGGCCCCCGGTGACGTCTGTGAGTGAATGCATGCGGGTTTTCGGCTTCTTCTCAGGATCCAAGCCAGATGGGGTGGCCCGATGAAGATACGAGTACACAATGTACTCGGGACACTCTTGAATGCTCAGATGAGCCAACGGCGAGGTGGGATGAATGTACACCAGACTGTCATGCTCTGGTCCCTGGATATCGTGCAAGGGGATGAGCGGCATGTAAGGCACGTCAATAGCTCGCTTGGGTCTCCGATACTGCTCTGGAGGCGCGGGGGCGAGATCGGCACGGATGGCGACCTGATCGACGAATCCTGCGGCAGCCATTTGCTTCAGGGCGCTGACCTGCTTCGGTGTTGGAGGGTCAAGCTTGTCCTGATACTTCAGGTTTGCGAACGAGGCTATGTTGTTTCTCAGAAGCTCCGTGATTTGCTTCCTCAGCTGCTGGATTTCCTTGAGAACCTTGAACCTGACAAAGTGTCTCTCACACCAGCTCTCGGTCGGTTCATGTGCGAACTCGCCCACGACCTGGAGTAACTTGATGGCATCGGACCTGTCGTCCAAATAACAAAAGTTCTTGTGGACCTCGTTGAACAGGCGGCGCACATTCGCTTGCCGATCTTCAGCCACAATGTCCGCCGTGGTTCGAATATCGATGTCTTCTCTTACAGTCAACTGCGGAATTGCTTGCGCCTCTGGAAGAAAGACTTCTCCTGCAGAAAGGCCAGCCACCAGCGCAATGGTGTACGGTAAGCAGTTGTGCAGGTGGCCGACGAGTAGGATTCTTGCGAAACGAGGGGACAGCGGAAAGACCGACATAGTTTTTCCAATCTGTGTGACTTGGCCAGATGTAGACAATGCCGATAGATAGGTGAGGAGCTTTTCTGCTTTGGCCAGACTCTGACGCTCCGGTGGAGTCGGGAAGGGGAAATTGATGACATTCTGAAGATTCATGGCCTTCAATTGCAGCACAATACCCTCAATCGGCATGCGAAGAAGTTCAGGGTCGGCGAACGGCTGGAAGTCCCTTTCATACACTGCCGATGAATACAACCGGTAACAGTGACCTGGTCCAGTTCGACCAGCACGACCCGACCGCTGGTTTGCGCTGGCCTTGCTGATCCAACCAATCTCGTAGCTCTGAACGCCGCTCCGGCGATCGTATTGCCGTTCCTTGGATCGTCCGCAGTCAAAAACGAACCTGGTTCCTGGAATGGTCAAACTGGTTTCTGCAACATTGGTTGCCAAGATGACTTGTCGAGTGCCTTCTGGTGCCGGTTCAAAGACCCTCAGCTGCTCCCGGGTCGGCAGAAGGGAGTACAACGGAAGTATCTGCATTTTCAAAGGCCCAGCTTCCTGGTCCTCTTCGATCTGGAATTCTTCCTCGTCATCCTCATCGTCTGACGGCAAACCATCCATGTCATCGCCGTGATCATCTACGTCTCCGAATTCAATGTCTTCGACTTCCATCGGAGCTTCGTTCGCCGAGATCTTGACCCTGGGACCTTCAGCCGAGATCATGCCACCGAAGGCAGTTTTCAGCCGCTTGCTCAATTGCAAGATCTCGTTGCGGCCGGTGAGGAATACTAGGAACCCACCAGGAGGCAGTTTTCGGTGACCGCGGGCAATTTTTTGGAAGGCCTCCTCAACATAGTCATGGTGCGTTTTTCGGGCGAAATGAATGGTGACGGGGTGCTGTCGGCCTTCCACCTCCAGCACAGGAGGAGGTGTGGGAAACAATGTCGAATTCATCGTCAAATCTTCTATCCTGAGAGTGGCGGACATGATGATGAGCTTCAGGGGCTTCACTTTCGCATCTTCTTCACATAACTCAGCTCGAAGCTTGATGACTCGGCTAAGCATGCCAATCAGGATGTCGGTATTGACACTTCTCTCATGAGCCTCATCAATTATGATGGCGGAATATTTTCGTAGAGTGATATCCTGGGCTATCTCCCTCAACAAGACACCGTCTGTCAAGAACTTGATGGCAGTCTTGTCAGATACAGTGCCTTCGAATCGGATTTGATACGCGACAGCCTTGGAATGATCACCAAGTTCATCCGCCACTCGTCTGGACATGGAAACAGCAGCTACTCGTCGTGGTTGCGTAACTGCAATCATTCCTGGTGTTGGTGACGCTGAGGACCCGTAGCCTGCTTCGTACAGAAATTGGGGGACCTGGGTGGTCTTTCCCGAACCCGTTGCACCGCAAATGACAACGATATCATTGTTGTGGATCGCCTCCATGAGCCTTTGTTCCTCGGATACTACCGGCAACTTCATGCGAGCTTCTTGTATCTCTGCTGACCTTGTTACGTTGACGCTGTATGCTTTTCTTGCGTCGTTCTCAGTAGGCTGCAGCTCCATTGGCAGAGGGTCTCGCTCAGGAGCTCGAGGCACGAAGTTGTCTGGCTTGGGAACTTCCAACGGGCCGATTTTCCCAAGAGGTTGGTAGCCCAAGGCTTCATTTCGTTGCTGAACCGCCCATGCTTTGAATGCGGAAGACCGTGTCGTAGGTTTTGCTCCACCGTTGTCATCACTATCTGAGCTATCTGGGCTATCCGAACTAGACTCGTCGTCATCTTCATCGTCGCTTGTTTCTTCTCCGGAGTCCGAAACTGATTTACTATTTTCGTCATCTTCGTCCTCTTCGTCGTCGTCCTTACAATCGTTCTCATTTAAGAGTTTTACGCCGTTGCCATGTGCTTCGTCGTTGCTACTGAATCCCTCCCACTCCTCATCCTCGAACTCGTTCCTTTCTGGAAGGACTGTGGCGGCTTCAAGCGGGTTGGTTGTAGTTTTGATTCCCCCCCGCTTTCGCTTCTTTTTGATTACAGGCCGGCCTTCGTCATCCTGTTCCAATTGTCGTTTCAACCCTGATCCGACGACTGTATGATTGGAATCCGGCACAACAGGCTGCGGGGTTTCTGCAGTTTCTGGAACTGCCTTTGTTGCCGCCACGTCGTGGTGTTCGTGGTCGTGGCAATCCTTTGAATCGTCATCTGCTCCCGTCCTCTCTTGGAAGAGTACGTCTTCGTGGCCTTCTAGTCCCGCCCTTTGCTCTCGCAGGGCCCGCGATAGTGCTTGCCTCTTTGTTTCCTTGCCCTGTCCGAGCGATCTACTACTTGCGAAAAGGGATGTGTCGATGCGACGCTCGGCAAGCTTGGCAATAAGTTCTTTATTCTCGTCTTTGCGAAGTATATTATCGATGTATTTCTCGAATCGCTTCGCCTTCTTGCCGCTCAGTTTTGTGCCATGTTGCTGCAACTCCTTTTTCAATTGAGCCTTCTTCCCTTGACTCTCGGCGTTAGCAGCAGGCAGCACTTCCTGGTTCGTGTCCTGAATCTCGTGTTGGGCATTTTCTTGGGCTTTTTGTCGAGCGAGCACTTTGTGCTTCCTCTGACGAGGCACAAATTTGGCCATTGTGTCTTTTATCCCTGCGATGCACCCTTCATTGTACGAGATTAATTGAGGCGGCGATGCTTCGAAACAATAGCAACAATCTGCTTTTGCGCTGAACGATCTCGACTTGTCTCAACCGGGAGTTTTTTTTGGCCCGAAAAACATTTTGCGCCGTGGTAGACCGCCGAAATCTCAAGCTGATTTAAGACTAGCGCGGGGTCTCATGCGCGGGGTCTCATTGGGTGCATCGACCATGCCATGATTGTTCCCGGCCCTCCTCCAGTTATTACCCGGCTGTCCAACAGCCGTCCACCCATCTTGTTCAACAAACATCTCCAAAACGCCTGCCAACAACAATGGCCGATTTTAGGGAGGATGAGTTCCCCGTGCCGACTCGGCAGGCTACCGGGACTGTCAATGGTATCAAGACGGATGTCACGTCCTTGAGCTTCTCCGATAAGCTCCTGGTCACTATCAGCCAGGAGGGGCGTTTATCTCAATGGGTAACGTTCCATTCGTCAGAGCCAACAGCTTCTAGAAGCTAACAAACTAGAAAGATCCAAGTCCCCTTGACAGGCTCATCTGCGGGTATGGTGGAAATGATGCTTCCAACTTCGAGTCATGGACTTCTTCCCTCCACCCATTTGTCTCCAAAAACCCTTTTAGGTGGTGGTGGAGATGATCGAGAGACTTTGGGCCAACTCTACGCCGCGCAAATCGCTAGTCATATCTCTCTCAAATCTCCCGATGATAGGAGGACTCTGGTTCTCGGTCTCGGCCTGTCTAAATTCGACATTGAGCGGGAGGCTTTTTTCGACCTAATTGAGCTGGCTCAAAAGGGTTTGTAATATTTTTTTTCGGCGTCATTGCCCCTGCACTAGCCGGGAAACGACAAGGATGGGCATCAAGTCGAAAGCGGGGTTATCATGAAATGAGTGAAAAGCTGGGACTTGCGGCTATTGGAAGCTCTCAACCGTACGGAATCGATCTCGAACTTGTTCACCGCACCTGACAGGAGAATTTGTTGCTCCCGGGGAGCCGGAAGAAATGATATTTTCGTAGCAACAATGCAGTGCGATGACCTTTTTTCAACAATTCCTCTTATTGCCGTTGGTCGACGCGAGTGACTGGTAACATTTCCCGACCGTTAGTTCGAACCTCCCAACGACAAACCATGTGGCTATGGCAACTAACTACTACATCAAGACATTTGTCCTTTAGTCCTTCATCGAGGCGCACAAAGAAGTGCCACGGCGCCACAGAGGGTTGGCTTTGAACGTTGGACAAGTCGACACCAGAGACTTGAGGAATCATATGTGACCAAGATAGGGAGTCGGCAAGCAATTATCACTATTCTTCTTCTGAGGTATTACATCATACCGGACATTTAATTCCAATCCCAGAACGCCAGGGGTGGTAGCATCTTTCTTTTCTGCGAGAATGCTTCCCATGCCGCGTGTTGTCTCACTTTCGTCGTCATAATTCAAACGGTGCATGGTGGAATCGACAGGTCTCACAGCCACGCCGCCTCAAAATCCTGACGACCCTCACCTCACCTCACCCAGGCACCGTCCCGTGGCCTTTTGCCGTTGGTCTAATGGAAACAAGGATACTTCAATAGCGTGCGGCTGCAATTTTCGGGAAATGCGGGCTGTACTTCGTACGATGGGGGTCAACTACCATATCCACGTCGCGCTATTGCCCCGGATAGCGAAAAGCCCCGGGAAGTACCTGCAAGGCTTACGGGGCTAAATACCCTGCGCGCCATAACGGTAAGTATCTGTGGCTGGGGGGACATTGATAGGTTGCTTGGTTGCTTTCTTTTCATGCAAAGAGAAAAAGGGCACCAGACGTCAAAATGTGGGTGAGAAAAAAGCAAATACCCAACCAAGCCAACACAATGAAAATAACCAACTTGCTAACTTCGATTTCAAAGTCCCTGACTATCATCGGAGATCGTAGTAATCGATCTGTCTAGTGCGAGTCATGGCAATTGACATATATTACCACGAGAAGAAGCTCTTCCTGGTACTACCCTGATCCGGGGGATGCCAGTTTCTTCGTCATCAACTCGCTATAAGTACTCTGTCAACGCTCATTTGCTTTTCACGACCTTTGATTGTCGGTCAACCAAACCGTGTTGTGCATTTCATGTCATTCAAGCCGTTGGATTGTTCCATTTATTGTTTTTTTTTGCTTACTCGTGATGCCATCGTAACGATTACACCGGCTAATATGGACCCTTCCAACACATCAACAGTTGTCCCACCGTTATCCCCGGCTGGATCTAGGCACGTTCAATAGTTTGCTTTTTCGGTCTGAAGCGACTGGCAAAAAAAAGGCTCCTAACAGAGAGTCCCATGGTGACGAGTGAAACTAGGCCGAGAGGGTTAGGGTTTGGAAATCGTCCCACCCTGCACCCATCCTCCTTTTCGTATACATCCAACTCTCTCCTGTAAAAATTTCCCTTGGCAACCACTATTAGTGTTTTGCTAAGGGAACACTTTTTGCAGGCTAAAATTCGCTGCAAATCCACCTGGGGTTTATCGGGACCCTAACAACTGTCAGAAGAAAGGGATTCAGGAGTTGACCTTTCTTCGCCATGCTGGCACCGACGACATCGAGCTTCGCGCTGCCTCGACCGATCTCTGCAGGTGCTTCCTGCCCAGAGACCATTCTTTCTTCGGTAGCCCTTGGCTGCTGCCCGGTTGCGACCGGGACCGACAATTGCGTCTCGCTTCGCCGAGACAACACAGACATAAACCGCTGGGTCGAAATGGTACAGAGCTTACCTGGAGACCTGACAGCGTTCTAGCCGCCTTGGGGTTTTCCCCTTTCGAGGGGTTTTTCCCTTACAGGATGCACGGCTTCGGTCGTAGCTACTGGCGACCGTGGAGGGCATGGTTTTCGCGCCGCAAGGCGCGGGAGTTACTTAGTCTACCCGTGCAAGAGAATTCTCGGCTGGAGAGGGATATGTTCCCGCTGACGGGATGCCTTCTCAGACCATCGCGCCTTTGAGCCTACGATATGCTAGATGAACTGGCGAAGGGCGACTGGTGGGGGACTAGCCTTAGACACTTGTACTGCGTGCGGGACGAAAATCTACCTCTGGGGAAAGGTAGAAAAGCCGCCTTCGAGAGTTGGGCTCGACAGCCCTTCCTACGAAGGCCTTGCAAGAAGCGCTGGGTGAGTCCTCTGACAGTGCATTCTTCTATATAGTTTAGCCTAGCACGTCCCGTGCCCCTACAGGGGACCTGAGCGGCCCAATGCTGCTGGACGGAAAATACACTTACTTACTTACTTACATATCAACTTCCTCAATGGAGTCAGTCAAGCGACAATTAATAGTATTGCCATACCAGAAATGAAGTTACTTCGTAGGGCCGATAATTGCAGAAAGATTTGGTGCATCTTAAGTCAGGTTGTGTAGTCTTGTAGCATGTTACATCAGTAGCTCTACCAATATCGAGTTTTGATGTCTACTATATCAAGCCACAGGATGTACGTCCCCGTTCCATCCACTGAAATAGATTGATTTGCAACTATGAAATCACCTGCCGAAAGAGCATTAACTCATCCATTTCTTACAAGCGATAATTATGGTTGATCCGTTCATTCTATCTGCCTTTCTCTTACAAATGACGACAGACACAACCAGAGCTGTGGCGGCGCGTCAAGGCGCGTAAGGGAGCCTACCTGGTCGGGTTGAACAACACCTTTCAGTCATCATTCCGATCCAACTCAGCTCCATAATAAACTAGGCCCCCCCTTCTTTTCCTCTTTTCCTTTTTCTTCTTCCTTCAATCCTTTCTCATTTTCATTCATGTCTTCCTATGTTGGCAGGTCGCAAGCTCGCTAGACCGCGGTGGCTTGCCATCGTGGACTAGTCGGGCCCCCTGTATGGCTTGTTGTCACTGCCAAGGGAAAATGATATGAACGGCATCGTCGCAAGGACAATATAATTTGATCCAGTGTTGTGTGTTTAGCGGATCGATCTTTGTCCGAGCACTCACTCTCCCTCGTGCAGATGACTCCATCTCATCTGGCGAGCAACTGTCGAAGGCGACAGGGATACTCTATCAGTCACAGATCACAGAAGTCCGGAAAGGATGAGTGGCCAAAGAACTAGGGATATTCATGGGACTGGTTCGTCGATCGTGTGTGATATGGAGAGCTTCGCTGTGACATGTCTCAAGGACTGCACGAACTGGCCAATCGTGGGAGACTCTACTCTGCTGCGGAATGACCCATCGTATCTCTCCACGGTACTCGGCGCAGAATCTGCGATTGACCCTCGTCAATTCCAAGCCAGTGATGTGTTCCATAGGATGATTATTCTCGTAATCTCGTCGAGGACGGCTGCATCGCCTCCGAAATGCAATGAATAGATCAGCATAAGCGGGAAAACCCCTTGTGTTTACTCCTTGTCCCCCCACCAGACGCGTCCCAGAGGGGCAAACAAACAAAGTGGGTTCATTTCCAGAGACTTGCTAGTTTAGGCAATGTGCCCTGTCAAGCACGGATCATGTCTCGTGGCACGATGGTCTAAGCTTTCTGTGTGGCCCAATAGGGACATCGGTTACTAAAAATAGAATAGAAACAACACGCTTGACGCGATGCTTATACATACGAAGGTTCTATCTAGCCGATTTCGCCCACCAAAGGGCGCTGAAGAACGAATCAAATATCACAGGCATGTGCCCAGGTCATGCCTATCTATCTATCCTCTATCCTTTCCGTCCCTCAAACACTTAGAACCCATGACATGACAGCGAACCCCTGGTAGCCAGTACCCGCTTGACTCATGGAGTATGGCCCAAGCAACAATGACCCAACCCCGGACATCTAATTTACTTGACTAAAGGCGCTCTAGAGCTGCTCTGTGCGCTCTTGACTGTAAAGGACTTGTACTTGCCTCTTTCTCTAACACCTCCTCAAACACCGCTTCCAGTTGTTGCATAGCCTTGTTTGATATCTGAGGATGCAGAACAATGCGTGGTGCCCGGACGCGTATGTCACGGTGCTGAGCAGCCGTGTCCAGACTTGACTTATCGATACCAGCACTCTTCAAATCGAGCCAGACAAGGTTCGTCATGACTGGGCGAAGAAGCAGACCACCCCTGGAGGTCCACATGTGGCCCACTGCTGCAGCCAAGACATGCGTTCTCTGGATGATGCCCCGTGTGTCGACATCGCCGGGGCCGAAGTTCTCTATCATGGCCTGCCAAGCTGCAGCAACGATGGGCCCAGACTTGCGGACACCGCCGCCGATGCTTTGACGCAGTCGTCTCGCCCTTGCTATAAGGTCCCTCGGGCCCACGATGGCCGACCCTACCGGTGCTGCGAGCCCTTTACCGAAAGATAGTGTCATGGTGTCGCAGCAGGCCGCGATCTCCTTCAGAGTGCTACCCCCACCTGCCACGGCGTGCCATATCCGCGCACCATCGATGTGAATGGCGATGTCCTGCTCGTCGGCCCAAGCTTTCATCTTGCGGAGTTCTTGTAGTGGGATTACGCTGCCGTGAGCTGTGTTCTCGAGGCTGATGATGCTGGTTGGTAACCGTTCTATCAGGTTGGTGGGCACTGCGTGTCGTTCCACGTCGTCAAGGGTGAGATAATGCCCATTCGCGGGCCGCACGGGCTGGATGGATGCCCCAGAAAGACCGGCAAGACCACCAGCCTCGTAATGTACGATATGAGAGGTAGCATCTGCTAGTACACCTGTGCATCGTCGTGAAAGTGCACCTAGCGCAACCTGGTTGGCCATGGTCCCAGAGACAACAAATAGAGCTGCTTCTTTGCCGCAGATGCTGGCCATGTGCTCCTCGAAGCACCGTGTAAGCTGGTCCTCGCCATAGACATCATCATTGAGCGTGGCCCCGGAGATTGCTTCCAGCATCCCGTGGGATGGTGTAGTAACAGCATCGCCTGTAGTATCACAAGGCTGTCAGCTCTGGCAACGAGGATAGGACAGTTACGAAAGAACCGATATCAGGACCTACTTCTGAAATCAGAGGCTGAGCCAGTAAGTCTGGGATTTCCCCAGCGATCTACCTTGGGATTAAGTAGCGGGCAAGGCTTCATGGTGATATGAACCTCGCGAGAAGAATACTGGAGAATCGGCTGGGATGGCCTCCTGATATGAGCCGCATGGTCCACAGTCTGACGAGATTACGAAGGCATGAAGTTTCGAATTCTTCAAGGATGATTAGGGAGGTAACACGAAGTAAGATGGATAGTATAGCTAGGAATAATATGTGGAAACCCCAAGGAGGCAACCCCCTGAGCTGTCAGATTGCCTTACAAGGCTCCAGCTACTGACAACAAACCGAACTCCGTTCCCTTCAGTCACTTACTCTTTATTGTGACATCTCTTCCAATTTGGGAAAACAAGAGCAACAGAACAGGACCAACAAAAACGATCAGGAGACAGAGTCTTCATTGAACACGAATAGCGACTTGATCTCTGTGCAGTGTAAAGATACTGTCGGAAACTTCGACCTACGAACCACTTACACCTTTGGTGGCAGCACAACACCAGACTCGCCGCAACTCAAGCAACCAGCAATTCGAAATCGCAAACTACAGCGGATACACGAACTTTGTCAGATGGATTGTACATACTGACTACACTAGATTTATTAACGTAAAGACAATTGTTGACAGATTACCGAGCCTTTCACTTTCTCGATCAACATGGGCGCCAACGGGCAAGACATGGCGAATGATAGCCTTGCGAACACCACCCGGGCGAACTCGATCTCCTCAAACCGATGCTCGGATCCTGTAGAGCAATCTGTCGCCCAGGGGAGACTGTGGTTCCTGCACCAGCTCAAGCTTGGTGCTAGCTGGGACACTACGCCGGCCGCGATCCAGATCCAGGGCCATCTCGACATCGATGCGCTGAACGCTGCCTTACGCGCTCTAACTCAGCGCCACGAGACGCTCCGAACGACCTTCAAGGAGCAGGATGGCGTAGGCATACAAGTTGTGCACGCCTCGGGTCTCGAAAGAGGGTTGAGGGCTGTAGATGCCTCCGGCCGCGATCTAGCCCAACTCCTGGCAGAGGAACAATCCAAGAGCTTCGACCTAGAGTCTGAGCCAGCTTGGAGAATTGCCCTGCTGAAGGTGGCCGATGACCACCATATTCTTTCCATTGTTGTACACCATATCATCGCAGACAGCCGGTCTATCGACATCATTCAGCAGGACCTCGGAGCACTCTACGCGGCCGCCTCACAGGGGAAATCGATCACCAGTTCTCCTTTGGGCCCAATCTCCATTCAATACCAAGACCTGATTACTTGGCAGCAGGAAAACGAGCAGATCGCCCAGCAGGATAAGCAGCTGGGATACTGGATCAAGCAGCTCGATGATAACACACCAGCCGAACTTCTCACAGAGCTGCCCCGACCAGCTATCCTATCTGGCAAGACCGACAAAATCTCCTTCACGATCGATGGGTCCGCACACAAAGAACTGCTGGCCTTCTGCCGCTCCCAGCAAGTGACCGCTCACGCCGTGCTGCTGGCAGCGTTTCGCGTGGCTCACTTTCGCCTTACTGGAGCTGAAGATGTCACTATCGGAGCGCCCGTTGCCAACCGTGATCGGCCAGAGCTGGAGAACATGATTGCCCCTTTGGCTACTCTGCAGTGCTTGCGGGTCGTGATTGATGAGGACGACACTTTCGAGTTGGTGTTGCGGCAGATCATGTCCGTTATGGCAGAGGCACATGTCAACCGCAATGTCCCGTTTGAGCTCATCGTGTCTGCATTGCTGCCCGGATCGACAGACACATCACGTCACCCGCTTGTGCAGCTCATGTTTGCTTTGCATTCCGCGCAGGAGACAAGTCAAGCTCGGTGGGGGGCTCTCGAGGCTGAAACTCTGCAGAGTGCGGCCTCGACACGATTCGATATGGAGATGCACCTGTTCGAAGGGTCTGACCGGTTCAACGCAGACGTGGTGTTTTCCACGGATCTTTTCGATGCAGAGGCCATCTCCGGTGTGGTCTCCATCTTCCAGGAAGTCCTGCGCCGTGGCATCTCAGAGCCTAAGAGGAACGTGAAGACGATGCCGCTCACGGATGGGCTCGCAACGATCCGGGACATGGGCATGCTAGATATTGCGACCACCGACTACCCCCGCGAGGCGAGCGTGATCGATATGTTCCAAGAGCAAGTGACCTTGAATCCAAACGCCACCGCTGTGGCCGACGCTTCGTCAAGATTAAGCTACTCTGAGTTGGATGGCATGTCAGATCAGCTCGCCGCGTGGCTACACAGACGACAGCTTGAGCCAGAGACGTTAGTTGGCGTGTTATCTCCTCCATCTTGCGAAACCATGGTTTCCTTCCTGGGTATTCTCAAGGCCAACTTGGCTTATCTGCCTCTCGATATCAACGTTCCCTTGGCACGCATAGAGTCAATTCTTTCAGCCGTGGATGGGCATAAACTCGTACTGCTTGGGAGCAACGTGCCCCAGCCCAAGGTGGATGTCCCTGATGTTGAGATGTTGCGGATCAGCGATGCTCTGAATGGGTCCCAGGTGAATGGGTTTGCCGCAGAACAGGTGACAAAGCGGCCCTCAGCGACGGACCTGGCCTACGTCATCTTCACCTCGGGGTCGACTGGCAAGCCGAAGGGTGTCATGATCGAGCATCGAGGTATTGTGCGCCTCGTGAAAGGTACAAACACCATTTCGCCAACTCAGGCAGCTGTGCCAACAGCTCACCTGGCCAACATCGCCTTCGATCTCTCAACGTGGGAGATCTATACCCCGATCCTTAATGGTGGCACTCTTGTCTGTATCGAACATTCTGTCACACTGGATAGCAAAGCACTCGAAGCCGTATTCACCAAGGAGGGTATTCGTGCTGCCTTCCTTGCTCCTGCGCTGATCAAGCAGTGCCTTGCCGACAGGCCGAACATCTTCGAGGGTCTGGACTGTCTATACGCCATTGGCGATCGTTTTGACCGACGTGATGCCCTCCATGCAAAGTCCTTGGTGAAGCATGGCGTTTATAATGCGTACGGTCCAACCGAGAACTCGGTCGTCAGTACCATCTACAGCGTCTCCGAGGCTTCTCTATTCGTCACGGGCGTGCCAATCGGCCGGGCCATCAGTAACTCGGGCGCCTATGTCATGGATCAGGATCAGCAACTGGTCTCTCCTGGAGTGATGGGGGAGCTTGTGGTTTCTGGAGACGGTCTAGCTCGAGGATACACTGATTCGGCCCTTGATCTGAACCGATTCGTTGTGATGCAGATTAACGGAGAGTTAGTCCGGGGCTATTGTACGGGAGACCGAGCACGATATAGCCTCAAGGGTGGCCAGATTGAGTTCTTTGGCCGCATGGATCAGCAGGTCAAGATCCGAGGCCATCGCATTGAGCTAGCTGAGGTGGAGCACGCTTTACTCAGCAGCGATCAAGTACGCGATGCAGCAGTGGTTATCCGGAGACAGGAGGATGAAGAGCCCGCGATGATTGCCTTTGTTACCACGCAGGGTACGCTCCCCGATCACCTTGTTAACATCAACGGCAACGGCAATGGCCACGTTCCAAACGGCAGCAAGAGTGACCAACTCGCCATTCACGTCGAGAGTGAACTGCGCAGACGTTTGCAGATGTTGTTGCCCTCCTACATGATACCGGCCCGTATCGTGACGCTTGACCATCTCCCTCTCAACCCCAACGGTAAAGTCGACCGGAAGGCGCTCGGTCAGTCTGCGAAGACTGTGCAGAAGAGCAAGCTGGTCTCAAAGCGCGTCGCCCCTCGCAATGAGATTGAAGCTGTGCTCTGTGAGGAGCTCAAAAGTGTGCTCGGTGTTGAGGTTGGCATCACTGACAACTTCTTCGACCTGGGTGGTCATTCTTTGACAGCTATGAAGCTCGCGGCGAGGATCAGTCAGAGGCTTGACATTCAGGCATCCGTAGCAACTGTCTTTGAGAAGCCGATGATCGCTGACCTCGCCGCTACAATCCAGCGCGGCTCGAAACTGTATAGTGTTATTCCTACGACAGAATACACTGGACCAGTGGAGCAATCATTTGCCCAAGGCCGTCTGTGGTTCCTCGAGCAGCTGAACACCGGTGCCTCATGGTACAATGTGATGCTCACCGTTCGTCTGCGAGGCCACATTGATATCAATGCGCTCGAAACGGCGCTGCTCGCCCTGGAGAAACGGCACGAGACACTTCGCACAACCTTTGAAGAACGAGACGGGGTTGACATGCAGGTAATTCACAGCAGCCTCATGGGAGAGCTGCGGGTGATTGATGTATCAGAGAAATCCAGCACTGCCGCGCATGAGGCACTAATGAAGGAGCAGTCCACCCGCTTCGACCTGACCAGCGAGCCAGGTTGGAGAGTGGCACTGCTGAAGTTGGCAGACCACCATATCTTCTCGATCGTCATGCACCACATTGTGTCAGATGGATGGTCTCTTGATCTCCTACGACACGAGTTGGGTCAATTCTACTCGGCAGCTCTACGCGGTCAGGACCCATTGTCGAGCGTTGAGCCACTCCCGATTCAATACCGAGACTTTGCGGTCTGGCAGAAGCAAGATGACCAGCAAAAAGCAGCGCACCAGAGGCAACTGGGATACTGGACGAAGCAGCTTGCAGATAGCACGCCGGCAGAGCTCTTGACCGACTTCCCCCGGCCCTCAATTCTATCCGGCAAGGCTGGCAAGGTGCCCGTTGCCATCGACGGGTCTCTATACGACATGCTCCAAGAGTTCAGCCGCGCTCATCAAGCCACGTCATTTGCCGTTCTCCTCGCGGCCTTCCGTGCAGCGCATTTCCGGCTTACGGGAGCTGATAATGCAACGATTGGTGCCCCCAGCGCGAACCGCAACCGGCCTGAGCTTGAGAACATAATCGGCTTCTTCGTGAACACACAATGCATACGTATCACGATAGATGACAACGATAGCTTTGAATCATTGGTCCGGCAGGTCAGGGAGACGACTACCGCCGCACAGGACAATCAGGATGTTCCCTTCGAGCAGGTTGTTTCCACCCTTATGCCGAGCAGCTCTCGAGATGCTTCCCGCAACCCTCTCGTGCAGCTCATGTTTGCACTACACGGCCAGCAGGACCTGTTCAAGATCCAGCTAGAAGGAACAGAGGAGGAGGTCATCCCAACAGAAGAAGTAACGAGATTCGACATCGAATTCCATCTCTATCAAGGCGCTGGCAAGCTGAGCGGCGATGTTGTCTTCTCAGCCGACCTGTTCGAAGTCGAAACCATTCGCGGCGTTGTCAGCGTCTTCCAGGAGGTTCTGAGGCGTGGATTAGAACAGCCCCAGACTCTGATCACGACCATGCCACTCACCGACGGTATTCCAGAGCTGGACATGATGGACTTGTTGGACATGGTCAAGACCGACTACCCCCGCGACACATCAATAATAGACGTCTTCCAACAGCAGGTTCGAGTCAGTGCTGATACTACAGCTCTGATTGACTCATCTTCGCGGATAAGCTACGCCGAACTGGACCAGAAGTCCGATCAGGTAGCAGCATGGCTTCAACAACGACAGCTGCCAGCTGAAACCTTTGTGGCAGTGCTCGCACCACGCTCGTGTGAGGCCGTCATCGCGCTTTTCGGTATCTTGAAGGCTGGTCATGCCTACCTACCGCTCGACGTCAACGTGCCGGCAGCCCGCCTTCGCGCTATCTTGGCCGAAGTAAAGGGTGAGAAGTTAGTTCTCTTGGGAGCAGGTGAGCCATCACCCGAAGGCCAGTGGCCAGAGGTCTCCATCGTGAAGATTACCGATGCCATGAGCTCTTCTGGCCATACCAGCTTGCCCGAGAGCAAGTTCAAGCCAACCGCAGGCAGCCTTGCCTATGTTATCTTCACTTCAGGGTCTACTGGTCAGCCCAAGGGTGTGATGATTGAGCACCGCGGAGTCTTGCGTCTTGTGAAGCAGACCAACATTCTTTCCAGTCTACCGCTGGCACAGAACTTCCGAATGGCTCACATGTCCAACCTGGCGTTCGATGCATCGATATGGGAGGTCTTCACAGCACTTCTCAACGGAGGCTCACTTGTATGCATCGACAGGTTTACCATCTTCGATGCTCAATCGTTGGAGGCACTCTTCCTCAGGGAGCATGTTAACATCGCGCTGTTCCCACCCGCCCTGTTGAAGCAATGCCTCACGGACGCAGCGGCTACCATTAAGTCCCTCGACCTCCTGTACGTAGGAGGAGACCGGCTAGACACAGCGGACGCAGCTCTGGCCAAAACCTTGGTCAAGTCAGACGTCTACAATGCCTACGGCCCCACGGAAAACACGGTCATGAGTACTGTATACTCCATTACGGATACAGAACGATTTGTGAATGGTGTGCCAATTGGAAGAGCTATCAGCAACTCTGGAGTCTACGTGATGGACCACAATCAACAGCTCGTGCCGATGGGCGTAATGGGAGAGCTGGTAGTCAGTGGAGATGGTTTGGCTCGTGGCTACACCAACTCGGCCCTTGACTCTGATAGGTTCGTTAGTGTCACTGTGCGAGGCCAACCTCTCCGGGCCTATCGCACAGGTGACCGAGCTCGTTACCGGCCCAAGGATGGTCAGATTGAGTTCTTTGGTCGGATGGATCACCAGGTTAAGGTCAGAGGGCACCGCATCGAGCTTGCCGAAGTAGAACACGTGTTATTGAACGCTGCTGGTGTTCACGATGCTGTTGTCGTTTCGCACTTGCAGGAAGACGACCAGGGAGCCGAGATGGTGGCCTTCATCACCGCCCAAGACAACGAGACTCTCCAGGAAGCACACTCGAGCAACCAAGTCCAGGAGTGGGAAAGCCATTTCGAGACCACGGCCTACGCGGATATCGAAGCGATTGATCAAAGCACGCTCGGCCGAGACTTTACATCCTGGACTTCTATGTACGATGGAACGCTCATTGACAAGAGTGAGATGCAGGAGTGGCTCGATGATACTATACGCACTTTGCTTGACGATCAAGCAGCCGGTAATGTGCTTGAGATCGGTACTGGTACTGGTATGGTTCTGTTCAATCTCGGTCAAGCTGGGCTGAAGAGCTATGTTGGACTGGAACCCTCCCAATCCGCGGTTCAATTCGTCAACAAGGCAGCCCAAACATTCCCAGGCCTCGAAGGTAAGACTCAAGTACATGTCGGTACGGCAATGGATACGGGACGGATCAGCGCCTTGAACCCAGACCTGATCGTCATCAACTCTGTGGCCCAATATTTCCCGAGCCCAGAATACCTCACGGAGGTGATTGAAGCCCTGGCCCGCATTTCTGGGGTTCGCCGTATCTTCTTTGGAGACATGAGAACCTATGCCACCCATAAAGACTTCCTTGTTTCAAGGGCGGTCCACACACACGGCAGCGAAGTGACGAGATTCACAGTACAACAGGAGGTGGCCCGGCTGGAAGAGCTGGAAGAAGAATTGCTTGTCGACCCTGCCTTCTTCACAAGACTTCAGGAATCTCTGTCGGAAGAAATAGAACATGTTGAGATTCTGCCGAAGAACATGAAGGTGAACAATGAGCTGAGCTCATATCGGTATAGCGCGGTTCTGTACATCCGTGATCGCAACCAGGGTCAAAGCAGGGTGATTCACAAGATCGATGCAGAGTCAGGAATTGACTTTGCCTCCAGCCAGATGGACAGACAGGGCCTCGCTCGACTGCTCAAGGAGAATAGAGATGCTGCAAGTATCCCTGTGTTCAACATCCCTTACAGCAAGACTATCGTGGAACGGCACATCGCCAAGTCTTTGGCCCACGACCAAGACGATGACGATACAAAAAACTCACATGATGGAGTCGCCTGGATCCCCGCTGCGCGTGAGAAGGCGAGCCAGTGTCCATCTCTTGATGTGCCTGATCTTGTGCGGTTAGCCGAGGATGCTGGCTTCCGCGTCGAGGTCAGCTGGGCCCGCCAGAGGTCCCAGAACGGCGCTCTTGATGCATGCTTCCATCACTTCAAGCCGACCGAGAAGGAAGGCCGCGTGCTCGTTGATTTCCCCACCGACTATAAAGGCCAGCAAGCCAGAACCTTGACGAACCGGCCCCTGCAGCGGGTGGAGAGCCGTCGAATCGAAGCACAGGTCCGAGAGCAACTCCAAGTACTTCTCCCGGCATACATGATCCCGGCACGGATTGTAGTCCTCCAGAACATGCCGCTGAATACCAACGGCAAGGTAGATCGCAAGGAGCTCAGCCGTAGAGCCAAGGTCACACCACAAGCTAAGCCAACCTCCGAACTCGTGGCTCCTCGCAACTCTATTGAAGCTATCCTCTGCAAGGAATATAAGGATGTTCTTAGTGTCGAAGTGGGAATTACAGACAACTTCTTCAATGTCGGAGGACATTCCCTCTTGGCTACAAAACTTGCAGCGCGTTTGAGTCGACAACTTAATGCCCGGATCGCAGTCAAAGACATCTTTGACTTGCCTGTTATCGCAGACCTGGCAGCTACAATCCAGCAGGATACCACAGAGCACAACCCTATCCTACCAACCTCTTATGCCGGTCCAGTCGAACAATCATTCGCCCAAGGCCGAATCTGGTTCCTTGATCAACTGAATATCGGTGCTAATTGGAATCTCATGCCCTTTGCAGTCTGGCTGCGAGGCTACTTAAGTGTTTCTGCTCTCGCTGCGGCTCTACTCGCCTTGGAGGAGCGCCACGAGACACTGCGGACAACGTTCATCGAACAAGAAGGCATCGGAATGCAGGTTATTCATCCATTTGCCCCCAAGGAACTGAGGGTAATCGATGTTTCGGGCGAGGAAGACAGCACTATCCAGAAGATGCTGAGAAAGGAGCAGACAACACCCTTCAACCTGACTTCTGAGCCCGGTTTCAGACTAGCATTACTAAAGACAGGAGAGGATGAACATATTCTCTCGACAGTGATGCACCATGCAATCTCTGATGGCTGGTCTGTTGATATCTTCCAACAAGAACTAGGCCAGTTCTACTCAGTAATCCTCCGCGGACACGACCCGTTGGCCCAGATCGCACCGCTCTTGATCCAGTATCGCGATTTCTCGATATGGCAAAGGCAGGCAGCCCAAGTTGCAGAGCACAAGCGGCAGCTTGATTACTGGATCAACGAACTTGCCGATAATAACCCAGCCGAGCTCCTGACGGATTTCAAGCGACCACCTATGCTCTCTGGCCACGCGGGAGACATCCCGGTGGTTGTCGATGGTCTCATCTATAAGAAGCTTCAGGACTTTTGTCAAAGCCGCCAGGTGACTGCCTTTACTGTTTTGCTGGTCGCTTTCCGGGCAGCGCACTATCGTATGACAGGGACTGAGGATGCAACGATTGGAACTCCTATCGCGAATCGTAACCGACCAGAGCTTGAGGGCTTGATTGGCTTCTTCGTCAACACACAATGCATCCGCACTGTTGTTGATGCAGACAGTTCATTCGAAACGTTGGTTCAACAGGTTCGAGAAACAACGCTGGCCGCACATGCCAACCAGGATGTTCCTTTCGAGCAGATTGTGTCAAGCATCTTGCGCGGGTCAAGTGACACTTCTCGCAATCCGCTAGTACAGCTTATGTTTGCTCTTCACTCGCAGCAGAATCTCGGTAAGGTCCGCTTGGAAGGTATTGAGGAGGAGATCATCCCTATTCCTGAGACTACGAGATTTGATATCGAGTTCCATCTGTACCAGGAGGCCGAGAGACTGAGGGGCAGTGTCGTCTATTCGGCTGACCTCTTCATGCCCGAGACTATACAAAGCGTCATCACCATCTTTCAAGGCATCCTCGAGAAAGGGCTCAGCGAGCCTGATAGGCCCGTTGCTTCTATGGCGCTCGATGTTGACCTGGAGTCCCTCCGAAGCACAGGATTCCTGCACCCGCAGCAAACTAATTATCCGGCCGATGCTTCAGTGGTGCAGATCTTCAGACAGGAGGTGGCAGCTCACCCGGATGTCATCGCGGTGAGGGATGAATCGACACGACTGAGCTATGCCGACTTGGATCAGAAGTCGGATCAAGTCGCCTGCTGGCTATCTCGGAAAGGTCTTGCTCCTGAGACGTTCGTGGCCATCCTGGCACCACGCTCGTGCGAGACAATTGTGGCTATCCTCGGTGTGCTGAAGGCCAATCTCGCCTATCTCCCTCTTGATGTCAATGTTCCTGCATCCCGGCTCGAGGCTATCCTTTCGGAGGTGTCGGGATCGATGTTAGTCCTTGTGGGCGCAGAGACCACGCTTCCGGAGGGGATGGTTGAAGCCGAGACGATCCGGATCACGGAGATTCTCGCTGATGCAAAGACCGAAGACATCAGCGGGTTGATGCATATTCAGCCCGCTGCAACAAGCCTTGCGTATGTGATCTTTACTTCTGGATCGACTGGTCGACCGAAGGGTGTTATGGTTGAGCATCGTGGAGTGGTTCGTCTCACAAAGCAGAGCAACATCACATCCAAGCTGCCAGAGTCTTTCCGCATGGCCCATATATCGAATCTTGCTTTTGACGCCTCTGTATGGGAGGTCTTCACCACACTTCTCAATGGAGGCACATTAGTGTGTATCGACTATTTCACTCTCTTGCAGAGCACAGCCCTCGAGAAGGTCTTCTTCGATCAACGCGTCAATGTCGCTCTGCTCCCTCCAGCCTTGCTGAAGCAGTGCCTTGATACCTCGCCTTCTCTGATTAAAGCCCTCAACGTTCTCTATATTGGCGGTGATAGGCTAGATGCTTCCGATGCTGCCAAAGCAAGGGATCTTGTTCAGACGCAGGTTTACAACGCCTACGGCCCGACGGAGAACTCAGTTATGAGCACAATCTATCCCATTGCCGAAGACTCTTTCATCAATGGTGTACCAATTGGCCATGCTGTCAGCAACTCGGGAGCTTTTGTCATGGATCAGAATCAGCAAATCGTCCCTCCTGGTGCAATGGGAGAACTCGTTGTGACTGGAGACGGTCTTGCTCGAGGCTACACTACTTCCTCTCTCAACACTGGACGATTCATCAACATTGATATCGATGGAATACAATTCAGAGCATACCGCACAGGGGATCGAGTTCGCTACCGTCCAAAAGACCTTCAGATCGAATTCTTCGGCCGCATTGATGTCCAGTTCAAGATCCGTGGCCACCGTATCGAACCAGCCGAGGTCGAAAATGCTCTTCTAAGCCACACCCTGGTCACTGATGCCGCAGTCGTCACATACTCTCAAGAGGATCAAGATCTGGAGATGGTTGGATTCGTGGCTGCCTCAGTCGCTGATGTTGGAGAGGATGAGACTCGACCGCTCGAGATGCAGATCCGCGAGACACTCCAGAAACTCCTGCCGAGCTACATGATCCCGGCCCAGATCATGGTTCTTGACAAGCTACCTCTGAATGCCAATGGAAAGGTCGACCGGAAGCAATTAGCACGACAGATCCAGACGGCACCCAAGGCCAAGCAGGTGGCTACTCCTGTGGCCCCACGTACAGAGATCGAAAGGGTACTCTGCCAGGAATTCTCAGACGTGCTAGGGGTTGAGATCGGAATAAAGGAGAACTTCTTCAATCTCGGTGGCCACTCGCTGATGGCAACAAAGCTAGCCGCACGCATCAGCCGCCGGCTAGAGTCTCGCGTCTCCGTCAAGGAGATCTTTGACCATCCGCGAGTCTGTGACCTTGTGCTTGTAGTACAACAGGGATCAGCGCCTCACGATCCCATCGTTTTGACTAAGTACACCGGGCCAGTACCTCAGTCGTTTGCACAGGGTCGTCTTTGGTTCCTCGATCAGCTTAACTCTGGTGCGACGTGGTATATCATGCCTCTTGCTGTGCGCCTTCGCGGAGCCCTGGACGTTCAGGCTCTTACCGCGGCCTTGTTGGCCCTCGAGAAACGCCATGAGCTCCTCCGCACTACATTCTACGAACAAAACGGCGTTGGTATGCAGAAGCTCAATCCAGTTGCCACCGAGACCCTGAGGATCATTGATCTTTCAAACCGCGATGGCGATTATCTTCCGACCTTGAAGAAGGAGCAAACTGCTCCATTCCGCCTGGAGACTGAGCCTGGATGGCGCGTGGCTCTGCTGCGTCTCGGGCCAAGCGACTGCATCCTGTCTATCGTCATGCATCATATAATTTCCGACGGCTGGTCTGTGGATATTCTCTTCCAAGAGCTGGGTCAGTTCTACTCCTCATCTCTCAACGGCCACGATCCTCTATCGCAGACCACACCCCTGCCAATCCATTATCGTGACTTCGCCCTGTGGCAGAAGAAGCCAACCCAAGAAAAGGAACACGAGCGTCAACTGCAATACTGGGTCAAGCAACTTGCGGATAGTGCCCCGGCTGAGCTACTCACAGACCTGCCGCGGCCTTCAATCCTCTCTGGTCGGGCCAGGGAGATCCCGGTCACGATCGAGGGCACAACATACAAGAAATTAGAGCAGTTCTGTCGAGTCCATCGTGTGACCTTTTTCGTGGTGCTTCTTGCAGCCCTGCGCGCAGCCCATTATCGCCTTACAGGTTCCGAAGACGCAACTATCGGCACGCCAATCGCTAATCGTAACCGACCTGAACTTGAGAGGATTCTGGGCTTCTTTGTTAACACTCAATGTATACGCATCAACGTCAACGAGGATGAGACCTTTAAGTCACTAGTGCAGCAGGTCCGGTCGACGGCGACAGCTGCATTCGCCCATCAGGATGTCCCGTTCGAGAAGATTGTTTCTACTCTATTGCCCGGCACCCGAGATGCATCCCGGAACCCACTCGTACAGCTTATGTTCGCGATGCATTCACAGAAGAACCTTGGTGAGCTAAAGGTGGAAAATGCCCACAGCGAAGTCGTTCCCACCGAGATCACTACCCGCTTCGATTTGGAATTTCACCTGTTCCAGCAAGATGAAAAGCTTGAGGGCTCCATCTTCTACTCGACCGATCTTTTCGAAGAAGCCTCAGTCCGAAGTCTTCTCTCGCTATTTCAGGAAATCCTTCGCCGTGGTTTGAATGGTCCGGATGTGCCCATCAGCACCATATCACTTCAGGATGGAATCATCGACCTACAAAGACAGGGACTTTTGGATGTCCAGAAGACAGAATATCCTCGTGATTCCTCCGTGGTCGATCTGTTTCAGGAGCAGGTCTCGATCAACCCTGATTCCCTTGCACTGGTGCATGGTGAGGAGAGGCTCAGCTACGCTGAACTCGATCGGGAATCTGACAAGGTCGCTCACTGGCTCCGTTGCCGCTCTTTCAACGCTGAAACATTGATTGCGGTGTTGGCGCCACGGTCCTGCGAGACAATCATCGCGTTCCTCGGAATCCTCAAGGCGAATCTTGCATACCTCCCTCTGGATGTCAAGGCTCCTGCTGCCCGCATTGATGCTATCGTATCGTCACTACCCGGGAACAGGCTTATTCTGCTGGGAGCAAACGTCACTCCGCCCAAGCTTCTGGAACCGGGCATCGATTTCCTTCCCATCAGCGATACCCTGATTGCAGCCACTGGTGGCGCAATTCAAGATGGCCTTACTATTTCGCGACCCTCTGCGCAAAGCCTGGCGTATGCCATGTTCACGTCTGGTTCAACCGGACGACCAAAGGGTGTCATGGTCCAGCACCGCAACATTATTCGCTTAGTGAAGAACAGTAATGTCGTCGCTAAACAGCCCGCTGCGGCCCGCATAGCACATATCTCGAATTTGGCGTTTGATGCTTCGTCTTGGGAGATCTATGCCCCACTGCTCAACGGCGGCGCAATTATCTGTATCGACTACTTCACAACAATTGAGCCACAGGCTCTCCAGGAAGCCTTCCAGGAACATAAGATCCGCGGTGCTATGCTGCCGCCCTCTCTCCTTAAGCAGTGTATAGCTCTAGCCCCAGACATGATCCGCAGCCTCGATATCTTGTTTGCTGCTGGTGATCGCTTTAATAGCGCTGATGCCCTCCAGGCGCAACGTCTTGTTGGCGCAAACGTCTTTAATGCGTACGGTCCTACGGAGAACATAATTCTGAGCACTATTTATAACATTGCTGAAGACGACTCCTTCATCAACGGTGTTCCCATTGGTAGTGCCGTGAGCAACTCTGGGGCTTACATCATGGATAAGAATCAGCAGCTCGTCCCAGCTGGAGTCATGGGAGAATTGGTCGTCACTGGTGACGGCCTCGCTCGCGGCTATATGGATTCAAAGCTAGATACAGACCGCTTTATCCAACTGACAATCAATGGCAGCAGCGAGCAAGTCAGAGCATACCGAACTGGCGACCGTGTGCGATATCGACCCAAGGACTTCCAGATCGAGTTCTTCGGTCGTATGGACCAGCAAATTAAAGTCCGCGGCCACCGTATCGAGCCGGCAGAGGTAGAGCAGGCCATCCTGCAAGATAGCTTCGTCGAAGACGTTGCCATCGTCATCCGGACCCCAGAGAACCAAGAGCCTGAGATGGTCGCCTTTGTCACTGCCAAAGGCGAGGGCGACAACTCCGCGACAGCAGAAGAGGCTACAACCCAAGTAGAAGGTTGGGAGGCCCATTTTGAAGGTGGTGCGTACGCCGACATCGAAGAGATCGACCGCGAGGCACTGGGCTACGATTTTATGGGCTGGACGTCTATGTACGACGGTACTGCGATTGACAAGGGCGAGATGAGAGAGTGGCTGGATGACACAATGAGCTCTCTGTTCGATGGAAAGCCGGCTGGCCGAGTTCTTGAGGTCGGTACTGGTACCGGTATGATCATGTTCAACCTAGGCAGGTCACAAGGGCTCGAAAAGTATGTTGGCCTCGAACCTGCACCATCAGCTGCCCAGTTCGTCAACAACGCTGCAAAGTCATTCCCGGGTCTCGAAGGCAAGGCAGAAGTGCACGTTGGCACCGCTGCAGATATCGGTACCCTGCAAGGCCTGACTTCAGATGTGGCCGTCATCAACTCGGTGGCGCAGTACTTCCCAACGCCAGAGTACCTCGCCGAGACTATCAAATCGCTTGTCCAAGTCCCAGGCATGAAGCGCATCTACCTTGGAGATATGCGTTCCTGGGCCATGAACAGGGACTTTGCTGCCGCCCGCGCTGCCTATTCACTGGCTGACAATGTCAGCAAAGACCGTGTGAGGCAGAAGATGATGGAACTGGAAGACAAGGAGGAAGAGTTGCTACTTGACCCGGCCTTTTTCACTGCCTTGGCGAGCCAGTTGCAAGACATCATCCAACACGTGGAGATTCTACCCAAACGAATGAAGGCCACAAATGAGCTGAGCTCGTACCGATATGCCGCCGTGTTGCACATCTCCCACGAGCCCCTTCCTGTTCACAAGATTGACCCCGAAGCTTGGATCGACTTCGACGGGTCTCGATTAACCAGAGAGATGCTTTCTCAAGCACTCAAGGAGAATCTCAATGCCGAGAGTGTGGCAGTCAGCAACATTCCGTACAGCAAGACCATTGTGGAACGTCATATTGTACGGTCACTGGATCAGGAAGACAACAATGCCCCTGAGGAATCAATGGATGGCACCGACTGGATCTCGGTCATGCGCAAAAGAGCTAAGGAATGCCACGCTCTCTCAGCAAGTGACCTGTTTGATATTGCTGAAGATGCTGGGTTCCGTGTTGAGGTCAGCTGGGCCCGTCAACATTCGCAGCACGGTGCTCTGGATGCGGTCTTCCACCACCTGCAGCCCGTTACAGAGGACAGTCGTGTTTTGATCAAGTTCCCTACAGATCACCAAGACCGGCCGTTTAGCACCTTGACGAACCAACCACTGCAGCAAGCCCAGAGTCGTCGAGCTGAGCTCGTGATCCGAGAGGCCCTGCAAAGTCTGCTGCCTCCCTACATGATCCCGTCGCAGATCACGCTTATCGACCGGATGCCACTCAATGCAAACGGCAAAGTGGACCGGAGAGAACTTGCTCGTCGGGCCAAAATCACACAGAAAACCAAAGCAGCCGAAGACATCGTTCCCCCTCGCAACAGCGTCGAGGCTACGGTCTGCAAGGGTTTCACCGATGTGCTGGGCGTTGAAGTCGGGATAACAGACAACTTCTTCAATCTGGGCGGTCATTCGTTAATGGCAACGAAGCTGGCGGCGCGTCTAAGCCGCCAACTCAACACACGTATCTCAGTGAGAGACGTCTTCGATCAACCCGTCGTTGCTGATCTCGCCGCTGTGATCCAACGCAACTCAGCACCCCACGAGCCAATCAAGCCAGCAAACTATACAGGGCCTATTCCTCAGTCATTTGCACAGGGCCGCCTTTGGTTCCTCGACCAGCTTAATATCGGTGCGACGTGGTATCTCATGCCACTCAGCGTTCGCCTCTCTGGGTCGCTTCAGCCTGATGCGCTTGCCACCGCTATATCAGCCCTGGAGCAACGACACGAGCCTCTACGTACGATATTCCACGAGGATGATGGCGTCGGTGTCCAAATCGTGCAAGATCACCAGCCCAAGGACCTGAGGATTATCGACCTGTCCACTCAGCCAAAGGATGCCTATCTTGCTGTGTTGAAAGACGAGCAGACCAGGCTCTTTGACCTGGCAACCGAGCCCGGTTGGCGCGTCGCTCTAATCTGGCTTGGAGAAGATGATCATATTCTTTCTATCGTCATGCACCATATTATATCTGACGGCTGGTCAGTAGAGGTTCTGTTTAACGAGATGAGTCGGTTCTACTCCAGTGCGCTCAGACAACAGGATCCTCTGGAGCAAATCTTGCCTCTGCCAATCCAGTACCGCGACTTCGCAGCATGGCAAAAGACCGAAGAACAGGTTGCTGAGCATCAGCGACAATTGGACTACTGGATGGAGCATCTTGCTAACAGTACCCCTGCGGAACTCTATACTGATTTCCCTCGACCTTCTATCCTGTCCGGCCGTGCCGATGAGGTACCCCTTATGATCGAGGGTTGCCTTCATGACAAACTGCGCGCCTTCTGCCGGGTTTATCAGGCCACGCCGTTTGTCATTCTCCTGGCGGCCTTAAGGGCAACGCATTACCGTCTGACAGGGGCTGACGATGCTACGCTTGGAACGCCAATTGCAAACCGCAACCGCCCAGAACTTGAGAACATGGTCGGTTTCTTCGTTAACACGCAGTGTATGCGTATTCCTATTGACGAGAACGATAACTTCGAGTCTCTTGTTCGTCGAGTACGATCAACTGCAACATCCGCTTTCGCAAACCAAGATGTTCCTTTCGAATCCATCGTCTCGTCCCTTCTGCCTGGATCTAGGGACGCCTCACGCAATCCATTAGTGCAGGTTATTCTAGCTGTTCACTCCCAGCAGGATCTGGGAAAACTCACCCTGGAAGGCCTTAAGGATGAAGCTGCTGACTCTGCTATCACGACCCGCTTCGATGTAGAGTTTCATCTTTTCGAGAACGCGGACAGGCTGAGCGGTAGAGTGCTTTACTCAAAGGAACTGTTTAAGCTGCGCACAATCGAGTCAGTGGTCTCCATGTTCCTGGAGACACTGCAACGGGCTTTAGATCAGCCACTCACTCCCATTTCCGTCTTGCCGCTGACTGATGGAGTCGGGGAGCTCGCGAGCAAGGGCCTTCTTGATGTGCCCAGAACAGACTATCCTCGAGATGCAAACATCGTGGAGGTCTTCCAACAACACGTTCACACCACACCAGACGCGATTGCTGTCAAGGACGCCACTTCCACACTGACGTATGCTCAGGTAGATCAGCAGTCTGATCGACTTGCGATCTGGTTGAGTTCCCGACATATGGCGCCCGAAACTCTGGTGGGTGTCCTCGCTCCGCGGTCATGCGAGACGATTGTCGCAATGTTTGGTATTATGAAGGCCAACCTCGCCTACTTGCCTTTGGACATCAACTCGCCTGCGGCTCGACTCCGCAGCATTCTCTCAGCCATTGATGGCAATAAGCTTGTTTTGATTGGAAGTGGTGTCACACCCCCCGAGCAGGAGAATCCCGAGGTGGAAGCTGCTCGTATTCAAGAGATCTTGGCCGACACTGGGCTGGACAAGGCGCAGATCAGCAACGCTCGACCCTCAGCAACAAGCCTGGCTTATGTTATCTTCACATCTGGCTCAACTGGCAAACCCAAGGGTGTCATGGTCGAACATCGCAGCGTTACAAGATTGGCAAAACCCAGCAACGTTATCTCTAAGCTACCGCAAGGAGCCAGGGTGGCTCATCTCGCCAACATTGCCTTCGATGCCTCCATCTGGGAAATTGCCACAACTCTTTTGAACGGGGCCACGCTTGTTTGTCTCGACTATCACACAATTCTTGACTGCAGGACGCTCAAGGCCGCTTTCGAGAAGGAAAGCATTACTGTTGTCACATTGATGCCTGCCCTTCTCAAGCAGTGCGTGGCTGAAATACCCGAGACCATTGCAAACCTCGACCTCTTGTACACTGGTGGCGATCGCGTGGGTGGTAGCGATGCTATGCGGGCTCGCTCCTTGGTCAAGATCGGCATGCTCAGCGGTTACGGTCCTACGGAGAATACCGTTATCAGCACTATCTACGAAGTTGATGCAGATGAGATGTTCGTGAATGGCGTGCCCATCGGAAGAACTGTAAGCAACTCAGGGGCGTATGTCATGGACAGAAATCAGCAGCTGGTGCCCAGTGGCGTGATAGGCGAACTTGTGGTCACCGGCGATGGCCTTGCTCGTGGATATACGGATCCGTCCCTGATCAAGAATCGCTTCATCCACATCAATGTTAATGGACAGAGTGTGAGGGCATATCGGACCGGTGATCGGGTTAGGTACCGGCCTACAGACCTGCAAATTGAGTTCTTTGGCCGCATTGACCAGCAGGTCAAGATTCGTGGCCATCGAATCGAGCCGGGCGAGGTGGAGAGCGCATTGCTCACTCATAACTCGGTACAAGATGCCGCCGTCGTCATTTGCGCATCCGCAGATGAAGACTCAAGTGCGGAAATGGTGGCTTTCGTTGCCGCCCGTGATACTGAAGCCGAAGACGTTCAAGAGGAAGAAGCAGTCGACCAAGTTCAAGGTTGGGAGACACACTTCGAAACTGCCGCGTATTCAGAAGTCAAGGAAATTCGACAGTCAGAAGTCGGTAACGACTTTATGGGCTGGACTTCTATGTATGACGGTAGCGAGATTGAGAAGACGGACATGCACGAGTGGCTTAATGACACCATGCGCATGATACTTGACGCCAGAGAGCCAGGACAAGTTCTGGAAATCGGTACCGGCACAGGCATGATCATGTTCAACCTTGCTAAGTGTCCTGGCCTGCAAGGCTACGTCGGTTTCGAGCCTTCAAAGTCAGCAGCCGAATTCGTTAACAATGCGGCTCAGTCATTCCCGGCTCTGAAGGATGGCCGGTCAATCGTGCATGTGGGCACAGCGACGGACATCAATAAGGCTGGATCAATTCAGCCACGCCTCGTCGTTATCAACTCAGTAGCGCAGTATTTCCCCACGCCAGAGTACCTCTTCAGTGTTGTCGAGGCTCTTGTGCAGATCCCAAGCGTGGAACGCATCGTCTTTGGTGACATGAGAACTCATGCTATCAACAGAGACTTCGTCGCAAGCCGAGCATTGCACACGCTCGGCGAGAAAGCAAACAAACGCCTGGTTCGCCAGATGATCTATGAGCTGGAAGCCAACGAAGAGGAACTTCTGACGGACCCTGCATTTTTCACATCCTTGCGTACGCGCTTGGGCGACAAGATCAAGCATGTCGAAATCATCCCCAAGACCATGAAGGCTACAAACGAGCTGAGCAAATATCGATATGCCGCAGTCCTGCACACGCGTGGCTCGAGAGAACAGTCAACTATTCACCAAGTCTCTCCCAATGCCTGGATAGACTTTGCGGCAGATGGTCTCGACCGACAGAGCCTCATCAACTTGCTGAAGGAGCGCAAGGACGCCGGGACTGTTGCCATCGGAAATATTCCGTACAGCAAGACCATCGTTGAGCGCTTTGTCAATAAGTCACTGGGCGAGGATGATGCGGAGGAAGGCCAAAACTCACAGGACGGTTCAGCTTGGGTTGCAGCAGTCCGCAAGGCCGCCCAAAGCTGCCCATCGCTTGATGCAATGGATGTTAAGCAGATTGCTCAAGAGGCAGGTTACCAAGTTGAAGTCAGTTGGGCGCGCCAATGGTCCCAGAACGGTGCGCTCGATGCCATTTTCCATCACTTCAAACCGCCCAAGGAGGTTGCTCGCACACTCATTGAGTTCCCGACGGACTATGACGGCCGTAATGTTAACACCTTCACAAACCGTCCCCTGAACAGGATTCAAAGCCGCCGCCTTGGAGCGCAGATCCGCGAGAAGCTGCAGACACTCTTGCCCCCTTACATGGTCCCATCGCGCATCATGGTCCTTGATCAAATGCCAGTCAACCAGAACGGCAAGATTAACCGTAAGGAGCTTGTGAGGAGAGCCATCGTGGCACCCAAGCCGAGGTTAGCAGCTACTCGAGTAGCCCCCCGCAATGAGATTGAGGCTATTCTGAGAGACGAATTCGAGAATGTGCTCGGGACGGAAGTTAGCGTGCTAGACAACTTCTTCGACCTAGGTGGGCACTCACTTATGGCTACGAAACTCGCCGCCCGTGTTAGCCGCCGCCTTGATGCCTATATTTCCATTAAAGATGTCTTTGATCAGCCAGTGCTAGCGGACCTTGCGGCATCCATTCAGAGAGAGTCGGCTCCTCATGAGCCGATTGAGCAAAGGCCTTACACTGGACCGGCTAAGCAGTCATTTGCCCAAGGCCGCCTATGGTTCCTTGACCAACTTAACCTAGGTGCGACCTGGTATCTAATGCCTCTGGCTATCCGTATGCGTGGTCACTTAAGGGTAGCTGCATTGTCTGCAGCACTGTTCGCTTTGGAGAGACGACATGAGACCTTAAGAACCACCTTTAAAGAAAGAGACGGCGTTGGCATGCAGCTTGTTAGAGACGCTTGTAACTTAGACCTCCGGATTCACGACGCTTCTACCGGCGACGACGAGGAGTACCTTGAAATACTAAAGAAGGAGCAGACTATGCCCTTTGACCTTTCGTCAGAGCCTGGATGGAGGGTTTGTCTGATTAAAACGGGCGAAGATGATCATGTCCTATCCATTGTCATGCACCATATCATTTACGATGGATGGTCCGTGGATATTCTTCGCGAAGAGTTGGGTCAATTCTACTCCGCTGCCCTACGCGACCAGGACCCCCTGCTATACGCCGACCCCCTTCCGATTCAATACAGGGATTTTGCCGCATGGCAACAGGAGGCAAAGCAGATCGAAGAGCATGAACGTCAACTTAAGTACTGGTCGAAACAGCTCGTTGATAGCACCCCAGCTGAGCTATTAACGGATCTGCCTCGCCCGACTATCTTGTCCGGTCGTGCCGGGAGTGTGGATGTCACAATCGAAGGCTCTATTTACAGAGCTCTTCAGTCATTCTGCCGTACCCGTTCGGTAACCACATTCGTTGTGCTTCTGACTGTGTTCCGAATTGCGCATTTCCGTCTCACTGCCGTCGACGATGCGACCATCGGCACACCTATCGCTAACCGTAACCGTCCTGAACTAGAGACGTTGGTTGGTTGCTTCGTTAATACGCAATGCATGCGTATCAGCATTGCCGACGATGATAACTTCGAAGGGCTTGTGCGGCAGGTTCGTAATGTTGCAACGGCAGCATTTGCGAACCAAGATGTGCCCTTTGAACGAGTCGTGTCGGCCCTCGTTCCAGGATCGAGAAATACATCGCGTAACCCACTGGTTCAACTCATGTTCGCTGTCCAGTCTGTGGAAGACTATGACCAGGTCCGACTCGAGGGCCTGGACAGCGTCATGCTTCCTGGAGAAGCCTCTACACGTTTTGATATGGAATTCCACCTTGTCCCTGGCGATCAGAAGATTGCAGGAAGTGTTCTTTACTCCACTGACCTTTTCGAGCAAGGCACTATTCAGAACTTCGTCGACATCTTTCAAGAATGCCTTCGCTCCGTCCTGGACCAGCCACTGACCCCGATCTCTGTTCTTCCATTCAGCAACGCTGTTTCAAATCTCAAGAGCTTGGATCTCCTGGACATGCCGACCTCAGACTATCCCCGCGATCGGACAGTGGTTGATCTCTTCCGAGAGCAAGCGGCAATCTGCCCCAACAGCATCGCCGTCAAAGACTCGTTGTCACAACTGACATACTCTCAATTGGATGAGCAATCTGATCGTGTTGCCGCCTGGCTGCACGAGCGTCACATGCCAGCGGAGTCTTTGGTCGGTGTTCTTTCACCGCGGTCGTGCGAGACGATTGTTGCCTACTTTAGTATCATGAAGGCAAATCTCGCCTATCTGCCATTGGATGTTTATGCGCCAGATGCCCGTTTGGCAGCTATTCTTGATACAGTTGACGGCGAAAGGCTGCTTCTGTTAGGTGAAGGCGTCCCTCAACCCGACATCGAAATCCCTTGCCTTTCAACAGCATACATCGCCGAATCACTGAGCCATGCCACAACTGTCGATGTGACTTCCATCCCACTGCCCTCGGCCACCAGCCTTGCGTACGTCATTTTCACCTCAGGATCTACTGGCAAGCCCAAGGGTGTTATGATCGAGCATCGCGGTATCGTGCGCTTGGTCAGAGACACCAACGTCAACGTATTCCCTGAATCGGGATCGGCTTTGGCCGTCTCTCACTTTTCCAACCTCGCCTGGGATGCGGCGACTTGGGAGATTTATACTGCCGTGCTCAATGGGGGAACCGTTGTGTGCATTGATCGAGACACTATGCTGGACATCGCCGCTCTGAATTCAGCATTCCGGAAGGAAAACGTTCGAGCTGCCTTCTTCACCCCTGCCTTCCTGAAGCAATGCCTTGCTGAGACCCCAGATTTGGTCGCTAACCTGGAGATCCTGCACACGGCAGGTGATCGTCTCGATCCCGGAGATGCGAACCTGGCTGGAAAGACTGCCAAGGGTGGTATTTTCAACGTCCTTGGTCACACAGAGAACACTGCCTATAGTACATTCTACCCTGTGGTTGGCGAGGAGACATTTGTCAATGGCGTTCCCGTCGGTCGCGGCATCAGCAACTCCCACGCATATATCATCGATCGACACCAGAAGCTTGTACCCGCAGGTGTCATGGGAGAGCTTATTCTCACTGGCGACGGTGTTGCGCGAGGTTACACTGACGCTGCACTGAATAAGGATCGATTCGTTTTCATTGATATCAACGGGACAAGCACGTGGACGTACCGCACGGGCGACAAGGCACGTTATCGACCACGAGACGGCCAGTTGGAATTCTTCGGCCGCATGGACCAGATGGTTAAGATTCGCGGCGTTCGGATCGAACCTGGCGAGGTTGAGCTTACTCTCCTTGACCACAAGTCCGTCCTGGCTGCGACTGTGGTGGTCCGAAGACCAGCAAACGGCGACCCCGAGATGATTGCCTTCATCACCATCGACACCGAAGACGACGTGCAAACTCACAAGGCGATTTACAAGCATCTCCAGGGTATCCTGCCCGCGTACATGATTCCCTCGCATCTTGTCATCCTTGACCAGATGCCCGTCACCGACAACGGTAAGGTTGATCGCAAGGACCTTGCGCTCAGAGCACAGACAGTACAGAAGACCAGGTCCACTGCTGCAAGAGTGCCACCTCGTGATGAGGTAGAGGCTGTTCTTTGCGAAGAGTACAGCAAGTTACTTGAAGTTGAGGTTGGTATTACGGATGGGTTCTTCGACTTGGGGGGACACTCGCTCCTCGCCACCAAACTTGCAGCTCGTCTGAGCCGACAACTCAACACTCGCGTGTCTGTCAAGGACGTTTTCAACCAGCCAATACTCGCTGACCTCGCTGATGTCATCCGCCGCGGTTCCCAACGGCACGATCCGATCCCTTCCACTCCATACACGGGCCCTGTCGAACAGTCGTTCGCTCAGGGTCGCCTGTGGTTCTTAGAACAGCTGAACCTAGGTGCTAACTGGTATTTGATGCCCTTCGCGATCCGTATGCGTGGTCCACTAAAGACCAAGGCACTGTCTGTCGCACTGAACGCCTTGGTGCACCGGCACGAGGCATTGCGGACGACATTCGAGGACCACGATGGGGTTGGTGTTCAGGTGATACAACCAAAGTCGAGCCAGGACCTGCGCATCATCGATCTATCAGACGCTGTTGATGATACGACCTATCTCGCCGCCCTCGAGAAGGAACAGACAACAGCCTTCGACCTTACCTCTGAGCCTGGGTGGAGAGTCTCACTCATACGCCTGGGTGACGAAGACTACATCCTGTCTATAGTTATGCACCACATTATCTCTGATGGTTGGACTGTTGATATCCTACGGCAAGAACTTGGCCAGTTCTATTCAGCTGCAATCAGGGGTCAGGAGCCTCTATCGCAAGCGAAGCCCCTCCCCATTCAATACCGCGACTTTGCTGTTTGGCAGAAACAGGAGGCCCAGATCAAGGAACAAGCAAGGCAGCTAAAATATTGGTCACAGCAGCTCGCAGATAGCACCCCCTGCGAGTTCCTGCCAGATCTACCTCGGCCATCGATTCTGTCTGGAGAAGCTGAAGCCGTGCCCATCATGATCGATGGTGCGGTGTATCAGCTCCTTACTGACTTCTGCCGCACGCACCAAGTTACACTATTCTCGGTCCTTCTCGCAGCCTTCCGTGCTGCCCACTACCGCCTAACCGGAACACTCGACGCGACGGTTAGCACGCTAATTGCTAACCGTAACCGACCAGAGTTAGAAGGTCTGATTGGTTTCTTCGTCAACACACAGTGCATGAGGATAACAATCAGTGAGACTGAAACTTTCGAGTCACTAGTCAAGCAGGTCCGTTTAACTACGATAGAAGCATTTGCAAACCAAGATGTGCCATTTGAGCAGATTGTGTCAACCCTTCTTCCTGGATCACGCGATACATCAAGGAACCCGCTTGTACAGGTTATGTTCGCCCTGCAATCACAGCAAGATCTCGGGAAAATCAAGCTGGAAGGTATGGCAGACGAACCTATGGAAACCCCGCTGTCCACGAGGCTTGATCTCGAGGTCCACCTCTTCCAGGAGGTTGGAAAGCTGAGCGGCAGTCTGTTGTACTCCACAGACCTCTTCGAGGTTGAGACTATTCGTGGAATCGTTGATGTGTTCCTGGAAATCTTGCGCCGCGGTCTTGAGCAACCCACTCAGCAACTGATGGCCATGCCAATTACCGATGGCATCACACAATTACGAGACCAGGGTCTCCTAACAGTGGCGAAACCAGCCTACCCTCGGCACTCGAGTGTGATAGATCTGTTCGTGGAGCAGGTTGCCGCAGCACCAGATGCCATAGCTGTGCGGGATTCATTCTCAGCACTAACGTATGCCGAACTTGACAGGCAATCAACCAAGCTCGCCCACTGGCTGGGCCAGCGTAACATGGCCCCGGAGACCTTGGTAGCTGTATTCGCGCCACGCTCATGCCCCACCATTGTCGCATTCCTTGGTGTTTTGAAGGCCAATCTGGCCTACCTACCCTTGGATGTCAATGCGCCTGCGGCTCGTATCGAGGCTATCCTGTCAGCAGTACCAGGCCACAAGCTGGTTCTTGTGCAGGCTGATGGGCCCGATCTTGGTTTGATGATGGCTGATACTGAACTTGTCCAGATCGACCAAGCACTTGCATCCAGGTTATTCGGTGGCCAGGAGCATACCCTGGCCTCTGGTCCTTCTGCCACAAGCCTCGCCTACGTGATGTTCACGTCAGGGTCTACTGGAAAGCCAAAGGGGGTCATGATCGACCACCGCAGCATCATTCGTCTTGTCAAGAATAGCGATGTTGTTGCCACTCTGCCTACGCCAGTCTGTATGGCGAACGTATCAAACCTTGCCTTCGATATCTCAGTGCAAGAAATTTACACGGCGCTACTGAACGGTGGCACTCTGGTCTGCTTGGACTATCTAACGCTTCTGGATAGCAAACAGCTTTACAGCGTTTTTGTGGAAGCACAGGTCAACGCAGCCATGTTCACGCCTGTTCTTCTCAAGCAATGTCTTGGAAACATGCCCGCCATCATCAGTCAACTGAGTGTTCTCTTCAATGTTGGTGACAGGCTAGATGCCCACGATGCTGTGGCTGCGTCTAATCTGATCCAAGACGCCGTATATAACGCCTACGGCCCCACAGAGAACGGCATGCAAAGCACGATGTACAAGGTCAATGTCAATGAGCCATTCATCAACGGCGTTCCGATCGGTCGATCTATCACCAACTCTGGGGCTTACGTCATGGACGGCAATCAACAACTCGTATCTCCGGGTGTTATGGGAGAAATCGTTGTTACTGGTGATGGCCTCGCACGTGGCTACACAGACTCAGCCCTGGACAAGGACCGGTTTGTTCATGTCACAATCGATGGCGAAGAAAACGTCAAGGCATACCGAACCGGCGATCGAGTGCGTTACCGCCCCAAGGACTTCGAGATCGAGTTCTTTGGACGTATGGATCAACAGGTGAAGATTCGTGGTCACCGCATTGAGCCAGCAGAAGTCGAACATGCACTCCTCGGCCACAATATGGTTCACGATGCGGCTGTTGTTCTTCGCAAGCCAGCAAATCAAGAACCAGAGATGATTGCTTTCATCACCAGCCAGGAAGATGAGACCATCGAGCAACACGAGGCAAACCAGCAGGTCCAGGGCTGGGGAGAGCATTTTGACGTCAGCAGATATGCTGATATCAAGGATCTCGATACCTCTACCTTTGGTCACGACTTTTTGGGATGGACATCTATGTATGATGGAGTTGACATTCCCGTTGACCAGATGAAAGAGTGGCTTGATGAGACCACATCCTCCCTCCTAGATAACCGCCCGCCTGGCCATATCCTCGAGATCGGAGCGGGAACCGGCATGATTCTATCTAACCTCGGCAAGGTCGACGGCCTGGAGAGGTATGTCGGTCTTGATCCGGCTCCCTCAGCCGCAATCTTTGTCAATGAAGCTGTCAAGTCTCTGCCAAGTCTAGCCGGTAAGGCCCGGGCACTTGTTGGAACTGCCCTGGATATCGGCTCTCTGGACCAGAATGAGATCCAACCTGAGCTTGTGATCATCAACTCCGTGGCCCAGTACTTCCCCACCTCGGAATACCTGATCAAGGTGGTCAAGGCTATCGTGGAGGTACCCAGCGTCAAGCGTGTTTTCTTTGGCGATATCAGATCGCAGGCAATCAATAGGGACTTCCTTGCAGCTCGTGCCGTCCGGGCATTGGGTGACAATGCCAGCAAGGATCAGATCCGGGAGAAGATCGCAGAGCTAGAGGAGGGCGAGGAAGAACTTCTCGTGGACCCAGCCTTCTTCTTGAGCTTGAGAAGCCAGCTGCCTGACATCAAGCACGTCGAGATCCTGCCTAAGTTGATGAAGGCCACCAACGAGCTGAGCTCGTACAGATATGCCGCTGTTCTACATATCAGCCACAGCGAGGAGGAGCGGCTTCCCATACATGATATTGAGCCTACAGCGTGGGTTGACTTTGCATCAACGCAAATCGATTCCCAGGGCCTGAGAAGCCTTCTGCGACAAGGAGGAGATGCTGCAATGATTGCAGTGGGAAACATCCCATACAGCAAGACCATAGTGGAGCGCCACCTCATGGACTCTCTTGACCAAGATCTCGTCGACTCAGTCGATGGGACATCTTGGATCTCAGATGCTCGATCAGCCGCTGCAGCCAGCGCTTCATTCGACGCTGCCGCCCTCACAGAGTTGGCCAAGGAGGAGAGTTTCCGGGTGGAGCTGAGCTGGGCGCGACAGAGATCTCAAAACGGTGCCATCGATGCCGTTTTCCATCGCCTAGCAGCCGACGAAGAGAAGTCCGAGCGTAGTCGTGTCCTGTTACACTTCCCTACCGATCATGAGGGCCGACAACCCCAAACCCTGACGAATCGGCCACTCCAGCGAGCTCAAAACCGGCGTATCGAGTCACAAGTGTTCGAGACACTGCAGTCATCACTACCGGCCTACATGATCCCATCGCGCATCATTGTGCTCCCGCACATGCCGACCAACGCCAACGGTAAAGTGGACAGAAAACAGCTTGCCCGACGCGCACAAGTTGTGGCAAAGAGGCAGGCAGTGTCAGCACGCGTTGCGCCTCGCAATGACACTGAGATAATTCTGTGTGAGGAATACGCAGATATCCTAGGAACCGAAGTTGGCATCACGGACAACTTCTTCGACATAGGCGGACATTCCCTCATAGCTACGAAGCTCGCAGCACGACTAAGCCGTCGACTTGATACTCGGGTAACCGTTAAGGAGGTGTTTGATAAACCTGTCCTGGCTAACCTCGCTGCTTCTATCGAACAGGGCTCGACACCTTATATGCCAATTACCTCATCGGTGTATTCCGGACCGGTGGAGCAGTCTTACGCCCAAGGTCGCTTGTGGTTCCTGGATCAGTTCAACCTCAACGCGACGTGGTATCACATGTCGCTTGCGATGAGGCTAATCGGGCCTCTTAATATGGACGCGCTAGATGTGGCCTTGAGGGCGCTGGAGCAACGACATGAGACGCTTCGCACAACCTTTAAGGCTCAAAAGGACATCGGCGTCCAGGTCGTCCATGAGACTGGGACGAAGAGGCTCAAAGTGCTTGATCTGTCAGGCAAGAACGAGGAAAATTGCTTGGCCCTGCTGGAGAAAGAACAAATGCGACCATTCACTCTCGCTTCAGAGCCAGGCTGGAGGGTTATCATGCTTCGCCTCGGCCCAACAGAGTATATCCTCTCTCTCGTCATGCATCACATCATCTCAGACGGCTGGTCCGTTGATATCCTGAGACAGGAGCTCGGCCAATTCTACTCAGCCGCTTTGCGGGGCCGAGATCCATTATCTCAGGTTAAGCCCCTTCCAATTCAATATCGTGACTTTGCGGCTTGGCAGAAGGAAGCTACCCAAGTTACGGAGTATGAGACACAGCTCGCATACTGGGAGGATCAGTTAGCTGATAGTACTCCTGGTGAGCTTTTGACCGACTTCCCGCGACCACCGGTCCTGAGTGGGAAGGCTGGTGTTATCCCTATTACCATTAAGGGGCCGGTCTACGAGAGGCTTCTGCAGTTTTCTAAGGAGCGCCAGGTTACTCTATTCTCGGTGCTATTAGCAGCGTTCCGGGCTACACACTATCGTCTCACCGGTGCAGAAGATGCTACGATCGGGACTCCAATTGCTAATCGCAATCGGCCTGAGCTCGAGCACATTATTGGGTTCTTCGTCAACACCCAATGCATGCGTCTCCTCCTTGATAGCGGCAGCTCATTCGAATCCTTAGTTCAACACGTTCGGTCCGTGGCCACAGATGCCTACTCTAATCAGGATATTCCCTTTGAACGCATTGTCTCGGCACTTCTCCCTAGCTTGAGAGATGCCTCAAGGAGCCCACTAATCCAGCTCATGTTTGCCCTACACTCACAGCAAGATCTTGGGAACATTACTCTTGAAGGCCTTGAGCATAAGCGCCTACCAACAAGCATCGCAACACGTTTCGACATGGAGTTCCACCTGTTCCAAGAGCCTAACAAGCTCAACGGCTCAATACTCTTCGCCGATGAGCTCTTCCAGCCTGAAACAATCAACAGCGTTGTGACTGTCTTCCAGGAGATACTTCGACGTGGCCTCGATCACCCTCAAGCATCAATTTCTACTATGCCCCTAACTGATGGGCTGATCGATCTCGACAAATTGGGCTTGCTGGAAATCGCAAGGAGTGACTTCCCTCGCGACTACTCAGTTGTCGACGTCTTCCGGCAGCAGGTGGCTGCCAATCCAACCGCGCCCGCAGTCGTGGATTCGGAGACATCCTTGAGCTACGCCTCGCTAGACCAGAAGTCTGAGCAGATTGCTGCCTGGTTAAACGCTCAGGGCCTCAGTCCTGAATCGTTAGTCTGCGTCATGGCGCCACGATCTTGCGAAACGATCATCTCCATTTTCGGTATCTTGAAGGCTGGCTACGCTTACTTGCCTCTCGATGTGAATACCCCTGCAGCTCGAATCCAATCAATTCTGTCAGAGGTTGAAGGAAAACGATTGGTCCTTCTAGGATCAGAGACAAGCATGCCTCAAAGCGACCAACTGGATGTTGAAGCCGCTCGAATCCAGGACATCCTTGCGAACACCAGGTCTGGGTCATCTGATCCCTCCCGCAAGCCGTCTTCAAATAGCCTGGCCTATGTTATTTTCACATCTGGATCAACTGGTCGACCCAAGGGTGTGATGGTCGAGCATCGCAGCATCCTGCGCCTTGTCAAACAGTCCAATGTTACGTCTCAACTGCCGAAGGATTTGCGCATGGCACATATATCCAACCTGGCCTTCGATGCGTCTATCTGGGAGATATTCACCGCAATTCTGAATGGCGGTGCCCTCATTTGCATTGACTACTTCGCTTTGCTGGATAGCCAAACCCTCCAGACGACCTTCGACAAGGCCAGGGTCAATGCTACCCTATTGGCGCCGGCCTTGCTCAAGGAATGCCTTGGCCACGCGCCGACCTTGTTTGATGGTCTCAAAGTATTCTACATCGGTGGAGACCGACTCGATGCCACCGACGCAGCAAAGGTTGAAGCTGCTGTGAAGGGTACGGTCTACAACGCGTACGGGCCAACAGAGAACACAGTCATGAGCACAATCTACCGCCTCACTGGTGGAGACGCTTATGCAAACGGTGTTCCTATCGGCAATGCTGTGACCAACTCTGGCGCATATATCATGGATCAAGAGCTGCGCCTTGTTCCTCCCGGTGTTATGGGAGAGCTCGTTGTGTGCGGCGATGGCCTCGCTCGTGGCTACACCAACTCGACCCTCAATGCTGATCGTTTCGTTGATATTGTGATCAACGATCATAAATCTCGCGCATACCGGACCGGAGATCGCACTCGATACCGTCCCAAGGATGGCAGCATCGAGTTCTTCGGCCGTATGGATCAGCAAGTTAAGATACGTGGTTATCGAGTTGAGCCGGCCGAGGTCGAGCAAGCCATGCTCGGCAATAAGGCTATCCAGGATGCTGCAGTTGTTGTTCAGACGGCAGATGGCCAGGAGACCCAGATGATAGGGTTCGTTTCCATGACCGGCGACAGGGCGAGTGAAGAGGCAGAGGAAACCACCAACCAGGTACAGGAGTGGGAAGACCATTTCGAGAGCACCGCCTACGCTGGCATTGAGGCTATTGACCAGGCTACCCTGGGACACGATTTCACCTCATGGACCTCAATGTACAACGGCAACTTGATTGAGAAAGCCGAAATGGAAGAGTGGCTAGATGATACGATGCAGTCCCTCCTTGACAAGGAGGCGCCAGGTCGTGTGCTGGAGATTGGAACAGGTACTGGCATGGTTCTATTCAATTTGCCCAAGAACGGTGGCCTCCAGAGCTATGTCGGCATTGAGCCGTCGCGAAGTGCAGCCTTGTTCGTCGAAAAGGCTGCCCAAGACTTCCCAGGCTTGCAAGGAAATACGCAAATCCTTGTCGGCACGGCCGAGGACATCAAGTTGGTCAAGGACTTCCACCCTGACGTCGTTGTTATCAACTCAGTAGCCCAATACTTCCCGAGCCAGAGGTACCTTTCGCAGATCGTAAGCGAACTGATCCACATGACCAGCGTCAAGACGATCTTTTTCGGAGATATGCGATCTTGGGCCACCAACAGGGACTTCCTTGTGTCTCGAGCTCTATACACACTAGGTGACAAGGCTACAAAAAGTCGAATACGCCAGGAGATTGCCCGACTTGAGGAGAATGAAGACGAGTTGCTTGTTGATCCAGCATTCTTCACCTCTTTGACCAGTCAATGGCCCGGCAAGGTCAGCCATGTTGAGATCTTGCCGAAGCGGATGAGGACGAGTAATGAACTGAGCTCGTACCGATACGCTGCGGTGATACACGTCTGCAGGGGTGATGAAGACAAGGACAGACATGACAGACATGTCCACTTATTGGGAGAGAACGCCTGGATCGACTTTGCATCGTCTGGCATGGACCGCCACGCCCTCGCTCAAATGCTCGACGAACGTAGAGAGGCCAAGACTGTTGCCATTGGCAACATCCCGCACAAAAACACGATCAACGAGCGACACTTCGCGGCATCCCTTGATGCTGAGGGTGAAGGCGTCGAAGACGACCTACTGGATGGGCCAGCCTGGCAATCAGCTACGAAGGCCACGGCCGCGCGCTGTCCTAGCCTCTCAGTCACTGAAATAGTCGACGTCGGCCAAGCGGCAGGATTCAGGGTTGAGGTCAGCTGGGCCCGTCAAAGATCCCAACATGGAGCACTGGACGTCGTCTTCCATCATCTTGACGATGACAGAACTGGCCGCGTCTTGATCGACTTCCCTACAGATTTCGAGAGCCTGTCTCCTAGCACCAACCTGACCAGTCGGCCGCTGCAGCGCATCCAGAACCGTCGGTTCGAGTCGCAGATCCGGGAACAGCTGCAAGCACAGCTGCCACCCTATATGGTTCCATCACGGATCGTAGTGTTGGAGCGGATGCCTCTCAACGCAAACAGCAAAGTTGACCGTAAGGAACTAGCAAGAAAGGCGAAGACTCTTCAAACTATCAAGCCTTCAGCAACGCGTGTAGCTCCTCGCAACGATATTGAAGCCACCCTGTGCGAGGAGTTCCAAGAAGTTCTCGGTGTTGCAGTTGGAGTCATGGATAACTTTTTCGAATTGGGTGGACACTCCCTGATGGCTACGAAACTGGCTGCCCGTCTTAGTCGCCGCTTTAACACGCGCGTCTCTGTGAAGGATATCTTCAACCAACCAATCCTTCAAGATCTCGCGAACGTGGTCCAGACTGGTTCCGCTCCTCATGAAGCTATTCTATCCACACCCTACTCCGGTCCCGTGGAGCAATCGTTCGCTCAGGGCCGGCTGTGGTTCCTGGATCAGCTGAATCTCAATGCCTCATGGTACAACATGCCGTTAGCGAGTCGCTTGCGAGGCCCGCTTCGTGTAGAGGTGCTTCAGTCAGCCCTGGCAACGATTGAGTCGCGGCACGAATCACTGCGCACCACATTCGAGGAGCAAGATGGTGTTCCTGTTCAGGTTATACGCAGGCCACGCAACAAGCAGCTGAGGATCATCGATGTGTCCGGCACTGAGGATGCGTACCTCGCAGCACTGAAACAGGAGCAAGACGCCGCGTTTGATCTGACTGCTGAACCAGGCTGGCGCGTAGCCCTGTTGCGCTTAGGACCGGACGATCATGTCCTGTCTATCGTCATGCACCATATCATTTCTGACGGATGGTCGGTTGACATCCTGAGGCAAGAACTTGGACAGCTCTACTCGAATAGCTCATCGCAGCTCGCTTCTCTTCCGATTCAATACCGAGATTTCTCCATCTGGCAGAAGCAGGAGAGTCAGATCATCGAGGCCCAAAAGCAGCTGAACTACTGGAAGAGACAATTGGTCAACAGCAAGCCGGCTGAGCTCCTGGCTGACTTCACTCGTCCGAAGGCGTTATCTGGCGATGCTGATGTCATACCTATTCAGTTTGATGACCAGGTTTATCAGGACCTCCGCTCATTCTGCCGCGCCAGGCAGGTCACCAGCTTCGTTGCGCTGTTAGCGGCTTTCCGAGCTGCTCACTATCGCCTAACCGGTGCCGAAGACGCAACTGTCGGCTCTCCAATCGCTAACAGAAACCGACCTGAGCTTGAAAGCCTCATTGGATGCTTCGTCAACACCCAGTGTCTTCGAATCCCTGTCAAGGATGAGGACACATTTGACACATTGGTTGCACAGACGCGAGAGACGGCGACCGAGGCCCAGGACAACCAAGATGTCCCCTTCGAGAGAATCGTCTCTTCACTGGTTGCCGGCTCACGAGATACCTCGCGAAATCCACTCGTTCAAGTCATGTTTGCCGTGCACTCACAGCATGACCTTGGCAACATTCGTCTAGAGGGTGTCAAGGGAGAGCTCGTTTCAATGGGAGCGTCCACACGCTTTGACGCAGAAATGCATCTTTTCGAGGATCAAGGGATGCTCGCCGGCAACATTGTCTTCTCTAAGGACCTGTTCGAACCGGAGACGATCCGCAGCGTTGTTGCGGTGTTCCAGGAGACCCTAAGGCGCGGCCTAGCCAATCCACACGCAAATCTCGCAACACTTCCTCTTACCGATAGACTGCCCAGTCTTCGAAGCCTATGCCATCAGGTTCACCAGCCTGACTACCCCCGAGATGCCTCCGTGATCGACATTTTCAGAGACCAGGTAGCATCGATGCCTCAGTCTATCGCCGTCATCGATGATTCTTCACAGCTCACGTACGCCGAGCTCGACGAGAAATCTAGCCAGCTGGCCAAGTGGTTACGCCGACAAGATACAGTCCCTGAGGAGCTGGTGGGCGTCCTCTCTCCGCGATCTTGTGAGACAATCATCGCTTTCCTCGGCATTATGAAAGCGAATCTCGCTTATCTACCACTTGACGTCAACGCACCCGCTGGTCGGATTGAGACAATCCTGTCATCTCTGCCAGAAAACAGGCTTATCTTACTTGGATCAGACACTCAGGTGGCTAATGTTTATGCAAGCAATGCTCGCTTCGCCCGGATCAGCGACAGCCTCATCGAAACTGGCAGTCCCTCTGCCGAGGAGCTTTCAACGTGGCCAACCGCACAAAGCCTTGCGTATGTCATGTTCACCTCAGGCTCAACTGGCGTGCCGAAGGGTGTTATGGTAGAGCACCGGGGTATCACACGTCTCGTGAAAAATAGCAACGTGGTCGCGAAGCAACCTGCAGCAGCTGCTATCGCTCATCTTTCGAATATCGCCTTCGACGCCTCTTCCTGGGAAATATACTCTGCTCTCCTCAACGGTGGCACAGTTATCTGTATTGATTACTATACCACGATCAATGTCAAGGCCCTCGAGGCGGTGTTTATCCAGCAGCACATCCGAGGAGCAATGCTTACACCAGCACTTCTTAAACAGTGCTTAATCTCGGCTCCTACTATGATCAGCTCTCTGGAGATACTTTTCGCCGCTGGAGATCGGCTAAGTAGTCACGACGCTATCTTGGCGCAACGTGCCGTTGGTTCGAGCGTCTATAATGCCTACGGCCCTACTGAGAACACAGTCCTGAGTACCATATACAACATCAGCGAGAATGACACATTTTCGAATGGCGTTCCCATTGGTAACGCTGTTAGTAACTCTGGTGTATTCATTATGGATCGAAGCCAGAAGCTGGTGACCGCCGGTGTAATTGGAGAGCTTGTTGTGACCGGAGACGGCCTTGCCCGGGGATACACAGATTCCAGGCTGGACGAAGGGCGATTCCTCTACATTTCCCTTGATGGGAACCGGGTGAGAGCCTATCGCACAGGCGATCGTGTCAGGCACAGGCCAAAGGATGGTCAAATTGAGTTCTTTGGGCGAATCGATCAGCAAATCAAGATCCGCGGTCATCGGATCGAGCCAGCAGAGGTAGAGCAGGCTCTCGCCCGCGACACAGCCATCAGCGTTTCGGCTGTCATCACTCAGCTCACAGACGAAGAGGAGTTGGAATTGGTAGCCTTTTTCTCCGTGAAGAGGGACGCTAACGACAACAAAGGCGTCAACGGTGTGAGCGACCAGGAAAAGGACGACGATGAGCAACATGCTGTGCTGATGGAGAACAAGATCCGTCACAACCTACAGGCCCTTCTGCCCGCTTACATGATTCCCTCACGAATCATTCATGTCGATCAGCTGCCGGTCAACACCAACGGTAAGATTGATCGCATTGCGCTGGCTGTTCAAGCCCAGGCAACACCACGGACCAGTTCATTGTCAACCTACGTGGCCCCTCGCAACAACGTCGAAGCTATCATCTGCGAGGAATTCGCAGATATCCTGAGCGTTCAAGTCGGCATTACGGATAGCTTCTTCGACCTGGGTGGGCATTCTCTTATTGCCACTAAGCTAGCTGCCCGCCTCTGCCGTCGCCTAGATACCCGTGTGTCTGTTAGGGATGTCTTTGATGCCCCCGTGGTAAGCGAATTGGCAGCTTTTATCCAGCAGGGCTCCACTCCCTATGAAGCTATCCCGGCGCTTTCGTACTCGGGGCCTGTGCAGCAATCCTTTGCTCAAGGACGTCTTTGGTTCTTGGACCGCTTCAATCTAAATTCTGCCTGGTATATCATGCCATTTGGCGTGCGTCTCCGGGGATCTCTCCGAGTAGACGCACTTGAGACTGCGTTGAGGGCGCTTGAAGAGCGGCACGAGCTGCTACGCACCACCTTCGAAGAACAGGACGGCGTTGGCATGCAGATCGTCCACTCGCCTCGATTGAGCGGCATCCGCGTCATAGACATCTCTATCTCTGGCGCAAGTGATGAGCTTGCTCATCTGAAGCAAGAGCAGCAAACTCCTTTGGATCTCTCTGCTGATATCGCTTGGAGGGTCGCACTCTTTAAGGTTGGAGAGAACCATCACATTCTCTCTATAGTCATGCATCACATCATTTCAGATGGCTGGTCCGTCGATATTTTCCAGCAGGAGCTTGCCCAGTTCTACTCAGCAGCTGTACGAGGGCATAACCCCCTTGACCAGGTCAAGCCACTCCCTATTCACTATAGCGACTTTGCTGTCTGGCAGAGACAAGATAAGCAGATTGCCGTTCACGAAAGCCAACTTCAGTACTGGACCGAGCAGCTCGTGGATAGCACCCCAGCCGAGATCCTAACTGATTTCAACCGACCTGAGGTCTTGTCCGGCGATGCTGGCATAGTTCCTATCGTGATAGATGACGTGGTCTACGAAAAGCTCTCGCTGTTCTGTCGCAACCATCACGTCACCAGCTTCGTCGTACTTCTGGCTGCCTTCCGCATTGCACATTACCGCCTTACTGGGGCAGAGGACGCGACTATTGGTACACCAATCGCGAACCGTAACCGCCCCGAACTTGAGGACTTGATCGGTTTCTTCGTCAATACAGAATGCATGAGAATTGCGCTCGAAGAAGACGATAACTTCCTATCAGTGGTGCAGAACGTTCGCTCAACAGCAGCCAGCGCCTTCGAAAACCAGGATGTGCCATTCGAGCGCCTGGTCTCTGCACTCCTACCCGGCTCAAGAGATGCCTCCCGGAATCCCCTCGTTCAACTCATGTTTGTCGTCCATTCCCAGCGAAACCTCGGTAAACTGCAGCTGGAGGGCTTGGACGGCGAACCAACCCCAATCACTACCACTACTCGCTTCGATGTTGAGTTCCACCTCTTCGAACAAGACAAAGGCCTTGTTGGAAATGCCGTCTTCGCATCAGACCTGTTCGAAGCTGCCACTATCTGCACCGTTGTTGAGGTCTTCCACGAGATCCTCCGTCGTGGTCTTGACCAGCCGGATATTGCGATTTCGACCATGCCGCTTGTGGATGGCCTGGAGGCGCTCAACAGTCGTAACTTATCCGCAGTTGAAAGCATTGAACCTGACCTCCCCGCCGAGGCCTCAGTGGTTGATCTCTTCAAGACACAGGTGCTCGCTAACCCAGATGCTCTGGCTGTGACTGACACCTCCACAAAGCTAACATATGCGGAGCTGGACCAACAGTCCGATCATATTGCGGCCTGGTTGTCGAAACAGAAGCTACCAACAGAGACCATGGTCGTTGTACTTGCGCCACGATCCCCTGAGACAATCGTAGCATGCATTGGCGTCCTCAAGGCAAACCTCGCTTATCTGCCCATGGACGTCAACGTCCCCGAAGCTCGTCGCCAAGCAATTCTTTCGGAGATTCCAGGGGAGAAGCTCGTGTTACTCGGAGCAGGCGTACCTGTTCCTGACAACACGACAGCTGATGTCAGGATGGTCTTCATCAGTGATATTGTCGCCCTTGAGACAAACAAGTCCTACTTACCCGCCACAGGGCCATCTGCCTCAAGCCTTGCATATGTCATCTTTACATCAGGCTCGACAGGTCGACCAAAGGGTGTCATGGTCGAGCATCGGGGTGTTATCTCTTTGGTGAAGCAGAATGCTTCAAGAACACCACAGGTTGTGAGAATGGCACATGTCTCCAACCTCGCATTCGATGCCTCCGTGTGGGAGATTTTCACCGCTCTTCTCAATGGAGGAACACTCTTCTGTATCAGCTACTTTACCGTCTTGGACAGCAAAGCACTTGGTGCCGTTTTCGCCGAAAATCGCATCAACATCACACTTCTCCCACCAGCCCTGCTCAAGCAGTGTCTTACAGATTCGCCATCTGTCCTGGGCTCCCTTGAGGCTCTATACATTGGAGGAGACCGCCTTGATGGGTCCGATGCAATCAAGGTGAAGGAACTCCTCGCCAACGGCAAGGCCTACAATGCCTACGGTCCCACTGAGAATTCCGTCATGAGCACGATCTATACCATCGAACACGAGACTTTTGCGAATGGCGTTCCCATCGGCACATCTTTAGGCCCCAAGTCTGAGGCCTTCATCATGGACCAGGATCAGCAGCTCGTACCAGCAGGTGTGATGGGAGAGCTTGTTGTAACTGGCGATGGTCTCGCACGGGGATACACTGATGCATCCCTGAACAAGAGCCGGTTCATCCACATCACGATCGATGGCAGACAGGTTCGGGCATACCGAACTGGTGATCGAGTCAGATACCGACCTAGGGACTACCAGATTGAGTTCTTCGGCCGTTTAGATCAGCAGATCAAGATTCGCGGTCATCGCATTGAGCCCTCTGAGGTAGAACACGCTCTTCTCAGTGACTCATCGATCAGCGATGCTGTTGTTGTGTCGGCACAGAACAAGGAGGGACTTGAAATGGTTGGTTACATCACGACACAGGATGCCCAATCTGTCGACAAGGAGGAAGCCAGCAACAAGGTGCAGGAGTGGGAGGCTCACTTCGACTCGACTGCGTATGCCAACATCGGGAACATCGATCGCGATGCCCTCGGACAGGATTTCTTATCCTGGACATCTATGTACGATGGCTCATTGATTCCCCGGGAGGAGATGCAGGAATGGCTCAACGACACTATGCAATCGCTGCTTGATGATCAACCACCCGGGAAAGTGCTGGAGATAGGAACTGGTACCGGTATGGTGCTCTTCAATCTTGGCAAGGTTGGAGGACTGCAGAGCTACGCGGGTCTCGAGCCCTCGCGCTCCGTCAGTACCTGGGTCAACAAGGCAATCGAAACCTCACCCAGCTTGGCAGAGCACGCCCGAGTTCACGTTGGAACCGCCGAGGACATCAGCTCCATCAATGGACTGCCTGCTGATCTTGTCGTGATCAACTCAGTCGCACAATACTTCCCAAGTCGAGAATATCTCGCCGAGCTGACGGGCAATTTGATTCGACTGCCTGGCGTCAAGCGCATTTTCTTCGGCGACATGAGAACCTATGCTACCAACAAGGACTTCTTAGTAGCACGGGCAGTTCGTACCCTAGGGTCCAACGCCTCAAAAGCCATGGTTCGACAACAAGTGGCCAAGCTTGAAGATGATGAGGAAGAGCTACTCGTTGACCCTGCGTTCTTCACGAGCCTGAAGAAGCAGTTCCCCAACGAAGTCAAACACATCGAGATTCTGCCAAAGAGAATGACCGCGATCAACGAACTCAGCTCTTACCGATACGCTGCCGTCATTCATCTGTCGAATGGGGAGGAATCAGAAAAGCAATTGGATGTCAAGGACATTGATCCAAATGCCTGGGTGGACTTCGCTGGCACGAGAATGGACCGTCAAACTCTCGTGCAGCTCCTTCAGAACCACCAACATGGCGATGACGTTGTTGCCATCAGCAACATCCCACACAGCAATACCATAGTGGAGCGCTACCTTTCTCAGTCACTTGATGATGACGAGGACGGCGCTTCAGAGGTAGACGGAACAGCATGGATATCGACTATTCAATCACGCGCCAAAGAATGCCCTGCTCTCTCAGTGACCGACCTGGTTGAGATTGCCAAGGGTCTCGGCTTCAAAGTTGAGACCAGCTGGGCTCGACAACACTCTCAGCGCGGCGGACTCGATGCTGTTTTCCACCGATTCAACCCATCAAGAAGCTCAGGTCATGTCATGTTCAGGTTCCCAACTGAACACCAGGGCCGGTCCCCAAGCAGTCTCACGAGCCGCCCGTTACATCAAGTTCAGAGCCGCCGATTGGAGGCGAAGGTCCGCGAGCGACTAAAATCACTGCTACCGGCGTACATGATCCCCTCTGTAATCATGTTGCTCGATCAAATGCCCCTCACGTCCAACGGCAAGGTTGATCGCAAGAAGCTCGCTCGAAAAGCACGGGTCATCCCAAAGATTGCTGCAAGCACATTGGACTTTGTGGCGCCACGCACGGAAACCGAAGTCGTTCTCTGTGAAGAATTCACCGACCTACTAGGCGTCAAGGTTGGCATTACGGACAACTTTTTCGAGCTGGGCGGCCATTCCCTGCTGGCCACGAAACTAAGCGCACGTCTAAGTCGCAGACTGGACGCTAGTATCACTGTGAAGCAGGTCTTTGACCAGCCAGTACTAGCCAATCTTGCTGCTTCTATTCGAAAGGGTTCATCTCGCCACAGGACTATCCCGTCCTTACCATATAAAGGCCTAGTAGAACAGTCCTTTGCCCAGGGGCGCCTGTGGTTCCTCGATCAGTTCAACATCAATGCCTTGTGGTACCTTATGCCACTTGCACTCCGCATGCGCGGGCCGCTACAAGCTGACGCTCTCGCTACTGCCATTCTGGCACTTGAAGAGCGCCATGAATCTCTACGCACAACGTTTGAGGAACGAGACGGGGTCGGCATCCAAGTGGTGCAGCCCCTCCGCACGACCAAGAATATCCGGATCATCGACGTGTCAGGCACGCGAGACGACGATGCTTATCTCAAGCCATTGCAGAAAGAACAGCAGACACCTTTCGACCTTGCTTCAGAGCCTGGTTGGAGGGTAGCACTGCTGAAACTTGGAAAGGATGACCACATCCTCTCTATTGTCATGCACCACATCATCTCTGACGGGTGGTCTACTGAAGTCTTGCAAAAAGAACTCAGTCAACTCTATTTGGCAGCGAAATCCGGGAAAGACCCCTTATCCCAACTTGCCCCGCTTCCTATTCAATATCGGGACTTTGCTGTTTGGCAGAGGGAAGAGGAGCAGGTCGCTGAGAGTCAACGGCAACTTGACTACTGGAAGAAGCAACTGGCAGACAGTAACCCAGCTGAGCTCTTGGCTGACTACGCCAGACCAAACATCCTATCCGGAGAGGCAGGCAGGGTGTCTTTCATGATCAATGATTCAGTCTACAAGAACCTCCTCTCCTTCTGCTGGTCTCGCCAAGTAACCACCTTCATAACCTTGCTGGCAGCTTTCCGTGCCGCTCACTATCGAATAACCAGGTCAGACGACGCAACTATTGGTACGCCAATTGCTAATCGTAATAGGCCTGAGCTTGAGAACCTAATCGGCTGCTTCGTTAACACCCAGTGCATGCGTATCACTATTAGCGACGATGAGACGTTCGAATCACTGGTGCAACAGGTACGATCTACTACTGTGATAGCCTTTGAGAACCAAGACGTTCCGTTTGAACGTATCGTTTCCGCCCTCAGCGCTGGGTCTAGGGACACGTCCCGAAACCCCTTGGTACAGCTTCTCTTTGCTGTCCATTCTCAACAAGGCCTGGGCAGGATCCAGCTCGACGATGTGGTTGATGAGCCGGTTGCGTCAAGCGTATCAACTCGATTCGACCTTGAATTTCACGCCTTCCAAGAGGCAGACCGACTCAATGGAAGTGTCATGTTTGCCACAGACCTGTTCCAGCCCGAGACCATCCAAAGCTTAGTCGCAGTTGTCGAAGAGATTCTACAGCGTGGTCTCGAAGAGCCGCAGAGCCCCATCGCGACCATAAAGCTGGCCCGAGGCATCCCCCAGCTCCGAGATGCCGGTGTGCTGCAGATGCCAAAGTCTGCTTACCCTCGCGACGCCTCCCTCGTTGATGTCTTCCAGCGGCAGTCCATTGCCAGCCCGTCGACTATCGCCGTCACCGACTCAACCTCCAAGCTGACGTATGCCGAACTGGATCGACTCTCCGACCAAGCTGCTTCATACCTGCGTCGACAGCAACTACCGGCAGAGACAATGGTGGCTGTTCTCGCACCGCGCTCTTGTGAGACCATCATCGCGTTCCTAGCCATTCTCAAAGCAAACCTTGCATACATGCCTCTTGACGTCAATACGCCATCCGCCCGCATGGAAGCCATTCTATCGTCCGTCTCAGGGCGTAGGCTACTATTGGTCGGCTCGGGTGTCCGCCATCCTGAAGTCAAAGTACCGAACACAGAGACGATGCTGATCAGCGACGTGATCACCGGGACTGATGCTATTGGCACTCCCGAACCTCCGGTTATCCAACCCAGTGCTACAAGTCTCGCATACGTCATCTTCACTTCAGGTTCGACAGGCAAACCAAAGGGTGTTATGGTGGAGCATCGTGCTATTATGCGCCTTGTGAAGGACAGCAACGTTGTCGCTCATATGCCACCAGCGGCACGGATGGCCCACCTCACGAATATCGCTTTTGATGTTTCACTGTTCGAGATGTGCGCAACGCTCCTCAACGGCGGCACTCTAGTCTGCATCGACTACCTGACTATCCTGGACAGCACTATGCTCCGGGAGACCTTCGAGCGTGAGCAGATTTGCACAGCTATCTTCCCGCCAGCACTCCTGCAACAGTGCGTGGTTAACATGCCCGATGCGATCAGCTTCTTAGACGCAATCTACGTCGCCGGTGATCGCTTCCACTCCCGTGACGCCCACGCAACCCAAGCACTAGCCGGACCTCGTGTGTACAACGCGTATGGCCCGACCGAGAACGCCGTCCTTAGCACGATATACAACATCGACAAGCACGATCCCTGCGTGAACGGCGTCCCTATTGGCAGCGCTGTCAGTAACTCAGGAGCCTATGTAATGGATCGCAATCAGCAACTTCTTCCTCCTGGTGTGATGGGAGAGCTGATTGTCACAGGAGACGGTGTAGCTCGCGGCTATACCGACGCAAGTCTCGATACGGACCGTTTCGTGGTTGTCACGATTGATAGCCAGCGCCAGAGAGCATACCGCACGGGTGATAGGGTGCGGTATCGACCAAAGGGATTCCAGATAGAGTTCTTCGGCCGCCTGGACCAGCAGGTCAAGATTCGAGGCCATCGTGTTGAACTGGGCGAGGTCGAACATGCTCTGCTCCGCCAGGATTCAGTGACTGATGCGGCTGTCGTCCTTCGCACTCTGGAAGATCAGGACCCTCAGCTGGTTGCCTTTGCGACTACTGACGACAAATATCGCTCGGGTTCGAGCAATGAGAAGGAGGATCAGCATGCCACACGAGCAGCTGGCGATCTCCGTAAGCGACTCCAGTCGCTTCTGCCATACTACATGGTCCCTTCCCGGATCACAATACTCAAGCAAATGCCTCTCAACGCCAACGGCAAGGTAGACCGAAAGGAACTCTCTCGCCAGGCCCAGATTACGCCGACTGCAAGCAGCTCGGGTCCCGTGTATGTGGCGCCTCGCAACGAGACAGAGGCAGCAATTTGCGATGAGTTCGAGACCACACTGGGAGTCAGGGTGGGAATTACAGACAACTTCTTCGAACTAGGCGGGCACTCACTCCTGGCCACAAAACTCGCTGCTCGTCTCAGCCGTCGGATGGACCGTCGCATATCCGTCAAGGATCTCTTTGATGATCCTGTTCCTGTTTCTCTTGCTGGAAAGCTGGAACAACAGCAGAGGTTCTCAGGAGAGGATGAAAGCTCGACAGTTTCCATTACCCCCTTTCAACTCCTCCCCGCGGAAATGTCGAGAGAGGTGATCCAGCGCGATGTTATACCCCACATCGAGGGTGGTCACAGCACACCTTTGGATATGTATCCCGTCACGCAGACGCAGATCTTCTTCCTGCACGATAAAGCTATGGGCCACCCACGTACGCCGCCTCTGTTCTCCTTGGACTTCCCCGAGAACGCCGACTGTGGTCGTCTGGCAAGCGCCTGCGCCGCTCTCGTCCAGCACTTCGACATATTCAGAACCGTATTTGTGTCAAGAGCCGGCCGCTTCTACCAAATCGTTCTTGCTCACCTTCATGTACCTGTCGAGATCATTGAGACCGAGCAAGACTTGGATGAGGTTGCCATCGCGCTGCATGACGCAGACAAGCAGCAGCCCCTGCGCCTGGGACGTGCAATGCTACGGATCGCCATTCTCAAGAAACCCGGAAGCAAAGTGCGACTGGTTCTCCGAATGTCTCATGCCCTGTACGATGGCTTGAGTCTTGAGTACATCGTCGACGCTTTACGTGCCTTGTACAGTGGTAAGCACCTCGCGCCAGCACCCAAATTCGGTCTCTACATGCATCACATGGTTGGACGACGTGCAGAGGGCTACAACTTCTGGCGATCTATGCTTCAGGGCTCTTCAATGACATCCATGAAGGGCTCTGTCGGTGCGCTTGAGGGAACCTCGCTGTCTTTCGGTACATGGCAAGCGTCCAAATCCATCAGGATCCCTCCCTCAGCACTCAAGAATGGAATTACCCAGGCGACCCTCTTCACCGCAGCCGTCTCTCTCTTGCTTGCCAAGCACACCAAGTCTCGAGACATCGTCTTCGGTCGCGTCGTATCCGGACGACAGGACCTGCCCACAAACTGCCAAGACGTCGTGGGACCCTGCATCAACGAGGTGCCTGTGCGCGTTCGGATCACCGAGGACGACAACATGGGTGGACTGCTGCACGCCATTCAAGACCAATATACTAGCAGCTTCCCGTACGAGACCTTGGGCTTCAAGGAGGTGAAAGAGAACTGCACGGATTGGAGTGATGCAACTGAGGAGTTCAGTTGCTGCATTGCTTTCCAGAACCTCAACTTACATCCTGAGGCTGAGATTGAAGGGCAACAGGTTCGCCTGGAGGGTCTGCCAGTGAAGAACCAAGCAAGCCAGGCCAATGGCCATGGCGCGAATGGTGCGAATGGCACCAATGGCAAGAATGGCTCCCGTGCGAACGGCAGCAACGGTGTCAATGGAAACGATAGCAACGTGGTCACAGTCGCCGGCGACCAAGCTCCCGTTCACGAACTGGACATTGTTGGCATGCCGGATACCGACGGCACCGTCAAGATTGGCATCGGCGCGAGCCGGCAGATCCTTGGAGAGAAGGCCGTGGGCAGCATGCTCAATGAACTTTGTGAGACAATGCTCGTGTTGAGCAGAACCTAGCCAGCAAGACTGGCGGATTCTCTTCGAACTTCGGAGGTGTCCACCGAGGTTGGCATGAGACCATAGGAGGTCTACTGTCTTTCGATGTTTCCTTTGTTTTCTTTTTGTTTTCTTTTTGTTTTCTTTTTGTCTTCTTTTTATATTTACTTGTTTCATGGTGGCTTTCGATACTTGTGTGTTTCTGTATATTATTTTCATACTTGCTCTGAAATAAATTCTGAGTCTGTAAACTTCTCCAACCTGGCTTGTGCCCACTTGAACACCGTCATATGCTCAGGCCAGACGCGTTTGTAATGGTTCAAGGCATGCGCCGCGCGAGAACCTGTCTCATGTTGAGAGTATTCACAGCCTCACATCGTAGCCTCAGATATCAGGCATCATTTCTTCGTTTGACGATGCAGCTTCCCGCATCGCGTTTGTTATCGCGCTTCACTGCAGGCTTTGTTTGAAGACCTTATTCACTTCTAATAGATTTAAAGCTTATAATAAGCTTCCTTTTTCCCTAGATTTACGAATTCCTAGATAGCAATTCTACATCATCATCTTCTCTTCTGATCACTCTTTTGCCTTCGTCTGCAATCCCTCCACATCTCACAGTGATCACGCGCGGCGTGGATAGATCTCTCCTGCGGTGGGGCAAAAAAGACGCGTGTAGACGAGGAATGGGGGCAACTAGAATCTAAGGTCAGCGAGGATAGTGCGGATACAATTGACTACCCTGTGTGCCACACGGGTAATCTGCCGACATGGTGTGGCAGAAGTGCCGTAGCATCCGACTGAACATGATGACAAGGTGGGCATGTACCTTCGAATGGACAATTCCTTCGGGTAGGGGAAGGCCAGGGAAACTCACAATCTCACGTGAGACTCGATTATACACATCATCAAACAAAAGGACTTGCGCGTTCTTGCAAGACATTAAGACTGCTTCCATGCAACGTACAGTTTGATGGTGCCATCACTAATCCATGGTTGAGTTCTACGCGCTGGTTGGAGGGTCATAATGTTATTTTTTTTAGTTCTTCTTAAGCGTGCCAGCTGCTGAAGCGATCCTCCAACTGTGAGGACGAACATGCAGCTCAGCTACTGTCTTAGGCACGTTGTGGCACGCTAACCCCTACGGTCCACCGGTCCGAGCCGAGCTGAGCTGTCTTGGTTAGACCTAGTGTCAGGAAGAGCTCCCTAAAGCAACGGATGTGTGGATGCAGCCTGCGCAATGACTAGGTTGAAACCATCGATGAGACAACGGTGGAGACAATGTATCAGAAGTACCTCCGTAGTCTAGTCATTACCATAGCGCACTGTGTACCCTTCAGGTACAAAAGTCAGGTGGCGTCTGCACCTCTGATTGACCGAAATCGAACCTTTTTCATCATCTACACCGACCCCTACCTTGACACCTAGATGGTGCGGTAAACGTGGCTATGGCGAACAGCCTAACAGGGCATGTGTAACTGTCAAGGTAGGGGTCGGTGTAGATGATGAAAATGGTTCAATTTCGGTCAATCAGAGGTGCAGACGGCACCTGACTTTTGTACCTGAAAGGTACACAGTGCGCTATAGTAATGACTAGTCTACGGAGGTACTTCTGATACATTGTCTCCACCGTTGTCTTATTGAGGGTTTCAACCCAGTTATTACGCAGGCTGCATCCACACATCTAATACCTTAAGAAGGTCTCCCTAACACACCCCCCCTAGCTAAGATATCTATTAAAGCTAGAGATCAAAGCTATAGGAAGAGATCGTAAACAATTTCTAGTGTTATGATTAGATAGGAATCTCTTACAAGCTAATTCTATAGCAGAAGTCCCTGTGTATCTAACCTAAAAGTGGCTTTGTAAAGCCATCTATAGGCATCTTAGAGGTCTTTATCTAATTAACCTTAATATTGCCTATTGCACATTATTCTTGAATCCATATTTAATTTATATTAAGGTGCTTAAGGCTAGTCTAAAGCCTTCCTTCTGTATGTTTAGTAATCTAGATTATCTACTTATTATTACACTAGATAATTAAGAGCGGCGGCATGCGGACCTTAATATTACGAAGCAGTCTTCCTAGAGATATACGCTTTTTTACGCTATAATTTAGGGCAAAGAGCTCTACTTCTATGCTTAAAGTTATTACATAATATTACCTACCTAACTTCTAATTAATTACAGCGCTATGCATAATAAAGACGTAACCTTACGTTGATTTCCAAGTATCAGGGTTATTGCTAAGTGAAGCATTAGTGCTAGAGAATAGCGTATTAAAACTATCCGCTCCTGAGTAGTAAATATATAGCTTCTTTGTGTTCTAAGCGTATAAAATTGCTCCTTTAGCAAGCTTAATGTGCTTTGCTAACGGATTCGTCATAAAAAAGGCAAGCTTTAATACTATAAAGGCCACATTAGGTCTTCTAATAATACATAGATACACTAAAGAGCTAATAACTGCTCTATAATAATTAATCTCTTTGTTAGTAGCTTTGCTAGTGTTAGCAAGGATTGTAGCTATAGGAAGAGGAGCAGGGGATAAGCTCTTTAAATTGCTATTAATAATATTAGGAATAAATTTCTAAGCAATCTTTTGAATGTATAATTCCTGTGATAACCACATCTCTTTAGTATTGTGATTTCTAATAATTTCGATGCCTAGGAACCACTTTAGGTCGCCCTAGTCCTTAACGTTAAGACCGTTTATTAGTTATTTATAAAGCTCTTTAAATTCTGCTTTAAATCCGTTAGGGTACATTACCATAATGTTATCTACATAGAAGAATAGGATAAATCCACCCTTTATAAAAATACACAGGTCTTCCCTTCCTTATATAAAGTCTAGCTTTAATAGGAATTACGTAAGATATAAGAACCATTGTTAAGGAGCTTCCCTTAGCCTATACAACGCTCTTATCATCTTCTAGAGACGACCTTTTGCGTTCGTACCCTCTAGGGGCTTATAGTAAACAGGTTCTTTAAGCTCTATATATAGGAAGGCATTCTAAATATTATATTATCGGGTATTAAGATCGTTAGCGCAGTAGATCGCGAGTAGTATACGTAGAGATTATGAAGCAAGCGTAGCAGCGTAGTTATTAAGGTTATCCTTTAGTTATTAGTTGCCTTAAATAACTATTCTAGCTTTAAACTCTATAACTACTCCTTTTTTATTAGTCTTATATTTAAAGACCTAGCTAAGGTCTATAATTTCCTTCTACTTCTCTAGATTAAATAATTCATCTAGTATATCCTCCTAGTAGTTTAAGGATAGAAGTTTTAAAAGCTCCTTTGTAATTGCTTCCTTCTAGCGGTCATAATAGGCCAAAGCCATAGCTTAACGATAATAGGCAGGTTCTAGTGGCATATCTTTAATCCGCAAACTATGTTAAACGCCCTATAATACCGTAGAAAAAGCAGAAGCAAACTATACCTGCCTAGCTTTACATATCACCTTTCTTTAGCGTTTTCCGGTAATAATATTATCTAGATTAATACTATTATCCTAGGGACAATAATTCTCCACAACCTTACCGCCTTCGCTAGTAATTTCACTAGTCTCTATAGTAGTCTCTGCGTGTTTAATTATTGCGTCATGTACTAATTTATTAATTTCATAAAATAGCGCATTATTACCTTATACCCAAAGCTCTATATTCTCTACAGTAACCAGCGCCTTATAAGAAGAGTTAGGAGGGGTTAAAAGTGCACTAGAAAGGTTATCTTTTTCCCCTATTACATAAGGAGGTATTTCTACTTTAAACTACTTATTTTCTCCTTCTATGTTTAAAGGCAGAGAGGCATAATTCTCGTAATTCTTATCTTCTAATTCCATTCTAATAAGGTCTTAACTAATTTCCTTATTAATATTATTAGCTTTAAGCTCCTTAAGCAGCGTGATTATTAATATCTTCTCCTTTTAGGCTAATTCTAGCTCTTTTTCTGGTTTAAAGAAGGAGTTCTTATCGAATTGAACACATGCTAATATAATAACCTTACAATTACAAAGCGAAGGCACCTATATAATATACTAGGACTTACCTCTATAACTAACAAGGTATCCAATATAAGCTTTCTACTCTAACTATAGTATTACGTTATGCGATTTAACGTGCTCCAGAGCCTTTGTTATTATAGGAAACGCTTTACATCCGTAGGCTTATAAATATGTAATTAAAGGTTTCTAGACCTCTACTATATTTAAGTACGTAGGGACTGTTTTCCTAGCCTAATCCCACTAAAGTTTATATAGTGTAGTCCACTTCCTATAATATTTAAAAGGCATATAATTTAATAGATAAACCGCAGTGTTAAAGACCTTATTATTAAGATTAGATAGAAGGTTAGCTTTAAGACTTAAAGTATAAGCTTTCTGCTTAACCACCCCCCTAGATCTCTCTACCTTTCTATTCTAACTAGGCATTAAGGGAGCTAAATTATAGACTACAATGCTAGCAAAGGCTATCTTGTCCCTTATGTTCTCTATAAAGAGGGCTTTTTTAATATTACTATGTAAAAAGCGCAGTTAAACCCCAAATTAAGTGCTTAGAAACGCTATCATTATGCGGAAGCTATTATAAATCCTATCCTTTGCCTTAAATAAATAGAAGAACCGCATTAAGGTTATAAGGCAGGTAAAAACGCACTAATACCTATTACTATTCTAATAAGGAGAGTTATAGTAATCCAGATTAACTAAAAGACTATAACCTAGTCCTTAAGGAAGTCCTTTAGGTATAACCTGCAATCTCCATCGCTTAGCCTTACCTATAGCACATATCTTGCACTACATAAGCTTAGGACCTATTAATTTAACGCCTAAAGCCGCATTTATAAGCTCTGTAAATGCCTTAACGCCAGGATAACCACATCATTAATGCCAAAGGTCTGTATCTCCTCTCGTAGGTGGTCTTAGTGCTCTGCTAGATATAGCATAGGCTTCCTTTAGATCCTCTAACAGTCTTAATAACACATAAAGCTTATTAATATTGTGGACTTTAGCTATAGGCGTTGTCCCTTAATATAGAAATAACTTCTTCTAATTCTAGAAGATGCCTGCCCTTATAAGAATTATTACTAATACCAGATTAACATAGAATTCTAGAATAAACAACGTAGTTTCTAATACTAACGTCCTTGTGTTCTATGATATAGGATCCGTGACAGAGATGCGTATAGGGCCCTATCCTGAAGCTATATATATTATGCCTCTGGCTTTAACCTCTATCACAATGTTTCCATTAAATTCAGATTAATTGAACCAGCGGATATTGTTAAATATGTGAACATTAGCTCTAGAGTCATAGAGGACTATGTTCTGCCTCGATTCTAAGCTATCTATAGCGTTAGTTATTAAATTCACGCTTTCCTTCACCTATTAACCTTGTTTAGAGCGTATAAATGATAATATATTTGCAGTTTTCTCGCTAGGGGTAACCGCAACCAAGTCATTAGTTAGATTTTGTAAAGGTATAAATATCTCGCTACTCTTCTTCTCTAGTTTCTAACTTATTACCTTAGACTTTTCTTATAGATTCTCCTTAAGATACTTCTTAATAGTCTCTTTAAAGTTCTTCCTAACTTCCTAGTCCTTTAGTGCAGCCTCTGGCTTATATATAGCCTTAAACAAATTATAGGATTCCCACTACTTTAAGGCATTATAAATATTATAATTTATATATTTAAAGCACTTCTTTTTCTCTAATTTACTTTAACCACTTAATCTATTAGTGGTAAGCGTATTAGCTAACTTTAGTACGCTCTACGGAGCTTTATAATCTCTTTTAAACTCTATAATAGCTTTAAGGAAGCTTTAGTCTATGCCTTTATTAAGCAAATTATTCTATTTCTTCTAAAATAATTTAAATTTGCTGCAAAGAGGAATCATAAACTTATGTAGTATTATCTCCTTAGTCTATTAGGTCTCTAGATCCTAATAATTTCTCTATAGTACCTCTATTATCACTACCTATTTATACTAATTACAGGTACCCTTAGCTTATAAGTGATTATTAAGGCGCGTTTCCACAAGAATTAGCATCTTCTAAGCGTTTAGCTTATACTAATCTCAAAGAAGCTTTAATATCCTTTAAGAGTGCTAATAGACTAACTCCTTTCCTTCCTCTTTAGTATTAAAGTTAAGGGAGTCTTAAATATTCTTTAAGAGAGTCTTATAGATATATTCCCTAATCTTTAGCATCTACTTTAATAGATTATAATACTTTATAAGATTAACTTATAAATCTCTATATTAGAAGTTATATTTATCTTTTGTGTCTTTATAAGCAAGCTTCTAATCTTTAATAGTATTAGGGTTATCCTCTATAATCTCTAGTCTTAGACCCTTTCGCAGGTGTGCAGGTATTATAGGTTCTTTAAGTAGTTTATCCTAATTTAGATTAATATACTTCTAGATACTATAGGATTCCACGTAATTCTTAATTTACACAAACTATTTAATCTAGTCCTTCTCTAATAATAATATTACATTTAGAGTTTCTTTAGGCATTATAAAGGGGAACCATACTAGTTAAAAGGAAGCATAGGTTGTGTAGTTTAACTAATTAATATAATAAAGGGCGATTATCTCTTAATATTAGCAAGCGTTAAATTAATAATGTTAACGGAGCTTATATTGTCTATGATAATTAATAATAAGGGCAATCAAAGCCTCCTGGGCTTATAACTATTAAGGTAGGGGTTAGTGTAGATGATAAAAATGGTTTAATTTCGGTTAATCAGAGGTGCAGACGGCACCTGACTTTTATACCTAAAAGGTACACAGTGCGCTATGGTAATAACTAGTCTACGGAGGTACTTCTAATACATTGTCTCCACCGTTATCTCATCGAGGGTTTCAACCCAGTCATTGCGCAGGCTGCATCCACACATCCGATACCTCAAGAAGGTCTCCCTGACAGTAACTGGTACACAGAAGTGTTAGTGGGGGATGACAGGGATTTGAGATGATGACCGCAGGAGCCTATACACCGCAGGCGGCATATACTAGCCCGAGATGATGACCACAGGAGGCGTGTACTGCATGTATGCATTACCCGCTGGTGGGTCAAGCCGGAACCGCCAATATTATGCCCTTTTCGATCTCGTGTGCTATGAGGCGCCGCGAGATGCGATGATGCCTTGACAGCCGGTTCCGCGGTCTGGGCCCTACGAACACCAACCACCTTCCAAAAGGCGGCTAGTCGCAAGCCGTGGCGGACGGGAGGTGAAGAAAAAGTAAAACACATCGGAGATGGTGGAGGGGGAGTACGTAAACGCGCAGCAACGGATTTTTTAAACGCGCAGCAGCAATTAAACCTAACGGTTAAGGTACCCCCACACGCGTTTTCACGCGGGAAGGTACCTCTCTGATTTTACGCACACTTAGGAGCGCGCACTGCGCTTTTCTCACGAATTCCTCTTGCTTACGCTTAATATTATTATTAGGTAGCTTCTTCCTGCTATTAGTATAACTTCGCAAATAACTCTAACACACTTATTATTAATAAACGCGCAGTCTATAGAGTCCTAAAGTGTGCGCGAAATCAGAGAGGTACCTTCCTATGTAAAAACGCGTGTGGAGATACTTTCTCTGTTTTGGGCCTAGTTGCTGCTGCGCGTTTAAAAATCCGTTGCTACGCGTTTACATTCTCGTGGAGGGGCGGCTGTGGTCTGGTTGTTCGGACTCCTCCCCGGGAGGTAGCACCCTAAGCCACGTCGCAGGGATGGTCAGCGCTACAAAGCTTATTACAAGGCAGGGATCAAGTTCGTTTTTGTCTTTCGTCATGGTACCGCCACGAAGCCGGGAACGACCAATCTTTTCGTCCCGCGCTCCGTATGAATGAACGGAAAGGAGGGTTTTGCTTAGAACGCCGCCGATGGCGTTTCCACCTGCCTAAATGCCTTTCCTCAAGTTTATAGTGTTGTCAACACCCCGCCGTGTCCAGCCTGTTCCTCGATGAACCGGTCGACCAACAATCCATCAGTCCTAGAGTGTGAGACCGCTCCGACGCCATGTCCTTCAAGAGGCCTTGCCCCGACTCAGACCACGAGTCGCCGCCGAGTCATTGCAGAGCAAAGAAGGCAGAACAGAGTCGTTTTCCTCATCGAGGCTATCGTAAGTATAGAGAGCTTGCCTTCCATCTCCTGTTCAAGCTATTTACCCCTCCAGTTTTCCTTCTTTATTTTATTGACAGTGCCATCCTTAGGTGAACGTCTCAAGGCTAAACTCGAAGGCCTTGAAGATGATGTCCCGGCCCCGCAACAGCTCTTCATTGATGCTGCCCCAACACCGAGTTCAGAGAACATGAACCCTCCTCTTGATTCTCAAGCGGCTTCAACCACATACCCAGACGTTCAGACACCAGCAGCTCATGATGATATCATGACGGGCACCTTTTTTGACCTTGGTGCGTCCGCAGCTTCAAAGACCTTATTTGGGAGAAGAGCTGTCTGCTGACATGCATAATCATATTTCTTCGCAAATATAGACGCCACATATCCTTCACAAGGATGCCTTGGCAGCCATCATCTAAACTTCCAGACCCCCTCAGACTTTAACACTCCATTATCTCCCCACGACACCCCTCTCTCGTTGGACCCGCGAGATGTATCAAGGATACTGCAGGATGACTGCTCTGTCATCGACATCCCATCATATTTCGAGCGTAGTAAACCTGGTCCCCTCGACTATCTCCGTCCTGGGATACCTAGCCACCATGCTACAATTTCGCGTGGCGGAAGAACCATCGACCGTGGAGCACCCCTTCCGGACCGAATACGCCATATCGTGGATTCAGCCATCGAGGCTGGCTTCACAACTTTTGATGAAGCTATAGAAGCCTACTACACAGAGAACTTTGGTGAGTCTTCGCCGCTAGACCGCGACCAGAGACTCAGCCGCAATCGGCGGTTACCCAGGTTGCTGGGTGCTTTGCGCGATGCTTCCAAGGACTGGAGCCATTGGGAGCGGCGGGGATTCCAAGAACAGATCACTCAAGGTGCCGAGGATATTCTCGTTGACGAGCTTCAACTTTTCAGGAAGGATTACATAGACGCTGCTTTTCTACGAGAAATGACCAACACAGAGCTGGGAGGAGACCAGACCGTTGGAACAGGTCAAGGGTCGAGTACCAGGCGAACGTTCCAAGACAATGTATGTGCTTTCCCTCCCCAGTCCTGACGACTCTCGATTTCTATCCATTTTCCCGATTTGATTCCACTGTCACTGCCAGCGAAGCCATCGGACAAAAAGGCAAGTTTAGAGGGTGCTGATACTGATAAATCTCGCAGCTTCCAAACTTATGGGCTTTGGCAACGACCCTTGTAGCGAGGACAAATACATCAAAGCATGATTCCGACTGCGAGGCAGTTCTGCGTATCATGGAAACTTTGTGCGCTGGGCGAAGAGATGGGTCCTGAGCAAAAAGGGTCAAATGGCGTGGTTACGACATACAGAGGGCATCTGTAGCCAACGCAGCGCATGAAATTTGAATACTGAAGGACAACCGACTTCACTCCTTGATCCTAAAGAGACCAAAGAAGCACCAGTGAGTCCAGAGCTTCCGAAGCAGGCAACCAGATTCAACAAATGAGCATGCTGCGCAACGATCTGAGGAACAGGGTGGTCTTCTCCCAGCGTTACCCTGGGTGTTGCTTGGCAGCCTCCCGGGAATTATGGACACAACACAGGGATTGTGTTCGCTGAACTGAGGGTCGTATCATTGCGGCAGCCAGGCGACCTGTCCTCTGTCCTACCTTGAAGCAGCAAACAAGTATATCGGCTCAACTTCCAATGCCCGGAACTTGTGACCAAATGTTAGCAATCCTCTGGAATGCCCAGTGATTGCACTTGCTGCCGAGGACTTGGTGCTCCAACAGCCCAGAGGCTTCAAGAAGTACATCTCTTTGGACATACAACCGAGATCTCTCAAAGGCCGGCAAAAGCCGAGGCAATGAATAAAGACGCATCACGCTGCCCCCCGATTACTAGTGCAGTTATGTATGCGGCAGCAAAGCGGAACACTCGCCAATCCCTCAAAATCCCCTTACTCTCCTTTATAGTCGCGCTTAGGGTTAAGAATACAAAAAAAATCCTTTTTGGACTATAGTTATAGTTCACTTTCCTCGCAGATGAGACGGCAGCCTTGTTCCCCCGATCTCTTTCTTCGTAAACAAGGTCCTCGTTGGCTTGATTCAGTCTTGACGCGACTGGGTAGCCTTCCAGATGAGAGAAAAGCTTGAGGTCATTGAAAAACATTTGTCACGTTTGCTCGAAATTGGACCTCATTTACCTGCGAGATGTTGTTCAGAGGGTGCAACATTTGCTTCTTGGGGATCGTATACTTCGAGCTACGGGCCGACGTCTGGTTGGGTCTCCATTTTGGCCTGACGGGTAGAACGACCCATGATGTTCCAAGGATTGAGTCCTGCAGTCTGATATTATGTTACCATACATGTGGAACCAACCACACATTAAACAGAGTATGAGCCATGTATATAACTGAGCTTTGCCTGGCTACCCATTCCCCTCCCCACCTCCATCCCTCCCCCCTAGCAGCGATTTTGCTAATACACAAACAGCCAGAGCACAGGCGCTGATATTTGATACCGATTACAGCGCTTCACTCAGGGTCGCACGTTTTATGGCTTCCTTCTTATAACTTACTTCTCTCTCTACATCTAAAGGCGTTTTTTTTTCTCTACTGTGGTGACCGAGCAATGGAGTTGCAAGATGGCCTCTCCACGAGTACGTTGGTCGGAGCCGGTGCTATGGACCATGCCACATCGCCCGCCACAGCTGCGATGAATATAGCAGCCAACTTCCACCGCGACATCCAGGCATGTAAGACCAAGCAGGAGCAGCAGCAGTTGCACAGACAGTACCGCGATAAAATCCTCACAATCGACCAACTCGGAGCCAACATAGCAGCGGCTTTCCTGCCCTTCCTTGGCCCCTCAGGCAGCCGTGAAGGCGGCAGCGCTGATGCTGAGCAATGGTCCGACTTTGAACGCCTTGCCCAGCGCGGCAAGAACATGCGAGACCGGCAGAGCCAGCATATCAGACACCAGTCGGGCGTAATAGCTGCTTGGGGAGGCGAGAGGTTCCACTACTACGGCTGGGAGGCTCTGCCGCTGCCGCTCCTGCGACAGTTGCATGAGCTTGCCGTGCTGGTTCCTTGCTGGACTGACGTGGTCGACCTTCTGAATTCCAAGATGCTTGCCCGACACGAGCTTCGGATGTTACGCGGCAATAACAAGGCGCTCCTGATTGGGGAGCACTCGGCGGCTTCCAAGGTGCAGAATCGGCACTCTCCCGTTGAACGCTCGGACATCATCTCGGCTCTGGAAGCCGCTCGTCAAAGGGCGGCAACCCCTCTGGACCTTCGGCAGGAGATGGACCTTGCGGCGGAGCAGGTGAACAGGGCTAGTCTCGGGGCATTCGGCCTCAAGAGAGATCTTTACAGCATGATTGTACCATCAGTCGAAGATGGTGGCTCGGAAGAAGCAGCCGCCTCCCCCTCCTTTTCCTTCTCCTTCTCATCCCCTTCACAGCCCCCTGATCGCAGTGTACCCTCAAAAGTACCAAAGCGAATAAGGTCCGTGCCGAGCACGGCGCAATTCTCGAAACGTCTGGCTGCTTCTTCGGAATGCGGCTTGGGCAGAACTGCCGATATCGAGAGTGATCGGGAGTTCTCTGAGCAAAGAATCTTGGACTCACGAGTACAGGCTGGAGGTTCTTCATACTCCCCTGGAGCTCATCCTCCTGAGCAAGCAGATTCGGAGTCTAGTTCGGAAGGCTCTGTTGAAGTGACGGAGACACTCGATGCAATTTGTGGACATGAAGGCACAGACGAACCAGATTACCGGCCTGGGAGGCCTGGGAGGGTGCGGCCGAACTCAGATGTTGAGGGAAGACGTGAGAACGACAACCGCGGCAGTGAAGCGACTACTAGTGACGTTGGGAGCAACAAGGGAGACGATGAAGCCAATGATGGCACAGGAGCACAGGGCGAAGAGATGGACATAGAGCCAGCAGATGAGCCAGATCTTGAGGGCGTGAGACGAATCGCCTCAGAGAGCCATGACGCTTTGCCTCACACGGTCGCGCCGTTAGATGGGCCATATGTCGTGGAAATAGAGGTGCTTGATGCTCTATTCCACTTGAGCCGAGAAAACAGTTCTGCTCAGATGGAGACACAAGCACGCCATGACGTCGCAAACCCCGATGTTCCAGCGCTTCAAGCTCCTGGGTCCAGCACGAGCAGCAGTATCGAGATGCTGGACGCTTCTGGCGTGCAAGCCCATACCGGTGCTTTCAACGAGCCTGGGGCATCATCGAGGTCCATTCCAACTCTGTTGCAAACATTGCAAGCACGGTACGACCCTGAAATCAGCCGTTTTATTAACAAATTGCGAGGGCCACACAGCTCGGATGATGCGGCACCACATCGTCTCTTGCAGCTCGGATGGCTGGAGACACAAAACTGGGCCAGTATCTACGTCGAGCCAGAGCAAGTCTTAGGCCGGAGCTGTGTGGCTTCACGACAGGAGGCGGATGTTTGGTACCTCGACTGGGATACATTTCGGTCTTATGGCGAGAGTGACTCCGCCTTCGAGCGTCCTGTTGTCATCAAACAAAGGTTTCAGGACAGAGGAATGTATAATATCGCAGAGTACATCGACATGCTATGGCAACGGTTCCCTGAGCAGGAAGTACTCATACAGAACAGCATGAGCGGAACGCGGAATTCAATGAGCGTCAAAGACTACTGCATCACCGTTGCTGATGTCGACCTTAGCTCACCTGAGTCGGCTGCCCCTGTCAGCAATGTCATCAATCTTGGTCGCCTAGCCCAAGCGGACGAGCCATTGTTGACGAGGCTGCCTCGGTTCGGGCTTCTGTCCATGTTGGCTGATCGCGTGGCAGGCGTCACAGGCCGGAGTAGCCAGCTCAAGCTCAGCGAAGTCAAGAGCAACCTTGGCTTCAATATGTTGGGCTTCTCTGGGGCGTTCTCTGGCTCCCGCGTGGATCCTCTGGTTGGCAGCTGGGTACGTTGTCTTGCTGGCTTCAGCGTTTGGGCCATAGCCACGGACTTGACCGCGAAGGAGTGGGAAGAATTCTCGAGAGATGGCTGTAATTGGTCTCCCGAGGGGAAAGCTCGCCTCATCGTCCTGGAGCAAGACGATGTTCTGTTGATGCCACCGGGATTGCTTGCCGTCCACGCGAACTTCGTGCCGCGGCGGTGGCTCGCAGAAGGCGGTATGCTTTGGGATGAGTGCAGGATTCCGGAGATTATAGAGGGACTGCTCTATATTGCCAAAAATCAGCAACATATCGACATGCCGCCTGGGATCGAGTTGGCAGCTCTTATCGATGCATTGGAAGCATGGTTGGATGCTGATGATTATATTTACCCATCATCTCACAGCGGCAACACGAACGAATATAATCAGGCGGTAAGAGCTAGCATTAAGTCACTCAGAGAAACGTTCTGAGTATTTAAATCTAAAATTACTCCATGGTCTATAAGCGAAGATGTATAAGTATAACTATGCCTCCTTAAACATGCTATAAAATATAATCTGACCATGTTCCTTATCTATGAAGGATAAACACCATGCTTAGTAGCCTTATTTCACGTAGTCAGCTTCAATTAAAGCATCGCGTCCGGCCAAATACGCCTTAGCTACCGAATATGGCGTAAAAGGGTCAAGGTAGATATGCAGATCAGAATACGCTGCTTCGGATCCGTAAGCGGCTCGAAATAGGGGCAGATAATAGGAGCGAGATCGAGATGGGCAATAGCATATATATATCACCCAAAATAGACCATCCTGGATTGCCTCTTCCGTCTGTCTCCTAAGCCAAGCATTGCCGCTTTTACCTGAGCTGAGGGTAAGCTAGGCTAAAGAAAGGTGAACATTAGGTGCGCCAGGGTGAGGCAGGCTAACCCTAGCGATAACTTATTGTCAGGGAGACCTCCTTGAGGTATCGGATATGTGAATGCAGCCTGCGCAATAACTAGGTTAAAACCCTTAATAAGATAATAGTAGAGATAATATATTAGAAGTACCTCTATAGACTAGTTATTACTATAGCGCACTATATACCTTTTAGGTATAAAAGTTAGGTACTATCTATATCTCTAATTAACTAAAATTAAACTATTTTTTATTATTTATACTAACCCCTACCTTAATAGTTATAAGCCTAGGAGGCTTTAATTACCCTAATTATTAATTATTATAGATAATATAAGCTTTATTAATATTATTAATTTAATACTTACTAATATTAAGAGATAATTACCCTTTATTATATTAATTAGTTAAAGTATATAACCTATACTTCTTTTTAACTAGTATAGTTCCCTTTTATAATACCTAAAGAAACTTTAAATATAGTATTATTATTAGAGAAAGACTAGATTAAATAGTTTATATAAATTAAGAATTATATAGAATTCTATAGTATTTAGAAGTATATTAATCTAAATTAGAATAAACTACTTAAAGAATCTATAATACTTATATACTTATAAAGAAGTCTAAGACTAGAGATAATAGTAAATAATCTTAATACTATTAAAGATTAGAAACTTACTTATAAAAATATAAAAAATAAATATAATTTCTAATATAAAGATTTATAAGTTAATCTTATAAAGTATTATAACCTATTAAAGTAAATACTAAAGATTAGGAAATATATCTATAAGACTCTCTTAAAGAATATTTAAGACTCCCTTAACTTTAATACTAAAAAGGAAGAAAAGGAGTTAGTTTATTAGTACTCTTAAAGGATATTAAAGCTTCTTTAAGATTAGTATAAGCTAAATACTTAGAAAATACTAATTCTTATAGAAATATACCTTAATAATTACTTATAAGCTAAAGGTACTTATAATTAGTATAAGTAAGTAATAATAATAAAGGTATTATAGAGAAATTATTAGGATCTAAAGACTTAATAAACTAAGGAGATAATACTATATAAGTTTATAATTTCTCTTTATAGTAAATTTAAGTTATTCTAGAAGAAATAAAATAATTTACTTAATAAAGGTATAAACTAAAGCTTCCTTAAAGTAATTATAGAGTTTAAAAGAGATTATAAGGCTTTATAAAGCATACTAAAGTTAGCTAATAATACACTTATTACTAATAGATTAAGTAGTTAAAGTAAATTAAAGAAAAAAAAGTGCCTTAGATATATAAATTATAATATTTATAATACCTTAAAATAGTAGAAATCCTATAATTTATTTAAGGCTATATATAAGCTAGAGGCTATACTAAAGGACTAGGAAATTAGGAAAAACTTTAAAAAGAATATTAAGAAGTATCTTAAGAAAAATCTATAAGAAAAGTCTAAGGTAATAAGTTAGAAACTAAAGAAAAAGAGTAGTAAGATATTTATACCTTTATAAAATCTAACTAATAACTTAGTTATAGTTACCCCTAGTAAGAAGACTATAAATATATTATTATTTATACACTCTAAATAAGATTAATAAGTAAAGGAAAGTATAAATTTAATAACTAATACTATAGATAGCTTAGACTTAAGGTAGAATATAGTTCTCTATAACTCTAGAGCTAATATTTATATATTTAATAATATCTACTAGTTTAATTAATCTAAATTTAATAGAAATATTATAATAGAGGTTAAAGCTAGAGGTATAATATATATAGCTTTAGGACAGGGCCCTATATATATCTCTATTATAGATTCTATATTATAAAATATAAGGATATTAGTATTAGAGACTATATTATTTATTCTAGAATTCTATATTAATCTAGTATTAGTAATAATTCTTATAAAAGTAAGTATCTTCTAGAATTAGAAGAAGTTATTTCTATATTAAGTAATAAGACCTATAGCTAAAGTTTATAATATTAATAAGCTTTATATATTATTAAGGCTATTAGAGAATCTAAAGGAAGCCTATACTATATCTAGTAAAGTACTAAGACTACTTATAAAAGAAGATATAAACCTTTAGTATTAATAATATAGTTATTCTAGTATTAAGGTATTTATAAAGCTTATAAACATAGTTTTAGGTATTAAATTAATAAGTCCTAAGCTTATATAATATAAGATATATACTATAGGTAAAGCTAAGTAATAGAGATTATAGGTTATACCTAAAGAACTTCCTTAAGGACTAGGTTATAGTTTTTTAGTTAATCTAGATTACTATAACTCTCCTTATTAGAATAGTAATAGGTATTAGTGTATTTTTACCTACCTTATAACCTTAATATAGTTCTTCTATTTATTTAAGATAAAGAATAGGATTTATAATAGCTTCTATATAATAATAGTATTCCTAAGCACTTAATTTAGGGTTTAACTACGCTTTTTATATAGTAATATTAAGAAAGCCCTTTTTATAAAGAATATAAGGAATAAGATAGCCTTTACTAGTATTATAGTCTATAATTTAGCTCCCTTAATACTTAGTTAGAATAGAAAGGTAAAGAGATCTAAGGGGATAGTTAAGTAAAAAGCTTATACTTTAAGTCTTAAAGCTAACCTTCTATCTAATCTTAATAATAAGGTCTTTAATACTATAGTTTATCTATTAAATTATATACCTTTTAAATATTATAGGAAGTAAACTATACTATATAAACTTTAGTAAGATTAGGCTAGGAAAATAGTCCTTATATACTTAAATATAGTAAAGGTCTAGAAACCTTTAATTATATATTTATAAGCCTATAGATATAAAGTATTTCCTATAATAATAAAGGCTCTAAAGCATATTAAATTATATAATATAATACTATAGTTAAAGTAAAAAGCTTATATTAGATACCTTATTAGTTATAGAGGCAAGTCCTAGTATATTATATAGGTGCCTTTACTTTATAATTATAAGGTTATTATTTTAGTATATATTTAATTTAATAAGAACTCCTTCTTTAAACTAGAAGAAAAGCTAGAATTAGCCTAAAAGAAGAAGATATTAATAATTATACTACTTAAAGAGCTTAAAGCTAAGGATATTAATAAGGAAATTAGTTAAGACCTTATTAGAATAAAAATAGAAAATAAGAATTATAAGAATTATATCTCTTTACCTTTAAATATAGAAGGAGAAAATAAGTAGTTTAAAGTAAAAATACCTCCTTATATAATAGGGAAAAAAGATAACCTTTCTAGTGTACTTTTAACCCCTCCTAACTCTTCTTATAAGGTACTAGTTACTATAGAGAATATAGAGCTTTAGGTATAAGGTAATAATACGCTATTTTATAAGATTAATAAATTTATATATAATATAATAATTAAACACATAGAGACTACTATAGAGACTAGTAAAATTACTAGTAAAGGCAGTAAGGCTATGGAGAATTATTATCCCTAGGATAATGGTATTAATTTAGATAATATTATTACTAGAAAACGCTAATGTGAGAACAAAGGATAGCTAGGCAAGAGGTATAGGGGCACTTGTGTATTTACTAAAGCTTACTAGGTCTAAGTGTGTTATATATGCGAGTCACTAGCTTATAGCTAGTGGCTTACTAGCGTTACGTAGACCTAGCCCTAGGGTATAGCTTATCTATAGGGTGCGCTAGTGTAGTGCACCTATATTATAAGTAAGGCCTTATAATTACCCCCCCTTTTCTAGCTAGGCTTCTAAATAGCTTTAGATCCCTACCTAAGATGTAGCTATTCGCTAGTTAGTAATAATAATAAGATAGCTACATTAGGCTATTATAATAATAATAAACAGGGGTCTATCCTATAGTAACGTAGATATCTATTTAGTATAAATTTGCTATTAAATTCCTATTATATAGTATATTTTTTCCTCCTATAAACATATTATTTTATCCTAAGGCAAATTTTAATCTTATAATACGCCCTCTCTTAATTTATTAATTACTACTCTTTTACTGCTAATATATTAATAATTCCCTTAAAATAGTATAGTTATATACACTACCTCTATACTATATATATAGAGTTTAAAAAGAATCTACCTATAGAACCTATACTACTATAAATTAGTTATCTTTTCCCCTACCTTTTAGTAGTAAATTTATTTAAAGAGAAGTAGTCTAAGTAATATATTTAGTGTGTTAAGCATAGTAATCTTTATAATATAGTAGTTCCCTTTCTTTCTATATCTCTTTAGTTCCTTTTTACTAACTTTTACTAGCTAATAGCTATAATAGTAGGTAATTTTAATAATCTCCTATCTCTCTTAAACTAGGTCTAAACTTTACTAAATACCTATAGGGATAGTAACACTATAGATAATAATAATAATAATTTTATCTTTATAAAGAAGACTTACTAGTATTTTACTAAGCTTTTAGCTAAGTTAATACTTAGTTTTAATTATACTAATATAGTATACTATATTATATTTAGTCTAACTAGTGCTATAAAGTATTACTAGGTTTATTATTATTTTCTTACTTATTTACTAGTACTTTACTAATCCTTTTATATAGGATACCTCTATTTTATACTAGTAGTATATAGTTTTATAGTAATAATTACTTATTACTATATTTCTAGGCCTTGCCCTAGGGATTATAAGTATCCCTATAATATATTTAGTAGTTCTTTACTAATATTTCTATAGGTAAACTACCACTAGCTCCTAGCTACCTAGGAGGTAAAAATAGTCTTATATCTCTGTTTCTATAACCTAGGGTATATAGCCTAGCTTATGTTAAAGCACTAGTTTTTTTATGCTATTTCCCTAGTAATTAAGGAGGATAAGAATACTAAGGAGTATCTTATTTATAGGACTTAGGTATTAATATATAGTAGTGCTACTATAGAGGGATTTTCTCTTATTTTAGCTGCCCTTTAGGCGCGTTTTTCTTTATTATTTTATAGGTAGTCTAAGGATTTTTTCTTTTTATTCTAGTTTAGAGTGTTATAGTAGCTAATAAGGCTAGGCCTTTTTTACAGGGACTTTATGCCTCTTTGCCTATAACTTACCTATATATTACTACCTTTCTTATATAATTTACTTTAGTAAAACACTTAAATTATATATTAAGCGCCTTCTATATCTTCTACTAGAACCTATTAGTTATATTTACTTAGCTAACCCTTTTATTTTACTAGGTATTTATTACTTTTATAGGTTTTCTTATAGTCCTTAACTTCCTTAACTTTATACTTATTTTCTTTATTCTTAAGGTCTAGTATTAGTATATCCTTATTCCTAGTGTCTTTATAGTAATTCTATAGCTCTAATAGGCTTATATAAAATATATTATATAGCTATTTATACTTCTTAGGTAATACTAGTCTATATACTTATTTCCTTATAGTATTAAGTACTTAAAAAGTCTAATAAATCTAGGGGTTAGCTTCTATTTTATATCCTTAAGCCTAATATTCTTTACTAATAGTAATACTAGGTTACCTTAATATAGCATTAATAGCTAGTAACGCTAGTTATAGTACTTTACCTAGGTTTTAGTGGCTTTAGCCTAGTTCTCCTTTAGATACTCTCTAACTTTATATAGCTTTATAATATATATATATACTTCTAGCACCTCCCCTTCCTAGCTCTTGCCCCTAAGAGCTAGATAAAACTTAGGTAAATAGCCTATAAGTAAATAGTTTAGGGAGTAGCTAGTGCTCCTATTTACTATATTATTATAGGTAAATTAAGCTATTAGGAGTAGCTTAGGCTATATCTATTAGTTCTTTATAATAAAATATTAAAGGTAGTGCTTAAGTACTTAGTTTATTCTTTCTATTTACCTATTAGTTTAGAGGTAAAATGCTATAGAAAGCCTTTACTTTACCTAAGATAGGTAGTATAGGTCTAACTAGAATTAGCTTATAAATACTAAACCTCTATTAGATATAACACCTTCTAGGGCTTTAAATTATAGCTTAATCTCTTTATAGAAAAGTTCTGCTAATTTAGCTATATTAATAGTAGTAGTTATAGGTAGGAAAATAGAATACTTAGTAAATTAGTCTATAATTACTAGGATTATATTAGTCTCTTACTTACCTACTTATATAATAGGTAACCCTATAATAAAGTCTATTAAGATCTCTGCCTATAGTTACCTTAGTATTAGTAGTGATTTAAGGCTTCTATATAGGCAATGCCTTCTAGCTACTACCTATTAGCAAACCCTATAGCTTATAATATAGTCTAAAATAGACTTACTTATAGCTAGCTACTAAAAATAATACTTTAGTAGCTCTAGAGTATGCTTAGTCCTAAAGTAACCTACTAGTGGATTATTATAGTGTAGCTATAGAAGCTCCTATTATAAGATAGGCTTCTAGGGAATAACTACCTAGTCTTAGTATAATAGAAAACCCCCTATACTATATAACTATAGACTAGCCTTTCCCTTCTCTTTTACTAGGGAGTTATTAATCTTACTATTTTATCTTTATAGATCTAGGTCTTAATCCTATACCTTCTATAGTAGTTACGCTAATAGTTTATTTAGCCTAGATTAGTAAGAATCTAGTAATATAATAGTTCTCTATATCTCTTATACTATGCTAATGTCTTAGATATATACTACTTTCTCCTTAAAATCCCCTTTAGTTAGCTAACCTTTTACTAGATCTATAGTAACTAACTAGCTTCTTAACTAGGCTACTTTAGCTATTCTCTCTGTAGGGGCTAGGGTATTTTCCTCCCCTAAAGATATCTTATTAAGCCTCTCTATGCCTAAGACTAGGGCATTTTCCTCCCCTAAAGGTGTCTTACTATATCTTCTTTAATATATTAGTTCCTCTTCTTCTACCCTTTTAGTAGGTATCTCTTCTTCTACTATTTTAGTAGGTATCTCTTCTTTTACTATTTTAGTAAATGCTATCTTCCTTTAAAGTTCTAGTAATAGTGCCCTATTTATTAGGGGTTTGCCCTTATAATTAGACCTTCTTAATAGTATATTTACTAGGTTACTTTTCCTAGGTCTATGCCTAATTATAAAGTAAAAGGGGTAAAGGAATATACACTATCTTACTTGCCTTCTATTTAACTTCTACTACCTTATAAAGGTCTATAAGTTATAGTAGTCTAATAGAACTTTAACTAGGCTTACTATACCCTTAATATAGTGTTACTAGTATTTAAATAACTTTACTATAGTAAGTAGCTCTTAATTAGCTATACTATAATTATGCTTAGTATCTATGAATTTCCTTAACTAAAATACTACTAAATACTAATAGCCCTTATTATCCTATTAAGATAGGATTCCTACTATTATAAAGATTAAAGTATTTATCTTAATACACACTAGTTAACTTAGGTTATAATAATAAAGAAGAGGCGCTTACTAGAAGGCCTCTTTTAGCTAGTTAAATACTAGCTATTCCTTTACTCTAAATATAAACTTCCTAGTCTAGATACTATTTTAACTACCTTTTATTAATATATAAAGAGATACTATAATCCTAGAGTATTTATAGATAAACTATTAGTAGAAGTTATAGAACCTAAGGAAAGACTATATATCCTTAAAGCTTATAAGCTTTTTTTATTCTTAGATTATATTAACCTAGTAAGTATTTATTAAGATTTTATTAACTAATAAGATAAACCCTAGGAACTTTACTAACTTCTAGTAAAATAAACACTTTAAGGGTTTTATATATAACTTTACTAATCTTATATATTCTAAAACTTTCTTAATATATATAGTGTGTTCCTCCTATATCTTTAAAAAAATAAGGATATTATCTAGATATACTATATAAATAGTGTTAACTAGCCTATAAAGCACTTTATAAATATAGCTTTAAAAGGTAGCTAGGGTATTAGTTAACCTAAAAGGCATTATAAGGTATTTATAGTATTTATAATAGGTATAAAATATAGTCTTTTACTTATTACCTTCTTTAATATAAATTTAATAGTATATATCCTTAATATTAATTTTTAAGAAGTAGTAAGCTTCTTAGCACTAGTCTAGGATCTCTAAAATTAGGGGGAGAGTGTAGTAATTCTTTTATATTACTTTATTAAGTCCCTAATAATCTATATATAATTAGAGTATTCTATTCTTCTTTAGTATAAATAGAATAGGTATACTTATAAGGCTCTTAGAGGGTCTTATCTAGCCTTTTTATAGGTTTTTATTAATATATTTATAAAGCTTCTTTAGCTTACTTTAGGAGAGAGAGTAAATTAGTCTATATAGGGGTATAGCCCTAGGTACTAGGTTAATTATATAATTAGTCTCTTTTCTTAATAGTAAGCTTCTTACCTTATCTAATATAAATATATCTTTAAACTTATATAGTTTTAGTAGGATATCTTTAATAGTTCTATATACTTTTACCTTTTTATTATCTTTAAGGGTAATAAACTTATCTTCTATAACCCCTATAATAGTATATATAATAGTCTTATTATATATTACTTTTATAAATTTATAGGGAGTTAATAGTAAAAAGGCTACTTTTCCTTTCTTAAACTACTATTTCTATAAATATAAGTAAAGGTATATATGTTTTTCTATAAGGGTATATATTCTAATTAATATAGGGCTTTCCCTTACTCTTAGGTCTTTATCTATAGCTATATATAGTAGCTTAAGGTCCTTTTCTTCTTCTCTTAAGTCCTTAATTATAATAGGTACCTTATAGATACTATATTAAGGGACTATAAGGGCTCCTACTACCTTAATAATAGGTACTATAGCCTTAGCCTAGTTAAGTTTATAGGTTCTTATAAACTTAATACTAATTATATTAATCTTAGTATAACTATCTAGATTAGCTACTATTTTAATATCTTTATACCTATAGATAGTAACTAGTGTATAAAACTAATACTCTATTAGCACCTTAGTATTAGAGGTAGAGGTAAGGGTATTTACTTTTACCTTAGGGAGTTTTCTAGGCTTTCTTAGGACTCTTTCTTAGGTTTCTTATAGTAATATATAAGGTATTTTATACTATTATAGTTATAATACTATATCTTATCCCTAGGTTTAGTAGTGTTTAGGTAAGTAGCTAGGCCCTTCTCCTAGTCCTTATTTCTTTAATCTTTATAAGGTTTATAACCTTATAGGGAGTTATTCCTATAGTGCTAAGGGTTCTTATATAGGCCTTTATCTCCTAATTACTTAGGCTTTTACTTATTCTTTAGTATAGCCTCCTAGAATTACTAGGTAAGTTATATAACCTTTTCTTAAGTCTTATTAGTAATAGAGGTATATAAGTTAATATAATCCTATAGGTTAGGGAGTAGCTTTATAAAGAATATAAGGGTATAAGTCTTTTCTAGGGCTCTTTCTAGGTATTTCTTTAGTAAATCTAAGAAAATACTAAACTTAATAGGGCTTTAACCCTTATATTACTTTATATTCTTTAATTATATTACTATTTATACATTGTGATTAGTAAAGTCCTAAAGTAGCGTAAGTGTCTAGGTCTAAAATTTATCCTAGTTATCTTTAAGGTTCTCCTAGCTATTAGCCTACTGTTCCTTAAGGTATCTATCTATGAAGGGCTTGGGCTTTGCCTAAGCAATAGTATAGTACATGTAGGCAGGGGGGTAGTAGGGGATAAAAAGGGGGCTAATATAAGACACCTAGGGGATATAAGGGGAGTAGGGGGGATTAGCTATATAGTCTTCTTCTTCTTCCTTTAAGTTTCTTAATACTATATTAATGCCCTATTATAGTTACCTAAGGGCTAGTCTATAATAATTAAGAAACTTCCTTTAGTCCTTAGAGATAGCTACTAAAAAATATAATAAATAACCTAATAGATATATTAGACACACTTTACCTATAGGACTAATATAATCTAGGTATAGTAATGCCTCTCTTAGACACTATAGTACTACCTATAACTTACCTTACCTAGTTTAATATGCTCTAATATCTAATAACTAAATAAGGCATAGAGCTTAAGCGCCTTTAGGAGTAGGTTATAGTATATAATACTATATATATAACCTAACTATAGACTATATACTAACTAGGGGCTCCTATAGTATAACTTATATAGCTTACTACCCCTAATCTAGTCCCTTTAGTCCCCTAGGTAAAGTAAAAGCTAATTCCCTTAGGTAACCTATATAATAGTAATAAGGCCTTATTTACTACTTAGAAGCTCCTTATAGAATATAAGCTTTAGGTAGATAAGGACTTTATTAGTATAGATAAGAATAGGTAAATACTTATCTACTAGAATTTATTCTCCTAGGTCTAGGCTTAGGTTACTACCTTTTTTAAGTAAGGTAATCTTTATGCTTTTAATCTAATTACCTTTTTAAGCTACCTTAAGTCCTTATTTACTAACCCTTATAAGTAGGAAATAGCCCTTATAAAACTTAACTAGATAGAGTAAGGCTTAGGGAAGTCTTTTACTATATTTTTTATTTACTTTAAGGAGAAACTAGCTATAGTAGGAGGGACTTATTAGACTTATAATATAAAACTAGCTAATCTCTAATATATACTTAATAAGCACTTAAGGGAGGTTAGTATTAGCTATAGCATAAGCTAGAATAACTATAATACTATAGTTACTTAGTATTATAGTATTATAGTTAATATTAAAATACTTACCTTAGAGAATAAGTATTAGACCTAATATAGTCTATAGTAGCCTTACCCTATACCCTAGACTAACTATAAGGGGGATACCCTAATATTAGGGGTTTATATAGCTAGGATATACTTAGGCTAGTTAAAGAAGTAAGGTAATAAGAATAAGGGCTAGAAGTTAACTAATATACTATAGAGGGTAAAATAGGTATTAGAGGCTAAGTTAGCTAAACACTACTAGGAGGGGTGCTATTTATATTATAGCTCTAAGGACTATTATATTTAGAAGTGCTTCTTTCTCCTACCTTACTAACTATAAGTTAATATTAATACCTATAGGGTAGATAAGGAGAGTGCTAATAAGGAAATTAATACTTACTCTCTAGAAAAAGAGTAGCCCCTAAGTAAAGTCTTATATAGGGGTAGGGGGGCTAGCTAGCTATTATAATAATAGATATATATAAATAGTGTATAAAGGAGGAAAGGGATATTACTTATTATATAGATTAGCTACTATTCTTAGTCCCTATTCTCTTTAATATATATTCTTATATTAGTGTTTAGATTAACTATAGCTATAATTATTATAGTGCTATAAGTAAATTAGTAGTAAGATAGCTAGGCCTAGAGCTTATATAGTTACCTAAACAGAGGCAGGTCTACACTATAGTGGAAATAAAGAAAAAGGGCTAGTAATAGAGGGAGAATACCTCTTTAATTATATATATAGTCTGCACTAGAATTAATATTAATAGCTAGGAGTTATTAGTGTATTTATATATTATCCTAGGCCTTACTTAGGATATTATATTTAGCCTACTATAGTTAGAATACTATAAGGTAGTAGTCTATATAGTGGACTAGCTACTAGTTATTAGATTAGTAGGGGGTTTATAGGTATATAAGGTCTCTAAGTATAGTAAGGAGACTCTAGTATAAGGGATTATTAGTTCTTTTTATACTATAGAAGTATATAGAGTATACTAGACTAAGGACACTATAATAAGGTTTATTACTACTAGTCTTAGGGAGATAATAATAGTATTATAGCTTATAGCCCCTAAGGAGAGGCTAGAAACGCTAGATATATTAATACTACCTAGGGAGCTAGTAGACTTTATAAACCTTTTTAATAAAGTAAAGGCTAATAGCCTTCCCCCTTATAGGGGTTCTCTTAACTACTATATTTATCTATATAGGGCCCTAGATAAGTCTAAGCTAAAGCTTCTATAGGGCCTACTATATAATATACTAAGAGATTAACTTCTTAAGGTATAGTATTAGATTATAGACTTAATAAATAAGGGATAGATCTATACTAGCTTCTCCTTAGCTATAGCCCTAGTTTTACTTATTAAGAAGTTAAATAAGGGTTAGTATTTTTATATTAACTACTAGGCTCTTAATAAAATTACTATATAGAACTATTACCCCCTTCTCTTAATTAAGGAAATGCTTTACTCCTTATCCTAGGTATATTAGTTTATAAAGGTTAATATTTATATTACTTTCTATAAATTATAAATTACTAAGGGTAATAAGTACCTAATAGCGTTTTAGATAAGGTTTAGACTATTTAAGTAGTTAGTCTATCCCTTTAGTTTAGCTAGCGTGCCTATAACCTTTTAGTATTATATTAATAATGTGAGAACAAAGGATAGCTAGGCAAGAGGTATGGGGGCACTTGTGTATTTTACTAAAGCTTACTAGGTCTAAGTGTTATGCGCGCAAGTCGCTGGCTTTTATCTAGCGGCTCGCTAGTGTTACGTGGACCTAGCCCTAGGCCTAGCATGCCTATAGGGTGTGCACGCTGTGTTATAGGCGGGGCCTTATAATTACCTCCCCACTTATAGCTAGGCTCCTAAACAGCTTTTGCTAGCTACTTCATAGCTATTTGCTAACTAGTAATAGCCTCTAAAACAATAATAAATAATAGATAGGGTTTAACTATAAATTCACCTATAATTCTTCGTTATATCGCGCACTCTTCCCTTCTATAACTATAGTAAATTTTTTTTTTAATTATTTCTTGTGCCTTTAGTTTCCATCCCTTCCTAGTCCTTAATTGCCGTATATTTATTATAGAAGATAAGCATATTCCTTTAAAAGAATATAGCTATATATATTATTTATGCACTAGATACGCTAAGTTTAAGAAACATCCCCTAGCTAAGCCTATATTACTATAGATTAACTATTAATTTCCTATAATCTATTTATAGATCCTTAAAAGATAAAATATTCTAAGCGCTATACCTAATACTATAACTATAGTAATTCTTATAAGACTATAAGTATACTACTCTTTCTATATCTTTTAGTCTTATTTTACTAATAAATTCCTATAGGCTATAGCTATAATAAGGGGTGATTTTATTAACCTCCTTATAGTTTTAGACTAGGCCTAAATACTTATAAATATCTATAGTAATATAGTAGAGGAAGACCCTAAGGACTACCTATTTTTAAAGGCCTCTTACTTTTATATTACTAAGTATTACCTCTATTTAATAATAGGGTTTAACTATATAAACATATTACACTATATTGCTTTTAGCTTAACTAGGGCTATAAAGGTCTATTAGGTTTATCTCTTTACTATATATTTACTAGTCTCTTACTTATATTTAGTAGTAGCATACCTTTATTATATACTAATAGTATATAGTATTATAATAGTAGCTACTTATTATAATATTCCCTAGCCTAATTCTAGGGTATATAAGTATTATAGTTATTCTACCCTACCTTACTATATATTTGCTAATTCTTCTATAGCTAAACTACTATAAACTTAAGATTATATAGATTATAAAAATAACTTTATACCTATAATACTTAGACCTAGGGTATATCCCCTAGGGGATAGTAAAATATTATTTTACACTAGTAATACACTAGGTAATTACTAAGGATAAGAATAGCGCTAAGTATCTTATTTATAAGGGTTAGGCTTTTTTCTATAAGGGGGTAATAATAAAGGGGTTCCCCTTAACCCTCCTTATACTTTAGGTATATTTTCTTTTATTATTTAGTAGGTAGTCTAAGGTAGTTTATATAGGAGTATAATAGTAGCTAATAAGGCTAGGCCTTTTTTATTATAACTCTATATCTCTTTACCTATAACTTACCTATATATTACTACCTTTCTTATATAATCTACTTTAGTAAAACGCTTAAATTATATATTAAGTGCCTTCTATATCTTCTACTAGAACCTATTAGTTATATTTACTTAGCTAATCCTTCTATTTTACTAGGTATTTATTACCTTTATAGGTCTTCTTATAGTCCTTAACTTCCTTAACTTTATACTTATTTTCTTTATCCTTAAGGTTTAGTATTAGTATATCCTTATCCCTAGTGTCTTTGTAGTAATTCTATAGCTCTAATAGGCTTATATAAAATATATTATATAGCTATCTATACTTCTTAGGTAATACTAGTCTATATACTTATTTCCCTATAGTATTAAGTACTTAAAAAGGCCTAATAAATCTAGGGGTTAGCTTCTATTTTATATCCTTAAGCCTAATATTCTTTACTAATAGTAATACTAGGTTACCTTAATATAGCATTAATAGCTAGTAACGCTAGTTATAGTACTTTACCTAGGTTTTAGTGGCTTTAGCCTAGTTCTCCTTTAGATACTCTCTAACTTTATATAGCTTTATAATATATATATATACTTCTAGCACCTCCCCTTCCTAGCTCTTGCCCCTAAGAGCTAGATAAAACTTAGGTAAATAGCCTATAAGTAAATAGTTTAGGGAGTAGCTAGTGCTCCTATTTACTATATTATTATAGGTAAATTAAGCTATTAGGAGTAGCTTAGGCTATATCTATTAGTTCTTTATAATAAAATATTAAAGGTAGTGCTTAAGTACTTAGTTTATTCTTTCTATTTACCTATTAGTTTAGGGGTAAAATACTATAGAAAGCCTCTGCTTTACCTAAGATAGGTAGTATAGGTCTAACTAGAATTAGCTTATAAAGACTAAACCTCTATTAGATATAATGCCCTCTAGGGCTCTAAATTATAGCTTAATCTCTTTATAGAAAAGTTCTACTAATTTAGCTATATTAATAGTAGTAGTTATAGGTAGGAAGATAGAATACTTAGTAAATTAGTCTATAATTACTAGGATTGCGTTAGTCTCTTGCTTACCTGCTTACATAATAGGTAACCCTATAATAAAGTCTATTAAGATTTCTATTTATAGTTACCTTAGTATTAGTAGTAATTTAAGGCTTCTATATAGGTAATACCTTCTAGCTACTATTTATTAGCAAACCCTATAGCTTATAATATAGTTTAAAATAGACTTACTTATAGCTAGCCACTAAAAGTAATACTTTAGTAGCTCTAGAGTGCGCTTAGTCCTAAAGTAACCCGCTAGTGGATTATTATAGTGTAGCTATAGAAGCTCCTATTATAAGATAGGCTCCTAGGGAATAACTACCTAGTCTTAGTATAATAGGAGACCCCCTATACTATATAACTATAGACTAGCCTTTCCCTTCCTTTTTACTAGGGAGTTATTAATCTTACTATTCTATCTTTATAAATCTAGGTCTTAATCCTATGCCTTTTATAGTAGTTACACTAATAGTTTATTTAGCCTAGATTAGTAGGGATTTAGTAATATAATAGTCCCCTATATCTCTTATACTACGCTAATATCTTAGATATACGCTACCTTCTCCTTAAAATCCCCTTTAGTTAGCTAACCTTTTACTAAATCTATAGTAGCTAACTAGCTTCTTAACTAGGCTACTCTAGCTATTCTCTCTATAGGGGCTAGGGTATTTTCCTCCCCTAAAGATATCTTATTAAGCCTCTTTATACCTAAAACTAGGGCATTTTCCTCCCCTAAAGGCATCTTACTATATTTTCTTTAATATATTAGTTTCTCTTCTTTTACTATTTTAGTAGGTACTATCTTCCTTTAAAGTTCTAGTAATAGTGCCCTATTTATTAGGGGTTTGCCCTTATAATTAGACCTTTTTAATAGTGTATCTACTAGGTTACTTTTCCTAGGTCTATACCTAATTATAAAGTAGAAGGGGTAAAGGAATATACACTACCTTACCTACCTTCTATTTAACTTTTACTACCTTATAAAGGTCTATAGGTTATAGTAGTCTAATAGGACTTTAACTAGGCTTACTATACCCTTAATATAGTATTACTAGTGTTTAAATAACTTTACTATAGTAAGTAGCTCTTAATTAGCTATACTATAATTATACTTAATATCTATAAATTTCCTTAACTAAAATACTACTAGATACTAATAGCCCTTATTATCCTATTAAGATAGGATTCCTACTATTATAAAGATTAAAGTATCTATCTTAATACACACTGGTTAACTTAGGTTATAATAATAGAGGAGAGGCGCTTACTAGAAGGCCTCTTTTAGCTAGTTAAATACTAGCTATTCCTTTACTCTAAATATAAACTTCCTAGTCTAAATACTATTTTAACTACCTTTTATTAATATATAAAAAGGTACTATAATCCTAGAGTATCTATAGATAAACTATTAGTAGAAGTTATAGAACCTAAGGAAGGACTATATATCCTTAAAGCTTATAAGCTCTTTCTATTCTTAGATTATATTAACCTAGTAAGTATCTATTAAGATCCTATTAACTAATAGGATAAACCCTAGGAACTTTACTAACTCCTAGTAGAATAAATACTTTAAGGGTTTTATATATAACTTTACTAATCTTATATATTCTAAAACTTCCTTAATATATATAGTGTATTCCTCCTATATCTTTAAAAAAATAAGGATATTATCTAGATATACTATATAAATAGTATTAACTAGCCTATAAAGCGCTTTATAAATATAACTTTAAAAAGTAGCTAGGGTATTAGTTAACCTAAAGGGTATTATAAGGTATTTATAGTATCTATAATAAGTATAAAATATAGTCTTCTACTTATTACCTCCTTTAATATAAATTTAATAGTATATATCCTTAATATTAATTTTTAAGAAGTAGTAAGCTCCTTAGCACTAATCTAGGATCTCTAAAATTAGGGGGAGAGTATAGTAATTCTTCTATATTACTCTATTAAGTCCCTAATAATCTATATATAACTAGAGTGTCCTATCTTTCTTTAGTATAAATAGAATAGGTATACCTATAGGGCTCTTAGAGGGTCTTATCTAGCCTTTCTATAGGTTTTTATTAATATATTTATAGAGTTCTTTTAGCTTACTTTAGAAGAGAGGGTAGATTAGTCTATATAGGGGTATAGCCCTAGGTACTAGATTAATTATATAGTTAGTCTCTTTTCTTAATAGTAAGCTTCCTACCTTATCTAATATAAATATATCTTTAAACTTATATAGTTTTAGGGGAATATCTTTAATAGTTCTATATACTTTTACCTCCTTATTATCTTTAAGGGCAATAAACTTATCTTCTATAATCCCTATAATAGTATATATAATAGTCTTATTATATATTACTTTTATAAATTTATAGGGAGTTAATAGTAAAAAGGCTACTTTTCCTTTCTTAAACCACTATTCCTATAAATATAGGTAAAGGTATATATATTCTTCTATAAGGGTATATATTCTAATTAATATAGGGCTTCCCCCTACTCTTAGGTCTCTATCTATAGCTATATATAGTAGCTTAAGGTCTCTTTCTTCTTCTCTTAAGTCCTTAATTATAATAGGCACCTTATAGACACTATATTAAGGGACTATAAGGGCTCTTACTACCTTAATAATAGGTACTATAGCCTTAGCTAGGTTAAGTTTATAGGTTCTTATAAACTTAATGCTAATTATATTAATCTTAGTATAACTATCTAGATTAGCTACTATTTTAATATCTTTATACCTATAAATAGTAACTAGTATATAAAACTAATGCCCTATTAGCACCTTAGTATTAGAGGTAGAGGTAAGGGTATCTACTTCTACCTTAGGGAGTTTTCTAGGCCTTCTTAGGGCTCTTTCTTAGGTTTCTTATAGTAATATATAAGGTATCCTATGCTATTATAGTTATAATACTATATCTTATCCCTAGGTTTAGTAGTGTTTAGGTAGGTAGCTAGGCCCTTCTCCTAGTCCTTATTCCTTTAATCTTTATAAGGTTTATAATCTTATAGGGAGTTATTCCTATAGTGCTAAGGGTTCTTATATAGGCCTTTATCTCCTAATTACTTAGATTTTTACTTATTCTTTAGTATAGCCTCCTAGAATTACTAGGTAAGTTATATAACCTCTTCTTAAGTCTTATTAGTAATAGAGGTATATAGGTTAATATAATCCTATAGGTTAGGGAGTAACTTTATAAAGAATATAAGGGTATAAGTCTTTTCTAGGGCTCTTTCTAGGTATTTCTCTAGTAAATCTAAGAAGATACTAAACTTAATAGGGCTTTAACCCTTATATTACTTTATATTCTCTAATTATATTACTATTTATATATTATAATTAGTAAAGTCCTAAAGTAGTGTAAGTATCTAGGTCTAAAATTTATCCTAGTTATCTTTAAGGTTATCCTAGCTATTAGCCTACTATTCTTTAAGGTATCTATCTTATCTTACCCTATAATTAATATATATATAGTTAAGTGTAAAAAGGATCTTCTAGTAGTTATATTAGAACTTCTTCTTTACCCTATTAAAGGTATAGTTTAGGTTATTAATCTATATCTTATATCTTTATAGGTTTATAAGGTATTAGAGATTAGTAATATTCTAAACTTTAATCTCTTAGCTACTATAGCTTAAGGAAGTACTAGCTTTTTACTACTTTTTTAATTATTCTTCTCTAGTATTATATTATAATAGATCTTAAAGCTCTTACTCTTTTTTCTATAGTTTTTAGAGTTCCTTAAGCTAGGTAATTTGCTTTACTATTACTATAGCTTAGGCATAGATAGTAAGGGGTGTATCTTTAGTTATAGTACCTATAGAATAGGGTATATTCTTAGCTATAGTATTACCCTTATTTAGTGGCCCTTAGTTATTATCTAATATTACTCTTATAGATTAGGTGGTTCTCCTCCCTATATTACTCTTAGGTAGCTAGTAGGAGAAGCTTTAGAATTATAAGAATAAAGAATAGCTAAGTAAGAGGTATAGGGGTACTTATATATTTTACTAAAGCTTACTAGGTCTAAGTGTTATACGCGCGAGTCACTAGCTTTTATCTAGCGGCTCGCCAGTGTCACGTGGACCTAGCCCTAGGCCTAGCATGCCTATAGGGTGTGCACGCTGTGTTGTGGGCGGGGCCTCACAAATAAGTCCTTAGGAGATACACTAGGAGATTTTATTATAGCTTATTTAGATAATATTTTAGTTTACTTAGGGGGCTTAAGAAAGGACTATATAGCTAAGGTTTACCTTATCTTAGGCTACTTAAGGGCTATAGGGTTATACCTAGACCTTAATAAGTTAGTGTTTGCTATAAAGGAGGTCTAGTACCTAGGGTATATTATTATAGTAGGATAATCTATTTATTCTAATTTTATAAAGGTTATAGCTATAAGGGAATAGGCTACCCCTATAAAGTTATAGGGAGTATATAGCTTCCTAGGCTTTATAAACTTTTACTATAACTTTATAGGGGATTTTTTAGAACTAGTAGCGCTACTAATCTAACTAACTAAGAGAAATATCCCCTTTTAATAAGGACCTAAGGAGAATAAGGCTTTTAAGAGACTTAAGGATACCTTTATTTCTTACCTAGTCTTAGTATAATAGGACCCTAACCACCTTACTATAGTAAAGGCTAACTACTTAGGTGCTACCCTAGGTAGTTACCTCTTATAATAAGGACTAGATAGCGTTTTATACCTAGTTACTTACTATTCTACTAGCCTTATGCCTATATAGAGGAACTATATAATTTATAATAAGAAGTTACTAGCTATTATATTATACCTTAAGGCGTGGTTAGCAGAGCTATAGGGTGTTTCCTAGCTATTCTTAATTTATATAGATTATAAGAATCTTAAATACTTTATAACCCCTTATTTAATAATAGAATAGTAGGCCTATTAGGTAAATATGCTTATATTATTTAACTTCTATCTTTATTATAGACCTAGTACATAGGCTTAATGCCTAGATACTCTTTCTTAGTAGGAATAGGACTAGAAGAAAGGGGCCTTAAGAATAGGATATATCTTATAGCCTCTTACTATTACTAGACTTTTACTAGCACTAGAAGGGCAGTAGGAGGTAGTATTACTAGTAGGAGAGGTTCTCTTTACCTCTAAGCACTTATAGTTACTTTAGGACTAGGCTATTACCTTAGACCCTACCTATAGTATCTAGTTAGGAGCTATTTAGGAGGGGGCATAGAAGTTCCCCCCTAAAGTATAAATAAGGGAATAAGTAGCAGATTATTCTATAAGCGCTTATAGAGCACTTTAGTTCTAGGGGTATACCTAGGTTCCTAAGTAAGAGCCTTTAATAATAATACTTATCTAATAATACTATAATTTACTTACTATAGGATACCTAGGCTATAATACTATATTTTAGATTCTATAATAATAATTCCACTAGGATAGAATAATATAGGATATTATAAGGTTTATCTAGAATTATTACTATTTTAGTAGCTATAAGAGCTATCTATAACGCTAGGGATTACTTAGGCCCTTACCTATCCTAGACTAGTTCTAGTTATAGATCTCTATTAATTTTATAATAAACTTACTAGTATTATCTTAAGAGAGACCCTAGTACCTTATAGTAATTATAAATAGGCTTTCTAAGTTTATCTAGTTAGAGGCTATAACTTTAATTAGAGCTAAGGAGTATATAGAATAATTTAAGGTAGTCTAGTAAAGGTTTTAGGGGTTTTAGTAGTCTATTATTATAGATTAAGAATTAGACTAGTTAAGAAAGTTCTAGATAACTCTATACTCCTTAGTAGGAATAAATTAGTTACTCTTTATATCTTATTACCTATAGACTAACAGCGGCATAGAATAGGTAAACTAAGAGGTATAGGTAATATTATAGGTAGCTATCTCCTTTTTATAGTATAATTAGCCTAAGCACCTTACTACTTACTAACTTATAATAAATAATAGGCTATCTTTAGTCACTAGGGTAAGCCTAAACTAACTACTTAATAGCTATAACCTTAAACCTATTTAATTATAACCTAACTTATCTATTTTTACTATAACTCTAAAGAGAAGGGCTATCTATTTCCTAAATTATCTCTAGGAGAGAACCCTTCTAGCTTAGGCTATAATTACTTATATATAGTAATAATAGTAGGATACTATATTAGTATTAAGATATCTAGTAGAACGCTTTTAAGTTAGGGATAAGGTGTAGCTTTTACTTAGAAATATTAAGATAAACTAACCCTTATAGAAATTAGATTAGGTAGCTATAAAATATATAGTAGTAGAGGTGCTATTACTACTTATAGTTTGCCTAGATATACTAAGGGGCATACACCTAGTCTTCTACATTAACCTTATTAAATAGGTAGTAAAGGACCCTCTTCTAAGTTAAATACTATAGGATTCCTATCTAGGTCTATAATAGGTATTAGTAGAAGATAATAATAAACTTATAGAGAAATACTAGGTAAAATAAATACTAGTAGCTTAAAACACACTAGGGCATAGTAAAAGGTATAATATTTTAGTTAAATAAATAAGGTACTTATAACTAATATAGGAGCTACTAAAGAGTATAGTAAAGATATAAGCCCTTAATAAATTTAAGGTAAAGTAAAGGGACATATAATTCTATAATAGACTAAATTAATTTTAGAAAACTTATCTACCTATTAAAAGCTTTAGTAATATAAGCACGCCCTTACTACTACTGTTACGTGCTAGCTTTGCACGATAGAAGGTCGATTCCGTCAGAGAGGCCAACGGATTTAACAGGTCATAAGTTGTACTAAGTTTACTTATAAAAGCTACTATTAGGGGTAATATGATATATATAAAGTAAGTTGAATTCCTAAACTAAGATATTAAATCTAGCTTTTATATAGCAGCCTCTATATACTGCACGTGTTCTGCTATGTAATAAGTGCCGGGCGCGCTAAAAAGATAACTATCCTAGTTATATATAGTTAAACCATAACTAAATTCAGCTACTATCTAAAGTAAATATTAAAACATGTAGTTATTAAAGTTATATAAAAGAAAAACGCGTTTAGCGCGCTAATTATTATATCTATGGTTGTTATTTTATAATATTACTTAATATTATATAACTCTTCTTATAATATATATCCCTTAATTCTATAATTAAATTTATTATATTAAATAATGAATTCTTCCTATCCTATTATTAGTACTCTATCTCCGCTATGTTTTATTATTTCCTTCTAGTAATTACTTAATTTCTCTATTCCCTTATTAATCTATATGCCTTAAATTCGTGCCCTAATGTTCTATATCTATTTGTTTAATCTAGTAATCTAGCAAATTCGTCCTCCTTAGCTTATGGTTTTGCTACTATAGTGGTTATTACCCTTATAGTTAGTAATACTATTTACCTAGGGATTACTACCCTTTTTGTCTATTTTCCTAATAGTATTAGCAATGTCTTATTTATCTCCTATAATATAGGCGTTCTTAGCGTTATTTATTAGGTATCTAGCTAAACTACTTATGTATTTAAACTAGGCTTCCCTAGTAGTTTAGGTCTCTTACTTAGCGTTAGCGGAGGTCCTATTTTACCCTAAGGTCGCTTGTTACCTAATTTTAGTATTCCCTAACGTAATTCGCCTTATTGCCTATTAATTTCGCCTAAGGCTAGTGTCTGCCGCGTTAGAGTCTCTGGAGCTAGTAATGTCTAAATCTATCTTCCTAGGGTTCCTATTGCTAGAATTAGCCTTGCTAGAGCTAATCTTATTTTCCTTATATCCTCCTTAAATATTTTCTACTTATTTATAAGATTCTTAATTTTTACCTCCTAATCCTATATTACCTTTAAAATCTTTAATACTATAAATACTAATTCTATAATCTTCTTCTTATCTTTAGTCTTCTTAGCTATATCCCTTTTTAAAGTATTAAGTTATTTATTAATATTAACTAGAATTTTGCTTAAATTACACTAGAAGATCTTCTCTTTATAACTCTTTAATATTTCTAATACTTATTTAAACTTACTTTTAATGCTTTTTAAATCCTCTCTTATTATAACTATTAGCTTATAAACCTCCTTTACTAACTCTTCACTAGCTTTAAATACTATATCTACTTACTCTTTAGTAAGGGTAAACTCCTTTTCTATTTTATTAATTTGCTTATTAATAGTATTAACTTTATTAATTAAGTTATTAATTTTACTCTATTTATATTACCTATTTATCTCCTTAATCCGCTAAGATTTAGATAATTTTAGTACTAGCTTATTTTCTATGCTAATATAGAGCAAATTCGCATGTCTAATACTAGCTAGCGCTCCCGCGATTATGCTATTTACTACGCTATACTTATCCATAAAATAAAGAGCTAATATATTAGCTTATAGTAGTAGAGATAATATGCTATTATATATAGCTATCTATTATCCGCGTTTAACTATTATACTATTATAGAAAGCTACCGCTACTATTTTTACCTAGTTCTTTACTCTCCTTATTACTCCACACTCTATTAGATTAATAGTAACCTAATATATAAGCTTTCCTATCTATCTTACTACCGCTTACTTTATTGCTAAAGTAACCCTTTACTCTTTAAAAATAGTGAAAATTTAGATAACTATATTTTACTATAATATAAAGTATATATCCTTTAAATCCACTTCTAAACCATTAAACACTATCTTAGCGCCCTTAAGGGCAAATTTATATATATAGGTCTATATTATATCCCTAATATTCTATATCTTTTTCTAGTAACCTACTATTATATATCTGAATTTACTAAAATTAACTCCCTTTATGCTTCTTCTTTTATATACTATATTAAATTCTTCTATTACTCTCTTACGCGCTACTACGCTAATATTAGGTATTAGTATTTAAGCGTCCACTCTTAATCTAGGCTTTCTAAATCTAGTAAATAGTAGCTTAAAATTAAGCTTTACTATTTATTTATAGACTTATAATAGTCTAATAAGGTACTCTGTAGGTATCTCTTTAACCTCCTTATTAAATTCACTTTCTACTACACTATTATTAACCTCTATTTCCCTAAACTTAGTATCTCTATTACTTTTAGGTTCTAATTCTAGCTTAATAGATCCCTCTCTTAATTAGGTTAAGTTAAATCTTACTTCTCTCTTACCTTCCTTAGTTAGTAAGTTTCTAGATTTATCTTCTTTTTACACTAATTCTTTTCTTTCCTTTCTTATATAATTCTCTCTAATTAAATCCTACATAGCTTAATCCCTTATTTGCCTTTTTATAGATAAATCTAACGTAATATCTACCATATTATTATTATCCTCTATCTACTCCTCTCTATTAACTATTACCTGCATAACTCTAGCCGCTTTATTAGTGCTTCTACTGCCTTCCTCTACTAATAGTAATAGTCTATCTACCTTGTTTTATTACATGCTGGATTTATCTTAATGCTATTATAACCGTAATTATATAACTTATTATATTAGGAGTAAGAATTAGTATAATTAGCTATTTTAGTTTACTTAATCTAGAAGGCGGTTTTAGAACTTTACCCTCTTATAGTAGGTTACGGTTCCTAGCTACACTAAAATCTCGTTGATTTACTAGTTGTATTTAGCTCTTTTACTATATATAGTAGATTACTATTATACTAAATTAGCAACTATAATGTGAGGCCCCGCCCACAACACAGCGTGCACACCCCACAGGCATGCTAGGCCTAGGGCTAGGTCCACGTGACACTAGCAAGCCGCTAGATAAAAGCTAGCGACTTACGCGTATAATACTTAGACCTAGTAAGCTTTAGTAAATATATAAATACCCCTATACCTCTTACTTAGCTATTCTTTATTCTTATAATTCTAAAGCTTCTCCTACTAGCTACCTAAGAGTAATATAGGGGGGAGAACTACCTAATCTATAAGAGTAATATTAGATAATAACTAAGGGCTACTAGATAAGGGTAATACTATAGCTAAGAACACGCCCTATTCTATAGGTACTATAACTAAAGATACACCCCTTACTATCTATACCTAAGCTATAGTAATAGTAGAGTAAATTACCTAGCTTAAGGAACTCTAGAAACTATAGGAAAGAGAGTAAGAGCTCTAAGATCTATTATAGTATAATACTAGAGAAGAATAATTAAAAAGGTAATAAAGAGCTAGTACTTCCTTAAGCTATAGTAGCTAAGAGGTTAAAGTTTAGAATATTACTAACCTCTAATATCCTATAAACCTATAAAGATATAAGATATAGATTAATAACCTAAACTATACCTTTAATAGGGTAAAGAAGAAGTTCTAATATAACTACTAGAAGATCCTTTTTACACTTAACTATATATATATTAATTATAAGGTAAGATAGGATAGATACCTTAAAGAATAGTAGGCTAATAGCTAGGATAACCTTAAAGATAACTAGGGTAAATTTTAGACCTAGACACTTATACTACTTTAGGACTTTACTAATTATAATGTATAAATAGTAATATAATTAGAGAATATAAAGTAATATAAGGGTTAAAGCCCTATTAAGTTTAGTATCTTCTTAGATTTACTAGAGAAATACCTAGAAAGAGCCCTAGAAAAGACTTATACCCTTATATTCTTTATAAAGTTACTCCCTAACCTATAGGATTATATTAACCTATATACCTCTATTACTAATAAGACTTAAGAAGAGATTATATAACTTACCTAGTAATTCTAGGAGGCTATACTAAAGAATAAGTAAAAATCTAAGTAATTAGAAAATAAAGGCCTATATAAGAACCCTTAGCACTATAGGAATAACTCCCTATAAGGTTATAGACCTTATAAAGATTAAAGGAATAAAGACTAGGAGAAGGGCCTAGCTACCTACCTAAATACTACTAAACCTAGGGATAAGATATAGTGTTATAACTATAATAGTATAGGATACCTTATATATTACTATAAGAAACCTAAAAAAAAGCCCTAAGAAGGCCTAGGAAACTCCCTAAGGTAGAAGTAAATACCCTTACCTTTACCTCTAATACTAAGGTGCTAATAGGGTATTAGTTTTATACACTAGTTACTATCTATAGGTATAAAGATATTAAAACAGTAGCTAATCTAGATAGTTATGCTAAGATTAATATAATTAGTGTTAAGTTTATAAGAACCTATAAACTTAACTAGGCTAAGGCTATAGCACCTATTATTAAGGTAGTAGGAGCCTTTATAGTCCCTTAATATAGTATTTATAAGGTACCTATTATAATTAAGGACTTAAGAGAAGAAGAAAGGGACCTTAAGCTACTATATATAGCTATAGATAGAGACCTAAGAGTAGGGGAAGCCCTATATTAATTAGAATATATACCCTTATAGAAGAATATATATACCTTTACTTATATTTATAGGAATAGTAGTTTAAGAAAGGAAAAGTAGCCTTTTTACTATTAACTCCCTATAAATTTATAAAAGTAATATATAATAAGACTATTATATATACTATTATAGGGGTTATAGAAAATAAGTTTATTACCCTTAAAGATAATAAGGAGGTAAAAGTATATAAAACTATTAAAGATATTCCCCTAGAACTATATAAGTTTAAAGATATATTTATATTAAATAAGGTAGGAAGCTTACTATTAAAAAAAGAGACTAACTATATAATTAACCTAGTACCTAAGGCTATACCCCTATATAGACTAATCTACCCTCTCTCCTAAAGTAAGCTAAAAGAACTCTATAAATATATTAATAAAAACCTATAGAAAGGCTAGATAAGACCCTCTAAAAGCCCTATAGGTATACCTATTCTATTTATACTAAAGAAAGATAGGACACTCTAGTTATATATAGATTATTAGGGACTTAATAAAGTAATATAGAAAAATTACTACACTCTCCCCCTAATTTTAGAGATCCTAGACTAGTGCTAAGGAGCTTACTACTTCTTAAAAATTAATATTAAGGATATATACTATTAAATTTATATTAAAGGAGGTAATAAGTAAAAGACTATATTTTATACCTATTATAAACACTATAAATACCTTATAATGCCCTTTAGGTTAACTAATACCCTAGCTACTTTTTAAAGTTATATTTATAAAGCGCTCTATAGGCTAGTTAATACTATTTATATAGTATATCTAGATAATATCCTTATCTTTTTAAAGATATAGGAGGAATATACTATATATATTAAGGAAGTTTTAGAATATATAAGATTAGCGGAGTTATATATAAAACCCTTAAAGTGTTTATTTTACTAGGAGTTAGTAAAGTTCCTAGGGTTTATCCTATTAGTTAATAGGATCTTAATAGATACTTACTAGGTTAATATAATCTAAGAATAGAAAGAGCCTATAAGCTTTAAGGATATATAGTCCTTCCTTAGGTTCTATAACTTTTACTAATAGTTTATCTATAAATACTCTAGGATTATAGTACCTCTTTATATATTAGTAAAAGGTAGTTAAAATAGTATCTAGACTAGGAAGTTTATATTTAGAGTAAAGGAATAGCTAGTATTTAACTAGCTAAAAAAGGCCTTCTAGTAAGCGCCTCTTCTTTATTATTATAACCTAAGTTAACTAGTATATATTAAGATAGATACTTTAATCTTTATAATAGTAGGAATCCTATCTTAATAGGATAATAAGGGCTATTAGTATCTAGTAGTATTTTAGTTAAGGAAATTTATAGATACTAAGCATAATTATAGTATAGCTAATTAAGAGCTACTTACTATAGTAGAGTTATTTAAATACTAGTAATACTATATTAAGGGCGTAGTAAGCCTAGTTAAAGTCCTATTAGACTACTATAACCTATAAACCTTTATAAGGTAGTAGAAGTTAAATAGAAGGTAGGTAAGATAGTATATATTCCTTTACCTCTTTTACTTTATAATTAGGTATAAACCTAGAAAAAGTAACCTAGTAGATACACTATTAAGAAGGTCTAATTATAAGGGCAAACCCCTAATAAATAGGGCACTATTACTAGAACTTTAAAGGAAAATAGTACCTACTAAAATAGTAGAAGAAGAGAAACTAATATATTAAAGAAAATATAGTAAGATACCTTTAGGGGAGGAAAATGCCCTAGTCTTAGGCGTAGAGAGGCTTAATAAGATATCTTTAGGGGAGAAAAATACCCTAGCCCCTATAGAGAGAATAGCTAGAGTAGCCTAGTTAAAAAGCTAGTTAGCTACTATAGATCTAGTAAAAGGTTAGCTAACTAAAGGGAATTTTAAGGAGAAGGTAGCGTGTGTCTAAGATATTAGTATAGTATAAGAGATATAGGGGACTATTACATCACTAGATCCCTACTAATCTAGGCTAAATAAACTATTAGCATAACTACTATAGAAGGTATAAGATTAAGACCTAGATCTATAGAGATAGAATAGTAAGATTAATAACTCCCTAGTAAAAGGGAAGGGAAAGGCTAGTCTATAGTTATATAGCATAGGGGGTCTTCTATTATACTAAGACTAGGTAGTTATTCCCTAGGAGCCTATCTTATAATAGGAGCTTCTATAGCTATACTATAATAATCCACTAGTAGGTTACTTTAGGACTAAGCGTACTCTAGAGCTACTAAAGTATTACTTTTAGTAGCTAGCTATAAGTAAGTCTATTTTAGACTATATTATAAGCTATATAGTTTACTAATAGGTAGTAGCTAGAAGGTATTGCCTATATAGAAGCCTTAAATCGCTACTAATACTAAGGCAACTATAGATAGAAATCTTAATAGACTTTATTATAGGGTTACCTATTATGTAAGCAAGTAAGTAAGAGACTAATATAATCCTAGTAATTATAGACTAATTTACTAAGTATTCTATCTTCCTACCTATAACTACTACTATTAATATAGCTAAATTAGTAGAACTTTTCTATAAAGAGATTAAGCTATAATTCGGAGCCCTAGAGGGCATTATATTTAATAAAGGTTTAGTCTTTATAAGCTAATTCTAGTTAGACCTATGCTACTTATCTTAGGTAAAGCAGAGGCTTTTTATAGTATTTTACCCCTAAACTAATAGGTAGATAGAAAGAATAAACTAAGTACTTAAGCACTACCTTTAATATTTTATTATAGAGAACTAATAAATATAGCCTAAGCTACTCCTAATAGCTTAATTCGCCTATAATAATATAGTAAATAAGAGTACTAGCTACTCCCTAAACTATTTACTTATAGGCTATTTACCTAAGTTTTATCTAGCTCTTAGGGGTAAGAGCTAGGAAGGGGAGGTACTAGAAGTATATATATGTATTATAAAGCTATATAAAGTTAGAGAGTATCTAAAGGAGAACTAGGCTAAAGCTACTAAAACCTAGGTAAAGTACTATAACTAGTATTACTAGCTATTAACGCTATATTAAGGTAACCTAGTACTACTATTAGCAAAGAATATTAGGCTTAAGGATATAAAATAGAAGCTAACCCCTAGATTTATTAGGCCTTTTTAAGTACTTAATACTATAGGGAAATAAGTATATAGACTAGCATTACCTAAGAAGTATAGATAGCTATATAATATATTTTATATAAGCCTATTAGAGCTATAGAATTACTATAAAAACACTAAGGATAAGGATATACTAATACTAAACCTTAAGGATAAAGAAAATAAGTATAAAGTTAAGGAAGTTAAGGACTATAAGAAGACCTATAAAGGTAATAAATACCTAGTAAAATAGAAGGGTTAGCTAAGTAAATATAACTAATAGGTTCTAGTAGAAGATATAGAAGGTACTTAATATATAATTTAAGCGTTTTACTAAAGTAAATTATATAAGAAAGGTAGTAATATATAGGTAAGTTATAGGTAAAGAGATATAGAGTTATAATAAAAAAGGCCTAGCCTTATTAGCTACTATTACACTCCTATATAAACTACCTTAGACTACCTACTAAATAATAAAAGAAAATATACCTAAAGCGTAGGGAGGGTTAAGGGGAATCCCTTTATTATTACCCCCTTATAGAAAAAAGCCTAACCCCTATAAATAAAATACTTAACGCTATTCTTATCCTTAGTAATTACCTAGTGTATTACTAGTGTAAAATAATATTTTACTATTCCCTAGGGGATATACCCTAGGTCTAAGTATTATAGGTATAAAGTTATTTTTATAATCTATATAATTTTAAGTTTATAGTAGTTTAGCTATAGAAGAATTAGTAAATATATAGTAAGGTAGGGCAGAATAACTATAATACTTACACACCCTAGAATTAGGCTAGGGAATATTATAATAAGTAGCTACTATTATAATACTATATACTATTAGTATATAATAGAGGTATACTACTACTAAATATAAGTAAGAGACTAGTAAATATATAGTAAAGAGATAAACCTAATAGACCTTTATAGCCCTAGTTAAGCTAAAAGTAATATAGTATAATATATTTATATAGTTAAACCCTATTATTAGATAGAGGTAACACTTAGTAATATAAAAGTAAGAGGCCTCTAAAAATAGGTAGTCCTTAGGGTCTTCCTCTACTATATTACTATAAATATCTATAAGTATTTAAGCCTAGTCTAAAACTATAAGAAGGTTAATAAAATTACCCCTTATTATAGCTATAGCCTATAGGAATTTATTAGTAAAATAAGACTAAAAGATATAGAAAGAGTAGTATACTTATAGTCTTATAAGAATTACTATAGTTATAGTATTAAGTATAGTGCTTAGAATATTTTATCTTTTAAGGATCTATAAATAAATTATAGGGAAATTAATAGTTAATCTATAGTAATATAGGCTTAGCTAGGGGATGTTTCTTAAACTTAGCGTATCTAGTGCGTAAATAATATATATAGCTATATTCTTTTAAAGGAATATACTTATCTTCTATAATAAATATATAGTAATTAAGGACTAGGAAGGGATAGAAACTAAAGGCATAAGAAATAATTAAAAAATTACTATAGTTATAGAAGGGAAGAGTATATAATATAATAAAGAATTATAGGTGAATTTATAGTTAAACCCTATCTATTATTTATTATTATTTTAGAGGCTATTACTAGTTAGTAAATAGCTATAAAGTAGCTAGTAAAAGCTATTTAGGAGCCTAGCTATAAGTAGGGAGGTAATTATAAGGCCCTACCTATAACATAGCGTGCATACCCTATAGGCATGCTAGGCCTAGGGCTAGGTCTATGTAACACTAGTAAGCCGCTAGATAAAAGCTAGTGACTTACGCGCATAACACTTAGACCTAGCAAGCTTTAGTAAATACACAAGTGCCCCTATACCTCTTGCCTAGCTATCCTTTGTTCTCACATATAAGCTATCCTAATAACTGGTTTTGTTATTCTAATACTAGTACTTAAATACATAAATAAGCTACCTGTATTTGCTTATAGAGCGTCTAGTCCTATATACTAACCTTATTATTAAATAAAATAAAATCCGGTGTAGCTAAAGGGTTATTATATAGGTTTGCGCGTTGTCTGTAAAACTTATATTTAACTTCTAATGTAATATTATAAGGTCTTACTTAGTACTTTTAGTAATTACTATACTCCTGTATTTCCTATAGCTAATTTAGCTCTAGTTCTAATAGTTTTTAGACTTTTATATTATATATAATATTATTCTTAGAAGTAAATAATATTAAGAAAAATAAGACTAAAATAAAAATAACTACACTTATATTAAATTTAACTACGGAAAAGCTTTTGTATTATATATAATATTATTCTTAGAAATAAATAATATAAAGGAAAATAAGACTGAAATAAAAATAACTACGCTTATATTAAATTTAACTGCGCGAAAGTGGTGGGGTATTAGAGGATAATATAAGGTAAGAGTGTGGTGAGCTTCCCCTAGTTAGCGCGATAAAATATATATATAAGAAAAGGCCTTATAGCTTCGCCCTAACTAGTTAAATCTAACTACTTATAAATTATCTCTATTCCTTTGCTATTATTGCTCTATAGGCAAATTTATACCCCTCTTTATATACTCTCTTTCCTAATTAACTAGGTTCTTTTTAAGGTATTTTTCTATTATCTTAGCTATATTAACCTGTATCTTGCTTTTAGCTATCTATTAGTTATCCTTAGCGGTAAATCCCTTCTATTAGATAAGGAATTCTACTTTTATAGTCTTATTCCTTTTAGAGATTTTAACCTAATAACTATAGATTTATTTAATCTCCTAATAGTCTACTTCCTCTAGATTATTAAATATAATTAGCAGCGGAGCTAGTTCTTCCCTATTAAATAGGTCCTTTCCTTATACTAGCTTCTATATCTACGCTATAGAAACTACTAGATAGACTTATAAATTTAGAGGGAATTCTAATTAATATACTAATAGGTTTACCTTTTCTAGTACCTTATATAGTCCTGCCTTTTATAGTAACTATTTCTTCTTAGGTTTCCTAGGTAATTTATATCCCTTATGTAATTATAGATAAACTATATCTCCTGCGTTAATATTAACTAGTTTATAGCGGTTATTATACTGAATTTTAGTAAGGGTGGCTGCTATTATAATCGCTAGTTAGGCCTTATACTAGTATAACTTTTATAGCACCGCTATGTTATTTACGCTAGTTCCTGTGTTAATTATATTATTTAGGGAAAGAAGATTAATAATACTTAGAGGATAAAACCTATATAGTAACTTATTAGGAGCCTACCCTATGCTTATAGCTATAGTGTTATTTAATTAATACTATAGTGCCAGGAGTATCGCAGTCTATGTTATATCTAGATCTATTACTATATAATAATGTATTATAATTATTACTATCTAGTTTTTTCTTTTAGCTATTCTATCTATCTATAGATAATACGCTATACCTATAAGGAGTTTAACTCCTATATGCCTAAATATCTCTTTCTATATATTAGATATAAACTTTAGGTCCCTATTACTAATAATTTATCTTAGTAATCCCTAGTCTATAATATATAAGGCATAAAGGAGTAATTCTACCTAAATCTCCGCTAGATATATTATATGTCCTAGTATTAGAAGGGTTCTCTTACTAAATAGGTAGTTCACCGGATATAATAAATTATATATAGCGTATCCTTTTATCTACTATATTATATTAGTAGCTAATACTTCTGGCATATCTATAATAAAATTAAGTAAGATTATATAAAATAGCATTAGCTTTAGCTATAATAGCTATAACTCCCTAGGTAGCTTTAAATAATTAATTACGTTTTCCTAATATACTATATAATAGGCTATATAATCACGAATCTACTAACTTATATGTGGAAAGTAGACTAAATAAAGCTTTACTGCTATTTAAGTAATTCTAAAATATTACTATTTATTATAGACTAGTTATAGGATAGATTTAACCTCTATAGTTAGAATATAGAGATAGAAAAATCTATCTCCGCTATAGTAATATAATAGACTATCCTTATATAAGTCCTACCTATATAAAGGAATCTTTAGTCTAACTCTAGTATTCTTTACTACTTATCTTTCTTAGTAGGCTTATATTACTATAATAATTTAGCTAAACTTTTAATTATACTAATATCCCATAATAATTCTAGCTTTAAGACTATTATCTATAATCGCGGTTATAATATACTCCTTACTTACAAAATAAGTGCTTATATCTAATTTATTATATTAGCTTTTCTATGCTACCTCCTAGTAGGTTACTTCTACTAGTAGTCTTAAAAGTATATCTAGCACTATATTTAGTATCCCTAGTATATAAGTTACCTTAAGGTTAAATTATAATAAATAATTTATAACTTTTACTAGTTTTAGATTAGCCTTATCTAAATCTATTATTAATAATAAGGTATACTTAATAATTCCTTTTACTAGGGAATAGTTAGTTAATATATTAACTATTGCGTTATTAGATTAGACTATTTTCTAAAGTTTTCTAATACTCTATGTAATTATAGCTACTTCTACCTTAGTTAAACTATACCGCTTCTTAACACTTAATATTGCCCTAGAAAGAAATAAAATTAGCTATATTTAGTTATTTTTAATGTCCTTTCTAGGGACACTCTAACTATTCTATTCTTCTTATAATTAGAAAGCATATAACCTAAATCCTTCCTTATAGGCATTAATTTTAAGGAAAAGTGGCTTTTATAGATTATAATGCTATAGGGTCTATTTCTTACTTAGGAACGCTTTAATATCTTTAAAAGCCTTTTTCTCCTACTTAGTTAGCAAAAACGTCTTTTACTATATCTTCCTTTTCTATACTGGTTTTAAGATACTAATAGTTTTCTTATCCTTTTCATAGAATTCCCTTAATAGCGCTATTTTCCGCATTTGTAATAGTTAGATTTATATGTTAAACCATGGAATCCTATTATAGAGGAATCCAGCTATCCTAATAAAGGTTTCAAGACTTAATAGATTACTTAGGAAAATCATCTTCTAAAAAGCTTTAAGCCTATTATTAGTGTTAATAATCCTATTACTATTAACAATAAAACCTAGTAGTTAAATAGCAGGATAACTAATAAACGACTTCTTCACAGCGATTATTATCCTATTTTCTTTAAGAATCCTAAGTATAATATTAAGATAGCTTAAATGCTCTTTAAAACTATCTAAAAACACAATAATATTATTAATATAGACTTATATAAAATACTTATACTTTTAGAAAAGTCTATCTATAAACCTTTAGGTAAACGTAGGGGAGTTCTTAAATCCTATTAATGCTACATTTAACGCTTTAAGACCTTAATTTAATATAACTACTATGCAGGCTTAATGGTTACTTCTAACTAGTAGTTAGTAAAAAAATCCTATTCTATTAAAAAGAGAAAAAACCTTCTTACTATATATATTATCTATAATATCACTTTAGTCTAGTAGAGGGTATATATCCAGCACTACTATATTATTAAGCGGCCTTATATTAATTATAACTCTCCCTTTTCTTTCCTAACTAGTTTCTTACTAAACTATAAACACTAGGCACACTATAGCTACTAGCTTATCTAAATATAATATTTTCCCTTTTAGGTAGAGTTTATTATATACTTTATTAAGTTTAGTTATATCCTATCCTCCTAGTCTATAAGGCCTAATTAGCCTTATTTAATACTACTATCTATCTATAAGATTAATTCTTATCTTCTAGTTTTCTAGCATAGGGATAATACCTCTATTATAATAAATATTATATTTGTTAGTTAGTTAAACTAGTTTACTCGCCGCTTCCTGGTTAATATTAGTAATTTATACGCTAAATTTGTTGGTTATATATAGGATTTCCTTTAGGTATAAAATCCTATATAATAGCACTCTAGTATTAACTTTCTTTAGATTAAGATTATCCTTCTTTTTATTAGATTTATTACTATCCTTATCTTTATCTTCCTTCTTCTCTATAATATCCTTACTAAAATAGGCATAGTATATAAAAGGATTATTAACTAGGTAATTAGCGTTAACCTTACTAGCTGTGGTTAGGCGTGTAACCTTCTAGTGTTTTCTAATAGTAATAATTTTATTAGTTAGATTATAGGCAATTATCTATCCCTTACTAGATCTATTAAATAGCATATTAGGGAAATACTCTAAATATAATTACGTGTAGTATATACTTATTTCCTAATTTTTCTGTGTATTCTTCTAACTAATAGGTATATATAAATAAGTCTTTAGTGGAATTAATACTATATAGGTAGTAACTACCTTTTAGTAAGGGACCCTATTTAATAGTTAGAAGATTTCTACTAGTACTATTATGCTATAAACTAACCTAAAAACCACCTTTAGTTAGACAAAATTAATTTTAGCCCTATATTTATAAGCAAAATTTATTCTAAGTAATAATTTTAGTTCTAAATTTAGTATTATATCTACTATAACTATAAAATAGCTAGCGATTTCTATTCTATACACTATCCCTAGAATATAAAAGTTAAATATAGCTATTTTAGTGATAAAAAAGGAAGATTAAACCCTAGATACTGGCTTTAGTTCCTGCGTTACCTACTTTATATTTAATCTATACTATTATAGCCACGCCTTATCCGCTAAAATTAACAACATTCCTAAGTTAAGATAGACTTAGTAACTTTTGCCCTTATTATTAAATTTAATAGGAATCTTTAGATATATATTAGCCCTTTTTCTATTATATTTAACTTCTTATAGTCTTACTATAGCTTTAATTACTTATCCTAGGGTAAGTTATCTAGTCCTATTTAAGGTTATCCTAGTGATAGCCTTATTTACCTCTTTTAGGGCGTTTTCTGTGAAATAAGTTTTAATAAAATTTAAGTCTTATCCTTAATTATCCTTACTATTATTCTCTAGGACCTCCCCTTCTTTAGCTATGTAATAACCGCATTCCTAGAGATAAGTTTTGTGTTATTATACGTTAGAATTATTATTATATACTATAATATTAGTATATTCCTAGTCCCTTATGGAACCCTTTTCCTATTACTAAAATTATCTAGGCTACTATGCTTAGCCCCCTTTCCTTATAGGACTGTAGTCTTAGGGTTGCTTATTTTATTAGTTTAGTGCTTTAGTCTATTAAGTCTACTTAATTTCTATACACTCTCCCCCTTTATTCTCTTAAGACCTATTCCACTATAGTCTCTAGTTTTATCCTTTAGGAGGTTAATTATACCTATATAGCTATGGTTAGAAATATCCTAGAAATCTTTAGGTATTCTGCTTATTTTACCTATAATACTAGTTTCCTTAAGAGAATTATTTATTAAATAGCTAGTTCTAGTTTACTTATACTTTATCCTTATCTTCTTCTAAATTACTACTAGATATCTTAGTATTAAAATAGACCTTAAGCTTCCCTTTACCTTTTTTGCTTATAGACTAACCTTTGCTATATAAGTGGTTATATAGATTATATCTCTTATTATTTACTATAGTAATATATACTAATCTTATGTCTATTTAAGTTAGAACTAGGCATATCTATTATAATCCTAGATATAGCTTAAGATATAAACACACTAAAAGCTAATAGTTAGTTAACTTACTATTTGCCCTTATATACTAGAAGATCTTTAATATAAATTTATAGAAAGATACCTCTTTTATAATATCCTCTTTAGTATATTCTACCTTATTAAGCCATGCTATCGCGTCCTAAACCTAAATACTAAATTCCTTTTATATAGCTATAAATATAGTTAGTATTCCACTAAATATAGTGTTCTATTCTACTAAGTTAAGATATTATCTATACTATACTATTACGTCCCCTTAGAATAATATCTAGATTTTCTTCTAAATAATATCCTAATAGCTGGGATTAGCACGATATAAGTGATCTTTAACTGCCTAGATCTATAATTTAATATTATAGAAGATAGTCTGCTTTCCGTTATATATGATTAGGTTATTACTAGCCTCTTCTAGTTTGTTATAAGGCTTAAAATACCTAATATCTATAATCTTCTATGTTAAATCTATATTCTATTCCGCTATTTCTATTTACTAGTTATACTGATTTTAGTGTAACGCTAGGTCTATTCTTCTTTAATTTCTAGAATTAGTATACTAACCTTAGTCTAAAGGGTATAGTCCTTACTACTAAGTCTAGTAAGGACTTAGCTAAGGTTATAAGTATCCTTGCTAATATTCTAGCTATATTAGTTATACTGGCGGTCCTGGCTATACTAATAGTCCTGGCTGTGGTTATGGTAGTCCTTGTTAGTATTAGGGTAGGAATAATTACACTAATAGTCTAGTTATTCCTCTATTAGCATATAGATGCCTATTGTACTAACCCTATTTATTAGCTAGATATAGTAATCCTTAGTTAGTATTCTATGCTAATAGCATTAAACCTACTAAGGCACTTACGCTTTATAAGCTCCTAATTTTGGTTATTAATCTTATTACTAGCTAGTCTATCCCTAATACTATCTTCTCTATAGCTTACTATAATACCTATTACTATTCCTAAATTCCCTATATTATTCTTACTATATTATATTTACTAGTCTTAGTATAAGAATCCTTAGGATTCTTTAGGCATTCTAAGGGTCCTAGTAGTAGGTCTTCTAGATTTAACTCTATTAACTAATTAGGGGGTTTAATATCCTAAGTAGTAGTATTAGTTTTAGGATAGTTTATAATCCCCTTTTCTTTATTATTTTTATCTTTTCCTATGCTACTCTTAGTTCCTATAGTAGTAGTACTATAAGCTAGACTAAGAGCGTTTTAAAATAGCCTTTCTAATGCCTTACTACCTATTAATTTATTAGGTTTATTAAGTAGGCCTCTAGTTTTAGCTTTTTAGATATAGGATTTAACTTAATTCTAGGCGTAATATATAGCTTATAGATCTACTAAATTCTAATAAATAGGGGGGTCTTAATATATTAGCTATTCCTGTTTTTCTATTACTTTATTATTAAATTTATATCTTATAAGTTAGTTTAGATTCTCTTAATTATTAATCCTAATAAGTTTCTGTTTTTAATAATTAAAATCTGGATTTATGCTATTAAAAGCATAAAACTAGTGAATAACGTATAGTTTATTTTTAGAGAGTAGGAAGATACTCTAAGGATTAGTATATTACTATTATAAATAGTTGGTTTTAGATATATAGGTTATTTCTAGGCTACTAGAAGGGCGTAATAAAAGAATCTCTAATTGCTACTACTTATTATATACTAGCTTTATATGATAGAAGGTTAATTCCGTTAGAGAGGCTAACGGATTTAATAGGTTATAAGTTATACTAAGTTTACTTGTGAAAGCTACTGTTAGGGGTAATGTGATATGTATAAAGTAAGTTAAATTCCTAAACTAAGATGTTGAATCTAGCTTTTGTATGGCAGCCTCTATGTACTGCACGTGTTCTGCCACGTAATAACTACCTACTTCTATCTAAACTATTTACACTACTATATTATAAAGGTTAGACTTATTACTAGATAAACTTATATTAATAGTAGTATACTATAAGGTAATATAGTTTAACCCTAAGCTACTTATATAGGGGCTATAGGTTATTCTACCTACTAGTTATAGCTACTAACCTTAGGTTATACCTAGGTTCTAGATAGTATAAGTAAAATAATAATTAGGGAGATTAAAGTAAATATATAAGGGAGGGGTATTACTCTTAGACTTATTAGTAGGAAGATAGGTTAAGTAACCACTAGCTCTAGCTAGGGGATAAGTAAGTTTAATATAAGGGTTAATAGGGTTTAACCTAGATAAGAGGTAGGAATACTATTAATAGTAGTAAGAGGGTAATTTATTACCTACTTTAATATATTAGCTATATTAGTTACTATTATAGTAGTAAGGGGAAAGCGCTTTAAGGAGGGCTATATTTTACTTATAGAGTTCTTTATATATAGTATTTACACTCTAAATAACTTATTATTCTTATTAGAATAAGATACTAGTAACTTACTATATAGAGTTTCCTATACTATATTTAGCTAAGGGACTACTACTAATAAAGGGAATAACTTTAAGTCTAGTTATATTTATAGTAAGTATATTAGTTAAAGGGAAAGGACTAAGAGTAGACTAGACTAGGGCTAGATTAAACTATGCTTAATTTAGTAATATAGTTTACTTACTTATAAGGGAATAGAACTTCTAAGATAGTATAGGTATTTTCTTCTTAGTTATCTCTATCTTATTAATACTAGGGGTAATAATATACTCTCCCTTAATAATTTTAGCTTTAAGGTCCTTAAGAGTATATTAGAGTTATAAGTCTATAGATAAGTACCTAGTTAGCTAGATATAGGTAATATAGTTCTAATAATATAGGGGATAGGACTCCCTGCTCTTAGTAAGGTAATAATCTATAATACTAGTAGTAAGGGATTATTTAATATATAGCCTATAAGGGCGCTAAAGTAAGGAGGGTATAGTATATTACTTATTATCTAAGTCTCCTTTTATAAGGAACTTACTAATAGCTTAGGCTAGGGGTATTATAAGGATAGGGGTAGTGGCTACTTATCTAGTTTATAGTATAGTAATTATATCTTAGGGGTAGGGTATTTTTAATATAGGAATAATAGGGTAATAGTGTAAAATAGGATATAATAGAATAAGAAGGTATAATAAAGTTATAGTGTTTTTAGAAGGTTATTATATAAGGAAAGTAAGGTTATATTATAAAAAGAAGTAGGATATTTATATAGGTAATTACGCCTATATTAGATAAGTTATAAGTAAGTAGGGGTAGGGCTAGTATTATTATAATAATAATAAGGGGTTAGGTAGGATGCAATACACACCCTACCTATAATTAGATAATAATAATAAGGGGTAGCGTAGAATATAACACACACCCCTACTCTTAATAGATAATAATAATAGTAGGTGTGTAACATATTTTACCCGTAAGGGGTAATATTAAAAATAGCTATACTATATAACCTAGTTATAGTAGGTTAGCATTAGTATAATAATAGGCAGGTAGAGGGCTAAGGGTAATAGGTTAGTAAGGGCATATATAAAGGGCTTAGGCTTTGCCTAAGTAATAGTATAGTATATATAAGTAGAGGGGTAGTAAGGGATAAAAAGAGGGCTAATATAAGACACCTAGGGGATATAAGGGAAGTAGGGGGGATTAGCTATATAGTCTTCTTCTTCTTTCCCTAAGTTTCTTAATACTATATTAACGCCCTATCGCAGTCGCCTAGGGGCTAGTCTATAACACTATCCTATCTTACCCTATAATTAATATATATATAGTTAAGTGCAAAAAGGATCTTCTAGTAGTTATATTAGAACTTTTTCTTTACCCTATTAAAGGCATAGTTTAGGTTATTAATCTATATCTTATATCTCTATAGGTTTATAAGGTATTAGAGGTTAGTAATATTCTAAACTTTTATCTCTTAGCTACTATAGCTTAAGGAAGTGTTAGCTTTTTACTACCTTTTTAATTATTTTTCTTTAGTATTATACTATAATAGATCTTAAAGCTCTTACTCTCTTTCCTATAGTTTCTAGAGTTCCTTAAGCTAGGTAATTTACTTTACTATTACTATAGCTTAGGTATAAATAGTAAGGGGTATATTTTTAGTTATAGTACTTATAGAATATAGTATATTCTTAGCTATAGTATTACCCTTATTTAATAGCCCTTAGTTATTATCTAATATTACTCTTATAGATTAGGTAGTTCTCCCCCTTATATTACTCTTAGGTAGCTAGTAGGAGAAGCTTTAGAATTATAAGAATAAAGGATAGCTAGGTAAGAGGTATAGGGGCACTTATGTATTTACTAAAGCTTACTAGGTCTAAGTGTGTTATATATATAAGTTACTAGCTTATAGCTAGTGGCTTACTAGCGTTACGTAGACCTAGCCCTAGGGCGTAGCTTATCTATAGGGTGCGCTAGTGTGGTGCACCTGTGTTGTGAGTGGGGCCTTATAGCTAAAGAAAGGAGACACATAAAGCTAGGCAGGTATAGTTTACTTTTGCTTTTTCTATAGTATTATAGGGCGTTTAATATAGTTTATAGATTAAAGATATACTACTAGAACCTACCTATTATTATTAAGCTATAGCTTTAACCTATTATAACTACTAAAAGGAAGTAATTATAAAGAAGCTTTTAAAGCTTTTATTCTTAAACTACTAGGAGGATATACTAGATAAATTATTTAATCTAGAGAAATAAAAGGAAATTATAAACCTTAGCTAGGTCTTTAAATATAAGACTAATAAGAAAGGAGTAGTTATAGAGTTTAAAGCTAGAATAGTTATTTAAGGTAACTAATAACTAAAGGATAACCTTAATAACTATACTACTACACTTACTTTATAATCTCTATATATACTACTTATAGTTTACTATACTAATAATCTTAATACCTAATAATATAATATTTAGAATACCTTCCTATATATAGAGCTTAAAGAACTTATTTACTATAAGCCCCTAGAGAGTATAAATATAAAAGGTTATCTCTAGAAGATAATAAAAGTATTATATAGGCTAAGGGAAGCTTCTTAATAATAGTTCTTATATCTTATATAATTCCTATTAAAGCTAGACTTTATATAAAAAAGGGAAAACCTATATATTTTTATAAAGGGCGGATTTATCCTATTCTTCTATATAGATAATATTATAGTAATATACCCTAATAGATTTAAAGTAGAATTTAAAGAGCTTTATAAATACCTAATAAATAGTCTTAATATTAAAGACTAAGGTAACCTAAAGTAGTTCCTAGGTATTAAAATTATTAGAAATTATAATACTAAAGAGATATAGTTATTATAGGAATTATATATTTAAAAGATTACTTAGAAATTTATTCCTAATATTATTAATAGTAATTTAAAGAGCTTATTCCCTACTTCTCTTCCTATAGCTATAATTCTTACTAATACTAGTAAAGCTACTAATAAAGAGATTAATTATTATAGAGTAGTTATTAGCTCTTTAGTATATCTATATATTATTAGAAAACCTAATATAGCCTTTATAGTATTAAAGCTTACCTTTTTTATAATAAATCTATTAGTAAAGCATATTAAGCTTACTAAAGGAGTAATTTTATATACTTAGAATATAAAGAAGCTATATATTTATTACTTAGGAGTAGATAGTTTTAATATACTATTCTCTAGTACTAATACTTTACTTAGTAATAACCCTAATACTTAGAAATTAATATAAGGTTATATCTTTATTATATATAGTGCTATAATTAATTAGAAGTTAGGTAGGTAATATTATATAATAACTTTAAGTATAAAAGTAAAGCTCTTTATTCTAAATTATAGTATAAAAGAGTATATATCTTTAGGAAGACTACTTTATAATATTAAGGTTTATATATTACTACTCTTAATTATCTAGTGTAATAATAAGTAAATAATCTAGATTACTAAATATATAGAAGGAAGGCTTTAGACTAGCCTTAAGCACCTTAATATAAATTAAATATAGATTTAAGAATAATATATAATAGGTAATATTAAGGTTAATTAGATAAAGATCTCTAAGATACTTATAAATAGCTTTATAAAGTTACTTTTAGGTTAGATATATAGGGACTTCTACTATAGAATTAGCTTATAAGAGATTCCTATCTAATTATAATACTAGAAATTATTTATAATCTCTTCCTATACCTTTAATCTCTAGCTTTAATAAATATCTTAGCTAGGGGGGGTGTATTAGGGAGACCTCCTTAAGGTATTAGATATATAGATATAGCCTATGTAATAACTAGGTTAAAACCCTTAATAAGATAATAGTAGAGATAATATATTAGAAGTACCTCTATAGACTAGTTATTACTATAGCGCACTATATACCTTTTAGGTACAAAAGTTAGGTACTATCTATATCTCTAATTGACCGAAATCGAACAATTTTTTATTATCTACACCGACCCCTACCTTGACACTTATCCAAGAACAGCCTAAGTGTAACAGAGACGCTAGAGAAAGGTCCAAATCAGGGCCTGTTCTACATCCAGGGAACTTCACCCGCGCCTTGCAATCGGTTGTGCTCAATGAGCAATTCATCGCCCTTTGGGTAAGACATCTAGCAATAGACAACATGTAATTTGGCCCAAGCCCATTAAACAAATCCAGTTCGGTTTCCTGGTCATCGCAAGGATAAACCTTGTTTTCAAGATTCGAACTTAAGCCCGAAGACAGCATGCAGAACGTAGTGACGTCCTTTAAAAGCTGGGCACGAGTGATTTGCATTTAATTTCTCTCTCTCTTTAGAAGCCCTCGATGGGGAATGTAAGCGTCGGATCCAGTTCGTTCAAAAACTGGTCCTGGGGATCAAGTGTCTCCAGCAAGGTCTGATCCCAGCCTCCTCCACCAACTAACTCTGTACCTTCGCCGATCAGGTTCTTGTTTTCTCCGTTATAGCTTCTCAAGTAGGCTAAGAGCTCTCGTAGACTTTTCGCAGCGCCTCAAAGGACAAGCTATCCCTGCTATTACATGTCGCGATCTCCTGCATCATTTGCCTCGCTGAGTCCACAAGCTCGACATCTGCCGGCTGTAGGCTTTCGTCCCCGCCCGAGTTAGAGCCCGTCATCTGATGGCGGACTATATGTCCTCGAAGAAGTGTCAAAGATGATAGAAGTGGCGCGTAGTCAATCTGCCTGCCCGTCGCGACGCTTGTGTAAACACGCCGAAAGCAGAGAAAGCGATGCACTACGGCTCGGCATGCGTGCATGCAGGTTGAACGGCTGTGCTCCTTCAAAACAGCATCTTGTTGAGCTTCGCGCTGCTGTAACATATATGGCAAGTGCAGCAGCACGGTTAGGACATAATGCCTGACTTGCAAATTGATCACCATCAACTCATCTGAGAGATGGCTGCCTGCCTTGCGGAGCTCTGGTGCGCGCCACCAGGCGTTGTCCATGAGGTGGACCACCCTCCCGAGCTCGAGCTCAACTTCGCGTGTGAGTGATCGCGCGTCCTGACCCAGGGCTATTCTGTCATTGCGCTCAGAGATACGGCCGGCGCAAACGGCGTATGCCTTGCCTAGAAGGTCTTCTGGCTTGTCATCGCGGATTCGCCTTTCCGACGCGAAGCTGGTATCATTCGAGGTAGGAGGTAGGCCGAGAACAAGCGAAGCGTAGCGATCAATGCAGTTGGCGCGGAACCAAAGTGATTCAATAGTCCGAGGCAGCAAGACTTCCCCTGGGATGCAGGAGCTGGTGAATGTTGCCTGGGATGGTTGATGATGATGCAGACCTAACAACATCGCGATGCATATAGCTTTACGGCCAGTCATCCAAGCCTTGCGGAGCTGCCCAGAGTCGCCTTGCACAATAGCCTGGAGAATGAGCGTCTCGACACCTTCAGCGTTCGATACAAGGCTGTCGTTGGATGCGACGAGGGCGTTAACAGTATCAACCCAAGTGTGAATAATGGCACCGCTGTCAACCGCGGCAGTGTTCGCCTGCAAGACTAAGCTGGACAGGTCGAAAGAGGAGGGAAGTTGCTGCAAGCACAACGCAAGCATCATCAGCCGTTTGGCAATGAGTGCCGGATGATCAGTCGGACGAATCTGTTGATGATGTGAGTCGGGCCCATGAGGCCCAAGAAACATGGAAGGCCCATTGCTAACGAGGATTGATGATGTAGACTCTGGAGGGAGTTGGGCGTAGAGCTGGGCCGAAACAGGGCTTTGCGTGGGCGAGAAAGCACCGTCACCAAACGGAGACGAGCGAAAGAAGGTCGTATCCATGGCCATGTCTGCGCAGGTGACATCATTGCCCGAGGATATGACGGATCTAGCATTCTGTACGACTGAGCAACCCAGAACGTCCGGTTCGAGCGGTAACGGTCCCAAGATATTTGGGGATGTCTTGTCCGTGCTGGTCAAGGCGGCCCCGCCGAAGTTGAGACTGCTTGGAGGTACGGAGCAGGCCATGTTGCTGATCAACTGCTCGACTATCGGCCCAAGGAAGAACATTAATGCCAGCAGAGTGAGTAACCACAATGGTGTTATTACAGTGAGAAGCAACGTTCTCCACAAGCTTGTTGCCGTTCCAGTCAAGATCCAAAGACTCTCGGTCGGTCATCTCAGTTGCCCAGCTTTTAAGGAACACGAGGCATACTTCAGGCTCGTTAGGTAGAGGGAGGGCAGTCCACGTGTTTTCGGCACTAGTGGTGATTAATGTGTTGTTTAGGTACGTTTCAATAAGGGCCCCATCCCGAGATGCCCGAGCCTTGATAGCCTCAAGAGGAGTAACCAGATACGTGAACAGTGCGGCCCCAGAGCCGCCGCCAACGGCAAGGGTACCGAACTCAAATATATCTTGGTTCACGGGGCCTTCAGTAATATCGCCAGCGTCGTTACCGTATATAGCTATTGTCTTCGGTGCGTTGAGAGGCAAGGCTGCTTTTTCGTTCTTAAGGAGGATTGTGGATGCAGCGGCGTGCTTCCTGATCAGGTCGCCGTGATTGTCCCTGACATCACGCCGGACAGTTCCAGTAAGATTCCACTCCTGCAGCAATGTGCTAGGCGGGAAGAAGTTGTTAAGACGCGCTACTGAGGGGTTAACTGATGTTGCCCGGCAGCAGGGAATATGACCGATCGTACGCGCTATGCGCGTAGGACTGTATCAGGGAAGCTAAACTGCACCTTAAAAGAATATATAATTGTTAGGGAGACCTCCTTAAGGTATCTGCGCAATAACTAGGTTAAAACCCTTAATAAGACAACGGTGGAGATAATGTATTAGAAGTAAGTACCTCTATAGACTAGTTATTACTATAGCGTTATTAGGAGCGTAAGGGACAGAGACAGGATTATCACATGATAGAGCACTAGCAAGACCTCAGACCCACTAGGTTAGGGAGGGGTTAGCTAGTAGCTAGATAGTTATATAAGTATAAGGTAAGGTATTTAGTAAGGACTACCTATATTCTTATAGAAGATTAGAGCTTAAAACCTTTATACACCTACCTCTAGGTAGTACCTTTCTAGCTATAACTATAAATCTAAGCTATTACTCTATTTTATTATCTTTTAACCCTTAAGTTATAATAAATTAAGCTCTTAATCCCTTTAGGGTAATAGACTATTAGCTAGATTATAATATTAGTATACTAGAGAATATCTATATAAAATATACCTATACCCCCTAGTAGTAATACTATAGATAAGTAAAGTAGTAATAGTATAATAAATACTTAAATAATAAATACTAATAATTAAGTATATAAGATACTACCTAAGACTAATCTAAATAATAATACTAGAATTAAGAATAATAGTATTAAGGAGGTAGTATAATAGTATTATAATATTATATAAGCTAAGCTATAATATATATAGAAAATATAGGAAATTCTATAAATAAAAGTAAAAATTAGGAAGCTTTAGGTAAATCTACTATTAATTAAAACCTAGTAAGAACCTATAAATCTACCTCCTTAGGTTAGACTAACTACTCCTATACTTACTTTACTAATAGGCACTAAGTAAGTAGTAAATATATACTAATATAGTATTATTAAGGTATAGCTATAGATACTATTATATAAGGGGGATACTTATAAAAACCTCTAGAATTTCCTAGTAAACTTAAATATATTATTTAAATTAGACTAATATACCTTTTATAATAATATAATAAAGGTAGCCTATACTAGTAAATACCTTACTAATAATATAAAGTAATAATAGATATATTATATAGCTATAGATAGTTATATAAAATATAAGGACTATAATTAGGTAAGCTTTATTATATAGCTAAAGACTAGAATAATAGATAAGGACACTAGATACTTAGAAGTAACTAGGTTATAACTAAATCTTTAGTAAGGTAATAGCTAATTATTTTAAGCCTTTATTAGGAATTAGACTAAGGTTAAATCTAACCTACCTAAACTAATCCTAATATAACTAAGAATCTATATATTTATTAATAGCCTTAATAATACTATAAGGGAGTAAATACTTAGCTAGGAGTTTCTAATTACTTAGAGCTAGTTATAAGGCTAAGGTAAGAAAGTAAAGGTAGTAATAAAACTAATATAAAGTTATAAGAAAAGTTAAGACTATAAAAAGAAGTAATAGTAATTAACTTTACCTATAGATAACTTATAGTAATAGAATAAAGGGTAAGTAAAAAGATTACCTATTATATATTATAAATATAAGAAGCCTAGATATATCTTAATAGCTTATTATTTATTAGACTACTTTATTTATAAGAGTAATAAATATACTATAGAGAAGTATAATAATAGTAATAATAAAGTATTTAATTCTAATAAGATACTGCTTTTATTTATATAAACCTAGGATAGGGAGCTTATTATAGATAAATTAGTAAACCTAAGAGTTAGAGTCTATATATCTCTATAATAAGATTACTAGTAGGTAGTAGTAAAGGCACTAATAGATTTAGGCATATAATTCTTAACTATATACCTAAAGTTATTATCTAAGGAGAATTAGAAAAGGGTTAAAAAAATAGATTAAAACCTTAAAAGTATAAGTAAGGATATAGTTTTATATTAAGGAATTCTAAGGAGATTAGTATTAATAAAGAATAGTATAGGGTTTATAAAGGTTTATTAAGTTAGCTACTTTATTATAAATACTAGAGAAAGGCTACTACTAGGTATAGACTAGATTAAAGAATATAAACCTATAGTAATATATTAGAAAGAGAAGTTTTAGAGATACCTAGTAATAAAGGAGTGCTTTTTATATACTTAGGGTAAGTAAAGAGTATATAAAGTATTAAAATAGTTAGTAATTACTTTAGTATTAGGTTTAGTAAAAGTTATCTTAAATAGCCTAAAGAATAGGAAGGGAAAAGAACTAAAAAAGAACTTACTAGTAAACTTACTAAAGCTAATTTAGAAAATAAGTAGTAAAGAAGTAGTAATAGTCTTAGAGTATACCTATAAGTTATATAAGTAATATATTATAGCTAACCTAAGATCCTTAGATAGTCTAAGTAATAAGTAACCTATAATTAAGTAAGGGCTAAGTAATAATATAGATAAACTAGAGCTCCTAGAGGAATACTTAGAATTTAAAAATATATTTAATAAGGATTTAGTAGGAATACTTCCTAAACTAGGGGGCTATACTTATATAATTAAATTAGAAAAAGGGAAAACACTACCTTAGGGACTAATATATAACTTAGCTAAGAAAGAGCTAGAGATACTTAGGGAGTATCTTATAGATATGTAGTAAAAGGGATAGATTAGAAGATTAGTTAGCCTAGCTAAGGTATTGATTTTATTTATTCTAAAGAAAGAAGGGAAATTAAGGCTTTATATAGATTATAGGGGCCTAAATAAGATTACTATTAAGAATAAGTCCCCCTTACTACTAATTACTAAAATCCTTAATTACTTAAAAGGCATAGTTATCTAGATAAAACTTAACTTAATAGATATATACTACTAGCTATATATTTACTTAGGTAATAAGTAGAAGATAGTATTCTATTATAGATATAGGCACTTTAAGTATATTATAATACTATTTAGATTAGTTAATACACTAGTGACTTTCTAGGAGTATATTAATAAAGTCCTTAAGGATATTATAAATAATATCTATATTATCTACCTAGATAACATCCTAATCTATAGTAGTAATATAGCTACTTATATAGGCTATGTTAAATAAGTCCTAAGCAGACTCTATAATATAAAGCTTTTTATTAACCTAAAGAAGTATTAATTTTTAGTTATAGAGGTTAAATTCTTAGGATTTATTATATCTAAGAAAGGTATTATAATAGAACTATTAAGGGTAGAAGTAATTATAATATAGCTAATACCTTATAGCGTCCTAGATATCTAATTATTCCTTAGGTTTACTAGATTTTATTAATATTTTATTAAGTAGTATAGTAAAGTAGTTATTCTATTAATAAACTAACTTAAGGGAGGATAACTAGTAATCTTTAAGCTAGAACCCTATAAGCTAGCTATATTTAGAGAACTCTAGAAGTTATTCTAGGAAGCACTAATTTTAGTACACTTTAACCTACTTACTCTATTAAGAGTAGAGATAGATATATTAGGTTTTACTATTAGAGTAATACTTATAATATTAGTACTAGGTTACTAGCACCTAGTTATATATATATTAAGGAAGTTAACTAATACTAAGTTATACTACCTTACACTAGATACTAAATTATTAGTAATCTAAGAGGCTTTTAGGGTATAGAGGTATTACCTAGTGTACTTAACTTACCTAATTATAGTAGTAATAGATTACTTAAACTATAAGTACCTAGCTATAAAGCTATAGCTAACTAGTAAGTAGGTAATAGCGCTTAATAAGCTATGCCTATTTAACTTTAGAATTAAATATAGAGCTAGTAAGTTAAACCCTGCTAATATATTATTAAGAAGGGTAGATTATATAAGTAAGGATAGGAAAGCAGAGGTAGTAACCTTATAGCTACTAAACTTCTTATCTAAGTTTATAGATACTAATTAATAGGAACTCTATAGTAATAATAGGAATACTATAAGTTTTATTATATTATTATTTAATATAGTAGATAGTTAGTTATAAAGACTCTATAATAGTAATAGGAATATCTAGGGTTTTAAGAAAATATAACTTAGCTATATTTTTAAGGAAGCTATAAGACTAGATATTATTAAAAGGGGTGTTCTAGCTAGTATAGTTACTAGTAAGTAGTAAGGGTGCCCCTTAGAAATACTACTTAACTATAGTGTACTTATAAGACTAGAAGTAACTTATAAGCTAGCTACTTATAGAGATATTATAGTAAGGATCTAAGCTATTTAGAGAACCTCTTCTAAGTTTAACTCTAATACTTAGGATAATAGCTTAGAATTAGATATTCTAATTTAAGTATTATTATTAGGTATATAGCAAAATAATAAGTTTACTATATATTAGAGAAAGCTACTTAAGAGTAGTAACTTAGAAGTATTATAAATATAGTTAATTAGACCTTCTAAGCTATTAATATTTAAGAGTTAAGTTTATATTCCCTAGGGAATAAGAAAAGAGATTTTACTACTAATATATAATAACCCTACTACTAGGTATTAGGGAGTTAGTAGGACGCTTTATTAAATTATAAGTTAGTATTACTAGCTATTAATATAGAAAGATATAAAGGTATATATTAGTACCTATATAAACTATTAAGTTTTAAAGCTAAGGCACTATAAGCTATATAGTAAGTTAGCTACTCTACTAGAGCTAGATTACCCCTTTTAAGAACTATTAATAGATTTTATTACTAAATTATTACTAGTTAAAGATACTAACTAGACTTATAATATAATCTTAGTAATTATAAACTATTTTATAAAGTATAGTATTTATATCCCTATTTTAATATAACTAATAAGTAATAGGTTAGCTACTATATTCCTAAAGTATATCTTTAGAGATTATAGAGCCCTAGAAGGTATTATAATAGACTAAGGTTCTATATTTATAAGCGGATTTTAGATAACCTTTTACTATCTTATTATAACTAAGCGGCTACTAAGCACCGCTTTTTACCTATAGATAGATAGGCAGATAGAATAATTAAACTAGGTTCTAGAATATTATTTAAGGGCTTTCTCTTATACTAAATAAACTAACTAGGCTAATAACCTATTAATAGTATAATTTACATATAATACTAGTAACTATATAATTTATAGTTATACACTAGTAAAGGTATTATAAGGGTATAACCCTAGGGGCCTATAGTAAGTAGTACCTAATATTCTACTTATAAATAATTAGGCTAAGAGTAAAGTATTATTACTAAGAGAGAAATATATAGTAATTAAATAGCTTTTAATTAACTTATAAGCTTAGTATAAGAAATACTATAACTAGAAAAGGACCCTAAAGAGGTTTAAAGTTAGTAATTATATTCTACTATTTATAAAGAATATTAACCTAAGATAGCTAAGTAGGAAGTTAACTATAAAGTACCTAGGCCCTTATAAGATTATAAGGGTAGTTAGGAGTTATAGATTAGCTTACTAGCTAGAATTACCTACTAGAATATAGTTATATAATATATTTAATATTATAAGCCTTAAACCCTTTAAAAGGGACCTAAGTAATATAATAGATACTTCTTTACTATAAGATAATATTAAGGATAATAAGTAAGAGTTTAAGGTAAAAAGAATTATCTTATATTATTTTAATAGTAGGCATTATAAGTACCTAGTTAAATAGAAGGGCTATAATAGCTTAGAGAATTTATAGGTATTAAAAAGGGATTTTATTATAAGGGATATTATCTATAACTATAAGTAGTAACTAGGTAGCTAGGTTATAGTAGTAAAACTACCCTTAGTAAATAATATAAGGTAATACCCTATAAATATAGTAAATAACGCAGGGTAATATTCTAAAAAGATATAATTATATTACTCTTATAATTATAATATAACTACCTAGTAATAATTACTTAAAAAGCATTTCTTTATCCTTACCCTTACCCCTATTTTCCCTAAAGACTATAGTAATAATAGGTATAGAAGCCTTTAGAGGTATAAGGGCCTTATTATTAGAAAAGTTACCTTCCCTATATATAAAGATATAGAGCTCTCTAGGTAACTTAGAGGGACTAATATAAGTAGGAAGCCTAGAGGTATAAGGAGTAAACTACTAGTAAGTTAGTAAAGAAGTACCTATAGATATTTAAAAGACTTACTATTAGGATATTCTTATATATATAGTAAAGGTAGTTTATAATATTAATTTAGACCTTAAGGTTAGTAGTATTAGCTAGTTATACTATAGTAGCACGCTTATTATACTTAGCTTCCTAGGCTACTTTAGTAGCTACTTAAGTATAATAAATATACCTATACTTATTAGTATTTTTAGTCTTTAGGAGGGTATTATATAGTTTTTACTTAGTATAAATAAGAGACTATTAGTATATTAGTAGTAATTAAGTTAAGAGAACTAGGGATATACTTACTTTATTAAGATAGTAGTAATCTCCCTTAGGTATAGCTTTAATAATATTAAATAGCTTTTTATAAAGCTATATAATTTAAGTAAGGCACTAGTAGTAAGTTAGTATCTTAAAACTAAAGACTTAGAATAAGTAGTTATACTCTAATATATATCTTATTATTTTAGGTATAATAGGTATATTTAGCTAAGTTTACTACTATAGGTTAGTAACTATAAGAAGTAAAGAAGTAATAAGATTATACTATAAGAGTTATTATACTCTATAGGAAAAGGTTTATTCTCCTTAAGATACTAAGGAATATTATAGGTACTATTCTTAGGCTATATATTCTATATAGTAACTTACTAACTACACTATATATATAGAATTTTAGTATTACTAGCTATAAGTTAGTAGTAATAACCTAGTAAGGAAGTAGTAAACTTATATAGAAATTTTAGATACTATTCTTTTTTAAGGTAACTTCTCTAGTAACTTCCCTAAGGGTTTATTCTATAAAGGTAAACCTAGTAGTAAAGTAAAAGTTAATAAATAGATTTTAGATATTATAAGCTAGCTATAGGTTAGTAGTAAGGAAGTAATAAAGGGAAGATAAGTAAAGATAAAGAAACTTATAATAATTAGATAGTATATAAGGGAAAGGAAGTGTATATATAAGGGGGGAAGATCTAGTCCCTTTTATATTAACTATAAACCCCCTAAGTAATCTATACACTATATATAGCTAATATAGGGATTATAATATTTACTATTATTATTACTATCCGCAAATATACTAGTAGCTATAAACATATAGTAACCGCACTACTATATTACTAAGACCTATAAATAAGTTTATTTATATATATAGTATCTAATACCCTATCTATTTAACCTAATTATAAAATTTAATATAGGGTATTTACTCTCTTAAAACTATTAGTATAAGGCAAAGAGTATTTACTTTACTATATTAGAGTAGTAGATAGATTACTATTTAGGATTAATAAATAGGGGGATAATAATATTTATACCCTAGTATTATTAGTATTATTATTTTTAATAATATATTACGCTATAATATATTATACCTAACCTAAACCCTCTATTAACTATAGGCCCTAGGACTATATAATATAAATGCCCTAAGTAAGTAGCTTATTATATAATTAAGGATAATTATATAAAGAGAGGGTATTATATTAGGAGCGTAAGGGATAGAGATAGGATTATTATATAATAAAGCACTAGTAGGACCTTAGACCTACTAGGTTAGGGAGGGGTTAGCTAGTAGCTAGATAGTTATGTAAGTGTAGGGCAAGGTATTTAGTAAGGCCTACCTATATTCTTATAGAAGGTTAGAGCTTAAAACCTTTATATACCTGCCCCTAGGTAGCACCTTTCTAGCTATAACTATAAATCTAAGCTATCACTCTGTTCTATCATCTTTCGACCCTTAAGTCGTGACAAGCGTACTATATACCTTTTAGGTATAAAAGTTAGGTGCTATCTGTACCTCTAATTAACTAAAATTAAACTATTTTTATTATTTACACTAACCCCTACCTTAATAGTTATAAGCCTAGGAGGCTTTAATTAACCTTATTATTAATTATTATAGATAATATAAGCTCTATTAATGTTATTAATTTAATGCTTACTAATATTAAGAGATAATCGCCCTTTATTATATTAATTAGTTAAAGTATATAACCTATGCTTTCTTTTAACTAGTATAGTTTCCCTTTATAATACCTAAAGAAACTCTAAATATAGTGTTATTATTAGAGAAGGACTAGATTAAATAGTTTATATAAATTAAGAATTATATAAAATCCTATAGTATCTAGGAGTATATTAATTTAAATTAGAATAAACTACTTAAAGAACCTATAATACCTATATACCTATAAAGGGGTCTAAGACTAGAGATTATAGTAAATAACCCTAATACTATTAAAGATTAGAAGCTTACTTATAAAGATATAAAAGATAAATATAACTTCTAATATAGAGATTTATAAGTTAATCTTATAAAGTATTATAACCTATTAAAGTAAATACTAAAGATTAGGGAATATATCTATAAAACTCTCTTAAAGAATATTTAAGACTCTCTTAACTTTAATACTAAAGAGAAAGGAAAGAAGTTAGTTTATTAGTACTCTTAAAGGATATTAAAGCTTCTTTAAGATTAGTATAAGCTAAATACTTAGAAGATACTAATTCTTATAGAAACATACCTTAATAATTACTTATAAGCTAAAGGTACTTATAATTAATATAAATAGGTAGTAATAATAGAGGTACTATAGAGAAATTATTAGGATTTAGAGACCTAATAAACTAAGGAGATAATACTATATAAGTTTATAATTTCTCTTTATAGTAAATTTAAGTTATTTTAGAAGAAATAGAATAATTTACTTAATAAGGGTATAAACTAGAGCTTCCTTAAAGCTATTATAGAGTTTAAAAGAGATTATAAGGCTCTATAGAGCGTACTAAAGTTAGCTAATAATATACTTACTACTAATAGATTAAGTGGTTAAAGTAAATTAGAGAAAAAGAAGTGCCCTAGATATATAAATTATAATATTTATAATACCTTAAAGTAGTAGGAATTCTATAATTTATTTAAGGCTATATATAAGCTAAAGGCTACACTAAAGGACTAGGAAGTTAAGAAGAACTCTAAAGAGAATATTAAGAAGTATCTTAAGAAAAATCTATAAGAAAAGTCTAAGGTAATAAGTTAAAAACTAAAGAAAAAAGGTAGTAAGATATTTATACCTTTATAAAATCTAACTAATAACTTAGTTATAATTACCCCTAGTAAGAAGACTATAAATATATTATTATTTATATGCTCTAAATAAGGTTAATAGGTAAAGGAAAGCGTAAATTTAATAACTAATACTATAGATAGCTTAGACTTAAGGTAGAATATAGTTCTCTATAACTCTAGAGCTAATATTTATATATTTAATAATATCCGCTAGTTTAATTAATCTAAATTTAATAGAAATATTATAATAGAGGTTAAAAATAGAGGTATAATATATATAGCTTTAGGACAGGGCCTTATATATATCTCTATTATAGATCCTATATTACAAAATATAAGGACATTAGTATTAGAGACTATATTATTTATTCTAGAATTCTATATTAATCTAGTATTAGTAATAATTCTTATAAAGGTAGGTATCTTCTAGAATTAGAAGAAGTTATTCCTATATTAAGGGATAAGACCTATAGCTAAAGTTTATAATATTAATAAGCTTTATATATTATTAAGGCTATTAGAGAATCTAAAGGAAGCCTACGCTATATCTAGTAAAGCACTAAGACTACTTATAAAAGGAGATATAGACCTTTAGTATTAATAATATAGTTATCCTAGTGTTAAGGTATTTATAAAGCTTATAAACACGGTTTTAGGCGTTAAGTTAATAGGTCCTAAGCTTATATAGTGTAAGATATATACTATAGGTAAAGCTAAGTAATAGAGATTATAGGTTATACCTAAAGGACTTCCTTCAGGACTAGGTTATAGTTTTTTAGTTAATCTAGATTACTATAACTCTCCTTATTAGAATAGTAATAAGTACTAGTGTGTTTTTACCTACCTTATAACCTTAATATAGTTCTTCTATTTATTTAAGATAAAGAATAGGATTTATAATAGCTTCTATATAATAATAGCGTTTCTAAGCACTTAATTTAGGGTTTAACTACGCTTTTTATATAGTAATATTAAGAAAGCCCTCTTTATAGAGAATATAAGGGATAAGATAGCCTTTACTAGTATTATAGTTTATAATTTAGCTCCCTTAATGCCTAGTTAGAATAAAAAGGTAGAGAGATCTAGGGGGGTAGTTAAGTAAAAAGCTTATACTTTAAGTCTTAAAGCTAACCTTCTATCTAATCTTAATAATAAGGTCTTTAATACTATAGTTTATTTATTAAATTATATACCTTTTAAATATTATAGGAAGTGGATTATACTATATAAACTTTAGTGGGATTAGGCTAGGAAAATAGTCCTTATATACTTAAATATAGTAGAGGTCTAGAAACCTTTAATTATATATCTATAAGACTATAGATATAAAGCGTTTCCTATAATAATAAAGGCTCTAGAGTATATTAAATTATATAATATAATACTATAGTTAGAGTAGAAAGCTTATATTAGATACCTTATTAGTTATAGAGGCAAGTCCTAGTATATTATATAGGTGCCTTTGCTTTATAATTATAAGGTTATTATTTTAGTATATATTTAATTTAATAAGAACTCCTTCTTTAAACTAGAAGAAGAGCTAGAATTAGCCTAAAAGAAGAAGATATTAATAATTATACTACTTAAAGAGCTTAAAGCTAATAATATTAATAAGGAAATTAGTTAAGACCTTATTAGAATAGAATTAGAAAATAAGAATTATAAGAATTACACCTCTCTACCTTTAAATATAAAAGAAAAAAATAAGTAGTTTAAAGTAAAAATACCTCCTTATATAATAGGGAAAAAAGATAACCTTTCTAGTGCACTTTTAACCCCTCCTAACTCTTCTTATAAGGTACTAGTTACTATAGAGAATATAAAGCTTTAGGTATAAGGTAATAATACGCTATTTTATAAGATTAATAAACTTATATATAATATAATAATTAAACACATAGAGACTACTATAGAGACTAGTAAAATTACTAGTAAAGGTAGTAAGGCTATAGAGAATTATTATTCCTAGGATAATAGTATTAATCTAGATAATATTATTACTAGAAAACGCTAAAGAAAGGAGATATATAAAGCTAGGTAGGTATAGTTTACTTTTGCTTTTTCTATAGTATTATAGGGCGTTTAATATAGTTTATGGATTAAAGATATGCTACTAGGAGGATATACTAGATAAATTATTTAATCTAAAGAAGTAGAAGGAAATTATAGACCTTAGCTAGGTCTTTAAATATAAGACTAATAAGAAAGGAGTAGTTATAGAGTTTAAAGCTAGAATAGTTATTTAAGGTAACTAATAACTAAAGGATAACCTTAATAACTACACTACTACGCTTACTTTATAATCTCTATATATATTACTTATAGTTTATTATACTAATAATCTTAATACCTAATAATATAATATTTAGAATACCTTCTTATATATAAAGCTTAAAGAATCTATTTACTATAAGCCCCTAGAGGGTATAAATATAAAAGGTTATCTCTAGAAGATAATAAGAGTGTTATATAGGCTAAGGGAAGCTTCTTAATAATAGTTCTTATATCTTATATAATTCCTATTAAAGCTAGACTTTATATAAGAAAGGGAAGACCTATATATCTTTATAAAGGGCGGATTTATCCTATTCTTTTATATAGATAATATTATAATAATATACCCTAATAGATTTAAAGTAGAATTTAAAGGGCTTTATAAATAACTAATAAATAGTCTTAATATTAAGAACTAAGGTAACCTAAAGTGGTTCCTAGGTATTAAAATTATTAGAAATTATAATACTAAAGAGATATAGTTATTATAGGAATTATATATTTAAAAGATTGCTTAGAAATTTATTCCTAATATTATTAATAGTAATTTAAAGAGCTTATTCCCTACTCCTCTTCCTATAGCTATAATCCTTGCTAACACTAGCAAAGCTACTAATAAAGAGATTAATTATTATAGAGCAGTTATTAGCTCTTTAGTGTATCTATATATTATTAGGAGACTTAATATAGCCTTTATAGCATTAAAGCTTACCTCTTTTATAATAAATCTATTAGTAAAGCATATTAAGCTTACTAAAGGAGTAATTTTATATACTTAGAACACAAAGAAGCTATATATTTGCTACTTAGGAGCAAATAGTTTTAATATACTATTCTCTAGTACTAATACTTCACTTAGTAATAACCCTAATACTTAGAAATTAATATAAGGTTATATCTTTATTATATATAGCGCTATAATTAATTAGAAGTTAGGTAGGTAATATTATATAATAACTTTAAGCATAGAAGTAAAGCTCTTTACCCTAAATTATAGTATAAAAGAGCATATATCTCTAGGAAGACTACTTTATAATATTAAGGTCCGCGTGCTACTACTCTTAATTATCTAGTATAATAATAAGTAGATAATCTAGATTACTAAATATATAGAAGGAAGGCTTTAGACTAGCCTTAAGCACCTTAATATAAATTAAATATAGATTTAAGGACAATATATAATAGGTAATATTAAGGTTAATTAGATAAAGACCTCTAAGATGCCTGCGGATAGCTTTATAAAGCTACTTTTAGGTTAGATACATAGGGACTTCTACTATAGAATTAGTTTACAAGAGATTCCTATCTAATTATAACACTAGAAATTATTTATAATCTTTTTCTATGCCTTTAATCTCTAGCTTTAATAGATATCTTAGCTAGGGGGGGTGTGTTAGGGAGACCTCCTTAAGGTATTAGATATATAAATACAGCCTGTGTAATAACTAGGTTAAAACCCTTAATAAGATAACGGTGGAGATAATATATTAGAAGTACCTCCGTAGACTAGTTATTACTATAGCGCACTATGTACCTTTTAGGTACAAAAGTCAGGTGCTGTCTGCACCTCTAATTGACTAAAATTGAACCATTTTCATCATCTACACCGACCCCTACCTTAATAATAATATTAGAATAAGAAGCATATAAGATTTACTATAACTACTCTTTCTATAAAAAAAGAACTTTTGCCTTTCTATTTATATAATAGAAGAATAATTAATTTAATTATATCTTCTACCTTTAATTATCCCTTCTAATTATATCTTTACTAAAAGTTATATGCTACATAGAAATAGTTATAAGCCTAGGAGGTATATACCTATAACTCCACTAAATCCCCTATATATAAGACCTATATATATACTACACCTTACTTACTAATCTATGCTTATAATAGATACCTTAACCTCTCTTTACCTAAGTCTTAAGACTAATATTAAGTTAGTCTTATCTAATAAATAAAAAGAATAGTATAAAGTATTAAAATAAGCTACCTAAAGCTAAGAGATTTAGGAGAGAGTTAATCCTTAGCTCCTAAAGCTTAACACTAACTATCTTAAAGAGCTCTCTATAATTACACTAGAGGTATATAAAGCTCTTATTATAAAGAACTAAGGAAGTAAGGAGACTAAGCTTACTTTCTTAGAGGCTCTTTCCTTCCTTTCTTATTAGTATATATCTAAGTATTAAGTATATAAGGTAACTAAGTTAAGAGAGAGAACTATTAGAACCTAGATTACTAGCACTATTAATCCTAATACTTATATAATAGTAATTAATAAAATTAAAGAGGAAAATACTAATAATAAGAAGCTAACTCTTTACTAAATCTCTATTAAGCTTAAGAAAAAGTTCTTACCTAGTTAAGTTATTATTAAAGTAGAAGTTATAGCTAAGTATATAGTATATCTTAATAATACTAAACGCATAAATATATAATTTAAGCGTTAGAATAAGTAATAGGGAAAGCTATACTAGAAAGCTATAATATATAAGATTAATAAAGTTTAGGGTTCTAATATAATTTATAACTTTATTATAGTAATTAAAGCATACTTTAACCCTAAATAGGTAAAAACCAAGATTATATAACTAGTATAAACCTTAGACTCTCTTCCTATAGATATTACTCTTATAAGTATTATAGCTAAGTATACTTAATACTATAAGGTAATATAAACTATACACGCTAACTTTAGTAAAAGGAGCTATATAACTACTTTTAGGGAATGCTTTAACTAAGGTAATAAGAAGTAAGACTAAAAGAATAATAATCTAAAGAAGTGCCCCTATTAGATAGGTAAGGCACTAAGTGCTTACTTTTAGTCTTCTTAAGCTTACTATACCTTATACTATATAGTAACTAGTAAGAAGGTATAGGGATATAAGCCCTCTATAAAGGTTAACTATAGGAAGGTTAAGAAATACTATAAGAGCATAGAATAAAAAAACCTATATACTAAGGTAGTAAAGGATAGGTAAATAGTAAAAGGCACTAAAGATTATAAAGGAGAGAAGTTACCTAGTGCTATTACTATAGTAATTATTAACCTAAAGATTCTAGAGAGTATAGCTTCTCTAAAAGGAAGCTATACTACACTAGAGAATATAAAGCATATACTCTTAGAGAGCACCCTCTTTAATAACTATAGCACTCTTTATATTATTAATAATATAAGCTACTTTAAGCCTAGAACCTTTAAAAAATATTTAATAATTACCTTAAGGCTAGAATAACCTCTTTCTAGATTATAGGAAGAGGTACTTATATAATTAAGAATATTTTTAATAGGCTAAAGGGAGAACTTATAAAAAACCTTACTTTATAAAATATTATACTTATAGAAGGATTTTATATAAATATTATATTAAAGAGCTTTCTTTAGAAGAAAAGTATTTAGTATTATAAAGTAAACTACTTCTTATATATTAGACCTTTCTATAAGAGCTTATTATTAGCTAAACTTAAGAGAAAGTATAATATTATTTTCCTTTAATATAAGCCTCTTTTCTCTTATAATAGTCCTAAGTAAGTAGTAAATTTAGCTATAGTACTAGTAATATTCTTAATAATTAATTTAGAAGGAAATAAATAATACTTATAATATAGTTAACTAAGTAAAGACCTATGCTTTATATAAGTAAACCCTAAAGAACTATAGTACTTATATTCTAGCTACCTTAGAAAGAATACTCTTCCTAAGAGTTATACTTATATAAGAGAAGTGTAATTATATAAAATAAAGTGTAGAGACTATAAGATATATACTCTAGTCTATGCCTACTAGGTTATTTTAAGAAGACTACTAGAATATATATTACTAAGACTATTCTAGAGAATCTATTAGGACCTTTAGGACTATAAGACTAGTTATAATAGTATAAACTAGTTACTAATTATAAAAGACAAGTTCTTAGGTATAATTTAAGTTTATATATTACTAGATAAGTTATAAGTAATAGTGTTTAATATACTAATCTACTTTAAATAATAGGTTATAAGATAATTTAGATTATTAATTACAAAGATTAGGCAAGATTATAAAGGCGCTATTATTAGCTAATTTATAGATATAATCTTCTAAATATAGGCACGCTTATAAGGTATTAATCTTAAGCTTATACCTCTATATACTTATAAACTAAATAAAGCTATAGAAAGAGTAAGGTAGATAATTATATTATAGTTAAATATAATGCTTATAGGCATAGGGCTACTACTAAACCTATAGTTAGAGAGCATATAAGTAGTAGCGTACTTATATAATATTAGTTCTAGTTAATAATCTAGTTAGAAAACACTACTAGAAACCCTAGAAAGCTAGTTCCTTAATAATACTTAGTTACTAATATAGGAGCCTATAGCTAACCTAAGGCTAGATTAGAGTAGGTTATATATATATAGCTACTATGCCTATTCCCTTAAAAGGGATTATAAAGCTAATAAATATAGATAGTTCTATAAGATATATCTAAGGGATTATATTAGATATCTAGTTAGGTATTCTACCTCTAATATTTATCGCATTTAGATCCTAAAGCTAGGAAAGGTTATAATAATAAGGAATATTATATTTAATAAGTTAATTTTTTATAATATAGTATAGGAAAGTATAATTAAGCTTTTAATTAATAAACTTAAAGCATAATTCTAAGTCCTTAAGATTAATATAGAATTAGATAATAAGTTAAATCTTTTCCTAGCACTAATTAAACCTTAAATAGAATAGACTAAGAGTTTAAACTTAGGGGTAGATAATACCTTATAGACTTCTTAATTATAACTAAAGGAAAGAGAAGCTATTTATTTTAATAAGAATATTAGACTTTAAATACCTTAGCTATTACTAGATCTACTAATTAGAGAGTAGGAGACTCCTAATCTAGGTGCTTAGAAAAGTAAAATAAAGTATAAAGCTCTAGATTTATATGCTTAAGGAAGTAATATAATAATAAATCTAATAAGTAGTAAGTAGGATACTACTATAAGGGCTTAGGAGAGCTAATATTCTTATAAGGTTCTAGAATACTAAGTATATAATACTAAGGACTAAGTTATTAATAGCTTAATAGGTAATTAACTACCTAAGCTAGTAAATAAAGTAAACTAGTAATAAGATAAACCTATAGGAGTAGACACTAGAATAGCTACTTATATAGAGAGCTTAAAGGGAGCTCTAGCTATATAGCTAGAAATTATAGAAAAAAGCCTTAGAATAGTTATAATACATAAAGGTATATAAATAAGCTTAAGATTATAAACTAAGAGAGAGTAAGGCTAGATTTCTTCTTATACTCTAGCACTAAGGAGGAAGAGAAAAGGACCTAATAAAGCTCTTATTAATAGTCTCTAGGACCTAAAAGATCTCTTTACTAAATTTAGGAAAACTAAGAATAAAGACCCTTATAAGCTCTTTCTAGGAGATTAGGATTTTAAAAGCTATAAAACTATGTTTTTAGTAATTAATATATATTATAATAAGGAAAGTAAATTACTCCTTAAACTAAAGAGGAAAATAAGGATAGTTTATTAATTAGACCTAGCTAAACCTCTAAAGTTATAGAAAAGAGTAAAGGATTATTTATTTAAGAAAGAATAAATTAATATAATAAATAAAGAGATTAATAAGCTAAAAGAATAAGGAATATAGTAGTAAATAAAGTATTCTATAGCTTAATTAAAGCTATTACTATTAAAATAGGTATTTCTTATAAGTTTAATAAGAAAGGGATATTAATCTATTACAAGGCGCGTTTATATATACGCAGAGATCTCTAGGATACCTTAATAATTAAATATACCTATACTATAATGCTTACTACATATATATTCTATATATTTATAGCGCTAGTTACTAGGTTTAACTTAGAGACTAGGTAGTATAATATTAAGAATACTTTCCTTTATATAAATTATAGAAAAGAGAGAATTCCTATAATATATAAACTTCCTAATAGCTTTACTATACTTAGAGAGTATATAAAATTACTTAAGGTATTATATAGATTAAGAGACTCTCTATAGCTTTAGTTTAAAGAGCTAAGTAAGTCTCTTAAAAAGCTAGGGCTTAAGTTAAGCTAAGAGAAGCCCTACTTATTTTATATAAAAGATTAGACTATTTTCCTTATATTCTTTATTAATAATATTCTTATAGCCTTCTATAAGAATAATAAGAAGATTACTAACTAGATCTCTAAGGGACTAAAGGAGGCATATAAATTAGATAATAAAGATAAGGTAGGATTCTTTCTTAGGATCTAGATTATTAGAGACTAACTATAGTAAAGGGTATATCTTAGTTATAAGGTATATATTAGTAAGATTAGGGAGAAATTTAGGTAAGTAGAAAAAGGCACTTTTCTTACTATACTAATCCTAGTAGTAAAGTATTATAAGTTTAAGGGTAAAGCTAAGAAGTAAGTAATTAAAATCTACTAAGAGAAAATTAGGTTAATCCTATATACTATAATTATAATTAGACTAGATATTACCTTTATAGTAGTAAAGTTATTATAATACCTTATAAATCTAGGACTAGAGCATATAAAGGCTATAGACTAAGCTATCTACTATTTACTTATTATATATAAACTTATACTATACTTTAGTATAAGCACTAAACTTTAAGCTCTTTAGATCTTAAGTAATATATTATTTATAAATAATCTTAAGACACGTACGTTATTATAAGGATACCTAATTACTCTATTTAGTAGACTAATTATCTAGAAAGCTATGCGCTAAATAATAGTAACTATATCTATAATAAAAGCTAAGTTACTTACTCTATAATAAATAGTAAAAAAGACTATAAGTCTATAGCGCCTATTTAGAGATATTAAATTTAATGCTTATAAGAACTAGGTTATTAATTATAATAATTAATAAATAATTTAACTTATATTAAATAAAAGTAAGTAATTAAATACTTAACTACATTATATTAATATTTATAATATATAGTTAAAGTAAGAATTTAAGAGAGAAAGCTTTAAGATTATATATTTACTAATAGCTAAAATGCCTGCTAATAGATTTATAAAGGCGTTAAATTAGGAGCAATTTAAACACTTTAGATTAATACTTAGGTTAGTAGATCTATATATATAATATAACATTTAAAGCGTATAGGTTACTAAGGAAGCGTAGAAATATTAATAAGGGGGTATAAAATTAATTACCCTAGAAAAATATATAAAGGCCCCCTTCTTAGTAAGTAAAGTGCTACTAAGGTAAATAGGATTAGAAGAATATAAACTCTAAAACACTATTATATAAAAATATATATATAAACGCTATTCTAAATAAAGAAAAGAGATAGGACTTATATAAGAAGGTAAATAACCTCCTTAAGATAGGCTATTAATATAGTTACCTTCTCCTTAGATACTACTAAAGAACCCCTAATAGTAGCTTTAGCCCTAATACTAGGAATAACCTTATTATATATAGAATCTAGCTCTATAATAAGTTCTAATTAGAGTTATAGTGCCTTATAGCACTATTTAACTATCTATATAGTTATAAGAAAATAAGCAAAGGAAGAGGTAGTTAAGAGTGCCTTACCTTAGTATTATTATCTAGTACTAATAATATCCGCTTAGTAAGGGGAATATAAGTATTATATAAAGGCTAATAATAGTAATTACTAACCTTATATAAGTAGTATCTCTAAGATTATCTAGACCTAACCTTATAGTAGTAACCTAGATTACCCTTACCTATAATACTTACTTAAATATACCTATTATAAAGTATATTCTATAAGGTACTATAAGGGTTAGGTTTACTAGGCTGTAGAGTTAGCGCTTAGTAAGAGAGAGAGTAAAGCTTTAAATAAACTATTTACTTCTATAAAGATTATAGAGAATTATACCTTATATACCTACCCTAGACCTATATCCTAATAGGATATAAAGATTATAAAGGTATATATATAGTATACTCTTTTTCTACCTTAGTAAGAGATAATAACTTACTAGTAGGCTACTTAGGGCTAGCTAGGGAAGAAGAAAGATTCTTATAAATAGCACTATTACCTAGAGGGAAATTTAAGGCTAAATTAGCTAAAATATAGGCTTAATGCTAATTTAGAGTTAAATCTACCTAGGAATCTACCTTCTCTTAAGCCTAGGCTAATATATAAAAAGAGAAAGGAGCTATATTAATTAAAATATAAGGACTATTAATAAAAAGTATATTAAAAAGGTAAGAAAAGGAAGCCTATAAATATTAAGGTAGAAAAGCCTTTATAAGAAGGGAGTATAAGTATAAAAGTAAGAAAGCTTACTTTAATCTTATATTAGAATTACCTATAATAATAACACTATATATTTACTAGTTAATATAATAATTAGTAGTCTTAATAACCTTAACACTAATTAAGGGGTGTGTTACCTAGTAGCAGGGAATATAACTAATTATATACACTATACGCGTAGGACTATATTAGGGAAGCTAAACTATACCTTAAAAGAATATATAATATTAGAATAAGAAGTATATAAGATTTACTATAACTACTCTTTTTATAAAAGAAGAGCTTTTGCCTTTCTATTTATATAATAGAAGAATAATTAATTTAATCATATCTTCTGCCTTTAATTATCCCTTCTGATCACATCTTTGCCAAAAGTCACGTGCCGCACAGCGATAACTAACGGATATTCCTCGTCCTGGTGTAGAGCGTAGTACGGCGTCATAATTCGGGTAATCATATCGTCTAAACGATCGCCCTCAATTGTGCCATTCTTGGCGCCTGTGGTAATGTTGCCACCAAAATAAGAGCTTAGAGAATCCGTTGCTTTGATAAGCTCGCGACCTGCAATATGCCCCGGCATATCCAAGTCCAGTCCTGACTCGATAGAAGCAACACCGGAGTAGACTGCATACCAATCAGACATAACGTAGCCCTGAAATCCAAGCTCGTTTTTAAGCAGTCCGTTTAGAGCTTTAGAGTTCTGACAGGCGTAGGAACCATTAATACGCTGGTAGGAGCACATGAAACTAGCAGCACCCTCGCGAACAGCGTTGGCAAAGGGCCACATATATAGTTCATCTACAAGCAATGTTAGTCCTTCCTACACCTAAATGCACCCTAAAAATATAGTGGCACGACTTACGAACTGTTCTGTCGTCAACATTAGATGAAAGAGCTTCGTACTGCACGGAACCATTGGCGTAAACCGGGGTGCGAAGGATTTCCTGCTCGTTAAGGAGCCAGTGCTTTGCGGTTGCTTGCACACCAGCGTCCTGGATACCGCGGACTGATCGCCCCATAGCGATGCCACTTAGATACGGGTCCGGCGAGAAGCCCTTGTAATAGTACCAAGAAGTGTTAGGGTAATGATGATGGTTTATTAGTACGTAAGCTAGCTATGATGGTTCTATAATTATTACCACCCTGTTTTTATTACATAAGACATTTCTCTACCTAATAGGCTAGGGGGGATAATTATTAGTGTTAACCACAACACCGCAATCCTCCTATTACAAAGCTGTCACGACTTAAGGGTCGAAAGATGATAGAACAGAGTGATGGCTTAGATTCACAGTTGTAGCTAGAAAGGTGCTACCTAGGGGCGGGTGCGTGAAGGTTTTGAGCTCTAACCTTCCACAAGAATGTAGGCAGTCCTTACTAAATACCTTGCCCTACGCTTATATAACTATCTAGCTACTAGCTATCCCCTCCCTAACCTAGTAGGTCTAAGGTCCTGCTAGTGCTCTATTATATAATAATCCTATCTCTATCCCTTATGCTCCTAATATAATACCCCCTCTTTATATAATTATCCTTAATTATATAATAAGCTACTTACTTAGGGCATTTACGCTACGTAGTCCTAGAGGCTATAGTTAACAGAGGGTTTAGGTTAGGTGTGATGTGTTATAGCGCGACGCGTTATTAAAAATAATAACACTAATAATACTAGGGTATAAATATTATTATTCCCCTGTCTATTAATACTAAATAGTAACCTATCCGCTGCTCTAATATAGCGAAGTAGATGCTCTTTGCCTTATGCTAATAGTTCTAAGAGAGTAGATACCCTATATTAAATTTTATAATTAGGTTAAATAGATAGGGTATTAGACACTATATGTATAAATAAACTTATTCGCAGGTCTTAGCGATATAGTAGTGTGGTCGCTATATGTTTGTAGCTACTAGTATATTCGCGGATAGTAATAATAACAGTGAATATTATAATCCCTATGTTAGCTATACGTAGTGTATAGATTACTTAGGGGGTCTATAGTTAATATAAAAGGGACTAGGTCTTCCCCCCTTACACACACGCTTTCTTTCCCTTATATACTATCTAACTATTATGAGTTTCTTTATCTTTACTTATCTTCCCTTTACTACTTCCTTACTACTAACCTATAGCTAGCTTATAATATCTAAAATCCATCTATTAACTCCTACTCCACTACTAGGTCTACCTCTGTAGGATAAACCCTTAGGGAAGTTACTAGAGAAGTTACCTTAAAAGAGGATAGTATCTAAAATTTCTATATAAGTTTACTACTTCCTTACTAGGTTATTACTGCTAACTTATAGCTAGTAACACTAAAATTCCGTGCATATAGTGTAATTAGTAGGTTACTATATAGAATATATAACCTAAGAATAGCACCTATACTATTCCTTAATATCTTAAGGAGAATAAACCTTTTCCTATAGAGTGTAATAACTCTTATAGTATAATCTCACTACTTCTTCGCTTCTCGCGGTTACTAACCTATAGTAGTAAACTCAGCTAAATGCGCCTATTACGCCTAAAATAATAAGATATGCGTTAGAGTATAACTGCCTATTCTAAATCTCTAGTCTTAAGACACTAACCTACTACTAGTGCCCTACTTAAATTACATAGCTTTATAAAAAGCTATTTAATATTATTAAAGCTATGCCTAAGGGAGATTACTACTACCTTAATAAAGTAAGTGTATCCCTAGTCCTCTTAACTTAATTACTGCTAACACACTAATAGTCTCTTATTTACACTAAGTAGAAACTATATAATGCCCTCCTAAAGACTAAAAATACTAATAAGTATAGGTATATTTATTATGCTTAGGTAGCTACTAAAGCAGCCTAGGAAGCTAAGTGTAATAAGCGCGCTACTATAGCGTAGCTAGCTAACACCGCTAACCTTAAGGTCTAAATTAATATTATAAACTATTTTTACTATATATATAAGAATATCCCTATAGTAGGTCTCTTAAATATCCGCAGGCACTTCTTTACTAACTTACTAGTAGTTTACTCCTTATACCTCTAGGCTTCCTACTTATATTAGTCCTTCTAAGTTACCTAGAGAGCTCTATATCTTTATATATAGGGAAGGTAACTCTTCTAATAATAAGGCCCCTATGCCTCTAAAGGCTCCTATGCCTATTATTACTATAGTCTCTAGGGAAAATAGGGGTAAGGGTAGGGATAAAGAAATGCTTTTTAAGTAATTATTACTAGGTAGTTACGCTATAATTATAAGAGTAATATAATTATATCTTTTTAGAATATTACCTTACGTTATTTACTATATTTATAGGGTGTCGCCTTACGTTATTTGCTAAGGGCGGTTTTACTACTATAACCTAGCTGCCTAGTTGCCGCTTATAGTTATAGATAATATCCCTTATAATAAAATCCCTCTTTAACACCTATAAATTCTCTAAGCTATTATAGCCCTTCTATTTAACCAGGTACTTATAACGCCTACTATTATAATAATATAAGATAATTCTTTCCACCTTAAACTCTTACTTATTATCCTTAACGTTATCTCATAGCGAAGAAGCATCTACTACATTGCTTAGGTCCCCTTTAAAGGGTTTAAGGCTTATAATGTTAAACATATTATATAACCGCGTTCTAGTAGGTAATTCTAGCTAGTAAGCTAGCCCGTAACTCCTAACTACCCTTATAATCTTATAAGGGCCTAGGTACTTCGCGGTTAACTTCCTGCTTAGCTATCTTAGGTTAATATTCTTTATAGATAGTAGAACATAATTACTAACTTTAAACCTCTTTAGGGTCCTTTTTTAGTTATAGTATTTCTTATACTAAGCTTATAAGTTAATTAGAAGCTATTTAATCACTATATGTTTCTCTCTTAGTAATAATACTCTACTCTTAGCCTAATTATTTATAAGTGGAATATTAGGTACTACTTACTGTAGGCCCCTAGGGTTATACCCTTATAACGCCTCCGCTAGTGTGTAGCTATAAGTTATATGGTTACTAGTATTATACGCAAATTATACTATTAATAGGTTATTAGCCTAGTTAGTTTATTTAGCGTAGGAGAAAGCCCTTAAATAATATTCTAGGACCTAGTTTAATTATTCTATCTGCCTATCTATTTATAGGTAAAAAGCAGTGCTTAGTAGCCGCTTAGTTATAATAAGATAGTAAAAGGTTATCTAGAATCCGCTTATAAATATAGAACCTTAGTCTATTATAATACCTTCTAGGGCTCTATAATCTCTAAAGATATATTTTAGGAATATAGTAGCTAACCCGTCGCTTATTAGTTATATTAAAATAGGGATATAGATACTATACTTTATAAAATAGTCTATAATTACTAAGATTATATTATAGGTCTAGTTAGCGTCTTTAACTAGTAGTAATCCAGTAATGAAATCTATTAATAGTTCTTAAAAGGGGCGATCTAGCTCTAGTAGAGTAGCTAACTTACTATATAGCTTATAGTGCCTTAGCTTTAAAACTTAATAGTTTATATAGGTACTAATGTGCACCTTTATGTCTTTCTTTATTAATAGCTAGTAGTACTAACTTATAATTTAATAAAGCGTCCTACTAACTCCCTAATACCTAGCAGCAGGGTTATTATATATTAGTAGTAAAATCTCTTTTCTTATCCCCTAGGGAACATAAACTTAACTCTTAAACATTAATAGCTTAGAGGGTCTAATTAACTATATCTACAACGCTTCTAAGTCACCGCTCTTAAGCAGCTTTCTCTAATATATAGCAAACTTATTATTTCGCTGCGTACCTAATAATAATACTTAAATTAGAACATCTAATTCTAAGCTATTATCCTAAGTGTTAGAGTTAAACTTAGAAGAGGTTCTCTACATAGCTTAGATCCTTGCTATAATATCTCTATAAGTAGCTAGCTTATAAGTTACTTCTAGTCTTATAAGTACACTATAGTTAAGCGGTGTTTCTAAGGGGCGCCCTTACTACTTACTAGTAACTATACTAGCTGGAACACCCCTTTTAATAATATCTAGTCTTATAGCTTCCTTAAAAATATAGCTAAGTTATGTTTTCTTAAAACCCTGGATATTCCTATTACTATCGTAGGGTCTTTGTAACTAACTATCTGCTATATTAAATAATAATATAATAGAGCTTATAGTGTTCCTATTACCACTATGGAGTTCCTGTTAATTAGTATCTGTAAACTTAGATAAGAAGTTTAGTAGCTATAAGGTCGCTGCCTCTGCTTTCTTATCCTTACTTATATAATCTACCCTTCTTAATAATGTATTAGCGGGGTTTAACTTACTAGCCCTATATTTAATTCTAAAGTTAAATAGGCATAGCTTATTAAGCGCTATTACCTACCTACTAGTTAGCTATAGCTTTATAGCTAGGTACTTATGGTTTAAGTGATCTATTACTACTATAATTAGGTAAGTTAAGTACACTAGGTAATGCCTCTATGCCCTAAAAGCCTCTTAGATTACTAATAATTCGGCATCTAGCGTAGGGTAGTGTAACTTAGTATTAGTTAACTTCCTTAATATATACATAACTAGGTGCTAGTAACCTAGCACTAATATTATAAGTATTACTCTAATAGTAAAACCTAATGTGTCTGTCTCTACTCTTAATAGAGTAAGTAGGTTAAAGTGCACTAAAATCAGTGCTTCCTAGAATAACCTCTAGAGTTCTCTAAACATAGCTAGCTTATAGGGTTCTAGCTTAAAGGTTACTAGTTATCCCCCCTTAAGTTAGTTTATTAATAGAATAACCACTTTACTATACTACTTAATAAAACGTTAATAAAATCCAGTAAACCTAAGGAATAATTAGATATCTAGGACGCTATAAGGTATTAGCTATATTGTAATTGCTTCTACCCTTAATAGTTCCATTATAATACCTTTCTTAGATATAATAAATCCTAAGAATTCAACCTCTATAACTAAAAATTAATACTTCTTTAGGTTAATAAAAAGCTTTACATCGCGGAGTCTGCTTAGGACTTATTTAATATAGCCCGCATAAGCAGCTACGTCACTACTATAGATTAGGATATTATCTAGGTAGACAATGTAGATATTATCTATAATATCCTTAAGGACCTTATTAATATACTCCTAGAAAGTCGCCAGCGCGTTAACTAATCTAAATAGCATTATAAGATACTTAAAGTGCCCGTATCTACAATAGAACGCTATCTTCCACTTATTACCTAAGCAGATATATAGCTAGTAGTATGTATCTATTAAGTTAAGTTTTGTCTAGATAACCGCGCCCTTTAAGCGATTAAGGATTTTAGTAATTAGTAGTAAGGGGGACTTATTCTTAATAGTAATCTTGTTTAGGCCCCTATAATCCACGCAAAGCCTTAATTTCCCTCCTTTCTTTAGAACAAATAAAATCAGGGCCCTAGCTAGGCTAACTGATCTTCTAATCTATCCCTTTTGCTGCGCGTCTGCAAGATACTCCCTAAGTACCTCTAGCTCTTTCTTAGCTAAGTTATATATTAGTCCCTAAGGAGGTGTTTTCCTTCTTCTAATTTAATTATATAAGTATAGCCTCCTAGTTTAGGAAGTATTCCTACTAAATCCTTATTAAACATATCTTTAAATTCTAAGTATTCCTTTAGAAGCTCTAGTTTATCTATGTTATTGCTTAGCCCTTGCTTAGTTATAGGTTACTTATTACTTAGACTATCTAAGGATCTTAGGTTAGCTATAATATATTACTTATATAACTTATAGGTATGCTCTAAGACTATTACTACTTCCTTACTACTTATTTCCTAAATTAGCTTTAGTAAGTCTACTAGTGGGTCCTTTTCTAGTTCTTTTCCCTTCCTATTCTTTAGGCTATTTAAGATAACTTTTACTAAACCTAGCACTAGAGTAACTACTAACTATTTTAATACTCTACACACTCTCCGCTTACCCTAAGCGTATAAGAGGCGCTCCCTTATTACTAGGTATCTCTAAAACTTCTCTTTCTAATATATTACTATAGGTTTATATTCTCTAATCTAGTCTATACCTAGTAGTAGCCCTTCTCTAGTATTAGTAATAAAGTAGCTAACTTAGTAGACCTTTATAAACCCTATACTATCCTTTATTAATACTAATCTCCTTAGAATTCCCTAATATAGAACTACATCCCTACTTATGCTTTTAAGGTTTTAATCTATTTTTTTAACTCTTTTCTAATCCTCCTTAGATAATAACTTTAGGTATATAGTTAAGGATTATACGCCTAAATCCATTAGCGCCTTCACCGCTACCCACCGGTGATCTCGTCGCAGAGATGCATGGACTCTAACTCTTGGGTCCACCGATTCGTCCACGACGAGCCCCCTATCCTTAGACTTATCCTAATGCTTAATATATATTAATTATTAATAACCACTATAATGCTTAGGATTACCTAATTCTATAAGTCTAGGGAAACTCTATCTCTCTCCACAGCCTATTTTATTAGTTATCCTTTAATAAGCCTTATATTTCTTTTAGCTAACCCTATTAATAATAGGTAAGAAATAAGTCTATAAGTTATAGTAGTACTATGTTTCTTAGAGGTAGCTTAAAACATTAGGTTCTTAAAGTGTAATCTATTATTATAATATATCCTTCGCGGCTAACTAAATATTAAGCTCTAGCTTTTATCCTAAGCTTTAGTAACTAAATTACTAGTGGCCTTAGTATAGAATTATCCTAATGCAAACCTTGTTATATAGTCCACGGTAATTAACATATATTTATTACTATTCTTAGCCTTTAGGGTAATTAGACCTAAATAGTCTATTATAACTAGCCCTTACGGTTCTAATATTATAATAGTCTTTAGGTCTGTCTATAAAACTTATATACTAGTTTGTTAGCACACTAGGCATAAGCAATAATAAGATTCCATATCTTTACTTTAGTCTAGCTAAAAGTACTTCCTACAAAGTTTATATATTATAATTACTATCCTAAAATAACCTCTAGTATTATAGGATCCTTATAATTTCTCTAGTACCTTATATAGAAGTATATATTTTACTAATGCCTTATTAGATTCTAGGTAGTATAGTGTTTAGTTAAAGATCTAGTATTTTAGTGCTTAATATTATATAAGTTTTCTTCGCTTTACTTATCATGACTTAATGTGAAGGGCTTGGGCTTTGCCCAAGCAATAGTATAGTGCATATAGGCAGGGGGGGTAGTAGGGGATAAAAAGGGGGCTAATATAAGACACCTAGAGGATATAAGGGGAGTAGGGGGGATTAGCCACGTAGTCTTCTTTTTCTTCCCCTAAGTTTCTTAATACTATATTAACGCCCTATTATAGTTACCTAGGGGCTAGTTTATAATAATTAAGAAACTTCCTTTAGTCCTTAGAGATAGCTACTAAAAAACAATAAATAACCTAATGGATATATTAGACATACTTTACCTATAGGACTAATATAATCTAGGTATAGTAATACCTCTCTTAGACACTATAGTGCTACCTATAACCTACCTTACCTAGTTTAATACGCTCTAATATCTAATAACTAAATAGGGCATAGAGCTTAAGCGCCTCTAGGAGTAGGTTATAGTGTATAACGCTATATGTATAACCTAACTATAGACTACACACTAACTAGGGGCTCCTATAGTATAACCTATGTAGCCCGCTGCCCCTAATCTAGTCCCTTTAGTCCCTTAGGTAAAGCAGAAGCTAATTCCCTTAGGTAACCTATATAATAGTAATAAGGCCTTATTTACTACTTAGAAGCTCCTTATAGAATATAAGCTTTAGGTAAATAGGGACTTTATTAGTATAGATAAGAATAGGTAAATGCTTATCTACTAGAATTTATCCTCCTAGGTCTAGGCTTAGGTTACTACCTTTTTTAAGTAAGGTAATCTTTATGCTTTTAATCTAGTTACCTTTTTAAGCTACCTAGAGTCCCTATTTACTAACCCCTATAGGTAGGAAATAGCCCTTATAGAACTTAACTAGATAGAGTAGGGCCTAGGGGAGTCTTTTACTATATTTTTTATTTACTTTAAGGAGAAGCTAGCTATAGTAGGAGGGACTTATTAGACCTATAATATAAAACTAGCTAAACTCTAATATACGCTTAATAAGCACTTAAGGGAGGTTAGTATTAGCTATAGCATAAGCTAGGATAACTATAATACTATAGTTACTTAGTATTATAGTATTATAGTTAATATTAAAATACTTACCTTAGAGGATAAGTATTAGACCTAATATAGTCTATAGTAGCCCTACCCTATACCCTAGACTAACCATAAGGGGGATACCCTAATATTAGGGGTTTACATAGCTAGGATATGCTTAGGCTAGTTAAAGAAGTAGGATAATAAGGATAAGGGCTAGAAGTTAACTAATACGCTATAGAGGGCAAAATAGGTATTAGAGGCTAAGTTAGCTAAATACTACTAGGAGGGGTGCTATTTATATTATAGCTCTAAGGACTACTATATTTAGGAGTGCTCCTTCCTCCTACCTTACTAACCATAAGTTAATATTAACACCTATAGGGCGGATAAGGAGAGCGCTAATAAGGAAATTAATACTTACCCTCTAGAAAAAGAGTAGCCCCTAAGTAGAGTCTTATATAGGGATAGGGGGGCTAGCTAGCTACTATAATAATAAATATATACAAACAGTATATAAAGGAGGAAAGGGATATTACTTATTATATAGATTAGCTGCTATTCTTAGTCCCTATTCTCTTTAATATATGCTTTTATATTAGTATTTAGATTAACTATAGCTATAATTATTATAGTGCTATAAGCAAATTAGCAGCGAGATAGCTAGGCCTAGAGCTTATATAGTTGCTTAAATAGAGGCGGGTCCGCACTATAGTAGAAATAAAGAAGAAGGGCTAGTAATAGAGGGAGGATATCTCTTTAATCACATATATAGTCCGCACTAGAATTAATATTAATAGCTAGGAGTTATTAGTGTATTTATATATTATCCTAGGCCTTACTTAGGATATTATATTTAGCCTACTATAGTTAGAACACCGCGAGGTAGTGGTTTACGTAGCGGACTAGCTACTAGTTATTAGATTAGTAGGGGGTTTATAGGTATATAAGGCCTCTAAGCGTGGTAGGGAGACTCTAGTGTAGGGGATTATTAGTTCCCTTTATACTATAGAAGTATATAGAGTATACTAGACTAAGGACACTATAATAAGGTTTATTACTACTAGTCTTAGGGAGATAATAATAGTATTATAGCTTATAGCCCCTAAGAAGAGGCTAGAAATACTAGATATATCTACACTACCTAGGGAGCTAGCGGACTTTATAGACCTTTTTAATAAAGTAAAGGCTAATAGCCTTCCCCCCTATAGGGGTTCTCTTAACTACTATATTTATCTACATAGGGCCCTAGACAGGTCTAAGCTAAAGCTTCTATAGGGCCTACTATATAATATGCTAAGAGATTACTTCTTAAGGTATAGCATTAGATTATAGACTTAATAGATAAGGGATAGATCTATACTAGCTCCTCCTTAGCTATAGCCTTAGTTTTGCTTATTAAGAAGTTAAATAGGGGTTAGTGTTTTTATGTTAACTACTAGGCTCTTAATAAAATTACTATATAGGACTATTACCCCCTCCCCTTAATTAAAGAAATGCTTTGCTCCTTATCCTAGGTGTATTAGTTTATAAAGGTTAATATTTATACTGCTTTTTATAAATTATAAATTACTAAGGGTAATAAGCACCTAATAGTATTTTAGATAAGGTTTAGACTATTTAAGTGGTTAGTCTATCCCTTTAGTTTAGCTAGCGCACCCGTAACCTTTTAGTATTATATTAATAAGTCCTTAGGAGATACACTAGGAGATTTTATTATAGCTTATTTAGATAATATTTTAGTTTACTTAGGGGGCTTAAGAAAGGACTATATAGCTAAGGTTTGCCTTATCTTAGGCCGCTTAAGGGCCGTGGGGTTATACCTAGACCTTAATAAGTTAGTGTTCGCTATAAAGGAGGTCTAGTACCTAGGGTATATTATTATAGTAGGATAATCTATTTATCCTAATCCCACGAAGGTTATAGCTATAAGGGAATAGGCCGCCCCTATAAAGTTATAGGGAGTATATAGCTTCCTAGGCTTTATAAACTTCTACTATAACTTTATAGGGGATTTTTTAGAACTAGTAGCGCTACTAATCTAATTAACTAAGAGGAATATCCCCTTTTAATAGGGACCTAAGGAGAATAAGGCTTTTAAGAGGCTTAAGGATACCTTTATCTCTTACCTAGTCTTAGCGTAATAGGACCCTAACTGCCTTACTATAGTAGAGGCTAACTACTTAGGTGCTGCCCTAGGTAGTTACCTCTTATAGTAGGGACTAGATAGCATTTTATACCTAGTTACTTACTATTCCACTAGCCTTATGCCTACGTAGAGGAACTATATAATTTATAATAAGGAGTTACTAGCTATTATATTATGCCTTAAGGCATAGTTAGCGGAGCTATGGGGTATTTCCTAGCTATTCTTAATTTACATAGATTATAAGAATCTTAAATACTTTATAACCCCTTATTTAATAATAGAATAGCAGGCCTATTAGGTAGATATGCTTATATTATTTAACTTCTATCTTTATTATAGACCTAGTATATAGGCTTAATGCCTAGATGCCCTTTCTTAGTAGGAATAGGACTAGAAAGGAGGGGCCTTAAGGATAGGATATATCTTATAGCCCCTTACTATTACTAGACTTTTACTAGCATTAGAAGGGTAGTAGGAGGTAGTACTACTAGTAGGAGAGGTTCTCTTTACCTCTAAGCACTTATAGTTACTTTAGGACTAGGCTATTACCTTAGACCCTACCTATAGTATCTAGTTAGGAGCTATTTAGAAGGGGGCGTGGAAGTTCCCCCCTAAAGTATAAATAAGGGAATAGGTAGCGGATTATTCTATAAGCGCTTATAGGGCGCTTTAGTTCTAGGGGCATACCTAGGTTCCTAAGTAGGAGCCTTTAATAATAACACTTATCTAATAATACTATAATTCACCTACTATAGGATACCTAGGCTATAACACTATATTTTAGATTCTATAATAATAATTCCACTAGGATAGAATAATATAGGATATTACAAGGTTTGTCCGGAATTATCACTGTTTTAGTAGCTATAAGAGCTATCTATAACGCTAGGGATTGCTTAGGCCCTTACCTATCCTAGACTGGTTCTAGTCGTAGATCTCTATTAATTTTATAATAAACTTACTAGCGTTATCTTAAGAGAGACCCTAGTACCTTATAGTAATTATAGATAGGCTTTCTAAGTTTATCTAGTTAGAGGCTATAACTTTAATTAAAGCTAAGGAGTACGTAGAATAATTTAAGGTAGTCTAGTGGAGGTTTCAGGGGTTTCCGCAGTCTATTATTATAGATTAAGGATTAGACTAGTTAGGAAAGTTCTAGATAACTCTATACTCCTTAGTAGGAATAGATTAGTTACTCTCTACGTCCTATTACCTATAGACTAATAGTAGCACGGAATAGGTAAACTAGGAGGTACAGGTAATATTACGGGTAGCTATCTCCTTTTTGTAATATAATTAGCCTAAGCACCTTACTACTTACTAACTTATAATAAATAATAGGCTATCTTTAGTTACTAGGGTAAGCCTAAACTAACTACTTAATAGCTATAACCTTAAACCTGTTTAATTATAACCTAACTTATCTATTTCTACTATAACTCTAAAGGGAAGGGCTATCTATTTCCTAAATTATCTCTAGGAGGGAACCCTTCTAGCTTAGGCTATAATTACTTATATATAGTAATAATAGTAGGATGCCATATTAGTGTTAAGATGTCTAGTGGAACGCTTTTAAGTTAGGGATAAGGTATAGCTTTTACTTAGAAATATTAAGATAAACTAACCCTTATAGAAATTAGATTAGGTAGCTATAAAATATATAGTAGTAGAGGTGCTATTGCCGCTTATAGTCCGCCTAGATATACTAAGGGGCATATACCTAGTCTTCTACGTTAACCTTATTAAATAGGCAGCAGAGGACCCTCTTCTAAGTTAAATACTATAGGATTCCTATCTAGGTCTATAATAGGTACTAGTAGAAGATAATAATAAACTTATAAAGGAATACTAGGTAGAATAAATACTAGCGGCTTAAAACACACTAGGGCGCGGCAAAAGGCATAATATTTTAGTTAAATAGATAGGGTACTTATAACTAACATAGGAGCCGCTAGAGAGTATAGTAAAGATATAAGCCCTTAATAAATTTAAGGCAAAGTAGGGGGACATGTAATTCTATAATAGACTAAATTAATTTTAGAAAACTTATCTACCTATTAAAAGCTCTAGTAATATAGGTATACCCTTACCGCTACTTACTTCTATCTAAACTATTTATACTACTATATTATAAAGATTAGACTTACTACTAGATAAACTTATATTAATAGTAGCACACTATAAGGTAACGCGGTTTAACCCTAAGCTACTTATATAGGGGCTATAGGTTATTCTACCTACTAGTTATAGCTACTAACCTTATGTTATACCTAGGTTCTAGATAGTATAAGTAGAATAATAATTAGGGAGATTAAAGTAAATATATAGGGGAGGGGTATTACTCTTAGACTTATTAGTAGGAAGATAGGTTAAGTAACTACTAGCTCTAGCTAGGGGATAAGTAAGTCTAATATAAGGATTAATAGGGTTTAACCTAGATAAGAGGCAGGAATACTATTAATAGCGGTAAGAAGGCGATTTATCGCCTACTTTAATATATTAGCTATATTAGTTACCACTATAGCGGCAAGGGGAAAGCGCTTTAAGGAGGGCTATTCTCTACTTATAGAGTTCTTTATATATAGTATTTATACTCTAAATAACTTATTATCCTTATTAGAATAGGATACTAGTAACTTACTATATAGAGTTTCCTATACTATATCTAGCTAAGGGACTACTACTAATAAAGAGAATAACTTTAAGTCTAGTTATATTTATAGTAGGTATATTAGTTAAAGGGGAAGGACTAAGGGCAGACTAGACTAAGGCTAGATTAAACTACGCTTAATTTAGTAATATAGTCTACCTACTTATAAGGGAATAGAACTTCTAAGATAGTATAGGTATCTTCTTCTTAGTTATCTCTATCTTATTAACACTAGGGGTAATAATATACTCTCCCTTAATAATTTTAGCTTTAAGGTCCTTAAGAGCATATTAGAGTTATAGGTCTATAGATAAGTACCTAGTTAGCTAGATATAGGTAATATAGTTCTAATAATATAGGGGATAGGACTCCCTGCTCTTAGTAGGGTAATAATCTATAACGCTAGTAGTAAGGGATTATTTAATATATAGCCTATAAGGGCACTAAAGTAAGGAGGGTGTAGTATATTACTTATTATCTAAGTCTTCTTCTGTAAGGAACTTACTAATAGCTTAGGCTAGGGGCATTATAGGGATAGGGGTAGTAGCTGCTTATCTAGTTTATGGTATAGTAGTTATATCTTAGGGGCGGGGTATCTTTAATATAGGAATAATAGGGTAATAGCGTAAAATAGGATATAATAGGATAAGAAGGTATAATAAAGTTATAGTGTTTTTAGAAGGTTATTATATAAGGAAAGTAAGGTTATATTATGGAAAGAAGTAGGATATTTATATAGGTAATTATGCCTATGTTAGATAAGTTACAAGTAGGTAGGGGTGGGGCTAGTATTATTATAATAATAATAAGGGGTTAGGTAGGACGCGACGCATACCCTACCTATAATTAGATAATAATAATAAGGGGCGGCATAGGATATAACATATACCCCTACTCTTAATAGATAATAATAACAGCGGGCGTGTGTTGTGTTCTACCTATAAGGGGCGGCATTAGAAATAGCTATACTATATAACCTAGTTATAGTAGGCTAGTATTAGCATAATAATAGGCAGGCAGAGGGCTAAGGGTAATAGGTTAGTGAGGGTATATGTAAAGGGCTTAGGCTTTGCCTAAGTAATAGTATAGTATATATAGGTAAGGGGGGTAGTAGGGGATAAAAAGGGGGCTAATATAAGACACCTAGAGGATATAAGAGGAGTAGGGGGGATTAGCTACATAGTCTTCTTCTTCTTCCCCTAAGTTTCTTAATACTATATTAACGCCCTATCGCAGTCGCCTAGGGGCCAGTCCATAACACTTAAGGGTCAAAAGATGATAGAACAGAGTGATGGCTTAGATTCACAGTCGTAGCTAGAAAGGTACTACCTAGGGGCGGGTATATAAAGGTTTTAAGCTCTAACCTTCTATAAGAATATAGGCGGTCCTCGCTAAATACCTTGCCCTACACTTACATAACTATCTAGCTACTAGCTATCCCCTCCCTAACCTAGTAGGTCTAAGGTCCTGCTAGTGCTCTATTATATAATAATCCTATCTCTATCCCTTACGCTCCTAATATAATACCCCCTCTTTATATAATTATCCTTAATTATATAATAAGCTACTTACTTAGGGCGTTTATACTACGTAGTCCTAGAGGCTATAGTTAATAGAGGGTTTAGGTTAGGTATAATATATTATAGCGTAATATATTATTAAAAATAATAATACTAATAATACTAGAGTGCGAATATTATTATCCCCCTATTTATTAATACTAAATAGTAACCTATTTACTACTCTAATATAGTAAAGTAAATACTCTTTGCCTTATACTAATAGTTCTAAGAGAGTAAACACCCTATATTAAATTTTATAATTAGGTTAAATAGACAGGGTATTAGATACTATATATATAAATAAACTTATTTATAGGTCTTAGTAATATAGTAGTGTGGTTACTATATGTTCGTAGCTACTAGTATATTTATAGATAGTAATAATAATAGTAAATATTATAATCCCCGCATTAGCTATACGTAGTGCGTAGATTACCTAGGGGGTCTGTGGTTAATATAAAAGGGACTAGATCTTCCCCCCTTATACACACGCTTTCTTTCCCTTATATACTATCTAACTATTATAAGTTTCTTTATCTTTACTTATCTTCCCTTTACTACTTCCTTACTACTAACCTATAGCTAGCTTATAATATCTAAAATCTATCTATTAACTCCTACTTTACTACTAGGTCTATCTCTATAGGATAAACCCTTAGGGAAGTTACTAGAGAAGTTACCTTAAAAGAGAATAATATCTAAAATTTCTATATAAGTTTACTACTTCCTTACTAGGTTATTACTACTAACTTATAGCTAGTAATACTAAAATTCTATATATATAGTGTAGTTAGTAGGTTACTATATAGAATATATAGCCTAAGAATAGTACCTATACTATTCCTTAATATCTTAAGGAGAATAAACCTTTTCCTATAGAGTGTAATAACTCTTATAGTATAATCTCGCTACTTCTTTACTTCTTATAGTTACTAACCTATAGTAGTAAACTTAGCTAAATATACCTATTATACCTAAAATAATAAGATATATATTAGAGTATAACTACCTATTCTAAATCTCTGGTTTTAAGATACTAACCTACTACTAGTGCCTTACTTAAATTATATAGCTTTATAAAAAGCTATTTAATATTATTAAAGCTATGCCTAAGGGAGATTACTACTACCTTAATAAAGTAAGTATATCCCTAGTTCTCTTAACTTAATTACTACTAATATACTAATAGTCTCTTATTTACACTAAGTAGAAACTATATAATACCCTCCTAAAGACTAAAAATACTAATAAGTATAGGTATATTTATTATACTTAGGTAGCTACTAAAGTAGCCTAGGAAGCTAAGTATAATAAGCGCGCTACTATAGCGTAGCTAGCTAACACTACTAACCTTAAGGTCTAAATTAATATTATAAACTATCTTTACTATATATATAAGAATATCCTAATAGTAGGTCTCTTAAATATCTATAGGCACTTCTTTACTAACTTACTAGTAGTTTATTTCTTATATCTTTAGGCTTCCTACTTATATTAGTCTTTCTAAGTTACCTAGAGAGCTCTATATCTTTATATATAGGGAAGGTAACTCTTCTAATAATAAGGCCCCTATACCTCTAAAGGCTTCTATACCTATTATTACTATAGTCTCTAGGGAAAATAGGGGTAAGGGTAGGGATAAAGAAATGCTTTTTAAGTAATTATTACTAGGTAGTTATATTATAATTATAAGAGTAATATAATTATATCTTTTTAGAATATTACCCTGCGTTATTTACTATATTTATAGGGTATTACCTCGCGTTATTTACTAAGGGTAGTTTTACCGCTATAACCTAGCTACCTAGTTACTACTTATAGTTATAGATAATATCCCTTATAATAAAATCCCTCTTTAATACCTATAAATTCTCTAAGCTATTATAGCCCTTCTATTTAACTAGGTACTTATAATACCTACTATTATAATAATATAAGATAATTCTTTCTACCTTAAACTCTTACTTATTATTCTTAATATTATCTTATAGTAAAGAAGCATTTACTATATTACTTAGGTCCTCTCTAAAGGGTTTAAGGCTTATAATATTAAATATATTATATAACTACGTTCTAGTAGGTAATTCTAGCTAGTAAGCTAGTCTATACCTCCTAACTACCCTTATAATCTTATAAGGGCCTAGGTACTTTATAGTTAACTTCCTACTTAGCTATCTTAGGTTAATATTCTTTATAGATAGTAGAATATAATTACTAACTTTAAACCTCTTTAGGGTTTTTTTTTAGTTATAGTATTTCTTATACTAAGCTTATAAGTTAATTAGAAGCTATTTAATTACTATATATTTCTCTCTTAGTAATAATACTCTACTCTTAGCCTAATTATTTATAAGTGGAATATTAGGTACTACTTACTGTAGGCCCCTAGGGTTATACCCTTATAATACCTCTACTAGTATATAGCTATAAGTTATATAATTACTAGTATTATATGTAAATTATACTATTAATAGGTTATTAGCCTAGTTAGTTTATTTAGCGTAGGAGAAAGCCCTTAAATAATATTCTAGGACCTAGTTTAATTATTCTATCTACCTATCTATTTATAGGTAAAAAGCAGTGCTTAGTAGCTACTTAGTTATAATAAGATAGTAAAAGGTTATCTAGAATCCGCTTATAAATATAGAACCTTAGTCTATTATAATACCTTCTAGGGCTTTATAATCTCTAAAGATATATTCTAGGAATATAGTAGCTAACCTATTGCTTATTAGTTATGTTAAAATAGGGATATAAATACTATACTTTATAAAATAGTCTATAATTACTAAGATTATATTATAGGTCTAGTTAGTATCTTTAACCAGTGGTAATCTAATAATAAAATCTATTAATAGTTCTTAAAAGGGGCAATCTAGCTCTAGTAAAGTAGCTAACTTACTATATAGCTTATAGTACCTTAGCTTTAAAACTTAATAGTTTATATAGGTACTAATATATACCTTTATATCTTTCTTTATTAATAGCTAGTAGTACTAACTTATAATTTAATAAAGTATCTTACTAACTCCCTAATACCTAGTAGCGGGGTTATTATATATTAGTAATAAAATCTCTTTTCTTATTCCCTAGGGAATATAAACTTAACTCTTAAATATTAATAGCTTAGAGAGTCTAATTAACTATATTTATAATACTTCTAAGTCACTACTCTTAAGTAGCTTTCTCTAATATATAGCAAACTTATTATTTTACTATATACCTAATAATAATACTTAAATTAGAATATCTAATTCTAAGCTATTATCCTAAGTATTAGAGTTAAACTTAGAAAAGGTTCTCTATATAGCTTAGATCCTTACTATAATATCTCTATAAGTAGCTAGCTTATAAGTTACTTCTAGTCTTATAGGTACACTATAGTTAAGCAGTGTTTCTAAGGGGTGCCCTTACTACTTACTAGTAACTATACTAGCTAGAACACCCCTTTTAATAATATCTAGTCTTATAGCTTCCTTAAAAATATAGCTAAGTTATATTTTCTTAAAACCCTAAATATTCCTATTACTATTATAGGGTCTTTATAACTAATTATCTACTATATTAAATAATAATATAATAGAGCTTATAGTATTCCTATTACTACTATAGAGTTCCTATTAATTAGTATCTATAAACTTAGATAAGAAGTTTAGTAGCTATAAGGTTACTACCTCCGCTTTCTTATCCTTACTTATATAATCTACCCTTCTTAATAATATATTAGTGGGGTTTAACTTACTAGCCCTATATTTAATCCTAAAGTTAAATAGGTATAGCTTATTAAGCGCTATTACCTACCTACTAGTTAGCTATAGCTTTATAGCTAGGTACTTATAGTTTAAGTAATCTATTACTACTATAATTAGGTAAGTTAAGTACACTAGGTAATGCCTCTATGCCCTAAAAGCCTCTTAGATTACTAATAATTTAGTATCTAGCGTAGGGTAGCGTAACTTAGCATTAGTTAACTTCCTTAATATATATATTACTAGGTGCTAGTAACCTAGTACTAATATTATAAGTATTACTCTAATAGTAAAACCTAATATATCTATCTTTACTCTTAATAAAGTAAGTAGGTTAAAGTACACTAAAATTAGTGCTTCCTAGAATAACCTCTAGAGTTCTCTAAATATAGCTAGCTTATAGGGTTCTAGCTTAAAGGTCGCTAGTTATCCCCCCTTAAGTTAGTTTATTAATAGAATAACTACTTTACTATACTACTTAATAAAACATTAATAAAATCTAGTAAACCTAAGGAATAATTAGATATCTAGGATGCTATAAGGTATTAGCTATATTATAATTACTTCTACCCTTAATAGTTCTATTATAATACCTTTCTTAGATATAATAAATCCTAAGAATTTAACCTCTATAACTAAAAATTAACACTTCTTTAGGTTAATAAAAAGCTTTATATTGTGGAGTTTGCTTAGGACTTATTTAACGTGGCCTATGTGAGTAGCTATATTACTGCTATAGATTAGGATATTATCTAGGTAGATAATATAGATATTATTTATAATATCCTTAAGGACCTTATTAATATACTCCTAGAAAGTTACTAGCGTGTTAACTAATCTAAATAGTATTATAAGATACTTAAAGTGCCTATATCTATAATAGAATGCTATCTTTTACTTATTACCTAAGTAGATATATAGCTAGTAGTATATATCTATTAAGTTAAGTTTTATCTAGATAATCACACCCTTTAAGTAATTAAGGATTTTAGTAATTAGTAGTAAGGGGGACTTATTCTTAATAGTAATCTTATTTAGGCCCCTATAATCTATGTAAAGCCTTAATTTCCCTCCTTTCTTTAGAATAAATAAAATTAGGGCCCTAGCTAGGCTAACTAATCTTCTAATCTATCCCTTTTGCTATATATCTATAAGATACTCCCTAAGCACCTCTAGCTCTTTCTTAGCTAAGTTATATATTAGTCCCTAAGGTAGTGTTTTCCCTTTTTCTAATTTAATTATATAAGTATAGCCCCTAGTTTAGGAAGTATTCCTACTAAATCCTTATTAAATATATCTTTAAATTCTAAGTATTCCTTTAGGAGCTCTAGTTTATCTATATTATTACTTAGCCCTTACCTAGTTATAGGTTACTTATTACTTAGACTATCTAAGGATCTTAGGTTAGCTATAATATATTACTTATATAACTTATAGGCATGCTCTAAGACTATTATTACTTTCTTACTACTTATTTTCTAAATTAGCTTTAGTAAGTCTACTAGTAAGTCCTTTTCTAGTTCTTTTCCCTTCCTATTCTTTAGGCTATTTAAAATAACTTTTACTAAACCTAGTACTAGAGTAACTACTAACTATTTTAATACTTTATATACTCTTTACTTACCCTAAGTATATAAGAGGCACTCCCTTATTACTAGGTATCTCTAAAACTTCTCTTTCTAATATATTACTATAGGTTTATATTCTCTAATCTAGTCTATACCTAGTAGTAGCCTTTCTCTAGTATTAGTAATAAAGTAGCTAACTTAGTAAACCTTTATAAACCTTATACTATTCTTTATTAATACTAATCTCCTTAGAATTCCCTAATATAGAACTATATCCTTACTTACACTTTTAAGGTTTTAATCTATTTTTTTAACTCTTTTCTAATTCTCCTTAGATAATAACTTTAGGTATATAGTTAAGGATTATATACCTAAATCTATTAGTGCCTTTACCACTACCTACTAATAATCTTATTATAGAGATATATAGACTCTAACTCTTAGGTTTACTAATTTATCTATAATAAGCCCCCTATCCTAGGTTTATATAGATAAAAGCAGTATCTTATTAGGATTAGATACTTTATTACTACTATTATTATACTTCTCTATAGTGTATTTATTACTCTTATAAATAGAGTAGTCTAATAAATAGCAAGCTATTAAGATATATCTAGGCTTCCTATATTTATAATATATAATAGGTAATTTTCCTACTTACCCTTTATTCTATTACTATAAGTTATCTATAGGTAAAGTTAATTACTATTACTTCTTCTTATTATCTTAACTTTTTTATAACTTTATATTAGTTTTATTACTACCTTTGCTTTCTTACCTTAGCCCTATAACTAGCTCTAAGTAGTTAGAAACTCCTAGCTAAGTATTTACTTCCTTATAGTATTATTAAGGCTATTAATAAATATATAGATTCTTAGTTATATTAGGATTAGTTTAGGTAGGTTAGATTTAACCTTAGTCTAATTCCTAATAAAGGCTTAAAATAATTAGCTATTACCTTACTAAAGATTTAGTAGTAACCTAGTTACTTCTAAGTATCTAGTATCCTTATCTATTATTCTAGTCTTTAGCTATATAATAAAGCTTACCTAATTATAGTCCTTATATTCTATATAACTATCTATAGCTTAGCTTATATAATATTATAATACTATTACACTACCTCCTTAATACTATTATTCTTAATTCTAGTATTATTATCTAGATTAGTCTTAGGTAGTATCTAATATACTTAATTATTAGTATTTATTATTTAAGTATTTACTATATTACTACTACCTTACTTATCTATAGTATTACTACTAGGGGTATAGGTATATTTTATATAGATATTCTCTAGTATACTAATATTATAATCTAGCTAATAGTCTATTACCCTAAAGGGATTAAGAGCTTAATTTATTATAACTTAAGGGTTAAAAAATAATAGAATAAAGTAATAGCTTAGATTTATAGTTATAGCTAGAAAGGTACTACCTAGGGGTAGGTATATAAAGGTTTTAAGCTCTAACCTTCTATAAGAATATAGGTAGTCCTTGCTAAATACCTTACCCTACGCTTATATAACTATCTAGCTACTAGCTATCCCCTCCCTAACCTAGTGGGTCCGAGGTCCTGCCAGTGCTCTATTATGTGATAATCCTGTCTCTGTCCCTTACGCTCCTAACACTCTCCTATTATAACTATTAGCTTATAAACCTCCTTTACTAACTCTTTAATAGCTTTAAATACTATATTTACTTACTTTTTAGTAAGGGTAAACTCCTTTTTTATTTTATTAATTTGCTTACTAATAGTATTAACTTTATTAATTAAGTTATTAATTTTGCTCTATTTATATTACCTATCTATCTCCTTAGTTTACTAAGATTTAGATAATTTTAGTACTAGCTTATTTTCTATACTAATATAAAGTAAATTTATATATCTAATACTAGCTAGTGCTCCTATAATTATACTATTTACTACGCTATATTTATCTATAAAATAAAAAGCTAATATATTAGCTTATAGTAGTAAAGATAATATGCTATTATATATAGCTATCTATTATCTGTGTTTAACTATTACACTATTATAGAAAGCTACTACTACTATTTTTACCTAGTTCTTTACTCTCCTTATTACTCTACACTCTATTAGATTAATAGTAACCTAATATATAAGCTTTCCTACCTATCTTACTACTGCTTACTTTATTACTAAAGTAACCCTTTACTCTTTAAAAATAGTAAAAATTTAGATAACTATGTTTTACTATAATATAAAGTATATATTCTTTAAATTCACTTCTAAACTATTAAATACTATCTTAGCGCCCTTAAGGGCGAATTTATATATATAGGTCTATATTATATCCCTAATATCCTATATTTTTTTCTAGTAACTTACTATTATATATCTAAATTTACTAAAATTAACTCCCTTTATACTTCTTCCTTTATATACTATATTAAATTCTTCTATTACTCTCTTACACACTACTACACTAATATTAGGTATTAGTATTTGAGCATCTACTCTTAATCTAGGCTTTCTAAATCTAGTAAATAGTGGCTTAAAATTAAGCTTTACTATTTATTTATAGACTTATAATAGTTTAATAAGGTACTCTATAGGTATCTTTTTAACCTCCTTATTAAATTTACTTTTTACTACACTATTATTAACCTTTATTTCCCTAAACTTAGTATCTCTATTACTTTTAGGTTTTAATTCTAGCTTAAAAGATCCTACTCTTAATTAGGTTAAGTTAAATCTTACTACTCTCTTACCTTCCTTAGTTAGTAAGTTTCTAGATTTATTTTCTTTTTATACTAATTCTTTTCTTTCCTTTTTTATATAATTCTCTCTAATTAAATCCTATATAGCTTAATCCCTTATTTACCTTTTTATAGATAAATCTAATATAATATCTACTATATTATTATTATCCTCTATTTACTCCTCTTTATTAACTATTACCTATATAACTCTAGCCGCTTTATTAGTGCTTTTGCTGCCTTCCTTTACTAATAGTAATAGTCTATCTACTTTATTTTATTATATACTAGATTTATCTTAATGCTATTATAGCTATAATTATATAACTTATTATATTAGGAGTAAGAATTAGTATAATTAGCTATTTTAGTTTACTTAATCTAGAAGGTAGTTTTAGAACTTTACTCTCTTATAGTAGGTTATAGTTCCTAGCTATACTAAAATCTTATTAATTTACTAGTTATATTTAGCTCTTTTACTATATATAGTAAATTACTATTATACTAAATTAGTAACTATAAGCTATTCTAATAACTAGTTTTATTATTCTAATACTAGTACTTAAATATATAAATAAGCTACTTATATTTGCTTATAGAGCGTCTAGTCTTATATACTAACCTTATTATTAAATAGAATAAAATCTATTATAGCTAAAGGGTTATTATATAGGTTTATATATTACCTATAAAACTTATATTTAACTTCTAGTGTAATATTATAAGGTCTTACTTAGTACTTTTAGTAATTACTATACTTCTATATTTCCTATAGCTAATTTAGCTCTAGTTCTAATAGTTTTTAGACTTTTATATTATATATAATATTATTCTTAGAAATAAATAATATAAAGGAAAATAAGACTAAAATAAAAATAACTACGCTTATATTAAATTTAACTATGTAAAAGCTTTTATATTATATATAATATTATCCTTAGAAATAAATAATATAAAGGAAAATAAGACTAAAATAAAAATAACTATACTTATATTAAATTTAACTATATAAAAGTAGTAGGGTATTAGAGGATAATATAAAGTAAGAGTGTAGTAAGCTTCCCTTAGTTAGCGTAATAAAATATATATATAAGAAAAGGCCTTGTAGCTTTGCCCTAACTAGTTAAATCTAACTACTTATAAAATATCTCTATTCCTTTACTATTATTATTCTATAGGCAAATTTATGCCCTTCTTTATATACTCTCTTTACTAATTAACTAGGTTCTTTTTAAGGTATTCTTCTATTATCTTAGCTATATTAATCTATATCTTACTTTTAGCTATTTATTAGTTATCCTTAGTGGTAAATCCCTTTTATTAAATAAGGAATTCCACTTTTATAGTCTTATTTCTTTTAGAGATTTTAACCTAATAACTATAGATTTATTTAATCTCCTAATAGTTTACTTCCTCTAGATTATTAAATGTAATTAGTAGTAGAGCTAGTTCTTCCCTATTAAATAGGTCCTTTCCTTATACTAGCTTCTATATTTACACTATAGAAACTACTAAATAGACTTATAAATTTAGGGGGAAATCTAATTAATATACTAATAGGTTTACCTTTTCTAGTACCTTATATAGTCCTACCTTTTATAGTAACTATTTTTTCTTAGGTTTCCTAGGTAATTTATATTCCTTATATAATTATAGATAAACTATATCTCCTACGTTAATATTAACTAGTTTATAGTGGTTATTATACTAAATCTTAGTAAGGGTGGCTGCTATTATAATCGCTAGTTAGGCCTTATGCTAGTATAACTTTTATAGCACTACTATATTATTTACGCTAGTTCCTATATTAATTATATTATTTAGGGAAAGAAGATTAATAATACTTAGAGGATAAAACCTATATAATAACTTATTAGAAGCCTGCCCTATACTTATAGCTATAGTGTTATTTAATTAATACTATAGTGCTAGGAGTATTATAGTCTATATTATATCTAGATCTATTACTATATAGTAATATATTATAATTATTACTATCTGGTTTTTTCTTTTAGCTATTCTATCTATCTATAGATAATACGCTATACCTATAAGGAGTTTAACTCCTACATGCCTAAATATCTCTTTTTATATATTAGATATAAACTTTAGGTCCTTATTACTAATAATTTATCTTAGTAATCCCTAGTCTATAATATATAAGGCATAAAGGAGTAATTCTACCTAAATCTCCACTAGATATATTATATATCCTAGTATTAGAAGGGTTCTCTTACTAAATAGGTAGTTTACTAGATATAATAAATTATATATAGCATATCCTTCTATCTACTATATTATATTAGTAGCTAATACTTCTAGTATATCTATAATAAAATTAAGTAAGATTATATAAAATAGCATTAGCTTTAGCTATAATAGCTATAACTCCCTAGGTAGCTTTAAATAATTAATTATATTTTCCTAACACACTATATAATAGGCTATATAATTATAAATTTACTAACTTATATATAAAAAATAGACTAAATAAAGCTTTACTACTATTTAAGTAATTCTAAAATATTACTATTTATTATAGACTAGTTATAGGATAGATTTAACCTCTATAGTTAGAATATAGAGATAGAAAAATCTATCTCCACTATAGTAGTATAATAGACTATTCTTATATAAGTTCTATCTATATAAAGAAATCTTTAGTCTAACTCTAGTATTTTTTATTACTTACCTTTCTTAGTAAGCTTATATTACTATAATAATTTAGCTAAACTTTTAATTATACTAATATCCTATAATAATTCTAGCTTTAAGACTATTATTTATAATTATAGTTATAATATACTCCTTACTTATAAAATAAGTGCTTATATCTAATTTATTATATTAGCTTTTCTATACTACCTCCTAGTAGGTTACTTTTACTAGTAGTCTTAAAAGCGTATCTAGCACTATATTTAGTATTCCTAGTATATAAGTTACCTTAAGGTTAAATTATAATAAATAATTTATAACTTTTACTAGTTTTAGATTAGCCTTATCTAAATCTATTATTAATAATAAGGTATACTTAATAATCCCTTTTACTAGGGAATAGTTAGTTAATATATTAACTATTATGTTATTAGATTAGACTATTTTCTAAAGTTTTCTAACACTCTATGTAATTATAGCCACTTCTACCTTAGTTAAACTATACTACTTCTTAATACTTAATATTACCCTAGAAAGAAATAAAATTAGCTATATTTAGTTATTTTTAATGTCCCTTCTAGGGACACCCTAACTATCCTATTCTTCTTATAATTAGAAAGTATATAACCTAAATCCTTCCTTATAGGTATTAATTTTAAGGAAAAGTAGCTTTTATAGATTATAATACTATAGGGTCTATTTCTTACTTAGGAACGCTTTAATATCTTTAAAAGCCTTTTTCTCCTACTTAGTTAGTAAAAATATCTTTTATTATATTTTCCTTTTTATACTAGTTTTAAGATACTAATAATTTTCTTATCCTTTTTATAGAATTCCCTTAATAGCGCTGTTTTCTATATTTATAATAGTTAGATTTATATATTAAACTATAGAATTCTATTATAGAGAAATCTAGCTATCCTAATAAAGGTTTTAAGACTTAATAGATTACTTAGGAAAATTATTTTCTAAAAAGCTTTAAGCCTATTATTAGTATTAATAATCCTATTACTATTAATAATAAAACCTAGTAGTTAAATAGTAGGATAACTAATAAATAACTTCTTTATAGTAATTATTATCCTATTTTCTTTAAGAATCCTAAGTATAATATTAAGATAGCTTAAATACTCTTTAAGACTATCTAAAAATATAATAATATTATTAATATAGACTTATATAAAATACTTATACTTTTAGAAAAGTCTATTTATAAACCTTTAGGCAAACGCAGGGGAGTTCTTAAATCCCATTAATGCCATATTTAATGCTTTAAGACCTTAATTTAATATAACTACTATACAGGCTTAATAGTTACTTCTAACTAGTAGTTAGTAAAAAAATCCTATTTTATTAAAAAGAGAAAAAACCTACTTACTACGTGTATTATCTATAATATTACTTTAGTCTAGTAGAGGGTATATATCTAGCACTACTATATTATTAAGTAGCCTTATATTAATTATAATTCTCCCTTTTCTTTTCTAACTAGTTTCTTACTAAACTATAAACACTAGGTATACTATAGCTACTAGCTTATCTAAATATAATATTTTCCCTTTTAGGTAGAGTTTATTATATACTTTATTAAGTTTAGTTATATTCTATCCTTCTAGTCTATAAGGCCTAATTAGCCTTATTTAATACTACTATCTATCTATAAGATTAATTCTTATCTTCTAGTCTTCTAGTATAGGGATAATACCTCTATTATAATAAATATTATATTTATTAGTTAGTTAAACTAGTTTACTTACTACTTCCTAGTTAATATTAGTAATTTATACACTAAATTTATTAGTTATATATAGGATTTCCTTTAGGTATAAAATCCTATATAATAGCACTTTAGTATTAACTTTCTTTAGATTAAGATTATCCTTCTCTTTATTAGATTTATTACTATCCTTATCTTTATCTTCCTTTTTCTCTATAATATCCTTACTAAAATAGGCGTGATATATAAAAGGATTATTAACTAGGTAATTAGCGTTAACCTCACTAGCTATAGTTAGGCATATAACCTTCTAGTGTTTTCTAATAGTAATAATTTTATTAGTTAGATTATAGGTAATTATCTATCCCTTACTAAATCTATTAAATAGTGTATTAGGAAAATACTCTAAATATAATTACATATAGTACACACTTATTTCCTAATTTTTCTATATATCCTTTTAACTAATAAGTATATATAAATAAGTCTTTAGTAGAATTAATACTATATAGGTAGTAACTACCTTTTAGTAAGGGACCCTATTTAATAGTTAGAAGATTTCTACTAATATTATTATACTATAAACTAACCTAAAAACTACCTTTAGTTAGATAAAATTAATTTTAGCCCTATATTTATAAGTAAAATTTATTCTAAGTAATAATTTTAGTCTTAAATTTAGTATTATATTTACTATAACTATAAAATAGCTAGTAATTTCTATTCTATACGCTATCCCTAGAATATAAAAGTTAAATATAGCTATTTTAGTGATAAAAAAGGAAGATTAAACCCTAGATACTAGCTTTAGTTCCTATGTTACTTACTTTATATTTAATCTATGCTATTATAGCTATACCTTATCCGCTAAAATTAATAATATTCCTAAGTTAAGATAGACTTAGTAACTTTTACCCTTATTATTAAATTTAATAGGAATCTTTAGATATATATTAGCCCTTTTTCTATTATATTTAACTTCTTATAGTCTTACTATAGCTTTAATTACTTATCCTAGGGTAAGTTATCTAGTCCTATTTAAGGTTATTCTAGTAATAGCCTTATTTGCCTCTTTTAGGATATTTTCTATAAAATAAGTTTTAATAAAATTTAAGTCTTATTCTTAATTATCCTTACTATTATCCTCTAGGACCTCCCTTTCTTTAGCTATATAATAACTATATTCCTAGAGATAAGTTTTGTGTTATTATACGTTAGAATTATTATTATACACTATAATATTAGTATATTCCTAGTCCCTTATAAAGCTCTTTTCCTATTACTAAAATTATCTAGGCTACTATACTTAGCCTCCTTTTCTTATAAAACTATAGTCTTAGGGTTACTTATTTTATTAGTTTAGTGCTTTAGTCTATTAAGTCTACCTAATTTCCACATACTCTCCCCCTTTATTCTCTTAAGACCTATTTTACTATAGTCTCTAGTTTTATCCTTTAGGAGGTTAATTATACCTATATAGCTATAGTTAGAAATATCCTAGAAATCTTTAGGTATTTTACTTATCCTACCTATAATACTAGTTTCCTTAAGAGAATTATCTATTAAATAGCTAGTTTTAGTTTACTTATACTTTATCCTTATCTTTTTCTAAATTACTACTAGATATCTTAGTATTAAAATAGACCTTAAGCTTCCCTTTACCTTTTTTACTTATAGACTAACCTTTACTATATAAGTAGTTATATAGATTATATCTCTTATTATTTACTATAGTAATATACGCTAATCTTTTGTCTATTTAAGTTAGAACTAGGTATATCTATTATAATCCTAGATATAGCTTAAGATATAAACACACTAAAAGCTAATAGTTAGTTAACTTACTATTTACCCTTATATACTAGAAGATCTTTAATATAAATTTATAGAAAGATACCTCTTTTATAATATTCTCTTTAGTATATTCTGCCTTATTAAGCTACGCTATTATATCCTAAACCTAAATACTAAATTCCTTTTATATAGCTATAAATATAGTTAGTATTCTACTAAATATAGTGTTCTATTCTACTAAGTTAAGATATTATCTATACTATATTATCGCGTCCCCTTAGAATAATATCTAGATTTTCTTCTAAATAATATCCTAATAGCTAGGATTAGTATAATATAAGTAATCTTTAACTGCCTAGATCTATAATTTAACATTATAGAAGATAGTCTGCTTTCTATTATATGTAATAAGGTTATTACTAGCCTCTTCTGGTTTATTATAAGGCTTAAAATACCTAATATCTATAATCTTCTATATTAAATCTACATTCTATTCCGCTATTTCTATTCGCTAGTTATACTAATTTTAGTGTAATACTAAGTCTATTCTTCTTTAATTTCTAGAATTAGTATACTAACCTTAATCTAAAGGGTATAGTCCTTACTACTAAGTCTAGTAAGGACTTAGCTAAGGTTATAAGTATCCTTACTAATATTCTAGCTATATTAGTTACGCTAGCAGTCCTAGCTATACTAATAGTCCTAGCTATAGTTATAGCAGTCCTTATTAGTATTAGGGTAGGAATAATTACACTAATAGTCTGGTTATTCCTCTATTAGTATATAAATACCTATTATACTAATCCTATTTATTAGCTAGATATAGTAATCCTTAGTTAGTATTCTATACTAATAGTGTTAAACTTACTAAGGCACTTACGCTTTATAAGCTCCTAATTTTAGTTATTAATCTTATTACTAGCTAGTCTATTCCTAATACTATTTTCTTTATAGCTTACTATAATACCTATTACTATTCCTAAATCCCCTATATTATCCTTACTATATTATATTTACTAGTCTTAGTATAAGAATCCTTAGGATCCTTTAGGTATTCTAAGGGTCCTAGTAGTAAGTCTTTTAGATTTAACTCTATTAACTAATTAGGGGGTTTAATATCCTAAATAGTAGTATTAGTTTTAGGATAGTTTATAATCCCCTTTTCTTTATTATTTTTATCTTTTCCTATGCTTTTCCTAGTTCCTATAGTAGTAGTACTATAAGCTAGACTAAGAGTGTCTTAAAATAGCCTTTCTAATACCTTACTACCTATTAATTTATTAGGTTTATTAAGTAAGCCTCTAGTTTTAGCTTTTTAGATCTAGAATTTAACTTAATTCTAGGCGTAATATATAGCTTATAGATCTACTAAATTCTAATAAATAAGGGGGTCTTAATATATTAGCTATTCCTATTTTTCTACTACTTTATTATTAAATTTATATCTTATAAGTTAGTTTAGATTCTCTTAATTATTAATCCTAATAAGTTTCTATTTTTAATAATTAAAATCTAGATTTATACTATTAAAAGCATAAAACTAGTAAATAACACGTAGTTTATTTTTAAAGAGTAGGAAGATACTCTAAGGATTAGCGTATTACTATTATAAATAGTTAGTTTTAGATATATAGGTTATTTCTAGGCTTTTAGAAGGGTATAATAAAAGAATCTCTAATTACTACTACTTATTATGTGCTAGCTTTGCATAATAGATAGTTAATTCTATTAGAGGGGCTAACGGATTTAATAGGTTATAAGTTATACTAAGTTTACTTATAAAAGCTACTATTAGGGGTAATATGATATGTATAAAGTAAGTTAAATTCCTAAACTAAGATGTTAAATCTAGCTTTTATATAGCAGCCTCTATGTACTGCACGTGTTCTGCCACGTAACAATAGTATAGCTTCTCTTTAGAGAAGCTATACTCTTTAGAATCTTAGGGTTAATAATTACTATAGTAATAACACTAGGTAACTTTTCTCCTTTATAATCTTTAGTGCCTTTTACTATTTACCTATTTTTTACTACCTTAGTATATAGGTTCTTTTATTCTATGCTCTTATAGTATTTCTTAACCTTCCTATAGTTAACCTTTATAAAGGGCTTATATCCCTATACTTTCTTATTAGTTACTATATAGTATAAGGTATAGTAAGCTTAGGAAGACTAAAAATAAGTATTTAGTGCCTTACTTATCTAGTAGGGGCACTTTTTTAGATTATTATTCTTTTAGTTTTACTTCTTATTACCTTAGTTAAAGTATTCCCTAAGTGTAGTTATAAAGCTCCCTTTACTAAAGTTAGTGTGTATAGTTTATATTACCTTATAATATTAAGTGTACTTAGCTATAATACCTATAAGAGTAATATTCTTAGGAAGAGAGTCTAAGTTCTATACTAGTTATATAATCTTAGTTTTTACTTATTTAAGGTTAAAGTATACTCTAATTACTATAATAAAGTTATAAATTATATTAGGACTCTAAACTTTATTTATTTTATATATTATTACTTTTTAGTATAGCTTTTCTTATTACTTATTCTAATACTTAAATTAAATATTTATATATTTAGTGTTATTAAGGTATACTATATACTTAGCTATAACTTTTACTTTAATAATAACTTAACTAGGTAAGAACTTTTTCTTAAGCTTAATAAAGATTTAATAAAGAGTTAGCTTCTTATTATTAGTGTTTTCCTCCTTAATCTTATTAATTACTATTATATAAGTATTAGGATTAATAGTGCTAGTAATCTAAGTTTTAATAGTTCTTTTTTTTAATTTAGTTACCTTATATACTTAATACTTAGATATATACTAATAAGAAAGGAAAGAAAAAGCCTCTTAGAAAGTAAGCTTAGTCTCCTTACTTCCCTAGTTCTTTATAATAAAAGCTTTACTTGTTTCTATTAGGGTTCTATTTATCACTGCGGTTAAGATTACTTGTAAGTTAATTGTTGTACTAGCTGGGTATCGCTAGTAATTATTGTTGTCTTATTTTATTAGATGCATTGGCCACAACCTATGACCCCCAAAAAAATTTAAAAAATTCAATAATAAAAGCTTTATATACCTTTAGTATAATTATAAAGGGCTCTTTAAGATAGTTAGTATTAAGCTTTAGGAGCTAAGGATTAACTCTTTTCTAAATCTCTTAGCTCTAGGTAGCTTACTTTAATACTTTATACTATTTCTCCTATTTATTAAATAAGACTAACTTAATATTAGTTTTAAGACTTAAGTAAGGAGAAGTTAAGGTATTTATTATAAGTGTAAATTAGTAAGTAAGGTATAGTATATATATAGGTCTTATATATAAGGGATTTAGTAAAGTTATAGGTATATACCTCCTAGGCTTATAACTATTACTATATAGTATATAACTTTAGGCAAAGATATAATTAAAAAGGATAATTAAAGGCAAAAGATATAATTAAATTAATTATTATTCTATTATATAAATAGAAAGGTAAAAGCTTCTCTTTTATAAAGAGAGTAGCTATAATAAACCTTATATACTTCTTATTCTAAGATTATATATTCTTTTAAGGTATATTTTAGCTTCCCTAATACGGTCCTACGCGCATAGCGCGTACGATTAGTCATATTCCCGCTGCCGGGCAACATTGCGTCCGTTCTCCAGAGCCTCTGAAGATGGTCGGTCGCATTGTAGGAACATGCCTGCGACTGCCCCTGCTAAAAAAGCCATCACCACCAATATTTAGCAATCTCTAAGGCTCATGCGATATTCGAACTACTTCAATATAGAACTTAGACGTTTGATTGGAGGATGGGCCAAGCGGAGTGACGCAAGACGGGTCTGCTTAGACAAACTCCCACTAACAATTTGCACCTGACCAGCCGTTGGAACCTGCATGTAGTCCTTCATTTCAGCAATGATGCATTCGAATCGAGAGAAGTGCTTTACTTCTGGAGGCGGCCTGACAGAGGCCTTCGTGCCCTGAGGGGACTCTGCAGCGGAATTGCTACAAGGGGGTTTTCGCGGCTCGTACAGGCAGCAATAGCCTAGCCGGGGAGCTTCAGTTGACTCTAGGCGTGTAAAAACAAACCTCTTTGGCCGTGGGCAGCGTATTCAGCAACCTGCGACCGAGATAGCTGCTATTTTCCTTGCCAGGCTCGGTGTTGCGGCTGATCCAGGCCTGATCCAAGATGTAACGATGCGATCTCACTTGGTAAGACCTAGCGTAGGTTTTCTGTTATCGGTATAGCTTAGTGTCAGGGAGACCTCCTTGAGGTATCGGATGTGTGGATGCAGCCTACGCAATAACTAGGTTAAAACCCTCGATAAGACAACGGTGGAGATAATGTATTAGAAGTACCTCTATAGACTAGTTATTACTATAGCGCACTATATACCTCTTAGGTATAAAAGTTAGGTGCTATCTATACCTCTAATTAACTAAATAGAACTATTTTTATTATTTACACTAACCCCTGCCTTAATAGTTATAAGCCTAGGAGGCTTTAATTACCCTTATTATTAATTATTATAGATAATATAAGCTTTATTAATATTATTAATTTAACACTTACTAATATTAAGAGATAATTACTTTTTATTATAATAATTAGTTAAAGTATATAACCTATGCTTCTATTAACTAGTATAGTCCCCCTTTATAATATCTAAGAAAACTCTATATATAGTGCTATTATTAGAGAAAGACTAGATTAAATAGTTTATATAGATTAAAATTATATAGAATCCTATAGTATTTAGAAGTATATTAATTTAAATTAGAATAAACTACTTAAAAAACCTATAATACCTATATACCTATAAAGGGGTCTAAGACTAGAGATTATAGTAAATAACTCTAATACTATTAAAGATTAGAAGCTTACTTATAAAGATATAAAAGATAAATATAACTTTTAATATAAAGATTTATAAGTTAATCTTATAAAGTATTATAACTTATTAAAGTAAATACTAAAGATTAGGGAATATATTTATAAGACTCTTTTAAAGAATATTTAAGACTTCCTTAACTTTAATACTAAAAAGAAAGAAAAGAAGTTAGTTTATTAATACTCTTAAAGAATATTAAAGCTTCTTTAAGATTATTATAAGCTAAATACTTAGAAGATACTAATTCTAGTAGAAATATACCTTAATAATTACTTATAAGCTAAAGGTACTTATAATTAGTATAAATAAGTAGTAATAATAAAGGTATTATAGAGGAATTATTAAGATTAAGAGACCTAATAAACTAAGGAGATAATACTATATAAGTTTATAATTTCTCTTTATAGTAAATTTAAGTTATTTTAGAAAAAATAAAATAATTTACTTAATAAAGGTATAAACTAAAGCTTCCTTAAAGCTATTATAGAGTTTAAAAGAGATTATAAAGCTTTATAAAGTATACTAAAAATAGTAAATACACTTACTACTAATAGATTAAGTAGTTAAAGTAAATTAAAGAAAAAGAAATACCCTAGATATACTAATTATAATATTTATAATATTTTAAAGTAGTAGGAATTCTATAACTTATTTAAGGCTATATATAAGCTAAAGGCTATACTAAAGAACTAGGAAGTTAGGAAGAACTTTAAAGAGAATATTAAGAAGTATCTTAAGGAGAATCTATAAGAAAAGTCTAAGGTAATAAGTTAGAAACTAAAGAAAAAAAGTAGTAATATCTTTATACCTTTATAGAATCTAACTAATAACTTAGTTATAATTACCTTAGGCAAGAAAACTATAAATATATTATTATTTATATGCTTTAAATAAGGTTAATAATTAAAGAAAAGCGTGGATTTAATTACTAATATAGTAAATAGCCTAGAATTAAGGTAGAATATAGTCCTTTATAACTCTAGAGCTAATATTTATATATTTAATAATATCCGCTAGTTTAATTAATTTAAATTTAATAAAAACATTATAATAGAGGTTAAAGCTAGAGGTATAATATATATAGCTTTAGAATAAGGCCCTATCTATATCTCTATTATAAATTCTATATTATAAAGTATAAGAATATTAGTATTAGAGACTGCGTTATTTATTCCTAAATTTTATATTAATCTTATATTAGTAATAATTCTTATAAAGATAGGTATCTTCTAGAATTAGAAGAAGTTATTTTTATATTAAGGGATAAGGCCTATAGCTAAAGTCTATAATATTAATAAGCTTTATATGTTATTAAGGCTATTAGAGAATCTAAAGGAAGCCTACACTATATCTAGTAGAGCACTAAGACTACTTATAAAGGGAGATGTAGACTTTTAGCATTACTAATATAGTTATCTATGTGAGACGGTGTGGAAAGTGATGATAATGTATTTAGCTATCTAGGCTATCCACACATGTGGCACAACGAGGGCATAGGTACGAGGGCAAAGAGGGTCTTTGCCCTAAGTGCTATGGTACTGCAACCTATAATAACCTATGGCCTCGAATAGGGAAGGTATTATAAGGGATGCCTAAGATATAAGGCTGCTATATCTAACACCGCCCCTAGCGGAACATCTAGTCTGAAAATGAGGCTATAGATGTGGTCAGTCTATCTACAAAGATGCTTGCTCCGCGGAAGTGCTCTTATTTAATGTAAAGTCTTATGCCCTTATTATTTAAAGAAGACGTAAGAAATCACTATATTTAATTCGCTTAAGACCCTTTATTAAACTATCCGCGATTATTTAATTAGTTCTAATCTATTCTAGATAAAAATAACCCTACAAGGTCTTCTTTATAATCCATTTATATCTTATATTAATATAATAAGTATAACCTCTACGCCTCTTATCTAGGACGTTTGCCTTCGTGTTTTAGCTATCTATAAATAGCAGAGTATTGTTTGTAGTTAGTGTAGTGTGTTTTGTAGTTTTTATATTTAATTTTATAGCTAGCTTATTATTAAAGATATTATACTATAAATTACGTAATCTTATAGAGATAAATCCTAAGAAAATTACTATATATAAAAGTGGGCCTAAAAGTGGGCCGTGCGGCCGTAAATTAGAAACACTACATTTGTAGTGTATTTTAAGTCCTAAAATGTAGTGAAATGTAGTTTTTCTAATTTATAGTCAAAGGACCTACTTTTAGACCCACTCTTATATATAACTACATTGTAGTTTTTTAGTTATTTATCTAAAAAAAGAAGTTTTATATCTCTATATATTTTCTAAGATTAGATATATATTATTTGTTGAAAAGAAAATACACTACAAATCCATTGTAGTGCAATACTCTGATAAATAGTAATAGCAGTTATTATTAAGGGATTCTAAAGTCCTTAAGTAGATTCGCTACCTAAAGCATTAATAATTCTATTAGCGTTAAATTAACAAACTTAGCCTTTATAGAGCTTAGTATAACTAGTAATTATTTCTTTAATTGCTAAAGAATTACACCTCCTATAAGTATAATAATATAACCTACTATTAACCTCCTTATGTCTAAATTATTAGTAAGAGAGGCATTGCTATATCCCTTTACCTAAAGGATGCTATTTAGATTAATTAAGTTATTATTAGGTCCCTTACTACCTAGTATAATCCCTAGATCCTATAATCTAGTAAGATATCTCTAAAGATACTTTATAAGTTAAGTGTGAATCTCCTTTAGTACGTAATTCGCGCTATATAGATAATTTAACGTGAACGCGATGTCTAGTCTTATACATATTATAAGCTAGTTAAAGCTTCTAGTTCTTTATGCCTAATCTAATAGATTATAAATTATTAGGAGACTCTTCTAATTTATAGGAATCTCTGCTTTAGGTAGCTAAGGGGTTATAGATATCTTGCTAGTAATAACCTTAAATCTCTTTATAATATTCTATATATATAGATTTTAATGTATTAGTATTATTTAGTTATTTCTATTATAAACGAATTTAATACTTAGAAATAGCTTAGGTTCCCCTAAGCGCTTTAATTTATATTACTTTCTAAGTCTAGTAATAATAGATTTAACTATTACCTTATCCTTTGCTATAATAATTATATTATTAATATAGAGAAGGAGAAAGGCACCTTCTTAATAAAAGATATAAAGCTCTTGCTTTAGATAAGTAAAGCCTTGCTTCTTAAGCTCCTTTAAGATATTATCTAACTACTAAAGAGGTAATATTAGAAAACTATAAAGAGCTCTATTAAGCTTATAGATGCGTTTTATTCTATCCCTATATCTATAAGGTTACCTTATATATACTTTAACCTACGCCCTAGTATTTAGGAAAGTATTTATAGTATTATATTATTCCTACTTATAGTTAAGAATAGCAATAATAGTATAGAAAACGCGTAGAGAGACTAAGTGTATAATAGCTATGTAGAGATCTTTCTTTTTAAATACCTCTATGTTTTAATTACCTTATATAACCTATTAAGCTTTTATGTATAGAGGTATGTTAATTAGGTGTTTTATAGTATAAACCTAGTGCCTATTAAAGATCTTTATATTCTCTAGAGGTATTATAAGAGTCTAGTATTACTTCTCTTTAATCTTCTCTAGTTCCTTTAACTCTATAGGTCTTTAGAAAAAATAATAGTTATCTATTTTCTTTGCCTTAAACTAGTTATTAGGAATCTTAATCTTTATATCTGCTAAATTCGCTGCTTTAAGCATTAAGAAACTATATAACTTATAAGTCTCTTTCTCTTTATTATAAATATTATCCTTATAGTACTTAATTATTATATTTAACCTTTATTAAGAGTATGCTTTATTTTTGCCTAATGTAGTAATATTAAGGTAGTTATGTTAAGGGCTAGCCTATTAGCTATGTCTTAGCTTAGAGGGTTTGCCTTGTTATTATTAACTAATATTATTATTATCTTTAGCTTTTTCTTCCTCTTTAGAAGCCTCTTTAGCTTCTTCCCCTTAGGAGGATTTCTTTTTCTAAGGAATAATAGTATTACTATATATACTTTATCTTAGGTCCTCTAGGAGTCTCCTTTTCTTAGGACTTATAGAAGGAGAAGGAAGGAACTATTATAGTAGAGGTAATCGCGGCGGTAATGTTACTTTTGTGGCTTCCTTACCTATGTTATTATAACCCGCGGCCTTAATCTCTGTAGATTTCTTACTTAGTATTTCTACTATAAATCGCATATTCCTTGTAACTAGTTAATTAATTAGAATATTAATAATATAATGTCCTTCCTCTTTAAATAAAGGGTTAATAAGCTCTGCGATGTATAGATCCTTGTTATTGTTAATTTAGACTAGTGTATTGCTTTTATTAAAGTAAATATCCCTTATATAAACTATCTTTTGCTTATTAGGGATCTAAATCTTATAGAGGTAATACTTTAGTCCCTCTATACCTATAAGTCTACTAATCTTAGCTCTTAGGGCTATCTTTTAAGACTTTATATAATATTTATTAGGTATCTATATATATATAAGATATCCCTAAGTTTATAAGTAATGAATTAAGGCGTTATTTTAAAGACCTAGTATCTTAAAGAGAGTCTCTTATAGTAAACTACTATTCTTAGTACTATTTGTAGGAAGTAGATTAGTAATCTTAGCTATGTGCCTTATAGTAAAGGGCTATAGTATCTTAGGAAGTTATAACTTAATTATTATAGATCTTACTACTTCTATTAAGGTTTTACCTACACGTTCTACAATGCCTTAATAGGCAGGGATATAAGGAGCGCCTATATAGAAGATAATCCCTTCCTTTTAATAATAGATCTTAAACTTTTCCCTAAGGAATTCTATTATATTATCTATATAAAAGCATTTTATAGTATAACCTTTGCTTATATTCTCTATAGTAGTTTTCTAAGCTATGATTGCTTTAACTGCGTTTAACCTATTAATAGTTAGGATTACCTAGTGGAAACGTATATAAATATTAATTAAATGTAATATGTAGTTTTTACTACTAAATCCTTCTGGCTTGTGTTTAATAAAATCCTAGAAAACACGCAAAAAGAAATGCGTTATGTTGTTTAAATTATTGCGATTAATCTATTAAGAAGCCTTTGCTAGCAAGCACGCTAGGCATTAAAAATTCGCAAGTAATTGTGGTTTAATTAAGATTCTGGCCTCTTTACAAGCCTTAATAATACGGGCTTTGCTTATATATCTAAGTTGCTTATAAAGCAGCCTAAATTTAACCTGTTTTGTGATTAAATTACTTGTAAGAGCCGCAAAATTAAATTAGGGTTCTTTATCCTAAAGCACTAAAGTTATGATATTAGATTTCTATTAGTATTAACTAATTAGTAGTCCTGTACCCTTTAAGATTAAAAGGTCCTTATAACTATCTATTATAATACCTCTCTTTTTAAGGAGTCCTAGCGAGATTATATTAACCTCTACCTTTAGTGCGTATTAAGCATTAGATAACTCTAGAAAGCTATTACTAACTAGGAGGCGTACGCTTCTAATTATATCTATATAAAGATGCTAACCGTTGCTTGCTATTATTAGCTTTGCGTTTATATTAGTGTTTAAATACGTAAACCACTTCGTGTTATTAAATATATATGTGTTACATCTAGTATTTAGGATATAATTATCCCTTAAAAGACGTTCTTTAGCATCTGTATACGTAGATAGTGTGTCTTAATATAATGCTATTAGTAAGAGATTTGTCCTTACTATGATAATATCTAGAGATATAGTAGATATTATAGGCTTTATAGTTTTCTTCCTCTAGTTAGGAATAAGTTTAGGATAAAGCTTTTAATAACTATTCTTTATGTGTATTATTCTCCTAGGGAAAATCTAATATCCGTAGTCTAATTTTAAGGTTTCTATAGTGTTATTCTTTTTAGACTAATTACCTTTACCTTTAGTCTTTTAATTATTATTTATTCCTTTAGTTTAAGTATTAAAGTTTATCTTTTAATCTTTTTATAGCTTATTAGCTTTATATAATAAATACGTAAGCATATTATCCTTTATTAGGAGTGCCTTTAAGAAACCCTTTATCTTCTAAGAGCTATAGGCTTGAGGCATAGAGTCTTCCACTACCTTAATTATTTATAACACCTATATAATATCTAGGATTTCCTATATCCTATTAATTTAATTCCATAGATTTTAGTAGTAATTAAGCTAGATTCGCGTAGTTAAGAAATTTAATCTCTTAGACTTTAAGAATTTATAGAGCAGTTTAATAATAGCTAAATCAGCTTTAAAACCGCAATTATATTTAATTATTTCTATTATTTTAGTCACTAGTATAGTCTTAGTCTATCCTACGTAAGTCAGGTTCTTCTAAACTTATAAAGAGAGGCTTTACTAGATAATAGATATAAGAATAGTATAATATTTATCTATTATAGGAGAATATAGGATTTCCCTAGTAAGGTGCTTTATTAATTATATAATCTAGACTTATATCTTAACTAAGATCTCCTATTCCTTATAATTCTCCGCCCCTTTAAGGGGTAAGATAACTATAATTTAAGAGAACTAATTCTTTATTATATTATTATACTCTTTTAGTTATATTAGAGTTACTACAGTCACTAGAGTTACCTATATAGCTAACCCCACTGCTATACCTATGTAATTATTATTTATATTAAGATTTATAGAAGTAATAAGAGAGTTATATATTAAAATTCGTGTACTCTAATTACTATAATTACTTAATACTAATTATTATTAATTTAGTTAAGTAGGAGTTATAGTAGTAGCTCTCTCTTAGTTAAATTACTATATAGCTGCTAACGCATAGAGATATAAAGTTAATAGTGTAAGGTGTTTTTAGATGCCTTAATCTTATTTTACTTTAGCCTAGTTAGAGGGCAACGCTTTACTAGAATTTACTATACTTGCTTTACCTACTTTACTAATATTTACTATACCTTATAATAATAATCACTACCTAGATAGCAATAGATCTAGATTATTAGTCTTAGGTACCTAAGGCGGTTCTATAAGGAATATCTTATCCTAGCCTGCTGTTTACTAAGATCTGCCTAGAAGGGTCTAACTTTTTTAAAGTTATTCCTAATTTTAAATACGTATTAATTTACGCTAATATATTATAAATACTGCACTTTATAACCCGTTAATTAACGTTATAAAGGTTGTGCATTTAAATCCCACTTATGTAAAGAGAGATGTGTTTTTTTTAAATAAGGTGTAATTAATTAATTTAATCGCGTCTTGTAAGGTTGTTGTGTTTTTTTAAAAGAGAAGGGATTTTCCGCCCCTTAAGTCGCGTAATTAATGCGTTTTTGAATGTGTTAAAGCTTCTAGTGTAAAATATATATAACTTCTTAATAGTAAAAAAAATAGCTAAGTGTAAAATAGAGCGCAATAGAAAGCGCTAGGCTTATAACCTATAAGACGGTGTGGAAAGTGATAATAATGTATTTAGCTATCTAGGCTATTCACACATGTCGCATAACAAGGGCATAGGTATGAGGGCAAAGAGGGTCTTTGCCCTAAGTGCCGTGGTACTGCAACCTATAATGACCCATGGCCTCGAATAGGGAAGGTATCATGAGGGATGCCTAAGATGTGAGGCTGCTATATCCAACAATCTAGGTGTGAAGGCCTTTATAGAGCTTATAAACGTGGCTTTAGGCGTTAAATTAACAGGTCCTAAGCTTATATAGTGTGAGATATATACTATAGGTAAAGCTAAGTAATAGAGATTATAGGTTATACCTAAAGGACTTCCTTAAGGACTAGGTTATAGTCTTTTAGTTAATTTAGATTATTATAACTCTCCTTACTAGAATAGTAATAGGTATTAGTGTATTTTTACCTACCTTATAACCTTAATATAATTTTTTTATTCCTTTAAGATAAAGAATAGGATTTATAATAGCTTTTATATAATAATAGTGTTCCTAAGCACTTAATTTAAGGTTTAACTTTGCTTTTTATATAGTAATATTAAGAAAGCCCTCTTTATAGAGAATATAAAGAATAAGATAGCCTTTACTAGTATTATAGTTTATAATTTAGCTCCCTTAATACCTAGTTAAAATAGAAAGGTAAAGAGATCTAGGGGGGTAGTTAAGTAAAAAGCTTATACTTTAAGTCTTAAAGCTAACCTTCTATCTAATCTTAATAATAAGGTCTTTAATACTATAGTTTATTTATTAAATTAATTATCTTTTAAATATTATAAGAAGTAAACTATACTATATAAACTTTAGTAAGATTAGGCTAGGAAAATAGTCCCTATATACTTAAATATAGTAAAGGTCTAAAAGCCTTTAATAGTATATTTATAAGCCTATAGATATAAAGCATTTCCTATAATAATAAAGGCTCTAGAGTATATTAAATTATATAATATAATACTATAGTTAGAGTAAAAAGCTTATATTAGATACCTTATTAGTTATAGAGGTAAGTCCTAGTATATTATATAGGTGCCTTTGCTTTATAATTATAAGGTTATTATATTAGCCTATATTTAATTTAATAAGAACTCCTTCTTTAAACTAGAAGAAAAGCTAGAATTAGCTAAAAAGAAAAAGATATTAATAATTATACTACTTAAAGAGCTTAAAGCTAATAATATTAATAAGGAAATTAGTTAAGACTTTATTAGAATAGAATTAGAAGATAAGAATTATAAGAATTATACCTCTTTACCTTTAAATATAGAAGGAGAAAATAAGTAGTTTAAAGTAGAAATACCTCCTTATATAATAGGGGAAAAAGATAACCTTTTTAGTGCACTTTTAACCCCTCCTAACTCTTCTTATAACATGCTAGTTACTATAGAGAATATAGAGATTTAGGTATAAGGTAATAATACGCTATTTTATAAGATTAATAAATTTATATATAATATAATAATTAAATATATAAAGACTACTATAGAGACTAGTAAAGTTACTAGTAAAGGTAGTAAGGCTATAGAGAATTATTATCCCTAGGATAATAGTATTAATCTAGATAATATTATTACTAGAAAACGCTAAAGAAAGGAAATATATAAAGCTAGGTAGGTATAGTTTACTTTTACTTTTTCTATAGTATTATAGGGTATTTAATATAGTTTATAGATTAAGGATATACCCCTAGAACCTACCTATTATTATTAAGCTATAGCTTTAGCCTATTATAACCACTAGAAGGAAGTGGTTATAAAGGAGCTTTTAAAGCTTCTATTCTTAAACTACTAGGAGAATATACTAGATAAATTATTTAATCTAGAGAAGTAGTGTTACGTGCTAGAATTGACAAGTGGACTGCCACTTCGGATGTGGCCTCGTTGCCAAGGATGTGGCTAGCACGTGACCTAGAACCCCTATATTTGACGATAGCTCTGCCCTCTAGCTAGTTGAATTAACAACAACCTTGACACGCTCTTTGATTACATTTTATATCGTAACAAGTAGAAGGAAATTATAGACCTTAGCTAGGTCTTTAAATATAAAACTAATAAGAAAGGAGTAATTATAGAGTTTAAAGCTAGAATAGTTATTAGAGGTAACTAATAACTAAAGGATAACCTTAATAACTATACTACTATACTTACTTTATAATCTTTATATATACTACTTATAATTTACTATACTAATAATCTTAATACTTAATAATATAATATTTAAAATACCTTTTTATATATAGAACTTAAAGAACCTATTTATTATAGGCCCCTAGAGGGTATAAATATAAAAGGTTATCTCTAGAAAATAATAAGAGTATTATATAGGCTAAGGGAAGCTTCTTAATAATAGTTCTTATATTTTATATAATTTCTATTAAAGCTAGACTTTATATAAGGAAGGGAAGACCTATATATTTTTATAAAGGGCGGATTTATTTTATTTCTATATATAAATAATATTATAGTAATATACCCTAATAGATTTAAAGTAGAATTTAAAGAGCTATATAAATAACTAATAAATAGTCTAAATATTAAGGATTAAGGTAATTTAAAGTAGTTCCTAGGTATTAAAGTTATTAGAAATTATAAAATAAAAGAGATATAGTTATTATAGGAATTATATATCTAAAAGATTACTTAGAAATTTATTTCTAATATTATTAATAGTAACTTAAAAAGCTTAACTCCTACTTCTCTTCCTATAGCTATAATCCTTACTAATACTAATAAAGCTACTAATAAAGAGATTAATTATTATAGAGTAGTTATTAGCTCTCTAGTATATCTCTATATTATTAGAAAACTAGATATAGTATTTATAGTATTAAAGCTTACCTTTTTTATAATAAATCTATTAGTAAAGTATATTAAGCTTACTAAAGAAATAATTTTATATACTTAGAATATAAAAAAGCTATATATTTACTACTTAGAAATAGATAGCTTTAATATATTATTTTCTAGTACTAATACTTCTCTTAGTAATAACCCTAATATATATAAATTAATATAAGGCTATATCTTTATTATATATAAAGCTATAATTAATTAGAAGTTAGGTAGGTAATATTATATAATAACTTTAAGTATAGAAGTAAAGCTCTTTACCCTAAATTATAGCATAAAAAAGTATATATCTCTAGGGAGGCTACTTTATAATATTAATATATATATACTACTACTCTTAATTATCTAGTATAATAATAAGTAAATAATCTAGATTACTAAATATATAGAAAGAAGGCTTTAGACTAGCCTTAAGTACCTTAATATAAATTAAATATAGATTTAAGAATAATATATAATAGGTAATATTAAGGTTAATTAGATAAAGACCTTTAAGATACCTATAGATAGCTTTATAAAGCCTCTATTAGATTAGATATATAGGGACTTCTACTATAGAATTAGCTTATAAGAGATTCCTACCTAATTATAATACTAGGAATTATTTATAATCTCTTTCTATACCTTTAATCTCTAGCTTTAATAAATATCTTAGCTAGGGAAGGTGTATTAGGGAAACCTCCTTAAGGTATTAGATATATAGATATAGCCTATGTAATAACTAGGTTAAAACCCTTAATAAGATAATAATAGAGATAATATATTAGAAGTACCTCTATAGACTAGTTATTACTATAGCGCACTATGTACCTCTTAGGTACAAAAGTTAGGTGCTGTCTGTACCTCTGATTAACCGAACAGAACCATTTTCATTATCTACACCGACCCCTACCTTGACACTTAGGCAATAACTGGGGCTCAGTGGTACACTGGAGCACCGTATGCACTTGGCGGATCGAGCAGTGGTAACAATGATCTTGATCGTCAGGAAATGAATCCCATTCAATTGTAGTAGAATGCTTAGATTGAACACTGAGGAACTAATCCTCGTGTTGACTATAGTAATGACTGTTGTTCTTATACTTTTCGTTCCTCTTGACTTGTCCTGTCTTGCTCTGTTGCTCTGTTGTGCTCTGCACAGAGCGCCCAGAGCACACAGAGCGCACAGGTGACTCGTCACGTGACTTGTCATGTGACATGTAGCCGACCCATGTCCCTGCCTTGCCTTGGTGTTCCTCCAGGTTACTTTCGTCATCGGGTTTCCTGCCCGTCATATCGTAACCCGACCGGCCCATCCTGCAGGCCATGTCAGTTGGTTTGTAACACTGTGCTTACTTTTCGTCTGGGGTAGTTACCCTCAAATCCAGGCAGCAGTGTAAGTTACTGACGAAATCGGACGCATAGAGAAAAAAAACATGTATTTGTCCGATCTGATCTAAACCTCTGCATCGCCTAATTCAGACTTCCACCGAATTAGTATCCTATAATTATTTCGATAGTCTGGATGCTCTGCACCGAGCTTCCCCTTCTGCGCCTCCACGCATCGTCTCATCAGATCCGCAGCTTCCGTTCGTCGGTCTTGACTCCAGTAAGTGTGCGCCAGGTTCGCCATGCTTGTCAGCGTATCAGGATGATCCGCCCCAAGCTTCGTCTTGCGAGTCTCCATCACCTGCACCTCAAGCCCCTCTGCCTCTTCCCACCGGCCCTGGTTGCAATATGTTGATGCCAGGTTCGCCATGCTTGTCAGCGTCGAGGGATGATCGAGTCCCATCGCTGTTTGCCTAATTCTGACTGCCTCTTTCGCGACCTTCTCTGCTCGAGAGTACTCCCCTATCATAAGCATATACCAAGACATCTTTGTCAGGACCTCGCTCCGGTTCTCGAGGTCGGGTTCCGTTGTGGTGCTACACATTGCTATTGTCTCTACATGAGGTAGCAACATTCGACACACGCATCCAACCCTTGATGCACCCAATAATCGAATTCCTTCCACTACCAAACAAATCAATCATCTTGTAAGTTATGGCGCGCTCCGAAGAATCGTCCTCGCTATTGATTTCGCCAGCTGGAAGCAGAGGGATAGATACTCAACATCCTGTATCGCTGGCTGAGCAATCGAAGTTGGCTGCTGGCTCCCTATTCGGCATACTGGAAATGGACACGAAATCTCAAGAAGAGACGACGATGCAAGTGGACTTATGTTGCTTCTGCCTTTCCCCCCTAGGGATTGGGCTAGACATTCGCGCAACCCCTCGATAACTTTTGCTCTCACTGGTCTGTATAATAAGGCCGATTAAACTTCTGGGGTTGATCACAATTACACTACATAGTTATTTTAAAGAAAGTCTGTCCTTGCCAACATCTGCCACAGCTATGTGATTGTCTTCGATTTTGATGAGAAGTGTGTGCATGTCATAACAATTTCTGATATAAGTCCGTTCGATTCCGTTCGATTTGGGTCAGGTCAGCTGGATAGTTTCAGTCTCGTCCGACTGTCGCCTTTGCTTGGCTTTTCGAATCCTGCTGCTGACAGTAGAGGCAACCGGGAGGCTCATAGGTTGTCGTGGTGCAGTTGGTGGCCCAGGTGGGCGAAACTCAGTCTCTCTAAACACAACTGGGAGGTCTCCAGAGCACGACAAGGCGCTGTTGCGCATTGAATCCGTATAGGGCGGCCTACCACAAGCTGTAAAAGTAAGCAATGAACGAAACCATCATTCGCATGCAAGAACTAACCAACTACGATGATCTGGCCCTGTACCTTTGTTCGTTCTTCCTGAATTGAGCTTGCCGTTCTCGTCTCAAAATCTTCAGGAGACGGGTTAAGGCACTTCCAGAACTGGGATAGATGGAATGGAGGAGTCTTTTCGGTTCTGATATTTGGGTATCCACACCATACAACGAGAAACCGCTAACCAAGTTAGTATGTGCGACCGAGGATAAATGGAAATGGGCTTGCTTCTTTTGGATCCAATTTCTGTAAGATGTTCAACTCCCTCTTTACCATGTCCATTTGGAGGTTGTCTTCCAAGGTCCAGAAAAGAACTACTTTTGTGGTAGCGTCAAGAAAGAGACGCTTACTTCTCAAAGTCTTTCGCTCTAACATGAGCTCATTCCTCCTTTTTCTGATCTCCTCAAGCCTGTCACCGAATGCCGTCTTCTCTTCCCTGAGAAGTTTTGCTTGTTCTTCGGCTAGGTACTGAATTCGGTATCTGATCTCATTGTCATGATGTCTCCTTTGCGCAAGTTCTAGTGCCCAAGGAAGAACCCCGGCAATGCCGACGCCTTGTGCAGCGAGAAACACATTCTCATAGAGGTGGAGATTCAGATCCTGTCCGTAAGGGCCGTCAAGAGTGAGTTTCCTTGCCTCCTTAAGCTGTGCAATCGGCCAACGGGATCGAGACGACATTAGAAAGGTAAGATTGTCTACAGGATGAGATGGACTCTTTGAAGGCGACGGCCAATAGACGACCACTGGATACCCATGTAATCGATTTCCCGGGAAGAAGATGTTGAAGTACTTTCCTGGCTTGATCCTGGTTGGGGTCTCCAAGCGCACATCCACTTTCATGAGCTCTAAACTGCCTGATGTCTCGACTCCGACCACGGTGCCTGTCAGCCGGTGAAACAGTAAGCCATAAAGCCGAGTAGACGTTGAAACCAGCCAGACTATGCATGAAAAGCCGATGAGAGCTCTTGAATTCACACTGCCGACCGCCCAAACATGCCAAAGGAGGAGTATTGCAGACGCCACGGACGATAATCGATGTGACATAGAGAACAGCTTCCCGAGTAATCCGCGCATGAAGATCGATGCGCGGCAAAGTGAGGCTCTTCATGAACGGAAAAGGGGTAGCTATGGGCGACGCGCCTGGGCGGCTTACAGGCGAGAAGGCTTACATAATGTCCTTACACACGCACCGGGTGCGCAACACGTGACACTTACATGCGCCCCCGGGTGCGCACCTATTGGCTCCCCCTGAATCTAGGTCCTGCCGGATCGGGTGTAAACTGTGAGACCCAGCAACTGATCTGATAGAGGAAATGGAAATGTTTCATCATCACGTCTGTAGACAGTCCATACTTGCATTCGCAGACCGGTGCTGCTACAGCATTGTCCGAGCGAACAAAAACCTCTTTTCAGACAACGTCTAAAGAGGACCCAGCAGTGTTGGAACCACATGCACGCATGATAGACGGCCAGGTGGTGACCAACCCAATGGGACACTCCAACTGGACGAGATTCATACCTACACACGCGCGAGATGGGCGATGGCCCGTGAGAAGCATGCTCTGGATACGCAAAGACGTAGACGCGGAACAGATTCCAATAGATTCGGCAGACCTCACGGGAGTCTTCCTCCGACTATCAGACAGGGACGTCATCATGGTCTCAGTGTATGTGGAAGGCCGGCACGCAGAGGCATTGGAGACGGCGATCAAGCACATCGACGATGTGATCATGCAGCACCGAGGGTCGAGAGGGAGGCGCACAGACGTGATCCTGGTTGGAGACTTTAACCGACACGATGAACTCTGGGGTGGATCTGACGTGTCCCCAGACAGGCAAGGGGAAGCTGAACCGATCATTGACCTGATGAACAAGCACGGACTATGCAGTCTCCTGCCGAGGGGCACAAAGACGTGGCAAGGTCCCCATACCGAGACCACGATCGAATACGCTTTGACGATGATGGCCGGGTTACAGCTGTTGTATTTGCCCACCCAGAATCACTGACATACCTCAAGTCATACCCGGATATACTGATCCTGGATTGCACATACAAGACTAACAAATATAAGATGCCTCTTCTTGATATCGTGGGTGTTGATGCCTGTCAACGCTCATTCTGCATTGCCTTCGCCTTCCTCAGTGGCGAGGAGGAGAAGGACTACATCTGGGCATTACATCGGCTACGTTCAATGTACGAAGCCTGCGGCGCAAGGCTCCCATCTGTGGTCCTTACCGACCGCTGTCTCGCGTGCATGAACGCGGCATCTCATTGCTTCCCGGCTACAGTATCGCTTCTCTGTCTCTGGCATGCCAACAAGGCAGTCCTCCGTTACTGCCAGCCAAGCTTTATGCGCCATAACGATGCGGTTCAGGAGCCTCAAGGCCACCAGGAGTGGAAGGACTTTTACGGGAAATGGCATGAGCTCGTAGCATCGACCAACGAGGAGACATTTGAAGACAGGCTTCAGCAGCTCAAAGAGCGCTATGCCTCGGCCCACGCCCGGGAGGTCGCCTACATCATCGAAACATGGCTTGACCTCTACAAAACGAAGCTCGTCAAGGCTTGGGTTGATCAGTATCTTCACTTTGAGAATGTGGTCACATCTCGAGGCGAGGGCATTCACAAGCTCATCAAGATGTACCTCGATACTTCCCAGCTGGATCTCTTTGAGGCTTGGAGGGCAATCAAGCTGGCGATACTCAACCAAGTAGCTGAGCTCCGAGCAAACCAAGCGAAGCAGCAAATCCGGACCCCTATCGAACTCTCGGGGAGCCTATACAGCGTCGTACGAGGCTGGGTTTCTCACGAGGCATTGCGGAAGGTCGAGGCGCAGAGGAAGCGGCTTCAACAAGACAAGCTCCCTACCTGTACAGGAGTCTTCTCAGCGACACTTGGTCTCCCTTGCGCCCACACAATCGAGCCTTTTCTACGAGAAGAGCGGCCGCTTCAGCTACAACACTTCCATACGCATTGGCATCTTCAGCGCGAAGGAAACCTCCAGTTGCTCATAGAGCCCCGCCGACAATTCGATCAGGTAGAAGCGGAGTCAACATTGCCCAAGACTAGCACTCGGCGCGAGCCATGTGCATTCGAGTTCATTGAGCAAACGTCACAGATACAGACAAGAGCTCGACCCACATGCTCAAGATGTCACGCACTGGGCCACATCATGAGCTCAAAGGCATGCCCATTGCGATATGCTCATCTTGTACCTTCCTCAACCTCTGCACCTCCAAATACGCTGTCACCATCGACCACGCCAATTTCAGCCCCAATGCCAGTCCCCGATTCATCTTCAACCTTAATTTTGCCACAGGAGCAGGTAGCATCGCCTGGCGTTCTATCTGGTCAAGAGGTGATGCCGTTCCCGCCAGAAGCAATATCACTGCCATCTCCATCGCCGGATATACCTCCATCACCAGATGGACCGCCATCGCCAGATATACTGCCATTGGTGTCATCGCCGGAACCAGAGACGCGCTATGATGACCCTTGTGCTGTATATCATCGATATGTTGCAGCACGGACGGCATGGTATAACAGGCTGCCTCGAGGTAGCTTGAAGACCAACCAGCAATACAGAAAGGCAATGGGCCTCCCTCAACGCTACAACAAGACAAGTTACAGTTGGTGCCTGGATTATAAGCAGATGGGTAAGCGATGCACATCAATGAGGCCTAGCCGGGAGTGGACTAAGGAGGAGATGATGGCGTACTTGGACTGGAGCAAGGCAGAAGATGAACGTGTGGAAAAGCAAGTCGCTCAAGAGATGGGCGAAAATCCTCTTGCGAGTAGGCGGAGAGGCATGAAGGAAATTTGGAAGAGCGTTAAGCAGGACATCACCGATCAGCAAGCGCTGTACTCAAACGACGACGAAATTGACGACTGCATTGTAGTCAGCGCTTAGCCTATCATTGATACACACATCTCTTAAAATCACATTTTGTCGCTGTGAGAAAGAATCTGCGTAGTAGCTCATCATTTAGCGATTAAGAGACAATTCGGGCTGCTGGCTAGTTGGCTTACAGGCGAGAAGGCTTACATAATGTCCTTACACACGCACCGGGTGCGCAACACGTGACACTTACATGCGCCCCCGGGTGCGCACCTATTGGCTCCCCCTTCTCTTTAACGCTAGCCAAATTTGTCGATCGGTTGATCGAAACGTACTAATCCGCATGGCGGTGCCGCAATAATCACACTTCTACGGCAACAACAAGGCTTCTAATGACCTGTTGATGTTGAATATAACGTAAATGAGACAAGTTCTTGGGATTTCTAGATATTCGGATGGCCAAGAGCCTAGCGGGAGGGTGTGGGATAAGCTTAGTACAGTCCCACGCGTATAGGACGCCATCTACCCCAGACCGTAGACGATGCGCATTCAAGATAATTTTAAGTTAGATATTCCATGTGGCTACAGATGTAGCCTGACAATAGCATAAAGGTGCAATGGAGCATATCCAATTATGTATGTGAGGTTGTAATCATGTTGAAGTCAATGTACCTTTATTTTGGCTCGCCACGGAGGGTGGCTCGCGACACAGTGATGGGTGTTACGTATGAATTTGACAATTTCTTGTCCTAGTTTCTGCATGCTTCCTGTTACTTAACGCGTTGCGCAATATGAGCCCAGATAACATGAGCCTAGGCCGTCCCCTCCTAACAGCGCGGGGGGTCCGCCTCCCACCACCTCGCGCGCTCTGTTAGCAACCACGCCACCTATAGCACCCGCTCCGCCCTAATCCTTTTTGTTTGCGTTGGTACTGCTGCCCTAGGGCGGAAATCCTCTAGCAAGTGATACGCTAGCATAATAAAAGTTATTCTAAAATATAGGCATGCTAGATATAGCTTGCACATAAATAAAGGCTTATAGCGTGGTATAAGAGGGAGAACAAGAGACTCACACAGCAAGTTAATAATATAGAGCTTGCCCTTCGTCACTTTGTAAGGCTCCTACACTTAAGCATCTGACGTCTCTAACATCCCGCAGGCACTCTAGGGCAAGGTGGACGGGTCTGCTCTGCAATCTGTAGGCAGCGAGGAGGATAGGCAGATGGATGCTCGCTAACACTTGCCCGGCCTTAAATGCGCTTTAGTTTAAATTGCTTACAATTGCTTTTCTCCCACCATCCTTAAAAGGTCCGAGTCTGTGATGTCGTTGGTGATGTGTTAGTAATGCGTTGGTAATTATATCTAAGCTGTGCATTAGCGCGCGCCTGTTCTTGCCAGTTTAAGCCTTAGTGGTGTAACCGTAGACCCAACAGTCTGGTTCAGTGTGGATGAAACGGCGTGCGATTGGACGCGGAGCCGGGAGGAGGAATCCGCCTCCAAGAACCAGCGTTGCAACTGATGGTCCCACCCGTGAAGCTAACGAGCATGGTGGTGAGTTGCATGGTGTTGGACCGCGAAGCTAGGGTTCAATGTGACCACCTCTATTCTATTAAGTTGTCCTACCCTATAAGAGGGTGTAGACTACGGTTTAAATACCTAAGTATCTCTACTATTAGTAAGGTACTAATATAATGCTAAAACATACTATACGGTTACAGAGGTTATAGAAAATAACTAGCTAGGGGTAGACTCTTATCTTAGCTAGTTAAGTAGCTAGACTATTATGTAGTAGGGATTAATTATACTCTTATAGGTGTAACACACCCCCCTAGGGGACCTTATTTAAGGTTCCCTATAATAAATCTAAATTAATAAAATTAGTTAAATTAATTCCGCGATATTTAAATCAATTCTATAGTATAGAAATACAGTTAATTAGTTATAATTTTATCTAAATTAAGATTATTATATAATACTTACTCTTTAGGTTCTTTACTAAGTATACTAAAGAGTAGTCTTATAAGCCCTAGTGCCTTATAAAAGCTTATAAAAGCAGTCCCTATAAGAGGCTTTATAAGGCTATTAGTAATTATCTCTTTAGTGGTAATCTAAGTAATATTAAAGGTTCCTTTTATAACCTCTTAATAAAGCTAGTAATAATAAATATTAATATACTAAAGCTTTATAATAAGCTTAATAAACTCTTCCTTAAGGAGGCAAATTATCTATATATTATTATATTTAATTTTAAGTGTGTTATTACCTAGGTATAGTCTAATCTCTTAATATAATTATCTAAAGGTAATAAGCTCTTTACTATAATAAGAAAGTACTAGGAGCTTTGCTTTTATTAATAATATAGTTATAGTAGCTTATTTACTTACTTTAAAGAGTATAGGTCCTTTAAAGAGCTTTATAATATAGCTTTATAAGCTTTTTTATATTATTATATTATTAGTAAAGGAAGTATTACTATATACTTCTAATTTAGGGTTATTACTATTATATTTAATTACTAAGTCTACCTATAAATACCTATACTTAAGGGCTCTTTTAGCTACTTCTATATACTATAGCCCTAGGTTTTATAGGTATTATAAGAGCTATAAGGCTATAAAAGTAATATTAGGTCTTAAAACTATTATTAGATATAGTAGAGTTTTAATTAGAGATTAATATCTCTTTAGATCTTATATACTAACTTCTCTTTTAAAAGGTTCTAGTAATATAGTAGTTATTAGGGCTATAGGCCTTTATTATAGGATCTTTATATTAAATTTAGTAGTAGCTTTATTCTAATAGGACTTCTAATTAAGCTATGCCTTTCTATTAGTATAATCTCTAATAATTTTAATGCCTAGGAACTATTATAGCTCTCTAAGGTCCTTTATATTATACTTTATAAAGAGTCTTGCTTTAAATTTATTATATAAAGATATTTTTCCTTTAGTAAATAAGGCTATAAGGTTATTTATGTAGAAGAAGATAATTAACCTATCCTTAATAAATATATAAGAGTCTTTAAATATCTACGTAAAGCCTTTACTAATTAGCTAGCTAATTAGCTCTTTGTCCTATAGAAGAGGTGCTCTTTATAGCCTATAAACTACTCTAAGAAGCTTAATATAGGCTTATTTATCTTTATAGCCTAGTAGTATCTTATAGTAGACCTCTTTATTAAGGTCTAAATTTAGGAATACTATAATAAAGTTATACTAGTGTGCTTCTAGGTTAAAGTAGTATATAATAGCTATAAGTATTCTAAAGGTATTAGTAGCTAGGGTTACTACTTAAGTTAATAAATAACTCTTTAGTTAATAATTTCCTAGAACATAGAGGTAAGCTTTATATTATTAAAGGTAGCCTTACTTATCTAATTTGTAGGTAAATACCTAAGTAAGGCTTAGAGGCTTTATATATAAAGGGACTTCTAATCTAGATATCTTTATAGCTACTTTTCTATTAATAATCTTATTAAATTCTTTATCTTATGCCTTATAGAATTCTTTCTCTTTTAGATAGCTAGCTAAATAATTATAATAAGCTAGAGGAGAAGGAAGCCTAGATATATAAGGCTTTTCTTTACTTTTAGATCCTAGCCTAAAGGCAGTAGTAAAAGCTTTAAGGTTATTATAGTCTTATAGATTTATTAATATTTATAATTATTACTACTTTTAGGTAGGTTAAGTAAATTATTAATACTTAATAGTATATAATCCGTAGAATCTAGGTATTACCTAGGTGAATTTAGAGGAGTTAGGAGATTTAATTCTTAACTTTCTTTTTTCTTTTCTTTGTAGTCTAATTAATTATAATTAGTAAGAGTTCTATCTTATTAAGGTTAATTAAGTAGTTATAGTAGTAATAGAGGGTATATTATTTATAGAGCCTTTATATTAGAGCTTTTATCCTTATTATCCTTAAGTAGCTCTTTAAGGAAGTGTTTTTTAACCTTTTTTACTATTAATAATAGACCTCTTTCTTAAGCATAGAAGATAGATTTATTAAAGGTAATATAGCTTAATAAGAACTAGTAGTTTCTCTTTATTATTAGCACCTAAATAAGGTATTATATAGAGGAGACATATCTAGTAAGGTATTTAATGTAAGCTCTTTAAGTAAGCTTTAGACCTACCCTATAAAGCCTACTTTACGTTATTATAAATACTTTATAACTAAAGGCTTATAGGTAAGTTATAGAGGCTTCTAGATTCTCTAGTAAGTGACTTTATTAAAGCTTATTCTCTCTTAACTACTTATTTAATGCTTATTAAGGTAATTGCTAGTTAAGTATCTTTTAAGGTATATAATTTAAGATGTGAATAGCTGCTTTAGTAGCTATAGGCTAGAGGTCTTCTAGGAAGCCTAATTATATTATAAGCGTTATTATAACCCTTATTATCACCCCCCTAGACCGTTTAGCGTGGCTATTTTAATATAGGTAAGCTAGGCTAGATTTCCTAATAATAATGCCCCTATTCTTAATATCTTCTTCCTGCTTTTTAGTCTAAAAAGCAGTCTCTTTATTAGTTATTATAACTATAATATAGATTCTATATATTCTTATGTATATAGCTTTTAATTAATTAAAGCAAAGTGTAATATTAGTCTTTAATAGAATTATAAAGATATAACATAGCCCTATAGCTTTACAGGTAAAAAGAGTAATGTATTAGTCTTTATTATACCCTAATAATTAAGTAAAGAGATTAAATAAGACTACCTAGAGTAGTCCTAAGGGTAAAGATCCTACTTAAGAGACTTATAATATCTACCTCTATGCCTTAGCTATTTAGCAGACCTTATATTTACTTATACTCCTTTCCTTTAATAGAATTTAAAGCTTCTAAAGCACTTAATCTATTACATCCTTACCTAGATATACTAACCTAGTGTGCTATAGGTCTATAGGCATTATTATAATAGTCTTTAGGTCTTATAAATCTTCCTTAATAATAAAAGCTTCTAATAGGCTTAAGCCCTCTATACATAGCTATATACTAATAATCTAAGTTTAAAATATCTTCTAATTACCTCTTACTAGGTTTATTACCTTTCTAGTAAGGTTATCCTACCTTATTCCCTTTTATATAAGTAGTTAAAGAGATATAAGGTTTATAAAGAATATTAGCTAGTACTAGGCCTTTAATAAAGTAAGGGTCTAACTATCTATTAAGATAATCTAAGCTATACTAATGCTATAAGCCTTTATAACACTGTAACTTACTTAAATTCTAGGCTACTTACTATAATTAAGGTCTATAAACTAGCGTTTATTATTAAAGATATAGATTAAGGTTCCGCTATTAAGTATAACTTACAATTTACCCTAGGTAAGAAAAGTCTCTATAAACTCTCTTATAGTAGTAAACATAGTATTATCTTCTTTAGGTTCCTTTACGCTATTATCTTTTAACCACGTATTATATGCCTTTTTTATATTATTAGGTTAATAATTTATTACTTCTTTTACCTTCTTTAATAGCTTTTTATTAACTTTCTAGTTCTTTAGTAAGTAAAGCATTTTATAAGTCTTTTATAAATCCTTTAACTTCTTTACTCTATATTTTTTATAGTAGATATAAGGGTCTTTCTTTAGTGCCTTCTCTTTTTTAGCTTTATTATTAGTTTTGCTATAAAGAGTTAGTTTAGCTCTAAAGGCATTATTAGTCTTTCCTTAAGATCTCCCTTAGGCTTTAATTAGATACCTAATCCTACTTATAATATTATAGAAATCTAGGACCTTTCCCTTGCTTTTTGCTATGTAAATTAATAAGTTAATTTAAGCTAAGATTATAGGAAATTAAGCACTAATAGCGTTATTAATTATTTCTATAGGTAAGTTACCCTTAGTAATAGGGTAGTTTACTTAGAAGCATCTCTTATAGCTAATTAAAGCATTTATAAGCTACTTATTAATATTTACCTTTATAAGGTTTTATTTAATAATTTTATTAAAATTAACTTTAGTATAATACTTAATAGTCTTACTTAAAGGCATTATATTCCTTATAAGCTCTCTAATCTTATTATAAAGAGATATATGCCTTAAGGTTATTTACTTATATTTAGACTTAAGTATTACTATAAACTAAGTATAATACTCTTATAAAGCCTTTATAAGGCTCTAAAATTAGCTATTAAATACCTAATACTAACTACTAAGGACCGCGAACTAGGCGCTATCTTTAGTATTATTAGGTTATAAAGGGTACTAAAAATAACTCTCTATAGGTATATTATAACCTTAAGAAGGAGATCTTCCTTCCTAATCTTATTATTAAGTGCTTTAGTTTATAGCTCTAGAGCTATAAGACCGTATTTAAGGTCTAGGTATATCTACTATAGATAATTAACCTTATATAGCTTCTACTACCCTTCTCTTTACTAGAGTTCTATTTCCTATAAGAATTAGAGGCTTAGGAGAGTAATCTAGCTATATATTTAAATTAGGATTAATAAAGACCTAAATTCTATCTTTAATAGCTCTTACCTTAACTATCTTATACTATAGGTCCTAGTAATAGGGTTCCTATAGCTTAATAGCTAGCTTATTACTTTTTAAAGATTCCTTAGATATTATAAGAATATCCTATAGTATTATTATTAAATAAATAAAAGGTAGTATTCTTTAATCCTAGTGTGCTAGAGTTACCTAATTATAATGTTAATAAATTAGGCCTCTTTTTTGTTATGTTTATACTAATTATTTAAAGATTAAATAATTAGTTAATTTAAAAAGAAGAGTACTAATTTAGAATAAAGGTATAATTATTATAAACACTATATAATTACTACTATATTAGACTGTAAAGCTAGGGTTTAATATAACTACCTCTATTAAGTTATCCTACCCTATAAGAAGGTGTAGACTATAGTTTAAATACCTAAGTATCTTTACTATTAGTAGGGTACTAATACAGTGCTAAAACATACTATATGGTTATAGAGGTTATGGAAAATAACTAGCTAGGGGTGGTGTGAGAACAAAGGATAGCTAGGCAAGAGGTATGGGGGCACTTGTGTATTTACTAAAGCTTACTAGGTCTAAGTATTATGCGCGCAAGTCGCTGGCTTTTATCTAGCGGCTTGCTAGTGTTACGTAGACCTAGCCCTAGGCCTAGTATGCCTGTAGGGTGTGCACGCTGTGTTATAGGCGGGGCCTTATAATTACCTCCCTACTTATAGCCAGGCTTCTAAACAGCTTTTGCTAGCTATTTCGCAGCTATTTGCTAACTAGTAATAGCCTCTAAAACAATAATAAATAATAGATAGGGTTTAACTATAAATTTACCTATAATTCTTTATTATATTACACACTCTTCCCTTCTATAACTATAGTAATTTTTTTTAATTATTTCTTATACCTTTAGTTTCTATCCCTTCCTAGTCCTTAATTACTACCTATTTATTATAGAAGATAAGCATATTCCTTTAAAAGAATATAGCTATATATATTATTTACGCACTAGATACGCTAAGTTTAAGAAATATCCCCTAGCTAAGCCCGCATTACTATAGATTAACTATTAATTTCCTTATAATCTATTTATAGATCCTTAAAAGATAAAATATTCTAAGCGCTATGCCTAATACTATAACTATAGTAATTCTTATAAGACTATAAGTATACTACTCTTCCTATATCTTTTAGTCTTATTTTACTAATAAATTCCTATAGGCTATAGCTATAATAAGGGGTAATTTTATTAACCTCCTTATAGTTTTAGACTAGGCCTAAATACTTATAGATATCCATAGTGACGCAGTGGAGGAAGACCCTAAGGACTGCCTATTTTTAGAGGCCTCTTACTTCTATATTACTAAGTGTTACCTCTATCTAATAATAGGGTTTAACTACATAAATATATTACACTATATTACTTTTAGCTTAACTAGGGCTATAAAGGTTTATTAGGTTTATCTCTTTACTATATATTCACTAGTCTCTTACTTATATTTAGTAGTAGTATACCTTTATTATATACTAATAGTATATAGTATTATAATAGTAGCTACTTATTATAATATTCCCTAGCCTAATTCTAGGGTATGTAAGTATTATAGTTATTCTACCTTACCTTACTATATATTTACTAATTCTTCTATAGCTAAACTATTATAAACTTAAGATTACATAGAATATAAAAATAACTTTATACCTATAACACTTAGACCTAGGGTATATCCCCTAGGGGATAGCAAAACATTATTTTACACTAGTGATACGCTAGGTAATTACTAAGGATAAGAATAGCGCTAAGTATCTTATTTATAGGGGTTAGGCTTTTTTCTATAAGGGGGTAATAATAGAGGGGTTCCCCTTAACCCTCCCCGCGCTTTAGGTGTGTTTTCTTTTATTATTTAGTAGGTAGTCTAAGGTAGTTTATATAGGAGTGTAATAGCGGCTAATAAGGCTAGGCCTTTTTTATTATAACTCTATATCTCTTTACCTATAACTTGCCTATATGTTACTACCTTTCTTACATAATCTGCTTTAGTAAAACGCTTAAATTACATATTAAGTGCCTTCTATGTCTTCTACTAAAACCTATTAGTTATATTTACTTAGCTAACCCTTCTATTTTACTAGGTATTTATTACCTTTATAGGTCTTCTTATAGTCCTTAACTTCCTTAACTTTATACTTATCTTCTTTATTCTTAAGGTCTAGCATTAGTATATCCTTATCCCTAGTGTCTTTATAGTAATTCTATAGCTCTAATAGGCTTATATAAAATATATTATATAGCTATCTATACTTCTTAGGTAATACTAGTCTATACGCTTATTTCCCTATAGTATTAAGTACTTAAAAAGGCCTAATAAATCTAGGGGTTAGCTTCTATTTTATATCCTTAAGCCTAATATTCTTTACTAATAGTAGTACTAGGTTACCTTAATATAGCATTAATAGCTAGTAACGCTAGTTATAGTACTTTGCCTAGGTTTTAGTAGCTTTAGCCTAGTTCTCCTTTAGACGCTCTCTAACTTTATATAGCTTTATAATACACGCGTGTGCTTCTAGCACCTTCCCTTCCTAGCTCTTGCCCCTAAGAGCTAGATAAAACTTAGGTAAATAGCCTATAAGTAAATAGTTTAGGGAGTAGCTAGTGCTCCTATTTACTATATTATTATAGGCGAATTAAGCTATTAGGAGTAGCTTAGGCTATATCTATTAGTTCTCTATAATAAAATATTAAAGGTAGTGCTTAAATACTTAGTTTATTCTTTCTATCTACCTATTAGTTTAGGGGTAAAATACTATAGAAAGCCTCCGCTTTACCTAAGATAGGTAGTATAGGTCTGACTAGAATTAGCTTATAAAGACTGAACCTCTATTAGATATAATGCCCTCTGGGGCTCTGAATTATAGCTTAATCTCTTTATAGAAAAGTTCTGCTAATTTAGCTATGTTAATAGTAGTAGTTATAGGTAGGAAGATAGAATACTTAGTGAATTAGTCTATAATTACTAGGATTACATTAGTCTCTTGCTTGCCTGCTTACGCAATAGGTAACCCTATAATAAAGTCTATTAAGATTTCTATCTATAGTTACCTTAGTATTAGTAGCGATTTAAGGCTTCTATATAGGCAATGCCTTCTAGCTACTACCTATTAGTAAACCCTATAGCTTATAATATAGTCTAAAACAGACTTACTTATAGCTAGCCACTAAAAGTAATGCTTTAGTAGCTCTAGAGTGCGCTTAGTCCTAAAGTAACCTACTAGTGGATTATTATAGTGTAGCTATAGAAGCTCCTATTATAAGATAGGCTCCTAGGGAATAACTACCTAGTCTTAGTATAATAAAAGACCCCCTATACTACGTAACTATAGACTAGCCTTTCCCTTCCCTTTTACTAGGGAGTTATTAATCTTACTATTCTATCTCTATAGATCTAGGTCTTAATCCTATGCCTTCTATAGTAGTTACGCTAATAGTTTATTTAGCCTAGATTAGTAGGGATCTAGTAATGTAATAGTCCCCTATATCTCTTATACTACGCTAATGTCTTAGACACACACTACCTTCTCCTTAAAATCCCCTTTAGTTAGCTAACCTTTTACCGGATCCACAGTGGCTAACTAGCTTCTTAACTAGGCTACTATAGCTATTCTCTCTATAGGGGCTAGGGCATTTTCCTCCCCTAAAGATGTCTTATTAAGCCTCTCTATGCCTAAGACTAGGGCATTTTCCTCCCCTAAAGGTATCTTACTATATCTTCTTTAATATATTAGTTTCTCTTCTTCTACTATTTTAGTAGGTACTATCTTCCTTTAAAGTTCTAGTAATAGTGCCCTATTTATTAGGGGTTTGCCCTTATAATTAGGCCTTCTTAATAGTATATCCACTAGGTTACTTTTCCTAGGTCTATGCCTAATTATAAAGTAGAAGGGGTAAAGGAATATACACTACCTTACCTACCTTCTATTTAACTTCTACTACCTTATAAAGGTCTATAGGTTATAGTAGTCTAATAGGACTTTAACTAGGCTTACTATACCCTTAATATAGTATCGCTAGTGTTTAAATAACTCTACTATAGTGAGTAGCTCTTAATTAGCTATACTGTAATTATACTTAGTGTCTATGAATTTCCTTAACTAAAATACTACTAGATGCTAATAGCCCTTATTATTCTATTAAGATAGGATTCCTACTATTATAAAGATTAAAGTATCTATCTTAATACGCACTGGTTAACTTAGGTTATAATAATAGAGGAGAGGCGCTTACTAGAAGGCCTCTTTTAGCTAGTTAAACGCTAGCTATTCCTTTGCTCTAAATATAAACTTCCTAGTCTAGATACTATTTTAACTACCTTTTATTAATATATAAAAAGGTACTATAATCCTAGAGTATCTATAGATAAACTATTAGTAGAAGTTATAGAACCTAAGGAAGGACTATATATCCTTAAAGCTTATAGGCTCTTTCTATTCTTAGATTATATTAACCTAGTAAGTATCTATTAAGATCCTATTAACTAATAGGATAAACCCTAGGAACTCTACTAACTCCTAGTAGAACAAATACTTTAAGGGTTTTATATATAACTCCGCTAATCTTATGCGTTCTAAAACTTCCTTAATATATATAGTGTGTTCCTCCTATATCTTTAAAAAGATAAGGATATTATCTAGATATACTATATAAATAGTGTTAACTAGCCTATAGAGCGCTTTATAAATATAACTTTAAAAAGTAGCTAGGGCATTAGTTAACCTAAAGGGTATTATAAGGTATTTATAGTGTCTATAATAGGTATAAAATGTAGTCTTCTACTTATTACCTCCTTTAATATAAATTTAATAGTATATATCCTTAATATTAATTTTTAAGAAGTAGCAAGCTCCTTAGCACTAATCTAGGATCTCTGAAATTAGGGGGAGAGCGTAGTAATTCTTCTATATTACTCTATTAAGTCCCTAATAATCTATATATAACCGGAGCGTCCTATCTTTCTTTAGTATAAATAGAATAGGCATACCTATAGGGCTCTTAGAGGGTCTTATCTAGCCTTTCTGTAGGTTTTTATTAATATATTTATAGAGTTCTTTTAGCTTACTTTAGGAGAGAGGGTAGATTAGTCTATATAGGGGTGTAGCCCTAGGTACTAGGTTAATTATATAGTTAGTCTCTTTTCTTAATAGTAAGCTTCCTGCCTTATCTAATATAAATATGTCTTTAAACTTATATAGTTCTAGGGGAATATCTTTAATAGTTCTATATACTTTTACCTCCTTATTATCTTTAAGGGTAATAAACTTATCTTCTATAACCCCTATAATAGCATATATAATAGTCTTATTACGCGTTACTTTCGCGAATTTGTAGGGAGTTAATAGTAAAAAGGCTACTTTTCCTTTCTTAAACCACTATTCCTATAAATATAGGCAAAGGTATACGCGTTCTTCTATAAGGGTATATATTCTAATTAATATAGGGCTTCCCCCTACTCTTAGGTCTCTATCTATAGCTATATATAGTAGCTTAAGGTCCCTTTCTTCTCCTCTTAAGTCCTTAATTATAATAGGCACCTTATAGATACTATATTAAGGGACTATAAGGGCTCCTACTACCTTAATAATAGGTGCTATAGCCTTAGCCTAGTTAAGTTTATGGGTTCTTATAAACTTAACGCTAATTATATTAATCTTAGCGTAACTATCTAGATTAGCCGCTATTTTAATATCTTTATACCTATAAATAGTAACTAGTGTGTGAAACTAACGCCCTATTAGCACCTTAGTGTTAGAGGCAGAGGTAAGGGTATCTACTTCTACCTTAGGGAGTTTTCTAGGCCTTCTTAGGGCTCTTTCTTAGGTTTCTTATAGTAATGTGTAAGGTATCCTATGCTATTATAGTTATAATACTATATCTTATCCCTAGGTTTAGTAGTGTTTAGGTAGGTAGCTAGGCCCTTCTCCTAGTCCTTATTCCTTTAATCTTTATAAGGTCTATAACCTTATAGGGAGTTATTCCTATGGTGCTAAGGGTTCTTATATAGGCCTTTATCTCCTAATTACTTAGATTTTTACTTATTCTTTAGTATAGCCTCCTAGAATTACTAGGTAAGTTATATAACCTCTTCTTAAGTCTTATTAGTAATAGAGGCATATAGGTTAATATAATCCTATAGGTTAGGGAGTAACTTTATAAAGAATATAAGGGCATAAGTCTTTTCTAGGGCTCTTTCTAGGTATTTCTCTAGCAAATCTAAGAAGATACTAAACTTAATAGGGCTTTAACCCTTACATTACTTTATATTCTCTAATTATATCGCTATTTATATATTGCGATTAGCTAAGTCCTAAAGTAATGTGAGTGTCTAGGTCTAAAATTTATCCTAGTTATCTTTAAGGTTATCCTAGCTATTAGCCTGCTATTCTTTAAGGTATCTATCCTATCTTGCCCTATAATTAATATATATATAGTTAAGTGTAAAAAGGATCTTCTAGTAGTTACATTAGAACTTCTTCTTCGCCCTATTAAAGGCATAGTTTAGGTTATTAATCTATATCTTATATCTTTATAGGTTTGTGGGATATTAGAGGTTAGTAATATTCTAAACTTTAACCTCTTAGCTACTATAGCTTAAGGAAGTGCTAGCTCTTTACTGCCTTTTTAATTATTCTTCTCCTATATTATACTATAATAGATCTTAGAGCTCTTACTCTCTTTTTTATAGTTTCTAGAGTTCCTTAAGCTAGGTAATTTGCTTTACTATTACTATAGCTTAGGCACGGATAGTAAGGGGTGTATCTTTAGTTATAGTACCTATAAAATAGGGCGTGTTCTTAGCTATAGTATTACCCTTATCTAGTAGCCCTTAGTTATTATCTAATATTACTCTTATAGATTAGGTGGTTCTCCCCCCTATATTACTCTTAGGTAGCTAGTAGGAGAAGCTTTAGAATTATAAGAATAAAGGATAGCTAGGTAAGAGGTATAGGGGCACTTATATATTTACTGAAGCTTACTAGGTCTAAGTGTTGTGCGCGTGAGTCGCTAGCTTTTATCTAGTGGCTCGCTAGTGTCACGTGGACCTAGCCCTAGGCCTAGTATGCCTGTGGGGTGTGCACGCTGTGTTGTGGGCGGGGCCTCATAGGTGGACTCTTGTCTTAGCTAGTTGAGTAGCTAGACTATCGTGCGGTAGGGATCAATTATGCCCTTGTGGGTGCAACACATGGCATGACAGGGTGGGTTCGGAGACACTTGCCATATCGAGGTTGAAGGATTTCTCTCGTCGTGGAAAGGGAGCCAAGATCAGCTGAAGAGGGGGTCAGAGCTCGTTGGCGTGGCGGGGACATGATCAAAGGAATGTCTACTACCCTGCACCATGCACGGGTGTCTTGTAACATGTCTCACCGGCCGGCCAGTCGTTTAGATCAAGTTACGCAGTCCAATTCTAGCTAAGGAAATTCGTCCCGGCTATAAAAATATCCTTCTCGATGTTTTGATATCATGTCCACGACTTCAGTCTTATCGAAACACAATGTTTGTCCTTCATCATCCAACCCTGTCCATCCCAATGAGCTGGGCGTCAACCCGATTCCGCGTCTGCCGGGTCCGCCGGGTCCCTCACTCACCTCCACGTATACCAGGGACTTCGTCAGGTCGCGGATCTTCCAGGCTTTCTTTGAGCGCGAATTGTGCCACCTTTTCAGGCGAGAACTCCACTCAAATAATGCGGTTGACCCCTCGATAGCTATCATGAAGCTAATTGGAAGGAACGAAGGGGGACCCTCCAACATGCCGTCGCTCTTTGGCTTCTTCCGGGGGGCATTCAGGACTGGACTGTTTGAGAGCTTGCGTTTATGTCTGCGTGTGCCAGCCTCTTTGCTGTATTCTTGGCGTTCGCCCTTGTTGGTGTCATCGCCCAATTTCGAGTCGATCACTACTCGAGGAAGAGGAATGCTTTCCAGAATCTCCTCAAGGCTAGGTAGGTCACTACCTTCGGACTCAGAAGCTTCTTCGACAGCATGTTCCTCGACAGCATGTTCTTCGACATCATGTTCTTCGACAGCATGTTCCTCGACAGCAATGGATGCTCCATCCACAGAAGTGACTTTTAGGACCTTTCCCGGTCCTGGCCGTCTGTCAACGGCGTGTCTAGTGCCATTCGTCGTTGGTTCCTCAGTCTGAAGAGGCTCCGCCGCGCAGTGCTCATGGTCTGGAAGTGAGCCACGGCACGGCGCGTGAGCGTGGCTTGAATCTGGCTGCTGGGGTGGAACACTCCTGCGTCTTGCTATTGAGTTGCTGTTCTTTGGTAGGCTGACGTCTTTACTAGCAGCGCCCCTAGAAACATTAGGGACACCGTCGGCTGTAGGGCCATCGCTGCTGGGAAACGCTTGAACCTCTCCTGCTCTCGGCTTACCGATGGCGAAGTTCATGTGTGTTATAGACCTTTGGGCTATGGATGACCCTGACTCGCAGTAGTCAGAGTCTCGAACCGAGCAGCTTGCGGGGCTATGATGTACGGTGATAGGCTGCAGAGCGTCCAAGGACTGGTAGGTGCCCGAGTTCCACGGGCTGGATGACGCAGGCCCGAAGCCAGGTACGGATCCCACTTGGCCAAAGCAGTCCATCTCGAGACTTGGCTGGGACGAGCAGTCTGGCCACATGCCTTGATCAACGGCTGCGATTTGCCGAGGGAAAGCTGCCGCGAAAGCCTTGTAGTTGCTGACGTCACCGCTAACCTAGGGTGTTTGCAGCTCACTGCGCGGCGGCAAGGGCGGCACAGAGTAAGGAGCGTGAATATAGCCGCTTGCACCTCCAAGAGGATTCGCACAAGCGTCTGGCCGAAACGTGCCCATATGAATAGGAGGCTGCGGCATCACGTTAGCCGCCCATGGCCCGACACTATGAGGGCCGGCGAGGAAGGCAGGAGAGTGAAAGAACAAGGTTTGGGCGTCCTGTTCGAGTGAGAGACTGGCAACTTCCAGCTGAGCAAAAGAACCGGTGTTTGGGGAGGTTTCCACGCCGGCTCCATAACTTTCGAACCATTCAGAATCCCACACGGACGCCTCAGAGTCCCAGACGGACGCCTTAGGCGATGATGTTGTCTCCATGGTGTGGAATAGTAGGGGTTCACTACACTGGTTACGGTCTTGAGAGTGCTTTGGTTGTGTGGTATGAGAAGAAAGAAGAATGCCAGGAAGCAAGGAGGTACTCCTCGTCGTTCTTATAGAGCTTTGGAGAGCCTGAGAGGTCTGGATTTGTCAGTCGCGGCCGTTTCCGTGGCCTCGGAAAGCACACTTGCCACGATGGCGTCGTGGAATGCGCCTTGCGGATGTGCTATTGTTCTTTTTATTGGACGGCGTTACACGCCGCGTGAAACGGCCGTCGTCAGCTGAGGCCCTCATGGTGGCTTGCATGAGAGTGGTTTGCTGATGGCTCACGTTCCTTCGCTCTCCAACGGACGCAGATAGTGCTAGTTGCACCACGGCCCTTCGTCCGATGTGGCCATTTATGCGACGAGGGCGTGGAGGACTGACGCAACGGCCTCGCGGCTTAGACAGGAACGGCCTTCCGCGTTACGCCTCGTTCCCCTTTGTCTCGCTTTGAGCGAAACAGTCTTCGTAACATGCCGCCATCGTGGTGGCCTAACGGGCTGCCAGCTGCGACCTTGCCGTTTGGCTGAGGAGACGACTGGACCTTGTGAAGTGGGTAGGCGGCCTCCCGCGATGTGCCTCTTCTCTTTGCTGACTAGGTACCGGGTGAGCTTGCTGAAACTATACTTCTCATTGGCTGCGGCGTCTGCTGCCGGGACTTGGAGCGCCCCGGGGTAGGAAACTTGAGAAAACAGTTTCCTTGCTGAGTCTCCCCTGCCACGTAATGCTTGTCACCATAGGAGTCAAAAGAGCGGAGGGGTTTGCGTTGCTGTCATTGTCTGCGTTGAGCGTGAAGTCCACCAGCTCACGCTCTGCCTTTCCCAGAGTATCGCCTGTCGCGTTGAAAGATTCGAGAAGCTCAACGAAGCTCTTCTTTTGTGTGGGCCACCATGGTCCAAGTTCATGGTATGCAAGACGATATGGAACGTACCCCGCATGCCCTTCTCAAGTCAAGAACACACCCTCTCATAAGAGCCAATAAGCTGTTTCGTGCTATTCTTCGTGTTTCCCATATCGTCGATGTGGTCGTTAGGTTATGCATAGCTTGAATCCGTAGTAGATAATCTCCGTGTTGCAACATGTCGAGTTCGTTTGCGATGAGGAGCAAAGGAACGGTTAGACACCGAATAAAGCTGCCGGCGAAGTTACTTTTCTTGGATGGGAGTCGGACCAGTTGTGGAGCAACCCGGGCTCGCTACACCCGGCAACGGTCCGGGCGGTTCAGCAAGCCGAAAATAGTCACCAGTGGCCTAAGCCGGGGAGGTGGCGCAGTGCTTCGGCAAGTGCGGCCGCTTAGACACGCAGACGAAGCGACCAACCCGCCGACCCCGACTTATCACGCTCCAACATGGTTCTCGGGGTTTTCCTAAAATAAGATCGATCGCACCCTTCGCTGGGCATCGACGAGGCATTTTTGGTATATACACAGACAATGCATTCTTATCGTCTAGGACAGGACCTGCCTCCCCCCTTCCCCAGTGAGCTTTCGGGCTGATGATGCCACGTCCCCGAAGCCACTACGCCGCCCGTTGCGTCCGATCTCCCCATCTCGGCGCCTGAATTGTATCTAACACCTCCTTTGCATTTCCCGAACATGTCCGGCCCTCTTTGATCCACCTTGAGTTTGAGGGTAATGAACCTGATACGTTCTGCGACCATAAGTCTATGCTCCTCGAAGGACGCTAAAGCTTCATGCGCGCGATGACTGTCAGTGCCGACACATCTCACCGCGCATCGCCGACCGTGTGGAGCGCCTCTCGGCAAATTGTGGGCCCGCTCGGACTCTCCTTCACCCCGTAACGGGCCCGAACCGCCGGCAGTCTGTCATATCCTTGGTTTAGGCGCCGAAGCTATTTTCACCAGGTCTCCGCACGCCAGTTGTGCCGTCTCGGTCGCCCCCCATCACGCAACGCAGGTGCTTAATCCCAACTTTGATCTTAAAGGGGGGGGGATTGCTATGTTTAGAGACGCCAAAATAAGGAACAAAAGCATCACGAGCGCTTAGCTGTAGTGGAACCCCCTCGTCTCGCCCAGATTATCGCTGCAGCTCATGCAAAATGTGTGACAGCATCATCGACAGGTGGCGGCTGGAGCTGCCGGCACATTTTCGGAGCCTACGATGCGCCTCGGCCGGGAACTTGACCCAATATAAAAGTACGTGTCGTCTAGTAAGTTCATTAGGGTGCTCTATATGTTCTTGTTGCTATAATTCTTCCTCATCTTGTGAGATTTAGAATGCCTCAATAGATAAGGGAACAAAGGCCCGTTCTTTGGAAGTATTATGCGCGATGCCGGTCGCGCAACCATGACACCCCATCAAGGTTACCCCACCGACCCTCGACTCTGTTTCCTGGCACAGAACGCTCTCGACGGAACACTGATGCTGAGCAGGCGAGACGCCCCGCGGCCTATCGTAGCTTTCGTGCAAGAACCTCAGTTATTGGGAGCAGCGGTGGGCGTCTGAAGCGATCCACCTAGCCCTACACTATTTATGTGGATCTAACGGAAGAACGCTTTAAGTGCGTTTTTTGCAAGAGCATACTTCGGCAGGACCGCCCATCACACCGCTTCTTGGGCTCTGGAACTGTGAGTTGTGTGCCACAGGTAAACAGATTGCTAATTTTTATTTCAAGCTGGTTTGCGAGCGATGCGCAAAGGCTACACCGTGTATGCTTACGCAGTTCATCACCGATTGCACGATATGTCTCGGAACGATTGAAGAAGGCCCTCGTCTCTTCACTGATTTTGGTCCGTTATTACCAGATCCCATGTCTACTCAAGTCTGACAATATGCAGGTCACGGTTTTCACCAAGTTTGCTGGGAAGAATGGGTTAGAGAACAGCCGAGGTCAAATCAGATAACGACCACTTCTCTTTCCTGCCTAATGTGCAGGAAGGTTGTGAGCGAGCTTGTACCGTGTCAGACACAGACAAAGTATCTAGAATGCATTCTCATAAATGGTTAGCACCATTATGAGCCAATCTTTTATACATCTCTACCAACGGACTTTTTCTTCCCACCTTCAGCCTGGCCTGGCCTTCGCGACGCATTTGCAGTGCCCGCCGACCTCCAGTCGATTTCGGTTAGCAGGACCAGGATTCATGAAGCATTACAGCCACACCACTGATCCGAGGGGAGCATGATCGGGAATCCAGGTTAATTATCCTCTTAATAATGACTTTCTCTTCTAGCTCTGTTAATTTCGCAGAGTTGGGCGGGCTTTCGCGTCGGGGAGTCATGCCCTTCATTCTGCGACCTAGTGTAACGTCGCTAACGTGGTATATCTTTGCAGCCCTTCGAATGCTTAAAGAAGCGTCTTGTTGAATAGCCTTGATAGCTAAGTTGATGCTCCTATCTCTATTAGGCGTCTCTATTTTTGATGGGGGGGGAAATTAAAGATTAAAGGTGGAAGGGCATGAAATGAGGACGGGGTGCGTCGCTCGGTGATATGCGTCGCTCGGTGATAAAGTACGTTATAGTATTTATTAAATAAGAGAATTATTATTAAAAGTTAAAATAAAAGCTAAAGATAATTTAAAAGATTAAATTTATATATTTAATTACTTTATATTAACTTATATTATTATATACTAAAATATAGCTTCTATAAAAGTTATATAAATTACTTCTTATTATGTATTTAGATTATGTACTGATATTATTATTATATATTATTATACTTTATAGTACTTAATTATAATTAAGTACCTATATAAATAGTATTCTGTATTAATATTATAATACTTAGCTTTATATTTTATTATTATTAACAATGTTAGGCTTATGTGCGTTTCTAACATAGTCTTAAGTTTATATACTTTTTAGATTACTTTATTTAAAATTAAGTACTTATTAAAGTAAACTACTTAGATAATCCATATTAATTAACAGTATTAGAAAATAAATAAGTTATATGTTTAATAAATCTGTTAAAGGTATATTTAGCTATTTATTCTAACTCTTAAGAATAAATAAGTAATTTCTTTAAATAAATAATATATTAATTTAATCTAATTCCTTAATCTTTAATTGTTAATTGTCTCTTTGAAGATTACAACACTGTCTCTTATTAAGAATATTATTATAATTAAATATCATTAATTTATTTAAACTGCTTTTTTCTAAACAGCTTATGAGCCCCAAGGCTTGTGGTGGTAGTACGCCCGCCCTGTCCTCGTGCGGCACTCTGTCGACTCCCTTCTCGCAGGACTCCGCGCCCTCGCAGTGTTCCCCAAACCACCACCGGCCTAGCGGTAGGGATTATAGGGATTACCTCAGTCTGGCAATTAGTTCAGGTGACGTGACCTATACCCCCTTTGCCATGCGCCTTAGTTCTGTGGCGTTTGCCAATGCCTGGCCGCACTTCAGCCTAAGCACCCTCTTTTCCTAACCTGCATCAGGAAGGTTTGTGACAATGTCCTCTCAACTCATCGACCCTAGATCTGGATCTTCGGCGGACCATATCTGGGGCCAGGATTTGAAAGCACTTATTGTCTAAGCTTACCAGCTCCGTAACTCCACCCTTATTGTCTCCGCTGCGTAGCCCTAATGGAATAAAAGCCTATATTACTCGTTCGGAGACATAGTTGAAGGTTGAGCGGAGGGATATTCAGGTGCAGGATCCCCCGAGGCTACGTATCACTGAGGTACCTAAAACACAAAGAAGCCCATTCCCTTATTACCCTCACTCACCCTCCCATAGTCTTCATTCTCTCTGTACCTTGGAGCTTCTTATCGAACATCCCTCACTACGCAGACTGCACATACACAACACAACTCACGATCTTCACTAACCAATTTCATCAAAAGACGTGACTTGCATACATCATGTTTCCACCTCCACCAGCGTCTAATATCGGTATGACTACTCTGCAACCACCACCAAGAACATCACTCGAAAATCTGAAGCCAATGGCTAACAGCATCTCCAGACTGGGCAAACGTCGACCTATCCCTTAAGATCCCAGTCAAGGGCCACATTGAGGCTCGTCACAATGCCTCATCCGGTACCTGGAGTGCACCCGTCCTCGAGACGAACCCGAACATCTCCATAAGCGGCATATCTCCTGCCTTGAACTATGGGCAGCAATGCTTCGAGGGCATGAAGGCCTACCGGCAGACATCGGGCGAAATTGTCATCTTCCGCCCTGATGTTCACGCCGCACGCATAGCCAGGTCTGCTGCTGCTGTTTGCCTCCCGCCGCCGCCCAAGGACCTGTTCATTGAGTGCGTACGCGCGGCAGTGGCTGCGAACGCCGAGCTGGTCCCGCCTTCATCATCCAACGGCGCGTTGTACATCCGCCCAGTGTTGTTCGGGTCTTCAGCGCAACTGGCCTTAGCACCACCTGAGGAATCTATCCTCGTGGTCTATGTATACCCTCTTCTACCCTACCACGGCTCTGCCGCCACCGATGCACTGGTCTTGGAGGACTATGACCGGACAGCGCCTTTTGGAACCGGGCCATACAAGGTTGGCGGAAACTACGCCCCGGTGTGGAAGCACGCTGCGGCCGCCAAGGAGAAGGGCTACGGGATCACACTGCACGTGGATAGTGCCACCCGGACGAAGATTGACGAGTTCTCTACGAGCGGCTTCTTGGGCTACAAGTCGGATGGCTCCAACAAGACCCTTATCGTCCCACTTGCTGAGAATGCAGTGCAGAGTGTCACGAGCGCATCGTTGACCAGGATAGCTGAGTTACAGGGCTGGACAATCCAGCGTGATGAGGTGAGTTACTTGCCACGCGTGACCACATAAAGTGAAATAAAGCTTTTGATTAACTATGCTGATATCTCCTTTCGCTGTAGGTCCCGTTGAGTACGCTTGATTCCATGGAAGAGGTGGTAGCGGTTGGTACGGTGGCAGTTGTTGTTCCCATCCGGAGCATCTCTCGCTTGTCCACGAGCGAGAAGTTCACGTTCCGAGGCACTTCGGACCCCGAGAATATTGACAGCCAGCTGCTGGGACTAGCTCGAACACTTTCAGACATAGCACGGGGCAACTGGGAAGACTCTGAAGGATGGTGCTGGATGATCACAGAGCACGGTCTGAACAGCAGCTCTCCCAGCCGTCTGTAGTGCTTGAGGATGGATAGCATACATATCTAGACAAGCAGATAGAGACTATGTGGTTTTGCCTCTCAAGCCCAGCCAGTGCCAGTAGAGTTTTTTTGCTATATCGGGCCTCATGCACTGGCCCTTTCGCTCTACATATATATGTGCTGAATTGACTCAAAAGGCCCTTCCCAAGTTCAATGTCTAGATTATCTCCCACGTACAAGAAATTTTGAGTGAAAGGAATGCCGATGAAGACCCTGATAATCAGGTCCCAAATTGGTCATCACTCTGCGCGGCATTGGTGTCCTGTTCGTTACATGAAAGAATGTCCGATTTGCTGACTCAGAGTTCGGGATGCTCTGTAATATATAGGAACGTCATTTCAAGCATCAATTTACCTGCTTCGTTATTACTAGGTATTCTGTCTCCGATACCGGTGCTAGGGATAGCCCCAGCGCCAAGCCATGTATCTACCCCCGTGTGCTTTAGCCTTATTCTTGTCATCAGACTGGTCCCATGCCATGGCTCTTCGGCTGCATTACAATCTTGGGCAAAATCGCAGCATCGGCCCATCTTTCTGCCCCGTCACGTGGTCTCTCAGAACATACGGGATGGTCTGCGCGCCCAATGTCTCGACATTGGCTGCACTCCCTGCTATCTCTTCTACCCTCTCGAAGTCGAGCTCAAAGAGCAGCCGAGCGAATGTGAGCATGATCTGCGCAATAGCGAGAGGCTTCCCAACGCAACTTCGAGGTCCGATATTAAAGGGGAAGTATGGACGCCGGCCCTCCACCTCGTCGGTCCACCGCTCGGGCATGAACTGATGAGGATGTTCCCAATTCGCGGGACTGCGCTGCATTGCATAGATCCCGCAGCCGACCTCACACCCAGACGGCACGAACTGCCCATTGATTGTCATGCCTTTGTCATTGTCGATGACTCGCCACGGCGGACCTCCTCCCGGTGGGGACAAGCGTAAGGCTTCATCCATGCAGGCTCGTAGGAACATGCACGAGTTGAGCTTTTTTCCCAACTGTATTTCTTTAACCGAGCCAAACGTCGCGCGGACCTCTTCAACTACTTTCAGGTAGGCCTTGGGTGTGCAAGACAGGTAGTGGGCCATCGAAGCCATGGTCGTCGATGAGGTATCAACACCTATGATCGACCAGATGTCAGCCAGCCAGCCTGCAGCAGATCTCGGGGAGATACTCAACTTACCAGCCACGACGAATGTCGCCGTCTCTGTACTCAGATCCTTGAGCGTCAAATGCTGGTCCGTATCCGGGTCTTTACACTGTTGTAGAAACGAGAAAATGTCGTTGTTCTCAGCCTTGTCCTCCCCTAGCCGTATCTGCATCAGCGATCGGAGAAACAGCACAAATCTCTTGGCTGCCTTGTCTGACTCTGGTAGTAGCTTGCGGTCTAGACCCCAGAAGGTTAGATTGGGCATTTGCCATAGCGCAGCGAGCCGGACGTTTGACTTTTCAACTGCGTCCATCACAAAGCGGTACTCGTCCTCTTCTATCGTGCGGTAGTCAATATCGAAAGTGAGGGCAGTCATCGTGTCGAAAGCCAAATGTGTGACTGCCGCTGAAAGTTAGAGAAAGCAATTCTTTGCTAGCTGGCCCAGGGCAGCGTGCGTCACTTACACCGATGAGCCATATTTGACTGTTCTGACCATTGGCCTGCCTGCAGGTCGGCACCACGGACAACCCGTAGAAGGCTATCAATCCGGGCCTGCATGACAGGCTCGAACTTCCGCAAACTAATCTCGGAAAAAGCTTGACTGAGAACCCGTCTGCGACGAGAGTGTTGAAGCTTATCTTGCATTGTCAGAGTATTGGGCGCCCTGGCCGATAGGACCTTGTAAGAGTGTCCTTTGGTTACAGGTGCGCCATGGCCATAGACGTCTGTTGGTCGTGGTTTCAGCAGTATTCAGCCATCACTGCAAGCCCCTGGACGTATTCAATGATCTTACCTCGTAGACCGTCTGCAGTGTTGATCAAGACACGGTTCGGTGCATAGCGCACCCATATCCCTAGTACGCCAACAACTCAGCTACCCGTTGGTCACGGATTTAAGGTAGCGTCCCGACAAACCGTATCGTTCATGACATCTCAAAATGTCTGTGTGTATATCACCTTTCCAGGCATGGTAGGCACTGTACAGGTTGGTAAACTTTGCGAGGAAGGGGCCGGGGTATTTGGCCAGAGGGTGCAAGAAGGCATGATGAACCACTTGGTAGATAATCTTTCAGTTGGTTGTAAGTATATTGCTCCAGAATATCTAGGAATAGACATTGTCGATAGAATCTCTTACAACAGATACAAAGCTTCCGGACAACGTCACACCAAGAAGAACCTTTGCAAAGTCAAGGAGCTTATGCACATCCAACGTGCTTGCGAGTGAAGAAAGCAACATTGTAAGAACAGGAGATAAGAGGAGGGTGCATTTGAGTCTAGGAAAGAGAATCTCGACCGGTGAAGAATTTGTGTATTTAAAAGATGCAGGGGTAATGACGATTGCCCTGGTTCAGAAACGTGCCATGGGATGGGTTGTGTCCGCTTACATCATGATCCCATCTCACAAGGGGAAACGGATGCTGCGTCATTTCGGGACGTGTGACAAAGCAATAAATCGAAAGACTAGCGAAGGGTCTAGTTGATAGCTTTACCTCGTTCTATATGCCCGCCTTGGGTCTGGGTCCATGACCATGCTGATGGGTTCATACAAGCCGAATACAGGTCGCCTTGGGATGACAAGCCGCTTGAGAAGTTCTATATAAATGCTGGTGCATAGATAGATACACAGGTAGGGATAAAAGTTATCCGTCGCCTTGATTTGACGCGCCGACAAATTTACCGTCACTCCGCCTCGTCTTCTTATCATTTCACCCAATGAACTCGTGCGGTTAATTGAATTAATTCACAAGCAGGAGAATTAGTCAGTAGGCGGGTACGTTAACACGGTCGGATGTTCTCTCTTCACCAAATCTAGTGTTCATGTTCCTCAATTCATCGGCGCAATCACGAGCAGCTTTCGTTCGCGAGTTACCTTAGTGCAAATCTGACTACAAAGTTGTTCAAGGTCCGCGATCAAAGTGGTATGATCTTACTTTGTCAGAATAATTCCAAGCGAACAGGGATAATCGCGCTTTGTAAGGCACAAGTAGGGAGAGTATCTAAAACACAAAGTACTCCGTAAGCTCGGACCATATATCGTGGCGACATGGTCAGTGCTGGGTCTCACCTGGTCTCATCCTTGTCTGTGCATGCACCTGTACTCGTACTCCTGCCAACAAGTCTTTACCCATGACGACACAAAGTATACTATATGCGGCTTGTGCATGCGACATATATTTCGCTGCAATCTGCTCATTGTATTGAGGTGATAAGTTGGAATAATATTAACTATCCATTCACTCTTATGCTGGTCAAACATGTATTCGCTGGATAGCATGAGGATGTGCATCGATGGACCAGGGTATCGGAAAGTGTGACGTTAAAATGTGGTTCCACAGCTTAACCGCAGTTATAGCCCCCTATATACTGTGGCAAAAAGTCTAACCTATGCGGGATCATCCCTACATCGAGTGATCAAGATTCGTAGATGCTTTGATGCAGCGAAGATACATATACTCCTTATTTGCAACTTGAACTCCCGTTTGTGCCAGAACTGCTTGCCTAGGAGGTATCCTTCGACACATACCTCGCTCGAGTATGTCCAGGTCCCCAGGGGCTCATGTTCAACGTCCATTGCCAAAGGACTCAGTAACTCTGGAGCTGCTATTCGAGGATTGACCGATCTAGCCGAGAGCAAACCTTGCCAGTACTCCATCCTCTCGTTCATCAAACAAGGAATGCCCTGCGTCCAATGAGGCGAAGTGTTCAGCAAGCTTCATACCCTTGCGACGCATCAACTCGGTCTGCTTCCAGCCCTCTACTTGTTCTGGTTCTGCTTCACCCTTCAATGACCCGATCTTCTCGTTCACGTCACCAACCTCGAGCTCGCCGCCACGCCACCCACTACCGGGGCGCTCCGGTAAAAGACCGCTCTCCTCGAGTATGATGGATGGATGAACCGTGAAGCGCCCAAGCTTGAAAACATACTTGGAAACAGCCGTAGCGATGATCCGCTGCGACCAGTCACGATCGGTCCCAACGCCTCCTCTCAGCGATGCCTCGCTCTTCTTATCCTTGTCTCTGGCCACAAAGTGCGTTACAAAGTACAACCATTTACGGTCCCAGGTCAGCACGCGACTCCACAGCTCATAGCTCTCCAGCATCCCAACCTCGCGTTTGTAGCTGCAAAAGACAGAACCGAGCACGAGGCTGAACCCACCGCCAATGACCTTGCCGCTCTTGTCGCGGACCACTTGCATCCTGGCATTGTCCGAGACGACCTGAATCCCAGGGGTCAAAAGGTAGCTGACAAGGCGCGTGCGTGATATGTCGAGATCTGGAAAGTAGGTGCTGTTGCTCTTGTGCAGATTGTAGTCGGTATCGAGCAAAGAGTTGCGAGTAGTTGTGACGACATGGCCGAACAGTGCATTGGGTGGGAGATCACCCCGCTTAACGAAGTCGTGGTAGGCAAAACTATAGAATACGCGAGCCTAGACGAAAGGTAAGAACCAGAGTGGTTATCTTTGCGTCGTTGTGTCTCTCAGACTCTCTTGTTTTCCACGTAGGATTGTGTAATTAAGGAGCGAGGCAGTGTCATACATACCGTCCATGCCAGCGGCAGATTCTTATAATTCAAGGCGACGAACACCACCAGGCACAGACGGAGCGGCCATCCCGGAGACGTGAAGAAGTCGTAGATGCCCTCCCGTAGTTCCGTTGAGGTGGCCACGTAGGCAAGGCCGCCAATGGTGACCGGCACAGAAGCCGCGACGGCGAATTTGATGAGAACGAGTGGCGTCAACATGGAAAAGACTATATGGTCTTTCTGAACAGTCTATTCATACCCTTATTCCTGTTTAAATAAATGGTATGACGTCGATTATCACTCACAGAAGGTCGCAAACGGCGGAGATAAAGGGGTGAAATTGTGGAAAGTGTTAAATGGATGGCTCACGACCTGGTCCACCATGAATGACTGCGTGATTGGCATCGACTACACAGCAGGGGACTCTTTATCCGGTTGATAGATAAAGAGGTACTATTAATATGTAGCGTCTTCGAGTAACAACCTTCTTCAGACAAGTCACCACCCACCCTGGTGTTCTTGAGTGGTTGTTCGGCTGTCAACAAGAGATGGCGAGCAGTGGATCGAGTGAATTCACCTCTGGCTTTCTGAATTAACAGCATTCCTACGTCACAACCCTTGGAGAATTACCAACCCCTCCGCTCGAAGTTTTACCTAGCGGGTATGATACTGCATAATACGAGACGCATACACGCTCCCGGGCGATCTAGAAGAGCTTCAAACTCGCCGACAAGCTTTAAGCTGGACTTGGTCTGTCAATATACCGGACATCTCTCTGTCTAGCGTGGACATCCAGCGTCCACCTCGAAGATCAATATGAGTAGAATGGCGTCGACTCGGGGATTGCTTCTTGTCGCACTGGCTCTTGACCATGCGAATATGAGCGAAGAAGAAAATCTTCAGGCTTTATAATCAACAAAGCCCAGCGGTAAGAGTCAGTTGGTGACACCGTGACTGGTTCAACGTATATGCATCTGTCTCCTGAGTGTATCTGGTTGTTTGGGTTATATCCAGGTAACATCGCATATCATCCAACCCGATAGTCTATCAGCAGAGTTAAAGAAAAGACGGGGGAAAAAATCAAGAAAGAGAGTAGGAAAACGGGGGCGACCAGCGTCATGGGTTATGCTGTCCAGTGACATGGTTACGCGTTGTTATTGATTCAAGGGTGTGATCCACGTAGGCGTAGTCATTTAAAATTCAGCGCAGTCGTTTAAAATTCGTTATTTTAGACATAAAAACTAGGGCCTTCCTATATTTAGTTAGTGTTTTTATAGCGCATACCTTAGGTAATTACCACACCTCTAAAAGGCCCCTATTTATAATATACTAAGATAGTAAGGGCTAGTTAAATAGCTATAAGTAAGAAGCTATTAAGAAAAAGTTATATTTTTACTACTAGTATAGTAAAAAAAAGTACGCTAAATATTTTAGTATACTTTAGTTAAATTAGTATACTCTCTAGCTAAACTAGTATACTTTGCTTTCTCTAATATACTAATAGAGATAAACTTCTTTTCTTTAGAGTAATTTCTATTAAATTTAGTTAAAGATAATAATAATAATAATAACCTATACCTTGCTATTACTATATTAGTCCTTTATAATATTTCTTTTATTTAAAACTTACTATAAAACAACACTAATCCTCCTATAACTATAAGGCATAGATGTCAGGAGCCCAGAGCCAGAAAGGGCAGAGAAGGACCTAGAGCTAGCTACAAGCTAGCCATGTGAACATAGGCAAGGTATATATTAAGGACTACCTACTATAGAGATAGTAAGTTAGAGTTTAAAACCTTTATATACTTACCCTTATATTATAGTAGCTTAATAGCTATAATCTTAAATATAGTTATCCCTCTATTATTTTATTATTCTAACTAAAGTTATAATAAGTTAAACTCTTTTTTCTTTTTTAAGTAATAGGCTATTAACTAAATTACTATATAAAGAATAGTTATATATAGCTTACATTAAGCTATAGATAAAGGTAAAGGTAGCAAGGCTATAAAGTAGTAAATTAGCTATAATAAAGATATAAGCTATATTTAATAAGATAATGCTTTAAGTCTAGATTAGAATACTAATAATTCTAGTTTTAATTTAGAAAGAGGCACTAGTATAAATATAGATAATAATAATACTAAGCTAGAAAGGCACGCTAAATAAGCTAAGAAAGAGCTAGAATATATAAGAAAGAGAATATAGATTCTAGAAGTAGAAAAATAGCTAAAGGAAATTAAAGTAAATATACTATTAGTAAATATAGCTAGAGGACCTATAAATTTCTCTATTAAAATAGGGTTTATAATTACCCCTTATTTACTACTAGTAGAAAGCACTAGGGTAGTACTAATTATATAGTAAGCTTTTATTATAAAGATATAGTTAAAGTAACTTACTTATAATAGGGATATACATATTAATCTATAAGCCTTCTTAGTAGATTTAAATATAGCCTTTAAATTAAATAGCTTTACCTTTTATAATAATAAAACTAAGGTTATTTATACTAGTAGTAGTCTAATAGGTAAGGTAAAGTAATAATAAATATATTATATAATAGCTAATAGAAAGGTAAATAGTAAAGCTCTCTCTTAGGATAACTTTATTAGTTAGTTAAAGATAACTATAATAAATAAAAACTTAAGGTGCTTAGACACTATAAGAACTTTACTAAGCCTTAAGTAAGATAATAATTAGTTATTTAATACTTTTTTAAAGTCTTAGTCTAAGGTAAAGTATAAATTACCTAAGTTAATTCCTAAATACCTAAGGATTTATATATTTATTAATAGCCTTAATAACACTATAAGAAAGTAAAGGTTACTGTTACGTGGCAGAACACGTGCAGTCTATAGGGGCTGCTATACAAAAGCTAGATTCAACATCTTAGTTTAGGAATGTAACTTACTTTATATATATTATATTACCCCTAATAGTAGCTTTTACAAGTAAACTTAGTATAACTTATAACCTATTAAATCCATTAGCCCCTCTAATAGAATTAACCTTCTATTATATAAAGCTAGTATATAATAAGTAGTAGTAATTAGAGATTCTTTTATTATACCCTTCTAGAAGCCTAGAAATAACCTATATATCTAAAACTAACTATTTATAATAGTAATATACTAATCCTTAGAGCATTTTCCTACTCTCTAAAAATAAACTATATATTATTTACTAGTTTTATGCTTTTAATAGTATAAATCTAGATTTTAATTATTAAAAATAGAAACTTATTAGGATTAATAATTAAGAGAATCTAAACTAACTTATAAGATATAAATTTAATAATAAAGTAGTAAAAAAATAGGAATAGCTAATATATTAAGACCCCCCTATTTATTAGAATTTAGTAAATCTATAAGCTATATATTACGCCTAGAATTAAGTTAAATTCTATATCTAAAAAGCTAAAACTAGAGATTTACTTAATAAATCTAATAGATTAATAGGTAATAAGGTATTAGAAAGGCTATTTTAAGACACTCTTAGTCTAGCTTCTAGTACTACTACTATAAAAACTAGAAAAAGTATAGGGAAAGATAAAAATAATAAAGAAAAGGGGATTAAAAACTATTCTAAAACTAATACTACTACTTAGAATATTAAACCCCCTAATTAGTTAATAGAGTTAAATCTAGAAGACTTACTACTAGGACCCTTAGAATACCTAAAGGATCCTAAGGATTCTTATACTAAGACTAGTAAATATAATATAATAAGGATAATATAAGGGATTTAGAAATAGTAATAGGTATTATAGTAAGCTATAGAGAAAATAGTATTAGGGATAGACTAGCTAGTAATAAGATTAATAACTAAAATTAAAAGCTTATAAAGCATAAGTACCTTAGTAAGTTTAACGCTATTAGTATAGAATACTAACTAAGAATTACTATACCTAGCTAATAAACAGGGTTAGTATAATAAGTATCTATATACTAACGGAGGAATAACTAGACTATTAGTGTAATTAATCCTACCCTAATACTAGTAAGGACTACTATAACTATAGCTAGGACTATTAGTATAGCTAGGACTACTAGCATAACTAATATAGCTAGAATATTAGCAAGAATACTTATAACCTTAGCTAAGTCCTTACTAGACTTAGTAATAAGAACTATACCCTCTAGATTAAGGTTAGTATACTAATTCTAGAAATTAAAAAAAGGGTAGACCTAGTGTTACACTAAAATTAGTATAACTAGCGAATAGAAATAGTGAAATAAAATATAAATTTAACGTAGAAGATTATAGATATTAGGCATTTTAAGCCTTATAATAAACTAGAAGAGGCTAGTAATAACCTTATTATATATAATAGAAAGCAAACTATCTTTTATAATATTAAATTATAGATCTAGGTAGTTAAAGATCACTTATATTATGCTAATCTTAGCTATTAGGATATTATTTAGAAGAGAATCTAGATATTATTCTAAGGGAATATAATAGTATAGTATAGATAATATCTTAACTTAGTAAAATAGAACGCTATATTTAGTAAAATACTAACTATATTTATAGCTATATAAAAGGAATTTAGTATTTAGGTTTAGGATATAATAGCGTAGCTTAATAAGGTAAAATATACTAAAGAGAATATTATAAAAGAGGTATCTTTCTATAAATTTATATTAAAGATCTTCTAGTATATAAGGGTAAATAGTAAGTTAACTAAGTATTAGCTTTTAGTATATTTATATCTTAAGCTATATCTAGGATTATAATAGATATACTTAGTTCTAACTTAAGAGAATATAAGATTAGCGTATATTACTATAGTAGATAATAAGAGATATAATCTATATAACTACTTATATAGTAAAGGTTAATCTATAAGTAAAAAAGGTAAAGGGAAGCTTAAGGTTTACTTTAATACTAAGATATCTAGTAGTAATTTAGAAAAAGATAAGGATAAAGTATAAGTAAACTAAAACTAGCTATTTAATAGATAATTCTCTTAAGGAAATTAGTATTATAGGTAGGATAAGTGGAATACCTAAAGATTTCTAGGATATTTCTAACTATAGCTATATAAGTATAATTAACCTTCTAAAGGATAAAACTAAAGACTATAGTAAAATAAGTCTTAAGAGAATAAAGGGGAAGAGTATATAGAAATTAGGTAGGCTTAATAGACTAAAGCACTAAACTAATAAAATAAGTAACCCTAAGATTATAGTCCTATAAGAAAAGGAAGCTAAGTATAGTAGCCTAGATAATTTTAGTAATAGGAAAAGAACTCTATAAGGGACTAGGAATATACTAATATTATAGTATATAATAATAATTCTAATATATAATAATATAAAACTTATCTCTAGGAATGTAGTTATTATATAGCTAAAGAAGGGGAGGTTCTAAAGGATAATAATAAGGATAATTAAGGATAAGACTTAAATTTTATTAAAACTTATTTTATAGAAAATATTCTAAAAGAGGTAAATAAGACTATTACTAGGATAACCTTAAATAGGACTAGATAGCTTACCCTAGGATAAGTAATTAAAGCTATAGTAAGACTATAAGAAGTTAAATATAATAGAAAAAGGGCTAATATATATCTAAAGATTTCTATTAAATTTAATAATAAGGGTAAAAGTTACTAAGTCTATCTTAACTTAGGGATGTTATTAATTTTAGTAAATAAGGCATAGCTATAATAGTATAGATTAAATGTAAAGTAAGTAATATAAGAACTAAAGCTAGTATTTAGGGTTTAATCTTCCTTTTTTATTACTAAAATAGCTATATTTAACTTTTATATTCTAGGGATAGCGTATAGAATAGAAATCGCTAGCTATTTTATAGTTATAGTAAATATAATACTAAAATTAGGACTAAAATTATTACTTAGAATAAATTTTACTTATAAATATAGGGCTAAAATCGATTTTATCTAACTAAAGGTAGTTTTTAAGTTAGTTTATAGTATAATAATACTAGTAAAAATCTTCTAACTATTAAATAAGGTCCCTTACTAAAAGGTAGTTACTACTTATATAGTATTAATTTTACTAAAGGCTTATTTATATATACTAGTTAGTTAGAAGGATATGTAGAAAAATTAGGAAATAAGTATATACTATATATAATTATATTTAGAGTATTTTCCTAATATACTATTTAATAAATCTAGTAAGGGATAGATAATTACCTATAACCTAACTAATAAAATTATTACTATTAGAAAGCACTAGAAGGTTATATACCTAACTGTGGCTAGTGAGGTTAACGCTAATTACCTAGTTAATAATTCTTTTGCATACTATACCTATTTTAGTAAGGATATTATAGAGAAAAAGGAAGATAAAGATAAGGATAGTAATAAATCTAATAAAAAGAAGGATAATCTTAATCTAAAGAAAGTTAATACTAGAGTGCTATTATATAGGATTTTATACCTAGAGAAAATCCTATATATAACTAATAAATTTAGCGTATAAATTACTAATATTAACTAGGAAGCAGCAAGCAAACTAGTTTAACTAACTAACAAATATAATATTTATTATAATAGAGGTATTATCCTTATACTAAAAGACTAGAAGATAAGAATTAATCTTATAGATAGATAGTAGTATTAAATAAGGCTAATTAGGCCTTATAGACTAGGAGGATAGGATATAACTAAACTTAATAAAGTATATAATAAACTCTACCTAAAAGGGAAAATATTATATTTAGATAAGCTAGTAGCTATAGTATGCCTAGTGTTTATAGTTTAGTAAGAAACTAGTTAGAAAAGGAAAGGGAGAGTTATAATTAATATAAGGCTACTTAATAATATAGTAGTACTAGATATATACCCTTTTGTCAAGGTAGGGGTCGGTGTAGATGATGAAAATGGTTTAATTTCGGTCAATCAGAGGTGCAGACAGCACCTGACTTTTATACCTAAAAGGTACACAGTGCGCTATAGTAATAACTAGTCTATAGAGGTACTTCTAATACATTATCTCTACCGTTATCTTATTAAGGGTTTTAACCTAGTTATTACGCAGGCTAGATTTACACATCTAATACCTTAAGGAGGTCTCCCTAACATACCCCCCCTAGCTAAGATATCTATTAAAGCTAGAGATTAAAGGCATAGGAAGAGATTATAAATAATTTCTAGTGTTATAATTAGATAGGAATCTCTTATAAGCTAATTCTATAGTAGAAGTCCCTATATATCTAACCTAAAAGTGGCTTTGTAAAGCTATTTATAGGTATCTTAGAGGTCTTTATCTAATTAACCTTAATATTACCTATTATATATTATTCTTAAATCTATATTTAATTTATATTAAGGTGCTTAAGGCTAGTCTAAAGCCTTCCTTCTATATATTTAGTAATCTAGATTATTTACTTATTATTACACTAGATAATTAAGAGTAGTAGCACGCGGACCTTAATATTATAAAGTAGTTTTCCTAGAGATATATGCTCTTTTATACTATAATTTAGGGTAAAGAGCTTTACTTCTATACTTAAAGTTATTATATAATATTACCTACCTAACTTCTAATTAATTATAGCGCTATATATAATAAAGATATAACCTTATATTAATTTCTAAGTATTAGGGTTATTACTAAGTAAAGTATTAGTGCTAGAGAATAGTATATTAAAACTATTCACTCCTAAGTAGTAAATATATAGCTTCTTTATATTCTAAGCGTATAAAATTACTTCTTTAGCAAGCTTAATATGCTTTACTAATAGATTTATTATAAAAGAGGTAAGCTTTAATGCTATAAAGGCTATATTAGGTTTTCTAATAATATATAGATATACTAAAAAGCTAATAACTACTCTATAATAATTAATCTCTTTATTAGTAGCTTTACTAGTATTAGTAAGGATTATAGCTATAGGAAGAGAAGTAGGGGATAAGCTCTTTAAATTACTATTAATAATATTAGGAATAAATTTCTAAGTAATCTTTTAAATATATAATTCCTATAATAACTATATCTCTTTAGTATTATGATTTCTAATAATTTTAATACCTAGGAACTACTTTAGGTTACCTTAGTCCTTAATATTAAGACTATTTATTAGTTATTTATAAAGCTCTTTAAATTCTACTTTAAATCTATTAGAGTATATTACTATAATATTATCTATATAGAAGAATAGGATAAATCCGCCCTTTATAAAGATATATAGGTCTTCCCTTTCTTATATAAAGTCTAGCTTTAATAGGAATTATATAAGATATAAGAACTATTATTAAGGAGCTTCCCTTAGCCTATATAATACTTTTATTATCTTCTAGAGATAACCTTTTATATTTATACCCTCTAGGGGCTTATAGTAAATAGGTTCTTTAAGCTCTATATATAGGAAGGCATTCTAAATGTTATATTATTAGGTATTAAGATTATTAGTATAGTAGACTATAAGTAGTATATATAGAGATTATAAAGTAAGCATAGTAGTGTAGTTATTAAGGTTATTCTTTAGTTATTAGTTACCTTAAATAACTATTCTAGCTTTAAACTTTATAACTACTCCTTTTTTATTAGTCTTATATTTAAAAACCTAGCTAAGGTCTATAATTTCCTTTTACTTCTTTAGATTAAATAATTTATCTAGTATATCCTCCTAGTAGTTTAAGAATAGAAGCTTTAAAAGCTCTTTTATAATTACTTCCTTCTAGCGGTTATAATAGGCTAAAGCTATAGCTTAATAATAATAGGTAGGTTCTAGTAGTATATCTTTAATCTATAAACTATATTAAACGCCTTATAATACTATAGAAAAAGCAAAAGTAAACTATACTTACCTAGCTTTATATATCTCCTTTCTTTAGCGTTTTCTACTAATAATATTATCTAGATTAATACTATTATCCTAGGGATAATAATTCTCTATAGCCTTACTGCGTTCGCTAGTAATTTTACTAGTCTCTATAGTAGTCTTTATATATTTAATTATCGCGTTATATACTAATTTATTAATTTTATAAAATAGTATATTATTACCTTATACCTAAAGCTCTATATTCTCTATAGTAACTAGCGCCTTATAAGAAGAGTTAGGAGAGGTTAAAAGTATACTAGAAAGGTTATCTTTTTCCCCTATTATATAAGAAGGTGTTTTTACTTTAAACTACTTATTTTCTCCTTCTATATTTAAAGGTAAAGAGGTATAATTCTTATAATTCTTATCTTCTAATTCTATTCTAATAAGGTCTTAACTAATTTCCTTATTAATATTATTAGCTTTAAGCTCCTTAAGTAGTGTAATTATAAATATTTTCTCCTTTTAGGCTAATTCTAGCTTTTCTTCTAGTTTAAAGAAGAAGTTCTTATTAAATTAAACATATACTAATATAATAACCTTATAATTATAAAGCAAAGGTACCTATATAATATACTAGGACTTGCCTCTATAACTAATAAGGTATCTAATATAAGCTTTTTACTCTAACTATAGTATTACGTTATGCGATTTAACGTGCTCTAGAGCCTTTATTATTATAGGAAACACTTTATATCTATAGGCTTATAAATATATAATTAAAGGTTTCTAGACCTCTACTATATTTAAGTATATAAGGACTATTTTCCTAGCCTAATCCTACTAAAGTTTATATAGTATAGTCTACTTTCTATAATATTTAAAAGGCATATAATTTAATAGATAAACTATAGTATTAAAGACCTTATTATTAAGATTAGATAGAAGGTTAGCTTTAAGACTTAAAGTATAAGCTTTTTACTTAACTACCCCCCTAGATCTCTCTACCTTTTTATTCTAACTAAGCGTTAAGGGAGCTAAATTATAGACTATAATACTAGTAAAGGCTATCTTATCCCTTATATTCTCTATAAAGAGGGCTTTCTTAATATTACTATATAAAAAATATAGTTAAACCCTAAATTAATGTGAGAACAAAGGATAGCTAGGCAAGAGGTATGGGGGCACTTGTGTATTTACTGAAGCTTGCTAGGTCTAAGTGTTGTGCGCGCGAGTCGCTGGCTTTTATCTAGCGGCTCGCCAGTGTCACGTGGACCTAGCCCTAGGCCTAGCATGCCTGTGGGGTGTGCACGCTGTGTTGTGGGCGGGGCCTCACAATTAAGTGCTTAAGAACGCTATTATTATATAGAAGCTATTATAAATCCTATTCTTTATCTTAAATAAATAGAAAAACCATATTAAGGTTATAAGGTAAGTAAAAACGCACTAATACCTATTACTATTCTAATAAGGAGAGTTATAGTAATCTAGATTAACTAAAAGACTATAACCTAGTCCTTAGGGAAGTCCTTTAGGTATAACCTATAATCTCTATTACTTAGCTTTACCTATAGTATATATCTTACACTATATAAGCTTAGGACTTATTAATTTAATGCCTAAAGCTATATTTATAAGCTCTATAAATACCTTAACACTAGGATAACTATATTATTAATACTAAAGGTTTACATCTCCTTTTATAGGTAGTCTTAGTGCTCTACTAGATATAGTATAGGCTTCCTTTAGATTCTCTAATAGTTATAATAATATATAAAGCTTATTAATATTATAGACTTTAGCTATAGGTATTATCCCTTAATATAGAAATAACTTCTTCTAATTCTAGAAGATACCTATCCTTATAAGAATTATTACTAATACTAGATTAACATAGAATTCTAGAATAAATAATATAGTCTCTAATACTAATATCCTTATGTTCTATAATATAGGATCTATAATAGAGATGCGTATAGGGCCCTATCCTAAAGCTATATATATTATACCTCTAGCTTTAACCTTTATTATAATGTTTCTATTAAATTTAGATTAATTAAACTAGCAAATATTATTAAATATATAAATATTAGCTCTAGAGTTATAGAGAACTATATTCTACCTTAATTCTAAGCTATCTATAGTATTAGTTATTAAATTTACGCTTTCCTTTACCTATTAACCTTATTTAAAGCATATAAATAATAATATATTTATAGTTTTCTTACTAGGGGTAACTATAACTAAGTTATTAGTTAGATTTTATAAAGGTATAAATATCTTACTACTTTTCTTCTCTAGTTTCTAACTTATTACCTTAGACTTTTCTTATAGATTCTCCTTAAGATACTTCTTAATATTCTCTTTAGAGTTCTTCCTAACTTCCTAGTTCTTTAGTATAGCCTCTAGCTTATATATAGCCTTAAATAAATTATAGGATTCCTACTACTTTAAGGTATTATAAATATTATAATTTATATATCTAGGGCACTTCTTTTTCTCTAATTTACTTTAACTACTTAATCTATTAGTAGTAAGTATATTAGCTAACTTTAGTATACTTTATAAAGGTTTATAATCTTTTTTAAACTCTATAATAGCTTTAAGGAAGCTTTAGTTTATACCTTTATTAAGTAAATTATTCTATTTTTTCTAGAATAACTTAAATTTATTATAAAGAGAAATTATAAACTTATATAGTATTATCTCCTTAGTCTATTAGGTCTCTAGATCCTAATAATTCCTCTATAGTACCTTTATTATTACTACCTATTTATACTAATTATAAGTACCTTTAGCTTATAAGTAATTATTAAGGTATATTTCTATAAGAATTAGTATTTTCTAAGTATTTAGCTTATACTAATCTTAAAGAAGCTTTAATATCCTTTAAGAGTACTAATAAACTAACTCCTTTTCTTTCTTTTTAGTATTAAAGTTAAGGAAGTCTTAAATATTCTTTAAGAGAGTCTTATAGATATATTCCCTAATCTTTAGTATTTACTTTAATAGGTTATAATACTTTATAAGATTAACTTATAAATCTTTATATTAGAAGTTATATTTATCTTTTATATCTTTATAAGTAAGCTTCTAATCTTTAATAGTATTAGGGTTATTCTCTATAATCTCTAGTCTTAGACCCCTTTATAGGTATATAGGTATTATAGGTTCTTTAAGTAATTTATCCTAATTTAGATTAATATACTCCTAGACACTATAGGATTTTATATAATTCTTAATTTATATAAACTATTTAATCTAGTCCTTCTCTAATAATAATACTATATTTAGAGTTTCTTTAGGTATTATAAAGGGGAACTATACTAGTTAAAGGAAGTATAGGTTATATACTTTAACTAATTAATATAATAAAAGGCAATTATCTCTTAATATTAGCAAGCATTAAATTAATAACGTTAATAAAGCTTATATTATCTATAATAATTAACAATAAGGGCAATCAAAGCCTCCTAGGCTTATAACTATTAAGGTAGGGGTTAGTGTAGATAATAAAAATAGTTTAATTTTAGTTAATTAGAGGTATAGATAGCACCTAACTTTTATACCTAAAAGGTACACAGTACGCTATAGTAATAACTAGTCTACAGAGGTACTTCTGATATATTGTCTCCACCGTTGTCTTATCGAGGGTTTTAACCTAGTCATTGCGCAGGCTGCATCCACACATCCGATACCTTAAGGAGGTCTCCCTGACACCTTTACTAGACTAAAGTAATATTATAGATAATATATATAGTAAGAAGGTTTTTTCTCTTTTTAATAGAATATAATTTTTTTACTAACTACTAGTTAGAAGTGACTATTAAGCCTACATAGTAGTTATATTAAATTAAGGTCTTAAAGCGTTAAATATAGTATTAATAGGATTTAAGAACTCCCCTATATGTACCTAAAGGTTTATAAATAGACTTTTCTAAAAGTATAAGCATTTTATATAAGTCTATATTAATAATATTATTATATTTTTAAATAGTCTTAAAGAGTATTTAAGCTATCTTAATATTATACTTAGGATTCTTAAAGAAAATAAAATAATAATTACTATACAGAAGTTATTTATTAGTTATCCTACTATTTAACTACTAGGTTTTATTATTAATAGTAATAGGATTATTAATACTAATAATAGGCTTAAAGCTTTTTAGAAGATAATTTTCCTAAGTAATCTATTAAGTCTTAAAACCTTTATTAGGATAGCTAGATTTCTTTATAATAGAATTCTATAGTTTAATATATAAATCTAACTATTATAAATATAGAAAACAGCGCTATTAAGGGAATTCTATAAAAAGAATAAGAAAATTACTAGTATCTTAAAACTAGTATAAAAAAGAAAGATATAGTAAAAAATATTTTTACTAACTAAGTAGGAGAAAAAGGCTTTTAAAGATATTAAAGTATTCCTAAGCAAGAAATAAACCTTATAGTATTATAATTTATAAAAGCTACTTTTCCTTAAAATTAATGCCTATAAGGAAGGATTTAGGTTATATACTTTCTAATTATAAGAAGAATAGGATAGTTAAAGTATCCTTAGAAAGAATATTAAAAATAACTAAATATAGCTAATTTTATTTCTTTCTAAGGTAATATTAAGTATTAAGAAGTAGTATAGTTTAACTAAGGTAGAAGTAACTATAATTATGTAAAGTGTTAGAAAAATTTAGAAAATAGTCTAATCTAATAATATAATAGTTAATATATTAACTAACTATTCCCTAGTAAAAGGGATTATTAAGTATACCTTATTATTAATAATAGATTTAGATAAGGCTAATCTAAAACTAGTAAAAGTTATAAATTATTTATTATAATTTAACCTTAAGGTAACTTATATACTAGGGATACTAAATATAGTACTAAATACGCTTTTAAGACTACTAGTAAAAGTAACCTACTAGGAGGTAGTATAGAAAAGCTAATATAATAAATTAGATATAAGCGCTTATTTTATAAGTAAGGAGTATATTATAACTATAATTATAGATAATAGTCTTAAAGCTAGAATTATTATAGAATATTAGTATAATTAAAAATTTAGCTAAATTATTATAGTAATATAAGCTTACTAAGAAAGGTAAGTAGTAAAGAATACTAGAGTTAGACTAAAGATTTCTCTATATAGATAGGACTTATATAAGGATAGTCTATTATACTACTATAGTAAAGATAGATTTTTCTATCTCTATATTCTAACTATAGAGGTTAAATCTATTCTATAACTAGTCTATAATAAATAGTAATATTTTAGAATTACTTAAATAGTAGTAGAGCTTTAATTAGTCTATTTCCTATATATAAGTTAGTAGATTTATAATTATATAGCCTATTATATAGTGTATTAGGAAAATATAATTAATTATTTAAAGCTACCTAGGGAGTTATAGCTATTATAGTTAAAGCTAACGCTATTTTATATAATCTTACTTAATTTTATTATAGATATACTAGAAGTATTAGCTACTAATATAATATAGTAAATAGAAGGATACGCTATATATAATTTATTATATCTAGTAAACTACCTATTTAATAAGAGAACCCTTCTAATACTAGGATATATAATATATCTAGTAGAGATTTAGGCAGAATTACTCCTTTATGCCTTATATATTATAAACTAGGGATTACTAAAATAAATTATTAGTAATAGGGACCCAAAGTTTATATCTAATATATAAAAAGAGATATTTAGGCGTGTAGGAGTTAAACTCCTTATAGGCATAGCGTATTACTTATTAATAGATAGAATAGCTAAAAGAAAGAACTAGACAGTAATAATTATAATATATTTGTTAAGGTAGAGGTCGGTGTAGATGATGAAAATGGTTCAATTTCGGTCAATCAGAGGTGCAGACAGCACCTAACTTTTATACCTAAAAGGTACATAGTGCGCTATAGTAATAACTAGTCTACGGAGGTACTTCTAATATATTATCTCCACTATTATCTTATTAAGGGTTTTAACCTAGTTATTATGTAGGCTGCATCTATATATCTAATACCTTAAGGAGGTCTCCCTAACACACCCCCCCTAGCTAAGATATCTATTAAAGCTAGAGATTAAAGGCATAGGAAGAGATTATAAATAATTTCTAGTGTTATAATTAGATAGGAATCTCTTATAAGCTAATTCTATAGTAAAAGTCCCTATATATCTAACCTAAAAGTGGCTTTATAAAGCTATTTGTAGGTATCTTAGAGGTCTTTATCTAATTAACCTTAATATTACCTATTATATATTATTTTTAAATTTATATTTAATTTATATTAAGGTACTTAAGGCTAGTCTAAAGCCTTCCTTCTATATATTTAGTAATCTAGATTATTTACTTATTATTATACTAGATAATTAAGAGTAGTAGTATGCGGACCTTAATATTATAAAGTAGTCTTCCTAGAGATATGCGCTTTTTTATACTATAATTTAGGGTAAAGAGCTTTACTTCTATACTTAAAGTTATTATATAATATTACCTACCTAACTTCTAATTAATTATAGCGCTATATATAATAAAGATATAATCTTATGTTAATTTCTAAGTATTAGGGTTATTACTAAGTAAAGTATTAGTGCTAAAGAATAGTATATTAAAACTATCCACTCCTAAGTAGTAAATACATAGCTTCTTTATATTCTAACTATATAAAATTACTCCTTTAGTAAGCTTAATATACTTTACTAATAGATTTATTATAAAAGAGGTAAGCTTTAATGCTATAAAGGCTATATTAGGTTTTCTAATAATATATAGATATACTAAAGAGCTAATAACTACTCTATAGTAATTAATCTCTTTATTAGTAGCTTTACTAGTATTAGTAAGGATTATAGCTATAGGAAGAGGAGTAGGGGATAAGCTCTTTAAATTACTATTAATAATATTAGGAATAAATTTCTAAGCAATCTTTTAAATATATAATTCCTATAGTAACTATATCTCTTTAGTATTATAATTTCTAATAATTTTAATGCCTAGGAACTACTTTAAGTTACCTTAGTTCTTAATATTAAGGCTATTTATTAGTTATTTATAAAGCTCTTTAAATTCTACTTTAAATCTATTAGGGTATATTACTATAATATTATCTATATAGAAGAATAGGATAAATCCGCTCTTTATAAAGATATATAGGTCTTCCTTTCCTTATATAAAGTCTAGCTTTAATAGGAATTATATAAGATATAAGAACTATTATTAAGGAGCTTCCCTTAGCCTATATAATACTCTTATTATCTTCTAGAGATAACCTTTTATATTTATACCCTCTAGGGGCTTATAGTAAATAGGTTCTTTAAGCTCTATATATAGGAAGGCATTCTAAATATTATATTATTAAGTATTAAGATTATTAGTATAGTAGACTATAAGTAGTATATATAGAGATTATAAAGTAAGTATAGTAATATAGTTATTTAGGTTATCCTTTAGTTATTAGTTACCTTAAATAACTATTTTAGCTTTAAACTTTATAACTACTCCTTTTTTATTAGTTTTATATTTAAAAACCTAGCTAAGGTCTATAATTTCCTTTTACTTCTTTAGATTAAATAATTTATCTAGTATATCCTCCTAGTAGTTTAAGAATAGAAGCTTTAAAAGCTCTTTTATAATTACTTCCTTCTAGTGGTTATAATAGGCTAAAGCTATAGCTTAATAATAATAGGCAGGTTCTAGTAGTATATCTTTAATCTATAAACTATATTAAACACCTTATAATACTATAGAAAAAGCAGAAGTAAACTATACTTACCTAGCTTTATATATCTCCTTTCTTTAGTGTTTTCTAGTAATAATATTATCTAGATTAATACTATTATCCTAGGGATAATAATTCTCTATAGCCTTACTACATTTACTAGTAATTTTACTAGTCTCTATAGTAGTCTTTATATATTTAATTATTATATTATATACTAATTTATTAATTTTACAAAATAGTATATTATTACCTTATACCTAAAGCTCTATATTCTCTATAGTAACTAGCACCTTATAAGAAGAGTTAGGAGAGGTTAAAAGTATACTAGAAAGGTTATCTTTTCCCCCTATTATATAAAAAGGTATTTTTACTTTAAACTACTTATTTTCTCCTTTTATATTTAAAAGTAAAGAGGCGTAATTCTTATAATTCTTATCTTCTAATTCTATTCTAATAAGGTCTTAACTAATTTCCTTATTAATATTATTAGCTTTAAGCTCCTTAAGTAGTGTAATTATTAATATCTTTTTCTTTTAGGCTAATTCTAGCTTTTCTTCTAGTTTAAAGAAGGAGTTCTTATTAAATTAAATATATACTAATATAATAACCTTATAATTATAAAGTAAAGGCACCTATATAATATACTAGGACTTACCTTTATAACTAATAAGGTATCTAATATAAGCTTTCTACTCTAACTATAGTATTATATTATGTAATTTAATATGCTTTAGAGCCTTTATTATTATAGGAAATGCTTTATATCTATAGGCTTATAGATATATAATTAAAGGTTTCTAGACCTCTGCTATATTTAAGTATATAGGGACTATTTTCCTAGCCTAATCCTACTAAAGTTTATATAGTATAGTCTACTTCCTATAATATTTAAAAGGTATATAATTTAATAGATAAACTATAGTATTAAAGACCTTATTATTAAGATTAGATAGAAGGTTAGCTTTAAGACTTAAAGTATAAGCTTTTTACTTAACTACCCCCCTAGATCTCTCTGCCTTTCTATTCTAACTAGGCATTAAGGGAGCTAAATTATAGACTATAATACTAGTAAAGGCTATCTTATCCCTTATATTCTCTATAAAGAGGGCTTTTTTAATATTACTATGTAAAAAGCGTAGTTAAACCCTAAATTAAGTGCTTAGGAATACTATTATTATATAGAAGCTATTATAAATCCTATCCTTTATCTTAAATAAATAAAAGAATTATATTAAGGTTATAAGGTAAGTAAAAATACACTAGTACCTATTACTATTCTAATAAGTAAAGTTATAGTAATCTAAATTAACTAAAAGACTATAACCTAGTCCTTAAGGAAGTCCTTTAGGTATAACCTATAATCTCTATTACTTAGCCTTACCTATAGTATATATCTCACACTATATAAGCTTAGGACCTATTAATTTAATACCTAAAGCTATATTTATAAGCTTTATAAATACCTTAACACTAGGATAACTATATTATTAATACTAAAGGTCTGTATCTCCTCTTATAGGTAGTCTTAGTGCTCTACTAGATATAGCATAGGCTTCCTTTAGATTCTCTAATAGTTATAATAATATATAAAGCTTATTAATATTATAGACTTTAGCTATAGGCGTTATCCCTTAATATAGAAATAACTTCTTCTAATTCTAGAAAATACCTACCCTTATAAGAATTATTACTAATACTAGATTAACGTGGAATTCTAGAATAAATAATGTAGTCTCTAATACTAATGTCCTTATATTCTATAATATAGGATTTATAATAGAGATATGTATAGGGCCCTGTCCTTAAGCTATATATATTATACCTCTAGCTTTAACCTCTATTATAATATTTCTATTAAATTTAGATTAATTAAACTAGTGGATATTATTAAATATATGAATATTAGCTTTAGAGTTATAGAGGACTATGTTCCGCCTTAATTCTAAGCTATCTATAGTATTAGTTATTAAATTCACGCTTTCCTTTACTTATTAACCTTATTTAGAGTGTATAAATAATAATATATTTATAGTTTTCTTACTAGGGGTAACTATAACTAAGTTATTAGTTAGATTTTATAAAGGTATAAATATTTTACTACTCTTTTTCTTTAGTTTCTAACTTATTACCTTAGACTTTTCTTATAGATTCTTCTTAAGATACTCCTTAATATTCTCTTTAAAGTTCTTCCTAACTTCCTAGTCCTTTAGTGTAGCCTCTAGCTTATATATAGCCTTAAATAAATTATAGGATTCCTACTACCTTAAGGTATTATAAATATTATAATTTATATATCTAGGGCACTTCTTTTTCTCTAATTTATTTTAACTACTTAATCTATTAGTAGTAAGTATATTAGCTAACTTTAGTATGCTTTATAAAGGTTTATAATCTCTTTTAAACTCTATAATAGCTTTAAGGAAGCTTTAGTTTATACCTTTATTAAGTAAATTATTCTATTTTTTCTAGAATAACTTAAATTTACTATAAAGAGAAATTATAAACTTATATAGTATTATCTCCTTAGTCTATTAAGTCTCTAGATCCTAAAAATTCCTTTATAGTACCTTTATTATTACTACCTATTTATATTAATTATAAGTACCTTTAGCTTATAAGTAATTATTAAGGTGTGTTTCTATAAGAATTAGTATCTTCTAAGTATTTAGCTTATACTAATCTTAAAGAAGCTTTAATATCCTTTAAGAGTGCTAATAGACTAACTCCTTTTCTTTCTTTTTAGTATTAAAGTTAAGGGAGTCTTAAATATTCTTTAAGAGAGTCTTATAGATATATTCCCTAATCTTTAGTATTTACTTTAATAGGTTATAATACTTTATAAGATTAACTTATAAATCTTTATATTAGAAGTTATATTTATCTTTTATATTTTTATAAGTAAGCTTCTAATCTTTAATAGTATTAGGGTTATTCTTTATAATCTGTAGTCTTAGACCCCTTTATAGGTATATAGGTATTATAGGTTCTTTAAGTAGTTTATCCTAATTTAGATTAATATACTCCTAGATACTATAGGATTCTATGTAATTCTTAATTTATATAAACTATTTAATCTAGTCCTTTTTTAATAATAATACTATATTTAGAGTTTCTTTAGGTATTATAAAGGGAAACTATACTAGTTAAAAGGAAGTATAGGTTATATACTTTAACTAATTAATATAATAAAAGGCAATTATCTCTTAATATTAGCAAGTGTTAAATTAATAATATTAATAGAGCTTATATTATCTATAATAATTAATAATAAGGGTAATTAAAGCCTCCTAGGCTTATAACTATTAAGGTAGGGGTTAGTGTAGATAATAAAAATGGTTTAATTTTAGTTAATTAGAGGTGTAGATAGTACCTGACTTTTGTACCTAAAAGGTACACAGTGTGCTATAGTAATAACTAGTCTACAGAGGTACTTCTAATACATTGTATCCACCGTTATCTTATCGAGGGTTTTAACCTAGTTATTGCGCAGGCTGCATCCACACATCCGATACCTTAAGGAGATCTCCCTGACAATATTACTATATAGTAACAGATCTAGATATAATATAGACTGCAATACTCCTAGCACTATAATATTAATTAAATAATACTATAGCTATAAGCATAGGGCAGGCTTCTAATAAGCTACTATATAGGTTTTATCCTCTAAGTATTATCAATTTTCTTTCCCTAAATAATATAATTAACATAAGAACTAGTGTAAATAATATAGTAGTGCTATAAAAGTTATACTAGTATAAGGCCTAACTAGTAATTATAATAGTAGTTACCCTTACTAAGATTTAGTATAATAACTATTATAAACTAGTTAATATTAATGTAGGAGATATAGTTTATCTATAATTATATAAGGGATATAAATTACCTAGGAAACCTAAGAAAAAATAGTTACTATAAAAGGCAGGACTATATAAGGTACTAGAAAAGGTAAACCTATTAGTATATTAATTAGATTTCCCCCTAGATTTACAAGTCTATCTAGTGGTTTCTATAGCGTAGATATAAAAGCTAGTATAAGGAAAGGACTTATTTAATAGGGAAGAACTAGCTCTACTACCAATTATATTTAATAATCTAAAGAAAGTAAACTATTAGAAGATTAAATAAATCTATAGTTATTAGGTTAAAATCTCTAAAAGAAATAAGACTATAAAAGTAAAATTCCTTATCTAATAGAAGGGATTTATTACTAAAGATAACTAATAGATAGCTAAAAGCAAGATACAAATTAATATAGCTAAGATAGTGAAAAAATACCTTAAAAAGAACCTAATTAATTAGTAAAGGGAGTATATAAAGAAAGGTATAAATTTGCCTATAGAATAATAATAGCAAAGGAAAAAAGGTATTTTATAAGAAGTTAGATTTAACTAGTTAAGGCAAAGCTATAAGGCCTTTTCTTATATATATATTTTATTACGCTAACTAGGGGAAGCTTACTACACTCTTACTTTATATTATTCTCTAATACCCTACTAGGTTTATATAGTTAAATTTAATATAAGTATAGTTATTTTTATTTTAGTCTTATTTTCCTTTATAGTATTTATTTCTAAGAATAATATTATATATAATATAAAAGTCTAAAAACTATTAGAACTAGAGCTAAATTAGCTATAGGAAATATAGGAGTGTAATAATTACTAAAAGTACTAAGTAAGACCCTATAATATTATACTAGAAGTTAAATATAAGTCTTATAAGTAATACGTAAACCTATATAATAACCCTTTAGCTATACTAGACTTTATTCTATTTAATAATAAAGTTAGTATATAGAACTAGACGCTCTATAAGTAAATATAAGTAGCTTATTTATATATTTAAGTACTAGCATTAGAATAATAAAACTAGTTATTAGGATAGCTTATAGTTACTAATTTAGTATAATAGTAATCTACTACTTATAGTAAAAGAGCTAAATATAATTAGTAAATTAATAAGATTTTAGTATAGCTAGGAACTATAACTTACTATAAAAGAGTAAAGTTCTAAAACCGCCTTCTAAATTAAGTAAACTATAATAGCTAATTATACTAATTCTTACTCCTAATATAATAAGTTATATAATTATAGCTATAATAGTATTAAGATAAATCTTGTATATAATAAAATAAGTTAGATAAACTATTACTATTAGTAAAGGAAGGTAGTAGAAGCACTAATAAAGTAGTTAAAGTTATATAGGTAATAGTTAATAGGGAGGAGTAGATAGAGGATAATAATAATGTAGTAAATATTATATTAGATTTATCTATAGAAAGGTAAATAAGGGATTAAGCTATATAGAATTTAATTAGAGAGAATTATATAAGAAAGGAAAGAAAAGAATTAGTATAAAAAGAAGATAAATCTAGAAACTTACTAACTAAAGAAAGTAAGAGAGTAGTAAGATTTAACTTAACTTAATTAAGAGTAGGATCTTTTAAGCTAGAATTAGAACTTAAAAGTAATAAAGATACTAAGTTTAGGGAAATAAAGGTTAATAATAGTATAGTAAAAAGTAAATTTAATAAGGAAGTTAAAGAGATACCTATAGAGTACTTTATTAAACTATTATAAGTCTATAAATAAATAGCAAAACTTAATTTTAAGCTACTATTTGCTAAATTTAGAAAGCCTAGATTAAGAGTAAACGCTTAAATGCTAATACCTAATATTAGTATAGTAGTGTATAAGAGAGTAATAGAAGAATTTAATATAGTATATAAAGGAAGAAGTATAAAGGGAGTTAATTTTAGTAAATTTAGATATATAATAGTAAGTTACTAGAAAAAGATATAGGATATTAGGGATATAATATAGACTTATACATATAAATTTGCCCTTAAGGGCACTAAGATAGTGTTTAATAGTTTAGAAGTGGATTTAAAGGATATATACTTTATATTATAGTAAAATATAGTTATTTAAATTTTCGCTATTTTTAAAAAATAAAAGGTTACTTTAATAAAGTAAGTAGTAGTAAGATAAGTAGGAAAGCTTATATATTAGGTTACTATTAATCTAATAGAGTGTAGAGTAATAAGGAGAGTAAAGAACTAGGCAAAAATAGTAGTAGTAGCTTTCTATAATAGCGTAATAATTAAACATAGATAATAGATAGCTATATATAATAGTATATTATCTTTGCTACTATAAGCTAATATATTAGCTCTTTATTTTATAGATAAATATAGTGTAGTAAATAGTATAATTATAGGAGCGCTAGCTAGTATTAGGTATGTAAATCTACTTTATATTAGCATAGAAAATAAGCTAGTGCTAAAATTATCTAAATCTTAGTAGACTAAGGAGATAGATAAGTAATATAAATAGAGTAAAATTAATAACTTAGTTAATAAAGTTAACGCTATTAGTAAGCAAATTAATAGAATAAAAAAGGAGTTTACCTTTACTAAAGAGTAAGTAAATATATATTAGAACCTGAAGGTGTGCAGGTAAGCCACTAGACCAAAAGATCCACCAATGCTAGCTATTGCTACATTACACCTTACAATTGGTTATTAGGCCACCTGCGTACGGCGCGCACCTGATAATTATCCCTCCCCTCCACAAGGCTTGCCCTAAGCCACAGGCCCCACTAGCCAGCAGCTAGCACGCAGTAACCTAGGAACTTGGATAGGCCTAGACCTCCGTAGCCTCTAGGATAATTAACTAATTATAAACCCCTAAGGCCTAGTACGCATAATAGCTAGGCCTATACATTACCTAGTGCACGTGACCCCTATAGCACAGGCGTAACTATACCTACCCTATGAGCCTAATGTAAGATACCTAGCCTAGTAATTTAACTACACAGGGACTTAAACCTAGGACTAGTATAACTAGAAGACCTATAATAGCTAGTATTAATATCAGAACCTAAAGGTATATAGGTAAGCCACTAGACTAAAAGATCCACTAATGCTAGCTGTCGCTGCATTGCACCTTACAATTGGTTATTAGGCCACCCGCGTACGGCGCGCACCTGACAATATAGTATTTAAAGCTATTAAAGAGTTAGTAAAGGAGGTTTATAAACTAATAGGTAATAAGGTAAATTACGCTAAGGAACACTAAAATTAGGTAATAAGTAACCTTAGGGTAAAATAGGACTTTTACTAACACTAAGTAAAAGGCCTAAACTACTAGGGAAGCCTAGTTTAAATACATAGGTAGTTTAGCTAGATACCTAATAAATAACGCTAAGAACGCCTGTATTATAGGGGATAAATAAGATATTACTAATACTATTAGGAAAATAAATAAAAAGGGCAGTAACCTCTAGGTAGATAGTATTACTAACTATAAGGGTAATAACTACTATAGTAATAAAGCTATAAGCTAAGGAGGATAAATTTACTAGATTACTAGATTAAATAAATAGATATAGAATATTAAGGTATAAATTAGAGGCATATAGAATAATAAGGGAATAGAGAAATTTAGTAATTACTAAGAGGAAATAATAAAATATAGTAAAGATAGAGTACTAATAATAAGATAGGAAGAATTTATTATTTAATATAATAAATTTAATTATAAGACTAAGGAATATATATTATAAGGAGAGTTATATAATATTAAGTAATATTATAAAATAATAACTATAGATATAATAATTAGCACACTAAATATGTTTTTCTTTTGTGTAACTTTAATACCTATATGTTTTAATATTATTTGCTTTAGATAGTAGCTAAATTTAGTTATAGTTTAACTATATATAACTAGAATAGTTATCTTTTTAGCGTGCCTAGCACTTATTACGTAGTAGAATACGTGTAGTCTATAGAGGCTACTATATAAAAGCTAGATTTAATATCTTAGTTTAGGAATATAACTTACTTTATATATATTACATTACCCCTAATAGTAGCTTTCACAAGTGAACTTAGTATAACTTACAACCTGTTGAATCCGTTGGCCCCTCTGACGGAATCGACCTTCTATTGTGCAAAGCCAGCACGTAACAGTTACTATAAAGCTAATAAGCTAAAGTAGTGATTACTTATATAATAATAAATAAAAGAGGCATTAATCTATATCTCCTATAGATAATATATAGTAATAAAGTAAGGATATAGCTATAAGACTACCTATTAAGTATTATAAGTGTAGTAAGCCTAGGTATATTAGCATAAAGTATTAGGCTCTAGATTACTTTATTTATAAGAGTAAAAGGTATACTATAGAGTAGTATAAGAATAGTAGTAATAAAGCTATAGATAAAGTATTAGATAAAACTTTAGAATTAACTAACCTAAATAATATCCTAATTTTAAATATATAAGCTTAGGGAAACACTCTTACTATAAAACTACCTTTAGATATAAGAATAAAAATAAAGGTAACTCTATAATGAAATTATAAATAAGTAACAGTCCCTATACTATTTAATTATAGCGCGTAATTTTTAATAATCTATCCTAGACTACTAATAAAGGAGAATTAAAGCTATATTTAAAAAACGCCTTATAAGCTAGAAAGTGCAAGTTAGATTAAGATCCTATATTAAGGGACTTTATAATAAGTAGTGAAAATCACAGATAGTATAAGCTATGTAAAGTTTTTATAACTTACTTACTATATTACTAATATAGGTAAAGGTTTTCTTTTAGGAATAGATTAGGTAAGGGAAAATAAGCCTATAGTTATATACTAGAAGTAAGCACTTTAGAGATATCTAGTTATAAAAGAATGTCTTATATTTACATTAGGTACGCAGTATACGCGTAGGGAGGTAAGATAGTTATTTATTATATTATTACTTTAGGTAATAAAAATAGAAGTTAAGGATCTAGAGAATATTAAGAAGAAAAAAGGAAATAAAGATTTACTATAAAATAAAAACTCCCTAAGCTATAAGTTAGTAATAATAAAGGTAGGAGATACTTACTATATTTATAAGATAAATTATATCTTTACTATACTTACTTTAGGTTAGACTAGTAATAATATAGCTACGTTAAATCTAGATATTAATATTAATATAATAGAAACACAGATTCTAGACAAATATCTTAATTTTAAGGATATGTTTTCTAAAGAATTAGTAGGCATATTACCTAAATTAGGTAGTTACACTTATATAATTAAATTAGAAAAAGGTAAAACACTACCTTAAGGACCTATATATAGTTTAGCTAAGAAAGAGCTAGAGGTTCTTAAGGAGTACCTAGCTAGTGTGTAGCGTAAAGGCTAGATTAGGAGATTAGTTAGTCTAGTAAAAGCCCTAATTTTATTTATACTAAAGAAAGGGGGCAAATTAAGACTTTATATAGATTATAAGGGCCTTAATAGCATTACTATTAAGGATAAAGCCTTTTTACCTCTAATTACTAAAATCCTTAACTAATTAAAGAAAGCTAAGATCTTTATAAAGTTAGATCTAAAAGATACTTATTACTAGCTATATATTCACAAGGGTAATAAGTAAAAAACCGCCTTCTAATGCTAATATAGTTATTTTAAGTATTTTATAATACCTTTTAGGTTAGTTAACACACTAGCTACTTTCTAGGAGTATATTAATAATACTCTAGATAACCTTATTAATTCGATTTGCGTTATCTATCTAGATAATATCCTAATCTATAGTAATAACGTTAATACTTATATAGGTTATATTAAATAAGTCTTGTAGAAGTTATAGGGCGTAAGCCTTTTTATTAACCTTATAAAGTGTAAATTCTTAGTTAAGAAGGTTAAATTTTTAGGATTTATAATCTTAGAAGAGGGTATTTTAATAGACCTAGCAAGGGTTTAAGCTATTATAACTTAGCTAATACCTTACTATATATTTAATATTTAGTTATTTCTTAGATTTACAGGATTTTACTATTGTTTTATTAAGGCATATAGCAAAGTGGTTATTTCTTTAACTAACTATCTTTAGGGTTAGTAGCTAGTAATATTTAAGCTAGAGCCCTATAAGTTAGCTATGTTTAAAGAGCTTTAAAAAAGGGTTTAAAAAGCACTAGTTTTAGTTTATTTTAATCTAATAGCTTTATTAAGAGTAAAGACTAATATATTAGGATATATTATTAAAGCTATCTTAATAATATTAGTGCTAGGTTACTAGCACCTAGTTACGTTTATATCTTAAAAGTTAAATAACACTAAACTACATTATATAACACTAGATACTAAGCTACTAGCTATCTAAGAGGCTTTTTAAACTTAGAGGTATTACTTAGTGTATTTAGCTTACCTAATTATAGTTATTACTAATTATTTAAATTATAAGTACCTTACTATAAAGCTAAAGTTAACTAGTAAGTAGGTTATAGCTTTAGATAAGCTATATCTATTTAATTTTAGAATTAAATATTATATAGGGAAATTAAATCCTACTAATATATTATTATAAAAATCTAATTATATAAATAAGGGAAGGAAAGCAAAGGTAGTAACCTTATAGTTACTAACTTTCTTATTAAAATTTATAGACACTAAGCTATAGAGACCTAGTAAAGAAGCTATAGGTATTATAAATTTAATAACTTTATTATATAATATATTAGAGAAAGCTATAAAACTAGATAAAAGAGTACTAGCTAGGATAGACTTAGTAAATAAAGAGTAGTAAGGAAGCTATATTAAGTCTATAGATATATAGTCTTTAAAGAACTTATTAGCTAATTATAATAAAAGACCTATAAGTCTAGACACACTTAAAGTAAGTACACTAGCTAAGGTAGTAGCTAGTAAGTAGTAATAGCGCCCTTAGAAGTTATTACTTAACTATAGGGATAGACTTATAAGACTAGACACGCTTTATAACTTAGCTGATTATAGAGATATTATAGCTAGGATATAGGTAATTTAGAGAACCTTTACTAAGTTTAACTCTAGAACCTAGAATAAAGGGCTAGAATTAAAATCTCTAATTTAAGTATTATTAGTTAAAGCCTAAGAAAGAGATAATTTTATTATAAAGTAAAAAGTATTACTTAAAAATAGTAATATAAAAGTATTAAAGTTATAGTCTATTAGACCTTTAAAATTATTATTATATAAGAATTAAGTTTTTATTTTATAAGGAATAAGGAAAGAAATTTTATTATTAACTTATAATAATTCTATAGCTAGTTACTAGGGTGTTAGTAGGATACTATACTAAATTATAAACTAGTATTATTAGCTAGGTACAAAGAGAGATACTAAGTTATATATACACACTTATATTAATTATTAAGTCTTAAAGGCTAGGTAATATAAACTATATAGTAAGTTAGTAGCTCTCCTAGTGCTTAATTACCCTTTTTAAGAAATATTAATAGATTTTATTACTAGGCTTCTACTAGTAAAAAATAGTAATTATATATATAATATAATTTTAGTTATTATTAATTGTTTTATAAAGTATAGGATTTATATCCCTATGTTTATATAAATAATAAGTAATATATTAGTAACTATATTCTTAGAATATATATTTAGAGATTATAGCGCACTAGAAGGTATTATATTAGACTAAGGGTTTACCTTTACTAGTGGTTTTTAGAGAACTTTCTATTACTTAATTATAACTAAGTAGTAACTTAGCACTACATTTTATCTATAGATAAATAAATAAACTAAGTATCTTAATTAAGTTTTAGAGTATTATTTAAAAGCTTTTACTTATATAAAGTAAACTAATTAGGCTAATAATTTATTAATAGCTTAGTTTACGTATAATATAAGTAAGCATATAGCTTATAGCTTAATGCTAGTAAAGGCGCTATAAGGCTATAATCCTAGAGGCCTATAATAAGTAGTTACTAATATACCTTTTATAAATAAATAGGTAAAGAATAAAGCCTTAGTATTAAGAGAGAAGTATACTATAATTAAGTAGCTTTTTAGTAACTCTTAAGCTTAGTATAGAAAACATTATAATATTAGGAAAATACCTATAAAGTTTAATATTAGTAACTATATATTATTATTAATAAAGAATATTAATTTAAGATAGCCTAGTAGGAAGCTAGCTATAAAGTATTTATGCCTTTATTAAATTAAAAAGGTTATTAGAAATTATAGTTTAGTATATTAATTAAAGTTACTACCTAGGACTTATTTATATAATATTTTTAATATTATAAGTCTTAAACCCTTTAGAGAGGATTTAACTAGCATAAAAGATATATTCTTATTATAAGATAATATTAAAGATAATAAGTAGGAGTTTAAGGTTAAAAGAATTATTTTATATTACTATAAGGGAAAGTAATATAAGTATCTTATAAAATAAAAGGAATATAATAGCTTAGAGAATTTATAGGTATTAAAGAGAGATTTTATTGTAAAAGATATTATTAATAACTATAAGCGCTAATTAAGTAGCTAGGTTATAGTAATAAAACTACTCTTAGTAAATAATATAGGATAATATTTAGTAAATATAGTAAATAACATAGTGTAATATTCTATAAAATATAATTATATTACTTTAATAACTATAATATAACTACCTAGTAATAATTACTTTAATTCTATTTTTACCTCTACGCCCTTATTTATATTTTCTATAGTTATAGTAATAGTATATATAATAGGTTTTAGAGCCTTAGGGGCTTTATTATTAGAGAAGTTACCTTTCTTATATATAAAAACATAAAGCTCTCTAGGTAACTTAAGAGGTCTAATATAAGTAAGCAGTCCCTTAGAGTAAGGGGTAAACTACTAGTAAGTTAGTAAAGAAATACTTATAAACACTTAAGGGACTTACTATTAGTATATTCTTATATATAAAATAAAGGTAGTTTATAATATTGTTAAAAATAAGACCTATTTTTAGCCCTTTCTAGTTAAAGAACCTTTATATTACTAAGTGTCAGGGAGACCTCCTTGAGATATCGGATGTGTGGATGCAGCCTGCGCAATGACTAGGTTGAAACCCTCGATAAGACAACGGTGGAGACAATATATTAGAAGTACCTCCGTAGACTAGTTATTACCATAGCACACTATATACCCTTTAGGTACAAAAGTTAGGTACTATCTACACCTCTAATTAACTAAAAATTAAACTATTTTTATTATCTACACTAACCCCTACCTTAATAGTTATAAGCCTAGGAGGCTTTAATTACCCTTATTATTAATTATTATAGATAATATAAGCTCTATTAATGTTATTAATTTAACGCTTACTAATATTAAGAGATAATTGCCTTTTATTATATTAATTAGTTAAAGTATATAACCTATGCTTCCTTTTAACTAGTATAGTTTCCCTTTATAATACCTAAAGAAACTCTAAATATAGTATTATTATTAGAGAAAGACTAGATTAAATAGTTTATATAAATTAAGATTTATATAGAATCCTATAGTATCTAGGAGTATATTAATCTAAATTAGGATAAACTACTTAAAGAACTAGTAATACTTACACACCTATAAAGGGGTCTAAGACTAGAGATTATAAAGAATAACCCTAATACTATTAAAGATTAGAAGCTTACTTATAAAGATATAAAAGATAAATATAACTTCTAATATAAAGATTTATAAGTTAATCTTATAAAGTATTATAACCTATTAAAGTAAATACTAAAGATTAAGGAATATATTTATAAGACTCTCTTAAAGAATATTTAAGACTCCCTTAACTTTAATACTAAAAAGGAAGGAAAGGAGTTAGTTTATTAGCACTCTTAAAGGATATTAAAGCTTCTTTAAGATTAGTATAAGCTAAATGCTTAGAAGATACTAATTCTTATAGAAATATGCCTTAATAATTACTTATAAGCTAAAGGTACCTATAATTAGTATAAATAGGTAGTAATAATAGAGATATTATAGAGAAATTATTAGGATCTAGAGACCTAATAGACTAAGGAGATAATACTATATAAGTTTATAATTTCTCTTTATAGTAAATTTAAGTTATTTTAGAAGAAATAGAATAATTTACTTAATAAAGGTATAAACTAAAGCTTCCTTAAAGCTATTATAGAGTTTAAAAAAGATTATAAAGCTCTATAGAGCGTACTAAAGTTAGCTAATACGCTTATTACTAATAGATTAAGTGGTTAAAGTAAATTAGAGAAAAAGAAGTGCCCTAGATATATAAATTATAATATTTATAATACCTTAAAGTAGTAGGAATCCTATAATTTATTTAAGGCTATATATAAGCTAGAGGCTATACTAAAGGACTAGGAAGTTAGGAAGAACTCTAAAAAGAATATTAAGAAGTATCTTAAGGAGAATCTATAAGAAAAGTCTAAGGTAATAAGTTAAAAACTAGAGAAGAAGAGTAATAAGATATTTATACCTTTATAAAATCTAACTAATAACTTAGTTATAGTTACCCCTAGTAAGAAAACTATAAATATATTATTATTTATATACTCTAAATAAGGCTAATAGGTAAAGGAAAGCGTAAATTTAATAACTAACGCTATAGATAGCTTAGAATTAAGGCGGAATATAGTCCTCTATAACTCTAGAGCTAATGTTTATATATTTAATAATATCCGCTAGTTTAATTAATCTAAATTTAATAGAAATATTATAATAGAGGTTAAAGCTAGAGGTATAATATATATAGCTTTAGGATAGGGCCCTATATATATCTCTATTATAGATCCTGTATTATAGAATATAAGGATATTAGTATTAGAGACTATATTATTTATTCTAGAATTCCACGTTAATCTAGTATTAGCAATAATTCTTATAAGGGTAGGTATCTTCTAGAATTAGAAGAAGTTATTTCTATATTAAGGGATAATGCCTATAGCTAAAGTCTATAATATTAATAAGCTTTATATATTATTAAGACTATTAGAGGATCTAAAGAAAGCCTATACTATATCTAGTAGAGCACTAAAACTACCTATAAGAGGAGATATAAACCTTTAGTATTAATAATATAGTTATCCTAGCGTTAAGGCATTTATAGAGCTTATAAATATAGCTTTAGGCGTTAAATTAATAGGTCCTAAGCTTATATAGTGTGAGATATATGCTATAGGTAAGGCTAAGTAATAGAGATTATAGGTTATACTTAAAGGACTTCCTTAAGGACTAGGTTATAGTCTTTTAGTTAATCTAGATTACTATAACTCTCCTTATTAGAATAGTAATAGGTATTAGTGTGTTTTTACCTACCTTATAACCTTAATGTAATTCTTTTATTTATTTAAGATAAAGAATAGGATTTATAATAGCTTCTATATAATAATAGCATTCCTTAACACTTAATTTAGGGTTTAACTATGCTTTTTATATAGTAATATTAAAAAAGCTCTCTTTATAGAGAATATAAGGGATAAGATAGCCTTTACTAGTATTATAGTCTATAATTTAGCTCTCTTAATACCTAGTTAGAATAGAAAGGTAGAGAGATCTAGGGGGGTGGTTAAGTAAAAAGCTTATACTTTAAGTCTTAAAGCTAACCTTTTATCTAATCTTAATAATAAGGTCTTTAATACTATAGTTTATCTATTAAATTATATGCCTTTTAAATATTATAGGAAGTAGACTATACTATATAAACTTTAGTAGGATTAGGCTAGGAAAATAGTCCCTATATACTTAAATATAGTAGAGGTCTAGAAACCTTTAATTATATATCTATAAGCCTATAGATATAAAGCGTTTCCTATAATAATAAAGGCTCTAGAGTATATTAAATTATATAATATAATACTATAGTTAGAGTAGAAAGCTTATATTAGATACCTTATTAGTTATAGAGGTAAGTCCTAGTATATTATATAGGTGCCTTTGCTTTATAATTATAAGGTTATTATATTAGTATATGTTTAATTTAATAAGAACTCCTTCTTTAAACTAGAAGAAGAGCTAGAATTAGCCTAAAAAGAGAAGATATTAATAATTATATTACTTAAGGAGCTTAAAGCTAATAATATTAATAAGGAAATTAGTTAAGACCTTATTAGAATAGAATTAGAAGATAAGAATTATAAGAATTATACCTCTCTGCCTTTAAATATAGAAGGAGAAAATAAGTAGTTTAAAGTAGAAACACCTCCTTATATAATAGGGGAAAAAGATAACCTTTCTAGTGTACTTTTAACCCCTTCTAACTCTTCTTATAAGGTACCTATTACTATAGAGAATATAGAGCTTTAGGTATAAGGTAATAATACGCTATTTTATGAAATTAATAAATTAGTATGTAATATAATAATTAAATATATAGAGACTACTATAGAGACTAGTAAAATTACTAGTAAAGGTAGTAAGGCTATAGAGAATTATTATCCCTAGGATAATAGTATTAATCTAGATAATATTATTACTAGAAAATACTAAAGAAAGGAAATATATAAAGCTAGGTAAGTATAGTTTACTTTTGCTTTTTCTATAGTATTATAGGGTATTTAATATAGTTTATAGATTAAAGATATGCTACTAGAACCTACTTATTATTATTAAGCTATAGCTTTAGCCTATTATAACTACTAGAAGAAAGTAATTATAAAGGAGCTTTTAAAGCTTCTATCCTTAAACTACTAGGAGAATATACTAGATAAATTATTTAATCTAGAGAAGTAGAAGGAAATTATAGACCTTAGCTAGGTCTTTAAATATAAGACTAATAAAAAAGGAGTAGTTATAGAGTTTAAAGCTAGAATAGTTATTTAAGGTAACTAATAACTAAAGGATAACCTTAATAACTACACTACTACACTTACTTTATAATCTCTATATATACTACTTATAGTCTACTACACTAATAATCTTAATACCTAATAATATAATATTTAGAATGCCTTCCTATATATAGAGCTTAAAGAACCTATTTACTATAAGCCCCTAGAGGGTATAAATGTAAAAGGTTATCTCTAGAAGATAATAAGAGCGTTATATAGGCTAAGGGAAGCTCCTTAATAATAGTTCTTATATCTTATATAATTCCTATTAAAGCTAGACTTTATATAAGGAAGGGAAGACCTATATATCTTTATAAAGGGTGGATTTATCCTATTCTTCTATATAGATAATATTATAATAATATACCCTAATAGATTTAAAGTAGAATTTAAAGAGCTTTATAAATAACTAATAAATAGTCTTAATATTAAGGACTAGGGTAACCTAAAGTGGTTCCTAGGCATTAAAATTATTAGAAATCATAATACTAAAGAGATATAGTTATTATAGGAATTATATATTTAAAAGATTGCTTAGAAATTTATTCCTAATGTTATTAATAGCGATTTAAAGAGCTTATCCCCTGCTTCTCTTCCTATAGCTATAATCCTTACTAATACTAGTAAAGCTACTAATAAAGAGATTAATTATTATAGAGTAGTTATTAGCTCTTTAGTATATTTATATATTATTAGAAGACCTAATATAGCCTTTATAGTATTAAAGCTTATCTCTTTTATAATAAATCTATTAGTAAAGTATATTAAGCTTACTAAAGGAGTAATTTTATATACTTAGAATATAAAGAAGCTATATATTTATTACTTAGAAGCGGATAGTTTTAATACGCTATTCTCTAGTACTAATACTTCACTTAGTAATAACCCTAATACTTAGAAATTAATATAAGGTTATGTCTTTATTATATATAGTACTATAATTAATTAGAAGTTAGGTAGGTAATATTATATAATAACTTTAAGTATAGAAGCAGAGCTCTTTGCCCTAAATTATAGCGTAAAAGAGTGTATATCTCTAGGAAGACTACTTTATAATATTAAGGTTTACGTGCTATTGCTCTTAATTATTTAGTGTGATAATAAGTAGATAATCTAGATTACTAAATATATAGAAGGAAGGCTTTAGACTAGCCTTAAGCACCTTAATATAAATTAAATGTGGATTTAAGAATAATATATAATAGGTAATATTAAGGTTAATTAGATAAAGACCTCTAAGATACCTACGAATAGCTTCATAAAGCTACTTTTAGGTTAGATATATAGGGACTTTTACTATAGAATTAGCTTATAAGAGATTCCTATCTAATTATAACACTAGAAATTATTTATAATCTCTTCCTATAGCTTTAATCTCTAGCTTTAATAGATATCTTAGCTAGGGGGGGTGTGTTAGGGAGACCTCCTTAAGGTATTAGATATGTGGATATAGCCTGCGTAATAACTAGGTTAAAACCCTTAATAAGATAACAGTGGAGATAATGTATTAGAAGTACCTCCGTAGACTAGTTATTACTATAGCGCACTATGTACCCTTTAGGTACAAAAGTCAGGTGCTGTCTACACCTCTAATTGACCAAAAATCGAACTATTTTCATCATCTACACCGACCCCTACCTTGACACTAAGCTTACACTGCAAGCTTGACAGCTGCACTGCAGCTGTCAACGGTTGCGAAGGTGGTTACAAATGACCACGTTGCAGCTGTCAACAGCTACGACCGACCGTGTGAATAACTAATGTCAATTAGTGTTGTGGGCACGAGTGTGCCCACAACCCTAACCATAAGTAATTAGGTAAGCTAGGGTGACATAAGTAAACTACCCTATAGTGGTGATGTAAGCAGCTTACCCTATAGCTATCTTTAACAGCGATTTTCTCTTTAACTAGAGGTTATCTAAAAGTCTTATATATAGCAAATTATTACTAGAAGATAGGGCTTTCTTTTTATATAGTAATATTTTTTAGACTAAAATTTGGTGCATATAGGTTACTAGTATATATGGTGGTGAGTTAATTTTTTAGATTTTATATATAAATAAATTTTATAGAAAATAAAAAGTAGCTTGCGAGACCCCGCTAGTAGCCTAGGCCTGCTAATACGGTTAGTAGGTCTATAAGAGGAAGAAGATCTTTTTAATCTAGCTAGTTAGCTAGGCCTCTTAACTAATAGCCACATTGCCCAAATAAACCAACTAAAATCAATTCTATTGCTCTATTAGTTACTACAAAAGTAATCTAAATTGAATTCTATTAGTTAATAACTACTACCACTTCTATTACGTTACGTTAATAAGAATTAACGTTATAGCTCTATTAGTCCTAGACTATAGAGCTTGCACTTATACAGTTATTGCTAGCTAGCATTAGCTCCCTACATTTCAATAGGTTATAAGCCTAGTTATTTATTACTATAGATTCTTTTTATACCACTTTTATATTTGGTTACAGAAGACTTCCCTTCTATAAAAAAGGAAGGACCTATAAGATAGAAGCTAATTCCCTTCTATAAAAAGGAATTATTATGGTTACAGAAGACTTCCCTTCTATAAAATAGGAAGGACCCGCAATCATAGAAGTTTTCCCTTCTATAAAAAGGAAATTCAGAGAGAATAGAAGCTTTCCCTTCTATAAAAAAGGAAAATCAGTGGGATAGAAGTTATTTTCTCTTCTATAAAAAAGGAATTTTGGCACGAATAGAAGACTTCCCTTCTATAAAATAGGAAGATGGATACCGAATCGAAGGGAAAGGGGGCATAATCGCCCCCTAGTGCGTAAGAGGTTCTAAATAACTAGCTAAAAAAGCAGGCTATTAAGCAACAAGCAACTATTAACAAGCTATTAGAGAAGCTAGAGAGCCTATCTATTGCTGTAAATAGTCGTATAGAGGGTGTGAAATAGGCTAAACCTACTAGTTAGAATCTAGAACAACAACCTATTTAAACATAACAAGTTAAATCTAGCTCTATATAAGCTACCTTTAATAATTTAATTATTAAGGAATTTAATAAGAGGGTTTATAGCTTTCCAGAGACTGCTAGGCTTAAAGGAGCTAAAAATTTTAAACAATGGAAACAAGCCCTAGCTATCTAATTTAGAGCTTTAGGCATGCCTAATTTTCTAGATAAACCGGAGAGTTCTAGGGCGCTAGGGGACCCTAACTAAGCTATTATCCTAATATTACTAAGGGATAGTTATACGGAAGGTCTATAGGCCACTATAACTTAGCAAAAATCACCTAAAGAAGCCTATAATCTACTTATAAGGCAGTATTTATATAGCATTAAAATCCAAAGAGGGTCTCTATATTTAGAATTTTATAACCTAAATTTTCAGAATTATAAGGGATCTTTAGAGTCCTTTAATGTAGTCTTTAATAATCTACTAGCTAGATTATCGATTTCTAGGGTACTAATTGATCCTATTAATCAGGTTAATTAATATCTTTAATCCCTTAAATTAACCTTCCCTTAGTGGGCTAAGAGGCAACGATTTAGCATGCGTACGAATAGGGCTATAGGGGCACCTATAGAAGCCCTAAACCTTTAATTTCTAATGGCTAACCTTCTAGTAGAACAGAGGGATAAATCATCTACGGTATCTAAAGCTCTAAATTATAGGGCTAAAGACTAAGAAAAGGGTGCTAAAGAGAAAGAAAAAGCCCCTAAAGGTTAGAAGAAAAAGAAAGAAGACTCTAAAGAAAATAAGAGCTCTTCTAATTCTAATTCTAAGAAGAAGAAAAAGAAGCAAAAGGGTTCTAAATTAGATAAAAAGGACAATAAAGACTCTACAGAGGGGTCTTTTATACTAGGAAATTATAACCTTTCTAATAGTGCTCTTAAACCGTATAAGAAACCTAGTTTTCATAAGACTAGTTATAAGAGCTCTAGCGATAGTAGCTCTGAATCTAGCTCTAGTAAATCGGATGATGAAAAACAAGAAATTAAGACCTTAAATGGTTTTAATTATTACAGTAAAGATATAAAAAAGGCCCTATTATATAATACAGGTTTAACTATACATATAGTTAATTCTAGGGAGGTCTTTAGAGATTATACCCCTTATAAAAAGGGGGAATCTAACCCTATTATAACTAGTGGTGGTCTTATTTACGCTAAGGGTCACGGTAGTGCTGTTTTTAAGGTTCTATATTAGAAAAATCTAACTAAATATAGGACCTTAGTGCTTAAAGATGCGCTGTATTTTCCTTAGCTTAGTGTTAATATAGTTAGCGGTCTTATGTATTATATATCTAGTGGTTACCTTATAAAGAACTGTCTTTATCTTAAAGATAGGTCTTGTATTATAACCTTAGATATAGAAAAACATGGTTTTTTCTTTCACGTTAAAAACCAACCTACACTAAATTTACATAAAGGGCCCTGTAATTCTTATTATATCCAACCTTTTACCTATGCTAGCTTTAAGGGTTATAGTTACCCTATAGAGGTTTAAATTCCCTCTAAAAAGCTAGATTAGGCTTCTAATTTAGACGAAATTGACGAAAATAATAATAATATTAAAGAAATCGTATAGGATAATTTAGGGGAATTAGTCCCTTCTTCTTTGCCTATAGCCCTAGGTTAGGTCCCTTATAAATCTAAGGAAATAGATTTAGAGGTGTTAGAGGGCCCTAGTAATAGAAAAGGGTCCCTAATACCTCTCTAAGAGGCCTGTGGTTCTTGTGAGACGGTGTGGAAAGTGATGATGATGTATTCAGCTATCTAGGCTATCCACACATGTGGCACAACGAGGCTAGAGATACGTGGGCCACAAGGGCATTCGCCCTAAGTGCCTATGTACCTCAATCCATGGTAATCCATGGCCTTGGATATAGAAGGTGTTATAAGTAATGCCTAAGATATAAGGCTGCTATATCTAACACCGCCCCTAGCGGAATATCTAGTCTGAAAATGAGGCTTTAGATGTGATTAACTAATTAGTCTATCTATAAAGATGCCTGCTTCGCTAAAGCGTTTAATATAAAGTCTTATGCCCTTATTATTTAAAGAAGACATAAGAAATCACTATATTTAATCCTTTTAAGACCCTTTATTATCCTATCTATAATTATTTAATTAGTTCTAATCTATTCTAGACGAAAATAACCCTATAAGGTCTTTTTAACTACCTATTTATATCTTATATTAATATAACAAGTACAACCTCTTTGCCTCTTATCTAGGATATTTGCCTTTGTATTTTAGCTATCCATATATCTAAGTAGCGGTTATTATTAAGGGATTCTAAAGTCCTTAAGTAGATTCGCTACCTAAAGCATTAATAGTCCTATTAGAGTTAAATTAATAAATTTAGCCTCTATAGAACTAAGCGCGACTAGTAATTATTTCTTTAACTACTAAAGAATTACGCCTCCTACAAGCATAATAATATAGCCCGCTATTAATCTCCTTATATCTAGATTATTAGCAAGAGAGGTATTGCTATATCCCTTTACTTAAAGGATTCTATTTAGATTAACTAACTTATTATTAGGCCCCTTACTACCTAGTATAATCCCTAGGTCTTGTGACCTAATAAGATATCTCTAAAGGTATTTTATTAGTTTTGCGTGTATCTCTTTTAGTGTAGAATTCGCACTATAAAGACAATTTAATATAAATGCGATATCTAGTCTTGTGTATATTATAAGCTAATTAAAGCTTCTAGTCTTTTAAGCCTAATTAGAGAGATTACATACTATTAGAAAAGACTTCTAATTAGTAGAAATCTCTGCCTTTATAAGCTATAGAACTATAGATAGTTTAATATTACTAATGTTAAATCTCTTAAGGATGCTCTATACATAGAGATTCTAGTGCATTAGTATTATTTAGTTATTTCTATCCTATATAAACTTAATGCCTAGGAAAAGCCTAGGATTACCTAATTACTTTAACTTATAATATTACTAAAGGCCTGTGAACACAGTTTAAACTATTACTTTATTCTTTACTATAATAATTATATTATTAATATAAAGGAGAAGAAAAGTGCTTTCTTAATAAAAGATATAGAGCTCCCGCTTTAAACGTATAAAGCCTAGCTTTTCTAGCTTCTTAGAGATATTATTAAGCTACTAAAGAGGTAATATTAGAAGACTATAAAGAGCTTTATTAAGCCTATAAACGCGCTTTGTTCTATCTCTATATCTATAAGGTTATCTTACATATACCTCTATCTATACTATAGCATTAAGAAAAGTGTTTATAGTGTTAAATTATTCCTACTTATAGTTAAGAATAGCTATAATTATATAGAAAACACGTAGGGAGACTAGGTATATAACTACTATATAGAGATCTTCCTTTTTAAATACCTCTATATTCTAATTACCTTACGTAACCTAGCGAGCTTTTATATACAGAGGCTTGTTAATTAGGTGTTTTATAGTGTAAACCTAGTGCCTATTAAAGATCTTTATATCTTCTAGAGGTATTATAAGAGTCTAGTATTATTTCTCTTTAATCTTCTCTAGTTTCTTTAACTCTATAGGTCTCTAGAAAGATTAATAGTTATCTATTCTCTTTACCTTAAACTAGTTATTAGGAATCTTAATCTTTATATTTACTAAATTAGTAGCTTTAAGCATTAAGAAAGTGTAAGACTTCTAAGTCTCTTTCTCTTTATTATATATATTATCCTTATAGTATTTAATTATTATATTTAACCTTTATTTAGGGTGTGCTTTTTTCTTCCCTAATATTATAATATTAAGATAGTTATATTAAGGGCTAGCCTATTAGCTATATCTTAGTTAAGAGGGTTCACCTATTTATTATTAACTAATATCTCTATTATCTTTAGCTTCTTCTTCCTTAGAAGCTATATCTAATTCCTCTCCTTAGAAGGATACCTCTTCTTCCTAAGGAATAATAGTATTACTATATATACTTTATCTTAGGTTTTCTAGGAGTCTTCTCTTCTTAGGACTTATAGAGGGAGAAGGTAGGAACTATTATAGTAGAGGTAATTATAGTAGCTATGTAGCTTTTATAGTATTACTATTTGTATTATAACCTGTGGTCTTAGTCTCTATAGATTTCCTATTTAGTAATTCTACTATAAAATATATATTCTTTAATAGTAAGGCTTATTTAATTAGAATATTAATAATATAGCGTCCTTTCTCTTTAAAGGAAGGGTTAATAAGCTCCGTAATGTATAGTTCTTTATTATTATTAATTTAGGCTAGTGTATTGCTCTTATTAAAACAAATATCCCTTGCCTAAATTACCTTTTATTTATTAGGAATCCAGATCTTATAGAGATAACACTTTAGTCCCTCTATACCCACTAGTCTCCTAATCTTAGCTCTTAGAGCTATTTTCTAAGCCTTTACATAATATTTATTAGGGATCTATATATATATAAGATATCCCTATATTTGCAAGTATTAAATTAAGGCGTTATTTTAAAGACCTAGTATCTTAAAAAGAGTCTCTTATAGTAAGCTACTATCCTTAGTTTTGCTTATAGGAAGTAAATTTATAATCTTAGCTATATATATTATAGTAAAAGGCTATAGTAGCTTAGGAAGTTATAACTTAATTATTATAGACCTTACTACCTCTATAAGGGTTTGTCTTACGTATTCTATAATACCTTAATATATAGATATATAAGGAGCGCTAGTATAGAAGATAATTCCTTCCTTTTAATAGTAAGTCTTAAACTTCTCCCTAAGGAATTCTATTATATTATCTATGTAGAAGTACTTTATAGTATAACCTCCGCCTATATTCTCTATAGTAGTCTTCTAGGCTATAATAGCTTTAACTATGTTTAACCTACTAATAGTTAGGATTACCTAGTGAAAATACATATAAACATTAATTAAATATAATATATAGTTTTTACTGCTAAATCCTTCTAGCTTATGTTTAATAAAGTCCTAGAATACCCGCGATAGGAAATGCGTGGTATTATTTAAGTTATTGTAATTAATCTACTAAGGAGCTTTTACTAGTAAGTATACTAGATATTAAAAATTTATTAGTAACTAAGGGTTAATTAAGATTCTAGCTTCTTTATAAGCCTTAATAATATAGTCTTTGCTCGCATAACTAAGTTATTTATATAATAGACTAAATTTAACCTATTTAGTGATTAAATTACTTGTAAGGGCTATAAAATTAAATTAGGGTTCTTTATCCTAAAGCATAAAAGTTATAATATTAGCTTTCTATTAGTATTAACTAATTAGTAGTCCTATACCCTTTAAGATTAAATAATCCTTATAACTATCTATTATAATACCTCCTTATTTAAGCAGTCTAGGGGAGATTATATTAACCTTTGCCCTTAGCGTATATTATATATTAGAAAGCTCTAAAAAGCTATGCCTAACTAGAAGGCATACACTTCTAATTCTATTCACATAAAGATGCTAACTATTACTTGCTATTATTAGCTTTGCGTTTATATTAGTGTTTAAATACGTAAACCACTTTATGTTATTAAATATGTGCGTGTTATATCTAGTATCCAGAATACAATCATCCTTTATAAGATAATCTTTAGTATCTATATATGTAGTTAGTGTATTATAATTCACTACTATTAGTAAAAGATTTATCCTAGTAGTAATAATATCTAGGGAAGTAGTAATTATTAGATTTAACTTCTTCTTCTATATTAATTTAGGTATCTTCTTAGGATAAAGCTTCTAGTATCTATCCTTTATATATATTACCCTACCTAGGGAAATTTAGTAACCACACTCTAATTTTATAGTCTCTATAGTGTTATTCCTCTTCTTATTATCCTTTAACTTAGTGTTCTCACTAGACTTACTCTAGGTATTAAAGTTTACCTTCTAGTCCTTTAGAGGCTTATTTATATTATACGTTAAATATATAAGTATATTCTCTTTCTTTAAAGCTACTTTAGAGAAGCCTTTTATCTTCTAAGAGCTATAGACTTTAGGCATAAAGTCTTCCACTACCTTAATTATTTGTAATACCTATATAATATCTAGAATTACCTAGATCTTATTAATTTAATTCTATAGATTTTAGTAGTAATTAAGCTAGGTTTAAGTAGTTATAAAGTTTAACTTCTTAGACTTTAAGAATTCGTAGAGCAATTTAATAATTACTAAATTAGCTTTAAAGCTATAATTATTTCTAATTAAATCCATTATTTTAGTCGCTAGTATAGTCTTAGTCTACCCCGCGTGTGTTAGGTTCTTCTAGACTTAAGAAGAAAGGCTTTGCTAGATAATAGATATAAGAATAGTATAATATTTATCTATTACAGGAGAATGTAGAATTTCCCTAGTAAAGTACTTTATTAATTATATAATTTAGACTTATATCTTAACTAAAATCTCCTATTCCTTAAAATTTTCCGCCCCTTTAAGGGGTAAGATAACTATAATCTAAGAGAACTAATTCTTTGTTATATTATTATATTCTTCTAGTTATATTAGAGTCACCGCGGTTGCCTGTGTGGACAGTCCTACCACAGAACTTATATTATTAAATATCTTATTAGCTATATTATAATTTATAGGAGTAATAAGAGAGTTATATATTAGAATTTATATACTCCTATTACTATAATTACTTAATACTAATTATTATTAATTTAGTTAAGTAGAAGTTATAGCAGTAGCTCTCTCTTAGTTAAATTACTATGTGGCCGCCAACGCATAGAGATATGAAGTTAATAGTGTAAGGTGTTTTTAGATGCCTTAATCTTATTTTACCTTAGCCTAGTTAGAGGGCGACGCTTTACTAGAATTTACTGTACTTACTTTACTAATACTTACTATACCTTATAATAATAATCACTACCTAGATAGTAATAGATCTAGATTGTTAGTTTCGGGTGCCTAAGGCGGTTCTGTAAGGAATGTCTTGTCCTAGCCTGCCGTCTGCTAAGATCTACCTAGAAGGGTCTAACTTTTTTTAAAGTTATTCCTAAATCTCAACACGTGGTTATTCACGCCACTATATTATAAATGCCGAAATCACAATTTGTTAATTAACGCTGCAAAGGTCGTGCATTCAAATCCTATTAATGTAATAAGAGATGTTTTTTTTTTTTTTTTTTTTAAACAAAGGCCTGCTTAATTAATTTAATCGTGCCTTTTTAACTTGGTTGTTTGTTAAAGGAGGGGATTATCTGCCGCCCCTTAAGTTATGTAAATTTTGCGCTTCTGGATATTATTAAGAATTCTAGTGTAGTTATATATAACTTTTTAATAGTAAAAAAATAGCTAAGTATAACTAGGCGCGATAGGAGGCGCTAGGCTTATAACCTATAAGATAGTGTGGAAAGTGATAATAATGTATTTAGCTATCTAGGCTATCCACATATGTGGCATAACGAGGCTAGAGATACGTAGGCCACAAGGGCATTCGCCCTAAGTGCCTATGTACCTCGATCCATGGTGATCCATGGCCTCGGATACAGAAGGTGTCATGAGTGATGCCTAAGATGTGAGGCTGCTATATCCAACAGTTCTTAAGGGGTCTAGCAGGGGACTAGTGAAGAAGGCCCTAGTCTAGATCCTAATTCAGACCCTAAAGATCTTCAATATTAACAGTTATTAGAACTAGCTAGCCTATGGCACGTATAACTAGGGCACCTAGGGCTTCTTTTACTAAAGAAAACTAGCTTAATTACTAAAGGAATCCCTGATTTTTCTAAAATTAAGGATAGGGACTTTAAATGTATAGCTTATGACTAATCTAAAGCAGTGAGAAGACCTAGGAAATTAGCTATCCCTAACCCCCCTAGAGCTTTAGATTAAATAGAGAGAGATACGCTAAAAATCAGTCCTACGCCGTATAATAAACAGTCAATTTGCTTATTTCTAGTTGGTCGAAAAACTAGATATAAGTAGGTGTTCTTGTTACCTAATAAGGAAGGCCTAACTGTTTATAGGGCTATTAAAGGCTTCTTTAGAGGGCTTAAAAATTAACTAGGTTAATATCCTAGGCACCTTCACTTTAATAGGGGCTAAGAAATCGATTCTAGTTGTTAAGATTGGTTAAATTCTAAAGGGATTAAATTTACAACTTCTAGTCCCTATATCTATAAGCAAAATGGATTAGCAAAGCGTTCTATTTGAACTATTCTAGATTGATTAAGGGCTACTATTTAGTAGGCAAAATTACCGTTATTTTTATAGTGTTTTATATTACCTGTAGTTATTAACCTTATTAATATAACTGCTAATACCACTAAGGATTAAAGCCCTAAACAACTGCTATCTAGGGAGCTAGATAGGCCCTATACAACCAATATTAGTAGTATTAGGGCTATAGGATCTTACTATGAGATTCTAATTCCCCTTAAAAAACGACTAAAAGCCCAAAAGTTAGTAGCTAGAACTATCCCTAGAAGACTCCTTACTACACTAGGTTTAAACACCTACCTAGTGTATATCCCTTCTAAAAGACTAGTTATAAAAACTAGCTTTGTTAAGATTATAGAACCTATAGGCCCTGTTTCTAAAGGCTTACCTAGGATTTCTATAGGGGATAACCCTTTAGAGGGGGAAAATCTAGATAATTAATAAGATCTAGATTATAGTTTAAAGGATTACCCTATAGATAATATAGGGGACCCTATAGGTTAAGAAAAACTACCTATAGGACCTAATTAACCCCCTGAAGGTCTGATTCCAGAAGCCCCAGAGGGGGCGCAGCCTATATCTCAACTAGGAAATTAGATTTTAACTCCGGACCCGATTTCTAATAAAATTACCGACTTTGACCCTAATATTAACCCCATAGATGTTAATATTAGTTCCCCTTCTTCTCTAGATTTTATAAAAGAAATCTGCTTTAAGGTATAGGAAAAGCTAAAGGAAAAGAACCCTAATAGCCCCGAACCTAAGACCTAGAAGCAAGCTATATCTAGTCCTAAAAAGGATAAATAGATAGAAGCTACCTTTAAAGAATTTAAATAGCTTCTAAAGGCTAGTACTTTTAAATTTATAGGGAAAGATAAAATCCCTAAGGGCCAAAAAGTACTGAAAAATAGGCTTGTTTATAAGCTTAAAAAGGATAAAGAAAATAATCCTTTAAAATATAAGGCTTGACTTATTGCTAAGGGATTTATGCAAATTAAAGGTCTTAACTATCTAGAGACCCTTGCCGCCATAAGCATTCCCCCTAGCTAGAGGATTTTACTAGCCCTAGCGGCTTAGAATAACTAGGAAATCAAATAGATCGATTTTATAGGAGCTTTTCTTAATAGTAAGCTATAATAACAGATTTATATAGTTATTCTGGACAGATTTATTGAATTCCTTAAAGCAAATCCTAACCTAGCTAAATTAGCTAGAAGTTTTAGCTAGAAACCTTCTAAAGATTAAGTAATTTTATTACAGAAATCTTTATATAGCCTAAAACAGAGCTTAAGGGAGTGGTAATAAGCATTAATAGCAGTGCTTAAATCCCTAGGGTTTAACCCTCTAATATCAGACCTAGCAATATTCTTCAATCCTTCCACTAAAACCTTTATCATTACTTATGTAGATAATTGTCTTCTAATTAGACTAGATTTATATTATATCTAAAGACTTAAGAAAGAACTTTATAAAGTCTATCTAATAGAAAATAGGGGGCCTGCTGAATTCTTCTTAGGGGTTTAAATTATATAAGATAGGCCTAATAGAATACTAAAAATCCATTAATCTTAGTATATATTAGAAGCTTTAAACCGATTTAATATGCTAGATAGTAAGCCTATTAGCATACCTCTTTAGCTAGGCATTTTAGCTACGCAGATAACTAAGCTTTTAATAGCTAGCAATATTAAGCTTTATTAGTGCATTATAGGGACTATAATGTACCTAATGTTGCTTACAAGGCCTGATGTAGCCTTTACAGTTTAGTGGCTATTAACCGTATTAGCTAGTCCCTATATAGAGCACCTAAATGTAGCTAAAAATCTGCTAAGGTACCTATCCAGGACTAGATTCCTTGCTATTATCTATAGGGGTAACCCTAAAGGTGTAGCTAGCAAAAGCCTAATAGGTTATTATAATAGTGATTTTATAGGGGATAAAAAGACCTTAAAATTAACCTATGCTTATCTATTTAAGCTAGCTAGCGGACCTATTAGCTAGAAGTTAAAGAAATCTAGTACAATAGCTTTATTAATATTAGAAGCTAAATCTAATGCTATCTGCGAGACCTTCCGGGAGCTATAATGGCTTTAGGGTCTATTTAAGGAGCTAAAAACCCCTATTTCCCCTCCTATCTAGATATTTTGCGATAATTAAGGCGCTATAACTACTGCTTATAACCCTGCCTTATATAGTTATACTAAATATACCCTATTAAAGTTTAACTATATTAGGCAATAGGTTTTAGCTAGTTTAGCTAAGATTAAATATCTAGATACTAAGTTAATGCCCGTAGATAGTCTTACGAAACCTCTTACAAGACCTCTCTATTAGGCTTTTATTAAGCTTCTAGGGCTTAATGACTTCTAAAAACTAACAACTAAAACCCTTTAACAGGGAACTAAAAATAACGTTAAAAAAGGGAGCTATATATAACTATAGCTAGGATTTAAAAGGGGGCTTTTTATCTTTTCCTGTTTTTCCCTTTTCTTTACTATTTTTACCTAAAAGTTATTACTTACCCTATTATAATCTTATATGCTTTTATTTGCTTATATATAAGTCTTTTGTAAAGGGGGTATTAAAAATAAGACCTATTTTTAGCCCTTTCTAGTCAAAGAACCTTTATATTACTAAGCTTACACTACAAGCTTAATAGCTACACTGTAGCTATTAATGGTTACGAAGGTGGTTATAAATGACCACGTTATAGCTATTAACAGCTACGACTAACCGTGTAGATAACTAATATTAATTAGTATTATAGGCACAAGTGTGCCTACAACCCTAACTATAAGTAATTAGGTAAGCTAGGGTGACATAAGTAAACTACCCTATAGTGGTGATGTAAGCAGCTTACCCTATAGCTATCTTTAATAGCGATTTTCTCTTTAACTAGAGGTTATACAAAAGTCTTATATATAGCAAATTATTACTAGAAGATAGGGCTTTCTTTTTATATAGTAATATTTTTTAGACTAAAATTTAGTACATATAGGTTGCTAGTATGTATAGTAGTAAGTCGATTTTTTAGATTTCATATATAAATGAATTTTACGGAAAATAAAAAGTAGCTTACAAGACCCCGCTAGCAGCCTAGGCCCGCTAATACGGTTAGTAAGTCTATAAGAGAAAGAAGATCTTTTTAATCTAGCTAGTTAGCTAGGCCTCTTAACCAACAGCCGCATTGCCCGAATAAACCAACTAAAATCAATTTTATTACTCTATTAGTTACTACAAAAGTAATCTAAATTAAATTCTATTAGTTAATAACTACCACCACTTCCGTTGCGTTGCGTTAATAAGAATCAACGTTGTGGCTCTATTGGTCCTAGACCGTAGAGCTTGCACTTGTATAGTTGTTGCCAGCTGGCATCAGCTCCCTACATTTCAATAAATATTAATCTATATCTTAAGATTAATAGTATTAGCTAGCTATAATATAGTAATACACTTATTACACTTAGCTTCTCTAGCTACTTTAGTAGCTACCTAAGCATAATAAACACGCCTATACTTATTAGAATTTTTAGTATTTAGGAGGATATTATATAACTTTTACTTTATATAAATAAAAGACTATTAGTATATTAGTAGTAATTAAGTAATAAGGATTAGAGATATACTGACTTTATTATAGTAAAGGTACTCTCCCTTTAGTATAGTCTTAATAATATTAAATAACTTTTTATAAAGCTATATAATTTAAGTAAAGTATTAGTAGTAAGTTGTGAGACAGTGTGGAAAGTGATGATGATGTATTTAGCTATCTAGGCTATCCACACATGTGGCATAACGAGGGCATAGGTACGAGGGCAAAGAGGGTCTTTGCCCTAAGTGCTGTGGTACCGCAATCCATAATGACCTATGGCCTTAAATAGGGAAGGTATCATGAGTGATGCCTAAGATGTGAGGCTGCTATATCCAACATAAGTTAGTATCTTATAGCTAGAGATTTAGAATAGGAAATTATACTCTAATATATTATTTATTATTATATATATAGTAAGTATACTTTATTAAGTTTACTATTAAAGGTCAGTAACTATAAGAAGTAAAGAAGTAGTAAGTTTATACTAGTTAAGTTATTATACTTAGTAAGGAAAGTTTTTTTATCCTTAATATATTAAGGGATAGTATATATACTATTTTTAGGCTAAATATTCTATATTATAACCCACTAGGCATACTATATATATAGAATTTTTATATTACTAGCTATAAGTTAGTAGTAAAGACTTAGTAATAAGATAATAAACTTATATTAAAATTTTAGAGGCTATTCTCTTATACGGTAACTTCTCTAGTAATTTACCTATAGTTTATTCCTATGTAGTTAAGGCTAGTAGTAGACTAGGAGTTATAGGATAAGTTTTAGCTATTATAAGCTAGCTATAAGTTAGTAGTAAAGAGATAATAAAAAAAGCTAAATAGGTATAAAGAAACTTATAATTAGTTTTAAAGAATATAATAAAGCTAGGATAAGTAAATAATTTAATACTATAAGATATTAGTAACTACTAAGTAATAGTAATAAGAAAGTAGTTATTAAGCTAGTAAGGGTAACTTATAATAGTAAAGTAAAATATAAAGAAAAGAAAGTATATAAAAGGTAGGAGAGGTTAGTCTCTTTTATATTAACTATAAACCCCGTAAGTAATCTATAGGCTATAGGTAGCTAATCTATAGTTTATAATAATCTTTATTATTATTACTATAGTTAAGTATATATAATAGCTATAAATATATAGTAACTTTATTTCTATCTCTCTAATATTTATAATATAATTTATTTAGATAAATAGTATTAAATACCCTATCTTTTTAGACTAATTATAAAATATAATATAAGGTATTTATTTTTATAAGGCTAGACTAAGTAGGGGTTAAGCGCCTTAACCTTACTATACCCTAGCTATAAGTAAGCTACTATAAGGTATCTTCACTCTAGGTAGAGGGAGATATTTATAGCCCTATAGTATCTATATATTATTATTATTATTTTAATATGCTATTACACATAGGAAATTATAATAACTTAGATTTCTATAGTAGATTATTTTTTTAGTTATAGGCTTTTATTTAGAGAGTGTATATTTATATAGTAGCTTATTTTTTAATAAGAATAATTATAGGAAAGAAAGGGTATTATATTAGAAGCTTAAAGCTAGAAAGGGCAGAGAAGGACCTAGAGCTAGCTACAAGCTAGCTATATAAACATAGGCAAGGTATATATTAAGGACTGCTTACTATAGAGGTAGTAGGTTAGAGTTTAAAACCTTTATACACTTACCCCTACGTTATAGTAGCTTAATAGCTACGATCTTAAATCCAGTTATCCCTCTGTTATTTCATTATCCCGACCGAAGTCGTGACAATAGATCACCAACAGCCTTAATAGCCTTCTGTAAGAAAGTCCTTTGCGTTTCTACTAATTGAGGGTTTCAAAACATCTTCTATATGTCAAAGGCTATGTTTTTTAACCTCTATTAATAGCTTTAAAACAATACAAACATTAGGCCTACTAAAAACTAGTTAGTTAAGCAAATAGTTATAATCTTCCTATAGATTATAGCGTTTAACAAGCCGCAGTAAAATGTGGCTTTTTATTTTAAATTAGGCTAGTTATTAGTATTAAGGATATTCCATAGGCTAATTAATCTAATAAGGCGTTTACATACCACTTTTGTTTGTTAACTAAAGCTAGATTATATTTCTATACGCGTTATATTAGATCTAAGCAAACGCGCGTTTTGTGGTATAATAGGTGCTATTAATAGCACACATATACTTATATTTATTCTAGTATTAAAGTAGTAGTAATTTTTCTCTTAAAAGAGTAATATATCTTAAAATATACTAGTAGCTATAAATTTTAATAATAATATCTTTATATATATATTAGTAAGCGCTAAGGGATTAATTTATAATAAACCACTGCTTTAAACCACTCTAACTAGGTTATTCTAAATATATAGAAAGTGTTTTTACCTTATAGATATAGGATTTTATACCTAAGCTAGTTTGCTTATGCCCTTTATAAGTATTTACTATTATTTAAATAAGAATCCTAATAATAAAGAAAGGCTAAAAATAAGGGCTAAGCTTTTTAATCTCTAGTATACTATTCTTTAAGTAGTAGTTAAAAAACTCTTTAGGTATTATAAGTAAAAGTTTAAGATAATTTACTATAGCACTACTAAGTATAACTTTTTAGATTAGATTAAGATTATTTATACTATAATAAGCCTATTTAACTTTATTAAGTTAGGTAGTATTATACTAGAAGAGTAAGGTAGGCTTAACTTAAAGGCATTAAATAAGGATAAACACTAGCTTATTAAAGAGGCTTATAAGCTAGTGAATAGCTTTAATATAAGAGAAAGTCTAATAGTATAGCAAAGTCTTATTATAAAAAGAGGCTTTTATAGTTATTAGTAATACTAGTAAGAGAGAGGCATTAAGATCCCTAAGGATAGAAGTCTTTAATAGGGGAGAAATTATTAGGTAAGCAGTTATAAGGTTATTAGGTAAGTAGTTATAAGGTTATTAGGTAGGTAGCTATAAGGTTATTAGGTAGGTGGCTATAAGGTAAGGGAGATAAAACTATAAGTAGTGTGAATTTTATATAGGTAAAAATACTAGTAATCCTTATGCCTAAGCTAATTCTACTATAACCTTCTAGTCTCTTCCTTTACCTTTATAACCTTACTTTCTAAACCTTCTCCTCTACCTTTATAACCTCTTCCTTTTACCTTTATAAATAATAGCTAAAGTCTATAGTTATAAAAGCCTTTTTATCCTTACTTCTAAGCTTATTTTAAAGCACTGCATTCTTTAGATTTTCCTTAACCTAGCTTATTACTTTAATATCTAAGTAATACTATAGCTTTTATAAAAAAATATATAGTTCTCTAATGCCTTTTTAAACTTACTATCTAATAAGTTACTTTACTAAATAGTATATATATAAGAGTACTCTTACTTCTAAACTTAAGAAAATACTAACTTAAGTGCTATAAAAACTACTTTTACTATTAATTAATTTATATTCTTCTTTTAAATCCTCTAAACTAGTATACTACTTAAGGTAAATCTACTAGAAGAAGGTAATAATCCCCCTTTAGTAAAGCTTAGGGTTAACCCTCTAGAGCTTAGAGTTACTATAACCTAACTAATTTATTTTAATATAAGCGTAGTAATAGGTTATATTAATTATACTAAGGTAAAGGGATTATCCCCCCTAGTTAGATTAATAGTCTTAAGCTAATTAATACTATTATTCTTAACTATTTTACTAGTTCCTTATTAATTATTATCTTTATCTATTAGATCCTTAAGAGGTTAGGCTACTACTATAAAGCCTAGATTATTACTTACTTTTAAAATAGTACCCCTAGCTAGTAAGTCCTTTAAAAAGATATTACACTAAGTATTATAGGTAATATTATTAGTAACTAAGAGTAGCTAGGTTATAACCTTTCTTTTAATTAAACTAAACTTCTTTTTAAGTAGCTTAGTATTTATATTACTTATTTTAAGCGTATACTTTACCTTATTATATTATATACTAGAATAGCTTTCTACCTATAAAAACACTTACTAATAGTCTTATAAGCTATAATACTTTTATTTTACTAATTTTATAATTTATTTACACTAAGGGTAATAATCTTATATAGTAAGGATAATATCTTATAAGGTTAATTAAGTTACACTATACTTTATACTATTTAATTTACTATTAACCTAGGCTTTATAAAGCTTCTCTAGTAAGTAAATTATTTACTTATTAGTTTACCTTATACTAGTACTACACTAAGAAGTAGTAAATTAACTAAGCTATAAAGCGCTTTAAGACTAAGAAAAAGATATTTAAAGAAGAAAAATATAAAGGTAAGAGAAATTATCTAATAATAATAATAACTTCTTTATAAAGGAAAAGCCTTTAATAATATATAAGGGGCTAGGGCAGTGTAAAATCTCTTTACTCTCTTATATATTAGTAAGGAAAGGTACTATAGATAATATAAAGTAAGCTCTCCACCTATATCTATAGCTAACTGTTGCACCCACAAGGGCATAATTGATCCCTACCGCACGATAGTCTGGCTACTTAACTAGCTGAGACAAGAGTCCACCCCTAGCTAGTCATTTTCCATGACCTCTGTAACCGCATAGTATATTTTAGCACTGTATTAGTACTCTACTAATAGTAAAGATACTTAGGTATTTAAACCATAGTCCGCACCCTCTTATAAGGTAGGACAACTAAATAGAGGTAGTTACATTAAACCCTAGCTTCGCGGTCTAACATAGTAGCAATTGCGTGGTGTTTATAATAATTATACCTTTCTTCTAAATTAGTACTCTTCTCTTTAAATTAACTAATTATTTAATCTTTAAATAATTAGTATAGACACAGCAAAAGAGAGGCCTAATTTATCAACATCGTGATCGGGTAACCCTAGCGCACTAGGATTAAACACACCTTTTATTCGTTTAATAACAACACTATAGGATATCCTTATAATGTCTAAGGAATCTTTAAAAAGCAATAAGCTAGCTATTAAGCTGTAAGAACCCTATTACTAGGACCTGTGGTATAAGATAGTTAAGGCAAGAGCTATTAAAGATAGAATTTAGGTCTTTATTAATCCTAATTTAAACATACAGCTAGATTGCTCTCCTAAGCCTTTAATTCTTATAGGAAACGGGACTCTAGTAAAGAGAAGGGTAGTAGAAGCTACATAAGGTTAATTATCTATAGCAAATATACCTAGACCTTAAACGCAATCTTATAGCTCTAGAGCTACGAACTAAAGCACTTAATAATAAGATTAGGAAGGAAGATCTCCTTCTTAAGGTTATAATGTGCCTATAGAGAGTTATTTTTAGTACCCTTAATAACCTAATAATGCTAAAGATAGCGCCTAGTTCGTGGTCCTTAGTAGTTAGTATTAGGTATTTAATAGCTAATTTTAGAGCCTTATAAAGGCTCTATAAGAGTATTACACTTAGTTTATAGCAATACTTAGGTCTAAATATAAGTAAATAACCTTAAGGCATATATCTCTTTATAATAAGATTAGAGAGCTTATAAGGAATATAATACCTTTAAGCAGGACTATTAAGTATTATACTAAAGTTAATTTTAATAAAATCATTAAGCAAAACCTTATAAAGGTAAATATTAATAAGTGGCTTATAAATGCTTTAATTAGCTGTAAGAGATGCTTCTAAGTAGACTGCCCTATTACTAAGAGTAACTTACCTATAGAAATAATTAATAACGCTATTAGAGCTTAATTTCCTATAATCTTAGCTTAAATTAACTTGTTAATTTACATAGCAGAAAGTAAGGGAAAGGTCCTAGATTTCTATAATATTATAAGTAGGATTAGGTATCTAATTAAAGCCTAAGGGAGATCTTAAGGAAAGACTAATAATGCCTTTAGAGCTAAACTAACTCTTTATAGCAAAACTAATAATAAAGCTAAAAAAGAGAAGGCACTAAAGAAAGACCCTTATATCTACTATAAAAAACATAGAGTAAAGAAGTTAAAGAATTTATAGAAGACCTATAAAACACTTCACTTACTAAAGAACTAGAAAGTTAATAAAGAGCTATTAAAGAAAGTAAAAAAAGTAATAAATTGTTAACCTAATAATGTAAAAAAGGCATATAATACATAGTTAAAGGATAATTATCAGGAGCGTGAGGGACAGAGATAGGACTATCACATAATAGAGTATTAGCAAGACCTTAGACCCACTAGGTTAGGGAGGGTTAGCTAGTAGCTAGATAGTCACGTAAGCGTAGGGCGAGGTATTTAGCGAGAACTACCTATATTTTTATAGAAGGTTAGAGCTTAAAACCTTTACGCACCTACCCCTAGATAGCACCTATCTAGCTATAACTATAAATCTAAGCTATTACTCTATTTTATTATCTTTTAACCCTTAAGTTATAATAAATTAAGCTCTTAATCCCTTTAAGGTAATAGACTATTAGCTAGATTATAATATTAGTACCCTAGAGAATATCTATGTAAAATATACCTATACCCCCTAGTAGTAATGCTATAGATAAGTAAGGTAGTAGTAATATAGTAAAGACTTAAATAATAGATACTAATAATTAAGTATATTAGATACTACCTAATACTAATCTAGATAATAATACTAGAGTTAAGAATAATAGCGTTAAGAAGGTAGTGTAATAGTGTTATAATATAGTATAAGCTAAGCTATAATATATATAGAAAATATAGGAAATTCTATAAATAAAAGTAAAAATTAAGGAGCTTTAGGTAAACCTAATATTAATTAGAACCTAATAGAGACCTATAAACCTACCTTCTCTAGTTAGACTAACTACTCCTATACTTACTTTACTAATAGGCACTAAGTAAGTAGTAAATATATACTAATATAGTATTATTAAGATATAGCTATAGATACTATCTTATAAGGGAAATACTTATAAAAACCTCTAGAATTTCCTAGTAAACTTAAATATATTATTTAAATTAGACTAATATACCTTTTATAATAATATAATAAAGGTAGCCTACGCTAGTAAATACCTTACTAATAATATAAAGTAATAATAGATATATTATATAGCTATAGATAGTTATATAAAATATAAGGACTATAATTAGGTAAGCTTTATTATATAGCTAAAGACTAGAATAATAAATAAGAACACTAGGTACTTTAAAGTAACTAGGTTACTACTAAATCTTTAGTAAGGTAATAGCTAATTATTTTAAGCCTTTATTAGAAGTTAGACTAAGGTTAAATCTAACCTACCTAAACTAATTCTAATATAACTAAAAATCTATATATTTATTAATAGCCTTAATAATACTATAAGAAAGTAAATACTTAGCTAAGAGTTTCTAACTACTTAAAGCTAGTTATAGGGCTAAGGTAAGAAAGCAAAGGTAGTAATAAAACTAATATAAAGTTATAAAAAAAGTTAAGACTATAAGAAAAAGTAATAGCGCTTAACTTTACCTATAGATAACTTATAGTAATAGAATAAAGGGTAAGTAAGAAGGTTACCTATTATATATTATAAATATAGGAAGCCTAGATATATCTTAATAGCTTACTATTTATTAGACTACTTTATTTATAAGAGTAGTAAACATACTATAAAGAAGTATAATAATAGTAGCAATAAAGTATTTAATCCTAATAAGATACTGACCGCTTTTATCTATATAAATCTAGGATAAGGAGCTTATTATAGATAAATTAGTAGACCTAAGAGTAAGAGTCTATATATCTCTATAATAAAATTACTAGTAAGTAGTAGTAAAGGCACTAATAGACTTAGGTATATAATTCTTAACTATATACCTAAAGCTATTATCTAAGGAGAATTAGAAAAGAGTTAAAGAAATAAAGTAAAACCTTTAAAGTATAAGTAAGGATATAATTCTATATTAAGGAATTCTAAAGAGATTAGTATTAATAAAGAATAGTATAGGGTTTATAAAGGTTTACTAAGTTAGCTACTTTATTACTAATACTAAAGAAAGGCTACTACTAGGCATAGACTAAATTAGAGAATATAAACCTATAGTAATATATTAGAAAGAGAAGTTTTAGAGATACCTAGTAATAAGGGAGTGCCTTTTATATACTTAGGGTAAGTAAAGAGTATATAAGGTATTAAAATAGTTAGTAGTTACTCTAGTATTAGGTTTAGTAAAAGTTATCTTAAATAGCCTAAAGAATAGGAAGGGAAAAGAACTAGAAAAGAACCTACTAGTAGACTTACTAAAGCTAATTTAGGAAATAAGTAGTAAGAAAGTAGTAATAGTCTTAGAGTATACCTATAAGTTATATAAGTAATATATTATAGCTAATCTAAGATCCTTAGATAGTCTAAGTAATAAGTAACCTATAACTAAGTAAGGGCTAAGTAATAATATAGATAAACTAGAGCTTTTAGAGAAATACTTAGAATTTAAAGATATATTTAATAAGGATTTAGTAGGAACACTCCCTAAACTAGGGGGCTACACTTATATAATTAAATTAGAAAAGGGGAAAACACTACTATAGGGGCTAATATATAACTTAGCTAAGAAAAAGCTAGAGATACTTAGGGAGTATCTTATAGATATATAGTAAAAGGGATAGATTAGAAGATTAGTTAGCCTAGCTAGGGCCCTAATTTTATTTATCCTAAAGAAAGGAGGGAAATTAAGGCTTTATATAGATTATAAAGGCCTAAATAAGATTACTATTAAGAATAAGTCCCCCTTACTACTAATTACTAAAATCCTTAATTACTTAAAGGGCGTGGTTATCTAAATAAAACTTAACTTAATAGATATATACTACTAGCTATATATTTGCTTAGGTAATAAGTAGAAAATAGTATTCTATTATAAATATAGGCACTTTAAGTATCTTATAATACTATTTAGATTAGTTAACACACTAGTGACTTTCTAGGAGTATATTAATAAAGTCCTTAAGGACATTATAAATAATATTTATATTATTTACCTAGATAATATCCTAATCTATAGTAGTAATATAGCTACTTACGCAGGCTACGTTAAATAAGTCCTAAGTAGACTTTGTAATATAAAGCTTTTTATAAACCTTAAGAAGTGTTAATTTTTAGTTATAGAGGTTAAATTCTTAGGATTTATTATATCTAAGAAAGGTATTATAATAAAACCATTATAAGTAAAAGTAATTATAATATAGCTAATACCTTATAGTGTTTTAGATATCTAATTATTCCTTAGGTTTACTAGATTTTATTAATATTTTATTAAGTAGTATAGTAAAGTAGTTATTTTATTAATAAACTAACTTAAGGGGGGATAACTAGTAACCTTTAAGCTAGAACCCTATAAGCTAGCTATATTTAGAGAACTCTAGAAGTTATTCTAGGAAGCACTAATTTTAGTGCACTTTAACCTACTTACTTTATTAAGAGTAAAGATAGATATATTAGGTTTTACTATTAGAGTAATACTTATAATATTAGTACTAGGTTACTAGTACCTAGTTATATATATATTAAGGAAGTTAACTAACGCTAAGTTACACTACCCTACGCTAGATACTAAATTATTAGTAATCTAAGAGGCTTTTAGGGTATAGAGGCATTACCTAGTGTACTTAACTTACTTTATTATAGTAGTAATAGATTACTTAAACTATAAGTACCTAGCTATAAAGCTAAGACTAACTAGTAAGTAAGTAACTACACTTAATAAGCTTTACCTATTTAACTTTAGGATTAAATATAAGGCTAGTAAGTTAAACCTTACTAATATATTATTAAGGAGGGTAGATTATATAAGTAAGAATAGGAAAGTAAAGGTAGTAACCTTATAGTTACTAAACTTCTTATCTAAGTTTATAAATACTAATTAATAGGAACTCTATAGTAGTAATAGGAACACTATAGGTTCTATAATAGCATTAGTTAATATAGTAAATAGTTAGTTATAAAGACCCTATAATAGTAATAGGAATATCTAAGGTTTTAAGAAAATATAACTTAGCTATATTTTTAAGGAAGCTATAAGACTAGATATTACTAAAAGGGGTGTATTAGCTAGTATAGTTACTAGTAAGTAGTAAGGGCGCCCCTTAGAAACACTACTTAACTATAGTGTACCTATAAGACTAGAAGTGTCTTATAAGCTAGCTACTTATAGAGATATTATAGTAAGAATCTAAGCTATTTAAAGAACCTCTACTAAGTTTAACTCTAATACTTAGGATAATAGCTTAGAATTAGATATTCTAATTTAAGTATTATTATTAAGTACGTAGTAAAATAATAAGTTCGCTATATATTAGAGAAAGCTACTTAAGAGTAGTAACTTAGAAGTATTATAAATATAGTTAATTAGACTCTCTAAGCTATTAATATTTAAAAGTTAAGTTTATATTCCCTAGGGTATAAGAAAAGAGATTTTACTATTAATATATAATAACCCTACTACTAAGTATTAGGGAGTTAGTAGGATACTTTATTAAATTATAAATTAGTACTACTAGCTAATAATAAAGAAAGATATAAAGGTATATATTAGTACCTATATAAACTATTAAATTTTAAAACTAAGGCACTATAAGCTATATAGTAAGTTAGCTACTTTACTAGAGCTAGATTACCCCTTTTAAAAACTATTAATAGATTTTATTACTAGATTACTATTAGTTAAAGACACTAACTAGACCTATAATATAATCTTAGTAATTATAAACTATTTTATAAAGTATAGTATTTATATCCTTATTTTAATATAACTAATAAGCAATAGGTTAGTAACTATATTCTTAGAATATATCTTTAGAGATTACAGAGCCCTAGAAGGTATTATAATAGACTAAGGTTTTATATTTATAAGTAGATTTTAGATAACCTTTTACTATCTTATTATAACTAAGTAGCTACTAAGCACTACTTTTTACCTATAAATAAATAGATAGATAGAGTAATTAAACTAGGTCTTAGAATATTATTTAAGAGCTTTCTCCTATGCTAAATAAACTAACTAGGCTAATAACCTATTAATAGTATAATTTATATATAACACTAGCAACCACGTAACTTATAGCTATATACTAGTAAAGGCATTATAATAATATAACCCTAGGGGTCTATAGTAAGTAGTACCTAATATTTTACTTATAAATAATTAGGCTAAGAGTAAAGTATTATTACTAAAAGAGAAACACGCTATAATTAAATAGCTTCTAATTAACTTATAAGCTTAGTATAAGAAATACTATAACTAGAAAAGAACCCTAAAGAGGTTTAAAGTTAGTAATTATATTCTACTATCCACAAAGAATATTAATCTAAGATAGCTAAGCAAGAAGTTAACTATAAAGTACCTAGGCCTTTATAAGATTATAAAGGTAGTTAGGAGTTATAAACTAGCTTACTAGCTAGAATTACCTACTAGAACGCGGTTATATAATATGTTTAATATTATAAGCCTTAAACCTTTTAAAGGGGACCTAAATAATATAGTAAATACTTCTTTATTATAAGATAATATTAAGGATAATAAGTAAGAGTTTAAGGTAGCAAGAATTATCTTATATTATTATAATAGTAAGCGTTATAAGTACCTAGTTAAATAAAAAGGCTATAATAGCTTAGAGAATTTATAGGTATTAAAGAGGGATTTTATTATAAGGGATATTATCTATAACTATAAGTAGTAATTAGGTAGCTAGGTTATAGTAGCAAAACTACCCTTAGTAAATAACATAAGGTAATACCCTATAAATATAGCAAATAATATAGGGTGATATTCTAAAAAGACATAATTATATTACTCTTATAACTATAATATAACTACCTAGTAATAATTACTTAAGAAGTATTTCCTTATCCTTACCCTTACCCTTATTTTCCTTAGAGGCTATAGTAATAATAAGCATAAGAGCCTTTAGAGACACTAGGGCCTTATTATTAGAAGAGTTACCTTCCTTATATATAAAGATATAGAGCTCTCTAAGTAACTTAAAGGGACTAATATAAGTAAAAAGCCTAAAGGTATAAGAAGTAAACTACTAGTAAGTTAGTAATAAACTACCTATAGATATTTAAGAGACTTACTATTAGGATATTCTTATATATAAAATAAAGGTAGTTTATAATATTAATTTAGACCTTAAGGTTAGTAATATTAGCTAGCTATAATATAGTAACACGCTTATTACACTTAGCTTCCTAGGCTACTTTAGTAACTACCTAAGTATAATAAATATACCTATACTTATTAGTATTTTTAGTCTTTAGGAGGGTATTATATAATTTCTACTTTATATAAATAAGAGACTATTAGTATATTAGTAGTAATTAAGTTAAGAGAACTAGAGATATACTTACTTTATTAAGGTAGTAGTAGTCTCCCTTAGGTATAGCTTTAATAATATTAAATAGCTTTTTATAAAGCTATATAATTTAAATAAGGCATTAGTAGTAGGTTAGTATCTTAAAACTAGAGACTTAGAATAGGTAGTTATACTCTAATATATATTTTATTATTTTAGGTATAATAAGCGTATTTAGCTAAGTTTACTACTATAGGTTAGTAACTATAAGAAGTAAAGAAGTAGTAAGATTATACTATAAGAGTTATTATACTCTATAGAAAAGGGTTTATTCTCCTTAAGATACTAAGGAATAATATAAGTGCTATTCTTAGGCTATATATTTTATATAGTAACTTACTAATTACACTATATATATAGAATTTTAGTATTACTAGCTATAAGTTAGTAGTAATAACCTAGTAAGGAAGTAGTAAACTTATATAGAAATTTTAGATACTATTCTCTTTTAAGGTAATTTCTTTAGTAACTTCTCTAAGGGTTTATTTTATAAAGGTAAACCTAGTAGTAAAGCAGGAGTTAATAGATAGATTTTAGATATTATAAGCTAGCTATAGGTTAGTGGTAAGGAAGTAGTAAAGGGAAGATAAGTAAGGATAAAGGAACTTATAATAGTTAGATAGTATATAAGGGAAAGGAAGTATATATATAAGGGGGGAAGATTTAGTCCCTTTTATATTAACTATAAACCCCCTAAGTAATCTACGCACTATATATAGCTAATATAAGGATTATAATATTTACTATTATTATTACTATCCCTAAATATACTAATAGCTATAAATATATAGTAACTACACTACTATATTACTAAGACCTATAAATAAGTCTATTTATATATATAGTGTCTAATACCCTATCTATTTAACCTAATTATAAAATTTAATATAAGGTATTTACTCTCTTAGAACTATTAGTATAAGGTAAAGAGTATTTACTTTACTATATTAGAGTAGCGAATAGGTTACTATTTAGAATTAATAGATAGGGGAATAATAATATTTATACCCTAGTATTATTAGTATTATTATTTTAGATAATATATTACGCTATAACACATTATACCTAACCTAAACCCTATATTAACTATAGCCTCTAGGACTATATAGTGTAAATGCCCTAAGTAAGTAGCTTATTATATAATTAAGAATAATTATATAAAGAGAGGGTATTATATTAGGAGTGTAAGGGATAGAGATAGGACTATTATATAATAGAGCATTAGCAAGACCTTAGACTTACTAGGTTAGGGAGGGTTAGCTAGTAGCTAGATAGTTATATAAGCGTAGGGTAAGGTATTTAGTAAGGACTGCCTATATTCTTATAAAAGGTTAGAGCTTAAAACCTTTATATACCCGCCCCTAGGTAGCACCTATCTAGCTATAACTATGAATCTAAGCTATCACTCTGTTCTATTATCTTTCGACCCTTAAGTCGTGACAATAATAGCGTAAAGGAACCTAAAGAAAACAATACTGCGTTTGCTACTATAAGAGAGTCTGTAGAGACTTTCCTTACCTAGGGCAAATCACGAGTTATACTTAATAGTGAAACCTTAATCTATATCTTTAATAATAAACACTAGTTTATAGACCTTAATTATAGCAAGTAGCCTAGAATTTAAGCAAGTTATAGTGTCACAAAGGCTTATAGTGTTAGCATAGCTTGGATTATCTTAATAGATAGTTAGACCCTTACCTTATTAAAGGCCTAGTACTAGCTAATATTCTTTGTAAACCTTATATCTCTTTAACTACTTACGTAAAAGGAAATAAGGTAAGATAACCTTACTAGAAGGGTAATAGACCTAGTAAGAGGTAATTAGGAGATATTTTAAACTTAGATTATTAGTATATAGCTATATATAGAGGGCTTAAGCCTATTAGAAGCTTTTATTATTAAGGGAGATTTGCAAGACCTAAAGACTATTATAATAACGCCTACGGACCTATGGCATGCTAGGTTAGTATATCTAGGCGAGAATGTAATAGATTAAGTGCTTTAGAAGCTTTAAATTCTATTAAAGAAAAGGAGCGTAAGTAAATATAAGGTTTGCTAAATAGCTAAGGCATAGAGATAGATATTACAAGTCCCTTAAGTAGGATTATTACCTTTAGGACCACTCTAGGTAGTCTTATTTAATCTCTTTACTTAATTATTAGGGTATAATAAAGACTAATATATCGCTCTTTTTACCTATAGAGCTATAGGGCTGTGTTATATCTTTATAATTCTATTAAAGACTAATATTACACTTTACTTTAATTAATTAAAAGCTATATACGTAAGAGTATACGGAATTCACATTGTGGTTATAATAACTAATGGAGAGACTGCCTTTTAGACTAAAAAGCAGGAAGAAGATATTAAGAATAGGGGCATTACTGTTAGGAAATCTAGCCTAGCTCACCCACATTAAAATAGGCACGGTAAATAGTCTAGGGGGGTGATAATAAGGGTTATAACAACGCTTATAATATAATTAGGTTTCTTAGAAGACCTCTAGCCTATAGCTACTAAAGTAGCTATTTATATCTTAAATTATATGCCTTAAAAGATACTTAACTAGTAATTACCTTAATAAGCGTTAAATAGGTGGTTAAGAGAGAATAAGCTTTAATAGAGTTACTTACTAGAGAATCTAGAAGCCTCTATAACTTACCTATAAGCCTTTAGTTATAAAGTATTTATAATAATGTAAAGTAAGCTTTATAAGGTAAGTCTAAAGCTTACTTAAAGAGCTTATATTAGATACCTTGCTAGATACATCTCCTCCACGTAATACCTTATTTAGGTGCTAATAATAAAGAGAAACTACTAGTTCTTATTAAGCTATATTACCTTTAATAAATCTTTTTTCTATACTTAAGAAAGAGGTCTCTTATTAATAGTAAAAGAGGTTAAAAAACACTTCCTTAAAGAGCTAGTTAAGGATAATAAGAATAAAAGCTCTAATATAAGGGTTTTATAAATAACATACCCTCTATTACTACTATAACCACTTAATTAGCTTTAATAAGATAAAACTCTTACTAATTATAATTAATTAGACTATAAAGAAAAGAAAAAAGAAAGTTAAGAATTAAATCTCTTAACTCCTCCGAATTTACCTAGGTAATACCTAGATTCTACGGATTATATACTATTAAGTATTAATAATTTACTTAACCTACCTAATAGTAGTAATAATCACAAAATATTAATAAATCTATAAGACTATAATAACCTTAAAGCTTTTACTACTACCTTTAGGCTAGGATCTAAAAGTAAAGAAAAGCCTTATATATCTAGGCTTCCTCTTTCTCTAGCTTATTATAATTATTTAGCTAGCTATCTAAAAGAGAAAGAATTTAGTAAGGTATAAAATAAAGAATTTAATAAGGTTATTAATAGAAAAGTAGCTATAAAGATATCTAGATTAGAAGTCCCTCTATATATAAAGCCTCTAGGCCTTACTTAGGTATTTACCTATAAATTAAATAAGTAAGGCTACCTTTAATAATATAAAGCTTACCTCTATATTTTAGAAAATTATTAACTAAAGAGTTATTTATTAACTTAAGTAGTAACCCTAGCTACTAATACCTTTAGAATACTTATAGCTATTATATACTACTTTAACCTAGAAGCATACTAGTATAACTTTATTATAGTATTCCTAAATTTAGACCTTAATAAAGAGGTTTACTATAAAATACTACTAGGCTATAAAGATAAATAAGCCTATCTTAAGCTTCTTAGAGTAGTCTATAAACTATAGAGAGTACCTCTTCTATAGATAAAAGAGCTAATTAGCTAGCTAATTAGTAAAGGCTTTATGTAAATATTTAAAGACCCTTATATATTTATTAAGGATAGGTTAATTATCTTCTTCTATATAGATAACCTTATAGCCTTATTTACTAAAGGAAAAATATCTTTATATAATAAATTTAAAGTAAGACTCTTTATAAAGTATAATATAAAGAACCTTAGAGAGCTATAATAGTTCCTAGTGTCAGGAGCGTAAGGGACAGAGACAGGATCATCACATAATAGAGCACTGGCAGGACCTCGGACCCACTAGGTTAGGGAGGGGTTAGCTAGTAGCTAGATAGTTACGTGAGCGTAGGGCGAGGTATTTAGTAAGAACTACCTATATTCTTATAGAAGGTTAGAGCTTAAAACCTTTATATACCCGCCCCTAGGTAGCACCTTTCTAGCTACAACTGTGAATCTAAGCTATCACTCTATTCTATCATCTTTCGACCCTTAAGTCGTGACACCTAGGCATTAAAATTATTAGAGATTATACTAATAAAAAGGTATAGCTTAATTAGAAGTTCTATTAGAATAAAGCTACTACTAAATTTAATATAAAAATCCTATAATAAAGGCCTATAGCCTTAATAACTACTATATTACTAGAACCTTTTAAAGGAGAAGTTAGTATATAAGATCTAAAGAGATATTAATCTCTAATTAGAACTTTACTATATCTAATAATAGTTTTAAGACCTAATATTACTTTTATAGCCTTATAGCTCTTATAATACCTATAAAACCTAGGGCTATAGTATATAGAAGTAGCTAAAAGAGCCCTTAAGTATAGGTATTTATAGGTAAACTTAGCAATTAAATATAATAGTAATAACCCTAAATTAGAAGCATATAGTAATACTTCCTTTACTAATAATACTATAATATAAAAAAGCTTATAAGGCTATATTATAAAGCTCTTTAGAGAACTTATACTCTTTAAGGTAAGTAGATAAGCTACTATAACTATATTATTAATAAAAGTAAAGCTCCTAGTACTTTCTTATTATAGTAAAGAGCTTATTACCTTTAGATAATTATATTAAGAGATTAGACTATACCTAGGTAATAATACACTTAAAATTAAATATAATAATATATAGATAATTTATCTTCTTAAGGAAGAGTTTATTAAGCTAGTTATAAAGCCTCTTATAAGAACTACTTTTATAAGCTTTTATAAGGCACTAAGGCTTATAAGACTACCCTCTAGTATACTAAGTAAAGAACCTAAAGAGTAAGTATTATATAATAATCTTAATTTAGATAAAATTATAACTAATTAACTACATTTCTACACTATAGAATTAATTTAAATATTATAGAATTAATTTAACTAATTTTATTAATTTAGATTTATTATAAAGAACCTTAAATAAGGTTCTCTAGGGGGGTGTGTTATACCTATAAGGGTATAATTAATTCTTACTATATAATAGTCTAGCTACTTAACTAGCTAAGATAAGAGTCTACCCCTAGCTAGTTATTTTCTATAACCTCTATAACTATATAGTATATTTTAGCACTATATTAGTACCTTGCTAATAGTAGAGATACATAGGTATTTAAACCGTAGTCCACACCCTCTTACAGGGTGGGATAACTAAATAGAGGTGGTCACATTAAACCCTAGCTTCGCGGTCCAACACTAACTTATACCTAGCCCTGTCTGGAGTGCGCTAGATTTTAAACGACTGCGCCTACGTGGATCACACCCCAAGTGGTGCAACGCTTCCTGGTCTGGTGCATCTTTCACGTTTCTCAGATGACAGGCTTAGGTTGTATACCGCCTCATAGAGATAGCATTCAGTGCACAGGGGAAGAAGCTCGACTTGTGTTACTCAGACTGTGGCCACTACATTTAGAAATATGGGTGGCTACTCGCTTGGTGTAAAGTGTCTATGCTTTGAGTCCTTCGTTTAAGTCCTAGAGGGCGTACACAGATCTTTTTATCCTCTTGATAACAGGTACAGCTAACTTTTTCGGAAGAAATCCTGTCACAAACAAGATTGTTCGCTGCCTTGTATTCCCTTTGGCCAGACAGGGGAACGGCTCCACACCAGGGCTTAATAGGCAGGCTGGTGTGCTCTGGGGGCTTAAACAGGATTCCAGCCTGACCCTTGACAGAAGCTCAAACACCAGAGCTGACATGGTCAGTGGGTTTTGTTTACACTCTTCTTGTGCATTCAACGGTCCAATTACAAACAAAGAAAACGAGTGAGTCAAACGAGATTGAACTTGAAAATCCGAGTCCAAGATGTCATTATAACGCCAATAGCATCTCGTTAAACAGCACCTTCTGAAGCTTAACTTCAATACGACCTCTACTATCAAGCTGAACTTAATTGGCACTTTTACAACAGCCGGCTGAGCAAGTACCCTGAAGCATGGCTCCCCATCAAACATCAGCCCCAAATGGGACGACATCTCCGGAGGCCGGAATTCCAAGATATACGTACAGACCAGCCTCATCTACACCGGATTCGCCATGGGTACACAGGGCGGATGGGCCTGAGCTGGCCAAGCCAATGGCCATCATAGGTATGGCCATGCGCCTTCCAGGAAGCGTACACTCCGGTGACGACCTTTGGGACCTCCTCTCCAAGAGAAAGAGTGGACTCTGCGATATCCCCAAGAACAGGTTCAACGCCGACGGATTCTACGACCCGGCTTGGGGCCCCGGGACAATTCCGGTCAAGAAAGGATATTTCCTCCCTGACGTAGAGATCGAGGAATTCGACACCAATGTCTTTCCCATCCCGAAAATGGAGCTAGAGCGCCTGGATCCTGCCCAGAGACAGCTACTCCAGGTGGCCTATGAGTGCATGGAGAGCGCAGGCGGGACTTCATGGCGTGGTAGCAGAACCGGGTGTTATATCGGCGAATTCGGCGAGGACTTCGCCGACAGTGTTGCACGCGAGTCACAGCAAAGGGGCAACTTACGGTACACCGGCCTTGCCGATTTCGCAATAGCCAACAGGGTCTCGTATGAGCTTGACCTTCAAGGCCCGAGGTAAGGGAGATCGCCGCTCAGCTGAAGCAAGATTCCTTGGTAAAGATTGGGAAACTCACTGCTATTCTTTCAGTATGGTGGTCAAGACAGCCTGCTCGTCTTCGCTCGTGTGCCTGGACCTGGCCTGCAAGGCCATCCAGAGTGGAGAATGCGACAGCGCCCTCGTCGGCGGCGTCAGTTTGCTCTTCTCGCCCGCCACATTCATTAGTGTGACCGACCTGGGTGTCATTTCGCCAAATGGCCAGTGTCGAAGCTTTGACGCCGGAGCAGATGGCTACGCGCGAGGAGAGGCCGTCAACATGGTCATGATCAAGAGATTGGATCATGCTCTGAGGGATAAGGACCCTATCCGTGCTGTTATCCGTGGAACTGGCGTGAACACTGACGGCAGAACAAATGGCATGCTGACCCCAAGCTCGACCGTGCAAGCAGATCTCATCCGACACACATACGAGGTCGCTGGAATAGATGATCTGTCGCAGACCGCTGTGGTCGAGTGTCACGGCACTGGAACTCCAGTCGGCGATCCTATCGAGACAGAGGCTGTCGGACGGTGCTTTGGTGAGGAGGGCGTCGTCATCACATCGGTAAGGCCCTGAAGCATAAGCACCTCTTCCCCTTTCTACCGACACAGCACAGCACAATTCTCTCAATATGTCCTGCTAACTGCCTGCCTGCCTGCCTGTGTCTCTAGGTCAAACCAAATCTTGGACACGCTGAGGCTGCCGCCGGCCTGTCCAGCCTGATCAAGTGTGTCCTCAGCTTGGAGCACCGGCAAGTCCTGCCGAATATCAACTTCGAGACACCCAACTCAGACAGTAAGTCGAGACCTACAGTATCAACTACGCGGAGAACACTATAGTGCAGGAAACTGACGTAACATCCTGCAAAGTTCCATTCGAGAAATATAAACTCCGCGTTCCGACTGAGGTTGAACCTTGGCCGCAGGGGAGAGCCGAGAGGATAAGCATCAACGCCTTCGGCATTGGAGGCGTCAACGCACATGTGTGTTTTTGTCTGGAATCCACGAGCGAATATGGTCAGTTGCTGATACGGTGGTTTAGGTAATCATCGAATCTACAGCGCAGTTTGGAATCAAGAAGCCTGTCAACAGCATCACCAGCCTTGGGATAAACACCAACGGCGATTTTGTTTCCAATTGCAATGGCTTTCGCAAGCAGAATGGGCATGAGCATGATCAGCATCAAGGCCAGGGTGTCTGCGTGAACGGTGATCATGCTAATGGCACTATTGTCAACGGAGTGAACGGCAACGGAGAGCATGCTAACCGTGAAGCCAATCTGCTGGTCTTTTCCGCCCATAGCTCAGAGTCTCTCGATCGTCAGATCACCGCTTGCCGTGACTTTGCAGCAACTCATCAAAGCACCTCGCTCAAGGATCTGGCATATACGTTGTCAAGTCGGCGCGACCACAGGCCCTACCGAGCTTACGCTATTGCTGATGATGCATCCGGTGTTCAAGAGGCGTCCGCCACCGTTCACGACGTCGTGGATGAAGCACCTCCACCGGTGGGCTGGATCTTCACCGGCCAGGGTGCGCAGTGGCCGGAGATGGGCGCCAAGCTGATCGATACCAATGATGTGTTCAGAAGGAGGATCCGGAAGCTGGACAAGTACCTGCAGACGCTGACGTTGGAGCCACCGGTGAGCATTGAAGGTCAGAGTCTGATACTATCCGAGTCTAGTCCCATTCCCCGGCCGCCACATAGCAGACATGGGAAGCCCTCTGACGACATGCTGACACCGATCCGTAGCCGAACTGCGCAAGACTAAGGAAGACAGCCGAGTGCACCGCCCTGAGATGGGACATCTCGTATGTGTCGCTTTGCAGGTAGCTCTGGTCGACATCCTCCGCTCCTGGAACATCGTTCCAGACTTTGTCTTGGGCCACTCCTCAGGCGAGACAGCCGCCGCCTACGCCTGCGGAGCCATCACAGCCGAGGCTGCCGTATACGCGGCTACGAGACGAGGCATTGGGAACGCATCTTCCCAGAGGAAGGGATCAATGGCTGCTGTTGGGCTGGGCAGGGATGAGATACAGCCTTTCATGCTCGAGGGTGTCAACATCGCATGTGAGAACAGTCAGAGCAACGTCACGCTCTCCGGAGATACGGAGCAGGTAGAGAGTATCGTGGCAACGCTCAAGGCCGAGAGACCCGAGGTTTTCGCACGTTTGCTTCGGGTAGAGAAAGCGTATCACTCACGTAAGTTCCAATACTGTCCATCTGTATCGCATCACTACCGTCATCGACTTCATCCTATCTGGGATGTTGGGTCACTGTCTGGAAGTTTGTGCACTGGCTGACTCAATGTATTGAGAAATAGATCACATGCATGATTACGGACCTGTATATGAGGAGCAGCTAAAGTCTGTTGTTCGCAGTGCTAACCCCAAGATTCCATTCTACTCCTCCGTGACTGGTGATCTCCTGACCGGCGAGGGACAGCTTGGGGCATCGTATTGGCGGGCGAACATGGAGAACACGGTTCTATTTAACCCTGCGCTCCGCTGCGCCCTCCGAGATCGACCTGGAAAGATGGTCCTCATCGAGTTAGGGCCTCATCCAGCCCTTGAAGGACCAGTAGGCCAGATTCTGCGAGATCTAGGCCGCACAGACGATCTATATCTTGGCACCTGTACCAGGAGTAAGGAATGCGATACCAGTTTGCTTCACCTTGCCGGAAAGCTGTACCAGCGGTCAATTCCCATGGACTTTGCAGTGATCTGCTCACCTGGAGCTGTCTTGACAAACCTACCGAGGTATGCCTGGAAACAAGACACGACGCATTGGGCAGAATCTAGGGTTTCACGTGGCTGGAGACTTCGGGAACATCCCCCCCACGAGCTTCTCGGGAGCAGAGTGCTGGAGACGGAGGGCGAGCCGTGTTGGAGAAAGGTCATGGCTCTGGAAGATGCTCTCTGGTTGGATGGCCACGAAGTCAATGGCCAGGTTGTCTTTCCGGCTGCTGGGTACATCTCCATGGTGGGCGAGGCGCTTCGACAACTGACCGACAACACGACTTTCACCGTCAGGAATGTCCGCATCATGTCGGGTCTGGTGCTGAGCTCCGAAAAGCCTGTCGAGCTGGTTACGCTCTTGAGCTCGGCCAATTTGGGCACCTCGGATGATTCGGAATGGTACGAATTCACCATCACCTCGTTTGACGGCACGGCATGGGCTCGGAACTGCCACGGCGAGGCCATGGCGTCGACTGATAAGTCGTTTCACCTCGACTCTGTCTCTCCTGCAGGTGAACCTTTCCCTCGCAAGCTCGATAGGAGGGACTCCTACGATATCCTGAGACGAGTTGGCTTTAGCTATACTGGGGAGTTCGAAAGCATGGTAGACATCTCGGTTTCGCCATCATCGTTCCAGGCCCACGGTATCTCTTCCCTAGGTCGCCAGGTGACCGATAAGCCTTCCAGGTGCGCTACGTACTCGTTACACCCGGCGGTGATGGACCAGTGTTTCCAGCTGTTCACGGTAGCCCTGTGCCGCGGACTCAGGCGTAGCAACAGGCGAATAGCAGTCCCGACCTTCATCGAGGAGTTGGTTGTGTCACCAAGCGCGTTGCCCCTGAGCGTCACTGCAAAGCTCAGCCGCATCGATGAGGTGGGATCCTGGACAGGCGATTTCGTTGCTGTCCCTGTCGGGGCCCAGGGGTCGGAGCCCGTCGTAAGGCTGAAGGGGATGAAGTCGGTCGTCCTCGCGAGCCCGGCGCAGTCAGAGCCGCACCTATCTTCAGACCTCGAGTGGAAGCCGCACAGCGACTTTGTTGGGCTAGGGGTCGGCTTGCACCCGCGTGTGCCGAGGAAGACGGAGTGGGCTCTGCTAGAGGAGCTCATCCTTCTGTGCAATCTTGACCATCTCGACCAGATTAAGACCGATGGAGCCACTGCGCCGTATCTCATCAAGCTTCTGGACTGGATGCGCCTTGTTACTGACAGATACAAGTCTGGCAAGAATCTCTTCGTGCCTGCAGATACTGGTCTGGAACAGTTGGATCACGACGAGCGAGTTGCCAGGATTGATGGCCTCATGGCGCAACTTGCTGACACGCAGGACATTGTCTTCGCCCGAGCCATCCATCGCCTCTTCGTTGAGGCACCCTCCATATTCACGGGAGAGGGTCATCCTTTGCATATCCTCATGCCTGACAATGTCCTGAGCGACTTCTACGACGCTACATCCTTCGACATGGCTGATGCTGTCCGCCTGGTGGCCAACACAAACCCTCACATGCGCGTGCTAGAGGTTGGCGCGGGAACTGGTAGTATGACGGCTAGGCTTCTTCGTGCCTTGACGTCGTCTCATGGTGAGCGCCTGTATAGCCAGTATGGATACACTGATGTATCGGCGGGGTTCATGGCTGTGGGAAAGCAGCGCTTTGCTGCTGTCGAGAACATCGATTACGATGTGTTAGACATATCGCAGGACCCTGAGGAACAGGGATTCAAGCCTGGCAGCTACGATCTCGTTATCGCTTCTAACGTAAGTTAAAGCAGCGCTTGGAAAACTCTGATGGCCTAACTATTGTGGATTAAGAGAATGCTGATTACATGATATGCTAGGTTCTGCACGCTACCCCTACTCTGGATGAGACGCTTCGCAACGTCTATAGTCTATTGAAGCCCAGTGGACGTTTGTTCTTGGAGGAACTAACTCCAGGTATGTTACTCCGCTTATCATGAATTCAGGATATGGCATGAAGTACTTACCGAAACTAGATGCATTGTTTGTAAACTACGTCATGGTTAGTTTTGAAATCTCTTTCATTCTTTTTCTTCTTTTCACAGAGTATGGCATTAGATGGCACAAGGTAGTATGAAGTTGGTACTGTACGTGTCTGAGATAGCACTACTCTCAACGACGCTACTGCCACCGATGTAACGATAGACATCGTTGTTGCCTTGCTATGGCATCCCCTGTGCACAGGTATATGACATGAGCTGACCACAGTATTTTCAAAGGGCTTCTTTCACGGCTGGTGGCTTGGTGCCGAGGACAATCGTGTCGAGCAGCCATGGATCGCACCCGAATCCTGGGCTGAGAAGTTGGTCACCGTGGGATTTCAGAAGCCCGAAGCCATCCTTCTGGACTGTGAGAAGCCGTACCAGATAAGCGCGGGTATCATCGCTTCACGGGGTTCACGATCGACCTTGCCCTCCAAAGTGGCGATTCTGTGCCATACCACCGATGAACCACTTGCGATAGAGATTATTTCTCGTCTCGGTTTCATGGGCATAGACGTCGAGACATGCCTCTGGGGTCAGCCTCTTCCCTCTTGCGACATCATCTCCGTCCTTGAGCTCGAGAAGCCGTTGTTACATGAAATGTCCGAGGAGACCTTCAAGACCATCATTGCCTACTTCCAGAGTCACAAGGCAAGGGTGATCTGGGTTACCGAGGCATGCCAGATAGGCTGCACGAACCCAGAGCCTGCAATGATGCTTGGCCTCGCCAGGACGGTCCGAAACGAGTACTCGTTACAGATGTATACCGTCGAGCTCGACAAGAAGACGACCAAGAGCAGGGCTACCGAGGCCATCATTGATATTTGGGGCCGCGTTAGCACTCCGGACCTCGATCCAGAGTCTATGGATCACGACTATGAATATGCGCTGGTCGAAGGCAGAATCTTGATCCCGCGATTCCACTGGCAGACCATGTCAGGTGCATTTTCAGGGGCCGCACACAATGAGAGCAACGATGGCGACTTCGCTCTCAAGCAACTCAACATGTCGACTCCGGGACTTCTACGTACAATGAAGTGGATCGACGGCGGCGATGCAACTGCTCCCGCTGAGGGTGAGGTGTTGGTCGAAGTAAAGGCCGTTGGTCTCAACTTTAGGGTTCGTACATTTCCATCGCGACCCTTACCTAACTCTGCTTCCTTTTACCTCACTTTTCCCAATTCTCTTCTCAATTATATGACCCTTGCTGACACGATCGCCAGGATATTATTCTGGCTCTAGGCGTAGTCGAGGGGAATCCCAGTGGCATGGGCCACGAGGCAAGCGGTGTCATCCGCGCAGTTGGACCAGATGTTCAAGACCTCTCTGTTGGCGATAGAGTCATGTTCATCCACGACGGCTGCTTCACCACGCAGCTGAGGCTGTCGAAGGATATCTGCGTCAAACTTGACGACTCCGCAAGCTTTGTCCAGGGTGCCGCTCTGCCAGCCGTGTATGCAACCGCTCTGTCGGCATTGATCGATATTTCCAAGCTTCAAAGAGGACAAGTAAGTGAAGGCATTTTATGTTTGTCTGTTTAGTGACCAGTAAGGTAACCATTTCGAACAGTCCGTGCTCATCCATGCGGCATGTGGTGGCGTCGGTTTGGCCGCGATCCAGATTGCACAGAATATAGGCGCAAAGGTAAACGAATTCCAAGATATTTAGCTCTTTCTTTCTTTTCTTCTTATCTCCATCGGATGGCTGACGTTATAAATAAATGCAGATTTACTGCACGGTAGGAAGTGAGCCGAAGCGGAGATATCTCGAAGACACCTACAATATCCCGGCGGATCACATTTTCAACTCCCGCGATGTGACGTTCCTCCCAGAGGTCATGCGCGCGACCAACGGGCGTGGCGTTGACGTCGTTCTCAATTCGCTCTCCGGCGACCTCCTGCATGCGTCTTGGAAGTGTGTTGCAGAGTTTGGTGTCATGGTAGAGATTGGCAAACGCGACTTCCAACGCCGGTCAAAGCTCGCCATGGAGATCTTCGAGGCGAATAGGAGCTTCGTGGGCTTGGACATACGCGGGCTTTCCATCTCTCGGCCCGTGAGGGCCTCTGATCTGATGCGTCGATGCGTCGACATGATCGGGTCGGGGGCCATTCAGGGTCCTGTTGCTTGCACTACCTTCCCGGCTGTTGAGATCCAAGATGCCTACAGGTACATGCAGAGTGCCAAGCATATCGGTAAGATTGTCATCGAGATGCCTGAGGACCCTCGGGAGCTAGGTACACCGGCACCTTCCGAGGGTGGCGAGTCGACCGAGCTGGAAGTCTCTCCCAGGCGAAAGCCTAGCTTCCGCCCTGATCGTAGCTATCTCCTCGTGGGTGGATTAGGCGGTTTGGGGCGCGCTGTGGCAACGTGGATGGTGGAACACGGAGCGCGGGTTTTGGTCTTCCTCTCTAGATCGGCCCGGGAGAATGATGACAACAAAGACTTCCTGAACGACCTCCGCGCCGAAGGCTGTACCCTGCTGTTGGTTCCCGGCAGCGTCAGCATCCTTGAGGACGTGCAAAGAGCCGTGGCGATTGCTACGGCCGATCAGCCACTAGGCGGCCTTATCAACCTGTCCATGGTTCTTAGGGATGTTACTCTCAACAAGATGACATACGGGGATTGGACCACAGCGGTGGAGCCAAAGGTCAGGGGAACGTGGAATCTGCATCACGCCACTGCAACTTGTACCACCTTGGAGTTCTTCATTCTGTTCTCTTCGCAGAACGCTCAGATCGGCCAATGGGGTCAGGCCAACTACGCGGCTGCCAACACGTTCCTCGACGCATTCGCCCAGTACAGGCACGGGCACAACCTCGTCTCATCGGTCATCGATGTCGGTCTGATGGGCGATGTGGGCTTCGCGGCCGAGAACCGCGCGATCCTGAAGAAGCTTGGCAGGATCGGCATGTACATTCTGCAGGAGACAGACCTGCTCGATGCCATTCACTTGGCTCTCCTGAAGTCACAGCCAGTAAACGACGAGACCGAAAACAAGACGAGTCGCTACCTCACGCAGGGGTACGTGGGTATTGGTCTCAACACCACGACGCCCATGTCCGCCGCCTCGACTCGCGTTCCGTGGAAGCGAGACCCGCGCATGAGCATCTACCACAACATGGATAGCTCCAGCGGAGACGTCAGCGGCGAGGGCTCCTTCAAGGGCGGCTCACTCAAAGTTATCCTTGCAGCCGAGTCATCCGAGGAGAAGAAGGTCGAGATCATCGCCAGGGCCCTGGCCAACACTCTCGGAAACTTCTTGATCAAAGACGGGAGCAGCTTCCCACTCGACAAGCCCCTGAAGCTGCTGGCCATGGATTCTTTGATCGCCATGGAGGTGAGGAACTGGATCAGACAGAATATTGGCGCGGAGACGAGCACGTTTACTGTGTTGCAGAGTTCTTCTTTTACGCATCTTGCTGGCGAGGTCAAGACGGCGATGAATGCGGCGAGTGAGGAGTGATGTTGGTTCTCAAAGGAGGCAGTCCTCAAAGAAAGTGGATTGATATGATGATGATGCTTGCTACAGAAGATTTAGATACACAGTTTAGAAAATGCTTGACAGGTTTGATAGGAAAGCCAAAAAGAAGTCATGTGATGACTCACCACCAGATCCAGGCGGGAAGATGCGTCAGGGGTAACATCACCGAGCACAACAAAGTAGAAGTTCAGATAGTCTACATATTTATTCTACTTCTACTTCAACTCTGGATATCGAGCGATAGAGGAAGTCTCGGTACTTGGCTTCTTCTACCCTGAAATTCCGAATAATCCGCTCCGAAGTCATTCGTCTTTGATAATCGTCTATGCATACAGCAGCTTGTTAAACTAGGCTCTTGAATCCGCACTCTCATCTAAACTGGAATCCTCCTAATGCCAAATCTGCCAATAATACGGCTTGCCGTTCCGTTTCTACTAGATTGCAATGCATTAAACTGAAGAAGACGAGGAAGTGACAGCTCGGTAAGAGGCGGGGTGCCATCAAACCCATATCCATCCACAGAGTAACCCTAGTCCCTGCATCTTATTCTCCTTCTTTATTCCGAAATATGTACCTGTTACTGATAGATACCTGCATTATTCCTAGTCTCTCGGTCGTCCCCCAGCATTGGACCGCAATCACCCCGGGGCAAAATGACGAAGCTGATTTCACGTGAAGAGCTCGGCCAACACAACAAGAACGGCGATCTCTGGATTGCGCTGAACGGACAGGTATATGATTTTTCTGACTTCGCATCGAGCCACCCTGGCGGCCCTGAAGGTACGTCAAGATGACACCAGCACTGATTACAAGATGCGGAATTTGCTAACCAAGGGCGCGAGTGCTTTTGTAGTGATTTACCGCTATGCCGGACAAGATGGGTCAGAAGAGTACAACACGTTCCACGCGCGAGAGCTGGTCAATACTACCCTTGGTTCTGAGAAGATGGTAGGCGACCTCCTCGACATCAACGTCGCGACTGCCGGTTCGGATGGCTTTCAGCCAACCCCTAGCAATGACCGGAAGCCGCTTCTCAACGAACTCATCAACCTCTACGACTTCGAGGAAGTGGCCAAGAGAAGCCTCACTGCCAAGGCATGGGCTTACATCGACGGCGCCTCCAACGATAACCTCACCTACAGATTTAACAACCGAGTCCTCAAGAACATCTGGTTCCGCCCAGCCGTCATGAGGGGCGTCCGCGATGTCAACATGTCGACGACCCTGTTTGGCTGCAAGCTCGATGCCCCCATCTACATCTCACCCACGGCTGCCGTTAGCGTCGCTGGGCCAGACGGCGAGTTAGCACAGGCTAGGGGCGCAGCGAGTACCGGGATCATGGCGACGATCCCCAACATGGCGTCCCATCCCATCGAGAACATCCTGGATGCTACGCCGGAGAGGGCCTTCTTCCAGCTCTACGTCAGCAACGACAGGCAGCAGTCCGAGGATATCGTCCGCAGGGTGACCGCCTCTGGGAAGATCAGGGCCATATTCGTGACGGTGGACTCTCCCGTCGTGTCAAAGCGTGAAGCAGACGAGCGCACTAAAGGGGATTTTGCCTCAGTCAATCCGTACAAAGGCCCGCCAACCGCCGCCGCCGCCTCCAGCAAGGGAGCGCCGCGCGGTGGCTTCGCCCGGCAGTCGGGTCAACAGGTCGATCCCAGCATAAGCTGGAGCGACCTGGCCTGGCTTCGCAGCATCACTGACGTACCCCTGGTTCTGAAAGGCGTCCAGCGCCACGAGGATGCAGTCAAAGCGATGGAGCTTGGGTTCGAGGGCATCGTTCTGAGTAACCACGGAGGGAGGGCAGCTGATACCGCCTTGCCGGCCATCTTGACTCTGCTTGAGTTGCACAAGAACTGCCCACAAGTCTTCAACGCCATGGAGATCCTGGTTGATGGTGGGTTCAGAAGGGGCTCGGACGTTGTCAAAGCGATATGCTTTGGTGCTTCGGCCGTAGGACTGGGACGGCCATTCATGTATAGCGTCATGTATGGTCAGGAAGGGACTGAGCGCGTGGTCGACAGTAAGTTCCCCACCCAATTTCTTCTGGGGGGGTTTCTTCTTCTCTCCATTACTTCTCGACAACTTTGCTGACTCACATCTTCAGTACTCAAAGACGAAATCAAAACATGTATGCAGCTCATTGGCTTATGCGACCTTTTCGCGGATGCTAGTCCCGATTACCTGGTCACTGGTGAGGTTGACCACCTCGTTCGGCGGGGACAACATCCCTATGCGAGGAAGATAACTCAAAAATCTAGGATCTAGACTTGTTACGTTACATCTAAGTACAGACCTTGCTTGACCAAGTGCCAAGGTGGTTTCCCGTCAACCAACGGCACTCATATGAAGCCTCTGAAATGATTGCCACGTCCTTCTTTTTGCAGCCGCCACCCGTGCTGGGAAAACCCACGAAAACTGTGGTCATGCTTGTTCCTGAGAGCTTTTCAACCTGTCTGGATGGTGTCGAGCATGTTGAGACCCTCGTTCATGTGCTGTGTCATGGTGTCTATCTGCAAGGAACAAGGAAGTTAGCAACACGTTGTATAGTCTCTTTCATGTCTTGTTAAGTAGTTAACACCGGAGGCGTGCCAAGTTTGGTAGAGCCGCGAGAATTCTGGCTGAGTTGCGGGGACAGGCTTGGGGCATGAAGTGACAACGCAAGAGGAGGGGGGTGGTGAGATCACGGCCAAAAGAGAAGCATTCAACATGAGTACGAATACTGGTAGATGTGAGAGATAGAAGCGGCAACAAAAGCCAACTTACATTGGAAGAATCGAAGACGTTAAAGTGGTGGCTGTCTACGTCAATGACGGCCTTGATGAAGCTCTGATGTCTGCCCTCCCAACCCAACAGGAGATCATCCCGATATCTGTCCACCTGAGACGGCTTCTGTGAGGGTACATCGGTGGGCGTGGGTGTGCGCCTCAAGCACCTCACCAGCACAGCAGGCGGCGGCCCAGTGAACTGTTCCGTCACCTCCTTACGATCTTCCTCCTGAGGAGTCTTGGTCAAAGGAGCTGTCGTCCAGCCACCGTCCAACGGCAAGTGCAGAACCTGATTCGTATCCACGGTGAACGTCTTCCCTCCGGCAGAGAGACGCACTGGATTGCCCTGACAGGCTGGGGAGTCCCACGTGGGCAGGGGGCAGACACTCAGCATGGCGTCGAACTTGTCGAATGACATGCGCACCTGGTCTGGGAGATCGCTGAAGTCCGGGTCTGGCCCACAGGGTGGCAGTGTGGACGTGGGAATCTGGATTGGAGAGTCGATCATGAGGGTGCCTGTGATGTAGAATCTGCAGGGCTTCATGTGTAGCATTCGTTTGGCAATGGCGAGGGACACATAGGAGCCGAGTGACCATCCTTGAAGTTTTGCAATGAGCGACTTTGGTTATTTCGTGAAGAGCAGGGGGGCCGTTTCCTCTTTTCTCTCCGTTCTTTTGCCTTGTCTACGTACCTCCCAAAAGGATCGGGCCTCTGATGCCGGCGCTCTCTATCAGTTGCCGGTAGTGCTCGGCCATCTCGCCGAAGCCCCCTTCCCATGGCTTCGCTGACTCGAAGTAAGGGTCTGCGATGGCCCAGACATCCCGCTTCAGATCCCCCAGGCGTAGGTAGCTATAGATGGTTCCCCCAGCGTCGTGGATGAGTACGAGGGGAGCGGCACTTGGGAATCTTGCCGCTCTTGGGCGGAACTGTAGACGCAAGGGGTTGTCGTCCATTGCTGTGTGGTCTTGGTGAATCGCTAGGTAGATGTGTTTCTTAACTCTGTGGGTGGCGATAGTGTGACGGTGTGACCAAGACGTGTCCAGAGTAACTAATGTCCGAGAAAGTTCACGAATGATGTCGATGAATGATGTAGATGAATGATGTAGGCGTAGACATGTATGCATGTGTTTACTAGCGCAACCTTTCTCCACCTGCAGGGACACACCTGATGCTGCTGCTTTTGTTTCTAGAGATCTTTTACGAGGTGACATGTCTTTCTTTCTTTCTTTGCATGGCATGTATGTGCATATAGGATACGCACACTGCACCCACTGCCTGAGAGCTGACGCACAATGCACGAGCCAGGGTTGTCGAATCGTAAGGGCTCAAGACATGATTCAAAGTATGGAGTATGTATGGAGTATGTATGACACGACATTGTATTTCTCTCTGTAGACCGAGTTGGAAATCTGTACTGCTAATCCCGCTGCCTACTTGTCTTGACTCCTGCCCGAGATACGTCGTCCCTCTCGGCGCCAAAACGTGGCCGGCGTGCACGGACCATCGGCCCCGTTGATGGTTTAAGCGTCCGTGGCCAAGTCCAGTGAAGTGACTAGGGGTGAGACTTGAGGAGGGGGAAATGCTGGCATGATGGGTATGTAAATGTGGTTCCACAGGTTAACTGTAGTTATAGCCCCCTGTATACTGTGACATGGTAGAATTCAGTTCAAAGCATGAGACACGGCACAACCCGAGTACTGACACATATTTCGCCTGGCCTTTGATGGTACGGCAGGGCTCCCTGTCACCATTGCCATGAACACAGATTCAGGCCACCAACGGTGATGGATGTGCTCCCCCTGTCTTGTCTGCGGGGGGGAGAATGTGGTGTGGTGGGCGGTCAGCCAAAATAGGCTTGTCAGGGAGACCTCCTTGAGGTATTAGATGTGTGGATGCAGCCTACGTAATAACTAGGTTAAAACCCTTAATAAGACAACGGTGGAGATAATATATTAGAAGTACCCCTATAGACTAGTTATTACTATAGCGCACTATATACCTTTTAGGTATAAAAGTTAAGTGCTATCTATATCTCTAATTAACTAGAATAGAACTATTTTTTATTATCTATACTAACCCCTACTTTAATAGTTATAAGCCTAGGAGGCTTTAATTACTTTTATTATTAATTATTATAGATAATATAAGCTCTATTAATATTATTAATTTAACGCTTACTAATATTAAGAGATAATTACCCTTTATTATAATAATTAGTTAAAGTATATAACCTATGCTTTTATTAACTAGTATAGTTCCTCTTTATAATATCTAAGAAAACTCTAAATATAATACTATTATTAGAGAAAGACTAGATTAAATAGTTTATATAAATTAAGAATTATATAGAATCCTATAGTATCTAGGAGTATATTAATTTAAATTAGAATAAACTACTTAAAGAACCTATAATACCTATATACCTATAAAGGGATCTAAGACTAGAGATTATAGTAAATAACCCTAATACTATTAAAGATTAAAAGCTTACTTATAAAGATATAAAAGATAAATATAACTTCTAATATAAAAATCTATAAGTTAATCTTATAAAGTATTATAACCTATTAAAGTAAATACTAAAGATTAGGGAATATATCTATAAGACTTTATTAAAGAATATTTAAGACTCCCTTAACTTTAATACTAAAAAGAAAGAAAAGAAGTTAGTTTATTAGTACTCTTAAAGAATATTAAAGCTTCTTTAAGATTAGTATAAGCTAAACACTAGGAAAATACTAATTCTTACTAAATTATACCTTAATAATTACTTATAAACTAAAGGTACTTATAATTAGTATAAATAAGTAATAATAATAAAGGTACTATAGAGAAATTATTAAGATTTAGAGACCTAATAAACTAAGGAGATAATACTATATAAGTTTATAATTTCTCTTTATAGTAAATTTAAGTTATTTTAGAAGAAATAAAATAATTTACTTAATAAAAGTATAAACTAAAGCTTTCTTAAAGCTATTATAAAGTTTAAAAGAGATTATAAGGCTTTATAAAGTATACTAAAGATAGTAAATATACTTACTACTAATAAATTAAGTAGTTAAAGTAAATTAAAGAAAAAGAAGTACCTTAGATATATAAATTATAATATTTATAATATCTTAAAGTAGTAGAAATCTTATAATTTATTTAAGGCTATATATAAGCTAAAGGCTATACTAAAGGACTAGGAAGTTAGGAAGAACTTTAAAAAGAATTTTAAGAAGTATCTTAAGGAGAATTTATAAGAAAGGTCTAAGGTAATAAGTTAAAAACTAAAGAAAAAGAGTAGTAATATCTTTATACCTTTATAAAACCTAACTAATAACTTAGTTATAGTTACCCTAGGTAAAAAGACTATAAATATATTATTATTTATATACTTTAAATAAGGTTAATAAGTAAAGAAAAGCGTAAATTTAACTACTAATATAGTAAATAGCCTAGAATTAAGGTAGAATATAGTTCTCTATAACTCTAGAGCTAATATTTATATATTTAATAATATTTACTAGTTTAATTAATCTAAATTTAATAGAAATATTATAATAAAGGTTAAAGCTAGAGGTATAATATATATAGCTTTAGGATAAGGCCTTATCTATATCTCTATTATAGATCCTATATTATAGGGTATAAGAATATTAGTATTAGAGACTATATTATTTATTCCTAAATTCTATGTTAATCTAGTATTAATAATAATTCTTATAAAGGTAGGTATCTTCTAGAATTAGAAGAAGTTATTTCTATATTAAGGGATAAGGCCTATAGCTAAAGTCTATAATATTAATAAGCTTTATATATTATTAAGGCTATTAGAGAATCTAAAAGAAGCCTATACTATATCTAGTAAAGCACTAAGACTTCCTATAAAGGAAGATATAGACCTTTAGTATTAATAATATAGTTATCTAGGTATAAAGGCCTTTATAAAGCTTATAAATATAGCTTTAGGTATTAAATTAATAAGTCCTAAGCTTATATAGTATAAGATATATACTATAGGTAAAGCTAAGTAATAGAGATTATAGATTATACCTAAAGGACTTTCTTAAGAACTAGGTTATAGTCTTTTAGTTAATCTAGATTACTATAACTCTTCTTATTAGAATAGTAATAGGTATTAGTGTGTTTTTACTTACTTTATAACCTTAATATAATTTTTCTATTTCTTTAAGATAAAGAATAGGATTTATAATAGCTTCTATATAATAATAGCGTTTCTAAGTACTTAATTTAGGGTTTAATTACGCTTTTTATATAGTAATATTAAGAAAGCTCTCTTTATAAAGAATATAAAGGATAAGATAGCCTTTACTAGTATTATAGTTTATAATTTAGCTCTTTTAATGCTTAGTTAAAATAAAAAGGTAAAGAGATCTAGGGGGGTAGTTAAGTAAAAGGCTTATACTTTAAGTCTTAAAGCTAACCTTTTATTTAATCTTAATAATAAGGTCTTTAACACTATAGTTTATCTATTAAATTAAATACTTTTTAAATATTATAGGAAGTAGACTATACTATATAAACTTTAGTAGGATTAGGCTAGGAAAATAGTCCTTATATACTTAAATATAGTAGAGGTTTAAAAGCCTTTAATAGCATATCTATAAGCCTATGGATATAAAGCGTTTCTAATAACTATAAAGGCTCTAGAGTATATTAAATTATATAATGCGATCCTATAGTTAGAATAGAAGGCTTATATTAGATACCTTATTAGTTATAGAGGTAAGTTCTAGTATATTATATAGGTACCTTCGCTTTATAATTATAAGGTTATTATATTAGCCTATGTTTAATTTAATAAGAACTCCTTCTTTAAACTAGAAGAAAAGCTAGATTTAGCTTAAAAGAAGAAGATATTAATAATTACACTACTTAAAGAGCTTAAAGCTAATAATATTAATAAGGAAATTAGTTAAGACCTTATTAGAATAGAATTAGAAAATAAGAATCGTAAGAATTATGCCTCTCTACCTTTAAATATATTGAAATGTTGGGAGCTGATGCTAGCTGGCAACAGCTGTACAAGTGCAAGCTCTACGGTCTAGGACCGATAGAGCCGCAACGTTAATTCTTATCAACGCAACGCAACGGAAGTTATAGCAGTTATTAACTAATAGAATTTAATTTAGATCACTTTGTAGTAACTAATAGAGCAATAGAATTGATTTTTAGTTGGTTTATTTGGGCAATGCGGCTGTTGGTTAAGAGGCCTAGCTAACTAGCTAGATTGAAAAGATCTTCTTTCTCTTATAGACCTACTAACCGTATTAGCGGGCCTGGGCTACTAGCGGGGTCTTGTAAGGCACTTTTTATTTTCCGTAAAATTTATTTATATGTGAAATCTAAAAAATCGACTCACCACTATATATACTAGCAACCTATATGCACCAAATTTTAGTCTAAAAAATATTACTGCATAAAAAGAAAGCCCTATCTTCTAGTAACAATTTGCTATATATAAGACTTTTATATAACCTCTAGTTAAAGAGAAAATCGCTGTTAAAGATAGCTATAGGGTAAGCTGCTTACATCACCACTATAGGGTAGTCTGCTTATGTCACCCTAGCTTACCTAATTACTTGTGGTTAGGGTTGTAGGCACACTCGTGCCCACAACACCAATTAACATTAGTTATCCACATGGTCAGTCGCAGCTGTTAACAGCTGCAACGTGGTCATTTGTAACCACCTTCGCAACCGTTGACAGCTGCAGTGCAGCTGTCAAGCTTGCAGTGCAAGCTTAGTAATATAAAGGTTCTTTGACTAGAAAGGGCTAAAAATAGGTCTTATTTTTAACAAAATATAGAAGGAGAAAATAAGTAGTTTAAAGTAAAAATACCTCCTTATATAATAAGGGAAAAAGATAACCTTTCTAGTGTACTTTTAACCCCTCCTAACTTTTCTTATAAGGCGCTAGTTACTATAGAGAATATAGAGATTTAGGTATAAGGTAATAATATACTATTTTATAAGATTAATAAATTTATATATAATATAATAATTAAATATATAGAGACTACTATAGAGACTAGCGAAGTTACTAGTAAAGGTAGTAAGGCTATAGAAAATTATTATCCCTAGAATAATAGTATTAATCTAAATAATATTATTACTAGAAAACACTAAAGAAAGGAAATATATAAAGCTAGGTAAGTATAGTTTTCTTATGCTTTTTCTATAGTATTATAAGGTATTTAATATAGTTTATAAATTAAGGATATACCCCTAGAACCTACCTATTATTATTAAGCTATAGCTTTAGCCTATTATAACTACTAGAAAAAAGTAATTATAAAGGAGCTTTTAAAGCTTCTATTCTTAAACTACTAGGAGAATATACTAGATAAATTATTTAATCTAGAATACTATAAGGAAATTATAGACCTTAGCTAGGTCTTTAAATATAAAACTAATAAGAAAGAAGTAATTATAGAGTTTAAAGCTAGAATAGTAATTTAAGGTAACTAATAACTAAAGAATAACCTTAATAACTATACTACTATACTTACTTTATAATCTCTATAAATACTACTTATAGTTTACTATACTAATAATCTTAATACTTAATAATATAATATTTAAAATACCTTTTTATATATAAAACTTAAAGAACCTATTTATTATAAGCCCCTAGAGGGTATAAATATAAAAGGTTATCTCTAGAAGATAATAAGAGTATTATATAGGCTAAGGGAAGCTTCTTAATAATAGTTCTTATATCTTATATAATTCCTATTAAAGCTAGACTTTATATAAGAAAAGGAAGACTTATATATTTTTATAAAGGGTAGATTTATTCTATTTTTCTATATAGATAATATAATAGTAATATACCCTAATAGATTTAAAGTAGAATTTAAAGAGCTATATAAATAACTAATAAATAGTCTAGATATTAAGGATTAAGGTAATTTAAAGTGGTTTCTAGGTATTAAAGTTATTAGAAATTATAAAATAAAGGAGATATAGTTATTATAGGAATTATATATCTAAAAGATTACTTAGAAGTTTATTCCTAATATTATTAATAGCAATTTAAAGAGCTTAACCCCTACTTCTCTTCCTATAGCTATAATTCTTACTAATACTAATAAAGCTACTAATAAAGAGATTAATTATTATAGAGTAGTTATTAGCTCTTTAGTATATCTCTATATTATTAAAAGACTAGATATAGTATTTATAGTATTAAAGCTTACCTCTTTTATAATAAATCTATTACTAAAGCATATTAAGCTTACTAAAGGAGTAATTTTATATACTTAGAATATAAAGAAGCTATGTATTTACTACTTAGGAGTAGATAGCCTTAATATATTATTTTCTAGCACTAATACTTCCCTTAGTAATAACCCTAATATATATAAATTAATATAAGGCTATATCTTTATTATATATAAAGCTATAATTAATTAGAAGTTAGGTAGGTAATATTATATAATAACTTTAAGTATAGAAGTAAAGCTCTTTACCCTAAATTATAGTATAAAAGAGTATATATCTCTAGGGAGGCTACTTTATAATATTAATATATAGGTACTACTACTCTTAATTATCTAGTATAATAATAAGCAAATAATCTAGATTACTAAATATATAGAAGGAAGGCTTTAGACTAGCCTTAAGTACCTTAATATAAATTAAATATAGATTTAAGAATAATATATAATAGGTAATATTAAGGTTAATTAGATAAAGACCTCTAAGATACCTATAAATAGCTTTATAAAGCCTCTATTAGGTTAGATATATAAGGACTTCTACTATAGAATTAGCTTATAAGAGATTCCTACTAAATTATAATACTAGGTATTATTTATAATCTTTTCCTATACCTTTAATCTTTAGCTTTAATAGATATCTTAGCTAGGGAGGGTGTATTAGGGAGACCTCCTTAAGGTATTAGATATGTAAATATAGCCTATGTAATAACTAGATTAAAACCCTTAATAAGATAATAGTAGAGATAATATATTAGAAGTACCCCTATAGACTAGTTATTACTATAGCGCACTATGTACCTTTTAGGTACAAAAGTCAGGTGCTGTCTGCACCTCTAATTAACCAGAACAGAACCATTTTTCATCATCTACACCAACCCCTACCTTGACAAGGCTACGTAGGTCTGTTCCAGGGGGGGGCAGCGGGAGATTGATGCACTAGAATAAATCCAGAGGCCGCCATAATGAGGCCCCTGAAAAAACAAGTACACTGGCTGCTCAGTGTGGCTTAGCGCGCGGGTTGGCGCCGGAGACCGCTATGGCAATATGGCAACATGGCAACATGGCAACATGGCAACATGGCAACATGGCAACATGGCAACATGGCAACATGACATGGCAACAATTCAATCAATCAAATCAATCCCTCCCCCCCCTGCTGCCTACTACTGCTTGCAACCAACTGTAGAGGGATTGCAGACGGAGGCAAAAGAGTGATTAGAAGAGAAGATAATGTAGAATTGCTATAGGAATTTATATAGAAAAGGAAGCTTATTATAAGCTTTAAATCTATTAGAAGTAAATAAAGGTCTTTAAACAAAGCCTGCAGTAAAGCGTAATAATAAACATAATATAGGAAGCTATATTATTATATAAAGAAATAATGCCTAATATCTAAGGTATAATATAAGGCTATGAATACTCTTAACACTGCCCTTAGTAGTATATCTAGCTAATAATATAAGGAAGAAAGGAAAAAGGAAGAAAATAATAAGGGTATTTATAAGTCCTCTAAGTCCTCTAAAACAAGTCCCTTTACAAAGTCCCTAGCCTTTATTATATATAGAAGGCGGATAAAATTAGCGTATTTAACATATTCTAGACCTTTAGTAAATCTATTAGTAATTATTTAATCTATACTAATCTATTAAAGATAAAATTCCCCTTAACACGCTTTCTATATAATTTACTTATACTATAAATTAATATAATAAGTATATCCCTTATACTTCTTATTAAGCATATTAGCTTTTATATTCTAGCTATCTATAAATAAAAGTAATAGGTATAATTACTTAGTTCTAAAGTTATTAAGAAAGTAAGCTACTTAGAGTATTAAGAGACTAATTAGTATAAGGTTAATAAATTCTACTTCTATAGAACTAAGGGCTATAAGAGTTTATTTCTTTAATTACTAAAGGATATATCTACTAGTAAGGGTTATAATATACCTAGTAGTTAAATATCTAGTATCTAGATTATTAGTAAAAGAGGTATTACTAAATCCCTTTACCTAAAGCATTAACTTTAGGTCTAAAGGAGTATATCCTCTAAGAATAACTCCTAAATTATCTACCCTAGTAAGGTATTACTAAAGGTATTTCTAAAGGTCTATATATATCTATTTTAGCGCTGAATTTACACCATAGAGTTAATTAACTATAAATATAATATTAGGTTATATATATACTAAAAGCTAGTTAAAGCTTCCTATATATTTTGCCTAGTTAGAGGTTATAGGCTATATTAAGTTCTTTCTAGTCCGCTAGAATAATAGTCTTAGGAAGCTAGGGTATATTAGTTATGTTAAGGTTTTTAATATTAAATTTCTTTATAATAGTCTTTACGTAGAGTTTTTAGTAAAGAAGAATTATTTAGTTAGTGTAATTATAAATAAACTTAATACTAAGAAAAAGCTTAACATTACCTAGGTGCTTTACCTTATAGTGCTTCTATAATTCCTTAATAATATCTAGAATAATCACAAGGGTCTTTTCTATAATAATTATATTATCTATATATAGAAGAAGTATAATATTATTATATTAAAAGATATAAAGCTGTCAGGAGCGTGAGGGACAGAGACAGGACTATCACATAATAGAGCATTAGCAAGACCTTGGACTCACTAGGTTAGGGAGGGGTTAGCTAGTAGCTAGATAGTTACGTAAGCGTAGGGCGAGGTATTTAGTAAGGACTACCTATATTCTTATAGAAGGTTAGAGCTTAAAACCTTTATATACCTACCCCTAGGTAGCACTAGTCTAGCTATAACTATAAATCTAAGCTATTACTCTATTCTATTATTTTTTAACCCTTAAGTTATAATAAATTAAGCTCTTAATCCCTGTAGGGTAATAGACTATTAGCTAGATTATAATATTAGTACCCTAGAGAATATCTATATAAAATACGCTTATACCCCCTAGTAGTAATGCTATAGATAAGTAAGGTAGTAGTAATATAGTAAATACTTAAATAATAAATACTAATAATTAAGTATATTAGACACTACCTAATACTAATCTAGATAATAATACTAGAGTTAAGAATAATAGCGTTATAATATAGTATAAGCTAAGCTATAATATATATAGAAAATATAGGAAATTCTATAGATAGAAGCAAAAATTAGGGAGCTTTAGGTAAACTTACTATTAGTTAAAACCTAGTAAGGACTTATAAATCCACCTCCTTAGGTTAGACTAACTACCCCTATACTTACTTTGCTAATAGGCGCTAAGTAAGTAGTAAATATATACTAATATAGTATTATTAAGATATAGCTATAAATACTATTATATAAGGGGGATACTTATAAAAACCTCTAGAATTTCCTAGTGAACTTAAATATATTATTTAAATTAGACTAATACACCTTTTATAATAATATAATAAAGGTAGCCTATTGTTACGATATAAAATGTAATCAAAGAGCGTGTCAAGGTTGTTGTTAATTCAACTAGCTAGAGGGCAGAGCTATCGTCAAATATAGGGGTTCTAGGTCACGTGCTAGCCATATCCTTAGTAACGAGGCTACATCCGAAGTGGTAGTCCACTTATTAATTCTAGCACGTAATAAATGCGAGCACCACAGATAAAAGAGGTAGCTATCCTAGCTATCTAAGATCTAACGAATTTGTAATAAGCTAGGAAGCAGGCTCTTACAAGGGAATTTAGTCAGATAGATTATTAAAGATCGTCAGGTCCGGCGGTTATTAAATCGGTCATCAGGTCGGTTATCGAATCAATCATCGAATCGGTTATCAAATCGGTCGTCGAATTAGTCATTGAATCGGTCATTGAATCGGTTATTGAATTAATAACTAGACCTACGGGATCTGTAACTATAGCGGTTAGATTGATTATTAGATTAACGGTCAGGTTGACGGTCAGGTTGATGGTCAGGTTGACGGTCAGGTTGACGGTCAGGTCAATAGTCCGAGTCGCTGTTAGATTAGTAGTCGTACAGATAGTCGTATTGATCAGGCTAATAGATCTGATAGTTAATAGCTTGGCTAGTTAACAAGCTTTGCAGAGGGTTAGGCAACGAGCTTTGCAGAGGTCTAGGCAACGAGCTTTGCAAAGGGCTAGGCAACAAGCGTTGCAGAGGGTTAGGCAACGAGCGTTGCAGAGGGTTAGGTAATAAGCTTTGTAAAGGTCTTCGGTTAGGCTATTAAATTAGCTAACGAATTTGCTAATAGGCTAGCTACCTTTAAAGGTTATTGCGTTCTTTAAAAGCTTCTATAATAAGGTCTTTAAGCTATTAGAAGTTATTCTCTTCTATAGCTAGCTATTATTAAAGATCCTGTATTTGCTGCTGCTGCTATTGAATTTGCTGCTATAATTACTGCTGCTACTATTGTCAAGGTAGGGGTCGGTGTAGATGATGAAAATGGTTCGATTTCGGTTAATTAGAGGTGCAGATAGTACCTAACTTTTATACCTAAAAGGTATATAGTGCGCTATAGTAATAACTAGTCTACGGAGGTACTTCTAATATATTATCTCTACTATTATCTTATTAAGGGTTTTAACCTAGTTATTGCGTAGGCTACATCCACATATCTAATACCTTAAGGAGGTCTCCCTAATATACCCCCCCTAGCTAAGATATCTATTAAAGCTAGAGATTAAAGGCATAGGAAGAGATTATAAATAATTTCTAGTGTTATAATTAGATAGGAATCTCTTATAAGCTAATTCTATAGTAGAAGTCCCTATATATCTAACCTAAAAGTGGCTTTATAAAGCTATCTATAGGCATCTTAGAGGTCTTTATCTAATTAATCTTAATATTACCTATTATATATTATTCTTAAATCCATATTTAATTTATATTAAGGTGCTTAAGGCTAGTCTAAAGCCTTCCTTCTATATATTTAGTAATCTAGATTATCTACTTATTATTACACTAGATAATTAAGAGTAGTAGTATATAAACCTTAATATTATAAAGTAGTCTTCCTAGAGATATATACTCTTTTATACTATAATTTAGGGTAAAGAGCTTTACTTCTATACTTAAAGTTATTATATAATATTACCTACCTAACTTCTAATTAATTATAGCGCTATATATAATAAAGACATAACCTTATATTAATTTCTAAGTATTAGAGTTATTACTAAGTAAAGCATTAGTACTAGAGAATAGCGTATTAAAACTATCCGCTCCTAAGTAGTAAATATATAGCTTCTTTATGTTCTAAGCGTATAAAATTACTCCTTTAGTAAGCTTAATATGCTTTACTAATAGATTTATTATAAAAGAGGTAAGCTTTAATGCTATAAAGGCTATATTAGGTCTTCTAATAATATATAGATACACTAAAGAGCTAATAACTACTTTATAATAATTAATCTCTTTATTAGTAGCTTTACTAGTGTTAGTAAGGATTATAGCTATAGGAAGAGGAGTAGGGGATAAGCTCTTTAAATTCTACTTTAAATCCATTAGGGTACATTACTATAATATTATCTATATAGAAGAATAGGATAAATCCGCCCTTTATAAAGATATATAGGTCTTCCCTTCCTTATATAAAGTCTAGCTTTAATAGGAATTATATAAGATATAAGAACTATTATTAAGGAGCTTTCCTTAGCCTATATAATACTCTTATTATCTTCTAGAGATAACCTTTTATGTTTATACCCTCTAGGGGCTTATAGTAAATAGGTTCTTTAAGCTTTATATATAGGAAGGTATTCTAAATATTATATTATTAGGTATTAAGATTATTAGTATAGTAAACTATAAGTAGTATATATAGGGATTATAAAGTAAGTGTAGTAGTGTAGTTATTAAGGTTATCCTTTAGTTATTAGTTACCTTAAATAACTATTCTAGCTTTAAACTCTATAACTACTCCTTTCTTATTAGTTTTATATTTAAAGACCTAGCTAAGGTCTATAATTTCCTTCTACTTCTCTAGATTAAATAATTTATCTAGTATATTCTCCTAGTAGTTTAAGGATAGAAGCTTTAAAAGCTTCTTTATAATCGCTTCCTTCTAGTGGTTATAATAGGCTAAAGCTATAGCTTAATAATAATAGATAGGTTCTAGTAGTATATCTTTAATCTATAAACTATATTAAATACCTTATAATACTATAGAAAAAGCAGAAGTAAACTATACTTACCTAGCTTTATATATTTTCTTTCTTTAGTGTTTTCTAGTAATAATATTATCTAGATTAATACTATTATCCTAGGGATAATAATTCTCTATAGCCTTACCGCCTTTACTAGTAATTTTACTAGTCTCTATAGTAGTCTTTATGTGTTTAATTATTATATTATATACTAATTTATTAATTTTATAAAATAGCGTATTATTACCTTATGCCTAAAGCTTTATATTCTCTATAGTAACTAGCGCCTTATAAGAAGAGTTAGGAGGGGTTAAAAGTGCACTAGAAAGGTTATCTTTTTCCTCTATTATATAAGGAGGTGTTTTTACTTTAAACTACTTATTTTCTCCTTCTATATTTAAAGAGGTAAAGAGGTATAATTCTTATAATTCTTATCTTCTAATTCTATTCTAATAAGGTCTTAACTAATTTCCTTATTAATATTATTAGCTTTAAGCTCTTTAAGTAGTGTAATTATTAATATCTTCTTCTTTTAGGCTAATTCTAGCTCTTCTTCTAGTTTAAAGAAGGAGTTCTTATTAAATTAAACATATACTAATATAATAACCTTATAATTATAAAGTAAAGGCACCTATATAATATACTAGGACTTACCTCTATAACTAATAAGGTATCTAATATAAGCTTTTTACTCTAACTATAGTATTATATTATATAATTTAATATACTCTAAAGCCTTTATTATTATAGGAAACGCTTTATATCTATAAGCTTATAGATATATAATTAAAGGTTTTTAGACCTTTACTATATTTAAGTATATAAAGACTATTTTCCTAGCCTAATCCTACTAAAGTTTATATAGTATAGTTTACTTCCTATAATATTTAAAAGGTATATAATTTAATAGATAAACTATAGTGTTAAAGACCTTATTATTAAGATTAGATAGAAGGTTAGCTTTAAGACTTAAAGTATAAGCTTTCTACTTAACTACCCCCCTAGATCTCTCTGCCTTTCTATTCTAACTAGGTATTAAGGGAGCTAAATTATAAACTATAATACTAGTAAAAGCTATCTTATCCCTTATGTTCTTTATAAAGAGGGCTTTTTTAATATTACTATATAAAAAGCGTAGTTAAACCCTAAATTAAGTGCTTAGGAATACTATTATTATATAGAAGCTATTATAAATCCTATTCTTTATCTTAAATAAATAGAAGAATTATATTAAGGTTATAAGGTAAGTAAAAATATACTAATACCTATTACTATTCTAATAAGAAAAGTCATAGTAATCTAGATTAACTAAAAGACTATAACCTAGTCCTTAAGGAAGTCCTTTAGGTATAACCTATAATCTCTATTACTTAGCTTTACCTATAGCATATATCTTACACTATATAAGCTTAGGACTTGTTAATTTAATGCCTAAAGCTATATTTATAAGCTCTATAAATGCCTTAACACTAGGATAACTATATTATTAATACTAAAGGTCTATATCTTCTCTTATAGGTAGTCTTAGTGCTTTACTAGATATAGTATAGGCTTCCTTTAGATTCTCTAATAGTTATAATAATATATAAAGCTTATTAATATTATAGACTTTAGCTATAGGTATTATCCCTTAATATAGGAATAACTTCTTCTAATTCTAAAAGATACCTGCCCTTATAAGAATTATTACTAATACTAGATTAACGTGGAATTCTAGAATAAATAACATAGTCTCTAATACTAATATCCTTATATTCTATAATACAGGATCTGTAATAGAGATGCATATAGGACCCTGTCCTAAAGCTATATATATTATACCTCTAGCTTTAACCTTTATTATAATGTTTCTATTAAATTTAGATTAATTAAACTAGTAAATATTATTAAATATATAAACATTAGCTCTAGAGTTATAGAGAACTATATTCTGCCTTAATTCTAAGCTATCTATAGCATTAGTTATTAAATTTATACTTTCCTTTACTTATTAACCTTATTTAGAGTGTATAAATAATAATATATTCACAGTCTTCTTACTAGGGGTAACTATAACTAAGTTATTAGTTAGATTTTATAAAGGTATAAATATCTTACTACTTTTCTTCTTTAGTTTCTAACTTATTACCTTAGACTTTTTGTTAGGAGCGTAAGGGACAGAGACAGGATCATCACATAATGGAGCACTGGCAGGACCTTAGACCCACTAGGTTAGGGAGGGGATAGCTAGTAGCTAGATAGTTATGTAAGCGTAGGGTAAGGTATTTAGCAAGGACTGCCTATATTCTTATAGAAGGTTAGAGCTTAAAACCTTTATATACCTACCCCTAGGTAGCACCTTTCTAGCTATAACTATAAATCTAAGCTATTACTTTATTCTACTATCTTTTAACCCTTAAGTTATAATAAATTAAGCTCTTAATCCCTTTAGGGTAATAGACTATTAGCTAGATTATAATATTTGTATACTAGAGAATATCTATATAAAATATACCTATACCCCCTAGTAATAATACTATAGATAAGTAGGGTAGTAGTAGTATAGTAAATACTTAAATAATAAATACTAATAATTAAGTATATTAGATACTACCTAAGACTAATCTAGATAATAATACTAGAATTAAGAATAATAGCGTTAAGAAGGTAGTATAATAGCGTTATAATATTATATAAGCTAAGCTATAATATATATAGAAAATATAGGAAATTCTATAAATAGAAGTAAAAATTAGAAAGCTTTAGGTAAACCTACTATTAGTTAGAACCTAGTAAGGACCTATAAATCTACCTCCTTAGGTTAGACTAACTACTCCTATACTTACTTTACTAATAGGCACTAAGTAAGTAGTAAATATATACTAATATAGTATTATTAAGATATAGCTATAAATACTATTATATAAGGGGGATACTTATAAAAACCTCTAGAATTTCCTAGTAAACTTAAATATATTATTTAAATTAGACTAATATACCTTTTATAATAATATAATAAAGGTAGCCTACACTAGTAAATACCTTACTAATAATATAAAGTAATAATAGATACACTATATAGCTATAGATAGTTATATAGAATATAAGGACTATAATTAGGTAAGCTTTATTATATAGCTAAAGACTAGAATAATAAATAAGGATACTAGATACTTAGAAGTAACTAGGTTATTACTAAATCTCTAGTAGGGTAATAGCTAATTATTTTAAGCCTTTATTAGGAATTAGACTAAGGTTAAATCTAACCTACCTAAACTAATCCTAATATAACTAAGAATCTATATATTTATTAATAGCCTTAATAATACTATAAGGAAGTAAATACTTAGCTAGGAGTTTCTAATTACTTAGAGCTAGTTATAGGGCTAAGGTAAGAAAGTAAAGGTAGTAATAAAACTAATATAGAGTTATAAGAAGAGTTAAGATAATAAGAAAAAGTAATAGTAATTAACTTTACCTATAGATAACTTATAGTAATAGAATAAAGGGTAAGTAGGAAGATTACCTATTATATATTATAAATATAGGAAGCCTAGATATATCTTAATAGCTTACTATTTATTAGACTACTCTATTTATAAGAGTAATAAATACACTATAGAGAAGTATAATAATAGTAGTAATAAAGTATCTAATTCTAATAAGATACTACTTTTATCCACATAAACCTAGGATAGGGGGCTTATTATAGATAAATTAGTAGACCTAAGAGTTAGAGTCTATGTATCTCTATAATAAAATCACTAGTAGGTAGTAGTAAAGGCACTAATAGATTTAGGTATATAATCCTTAACTATATACCTAAAGTTATTATCTAAGGAGGATTAGAAAAGAGTTAAAAAAATAGATTAAAACCTTAAAAGCGTAAGTAAGGATATAGTTTTATATTAGGGAATTCTAAGGAGATTAGTATTAATAAAGAATAGTATAGGGTTTATAAAGGTTTACTAAGTTAGCTACTTTATTACTAATACTAGAGAAGGGCTACTACTAGGTATAGACTAGATTAGAGAATATAAACCTATAGTAATATATTAGAAAGAGAAGTTTTAGAGATACCTAGTAATAAGGGAGCGCCTCTTATATACTTAGGGTAAGTAAAGAGTATATAGAGTATTAAAATAGTTAGTAGTTACTTTAGTGCTAGGTTTAGTAAAAGTTATCTTAAATAACCTAAAGAATAGGAAGGGAAAAGAACTAGAAGAGAACCTACTAGTAGACTTACTAAAGCTAATTTAGGAAATAAGTAGTAAGGAAGTAGTAATAGTCTTAGAGTATACCTATAAGTTATATAAGTAATATATTATAGCTAACCTAAGATCCTTAGATAGTCTAAGTAATAAGTAACCTATAACTAAGTAAGGGCTAAGTAATAATATAGATAAACTAGAGCTCCTAAAGGAATACTTAGAATTTAAAGATATATTTAATAAGGATTTAGTAGGAACGCTTCCTAAACTAGGGGGCTACACTTATATAATTAAATTAGAAAAAGGGAAAACACTACCTTAGGGACTAATATATAACTTAGCTAAGAAAGAGCTAGAGGTGCTTAGGGAGTATCTTATAGATATATAGTAAAAGGGATAGATTAGAAGATTAGTTAGCCTAGCTAGGGCCCTGATTTTATTTATTCTAAAGAAAGGAGGGAAATTAAGGCTTTACATGGATTATAGGGGCCTAAATAAGATTACTATTAAGAATAAGTCCCCCTTACTACTAATTACTAAAATCCTTAATTACTTAAAGGGCATGGTTATCTAGATAAAACTTAACTTAATAGATATATACTACTAGCTATATATCCGCTTAGGTAATAAGTAGAAGATAGTGTTCTATTATAGATATAGGCACTTTAAGTATCTTATAATACTATTTAGATTAGTTAACGCGCTAGTGACTTTCTAGGAGTATATTAATAAGGTCCTTAAGGATATTATAAATAATATCTATATTATCTACCTAGATAATATCCTGATCTATAGTAGCAACGTAGCTGCTTATGTGGGCTATATTAAATAAGTCCTAAGCAGACTCTATAATATAAAGCTTTTTATTAACTTAAAGAAGTATTAATTTTTAGTTATAGAGGTTAAATTCTTAGGATTTATTATATCTAAGAAAGGTATTATAATAGAACTATTAAGGGTAGAAGTAATTATAATATAGCTAATACCTTATAGCGTCCTAGATATCTAATTACTCCTTAGGTTTACTAGATTTTATTAATATTTTATTAAGTAGTATAGTAAAGTAGTTATTCTATTAATAAACTAACTTAAGGGGGGATAACTAGCGACCTTTAAGCTAGAACCCTATAAGCTAGCTACGTTTAGAGAACTCTAGAGGTTATTCTAGGAAGCACTAATTTTAGTGTACTTTAACCTACTTACTTTATTAAGAGTAGAGATAGATACATTAGGTTTTACTATTAGAGTAATACTCATAATATTAGTGCTAGGTTACTAGCACCTAGTTATATATATATTAAGGAAGTTAACTAATACTAAGTTACGCTACCCTACGCTAGATACTAAATTATTAGTAATCTAAGAGGCTTTTAGGGTATAGAGGTATTACCTAGTGTACTTAACTTACCTAATTATAGTAGTAATAGATTACTTAAACTATAAGTACCTAGCTATAAAGCTATAGCTAACTAGTAGGTAGGTAATAGTGCTTAATAAGCTATGCCTATTTAACTTTAGGATTAAATATAGGGCTAGTAAGTTAAACCCTACTAATATATTATTAAGAAGGGCAGATTATATAAGTAAGGACAGGAAAGCAGAGGTAGTGACCTTATAGCTACTAAACTTCTTATCTAAGTTTATAGATACTAATTAATAGGAACTCTATAGTAGTAATAGGAACACTATAAGCTCTATTATATTATTATTTAATGTAGTAGATGGTTAGTTATAAAGACCCTATAATAGTAATAGGAATATCTAGGGTTTTAAGAAAACATAACTTAGCTATATTTTTAAGGAAGCTATAAGACTAGATATTATTAAAAGGGGTATTTTAGCTAGTATAGTTACTAATAAGCGGCGAGGGCGCCCCTTAGAAACGCTGCTTAACTATAGTATACCTATAAGACTAGAAGTAACTTATAAGCTAGCTACTTATAGAGATATTATAGTAAGGATCTAAGCTATGCGGAGAACCTCTTCTAAGTTTAACTCTAATACTTAGGATAATAGCTTAGAATTAGATATTCTAATTTAAGTATTATTATTAGGTATATAGTAAAATAATAAGTTCGCTATATATTAGAGAAAGCTACTTAAGAGCGGTAACTTAGAAGCGTTATAAACATAGTTAATTAGACCCTCTAAGCTATTAATATTTAAGAGTTAAGTTTATATTCCCTAGGGGATAAGAAAAGAGATTTTACTACTAATATATAATAACCCCGCTACTAGGTATTAGGGAGTTAGTAGGACGCTTTATTAAATTATAAGTTAGTACTACTAGCTATTAATAAAGAAAGATATAAAGGTATATATTAGTACCTATATAAACTATTAAGTTTTAAAGCTAAGGCACTATAAGCTATATAGTAAGTTAGCTACTCTACTAGAGCTAGATCACCCCTTTTAAGAACTATTAATAGATTTTATTACTAGATTATTACTAGTTAAAGACACTAACTAGACTTATAATATAATCTTAGTAATTATAAACTATTTTATAAAGTATAGTATTTATATCCCTATTTTAATATAACTAATAAGTAATAGGTTAGCTACTATATTCCTAGAATATATCTTTAGAGATTATAAAGCCCTAGAAGGTATTATAATAGACTAAGGTTCTATATTTATAAGTAGATTCTAGATAACCTTTTGCTATCTTATTATAACTAAGCGGCTACTAAGTACCGCTTTTTACCTATAAATAGATAGGTAGATAGAATAATTAAACTAAGTCCTAGAATATTATTTAAGGGCTTTCTCCTACACTAAATAAACTAACTAGGCTAATAACCTATTAATAGTATAATTTACATATAATACTAGTAACTACATAACTTATAGCTATATACTAGCGGAGGCATTATAAGGGTATAACCCTAGGGGCCTATAGTAAGTAGTACCTAATATTCTACTTATAAATAATTAGGCTAAGAGTAAAGTATTATTACTAAGAGAGAAATATATAGTAATTAAATAGCTTCTAATTAACTTATAAGCTTAGTATAAGAAATACTATAACTAAAAAAGGACCCTAAAGAGGTTTAAAGTTAGTAATTATATTCTACTATCTATAAAGAATATTAACCTAAGATAGCTAAGTAGGAAGTTAACTATAAAGTACCTAGGCCCTTATAAGATTATAAGGGTAGTTAGGAGTCACAGACTAGCTTACTAGCTAGAATTACCTACTAGAACGCGATTACATAACGTGTTTAATATTATAAGCCTTAAACCCTTTAAAGGGGACCTAAGTAATATAGTAGATGCTTCTTTACTATAAGATAATATTAAGGATAATAAGTAAGAGTTTAAGGTAGAAAGAATTATCTTATATTATTATAATAGCAGGCGTTATAAGTACCTAGTTAAATAGAAAGGCTATAATAGCTTAGAGAATTTATAGGTATTAAAGAGGGATTTTATTATAAGGGATATTATCTATAACTATAAGCAGTAACTAGGCAGCTAGGTTACAGCGGCAAAACCGCCCTTAGCAAATAACATAAGGCAATACCCTAAAAATATAGCAAATAACATAGGGTAATATTCTAAAAAGATATAATTATATTACTCTTATAATTATAATATAACTACCTAGTAATAATTACTTAAAAAGCATTTCTTTATCCCTACCCTTACCCCTATTTTCCCTAGAGACTATAGTAATAATAGGCATAGAAGCCTTTAGAGGTATAGGGGCCTTATTATTAGAAGAGTTACCTTCCCTATATATAAAGATATAGAGCTCTTTAGGTAACTTAGAAGGACTAATATAAGTAGGAAGCCTAGAGGTATAAGGAGTAAACTACTAATAAGTTAGTAAAGAAGTGCCTATAGATATTTAAGAGACTTACTATTAGGATATTCTTATATATATAGTAAAGATAGTTTATAATATTAATTTAGACCTTAAGGTTAGTAGTATTAGCTAGCTATGCTATAGTAGCGCGCTTATTATACTTAGCTTCCTAGGCTACTTTAGTAGCTACCTAAGTATAATAAATATACCTATACTTATTAGTGTTTTTAGTCTTTAGAAGGGTATTATATAATTTCTACTTAGCGTAAATAAGAAACTATTAGTATATTAGTAGTAACTAAGTTAAGAGAACTAGGGATATACTTACTTTATTAAGGTAGTAGTAATCTCCCTTAGGTATAGCTTTAATAATATTAAATAGCTTTTTATAAAGCTATATAATTTAAGTAGGGCACTAGTAGTAGGTTAGTATCTTAAAACTAGAGATTTAGAATAGGCGGTTATACTCTAATGCATATCTTATTATTTTAGGTATAATAGGTATATTTAGCTAAGTTTACTACTATAGGTTAGTAACTATAAGAAGTAAAGAAGTAGTAAGATTATACTATAAGAGTTATTATACTTTATAGGAAAAGGTTTATTCTCCTTAAGATACTAAGGAATAGTATAGGTACTATTCTTAGGCTATATATTCTATATAGTAACCTACTAACTATACTATATATATAGAATTTTAGTGTTACTAGCTATAAGTTAGTAATAATAACCTAGTAAGAAAGTAGTAAACTTATATAGAAATTTTAAATACTATTCTTTTTTAAGGTAATTTCTTTAGTAACTTCCCTAAGGGTTTATCCTATAAAGATAGACCTAGTAGTAGAGTAGGAGTTAATAGATAGATTTTAGATATTATAAGCTAGCTATAGGTTAGTAGTAAGGAAGTAGTAAAGGGAAAATAAGTAAAGATAAAGAAACTTATAATAGTTAGATAGTATATAAGGGAAAGGAAGCATATGTGTAAGGGGGGAAGATCTAGTCCCTTTTATATTAACTATAGACCCCCTAAGTAATCTACGCACTGCGTATAGCTAATGTAGGGATTATAATATTTACTATTATTATTACTATCCGTAAATATACTAGTAGCTATAAATATATAATAACTATACTACTATATTACTAAGACCCGCGAATAAGTTTATTTATACGTATAGTGTCTAATACCCTATCTATTTAACCTAATTATAAAATTTAATATAGGGTATCCACTCTCTTAGGACTATTAGCATAAGGCAAAGAGTATCTACTTCGCTACATTAGAGCAGCGGATAGGTTGCTATTTAGTATTAATAAATAGGGGGATAATAATATTCGCACCCTAGCATTATTAGTGTTATTATTTTTAATAACACGTTATACTATAATATATCACACCTAACCTAAACCCTCTATTAACTATAGCCTCTAGGACTATGTAGTGTAAACGCCCTAAGTAAGCAGCTTATTATATAATTAAGGATAATTATATAAAGAGGGGGTATTATATTAGGAGCGTAAGGGATAGAGATAGGATTATTATATAATAGAGCACTAGTAGGACCTTAGACCTACTAGGTTAGGGAGGGGATAGCTAGTAGCTAGATAGTTATATAAGCATAGGGTAAGGTATTTAGTAAGGACTGCCTATATTCTTATAGAAGGTTAGAGCTTAAAACCTTTACGTACCTGCCCCTAGGTAGTACCTTTCTAGCTGCGACTGTGAATCTAAGCTATCACTCTGTTCTACCATCTTTTGACCCTTAAGTCGTGACACTTTTCTTATAGATTCTTCTTAAGATACTTCTTAATATTCTCTTTAGAGTTTTTTCTAACTTTCTAGTCCTTTAGTATAGCCTCTAGCTTATATATAGCCTTAAATAAATTATAGAATTCCTACTACTTTAAGGTATTATAAATATTATAATTTATATATCTAGGGCACTTCTTTTTCTCTAATTTACTTTAACTACTTAATCTATTAGTTATAAGTATATTAGCTAACTTTAGTACACTTTATAGAGGTTTATAATCTTTTTTAAACTTTATAATAGCTTTAAGAAAGCTTTAGTTTATACCTTTATTAAGTAAATTATTCTATTTCTTCTAGAATAACTTAAATTTACTATAAAGAGGAATTATAAACTTATATAGTATTATCTCCTTAGTCTATTAGGTCTCTAAATCTTAATAATTCCTCTATAATACCTCTATTATTACTACCTATTTATACTAATTATAGGTACCTTTAGCTTATAAGTAATTATTAAGGTATATTTCTATAAGAATTAGTATCTTCTAAGTATTTAGCTTATACTAATCTTAAAGAAGCTTTAATATTCTTTAAGAGTACTAATAAACTAACTTCTTTTCTTTCTCTTTAGTATTAAAGTTAAGGGAGTCTTAAATATTCTTTAAAAGAGTTTTATAGATATATTCCCTAATCTTTAGTATTTACTTTAATAGGTTATAATACTTTATAAGATTAACTTATAAATCTCTATATTAGAAGTTATATTTATCTTTTATATCTTTATAAGTAAGCTTCTAATCTTTAATAGTATTAGGGTTATTCTCTATAATCTCTAGTCTTAGACTTCTTTATAGGTGTATAGGTATTATAGGTTCTTTAAGTAGTTTATTCTAATTTAGATTAATATACTTCTAAATACTATAGGATTCTATATAATTCTTAATTTATATAAACTATTTAATCTAGTCTTTCTCTAATAATAATACTATATTTAGAGTTTCTTTAGGTATTATAAAGGGAAACTATACTAGTTAAAAGAAAGCATAGGTTATATACTTTAACTAATTAATATAATAAAGGGCAATTATCTCTTAATATTAGTAAGCGTTAAATTAATAACATTAATAGAGCTTATATTATCTATAATAATTAATAATAAGGGTAATTAAAGCCTCCTAGGCTTATAACTATTAAGGTAGGGGTTAGTGTAGATAATAAAAATAGTTTAATTTTAGTTAATTAGAGGTATAGATAGTACCTAACTTTTATACCTAAAAGGTATATAGTGCGCTATAGTAATAACTAGTCTATAGAGGTACTTCTAATACATTATCTCTACCGTTATCTCATTAAGGGTTTTAACCTAGTCATTGCGCAGGCTGCATCCACACATCCGATACCTTAAGGAGGTCTCCCTGACAACTATAGATAACAGGTCCTTAGGTCCTAAAGATCCCGTTGATGCTAGTCTTGTTGCCACTGGAATTGCTACTATAGCCGTTAGTCTAGCTGCTGTTCTAGTTGCTGTTGAACCTGTTGATATTGCTGACTAGCTAGGTATAAATCCTTAAGATGTTAAAAGACTAGATTTCTTAAAGGGAAGGTCTTCCTACAAATACCATAGGTTTAGCGCTAATAATCCTGCTTATAAAGCTGCTGTAATCGCTATTGCTTATACTAATCTAGCTAGTGTAAGGGAAGCATTATAGCTGGCTTTATTAGATCGGAATTAACGTATTTATCAGATTTAATAGTTGGGTCGAAGGTCGACGAATTAATCGAATTAAATCGAAGGTTAAAGAAATCAAAGGTTAAAGAATCGAAGGTCAAAGGTCTTCGGACTAATTGAATTCGCACGATTAAAAGGTCTTCAGATTAACGGATTAAAGGTCTTTAAATCAACGGATCAAAGGTCAGGACGAAGGTTAACAAATCAATTAAATTAAATTAAAGGTCGAAGAATCGAAGGTCGAAGAATCGAAGGTCGAAGGTCTTTAGACTGACGGATCGAAGGTCTTTAAATCAACGGATCGAAGGTCTTTAAATTAATCGGATCGAAGGTCTTCAATTCAATTGGATCAAAGGTCTTCAACGGTCGGGACGAAGGTCAACGAATCTGACAATAGGCGCGATGCCTAGGGGCGCTATTAGGCCTAGTAAAAGGGATAGCTCTAATAGGCTTAGTGGATTAGTTAATAAATTATTAGTTTAGTGGCTTTTATTAAGCAGTAAAAGCACTAGAGGTGCGTAATAATTAAAGAGTAATTGCTACCACTTATTACAATATAAAATGTAATCAAAGAGCGTGTTAAGGTTGTTATTAATTTAACTAGCTAGAGGGCAGAGCTATCGTCAAATATAGGGGTTCTAGGTAACGTGCTAGCCACATCCTTGGCAACGAGGCCACATCCGAAGTGGCAGTCCACTTGTCAATTCTAGCACGTAACACCTATGCTAGTAAATACCTTACTAATAACGCGAAGCGATAATAGATACATTATATAGCTATAGATAGTTATATAGAATATAAGGACTATAATTAGGTAAGCTTTATTATATAGCTAAAGACTAGAATAATAGATAAGGACGCTAGGTGCTTAGAAGTAACTAGGTTACTACTAAATCTTTAGTAAGGCAATAGCTAATTATTTTAAGCCTTTATTAGGAATTAGACTAAGGTTAAATCTAACCTACCTAAACTAATCCTAATATAACTAAGAATCTATATATTTATTAATAGCCTTAATAATACTATAAGAAAGTAAATACTTAGCTAAGAGTTTTTAACTACTTAGAGCTAGTTATAGGGCTAAGGTAAGAAAGCAAAGGTAGTAATAAAACTAATATAAAGTTATAAGAAAGGTTAAGACTATAAGAAAAAGTAATAGTAATTAACTTTACCTATAGATAACTTATAGTAATAGAATAAAAGGTAAGTAAGAAAATTACCTATTATATATTATAAATATAGGAAGCCTAGATATATCTTAATAGCTTACTATTTATTAGACTACTCTATTTATAAGAGTAATAAATACACTATAGAGAAGTATAATAATAGTAGTAATAAAGTATCTAATTCTAATAAGATACCGCTTTTATCTATATAAACTTAGGATAGGGGGCTTATTATAGATAAATTAGTGGACCTAAGAGTTAGAGTCTATATATCTCTATAATAAGATTACTAGTAGGTAGTGGTAAAGGCACTAATAGATTTAGGTATATAATCCTTAACTATATACCTAAAGTTATTATCTAAGGAGGATTAGAAAAGAGTTAAAAAAACAGATTAAAACCTTAAAAGTGTAAGTAAGAATATAGTTTTATATTAAGGAATTCTAAGGAGATTAGTATTAATAAAGAATAGTATATAGTTTATAAAGGTCTACTAAGTTAGCTACTTTATTACTAATACTAAAGAAGGGCTACTACTAGGTATAGACTAAATTAGAGAATATAAACCTATAGTAATATATTAGAAAGAGAAGTTTTAGAGATACCTAGTAATAAGGGAGTGCCTCTTATATACTTAGGGTAAGTAAAGAGTATATAGAGTATTAAAATAGTTAGTAGTTACTCTAGTATTAGGTTTAGTAAAAGTTATCTTAAATAACCTAAAGAATAGGAAGGGAAAAGAACTAGAAAAGAACTTACTAGTAGACTTACTAAAGCTAATTTAGGAAATAAGTAGTAAGGAAGTAGTAATAGTCTTAGAGTATGCCTATAAGCTATATAAGTAATATATTATAGCTAACCTAAGATCCTTAGATAGTCTAAGTAATAAGTAACCTATAACTAAGTAAGGGCTAAGTAATAATATAGATAAACTAGAGCTCCTAGAGAAATACTTAGAATTTAAAGATATATTTAATATAGATTTAGTAGGAATACTTCCTAAACTAGGGGGCTATACTTATATAATTAAATTAGAAGAGAGGAAAATACTACCTTAGGGGCTAATATATAACTTAGCTAAGAAAGAGCTAGAGGTGCTTAGGGAGTATCTTATAGATGCGTAGTAAAAGGGATAGATTAGAAGATTAGTTAGCCTAGCTAGGGCCCTAATTTTATTTATCCTAAAGAAAGGAGGGAAATTAAGGCTTTATATAGATTATAAGGGCCTAAATAAGATTACTATTAAGAATAAGTCCCTCTTACTACTAATTGCTAAAATCCTTAATTACTTAAAGGGCGCGGTTATCTAGATAAAACTTAACTTAATAGATACGTACTACTAGCTACGTATTTACTTAGGTAATAAGTAAAAGATAGCATTCTATTATAAATATAGGCACTTTAAGTATCTTATAATACTATTTAGATTAGTTAATACACTAGTAACTTTCTAGGAGTATATTAATAAAGTCCTTAAGAATATTATAGATAATATCCTAATCTATAGTAGTAACATAGCTACTTACACAGGCTACGTTAAATAAGTCCTAAGTAAACTCCGTGATGTAGAGCTTTTTGTTAACCTTAAGAAGTGTTAATTTTTAGTTATAAAGGTTAAATTCTTAGGATTTATTATATCTAAGAAAGGTATTGCGATAGAACTATTATAGGTAGAAGTAATTATAATATAGCTAATACCTTATAGCATCCTAAATATCTAATTATTCCTTAGGTTTACTAGATTTTATTAATATTTTATTAAGTAGTATAGTAAAGTAATTATTCTATTAATAAACTAACTTAAGGGGGGATAACTAGCGGCCTTTAAGCTAGAACCCTATAAGCTAGCTATATTTAGAGAACTCTAGAAGTTATTTTAAGAAGCACTAATTTTAGTGCACTTTAACTTACTTACTCTATTAAGAGTAGAGATAAATATATTAGGTTTTACTATTAGAGTAATACTTATAATATTAGTGCTAGGTTACTAGTACCTAGTTATATATATATTAAGGAAGTTAACTAATACTAAGTTACACTACCCTACACTAGATACTAAATTATTAGTAATCTAAGAGGCTTTTAGGGCATAGAGGCATTACCTAGTGTACTTAACTTACCTAATTATAGTAGTAATAGATTACTTAAACTATAAGTACCTAGCTATAAAGCTATAGCTAACTAGTAGGTAGGTAATAGCGCTTAATAAGCTATGCCTATTTAACTTTAGGATTAAATATAGGGCTAGTAAGTTAAACCTTACTAATATATTATTAAGGAGGGTAAATTATATAAGTAAGGATAGGAAAGCAAAGGTAGTAACCTTATAGCTACTAAACTTCTTATCTAAGTTTATAAATACTAATTAATAGAAACTCTATAGTAGTAATAGAAATACTATAGGTTTTATTATATTATTATTTAATATAGTAGATAGTTAGTTATAAAGACCCTATAATAGTAATAGGAATATCTAGGGTTTTAAGAAAACATAACTTAGCTATATTTTTAAGAAAGCTATAAGACTAGATATTACTAAAAGGGGTATTTTAGCTAGTATAGTTACTAGTAAGCGGTAAGGGCGCCCCTTAGAAACGCCGCTTAACTATAGTGTACTTATAAGACTAGAAGTAACTTATAAGCTAGCTACTTATAGAGATATTATAGTAAGAATCTAAGCTATTTAGAGAACCTCTTCTAAGTTTAACTCTAACACTTAGAATAATAGCTTAGAATTAGATATTCTAATTTAAGTATTATTATTAGGTATATAGTAAAATAATAAGTTTACTATATATTAGAGAAAGCTACTTAAGAGTAGTAACTTAGGAGTGTTATAAATATAGTTAATTAGACCCTCTAAGCTATTAAGTTTTAAAACTAAGGCACTATAAGCTATATAGTAAGTTAGCTACTCTACTAGAGCTAGATTACCCCTTTTAAGAACTATTAATAGATTTTATTACTAGATTACTACTAGTTAAAGATGCTAACTAGACCTATAATATAATCTTAGTAATTATAAACTATTTTATAAAGTATAGTATTTATATCCCTATTTTAACGTAACTAATAAGCAATAGGTTAGTAACTATATTCCTAGAATATGTCTTTAGAGACTATAGAGCCCTAGAAGGTATTATAATAGACTAAGGTTTTATATTTATAAGCGGATTTTAGATAACCTTTTACTATCTTATTATAATAAAGCGGCTACTAAGCACTGCTTTTTACCTGTAAATAAATAGGTAAATAGAGCGATTAAACTAGGTCCTAGAATATTATTTAAGAGCTTTCTCCTACGCTAAATAAACTAACTAGGCTAATAACTTATTAATAGTATAATTTGCATATAATACTAGTAACTACGTAACTTATAGCTATATATTAGTGGAGGCGTTATAAGGATATAACCCTAGGGGCCTATAGTAAGTAATACCTAATATTTTACTTATAAATAATTAGGCTAAGAATAGAGTATTATTACTAAGAGAGAAACACGCTATAATTAAATAGCTTCTAATTAACTTATAAGCTTAGTATAAGAAATACTATAACTAGAAGAGGACCCTAAAGAGGTTTAAAGTTAGTAATTATATTTTACTATCTATAAAGAATATTAACCTAAGATAGCTAAGCAGGAAGTTAACTATAAAGTACCTAGGCCCTTATAAGATTATAAAGGTAATTAGAAATTATAGACTAGCTTACTAGCTAGAATTACTTACTAGAACGCGATTATATAATATATTTAATATTATAAGCCTTAAACCCTTTAAAGAGAACCTAAGTAATATAGTAAATACTTCTTTACTATAAGATAATATTAAGGATAATAAGTAAGAGTTTAAGGTAAAAAGAATTATCTTATATTATTATAATAGTAGGCGTTATAAGTACCTAGTTAAATAGAAAGGCTATAATAGCTTAGAGAATTTATAGGTATTAAAGAGGGATTTTATTATAAGGGATATTATCTATAACTATAAGCAGTAACTAGGTAGCTAGGTTATAGTAGCAAAACTACCCTTAGTAAATAACATAAGGCAATACCCTATAAATATAGTAAATAATATAAGGTAATATTCTAAAAAGATATAATTATATTACTCTTATAATTATAATATAACTACCTAGTAATAATTACTTAAAAAGTATTTCCTTATCCTTACCCTTACCCCTATTTTCCTTAGAGACTATAGTAATAATAAGTATAAGAGCCTTTAGAGATACTAGGGCCTTATTATTAGAAAAGTTACCTTCCCTATATATAAAGATATAAAGCTCTCTAAGTAACTTAGAGGGACTAATATAAGTAGGAAGCCTAGAGATATAAGAAGTAAACTAATAAGTTAGTAAAGAAGTGCTTATAGATATTTAAGAGACTTACTATTAGGATATTCTTATATATATAGTAAAGGTAGTTTATAATATTAATTTAGACCTTAAGGTTAGTAGTATTAGCTAGCTACGCTATAGTAGCGTGCTTATTATACTTAGCTTCCTAGGCTACTTTAGTAGCTACCTAAGTATAATAAATATACCTATACTTATTAGTATTTTTAGTCTTTAGGAGGGTATTATATAATTTCTACTTAGCGTAAATAAGAAACTATTAGTATATTAGTAGTAATTAAGTTAAGAGAACTAGGGATATACTTACTTTATTAAGGTAGTAATAATCTCCCTTAGGTATAGCTTTAATAATATTAAATAGCTTTTTATAAAGCTATATAATTTAAGTAAGGCACTAGTAGTAGGTTAGTATCTTAAAATTAAAGACTTAGAATAGGTAGTTATACTCTAATATATATCTTATTATTTTAGGTATAATAAGTATATTTAGCTAAGTTTACTACTATAGGTTAGTAACTATAAGAAGTAAAGAAGTAGTAAGATTATACTATAAGAGTTATTATACTTTATAGGAAAAGGTTTATTCTCCTTAAGATACTAAGGAATAGTATAGGTACTATTCTTAGGCTATATATTCTATATAGTAACTTACTAACTATACTATATATATAGAATTTTAGTATTACTAGCTATAAGTTAGTAGTAATAACCTAGTAAGGAAGTAGTAAACTTATATAGAAATTTTAGATACTATTCTCTTTTAAGGTAACTTCTTTAGTAACTTCCCTAAGGGTTTATTCTATAGAGGTAAACCTAGTGTAAGAGCAGGAGTTATAGATAGATTTTAGATATTATAAGCTAGCTATAGGTTAGTAGTAAGGAAGTAGTAAAGGGAAGATAAGTAAGGATAAGGAAACTTATAATAGTTAGATAGTATATAAGGGAAAGGAAGTGTATATATAAGGGGGGGAAAATTTAGTCCCTTTTATATTAACTATAGACCCCCTAAGTAATCTACGCACTGTGTATAGCTAACGTAGGGATTATAATATTTACTGTTATTATTACCACTCTTAAACATGCTAATAGCTACGAACATATAGTGACTATACTACTATATTACTAAGACCTATAAATAAGTCTATTTATATATATAGTGTCTAATACCCTATTTATTTAACCTAATTATAAAATTTAATATAGGGTGTTTACTCTCTTAGAACTATTAGTATAAGGTAAAGAGTATTTGCTTTACTATATTAGAGTAGCAAATAGGTTACTATTTAGGATTAATAAATAGGGGGATAATAATATTTACACCCTAGTATTATTAGTGTTATTATTTTTAATAACGTATTATGCTATAATATATTACACCTAACCTAAACCCTTTATTAACTATAGCCCCTAGGACTACGTAGTGTAAATACCCTAAGCAAGTAGCTTATTATATAATTAAGGATAATTATATAAAGAGGGGGTATTATATTAGGAGCGTAAGGGATAGAGATAGGACTATTATATAATAGAGCATTAGTAGGACCTTAGACCTACTAGGTTAGGGAGGGGTTAGCTAGTAGCTAGATAGTTATATAAGCGTAGGGTAAGGTATTTAGCAAGGACTACCTATATTCTTATAGAAGGTTAGAGCTTAAAACCTTTACATACCTACCCCTAGGTAGCACTAGTCTAGCTGCGACTGTGAATCTAAGCTATTACTCTGTTCTATTATCTTTCGACCCTTAAGTCGTGACAAAAGCTTACTAGATAGTTACTTAAAGCCCTATTACTTAAGTTCCTTAGTAATATTATCTAACTACTAGAGAGAAGAAATTAGTAAACTATAGAGAGCTCTCTTAAGCTTATAAACTCTAGTTATACTATTAAAGTAACTATAAGGTTATTTAATATAGATATCCCCTTATGCCTTAGTATTAAGAAAAGCGTTTATAATATTATATTACTACTAATTATAGTCAAAGACTATAATAAGTATATAAAACATATATAAAGAAACTAGGTATATAACTACTATATAAAGGTCCTTATTACTAAAGACTTCTAGGTTTTAGTTATCTCTTATAACCTATTATACTTTTAGGTATAGCTCCTTATTAATTAGGTGTTTTACTATATAAACCTACTAGCTATTAAAGATCTTAGTGTCTTTAGGAGAGAATATTAAATCCTAGCACTTTTTCTTATAGATTTTAAGGAGTTTCTTTTTCTTAGTAAGTCTCTAGAAGGTATAATAGTTATCTATAGCTTTAGCCTTAAACTAATTAGACAGAATATCGATCTTCGTGTTAGCCATATTTAGAGTATTGTTTGTAGTGTAGTTAGTGTAGTTTTTAGGAAATTCTTGTATTTATAGTGTAGTTTTTTTTCCTTATAGTGTAGTGTAGTGTAGTAAACTACACTACACTACAAAATAATAGGTAATAATATACTTTTTTATAAATTTAAATATACTAGCCTAAGAAGCTAATTTACTTTATAATAAAGTTTTATCTATTCCTTTCTATAAGGGCTAAATATAGTATACTTTATAATTCTAGCTTTAGGGGCCTAGGGATAATAAATCTATTTTCTATTATTATTATTTTAATTAGAGTATTATTTGTAGTGTAGTTATTGTAGTTTTTAGGAAATTCTTGTATTTGTAGTGTAGTTTTTTTTCCCTTGTAGTGTAGTGCAATACTCTGGCTATATTAGCTACTTTAATTATTAGAAAGGCGTATAATATAGTAATCTCCTCCACTTTATTATTATATAGGTCATTATTATAGTATTAAATTATAAGGTTTGACCGTTAATCGCCTTTAGGCAAGGCTTTCTTCTTACTATAGGTTACAATGTTACGATAATCTTAACGTGTATTAGGTTAAAGCGATTATCTCTGCGGTTCGGGTCTAGGCTCTAGCTAACGTTAAATAATAGCATTGGCATTGTTGTTGTCTTTAGCTTCTTTATCTAGGAAGGCCCTAGGCTAATAACTTAGAAAGACTATATCCTATTTAATAATTTATTATTATTAGCTTATAAGTTTCCTATAAGGAGGACTCTTAGAGGGTATTAGGAGAAAGCTCTAAGATAGCAAGGACTTAGTTCTAATAGGAGGATTATCTTCCTCCTTAAAAGAGTAGTAGTTCTTATTAATTTCTAAGGTAACTAAGGAAGTATCTAGGAAATAAACCTTCTTCTATTTAGGTCTAGTATAAGGTTAAGGATAAGGTTCCTCTATAAGTAAAACATTAATAATATAGCAACTCTCTTTAGTAAAAGAAGGATTAATAAGATTTATAATATATAATATATTATTAGCCTTAAACTTAGTAGGCATAGGTATATCTCTCTTATTAAAGCGAATATCCCTAGTGCGTATAATCCTCTAGTCTTTTAGGATCTAGACCTTATATAAATAATATCTAGGGCTATCTATACCTATAAGTTAACTCTTTTTAGCTTATAGTGCTATCTTTTATAATTAAATATAGCGTTTATTAGAAATACATACATACGTAATATATCCCTAGGTTTGTAGATAACGGATTAAGGCGTTGTTTTTTAGGCCTAGAATATTTTTAAATATTATCTATTAAGGTAACTAATTATCCTTATTACTATATATAGGCAATAGATTAGTAATTTTAGCTATGTGCTTTATAGCATAAGGCTAGAGGAGCTCTAGTAACTCTGCGTTAATTATTAAGGCTTATGCTATCTCTATAAGGGTTTAACTAGCTTATTTAATATTGCCTTAATAGGTAGGGATGTATAGAGCACTAGTCTAGAAGATAATCCCTTTATTCTAATAAAAGGTTTTAAACTTCTCTCTAAGGAATTTAGTTATATTATCTATGTAGAAGCATTTAATAGTAAACCCGCCGCTTATATTCTTAATAGTAGTCTTCTAAGCTTAGATTACTTTAACTACGCTAGATCTATTAATAGTTATAATTACCTAATAAAAACAAGTATAGGCATTGATTATATGTAGTGTATATGTGAGAACAAAGGATAGCTAGGCAAGAGGTATAGGGGCACTTATGTATTTACTAAAGCTTGCTAGGTCTAAGTGTGTTATATATGCGAGTCACTAGCTTATAGCTAGTGGCTCGCTAGTGTTACATAGACCTAGCCCTAGGGCGTGGCTTATCTGCAAGGTGCGCTAGTGTGGTGCACCTATGTTATAAGTAAGGCCTTATAATTACCCCCCCCTTTCTAGCTAGGCTCCTAAATAGCTTTAGATTACTACCTAAGATATAGCTATTTACTAGTTAGTAATAATAATAAGATTACTATATTAGGCTATTATAATAATAATAAACAGGGATCTATCCTATAGTAATATAGATATCTATTTAGTATAAATTCGCTATTAAATTCCTATTATATTACTTATTTTTTCCTTCTATAAATATATTATCTTAGCCTAAGGTAAACTTTAATCTTATAATACACCCTCTTTTAATTTATTAATTACCACTCTCTTACTACTAATATATTAATAATTCCCTTAAAATAGTGTAGTTATATACACTACCTTTATACTATATATATAGAGTTTAAAAAGAATTTACCTATAGAGCCTATACTACTATAGATTAGTTATCTTTTTCCCTGCCTTTTAGTAGTAAATCTATCTAAGGAGAAGTAGTCTAAGTAATATATTTAGTGTATTAAGCATAGTAATCTTTATAATATAGTAGTCCCCCCTCTTTCTATATCTCTTTAGTTCCTTTTTACTAACTTTTACTAGCTAATAGCTATAATAGTAGGTAATTTTAATAATCTCCTATCCCTCTTAGACTAGGTCTAGACTTTACTAAATACCTATAGGGATAATAATACTATAGATAATAATAATAATAATTTTATCTTTATAAAGAAGACTTACTAGTATCTTACTAAGCTTTTAGCTAAGTTAATGCTTAGTTTTAATTATACTAATATAGTATACTATATTATATTTAGTCTAACTAGTGCTATAAAGTATTACTAGGTTTATTATTATTTCCTTACTTATTTACTAGTATTTTACTAATCCTTCTATGTAGGATACCTCTATTTTATACTAATAGTATATAGTTTTATAGTAATAATTACTTATTACTATATTTCTAGGCCTTGCCCTAGGGATTATAAGTATTTCTATAATGTTGTGAAGGGCTTGGGCTTTGCCTAAGCAATAGTATGGTGCATGCAGGCAGGGGGGTAGTAGGGGATAAAAAGGGGGCTAATATAAGACACCTAGAGGATATAAGGGGAGTAGGGGGGATTAGCTATGTAGTCTTCTTCTTCTTCCCCTAAGTTTCTTAATACTATATTAACGCCCTATTATAGTTACCTAGGGGCTAGTCTATAATAATTAAGAAACTTCCTTTAGTCCTTAGAGATAGCTACTAAAAAACATAATAAATAACCTAATAGATATATTAGATATACTTTACCTATAGGACTAATATAATCTAGGTATAGCAATACCTCTCTTAGACGCCACGGTGCTACCTATAACCCGCCTTGCCTAGTTTAATACGCTCTAATATCTAATAACTAAATAGGGCGTAGAGCTTAAGTGCCTCTAGGAGTAGGTTATAGTGTATAATGCCACGCGCATAACCTAACTATAGACTACACACTAACTAGGGGCTCCTATAGTGTAACCTATATAGCCCGCTGCCCCTAATCTAGTCCCTTTAGTTCCCTAGGTAAAGCAGAAGCTAATTCCCTTAGGTAACCTATATAATAGTAATAAGGCCTTATTTACTACTTAGAAGCTCCTTATAGAATATAAGCTTTAGGTAGATAGGGACTTTATTAGTATAGATAAGGATAGGTAGATGCTTATCTACTAGAATTTATCCTCCTAGGTCTAGGCTTAGGTTACTACCTTTTTTAAGTAGGGTAATCTTTACGCTTTTAATTTAGTTACCTTTTTAAGCTACCTTAAGTCCCTATTTACTAACCCCTATAGGTAGGAAATAGCCCTTATAGAACTTAACTAGATAGAGCAGGGCCTAGGGGAGTCTTTTACTATGTTTTTTATTTACTTTAAGGAGAAGCTAGCTATAGTAGGAGGGACCTATTAGACCTATAATGTAAAACTAGCTAAACTCTAATATGCGCTTAATAAGCGCTTAAGGGAGGTTAGTATTAGCTATAGCGTAAGCTAGGATAACTATAATGCTGTGGTTACTTAGTATTATAGCATTATAGTTAATATTAAAACACTTGCCTTAGAGGATAAGTATTAGACCTAATGCGGTCTATAGTAGCCCTGCCCTACGCCCTAGACTAACTATAAGGGGGATACCCTAATATTAGGGGTTTATATAGCTAGGATACGCTTAGGCTAGTCTAAGAAGTAGGATAATAAGGATAAGGGCTAGAAGTTAACTAATACACTATAGAGGGCGAAATAGGTATTAGAGGCTAAGCTAGCTAAATGCCACTAGGAGGGGTGCTATTTATATTATAGCTCTAAGAACCACTATATTTAGGAGTGCTCCTTCCTCCTACCTTACTAACCATAAGTTAATATTAATGCCTATAGGGCGGATAAGGAGAGCGCTAATAAGGAAATTAATACTTACCCTCTAGAAAAAGAGTAGCCCCTAAGTAGAGTCTTATATAGGGGTAGGGGGGCTAGCTAGCTACTATAATAATAGACACGTATAAATAGTATATAAAGGAGGAAAGGGACGTTGCTTATTATATAGATTAGCCGCTATTCTTAGTCCCTATTCTCTTTAATATATACTCTTATATTAGTGTTTAGATTAACTATAGCTATGATTATTATAGTGCTATAAGCGAATTAGTAGTAAGATAGCTAGGCCTAGAGCTTATATAGTTACCTAAATAGAGGCGGGTCTACACTATAGTAGAAATAAAGAAGAAGGGCTAGTAATAGAGGGAGGATACCTCTTTAATCACATATATAGTCTGCACTAGAATTAATATTAATAGCTAGGAGTTATTAGTGTATTTATATGTTATCCTAGGCCTTACTTAGGATGTTATATTTAGCCTGCTATAGTTAGAACACCGCGAGGTAGTGGTCTATATAGCAGACTAGCTACTAGTTATTAGATTAGTAGGGGGTTTATAGGTATATAAGGCCTCTAAGTGTAGTAGGGAGACTCTAGTGTGGGGGATTATTAGTTCCCTTTATGCTATAGAAGCACATAGAGTACACTAGACTAAGGACACTATAATAAGGTTTATTACTACTAGTCTTAGGGAGATAATAATAGTATTATAGCTTATAGCCCCTAAGGAGAGGCTAGAAACGCTAGATATGTCTACACTACCTAGGGAGCTAGCGGACTTTATAGACCTTTTTAATAAAGTAAAGGCTAATAGTCTTCCCCCCTATAGGGGTTCTCTTAACTACTATATTTATCTACGTAGGGCCCTAGATAGGTCTAAGCCAAAGCTTCTGTGGGGCCTACTATATAATATACTAAGAGATTAACTTCTTAAGGTATAGCATTAGATTACAGACTTAATAGATAAGGGATAGATCTATGCTAGCTCCTCCTTAGCTATAGCCCTAGTTCTGCTTATTAAGAAGTTAAATAGGGGTTAGTGTTTTTATATTAACTATTAGGCTCTTAATAAAATTACTACATAGGACTATTACCCCCTCCCCTTAATTAAGGAAATGCTTCGCTCCTTATCCTAGGTGTGTTAGTTTATAAAGGTTAATGTTTATGCTGCTTTTTATAAATTATAAATTACTAAGGGTAATAAGCACCTAATAGCGTTTTAGATAAGGTTTAGACTATTTAAGTGGTTAGTCTATCCCTTTAGTTTAGCTAGCGTGCCTATAACCTTTTAGCATTATATTAATAAGTCCTTAGGAGACGCACTAGGAGATTTTATTATAGCTTATTTAGATAATATTTTAGTTTACTTAGGGGGCTTAAGAAAGGACTATATAGCTAAGGTTTGCCTTATCTTAGGCTGCTTAAGGGCCATGGGGTTATACCTAGACCTTAATAAGTTAGTGTTTACTGTAAAGGAGGTCTAGTACCTAGGGTATATTATTATAGTAGGACAATCTATTTATCCTAATCCCGTAAAGGTTATAGCTATAAGGGAATGGGCCGCCCCTATAAAGTTATAGGGAGTGTATAGCTTCCTAGGCTTTATAAACTTCTACTATGACTTTATAGGGGATTTTTTAGAACTAGTAGCGCTACTAATCTAATTAACTAAGAGGAATGTCCCTTTTTAATAAGGACCTAAGGAGAATAAGGCTTTTAAGAGACTTAAGGGCGCCTTTATCTCTTACCTAGTCTTAGTGTAATAGGACCCTAACCGCCTTACTATAGTAAAGGCTAACTACTTAGGTGCTGCCCTAGGTGGTTACCTCTTATAGTAGGGACTGGATAGCGTTTTGTACCTAGTTATGTACTATTCCGCTAGCCTTATGCCTATGCAGAGGAACTACATAATTTATAATAAGGAGTTACTAGCTATTATATTATGCCTTAAGGCATAGTTAGCGGAGCTATAGGGTGTTTCCTAGCTATTCTTAATTTATATAGATTATAAGAATCTTAAATACTTTATAACCCCTTATTTAATAATAGAATAGCAAGCCTATTAGGCAGATATACTTATATTATTTAACTTCTATCTTTATTATAGACCTAGTACATAGGCTTAATACCTAGATGCCCTTTCTTAGCGGGAATAGGACTAGAAGGGAGGGGCCTTAAGGATAGGATATATCTTATAGCCCCTTACTATTACTAGACTTTTACTAGCGCTAGAAGGGCAGTAGAAGGTAGTACTACTAGTAGGAGAGGTTCTCTTTACCTCTAAGCACTTATAGTTACTTTAGGACTAGGCTATTACCTTAGACCCTACCTATAGTATTTAGTTAGGAGCTATTTAGGAGGGGGCGTGGAAGTTCCCCCCTAAAGTATAAATAAGGGAATAGGTAGTAGATTATTCTATAAGCGCTTATAGGGCGCTTTAGTTCTAGGGGCGTACTTAGGTTCCTAAGTGGGAGCCTTTAATAATAACACTTATCTAATAATGCTATAATTCGCTTACTATAGGACACCTAGGCTATAACACTACGTTTTAGATTCTATAATAATAATTCCACTAGGATAGAATAATATAGGATATTATAAGGTTTGTCCGGAATTATCACTGTTTTAGTAGCTATAAGAGCTATCTATAACGCTAGGGATTACTTAGGCCCTTACCTATCCTAGACTAGTTCTAGTCATAGATCTCTATTAACTTTATAATAAACTTACTAGTATTATCTTAAGAGAGACCCTAGTACCTTATAGTAATTATAGATAGGCTTTCTAAGTTTGTCTAGTTAGAGGCTATAACTTTAATTAGAGCTAAGGAGTGTGTAGAATAATTTAAGGTAGTCTAGTGGAGGTTTTAGGGGTTTCTATAGTTTATTATTATAGATTAAGGATTAGACTAGTTAGGAAAGTTCTAGATAACTCTATGCTCCTTAGTAGGAATAGATTAGTTACTCTCTACGTCCTATTACCTATAGACTAATAGCGGTATAGAATAGGTAAACTAGGAGGTACAGGTGATATTATGGGTAGCTATCTCCTTTTTGTAGTATAATTAGCCTAAGTACCTTACTGCTTGCTAACTTATAATAAATAATAAGCTATCTTTAGTCACTAGGGTAAGCCTAAACTAACTGCTTAATAGCTATAACCTTAAACCTATTTAATCATAACCTGACTTATCCGTTTCCGCTATAACTCTAAAGGGGAGGGCTATCTATTTCCTAAATTATCTCTAGGAGGGAACCCTTCTAGCTTAGGCTGTAATTACTTATGTATAGTAATAATAGCAGGATGCTATATTAGTGTTAAGATATCTAGTGGAATGCTTTTAAGTTAGGGATAAGGTGTGGCTTTTACTTAGAAATATTAAGATAAACTAACCCTTGTGGAAATTAGATTAGGTAGCTATAAAATACACAGTAGTGGAGGTGCTATTGCCGCTTATAGTCCGCCTAGATATGCTAAGGGGTATACACCTAGTCTTCTATGTTAACCTTATTAAATAGGTAGTAGAGGACCCTCTTCTAAGTTAAATACTATAGGATTCCTGTCTAGGTCTGTAATAGGTACTAGTAGAAAATAATAATAAACTTATAGAGGAATACTAGGTAGAACAAATACTAGCGGCTTAAAACACACTAGGGCGCGGCAAAAGGCATAATATTTTAGTTAAATAGATAGGGTACTTATAACTAATATAGGAGCCGCTAGAGAGTATAGTAAAGATATAAGCCCTTAATAAATTTAAGGCAGAGTAGGGGGATATATAATTCTATAATAGACTAAATTAATTTTAGAAAACTTATCTACCTATTAAAAGCTCTAGTAATATAGGCATACCCTTACCACTACCTACTTCTATCTAAACTATTTATACTACTATATTATAAAGGTTAGACTTACTACTAGATAAACTTATATTAATAGTAGTATACTATAAGGCAACGTGGTTTAACCCTAAGCCACTTATATAGGGGCTATAGGTTATTCTACCTACTAGTTATAGCTACTAACCTTAGGTTATACCTAGGTTCTAGATAGTGTGAGTAGAATAATAATTAGGGAGATTAAAGCAAATATATAGGGGAGGGGTATTACTCTTAGACTTATTAGTAGGAAGATAGGTTAAGTAATCACTAGCTCTAGCTAGGGGATAAGTAGGTCTAATGTAAGGATTAATAGGGTTTAACCTGGATAAGAGGCGGGAATGCTATTAATAGCGGTAAGAAGGTAATTTATTACCTACTTTAATGTATTAGCTATATTAGTTACCGCTATAGTAGTAAGGGGAAAGCGCTTTAAGGAGGGCTATATTTTACTTATAGAGTTCTTTACGCATAGCGTTTACGCTCTAAATAACTTATTACCCTTATTAGAATAGGACGCTAGTAACTTACTACATAGAGTTTCCTATACTATATCTAGCTAAGGGACTACTACTAATAAAAGGAATAACTTTAAGTCTAGTTATATTTATAGCGGGTATATTAGTTAAAGGGGAAGGACTAAGGGTAGACTAGACTAGGGCTAGATTAAACTACGCTTAATTTAGTAATATAGTTTACCTACTTATAAGGGAATAAAACTTCTAAGATAGTATAGGTATCTTCTTCTTAGTTATCTCTATCTTATTAACACTAGGGGTAATAATATGCTCTCCCTTAATAATTTTAGCTTTAAGGTCCTTAAGAGTACGTTAGAGTTATAGGTCCGTGGATAAGTACCTAGTTAGCTAGATATAGGTAATGTAGTTTTAATAATATAGGGGATAGGACTCCCTGCTCTTAGCAAGGTAATAATCTATAATGCTAGTAATAAGGGATTATTTAATACATAGCCTATAAGGGCGCTAAAGTAAGGAGGGTGTGGCGTATTACTTATTATCTAAGTCTCCTTCTATAAGGAACTTACTAATAGCTTAGGCTAGGGGTATTATAGGGATAGGGGCAGTAGCTACTTATCTAGTTTATAGTATAGTAGTTATATCTTAGGGGCGGGGTATCTTTAATATAGGAATAATAGGGCAACGGTATAAAATAGGATATAATAGGATAAGAAGGCATAATAAAGTTATAGTGTTTTTAGAAGGTTATTATATAAGGAAAGTGAGGTTATATTATAAAAAGAAGTAGGATATTTATATAGGTAATTATGCCTATGTTAGATAAGTTATAAGTAGGTAGGGGTAGGGCTAGTATTATTATAATAATAATAAGGGGTTAGGTAGGACGCAACGCGCACCCTACCTATAATTAGATAATAATAATAAGGGGCGGTGTAGGATATAACGCGCACCCCTACTCTTAATAGATAATAATAATAGCGGGTGCGTGTTGCGTTCTACCCGCGAGGGGTAATATTAGAAATAGCTATACTACGTAACCTAGTTATAGTAGGTTAATATTAGTATAATAATAGGCAGGCAGAGGGCTAAGGGTAATAGGTTAGTAAGGGCATATATAAAGGGCTTAGGCTTTGCCTAAGTAATAGTATAGTGTATATAGGTAGGGGGGTAGTAAGGGATAAAAAGGGGGCTAATATAAGACACCTAGAGGATATAAGGGGAGTAGGGGGGATTAGCCACGTAGTCTTCTTCTTCTTCCCCTAAGTTTCTTAATACTATATTAACGCCCTATCGCAGTCGCCTAGGGGCCAGTCCATAACAAATGTATTTAGTAGTTCTTTGCTAATATTTCTATAAGTAAACTACCACTAGCTTCTAACTACCTAGGAGGTAAAAATAGTCTTATATCTCTATTCCTATAACCTAGGGTATATAGCCTAGCTTATATTAAAGCACTAGTTTTTTTATACTATTTCTCTAGTAATTAAGGAGAATAAGAATACTAGGGAGTATCTTATTTATAGGACTTAGGTATTAATATATAGTAGTGCTACTATAGAGGGGTTTTCTCTTATTTTAGCTGCCCTTTAGGTGTGTTTTCCTTTATTATTTTATAGGGAGTCTAAGGATTTTTTCTTTTATTCTAGTTTAGAGTATTATAATAGCTAATAAGGCTAGGCCTTTTTTATAAGGACTTTATGCCTCTTTACCTATAACTTACTTATATATTACTACCTTTCTTATATAATTTACTTTAGTAAAACGCTTAAATCATATATTAAGCGCCTTCTATATCTTCTACTAAAACCTATTAGTTATATTTACTTAGCTAACCCTTCTATTTTACTAGATATTTATTACCTTTATAGGTCTTCCTATAGTTCTTAACTTCCTTAACTTTATACTTATCTTCTTTATCCTTAAGGTCTAGTATTAGTATTTCCTTATCCTTAGTGTCTTTATAGTAATTTTATAGCTCTAATAGGCTTATATAAAATACATTATATAGCTATCTATACTTCTTAGGTAATATAAGTTAGTATACTTATTTACCTATAGTATTAAGCACTTAGAATAGTCTAATATATCTAGGGGTTAGCTTTTATTTTATATCCTTAAGCCTAATATTCTTTACTAATAGTAGTACTAGGTTACCTCTTTTTAGTATTAAAGGCTAATAGCGTTAATTATAGTACTTTACTTAGGTTTTAGTAGCCTTTAACTAGTTCTCCTTTAGGCGCTCTCTAACTTTATATAGCTTTATAATATATATATAGGCTTCTAGCACCTCCCCTTCCTAGGTCTTACCCCTAAGAGCTAGATAAAACTTAGGTAAATAGCTTATAAGGGAGTAATTTAGGGAGTAGCTAGTGCCTCTATTTACTATATTATTATAGGTAAATTAAGCTATTAGAAGTAGCTTAGGCTATATCTATTAGTTTTTTATAATAAAATATAAAAGGTAGTGCTTAAGTACTTAGTTTATTCTTTTTATTTACCTATTAGTTTAGGGGTAAAACACTATAGAAAGCCTTTACTTTACCTAAGATAGGTAGTATAGGTCTAACTAGAATTAGCTTATAAATACTAAATCTCTATTAGATATAATACCTTCTAGGGCTCTAAATTATAGCTTAATCTCCTTATAGAAAAGTTCTACTAATTTAGCTATATTAATAGTAGTAATTATAGGTAGGAAGATAGAATACTTAGTAAATTAGTCTATAATTACTAGGATTATATTAGTCTCTTGCTTACCTACTTATGTAATAGGCAATTCTATAATAAAGTCTATTAAGATCTCTACCTATAGTTACCTTAGTATTAGTAGTAATTTAAGGCTTCTATATAGGTAATACCTTCTAGCTACTACCTATTAGTAAACCCTATAGCTTATAATATAGTCTAAAATAAACTTACTTATAGCTAGCTACTAAAAGTAATGCTTTAGTAGCTTTAGAGTATACTTAGTCCTAAAGTAACCTACTAGTGGATTATTATAGTGTAGCTATAAAAGCTTCTATTATAAGATAGGCTCCTAGGGAATAACTACCTAGTCTTAGTATAATAGAAGACCCCCTATACTATGTAACTATAGACTAGCCTTTCCCTTCCCTTTTACTAGGGAGTTACTAATCTTACTATTCTATCTCTATAAATCTAGGTCTTAATCCTATGCCTTCTATAGTAGTTACACTAATAGTTTATTTAGCCTAGATTAGTAGGGATCTAGTAATATAATAGTCCCCTATATCTCTTATACTACGCTAATATCTTAGTGTCAGGGAGACCTCCTTGAGGTATCGGATGTGTGGATGCAGCCTGCGCAATGACTAGGTTAAAACCCTTAATAAGATAACGGTGGAGATAATGTATTAGAAGTACCTCCATAGACTAGTTATTACTATAGCGCACTATATACCCTTTAGGTACAAAAGTTAGGTGCTATCTACACCTCTAATTAACCAAAATTAAACTATTTTTATTATCTACACTAACCCCTACCTTAATAGTTATAAGCCTAGGAGGCTTTAATTACCCTTATTATTAATTATTATAGATAATATAAGCTCTGTTAATATTATTAATTTAATGCTTACTAATATTAAGAGATAATTACCCTTTATTATATTAATTAGTTAAACTATATAACCTATACTTCCTTTTAACTAGTATAGTTCCCCTTTATAATACCTAAAGAAACTCTAAATATAGTATTATTATTAGAGAAAGACTAGATTAAATAGTTTATATAAATTAAGAATTATATAGAATCCTATAGTATTTAGGAGTATATTAATCTAAATTAGAATAAACTACTTAAAGAACCTATAATACCTATATACTTATAAAGGGGTCTAAGACTAGAGATTATAGAGAATAACCCTAATACTATTAAAGATTAGAAGCTTACTTATAAAAATATAAAAATAAATATAACTTCTAATATAGAGATTTATAAGTTAATCTTATAAAGTATTATAACCTATTAAAGTAAATACTAAAGATTAGGAATATATCTATAAGACTCTCTTAAAGAATATTTAAGACTCCCTTAACTTTAATACTAAAGAGAAAGGAAAGGAGTTAGTCTATTAGCACTCTTAAAGGATATTAAAGCTTCTTTAAGATTAGTATAAGCTAAATACTTAGAAGATACTAATTCTTATAGAAATATACCTTAATAATTACTTATAAGCTAAGGGTACCTATAATTAGTATAAATAGGTAGTAATAATAGAGGTACTATAGAGAAATTATTAGGATCTAGAGACCTAATAGACTAAGGAGATAATACTATATAAGTTTATAATTCCTCTTTATAGTAAATTTAAATTATTTTAGAAGAAATAGAATAATTTACTTAGTAAAGGCATAGACTAAAGCTTCCTTAAAGCTATTATAGAGTTTAAAAAAGATTATAAAGCTCTATAGAGCATACTAAAGTTAGCTAATATACTTACTACTAATAGATTAAGTAGTTAAAGTAAATTAGAGAAAAAGAAGTGCCCTAGATATATAAATTATAATATTTATAATACCTTAAAGTAGTGGGAATCCTATAATTTATTTAAGGCTATATATAAGCTAGAGGCTATACTAAAGGACTAGGAAGTTAGGAAGAACTCTAAAGAGAATATTAAGAAGTATCTTAAGAAGAATCTATAAGAAAAGTCTAAGGTAATAAGTTAGAAACTAGAGAAGAAGAGTAATAAGATATTTATACCTTTATAAAATCTAACTAATAACTTAGTTATAGTTACCCCTAGCAAGAAGACTATAAATATATTATTATTTATACGCTCTAAGCGAGGTTAATAGGTAAAGGAAAGCGCGAATTTAATAACTAACGCTATAGATAGCTTAGAATTAAGGCAGAACATAGTCCTCTATAACTCTAGAGCTAATGTTTATATATTTAATAATATCCGCTGGTTTAATTATTCTAAATTTAATGGAAACATTATAACAGAGGTTAAAGCCAGAGGCACGATATATATAGCTTTAGGACAGGGCCCTATATATATCTCTATTACGGATCCTATATTATAGAATATAAGGATATTAGTATTAGAGACTATGTTATTTATTCTAGAATTCCACGTTAATCTAGTATTAGCGATAATTCTTATAAGGGCAGGTATCTTCTAGAATTAGAAGAAGTTATTTCTATATTAAGGGATAACACCTATAGCTAAAGTCTATAATATTAATAAGCTTTATATATTATTAAGACTATTAGAGAATCTAAAGGAAGCCTATACTATATCTAGTAAAGCACTAAGACTACCTATAAGAGGAGATATAGACCTTTAGCATTAATAATATGGTTATCCTAGCATTAAGGCATTTATAGAGCTTATAAATACGGCTTTAGGCGTTAAATTAATAGGTCCTAAGCTTATATAGTGTAAGATATATGCTACAGGCAAGGCTAAGCAATAGAGATCATAGGTTACACCTAAAGGACTTCCTTAAGGACTAGGTTATAGTTTTTTAGTTAATCTAGATTATTATAACTCTCCTTATTAGAATAGTAATAGGTATTAGTGTATTTTTACCTACCTTATAACCTTAATATGGTTTTTCTATTTATTTAAGATAAAGAATAGGATTTATAATAGCTTCTATATAATAATAGCGTTCCTAAGCACTTAATTTAGGGTTTAACTACGCTTTTTATATAGTAATATTAAAAAAGCCCTCTTTATAGAGAATATAAGGGATAAGATAGCCTTTACTAGTATTATAGTCTATAATTTAGCTCCCTTAATACCTAGTTAGAATAGAAAGGCAAAGAGATCTAGGGGGGTGGTTAAGTAGAAAGCTTATACTTTAAGTCTTAAAGCTAACCTTCTATCTAATCTTAATAATAAGGTCTTTAACACTATAGTTTATCTATTAAATTATATACCTTTTAAATATTATAGGAAGTAGACTATACTATATAAACTTTAGTAGGATTAGGCTAGGAAAATAGTCCTTATATACTTAAATATAGTAGAGGTCTAGAAACCTTTAATTATATATCTATAAGCCTATAGATATAAAGCGTTTCCTATAATAACAAAGGCTCTAGAGCATATTAAATTATATAATGTAATACTATAGTTAGAGTAGAAAGCTTACATTAGATACCTTATTAGTTATAGAGGCAAGTCCTAGTATATTATATAGGTGCCTTTGCTTTATAATTATAAGGTTATTATATTAGTATATGTTTAATTTAATAAGAACTCCTTCTTTAAACCAGAAGAAGAGCTAGAATTAGCCTAAAAGGAGAAGATATTAATAATTACACTACTTAAGAAGCTTAAAGCTAATAATATTAATAAGGAAATTAGTTAAAACCTTATTAGAATAGAATTAGAAGATAAGAATTATAAGAATTATATCTCTCTGCCTTTAAATATAGAAGGAGAAAATAAGTAGTTTAAAGTAAAAACACCTCCTTATATAATAGGGGAAAAAGATAATCTTTTTAGTGCACTTTTAACCCCTCTTAACTCTTCTTATAAGGCACCTATTACTATAGAGAACATAGAGCTTTAGGTATAAGGTAATAATACGCTATTTTATGAAATTAATAAATTAGTATGTAACGCGATAATTAAACACATAGAGACTACTATAGAGACTAGTGAAATTACTAGTAAAGGCAGTAAGGTTATAGAGAATTATTATCCCTAGGATAATAGTATTAATCTAGATAATATTATTACTAGAAAACGCTAAAGAAAGGAGATATATAAAGCTAGGTAGGCATAGTTTACTTCTACTTTTTCTATAGTATTATAGGGCGTTTAATATAGTTTGCGAATTAAAGATATGCCACTAGAACCTACCTATTATTATTAAGCTATAGCTTTAGCCTATTATAACCGCTAGAAGGAAGTAATTATAAAGGAGCTTTTAAAGCTTCTATCCTTAAACTACTAGGAGGATATACTAGATAAATTATTTAATCTAGAGAAGTAAAAGGAAATTATAGACCTTAGCTAGGTCTTTAAATATAAGACTAATAAAAAAGGAGTAGTTATAGAGTTTAAAGCTAGAATAGTTATTTAAGGTAACTAATAACTAAAGGATAACCTTAATAACTACACTACTACGCTTACTTTATAATCTCTATATATACTACTTATAGTCTACTACACTAATAATCTTAATACCTAATAATATAATGTTTAGAATGCCTTCCTATATATAGAGCTTAAAGAACCTATTTACTATAAGCCCCTAGAGGGTATAAACGCAAAAGGTTATCTCTAGAAGATAATAAGAGCGTTATATAGGCTAAGAAAAGCTCCTTAATAATAGTTCTTATATCTTATATAATTCCTACTAAAGCTAGACTTTATATAAGGAAGGGAAGACCTATATATCTTTATAAAGGGCGGATTTATCCTATTCTTCTATATAGATAATATTATAGTAATATACCCTAATAGATTTAAAGTAGAATTTAAAAAGCTTTATAAATAACTAATAAATAGTCTTAATATTAAGGACTAGGGCAACCTAAAGTAGTTCCTAGGTATTAAAATTATTAGAAATTATAATACTAAAGAGATATAGTTATTGTAGGAATTATATATTTAAAAGATTACTTAGAAATTTATTCCTAATGTTATTAATAGTGATTTAAAGAGCTTATCCCCTACTTCTCTTCCTATAGCTATAATCCTTACTAACACTAGCGAAGCTACTAATAAAGAGATTAATTATTATAGAGTAGTTATTAGCTCTTTAGTATATCTATATATTATTAGAAGACCTAATATAGCCTTTATAGCATTAAAGCTTGCTTCTTTTATGATAAATCTATTAGTAAAGTATATTAAGCTTGCTAAAGGAGTAATTTTGTACGCTTAGAACATAAAGAAGCTATATATTCGCTACTTAGGAGCGGATAGGTTTAATACGCTATTCTCTAGCACTAATGCTTTACTTAGTAATAACCCTAATACTTAGAAATTAACGTAAGGTTATATCTTTATTATATATAGCGCTATAATTAATTAGAAGTTAGGTAGGTAATATTACGTGATAACTTTAAGCATAGAAGTAGAGCTCTTTGCCCTAAATTATAGTATAAAAGAATATATATCTCTAGGAAGACTACTTTATAATATTAAGGTCTATATACCACTACTCTTAATTATCTAGTGTAATAATAAGTAGATAATCTAGATTACTAAATATATAGAAGGAAGGCTTTAGACTAGCCTTAAGCACCTTAATATAAATTAAATATAGATTTAAGAATAATATGCAATAGGTAACATTAAGGTTAATTAGATAAAGACCTCTAAGATACCTGCGGATAGCTTTATAAAGCCACTTTTAGGTTAGATATATAGGGACTTCTACTATAGAATTAGCTTGCGAGAGATTCCTATCTAATTATAATACTAGAAATTATTTATAATCTCTTCCTATAGCTTTAATCTCTAGCTTTAATAGATATCTTAGCTAGGGGGGGTGTGTTAGGGAGACCTCCTTAAGGTATCGGATGTGTGGATGTAGCCTGCGTAATAACTAGGTTAAAACCCTTAATAAGACAACGGTGGAGATAATGTATTAGAAGTACCTCCGTAGACTAGTTATTACTATAGCGCACTATGTACCCTTTAGGTACAAAAGTCAGGTGCTGTCTGCACCTCTGATTAACCGAAATTGAACCATTTTCATTATCTACACCGACCCCTACCTTGACACTTAGATATACACTACCTTCTCCTTAAAATCCCCTTTAGTTAGCTAACCTTTTACTAGATTTATAGTAGCTAACTAGCTTCTTAACTAGGCTACTCTAGCTATTCTCTCTATAAGGGCTAGGGTATTTTCCTCCCCTAAAGGTATCTTACTATATCTTCTTTAATATATTAGTTCCTCTTCTTCTACTATTTTAGTAAGTATCTTTTCTTTTACTATTTTAGTAGGTAACTCTCCTTCTACTATTTTAGTAGGTATCTTTTCTTCTACTATTTTAGTAAGTATCTCTTCTTTTACTATTTTAGTAAGTACTATCTTTCTTTAAAGTTTTAGTAATAGTGCCTTATTTATTAGGGGTTTACCCTTATAATTAGACTTTCTTAATAGTATATCCGCTAGGTTACTCTTCTCTAGTCTATACCTAATTTTAAAGTAAAAGGGGTAAAGGAATATATACTACCTTACTTACCTTTTATTTAACTTCTACTACCTTATAAAGGTCTATAGGTTATAGTAGTCTAATAGGACCTTAACTAGGCTTACTACCCCCTTAATATAGTGTTACTAGTATTTAAATAACTTTACTATAGTAAGTAACTCTTAATTAGCTATACTATAATTATACTTAGTATCTATAAACTTCCTTAACTAAAAGGCTACTAAATACTAATAACCCTTATTATTCTATTAAGATAGAATTCCTACTATTATAAAGATTAAAGTATTTATCTTAATACACACTAGTTAACTTAGGTTATAATAATAGAGAAAAGGCACTTACTAGAAAGCCTCTTTTAGCTAGTTAAATACTAGCTATTCCTTTACTCTAAATATAAACTTCCTAGTCTAGATACTATTTTAACTACCTTTTATTAATATATAAAGAGGTACTATAATCCTAGAGTATTTATAAATAAAGTATTAGTAAAAGTTATAGAACCTAAGAAAGGACTATATATTCTTAAAGCTTATAGGCTCTCTTTATTCTTAAATTATATTAACCTAGTATATATTTATTAAAATCCTATTAACTAATAGAATAAACCCTAGGAATTCTACTAACTTCTAGTAAAATAAGCACTTTAAGGGTTTTATATATAACTTTACTAACCTTATATATTCTAAAACTTTCTTAATATATATAGTATACTCCTTTTATATTTTTAAGAAAATAAGGATATTATCTAGATATACTATATAAATAGTATTAACTAGCTTATAAAGCGCTTTATAAATATAGCTTTAAAAGGTAGCTAGGGTATTAGTTAACCTAAAAGGTATTATAAGGTATTTATAGTGTTTATAATAAGTATAAAATATAGTCTTTTACTTATTACCTCCTTTAATATAAATTTAATAGTATATATTCTTAATATTAATCTTTAAGAAGTAGTAAGCTCCTTAGTATTAGTTAAGAATCTCTAAAATTAGGGGGAGAGTGTAGTAATTCTTTTATATTACTTTATTAAGTCCTTAATAATTTATATATAGATAGAGTATTCTATCTTTCTTTAGTATAAATAGGATAGGTATGCTTATAGGGCTCTTAAAGAGTCTTATCTAGCCTTTCTATAGGTTATTATTAATATATTTATAAAGCTTCTTTAGCTTACTTTAGAAAAGAGGGTAAATTAGTCTATATAGGGGCGTGGCCCTAGGTACTAGGTTAATAGTATAATTAGTCTCTTTTCTTAATAGTAAGCTTCCTACCTTATCTAATATAAATATATCTTTAAACTTATATAGTTCCTAAGGAATATCTTTAATAGTTTTATATACTTTTACCTCCTTATTATCTTTAAGGGTAATAAACTTATTTTTTTATAACCCTTATAATAGTATATATAATAGTCTTATTATATATTACCTTTATAAATTTATAGGGAGTTAATAGTAAAAAGGCTACTTTTTCTTTCTTAAACTATTATTCCTATAAATATAGGCAGAGATATATATATTCTTCTATAAGGGTATATATTCTAATTAATATAGGGCTTCCCCCTACTCTTAGGTCTTTATCTATAGCTATATATAGTAGCTTAAGGTTCTTTTCTTTTTCTCTTAAGTTCTTAATTATAATAAGTACCTTATAAACACTATATTAAGGGACTATAAGGGCTCTTACTACGTTAATAATAAGTACTATAGCCTTAGCCTAGTTAAGTTTATAGGTTTTTATAAACTTAATACTAATTATATTAATCTTAGCGTAACTATCTAGATTAGCTACTATTTTAATATCTTTATACCTATAGATAGTAACTAGTATATAAAACTAATACCTTATTAGTACCTTAGTATTAGAGATAGAGATAAGGGTGTTTACTTCTACCTTAGGGAGTTTTCTAGGCTTTCTTAGGGCTTTTTCTTAGGTTTCCTATAGTAATATATAAGGTATTCTATACTATTATAGTTAAAATACTATATCTTATCCCTAGGTTTAGTATTATTTAGGTAGGTAGCTAGGCCCTTCTTCTAGTCCTTATTCCTTTAATCTTTATAAGGTCTATAACCTTATAGGGAGTTATTCCTATAATGCTAAGGGTTTTTATATAAGCCTTTATTTTCTAATTACTTAGGCTTTTACTTATTCTTTAGTATAGCCTCCTAGAATTACTAAGTAAGTTATATAACCTTTTCTTAAGTCTTATTAGTAATAGAGGTATATAGGTTAATATAATCCTATAGGTTAGGGAGTAGCTTTATAAAGAATATAAGGGTATAAGTCTTTTCTAGGGCTTTTACTAGGTATTTCTCTAGTAAATCTAAGAAGATACTAAACTTAATAGGGCTTTAACCCTTACGCTACTTTATATTCTCTAATTATATTACTATTTATATATTATAATTAGTAAAGTCCTAAAGTAGTGTAATTATCTAAGTCTAAAATTTATTCTAGTTATCTTTAAGGTTATCCTAGCTATTAGCTTACTATTCCTTAAGGTATTTATCCTATCTTACCCTATAATTAATATATATATAGTTAAGTATAAAAAGGATTTTCTAGTAGTTATATTAGAACTTCTTCTTTACCTTATTAAAGGTATAGTTTAGGTTATTAATCTATATCTTATATCTCTATAGGTTTATAGGGTATTAGAGATTAGTAATATTCTAGACTTTAATCTCTTAGCTACTATAGCTTAAGGAAGTACTAGCTCTTTACTACCTTTTTAATTATTCTTCTTTAGTATTATACTATAATAGATCTTAGAGCTCTTACTCTCTTTTCTATAGTTTTTAGAGTTCCTTAAGCTAAATAATTTACTTTACTATTACTATAGCTTAGGTATAGATAATAAGGGGTATATTTTTAGTTATAGTACCTATAGAATATAGTATATTCTTAGCTATAGTATTACCCTTATCTAGTAGCCCTTAGTTATTATCTAATATTACTCTTATAAATTAAGTAGTTCTTCCCCTTATATTACTCTTAGGTAGCTAGTAGAAGAAGCTTTAAAATTATAAAAATAAAGAATAGCTAAGTAAAAGGTATAGGGGCACTTATATATTTACTAAAGCTTACTAGGTCTAAGTATATTATATATATAAGTTACTAGCTTATAGCTAGTAGCTTACTAGCGTCATGTGGACCTAGCCCTAGGGCGTGGCTTAGCTGCGGGGTGCGCTAGTGTGGTGCACCTGTGTTGTGAGTGGGGCCTCATAGTATACTTCTTCCCCCTAAAGCCTTTAGGCTTGTGTTTAATATAGTCCTAGAACACATAAGAAAGAAAGGTTATTATATTATTAGAGTTCTCTTAATAAATTATCTAAGGGGCCTTTAATAGAAGATAAGTAAAACACTAAAAATTAATAAGTAAGGCAGGGTTAATTATAATTCCTATGTCTTTATAGGCTAGTAAGATTTGTTCTTTCCCTACGTAACTAAGTCTCTTATATAAGAGAGCGAATTCTACCTTCTTAGTAATAGATTTGCTTAATAACGCCGTAAAGTTAAATTAAGGTTTCTCTTCTTAAAGAATCAGAGAGAATACATTAGATTTCTAATTATAAGAGCTAATAGTCTTGCCTATAAATACTAAGATTAATTAATCCTTAAAACTATCTATAATAACACCTCCTTGCTTAAGAAAACCTAGTGAAATTATATTAACTTTAGCCTTTAGTGCCTATTAGGCGTTAGGAAGCTCTAGGTAACCTTCTCTAATTAGAAGTTTAATATTGCTAATACCCTTAATCTTAAGATATTTACTATTACTTGCTGTTATTAGCTTAGCGTTAATATAGGTATTTAAATAAGTAAACCACTTAGTGAAGTTAAAGGTATAAGTGTTATAACCTATATTAAGAATGTAGTTATCTTTAGTAAGGTGATTTATAAGTGTTTAAAAGGAATAGTCCTAGTTAATTACTATAAGAGAGAGATTACTCCCTATAGTAATAATATTAGAAGAAGTAGTTATAGTTATAGTTATAGGTGTAGTTAAATTACCCTTTTTCTTAGGTCTTTTCTCTAGATAAAGCTTCTAATAATTATCCTTAGAATAAATTAGTTATCTAGGAGAGATTAAGTAACTATAATCAAGCTTTATAGTCTTATTAGTCTCGTTCTTCTTCGTCGGAGTCTTACCGTTGGATTTCGCATTGGCATTATCCTTAGCGTTCTTCTATTAAGTGTTAAAGTTAACCTTTTAGTCCTTCTGCAGCTTATTAGCCTTGTATGTTAAGTACGTAAGCATATTCTCTTTAGTTAGCTTTACTTTAGAGAATCCTTTAATCTTCTAAGCATTATAAATCTTAGGTATTAAACCTTTAATAGCTTTAATTATTTAGAATACCTAGATAATATTAAGAATCTTCTTAATCTTATAAATTTAGTTCTAAAGGTTTTAGTAATAGTCTAGCTAAGCTCTTATTATTATAAAATTAGCTCTCTTTAATTATAAGAACTATTAAAGTAGCTTAATAATAGCTAAATTAGCCTTAAAGCTATAATTACTTTTAATTAATACTATTATCTTAGTAATAGGCTTTATATTAGTTTATTCTATATAAGTTAAGTTCTTCTAAACTTAGGAAAAAAGGCTTTACTAAATAATAGAAAAGAGAATAGTATAGTACTTATTAGTTTATTAAGACTAAGAAGTCTCTCTAGTTAAATATATAGTAAGTTATATAATATAAACTTATATTTAGATTAAGATTTCCTATTTCTTAAAGTTCTTTACTTTCTTAAGAGAAGTAATAATAGCTATTCTTATATACTACGCTTTAGTAATATTATTAAGTTTACTTAAATCTAGTTAGGTAGCTAGAATAGTAGCTAGAGTAGTAGAAGCACTATTACTATTATTACTTATATTAAAAGAAAGGATAAGTAGGGTTATATACTAAAGTATATATACTCCTATTACTATAAATACTTAATACTAATTAATATTAGTTTAGTTAAGTAGGAGTTATAGTAATAGCTTTTAATTAATTAAATTACTATATAGCTACTAATATATAGAGTTATAAAGTTAAAAGTATAAGTACTCTTAGGCACTTTAAGATTTACCTAAAAGTTTTACCTTAGCCTAGTTAGAGGGTAATATATTATAAAGAATTTACTATACTTACTTTACTTACTTTACTATATACTACTATACTTATAATAAAAATTACTACCTAGATAGTAATAGATCTAGATTATTAGTTTTAGGTACCTAAGGTAGTTCTATAAGGAATATCTTATCCTAGCCTACTATTTACTAAGATCTACCTAAAAAGGTCTAACTTTTTATATATATTATAAAAGTTATAATATATTAAGTAATATAAATATTTATAACTTCTTATATAAAAGAAAAGAATAAATTATAATTAATTTAATCTTAACCTTTTTAGTGTTATTAGTTTAGGTAAGGGAAAAGGAGTCTTTATACTACCTTATAAGTTAAGTAATTTACTTTAATAAGATATTAGGAAAATATATATAATTATATATAAGACTATAATAGTTAGATAAAAGGGTAAAATTAAAAATAAAGAAAAGGGCGCGGTTATAAGCGCTAGGCTTATAACCTATAGAGGGATTACAGATAGAGGCAAAAGAGTAATTAGAAGAGAAGATAATATAGAATTGCTATCTAGGAATTCGTATAGAAAAGGAAGCTTTGTTACGTGCTGGCTTTGCACGATAGAAGGTCGATTCCGTCAGAGGGGCTAACGGATTCAACAGGTTATAAGTCGTACTAAGTTCACTTGTAAAAGCTACTGTTAGGGGTAATGTAATATGTATGAAGTAAGTTGAATTCCTAAACTAAGATATTAAATCTAGCTTTTATATAGCAGCCTCTATATACTGTACGTGTTCTACTACGTAATAAGTGCCGGGCGCGCTAAAAAGATAACTATCCTAGTTATACGTGGTTAAACTATAACTAAATTCAGCTACTATCTAAAGTAAATATTAAAATATATAGTTATTAAAGTTATATAAAAGAAAAACGCATTTAGCGCGCTAATTATTATATCTATAGTTATTATTTTATAATATTACTTAATATTATATAACTCTCCTTATAATATATATCCCTTAATCCTATAATTAAATTTATTATATTAAATAATGAATTCTTCCTATCCTATTATTAATACTCTATCTCCGCTGTGTTTTATTATTTCCTTTTAGTAATTACTAAATTCCTCTATTCCCTTATTAATCTATATGCCCTAAATTTATACCCTAATATTCTATATCTATTTATTTAATCTAGTAATCCGGCAAATTCGTCCTTCTTAACTTATAGCTTAGTTGCCCTAGTAGCGGTTACACGTATGGTTAGTAACGCTATCTGCCCTAAGGTTAATGCCCCTTTTATCCACTATCCTAATAATACTAGTAATATCTCACTTACTTCCTATAATATAGGTGTTTTTAGCGTTATTTATTAAGTATCTATCTAAGCTTCCTGCGTATTTAGGCTAGGCTTTCCTAGTAATTTATACCTTTTACTTAGTGTTACTAGAGGTCCTATTTCACTATAGGGTTACTTATTGCCCGTTTTTAGTGTTCCTTAATATGATTTGCCTTATTATCTATTAGTTTTGCCTAAAGCTAGTGTTACTAGAGCTAATATTACCTAAATCCGTTTCTCTAGGGTTCCTATCGCTAGAATTAGCCTTGCTAGAGCTAATCTTATTTTCTTTATATTCTCCTTAAACGTTTTCTACTTATTAGTAAGATTCTTAATTTTTGCCTCCTATTCCTATATCTCTTTTAATATTCCTATTACTATAGATGCTAATTCTATAATCTTTTCCTTATATTTATTCTTCTTAACTATATCCTATTTTAAAGTATTAAATTACTTATTAATATTAACTAATGTTTTACCTAACTTAAAATTTAAGATCCTCTTTTTCTAGGCTTTTAATATATCTAATATTTATTTAAACTTACTCTTAAAGCTTCTAGATTTCTCTTCTATTAATTCTATTAGATTATAAACCTCCTTTACTAATTCTTTAATAGCTTTATTTAATATATCTATTTAATCTTTAACTATACTAACTTCTCTTTCTATTTTATTAATATGATTTTCCACTCTATTAACTTAATCTACTAAATTATTAATTTTACTTTACTTATATTATTTACTTCTCTCTTTATCCTACTAGGATTCTAATAATTACTAAGCTAACTCCTTTTCTATATTAATATAGAGCAGATCTACCTATCTAATGCTTGCTAATACGCCCGTGATTATGCCGTTTACCGCGCTATACTTATCTATAAAATAGAGAGCTAATATATTAGCTTATAGTAGTAAAGATAATATGCTATTATATATAGCTAACTATTACCTATATTTAACTATTATACTATTATAGAAAGCCACTACCGCTGTTTTTACCTAATTCTTTACTCTTCTTATTACTCTATACTCTATTAGATTAACTATAATCTAATTTATAGGCTTTCCTACCTATCTTACTACTGCTTACTTTATAATTAAAGTAGCCTTTTATTCTTTAAAAATAGCAAAAATTTAGATAATTACGTTTTACTATAATATAAAATATATATCCTTTAAATCAACTTCTAACCTATTAAATACTATTCTAGTGCCTTTAAGGGCGAATTTATATGCGTAGGCCTATATTATATCCCTAATATCCTAGGCCTCTTTCTTATAGCCTAATTTAGTATATCTAAATCTACTAAAATTAACTCCTTTTATACTTCTTCCCTTATATACTATATTAAATTCTTCTATTACTCTCTTACACACTACTACACTAATATTAGGCATTAGTATATGTGTATTTCTCTATAATCCTGGTTTTCTAAATCTAAGAAATAATAGCTTAAAATTAAGCTCTATAATTCGCGCGTGGACCTGCGACAGTCTAATAAGGTACTCCGCTAGCATCTTATTAACCTCCTTATTATTTTTACTTTCTAAACCGCTATTATTACCCTCTATTTCTATAAAATCAGTATCTTTATTACTCTTAGGTTCTAATTCTAGTTTAGGGGATTCTATTCTTAGTTAAGTTAGATTAGAATCCTCTACCTTACTGCCTTCTTTACTTAGTATATTAATAGATTTATTATTCTTCTTCTTTACTAAATCTCTCCTTTCCTTCCTTATATAATTCTCTTTAATTAAATCTTATATAGCTTAATCCTTTTCCTACCTTTCTATAAACATATCTAATATAATACTTACTATATTATTATTATCCTCCCTGGTTTATTTCTTAATCTTAACTATATCCTGCATAACCTTAGCCACTTTATTAGTATTATTATTATATCCTTCTACTAATAGTAATAGTATATCTAATTTATCTTATCTTATCCTTAATTTATCTAGGTACTACTACCGCTATAGTTATGTAATTTACTATATTAGGCAGAGAAACTTTTCTAGCTAGTTATATTATACTATTTAATCTAAATAGCATTTAGAGAACTTCTCCTTCTTATAATAGGTTATGGTTCCTAGTTCCACTAAAAGCTTATTAATTTACTAGTTATATTTAGCTCTTTCCTTACTAGTAGTGGATTGCTATTATACTAAATTAGCGACTATAAGCTATCCTGATAATTAGTTTTATTATATTAGAGCTAGTACTTAAATATATAAATATCCTGCCTATATTTACTTATAGAGTGTTTAGTCCTATATACTAACCTTATTATTAAATAGCATAAAATCTAGTATAGCTAATAGGTTATAGTATGGATTTACATATTGCCTATATAGCTTATATTTAACTTCTAGTATAATATTTTTGTCTTTTACTTAATATTCCTTATAATTATTACACTCCTATATTTCCTATAGCTAGTTTAGCTCTAGGTTTTATAGTCTTTAGAACTCCTTATTATATATAATATTATCTTTAGGACTAGATACTATTAAATAAGATAAGGCTAAAGTAATTTTAACTATACTTATATTAAATTTAACTATATAAAACTAGTAGGGTATTAGGGAATAATATAAAGTAAGAGTATAGTAAGAATAAGATAGGGCTAAAGTAAATTTAACTACACTTATATTAGATTTAACTATATAAAAGTGGTGGGGTATTAGAGGATAATATAAAGTAAGAGTGTGGTAAGCTTCCCCTAGTTAGCGTGATAAAATATATATATAAGAAAAAGCCTCGTGGCTTTGCCCTAACTAGTTAAATCTAACTACTTATAAAATATCTCTATTCCTTTACTATTATTGCTCTATAGGTAAATTCATGCCCCTCTTTATATACTCTCTTTCCTAATTAACTAGGTTCTTTTTAAGGTATTCTTCTATTATCTTAGCTACGTTAACCCACATCTTACTTTTAGCTATCTATTAGTTATCCTTAGTAGTAAATCCCTTCTATTAGATAAGGAATTCTACTTTAATAGTCTTATTCCTTTTAGAGATTTTAACCTAATAACTATAGATTTATTTAATCTCCTAATAGTCTACTTCCTCTAGATTATTAAATATAATTAGTAGTAAAGCTAGTTCTTCCCTATTAAATAGGTCCTTTCCTTACACTAGCTTCTATATCTACGCTATAGAAACCACTAGATAGACTTATAAATTCAGGGGGAATTCTAATTAATATACTAATAGGTTTACCTTTTCTAGCACCTTATATAGTCCTACCTTTTATAGTGACTATTTTTTCTTAGGTTTCCTAGGTAATTTATATCCCTTATATAATTATAAATAAACCATATCTCCTGCGTTAATATTAACTGGTTTATGGCGGTTATTATACTGAATTTTAGCAAGGGCAGCTACTATTATAATCGCTAGTTAGGCCTCGTGCTAGTATAACTTTCGTAGCATCGCTATATTATTTACGCTGGTTCCTATGTTAATTATATTATTTAGGGAAAGAAGATTAATAATACTTAGAGAATAAAACCTATATAGTAACTTATTAGGAGCCTGCCCTATACTTATAGCTATAGTGTTATTTAATTAATACTATAGTGCTAGGAGTATCACAGTCTATATTATATCTAGATCTATTACTATATAATAATATATTATAATTATTACTATCTGGTTTTTTCTTTTAGCTATTCTATCTATCTATAGATAATACGCTATGCCTATAAGGAGTTTAACTCCTATATACCTAAATATCTTTTTCTATATATTAGATATAAACTTTAGGTCCCTATTGCTAATAATTTATCTTAGTAATCCCTAGTCTATAATATATAAGGCATAAAGGAGTAATTCTACCTAAATCTCCGCTAGATACATTGTGTGTCCTAGTATTAGAAGGGTTCTCTTACTAAATAGGTAGTTTACTAGATATAATAAATTATATATAGTATATCCTTCTATCTACTATATTATATTAGTAGCTAATACTTCTGGTATATCCGTAATAAAATTAAGTAAGATTATATAAAATAGCGTTAGCTTTAGCTATAATAGCTATAACTCCCTAGGTAGCTTTAAATAATTAATTATGTTTTCCTAACACACTATATAATAGGCTATATAATTGTAAATCTGCTAACTTATATATAGAAAATAGACTAAATAAAGCTCCGCTACTATTTAAGCGATTCTAAAATATTGCTATTTATTATAGACTAGTTATAGGATAGATTTAACCTCTATAGTTAGAATATAGAGATAGAAAAATCTATCTCTACTATAGTAGTATAATAGACTATCCTTATATAAGTCCTACCTATATAAAGGAATCTTTAGTCTAACTTTAGTATTCTTTACCGCTTACCTTTCTTAGTAGGCTTATATTACTATAATAATTTAGCTAAACTTTTAATTATACTAATATCCCGTAATAATTCTAGCTTTAAGACTATTATCTATAATCGCGGTTATAATATACTCCTTACTTATAAAATAAGCGCTTATATCTAATTTATTATATTAGCTTTTCTATGCCACCTCCTAGTAGGTTACTTCTACTAGTAGTCTTAAAAGCGTATCTAGCACCACATTTAGTATCCCTAGTATATAAGTTACCTTAAGGTTAAATTATAATAAATAATTCATAACTTTTGCTAGTTTTAGATTAGCCTTATCTAAATCTATTATTAATAATAAGGTATACTTAATAATTCCTTTTGCTAGGGAATGGTTAGTTAATATATTAACTATTGCGTTATTAGATTAGACTATTTTCTAAAGTTTTCTAATACTCTATGTAATTATAGCTACTTCTACCTTAGTTAAACTATACTGCTTCTTAACACTTAATATTGCCCTAGAAAGAAATAAAATTAGCTATATTTAGTTATTTTTAATATCCCTTCTAGGGACACTCTAACTATCCTATTCTTCTTATAATTAGAAAGCATATAACCTAAATCCTTCCTTATAGGCATTAATTTTAAGGAAAAGTAGCTTTTATAGATTATAATGCTATAGGGTCTGTTTCTTACTTAGGAACGCTTTAATATCTTTAAAAGCCTTTTTCTCCTACTTAGTTAGCAAAAATATCTTTTACTATATCTTTCTTTTTTATACTGGTTTTAAGATACTAATAATTTTCTTATCCTTTTCGTGGAATTCCCTTAATAGCGCCGTTTTCCGCATTTATAATAGTTAGATTTATATATTAAACCATGGAATTCTATTATAGAGGAATCTAGCTATCCTAATAAAGGTTTTAAGACTTAATAGATTACTTAGGAAAATTATCTTCTAAAAAGCTTTAAGCCTATTATTAGTGTTAATAATCCTATTACTATTAATAACAAAACCTAGTAGTTAAATAGCAGGATAACTAATAAATAACTTCTTTATAGCAATTATTATCCTATTTTCTTTAAGAATCCTAAGTATAATATTAAGATAGCTTAAATACTCTTTAAGACTATCTAAAAACATAATAATATTATTAATATAGACTTATATAAAATGCTTATACTTTTAGAAAAGTCTATCTATAAACCTTTAGGCAAACGCAGGGGAGTTCTTAAATCCCATTAATGCCATATTTAATGCTTTAAGACCTTAATTTAATATAACTACTATACAGGCTTAATAGTTACTTCTAACTAGTAGTTAGTAAAAAAATCCTATTCTATTAAAAAGAGAAAAAACCTTCTTACTATATATATTATCTATAATATCGCTTTAGTCTAGTAGAGGGTATATATCTAGTACTGCTATATTATTAAGCGGCCTTATATTAATTATAACTCTCCCTTTTCTTTCCTAACTAGTTTCTTACTAAACTATAAACACTAGGCACGCTATAGCTACTAGCTTATCTAAATATAATATTTTCCCTTTTAGGTAGAGTTTATTATATACTTTATTAAGTTTAGTTATATTCTATCCTTCTAGTCTATAAGGCCTAATTAGCCTTATTTAATACTACTATCTATCTATAAGATTAATTCTTATCTTCTAGTCTTCTAGCATAAGGATAATACCTCTATTATAATAAATATCATATTTATTAGTTAGTTAAACTAGTTTACTCGCCGCTTCCTGGTTAATATTAGTAATTTATATGCTAAATTTATTGGTTATATATAGGATTTCCTCTAGGTATAAAATCCTATATAATAGCACTCTAGTATTAACTTTCTTTAGATTAAGATTATCCTTCTCTTTATTAGATTTATTACTATCCTTATCTTTATCTTCCTTTTTCTCTATAATATCCTTACTAAAATAGGCATAGTACACAAAAGGATTATTAACTAGGTAATTAGCGTTAACCTTACTAGCTACGGTTAGGCGTATAACCTTCTAGTGTTTTCTAATAGTAACGATTTTATTAGTTAGATTATAGGTAATTATCTATCCCTTACTAGATCTATTAAATAGCGTATTAGGGAAATACTCTAAATATAATTACACATAGTACACACTTATTTCCTGATTTTTCTGCGTATCCTTCTAACTAATAGGTATATATAAATAAGTCTTTAGTGGAATTAATACTATATAGGTAGTAACTACCTTTTAGTAAGGGACCCTATTTAATAGTTAGAAGATTTTTACTAGTACTATTATACTATAAACTAACCTAAAAACCACCTTTAGTTAGATAAAATTAATTTTAGCCCTATATTTATAAGCGAAATTCGTTCTAAGTAATAATTTTAGTCCTAAATTTAGTATTATATCTGCTATAACTATAAAATAGCTAGCGATTTCTATTCTATACGCTATCCCCTAGAATATAAAAGTTAAACATAGCTATTTTAGTAATAAAAAAGGAAGATTAAACCCTAGATACTAGCTTTAGTTCCTACGTTACCTACTTCACGTTTAATCCGTGCTATTATAGCCATGCCTTATCCGCTAAAATTAATAATATTCCTAAGTTAAGATAGACTTAGTAACTTTTGCCCTTATTATTAAATTTAATAGGAATCTTTAGATATATATTAGCCCTTTTTTTATTATATTTAACTTCTTATAGTCTTACTATAGCTTTAATTACTTATCCTAGGGTAAGTTATCTAGTCCTATTTAAGGTTATCCTAGTAATAGCCTTATTTGCCTCTCTTAGGGTATTTTCTATAAAATAAGTTTTAATAAAATTTAAGTCTTATCCTTAATTATCCTTACTATTATTCTCTAGGACCTCCCCTTCTTTAGCTATATAATAACCGCATTCCTAGAGATAAGTTTTATATTATTATGCGTTAGAATTATTATTATATACTATAATATTAGTATATTCCTAGTCCCTTATAGAACCCTTTTCCTATTACTAAAATTATCTAGGCCACTATACTTAGCCTCCTTTCCTTATAGGACTATAGTCTTAGGGTTACTTATTTTATTAGTTTAGTACTTTAGTCTATTAAGTCTACCTAATTTCCACATGCTCTCCCCCTTTATTCTCTTAAGACCTATTCTACTATAGTCTCTAGTTTTATCCTTTAGGAGGTTAATTATACCTATATAGCTATAGTTAGAAATATCCTAGAAATCTTTAGGTATTCCGCTTATCCTACCTATAATACTAGTTTCCTTAAGAGAATTATCTATTAAATAGCTAGTTCTAGTTTACTTATACTTTATCCTTATCTTCTTCTAAATTACTACTAGATATCTTAGTATTAAAATAAACCTTAAGCTTCCTTTTACCTTTTTTACTTATAGACTAACCTTTACTATATAAGTGGTTATATAGATTATGTCTCTTATTATTTACTATAGTAATATACGCTAATCTTATATCTATTTAAGTTAGAACTAGGCATATCTATTATAATCCTAGATATAGCTTAAGATATAAACGCACTAAAAGCTAATAGTTAGTTAACTTGCTATTTACCCTTATATACTAGAAGATCTTTAATGTAAATTTATAGAAAGATACCTCTTTTATAATATTCTCTTTAGTATATTCTACCTTATTAAGCTACGCTATTATGTCCTAAACCTAAATACTAAATTCCTTTTATATAGCTATAAATATAGTTAGTATTCCACTAAATATAGTGTTCTATTCTGCTAAGTTAAGATATTATCTATACTATACTATCGTGTTCCCTTAGAATAATATCTAGATTTTCTTCTAAATAATATCCTAATAGCTAGGATTAGTATAATATAAGTAATCTTTAACTACCTAGATCTATAATTTAATATTATAGAAGATAGTCTGCTTTCTATTATATATAATAAGGTTATTACTAGCCTTTTCTAGTTTATTACAAGGCTTAAAATACCTAATATCTATAATTTTCTATATTAAATCTATATTCTATTCCGCTATTTCTATTTACTAGTTATACTAATTTTAGTGTAATACTAGGTCTATTCTTCTTTAATTTCTAGAATTAGTATACTAACCTTAGTCTAAAGGGTATAGTCCTTACTACTAAGTCTAGTAAGGACTTAGCTAAGGTTATAAGTATCCTTACTAATATTCTAGCTATATTAGTTACGCTAGTGGTCCTAGCTATACTAATAGTCCTAGCTATAGTTATAGTAGTCCTTATTAGTATTAGGGTAGGAATAATTACACTAATAGTCTAGTTATTCCTCTATTAGCATATAGATACCTATTATACTAACCCTATTTATTAGCTAGATATAGTAATCCTTAGTTAGTATTCTATACTAATAGCATTAAACCTACTAAGGTACTTATACTTTATAAGCTCCTAATTTTAGTTATTAATCTTATTACTAGCTAGTCTATCCCTAATACTATCTCCTCTATAGCTTGCTATAATGCCTATTACTATTCCTAAATCCCCTATATTATCCTTACTATATTATATTTACTAGTCTTAGTATAAGAATCCTTAGAATCCTTTAGGCATTCTAAGGGTCTTAGTAGTAGGTCTTCTAGATTTAACTTTATTAACTAATTAGGGGGTTTAATATCCTAAGTTATAGTATTAGTTTTAGGATAGTTTATAATTCCCTTTTCTTTATTATTTTTATCTTTTCCTATACTACTTCTAGTTCCTATAGTAGCGGTACTATAAGCTAGACTAAGAGTGTCTTAAAATAGCCTTTCTAATGCCTTACTACCTATTAATTTATTAGGTTTATTAAGTAGGCCTCTAGTTTTAGCTTTTTAGATATAGAATTTAACTTAATTCTAGGTGTAATATATAGCTTATAGATCTACTAAATTCTAATAAATAGGGGGGTCTTAATATACTAGCTATTCCTATTTTTCTACTACTTTATTATTAAATTTATATCTTATAAGTTAGTTTAGATCCTCTTAATTATTAATCCTAATAAGTTTCCGTTTTTAATAATTAAAATCTAGATTTATACTATTAAAAGCATAAAACTAGTAAATAATATATAGTTTATTTTTAGAGAGTAGGAAGATACTCTAAGGATTAGTATATTACTATTATAAATAGTTAGTTTTAGATATATAGGTTATTTCTAGGCTACTAGAAGGGCGTAATAAAAGAATCTACAATTACTACTACTTATTATATGCTAGCTTTACATAATAGAAGGTTAATTCTATTAGAGGGGCTAACGGATTTAATAGGTTATAAGTTATACTAAGTTTACTTATAAAAGCTACTATTAGGGGTAATATAATATATATAAAGTAAGTTAAATTCCTAAACTAAGATATTAAATCTAGCTTTTATATGGCAGCCTCTATGTACTGCACGTGTTCTGCCACGTAACAAGCTTATTATAAGCTTTAAATCTATTAGAAGTAAACAAAGGTCTTTAAATAAAGCCTATAGTGAAGCGCGATAATAAACACGATACGGGAAGCTGCATTGTTAAACGAAGAAATAATGCCTGATATCTAAGGCTACGATGTGAGGCTGTGAATACTCTCAACACCAACAACCAAACATCCAAAATCCACCGCGGTGTAACCATTCATTCATTGCCTGCTTCTGCATGCGCATCAACCGCCTCGTCGCCGCCCCTTCCAACTTCCAGGGTCCTCGCTTAGGTAATTTTGCCGACTCTCAATTTCCTCGATCCACGCACGCATGGCATGGCCTCTGCCGTGCTCCAACATCCATCTTCGCGTTCCAACTCCAAGCACCAACAAACAACCTTCGTGACCCCTTCCTCCCAAGTCTGGTGATCCGAGAATGGCAGCAGAATAATCCATCCGAGCTCATCCCTCCTTCTTCCTTTCGTCGCCACGGTCGAAAGACCAAGTGCGCTCCCGAAGGACGGTGGGAGCTGCTCTGTCGTCGCCCTTCGCTGTGGAACTTTTCTGACTGACGCTGCACCCCAACACCACATCTCTGAATCATAAGCCAGCATCGGCCCTATCACTCAGCATGGTCATATTCAACAAGGCCAAGCCTGCCCGGGACGGTCCTTCCCTCGATGGCCCATCGCAAGACACAGCGCTGGACATGGAGCTTAACGGTGCTGGCCTCAGTAGTGATGCCGCCTCTCCCTCGCCAAACGAAAGGGAGGCCGGACTCAAGGACTACATCCGCGTCTTCACCTACGCCAAGCGACAGGACCTCGTCTTCCTGGTCGCCGCTGCGCTGTCCAGCATCGCAGCCGGTGTCACCATGCCCCTGATGGTCGCCGTCTTTGGCCAGTTGGTCGGGAACTTCAGCAGCTTCGACTCTCCTGGTGGCACATCGCAGGATTCCTTTGATGACACCCTGAACAGAGGCTCATTGTACATCACTGGCTTGTTCATCGCCCGCCTCGGGCTTAGCTACATCAACAAGGTACGTTATTATCTGGAATATGTCCTATAAACTCAGACATGATCGTGGGACCGTGCCAAGGGCCGGGCCTCCAAAGACATCGAAACTAACCCGCATCCCCCCCCCCACAGTTCTGCTTCCGTATTATCGGCATTCGCATCTCTGCGGCCATCCGCCTTCACTATATGCAGTGCCTCCTCGGCCAGACCATCCATGTGCTCGACTCCATGCCCCCCGGCTCGGCAGCCACCACCATCACAACAACCTCCACCATCCTCCAGATCGGCGTCTCCGAGAAACTCGGCACCTTTCTCGAGTACACAGCCACCATCCTCTCCGCCATCATCATCGCCTTCGTCTACAGCTGGTCCGTCACTCTCGTCACCAGCTCCGTCCTCATCTTCATCCTCGTCGTCCTCGGCATCCTCCTGCCCATGATCATCAAGGGCCACGGGAGACTTACCGCAGCCGAGACCAAGGCCGGTGCCATCGCCGCAGAAGCTCTGGGCTCCGTTCGCATGATCACCTCTTGCGGCGCAGAGAACCGCATCGCGTTGAGATATGCCGAGTTGGTCGAGCAGGCTCGTCAGGCTGGTGTGTGGACGAGCCCATTCGTCGCTATCCAGACGGGCCTCGTGTTTTTCAGTTTCCAGGTCGCTTTCGCTTTGGCCTTCTGGTTTGGCAGCAGGGAGTATTCGAATGGCCGTATCGACAACGTTGGTACTGTCGTCATTGTCCTGATGAGCGTCATGCTCATGGTGTGCGTACTCTCTTCTTCCTCCTCCTCTCTCTCCCATTGGATTTGGTCTTCTTTCAATTTCATCTATCGTCGGAGGCTTTGCTGACTATCATTGTGACCTACAGATCCTCCATATCACAAGTCTCCACGCCCCTTATCGTCATTTCCAAGGCCATCGTTGCAGCATCCGAGTTCTTCGCGGTCATCGATGCCCCCAGGCCGGTGGCTGGCACGCTCAAATATCCTTCCGTGGACCCTGGCACTGATATTGTCTTTAACGACGTCCACTTCGCCTACCCTAGTCGCCCCAGCAAGAAGGTCCTAGATGGGCTTAACCTTCGTGTCGAGGCCAGCAAGAACACCGCCATCGTTGGTCCCAGTGGCTCTGGCAAGAGTACAATTGTCGGCCTTATCGAGGGCTGGTACACTCTGCAGAAGCAACACATCATCGCCAAAACGGTAGGGAAGAAACCACCAGCGAAGAAATCTCAGAAAGGAGAAGAAACCGATACGGAACCGCCGTCGGCCGCAGTCACTGAACCTTCCATTGAGATGGAGGATCTCGGCCCGCCTGTTGAGCTCTCGGGCTCTATCACTATCGACGGGAAAGAAATGACGGAGCTGGATATGAAATGGTGGCGATCGCAGATTGGGCTTGTCCAACAAGAGCCATTCCTCTTCAATGACACCATATATAGCAACGTCGCGTCTGGCTTAACGGGAACCGAATGGGCAGACGAGCCGGAAGAAAAGAAGCGCCAGCTGGTCCAGGAAGCCTGCAAGGAGAGTTTTGCCGACGAGTTCATCGACCGTCTCCCCGAGGGGTATGACACCCAAGTAGGAGACTCGGGCATCAAGCTCAGCGGAGGCCAGCGACAACGGATCGCCATCGCCCGCAGCATCATCGCCAACCCCAAGATCCTCATCCTCGACGAAGCCACGTCAGCGATTGACATCCGCAGCGAGAAGATTGTTCAGGCGGCTCTTGAGAGAGTCTCCAAGGGTCGCACTACCATCACCATTGCCCATCGGCTTTCCACCATCAAGGACGCCGATCGGATCGTCGTACTCCGCCACGGCAAAGTCGCCGAGATGGGGACGCATGAGTCGCTCCTCACAGATCCTGAGGGAGCCTACTATCGCTTGGTTCACACCCAGAAACTCTCCCTCGGAGACGATGATGGAGCCGCGGTGCTGCCCGCGATGAAAGAGGAGAAAATCAGCATCGAGGGAGGGCGTACTGGAACCGCTTCATCCTCGGCGGCGGACCTCCCTTTGGGTGCAAACCTCGATGCTCAGTGGAAGGACAAGAATATCCTCAACGGATTCGGAAAGCTTCTGTACGAGCAGAGGAGCCGCTTCCCGCTATACGTGATCGCCATCATCTTCTCCATGGGTGCGGCAGCCGCCATTCCTCTCCAAGCATACTTCTTTGGCAATGTCATATCCATCTTCGGCGAGACTGGTCAGGAGCTGAGAGACGATTCGTCGTTCTGGGCGTCCATATGGGTCGGCCTCGCGGTTGGTGTGGGCATCTGCTACTTCGTTGTCATCATGGTGGCCACCAACGTCGAACACTTCATCGCCTCAGTATATCGCCGAGAGTACTTCGACTCCATGCTCATGCAGAAGACATCGTACTTCGACCAGGACGGCAATTCAACCGGTCAGCTCACGGCACGCCTCTCCAGCGATCCGACGTCCCTCAAAGAGCTTCTGGGGATCAACACGTGCATGGTCCTGGTGGGTATATTCTCGCTACTCGGCGCGGTCATCATATCCTTCATCTACGGCTGGAAGTTGGCGCTCGTTGCACTTTGTGTCATTCTCCCGCTCACCTGCTTAGCCACCTTTTACAAGCTTCGCTACGAGCTGCAGTTCGCCGCCATGAACGAGGCCGTGTTCTCGGAGAGCTCAAAGTTCGGGGCCGAGGCGGTGGGCGCATTCCGCACGGTCACGGCCCTTGTCCTCGAGGACGCTATTTGCGAGCGATATGAGAAACTGCTGCAAGGTCATTTGGCCTCAGCGTACCGTAAATCCCCCTGGCCTACATTCATCTTTGCCTTCTCCGACAGTGTCGGACTCGCTTGCCAGGCCCTCATCCTTTGGTACGGCGGTCGGCTCGTTTCTTCAGGAGAGTACGGCATCATTGCTTTCTTCATCACCTACATGGCCGTCATCCAAGGCGGAGAGTCGGCTGGTCAGTTCCTCGGCTTCGGGCCTAACGCGGCCCAGGCTACAGCTGCTGCCAACAGGATCCTCAACCTCAGAAACACTCGGCATCGCGACATGGAACTCGGGTCGAGGCCCGTTGTCCCTGATACCCAAAACGGTATCAATATTCAATTCCAAGATGTTTACTTCAAGTATCCCACTCGCGACATTCCCATCTTTCAAGGGATCAATCTCACCATTGAAGAGGGCCAGTTCGCTGCCATAGTGGGAGCGTCCGGCTCCGGCAAGACCTCTATCGTGTCGCTTCTTGAGCGATTCTACGACGTCGCCAAGGGCCGCATTCTTTTCAACGGTCAGGACATAAGTGATACGAGCATTCCCGAACATCGCCGGTTGCTGTCCTTGGTATCCCAGGAGCCAGCCCTGTTCTCCGGGACCATGCGCGATAACATCCTTCTCGGGGTCGACCCCAACGAGACGACCGACGACCAGCTCGAGCAGTGCTGTCGCGACGCCGACATATACGACTTCATCTGCTCGCTCCCGGAAGGATTCCAAACCGAGGTCGGCAACAAGGGTGTCAGCCTCAGCGGCGGGCAGAAGCAGAGAATGTCGATCGCACGCGCCTTACTCAGGAACCCGCGCATTCTGCTGCTCGACGAGGCTACAAGCTCGCTAGACTCGGAGAGCGAGAAACAGGTGCAAGCTAGCTTGGCCCGGGTCGCGCAGGGTCGGACGACGATCGCTGTCGCGCACCGGCTGGCGACTATCCAGAACGCTGATGTCATCTACGTGCTGGGAGAAGGAAAGGTGCTCGAAAAGGGCAGCCATTCTGAGCTACTCAGGCTGAAGGGCGCGTATTGGAGCATGGTAAGTCTCTACTTCTGCCTTTCATTCGCGGTTAAGCCGTTCTTGCAATTCCCTATACTAACAATGGGGTTTAGTGTCAAAGCCAGGCTCTGGATCAATAGAGAAAACGAGGCGCGGGTAGTACAGATAGAACATTTGGGGTGATAATCAGGGATTGCTTTCAAACGTTTTGATGGCATACAGTATCTTCTTGGCGACGTGTATACTGGTTTGTTTGTTGGCACAACTTTTACGCCAATTGCCTCATCAGCTTCTTCTCATGCACCTGGCGTGCGTTTATCTTGTCCTCGCTTCCTCATAATAGAATAATTTGACTTGCACAATCAACAGATAAGGTATTTGGCTGAGGTACTCAGCATATTTTGCTTCCATTTCTCACATAGATCCTGTGACGTAACGCAGAGATGAATCGAACTGCATCCCCATGTTTTGCACCCCCGTCTTCCATCTCAAGCCAGTTCACTTGGGCTGAAATATCTCGATATACTACTGCTATGTTTGTACGGACCATTGTCTTCCCATCTGCAGTCTGCGGCCTCATGAAGCAAATCCTCCGCAGCAGTCTTATGAACCGTATCCGAGGTTTCTCTCAATGGCCGCATGTAGACCGTATCATCACGCCGAACTGCACCGAACCGGCTTCTCTGTTTTACAACTGCCCGCACGCGACAATCACGGGCTTCTTGTTGTACTGGATAGAACCACTGTCGGAGCCGGTCGCCTCAAGGGCCATCACAACAGCCATTTACTCCGCGTCAGCAACCTCGCCGAAGACAACGTGCCGGCCGTCGAGCCAAGAAGTTTCAGCCGTGGTGATGCAAAATTGGGATCCGTTCCTAATCGGCATATATTAGCATGGCGATATCTTCTTTTTCCCTCTTACCTGGCTGGCAGGTTGCATTGGGAGGGAGGGGGGGAAGGGATTTACGTGTGAGGCCCAGCATTGGCCATGGTCAGCACGCCGGGCTTGTGGTGCGTCAGAACAAAGTTTTCGTACTTGAACTTGGCCCCATAGATAGATTTACCACCTGTGCCCTAAAAGAGAGGGGAGGGAAGAGTCATTAGCTTCTTGACGAGGAGCTATGTGAAGCAGATACATATCCGGCTGGGTGTCTTCGTACATTGCCACGGGTGAAGTCTCCGCCTTGTAGGAGGAAGCCCGGGATGATGCGGTGGAAGGAAGAGCCTTTGTACCCGAAGCCCTTCTCGCCGGTGCAGAGAGCACGGAAGTTCTCGGCTGTCAGAGGGGTAACGTCATCGTTCACGGCCAAGTTGATTCGGCCACTCTGGTCTAAGGAGAAGTAGTGTGTCAGCGGAAGGGTTGCCGGTGAAGATGATGAGAGAGGATGAACGAGCAGGCGGAGAGACACGTACCCTTGACTGTTGAGGTGGGCTTGCCATCTCTCATAACAGGGCCCTCCCACTCGAAATCGAGGTACCTGGAATCCATTCACGAGTCAGCTCTGGCTTTTCTCCTCACCACGCAACACTGCAAAGAGGGCAGAGCTGGCGCCTGGCTGAAGGGGTCAGGGTTGTTTGAGCTTCACTCACATGTTGAGAACCATCTTGGCAATAGGACAAGAAGCTGAATAGAGATGATACCTGGTATCAATTGGCAGCAGGAGAACCAGAGAAGCAGGTGCGCTTAGAGTGAAGGAGAGATTGAGACGCTGGAGAGTCTTGAGATGGGCTTTTGGCCTGTAAATGTCAAGATCGCGGAGTTGCGAGAGGAGGATTGGAAGGAGTAAAATGAGGGCCCAAAGAGGGGTATTGAAGGAGGGGTAAATTCAGGAGGCGATTAGATGAGGATGTGCTCGATCTGGTATGCATGTAATATTGGCCACGGGGCTGCAGCGTTGAGGCCGGGGAGGAGGCCGTTGGTTGGCGGGTCCGTGCCACGGTCAGGTCATCCAATGCTTCCAGGCATATACATCCGCATACGCCCCATAGACCGCGTGTGGCAGTGCTGAGTTCAAGAATCATACTTGCAATAATCTGTAGTATGGGGGATGGATGGGCATTGGCTTTGGGGTATTGACTCCGTATCTCCGGCTGTGGTTTTACTACACCGGATCAAAGGCCGCAGTTTCCTTTCTGTGGCACAATATTCATGGTTCACTGGGTTTTTGGTTTTGGCTCTCCCCCGAAGTTATTTGTCTCCTTTTTACAGAGAATTTCCTGTGTTGTGAGGAGTGACCAAAAGGGGATGTGAAAGCCACATGAGAATCCCGTTTCTTACCGGCTGTATGCATGCCCGCTGCAGAATCAGATAACGGGACTGGGCGTGGCGTGGGGCAAAGCGAGATCGAATTATCGGTACCTGTCAGGGAGACCTCCTTAAGGTATCGGATATGTGGATGCAGCCTGCGTAATAACTAGGTTAAAACCCTTAATAAGATAATAGTAGAGATAATATATTAGAAGTACCTCTATAGACTAGTTATTACTATAGCGCACTATATACCTTTTAGGTATAAAAGTTAGGTACTATTTATACCTCTAATTAACTAAAATTAAACTATTTTTATTATTTATACTAACCCCTACCTTAATAGTTATAAGCCTAGGAGGCTTTAATTACCCTTATTATTAATTATTATAAATAATATAAGCTTTATTAATATTATTAATTTAATACTTACTAATATTAAGAGATAATTACCCTTTATTATATTAATTAGTTAAAGTATATAATCTATACTTCCTTTTAACTAATATAATTCCCTTTTATAATACCTAAAGAAACTCTAAATATAGTATTATTATTAAAGAAAGACTAGATTAAATAGTTTATATAAATTAAGAATTATATAAAATCCTATAGTATTTAGGAGTATATTAATCTAAATTAGAATAAACTACTTAAAAAACCTATAATACCTATATACCTATAAAGAGATCTAAGACTAGAGATTATAAAGAATAACCCTAATATTATTAAAAATTAGAAGCTTACTTATAAAAATATAAAAAATAAATATAATTTCTAATATAAAGATTTATAAGTTAATCTTATAAAGTATTATAACCTATTAAAGTAAATACTAAAGATTAAAGAATATATTTATAAAACTCTCTTAAAGAATATTTAAAACTCCCTTAACTTTAATACTAAAGAAAAAGAAAAGAAGTTAGTTTATTAGTACTCTTAAAGGATATTAAAGCTTCTTTAAGATTAATATAAGCTAAATACTTAGAAAATACTAATTCTTATAGAAATATACCTTAATAATTACTTATAAGCTAAAGGTACTTATAATTAGTATAAATAAGTAATAATAATAAAGGTATTATAAAGGAATTATTAGGATTTAAAGACCTAATAAACTAAGAAGATAATACTATATAAGTTTATAATTCCTTTTTTAGTAAATTTAAGTTATTTTAGAAAAAATAGAATAATTTACTTAATAAAGGTATAAACTAAAGCTTTCTTAAAGCTATTATAAAGTTTAAAAAAGATTATAAATCTCTATAAAGTATACTAAAGTTAGCTAATATACTTATTACTAATAAATTAAGTAGTTAAAGTAAATTAGAGAAAAAAAACTACCCTAGATATATAAATTATAATATTTATAATATCTTAAAGTAGTAGGAATCCTATAATTTATTTAAGGCTATATATAAGCTAAAGGCTATACTAAAGAACTAGGAAGTTAGGAAAAACTTTAAAAAGAATATTAAGAAGTATCTTAAAAAAAATCTATAAGAAAAGTCTAAGATAATAAATTAGAAACTAGAGAAAAAGAGTAGTAAAATATTTATACCTTTATAAAATCTAACTAATAACTTAGTTATAGTTACCTTTAGTAAGAAAACTATAAATATATTATTATTTATACGCTCTAAATAAGGTTAATAAGTAAAGAAAAGCATAAATTTAATAACTAATACTATAGATAGCTTAGAATTAAGGTAAAATATAGTTCTCTATAACTCTAGAGCTAATATTTATATATTTAATAATATCTACTAGTTTAATTAATCTAAATTTAATAAAAATATTATAATAAAGATTAAAGCTAGAGGTATAATATATATAGCTTTAGGATAAGGCCCTATATATATCTTTATTATAAATCCTATATTATAGAATATAAGGATATTAGTATTAGAGACTATATTATTTATTTTAGAATTCTATATTAATCTAGTATTAGTAATAATTCTTATAAGGGTAGGTATCTTCTAGAATTAGAAGAAGTTATTTCTATATTAAGGGATAATACCTATAGCTAAAGTCTATAATATTAATAAGCTTTATATATTATTAAGACTATTAGAGAATCTAAAGGAAGCCTATATTATATCTAGTAAAGCACTAAGACTATTTATAAAAGGAGATATAAACCTTTAGTATTAATAATATAGTTATTCTAGTATTAAGGTATTTATAAAGCTTATAAATATAGTTTTAGGTATTAAATTAATAAGTCCTAAGCTTATATAGTATAAGATATATACTATAGGTAAAGCTAAGTAATAGAGATTATAGATTATACCTAAAGGACTTCCTTAAAAACTAGGTTATAGTCTTTTAGTTAATTTAGATTACTATAACTTTACTTATTAGAATAGTAATAGGTACTAGTATATTTTTACTTACCTTATAACCTTAATATAATTCTTCTATTTATTTAAGATAAAGAATAGGATTTATAATAGCTTCTATATAATAATAGCATTTCTAAGCACTTAATTTAGGGTTTAACTATACTTTTTATATAGTAATATTAAAAAAGCCTTTTTTTATAGAGAATATAAGGGATAAGATAGCCTTTACTAGTATTATAGTTTATAATTTAGCTCTCTTAATACCTAGTTAGAATAGAAAGGTAAAGAAATCTAGGGGGGTAGTTAAGTAAAAAGCTTATACTTTAAGTCTTAAAGCTAATCTTTTATTTAATCTTAATAATAAGGTCTTTAATACTATAGTTTATCTATTAAATTATATACCTTTTAAATATTATAAAAAGTAAACTATACTATATAAACTTTAGTAGGATTAGGCTAGGAAAATAGTCCTTATATACTTAAATATAGTAAAAGTCTAGAAACCTTTAATTATATATCTATAAGCCTATAGATATAAAGTATTTCCTATAACTATAAAGGCTTTAAAGTATATTAAATTATATAATATAATACTATAGTTAGAGTAAAAAGCTTATATTAGATACCTTATTAGTTATAAAGGTAAGTTCTAGTATATTATATAGGTGCCTTTACTTTATAATTATAAGGTTATTATATTAGTATATATTTAATTTAATAAGAACTCCTTCTTTAAACTAGAAAAAGAGCTAGAATTAGCCTAAAAGAAGAAGATATTAATAATTATACTACTTAAAGAGCTTAAAGCTAATAATATTAATAAGGAAATTAGTTAAGACTTTATTAGAATAAAATTAAAAAATAAGAATTATAAGAATTATACCTTTTTACCTTTAAATATAAAAAAAAAAATAAGTAGTTTAAAGTAAAAATACCTCCTTATATAATAAGGAAAAAAGATAACCTTTTTAGTATACTTTTAACCCCTCCTAACTTTTCTTATAAGGTACTAGTTACTATAGAGAATATAGAGCTTTAGGTATAAGGTAATAATATACTATTTTATAAAATTAATAAATTAGTATATAATATAATAATTAAATATATAAAAACTACTATAGAGACTAGTAAAATTACTAGTAAAGGTAATAAGGCTATAGAGAATTATTATCCCTAGGATAATAGTATTAATCTAGATAATATTATTACTAGAAAATACTAAAAAAAGGAGATATATAAAGCTAGGTAAGTATAGTTTACTTTTACTTTTTCTATAGTATTATAAGGTATTTAATATAGTTTATAGATTAAAGATATACTACTAGAACTTACCTATTATTATTAAGTAATAGCTTTAGCCTATTATAATTACTAAAAGAAAGTAATTATAAAAAAGCTTTTAAAACTTCTATTCTTAAACTACTAGGAGAATATATTAGATAAATTATTTAATCTAAAGAAGTAAAAGGAAATTATAAACCTTAGCTAAGTCTTTAAATATAAAACTAATAAAAAAGAAGTAATTATAGAGTTTAAAGCTAAAATAGTTATTTAAGGTAACTAGTAACTAAAGAATAACCTTAATAATTATACTACTATACTTACTTTATAATCTCTATATATACTACTTATAGTCTATTATACTAATAATCTTAATACCTAATAATATAATATTTAAAATACCTTCCTATATATAAAGCTTAAAAAACCTATTTACTATAAGCCCCTAAAGGGTATAAATATAAAAGGTTATCTCTAGAAGATAATAAGAGTATTATATAGGCTAAGGGAAGCTTCTTAATAATAGTTCTTATATCTTATATAATTCCTATTAAAGCTAGACTTTATATAAGAAAGGGAAGACTTATATATTTTTATAAAGGGTGGATTTATCCTATTCTTCTATATAAATAATATTATAATAATATACCCTAATAGATTTAAAGTAGAATTTAAAGAGCTTTATAAATAACTAATAAATAATCTTAATATTAAGAACTAAGGTAACCTAAAGTAGTTCCTAGGTATTAAAATTATTAGAAATTATAATATTAAAGAAATATAGTTATTATAGAAATTATATATTTAAAAGATTACTTAGAAATTTATTCCTAATATTATTAATAGTAATTTAAAGAGCTTATCCCCTACTTCTCTTCCTATAGCTATAATCCTTACTAATACTAGTAAAGCTACTAATAAAGAGATTAATTATTATAAAGTAGTTATTAGCTCTTTAGTATATTTATATATTATTAGAAAACCTAATATAGCCTTTATAGTATTAAAGCTTACCTTTTTTATAATAAATCTATTAGTAAAGTATATTAAGCTTACTAAAGGAGTAATTTTATATACTTAAAATATAAAAAAACTATATATTTACTACTTAGAAGTAAATAGTTTTAATATACTATTCTTGTCACGACTTAAGGGTCGAAAGATGATAGAATAGAGTGATGGCTTAGATTCACAGTCGTAGCTAGAAAGGTGCTACCTAGGGGCGGGTATGTAAAGGTTTCGAGCTCTAACCTTCTATAAGAATGTGGGCGGTCCTCGCTAAATACCTTGCCCTACGCTTACGTAACTATCTAGCTACTAGCTATCCCCTCCCTAACCTAGTGGGTCTAAGGTCCTACTAGTGCTCTATTATATAATAATCCTATCTCTATCCCTTATGCTCCTAATATAATACCCCCTCTTTATATAATTATCCTTAATTATATAATAAGCTACTTACTTAGGGCGTTTACGCTATGTAGTCCTAGAGGCTATAGTTAACAGAGGGTTTAGGTTAGGTATAATATATTATAGCGTGATATATTATTAAAAATAATAACACTAATAATACTAGGGTGCGAATATTATTATCCCCCTATCTATTAATACTAAATAGTAACCTATCCGCTGCTCTGATGTAGTAAAGCAGATGCTCTTTGCCTTATACTAATAGTTCTAAGAGAGTGGACACCCTATGTTAAATTTTATAATTAGGTTAAATAGATAGGGTATCGGACGCTATATATATAAATAAACTTATTCGCAGGTCTTGGCGATATAGTGGTGTAGTCGCTGTGTGTTCATAGCTACTAGTATGTTTGTAGATAGCAATAATAATAGTAAATATTGTGATCCCTGCGTTAGCTATACGTAGTGCGTAGATTACTTAGGGGGTCTATAGTTAATATAAAAGGGACTAGGTCTTCCCCCCTTACACATACGCTTCCTTTCCCTTATATGCTATCTAACTATTATAAGTTTCTTTGTCTTTACTTATCTTCCCTTTACTACTTCCTTACTACTAACCTATAGCTAGCTTATAATATCTAAAATCTATCTATTAACTCCTACTCTACTACTAGGTCTACCTCTGTAGGATAAACCCTTAGGGAAGTTACTAGAGAAGTTACCTTAAAAAAGGATAGTATCTAAAATTTCTATATAAGTTTACTACTTCCTTACTAGGTTATTACTACTAACTTATAGCTAGTAACACTAAAATTCTATATATGCGGTGCGGTTAGTGGGTTACTATATAGAATATATAACCTAAGAATAGTACCTATATTATTCCTTAATATCTTAAGGAGAATAAACCTTTTCCTATAGAGTGTAATAACTCTTATAGTATAATCTCGCTACTTCTTCGCTTCTTATAGTTACTAACCTATAGTAGTAAACTTAGCTAAATACACCTATTATGCCTAAAATAACAAGATATGCGTTAGAGTATAACTACCTATTCTAAATCTCTAGTCTTAAGATACTAACCTACTACTAGTGCCCTACTTAAATTATATAGCTTTATAAAAAGCTATTTAATATTATTAAAGCTATGCCTAAGGGAGATTACTACTACCTTAATAAAGTAAGTGTATTCCTAGTTCTCTTAACTTAATCGCTGCTAACACACTAATAGTCTCTTGTTTACGCTAAGCAGAAACTATATAATGCCCTCCTAAAGACTAAAAATGCTAATAAGCATAGGCGCGTTTATTATGCTTAGGTAGCTGCTAAAGTAGCCTAGGAAGCTAAGTATAATAAGCGCGCTGCTATAGCGTAGCTAGCTAATACTACTAACCTTAAGGTCTAAATTAATATTATAAACTATCTTCGCTATATATATAAGAATATCCCTATAGTAGGTCTCTTAAATATCTATAGGCACTTCTTTACTAACTTACTAGTAGTTTACTCCTTATACCTCTAGGCTTCCTGCTTATATTAGTCTTTCTAAGTTACCTAGAGAGCTCTATATCTTTATATATAGGAAAGGTAACTCTTCTAATAATAAGGCCCCCGCGCCTCTAAAGGCTCCTATGCCTATTATTACTATAGTCTCTAGGGAAAATAGGGGTAAGGGTAGGGATAAAGAAATGCTTTTTAAGTAATTATTACTAGGTAGTTACGCTATAATTATAAGAGTAATATAATTATGTCTTTTTGGAATATTACCCTGTGTTATTTACTATATTTATAGGGTGTCGCCTCGCGTTATTTGCCAAGGGCGGTTTTGCCGCCGTGACCTAGCTACCTAGTTACCGCTTATAGTTATAGATAATATCCCTTATAATAAAATCCCTCTTTAACACCTATAAATTCTCTAAGCTATTGTAGCCCTTCTATTTAACTAGGTACTTATAACGCCTACTATTATAATAATATAAGATAATTCTTTCTACCTTAAACTCTTACTTATTATCCTTAATATTATCTTATAGCGAAGAAGTATCTACTACATTACTTAGGTCCCCTTTAAAGGGTTTAAGGCTTGTGATATTAAACACATTATATAACCGCATTCTAGCAGGTAATTCTAGCTAGTAAGCTAGCCCATAACTCCTAACTACCCTTATAATCTTATAAGGGCCTAGGTACTTCACGGTTAACTTCCTACTTAGCTATCTTAGGTTAATATTCTTTATAGATAGCAGAATATAATTACTAACTTTAAACCTCTTTAGGGTCCTTTTTTAGTTATAGTATTTCTTATACTAAGCTTATAAGTTAATTAGAAGCTATTTAATCGCTGTGTGTTTCTCTCTTAGTAATAATACTTTACTCTTAGCCTAATTATTTATAAGTGAAATATTAGGTACTACTTACTACAGGCCCCTAGGGTTATACCCTTATAACGCCTCCGCTAGTGTGTAGCTATAAGTCACGTGGTTACTAGTGTTATATGTAAATTATGCTATTAATAGGTTATTAGCCTAGTTAGTTTATTTAGTGTAGGAGAAAGCCCTTAAATAATATTCTAGGACCTAGTTTAATTATTCTATCTGCCTATCTATTTATAGGTAAAAAGCAGTGTTTAGTAGCTGCTTAGTTATAATAAGATAGTAAAAGGTTATCTAGAATCCGCTTATAAATATAGAACCTTAGTCTATTATAATACCTTCTAGGGCTCTATAATCTCTAAAGATATATTCTAGGAATATAGTAGCTAACCTATTACTTATTAGTTATATTAAAACAGGGATATAGATACTATACTTTATAAAATAGTCTATAATTACTAAGATTATATTATAGGTCTAGTTAGCGTCTTTAACCAGTGGTAATCTAGTAATAAAATCTATTAATAGTTCTTAAAAGGGGCGATCTAGCTCTAGTAGAGTAGCTAACTCGCTATATAGCTTATAGTGCCTTAGCTTTAAAACTTAATAGTTTATGTAGGTATTAATATATACCTTTATATCTTTCTTTATTAATAGCTAGTAGTACTAACTTATAATTTAATAAAGTATCCTACTAACTCCCTAATACCTAGTAGTAGGGTTATTATACATTAGTAGTAAAATCTCTTTTCTTATCCCCTAGGGAATATAAACTTAACTCTTAAATATTAATAGCTTAGAGGGTCTAATTAACTATATCTATGACGCTTCTAAGTCACCGCTCTTAAGTAGCTTTCTCTAATACACAGCGAACTTATTATTTCGCTATGCACCTAATAATAATACTTAAATTAGAATATCTAATTCTAAGCTATTATCCTAAGTATTAGAGTTAAACTTAGAAGAGGTTCTCCACATAGCTTAGATCCTTACTATAATATCTCTATAAGTGGCTAGCTTATAAGTTACTTCTAGTCTTATAGGTACACTATAGTTAAGCAGCGTTTCTAAGGGGCGCCCTTGCTACTTACTAGTAACTATACTAGCTAGAATACCCCTTTTAATAATATCTAGTCTTATAGCTTCCTTAAAAATATAGCTAAGTTACGTTTTCTTAAAACCCTGGATGTTCCTATTACTATTATAGGGTCTTCGTAACTAACCATCTACTATATTAAATAATAATATAATAGAGCTTATAGTGTTCCTATTACTACTATAGAGTTCCTGTTAATTAGTATCTATAAACTTAGATAAGAAGTTTAGTAGCTATAAGGTCGCTGCCTCCGCTTTCCTATCCTTACTTATATAATCTACCCTTCTTAATAATGCATTAGTAGGGTTTAACTTACTAGCCCTATGTTTAATCCTAAAGTTAAATAGGCATAGCTTATTAAGCGCTATTACCTACCTACTAGTTAGCTATAGCTTTATAGCTAGGTACTTATAGTTTAAGTAATCTATTACTACTATAATTAGGTAAGTTAAGTACACTAGGTAATACCTCTATACCCTAAAAGCCTCTTAGATTACTAATAATTTAGTATCTAGCATAGGGTAGCGTAACTTAGTATTAGTTAACTTCCTTAATATATACATAACTAGGTGCTAGTAACCTAGCACTAATATTATAAGTATTACTCTAATAGTAAAACCTAATATATCTATCTCTACTCTTAATAGAGTAAGTGGGTTAAAGTGCACTAAAATCAGTGCTTCCTAGAATAACCTCTAGAGTTCTCTAAACGTAGCTAGCTTATAGGGTTCTAGCTTAAAGGTTGCTAGTTATCCCCCCTTAAGTTAGTTTATTAATAGAATAACTACTTTACTATACTACTTAATAAAATATTAATAAAATCTAGTGAACCTAAGGAACAATTAGATATCTAGGACGCTGTAAGGTATTGGCTATATTGTAATTGCTTCTACCCTTAATGGTTCTATTATAATACCTTTCTTAGATATAATAAATCCTAAGAATTTAACCTCTATAACTAAAAATTAACACTTCTTTAGGTTAATAAAAAGCTTTATATTGCGGAGTCTGCTTAGGACTTGTTTAACGTAGCCCGCGTAAGCAGCTACGTCGCTGCTATAGATTAGGATATTATCTAGGTAGATAATATAGATATTATCTATAATATCCTTAAGGACCTTATTAATATACTCCTAGAAAGTCGCTAGCGCGTTAACTAATCTAAATAGCATTATAAGATACTTAAAGTGCCTATATCTACAATAGAACGCTATCTTCTACTTATTACCTAAGCGGATACGTAGCTAGTGGTACGTATCTATTAAGTTAAGTTTTATCTAGATAACCGCGCCCTTTAAGTAATTAAGGATTTTAGCGATTAGTAATAAGGGGGACTTATTCTTAATAGTGATCTTATTTAGGCCCTTATAATCCACGCAAAGCCTTAATTTCTCTCCTTTCTTTAGAATAAATAAAATTAGGGCCCTAGCTAGGCTAACTAATCTTCTAATCTATCCCTTTTACTACATATCTATAAGATACTCCCTAAGCACCTCTAGCTCTTTCTTAGCTAAGTTATATATTAGTCCCTAAGGAGGTGTTTTCCCTTCTTCTAATTTAATTATATAAGTGTGGCCTCCTAGTTTAGGAAGTGTTCCTACTAAATCCTTATTAAATATATCTTTAAATTCTAAGTATTCCTTTAGGAGCTCTAGTTTATCTATATTATTACTTAGCCCTTACTTAGTTATAGGTTACTTATTACTTAGACTATCTAAGGATCTTAGGTTAGCTATAATATATTACTTATATAACTTATAGGTATACTCTAAGACTATTACTACTTTCTTACTACTTATTTCCTAAATTAGCTTTAGTAAGTCTACTAGTGGGTTCTCTTCTAGTTCTTTTCCCTTCCTATTCTTTAGGCTATTTAAGATAACTTTTACTAAACCTAGCACTAGAGTAATTACTAACTATTTTAATACTCTATACACTCTCCGCTTACCCTAAGTATATAAGAGGCGCTCCCTTATTACTAGGTATCTCTAAAACTTCTCTTTCTAATATATTACTATAGGTTTATATTCTCTAATCTAGTCTATACCTAGTAGTAGCCCTTCTCTAGTATTAGTAATAAAGTAGCTAACTTAGTAGACCTTTATAAACCCTATACTATCCTTTATTAATACTAATCTCCTTAGAATTCCCTAATATAGAATTACATCCTTACTTATACTTTTAAGGTTTTAATCTATTTTTTTAACTCTTTTCTAATCCTCCTTAGATAATAACTTTAGGTATATAGTTAAGGATTATGCGCCTAAATCTATTAGCGCCTTTACCGCTACCCACTGGTAATCTTATTGCAGAGATATATAGACTCTAACTCTTAGGTCCACTGATTTATCCACGATAAGCCCCCTATCCTAGGTTTATGCGGATAAAAGCGGTATCTTATTAGGATTAGATACTTTATTACTACTATTATTATGCTTCTCTATAGTGTGTTTATTGCTCTTATAAATAGAGTAGTCTAATAAATAGTAAGCTATTAAGATATGTCTAGGCTTCCTATATTTATAATATATAATAGGTAATCTTCCTGCTTACCCTTTATTCTATTACTACAAGTTATCTATAGGTAAAGTTAATTGCTATTACTTCTTCTTATTATCTTAACTCTTCTTATAACTCTACGTTAGTTTTATTACTATCTCTGCTTTCTTACCTTAGCCCTATAACTAGCTCTAAGTGATTAGAAACTCCTAGCTAAGTATTTGCTTCCTTATAGTGTTATTAAGGCTATTAATAAATATATAGATTCTTAGTTATATTAGGATTAGTTTAGGTAGGTTAGATTTAACCTTAGTCTAATTCCTAATAAAGGCTTAAAATAATTAGCTATTACCCTACTAAAGATTTAGCAGTAACCTAGTTACTTCTAAGTATCTAGTGTCCTTATCTATTATTCTAGTCTTTAGCTATATAATAAAGCTTACCTAATTATAGTCCTTATATTCTATATAACTATCTATAGCTATATAGCGTATCTATTATTACTTCGCGTTATTAGTAAGGTATTTACTAGTGTAGGCTACCTTTATTATATTATTATAAAAGGTATATTAGTCTAATTTAAATAATATATTTAAGTCCGCTAGGAAATTCTAGAGGTTTTTATAAGTATCCCCCTTATATAATAGTGTCTATAGCTATATCTTAATAATACTATATTAGTATATATTTACTACTTACTTAGTGCTTATTAGTAGAGTAGGTATAGGAGTAGTTAGTCTAACCTAAGGAGGTGGATTTATAGGTCCTTACTAGGTTCTAACTAATAGTAGGTTTACCTAAAGCTCCCTAATTTTTGCTTCTATCTATAGAATTTCCTATATTTTCTACACGTATTATAGCTTAGCTTATATAATGTTATAACGCTATTATACTACCTCCTTAATACTATTATTCTTAATTCTAGTATTATTATCTAGATTAGTCTTAGGTAGTGTCTAATACACTTAATTATTAGTATCTATTATTTAAGTATCCGCTACACTACTACTGCCCTACTTATCTATAGCGTTACTACTAGGGGGTGTAGGCGTGTTTTATGTAGATATTCTCTAGTGTGCTAATATTATAATCTAGCTAATAGTTTATTGCCCTAAAGGGATTAAGAGCTTAATTTATTATAACTTAAGGGTTAAAAAATAATAGAATAGAGTAATAGCTTAGATTTATAGTTATAGCTAGAAAGGTACTACCTAGGGGTGGGTATATAAAGGTTTTAAGCTCTAACCTTCTATAAGAATATAGGCAGTCCTTGCTAAATACCTTGCCCTATGCTCACGTAACTATCTAGCTACTAGCTATCCCCTCCCTAACCTAGTGGGTCCGAGGTCCTGCCAGTGCTCTATTATGTGATGATCCTGTCTCTGTCCCTTACGCTCCTGACAATTCTCTAGTACTAATACTTTACTTAGTAATAACCCTAATACTTAGAAATTAATATAAGGTTATATCTTTATTATATATAATATTATAATTAATTAGAAGTTAGGTAGATAATATTATATAATAACTTTAAGTATAAAAATAAAGCTCTTTACTCTAAATTATAGTATAAAAAAATATATATCTTTAGGAAAACTACTTTATAACATTAAAGTTTATATACTACTACTCTTAATTATCTAGTATAATAATAAGTAAATAATCTAGATTACTAAATATATAAAAGGAAGGCTTTAGACTAGCCTTAAGTACCTTAATATAAATTAAATATAGATTTAAGAATAATATATAATAGGTAATATTAAGGTTAATTAGATAAAAATCTCTAAAATACTTATAGATAGCTTTATAAAGCTACTTTTAGGTTAGATATATAAGGACTTCTACTATAGAATTAGCTTATAAGAGATTCCTATCTAATTATAATACTAGAAATTATTTATAATTTCTTTTTATACCTTTAATCTCTAGCTTTAATAAATATCTTAGCTAGGGGGGGTGTATTAGGAAGACCTCCTTAAGGTATTAGATATATAAATATAGCCTATATAATAACTAGGTTAAAACCCTTAATAAGATAATAATAGAGATAATATATTAGAAGTACCTCTATAGACTAGTTATTACTATAGCACACTATATACCTACCTTTTAGGTATAAAAGTTAGGTGCTATCTGCACCTCTAATTAACCGAAATCGAACCATTTTCATTATCTACACCAACCCCTACCTTAACAGTACCTACTGCACCGTGAAGGGGCATGCCGCCTCGCTGTAAGTCGCACAATACATGAACTTACGAACAAGACTCTCGCCAGATTGGAACTGCTATACGTGCCGCGTGGCTCGTGCCGCGTGGCGCGTGTGGGTAGAATCAATGACACTGGTCAGTCATTGTGGGCAATTAGTAGCCACAGCGAGCCAAGCGTGGATGAGCCCGACTTTTCAGTGAAACCCTTGCCTCTTCCACCAGTATCTCCGCTGCCGAGAAAAAGCGGAAACCGGGAAGGAGACTTACCGACACTGCAAGTGTCCCAAGGCGATTCTGATGGTCTTGACCCTATCGGCAAAGATGAGTTGGATCCGAGTAGTTTTGACCTGGTGATGCCAGTCGAGCAGAGTGACACCAGCAGTCTCAAATACAAACTTGAAAAGCGTTCCGAGCTACCTTTCTCAAACCGTCACCTGCAGTCTATCTTTGACGACTCGGCGCCCCTTCACAGATTCTCAAACTTCCTGGACCGCCATCGACCAGCCTCGGTGCCGCTCTTGACGCACTTTCTGGACGCATTAAAGGTGCTGCGCGCTATCGAATGCAGCAACGCCGTGCTTCGCCAACTCGGCCCGTTGATGATTCACCCACGAACACTATCAAGCTCAGCACACAGCCAACCCCGAGCTGCAAGATGAAGCGAACGCGGCTTTCGACATCTTGGCGCGTGAAGATCTACCCCTGTACATCACTCATTTATGGATTCAAACAGTCTCCGTCTCGAAGTCAACATAGAATCATGGGGATTCCAAGTAATGCATCGGAGAGGTTGGCTGAAGTGTTTTATCTCACGGACCCTTCCCGCCACGAAAATCCCACTGTCTTCATGTCTGAAGAGTTTGAACGGAGACACAGTACTTGTCATGAGAGAAGAATGGCTATGAATGTTGAACAAAGATGCGGCCGAGGCTGCTCGTTTAAGAAGTCGTTGAATACGGGATCGGTCTCTTTTGTACAAGACACCACGTCGCTCGCATCGGAACTCGGGCTTTGGCAAAATGACATTGGCGAAGCTATCGGTAGCGAAGTGCTCACTGCAGCTTTCCCTCTCAAGGTCGTGCACACTCATTGGCGAGCCCTGATTTAACCTATCTGCATGCACAAAGCCCTCTCAAGGATATCTTTTCTACTCCACCACCCAAACAAAAGAGATGGCCGAATGGGACGACACTATCTACCACAAAGGTTCATACCCATCACACATTAAAAAAAAAAACATACATTTCATCAGTGTACCCCCGTTCATAAAGATAACTCAGGCCCCATTGGTCGTCCCGTTCTGCTTGTAATCATACCATCGTACCTCGCCGCCCCCCTGGAGATTTCCCTGGCGATCATACAACGACCGGGCGCGGACGTACTTGTCCATACTCCAGTAATTCTCTTGAATCTCCTTGGCTATAGCCTCGCGCTTCGCCCGAAGTTCCTCGCCCTCGTGTCCATCGGGGCGAAGGACCCATTCTTTGGTAACGGCTTCGAATCGGACTGCAATGTCTTCTCTTTCCCTGACAAGTCGGTCTCTGCTCTCGGTATCCGCCATGGCCGCATTTTCACCAGGAACGGGCTCCTCGTACTTGTACTCCCAGTCTTCGTCTCCTCCGAGCTCTTTGATCAGTCGGTCGGGGGCGATGAACTCCTCCAAGTCTTGTCTAGTGTAGGTAAAGTTCACTTTGGACGCGATGACGGGGTCCAACCATCCATGAATGATTCTCCAGCACGCTGTTTTGTGTTGTCAGTAGGGTTTGCCAGTGTCAATGCTGATCAAAAATGCATTGGTCGGTACCTTTGAACACCCAGGGAGCATTGTGGATGAGAATGACGCCAAGGGATTCGGGATAGTTGGCTTCAAAGCACATGATCATGAACTTGACGGGGACGTAGTCCATGTTCGCCAGTGTGAAGCCGGTGAGGTCAAAGATGAGACACTTTGCAGCGCCATGTCAGCGATGGCGTTCTGGCGAACAATGTGTCAAGTGGTACTGTCTCCTGAACAACTTACGGCAGTCTCAACGGGGGGGGTCAGCACAAATCGACCAGTTTCACACAGGTACGTTGTGTACCGCTCGATACTCTCTACACTCTGGTCAGATGCCTTGTGGAGCCGGGCTCGGACTACGGTAATGGGCCGATTCTGTCTGTCAACGCCATGGAAGAAGCTCTTTCCCATGCGGATCTGTTTCAGGAAGTCGCGACCTAAAATCTTGGCCGCCTTGTCGCCATTCTTTTCGTCCTCGGCCGCGCCAGCCTCTCCGTGGACCATGACGTCATCGTCGACATGGGCCTGGGAGGTTCTCCAGGTCAGAGCTTTGAACATCATCATGAGCGACTTGTTGACATCCCACTTGCGGGCGCGCAGGAATCGGAGAACAAGCATATCCGGGTGCTCGTGCTTTACCGCTGCCGTGACCATGGCGCGAATGGACTGGGCCGTCTGGCCATGCAGGATCTTCTGGAACTCGCGGATAGAGTCTTGTGACTGTGTTTCGAGGACGTCGCGCAGTTGCTCAATCGCCTCCGGGGATTGGGATGCGAGTTCCTCTTTGAACTTCCTGATGGACTCTGGGCTGCGCGCAGCGAGCAGCTGCTGGAACTGCTTGATCAAGCGTTGCTGCGCGTGCTCGTCCTTCGTGATGATGTTCAGAGCGTCGATGACGTCTCCCGAATACTTGGGTGCTGGGGGCGCAGGTGCTGATTTGCGGCCGAACCAACCGGCTGACTGCTTGGTAGATTCGGCCTTGATGGATGCGACATCTGACACGATTGGTCCAGCGGTTTCAAACATGTTGTATAGCAAAAAGACGGTCCGCCACAACTGTCGGAGCAGTGCTTCCTGCTCTGCCGTGAGATTGCCCAGGTGGCCCTCGGCGATTACGTTGGTAGCGGAAGCCATGGCTTAGAAGTTGGGATATCACGTTCTTCAGTAGAAGAGCAGAGCCTGTTGGGGCGTGAACTGGCAATCGTCACTGATGAGTAGGATTCTTAAGTAAGGAGGAACTGGTCAGAAGTACTCGAAGTCCTCAGAGAACGACGGCGGTCAGGAAACGAGAAACGGTCAGATACCCACCTCGAAATGGCAGGCAGATAATCGACGGCTCAGGTACAACTTTTCTTTTCTTGGTTTAGCTGCACCTGCATCTGTTGTCTAGCTCAGTTTGCGATTGGGCTGGCGGAGGCCGTTGAGCCATCGTCCCATCGTCAGCCGCACGTGCGGGGGGGGAGGGGGCAGCACATGATGATCATCCATGTGAGAAATGTCTGTGCCTAGGCAAGCGTTTCGATTTTCGATTCGTCTTCATCGCTTTCGCGTCCTCGTCTCACAACCAAGGCTGGGAAAGTCTGCCGGTTCTCTTTCATCCCATCGCACATGTGCGAGATCCGTATGCACCATTGATCCAGGCCGAGGATGAAACGCCAGGCGACGCGTCGTTGGATATCTCGAGGTTCGAAAGATCAGCATGCATATGAGCGCATATAAAAATCCAGATTCTTACTGGGATTCATCACCTGAACGCGTTTCCATTGTTTGAAGACGAGCCCATGACATCACGAAGGGAAGCACATTTCTTGGCATGAGAAAAACGGGGGCACGAATCCTGTTGGGCACTGGGCAGATTCGGCCATTGCCTGTTTGGGAAGGGGCGTCAAAAGAAAGGGAAGCAAACTCGTTAAATAACCGGTTCACACAGGACTCGGGAGCACCAATGAACTCGAGGCTTTTCAATTGGAACGCCAAAGGGTATGCATTCTAATTCTTGATCCAACAGGAACGTCTCCGCAACATCCAAAACTTGATATCGCGACGATACTTGGCCCGTTCCAGATGACAACATCACTCTACTTGCTTCCTCGGTGCTTCCAGAGTACAAGACAGACCCAGGGCTTCCGCAATGGACATGTATGCCACGACAAGCAAAGCCTCCATCGCCGCATAAAGCCAACACAGCAAGTTGATCGGTCCAAAGATGGCCATTGGAATTATGGAAACGGCAAAGTGGCCTAAAGGGTAATTAGTAACTCATGATGGGCTCGAGGCTTGAAATGGAAACTGGACTGAGGGTGTGAAGGCAATACCGAAAAAGATGGGTCTCCGGGTGATGGTGTGCCATATTTCGTCCGAGGCGAGCAACGAAACCGCCCCATCCCATTTCCACGGGCCCTGCAGCCGAAACTTGGTGTTGATGTTGGCGCCGAAGATCCATATGATGATCAGCTTGAGCGACTGCGCGAGCCGCCTCCAGGAAAGCAGCCCCATCATGTCCCACAAGCCTGGCGCAGACCCCGTGTCGAGGGCCAGCTGATATGCGTAGCTCTCGTGGTCGACTCCATATGTGATCCGCGCACCCGGCATGGCCCGAAGCTTGTAGTGGCTCTCATCCTCGGGCACCAGGGGGCGCGGAATCCTGTGAGGTGCCAGCAGGTGGGAGATCCAGAGCTGGGCTTGCAGTTCCGCCAACGGAGGTATGGCACCGAGGGAGGGTCTGACGAACCCGATGAACCCGACCGACGGATCGTCTCGCCTCCAGATCTGCCGGACATCTGCGCAGTCGGGCGTCGGATATGACAGATCCGACTTGCTGCTGTCGTTGTCGTTGTTGAGAAAGGGAAAGCTTTGCTTGTAGCCTGTGCATAGCACAATCATGTCCGGACGAATCTCCTGGTCTCGCAGTCGTTCGTATTCCAGGCGGCCGTTGTCGACGAACTTGACATTTCCCATGGCATCGATGCATTGCGGCCAGGGTGCGAGATCCACGCGTCGACCTCGGGTATCCGGGATGGGCGTTTGCACCAACGCCGACCGCAGTGCGTAGAGCCATAACCGCGGACCAGGTATCTGCGGTCGATACGGCTGGCTGATGTAGGGGCATACTTTCATGGACTTGTTGAAGAATACTGAAGTTTGAACGCCATGATGTGAGTGACGCATTGGTGGCGTGGACGGACGGGACGGGACGGGGCAACATACTCTTTGACGGATGGTGTCGCTCCGGACTGATTCCGCCTATCCATTGGTCCATGCCCAACGTGGTCCCCGATGAAATGAACAGGAGACACTTGATGTACATGTTGTAATATCCCCACAGCAAGGCATCGTTCTGGCGCAGAATCCGGTGCACGTACGCAGTATCAAACATGCTCGCCCTGCTGACATCGATCGGGATACCCGGCTCCCCTGGATTCGGCTTCCGAAGGGCCGGGAGAATCACAGGGCCGGGATTTCTCTACGACAAAAAAACGTCAGCCAGCCCGCGCGCGAACGAACCCAGCAGAATCCGATCCGGGGCCCAGGAAGGGAGGGCCAGCGAGTTCAACTGACCTTTGGCGCAAAATGGACGCCATCCCGATGGCAGAGGACAACTCTCTCGACTCTGGGCGTCGTGACGGCAAGATGGGATATGTCTGCTCCCGTCTCGCCCGAGCCGACGACCATGACGGTTCTCGCGTCGTGAAACTGCTTCCTGGCCTTGAACTGCGACGAGTGAATGACCCTCGGCACATTCTCCAGTCCTGGTATCAGGGGCACGTTGGGCTCGACGTGCAAGCCGGAGCACACGGCCACTGCATCGCAAGCCCACTCGGTGTGCTCCCCACCATGTTCATAAACGACCGTGTGTCCCGGTGACCGCCGCTTCACCGATAGAACCCGCGTGCTCAGGCGAATGTGCCGCCAGAGACCAAAGTGCGTGCAGTAGTCCTTCAAATACTCCACGTATCTGGTCGCGCTGAGAAAGTCCCCGCCGTTCGGGACTCTAAAGTCGGAGAATGTCGTCAACTGTTTCGAGGAAACCAGCTAAAGAATTGTAAAAAAAAAATTGAAAATGATTCATCAGACAGGGTACATGAATACGTGGTCAAGACTGAACGGACACTCACCTCGGCATCTTCGTATACGCGGGCAGCAAAGGTGCCTCCCACCTGAGGCTGGTACTCAAACAGGCGAGCTTCAACGGGCTCACAACCGAGATACTCGTGAGCCTCGGCCAAGTATTTCAGAGTGACAAGTCCAGATGGGCCTGCTCCAATGATGGCAACCTTCATGACTGAGCTTCTTCTTTTACGGTACTCAAGGTCCCCCTTGCCAGTTTGGTTCTACTCACATCACGAGAATGTGAACAATACCCAATGGGAAAAAAAAGGGGGGGCGGAGGGGGTGAGCGTGGCATATATTTACCACGATTCAACATTCTGAGTCTTTCGAGATATACCTACGTTATCGTGGACCAAGCTTTGTTCTGTGCTAGCGCGAACTGGCCTTTTGGCAGCTTCTTGAGTGATGCCCTTTTCCCGCGATCGAGGTTCCCCAGAGCCATTGTTTGCTTTTCTTTTCTTTTGGGCACCTAGATGGTCAGCCATGGCGTCGATGCTGTTTCGTAAAGCAGAGCTCATGCCTATCCTTCGACGATGCAGTGTAACGACTTGTTCGAATTGCGTATGGCCGAGCCAGTCCGCTTCGTCTTCCAACGGACTGGAACCCCATCATTCCCCTCAGATACTCATCTTGAAAGGGAAGAACGAATGGGACCTGAACCAAGAGTCCAAGACATGGCAAAAGCCTTTTCAGCTTTTCAGCATCTGCGACATGGTCTCGTCCCCGGATGAGGCTCGTGACGAGATGCAGGCAGTGACTTGGCAAGGGGGCCGAGACTAAGCGGCATGACAATCCTCTTGGTCGGACCAACAAATCCCGCAGTGCCCGCCGTGTCTGCCAATGGTGCCCAATGGTATCGCAATACCGATGGGACGGTAAAGGCCTATGGAGCCATTGAGGGTGACCACTGACACATGCGTGTTGGTTGGTTGCGCAGGAATCAGGATGTGACCATTTGAGGGCCAGAAGTCGCTTTCTGCCTCGTATCCCGGAAGCATTTCGCTGGACATTCTTTGTCCTGGCGTATCGAGGCGACATATCCGAGAGCCAAGGCCATCGGACATTGTGCCATGGAGGGTGTAAAGAAAACTATTGTGTCCCATGAGGCTGTTGGTCCCGGTGGCTGATTGCTCGGGACGTAATTTGATTGGCGAACCGGACTTGTGCCTCATTATCGATGACTGCTCCGAGCTCCCACGATCGAAACGTGTTTGTCCCGCACGGGGCACATGGCAAATACACAAAAAGTTCCGCTTGTCGCATCGCGGCCTGGTCATGACAATGCCAAACAATGGATGGAGAACAAGGCGCTCGGGAGTCGGAACCGTGTGGACAGACGTCAGACGTCATCACATGCTGTCGCGACTCGCGGGAACCTGCATCGAGACGTGCGCGTCATGTTTCGCGACTTGGACTTTTACGAGCCATGAGCGTGCACGGCAGTTCGGTCAGAGGGCGCGAGTCGCACCACATGCAGACTGATTCGACTTGTGCTTCCCTAGCATACCAGCAGGCCGAAATCTGGCGGCTCCTTCGCATCCACAGTTCTCGATGCCATGGCCCATGACTCTCCAGAGCCCAGACAGCTTCATCATGCACATTTGGCACCTCACTCACCACGCTGGCTTGGCTGCTGCATGTGTTGCACGTGTTGCACGTGTATCATGTATGAAACTTTGAATTTGTAAGTTTGAAGAATGGCTAAATCCTCCAAGAGGACTCGGGAAGGTCGAATGCCCGATAATGGATCATATGTTGGGATATTAAAACTTTGAGTAACGCAAAATATAGAATGGAAAGAGAAAAAAAAGAAAGAAAGAAAAAAAGTTCAAGAATGGTCTCGCCGCCGTCATCAAGTCTTGATAGCCAATAGCTGACACTTGGCCACCTCGCCTCCAGTAACCGCGTGCATGGCGTCCTTTCTCTGCAGTGTCTCAACACCTCGAACCGGATCCCTTGCCAGGAACACCTTGGACGCGCTCCCGTCGACAAAGTCACAGGCAACGGGAAAGTATACCTCTTGTGATGGGTCAACTGCGACATAGAGGTCCTGGCCCCCGGGACGGCGAAGAGGGAACAACGCCACAGCGACCGACGTTCGCGGCACCGCGCCCGCGTCAGTGGCACGAAGTCGTGAGACGCCAAGTACAGACATGGTATTACTGTAGTAATGCATCGGCCGGTGCACGCCGTCGTGAACAACTTCCGACCGCTGCGTGGTCTCCCAGAGTCCAAAGCAGTACTCGCCGTCGCTGCTGTCGTTCCGAACAGCATACAAGTTGCCGTTGGCACAGGAGATGACCTTTGTAGATCCTGTGGGATTGACCAGTCGAGAAAGCCTGGTGTTGGCGGCACTGTCATACAGGCCGGTGGCAACAGTTGCCATGCTGTACGTCAGCTGGCTTGGCTCATCGACTCGAGAGGGCACCTCCAGACTCTGATAGAATTGGCCGGCAGCTCGGGTGGATGAATTGTGAGCGTCAATGGTCTCTCCACCGTCATCAGAGGAAACCGTCTCACTATCCAGCACTCCCTGTTAACTAGGCCCGTTCATGTCTCATGTGGATTTGGGTAATGGGGGTCACAACTGCTCACCTGATACATTTGCGAACAAAAGCTCTATCATTTGTATCATGGGACGGGGCGCCCTTGGCATTTTTCAAAACCCAGATTTTGTTGCGCCAGCTGATCTCGGTCATGATTCCGTCACAACCATGACCAAAGTCGCCATCGGAGCTGCTTAGTCCAGCAGAACCAGTTTTCCGGGCAACTCCCCTGATGGAAGGTTCTTCGACCACGCCAACGGCTTTCTCCCACCTGGAGACCCTGAAGCCGCATTTCAAGCCAATGGGGATACCCAGGTCTGCTGAAACGTCAATCTCTCCAGCTGCTTCAAAGATGGGTTTGAAGTAGGGCGTCCAGCCCGTCTGCTTATTCTTGCTTGAGTCAACGAGATCCATGACAACCAAGGAATCTTGCATGCCCATTTCAGCACCGGCCAGGAAGTTGCCCCTGACTGATGTTGAAACGCCAACGCGCACACCCACAGTGACAAAAGGCCCAACAGTGACGATGCCATAGGAGAGCGAAGGCAACCCGTAGGTGCTTAGGTGAGTATAAAAGTCTTCTCGCCTTTCTGCACGACCGTCGATGCCGATCTGCAGCACGAATTTGAGATTGGCACTCAGCTCAATGTGACCTTCCTCAAGACCCTTGAGGAGCGACCATTTCGCGCGTCCTGCAACTTTGGCATGGCCAGAGACACCACATCCAACGCAGTACACACTCATGTAGATGGGCGCTGTTCTCGTAGCATTGGACCCGAAGGTTTTAAGGAGGATCGCAGCACCCCAAGGAGATTGCGTTTGTACCGCAGTACCACTCAGAGTCCTGGCAGCCTTGTTTGGTGATTTGGGATCCGGATATTGGAACGATAAGTCCCGGTCGAAGCCGCCTTCGAGAGACGTTGCACTGGCTATTGAACTGTACAAGGTTTCGATGGGGGCTTTGAGGAAATTCCTAATTCTTGACCACATGTCACGCTGTATTAGGGATCTGCGTCCCATTTTTTCGGCAATGGGAGATAAAGCAGAACTCGTCGGGTTCCAGCCGGTGGAATCTCTTGACTTAAGCCCTTCCAGGAATCGCTCAGATTCTGTGCTCAATTTACCATGGCCAAGGTTTTCATCAAGGATCTGGTCAAAGCCTGGCCCTACGCACGCTGTCGGCAACCCGTTTATAATGTCTGGCGGGGCCACGCAACCAAGCTGCCCCGTGGTGGATCTACCAAGACTGGCATCACCCTCAGTCTCACCCACTGGGGCTGCAACTTGGGATGATGTAGGAAGTCGTGAGCTCCAGGTCGAAGAATTGCCAGAGGCTGTTGTGGAACCCCAGGTCGAAGCATTGCCAGAGGCTGTTGCGGAACCCCAGGTCGAAGCATTGCCAGAGGCTGTTGCGGAAACAACAGGTGCAAGCTTTTCTTTGCGAGCGTCCCACCAACCCCATTCGGTTTCGCCCGTCGTGACGATTTCATCGGGATGTTTAGAATCACCTCTGGCAACGATGGAGAGCTCCTGGTCCTTGAACTCGAGGTCGGTGACGTTGAAATAGCATCTCTCGCCCTTGGCGTAATCCCCACAGCCAGCGACGTAGGCAATGAGAATCAAACCATCACGGGTAGACCAGCTGCCGCGCGCGTGGTTGAAGGCGTCCTGATTGGTGAATGACGCAGTGATCCCCTCGTTATCACGGTATTGAACTGTGACATGATCGGTATGGTCGACGTTGACGGAAGGGAGCGTGAAAGTGTATGTGAGGAAAGCAAAGTGGCCGGACTCGGAGGGATCTTGCGCTGTTAGTCGAATGTACTCTACATAAAAGTGAAGGGCCGTGAGCAAGTAAGCCTTACCCGAAACTCCATAGTACAGCTCAGAGCCTTTCCCTGGCTGAATTGGAATAATGTTCTTCACGGCTTTTGTATCGCATGACCAGTGAACGTTGGGAGACAAAGTAGTTGTTGGCGCAGTGTTCACGAACGTTGATGATGTTGGAGACTGGGTTGGCGAAGGCTTCGAGGAAGGATAACTGGCAGCACATCCGGGGCCAGCTGACTTGGTCTCGGCTTTCATCTCGACTTTAGCTTCGGCGCTCCCACTCGTGGTTCCATTTGTGAATGGATATCGCGGTCGCGGCTGGGCCGCATGAGTCGAGGGCGCTACTCCCAGTAGAAGAGCGACCGCATATGCTGCTGATAACATTGTGGTCTGAACGAAGGACGATTACATAAACGAGTGAGTGACTGGTTGAATGGGTGAATGGATGGACGGATGAATGAACAAATGAGCGAACAAGCGAGAATCAAGTATAACCGTATCACACAGCTTGACGAGATGTGGTTCATCGTCGCCAGATCCATCCGGAATACCGCCTATCTTTATTCACGCGCAAGAAGACTTCCTCATGTCGGCACAAACAGCAGCAAGAGCTATGTTGACCCTAGATTGTATTCCTTTATCCATCACGACCAAACTGCCTCAGCATTTGCCAAGCGGCCGAGGTCAGTGCGACGAATAAGCGTGGACATTCTGATCAAAATTGGATCTGGAGTGCGTCCACAGTCTTTCTATACAACGAAGACCCTTGGCAATATCAGCAATCACACAATGAGAACCCTTAAGGCACGTTAGTAGATGGTGGAGATGGACCCAAAAGGGTGAAGGGCGCTATAACACGACTGTCATAATCGGGTCAGATGCGAGCATATCTGGTCTGTTGAGGCTCATGTGCATGTGTGCCTACCTTGTGGCTTCCATCATGGCGGCAGCAATTTGGAGTTCCATCAGGCAATTCGAATCATGCTGCACCGGTTTGTCTGACGCATTAGCCAACGTGCTTAAACATCGTCAACCCGCCTGGGTAGGGATGAACGGGGCGGTATCAACGGTGACCGAGTCATGCTTTTTGGTTTTACAGCCAAAGGGCCTCATGTCCTTTTTTTTGGCCGTTCGCACAGACGTGTTCCTCCTCGTTAATCTGCACGAAGCAGCAAGACACGGAACAGTATGACTTGTTATCGTGCCATACGCGGCAGCAGTAACAGCGTCTTGACACATCAAACTTTCCGCTGCTGCCGACCGTTTCTTTTTTTGCAGGGGAGTGCGTACATACTATGGCGCCACCAGCCTCATTATCTGAATTCTCGGTCGGGGAAAAAAATCCCAGAGTGCGGCTAGTCGTCATGGGCCCCGAGTCAGGGCTTCTGACGCTCTTCATCCTCAGCCATGCTCAGCATCTGCAAGGAGGCTAGAGTCGGTTTGTTTTCCAGGAAGGGGTGGGAAGGGAAGGGGAATATCGGTTACATGCATTGCTCGCTCGCCCCACTTTGTGGTAAATGAATCAGTTTTTTTTAGGAAGGAGCATTCTTGGCCTGCGGGGGGGACACCAGCACCAGACCAATGCGGCGGTGCGGCTGGCCAAGCCTTGTCTGTTTTGTTTGAGTGTGTGCTTTGTTCGCGTAATAATATCCATACGTCCGATATGTACTAGCTATAGTAGCATCGACATTGCTTCTTATCTGGGGAAAGTTTTGTGAACAGCGGAGCTTTGCTGCAGCTCAACAACGCCCCAGGCCCTTCTCTTGGCAATACGGCGCAGATGACTCAAACCATGCGGGGGAATGCACGAGGGGATGTCCTCGTTGAATGAACCTTGCCGCAGCCAGCTTCGCAAAAGGGGCATGGCTGACGCTCAGTTGTAGAGTTGTAGAGCCACGGCATAACCGGCTCTCGCCGCATCGGATCTCGGTGAAAACAAGCGCAAACCCCCGTCGTCCAAAGAGGCAGGGGGGGGCATGGGACACGTGGAAGACAACTGCAACTCGCGCAAATTAACTCTGAAAGGCCAACAAGCATCGCAAGGTCAAGCACGGGCCAAAGAACGAGATGTGATGCAGAGCAATTCGAGCTCCCCAGAGGCAAGTTCCCTTCCCGATAAGAGGAGTACGCAACGGCAAGGGAGCTAAGCCTAAAACGGAACATGTGCCTGCACGCTCAGGGGAAAGGAGGGCTGACGGGCTGATGATGGGCGCTGCTCAGAAAAGTCGGGAACTTTCTGGTGGGATGGGTGAATCGTCACCCGTCGACTTGACGGCTTGACGGGAACGGCAACGGGAAGTGTCTCATAAGCGGCCGAATGGTGTGTGCCAGATGCTCCACAGACGTGACTTGAATAGCTCTGGGAGCCATTGATGTCACTTGAGACGGGCTGATCTGGTGAGAAACAAGGCAGACAAATGTGCCGGTGCCATGAACACGGCAGGATGTCACTTCAGAATACTGCAAAAGTCCTGAAAAAATGACACGGCCTGTGTTCCGCCATCCGCCACATGGTAGAGGCAGCTGCTATCACGGCGTCATGTCCATGACGCAATTGTCCTGCGCATGATACGTCCAAGACAGGACATTGAGCCAGCGCCATAGATGAGACGGCTCGTTGCCGCGCCAGATTTTGTCGGCCATGAAGTCGGCGAGTTGAGCCGTTGGTTGAGGGAAGGGTCATGTGTTCTCAGTCTTACAATACAAAGAAGCAAGGCAGGATTGAGCTGCGCGACTAGGAATTCCATGTTTCATGAATCAACTACTCATTAGTGTCCTGTCAACACAAGCTATGGCTCGCGCATCTCTACGCAAAATTGTCCAAATCTCCATTCCCAAAGCGCTTGCTTGTTCCGTCATTTTGTACCTCTACGCCGAAATGCTGTGTGCCCTACTTTGCGCGTATCTTGACCAAGCCCTCCCTCGAGTGTCCTTTAATAATGTATTGCAGCGACTTCTGTTCTCCATCATCGTAACGCTTCAAGCCCAAGTACGTACATCATTCCTTCCATTGTCACCAATGTAACGATCTAACCTTTTTTTTTTTTTCCATACCTGCCCAATAATTCAACACGCTTTGTCATCCCAGGGTGACATAACCTCTATGGCGACCGATGTTTGCGGTCACTACGCGTGAAATTAGCTGTTTAATAAAAAATTTCGTAGTGGGTTGCATTTCCATCGGAACACACATGATACTTACGTGCTGAGTCGTCGAGAAAGTTGCTGCAGCTTCTTGTCATTGTCGGCCTCATGGGCCGCCTTTTGAAGTGCCGTTGCTCGTGCCTCTTCCTGGTGCTTCACAACCTCTTCGTGGCTTGGAGGTAGACGCTCGTTTTGAAAATCAACCTTCCGGGCATCCTCGAACGTGCTGATCGCGTTCTTGATACCTTCAGCGCCAAGCATGAGCGTACCAGCAGGTAGTCTGCCTCCAGAAACAGTCTTAAGCTCAGTAACCTTTTCCGACTCCTCTCGCAGCACCTGGAACACGCGTGACATGCGACCAATGGCGAGAATCTTGTTCTTGATTGCTCTCCTCTTGAACTCGATCGAATTGGGATCGTCGCCGCCAGCCTGGGATGTGGTGGGCGACTGAGGGCTGGTGGAAGACGGGGTTTCCTCCTTGAGTTCCTCTTCCGAGCACGTGCTGAGAATCGCAATCAACATGTCCGTGATCTTCTCCCCCACAAATGGCAAAGACCACGTGAAAACGTCCATAAAGTTGGGTAGCCAGTAGGGGTGAGGTGTGCAGTTGAACTGCCGGATGTTCATGACGTTATTCTCATACTTGAGTACGGCGGCCTTGTTGTTGTACATATCGAGATAGTTTGGAGCGGAGAAGATGGTCATGACGCTAGGAAATCCCGTAGTACGCGTCTTTCGATACATTCGGTACCCGGCGTCTTGAGCCTCGTGTGCGCGGATGACGGACAAGAGGTTGTTCTTCTCAAGGAACGCACATGCTGCAGGATATGAAAAGAAATAGGAACAGCCTCGCACGTGGTTATGCAAAAAGTAGTCGCTCGTTTTCTCCTGACCAAAATCTTCCAACGGATCAGCCCAGAGAATATCGCACATGAGACCTTGCGTGGGGGGTTCTCGGAATCGATCAATCTAAGGCCAACACACATAGGTCAGCACAACAGGAGAGCAAGTCCGAATATCTTCTTCGAGGTGGATAAGATACGCACGCTTCTTAGATCGTCAAGCGTATGCAATTCTGGGCTGAGACCGCCGTGAATACAAAGAAATTGCTTGTTCATGACCGCTGCCAAAGGCAGACTGCAGAAAGATTCCATGCAAGCTTCGTAGACGGTTTCAGAGTATTTGTGCTTGCACTCAAGCTTGAAAGTAAAATAGTCGGTCAAGTGACGGCACTCGTGATTGCCTCGGAGCAGCCACAGGGAATTGGGATAGTGAATTTTGAGACACCACAGGTACAAGACGCACTCGATACTGAAGTATCCTCTGTCGACATAGTCTCCCAAGAAGAGATACCTTGTCTCTGCTGGATCGCCACCCACTTCAAACAGCTTCATCAAGTCGTAGTACTGGCCGTGAACGTCGCCACAAACGGTGATGGGGGCGTCCATCTCGAGCAGGTTTGGCTCTGCCCGCAGGATCTCGGTGCCTTTTCGCAGGATCCATAGAGCTTGCTCCTCTGTCAAGCGTCCCTCGCGATAGAAATGTTGCTTCAGAAATGTGATGCTGGGTTTGGTGTGAGAGTCGTCTTCGAAGAACTGTTCGTCTGTCGGCTTGACCATGGCAGGCGCTTGGACATCTGCATTAAAGGAAACGCAACAAGCAAAACGTCAGTCTCATCGTCGATCGGGGCTCGCTCATGTTTATGACGTCTTGGCAGCTTTGCCGACCACATGAAAAGGAGACGCTGTGGGATAGGGATAGTCGTCACGTTCCGGACTCACCTTTGCAGACCCTCTCCAAAGTGCTCACTTGCGTGTCATCTTCCATGGTATGGATGGTGAAATCGATTTCGGGGACAGGCTTCTTTTCTTGAATTGCGCGGATGGCATTGTCGACTTGCTGGGTGCGGCGCACCTGGTCAGGTGCGGGCTGGCCCTCTTGCTCCATGGCGAAGAACTAAGGAGGAGAAGGAAGAAAAGGACACGGTCAAAAATATAGTGGACGATCGCCTATCATGCGAGGTTCTTGACCTGGTCGACAATGAGACACGGGACTCGAGTTGGCCAAAAAAGTAACGGTTGGTGGCGGTGAGGGGTCAGTCTCAAAGGGCAACTCGTGGGCAGACTGGAGCGCAGTAAGCAAGACGACAGAAAGGAGCTCACGACCTCACGACCAGCGGGAGTTGTGGAATCAGTCGCCGACACGTTGCAAATTCCGAACGCGGAGCTGCTCGTGCAATACAATGGAGGAGGGGCAGGGAGGGGACAAAGATGCGTGGTGAAGATGATGAGTAGGGCTGACTAGGGGAAACGAGGTGTCTGGGTCAGGCTGTGTGTGGTGCGAGAGTTGAGCAGCCAGCCAGCAAGCATGCCAAGCAAGCAGCAGGAAGCGGGGGGGGTCTGGGCGAAGGGGGGTTCTTCGGGGTTCTAATGTGAGAACCGTCAGGCCAAAAAAAGGATGCGCACCCTTGGTAGGACTGCGGCTATTATAAAATCTCTTTCAACAAGTAGTAGTCCGTACAGAATACTCTGTACTCAAAATCAATGACGGCTGCGCCGCCAATATTTGAGGCCGGAAAGCAAACGTGAAGTGTTGGTGTACCGTGTCTTTGTAGCAGCTCTAGCTACAACAGAGCAAGCGGCAACCCCACTTTCTCGTTGTTCCCATCTCTGGTTTTATTCATCATGCCTCATAATGCAGAAACAGCACGCTCGCTCTCCCACTACCCTCACCACTCATCTCCAGCGGAATGTCCAACCCCTTCACGGCAGACAATATCCTCCATCAACAATCATGTCCAGACCAGTCGTGTATGACGCGGCATCGCTCGCCAAAAATAGAAAAGGGCCCTTGAGTTCGCTTACTCGGCCCTCTCGTCTGCAGTCTCAGTTGTTAGTAATTAGATTCAACATGCAAGAGTATCGATCATCAAGGGCAAAAACAGCAAGGGAACGCACCCCATAGGAGTCTTGTTCTTCCACTGGTCCTTGGTCTCCTTGGGCACAAAGTTGGAAATTTCCGTCCGGATGTATCCCGGCGAGACTGTGTTGACTCTCGCGAACCCAGTCCACTCCACCGCCAGACTCCTGCAAAAGTGAATAACAGCCGCCTTGCTTCCGTTGTACACAGCCTGAAGCTGGGGGATGTTGACGATGCTGCCGCTCATGGAAGCCGTGGCAATGAAGCTGCCGGCCAGGAACCCGTCGAGGGGTTTGCCGTCCAGCGTCGTGCCCTCCTTCTTCTGTCGTCGAAAGTGAGCTCCCGCACTCTTGGCAGACCACATGACGCCGTCGACGTTGACGGCCATGACCTTGCGCGCTGTCTCAACACTGCCGTCGATAAAGGCCCCTTCCTCCCAGGCGATGCCCGAGTTGGCGACAAAGATGTCCAGGCGGCCGTTGAATTCTTTGACGATGTCCACAATGGCTTTTTCGACGGCCTCGGGTGAAATGACGTCGACTTGGTATGCCTTGCCTGTTGGTGTGATAAGGGTCAGTTTGTCCAGGACCGCGTAGCATGAGAAGATGAAATAAATGGCGGGGAGGGGCAGACGAAGCATCTTCGCATCGTAACGCACACTTGACTCCGTACGTCTTTTCGATTTTCTCCGCCTCAACCACAGCCTGCTTGTTGCTGTTGTACCAGATGGCGACGTTGGCACCAGCTTCAGCGTACGCTTGAGCCACAGCCAGGCCAATGCCCGCTCCGGCACCCGACACAATCGCCGTTCGGCCCTTGAGCGAGAACATGGGCAGCACACGATCACCCTTGGGCACATCCATGTTGTCCTGGCAAAAGGCACCGTTCAGCATGTTGGTGGCCATTTTGTCGTAAATGGTCGTGAAGATGACGTTGCGGTGAGCAGAAGGATTCCTCAACAAGTTCAGTCTTACTTCTTACTCCCTTCGTGGAGAAGGGGGGTAGGGGGTTATCACCTCTTCTTATCAATCTCGATCCCCCATCGTCCTAAATGCGACATTTATTGCCTCGCCATCCACTTTTCCAATCGTTTACACGCTTCACGGCGTCTTGTTTATGTAACCACAACGAGACATGCATGTGGACCTACCTGCATTTACGAGGATTGGTGCGCATCAACTCGAGGCTCAGAGAGTGGGGTGCGTCGGGGTTGAGTGGAGTAGCTTGTCTTGTATTCTTTATTATATTACAGTGTCCAAAATGTCCAAACTGTACCGTTTTTGCTATCTAGTGTATCCAAGCAAATCAATAAATAAACAGTACGTTTCGAACATTATGGCTTTTTGAACTGGGACCTGTTCACGTCACCATGCAAGCAAAGGCAAGGCAATTTTCAAGTCGGGGTACACGGAGGAAAGCACATGAAACTTCCAGAATGTGCAATCATGGTTGGTCGGAGTATCAGGAACAGTCTGACTCAGAGTAAATGCAATTTACCTGAGCTGCATATTTGCCGCAATCACTTCGTCGCTAGGGAAGTTGGACGCCTTCCAACGAGATATGAAATCGTCTCGATTAACTAGAGAGGTAGCCCTGCGTGAGCATTTCCGAACCCTAATGCCAAGCTGGTTGAAAATAGGTAGATGGACTTACTGTAGCCGCCGCAGATCCTGCGCAGGCCCTCAAAAGCACTTCGACCATGGAGAACACGCCAATTGTCAAAAACTAAAGACGTTAGCCATCTGGTGATATTTTATGCTCTTTTTGGCATTTTTTTGGCTTGCGCTTGCATAGAAGGCTTTCTCTGCTCAGAACATACTCAGAACCTGCCCCGATTCCAGCTGGAACCAGTATTCGTTTTGCTTCCGTCGCAAGATGCTGTTCCATCTGCTCGCGGCGAGATACCATTCGTTGACGTCAAGGTGCAGGGGTATGACGCCCCTGTCGTCGTTGTTCCAGCGAATTCGAAACACTTTTTTGCTTGATGCATCAATTACAGGGTATGCTCTATCTGGTGCGATGGCCACTCCTTGATTTCCGCTCGAATGCCACGGCACTCTGGCCTTTCGGAGCACCTCATATGCATCGGGGAACTCCTTCCTCAACCTGTGAGCAGCATAGAAACCGTCAACGAGGAGGGATTGACCTCCAAGTGATGCTGCCGCTTCATCTGTCTTATTTGGTGGTGGCGTATGTGACAACATGTGGAAAGCCTGTAAGCCCGCGGGTTCAGTGAAATAGGTCGTATCAGTGTGAGCTGCAAGTGCCAAGTTTGTATAGGCCGTGTCGGCCTTGGCAAGATCCGGCACAAAGTCGTAGAAACCTCCGTAATGGGTATTGCGAATTGGCCCAATGGCCTCCAGGAGTTTCTCCGTAGCCTCTGGTGTCTTCGGAGTACCCGTGACAAAACAGAGACCCCATTCCCGCTTGATTCAAATAAGCTCAGTATATTTAAGATTCTTTTGCTAATCTGAACTCACAATCTTGCTTGTTAGTTCTGCCATGCCTTTGATATCGCCTTTGTCCATGACTGAATCATAGGGAACTCTCGGTGGGTCGGAGGCAATAGCTGAGTTCCAGAGTTTTTCGCTAAAAGGGGTCAACAACTCACACTAGAATCGAGGATGCCGCGGCATTGCAACTTACTGCAGAACATTCAATTCCTTGGTCTCGCTTCCGTGCAACGTCGAGCGCAACCAAGACCAGGTGTAGGTGCTCTCGTGGGAATCAGACCCTACACCTTGGGATTAGCAATTGAGAAGGTGATGCCGTGACAGAAATAAAGGCCTTACAAGTCACATCGACTCTTTCCTCATGTTGCTGGATAGTCGTCGGGGCAATATCACGTGCAATCTTCCAGTCGTCAGCATGGCAAGGGGCAATGTCGACCTCGCTTTTGGGTGCAGTAAAAATTACACACTTCAAACGTATTGAAATTCCTTTGCATGGTATCCTGATTCACACATTTTGCGCAGCGGCAGTTGTCACTGGACAGGATTAAATCAGGTTTGGGCCCGGGAATGAAAGAGTCGACCTGGCGGCCAAACTTACCGCAACCACAGGTTTGAGCTACAACCATGGGGTTAGTCCCGTCCTTTGGTGGTCATGTACAAAAAGCGACTCACAGTCGTTTCTCAGTAGACTTTCCAGCTGCATCGCTCTTCAATATCAATCCATTGCTGTCTGAGCCCAAGCATGTGACGAAGCTGCGGATGATGTGGTGAGGCTTGGGCGCTTGAGTGAACAGTCTCGTGCCTCGGATGCCAATTGGCCTACATCAATTGAGCATGGTATCTAAAAGGTCAAGACGGAGTGGAACACATTACCTTGAGGAACGGAGGATTGTTCCCAGCGAGACAGCCATAGTTGTAATCGTGTGTGTGATGGATGAAGCGAAATCTCGTCAGAACACAAGGATTTGATAGTACAGGTACGTACTCAAGTGGCCGAGTCTGGTCCGGTCCACAGGACCACTAGAACCCGGGAACGCCTCAAGGGAGACTAGATAATCCGCGCCGCATCAAACTGATGACGATGCACCAAAGACCAACAGCTGCATGCACTTGCCATAAATCTGGTCGATACGAGCTCAATCCGCATTCGTGACCGAAAGGGCGCGCTGACGGCTTGATTGAAGTGTTTATTCTTCCATCCATCCATGGCTTATTGCTAGGGCGAAACCCCCTTCTTTAGCCAAGCATCTTATCCATCGTCTACTTCTCTTGACAATGGTCACCCTGCCCTGACCACTACAGAGTTGCCAATGATCACTGCAGTTTGACAGCCGTCAGAATTCAGCAAACGGCGCCTCCTTTTACATATTACAGCATGAGTTCACGACATCCTCAATTCACGACATTTTATGACGACCAGGTGGGGGCTTTTCGACAATTACAGTCTCATCAACACATCCTGGACCGCGTAAAGGAGCCAGCAGTTGTTATCACTGTGCTCGTTCTCCTGGTCGCAATCATATTCAAAGTTCACGACGTAGAGCTTTCTTTGAACGCGATCGCATACGCGATCCTTACATATGTATGGGACTTTCTGGTCCTAATAACGCCGACTTCATTACTCTTTGCTGTCGACAACTGGCTGAATTTGAGTTCCATGTCTGAGTCGCCGCCGAGCACACATGCCGCGAAGAGCGAGGTCATGCGGAGGGTGATGGGCCTGAATCGCGCAGGCGGCATGATGGAGTCTGTCCTCCATGCCAGGAGCCGGGCTTTGTCAGTCACCGGTAATGTCCTTGGTCTGAAGCTGGACCCCGAACGACCCGCGGGCTTGGGGAATCGCGACAATTCTTGCTACCAAAACAGCATCCTGCAGGGGCTGGCTTCGCTCCCCTCCTTTCCCAAGTATTTGTCAGCCTGTCTGCAGGCAATTGATACGCAACGACAGACGAACGACGTTGCCCATACGTTACGAACTCTAATCATCGATCTAAACGACGTTTCTAATAATGGGAGGACAATCTGGACACCATCTTCACTGAAGTCCATGAGCACATGGACTCAACAAGACGCTCAGGAGTACTTCTCTAAGATTCTGGATGATGTAGACAAAAGTGTGGCCAAGGCGGTCAAGTCGATGCGCACACGACACTCAGGATTCGAAGCGGAGATCACCAAGGACGACGCCACGGCCAGTGAGCACAGTCACAGTGACGACAGCGGTTATCAGAGCGTTTCGTCGACTGCAGAGCTATTCGCCAGGAAGTCTCTTCGAAACCCGCTGGAAGGATTACTCGCGCAGCGCGTGGCTTGCATACAATGTGGCTATTCCGAGGGCTTGTCAATGATTCCTTTCAACTGTCTGACACTCAGTCTTGGTCTGGACAAAAACCAGCACGATCTATATGAGCGTCTAGATACGTACAGCAAGGTAGAGGCTATTGAGGGCGTGGAATGCCCGAAATGCACATTGCTCAAGGCACAAAGACTGCTCACAAAGCTTGTAGAGAGGCTCAAGGAAAATGCATCTTCGCTCGAGCAAATAGAAGAGCCCTTGCGAAGACTCGAGGCAGTTGAGCTGGCTCTCGAGGAGGATCAATTCGACGACGATACCATCACCGACGAGTGCAAGATTTCGTCACAAAGCAAAGTCAGTACGACCAAGACTAAGCAAATTGTGATTGCTCGCCCCCCACAAAGTCTCGCCATCCACGTGAATCGATCCGTTTTCGACCCGAGAACGTTTGATATGATCAAAAACTCAGCACCTGTCTCCTTTCCGCAGACGCTAGATTTGGGCCCCTGGTGCTTGGGGAGTGCTGAGGATATCGAAGAAAAGCTTTCTGGCGCAATTGGGTCTGGAAAAGAACAGTGGCTACTGGACCCGAAATCAAGCATGATTGCCGGCGATCTCAGCCCATCTCGTCTGACGGGGCCAATATACGAGCTACGCGCAGCAGTGACGCACTACGGGCGTCATGAGAATGGGCACTACATATGTTACAGAAGGTATCCTCAACCTGACGCCCCAGTGGAGGATCTCAAATCATCAAGGCCTGTTACTACCAACGAAACGATTGATGACGAGGATGATGATCATTGCCTTACACCAAACAAGGAAACAACGACGCCGTCCCGCAGAAGCAACCAAGGTTGGTGGCGTCTAAGCGATCATGACGTGAGCGAGGTCGAAGAAGAGGTCATCATGTCTCTCAGTCCTGGTGTCTTCATGTTATTCTATGAGTGTGTGGATCCTAGCATGATTCTGCAGACCGAGGCAAACAGCATGGAAGATGCTCGCGAAGACTCATCGACGTCGAGCTCGGAATTCCAAGAAACGATGGCCCATACCGAAGCATCAGACGCAGAGGAGCCAGGAACAGGAAATGGGTACTGGTCAAGTTCCGCGAGCGATGTATCTGAGCCGGAAACGCTGGCAACCACCACGGACACGATTGGCGCGCCCATGATTGTTACTTCGGCGCCATCAAGTTTGCGGAACTGGACATACGACGAGGATGACACAGTCAAGAGGGACAAGGGCGCGCGTCAAGATGGATAGTACTTTGCTTCTGATTACATATGTAGATTCGTTTTCGTTTCCCACGATGCAACGATGTCATCAGAGTCATCAGATTTCGTCTAGGGAATTGCATAGCGAGGGAGTCTATCAAGTTGCTTTTGAGAAACCAGCGGCATTGGCTGGCTCACTTTACGCATGTTCCAAATCACAAATAAGAGTATCATCAACTACCTGGGCACATAAGATGTATTATACTTTAATTGAGGATGTGATATACTACGGACTACGTATTGGGTTCAAGTCACGAAATCAATGGTTATTTCTTCGCTTTGTTAACCACGCGACATGTCGCTCATGTGTGGGAATGGAAAGCAGGAAGGGAAGGTGGGCCTAGTGGCTGTGAAGAAGCGGGGCGAGGAGTCACATCACGGTCCCAACATTATGCATATTGATAAGCAAGCAAACAGGAAGAAGACCCATTCTTTTTGGGTACAAGCAAGGGACCTAAATTTAGCAAAGAACTCAGGGTTATGTACTCCGTATTAGCAAGGTACGGATTACATAGCTCTAGAATCCAGCGATGCGTGTGTGAGAGATGTGTGGAAATGAAGGAGTCTTCCGCCTGCGATTGTCGTTGGTCGTGTAATCCGTATTATAGCGCCGTGTCATTCTTGCTTATGAGGTCCTTGATGGCATGCGATACTTGATCTGATTTGCGAAAACATGGAAGCCACGAAGCTTGAAGTCACGCTCTGCTTGGCTGTGGAGAGGTTGTGCCGCAACTTGGGTTGCCCTTGGCCAACGATAAAATTTGTTTGTTCCCTCTCTTTCGCACCTGCAACAGCCCGCATCGCCCCGCACCGTGCCGGCCAGCCGGCGCCTGAAGATTCAATGCTGCGAGTGTGGTCTGGAACCCTGGGCAGGGGGGTACGGGGCTGGTGGGGCAATCAATCAACCAGATGCCAAGTTGAAGGCTGACGGCTAAATTCCATGCTGCGCCGGCGCTAGTCCACTATCATGTACATGTGCATACGGAGTACATTACGCACATGTAGCCCAGCGCCTTAGCCCAGCAGCGCCCAGCAGCCGACTGCAGCCAACCTTGCAAGACACGAACCCCCCAACTTGCAAGCAAGACCCTGCCTTGTCCATCCCATCGGCCGCACGCATCCATCGACTTGGCCTGTTCTGGTTCCATCCATGTCGTGTCATGCCATCCTGCAATCCTGACGTTGTCGGCTTGTCCATTGTCGCTGCGTTTCTCGCTCGGCAAGTACGGCTTCACGTTGCCGATGCTTACATGTACATGTTTAATTTCTGGGCCCCCTGTCCGGTAAAATTGAAGTGCCGTCTGCACCCCCCCGAATCTGCAAGTCGTGCTTGGCCCCCCCTTTCGAGGCCTCCATCAACCAAACCAACCAAACCGACCAAACCAACCCGTGCTGCGGCCAAGCCCTTTGAGGCAACAAGGCGTCGGCGCGACATTTCCATCCGCTTCAACATCCTCATCGACTTGCATCTGTTACATATTGCAATTTGCGCGCCTCGCGCGTCCTCCCCAAGCCGGGCTTCCTCTTTCCATGGCTGTCACTAAAGCATCCCGCAAGACGCCAATCGTGTCCTCGTACTCATCTTCCGCCAAAACACCAACTGCAACAACGACCATGTCTTCAACGAACGACCCTTCATCGTGCATTCATATGGACGACGATGCTCCTCCGCCCATGGCAACGAGAAAAAGAGAACGGCCTGTCGCTAGGACTCTGCACACGGCCATGTACATTTCGTATGTTTAACCACGACCTGTTCGGAGCCCGCCGCCATCTGGGAGACGGATAGACGCCGTCCTGGGTCGCAGTGGGTGATGGATCATCTCTTCGAAATCATTGCCGATTTTAGCACATTCTCGCTAACCAAAGTCTCGACGCCAGTCTATGGATATTCATTTCAAATTGCACAATTCTCTTCAACAAGTGGTTAATAGACACCCAGGGATTTCGTACGTACTGCGTCACCATTCTGCCTTTTTCACTGAACGATTGAATAGAGAACGCAGCTAACTAGCACCCAGGATTCCGTAAGTTGTCCTCCATGGTCATTCGACGCATCTCTTCACGACACGCACCGAGGCCATCTTCGGTCGACGATGGATTCTTTGTTCTTTGACTAACCGAAAATCAGCCATTCTTCTCACCTGCTGGCACCTTATCTTCGCTACCATTGCAACGCAAATTCTCGCTCGAACGACGACCCTCCTCGATTCTCGCAAAAAACTCCCCCTTACCCCCCGTATCTACTGCCGAACGATCCTTCCCATCGGTATCTTCTACTCGGGCTCCCTCGTCTGCTCCAATGTCGTCTACCTGTACCTCTCGGTGCCGTTCATTCAGATGCTCAAGGCCGCCGCGCCTGTAGCCGTGCTCTTCACATCGTGGGCATGGAAAGTCGCCGAGCCCAACCTGTCATCCTTCCTAAACGTGCTTTGGATCGTTGCGGGCGTCGCTCTCGCCTCGGTTGGCGAGATCCACTTTTCAGTTGTCGGCTTCTTGTACCAGATGGGGGGCATCGTCTTTGAGGCAGTTCGCATCATTATGATCCAAGTCTTGCTCAGTGGGGACGGCATGAAGATGGACCCCTTGGTCGGACTATACTACTTTGCTCCTGTCTGCGCTGCCATGAACCTTCTCGTTGCTGTACCTAGCGAATTGCCCAAGTTTACCTGGGCAGCCGCGTCCAATGTTGGATTCGGCGTGCTGCTTCTCAATGCCTCCATTGCGTTTATGCTAAACGTAACGAGCGTGTTCTTGGTATGTACACACTTTATTTCCCTCTTTCGCGGAAATTCTGTCGTTCTTAAATCGTGTCTAACCAAGTTCAAAACCAGATTGGCCGAACCTCTGGACTAGTCATGACCCTCACTGGCATTTTCAAAAACATCCTCCTGATCCTCGTGTCGATCCTCATCTGGAACACCAAGATTACCTTCATGCAGACCGTAGGCTACGCCATTGCCCTGGCTGGCCTCACGTACTACTCTCTCGGCTACGATCAAATCATTAGACTCGTCCGCACCTCCGCTTCATTGGCAACCTCCATGTGGAGCTCCACATCTGCCCATGGCCGCAGCTCCACGTCCCTGGCTACGAGACGGTGCATACTGGTCACGGCGCTCGTCTTTGGCGGTCTGTTCATCTTTGTTGCCGCCATGCAACATCACGACCCATCTACCAAGATGTTGAAGCTTCCGGCGTGGTTTGGCACCGAGTGAGGGGAATTAAAGGGGGGGGAGGGGTGTAGATGGCCGCGTTCGGACTTGTACTAATCTAACGACATATTACTAGAAAGCGTAGAAAAACAGCGATTCTCAATGGATAATCTTTTTTTCTTCTGGGAAGCATACATGGCTTATATTCTCGCGAAGTTATGATTTTGTTTCCCAACTTGCTAAAACATACAAGCCAGCCTTAATGCACTCTGGGACGTTCATTATTTTATCCGTACGCCGCATAAATGCTAAGATTATCAAGCATATGTATTATTTTTCCAAGTTTTTTTATTGGGTATCTTACATATAAGATGCTAGCTATCTACGGAGTAGCTACAATTTTAACCCACTCTTTGTCATTTTTCACCTGTCCTACCCGCCAACCCACTTGACCACGTGGCTCCGTCCCGTTTTTTTATTTCATGCAAGTAGTCCGTACATATGAGCAGCTAATGCATTCGATTTGTAATAATGAACATGAGTATTAGCCATCGTAGCTAGTAAGATGGTAATTTTTTGTTGCGTGCTGGTTTTGCACGAAAGAAGTCATGGGTCGTACTGGATTCGCTTGTGTGAGCTACTCATAGTGGTATGATGTGATGTGATGAGAGAAAGTAACCTTCTAAAGGACGTGATAAATCTAGGTAGGTGGCTTGGGGCACGTGTTGTTCTGTATCGGAACGGGCGCGAGAAATGAGATGAACACGATCCGCGCAACAGGTTGACATGCTACGCGAGCTAATATACATGGCTATCAAGCATATGTACTGTACAACCTTCGGAGCCAATCAATATATTTGTGTGTATGAATACATACCAATGAAGAGAAGATTGAAATTGAATCAAAGATGAGATTGGAATTTGTCGTGAAATTTCCGGGTATCGTCTACACAGAGCACCATGGCTAGCGACTCCTGCTCCTCCTCCGCCGACTAGCCGAACGGGAGCGGCGTCGTTCTCTGCGGGGAGACAAGCTCCGATTTCGTCTTCGTCTGTCGTCCTTGTCGCGGTCTCTGTCCCTATCCCTATCCTTATCCCGGCCCCTATCCCGGTCCCTATGTCTGTCCCGCTCTCTAGACCCGTTTCGTTCGCGGTCTCGTTCTCTATCGCGCCTATCCCGATCCCGATCTCGACTCCTATCTCCCTCTCTGTCACGATCACGTTTATATCGTCTATCACGGCTAGGACTCCTCGAGCGGCTACGCCGTCTGTCGTCCCGTCGATCATCACGGCCTATACGAGATATCGTCAGTCAGACATGGACAACATGGCCAAGCATGCAGGAGCGTCAAATGGTGAAAACTTACCCGTCGACTTTCGATCATCCACCCCCGGGACGGGAAGACCCTTTGCCTTTGCATCCTTTTGCGCCGCCAAGTACGCCTTTGCTTCCTTTTCTCTCTTGCGCACCTCGACTAGTTTGCGCTCCTCGAGCTCTTCTCGTACCGCGGACGCCGTGCGCACGGCGGACGTGCCTGGGCGGGAGCGAGAGCGACTCCTATCTCTATCTCGGTCGCGGGGCTCGTAGCGGTCGCCCCCGCCGCGACGACTATCTCTTGAACGAGAGCGATCACGACGAGTGCGAGATCGACTTCGCTCGCGGCGGGGTGGTGTTCGCGAGCGCGGGTGGCCGCGATGACGAGAGCGACTTCTGCGAGAGCGATCGCGGCGGCGGTGACGGGAGCGGCTGCGGGAACGGGAACGGGACCGGGACCGGGAACGGGACCGGTCTCGGCGATCGTCTCGTCTTTGTCGAGAACGAGATCTGTCTCGCCGGAGGCGGGACCGGCTCCTGTTGCGCCTGGACCGGTCGCGGGTACGGCTGCGCTCTCGTCTTGGCGATCGTGAGCGTCTGCTGCGGCTTCTCTCTCTGGGCTTATCTCTGCCGCGATCTCGATCCCTGTCTCTGTCTCTGTCGCCGGCACGAGAGGCGCTGCGGCTGGATCGTCCGTTGTCGTCTCGGAGGCTTGATATTTTGGGGTCGACGGACGTCCTAGATCCACGTCGCTCTCTTCTGGAACCGCTCTCGCTGGCTTTGCGGGAGTCTCTTCGGATGGGATCGATGGCCGACACTGGTGCTGTTCTGCGCGGCGGCGGCGCGAGAGCCTCGTCGATTTCAAGCTCGGGTTTCGTCCGGTCCGTCTTGGAGCTTTCTCGTAATAGATCCGCCAGCGCTTCCTGTTCCAACCTGTCGTTGTCTTCCTTGGATAATTTCTGATCCGGCACCGTAATCTTGGCCTTGGAAGACTTGGGCTTGGTCTCCCTGTCGCGATCACGAGACCGGTCTCGGGATCCGCCCGGTCCACGGTCCTTGTCTCTGTTTCTATCCCGAGAGCGATCCCTCTCTCGATCCAGGTCTCTGTCGCGGTCTCTGGACCGATCACGCTCCCTGTCTCTATCTCTATCTCGAGATTGGCCACGCTGTTTTCTCCCCATTTCTCGTAGCTCGAGTTCCTTGTGTCTCTTTTCTCGCTCTTCATCTCGTAGGCGTTCTCTCTCTGCCCGTTCCTCCTCTCGCTTCCTGCGACGCTCGTCTCTCTCTTCTTGCCGCTTCAGTTCGGCCTTTTCACGCTCTCGCTCTTCCTTCTTTCGTTCCTGCTTGGCGATGCGGCGTTTCTCCTCTTCAATCGCAGCTTCCTTCAGACGTAGCTCCTCCCTCACTCGTTCGCGCTCTGCCTGTCGTGCTTTTGTACCTGCTGCATATTCCTCGTCCGTTTTGGATCCTCGTACACGCTCCGCCTCGGCCTCTTCTTCGCCAATCTCAGCGCGTCGAATCTCGCGGATTCGCTCCTCAATGGCGTCCAGGTCAATCAGCTGACCGATTACCTCCTCAGCCTTCTGGTATACTCCGGAGCGCTCGAGAGCACCATCTATCAGAGCGGCTGCCTTTCTGCGATCCAGAGTGAGAAGCTGTTGTGGATTGCGCTCAACCTCCTTCTCTGCTACTTCTAGAATGGCCTTGGTGACCTGGGCTTCGTAGTCCTACGTGAAATGTGAGCATCGTGGTCTTGGATAGGCGGGGAATATTGCGTCGCATCAGAGTAGATCGACCAAGTATGAGTTACATACGCTCGCCTCGAATTTTTCCCATACTTGCTTTCGGATCGAGTCATATGCGCCCCCCTTCTTGAAGCTATGCGCAAGACTATCGATGGCGGCTCGGGTCGCAGAGGGGAGTGGCAGGTCTGAAGCTTTGAATTTTCGTGGTGCTGAATGAGCAGCCATCGCATCGCCAGCCTGCTTAGGCTGCTCGGCAGAGGCCGCCATGTTTCTGTTGAGCGGAATGCCAAACGTCGCCGACGTTTGACGAGTACGGGCGGGCTTTTGGATTCGAGTCCAGAAAACTTATGCGTGGGTTCGCATCTCGTGTCCCAAGCGCAAACAGACGCGCCAGGCTTGTGAGCCTTGCAGTAACGAGGTGCTGCTGGGGGGAACAAGGCACGGTTCGATTGGACCACAGCACAAAGGAGCGAGGAGTGAGGAAGGTTGGGATTATTGTTCACGAGGTCAAGGGAGGGACGCGGACCCACGTGATGGATCTCACGACTCACCTCAATGATTGATTGATGAGAAAACCGCGCCTCGGAGACGCTACCCTGCAGAGAATCACGACCACAAATACAACATATCCAAATGCGAACGAGAAGAAGTTCCCAATGGAACACGGAGTTGCAGGCAGCCCAGAAGCCACATGAAAATATATATCACCATTTTCAAATAAAAACAACAAAAAAGGTGCTGACATTGGACATGCAACCACCGAAGAAGCCCCGGGGATTAGACTCGCAAGGGCCGTTGCAATTGGCAAAAAGGTAATCAATAACAAGTTTCTTACTACTTTTTGATGTTGAATCGGGGTAGAAGTACATATTATTGCTTGAATTGTCGCATTGCAGCAGCAACAGCGGCTACACGAAGTAATGAAAGATGCGGATATCATCAGAGTCGTCGTAGAGGAGAGTTTATCAAACGCAACGCCATGCAAAAGAGAAACGACAACGCTTGCCTGCCCGGCGCAAAGACCGACCCAAAATTCTACAGCAATACAATCCAACCCCCTCCCTACCTGGTCTAGAACTCCCCTTCGCCTCCATTGCCTACTACGCTGGCTGCCCAGAGACCAACGAGACCCCACCAGTTTACTTTCCATCCTCGCCACAGCCCCTCCAGCCCCTGACCTTTCATATGGGTAGGTTCAAATGTTTTGTTGTGCTTCGTTTTTCCCTTTTTACCCGTGGCCTTGGCCGCGGCAGGGTTCTCACGCGTGCCTTCTTCAGTCGTGATGTGATACATTGTGCCGATGACACCGTTGTATCGGCCGACTGGCACAATAGTGTCGAGCTTCTGATCTTTTCCTCCCAAAGCCCGCACATACTCCTGCTCAGAGAGGACTGCCATTTGGCCGCGGCGTAGTACAGTTTCTATTGGTAGCTTCACAAGCACTGCGGTAGAAGAAGCAAAGAGCTTGGCAACGGAAAAGGTTGTCGGCGACACTTGGCTGTCAATCATGAATCGAGTTCGGAGCACGAGAGGTGTCGAGAGCGTTAAGAATGGGTGTACAAGGGAATTCAATATGGTGGGAAGTGCGATTGCTGAGGGACAGAAATAGGACGGCAGCGCACGTAGCGTGGCAACGGTTCGGCGCTGGCCCTTGGAAACAGGCGTCATGATTAGACTGGGGCACGTTAGCACAATTGCAACAAGGAAGAACATTGAGTATCGGCGGAATGCAGCAGCAGCAGCAACAACAACAACATACCGTGTACGAACGAGGTCTAGTGGTGAAAGCAGCACACCAGTGACAATAGCGGCACCAGCGGCCACAAATAGTGATGCCCAAGGATAGGGCGAAGCAATGTCAATGAGTCGATCAATGTCATCTTTGACGCCCAGATCCGGGACATTAAATATAGCACTCAAAAAACTCCTTCCCCAATTTTCTAATAGTGACTGTAAGACGGTATATAAGAATGTCGCGTTTGAGCCTTTCCAGACGCCCCAGGCGCCATCTTTTTGCCAGAGTTGACGGATGACGTCAAGGACGGAGTCGGGTCTGTCAAGGTTGATATAATGCTCGGAAATCGCAGTTTTCTTGACAACTTGTGACGATTGTAACGGGGATTGTGGGCGACGGCTGCTGAGACTTCTATTGTAGGATGGTTTTGGGGTGCCGGGAACATTGGAGGTGAAGTAGGACGCTTCTTCTCCCTCAGAGTCGGAATCATGGTACTGAGTTGAGCTGGTCAGCGGCCGGGAACCCGTCGTATGCGCGTAGCGACGAGAAATAATAGAAAACTCACATCATATATCGAACCTGATCGACTCGAGTTCTGTCTCTTCAGTGCTTCTGGTTCCGCAGCAACTAGCGAGGCATTTTCATCCTGATCCCGAGCTTGCAAAATCGTCTTGGCGACCTCGAATGGCTGCGCCATCAACACCGAAGTGTACTTCCAGATTAATTCATCCACCAGCTCCTTGACATTCTGCATCACCGACGGCGACGAGTCACTGAGATAGCCTTTGTAGTCGATGTCGACAAGCACATCGCGCGCCTTGGACGCGTAGCGACCGCCGCCGCCGCCGCCAATCGCATGTCCAACACCGTAATGGCCCGCGCTCGCTGCCGATACGGGATCCGTCGTCTCGCCGATGACGGGCGCCCTATAGTAAGGCCGCAGGGGGTTCACGTCCTCTCTGTGCGTGCTCATAGCTGGTGTTGAAGGAGCAGAAGCATTTATGTCCAAGCGTCGTTCCATGCACGGTGGAGGGTCTCGTAAGTGGGCCGTGAGCTTGGCTTTTGATATGGGAAGATGAAAATCATCAGCTTTTTCTTGGTAAAGCAAGGTCGGAGATGGATAGCGGCGGCCCACGGCGAATGGATTTCCCGACCCAGACGCCAAGACGCCGTCGTCGCTTGTTTGGAGGAGGAGGGGGGCGGCGGAGATAGGTGGACCAGTTCCAAACCGCGACTTACTAATTATCGGAGCTGTTTTGGCATTTTCTAGTCGCCTTACTTTTTCCTACTCTGGTCTCTGGTCGGAGGTGCGAGCCGACTCGCGAGTCACTTCTTTTCCCCTCCGTCTACCCGTTGACTGTACGATGTGCTGAGCACTCAATTGGGGCGTCACTTGTTGATTGCAAATAGCGCATATTTTTTTTGGGGGGTTCTTCGACGACAAGTCCCGCTGCGCAAGAGTAAAACGTGCGATATCCGTATCCAAACGGGGCGAAGACAGATAGGCCGCATTTCGAACTCGAGGTCTCTCCCAAACCCAACCACCTTCCACCTTCGGAGAACATGTCATTTGCTTCCAGGACGCTCGTGTCCCGCCTTGCGACATTGCCCGCAACGGCTTGCCGACGAGCGCAACAAGCCCACACGAGTCAACTGGCGTCTCTCACATCCAGCTTCTCCTGTCACAGTCACAGTCAGAGACGGAGTGTTGCACAAAAAACAGCCCGCCTATCACTACTCTCCCCCCAGCGATGCTTCTCAACCACCTCCCCGACTCGCCACGGTCACATCGATCCTCCTAAGCCAGGCGAAGAGTGAGTTTGCTACACAAAACGCGGTTTTCGTTGTTCTCTCTCTCTCTCTCTCTCTCTCTTTCTTTTTATTTTTATTTTTTTCCCGCAAGTACTAACAACAGCCCATAGACTATACGTCACATTTATAGAAAAGGATGGACAGGAACACAAATTTGCTGTCTCGGCCGGAGACAACCTGCTGGACATTGCTCAAGCCAATGACCTCGAAATGGAGGGGGCCTGCGGAGGATCTTGCGCATGCTCCACCTGCCACGTCATTGTGGTCGACGAAGACTATTACGATAAGATGCCTGAGCCCGAGGACGATGAAAACGACATGCTGGATCTCGCTTTCGGCCTTACCGAAACGAGCCGACTCGGATGTCAGGTCAAGATGACCAAGGAGCTAGACGGCTTAGTTGTGAAGCTGCCTTCAATGACGCGGAACTTACAGGCCAGCGACTTTCAATGAGAACAGTTTCGTGACGATGTGTACCAGTGAGAATTAGGGGCCGGGCTGAAGAGTCAAATTGTTGGGCTGTGTCATCTTGGGCTGCGTCTAAAGCCGTTTGACGACTTCTTGTTACAATATGTCGGGAATATAAAAGGATGACATTACTGGTAAAGACTATTCAGACAACGGGCGTGGAGAAGAATTCGCCAAAGTCGGCAACTGTTTTATATTTTTGTCTTTTTTTGATGCAGAGGATATCTCTGGTTTGCATTTCCAGGCGAAGAAAAAGTCTTCTATGTACATACCTGTTACGTACACACTCCTCTTATGGAACCAAAAGATTATGATCATGTCAGCCAAAAGAGAAAGAGAGAACCGAGAAAAAAGCCCCTCCACCCATATTTTTTCACGCCTCCTCCAAGCCGCCCTTCTTCAAACCTCCACCGCCCGAAGCTATCAAGTCCAAGAAGCCCTTCTTGCTTAATTCATTCACCTTTGCCTCACGATTGTTCATACCAATCACACCATCCCTCCTTGCATCCTTCTCGGCCTCGATAGCCTTGACCTGTGCTGCTCTCACCGCATTGAATAGCTTGACCACACCCCTTTGCGCAACTTTACGTAATCTTCTCTCCGTCTCCAGAATTTGCGTCGTTGACTCCTGCGGCTCGCCGGTGAAGTCATCGCGACTAGCGACCAGCACTTCCCTGATGCGACCCTTCTCGAGAGCCTTCTTCTTCTGTTCTTTCATGTGTCGCTTGGCTTTGGCTTCCAATGCGTTATCGACGGCTGCTTTGGACGCCTCGTGAGCGGCTGCACTTCTTGAAAGAACGGGATCAGAGCGTTTTGAGGTAGAAAGCTTGGTGGACAGAATTTTGGAAATGGACGTGGCGAATGCGCTGGGGTCGTTTCGTTTGGACTTGGCCTTGCGTCCGCCATTGTCTGAATCTAAATCGTATTCGTCCACGTCTGATTCCTCTTCCTCTTCCTCACCCTCCTCGTCGGCGTTCCGATCTTCCTCTCCTTCTTCCTCGTCTAATGCCGCTGAAGGTTTCGAGGTGGCCCTGACAGGCTTTGACTTGGTCTGCTTGGTCTTCTTCATCAAGGCGGGGTGTTCGCCCTCCAAGCTCGACGAGTCATTGTTGTGGTCGTCTAGGTCGGGCGCATCGTCTACTGTGGCATTTTGAACGTCATCATCCGAGTCTAGCAGGTTGACAGCGTCGAAACTCTGCTCTTGATCGTCGTCGCTGCCAGAGTCGCTGTGGTATTGTTGCCGTCGCTTCTGTTTCTTCGACGGCCGATTTTGCTTGGCATCAAATGCACGCTTTTTGTGGCCAGCCATCGTGGTGTATTTATTGTATCTGATTTCGGCGACTTGTTTCGCCTGTTGAAGTCATTGGTGTTGGCTGAGCGTTTCTGGCTTTGAGAGGTAGATGGAGGCAAGTGAGAGAAAGTTATGGAATTCTGCCGGGTAATTTTTCTTCGATTGGAGGGACCAAGAGCAGGCAGGCGGTGTGGAGTTGAACCGACAACAGTCCCCGCCGCTGCTTTTGACCACGCATTCCGTGACTAAGAACCTCGAGTACTTTACAACAGCAAAGAAGCTCACAGAGCGACAGATGTGCTGGTCTAATCACTAGATGGACGATGGCAACATTCGAGCACGGCAAGTTTACCGTCATTCTATTTGGCCAAAGATGGGCTATGGGCCCTCGCTAATTCTTTAAGGCGGAGCCATATTAGAAATAGGCAACGCGATCAGACTTTTAACGTTTTTCTGAAACCCATCCAATTTCTTCCGCTGATCAGCAGCGAGCTGCGCACCATATCTCTGGGTGGCCGCATTGGAGTTCCAATACGTGATGGACGTGGCCAGCAGTGTTAAAAACGTTGCTTGAGCAGTCTCGACTTGATGCTCAAGATTCTCTCTAACAACCTGCTTGAAGGCGCCGGGAAAGTCGTAGCTGCCGCCGCTTTGAGTGTAAAGCGTGCTGAAATCTCCCCACATGAGCACCAAGTTGTCGTAAACGGTCTTGAAAGACGTGACAACGTCGGCAGATCTGCGATATAAAAAGGTGTCGACAACATCAGTCAGCAAGCCAACGCGCTCCTCCTGGTCAGTTGTCGCCTTCCAAAGCGCGTCCGAGATAAAGTCACGCCCGGCTACAATGGTAGCCTTGTAAGCGTTGTAGTCCTCATCGCAGACTTGGAAGTTCGCGATATAACTATTCTTCAGGCCGGCATCGGACGTGCGACCCAGCAATCCGGTGAAGAAGTCGGCGATATTGCCTGACCAGGTTTTAGTGAATGGAAGCGATTGGGGAAACCCCTGGGGCCAGTTTTGTTGGAAAAGCTGCAGTTTCGCACATGATTAGTCAAGTAGACTGGTGATGACTGATGACAGACTTTGTATAACCCAGAGGATTGGCAGAACTTACACCATTGGCGTTGAAAATGGAAAACGGAACCGCTCCGGCTTTGAGAGCATTGCCTTTAGCAGTCACTCCGTCAATCATGGATTGTATCGCATTACGGAATTCTTGCTTTTCAAAGACATGCTCGGTAACCCAATTAACATATGAAGCAAGGGTTTTCAACGCAGTAATGCCTGGGGCAGCGCAAACTCCAAACTGTGCCGCCGTGTAGGCGGCACGCGTGGCTTTAAAGATGGTTGAACCACCTGGATGGGCTTGGAAGTATAGGTTGACGTCGCTCTTCCTGAGCTTATCACACAGCTTCATCGGCTTCTTGTCATGAGCGCCGCGAATCTCGAGACGTCTCTCATCTAGGTCTTGCAGCTGGCCATGACCAAGGAGCAGCGAGGTGTCCAACTCATTTGTCAAGTTGGAACGACTCATCCGCCGCCGCCGTGCGAGCTGAGCTCTCTCTTGATGTGTCGGAGCGCATCCACCGTCAAAGGCAGACGTTTCCAGAAACAGGTTCTTCTCGCTGGCCTCTGGGTCTTTTTCGCCAGACGCAAAGGGGTTCTTGGGAGGGTAGCACAATGTGTAATCAACCTTGGGAGGCTCCTTGAAGTTGGGGTCAGCACAGCAATAGTAGGAGTAGGTGCCGGAGCGGCATCCAAAGCTATCCGTGGCAACCGTCACTTCACCCGGCTCGCATCCGGTTTTGCAGTCGACGGAGAAATCGATGAGCGCACTCAGCAGCGGCCCTGCAATCAGCTCTTTCCATTGCACCCAGGTAGTGTGTCCTGAGCGCCATCGGCATTTGTTCCAAGGTGGAGGGTCTGAACAGCAATAGCTCTTGAAGCCACCGTTGTACAAGCATGACTTTTGCCCACCCTCGCCTTGTTTTCCCGTTGTGAGCTCCAGTGGCTTATCCTTTTCCTTTTTGCAGCCGTAAGAGGCAAAGGAGAAGCCTGCCGTGAGAGGCACGTTGAGAATTACAGACACGGCAGAGGCAGATGCGCAAACAGGGGCAGCTCCAAACCACTTACACGCACCAAAGTTGGCATCGGTGCTCGTTTTGGAACAGCATAGAGACTTGTGACCAGTCAAACAACCGTCCGTTTTGGCAGCAATCTCGATCTCGTTGCCCGAGCATCTCCCACCCGAGGTGGCGCCACACAAGCCGTTGGATCCTTTCCATTTACATATGGGTGCGTCTTTCGCAGGACAGCAGAACGGCCTACTGGACTTATTGCACCCGAGCTCGATGCCGAGAACATCCTTGTTTCCTTTTCCGCTAGCAACAGGCACCAGACCAGAAGGACAACTGGCGCCGCATTCACCCCAAACGCATTTACTGGCGTCGTTGGATTTTGCAGCAGCCTTGATGTTGAGAGCAAAGTTGGCGCGCCCAGCGGCTTTGGAAAGAGCTTGAATAGCTGTTCCATCCTCATCGTCGGTCGAGGCAGCCCAGACCATTACGCCTCCGAGACATCGCTTGTTGGCATAATCCATCTTGGTGCGAAGTGTGTCTTCATCGTCGTATGATACCCATTGGTCTCCGCCAAAAGTGACAATCTTGACCGCAGCATCTTTGTCCGTGGTGACTGTGGCCTTTCCTGAGCTGATGATGTCTTTAATCTCCGAGTACATCAGTGTGCCTGCCGAGGCAGAGCATTTGCCTGGGTTGCCGCCAGCACGGAATCCGCAGCCAGCAGTGGCGCACCCAGGATTAGACAGCGTGAAACTGCGGCCGTAGAAGCCCATGCCCATAATCACCTTCTCAGGTTTGATGTCGTTGCGCCACAGCAGATTCAGGGCCGTCTCAATCTCTGTAAGGTTGGTATGAGCGTTGACAAATGCCCCAAGATAGGGATTCGTGCCATCCCAAGTGCCATGTAAGTCGTAGCTCATGATGTTGAACCAGTCGACATGCTGTTCCATATTCTTAATATCAAAGTGTTGCAGATACCAATAAGAAGCAGGAAGCGTAATACTAAGGCCCTTGGAACCTAGATATCCGCGCATATTCTTAAGGAACGATACATAGTTGTCGAAATCTTCTGGCACACCGGACCGCTCTTCTGCGACTCTAGTGAAGCGTATTAGCATGAGCTGTTTCTGTAAAAGTTACAAAGGTGCTTACGGATATTCCCAGTCAATATCTACACCGTCAAACCCGTATTTGTCCATGAGAGATAGAAGAGAATTGGCAAATGTCTTTTGATGGCCAGGGCTAGCGGCAAGCTCAGAAAACGTTCTCTTGGTTGGCTGGTCTGCATCATTCATACTCCAGCCTCCCACAGCAATCTAGGTCCGCGTCAAAATAGGTTTCATCCTGATGAATTGCAAGCCGTAGATGGCTTCTTACCCAAACCTTTAGGCCAGGGTTAAAGTTTTTCAGGTTGGTGAGGCGGGCCATATACTGATCGTCGGAATCTTGCATGTTCGCAATCTCAAAGGTGCTAGGGTTGATGAATGCAAATGCATAGTTCAGATGTGTATAAGCGCCATTGAGAAGCTTCTCTGGAGTTACTATGCCAATGTTAGTGTACCATCCACGCCGTATCGGTCATTCCCCCTGAGAGTACTTACAGCCTCCACAGTTCTTTGTATGAGCCCAGCCTTCAAAGTATCCGATGACTCGCTTATTCGCAGAGGTTCCGCCTGAGCAAGTAGGAGGTGAAACTTTCTTGTCGCCGCAGAACTCTTTCGTGGTTCCGCAGAAACCATATTTGGAACAGCAGACATTCAAGGGACACTTGTCGCGCATACTCCATTCCTTACCCCAACCGGGATTGCATTCACTCTTCGAGTCGCAGTTGGAGATGCATTTATTCGTCGAGCAGTAGTCGGGGCCCATACCACAGACCTGGAGATTTCGTGTAAGTAATATCTACCAACATCAAACCGAAACATCGCCAAGACGGGTGATCTCGTTGATTAGTTAGTTTACTTACATTGTTTTTACCGCAGCAGCCAAGTTTGCAAGGCTTTGAAGGAGAGCAAGAGTAATCTTGTTGGCCCAGCACAACGCTGATAGCCAGAGCAAGAAGTAATAGACATGGCAGGGAGATCCTGCTGAACACGACAGGTGCCATCGTGAGTGAGCTGTATCCAGTTCACCTACTATGAGAGGTTAGAATCGACCGTGAGGTGAGTCGAGTTCAGTCGGATAGAAACATTTAAACAGGTCAAGCTTGTCAAATGCAGGCAAGTCTACTTTCCAAATCTTGTGCTACAAGTAATACCATCTGTGGATACGACTGTTGGTCTTTCGGTCCACGCGAAGCGGCAATCTCTTCTGCTCATTAGACGATACTACACGCCACAGAGCCTTGTTACGCCTTCTCAACATCTAGAACCTGTTTTGGCTCCTCCGAATCCCATGTAATGGTTGCTTCCGTGCTTCAATTGGGCCAGCTACAAAGCTCTATTGGTCAATGAGGGAGAATATTACTGCGGCTGCTACGTGTGATGTTACTTCAGCATCTTCAGTCTCCGTTTAATCAAGTAGCGTTGAATGCAATGGTACCAGGTGGGAGAAGATCAGATATTATTTGCCGTGTTAACCGATAAATCATCCAGATCGGCAACTGGCCGAGTTCTAGATCCACAAAGCAAAAGAGGTTCTTCATCGATAAGTGTTGCAAGACGTATAGGGGATAATTCACACGCAAATTAGTGGCCAGTCGGCTGCGCCTTTTTTTTCGTGCAACAATGAGCGAGGGCAGACGTCATCTCATATCTCACATCTCACATCTCACATCTTACTAAGGCCTAGATCGATTAACAAGCGATAAGACAAGAACAGTAACTTAACTAGACCATAATACACCACCCCTAACTCCTCTGTAACCTTAAGCTGACTCAGAGTAAGCGCGAGAATCACTCAGTACTCGAGTGAACTATAGAACAGGGAACTTTGGACCGGCTTTTAGCAGTTCCGGGTCTAGGCTCGGTGTACTCTAAAGAGGTAGGATAAGAAAGGTCAATTGATGCTCTTTGAAAGCGAAAGACAGATTAGCTCATACTTTTCTAGTTTCTTTAGTAACGCGGAGAGGAAAATATAGGATTACGCCTTGCGAGACAAAGATTCTCACATCTCGAGAGAAGACAGAGTAAAGTCAAGTCAAAGCTTTCCTGACAGGCAAAATCACTATTGTTGGTCATCTAGCTTTCCACAATGCTTCGACTTCCGCTTCTTCTGACTATGGTCAGCGTATGGCTATGGCCTATTGTGGCCGACGATGACAAGAAGTACAGTGTAAGTGAACAAGAGACGCAAAAGACCTTCTGCCGTGCTTGATACTAATCTGTCCTTGTCTGGTAGTTCTTCTTCTCTGTTGAAGTCACGGATAGCCTCTTCTCAAACGTATCTCCAGGATGCAATTTGGCATTGACAGCGGAGCTCCCCGCTTGCCCGCGTGAGTTTCTACAGCTTCTCAGCAACGGAGCATACTACTCGCTGGAGGGCCAAGAGTATATGGATGTGCTCTGCGAATCGGCTTGCGCGCCACAGCTTGCAAGATATCGTCAGAAAGTCTTGACGGCTTGCGCCGGCGATGCTCAACCACGCCCGGGCTTCCCTGCTACGTACTGGGTAGATGCCGTGACCTCGGTGCGCGAGCTCATGTGTCTCAAGGACTCGGCCACTGGGAAATACTGTGCTGGTATGTTCATTCCATGTATTCTGTTCACCGGAGGGCAGACGCGTGGCATCTTCTCACATAATTAATCCCAAAACCGATGAACCATAGACATTCTGGAAGCTGCGTTTCAGGACAATTCAACTTCAACCGATATGCTCGGTGGCTTCACAGATAAGCAGCTTTGCTCCGAGTGCATCGTCAACGTCTTTCGTCAACAGCAATCTACTCCATACTCCAACTACGGCGAAGAAATGATGGAAGCGTTCCGAAGAATCCAGCGGAAGTGCAACCTCAACTATCCAACAGCATCACAGCCGCTGCAAGTCAATGCGACATCATTGTTTAATTACGCAGCGACTGGATATGCTGTGGCCAAATGCGCGTCCGACCGTACCTACACAGTGGCCAGTGGCGATGATTGCCTGAGCATTTCGAAAAACTCACACGTCTCAACTGGATCCCTCATCCTCATGAATGGCTTGCGAGTGGACTGCACAGATCTGCAGCTTGGACAGGTACCTAGCCACCGGCCTCCTTTTGCCTCCTTTGCAGCCACACGAACCTAACGAATCAGACCCTGTGCTTGCCAGCTGCTTGCCAAGACTATGTCATTCGTCCGGGAGACAGCTGCGAAGCCCTTGCCTCTTCGAAAGCCTGCACGTTCCAGCAACTTGTTTCGTGGAATCCTCGTAAGCATCCCCTCAAACGAGCGCGGCTGAGTGGACAACATCTTCTGACATTCCCATGGTGCTTGATGACTACTGCTCGAATTTAATCGCCGACCAAAATATCTGCGTCGGCCCCCCGGGAGGAAATAAAGAATTCGTCACGATACCCGGGGCTACCGTGACCAAGACGGCGACTTATGCTACAAAGACGGCTTCTCGCCCGGCTTCGGTCGTATCGGGAACTACCTACAACTGTGGGAAGTATTATCTTGTACAGCCGGTGAGTGGTGACGGAATATTGGGCACACTGCGTCATGTTTGTAGCTAATTGCTGATAGGGCGACTACTGTGAAATTGTGGCCATTGGTAACGACATTTCCTTTGCCCTTCTTCGCAAACTGAACCCTCAGGTATGCGTATATTGTGTGTAATATGAGATGGGAAAGATACTAATGGAAGCATAATAGCTGGATGACAAGTGTTCCAATCTGCTGTCTGGCTTGTATTATTGTGTGCTGCCGTATGAAGACCCAAGCAAAACGTCTTCAACCACGGTTCAGGCTCCCACCAGCACTCCCTCGGGAACAACGGGCACCTGTTACGAGTACGTTTACTGTTGTATAGGCAGACCTGCATCACTTGCTCACAAACCTGACAGATGGTATGTTGTTCAATCTGGAGACTCTTGCTCCAAGATTCAGGACAAGTACGCAATTCAGTTCAGCCAGTTTCAAGCCTGGAACCCTGTAAGTGAAGCCCTGCTCAATAATATCTGCCTGTCTTCGTCCATGGCTAATGCGTACATATCAGGACCTCAATGACAACTGCACGAATCTGTTACTCGGTGTAGCATACTGTGTACATGGGCCAGATACTCCGGCCGCAAGAGGTGCAGGGAAAGGAGCACCTCGTCAATCACCTGCGAAAGAAACGGCTAGTCCCAGAAAACGCTCTGAAGGAGCCGTAGGCGGCGTGCCGGTGGGATGGCCTGGTGTTGATTCAGCCCGGTACCGTAAAATCATGGGCTTGGGTGCAAAGGGCGAACTTTAGAACAGTCCTTTCAATAGGCGTCAAACAACACGAAATAGTAGCATTGAATGCAAACGAGCTTCGAATATCTCACGTTGAATAGTTCTAATCGCTGTATATCGGGAAAGGCCAATTGTTCCATCGAGAAAAGTTGCGTAGACCTGCAAAGCTCCGAGTTTGCCATTCTCACCTCATTCTCCTCCTCTTAATGGACCGTGGTGTTGGTCCCGCTCCCCACCAATATTCATATGGCTCGTCCAAGGGAGTAATCTTTGGAAGCTCTCCTCCTAGTTCCGTGCTTCCTCTAACATTGCGTGTGATTCTCGTAAGCTCCATCATGGGACCTTCTATTGTCTTCCAGAACTCGTCGGCAATAAGTTCAACAGGCACCTTGAAGACAGACTTGTACCAGTTTGCCTCGTGGTGAGCATCTTGGGCATCATATGGCTCTTCATCGCCGTGTGGATCCATAGATTCTTCCATCATGACTGCTAGCAAGAATGGCGCCTCATCGCGAAAGGCTAGAGTGTCGGTGGTTGGCAGATCATCTTGACTTGGTGAGAGAACAGACTGTACTGCCTCGGGAGACGCGCAGAGAAACATGCCAAGATCAAGCGTTCCTTTCACCTCTTTGTCCTCTTTCATTGTGGCATAACGCTTGCGCAAGACGTCGGCATTTGCTCCAGCTAGTTGTTCGTCTTCGATCCATTGTATGGTGAACATGTTACGTCCCTCGGCAACCTCTTCGTACTCGTGTCCGCGGTGGGCCTGCACGGCTCGGTCAAAGGGGATATTGACAAGTCTGTCGAACCGAGCCTTGAACTCTTCCCATTTATTATCTTGTCCATACAGCGCAGTGCGAAAGGCATAGAAACCCCAAGGGCCGCTGTTATAGCTTAGACGCCAATGCCTCAGGAAGTCGGGCGCCTTATACTCTGGAGGCGGCGCATTGGCCAGATCTTGCTCTTTCTCCCGATACGCCATTTCTTTCTCAAATATGTAATCCATCATCTTGTTGAACCCGTCTTTGCCCAAGACATGACGGAAGCCATTTCGGATCTTCTCCTGTTCCTCCTCGGAAAGGCTGGTAGCATCTTCGTCTGGATGGCTGTAGCGTTCCCAGCCCCATCCCTCTGGCCAGTAAGAGCTGGATGCATCAGAATATGGCTCCTTGGTCTTTTCAATCGTTGTTTTGGGAGGCATGGTGGCGGTGTTGCATGAGGCTTGGAGATGCGGTTGTGTTGTTATTGCGGGGGGGGCAGGCCGCCGCCTTTATGTACAGCGCGGGGTGCTCTGTGACGCACCCCTACTCCGACAATTGCTCGAGCTCACGACCCGAAAAACGAAGAGGATTTTCAATCAAATTCAAATTATTGTAGCTGACCGGGATGTAGAAGCCAGAAAAAGGAAACTCTGCAGTATTAGCAAAATAAGAAGGGGGTTTGTGGAGTGGGTCCCACTGGCCGCATCTGTTGCAAGGCATACATAGGATACATAGGGGATAACACACGTGGAGATTAGTGGCCAGTCGGCTGCGCCTCTTTTTTCTAGTGCAATAGCATCTTTCCCATTTCTCCGCGCCTATGTATAGATGGTGGCAAAGCGTTACGGTAGCCTGTTCAAGCGCTAAAATGCCGGTGTTTTCCAGGCCTAGTAGGTGGGGACGGCAGGGGCGGCAACCTAGAAACGAGCTACGGAGTACTGTAACTCAGGAAACCCACCTTCATGGCACTATTAAAAGTACCACCTTGGCCAGTAAGGACAATGCGTTCCTATAAGTTATAACACTTATTCATGACTCTCAATTGTTTCTGCAAGTTTACACGTATGTAAGACAGATCCATAAAACAAGACCACATACTTCGCTTTCCAAATGCACGCAACTCCAAAACTTGACGATACGACACAAAAGTAGATCTTGACGGGATCCCGAGTTCCCTACCACCTGTGGTCGTATGTGCTAGGAAGGTGGACATGATGAACTCATAAATCAATAATGCGTGGCTTTAATTGCAGAGGGCTGCCCACGCGGATCAACTAAATTATTATTAGAAAAACACAGAAGTGGATAATAGTTGGCCCAGGCAAATGCTGAAGCGTTCCTTGCGCCCATGATGCCGATGAACTCGGGCAGCCATAACGATCTTGTATCATATGATGCGCGATATAAACTGTATTGTATTGAATCAAGGACATGATGAGCCTCGTCATAATTTCGCCCAGCTTGACTAAAAACCGCACTGGGCTCGGGCATCGGGCATCGGGCATCGGGCACTGCATCGGGCATCGGGCATCGGGCACTGCATCGTATTCTTTCTGCTCCCCTCGTGCTTCCATGAGCACAAGCCGGACTGCTGCCTGATGCAAGAACGGGCCAACAGGATTGCCAATTTGCCAAGAAGAGGGCCGACTTACGCGAGGCAGGCAATGTTGTTAGCGCATTTACAAACGATGGCAAGGTAATCGACCTTGTGGCATTCGGAAATCACGGAGCCCTCACAAGGTACAACCTCGAAATCGTCAGACCCCAAAGCGCATTGAGTGCGTGCAGCCGCCTTCCTTGTCTCATCCATGTACATGGAGTCTGGGACCGTTTCCAAATTTCTTAACCTGATACAAGAACTCAGAATTCTGTTTGTCTCCCGTCAATCATTCTCAGGGTCTTGGCCATTGTCAAGAGACACAGCTCATTACAAACGGAGTTAGCCAGGGACTGACAGTGCTATCACGGCAATTAATGGACGCCAGAAAGAAGAACCGCTTACCGCCAGACACTGCGTATTCAGCATCCCGAGATATTTCTGGGCTTACTCACTCAATATATGAGGCTATAATACCCAACACAGAGTTTATGCGCGATATAGCAACGGGATACAATCAGGGTTGTGGTGTTCCCAAAGCATTTCCCGCTTTAGACTCCAAATTATCAGAGATTGCTGGAATTTTATTTGCGCAACCTGGCCCTCATGGAGTTAGACGCCGTTGAACAATTCTCTTTCAAGCTATCCACGAGTCTTCCCATCATGTTCTAGAGCTGCATTGCAATCGACAATGACTAGACCACGCCTCACTTGATTTGGGACTCGCGAGCTCGCACAACTGCAAAGTGGTGGTGCTGGACACAACAAACTGTTCAACTTCATAGCGGAACACACATAGTCTTGAGATGAAAGGGGTTCGTTGTTTCTAAGCACGTGATAGTGTCTCATGTTCAACAATAACGAGATCATGAAATTAAAAGTATAGGAGCCGAAGCCAACGAAGCCACAAAGCGGCACCGCACCGCACTGCAACGTTATATCAATCTGAAGGGTATCACGCTGGAACACACAAACATGCAAACTCCGTCGCAAACACCCCTCTTTTCGAACGTTCATGAAATCAACCGACGCCTTAAGCACATGGATCACCATCCCACCTCTAGATAAACTTGAGTCGGTCCCAGAAGGATCCGCTGGTTTGTGAGCCCTCAAAAACAGCAGCTTGGGCTATTTGGGTGGTCCAACGCTCAACTCCGTCAATGTATAGGCGGTATTGCAACGTGCTTTGGCCGTCGACGTTCTCGACTGTAAAAGACCCAAACTTGGATCTTCCGGAAGGAATATATCTAGTGCCTTGTCAGCTTGTAAATCGGGCCGTTTCCATCACGTCACTTACTCTAACTTAACATCCTCGTCATCTACTTGCTTGTAGGTTGGGATTGGAGACGCGAACTGGTTTAGTGGACTGGTTGAAAATTCGTAAGCCGCTGCTGATTCGGACCATTTGGACTCGGGAGGAGGCGGGAATTTTGTGGCCGCAAATTCATGACGATCTCCAGACAGAACAACGACGGTATTGCCGCGAGCGCCAGCGTCCCACATGCCCTCGAGGATCTTCTTCCGCTCGAACAAAAACCCGCCCCAAGTGTCCTTGACGTTGACGGGCCAGTTTTTGGTAAATGGGACGGATGAAGCCACAAATTTCCACTTGACCCCCCTGGGCTCAGGGCGAGCCAGCCAAGCCAAGAAGTCAGCTAATTGGTCTGCCCCGAGCATAGTCTTGCTCTTCTCGTCAAATGGTTCGTTGTTGCTGGACCGGTAACTCCGGGTGTCAAGCAAGAAAAAGCTGGCTGGCCCCTGTACAAATTCATACCAAGTGGCATCCTTGCGTCTCTGACTTCTCGTCCCGGCCATAACAGCAGTGGGTGGGTTAACGTCAGCCTGATACGTGTGCCAAGGACCAACGGCGGCATTGTAAACCCCGGTGCTGTTGGAAGACCAGTCGTTGGAGATTTCATGATCGTCCAAGACGTGGACCCAGCTCAGGTTTTGCGCCACAGGTGCCCAGTCAGGGGATGCGTATACTTGTCGGTATTGCATGCGGTACTCCTCGGTGGATTTGCCGAAGCGCTGAGGAACATCGACGTAAATGAAGTCTCCGAGGAATAACATAAACTGAGCTCTCAAGTCGGGAAGTTTCTTGGCTAGATGGCGAAGGCCAGGAATAGCAAGAGCATGATCTAGTGGATCATATGGGAAGCGCGGCAAGATGCAAGATGTTGAAAGAAATGTGAATTTTCCGTCGTTGGTACTGGGCATGCTGCCGGGCTTAGGGGGGGTAAGGAATTCACCCGTGTGATTGTTGGATGTCTTCCATTCGTACCAGCGCTGGTCGGAGTATTTCAGCGGTACGATAATCGATTTGGTGAAGTCTGTCTCATTGCTGGTCAGCTTGACGTCGGCGGCCATCTGCCAAGCAGCATCCTCAAATAGTGGCTCGGTGCCTTTGACACGGATCTGCAAGGTCACCGGTAGCTGCGCCGGATCTGGTTCGCGGATGAGAAAGCGAGCTTCACTGGGAGAGACATATCCTAGACGGACAAATGACAAGTCCTCAGCGGTGTAGAACCAACGCGCACGATACAGAGCATCACCTGTGAAGCCAACAAGGAGAACATTGATCAAGAGACTGAGCAGTGAGAGTTTTGGGCGCGCAGCGCTTGGGGCTCCGTAGAGAAGCACTTTCCAAGGGCGCTCGAACTTCTCCTCAAAGACGATCCTTTCTTCGACGTCAACCTTCTCGGTCACTATTTCAGACTCTGCTGTCTGACTGTCTTCTGTAAGCAGGAGAGTTTCAGGAGTCACGGTTGTTTGTTTGACAGTGATGTCAATCTCGTCATCGAGCACCTCGACGTCGGGGCCAGCCAAGTAGCTTGCGATGAAGGCTGGAAGATAGATGGCGAAGAGCGCAAAAGTGATTGAAGGAAAGTGAGCCTATGCACGATTAGACTAATAACCAAGGTCGAGCAATCGGAGGTGTGCCGTACAGGAAACTATGAGGTAGTGTTAGTCAAGTTTGATTCATCCTAAGAATGTGCGCGTAAGTGAATGACTATACGAACAAATCGAAAGAAGAGGATTGCAGATATTCGCAAGGCGACCGAAGTCACCTTGGCTATCTTTGACTGAAGCGACATTAGGTCTGGCAGGGGCAAAGGTGGATAATAAATTAGGTCAGTGAGGGATGATGAAAGTGGAAGAGTAACGTGATGTGCGGATTAGCTGCTGTGGTTTTTAAAAGAACATGGCGAGAGCCAAGGCGGGAAGTATCAAGGAAGGTAGGTGGTGGTGGGTTGAATGGAGCACGTCAGCACGCATCAGCATCACGATGTCAGTGGCAAGATGGTGGAGGTGCTGCAGAGCGTGGGGCGTGGCACGATGTACATAGCTTCCAGGGCGTGGGGCCAAGGCGGGCCTGGCAGGGGAGGACAGGACTGCTGATGCATTCAGGGGCCGCCCTTGTCCCAAAGGCCGGTTTATACGAAAATCCGATGCCGAACTGGAAGCGTGGCCCTTTGACCCCCTTTGCTTGGTCTCTGGTATATGACATTCAACGCTAATCACAAGGAGCCACGGTGCACAAGACGGACGGAACCCTCTTGCTACGATTCGACTTGCCAAACATCGTTGCACGCGACAAGTCCGAATCAAAGCCGCATCATGAGATTGACCACGCTAGCCGCGGGCTTAATTGCCTGCCTGGTCACCGATGTTACCGCGACCGCCCTGACGTACAAGCTGGATGCCAACGAGAAGGCGTGCTTCTACGCCGACACCAAACAGGACAACGAGAAGGTTTCCTTTTACTTCGCTGTACGATACGATCCCATCTGCCGAAGCTACGGTTCTACGATGGCGCAATCGCGCAATCTCGTGAATACGCAGTAACCTCATTGATGTGGCTAACTCGATCCTCGCGCTGCAGGTTCAATCTGGTGGTTCGTTCGATGTCGACTACCTCGTTGAGGGGCCCAACGCCAAAATCATCCTGCAGGGCGAAAAAGAGCGTCAAGGCGACTTCGTCTTCACTGCCCAGCATGCTGGAGAGTACTCCTTCTGCTTCAACAACGAAATGAGCACGTTTGCCGAGAAATTGGTCGACTTTGAAATCTCGGTCGAAGATGAGGTACGAACTGCGAAGCTGCCCTCGAAGCAAGGCACTACCCCTGAGCAGACCTCAGAACTCGAGGATTCCGTCTACAAAATCTCCAGCCAATTGTCGACCATTTCGCGAAACCAAAAGTATTTCAGAACTCGCGAGAACCGAAACTTCTCCACCGTCAACAGCACCGAGAAGCGCATCGTCAACTTCAGCATGATTCAAATCGGGTTGGTTGTGTGTATGGGCGCTTTGCAGGTCTTCGTCGTCCGATTCTTCTTCCAGGTAGGCTTTTTGTTGGCCGAGAAAATGACTCTTGGATGTATACTAACGAAACTCAATTCTAGGGCGCTCGCAAGGGTTATGTTTAAACTATCTACATGGCAATGAATATTGGTTAAGGATGTCACAAGGCGCATGTGGAAAATGGGTAAAAACCGGGGAACAGTGGGCGACATGGAATGATACGTAGAATAATGGGCATAGAAACGGGCGGTTTGTAGTTCTTATTTTGCGGTTGGCGTGGACGACTCCGAAAGCATTGAGCGAGGAAGATGCTTTTGCCAAACTACAATTCGAAATGACCTAACACATAATCGATTGTCGATCTGTTTTCAATGGACTGTCATAGTTGTTATTATTTATTGCTGGTGATTAACGGAAGCACTTGGACTTTTAGAGTTCCGGCACTGTGTGCACTGTGGAAGCAATCACCCGGCCAGCTCGGGTGTGGGCAAGGGGGATGGATGGGTTAAGCCACATGTGGGTTGGGAGCGCGCCACATCTGAATTTCCTCCCGTCCACCTTCATGGCAACCTGCCCCGTCCACAAACTGCATCACGTCCTCTATCCGACAGCACACAATGGCGTCGATCGCAGCCTCGCTACAGGCGTCGCTGCCGAAGCCCAAGTATACAGGCGAGGATGAAGAAGCACCAATCAGAACACAACAGCGAGGTCCTCGAATCGTCGGAGCCGGTCAGATCGACGAGACGCAGATTGTACTGAAGAGAACCGGCCCGCCACCGTACGGACAGCGTTCAGGATGGCGACCACGCTCGCAGGAGGATTTTGGAGATGGCGGTGCTTTCCCCGAGATTCCAGTCGCCCAGTATCCTCTCGATATGGGGAGAAAGGACGCGACAACGAGCAACGCGTTGGCGGTGCAGGTCGACGGCGAAGGCAAAGTCAAATATGACGCGATCGCACGACAGGGTCACAGCCAGGGACGAATTATACACACGTCCTTTAAGGATCTCATCCCTCTCAGACAACGAGCCGATGCTGGAGAGATTGATCTTTCTCGTCCTGACAAGGAACTAGTGGCGGCTACGACCGAAAAAACCAAAAATGCACTCGCAGTACTGGTCAGTGGTGCCGTGGCTGCCCAGAAGCCGAAAAACATCAACGTGGGACAACGGAATGACCCGACATTTGTACGATACACGCCCGCCAGTCAAATGGGAGATAGCTCAAAGAAACAAGACCGCATCATGAAGATTGTCGAACGACAGCGAGATCCATTAGAGCCTCCCAAATTCAAACACAAAAAGATACCCAGAGGGCCGCCCTCACCACCTCCGCCCGTCATGCATTCACCGCCCCGGAAGCTCACAGCCGAGGATCAGGAAATGTGGAAGATACCGCCAACAATCTCAAATTGGAAGAACCCCAAAGGTTTCACCGTTCCATTGGACAAGCGTCTTGCTGCTGATGGACGCGGTCTGCAGGACATTACCATTAACGACAAGCATGCGCAGTTTGCGGAAGCCGTCAAGATGGCGGAGAGACATGCACGTGAGGAGCTCCAGCAGCGAGCCCTGATGCAGCAACGGCTTGCCGAGAAGGAAAAGGCACAGAAGGACGAGAACCTTCGTACATTAGCTCAAAAGGCCAGAGAAGAGCGTGCGGCTGCTGGACGTGGGCGAAGGAGATCGCCCGACTCGAGAGACTCGCGGTCACGGTCAAGAAGCTACAGCGAGTCCGACTCAGCATCTGACAGTGAAGATTCCGGTATTCGTGAGCGTGAGAAGGCACGGCGAGAGAAGCACAAGGAAGAGGAGAGAAAGCTCCGTCAGAACCGGATGGGCGCTGAGCGTCGCATGCAGGTCATGGCAAGAGAACAAAACCGTGATATTTCAGAAAAGATTGCGCTGGGTCTAGCGAAGCCCACGCAGTCCAAGGAAACCATGTACGACTCTCGGTTGTTCAATAAGTCGAGCGGATTCGACAGTGGCTTCAACGAGGATAATCACTACGACAAGCCGCTGTTTGCTGCGCAGGATGCCATTAGCAGCATCTACCGGCCTCGCGCCAACATGGAGGAGGATGATCCTGAAGCGGGTGATAAGGAGATGGCCAAAATCCAAAAAACGAGTCGATTCGGGGAGGCACTGGGCAAGGGCACATTCAAGGGTACAGCAGATGCAGAAGTATGTTCCCCCTTGCAACTCAACTATTCTTTCAACAAGTTTTCTTTTTTTTTTTTTTTTAATGTGTAAAAAATCGTGGCAATACACTGACCATGCATTACAGGCTCGCGAAGGTCCCGTGCAGTTCCAAAAAGAGGCTGCTGACCCTTTCAACGTCGATCAATTTCTCTCCGAGGTGGACCAGAGTTCGTCTTCGAAGAGAGGATATGGACTGCAGGAAGGAGAGAGCCGTCAGTCAAAACGACCGCGCGTGGATGACGAGGAGGATTGATCTCAACCACGATGGATCTAGTAGTAACAGGCCAGGAGTGATAGTGATGCAGATGATTTTTTTTTTTTTTTTACTGTAAAAAACATGATCCCTGTAGCGGCTGGTTGGTCGCTGGTACAAAAGTGGCGCAAGGGTCTGGTGGAAAGACATCAATTGACGTGGTGTTCTTTGGGCAAATCTTGGTCAATGGAGGTGATTATCTCTGCGTAGAGTCATGTGTGCTGTGTGGTTTTTGACATGGCATGGTCCATGCAAGCAAGACCATTGTAGTTGCTGTGAGCGTGTGGTAGGATGAGGCTCCATACACAGCAGCCACGATGGGTGCCGGAGAAGTACGGACTACTCCGTAGACCCAAAAATTGAATTTATGCCCTGCTCCGTACGGAGTAGTATTTCTATAGAAAACCTGCATGAAACTCGCATTGTAGACCGGGTCATGGCTCAAAAAAATCCCATGCGCGCCGTTGAACGAGTATTGCTATTAGTGCAGCTAGCCTACTTACTTCTAGATTTAGAATTTTTCTATTTTTCCTAGGTATCCCTTACTATTTTATACTATAGTGTATAGATACTTCTAAATTATTAAAGTAATTAATTTAGGCACTAGGAAGTAGCTTAAAAATATAATTTCTAGTGTTTTCTTTAAAAGTATATACTTTATCTAGCCTAACTAGTTATTCTAGGGTATTAGAGGCTACTAAGAAGCTTACTAATATAATTTTACTACTACTACTACTTACTATATTATAGAAATAAACTCTTTAATATTAAGAGATAATAAAGCTATTAAATTCCTATAAGCCTAATCTCCTTATATTACCTTTATTATATTATTCTAGTTATTACTTAATTAGCTAGCTATATACTATATAAATTATTAATAATACTATATTATAAAAGCTATTTTATTAGGAGCGTGAGGGACAGAGATAGGATTATTATGTAATAAAGCATTAGCAGGACCTCAGACCCTCTAGGTTAGGGAGGGGTTAGCTAGTAGCTAGATAGTTACGTAAGCGTAGGGTAAGGTATTTAGTAAGGACTGCCTATATTCTTATAGAAGGTTAGAGCTTAAAACCTTTACGCACTTACCCCTAGGTAGCACCTTTCTAGCTATAACTGTGAATCTAAGCTATCACTCTGTTCTATTATCTTTTGACCCTTAAGTCGTGACAAATAATTATTTATAAAATATTTAGCTTACTAATACTTTTAGGGTATATAAGTCTTTTTAATATAATTTAAGATAGGATTTTAGTATAAGTTATATATCTCTTTTATTTATAGCTAAATACTCTTAAACTTATTTATATTAATAGCTTAGGCTAAGGACTTATAAGTAAGATATATATTTTTAGGGCTTTAGTTAAAGGCTTTAACTTTCTTACCCTTTAATAAAAAACCTTTTAATTAGGGTTTCTTTATAGTATTATTCTAATTACTAAGAATATAATTATAAATATTCTTTTATATATACTACTAATAAAGCTACTACTAGCTGTCACGACTTAAGGGTCGAAAGATAATAGAACAGAGTGATAGCTTAGATTCACAGTTGTAGCTAGAAAGGTGCTACCTAGGGGCGGGTATATAAAGGTTTTAAGCTCTAACCTTCTATAAGAATGTGGGCAGTCCTCGCTAAATACCTTGCCCTATGCTTACGTAACTATCTAGCTACTAGCTATCCCCTCCCTAACCTAGTAGGTCTAAGGTCCTACTAGTGCTCTATTATATAATAATCCTATCTCTATCCCTTATACTCCTAATATAATACCCCCTCTTTATATAATTATCCTTAATTATATAATAAGCTACTTACTTAGGGCGTTTACACTACGTAGTCCTAGAGGCTATAGTTAATAGAGGGTTTAGGTTAGGTATAATATATTATAGCGTAATATATTATTAAAAATAATAACACTAATAATACTAGGGTGTAAATATTATTATCCCCCTATCTATTAATACTAAATAGCAACCTATCCACTACTCTAATATAGTAAAGCAAATACTCTTTGCCTTATACTAATAGTTCTAAGAGAGTAGACACCCTATATTAAATTTTATAATTAGGTTAAATAAATAGGGTATTAGACACTATATATATAAATAAACTTATTTATAGGTCTTAGTGATATAGTAGTGCGGTTGCTATGTGTTTATAGCTACTAGTATATTTGCAAATAGTAATAATAATAGTAAATATTATAATCCCTATATTAGCTATATGTAGTGCGTAGATTACTTAGGGGGTCTATAGTTAATATAAAAGGGACTAGATCTTCCCCCCTTATATATATGCTTCCTTTCCCTTATATACTATCTAACTATTATAAGTTTCTTTATCTTTACTTATCTTCCCTTTACTACTTCCTTACTACTAACCTATAGCTAGCTTATAATATCTAAAATCTATTTATTAACTCCTACTCTACTACTAGGTCTACCTCTATAGAATAAACCCTTAGGGAAGTTACTAGAGAAGTTACCTTAAAAGAGAATAGTATTTAAAATTTCTATATAAGTTTACTACTTCCTTACTAGGTTATTACTACTAACTTATAGCTAGTAATACTAAAATTCTATATATATAGTGTAGTTAGTAGGTTACTATATAGAATATATAGCCTAAGAATAGCACCTACACTATTCCTTAATATCTTAAGGAGAATAAACCTTTTCCTATAAAGTATAATAACTCTTATAGTATAATCTCGCTACTTCTTCGCTTCTTATAGTTACTAACCTATAGTAGTAAACTTAGCTAAATATACCTATTATGCCTAAAATAATAAGATATATATTAGAGTATAACTACCTATTCTAAATCTCTAGTTTTAAGATACTAACCTATTACTAGTGCTTTACTTAAATTATATAGCTTTATAAAAAGCTATTTAATATTATTAAAGCTATGCCTAAGGGAGATTACTACTACCTTAATAAAGTAAGTATATCCCTAGTTCTCTTAACTTAATTACTACTAATATACTAATAGTCTCTTATTTACACTAAGTAGAAACTATATAATACCCTCCTAAAGACTAAAAACACTAATAAGCATAGGTATGTTTATTATGCTTAGGTAGCTACTAAAGTAGCCTAGGAAGCTAAGTATAATAAGCATGCTACTATAGCGTAGCTAGCTAATACTACTAACCTTAAGGTCTAAATTAATATTATAAACTATCTTTACTATATATATAAGAATATCCTAATAGTAAGTCTTTTAAATATCTATAGGTACTTCTTTACTAACTTACTAGTAGTTTACTCCTTATACCTCTAGGCTTCCTACTTATATTAGTCCTTCTAAGTTACCTAGAGAGCTCTATATCTTTATATATAGGGAAGGTAACTCTTCTAATAATAAGGCCCCTATGCCTCTAAAGGCTCCTATACTTATTATTACTATAGTCTCTAGGGAAAATAGGGGTAAGGGTAGGGATAAAGAAATGCTTTTTAAGTAATTATTACTAGGTAGTTACGCTATAATTATAAAAGTAATATAATTATATCTTTTTAGAATATTACCCTATGTTATTTACTATATTTATAGGGTGTTGCCTTATGTTATTTACTAAGGGCGGTTTTACTGCCGTAACCTAGCTACCTAGTTACCGCTTATAGTTATAGATAATATCCCTTATAATAAAATCCCTCTTTAATACCTATAAATTCTCTAAGCTATTATAGCCCTTCTATTTAACTAGGTACTTATAATACCTACTATTATAATAATATAAGATAATTCTTTCTACCTTAAACTCTTACTTATTATCCTTAATATTATCTTATAGTAAAGAAGTATTTACTATATTACTTAGGTCCCCTTTAAAGGGTTTAAGGCTTATAATATTAAACACATTATATAACCACATTCTAGTAGGTAATTCTAGCTAGTAAGCCAGCCTATAACTCCTAACTACCCTTATAATCTTATAAGGGCCTAGGTACTTTATAGTTAACTTCCTACTTAGCTATCTTAGGTTAATATTCTTTATAGATAGTAGAATATAATTACTAACTTTAAACCTCTTTAGGGTCCTTTTTTAGTTATAGTATTTCTTATACTAAGCTTATAAGTTAATTAGAAGCTATTTAATTACTATATATTTCTCTCTTAGTAATAATACTTTACTCTTAGCCTAATTATTTATAAGTAAAATATTAGGTACTACTTACTGTAAGCCCCTAGGGTTATACCCTTATAACGCCTCTACTAGTATGTAGCTATAAGTTATGTAGTTACTAGTATTATATATAAATTATACTATTAATAGGTTATTAGCCTAGTTAGTTTATTTAGCGTAGGAGAAAGCCCTTAAATAATATTCTAGGACCTAGTTTAATTATTTTATCTACCTATCTATTTATAGGTAAAAAGCAGTGCTTAGTAGCCACTTAGTTATAATAAGATAGTAAAAGGTTATCTAGAATCCGCTTATAAATATAGAACCTTAGTCTATTATAATACCTTCTAGGGCTCTATAATCTCTAAAGATATATTCTAGGAATATAGTAGCTAACCTATTACTTATTAGTTATATTAAAATAGGGATATAGATACTATACTTTATAAAATAGTCTATAATTACTAAGATTATATTATAGGTCTAGTTAGTGTCTTTAACTAGTAGTAATCTAGTAATAAAATCTATTAATAGTTCTTAAAAGGGGTAATCTAGCTTTAGTAAAGTAGCTAACTTGCTATATAGCTTATAGTGCCTTAGCTTTAAAACTTAATAGTTTATATAGGTACTAATATATACCTTTATATCTTTCTTTATTAATAGCTAGTAATACTAACTTATAATTTAATAAAGCGTCCTACTAACTCCCTAATGCCTAGTAGTAGGGTTATTATATATTAGTAGTAAAATCTCTTTTCTTATCCCCTAGGGAATATAAACTTAACTCTTAAATATTAATAGCTTAGAGAGTTTAATTAACTATATCTATAATGCTTCTAAGTTACCGCTCTTAAGTAGCTTTCTCTAATATATAGTAAACTTATTATTTTACTACACACCTAATAATAATACTTAAATTAGAATATCTAATTCTAAGCTATTATCCTAAGTGTTAGAGTTAAACTTAGAAGAGGTTCTCTATATAGCTTAGATCCTTGCTATAATATCTTTATAAGTAGCTAGCTTATAAGTTACTTCTAGTCTTATAGGTATACTATAGTTAAGCGGCGTTTCTAAGGGGCGCCCTCGCCGCTTACTAGTAACTATACTAGCTAGAACACCCCTTTTAATAATATCTAGTCTTATAGCTTCCTTAAAAATATAGCTAAGTTATATTTTCTTAAAACCCTAGATATTCCTATTACTATTATAGGGTCTTTATAACTAACTATCTACTATATTAAATAATAATATAATAGAGCTTATAGTGTTCCTATTATTACTATAGAGTTCCTATTAATTAGTATCTATAAACTTAGATAAGAAGTTTAGTAGCTATAAGGTTACTACCTTTGCTTTCCTATCCTTACTTATATAATCTACCCTTCTTAATAATATATTAGCGGGGTTTAACTTACTAGCCTTATATTTAATCCTAAAGTTAAATAGGTATAGCTTATTAAGCACTATTACCTACCTACTAGTTAGCTATAGCTTTATAGCTAGGTACTTATAGTTTAAGTAATTTATTACTACTATAATTAGGTAAGTTAAGTACACTAGGTAATACCTCTATACCCTAAAAGCCTCTTAGATTACTAATAATTTAGCATCTAGCGTAGGGTAGCGTAACTTAGTATTAGTTAACTTCCTTAATATATATATAACTAGGTACTAGTAACCTAGCACTAATATTATAAGTATTACTCTAATAGCAAAACCTAATATATCTATCTCTACTCTTAATAGAGTAAGTGGGTTAAAGTGCACTAAAATTAGTGCTTCCTAGAATAACCTCTAGAGTTCTCTAAATATAGCTAGCTTATAGGGTTCTAGCTTAAAGATTACTAGTTATCCCCCCTTAAGTTAGTTTATTAATAAAATAACTACTTTACTATACTACTTAATAAAATGTTAATAAAATCTAGTAAACCTAAGGAATAATTAGATATCTAGGACGCTACAAGGTATTAGCTATGTTATAATTACTTCTACCCTTAATGGTTCTATTATAATACCTTTCTTAGATATAATAAATCCTAAGAATTCAACCTCTATAACCGAAAATTAACACTTCTTTAGGTTAATAAAAAGCTTTATATTATAAAGTCTGCTTAGGACTTATTTAACATAGCCCACGTAAGCAGCTATATTACTACTATAGATTAGGATATTATCCAGGTAGATAATATAGATATTATCTACAATATCCTTAAGGACCTTATTAATATACTCCTAGAAAGTCACTAGCGCGTTAACTAATCTAAATAGTATTATAAGATACTTAAAGTGCCTATATCTATAATAGAACGCTATCTTCTACTTATTGCCTAAGCGAATACGTAGCTAGTAGTACGTATCTATTAAGTTAAGTTTTATCTAAATAACCGCGCCCTTTAAGTAATTAAGGATTTTAGCGATTAGTAGTAAGGGGGACTTATTCTTAATAGTAATCTTATTTAGGCCCCTATAATCTACGTAAAGCCTTAATTTCCCTCCTTTCTTTAGAATAAATAAAATCAGGGCCTTAGCTAGGCTAACTAATCTTCTAATCTATCCCTTTTACTATGTGTCTATAAGATACTCCCTAAGCACCTCTAGCTCTTTCTTAGCTAAGTTATATATTAGTCCCTAAGGAGGTGTTTTCCCTTTTTCTAATTTAATTATATAAGTATAGCCTCCTAGTTTAGGAAGTATTCCTACTAAATCCTTATTAAATATATCTTTAAATTCTAAGTATTCCTTTAGAAGCTCTAGTTTATCTATATTATTACTTAGCCCTTACTTAGTTATAGGTTACTTATTGCTTAGACTATCTAAGGATCTTAGGTTAGCTATAATATATTACTTATATAACTTATAGGTATACTCTAAGACTATTACTACTTCCTTATTACTTATTTTCTAAATTAGCTTTAGTAAGTCTATTAGTAGGTCCTTTTCTAGTTCTTTTCCCTTCCTATTCTTTAGGCTATTTAAGATAACTTTTACTAAACCTAGCACTAGAGTAACTACTAACTATTTTAATACTCTATATACTCTCTGCTTACCCTAAGTATATAAGAGGCGCTCCCTTATTACTAGGTGTCTCTAAAACTTCTCTTTCTAATATATTACTATAGGTTTATATTCTCTAATCTAGTCTATGCCTAGTAGTAGCCTTTCTTTAGTATTAGTAATAAAGTAGCTAACTTAGTAGACCTTTATAAACCCTATACTATCCTTTATTAATACTAATCTCCTTAGAATTCCCTAATATAAAACTATATTCTTACTTATACTTTTAAGGTTTTAATCTATTTTTTTAACTCTTTTCTAATCCTCCTTAGATAATAACTTTAGGTATATAGTTAAGGATTATACACCTAAATCTATTAGCACCTTTACTACTACCTATTAGTAATCTTATTATAGAGATATATAGACTCTAACTCTTAGGTCTACTAATTTATCTATAATAAGCCCCCTATCCTAGGTTTATACGGATAAAAGCGGTATCTTATTAGGATTAGATACTTTATTACTACTATTATTATGCTTCTCTATAATATATTTATTACTCTTATAAATAGAGTAGTCTAATAAATAGTAAGCTATTAAGATATATCTAGGCTTCCTATATTTATAATATATAATAGGTAATCTTCCTACTTGCCCTTTATTCTATTACTATAAGTTATCTATAGGTAAAGTTAATTACTATTACTTCTTCTTATTATCTTAACTCTTCTTATAACTCTATATTAGTTTTATTACTACCTTTGCTTTCTTACCTTAGCCTTATAACTAGCTTTAAGTAGTTAGAAACTCCTAGCTAAGTATTTACTTCCTTATAGTGTTATTAAGGCTATTAATAAATATATAAATTCTTAGTTATATTAGGATTAGTTTAGGTAGGTTAGATTTAACCTTAGTCTAATTCCTAATAAAGGCTTAAAATAATTAGCTATTACCCTACTAAAGATTTAGTAGTAACCTAGTTACTTCTAAGTATCTAGTGTCCTTATTTATTATTCTAGTCTTTAGCTATATAATAAAGCTTACCTAATTATAGTCCTTATATTCTATATAACTATCTATAGCTATATAGCGTATCTATTATTACTTTATATTATTAGTAAGGTATCTACTAGTATAGGCTACCTTTATTATATTATTATAAAAGGTATATTAGTCTAATTTAAATAATATATTTAAGTCTACTAGGAAATTCTAGAGGTTTTTATAAGTATTTCCCTTATATAATAGTATCTATAGCTATATCTTAATAATACTATATTAGTATATATTTACTACTTACTTAGTACCTATTAGTAAAGTAGGTATAGGAGTAGTTAGTCTAACCTAAGGAGGTAGATTTATAGGTCCCTACTAGGTTCTAACTAATAATAGGTTTACCTAAAGCTCCCTAATTTTCACTTCTATCTATAGAATTTCCTATATTTTCTATATATATTATAGCTTAGCTTATATAATATTATAATACTATTATACTACTTTCTTAATACTATTATTCTTAATTCTAGTATTATTATCTAGATTAGTCTTAGGTAGTATTTAATATACTTAATTATTAGTATCTATTATTTAAGTATTTACTACGCTACTACTACCCTACTTATCTATAGTATTACTACTAGGGGGTATAGGTATATTTTATGTAGATATTCTCTAGTATACTAATATTATAATCTAGCTAATAGTCTATTACCCTAAAGGGATTAAGAGCTTAATTTATTATAACTTAAGGGTTAAAAAATAATAGAATAGAGTAATAGCTTAGATTTATAGTTATAGCTAGAAAGGTGCTACCTAGGGGCAGGTGTATAAAGGTTTTAAGCTCTAACCTTCTATAAGAATATAGGCGGTCCTTACTAAATACCTTGCCCTATGCTTATATAACTATCTAGCTACTAGCTATCCTCTCCCTAACCTAGTGGGTCCGAGGTCCTGCTAGTGCTCTATTATGTGATAATCCTGTCTCTGTCCCTTACGCTCCTAACACTAGTAGAGTATTGCACTACACTATAAGGGAAAAAAAACTACACTATAAATACAAGAATTTCCTAAAAACTACACTAACTACACTACAAACAATACTCTGACTACTAGGTCTTAGGGAAAATACTTTCTAAGGTATTCTTTAGTATAAACTTTATATTAATAATAATAACCTTTAAAGTAAGGACTTAATACTTATTTTAAATTATATTTAGTGTATTTAGTATTTAATAGTAGCCTTTCTCCTTCTTAGAGCTTAAGAAGCTAAAGGTAATATTTATTATAGACTTTACCTTATAAAGTAAGCCTTTCTCTTATAAAAGCTATATAAATTATTATATAAATATTAAGCCTATAAGATTCCTTTTATAGGCTTTCTAATAGGTATTATAAATATCTTTTACTATAAAAATACTTTTATATTTATTACTTTACTAATAAATAATATTACTTACCTTATAGACTAGTAAGGCTTAAAGTATAAAAAGGGTTTTTACTTACTTTTTTACTATAATATAAGGTAGTAATATATTTTATAACTTAAAGGCTACTAAAAAGAAAAATAATTGTAAAGATAGTTAACTATAGTATATACTTATACCTAGTTTAATATTTACTTAGTAGCTATTACCTTAACCTTAAACTTATACTTATATTTTAATATAAAGGCTTATTAAAGCCCTAAAGATTTACTATATTAACTAAGGCCTTAATTATATATAAGAGAGCTAAAGTAAGGGTTTTTTTTTACTATTAATAATAATATACTTTTTTATAAAGCTTTTTATAAGGCTAAACCTATTATTATAAGTAAAGGACTATAAGAATTAATAAAGATTAGTAAAGAAGTTAAAATCTTAGAATAGTAAGAGATTAGAAATCTACTTTTACTAAAGTAATTACCTTATATTATTATATATTATACTCTTTATAGAAGGTAATATAAATAATAATAATAATAGTAGGATTAATAAAGAAAGTAATAAAGAAAGTAAAATTAAGGTATTTATAATAATATTACTAATAAATTTACTAATAAAAGGTACTTATAAAAAAAAAGAAAGAAAAGGCTATAGGTAAATTTTAGCTTAGCTAGTTTCTAGGCTTTTACTTAATACTTCTAATAATTATAATTAACTTTATAATATTATATATTACTATAGTAGTAAACTATAGTAAAGAAGGTAAATTAAAAATTTTTTATTACTACCTAAAAAATAGTAAGGTATATATAGGGTAAAAGCGAGGTAGCCACACTAATAGTAATTTCTGGCCGCACGAATAGCAATACTCCGTTAATGTGAGAACAAAGGATAGCTAGGCAAGAGGTATAGGGGCACTTATGTATTTACTAAAGCTTACTAGGTCTAAGTATTATACATGTAAGTCACTAGCTTTTATCTAGTAGCTTACTAGTGTCACGTGGACCTAGCCCTAGGCCTAGTATACCTATAGGGTGCATGCTGTGTGCACGCTATATTATAAGCAAGGGCCTTATAATTACCCCCCCACTTATAGCTAGGCTCCTAAATAGCTTTGCACTTAGTAGCTAAACTATAGCTATTTACTAGCTAGTAGCTATAATAATATTCCTAAATTAAAACATTATAATAATAATAGAGAGCGCCTTATTCCCTAGTAATAGGTTATAGCGCTTTAGTATAAGATTACTAATAATTCTCCTTATAGTAGTATGTTTTTACCTTATATAACTATAGCTTATTATTTATAATTCTATTAAGAACTTTCTATACTATTACTCTTCCTTTATTAATTACTACCCTTTTACTATTAATATAAACACTATCTCCTTAGATAAATATTCCTATATATACTATTTATATACTAGGTATACTAAATTTAAGAAACACCCCCTAATTAAGCCTAAGATACCTATAATTAAGTGCCTTTTTCCCTAGGCTTTATTAGGTAATATAGTAAAAGCCTTAGCCTTAAAACACTATATCTAGTGTAAGAAGTGTAGTAATACTTATAAGATAGTAGTTTCCCTTCTTTTACTTACTATTCTATACCCTATTACTAACTTCTTATAAAAGGTAATGCCTATAATAGTAGGTAATTTCTTTAATCTCTAGGTTATTTTAAATTAGGCCTAGTTACTCCTTAATACTACTAATAATAGGGAGGATAATAGTAAGGCTATCCTTATATTTTTAGAGGTAACTTACTATTAAGTTACTAAGTGTTATATTAGCCTTATAATAGAGTTTAACTATACTAATACTACTTATTATATTATATTTAGTTTAACTAGTGCTATAAAGGGCTATTAGGTTTATTAATACTTAACCTTTTTACTTACTCTTTACTTATATTTCTATATAGGCTACTTTTACTATATACTAGTAGTATATTATTTCTTAGTAGTAGCTCTAAGTTATTATATTTTCTATAGCCCCTGCCCCTAGTATTATAAGTTCCTATAGTCTTTTACCTCCCTTTTAGTAGCTATTTATTAACCTTTCTATAGGAAAACTATAAGAATACTATAGTTACCTAGGAGGTATTGTGAGGCCCCGCCCATAACACAGCGTGCACACCCTATAGGCATACTAGGCCTAGGGCTAGGTCTACGTAACACTAGCGAGCCGCTAGATAAAAGCCAGTGACTCATGTGTATAACACTTAGACCTAGTAAGCTTTAGTAAATATATAAGTGCCTCTATATCTCTTACCTAGCTATTCTTTATTCTTATAATTCTAAAGCTTCTCCTACTAGCTACCTAAGAGTAATATAGGGGGGAGAACTACCTAATCTATAAGAGTAATATTAGATAATAACTAAGGGCCACTAGATAGGGGTAATACTATAGCTAAGAATATGCCTTATTCTATAGGTACTATAACTAAAGATATACCCCTTACTATCTATACCTAAGCTATAGTAATAGTGGAGTAAATTACCTAGCTTAAGGAACTCTAGAAACTATAGGAAAGAGAGTAAAAGCTCTAAGATTTATTATAGTATAATACTAGAGAAAAATAATTAAAAAGGTAGTAAAAAGCTAGCACTTCCTTAAACTATAGTAGCTAAGAGGTTAAAGTTTAGAATATTACTAACCTCTAATACCCTATAAACCTATAGAGATATAAGATATAGATTAATAACCTAAACTATACCTTTAATAAGGTAAAGAAGAAGTTCTAATATAACTACTAGAAGATCCTTTTTGTACTTAATTATATATATATTAATTATAGGGTAAGATAGGATAGATACCTTAAAGAATAGTAGGCTAATAGCTAGGATAACCTTAAAGATAACTAGGATAAATTTTAGACCTAGACACTTACGCTACTTTAGGACTTTACTAATTATAACGCATAAATAGTAATGTAATTAGAGAATATAAAGTAATATAAGGGTTAAAGCCCTATTAAGTTTAGTATCTTCTTAGATTTACTAGAGAAACACCTAGAAAGAGCCCTAGAAAAGACTTATACCCTTATATTCTTTATAAAGTTACTCCCTAACCTATAGGATTATATTAACCTATATACCTCTATTACTAATAAGACTTAAGAAGAGGTTATATAACTTACCTAGTGATTCTAGGAGGCTATACTAAAGAATAAGTAAAAATCTAAGTAATTAGGAGATAAAGGCCTATATAAGAACCCTTAGCACTATAGGAATAACTCCCTATAAGGTTATAGACCTTATAAAGATTAAAGGAATAAGAACTAGGAGAAGGGCCTAGTTACCTACCTAAACACTACTAAACCTAGGGATAAGATATAGTGTTATAACTATAATAGTATAGGATACCTTATATATTACTATAAGAAACCTAAGAAAAAGCCCTAAGAAAGCCTAGAAAACTCCCTAAGGTAGAAGTAAATGCCCTTACCTCTACCTCTAATACTAAGGTACTAATAGGGTATTAGTTTTATATACTAGTTACTATCTATAGGTATAAAGATATTAAAATAGTAGCTAATCTAGATAGTTACGCTAAGATTAATATAATTAGTATTAAGTTTATAAGAACCTATAAACTTAACTAGGCTAAGGCTATAGCACCTATTATTAAGGTAGTAAGAGCCCTTATAGTCCCTTAATATAGTATCTATAAGGTACCTATTATAATTAAGGACTTAAGAGGAGAAAAAAGGGACCTTAAGCTACTATATATAGCTATAGATAGAGACCTAAGAGTAGGGGGAAGCCTTATATTAATTAGAATATATACCCTTATAGAAGAATATATATACCTTTACCTATATTTATAGGAATAGTAGTTTAAGAAAGGAAAAGTAGCCTTTTTACTATTAACTCCCTATAAATTTATAAAAGTAATATATAATAAGACTATTATATATATTATTATAGGGGTTATAGAAGATAAGTTTATTACCCTTAAAGATAATAAGGAGGCAAAAGTATATAAAACTATTAAAGATATTCCCCTAAAACTATATAAGTTTAAAGATATATTTATATTAGATAAGGTAGGAAGCTTACTATTAAGAAAAGAGACTAACTATATAATTAACCTAGTACCTAGGGCTATACCCCTATATAGACTAATCTACTCTCTCTCCTAAAGTAAGCTAAAAAAACTCTATAAATATATTAATAAAAACCTATAGAAAGGCTAGATAAGACCCTCTAAGAGCCTTATAGGTATACCTATTCTATTTATACTAAAGAAAGATAAGATACTCTAGTTATATATAGATTATTAGGGACTTAATAGAGTAATATAGAAGAATTACTATGCTCTCCCCCTAATTTTAGAGATCCTAGACTAGTGCTAAGGACCTTACTACTTCTTAAAAATTAATATTAAGAATATATACTATTAAATTTATATTAAAGAAGGTAATAAGTAGAAGACTATATTTTATACCTATTATAAACACTATAAATACCTTATAATACCCTTTAGGTTAACTAATACCCTAGCTATTTTTTAAAGTTATATTTATAAAGCGCTCTATAGGCTAGTTAATACTATTTATATAGTGTATCTAAATAATATTCTTATCTTTTTAAAGATATAGGAGGAATATACTATATATATTAAGGAAGTTTTAGAATATATAAGATTAGTAGAGTTATATATAAAACCCTTAAAGTATTTATTTTACTAGGAGTTAGTAAAGTTCCTAGGGTTTATCCTATTAGTTAATAGGATCTTAATAAATACTTACTAGGTTAATATAATCTAAGAATAGAAAGAGCTTATAAGCTTTAAGGATATATAGTCTTTCCTTAGGTTCTATAACTTCTACTAATAGTTTATTTATAAATACTCTAGGATTATAGTATCTCTTTATATATTAATAAAAGGTAGTTAAAATAGTATTTAGACTAGGAAGTTTATATTTAGAGCAAAGGAATAGCTAGTATTTAACTAGCTAAAAGAGGCCTTCTAGTAAGCGCCTTTCCTCTATTATTATAACTTAAGTTAACTAGTGTGTATTAAGATAGATACTTTAATCTTTATAATAGTAGGAATCCTATCTTAATAGGATAATAAGGGCTATTAGTATTTAGTGGTATTTTAGTTAAGGAAATTTATAGACACTAAGTATAATTATAGTATAGCTAATTAAGAGCTACTTACTATAGTAGAGTTATTTAAACACTAGTAATACTATATTAAGGGCATAGTAAGCCTAGTTAAAGTCCTATTAGACTACTATAACTTATAAACCTTTATAAGGTAGTAAAAGCTAAATAGAAGGTAGGTAAGATAGTGTATATTCCTTTATCCCTTTTACTTTATAATTAGGTATAAACCTAGGAAAAGTAACCTAGTGGATATACTATTAAGAAGGTCTAATTATAAGGGTAAACCCCTAATAAATAGGGCACTATTACTAGAACTTTAAAGGAAGATAGTACTTACTAAAATAGTAAAAGAAGAGAAACTAATATATTAAAGAAAATATAGTAAGATACCTTTAGAGGAGGAAAATACCCTAGTCTTAGGCATAGAGAGGCTTAATAAGATATCTTTAGGGGAGGAAAATACCCTAGCCCCTATAGAAAGAATAGCTAGAGTAGCCTAGTTAAGAAGCTAGTTAGCTACTATAGATCTAGTAAAAGGTTAGCTAACTAAAGGGGATTTTAAGAAGAAGGTAGTGTGTGTCTAAGATATTAGTATAGTATAAGAAATATAAGGGACTGCTATATTACTAGATCCCTACTAATCTAGGCTAAATAAACTATTAGTATAACTACTATAGAAGGCATAGGATTAAGACCTAGATCTATAGAGATAGAATAGTAAGATTAATAACTCCCTAGTAAAAGGGAAGGGAAAGGCTAGTCTATAGTTATATAGCATAGGGGGTCTTCTATTATACTAAGACTAGGTAGTTATTCCCTAGGAGCCTATCTTATAATAAAAGCTTCTATAGCTACACTATAATAATTTACTAGTAGGTTACTTTAGGACTAAGTATACTCTAGAGCTACTAAAGCATTACTTTTAGTAGCTAGCTATAAGTAAGTTTATTTTAAACTATATTATAAGCTATAGGGTTTACTAATAAGTAGTAGCTAGAAGGTATTACCTATATAGAAGCCTTAAATTACTACTAATACTAAGGTAACTATAGATAGAGATCTTAATAGACTTTATTATAGGGTTACCTATTATATAAGTAGGTAAGCAAGAGACTAATATAATCCTAGTGATTATAGACTAATTTACTAAGTATTCTATTTTCCTACCTATAACTACTATTATTAATATACCTAAATTAGCAGAACTTTTCTATAAAGAGATTAAGCTATGATTTAGAGCCCTAGAGGGCATTATATCTAATAGAGGTTTAGTCTTTATAAGCTAATTCTAGTTAGACTTATACTACCTATCTTAGGTAAAGCAAAGGCTTTCTATAGTATTTTACCCCTAAACTAATAGGTAAATAGAAAGAATAAACTAAGTACTTAAGTACTATCTTTAATATTTTATTATAGAGAACTAATAGATATAGCCTAAGCTACTCCTAATAGCTTAATTTGCCTATAATAATATAGTAAATAGGAGCACTAGCTACTCCCTAAATTATTTACTTATAGGCTATTTACCTAAGTTTTATCTAGCTCTTAGGGGTAAGAGCTAGGAAGGGGAGGTACTAGAAGTATATATATATATTATAAAGCTATATAAAGTTAGAGAGTATCTAAAGGAGAACTAGGCTAAAGCCACTAAAACCTAGGTAAAGTACTATAACTAGTGTTACTAGCTATTAATACTATATTAAGGTAACCTAGTACTACTATTAGTAAAGAATATTAGGCTTAAGGATATAAAATAGAAGCTAATCCCTAGATTTATTAGGCCTTTTTAAGTACTTAATACTATAGGGAAATAAGCATATAGACTAGTATTACCTAAAAAGTATAGATAGCTATATAATATATTTTATATAAGCCTATTAGAGCTATAGAATTACTATAAAGACACTAGGGATAGGGATATACTAATACTAAACCTTAAGAATAAAGAAAATAAGTATAAAGTTAAGGAAGTTAAGGACTATAAGAAGACCTATAAAGGTAATAAATACCTAGTAAAATAGAAGGGTTAGCTAAGTAAATATAACTAATAGGTTCTAGTAGAAGATATAGAAGGCGCTTAATATATAATTTAAGTATTTTACTAAAGTAAATTACATAAGAAAGGTAGCGATATATAGGTAAGTTATAGGTAAAGAGATATAGAGTTATAATAAAAAAGGCCTAGCCTTATTAGCTACTATTATACTCCTATATAAACTACCTTAGACTACTTACTAAATAATAAAAGAAAATATACCTAAAGTATAGGGAGGGTTAAGGGGAACCCCTCTATTATTACCCCTTTATAGTAAAAAGCCTAATCCCTATAAATAAGATACTTAGCGCTATTCTTATCCTTAGTAATTACCTAGTGTATTATTAGTGTAAAATAATATTTTACTATCCCCTAGGGGATATATCCTAGGTCTAAGTATTATAGGTATAAAGTTATTTTTATATTCTATATAATCTTAAGTTTATAGTAGTTTAGCTATAGAAGAATTAGTAAATATATAGTAAGGTAGGGTAGAATAACTATAATACTTATATACCCTAGAATTAGGCTTAGGAATATTATAATAAGTAGCTACTATTATAATACTATATACTATTAGTATATAATAGAGGTATACTACTACTAAATATAAGTAAGAGACTAGTAAATATATAGTAAAGAGATAAACCTAATAGACCTTTATAGCCTTAGTTAAGCTAAAAGTAATATAGTGTAATATATTTATATAGTTAAACCCTATTATTAAATAAAGGTAATACTTAGTAATATAGAAGTAAGAGGCCTCTAAAAATAGGTAGTCCTTAGGGTCTTCCTTTACTATATTACTATAGATATCTATAAGTATTTAGGCCTAGTCTAAAACTATAAGGAGGTTAATAAAATTACCCCTTATTATAGCTATAGCCTATAGGAATTTATTAGTAAAATAAGACTAAAAAATATAGGAAGAGTAGTATACTTATAGTCTTATAAGAATTACTATAGTTATAGTATTAGATATAGTACTTAGAATATTTTATCTTTTAAGGATCTATATATAGATTATAGGGAAATTAATAGTTAATTTATAGTAATATAGGCTTAGCTAGGGGATATTTCTTAAACTTAGCGTATTTAGTATATAAATAATATATATAGCTATATTCTTTTAAAGGAATATACTTATTTTCTATAATAAATATATAGTAATTAAGGACTAGAAAGGGATAGAAACTAAAGGTATAAGAAATAATTAAAAAATTACTATAGTTATAGAAGGGAAGAGTATATAATATAATAAAGAATTATAGGTAAATTTATAGTTAAACCCTATCTATTATTTATTATTATTTTAGAGGCTATTACTAGTTAGTAAATAGCTATAAAGTAGCTAGTAAAAGCTATTTAGAAGCCTAGCTATAAGTAAGGAGGTAATTATAAGGCCCTGCCTATAATATAGCGTGCACACCCTATAGGTATACTAGGCCTAGGGCTAGGTCCACGTAACACTAGCAAGCCGCTAGATAAAAGCTAGTGACTCGCGCGCATAACACTTAGACCTAGTAAGCTTTAGTAAATACACAAGTGCCCCTATACCTCTTGCCTAGTTATCCTTTGTTCTCATAGGTATATATAGTTCTCTAGCTTTAGCCAGCAAATCTAGGCTACCTAGCCTAGGTAATAGTAGTCTACTGCTTTTTCTACACTATAGAGGAGGTAATTAATATAAATAAAAATTCTATAGAATATACTATCCTTAGTAATAAGGTAGTGCGCTATAATAGCGCTATAATAGAGAGTTTCCCTCTAGTTTTGCCTACACTTTAGGGCCTATTTCCTTTATTTTTTAGTAGTAATTCTAAGACTATTATTTAATTAAAGTGTAATAGTAGCTAATAAGGCTAGGCCTTTTTTACTAGGACTTTATATCTTTTTACTTATAATTTACTTATATTATACTACCCTTTTTATTTATTTTACTTTAGTAAAATACCTAAATTATATATTAAGCACTCTCTATGTCTTTTACTAGGATCTATTAGTTATATTCGCTAGGCTAACCCTTCTATTTTATAAGGTATTTATTACCTTTATAGGTTTTTTTATAGTCCTTAATTTCCTTAACTTTATACTTATTATCTTTATCCTTAAGATCTAGTATTAGTATTTCCTTATTCTTAGTATCTTTATAGTAATTCTATAGCTCTAGTAGGCTAATATAAAATATATTATATAGCTAGCTATACTTTTTAGGTAGTGTAAGTTAGTATGCCTATTTGCCTATAGTATTTAGTACCTAAAACAGTCTAATATATTTAAGGGTTAGCTTTTATTTTATATCCTTAAGCCTAATATTCTTTACTAATAGTAATACTAGGTTACCTCTCTTTAGCGTTAAAGGCTAGTGGTATTAATTATAGTACTTTACCTAGGTTTTAGTAGCTTTAGCCTAGTTTTTCTTTAGGCACTCTCTAACTTTATATAGCTTTATAATATATATATATACTTCTAGTACCTCTCTTTCTTAGGTCTTACCCCTAAGAGCTAAATAAAACTTAGGTAAATAGCCTATAAGTAAGTAGTTTAGGGAGTAGCTAGTACTCCTATTTACTATATTATTATAAGCAAATTAAGCTATTAGAAGTAGCTTTAGCTATATTTACTAATTCTCTATAATAAAATATTAAAGATAGTGCTTAAGTACCTAGTTTATTCTCTTTATTTACCTATTAGTTTAGGGGTAAAATACTATAGAAAGCCTTTGCTTTACCTAGAATAGGTAGTATAAGTCTAACTAGAATTAGCTTATAAAGACTAAACCTTTATTAGATAAAATACCCTCTAGGGCCCTAAATTATAACTTAATTTCTTTATAAAATAGCTTTGCTAGTTTAGCTATATTAATTATAGTAGTTATAGGTAGGAAGATAGAATACTTAGTAAATTAGTCTATAATTACTAGGATTATATTAGTTTCTTGCTTACTAACTTATATAATAGATAATCCTATAATAAAGTCTATTAAGGCCTTTACTTATAGTTACCTTAGTATTAGTAGTAATTTAAGGCTTCTATATAGGCAATGCCTTCTAGCTACTACCTATTAGTAAACCCTATAGCTTATAATATAGTTTAAAATAGACTTACTTATAGCTAGCTACTAAAAGTAATGCTTTAGTAGTTCTAGAGTGTATTTAGTCCTAAAGTAACCTACTAGTAAATTATTATAGTATAGCTATAGAAGCTTCTATTATAAGATAGGCTTCTAGGGAATAACTACCTAGTCTTAGTATAATAAAAGACCCCCTATACTACGTAACTATAGACTAGCCTTTCCCTTCCCTTTTACTAAGGAGTTATTAATCTTACTATTTTATCTCTATAAATCTAGGTCTTAATCCTATGCCTTCTATAGTAGTTATACTAATAGTTTATTTAGCCTAGATTAGTAAGGATCTAGTAATATAATAGTCCCCTATATCTCTTATACTATACTAATATCTTAGACACACGCTACTTTCTCCTTAAAATCCCCTTTAGTTAGCTAACCTTTTACTAGATTTATAGTAGCTGTTACGTGCTAGAATTGACAAGTGGTCTGCCAATACCACAAGACCTCGGATGTGGCCTCGTTGCTAAGGATATGGCTAGCATGTGACCTAGAACCCCTATATTTGACGATAGCTCTGCCCTCTAGCTAGTTAAATTAACAATAACCTTCACACACTCTTTTATGTTATATTTTATATTATAACAAGTAGTAGCAATTGCTCTTTAATCGTTACGCACCTCTAGCGCTTTTACTGCTTAATAAAAGCTACTAAACTAACTAAGTTAACTAATTCACTAAGCCTATTAAAGCTATCCCTTTTACTAGGCCTAATAGCGCCCCTAGGCATCACGCCTATTGTTAGATTTGTTGACCTTTGATTCGTTGACTATCGATCTGACCGTTGGAACTGTTAACCTTTGTTCTAACTATTAGATCTATTGACTTCGATCCGACCGTCAATCTGACCTTAATTTCCCCTAGGCATCGCGCCTATCGTTAGATTTGTTGACCTTCGTGCCGACCTTCGATCCGTTGAATTGAAGACCTTCGATCCGTTGATCTGAAGACCTTTTGATCGTGCGAATTCAATTAGTCCGAAGACCTTCGACCTTTGATTCTTTAACCTTTAATTTCTTTAACCTTTAATTTCTTTAACCTTTAACCTTTAATTTAATTTAATTAATTTATTAACCTTTAACCTAACTGTTAAATCTAACAAATTTGTCAATCCTAATCTAATAAAGCTTGCTAGATATAATGCTTCCCTTACACTAGCTAGATTAGTATAAGCAACAGCGATTATAGTAGCTTTATAAGCAGGATTATTAGCGCTAAACCTATAGTATTTATAGGAAGACCTTCCCTTTAAGAAATCTAGTCTTTTAATATCTTAAGGATTTATGCCTAGCTAGTTAGCAATATTAATAGATTTAACAGCAGCTAGTTTAGTAATTCTAATAGTAATAAGACTAGTATTAATAGGATCTTTAGGACCTAAGGACCTATTATCTATAGTAGTAGTAGTAATTACAGCAGCAAATTCAATGGTAGTAACAGTAAATATAGGATCTTTAATAGTAGCTAGCTATAGAAGAGGATAACTTCTAATAGCTTAAAGACCTTATAATAGAAGCTTTTAAAGAACGCAATAACCTTCGAAGGCAGCTAGCCTATTAGCAAATTCGTTAGCTAATTTAATAGCCTAACCGAAGACCTCTATAAAGCTTATTGCCTAACCCTCTATAACGCTTATTAACTAGCTAAGCTATTAACTATCAGATCTATTAGCCTAATTAATATAACTATCTATACAACTACTAATCTAATAGCGACTTAGACTATTAACCTAACTGTCAACCTAACCATTAATCTAACGATTAATCTAACCGCTATAGTTACAGATCCCGTAGGGCTAGTTATTAATTTAATGACCGATTTAATGACCGATTTAATGACTAATTTAACGACCGATTTGATAACTAATTCGATAATCAATTCGATGACTGACCCGATAACTAATTTAATAACCGCTAGACCTAATAATCTATCTAACTGAATTCCTTTGTAAGAGCCCGCTTCCTAGCTTATTACAAATTCGTTAGATCTTATTAGATAGCTAGGATAGCTATCTCTTTTATCCGTGGTGCCCGCATTTGTTACATGCTAGAATTAACAAGTGGTTTGCTAATACCACAAGACCTCGGATATAGCCTCGTTGCTAAGGATATGGCTAGCACGTAACCTAGAACCCCTATATTTAACGATAGCTCTGCCCTCTAGCTAGTTGAATCAACAACAACCTTCACACACTCTTTTATATTACATTTTATATCATAACAGTAGCTAACTAGCTTCTTAACTAGGCTACTCTAGCTATTCTCTCTGTAGGGGCTAGGGTATTTTCCTCCCCTAAAGATATCTTATTAAGCCTCTCTATGCCTAAGACTAGGGTATTTTCCTCCCCTAAAGGCATTTTACTATGTTTTCTTTAATATATTAGTTTCTCTTTTTCTACTATTTTAGTAAGTACTATTTTCCTTTAAAGTTCTAGTAATAGTACTTTATTTATTAGGGGTTTACCCTTATAATTAGACTTTCTTAATAGTGTATTTACTAGGTTACTTTTCCTAGGTCTATGCCTAATTATAAAATAAAAGGGGTAAAGGAATATATACTATCTTACTTACCTTTTATTTAACTTCTACTACCTTATAAAGGTCTATAGGTTATAGTAGTCTAATAAGACTTTAACTAGGCTTACTATACCCTTAATATAGTATTATTAGTATTTAAATAACTCTACTATAGTAAGTAGCTCTTAATTAGCTATGCTATAATTATACTTAGTGTCTATAAATTTCCTTAACTAAAATACTACTAGATACTAATAGCTCTTATTATCCTATTAAGATAGGATTCCTACTATTATAAAGATTAAAGTATTTATCTTAATATACACTAGTTAACTTAGGTTATAATAATAAAGAAGAGATACTTACTAAAAAGCCTCTTTTAGCTAGTTAAATACTAGCTATTCCTTTACTCTAAATATAAACTTCCTAGTCTAAATACTATTTTAACTACCTTTTATTAATATATAAAGAGGTATTATAATCCTAGAGTATTTATAAATAAACTATTAGTAAAAGTTATAGAACCTAAGGAAGAACTATATATTCTTAAAGCTTATAGGCTCTTTCTATTCTTAGATTATATTAACCTAGTAAGTATTTATTAAGATCCTATTAACTAATAAAATAAACCCTAGGAACTTTACTAACTCCTAGTAAAATAAATACTTTAAGGGTTTTATATATAACTTAACTAATCTTATATATTCTAAAACTTTCTTAATATATATAGTGTGTTTCTCCTATATCTTTAAAAAGATAAGGATATTATCTAAATATACTATATAAATAGTATTAACTAGCCTATAAAGCGCTTTATAAATATAACTTTAAAAAGTAGCTAGGGTATTAGTTAATCTAAAAGGTATTATAAGGTATTTATAGTATTTATAATAGGTATAAAATATAGTTTTTTACTTATTACCTCCTTTAATATAAATTTAATAGTATATATCCTTAATATTAATTTTTAAGAAGTAGTAAGCTCCTTAGCACTAGTCTAGGATCTCTAAAATTAGGGGGAGAGTGTAGTAATTCTTTTATATTACTTTATTAAGTCCTTAATAGTCTATATATAATTAGAGTATTCTATTTTTCTTTAGTATAAATAAGATAAGTATACCTATAGGGCTCTTAGAGGGTCTTATCTAGCTTTTTTATAGGTTTTTATTAATATATTTATAAAGCTTCTTTAGCTTACTTTAGGAGAGAGAGTAGATTAGTCTATATAGGGGTATAGCCTTAGGTACTAGGTTAATTATATAGTTAGTCTCTTTTCTTAATAGTAAGCTTCCTACCTTATCTAATATAAATATATTTTTAAACTTATATAGTTCTAGAGGAATATCTTTAATAGTTTTATATACTTTTACCTCCTTATTATCTTTAAGGGTAATAAACTTATTTTCTATAACTCTTATAATAGTATATATAATAGTCTTATTATATATTACTTTTATAAATTTATAAGAAGTTAATAGTAAAAAGGCTACTTTTCCTTTCTTAAACTACTATTTCTATAAATATAGGTAAAGGTATATATATTCTTTTATAAGGGTATATATTCTAATTAATATAAGGCTTCCCCTTACTCTTAGGTCTTTATCTATAGCTATATATAATAGCTTAAGGTTCTTTTCTTTTTCTCTTAAGTCCTTAATTATAATAAGTACCTTATAGACACTATATTAAGGGACTATAAGGGCTTTTACTACCTTAATAATAGGTACTATAGCCTTAGCCTAGTTAAGTTTATAGGTTCTTATAAACTTAATACTAATTATATTAATCTTAGTATAACTATTTAGATTAGCTACTATTTTAATATCTTTATACTTATAGATAGTAACTAGTATATAAAACTAATACCTTATTAGTACCTTAGTATTAAAGGTAAAGATAAGGGTATTTACTTTTACCTTAGGGAGTTTTCTAGGCTTTCTTAGGACTTTTTCTTAGGTTTCTTATAGTAATATATAAGGTATTTTATATTATTATAGTTATAATACTATATCTTATCCCTAGGTTTAGTAGTGTTTAAGTAAGTAGCTAGGCCTTTCTCCTAGTCCTTATTTCTTTAATCTTTATAAAGTCTATAACCTTATAAGGAGTTATTCCTATAGTACTAAGGGTTTTTATATAGGCCTTTATTTCCTAATTACTTAGGCTTTTACTTATTCTTTAGTATAGTCTCCTAGAATTACTAGGTAAGTTATATAATCTCTTTTTAAGTCTTATTAGTAATAGAGGTATATAGGTTAATATAATCCTATAGGTTAGGGAGTAACTTTATAAAGAATATAAGGGTATAAGTCTTTTCTAGGGCTTTTTCTAGGTATTTCTCTAGTAAATCTAAGAAAATACTAAACTTAATAAGGCTTTAACCCTTATATTACTGTCAGGGAGACCTCCTTGAGGTATCGGATGTGTGGATGCAGCCTGCGCAATGACTGGGTTAAAACCCTCGATGAGACAACGGTGGAGATAATGTATTAGAAGTACCTCCGTAGACTAGTTATTACTATAGCGCACTATGTACCTTTTAGGTATAAAAGTTAGGTGCTATCTGTACCTCTGATTAACCAAAATCGAACCATTTTCATTATCTACACCGACCCCTACCTTAATAGTTATAAGCCCAGGAGGCTTCGATTGCCCTTATTATTGATTATTATAGACAATATAAGCTCCGTTGACGTTATTAATTCAACGCTTGCTAATATTAAGAGATAATCGCCCTTTGTTATATTAATCAGTCAAACTACATAACCTATGCTTCCTTTTAACCAGTACAGTTCCCCTTCATAATGCCTAAAGAAACTCTAAATATAATGTTATTATTAGAGAAGGACTAGATTAAATGGTTTATATAAATTAAGAATTACACAGAATCCTATAGTATCTAGGAGTATGTTAATCTAAATTAGGATAAACTACTTAAAGAACCTGCAATACCCACACACCCATAAAGGGGTCTAAGACTAGAGATTATAGAGGATAACCCTAATGCTATTAAAGATTAGAAGCTTACTTATAAAAATATAAAAGATAAATATAACTTCTAATATAGAGATTTATAAGTTAATCTTATAAAGTATTATAACCTATTAAAGCAGATACTAAAGATTAGGGAATATATCTATAAGACTCTTTTAAAGAATATTTAAGACTCCCTTAACTTTAATACTAAAGAGGAAGGAAAGGAGTTAGTCTATTAGCACTCTTAAAGGATATTAAAGCTTCTTTAAGATTAGTATAAGCTAAACACTTAGAAGATGCTAATTCTTGTGGAAATATGCCTTAATAATCACTTATAAGCTAAGGGTACCCGTGATTAGTATAAATAGGCAGTGATAATAGAGGTACTATAGAGAAATTATCAGGATCTAGAGACCTAATAAACTAAGGAGATAATGCTATATAAGTTTATAATTCCTCTTTATAGTAAATTCGAATTATTTTAGAAGAAATAGAATAATTTGCTTAACAAAGGCATAGACTAAAGCTTCCTTAAAGCTATTATAGAGTTTAAAAGAGATTATAAAGCTCTATAGAGCGTACTAAAGTTAGCTAATGCGCTTACTACTAATAGATTAAGTGGTTAAAGCAAATTAGAGAAAAAGAAGTGCCCTAGATGTATAAATTATAACGTTTATAATGCCTTAAAGTAGTGGGAATCCTGCAATTTGTTTAAGGCTATATATAAGCTAGAGGCCGCACTAAAGGACTAGGAAGTTAGGAAAAACTCTAAAGAGACTATTAAGAAGTATCTTAAGGAGAATCTATAAGAAAAGTCTAAGGTAATAAGTTAGAAACCAGAGAAGAAGAGTAGTAAGATATTTATACCTTTATAAAATCTAACTAATAACTTAGTTACGGTTACCCCTGGCAAGAAGACTGCGAATGTATTGTTATTTATACGCTCTAAATAAGGTTAATAGGTAAAGGAAAGCGTAAATTTAATAACTAATGCTATGGATAGCTTAGAATTAAGGCGGAATATGGTCCTCTATAACTCTGGAGCTAATATTTATATATTTAATAATATCCGCTAGTTTAATTAATCTGAATTTAATGGAAATATCGTAACAGAGGTTAAAGCCAGAGGCATGATATATATAGCTTCAGGACAGGGCCCTATACGCATCTCTATTATAGATCCTGTATTATAGAACACAAGGACGTTAGTATTAGAGACTACATTATTTATTCCGGAATTCTATATTAATCTAGTATTAGCAACAATTCTTATAAGGGTAGGCATCTTCTAGAATTAGAAGAAGTCATTTCTATATTAAGGGACAACGCCTATAGCTAAAGTCCACGATATTAACAAGCTTCATATATTATCAAGACTATTAGAGGATCTAAAGGAAGCCTATACTATATCTAGTAGAGCACTAAGACTACCTATAAGAGGAGATGTAGACCTTTAGCATTAACAATATGGTTATCCTGGCGTTAAGGTATTTGCAGAGCTTATAAATGCGGCTTTAGGCGTTAAATTGATAGGTCCTGAGCTTACATAGTGCGAGATATATGCTACAGGCAAGGCTAAGCAATAGAGATTATAGGTTACACCTAAAGGACTTCCTTAAGGACTAGGTTACAGTCTTTTAGTTAATCTAGATTACTATAACTCTCCTTATTAGAATGGTGATAGGTATTAGTGTGTTTTTACCTACCTTATAACCTTAATACGGTTCTTCTATTTATTTAAGGCAAAGGACAGGATTCGTAATAGCTTCCGCATAATAATAGCATTCCTAAGCACTTAATTTAGGGTTTAACTACGCTTTTTATATAGTAATATTAAAAAAGCCCTCTTTACAGAGAACATAAGGGATAAGATAGCCTTTGCTAGTATTATAGTCTACAATTTAGCTCCCTTAACACCTAGTTAGAATAGAAAGGCAGAGAGATCTAGGGGGGTGGTTAAGTAGAAAGCTTATACTTTAAGTCTTAAAGCTAACCTTCTATCTAATCTTAATAATAAGGTCTTTAACACCGTGGTTTATCTATTAAATTATACGCCTTTTAAATATTATAGGAAGTGGACTATACTATACAAACTTTAGTGGGATTAGGCTAGGAAAACAGTCCCTATGTACTTAAATATAGCAGAGGTCCAGAAACCTTTAATTATATATCTATAAGCCTACGGATATAAAGCGTTTCCTATAATAACAAAGGCTCTAGAGCACGTTAAATCGTATAACGCAATACCATAGTTAGAGTAGAAAGCTTATATCGGATACCTCGTCAGTTATAGAGGCAAGTCCTAGTATATTATATAGGTACCTTCGCTTCGTAATCGCAAGGTTATTATATTAGCATATGTTTAATTTAATAAGAACTCCTTCTTTAAACCAGAAGAAGAGCTAGAATTAGCCTAAAAGGAGAAGATATTAATAATTACGCTACTTAAGGAGCTTAAAGCTAATAATATTAATAAGGAAATTAGTTAAGACCTTATTAAAATAGAATTAGAAGATAAGAATTACAAGAATCGCGCCTCTTTGCCTATAAATATAGAAGGAGAAAATAAGTAGTTTAAAGTAGAAACACCTCCTTATATAATAGGGGAAAAAGATAACCTTTCTAGTGCACTTTTAACCCCTCCTAACTCTTCTTATAAGGCCCTGGTTACTATAGAGAACACAGAGCTTCAGGCATAAGGTAATAATACGCTATTTTGTGAAATTAATAAATTAGTATATAACGCGACAATTAAACACGCAGAGACCACCATAGAGACTAGTAAAATTACTAGTAAAGGCGGTAAAGTTACGGAGAATCATCGTCCCCGGGATAACAGTATTAATCTAGATAATATTATCACTAGAAAACGCTAAAGAAAGGAGACACATAAAGCTAGGCAGGTATAGTTTACTTCTGCTTTTTCTACGGCATTATAGGGCGTTTAATATAGTTTATAGATTAAAGATATACCGCTAGAACCTACCTATTATTATTAAGCTATGGCTTCGGCCTATCATAACCGCTAGAAGGAAGTAATTATAAAGGAGCTTTTAAAACTTCTATCCTTAAACTACTAGGAGGATATACTAGATAAATTATTTAATCTAGAGAAGTAGAAGGAAATTATAGACCTTAGCTAGGTCTTTAAATATAAGACTAATAAAAAAGGAGTAGTCACAGAGTTTAAAGCTAGAATAGTCGTTCAAGGCAACCAATAACTAAAGGATAACCTTAATAATTACACTACTACGCTTGCTTTATAATCTCTACGCATACTACTCACAATCTGCTGCGCTAATAATCTTAATACCTGATAATACGACGTTCAGAATGCCTTCCCACATGCAGAGCTTAAAGAACCTGTTTACTATAAGCCCCTAGAGGGTATAAACACAAAAGGTTATCTCTAGAAGATAATAAGAGCGCTATATAGGCTAAGGGAAGCTCCTTAATAATAGTTCTTGTATCTTATATAATTCCTATTAAAGCTAGACTTTATATAAGGAAGGGAAGACCTATATATCTTTATAAAGGGCGGATTTATCCTATTCTTCTATGTAGATAACATTATAGTAATGTACCCTAATGGATTTAAAGTAGAATTTAAAGAGCTTTATAAATAACTAATAAACAGTCTTAATGTTAAGGACTAGGGCGACCTAAAGTGGTTCCTAGGCATTAAAATTATTAGAAATTGTAATACTAAAGAGATATAGTTATTATAGGAATTATACATTTAAAAGATCGCTTAGAAATTTATTCCTAATGTTATTAATAGTGATTTAAAGAGCTTATCCCCTACTCCTCTTCCTATAGCTATGATCCTCGCTAACACTAGCGAAGCTACTGATAAAGAGATTAATTATTATAGAGTAGTTATTAGCTCTTTAGTGTATCTATGCATTATTAGAAGACCTAATGTGGCCTTTATAGTATTAAAGCTTGCCTCTTTTATAATAAATCTGTTAGCAAAGCATATTAAGCTTGCTAAAGGAGTAATTTTATACGCTTAGAACACAAAGAAGCTATATATTTACTACTCAGGAGCGGATAGTTTTAATACGCTGTTCTCTAGTACTAATGCTTTACTTAGCGATAACCCTGATACTCGGAAATTAACGCAAGGTTATGTCTTTATTATATATGGCGCTGTAATTGATTAGAAGTTAGGTAGGTAATATTGCGTGATGACTTTGAGCATAGAAGTAGAGCTCTTTGCCCTGAATTATAGCGTAAAAGAGCGTATATCTCTAGGAAGACTACTTCGCAATATTAAGGTCCGCGTGCCGCCGCTCTTAATTATCTAGTATAATAACAAGTAGATAATCTGGATTACTAAACATATAGAAGGAAGGCTTTAGACTAGCCTTAAGCACCTTAATATAAATTAAATGTGGATTTAAGAATAATATGCGATAGGTAATATTAAGGTTAATTAGATAAAGACCTCTGAGATACCTGCGGATGGCTTTATAAAGCCACTTTTAGGTTAGATACATAGGGACTTCTACTATAGAATTAGCTTGCAAGAGATTCCTATCTGATCACAACACTAGAAATTATTCACAATCTCTTCCTATAGCTTTGATCTCCAGCTTTAATGGATATCTTAGCTAGGGGGGGTGTGTTAGGGAGACCTCCTTAAGGTATTGGATGTGTGGATGCAGCCTGCGCAATGACTGGGTTAAAACCCTTAATAAGACAACGGTGGAGATAATATATTAGAAGTACCTCTGTAGACTAGTTATTACCATAGCGCACTGTGTACCTTTCAGGTACAAAAGTCGGGTGCCGTCTGCACCTCTGATTGACCGAAATCGAACCATTTTCATCATCTACACCGACCCCTACCTTGACAATTACTTTATATTCTCTGTTACGTGCTGGCTTTGCACGATAGAAGGTCGATTCCATTAGAGGGGCCAACGGATTCAATAGGTCATAAGTCGTACTAAGTTTACTTATAAAAGCTACTATTAGGGGTAATATAATATATATAAAGTAAGTTAAATTCCTAAACTAAGATATTAAATCTAGCTTTTATATAGTAGCCTCTATATACTACACATATTCTACTATATAATAAGTACTAGGCGCGCTAAAAAGATAACTATCCTAGTTATATATAGTTAAACCATAACTAAATTTAGCTACTATCTAAAGCAAATAATATTAAAATATATAGTTATTAAAGTTATATAAAAAAAAACGCATTTAGCACGCTAATTATTATATCTATAGTTATTATTTTATAATATTACTTAATATTATATAACTCTCCTTATAACACGTATTCCTTAATCCTATAATTAAATTTATTATATTAAATAATAAAATCTTCCTATCCTATTATTAGTACTCTATCTTCACTATATTTTATTATTTTCTCTTAGTAATTACTAAATTCCTCTATTCCCTTATTATTCTATATACCCCTAATTTATACCTTAATATTCTATATTATTTATTTAATCTAGTAATCTAGTAAATTTATCCTCCTTAGCTTATAGCTTTACTACTATAGCGGTTATTACCCTTATAGTTAGTAACACTATTTACCTAGGGGTTACTACCCTTTTTATCTATTTTCCTAATAGTATTAGTAATATCTTATTTATCTCCTATAATATAGGTATTCTTAGCGTTATTTATTAGGTATCTAGCTAAACTACCTATATATTTAAACTAGGCTTCCCTAGTAGTTTAGGTCTCTTACTTAGCATTAGCAAAGGTCCTATTTTACCCTAAGGTTACTTATTACCTAATTTTAGTATTCCCTAATGTAATTTGCCTTATTGCCTATTAGTTTTACCTAAGGCTAGTGTTACTAGAGCTAATATTACTAAAACTAGTATTAGCTATATTAAAGTCTCTAGAGCTAGTAATATCTAAATCTATTTTCCTAGGGTTCCTATTACTAGAATTAGCCTTACTAGAGCTAATCTTATTTTCCTTATATTCTCCTTAAATATTTTTTACTTATTTATAAGATTCTTAATTTTTACCTCCTAATCCTATATTACCTTTAATATCTTTAACACTATAGATACTAATTTTATAATCTTCTTCTTATCTTTAGTCTTCTTAGCTATATCCCTTTTTAAAGCATTAAGTTATTTATTAATATTAACTAGAATTTTACTTAAATTACACTAGGAGATCTTCTCTTTATAACTCTTTAATAGCTTTAAATACTATATTTACTTACTCTTTAGTAAAGGTAAACTCCTTTTTTATTTTATTAATTTACTTACTAATAGTATTAACTTTATTAATTAAGTTATTAATTTTGCTTTATTTATATTACCTATCTATCTCCTTAGTTTACTAAGATTTAGATAATTTTAGTACTAGCTTATTTTCTATACTAATATAAAGCAAATTTGCATATCTAATACTAGCTAGCGCTCCTGCGATTATACTATTTACTACGCTATATTTATCTATAAAATAAAGAGCTAATATATTAGCTTATAGTAGTAGAGATAATATACTATTATATATAGCTATTTATTATTTATATTTAACTATTATACTATTATAAAAAGCTACTACTACTATTTTACCTAGTTCTTTACTTTCCTTATTACTCTATACTCTATTAGATTAATAGTAACCTAATATATAAGCTTTCCTACTTATCTTACTACTACTTACTTTATTACTAAAGTAACCCTTTACTCTTTAAAAATAGTAAAAATTTAGATAACTACATTTTACTATAATATAAAGTATATATCCTTTAAATTCACTTCTAAACTATTAAACACTATCTTAGCGCCCTTAAGGGTAAATTTATATATATAGGTCTATATTATATCCCTAATATCCTATATCTTTTTCTAGTAACCTACTATTATATATCTAAATTTACTAAAATTAACTCCCTTTATACTTCTTCCTTTATATACTATATTAAATTCTTCTATTACTCTCTTACGCGCTACTATACTAATATTAGGCATTAGTATTTAAGTATTTACTCTTAATCTAGGCTTTCTAAATCTAGTAAATAGTAGCTTAAAATTAAGCTTTACTATTTATTTATAGACTTATAATAGTCTAATAAGGTACTCTATAAGTATCTCTTTAACCTCCTTATTAAATTTACTTTTTACTACACTATTATTAACCTTTATTTCCCTAAACTTAGTATTTCTATTACTTTTAGGTTCTAATTCTAGCTTAAAAAATCCTACTCTTAATTAGGTTAAGTTAAATCTTACTACTCTCTTACCTTTCTTAGTTAGTAAGTTTCTAGATTTATCTTCTTTTTATACTAATTCTTTTCTTTCCTTTCTTATATAATTCTCTCTAATTAAATCCTATATAGCTTAATCCCTTACTTACCTTTCTATAGATAAATCTAATATAATATCTACTATATTATTATTATTCTCTATCTACTCCTCTTTATTAACTATTACCTATATAACTCTAGCTACTTTATTAGTGCTTCTACTACCTTTCTCTACTAATAGTAATAGTTTATTTACCTTATTTTATTATATACTAAATTTATCTTAATACTATTATAGCTATAATTATATAACTTATTATATTAGGAGTAAGAATTAGTATAATTAGCTATTTTAGTTTACTTAATCTAGAAGGTAGTTTTAGAACTTTACCCTCTTATAGTAAGTTATAGTTCCTAGCTACACTAAAATCTTATTAATTTACTAGTTATATTTAGCTCTTTTACTATATATAGTAAATTACTATTATACTAAATTAGTAACTATAAGCTATTCTAATAACTAGTTTTATTATTCTAATACTAGTACTTAAATATATAAATAAGCTACCTATATTTACTTATAGAGTATTTAGTCCTATATACTAACCTTATTATTAAGTAAAATAAAATCTAGTGTAGCTAAAGGGTTATTATATAGGTTTATATATTACCTATAAAACTTATATTTAACTTCTAGTATAATATTATAGGGTCTTACTTAGTACTTTTAGTAATTACTACACTCCTATATTTCCTATAGCTAATTTAGCTCTAGTTTTAATAGTTTTTAGACTTTTATATTATATATAATATTATTCTTAGAAATAAATAATATAAAGGAAAATAAAACTAAAATAAAAATAACTACGCTTATATTAAATTTAACTATATAAAAGTAGTAGGGTATTAGAGGATAATATAAAGTAAAAGTATAGTAAGCTTCCCCTAGTTAGTGTAATAATATATATATATAAGAAAAGGCCTTATAGCTTTACCCTAACTAGTTAAATCTAACTACTTATAAAATATCTCTATTTCTTTACTATTATTATTCTATAGGCAAATTTATACCCTTCTTTATATACTCTTTTTGCTAATTAACTAGGTTCTTTTTAAGGTATTTTTCTATTATCTTAGCTATGTTAATCTATATCTTACTTTTAGCTATCTATTAGTTATCCTTAGCGGTAAATCCCTTCTATTAAATAAGGAATTCTACTTTTATAGTCTTATTTCTTTTAGAGATTTTAACCTAATAACTATAGATTTATTTAATCTCCTAATAGTTTACTTCCTCTAGATTATTAAATATAATTAGTAGCGAAGCTAGTTCTTCCCTATTAAATAAGTCCTTTCCTTATACTAGCTTCTATATTTATACTATAGAAACTACTAGATAGACTTATAAATTTAGGGGGAAATCTAATTAATATACTAATAGGTTTACCTTTTTTAGTACCTTATATAGTCTTACCTTTTATAGTAACTATTTTTTCTTAGGTTTCCTAGGTAATTTATATTCCTTATATAATTATAGATAAACTATATCTCCTATATTAATATTAACTAGTTTATAGTGGTTATTATACTAAATCTTAGTAAGGGTAGCTACTATTATAATTGCTAGTTAGGCCTTATACTAGTATAACTTTTATAGCACTACTATATTATTTATACTAGTTCCTATATTAATTATATTATTTAGGAAAAGAAAATTAATAATACTTAGAGAATAAAACCTATATAGTAACTTATTAGAAGCCTACCCTATACTTATAGCTATAGTGTTATTTAATTAATACTATAGTGCTAGGAGTATTATAGTCTATATTATATCTAGATCTATTACTATATAGTAATATATTATAATTATTACTATCTGGTTTTTTCTTTTAGCTATTCTATCTATCTATAAATAATATACTATACCTATAAGAAGTTTAACTCCTATATACCTAAATATCTCTTTCTATATATTAGATATAAACTTTAGGTCCCTATTACTAATAATTTATCTTAGTAATCCCTAGTCTATAATATATAAGGCATAAAGGAGTAATTCTACCTAAATCTCTACTAGATATATTATATATCCTAGTATTAGAAAGGTTCTCTTACTAAATAGGTAGTTTACTAGATATAATAAATTATATATAGCGTATCCTTCTATTTACTATATTATATTAGTAGCTAATACTTCTAGTATATCTATAATAAAATTAAGTAAGATTATATAAAATAGCGTTAGCTTTAGCTATAATAGCTATAACTCCCTAGGTAGCTTTAAATAATTAATTACATTTTCCTAATACACTATATAATAGGCTATATAATTACAAATTTGCTAACTTATATATAGAAAATAGACTAAATAAAGCTCTACTACTATTTAAGTAATTCTAAAATATTACTATTTATTATAGACTAGTTATAAGATAGATTTAACCTTTGTAATTAGAATATAAAGATAGAAAAATCTATCTCTACTATAGTAGTATAATAGACTATTCTTATATAAGTCCTATTTATATAAAGGAATCTTTAGTCTAACTCTAGTATTCTTTACTACTTACCTTTCTTAGTAAGCTTATATTACTATAATAATTTAGCTAAACTTTTAATTATGCTAATATCCTATAATAATTCTAGCTATAAGACTATTATCTATAATTACGGTTATAATATACTTCTTACTTATAAAATAAGTACTTATATCTAATTTATTATATTAGCTTTTCTATACTACCTTCTAGTAAGTTACTTCTACTAGTAGTCTTAAAAGCATATCTAGCACTATATTTAGTATCCCTAGTATATAAGTTACCTTAAGGTTAAATTATAATAAATAATTTGTAACTTTTACTAGTTTTAGATTAGCCTTATCTAAATCTATTATTAATAATAAGGTATACTTAATAATCCCTTTTACTAGGAAATAGTTAGTTAATATATTAACTATTATATTATTAGATTAGACTATTTTCTAAAGTTTTCTAACACTTTATATAATTATAGCTACTTTTACCTTAGTTAAACTATACTACTTCTTAATACTTAATATTACCCTAGAAAGAAATAAAATTAGCTATATTTAGTTATTTTTAATATCCCTTCTAGGGATACTCTAACTATCCTATTCTTCTTATAATTAGAAAGCATATAACCTAAATCCTTCCTTATAGGTATTAATTTTAAGGAAAAGTAGCTTTTATAAATTATAATACTATAGGGTTTATTTCTTGCTTAGGAATGCTTTAATATCTTTAAAAGCCTTTTTCTCCTACTTAGTTAGTAAAAATATCTTTTACTATATTTTCCTTTTTTATACTAGTTTTAAGATACTAATAATTTTCTTATCCTTTTTATAGAATTCCCTTAATAGCGCTGTTTTCTATATTTATAATAGTTAGATTTATATATTAAACTATAGAATTCTATTATAGAGAAATCTAGCTATCCTAATAAAGGTTTTAAGACTTAATAGATTACTTAGGAAAATTATCTTCTAAAAAGCTTTAAGCCTATTATTAGTATTAATAATCCTATTACTATTAATAATAAAACCTAGTAGTTAAATAGTAGGATAACTAATAAATAACTTCTTTATAGTAATTATTATTCTATTTTCTTTAAGAATCCTAAGTATAATATTAAGATAGCTTAAATACTCTTTAAGACTATTTAAAAATATAATAATATTATTAATATAGACTTATATAAAATGCTTATACTTTTAGAAAAGTCTATTTATAAACCTTTAGGTAAATATAGGGGAGTTCTTAAATCCTATTAATACTATATTTAACGCTTTAAGACCTTAATTTAATATAACTACTATATAAGCTTAATAGTTACTTCTAACTAGTAGTTAGTGAAAAAATCCTATTCTATTAAAAAGAGAAAAAACCTTCTTACTATATATATTATCTATAATATTACTTTAGTCTAGTAGAGGGTATATATCTAGTATTACTATATTATTAAGCGGCCTTATATTAATTATAACTCTTCCTTTTCTTTCCTAACTAGTTTTTTACTAAACTATAAACACTAGGTATACTATAGCTACTAGCTTATCTAAATATAATATTTTCCCTTTTAGGTAGAGTTTATTATATACTTTATTAAGTTTAGTTATATTCTATCCTCCTAGTTTATAAAGCCTAATTAGCCTTATTTAATACTACTATCTATCTATAAGATTAATTCTTATCTTCTAGTCTTCTAGTATAGGGATAATACCTCTATTATAATAAATATTATATTTATTAGTTAGTTAAACTAGTTTACTTACTACTTTCTAGTTAATATTTGTAATTTATACGCTAAATTTATTAGTTATATATAGGATTTCCTTTAGGTATAAAATCCTATATAATAGCACTCTAGTATTAACTTTCTTTAGATTAAGATTATCCTTCTCTTTATTAGATTTATTATTATCCTTATCTTTATCTTCCTTTTTCTTTATAATATCCTTACTAAAATAGGCATAGTACGTAAAAGGATTATTAACTAGGTAATTAGTATTAACCTTACTAGCTATAGTTAGGCGTGTAACCTTCTAGTGTTTTCTAATAGTAATGATTTTATTAGTTAGATTATAGGCAATTATCTATCCCTTACTAGATCTATTAAATCGCGTATTAGGGAAATACTCTAAATATAATTATATATAGTATATACTTATTTTCTAATTTTTCTATATATCCTTCTAACTAATAAGTATATATAAATAAGTCTTTAGTAAAATTAATACTATATAGGTAGTAACTACCTTTTAGTAAGGGACCTTATTTAATAGTTAGAAGATTTTTACTAGTACTATTATACTATAAACTAACCTAAAAACTACCTTTAGTTAGATAAATTTAATTTTAGCCCTATATTTATAAGTAAAATTTATTCTAAGTAATAATTTTAGTCCTAAATTTAGTATTATATCTACTATAACTATAAAATAGCTAGCGATTTCTATTCTATACACTATCCCTAGAATATAAAAGTTAAACATAGCTATTTTAGTAATAAAAAAGGAAGATTAAACCCTAGATACTAGCTTTAGTTCCTGCGTTACTTACTTTATATTTAATCTATGCTATTATAGCCACGCCTTATCCGCTAAAATTAATAATATTCCTAAGTTAAGATAGACTTAGTAACTTTTACCCTTATTATTAAATTTAATAGGAATTTTTAGATATATATTAGCCCTTTTTCTATTATATTTAACTTCTTATAGTCTTACTATAGCTTTAATTACTTATCCTAGGGTAAGTTATCTAGTCTTATTTAAGGTTATTCTAGTAATAGCCTTATTTACCTTTTTTAGGATATTTTCTATAAAATAAGTTTTAATAAAATTTAAGTCTTATTCTTAATTATCCTTATTATTATCCTCTAGGACCTTCCCTTCTTTAGCTATATAATAACTATATTTCTAGAGATAAGTTTTATATTATTATATATTAGAATTATTATTATATACTATAATATTAGTATATTACTAGTCCCTTATAAAGCTCTTTTCCTATTACTAAAATTATCTAGGCCACTATACTTAGCCTCCTTTTCTTATAAAACTATAGTCTTAGGGTTACTTATTTTATTAGTTTAGTGCTTTAGTTTATTAAGTCTACCTAATTTCCATACACTCTTCCCCTTTATTCTCTTAAGACTTATTTTACTATAGTTTTTAGTTTTATCCTTTAGAAGGTTAATTATACTTATATAGCTATAGTTAGAAATATCCTAGAAATCTTTAGGTATTTTACTTATTCTACTTATAATACTAGTTTTCTTAAGAGAATTATCTATTAAATAGCTAGTTTTAGTTTACTTATACTTTATTCTTATCTTCTTCTAAATTACTACTAGATATCTTAGTATTAAAATAGACCTTAAGCTTCTCTTTACCTTTTTTACTTATAGACTAACCTTTACTATATAAGTAGTTATATAGATTATATCTCTTATTATCTACTATAGTAATATATACTAATCTTATATCTATTTAAGTTAGAACTAGGTATATCTATTATAATCCTAGATATAGCTTAAGATATAAATACACTAAAAGCTAATAGTTAGTTAACTTACTATTTACCCTTATATACTAGAAGATCTTTAATATAAATTTATAAAAAGATACCTCTTTTATAATATTCTCTTTAGTATATTCTACCTTATTAAGCTACGCTATTATATCCTAAACCTAAATACTAAATTCCTTTTATATAGCTATAAATATAGTTAGTATTTTACTAAATATAGTGTTCTATTTTACTAAGTTAAGATATTATCTATACTATACTATTACATCCCCTTAGAATAATATCTAGATTTTCTTCTAAATAATATCCTAATAGCTAGGATTAGTATAATATAAGTAATCTTTAACTACCTAGATCTATAATTTAATATTATAGAAGATAGTTTACTTTCTATTATATATAATAAGGTTATTACTAGCCTCTTCTAGTTTATTATAAGGCTTAAAATACCTAATATCTATAATCTTCTATATTAAATCTATATTCTATTCCGCTATTTCTATTCGCTAGTTATACTAATTTTAGTGTAATACTAGGTTTATTTTTCTTTAATTTCTAGAATTAGTATACTAACCTTAATCTAGAGGGTATAGTCCTTACTACTAAGTCTAGTAAGGACTTAGCTAAGGTTATAAGTATCCTTACTAATATTCTAGCTATATTAGTTACACTAGTAGTCCTAGCTATACTAATAGTCCTAGCTATAGTTATAGTAGTCCTTATTAGTATTAGGGTAGGAATAATTACACTAATAGTCTAGTTATTCCTCTATTAGCATATAAATACCTATTATACTAACCCTATTTATTAGCTAGATATAGTAATCCTTAGTTAGTATTCTATACTAATAGTATTAAACCTACTAAGGCACTTACACTTTATAAGCTCCTAATTTTAGTTATTAATCTTATTACTAGCTAGTCTATCCCTAATACTATCTTCTCTATAGCTTACTATAATACCTATTACTATTTCTAAATCCCCTATATTATCCTTACTATATTATATTTACTAGTCTTAGTATAAGAATCCTTAGGATTCTTTAGGTATTCTAAGAGTCCTAGTAGTAAGTCTTCTAGATTTAACTCTATTAACTAATTAGGGGGTTTAATATTCTAAGTAGTAGTATTAGTTTTAGAATAGTTTATAATTCTCTTTTCTTTATTATTTTTATCTTTTCCTATACTTTTCCTAGTTCCTATAGTAGTAGTACTATAAGCTAGACTAAGAGTGTCTTAAAATAGCCTTTCTAATGCCTTATTACTTATTAATTTATTAGGTTTATTAAGTAAGCCTTTAGTTTTAGCTTTTTAGATATAGGATTTAACTTAATTCTAGGTATAATATATAGCTTATAAATCTACTAAATTCTAATAAATAAGGGGGTCTTAATATATTAGCTATTCCTATTTTTCTACTACTTTATTATTAAATTTATATCTTATAAGTTAGTTTAAATTCTCTTAATTATTAATCCTAATAAGTTTCTATTTTTAATAATTAAAATCTGGATTTATGCTATTAAAAGCATAAAACTAGTGAATAATATATAGTTTATTTTTAGAGAGTAGGAAAATACTCTAAGGATTAGTGTATTACTATTATAAATAGTTAGTTTTAGATATATAGGTTATTTCTAGGCTTCTAGAAGGGTATAATAAAAGAATCTCTAATTACTACTACTTATTATATACTAGCTTTATATAATAGAAGGTTAATTCCGTTAGAGAGGCTAATAAATTTAATAGGTTATAAGTTATACTAAGTTTACTTATAAAAGCTACTATTAGGGGTAATGTAATATATATAAAGTAAGTTAAATTCCTAAACTAAGATGTTGAATCTAGCTTTTGTATAGCAGCCTCTATGTACTGCACGTGTTCTGCCACGTAACATTCTCTAATTATATTACTATTTATATATTATAATTAGTAAAGTCCTAAAGTAGTATAAGTATCTAGGTTTAAAATTTATCCTAGTTATTTTTAAGGTTATCCTAGCTATTAGCTTACTATTCCTTAAGGTATTTATCCTATCTTACCCTATAATTAATATATATATAGTTAAGTGTAAAAAGAATCTTCTAGTAGTTATATTAGAACTTCTTCTTTACCTTATTAAAGGTATAGTTTAGGTTATTAATCTATATCTTATACCTTTATAAGTTTATAGGGTATTAGAGGTTAGTAATATTCTAAACTTTAACCTCTTAGCTACTATAGCTTAAGAAAGTACTAGCTTTTTACTACCTTTTTAGTTATTTTTCTTTAGTATTATATTATAATAGATCTTAGAGCTCTTACTCTTTTTTCTATAGTTTCTAGAGTTTCTTAAGCTAGGTAATTTACTTTACTATTACTATAGCTTAGGTATAAATAGTAAGGGATATATCTTTAGTTATAATACCTATAGAATATAGTATATTCTTAGCTATAGTATTACTCTTATTTAGTAGCTTTTAGTTATTATCTAATATTACTCTTATAAATTAAGTAGTTCTTCCCTTTATATTACTCTTAAGTAGCTAGTAGGAGAAGCTTTAGAATTATAAGAATAAAGAATAGCTAGGTAAGAGGTATAGGGGTACTTATATATTTACTAAAGCTTACTAGGTCTAAGTATTATATATATAAGTTACTAGCTTTTATCTAGTAGCTTGCTAGTATTACGTGGACCTAGCCCTAGGCCTGGCATGCCTATGGGGTGCACGCTGTGTGCACGCTGTGTTGTGAGCGGGGCCTTATAGTTAAACAGCTGCTAGACGACCACCCCTGTCCAATCCCTTTTTGTCTAACCTCCCGAGTCCCGGGCCGTCACTATGCATGGCCCGAGCACCCGATATCCGAAGACTTCGAACCGCTTCACTCATATCCTCGTCATCCGCCGAAAACACAGCAACAACAACAAATTGAAGAAAACAAGTGGGATCCCATGCCAAACCCTCGTGCCACCCTCTAATTACCATTCACACCGGCGCGCCCGTGTGGCATTCGACCCCTCCTGGGGTATACCAAAAATTGGCCATGGCATCCTGCGCCTTCTTCGACGCCAGAAAGGCCCTCCTCCTCGCACCACTCGTCTCATCCTCGTGCTCCCTCGTCTTCGCCTGGGACCAGCATGTTTTCCTGAGCAACTTTACCCACCCCGAGCTGTCTGGCCGAGGGAACGCCATCCTCCCCACGTACTGGCGCGTCATGTTCCCCTGGGGCCTGACGCAGGTAGTCTCCCTCCTGGGCGTCACGACATGGACGTCCGTCGGGGCCATCGTCTGGCACAGGGGTCTGCTGCAGAGGAGGGGGTCGCTGCAGTGGTACGCGGGCGCGGCTGGCCTGGCGGTCGGACACCTGCTGTATGCGCCGCTGGTGGCGCCGCTGATCAAGTACATGATGGATGATGAGGGGGGCGGGAGGCCGCTGGAGAGGAGGCGCGCGGAGCCCGGGAACAGGAACGTTGAGGCGCAGAGGAGGTGGATGGGATATAATATGGCGAGGCTGTTGACAACGGATCTGGGGGCGTGGGTGTGTTGCGCCGTGGCGGTTGTGAAGACGTTTTCGCTGGAGTGATGGTGGTGGGTGGGAGATTTATGGATGGGGGGATGTGTAAATGATATCACTGTATAGTATGGGGTTTTTTTTTTTTTTTTTTTTGACGTGCGATATTCCAGTCAGTGTCGAGACGAGTGTTCGCAGTTCCCTGTTGGCAAAAAAAAAAGGGCTAAGAAGAGTTCGATTTCAGTTGGTACTTTCGGTGTTGTTGTCTCACGACAAGTCTCTTTCTTCTTCGGCTTCATTTCTGCATGGCCAATCCATATTTCACTTTCTGCTTTCGAGAAGTTCGTGATCAAGCATGGAGACACCAAGATGGCAGATTCATGCTTTGGTCTGCCCAACCAACCTTGAAAAGCAGGCGTGTTTTGAGACGATGAAGTGCAAAGAGGAAACAGTATGGGAGCAAGATGGCAGCTGGTCAAATTGTTCTCTTATAGCCGTCGCTTGCGAGGTCAATTCCTCGATTCCCGTATACTTTCAGGCCTAGCAAGACTCCATTCCCATCATCCCATGCTCACACATCCGTAAAGACTTGAAGCAACACGCCACCATGTCTAATCATGTTCCTTTGATCAACGTTCCCACCCAAAACTATTACGTCGAAGAGAAAACACCCGTGTTCAATAGAAATTATCTCCGTGTCCATGTTCCAAGTATTATTGGCCGTAAAGCGGGCTTTTAGGCACTGGCAGCGCTGCTTGTTATTGATTGAGTTAGAGCATCTAACTCTGCTTTGGCGGCCTTTGAAGTTTGATAAAGATGGTCTTGTTTTTCGATAATAACCTTATAGGCTTCTACCTTGTGAGTTCTGGTTCGGCGAATATACTCTTGCTTTTCTCTCGCAACCTTAGCGGCTGCATCAATATCAATATTTTTTTGGCGAACATATTCCCTCTTTTCTCTCAGAATCTTGTTGGTACTTTCGATATCAAGCATCTGAGTCGTTAAGCGTGTAACCTGATTTGAAAGGGCCTTTTCTCTTATATCAAGAAGGAATATTTCGTCCTGATGGTATTCAACTTGCTGATCGCAAGTAGCTTTTTGCTGCTTAAAGCCTCTTCTTTTGCGAAGCTTTTCGCAAAGAGGGGTTTGAACCCGGCTATGTTGAGTGGCCGAGTTAGGAAGCTGCCGAGAGGAGTCTCGGATATCTTTTGTGAGAGTTCCAATCTTATAACTTAGTTTTAGACGCTCCTTCTTAGCTTCTTCAAGGTCATCTGCGTGCTTTTTTTTGGTTTGCTTAATCTTTAATCGTTCACGCATGGCGAGGATGCGGCCATCTTCGAGAATGCGCTGTATGTGACTGCCCGTTGTTGGTGCTGTTGTTGGTGCTGTTGTCGGTGCTGTTCCCGGTGCTGTTCCCGGTGCCGTCTTGGACGACGAGAGTTTTGCCTCAACTTTGGCTGGGCCTGGCCGGCTCATGATGCTGTTCCTGCGCTGGAGCGGTTAGCGCGAGAATCATCAGGTGTTATGACCCATGATCGCACGGTTCAGTTGTCTTCATGATATTATCATCCATTGCAAGACGGGCAGGGGGCGGTACCGTGAGTTAAGAGTCCGGCTTAATCATGCATCGGGGAGCGTGGAAAAATGCACATTGCCGTTGAAGAACAGAAGATGCAGCTTATTATACAACTCCTTGGCAGTGGCAACACCTGCAACAGCCTCACAGCTGGTCGATTCCATTGTTCGGTGCACTATGTGACAGTGACACCAGATCACAGACTCAGTCGCAAGGATGGTGTCTTGGTGTCTTGGTGTCTTGGTGTCTTGATCTCAGTCGGACATTTTCGCTCAATCGTCAAAGTTTGGAAATATAAGCCCAGTTTAGAGATGGCCCTGCGATGCCCCTGCAACTATTCCGCGGTCCTGCGAGACTTGAATTTGCAAAAGTTCTTTCAAATTCCTAGCAACGCTGCCCGAACCGCTGGCTGAATACCAGGAGCGCAAGACTGAACGTGCCACGGCACCAAACATACGATCGCGACCTGCAGAATCAAGACCTGCATGTGGGAATAAGCTTTTTTATCCCGGGGGGAAAGGGCAGGGGGTCCAGCACACTTCCGTACATACTTGATCCCGTTTTCTCATTGGATAATAATTGCCCCTGTCACCGTTGTACCTGTCAGATAAAGGGCAGCCACGAAAGAACCCGGCTGCCCCTGCCGTTCCATTCGTTGGATTGGATTGGCCCACCTGCAGACAATCAACCCGACCGCCCTTGCTTGACACACAATGCATCCACAAACGACGCGACCCTGACCAGCCACGACCAGCCACGACCAGCCACGACCAGCCAGTCCAACCTCGATACAGCATGGCTTCTTCCATGGCCGAGCCTGAAAAATGCACTGCCTAATACCTGCCTGCCTGCCAATGGAGAATGGAGAATGGAGACTGATCTTCAGGGATGGTCAGGGATGGGTTCGTGTGCCGTTATTCCCGTATTCCCGTATCGTGATTAGTCCGGCAGGAAACATGGACCCGGGCAGGCATCAACTGCATCAACTGCATCAACTTGACTCGGTTGGTGGATCAACGCCTACTCAATCCCGTACTCCTGGCCCCGTACGGATTACTCGTCGATGCTTTTCAACCACTGGGAAAAGAGAAAGAGTGACTGCGCGGCATGGAAAGACAGCAAGGAACAGGCAGATGGGATGGCTGGCTTGAGAAGACAGACACGACGGAGTTTCAGGCATTCCGGTGTGACACCAGACATGTTCGTTCGTTCGTTCCTGAGAGAGTGCTCCATCCAAAACGGCGCAGCAACAAAGACAAAGACAGGATTCGCCACCGAGTTGTTCCAGAGCGGCCCACCCGATTTCAATAGCGTATGTCGGCCTCTTCCCTTCCTCTTTCGCATTCATCTATAGGGAAAAGGAAAAAGGGAAAATTTTGCCTCACGATTTAGTCGTTTGTTTGATCCGCACTCACGCGACTTATACCAGACTGATCTTGGCTAAGAGATCGGCTTACCCACGACAACATTCTCTCAGACATATCCATCACCCACTCGCCGCAGCTCAAAAACCCTAGCATTGTGCACTAGACTGAACACGCCAAGAAACGCATCTGACGACACGATCCCATCCCGAAAACATGGGCGATTCAAGGTATCACGAGAAATTTCGATCCGGGCACATGGCCCTGCAGAACGAAGACGTCCGATATGAGATGAACAGAGGCCATGGTCATCGCGTAACCACCAGTCGGCCATGGTGGAATCCACGATACTGGACGCGCAAGATCTGGATTGCCGTTGTCGCCATAGTCGTCATCATTATTGTCGTGGTCGTGGCGGTAGCTGTGGCACTGAGCAAGAAGAACAATGCGTACCCGGATTATGCGCCGTTGACGTATAATCTGCAGGATACATGTGAGCTACAAACCCGCCAGGAAGATACAGTCACCAGCAGTATCAAGACACTTGGACAAAATGTTTACATGTAGTAGACGCCGGTGAGAGCTTTTTTGATCAGTTCAACTACAGAACTGGCTACGATCCAGGTACAACACGCTCTTGACCGACCTACTGTTTCATTCACTCGCTAATCCAATATGGCTAGCCCAGGGATTCGTTCACTATGTGCCCCGAGAGGATGCCATCAATCGTGTAAGTTGATTCTGGAACCCCTCTCACCATCGCACATAGCACAGCTCACAAAAGATACAGAACCTCACCTACGCCACGCCAAGCACAGCCGTTCTCCGCGTCGATACAGCCGTCGGCCCGAACAGCAATCCCGACGCCTCTACCGGTCGCTTCTCTGTTCGTATCGAGTCAAAGAAGACGTACAACAGTGGCCTCTTCGTCTTCGACATCAAACACACCCCGTACGCCTGCGGCGCCTGGCCAGCCCTCTGGCTCACCGACTCATTCCACTGGCCGCAGCACGGAGAAATCGACATCATGGAGTCCATCAACCAAGGCACGGCTGGGAACGCCATGACCCTCCACACCACGGGCGATTGCTCCATGAGCGTCAAGCGCAAGCAGAGCGGGACCACGGAACAGGACAACTGCGACCACAGCAGCAACAAAAACGCAGGCTGTGGCGTCAAGCAGCCTGACTCTACGTTTGGCGCGGCCCTCAACTCGGCGGGCGGGAGCATCATGGCTGTCGAATGGAGAAGCGCAGGGATCCGTATGTGGCAGTTTGCGAGAAATGCCATCCCAAGCGATATCACGAGCAAGAAGCCCAACCCTGCTGGATGGGGGACCGCCACCTCCGATTTCCCCAGCACGGATTGCGACATTGGCTCACATTTCAAGAATAACTCCATTGTTGTCAATATTGATCTCTGTGGCGATTTGGTCTATGGAAGCTGGGACAAGTCTGGATGTAAGTTGCCCCGTTGTGTGATGTTCGGATACAGGAAGCTGATGGAGTCTGTTTAGGTCCCAGCAATTGCACCGATCTCGTGGCCAATCAGCCTGAGTCGTTCAAGACGGCGTTCTGGGAGTTTGGGTCGTTCGAAGTCTACCAGGCTTCCTGAGAGGCCATCCAAGGTGAAAGCTCACTGAGTAGGGATAGGAGGGGGATTCCAATATTTGTTTTTGCGGGGGGGGGGTTCAAAATTTATGTACCATGATTCAATTTGACGATGCGAATGAAACTACACCACACGGAGTGTAGTAGAATGGAATAATGACTCGTTCAACACCAATCCGGATGCGTTTCGCAGCATGATGCTTTCCTCTTAATTCTATCAGGTGCCCCCCCTTGTTTTTAATACACCGAAACCAGGTATCATACAGAAACCTGCAGTGCGGCAGGCATAACCAGTATAGTTTGCTCTGGTTACATCAAGTTAGTGGAGAGAAGGGAGCATTCTCCCAAGAACAACGCCGTGTCCAATGCAACATGTTTGCAGCAAAAACAAGAACAGGAACAAGAAACTCCGGAACGCCCTCCCTTACTGTGACAAAAGTTGCTCATGGCCATTCGTACATGACGAATTCTTTTTTTCCAAAAAGACCAGAAGAAATTCATTCCTCCTTGGGCTGCCTCATCCACGCATCAATAGCGGCACTAAACGCCGCAAAGGCGACGCATCCTCCCGCCATGGCCTGCGGTCCCGCATTCTTGGCCAAGATGCCACCCGTCAGACACCCGGCGGCGACGCCGTTGGCAAGATCATTCTTGGCCCGCAGACCCTCTATGCCGCATTCGATTCCGGAGAAGAGGGCGCCGACCTTGCCGAAGTTCTTGGCCATCGAGTACGACCGCGTGCCCATATCCTTGAAGCCGACCTTGAGCTGTTGGCGGAGCGGGAGGGACGACATGGTCTGGCCGGCGCTGTTGGTGACGGGGCTGCCGAAGGGGGTGTCGTAGGACATCTGCAAACGTAGGTGGCGTTAGCGTTTATTCAAGTTGGCTTCGCCCCCCCTGTCGAGCGTCGAGGATCTTCTTGGTTTTCATGAAGAACGTTGTCCCGCGTTGAGTCGGTGTTGGTGTCGGGACGTACCGAGGCCATGAACATGCCGAAGAGGCCGCCCATGCCGAAACCCATGACCCCTGACATGAGGGATTTGCCGAAACAGGATTCCATGGCGGTTTGGATCTTGGAAGAGGACGAAGAAAAGTTAGCTTTTTTTGGGGGGGGGTGATTTGGAGACGCATCGCTTGGTAGGAAACGGAGCAGAACGTACGGCTTTGACGTTGGGATCCTGCGCGCCGCCGCCGAGCGAGGGCATTGCTGCGCCTGCGCCGCCCGAAGATCCAGGGAAGTTCATGATGAAAGTGTGGTGATGCGTGCGCTTGGCGGAGCGGGTGATGCGACGGCGAGTTCGCCCCCTGGGGATGCGAACACGATAGAGCTCGGATATTTCTGCCGGGTGTCACCGCCTGTGATGACGGCTGGCCCCGTGGAGGTCCTTGTAACAATCGGGGACGTGCGGATATAGCTTCGAGATTCTTGTAATCTTGAAATACAGCAATCATGGGAAAAAAGGGAGGATTGCTGACATGCTTCACTCACTCAAATCCCATCTGCATCTCCCAAGAGCAATGTGGTCATGTCAACACATATAGGTTTTAGGTCGTTCACCTCGAGTAAAGAAGCATGGATATATTATCAAAATCATATCAATTCATGTCATCGATTCCCCAACGCCGATAATCACCCTTCCCGAGTCCAACCCATGCATGCCTCCAGCCATGATCAAGTCTTCCTTCGGCTATGCCATCCGTCTATCGCCCTCCGCAGACACGCCCCTATCCCCCGCATCAGGGCTCAAATAGTCCGCATCCTCGGCAGCCTCATACTCGGCAATCAAATCGCCCACCACCTCTCTCGCCTCATCAAACTCATTCAGGTTCTCCGCAAACGGTGCCGTCTTCTTGTAGCTCTCCATAAAAGCGTTCCGCTTGCGCATGCCGTCGAATTGTTTGACAATGCGCTTGAACAGCTGTAGACAGTACAAGGTTAGCAACTCACCACCTGGTGTTTTGAAGGAGGAACACGGCAGGGCACGTACAGTTGCAATGCTGGTATGGTTGGCAAGCATGAGACCACTGACGCGGTGGCTCATGGGGATATATGGACTCCTCTTTGTCAAGGCGACTTGGATGCTGGCGGGCCCCCAGGGAATAAAGGTCGCGAGCCGACGTTCGCGAATGCGCAGCAGGCTCTTGTGTACATCGGTGGGGTCGACTTCACCCTGAATCACGTTCAGGATGGAAATGTAGCAGCTCTTCTTGCCAGGGATAGTCGAGACCATGCGGTTCTTCGGCTGAAGCAGCCTCCTCATGACGTCGAGGACAGTCGTCTTGCGCACAGTCTTGGCCTGCTCGACCTGATCTCCGGTGAAGGGCGTGTACGCCGTCATGAGAAAGTGGCATCTTGGCGTTGGTATGAGGGACGCCAGGATGCTGACGAGATCATTGTGCATGTACCCGGGGTATCGTAGGGTGGTGGTGCTGGCCGACATAACCGTAGCGACCTAATGCCGACGGAAAGAAAAAAAATGTCAGTCAGTTAAGAAGCAAGCCTCAAAGAGGCTTCTCTTGCCGTGTCCAAAACATACCAACTGGTTCGTCTGCTGAAAGCTTGGCTCCTGTACATGCAATCGATCGGCAGCAATGTGGCTCAACGCGCCATTATCAAGCACCACGACCGAATCCGCATTTTGCACAAGCCTCCTCATCGACAAGATACTATTGTATGGGTGGACGACCACATCTCCCGAGTTCGTTGTATCAGGAAACACCGAGTACGTCTGGATAATCTTCTTTGGAAACCGGTCATTCAGCCTCTCCAGTAGAAAGCTGCCCAGACCGGAGCCGGTTCCACCCGCAATGGAGTGAAGCATCATGAAGCCTTCTAACGAATCGCTCCCATCTGCTTCCCGGTCAATCATCTCCATGATGTCCTCGCAGACGGCTTCGCCGGATTGGTACCCATCACCCCAGTTGTTGGCGGCGCCCATGCCGTTCTTGCCAACATAGAAGTTTTCCGGGTTGTATATGTTCTTGTAGGGCCCGGTCTGAATGCCGTTGATCACCTGTGTTCCGGCAAAAGAGCATGTTAGCCTGGTGTCCTCTTGGAAGTGACCATTGCCCGTATCGCTATTGCCATTGCCGTTGCCGTTGCTATTGCTATGGGTAGGATGAAACACACTCGAGGCTCGAGGTCTATGAGGATGGCGCGCGGTATATATCTCGTATCGTCGCTTTGATAGTAAAACACGTCCTTTCGGTCGCCTCCTTCTGTCGCAAAATCTTCAAGATTGCCATCTTGACTGATGCCGTGCTCCACGCAGAGCTGCTGCCAGAACTGGCTTCCAACTGCGGCACCGACGGTCAGTATCCAAGTAAAGCCAAGGCATCGATCAACCAGCCTTTTCGTTCTTCACGCCGGCTGCAGAATGGGGGATTCGAAGGTGTACGCACTGCTGTTGCCGCACTGCCCAGCCTGGATCGTGATTATCTCTCTGCCCGTGCATGATCTGTCAGTGATCAACGGGAAGGGAATGAACCTCGGCGGGAAATGCCTTGTTGCAACACATACCGAGGCATTGTGGTCAGTTTCAGTGCAAACGTGGTTGCCTGCAGGCTCTGGAGAGAAGAGGGAGAAGATCTGGCAGCCCGTCGTCTTTACACCTTACACCAGGCCCAAGAGACGCGACGGCGCGCAACGGCGGCGGGTTGTTGGTGCAAGCTCCCAAAGTTTCCGCCACACCACACCACCCAACTACCACCCAACTACCACCCAACTACCACCCAACTACCACCCCGCCCCCGCGTTTCACTTGCAGGTTGGCTGGCTGGCATTCACTTGCTTCATCAGAGAGGCCACGAACCATTCAGTTGTATCCAGTCTGATGGTTCTCACATTGGATAGAAACTTTGAAAAAGAAAATGCTTCCGCCTGTGGAGCCAATCCCCCAGCCTCATTAATGCCCGAATGCAGTGGCTTGTTCATTCACCAAGACGTCTGTCTATACCATCCATCGCCAATGCTTCATTCACATCTCACACTGCACTCACTGCCTTTGAAGCACCAGATTGAACGAACACCAAACCAAGCTCTTCAGTGACTGAACTGACTGGTCATCCATCCGCATTGACCGTCGCAACCAACGGGCTTTCTGTATACATGCGCACCTTGCCAACAAAGCAGTCATTTTTGCCTCCTTTTGTTCAGAAAATTATATATATACGTTGCGTCCACAGGCTGGCTCCCTTTGTCAACTAGGAATTCGAAAAACCACGAAATAGCCAATTGTAATTACAATGCTCTAAGCAACGCCATTAATTACCTTTTCGTTCCATGCCTGATCGGAGGAGAACTCGACACGCTCGCCGCTTTACCCCATGCTTGCTAAAAAATAGTTGAGTCTTCTCCCTTTGCCAACACGTATTAAGTACTCAAGTCTTATTCGATTCCTTGTTCTTCTCAATCGCTTCTGCGAGATCCTTTGCGAGATCCTTGGTCTTTACTTGAATCATCCATGTTTCCAACCCGTTACCCTTCTCGTTGGACGTTGTCAGCTTGGCATACTTTTCATCGGCCTTGTAAGACATGTTTGGCAGCACGGCACGATTGAGAGCCACATGACCTCGGGGTTCGGCTCGTAGCAGCAGTCGCACAAGCTTTGTTTCCTTGTGCTTCAGTAAGCGCAGCTGTCCTACGCCCTGGGTCGACCAGGGGCTCTTCGATTTTGGTGGATCGTCCGCATCATCCGACTTTCCCAAGGCAGGAACAAACTTGAGAACCTTGGCTCGGACCTCGTGGAGTACCTCCTCGTCTTCGTCCACAGCATCGGCCAGGTTGATTTGCTCATGCTTCTCACCCTCTTCATTGTTCGCATCGCCGGTCTTTGCTGCGTCCGTTTGGGCTGAGGGCTCCGGGGTCCCTGCAGCTGGGGTGGTGGCCAAGCTGGAGCCGCCTCCGAGATTCAGGGGGGAGTCTACACCCGTCGCTTTAGCGGCGCTATTTTCCGACGCGGAAATGGAGACTTACTGGTCCCGGTGGTTGTAGATCCACCAGCTGGCGGCTGGAGGTTGAAGGCCGGCGCAGCTTGGTTGGAACCAAACACGGAACCAGTTCCCTGCGGCGCAGCGCCTCCAGCCGAAAAATTGAAAGACGGGGCGCTGCCGGTTCCCGAAGCGCCGCCAAACATGGGTGCGGCATTGTTGATGCCTTGGTTTGCCCCGAAAATAGAGCCACCACCGCCACCAAATTGGAAAGGCGAAGAGGTTCCGGGGGGCGCTGAGGATCCAGCACCAAACGAGAACATGCCACCATTCGAGGGAGCGGCAGATGTCGCAGAGTTGCCGCCAGCACCACCAGAGGCGAACGGATTATTGAATCCAGAACCAGACGTCGTCGTCGTCGTCGTCGCCGCCGCCGTCGAGGCGCCGCCGCCAAAGTTAAAATTGAAACCTCCAGAACCGGATCCAGTGTTGGTTGAAGCACCTCCAAAGCCGGTGGCGCCAGCAGGGTCACTGTTCTGGGTCGAGGCAGATGAAGCTCCAAAGAGGTTGGTGTTTGGAGCAGCGGGCTGACTGCCACCGCCGAAGCCGAAGGCTGGTGCCGAGTCTCCGTTGCTTCCGCCGTTGAAGACCTTCTTCTTGGCGGGCGAAGGGTCGTCCTGCTTCATGGGACTACCGAACAAATTGTTACCCGCCGCAGCAGGGGTTGGTGATTTGGGAGCCCCGAACAATGGCTTTGAGGCGGTGGCTGATGGGGCTGTGGTGGTGGTAGTGCTCGTGGTATTGCCAAAGTTGAAAATCGGTTTCGGTGCGTCCGTTTTCACTGCGGTCGACTCGGTTGCCGAGGTGGCCCCAAACAATGGCTGTTGGGCAGGAGTGGAGGCACCACTGCCAAAGAGACTGCTCGCCGTGCTGGCAGGCTTGGCGCCGAACAAATTGTTAGCATGGTTCGATTCAGGCGCGGTTTTTGAGCTGACGCCACCAAACAAAGACGTCGTCGCGGTGGAAGCTCCCGCCTCGGGTGCTTTGTCCGTCTCGGCGGGCTTCGTTCCGAACAAAGAAGACGTAGGTGCCGCCTCTGCAGGTTTTGTTGGCTGACCACAGATGCTGGGTTTCGAGCTAGCTTCGGCAGGCTTCGTGTCAACCTTGGGGGCTGTCGTAGTAGTAGCAACAGCAGCAGAGCCACCGAAGAGGGCAGAGACGGGCTTGGGAGCTTCAAAACTTGCTGGCTTAGCACCAAAGAGACTCGAACCAAACGCTGGCTGTCCTGCAGGTGTCTTGGTATCAGCGAGTGGCTTCTTGGCCGGTTGCGACTCGTTTTCCTTGTCCGACTCGCCACCGTCCCTGCTTGCCTCCTCAGCATTCACCCCTGTAGAGGAGTCCTTCTTAGACGACTGTTCCTGCTTGGGGGCTCCGAAGATGTTGGACGGCTCAGTGGCCTTGGGAGCGAAAATAGAACTTGTAGTGTTGGCGCCCGAGTTGCCGACCGAGTTGCCGACAAGAGAGGTGGTTGGGGCTGCTGCCGTGAATGGCGCAAACTTGATGGGTGTTGTGGTGGGGTTCCAAGTCTGGTCAGCGACAGCGGACTTCTCTTGGACAGGTTGGGACTGCGACTCGGCCTGAGATTCTGACTCGACCGCGACCCCTGCTTCCGGTTCTTCAACCCTTTCCTCCGCGCGAACAGGCCGGCCACCGCTGTCCTTGGTGACACGGTCGAACAGACTGCGGCCTGGCGTGCTCTCTCGGGTACCTGGTGCACTCGACGATCCTGCACCCAGACCTGCGGCTGGCAGAGCCGGCTTCCCGCCAAACAGGCTGGATCCGATCTGCGAGCCAGCGTCACCGGCATTACTGGCGGCAACACTCGGCCCGTCACTCTGGCCAGCCTCCTGACTCTCGTCCTGATCTGAGTCTGGTTCGTTCTCGGCATCGGCGTCGACACCGCTGTTCTTCGCAGAGCTGGCATCTGAAAGATAGCCAAAAATGTTGCTTCCACCTGTCGTAGTAGTCTGAGCCCCCGCAGGTTTCGGGTTGGTAAAGACAGAGCGCGCCAGGCTGCTGCTAGTAGCAGGCTTGTTCGCATTGAATATGCTCGGTTTCGCAGCAGCTGTGGACTCTTTCGTGGGATTACCAAACGCTGGCTTGTTGGCAATCTTTTCGAAAAGTGACTTGGCCGACGACGGCGTCGACTTTTGCATCTTGGCTGGCTGTTCCTCGCTAACAGAAGCCTTCCTCTTGTTGTTGCCCATAGGAGTGGAGATAGAGGCAGCATGCTCGGCCTTCTCGGCGTGTTGGTCCATAGCTCGACGCTTCCCCTTGGTGGCGGGAGTTGCCGAATCGTCATCGGCCGCCTTGCGCTTCTTGGATGACGTGGGTCTCGAGGGGGTCGATTCATCATTGGCCTCTTCCTCTTCGGGTTCGGGTAAACCATGTTCTCGTCGCCACCTCTTGAGGACATCTTTGGACGGCTTCACATTCTGGAACTCGTAGAGACCATACCGCAGCAATATGATGCTTCGGCTCTTCTCAAACTCCTTTGCGAAATTGATGACGTTAAGCTTCCAATCCTTCTTGGCGAATATTTCGTTGGCGGCATACTTCAGCCGTCTGAGGTCAAGAATGCAGAAGAATTGGCGACGCTGCTCCTCGTCGAGCTCGGGAGGACAGAGATGCGCCAGAAATTGGTCAGCGTAGATGGACCCTTTGGCATTCCATTCCTTGGGTATCTTGTGCGTCAAAACCTCTCCAGTCAACTCTGGAGGAGGTGAAGCAATGCGCATCGGAAATAGCTCTTTTGTGCTTGTCTTGGCAGCCATGCCACGAGGAGTAGCATGAGCGATGAACTCCCGGTATACTCTCGAGGGCTCGGGCGTAGCACCGGGTGCGAAAACCTTCTTCATGGTACTGTTTGGGATGCTCGGGGAGAAGGTAGATGTGGGAGGGCTATCGCTGATGGCAGATGCCCTGAAGATGTTTCTTGCTGTAGCTATCGAGCTCCTATTGAGGCTGCTGGACGGGACTTCGTCGCGCGTCGTCAACAGTTTCCGGCTTGATGAAGCATGGGGCGTGGCTTGACGTTTTGCGGAAGAACTGCCAAACGGCGATGCGGCGGCATATGCGCGCTTAGCAAAAGGCAGTGGAGGTCGAGACCTGGGTGTGCCATTTGTGACCTCGACGACATCGTCGCCGGGAATGGAGAACGTGACCATTGTGGCCGTGATGCGATGGAACGGACGACGAGAGAACGCGTCGATGGAGAAGAGATGGAAACGCAAAAGATGACGAGATGAGAGATTGGGTTCGAAGGTCTGGGAGGGATCAAGGCGTCGAGCCGGTTGTGGCTTGCGTTGGACGACTCACGAAACTTTTTTTTTTCTGGGGCCAAAGCTATTAGGAGAATAGAGAGAGGGAGGAGTGAGGACGGAGACAACCGCGGAATGCGGCGACTGTCAGATCAGCAAGCGCTGCTCTCGAAATTTGTTAAAACTCAAAACAGTCTGGAAGACAAAATGTATTGTGGTTTCTGCGACACAGGAGACAGGTGCAGACGCGCAAGGAGCAGTCGCATCTGGTTGCCGGCCCGGGGCGCTGTGTGGTGGTTTGGGGGAGCGCAGGATGGGTAGAAAATGGAGAGAAAAGAACGGAGTGATTCTGGTGTGTGTGGTGTGTGTGGGAGGAAGTACGGGGTGGAGCCACCCACCAGTGCACAGTGCACACCCCAGTGGTGTGGTACGGTCCAGTGCCTCGAGGCTCGAGGCTCGAGGCTGCTCCGTACTATTACCACAAAACTCGGTTACACGTCCAAATGGCGTTGCCGTCGTTGATTGGCTCAACCCATCTTGCCCCGCTTCCCTGCCATCGGGCCGCCCGCTCGCGTCCGGCAATCGACTGGAGAGAACAACAGACTTCTCCTGAGCGATTGACTTCGTGCTTGATTGACTTCGAGCTTGCACGAAGTCAATAGGTACCGTGCGACTTCAGCAGCAAACGCATCGCAGACGTTATAAGATGTTATAACATTTCATAGAATACACTTCTGGATCAGAATTTTGCACACCGTCTTGCACACAGGGATCCCAAGAGGTCGATTTAATCCTATCTGATGACCTAGATGAATAAAAAGGAATGTAATGTTCTCTCCTAATAGCATCCAGTGCGTGCCCAGCAGTCTTGGTCGATATCAATTTGCATCGACAACCGGCACACATGGAAGTTGAGATCTGCCCATCCAGGGCTTCAGCTGCAGTCACCATACAAGAGTTGAAACAAATAAAAGAACACAAGCAAATTACAAGTCAGCCATCATGGCAAAAGACATGCCGTGCCGTACGCTCAAGTCGACAATTGGTCGATCTTTACGATCAGTAGTACAGCTCTCCTACTTGTTCAAGAGCTTCTTCTTCTGCTCCTCTGAAAACTCCTCATCTGAAGCATCTAGAATGTCATACTCCTCGTCCGTCATGAAGCCGTCATCCGACGCATTCCACTCGTCGTCTTCGTCGTACTTGTCGGTGTCATCCTTGGAAGCCGCCTCGGTAGGCTCAGTCTGAGTCTCTTCGAGCATACTAGCACTGGGAGATTCTGTCTCAAGTTTGGGGAAGATCATCATGCTGCTGGTTTGGCTGTCATCGTTGACTTCTGTCTTTACGGCTGGAGGCGTTGAAACTGGCGATGAAGACAGGGCAGTACGCTTGACATCCGGAACCGCTGCAGCTCGAACAATCACCTCGCACCACAGGCGGTGTCCGAATCGCATGCCATCTGGAGTGGTCAGGCGCCAGTAGGAGATCATCTTTCCCGGTCGAGACGGGGTGCGAAGCAATGCACTAAAGGCGCACTCCGCGCCAGGAGCCAAAGGTGGGTAACAAATTGTGGACTCGGAAGCAGAGACGAGTTCAGAGATACCAGCAGGATGAGCTGAATCAACACGACCCATGTAGTCGCCACCAACAAATTTGACGGAGCATCCGGCGGGCCACGCAGTCTTGCCTTCATTGCGGAGGATCCAAGTCTGCTGGAATACATGATTAGGGGGGAAAATGGTGCCGTCCGCAATGGAGTCACGCAAGAACACAGCACGAAGATCCTCCTCCTTGAGCTCGGACTCGGGCTGAATCTGGGGCATAGGCATGGGCCCCTCAGCGGGACAAGAAGTAGGAATGATTGCCTCGACAGGCTTGACATCGACGACGGTCTGAACTGCATTGATGGCATTTGTGGGTGACCTTGGGGCCGTCTCACTGGCTTTGAAACTGGTGCTCAAACGATCGCCCATGGCTGGCATACGCTTTCCATCTTGATGTTCACCCGAGGTGGTGACGCTCACGTGGCGGACCGGCGTCTTGAACTTGATCAAAGGGTGGGTCTTGTTGTGTTCATTGGCAGGGCTGGCTTCACAGTTGGCGCAGAAGTCGAGATCGTGACAAACGGCACACTTGTAGCGGATACCACGAATATAGGCGGGCATATCTTGCGTGGCACTGCACAAGGGTCCGTCACAGCGGATTCCAATGTGAAGGGGATGAGCAACATCAGAAGCGTGGAGATCGGTGAGAGGCTCGTAGACAGCAGCGAAGCGATGGCTGGGGTGCACAAAGTGCGCGTTCTGGACACATTCAGCGCAATAGTCCCAGTCGGGGCAGTCGAGACACTTGTGGCGAATGCCAGTAATGTACTAGGACGAAATTAGATTCGGAGACAGCATACGGAATCAGCCATTCAACTTACAGTGTCGCATCCATCGCAGATGGCATGGTGAACCTGATTGCGGCCGGGAGTCATCTTGGCGCGAATATGAGCCGGCATTTGGGTGCCAGGAATAGCGGTTGTGAAGCCATGCTTGGGGTGGTGGCCATGGGTATCCCTAGCAAAGCACGGCTGGCAGAGATCATAATCTTCACAGTCGGTGCAGTGAAGGAATTCGCGCTCGGGAAGTTCTGCAAATTGTTTTTGTTAGTGAATGGGTATTCTTTCACAGGCCGATGGGTTGATAGCCCTATCAGACAGTAAAGAGGAACGCTTACCTCGAACACATTGATTGCAAGTTCGCATGTTGCCGAAGACTGGCCATCGAGTATCAGCTGGCAGGGGAGTCGAGACTATGGACTCTTCTACCGAGGCCCTGCCGCACACTGGTACAGTAATGTCATCGGCTGGCTCGGCTGGCTGGAATTCGGGCGCAGGCCTGGCCTTGGACTTCGGAGCAATGGTCTCAGTCGTGCTGTTAACAATCTGTCCATTGCTCATGGTACGCTTGATGAGCCAGTGGTCTTCGCTGTAGCACGTGATACCTTGTCCGACGCAGGACTGGCAAAGATCGAAATCGCCATCGTCGCAGGTAGAGCAGTGATAATGAGCATCGGGGATGTTCTTCTCGCAGCTGTTGCAGCAAACGGCAAACATGGCACTGGCGGGCGGGCTAGCGGGCGAGAGCGGGCCGGAAAGCTTTGGAGCTGCAGGAGTCGTCTTGAATGGCTTACAGCTAGCCAGCTGGGAAGTTAGGTTGGAGAGTTCGTCATTGGACTTCATGATATATCTGATACGGTTATCAAAGTCTGCCTGATGATCCTGAATGAGTTTGGCGGCTTCCTGCAGCAAGTTCGCATCATACTCCCTTGACACGGTGGTTCGAGACGAACCAGCACTAGCAGTATTCAGTGGTGTTGATGAGTCGGCGTGAATGGACTCAGTTTTGTCGGCGGCGGCCGTCTCGGCGATCTCGGGAGCATCTTCGACGGTGACTGGTTGAGGGACACCCTTAAAGTTGTAAGGCAAGACAGATACGCGAAGTTTGAGCTTTGACTTGGCCTTGGCAGCTCTGTATAGCTGTTTATAGACAGCCATGTTGGAGGGATCAAGCATGACAAAGGCGGCGGCGGAGTCGGAGTAGCGCTCGATCATGATTTTTGTGTCCGCAACGATCTGCAAAAAAGATCGGATCTGGGATTACATCTGTTAGTAACCATCAACAGAGATATGCCATGGTCTGAGTGATGGCTTGTTGATTGGTTGATTGATGAAAGACTTACGTGTTCCTCGAGGACCCGAGGCACCATTTCACGAAGGGGCATCTTAGCCCTGCGAGTGACACCTTTGTATGTCACCTTGACGGTGACGATGGCATCGGGCCCAGAGTGAGAAATCGAAGACATTTTTGCAAAACAACGAGGTGCCTGTACAAGAATGTGAAGAAACGACGCCCCAAGGTCAAAAGGTTGATGTAGACTTTGATGGCAATGGTTGAAAGTGAAGCTAAGTCAAGGGATGCGGGCGGTCAGGCGATACGTGCACTTCCACAGAGCGGTGACAAATCGCAGCTGTTGACTATCCGTGGAAGTGGTTGTAATAATAGGGAGCTGCCCTGGCTGTCTGTGCTTTATATATAGGTTGAGTGATGGTGAGTGGCTGCCAGTGGAGTCCAGCAGGCCAGAGAGGCGGGGATGCAACAGAGGCAACAGAGGCAGCTGGGCAATTACGTGGCGGTATCTTCTCAGTGTCTCGTCCTCACCTCACGGGCGACGAAAGACGGATACTGTCGTCGAAGCTGACCCGGTGGTGGTTTCGATGGAGATACTCAGCAGATTTCCGCCTGTTATGTGCAGAGTGCAGAAATGGATTCCCAAGTCCAGCAGGTAGAGATAAACTTGGGGGAGCTGGTGATGAACGAGAACTGGAGGAAGGAAAGTGGAGGTGACCGGAAAGCGAGAAGTTAATAAAGAGATGGACGGATTTGGGGGCAGATGTGGAACCCACGAAAGCACCTTAATAGTGGTTCGCAGCTGGGGGCAGCTGGGGGTGGATCACTCCGGGGCTGCTATTACGGCAGGGCCCAGCAAAGGGCCTCGGACGTCCATCACTAACATTGAAGCTGCAAGCTGCGCCAGCAGGCGTGCTAATACAGTGCACATCCCAAAGATTACCGGGTTTTTGCTTCTGGGCCAAGCAGCCTCAAGTGCCGACTGGCAAGTGGCAGGTAATCATTTCCTGCTCCTGTTCTGTTGTGATAAACGAGGCATCAAGCGAGACACAAAGCATCCGGCGTGTCACAGCTAGATCATCACAGGATGGGTCAGGGCGCGAGCCAACTACGAATCCTGATGAAATACTGAGACTGCAAGGCGTCCAGCAGCTGCGGTGGCGGCGGCGAGGTGGCCCAATGCCCACGCCTGCGAAAGCTTGCTTCTGTTCAACAATTTTGGATCAACTGGTTGCTAATAACCGAGGAAGCTTCTGGAAAGACAAGCATCGCCAGCCCCCAACTCGTGTCCATTGGCCACCCAGGCAGACAAAAAGTTGTCGCAATAATAAAGCAAACGTGAACAAACAGAGCTACGGAGTACATAGTCCGTATTGTAACATATCTAGAGGCATGCAATCTCCGGAGGCGGGGTGGGTCTGTCGATCGAGGCCAAACTGAACGCTCGCACCTCGAGCCTGTCCACGATCTACATATATCCCATCACGGCGTCAGTCATACAAACCCGCGTGCCTTCTGCCTGGCAAGTGCGGTGTGGCGCCAATAAATAGAAGCTCTCCGTCTGAGATACCCGCACACGCACGATCACCCCACCACTTGCCAATTGCAGTCGGTGGCCCCCCCCGGCTGAGCGACCCGAGACGTACATATATGTATGTATGTACATATCGTGAATTTCCAATTTCCACACTTTATGTGCCTCCAAAATTCGCTTTCACTCGGCAACAAGCCGCAATGACGCAATGGCACATCATCAAAGAAACCAGACACACTCACAGCCCGCACCAGCTCAAAACTCTGCCGAAGCCCACACCAACTGCGAGTGCACGTCATCATCAGTACTTACGGGGCGCAATCAGAAACAAGTACGCCCGCTCCTCCGTACCTGATTACGGAATGCACTTCATCGCCGTCACTGGCGAATTAATAGTCTTGTGTAAGTCAACCTGGCGCTTCCTAAAAACTGATCGACTACTCCGTAGGTTTCATTGTCCAGACCCTACCGTGGCGTCCGCAATGCGACCTGTAGATCGCCGCAGCTGCGTCTAGGGTAGCGCCCGGCCTGGTAGAGGGATTAACAAGCAACACTGACGTCGCCCTGTCGACGTGATCTGATCGTCTTCGATGAGAAGCGGTCGGTCCACTCTGACAATTGTGCCCACATCATTCACTCGAGGTGATATTTGGCAAGTCAAACAACGCTGAAAGCTTAAGACTATCGGATTTCAGGTTTCCTATGTAATGCTCCCAACACCAGACTAACGCCGCTGCCATGAACAGCTAAACAAGCAAGCAGAGAGAGCAAAACGACTCAACTCCGGCTCAAATAATGATGAAGTAATAAACTACTCGTGCTCAAAGAAAAAGAAAACAAAAAAAAGGTGACACCCAGCCCTCACCTCGGGAGAACGCAACACGAGGGTGAGCATACACATCCCAACACACTCAACATCTCCATTCTGACAGCCAGAGCAACTGCACCGGCGGCATTCGCTCATATGTTTATATCCCACACAGCCTCTGTCATTCCCAAACCCAGGCCCAGAAAAATACTTGCTTGTCGCCAACGTATGAACGCTGCTCGAGGCCCCGAGAGGACACTTTGGTTCGGAAGACGCACGTCACTCCATCGCCCATGACCATCCTTGTAACAACTAAAACACAAGACCAGCATTGCGCATGGCCAAGGACGTTCTTCCGTCAAGGTAGGAGTTTCCAAGAGGAACCCAGTTTCCAAGAGGAATAAAAGTCTCCGCAAACCCATAATTCTTTTGGTGCAACGCTCCAACAAAACCCAACGATGATACCCAAAAACCTTTCAAAACCTCATAAAAAGAGAAGCAGCAGCGAAAATTTTAAACAAAAACGTACGCGGCTAAGAAAGATGAAACAGAAAAAGGTGCGTCCATCACACAACAAGAGAAGGAAAATCCTTGCTACAGCGTGGATATTAGTTCAGGCAATAGAGGTTGAGTGTAGAACATAGGAAAGCAGTCAAAGGGATCGCAGCCCTACTGCGGGTAATATACCATCCCGGGTGCATGTTGGGGGTAGTAGAATCCATCGGGACTAGGTGTCACCATGCCTCCCATACCCATGACGCTAGGCTGATAGTTTTGTGGCGCCGAGTAAGACGGAAAGGAGTTGACAGGGGCAATCTGACTAGCATCATAGTAATACACCATGCCATTCACTTCTTGTGCTACAAGGTTTGAACTGCTCGAGATGTTGTGCCCATGGTCTTGAGCAGAGGGTCCTTGTTCAGGCTGACTCTGAGGAACAAAACTGCTTGGCACACCGGCGAGCTGGCCACCAGGAACATAGCCAGGGGCCGGAGCCGATGGCGCCATGTTGGGGGCAGAGTATCCAGGAGGATAATAGTAGCCCTGCTGGTGTTGGTTCTGGTACACCTGTTGACCATAGTACGGAGCCTGGCTGTACGTGCTGGGCTGGAACGGAGCTGCGTGAATTGCTCTTTCTGGGATGTGCGAAAGTGGTGTGCCGGCCGATTGCTGGTAAGATGGTCGCCGCGAGTGCGAGCTCTGGCCGTATCCATTGGCCACTTGAATGGGCACTTGCTGGTGGAAGGCCTGCTGGAATGCCGGAGGCGCCGCGCCTTGTGCCATTGCAGGCGATTCGATATCCGCCACGGAAATGTTCTTCTGTGGGCGAGGCTGATGCATCGGTATCGAATTCGGCCTGTTCTCTTGCATAGCAGGCTTCTGTGGAAGTGGGTGTGTCTGAGGTTGTGGAAGCTCATTGATGGAAGACTCCGTCGCTGCAGTTGCTCGCTCGGCCTGTGCCATAGGAGCAGGAACTGGCCCTGACATGGGCACGGACATGGGCTCTAATGTCGGGACAAGACCCTGAGAAGGCATATGAGGCTGAGGCACGGCACTTGGAGGCAAACGGACAACGGGTCGAGCACTGTCAGCAGGCAAAGGGGGTCGAGAAATGACAGATCCAGTTGGCGAGAACATGAAGTCGCGCTCGTGCACGATGGATGAGCGTCGACTAAGAGCAATACTGGGAGTGTAGGCACTCCCGTAGTAGCTACCGCCGAAGACACTAGTCCTCCTCGAATAGCCTCCGACTGACCCCCAGTTGGATCTGGGCTTACCGCGCATGCGCTGTTGATTGGGCCGCAAAGCCCGAGGGATGAAGGTGAAGGATCGATCGGGGGCGGGAAAAATGTATCGTGGAGGGTTATCGGGTAAAGATATGCGGACGGGTTTATCTCTTCGAAGAGGGGGTCGATGGTCGGGTAACTTGGTGTATTGCTTCACGGGATTGCCAGGGAAGACCGAGGGAGTCTTCATGTCAGGCAAGCACACACGAAACTGAGCGTTGCCGATATGCTTTTCGGTGGACAATGTACGATTGATGGGTGTGGTGCTCGGCTCGCATGTAGGGATGAAACCATTGCCATTTGGAGGGCCTTCATGGTCGGGCATCTGTCGAGGTCGACGAGGGACAGGTTGGGCCACAGTGTCGTGCATGTCATGCGTCCATTGAGAATTCGTGGTCGGATCCGAAGGATGGGGCATGGGGCTAGCTCAAGAATCAGTACAAGCGTCAGGCCACGCAGCAGTGACCAGCCTCATCTGGGCAAAGTCCTGGGAGTAAAGTCTCTCATGACTCCGAAAAATCATGACATACCTGAATGGGGCAAAGGGGCCGCCGACGCCGAACCGGCCGCCCCTGCCTCTTCCTCTGCCAAAAGGTCTGAAGCCATTTCCGGCAGGCCCAGCGTGTCGATGATCATGCATGAAGAAGGAGCCCCTGTTGGGCACAAAGGCGGGATCTTCGTCTCTCCGGCGTTTGTAATCCTCGTGTTCTTGTCGTCGACGTTCAACCTGCACGCCAGGCTGCTGCCTCATAGCAGAGGCCGAACTGACCACGACAGGAGCTGAGGGGGACTTTGGCGGTGATAAAACCACTTCATCAAACTGCATCTCCTGTGGTGGCGTCGTCTTGTCATTGATGGACAACCCGTGCAGCATCATCTCAGTATCCGAGACTTTCTTCGCATTGCCGTTTGCCGCAGAGGCCTTGCCGTTGCCCGATGTCCTCGCTGATGAGCTCTTGGCAACGGCGCCCTTTGATGGCTTGGTGCCGTGTGGAGAAGTCGGAGATGCTTCATCGATATTGCTCGTGTCGCTGTCTTGGCCAGCATCGTCATCAGTTATGGAGCCCTCAGTCAAGGAATCGTCATCGAGATCGAGGGCTTCCGTACGGCCATCATCATCGCCTTCGTCCTCAACACGGCGGCGATGGCCGATCCTTCTGCGACGGGGTTCGGGCATGATGTCGAATGGGCGCTGGCAGACTGGGCCTGTTGTCACCAAGGTATCAAGCGGAGAAAGTCGTCAAGGACGAAAGCGCACTTGGATGCAAGAATACCATACGCGGCGGGCAGTTGTGATTCGCGACAGTGATTGTGAAGGTTTCGTTGATGAATTAGATCGTCGTGGCGCAATCCGCCCTGCGGTGCTTGATGGCGGAAAGGCAGACAGGGAAAAAAAAAGAGGCTGAATATGACGGAATAACCTAGAGGAGACGGACGGTGCCCGCAAATGTTTCGGGTGCGTAAGGATGACCAGAGGGTGGCCAGAGGGTGGAGAGGAAGAAGAAGAAAAAAAAGTGAGCCCTTTAGACGAGCTTGAATCCCAAGTGTGACGGTGATTGGGGGAGAAAGCGGAAACGAGGACGGAGAGGGAAAGTTGAATTAGCACTAGTTGGGAGCTGGGATTGAGGTGTTGTTGACGGAGGCACGGAGCCAAGTGCGCGGAAGGCCTGAGGGTTTGGCTTGGGTTTGGCGGCCAGACCTGATGTGTGCGGTCCTGGTCCAGCTCCTGGTCCAGCTCCTACCCACTTATCCCAATACCCACCCACTCGCTCTCAGTTTTAACGCCGACAGGCCACTTGGCACTTGCAGTCTGGTGGCGATGCGGATTCAAACGATCAAGTTGACTACCTTGCCCTACCTACTTTATTATTGTCAAGCCCTCAGCCTCGTCATCACATTTGGCTTCACATTTGGCTCGACATTTGGCCTGATGATCAACAATGGCTCGAGGCAACGCAGTGCCGTTTGCTCGTCAACTCGCGCGGCTTCGCAATTGCCCCAGTCTGATGCTCATGCCTGCACATATGTATGCACCGCACAAGCTTGCGACCCCAATTGTGGCAGCAAACAACAGTATCACGATTCACCACCGCTGATGACTTCCGTCCGCCCTTTCTGGGTAGATAGATGTTGACATTTGTCAAGACAACAACACCGATTCGATTGTCAGTGTAAAGGGAGGTAGTGCGGCCTTCTTCCACACCAAGACCGAGTAAGTATCGTCAAGCCACCATCACCTCCTATACTCCGTATTAACCTCGGAACCAGCTGAACGTTCTTCAGCTTCTCTAAGCAATTAATCTGTACGGCGTACGTGCTGCTGGCCGCTTGGACTGGGTGTAGTTGGGCGAAACCGGAACACGGCCCAACCAAGTGAAGGCAGCAGCATGTCCTCTCACGGCCACTTGCTCGGCCGACCAAATCAGACGCCAGGCGTTCCTTCAAGGCCCAACGGTACGGAGGACATGCGTCAAATAAATCGGTACGTGACTGTAAAACGATAGTCATTGGAGAAGCCGATGATGATGGCCTTTTCCCCGAACACCTGATCCCTTGTCCCTTGCAATGAAGCGGGTACACGTACGTACGTCTCCAACACTGCATAATCCAAGTTCGTACGGATTAGAGGCGGATTTATCTTCGGCGAACTATATATTGTCGTCGCTAATTCGTCTCCACTGTGAAGTCTATGTAGTTTGAGGAGCTCCGTCTTTATCCAACGACATGGGCCGTTGGGGTTGTGTTATCAAAGTATGTACGCACGCGACGTTCAAGTTTGGTTGTCTTCCTCGCGATCCAGACAAATGACAAATGCGGCTTGGCACTGTAGGAAATGAGATGCAGTGGAAGTACTCGGTAGCAAGATGTCTATTACAAATGACACATTCACAAGCCTGGAAAAGTCAGTCAAAATTCCTCAAGTTGGCAGCCGGCAGCCACTTTGTGTATGTACGGAGTATGTGACCTTTTGATTTTCTTCCAAAGGGAAAGGCGAGTAAGAAGAAAGAAAAGTACGGACTACACCATGCCCAACTGAAAACATGCCATCGCCGACCTTTTCAGTTCCCACACCGCATCTCAACGAAGCTCGTCCGTCAGACCGCGAAATCTGCACCTGGCCTCGCAATCCGCAGCCCGCTGCTATTGTGCACTGCCCGTCCCAACTTGCAAGGCTGCACCAGCATCCCCAGGGCATCCCCAAAGCATCGTCGGGCATACTCCGTACATGCGTACCTACATGCGTACCTACATGCGTACCTACATGCGTAGACCTGCGCCGTGGCCCGCACCCAATCCAGCGTGCGATGCTTTTTGGTGCAGGAAAGGCCCTGCCCTGCCTGATTCAATGTTCCCCGCAGTGGCAGGACGGCAAGACGGTGGGGGGGCTCAAAGTTGATTCCGCTTGCACTCGATGCTTCTTGTAATAATTGACATGAAAACGGAGTATAATTGCTTGCAGCTTTCAAAAAGGAAAACATACGATTTTATTTTTAATTTACCAGCGTCACTCAATTAACCACCAGCCCGGCGTGCTGTCACGCCATATTTAGATCTGGTCTAACCCCCAACCCCCCCGGCACTGCGGGTGCAATAATACTACGACGTAAGAGAGGCACCCCGAAACACGGAGTACTCCGTACAACCGCATGAATAAATACATGTATGGATATCTGTACCGTGCAGGGACAGGTAATAGCGGGATCGGCCAGTGACGGGTTCGCAAATGGTGGTATTTTGGTGAGTTGGTGAGCCATGTCGCTTGAAGAAGCGGGGAATAGGAACTTGACGTGTTTCGGTTGCGGCTGATGATGGATCAATTTTTAGGAAGCACGACGAGGGATTTTATACTCGCTGGGTTTGGCGGGGGTGCCACCAGATTTCAGTTTCCATCTTGACCGGAGAGCGACTTCCGACTTATGAAACTTAACATGCCCCATTCGTCTTTTGCCAATCCTGGCCCCCAAGAAAACACACAACAATGCAATGCGTATTATGATAGACAACAGCACAGCTTTTTCCCTTTCCGTACTCCGTTGTATCCATTCTGACTGCTACTTACTACCCTCCCATCTGGCGCCATCACCATTTCACCAGCCGCACCAGCCGCGCGCCCACACCTTCACCCTTCAACGACGCCATTCACTCCATCTTACCTACTGTTACCTGTCCTGATTCCGTTGCCCCCCCCCCTCCCCTCTTCCCCTTTCCCCTTCCCATTCCCCTTCCCCAAGGCTAAACCCGGCAGGGCTCTCCAAAGTAAACCACGAAGCGGCCACATCCACCATCCATCCCCACGACCCGTTCGTCAGATATTCTCCCCCGCCGCCAACCCAGCCTAGCAAGGTGGGCTTACGGGGTTGGAGGAGGAGGAGGAGGAGGGGAGAGAGATGGAGAACCACCACCCAGCCTGGCTTCGAATCTATTTACAAAAGCCCTTATCATATCTATCCCATCGCCCCCTCTCTCATTCATTCATATGAAATCCCATGCTATATTGATTCAAAAACATTCTAGCCCTATTTATGTTCTTCCCCCCTCTTCTGTCCCCCTTCCGCCCCCTTCCATATTCGTCACGTCTTCTAGCCAAGAAACAGATACCGGAAACACCACAGCCAGCCATCTTGCACTCTTGACGACATCTCTCCCCTTCCTACTTCATCCCCCCTCCTTCCCGGTCCGACAAGAACAAGATAAGACGTCATGGCAAACCTCCCCTCACAACATCCCACTCTATCCATTCACCTCAGCGACATGACCCTCACTCCGCTAATCACGTCGTCCTCGTCGCCATCCCACCTCGACTCCCTGACGTCTCTCACCTCGAGCGCCCTTTCGTCACAGACGGCCGCGCAGAGAGCCCATCTCGGACGGCCCCAGCGCATCATGGTCGAGTACCCTAACTCCGGGGCCGTGGTCCTCCAGACTTATCTTGACCCGCGCGAGTCAGCCGACGCCCCCTCGAATGGCAGCACGCACGGCAAAGATGCCGACAACTTGACGTCGTCGGCGGACGAGGACGATGCCCCGGACCTTCGCCACCACCCGCACCCCGAGGATGCCGCACCCATGCTGGTCGGCGTAGTCGTGGCTGCGTCGTCGGAAGAGGCGAGAGAGGCCAGACGTGCAGCCGCGCGCCTCGAGAGGCTGGGGCGCGAGTTCCAAAAGGAATGGGCCGCGCAAGCGTATGGAGGCACCTTGTCTGGTGGTGATTGATGATAACCTGCAAGGACTTGGGTGCCACGTGCACAGCTCCTTCAAGGAAACGTTTCCAAGGATCGGCATTGCCAGACTGGGGTCAAGCTCGGCGCCATCTTGGGAATCTGAGCAGCATCTCACTATCCCAGTCCTAGGAGAGCAAGGACATCCAACCTCTAGTCCGTCCATCCTTGAACATTTGAAAGCTGCCATCCAACCTGATATAAGAAAGCATCGACGCCGGCTTGTTGGACGATCCAAATGTCACATCACTTGATTGCAGAATGCTCTGGCACAACAGGACAAACTTGATGAACCTCGAAATGCATTTCAAATCCATTAGCGCGGAGTTTCACTTTTCCCACTTAGTGTTTAATAGGCCATGACCAATTGCAATTGTACATAGTCTGGACGTGCCGGCACACTTGCAGTGACTATCGTGTCCAACTTGCGTGCATGCCGAATCTTTTTTTTGTCGATTACTAAACGACGTCTATGTAAGTTTTCTCAAGCGTTCGCCCCAAACACTCTCATACTCTACTTCCAGTTCCATCTTCACTGCGCAACAAATCTCATCCCATTACAAAAGGAAGGTGTCTTGGTATATAAATCGTGTTTACAGAACGCGCCTCATTAGACCGTATCCACTGCGAGGTATCTTAGATGAGCTGCTGGAAAGCTCGGTTGATGGGAGAGCGAACGTTGGGGACGTCCTTCCAGAAGTCGATCGTGGCAACAGCGCGTTTGGAAATGCCTTCGGGGGTGAACTCAAACTTCTACAGGAATTGTTAGCACGTAGTTCACCAACGCTGACAAAGTGTCCGGTGCATACCTTGTAGACGTCCTTGTAGGCACCTGAAGCACCGAATCGGTTGATACCGAACTGCTCGTGGGTGTAGCGTTCCCAGCCCATGGTGCTCATGACTTCAACGGACAGAGAGGGGACGCCGTCGGGCAGGACAGAGAGTCTGTAATCCTTGGACTGAGCGTCGAACACCTCAAAGCAGGGGACGGAGACGATACGGGCCTTGACTCCGTGCTTCTCCTCGAGGTACTTGGCGGCCTCCAAGCAGATGGAGACCTCAGAGCCGGTAGAGACCAAGGAGATCTTGGCGCCGGGCACTTCACGCAGGACGTAACCGCCCTTGCTAGCCTTCTCGATGGTAGAGCCTTCGAGCTGAGGCAGGTTCTGTCGGGACAGCGCCAGAATGCTAGGAGTGTGCTTGGAGGTCAAGGCAACGTAGTAAGCAGCACTGGTCTCGTTGCCATCGGCAGGGCGCCAGACCATGCAGTTGGGCAAAGCGCGGAAGTGAGCCAAAGTCTCGATAGGCTGATGGGTAGGTCCATCCTCTCCAAGGCCGATGGAGTCATGGGTGGCGACCCAAATGGCACGGATCTGGGACAGAGCCGAGAGACGGACGGCACCGGCAGCATAGGAGACAAAGTTGAGAAAAGTACCGCCGTAAGGCAGAATGGTGCCGTAGGCGGCAAGGCCGTTCATGATGGCACCCATGGCGTGCTCACGAACACCATAACGGACGTATCGACCAGAGTAGTCTCCGAGGCCAGTGGCTTTGGGCTGGAAGTCGACAGCCTCCTTCCAGCGGGTCAAGTTGGAGCCAGTCAAGTCTGCGGAGCCACCAAAAAGCTCGGGAATGACAGTCTGGACTTTGCTCAGCACGGTCTCAGAAAGCTTGCGAGAGGCAACGGCAGAATCCTGGGGGGTGTAGGCAGGCAGGCTCTTCTCCCAGCCCTGAGGAAGATCGCCCTTCTGGCGACGCTCAAGGTCGGCATACTCGTTAGGGTACTTCTCAGCGTACTTGGAGATGAGCTGGTTCCACTTCTCTTCGTGAGCAGCGCCCTCGGAGGAGTGCTTGCCATAGAGGTCGTAAACCTCTTTGGGGACGTGGAAAGCCTCCTCTGGGAAACCCCACTTCTTCTTCAGCTGCTTGATATCATCGGCCTTCAGGGGCGAGCCGTGGACACCATGAGTACCCTGCTGCAAAGAGCCGAAACCAATGGTGGTCTTAAGCTTGATCAAGGAGGGCTTATCCTTGACTTCCTGGCACTTCTTAATGGCAGCCTCCATGCCAGCGAGGTCACTGTCACCGTCCTCGACGATGACGACATGCCAGCCATAAGCCTCATATCGCTTGACGACGTCTTCAGTGAAGGCGCAGTTGGTGTCGCCATCAATGGAGATGTGGTTGTCATCGTAAATGCAGATGAGGTTGCCCAACTGGAGGTGACCTGCGAGAGAAGACGCCTCACTCGAGACACCCTCCATCAAGCAACCGTCACCGAGGAAGCAGTATGTGTAGTTGTCAACGACGTCGAATCCAGGCTTGTTGAAGGTGGCAGCGGTGTGAGCTTGAGCCATGGCCAAACCAACAGCATTGCAGACACCTTGGCCCAGGGGACCAGTGGTAACCTCAATTCCGGGGGTGTCATGAGCCTCGGGGTGACCGGGAGTCTTGCTGTCGACTGTCTGTGCGGACTGTCAGACTCTGCGAGCGGGGTAAGAGACAAAGACTGCGCTCAGTCAGTAGAAAAAACTTACTCGGAAATTCTTGAGGTCTTGAATGCTCAGGTCATAGCCAAAGAGGTGCAGCAGAGCATACTGCAGCATGCAGCCGTGGCCGTTACTGGTCGCCGCCCGCGTCAGCTCCATCACTCATTGCAATCACGTTTGCATTTCAAGGCTCGGCTGTGGTACTTACGAAAGGACGAAACGATCTCGGTTCAACCACTTGGGGTTCTTGGGGTTGAACTTCATGAACTTGTTGAACAAAACGTGGGCAATGGGTGCCATGCCCCTGAGAAACGAGTCAGTCAATCGAATCGCTGAGGTGAGCTCGACAGGTAGGTAGTAGGCACTCACATGGGAGCACCGGGATGACCCGAGTTGCTGTTGAAGGTGGCATCAACCTGCAAAGCACAGAAACGTCAGTCAATTTCGTCATGATGGCGTAGACCCTGACCGCCAGCCTCTGATTGATGATGGCCCTGTCCGCTGCGCGAGTGTGCCTTTTTCTTTTCCGTCGCGGCAACTGAGCGGGCAAGCTGTCATGGCGGGGTAGAGTGGCGGGGTAGAGAAAGCTCAGCATACCGCAAGCAAGCGGATGGTGTTGATGGCCGCCTGGTCAATTTCGCTGTAAGACATGATGGCGGTGTTATTTTGCACGGTTGGGAATAATTGGGGAAGAAGGAGGGAGAGGAAGTGAGGGCAAGGCACGGAAGTAGGGGGAACTGTGTTATAAGGGTAATAGCGGAGGAGAGAAAAAAGCGACACCACTGCGGTAATGTTCAACACCGGACGGCGTTTGAATGCCGGCGGGGTTATGACATGGCACTGACACACTGGGCACCGGGCACTGGGCACTTGGGCATGTTGCCAGTGGGTCCAGCGTCGCAGACCGGAAAGCAGGAGCGAGCGAGCCGTCCAGACGGAAGTGAAGTGGTCGATGATCAAATCGACAAACTGTTCCTTTATTACAGAGTACGAGCACCAGACGATAATGGAGGGGTCGGACGGCGGGATGACCATCTGTCTCAGAAAGGCCGGGCTATTTCTCTCCGTGGAGGCCCATGGCCTTTTTTGATAGTACTCCCAATCATCACGAGACAATTACCTATTAATATGTACTGCTTGCATCGAAAGGCGGTACATACGGTACATGCATGTTTTGTTGACGACGTGTGGAGCTCATTCCTGGTCCCTCATCCAAACGATCCACCGTGGCGAACAACTTCTCCAGTAGATTGAAATGCAGGCAAAAAGTCTGCAGGCGACTGACGCAATAGGCCACGCTCGTCCATTTCACTGATGATGGGTACGTTACTGCATCTCCGGTGGCTTTGTAGAGCGGATACGGAGTACTCCGTGGAGGCAGCGATTAGTGAAGTCGTTTGCATCAACTTTACTCATGATGCCAAATTCGAATAGCCAACATCAGATTGCCAATTTTTTTATTTATTTTTCCCCTAGTTCCCGAACAAGGAGTCTAGTACCTATTACCCGCCGCCCACTTCCCAATTTCCTCCTTTGCAACGAAATGGTCAGCAAGACATCAGCAAACAAGAAGAGGACCAACCGTCCCGCCAAGACGTCCAAGCCGTCCGCACAGGAAACAGCCCAGAGTCCCATCTCAGCTAAAGATCACGATGCCGTCCAATCCCCGAAAGAGCAGCAAATCTTGCTGAACATTTTTTCCGACGCCTTTGCTGCCGTCCTGTCATCGGATCGGTTTCCCATCCTGCTGCAGGAGATCAAGCAGGCGCTGTATCGCCGAGACTTCGGCAGCGCCTTCGGAAGCGAGGAGTATCTGGAGACGTATGCGGCGAGATGGAGTCCCACGCGGGCATTGTGCTATGCTTCCATCTTTCTGGGGATGCGCCAATACATGGATGAAATGCCGGGACACGCGGATGATGATGATGATGAGCCAGGGCGCACCACGAAGGAGGCATCATCGAGAGCTTCTGAGCCGATGGGGCCGGATCAAGGTGCGGACGGCGAGGCGTCAGAGTCAGAACAGCCCCGTCCAAGACTCAGGATGCTCTGCATCGGAGGTTGCGCAGCCGAACACGTCGCTTTCGCATCCCATCTCCGGACTACGAATCGCCGTGGCTCCCTCAAAATGCTGGATTCAGGTCCATGGGCACACGTCGCGTCGCTGCTGCAAAATTCAGTGACTACCGCTCCACCATTGTCAAAATACGCATCCGCGTCGATCAAGGCATCGAACAAGCCCCTGTTGGGGACATACCAGCTCGACGCCGCCTTCACGCAAGCGGATGTGCTTGAGTTGGCGGAGGGCGAGCTCGCCGAGGTAGTTGGGTCGCGAGCACAGGTCGTCACGCTCCTTTTCACGCTCAACGAGCTGTACACGGACGGAGGCCTCGGCAAGACGACCAGGTTTCTCAGAGCGCTGGCCAAGGTCTTGCCTACAGATAGCTTGTTGCTCGTTGTGGACAGCCCGGGAAGCTATTCCGAGGCGGCGGTGGGGAAGGAGAAGAAAAGATACCCGATGCAGTGGCTGCTGAACCATACTCTACTGGAGAGCGAGACGCCGGAGTACATGTGGGAACGTCTGGATTCGCATGATTCAATATGGTTCAGGATACCGGAGGGGCTGATATACCCGATTCAGTTGGAGAACATGCGGTACCAGATGCATTTGTATCGCATTCACAAGAGTTGAGTGTTTGGGGTGTCCTATAATGGAGCAGCAGCAGCAAGTGCGGGAGCAGAAAGCATGGAATATTGAATATTAAAACTCTTCAATTGCTGATGCTTCATACATGATACTTTATAGGGAGGTAGGGATGAAAGAAATAGGGGGGCAATGGGCATTGAAAGGGACAGGGTTTACGCCCATACAAGCTTCTTGATGGAATGTCCGAGCTGCTCCAACAGCCCCGTGTTCCTCTTTGCCTCTTGCAGAGAGATAATCTCGCACTTTTCTACTAACCTCTTGTCGTCCTCCCCCTCCTTCCGAAGCTGTGCTTCCAGCGCAAGTCGCTCGACCTCGGCACAAATCGTGACAACTTGCTGTAGTTCGTTCTGCTGCCTACCGCCCGCCCCTGCTACTGCAGTAGAAGAATCCATGTAGGGCGCCTTGAAGGCCAGAATTCGAACATCAGGCGATTTAGCCTTGGGCGAGAAGATATTCGCAAAGCTAAGCTGTGTCTTGTCATCATCCGTTTTGGAGGTCGAGCTCGAAGCAATGTCCCCCTTTGTTGATAGCGTTCTCGTGTTCGTCCTCTTGACGTTGCTCTTTCCAGGCTGATACGAGACGACGAAGCCAACATTCTTCATCTCGTCCATGTGCCCCGGGGCTATGGTAGAGGTGATGTACGTGCCAAACTTGATATGCGTCACATTGGCGAGGTGCACGCGATCAAACGACGATACCTTATCCAGGTCCCAGTCGAAGCGGCAAAGGTACAACGCCGCGTCGGTTAGAAGCAAGACGACCTCTTCCATGGGCCATGTTTTCACGACGTTGGCTCTGTTGGGACTGATGAGCGCCCAGCCGCCGTGTATCTCCTCATTGACGTCTGCAACGACTCGCTTTTGGCAGAGTTCGACGGCTCGCTGGCGCATGTTGGCGACGGAGACGGCTGGGTCTTTGGTCATCATGTCGGATTCAAATTCTTCAAATACTTTCTCGGTGACATTGCCCAAGAGGAAGTCTATGGCAGCTTGGCTGAAGTAATCGTTGACCATGCTGTGCTCATGGTTAGCCCGAGGGGGTGTTGTCAAGTTTGACTTCGATGGTGAAGATTCATGACTGGCAGGGATGCATTTACTTACCCGCTATAGAATCGTGCAAGTGATAGTCCTAAATCATTCAGGGCGCCTCGATAGTCTCGCTTTCTCGTTCTGGTATAATCGCCTTTCATAGCGGCTGTCGATGCATACTGCTTCGACACTGCATCGCCATTGTCAGCCCAGAGCGTGTTGAACCAGTTCGTCTCTTGGTCTAGTTGCGCAGTCATATCGAAACCGTCTGCCTTGAGCTGCAGATCTAGCATGTGTTTCGCGAAGGAGCTTTGGCACACGTTTGTCCTGTCCAAGCAGTCCATGCAATTGGTTCGCAGAACGCCCGCCTGTCTTTGGGTGATTTCTCCGTTCACCCGCGTCGTGCTTCCCAGTTCCTCCAGCTTGCCCTTTAATTTGATCAATAGACGGCTCACGTTCTCGAACTTCATTCCTCGACAAGCGTGGTGGAAGTCGAACCATTCAAATGGAATCTTGTTCTCGGTGCTGAGGTTTTCGTTGAGCCGTTCGATGTTGAGTTGGTATTGCGAGCCAATAGGTTCCTCAACCCCCTTCTTTTCAACTAGATTGACAATTTGCAAGCTTCCATAATCGGAACGTAGTCTCTCAAAATGTCGTTTGCAGGCTTTGAAATTGGATTCCGTTCCGTGTTGTATTACTGGCACTGGTTTCAACGAGTACGCAGACTGCGTGAAGAACAGCGGTATGCTGCCTCGAATCTGGACAAATGAATGTATTGGCGTCGCGGGGTCCCACGCTGGTGAGGAGAGGACCTGCTCTGTCTCCACCATGTTAGCTGTGAACCCGTCTTCGTTGATACCTCGGCGCAAGTATCTTAGTCCAGCGCGCTGCGTGGATCGACGAGATACGAGGGTGATGAGACACCTCTTCTCAGAGGGTCGAAGATCAACTGAGGCTCGGGTAAGACCTTTTGGTGGAGATGCCGGAAGGGAATCTGACGCAGGCATATTGGCAAGCTCCAGGGATTCCGCAGCAACTTCGTCCATCTGAGGCGGTTCGCTATCGACTGTGAATATCCGCTGGCCAATGAACCCCAGCATAAGAGGCAGACTAATGGAGTCCTGACCCGCCATTATAAATTTATCCAGTATGTGGCGATTCCAGAAGAATTGGCTGTCCACTTGGTGGTGCAAGGGTGCATTTTGGTTCGATTGCAAAGACTTCTGCGTTTGCGAAGGGCTTCGAGTTATGTCAATGTCGTAGGAAAAGTAGAAACTTCTAGAGGAGCCAAAGAAGACCTGCATCGTGCGAAGTAACTTTGGAAGCAATTCAGTTGGGCGGTTCGGGGCTTGAATCTCCTCTTCCATGGATATCTTTGACACTGAAGGTGCGTCTTCTTCTGTGGCAGTAGGCGAGTTGGCAGCTGAGATGCTCAAACCCAAACTTCTCCTTTGGTCCATCGTCCATCCACTTTTACTGAACCAACGCTGGGCAAATCGGCCATAGCTGCCTCGACGGCGCATCACATCCTCCACCACGCTACTCCGAGATGAGGTTGGGCGGGCACCATCTCCGTCGGCCACAGCGTCTTCAACCTCATCAATACCGGCGCAATGGATTTCAACATCCTCGTCACTACTTTCTGCATCGTCATTCGATTCATCCGAGATCTGCTTTTGGAGCAAGACGGCCGTTCTCCGAATGGATTCATCCGCTTCTTGCTTTGTGCTGCAGGGTGTTATGGCTACTCCAGTGACGACGTAAATTGGGAAGCCGAGTATCTGTGCAACCTGTTGTCGACGAGTAATTGTGATGAGATAGCTCAATTTGGAAACAGTGATCAAGCCTGTTACGTTGTCAGTGGTGTAAAAGGGGGCAATGCTGAGAACCTGGTACATACCAATTACACCAAATGCTTCAAACGACGAGTCTGGACCAGACGTATCTGGAACCTGGTCTCGTGGAACACTTGAGATGGACGAATCCCCATATCTTATCGTGATGGGCTGAAATGGCCGCTGTCCCTTGGTCGACAATGGTTGAAGAATCAAACCGTCAAGGGCAGCACAGACGACGACTTTCCGGGCTATTCCCGACATTGTGGAGGCAAAGGGCACACTCCGCTGGCGACATTAGAGAGTAAGAAAAAAGTTTAAAAAATATATATGAAATTCGCGTCTTCCCATTGATCGGCTGTGTCATACATCGACCAGCAATGCTCACTACTTAAAGCGGGGGGGGGGATGATCAACCGGGAAACAGGCATGAAGGAGGTGGAGAGAATCAATTAGCGGGATCTGTCCACACTCTTACGGAGTAGGTGGATCAACGTCATAGACGGACGGCATGTCACTCCCTCAATAATATGGCTAATAGCGCAGGACTCACCGTTCAGTTTCGTTCTCATGTGCGCCCATGGAAGTGAACTCGATGTCTAGAGCAACATAATGTAATGCTCTGGAAGCGCTTATTTTGAATCCCGAGACGAGACGAGGCTGATAGGTGTCCAAGTCACCGTTGTAGCCTAGGGTAGGCACATTGGGTCGACTTCACCACATGTGGGCTGCATTCCGCCGTCAAATCGAAAAAAAAACGGAAGGGCTCGCGACATTGTTTGTGATCATCACGACGACAAGTTCGCCACGCAAAGATATCTCATCCATGTTAAAGCGAAAAGGGTGAGATAATGAAGTGCGCTTTTTGTAGTTGTCATGGAATCAGAAACCTGCGAACAGATAGAAGCGGCACAGTACATTTTTCCCATGCCTCCAGAAATGCTTCATGTTGCTGTCCAACTCTTGAAGTATTAAAGCAAAGTATCCTTGTTCCACGGGTCCTGCATCTGAGGAAATTGGCCCCTTCAAGCTGCAATGCAAATGCAATCGGCTTGCAGGCCCATCAGAGCCGATGATTACCCGACCCACGTGGGTTACGTAATCCTGCTTCAGGGCAACCCATGCGGCAAAACCTGACGCCGGCGAGGACGCCAGTCTGGGAAGGAGTCCTCCATATTAACCAACGCATCACGACGTCGCTATCACGAACGCCAGCCAGCCACCAGTCACCCAATCTTCCCCTGCATCCACAGCTATCGAACGCCAGTGCCCTCGCCAACTAAGCAAAATTTTCAATACTCGACCCATCGAAAGCTCGACAACCTTCAAGATGCAGTTCTCCGAAGCCTGGTACGTTTGTCGCGGTTGCCTCCCTGCCGTCATCACTAGATGAAACTGAGCTTTCGGAGCTCATCAAACGAAGCTTCCGGCATCGTTGTATCAGCTCGTGCTCAACTCATAATATTTTAAAACTCTCCATGAAATGTCTTTTTAGCTAACTGATCGTGTCTATAGCCCCGTCTATGCGGTTAGTTCAGCGTCCCAGTCCAGCTGCCGACCGACGTCACTCGCTGGCCCCATCGTCGGCTTCATCACAACAGTGCGGCGCATCGATATTCAATTTTCCTGCTAACTCTTATTCAATAGCCATTCTTTGGTGCCATGGGCTGCACCTGCGCCATCGTCTTCACCTGCTTGGGTGCCTCTTACGGTACCGCCAAGTCTGGGGTCGGTATCGCCGCCATGGGTGTCCTCCGCCCTGACCTCATCGTGAAGAGTGCGCATCTCCTCCCCTTCGCTTCAGAGTCAAACCTGCTTCGAACTTGAAAAGGCTAACACGTCTCTCCAGACATTGTTCCCGTCATTATGGCCGGTATCATTGGTATTTACGGTCTGGTCGTATCTGTCCTTATCTCCGATGGTCTGAAGCAACAGCTCCCTCTTTACACAGGTTTCATCCAGTTCGGTGCTGGTCTCGCTGTCGGTCTCGCTGGTCTCGCTGCTGGTTTCGCCATTGGTATCGTCGGTGACGCTGGTGTTCGTGGCACAGCTCAGCAACCGCGTCTGTTTGTCGGCATGATTTTGATCCTCATTTTCGCCGAAGTTTTGGGTAAGTTGGACACATTCTATCAAAACTTGAAAAAAAAACGGTCTTCTCTGACCAATCTATCAGGTCTTTACGGTCTCATTGTTGCCCTTCTCATGAACTCCAAGGCTACCCAAGACGCTACCTGCACTTGAGAGCACAACAAGAGCTGGAATGGCAACTCGACAATGTGTACTTATTAAGCAAGAGTTGGCTCTTTCCACATGAATCGGCACACCAAATTTAAGGAAAACAGTCTGCGAGTATTCCTGTAAAACGGTTGGGGATATGCAAGGACTATTCTTGAGGAGCTTTCGAAACATGATTTCTATGGTGAGAAGGACTGGTAATCACATGGCAAGGTCGCATATGTACACTAGTGAAAGATGGGGTTTGACTTTGCGCAGTTTCATTATAGACAACGATGGCGAGGGGGAATCTAGTGTAGTCTCTGTTGCTCATACCATGCGTTACACAAAAGTCGTTTATACGTTTTGCCGCCGGCATGAACTGCGCAGACGTCTGTTAAACGGTTCGATCCCCAAATGATTCGAGTACGGCTAATATCAAGTCGCCAACAATATAATGACTCTCGCCATCCCCGAATCATGCGCTAACTGACATGACCTGTTGAAATATCCCTGCACGATTCATGAACGAAAATGCTTTGTACATCTCCTCCACACCAACGCGACATAGAGCCCAACCGCGGTATTGGCTGCTGGCCATGGAACTACAAGTTGCAATCCTCTCTATAACCTGCAAATGCACACCCTTCGACACGGGCCACGGATTGCCTTCGTCTACAGATGAGATGAACGACTTTTACTGAATTTCTCGTATTTGCAAAACCCCATTAACGAACCAAGTAATGATGATACATCTCCTAGACACTATAAGCTGGATAATATAACGCGGTACGCCCCCTCCCACCCAAGTTGGAACATTCCCACTTTTCACATCGCGATAGCACACAGCCTGCAGGTCTATTGCATCCACGCTAGGCAATTTTTTTTTTCTTTTTGGCGTTTGTTGTTGATTCTGTCATTACAGTGGGAAGCTGAATATGTACGTAGCGAAATTTAGGTTTCTTCGGATGGTTGAATAGATTGCCTGGTGGGCAAGACGTTTAAATGACGTACTGGGTTGAGATGTCAGTTGAGTTCTTTCAATTCTTCTCTTTTCCGTTTCCCCTTGTTTCAAAATTCACGGTTTACTGTACAGTACAGCACTAAAGAGGCGTGTGAGACACTTACGGGAATAAAGAGGTAGGGAACTCGTCGCTCGTATTCGAGCCAGTGCTCGCCGTACTTGTTGCGGCAGCGATGGATGTCCCTTGCGGCGCGATGGGCAATCATGCAGCAGAAGAAGACGGGGTAGAACCAGGGAAATGGACTCCTGTTTGGAATGGTTAGATAATGAAGAATGGACGAGGAACGGAACTCGGTACAAGCTGTAAATGATTTTTATGACAAGTACGTACTTGAATCCGGTGATCAGGCCCCAGGAGATGGAGAACCATATGTCTGCAGTGTAGTGAATCTTGCGCGCCAGACCGTACCAGCCATCGACGAGGATAGTGCCCTGGGGAGTCTGTATGGTCTTGGGGTTGTGGATCGTCTGCCAGGGAACCTGGGGGAAGGTGTTGCGAGTCACCATCTTTCCGCGCTCCATGGCACGGAAGCGATTCTTCTGGCTGTTGCAGCTATCCCAGACCCAGTACCAGAAGAGGTAGGCAGCGAACATGGCTACAAGGAACGCCTTGTTCCAGCTGTACTCGGAGGGGGCGTGGTTGGCCAGGTAGATGGTGCAATGGCAGTAGGACAAGGGAACACCAGCAAGGTTCCAGAAGATGAGCATGAACCCCCACTTCTCGTAGTAGATGTCCCAGGTGGTGATGATGAGCTCCTCACCCTTGGCACAGGCATTGGCGTAGAGGTAGTGAGCCATGACGAGGAACCAGACTTCGCCGGAAACGTAGCCATACCTCTCCCACTGACGAGCAGCGGTGCCGAGACTGAGAATAAGGAGGAAGTACCAAGGCATGCGGACCTCGCAGAACATCTTGAAATCCAGAATGCCAAACATGCGAGGGTTCAGCTCGGCACCCATGAAAAAGTCATAAATGGGATAGCCCGTCATGCGATGTTGTTTGCCACGGTACAGAGCAGAGAAGTAGGCAACGAAGCTGACCAGGAAACCGCTTAGAATGGCGACGGAGAGAAGAGGCCCGAACTCGTCAATAGCGGTGTACAAAGGCCAGATGCCAGTGAAGTGCAGGACAGCCAAGATAACAAGAGTGAAGTACAGAGTGACAAAGGCGTTGCAGAAATACTTAAGCTGCTTGCCGCCCTCGTGAGGCAGAGGCTTGCCCCAGCCCCAAACTCCAGGGAGCAAGCAGTAGCAGGCGCCTTGGAAGATGAGGTAGGACCAGTACCAGAGCCAGGCCTTGGCGTGGGGAAAGGCGCCGATGTAGACGTAATTGACCATCTGGGACGCGAAAGAGAGCCAGGTCTGATCGGGGTGACGGGATGGGAATTTGCCATCATAGTAGGTGGCGCCAATCCACATGTACCACATGAGAACGGGGAAGAGAATCATCATGGACAGAGTGCCACATGAACCGCCGAATTCGAACTCGCCCGAGTAGTCAATCTTGGGATCTCTGCCCTCGATCCAGCCATCGACAACATCAATGTCGGTCGACTTGGCTGCCTTTTTCTTGGGAGTCGACTTTGGGGTCGAATTCTTCTTGGGCAAACCATTGGAGCCATCCTCCGTCTCAACGACGGATTTGCCCTTGGTGATTGAAGGGGCAGAATCTTCCTCCTCCTCAAGGTCTTCGGTGAGCTTGCCGGTGCGGCGGCGCAAAGAACGAATTTGAGTCGACGTCTCGGCTGGGGAGCTGGATTCGGTTTCGGCATCAGAGTGTAGCTCGGAGGGGACTGAAGACTGGCGACGCGATGAGCGACGCGAAGCAGTGGGCGTCTCGATCATGCCTTCAAAGAGTTCCTTCTTCCTGAACTTGGGAGTCAGTCGATCCATTTACAGTGCAAAACAGATACGTTTGCGGAGGTTGAAGGGGTCCAACTGCTGATCGACGAAACGACTTTGAACTGCCATTGGAGCTAGTTCGCCAAATGTCATGGCTGAAGAACACTTTCCATGACATACCTAGGCGTTTGACGCAGTGAATATCGGGACATGGTGACGGTGATATGCGGGAGACCCGTCTGGCCGTTATCACAATGTCAAGGACAGGAGGGAAAAAGCAGAGGGATTCCGAAAAGAAGGAAAATAAAGGGGATAAGAAAGCGAATTAGTTCATGTAATAAATAAGTCAAAAGCAAAAGCACATCGAACCCGAAGCAAAAGAATGAATCTGTGATGCACAGAAAGGAGAAAACGACCGCGAAGTCGTGGCAAAACACAGCCAAGAAGGGGATGGCAAAATTGAAAACAGGCCACACACGGTCGCCGGGCCTTTGGCGATGTGTTTGCTGGGCGGAGGGGCCAGACCAGACATGACAGTGACGGACGGGTGTTGCTATATTGGCGTCGCGTTGGCGGCGGGTGGATTTGGATTTGGATTTGTTGACAATTTGCGCGCGGGAGCTACCTGCGGCCACGCACAAAACCAGCGGTTGGAGAGGTACCCGACCCGTATGCCTCATGTATCATGTAGGCACTAAGTTGGAACGAGCTCTTGGCCTAGCACGCGGGAAGTACTAGAGGGCTCCGAGCGCGCCCGGTTAGTTTAGTTTGTTTGTTGATAATTTTGATAATTTTGATATTTACACAATGAGGAAGCTGGACTGATTCTAATCAACATGAAGGTGACGCGAGGAATCGCCATACAAAAGACCCGATAGCCAGCACGTCATGTCCATTAAATTCTCCGATTCGTAGCCTCTGATCGCACATCGACAAAGACGGACGGATTTGGCAGATGCCAGTGCATGGCTGTACAGTGGTGTACCATGCTCCCCCTGAACCATTTTCGGTTTGTCTACTCCGTTGCGCGGATTACTTGACAGAAAAACATTATTATGGTTGAAAAGAGTGGGACGTATAGAATGTCCCCCTTGAATTATTTCACACATCCATCTACGGACTCTACATGCCCCAGTTTTCGCTCCTCTCTCTGACAGCTGGAGAGGAGCTACTGAGTGTTGATGCTCAGAAAAAAATCGCCTTGGAGAGAAATCGTCGTCCTTTTTACTTTATTTTTTCTGGCTCGCTTGGCATTAGGTCAACTTGACGTTGGACCAATGCTGTAGTGTGACTGCCTTAGTGTATCAGTGCCTAGTTGAATCGAATAGACTCCTTTTACCGGGATAGGAACCTACCTAGGTAGGCGTAAATACTTTCAAAGTTGGCAATATCAAGTTGATTTCTGCATGCGTGAGTGACGTCTTGTTAATACATATTCAAGTCTGGCTGCATCCTGCACCCCCTTTATCAATGGATCCTTCCTCGGCCCCCAGTGAGCTTGATTGATAGACAGGGATGGGATTGGCTGGTGGCACGGGCGCACGGACGAGGCGGACGAGGCGGACGAGGCGGACGTGGCAGACGAGACAGGATCTAGGGGTCACTGGACCAAGGCGCGACTGCAAACCTGCAAACAACGCCTACAACATACAATGTATGTACACTGTAATACCGCCTCTTGAAGCTCTGTCCATTCTCCAACCCACGTGGACAACCACTTGACCGTCCAGCTGCGCATGCTTTCTTCTCTCATCCAACACTAATCACATGCTGCATACTTAATCAACAGCATCGCGATACAATTCTCCATCATCTCCATCCATTCGCTGCTGCCATTTGGTGACGCCAGCCTCCTGTCCCGTTGGACGACGATCCAAACCTGCTTTCTGGCTGTTCGAAAGTTTACTATTAACGACGACATTACATTGTTCTAATTCCCACGCTGCGCTGTGCTCCAATACTAACGTCGTCATCCTCATACCTCTTGATTTCAGCATGTCCTACACAGATAACGTTTGATCCGGCGCACCTCAAATCACGTCCCCGGCATATCCGCTGCTTTCTCAGGTTCGCTAGCTCACCACTGCCTACAAGGGAAAAACATATCAGACAACAATTTTGCGGATGGAAACCTCTCGTTATAGGGAGGACTCCGTGTCTCCCTTGAGCCATACCCCGCAAGATGCGACGCCAAGTAACGCCGATTCTACGTCGCGATTTCCACCACCACCGACCACACCCAATGTCCTTCCCCGCCCCTTAAACTCCGACCTGTCCGAACATCAAGACAAGGATGAATCGAGTGCGGTACCAAATGATTATTGGAATGGGGGGGAACAACATAGAGATGTGTCTCCTATTGCGAACGGTAATGGCACAGCCAAAGATCAAAACGACCATCAGCACAAGACCTCGGGTAAATCGCCCGTGACATCAAATATCGGTCATGATACCATGTCACCGGCAGAACATGGTAATACAACATTGGGCGCCAGAAGAAGCGTCCAATTTGCTGGGAACGATCCTCAGACGGTAGCTTCCCCTACCCCGGGTGGTCATAGTCGACACGGATCTTGGGACGGACCAGAAACCCCTGGAAAACACAGGGGCACGTCTTTCATGTCCAAGATCAAGGCTTTGGCCACTGCCCCGAGTACCCCGACACTCAGATCTCCGCCAGCCCCGTTCGCCGAGACTGTTTCTCAATCACCCGCCAACTCGCCAGCTTCCACTCGTTTTGGGAGTCGACTGCCAGACACCCTGGTGGAAGAGCAATCCGACATTGACGCTGATGCTGATATTGAAGAGACTGCAGATGAGGCAGCTATTCCGGGGAACAGTGCGCCGAAGAGGAAGAAGCGTAGGATGAGACGATTTAAGAAAGGTCATGTTTCAACGCCCTCTGCCTCAAGTCGGGTTGCTGGCGAGTTAGATACCTTGGGCGCCTATAACCGTCTTCTCAGAAGGAGAGCAAGTATGCCCGACACTTCTACAACTGGTAACGCGGATGGAGCATTGTCAGAAGGCGATACCCGTGAAGCCTCGAAACGTCGGCCCTTCCGCCGTGGCCACTCCTATGTCGGGGTAGCGTCGCATTCCCAAGGCGAGGACCTCAATGATATGGAAAGCTCTGCTGTGCTAGGCCGTCGCAATGGTCACACGAGACGCACTACTGTGTTTGGCGGCGGTGGCGTCTCCGACGGCGATGCCATGACACCTCGTCGTCCGTTCTTCAACTCGGAGCGTGCCTCCAACTTTGGTGTACAAAAATGGAAACAGGTCAAGAGCACGCTGAAGCTCTTGCGACAGAAGAAGGAAGACCGTTTCGACTACTTCAAGTCCGCAGAATTGATGGCCGAGCTGCGAGCTGGTGCTCCTGCCGTATTGATGCTTGCTAGTATGATTCAAAGAGACGAACATGGGAATAAGAGGATTCCTGTTTTGCTTGAACAGCTGAAGCTCAAAGTCAAGGATAGCTCTCCGGTGCCAGATGATGACAAGGATCGACATTGGATATTTACGATCGAACTCGAGTATGGTAGCGGCCCGAGTCGAATGAGTTGGACGGTGACCCGAACGATAAAGGACATTTACAATTTGCACTTTCGCTACAAGTTTGCCCTCAACAACGACAAGTACATGCTTGGCCGTGATCTTGGAGCGCGACCAAAGCAGCCGAAGTTCCCATACTCTGCTTTTCCATATTTACGGCGGGCGCGCGGAAAGGGAGACGAGAGTGATGAGGAGGATCAAGTTAGTGCCCGAGGCGATGAGACTGCCGGGGAAGGCACTGGTGGAGAGGAGCAAGCGGAGGGTATGGCAAGCGGAGTTGAGAGTCAACATCAGCCCATCAGGAAAAAGTCTCGTGCGAATTTGTGGGGGATGAGGAGAAGGTCGACTGGCTTCACAGACCCCGGCGAGATGTCGAATCTCGAAGGTCCCAACACACCGGCCCTTGACGTGGCCACACGAAGGCAACGTTATGTGGAGAAGCAGAGGCGCATCCTCGAGAAGTATTTGTCAGAAATAATCAGATGGCTCATGTTCAGAGCTGATAGCAACCGTCTTTGTCGATTCCTGGAACTATCGGCACTTGGCGTTCGTCTTGCCGCAGAAGGCAGTTATCACGGCAAAGAAGGCTACCTACACATTCAATCTTCAAAGGGCCTAGACTTTCGTCGGGTCCTCACGCCGGCCAAGGTCATTGCTCGCCACAGTCGCAAGTGGTTCCTGGTTCGCCAGAGCTATATTGTTTGCGTAGAGTCGCCAGAAAACATGAATATCTACGACGTTTACCTCGTCGACACCAAGTTCAGCATCATTTCCAAGAAAAATCCACTTACCCAGATCGGCTCCAAAGACAAAGGCAAGGAAATCGATCTCACCGTAGAGTCGCCGCCGCAGAAGCACCATACCCTTACGTTGCAAACTTCGGAACGCAAAGTTCGACTGTTTTCCCGATACCAGTATATGTTGAAGCAATTCGAGGACTCCATAAATGAAATGCTCAAGCAGACTGCATGGTACGAGAAAAAGCGATTCGACAGTTTCGCCCCCGTCAGGACCGGTGTCTTTGCACAATGGCTCGTTGACGGTCGAGATTACATGTGGAACGTGTCTCGAGCAATCAACATGGCCAGAGATGTCATCTACATCCACGACTGGTGGTTGAGCCCTGAGCTTTACATGCGTCGGCCGGCAGCTATCAGTCAGAAGTGGCGTCTTGACAGACTGTTGCAAAAGAAAGCAAGGGAAGGAGTCAAGATTTTCGTCATAATTTACCGAAACGTTGAAGCCGCTATCCCCATCGACTCTGAGTATACCAAGTATTCCTTGTTGAACCTGCATCCCAACATCTTTGTTCAACGATCGCCCAACCAATTCAAGAAGAACCAGTTTTTCTTTGCCCATCATGAGAAAATTTGCATTGTGGACCACGACGTGGCATTCCTCGGTGGTGTCGATTTGTGTTTTGGCCGATGGGATTGTCCACAGCACCCCATTGTTGACGACAAGCCCACGGGATTTGAAACAACGGAGCAGCCCAAGGATGCCGAACACTGCCAATTGTTCCCGGGCAAAGATTACTCCAACCCCAGAGTGCAGGACTTCTTCAGGCTCAGTGAACCATACGAAGAAATGTATGATCGCGGGAAGGTCCCGCGCATGCCGTGGCACGACGTTGCAATGCAAGTTGTCGGTCAGCCAGCGCGTGATCTGACTCGCCATTTTGTCCAGCGTTGGAATTACCTCCGTCGAGGCAGAAAACCAACTCGTCCATTACCCTTCTTGCTGCCTCCACCGGACGCCAAGTTTGACGAACTTGAATCCCTCGGCTTGACAGGAACGTGTGAAGTTCAGATGCTTCGTTCGGCAAGTACCTGGTCTTTGGGCATTGACGAGACTGAACACAGCATCCAGAATGCCTATATCAAGATGATTGAAGATTCTGATCATTTCGTTTACATGGAGAACCAATTCTTCATCTCAAGTACCGAAGCGTACAATACCAAAATTGTCAATCGCATCGGAGATGCACTGGTTGAGCGTATCATTCGCGCCCATGAGAATGGCGAAGACTGGCGCTGTGCTATCATGATTCCCCTCATGCCTGGCTTCCAAAATACAGTGGACGAACAGGAGGGCACGAGCGTCAGACTAATTCTCATGTGCCAGTATAAGAGCATATGTCGAGGTGAGCAGTCCATCTTTGGACGATTGCGGGCTGCCGGCATCGAGCCCGAAGAATACATTGGCTTTTACTGCTTGCGTCAGTGGGGCATTATGAGCAACGACGCTTTGGTGACGGAGCAGTTGTACATCCATGCCAAGACCATCATAGTCGACGACCGAGTCGCCTTGATAGGATCTGCCAACATCAATGAACGGTCAATGTTGGGATCTCGAGACTCTGAATGTGCTGCTTTGGTTCGAGACACGGACATGATCTCTTCAACCATGGCTGGCAGGCCCTATCAGGTAGGCCGTTTCGCGCACACGCTTCGGCTTCGTCTCATGCGCGAACATTTGGGTCTCGACGTAGACGAGATCTTGGAGCAGGAAAGACAACAGGAACTGGACCGTGAGACGTTTGAAGAGGAAATGGAGGAAATTTACACAGAAGATCATCGGACTCGCGACGCCGGCCCAAGGGAACGTCGCACGGACAATTTTTTGAACCCACGCTCTCCTAGCTTCAACCGCGAACTCGACATGGAGAAAGCCATGGCCATTCGGGATGACTCTTTGCCATCTGCCTCTCATAAATTCTTGCCTGAGTTAAGAAAGGGCAAGAAGGATTTTGAAGGAATGAGTCCCGAGCAGCAAGAGAAGCAACGGCTGGATGTATCTGGATATGGTCCAGATCAGTGGAAAGCCGCAGAACAGTCGGGTTCATCTGAGGGCCGGGACTCAGTCATTGTAAATGGTCGCGAAGTCTTGCTGCACGATGTCAATACGGAGGGCAAGGGAACCATCGCCAGTCCAAAGCCACCCCATAAAACTGTTCCAACATCAGACAACCGCTACTTGGAGCCAGTGGTGGCCAAAGCCGGGGAGCTCCCTCCCGTGCCACCAATGATGAATCGACGTACCACGGAGGAGCTTGGATTCCTTCGGCCTGCCCAGCTTCCCCCTCTGCCAGTCGCTGATGATACGGACATTGGTGGGCCGCCAGCTCACGTTGACCCGTCGACCGGTCGTGCCAAGAGCGGAATTTTCCATCCCCTGGCTGCGGATATCAGACCTGCCGATGTGTCCAAGGACTGCATGCGAGATCCTTTGCTATCCAGTTTTATTGATGACGTATGGAATCGGGCGGCCAGCAACAACACCAAACTCTACAGAAGGATCTTCCGTTGCATGCCAGATTCTGAAGTAACAACGTGGCAACAATATCGCGAGTACATGGAATATGGAATCAAGTTCCGCGCCAGCATGGAAGGCAAATCGACTGGAGAGGAGACTGAAATGAGACCCGATTCAAACAATAACAACAACTCCACAGCGGCAGGGGCAGGCGTAGGAGCGCCGGGCCCAGAAGCCATTGTTTCGGCGGCGACGGAGAAAGGAAAAGACAACCTCCCGACACTCGACCAAGACTTGAGTAAACTGGATGTTTTGAGTCCCGAGAAGGACAGCAAAGCGCTGAACGAGAAAGTGCAAGAACCTGTTTCGGGAACTCTGGGTTCTGGCAACTCAAATGTCGCAGGCAAGACTGAGAACGATGCGGAAGTGTCAGGCCTGCCCGCACTCGAGGAGACATCTTCGAAGTTGCTGGAACCACAGACTAGCAGGAGCACGGATCGTAAAACGACGTTCTCTACGCTCGACAAACCCCCGTCACGAGAATCAGCCGCTGTCCCTCCTCAAGCGCAATTCGGTTCCGTCAAACGTCGGCGCCGTGCGACGACTAAAGGAAGCCGCCGCGGCTTTCCTACCGACGACATGCCTTCGCGGACCGACGCCGAGGAGTTGCTGAAAATGGTCCAGGGCAACATTGTTCAGTTTCCGTACGACTGGCTTGTCACGGAGGAACAAAATGGTAACTGGGGCTACCAAGTGGACGGTGTAGCTCCGCTGTCAATCTAGTAAGTCGGCCCATCCTTAACTGGCTATGCAATAGGCATCAACTGATCGTTCCACAGCAACTAGTCGAAGCCTTTCGAAGACGTTGGGCATCCAAGGAAGGGAGCGAGTTGCATCGAAGCGCAGAAGTTGATTTGCATTGCGTCAGGAGTCTCACACGTTGGCAGCATTCGAAAAATGGCATCGTTCACATTACATAACGCAAGGGGGGCATAGATTTGGCGTTGCGTATTATTTGATTCGTTTCTCTCTTTATTGCTTACTAGCAACAAACAGGGCCAACCTTGGGGCTCCTCTCTGATACATTCCATAGAGTTTTCCTGTGCAATCCCAGTACACTTATCATTTCCCACACAACAACGATTGGGGTTTTTTTTTTCTCTCTCTCGTATTGTACACAGTGCAACATGTTGTTCCAGCAAAAGCAGAGGGGTCATTAAACACGCTCGCTGACCCAAATGGCCCCTCTACATCCTGCACGAATCACGCCTGTCAACAACCAATGGGGTTCTGCCTTCTTGGCATCGTTATCCACGGCATGATCCAAGTGCTCCAACTCTTCGTCTCGTATCGTTCTAAGCGTATTGACGAGGTCGCGCATCTCTCCGCTCACCTCGTACCCTTCCCCCTGCCACTGAGCTATCATTGCCAGGATTTCCCGAATCTGGTTGTTGTAGTGATCCCCTATTTCCGTCTCTACAGCTTCTGTACAGGCCATGGCTGCTTCGCGACCCATGAGGGCTGTGGACCAGCCCAGCCCCGTGGCGAGAACGGACCACAGCGGGTATAGCGCCGTCGGACGAACACGATGTTTGTGAATGAGCTTGTTGAATGTTTTGAAGTGGCCTGCCTCTTGCTCATACATGTGCTTCATCAATGGTCGGAGGTAAGGATGTTGGCGCACGATGGGGGGTGTCTGGGCCGCGTAGATTAGCGTGGCGGCCAGTTCGCCTGCTTGATTCACGCGGAGCTATGTTGTAGTTAGTATCGAGAGCGCAGGCCGGGCTGGGCGGCTTGTCGTTGCGGAGAAGAAATGGCGATTTGGAGGAAGCAGGTGGAATGCATACATACGGCGGAGGAGAGAAAGTCGCGCTGTTCTTTGGTCAACGGCTTTAGTTTCTTGGGCTCGTTTTTGCTGGAGATGGAGGCCTCGGGCGCGGGGGTTCTTGATGGTTGTGCCGTGTTTGATAATGCGCGGCAGGCTGGAGAGCGGGGCGGTTTGCGGAGGGAAATGGCTCGGATGGGCCGTGCCAGGCACCGCGGGGTGGACATGATTGCAGAGCAGGACGTTGGTGAGGTTTTTGATAAGTTTTGAGAATCGCGAGACGAGATGTGAATGATGCCCTTGTTCCTTGTCGCTCGGGAGAATGGGAATGGGGGCATGACGCCGAGATTCTTGGGATGGATGCCGTGCGCGGGAGACATGCCGATTGGGCAGCTTTGTTGAACCGTGCCACTACGGGGTGCTGGGCCGGACAAACGCTACGCCGAGTTTGGTGACATGGCCAACTGCTGCGCGCGCGCCAACTTGACAAACGCGCAGGGCATATTGATAACCGCCTTGTCTTTTTTTTTTTTTGGGATTCAGCTCCAACCCTTTGCTCGCCCTAGTGTCTCTTCTCTCGCATATTCCCAATAGACTTGGACCGGCAATCTCTGGATAACGCATAGCTGACACGAGAATTCGCTTTCGTACGCCTGCTTGGCGTGATATTGCCGGCGGTTTTTCCAGCCACCTACTCTTGCGCCAGTCTCTGCAAAAACCCCGTATACGTCTTGAACCACCTTCCAGCGGTCGAATCGCTTCTCGGTGCAACGATTGACCACCATGTCCGACATCGATGACGATCTTCTCGCCCTCGCAGGCGGTGCCTCCGAAGATGAGGGCTCCGCGGGCCGAAGTCGCGAGGGGTCCGAGTCTCCTCGCCACACGAAAAAGGATTCTGGCAGGTCCAAGAAGTCGAAGAGGCGGGCGAGGCAGGATGATTCAGAAGAAGAGGGTGAAGCGTGAGTAACTCATCGTCATTATTGTTGATGTTCACGAGCGCTATCCGGATATTGTGAAATGACTCCTGGACAGTCTTCAGGGGTGTCATGTCTTCCCGTTTCGGTCGTCTCTTGCGTCCCTTTGCTAACGGGGTGAATCTTGTTCTTGTGCGAATCTAGTTCATCGACACCTTCATCACCCAACTCACTAGCATCAGCTGCCATGGATGAGTCCGACTCGGATGCAGAGCCAGCAGCACCTCGACGCGGTGCAACAGACGAGGATGAAAAGTACCCCGTCGATGGCCTTTTCATGAGCGAGGCAGAGAAGGCGGAAATCATGGCCATGCGTGAAGTTGAACGAGAACAGATTCTTGAAGAACGTACCACGGAGATTGAACGCCAGCGCCAAAATCGCCTCCTGCGACAGATGGTGGAGAATGAAGAGCGCAAAAGCGTCAAGAAGAAGCGCAGTGCCGATACCGCCGAGCTCGAGGATGGTCAGCGAAAGCCTTCGCGTCAACGCACGGGAAAGGCCGAGAGTGCCATGGACTCTCTACGAAGAGCTCGGGCTGCAAAGGCCAAACGAAGAGAGGACAATTCTCGTGGACGTGATTACTCCCCAGGACGACGGGATTCCGATGGGGAAGAGAGTGATGACGATTTTGGTCGAGCCAGATCCAGGACACCAGAGAAGGAGGAAGAGAAAGAAGCACCCCCGCCAGAGTTGAAAGACTTTGAGCGTGTCCGACTTGGTCGTAACGAATTTGCCCAGGTGTGCTTCACGCCCGGATTCGAGCCAGCGATTACTGGATGCTATATCCGCATTGCTTTGGGCCCGCACCCCGAAACAGGCGTTGAGCAATATAGAATGGCAGTCATCAAAGGTACTGTTACACCCGCGACCCGTCGGAGGGTTAATGTAGCCCGACTAACACAAAGTTCTCTCAGGATTCTCCAACAGTCGACCATACGCGCTCACGGGGCCACAAGGACCCTTTGTAACCGATCAGTACGTCAAAGTAGCGCACGGCAAGGCCGTCAAGGAGTTTCCTTTTATAGCTGCGTCAAGTGGTAAATTCACAGAGGTAAGCCTGCTTACCACCCCCCCCCCTTGGCTTGCTTGTTCAGAGTTTGAAACGGGGCGCAAACACTGATATCGTCCCCAGGGTGAACTCAATCGCTATCAAGTGACGTGCAACAATGAAAACGTCAAACTCCCAACAAAAGCATTTCTCACAGACAAGATTGATGATATCAACAACCTCATCAACCACAAGTGGACGAATGAGGAGATCAAAGCCCGACTTGCAAAACGAAACACTCTGAAGCGCAGATTTGATCCCGCCGAACGCGAGCGCGTCGGCAAGTTGTTGGACGATGCGGTGGCGCGAGGCGATGAGACCAAGGCCCAGGAGCTCCAGGATGAACTTGAGAAGCTCGGCAGCCAGCGCTTGGCCTTTAGAACAACCCTGGGCGCATCCAAGGATCTGGGCGCATCAAGAGCCACCACTGAACAAGACCGATTGGCAGAACGCAACCGCGAGAACAGGCGAATGAACGCAGAGCTGGTCCGCAAGGCCCAACTCAAGGAGAAGGCCAAATCACGAGAGATTGAAAAGGCCCTCAAGCGGGGCGAACAAGTGGCCGAAGACCCTTCACGACGGCTGCGGACAAAAGCCAAGTTTGTGCACGACGTCAACGATACGCGGCAGAAACCATCGGCCAACGGCAGCGAAGTCAGCACTCCTGCCAACGGCACGCCCAAAGTATCCGCGACCAAGCCGGAGATGCAGTCTCACTTGGCCAAGTTGCATGAGAAGAATTACTCCGAGAGCAAAGGAGTGCCGACGATCCACAAGCCGCTCATGGACGACGACGTAATTGGTGCTCTGGACCTGGACATTGACGTGGAAATCTAAAACGTTTGGTATTGAACTGGGGACAGAACAAAGACTGGTAACACGCAAAGCAATTGGCGATGGATCAGGCAGAGAGGCTCGGGAGCATTGCATGCATTCATGGCGTTGGGTTGGGGAGGAGGATTGATTTGCAATGGATGAGTACATAACAGTCCCCGTACAGACACGAAAAGCCCATGTTACGCGGTGTTAGGCGGTGTAATAGTAGCGGAGCCGTTGCAGACGTCTGTCTATTCCTTCTTCACCCGTCGTTGACCGAGATGATCCAACTTGCCCTCCACATGCCGCCTATACCAGAAGAACAACTTGGTGACGAAATGTCTCCTGACAATGTCAAGGAGCAGCCCGACGGCTTCGCCAAAAGAAGCTCTGGGTGCCTCCCCCACCCTCCCATCCAGCTCATCCTCGTACCGCTTGCACATGTCCAGATACAGCCTCGGATCATCCGTCACCACCCCATCGATGGCCTTGGCCGACCCAGGACTGCCATCCAGCAGAAGCACATTCTGCCGGATGCACCACCTCATCCACCGGGGGTGGTTGACGGTCCAGGCGTACAGCGGACGGTCCAGGCCAGCAAGGTGCCGCATGAAGCGCCGCCCGTAAAAGGGTCTCACGAGCGTGTGAAACGCCAAGTTGAAGGAGACGTGCGGGACGGGGAGGAAGTGTCGTGCGTAGGAGAGCGAGTACCCTATGTGGACGAGGGGAAAGGCAGGGAGCGTGCCGCGGCAGGCTTGCAGGACGGATGCCTGGTATGGGTTATCGTCAGGTCGTTCATCATCATCGATGGGGGGGGCCGTTGGTCGGAGAGACTTGTTACGTACGTTCCAGCAGCCGAGGAGGATGCGCTTCTCCCAGGGTGTCCGGGAGGAGGGGACTTGGGATATGGCTTTCTTGATGGCGTCGACGACTTCTTGGGCGTCGTCGTCGAGCTTGAAAACGTGGCGGAACAAGTTGACACCAAGTCGGTCAGTTTGAGTTTCTTGCACCAAGATTTTTGACATGTATCATTGATGGGGAAAAAATCGGCGAGGCGGGCAAGGGTTCTTTCCTTTCAGTTTCCTTTCAGGAATCAGAATTCTTTCGCGTACGCACCTTGATATCCAGCAACACCCACGGGCGGCTCGTCTCGTCCGCGTCTTCGGCCAGCCACCTCAGCAGATCCAGCAGGCGAGGCAAGCCCTGCCTGGGCTGGCGGAGGGTTTCGAGCCCAGAGACGTACTCCCACGTGCAGTCCTTGAGGGCCCTGTTGATGCCGAAGCAGCGGGTGAGCGTGGCGTCCTGGATGGGAGAGAGCGCCAAGTCGCAAGGTCAGTTCCAAGGTTTTTCTGTTTCCTTGCTTTCCCGTGGTCCGGACTGGACTGGAACTGACTCACATGCGACAGGACCGCCACCCCGTCAGCCGTCAGATGCACGTCCGTCTCGATGGCATGCGCGCCCGCCGAGACGGCGCCCTTGAAGGCGCCCATTGTGTTCTCCGGCCAGCGCGCGCTGTAGCCCCTGTGGGCAATGGCCTGGGGCAGCCGCCTCTCCCGTCTCTCTCTCTCCGCCGTCTTGACCATGATTTTCGTGGGCACGCGGATGGCATCATCGACCCGTGTTTTCCCCAAGTTGTTCCGCGTTGCATGTTTTACGGGAGCCTTGGAGTTTTCTCTCACCCAGGTGAGGGGTTGTCGGAGGCGAAACCATGGCGGGATACATGTATACCTCCACTCGGAATGGCCCAAGTGGAACAATCCTGGGCGTGAAGTCTGCTTCATTCATGGACTCTTTATTTGCATCAGCATCTGAAAGAACACAACCGTCTCATCTTCTTGCGCCCGGGCACTCTGGGTCTCCAGCCCGGTGGCATTCGCCTCAAGAATCTCAGATGTCGACGTGGCTTTTTCAGTATCCTGAAGGACATGGTTTCACACTAAAAGCTTGCTTATTGCAAGGAGCCTTTGAACGTCATTTTATTTTCTTGGGCTCCAAGCGTTGCCGCTGCGTTGGATTTGTGTACTTGCGACACGCATTGATGGCTGGCAAGAACCACTTCTTGAAATTCCATCGTGTGCCAATCCGGCTTCTTCTTCTTCTTCTTCTTCTTCCATACTCACGTCCTTCATGGCCCGTGAATGATACCAGGGCCCTCCTGCACGGCCTCGTTGCACTGTTGCTCCAAAGTCAAGCCCGTCTCCTCCATTGACACCAGCGAGATTAGAGCCCCCCTGAAATCACATCTTGACATCAGCAATTGACCCTTGGCTTCATTGTTCCCCGCAATAATCACAGTCTTGTCCTTCTCCGTGTACTCGTCAATGACGATGAAGCGATTGTAATTCATCTCAGACCCCTCTGCAGGGAAGCGACTGCGAGCAATGACATCGCATTCGACGGCAGAGGCTCCGAGCAAGATGGACGGTACCTGAGGGGCTGATTCCAGGGGTGCAGTGGCCTTGCCCGCATGGTACGGCGCTTCTTGGATGGAAGAGACAAAGGCGACGCCGGGGACAGCACGCTTTTCCTCGCCCTCGTCCTCGTCGTCTTCGCCCCAATCCTGGTCGTAGGTTTCTTTGAGGAATTGGTTGATGGTCTAGAGCATGATACGACCCCGTGCGTCAGTCACGACGAAGCGAAGCGTGTGTGTGTGGTGGACACAGGCCACAGCAACATGTTACTTACATCGAGACCAATCTTGGCGGTCTGAAAGACGGGATAATAGGGCATCTCCGTAAACGGGCTGTCCGGGCCGCTGTACCCATCCCAGTTCTCGTGGACGGGATACTCTCCAGCACGGATGCGTTTCGGTCTGGCTCGGAACTCGTCGACTCGTTGCTTCTCCCACACGCCGCCGACCATGGCAGCCTCACCACGCAGATCCCGTACAAGCTTGACGGGATCGGCGGCCTGTTGCACGGCGTCAAGGGCTGGGGGGATCGAGGAGATGGCGCAGCGGAAGGCAACATGAAGCCCGTCGGCATCCTCGTCTTCTCGCCCATCCGTCGCAATCTGGCATGTTCTCCTATCCTCCGACGTGGTCTTGTCAAGGACGACAAAGGCTTTGCGACTGATTTGATTCCTCGACTTGGCCGCATCCAGGAACTTCCGGAGCGTCTCCGAGGCTTCTGGGAGATGCTCCGTGAATGGCGGCCGGAACGAATCCAGCTCGTCTTGGCCCGTTATCAGCTTGGACAAGTCGGGTTTAGCCACGAGCACGACATCATCTCGTGCCACCAGATCTTTCAGAATCTGACGACGGCTGTTAGTGGCATGTGCATCGCATCATTAGCAGCAGAGACTCGGATTTCGCGAGACGCGGCTGGGACTGTTGGCAAACCTGGCGATCGATGTCGGTGGTGCAGACGATTGGGAACTTGACGTCTTTGGCGGCCTGGCTGCGAAGAGTGGGACCCATGTTCGAAACCAGGAGCACGAACGAGTTCTCTCAGACGAGGAATTTTGACGAACACGTCGGGGGGGGGGGGGGAGTAGTTGTCGGGCGGATTGGCAAGTGACTTTTGGTCTGTAGAGCAAATCGTTGCGTGCAGAGCTGCAGCCTTAAATAAGATGCGATGCTATGGGCCGGGGCCGGGCTGGGCCTGGACTGAGCTTCTCGCAGCTTCTCACCTGGAGCCAACAAACACCAGGACAGACGTCATCTCACATCTCACATCTCACATCTTACTAAGGCCCAGATCGATCGACGAGCGACGAGACAAGAACAGCGACAAGACTAGACCATAATGCACCGCCCCTAACTCCTCTGTAACCTCAAGCTGACTCAGAGTAAGCGCGAGCATCACTCAGTAACTCGAGTGAACTACAGAACACCACCATGGCTTCGAGACGCATGGAGAGAGCTCGACAATGTGCGTGTGAAATCGCCACTGTTTGCAATTGTTCTTGCAGTCTTCACTCGTTTCAACAGAGCCTGTTACTGAACACCGGAGGCTAATCTGAATACACAAACTCTACTCCATAAACATTGGTATTGGAGAACGGGTGCACACTTGAAATGCGGTCCGATCCGTTTATCCCACAGTCAGTCATTTCGGAAGAGTCTTTTTCACGCATTGGCAGAGACTTGGCAAAACAACTCGACAAATTCAATGCTGCGATTCAAGGAATTACTTTCTGTTATAAAGACGGACTGGCAGATGCAGTGTGCAAACAACAATAAACAGTAAAGACCGTAGCTATGGAAACGAGAGATGCTCTGCCATTGCAAGTTTACCAGCCGCCGGCCAGACTATGCGAGCGAGGAAACACACGGATACTACGCTCAAGACTCGAAGGGAACCTCGACGTCACGGGCCTCAGCAGTAGTCTCAGTCTCGTCGTCAGTTTCACGAGCCTCCATGTCACCCTCAGGCTCGTCGACTTCCTCATCGACGTCACGGGCCTCAGCAGTAGTCTCAGTCTCGTCGTCAGCTTCACGAGCCTCCATGCCACCCTCAGGCTCGTCGACCTCCTCATCGACATCACGGGCCTCGACCTCATCGAGGTCCTCGTCCTCGGCAACATCGCGGCTCTCGACCCAGGCGCTGGTACCATCCTCAGAGTAAGAGCCAATGTCGCGGACCTTCTTAGGGTTGGGATCTGGCTTGAAAGGACCCTTGGGACCGCCAGAGATGAACTGGTGACCGTCGTTCTTGCAAGAAGGCTTGGGACCACACCAATCCTGAGACAGCTTATTGATGTTGACCCACTTGGTGGTCCAGGTGCCCGACTTCTTGTCGGTGCCCAGGCCCCTGAGCTTGCCTCCTTGGACTGTGGAGAAGACGGCATGTTAGTAATTCATTGAAAACGACATGCGTCATACGCGGAATACCTGGGGGATGCACTCACTCTTCTGCTCGTTAAGGGGGACACATCGCAAAGCAACGACCTTTGGGAAGTTAGGCTGGCCGCCTTCCTTGGAAGAGGCATAGGGGTATTCATCTGGAGAAGAAGCCTTCTTCTTGTCGGGTGTCGTCCAGCCCCAGCCATTGTCGCAGGGCTTGGCGCTATAACCCCATCTGTTGCGGTTGGCGCTGTTGTACTTGCTGGATTCCATGGCGTTCTTCTGGCCACCGCCATGAAGAGTTTCGGCATTCCTCTTACACTTGATTGCCCAGCAGGTGTTGAGACAAATTTGCGGCGTCTTCTCGCAGTCGTACTTGACTGTCCTGGCGGCAGCAGAGCTGACGAGAAGGATGATGGCAGCAGCCCCGGAGATATGCATCTTGAGATGAGAAGACGGGAAGATATAGGAGTTCTGAGCACTGAGTGAGCACTGAAGTTGTTCTTGGTCGACTGGGCTGGGCTGGTTGCAGATGACGAGGATGATGATACCAAAAGACAACTCCGGAGAGTCGAACAGAAGGCTCTACTTAAACGATTCCGAGAATGCTTGCTTCTCTAACCGTGGTGAAGACCACTCACGGCTCAAGTTTCGCTCGGTGATGATCCGACCAAGTTACACTGACTTAGACATCTCTTCTCCAGATCTGGCAAGGGACATCTGACTGTATTACTATCTTCGGAGGAGGTTTGTTGTGTCACGCATGTAACGAACTCAACATGGTGTGAGACAGTCTTCTTGGAGTATCTCCCCTGCGCAGCCTGCACAAGTCCAATGGCCGCCTTCAGGCCGTAAAGTCACGCTGTGCCTCGTCCACGACGTGTAAGTGGTTGGAGAAAGAGAACATCCATGGCTGTGCTCCCTGACTGTCAGTCTCAGCCTCGGGCTGGCTCTACACAATCAGCATCATGAGTCATAAGAATGCCCTGTTGTTGTTAGATATTCCCTTCCTTCTCACACAAGGACAGCATTGGCGAGACTTTCCTTTCTGCTGACCTGTGTGGGACGGACTCAGACAGTAAGTAGACTGCGGGCGTAAGCCTTCTCTGCTGCTGCTACAGCGCGAGACTTGCATGCAGGGCAGGAGCACCATAATGGCAAATCCACATCACTCGCGCAGTCAGGCCCATGGGGAACTTTTCGATGGAAAGTACCTGCAAATGCATGAGCCATCCTTGCCTCGTGGCGATCATCCAGTCTTGTCATATGTATGAGCGGCTCGGGCCCAGCGGGCGTCTGGCAAGCTGAATGCGTCAGCCAGCGTCTGACAGGTAACAAATGCCGTAATAACTTGAGAAGTGAGGCACGCTTTGTATTGGATGCTCCGCAACTCATGATATGTTTGTCAGGACCGGGCACGAAGGCTAGGCCTGAATAACCGACGACTTGCTTGCCGCGGTAAGCGGATGTTACATTGGCCTGACGCATGAAACTGTTGATGAGCAGGCAGAGGAAAAGTATTACGAGATATTTCCCCGAAAGCAGAGACAAGACTTGGGAATCCTGTTGTAGTGGCACACAGCCATAGAATACAGGTTTAGATCGTGTGCGTGGCCGATGATGTTGACCTCACTCACTCGCATGCAGGCAATGCCCCAGGAAGAGTGGATTTCGCAAAGAAGAAACCCCCCGACTAATCCCATACTGTCGACAAAGCTCACGAGGTCGGCCCCAACCCCTTCGTGTATCCAAGATGCTGGTGTGAAGAAGAAGCAGGTGAGCGATGTGTTGATCGCGGCAGCCGTGTCCCTGCTTCTTATTCCTCCTCCTAGCAACTTCATGTAGAGCTATTAGGCTGACTGACTGTAAATGCTCCTTCCTCCTGCGTGTGAAGGCGGTGTTGAAGAGGTTTTGGGCTTTGGCGTGTTACGACGTGGGATTCGTGCTTCGATGGACCGTATGCTTTGACGACGCAGATTGCCGTGCATGCCAGCCGTGTGTCGCTCGCTAGTGTGATTATTCGAATTTTAGAAGTCGTGCGATAGGCCGCGATGGTGTTTCACGAGGCTATTGTCTTGGACCCAAATCTACAGGTATCCTACATGATGATGATATTGCTACCCGCAATCCCTGTTTGATAGATCGATCTTTCCGTGGCTTAGTGTGGTATTAAGTGGAGTAAGAAGCACCTCATATTACGTGTACTCCTACTCCGTATTGTACAATTTTACAGCATATCCTACTAGCGTAAATAACCCCCCTTATATCCCTAATAGCTCCACTCACTATAGTCACTGAAAGCTGATAGTGGCCGTCCCGCGTGGGGCTCGTGGTTGTTGTAAAATCATTCACATTCACGGGTTAGACTGTACACGAAGTCCGTACATTTCTCGGACATTTTTGCCCCAGTTCATCCTCCATCTCACCTCACTGCACATCGCGGCCGACTTCCGGGCTTTCCCACTCCGTCGCTCCCTTCCCAGTCGATCGCCCTGGGCGAGGGGACCCAAAACCTTTCCCACCCTCATGCAGCTTTCTTGAACCGCTTGCCCCGGAGAGAAGTAGCATTCCCACACCATGCCGTCTCATGCTCCTATAGAGGCATTCCCGACATGGGCGCATTTCAACGGTGTGCAATTCATGGGCGTCAAGCTGCAGAATGTGGGACATGGGAAAGGGTTTGGCCTCCTAGCCGAGTCCGACGTGCAAGGCAGCGCAGTCAAAATGGTCGGCCAAGAGACAAGGGCCGTTTTGAGAATCCCGCGCGATCTAGTGTTATCGGCTGAAGCTGTCCAAGAGTACGCCAAGGTAGACCAGAACTTCAAGCAGCTCCTGGAAAGAGCTGGACGAAAGGTATGATGCATCTATCTGGCCGGCCACGCATGCCCCATCCCTACTCTACCGGACGCTAGTCAAAAAAAGCTTTGCACTTTGAGGGAGACTTTGAGAAGAAAAGAAAAAAGAGAAAAAGAAAAAAGAAAGACTAACCAACCAGGCGCAGTCGACCCGAGGTGACATTTTGCTGTTCCTCGTAGCGCATCTTGCACAGAGCCGCCAATCGGGGGGACTAACACCTTCTCCGTGGACGGAATACATTCGCTTCTTGCCTAGGTCCATTCCTGTTCCAACAATGTGGAGTGATGCGGAAAGGCAACTTCTCAATGGCACATCCCTAGAGGTAAAAAACCGAGCTGGCTCTTCAATAGTTTCTTCGCTCCCATCTCTCCCGGTGTCTGTCGGCTGGCGGGACCACCCACCTACCCCAGATTCTTCATCAACGATGATGCTTTGCAGACGCAAAGACTCCCCTTCTACGCAATGCTCTTCACGTTCGTAGTGGAGGGTGGGGTGACTAACCACTTCATAGGCCGCCTTGAAAGCAAAACGTGCCGCGCTGCAAACCGAATTTGAGGGGCTCTCTGTCATGACCCAGCCACTACCGTTTTGGGATGCACTCTTTTGGGGCAGGGAAGAAATATGTATCGAAGATTGGGCATTGGTAGACGCCTGGTATCGCTCTAGATGTCTCGAATTGCCCAGATCCGGGGCCGCCATGGTTCCCGGGCTCGACATGGTAAACCACTCGAGTCAGCCGTCATCGTTCTATCAAGAAGAAGACAGCACGGATGATGTCGTCCTTCTCGTCCGTCCTGGAACGAGCGTTTCTAAAGGCAACGAGGTCACGATATCTTACGGAGAAGCTAAGCCGGCCTCTGAGATGCTATTCAGCTATGGGTTCACAGACCCCTCGACTTCTGCCTCTCCAATGACCTTGCATCTGGATCCATTCCCCGATGATCCCCTGTCCGCGGCCAAGCTTCATGTTTTCAAATGCGCAAGAGTTTTGAAGTTAGTCGAAGAGATAGATAACGAAGGAGTTTGCGGGGTTGGATGGTATTCACCGTTTGTTTACCTGATGTGCCTCAATGAAGAAGACGGCCTATCGTTCCAAGTACTTGAAGAACCGTGCGGAGACAGGCAGCTGAGACTCCTGTGGCAAGGCGAGGATGTGACTGGACAAGTCGACGATTTTGAAACCTTAATCCGCGGTCACGAATTGTGCCAGGTATTCAGGCTTCGTGCCGTTGCAGTGGTCCTCCAGATGGTGCAAGAGCAACTGGCCAGCATCAGAAACGGGCCGTCCGACGATGACCTCGAACCCGCGCAAGAAGCTGGCCTACTGAGACCAAGCTGCATAGCCACAGCAAAGCTGTTGAGAGAGGTCGAGGGTCAGCTATTGGCCAGAGCAGTGGAAGTGTTGGGCCGTGAGGTGAGTCCACTTCCAGTGTCCGTCGATGAGTTCCAACTTCACTTGCACTGCACCTCTGATCTCCCTCGTGTTCTGCTCTAGTCAGCGAAACATTTCACCAAAAATATATGCTGACCGCGTCTTATTGTTTGTTTCTGTAGAAGGACGCTCTGCTGGCTGACGATCGCGTGGTGGCATATCTCGGGTCGATGGAACATTTCCCAATGGGGCAGTCACCACAACCCACATCAACCGACTGGGAAGACCAGAATGAGGCTGACTTTAGTTAAGTCAATCGGTGTACTGACCTACTCAGTTCAATTGACAGTTTAAATGAAACGTCGACTGAATTGCTCCGGTAGTGCCATTGTTCCATCGCAAAGTGGCCAAGAATGGGCCTTCCCCGGATTCCTCTCGTCAGTGTCGTCACCCTCGCCCTCGCACGCTGTCCACCTCAGATCTTCTCTGATCGGTGTGTCAATGTGTATCTCAGGAACTGGCCTCGCCTTTCCCTGTAGTACACAAGCCTACGTTTCTTCGCCGTGGCCAATCATGAACTGTCCCTTCAGCAATGGGCAATTCTGAAGCGGAGCTGGACGCTTGGTACGAAGACTTGCCAGTGTACCTGCGGCTCACATTTTCTCAAGACAAAATCTCAACAGACATTACCAGCAGTCGATCACCGTTACTTGTAAGCGCATGGTTCACGCATTGATCTTTTAAGGACAAAAGCTAAATGAAGGACTCCGATACAGGCGTTGGCTTTTCACCACGCCCGCGCGTTGATATATCGGCCTGCTGTTGGGTCTAGCCCGGGAGGTAAAGCTGCGTCAGCCCTTCTGTCTATCGCCGACTCCAGCAAACGCATCATTCAAATCGTCCAACTTGTAGAAGAGAGAAGGGTGACTTCTCCTTTTGTTTGAACAAATTTGACCTTTTGGCCCTCTGTGACTTGACGGTGCTCTATCAGGTGGTGGGATTGAAGAAAGGCAGCAAATTTACACGGGATTTCGAATGGCTCGTCAATGTTGCCATCAAGACGCTCAACAACGCCAGGGCTCCAGGTTTCGTCGACTTGGCTGGCATCACTGGGAATCTTATCGCTGTCGAAGAAGCGCAGCATCCCACACCTTCTATGCAGGGGTCGATGCCCACTCCTTCTCAACGGCCTCGTCCAAAGGTTCAAGGAAGAAGACCAAAACTTGTCGACAGCAGGATAGGGTACGCCGCGTGGCTCTTTCCAACATCAAACCCACTCCCGAATCTTGCCCTTGATCGCGTCAATCCTTTGACAGTGTTGATTCTGATCCTTCGGGAACTCGGCAGGGCCGCTGTATGTCCGTGCTGCGGATGGAAAATGACAAAGAGAGGTCTTGTGCTCTTCCCAACCTCGATTATCTATCACTGAACAATACTCCTTTCCACACAGTGCCTTCTTCGCCTGCGGCGATGACTCTTACGCAGACTCCCGTCTCTTCAATATGTCCTTCTGCGCAGATGACGTGTGGCGGTGCTTGTAAGTCTAAATTGCCTGGAGTTTTCCCTGCTGGAAGTTTCGAATTTGACCTCGAAGGTTTTCCATTGTGAAGGACATGAATCAATTGCTGCCCATGATTTATGTTTGTTCCAGTCTCTTTTCTTCCTTGTTCCCCTCAGAAAAGGCCAAAATATTGCCCTTGATGTATGGCAAGCGGGTTAGCGAGGAGTCGACAAATTATACCAGTGTTTATGTCTCAGGGAACGCCAGGTGTCAAGAGTTTGTGCTGTCGATTCTTTTTTTTTTTTTTTTTTGCTTTTCATACCACACGATTGGGCTCAATTCGGGCCCTCTGGCAGGCAAATGGGTTCGTTTCATTTTGGTACTAACATATCAATACGATACCGTCAAAATACTTATTCTGCTGTGATTGTGATCCTCGGTCGACCACAACCAGCGTCATGACTCATGACACATGAGACATTGGCTACATGATCGTTTGCCCATGCACGAGGTCTCGGCATAATGAAATACTGGGGTGACACAACTTCCTGCGTGGCAACAGGGTTACTGATAACTGACGGTGATTGACCATCAGATCATCCATCTATGTCCTGGTACTACCAGAAAAAAATTATTTCCGAGGTGTCGGTGCCGCACCGGCCCAGCCCAGATGATTGAAAGTCGGTGATTCGCACTGGAGCTGCCGGAAACTGGAACACCCTTTATGTATTCTCTCTGGTGGGGGGCCCTGTGTTGTGTTAGTGGCCCGTTGACCAGTCAGCTGCCAGGCCCCGCACCTCCTACGCACCTCCGGCTGCAAGTCAGTGGGTGCGCCACCCATGTTGCGTCCCCACATCTTGCTGCTAGTGGCAGTTTCAATGTGACGAATTGTCAACCGACCGCATCTTTCATCTCATCTTAATAATCCCTTCGCCCAAGTGGACTTACACCGCCCACAGATCTTTTCGTGAGCTCATGTGCTACTTCTTCCCCTTTACTTGCCTCACCTTAGTTGTCAAACTACGCATCAGCTGTCAATTGCGTATTTGCATGTGACCCGCCGTGGAACCGAGGCGCGCGATCCGATCCGTACCGCTAGCCGATCCCGCAACCTCGTACCTTGGCACTTCTTCTTCTGTACAACCAGGTACGAGAGACGACTTAACGACGGACAAAGGACAAGATATCATCGGCCCTCCTTTTCCGTTGAGTGAACTCCCGATGCTTCCTACGCCCTAGGGTTGGGGATATCCATACTTGACGCAAATGGCTGGCCGGTCCACGCATAGCCGCGAGGACTCGTCCTCCAACAATGGCCACAGACCAACGCAGCCCAGTGCACTCCGCAAGAGCCACGCAGCATCGAGCCGGGAGAGCAGTCGAGATAGTGGCCCGGCATTTCGGCATGCAATTACATCACCGTCTTGTGGCGATGAAGGGAAACCAGACGCTAATGAGTCGACGCCGTTGATTCCAGCGGACACAAGCGAGCGAAGACGATCGACCGTTCATCCAGGGTTATGCGAACACGGCACGTTCAGTCCACGGCCTGTGAGCCCGTGTGAAGGAGAGTTACCTTTTACGAGAGAAGACATTGTTGTCACGGACTCTTGTCGGCTTATCGAAAACTCTGTGTCACAAACGTGCTCCAACGATGGGTGGAAGAAGTGGTTTGGTGGGAGAATACGGACCAAGAAGATGGGCCAGAGCAGGGAGCTTGCCCAGCAAGCTGGCATCCACGATACGCCGCTGATGTACATGGCCTATTACATTCCTTGTCTGAACTGGATGCAGCAGTACAAGTGGGCGTACCTCAAAGGTGACTTGACATCTGCCATCACCATCGCATCATTCTACCTGCCAATGGCTCTTTCGCTGGCGGCCAACCTGGCTCACGTGCCACCGATACATGGCTTATATTCCTTCGTATTCAACCCCTTCATATACGCGCTACTGGGCTCTTGTCCACAAATGATTGTCGGCCCAGAAGCCGCCGGGTCTTTGCTCGTCGGTACCGTCGTCCAGCACAGTGTAGACAGCGGCAATACGGATGAGAGTAACGGCCTGATTCATGCGCAGATCTGCGGAGTTGTTGCTGGAATGGCAGGGGCAACTGTTCTAATTGCAGGAATTGCCAGGTTAGGTTTCTTGGATAGCGTGTTGAGCAGACCATTTCTGAGGGGGTTCATCAGTGCCATCGGCTTTGTCATTGCCGTTGACCAGCTGATCCCCGAGCTTGGATTGAGCGATCTTGCCAGCGATGTTGGAGCGAGCCATGGAAGCACTGTGGAAAAGATTTACTTCATTTTTGAGAATGTCGGAGGGGCTCATCGGTTGACATTTGTCATCGCTGGCGTCAGCTTCCTCGTCATCATGGTTTTCCGGTGAGACATATGGCCCCGCCTCCGAACAATCACACCTAGTTTCGCTATAAAAGAGGTCACTAATGAGATGCAGTGAGCTCAAGAAACGCCTTGAGCGCAGGTTCCCTTCTGTCGTCTTCCTCCCAGATCGATTCTTGGTTGTCGTCATCTCGGCTATTCTCTGCTGGCATTTCCGCTGGGATGAGCAGGGCGTCGAGATCCTTGGCAGTGTAAAGGCCGCCAGTGGTGGAGTTTTCATGTTCAGATGGCCATTCAGGCTGTCTCACATGAAACATATTCGCTCCGCGCTTTCGACTTCGTTTCTCATCGCCCTGCTTGGATTCTTCGAGTCTTCCGTCGCAGCCAAGAGTTTGGGTGGGAACGACGCCATCCAAGGGATTGCACTCAGTGCCAATCGCGAGATGATTGCTCTCGGAACAGCCAACCTTGTAGGCGCGTGCTTTATGAGCTTACCCGCCTTTGGTGGCTATGGCCGAAGCAAAGTAAACAAGACGACGGGTGGCAAGAGTCCCGTTAGCTCGATACTATTGAGCTTGATCACTCTCTTGTCAATCTTGTTCTTGCTGCCATCTTTTTACTATTTGCCAGTCAGAAACCCTGCGCCCCATCAACTCGCATTCGCTCTTCGAGCAGCGGTAGATATGCTCTATAAAGCTAACCTATGCTCATCAGAAACCTGTCCTCTCGTCCATGATCTCCGTCGTTGCATACTCGCTGATAGAGGAAGCGCCGCACGACATTGCCTTTTTTCTGGGTATCCGAGGCTGGACTGAGCTTGGGCTCATGGCCATCATTTTCTTGTCCACGATCTTCTACTCACTCACACTTGGAATGGCTCTCGGGGTTGGCATTTCGATCCTCCTCGTCATCAAGCACAGTACCCGGCCGCGTATTCAGATTCTCGGACGTATCCCTGGCACGAATCGGTTTGACAATGCCGAATCCGGCAACCACAGTCTTGAATTCGTCGAAGGCTGTCTCATTGTCAAGATCCTAGAGCCACTCACATTTGCCAACACTGGAGAGCTCAAGGCACGACTACGTCGGCTAGAGCTATATGGGACCTCGGCTGCGCACCCTGCACTTCCACGCCTTCGCAGTCAAGAATCCAATAAGAACATCATCTTCGACATTCACGGCGTGACTTCAATGGACGGTTCAGGGACGCAAGTGCTGGAAGAGATTGTTCGCGACTACCGAGACCGCGGCGTGCGCATCTTCTTCTCTCGCGGACCCAGCCGGAGAGACCACCCGATCTGGGTGCTCATGGAACGGAGTGGCATAGTGGCGCTGTGTGGAGGAGAGTCGCATTTTGTCATGGACGTAGAAGAGGCGCTGCGATGGACCGAATGCGAGGATAGCATTGGTGTCGGAAGCGGCAATAACACCTAGATCAGTGATTTGTCTAGTCTGATGCTGTCAGTTAAACAGGTGGGAGTATGGATGCATGATACGGCGCATTGTCTGGAACTGGACTGCAAAACATTGTGGGCTGGCGAGAGCCAACGGCCGTGACAATTCGGTGGTCATTAGCATAGCAGTGCGGTGAAGTTACTGTAGATATTGAATGCATGTCGGTTTGTCTAGGCTGTGTTCTTGAAAAGACAAGTCAAGCTGTGGCGTTGCCTTTTCTGTGCCTTTATGCATGTCATGTCTGCAAGTTACTTTCGTCACAAGGCAGCGGCAGCCGCCACAAACGAGATGCATTTGACCCACCTTCCTGCAGTCCAAAATGGCTCCACACCACCTCCACACCACTCCACCCAAAAAGCCACAGCAACCTGCGAGGGCAAAAAAAAAAAAAAGAACTTCCGGAAAACTTGACCCTTTATAACTCCATTGTGCTCGCTTAGTCCCAACAATTCCAAACCAGACATTCGAGTCATGGATGCGTCCAGCTCAATCCGGCCTGGCTAGCTCAATCGGTAGAGCGTGAGACTCTTACGAGTACACAACATCTCAAGGTTGCGGGTTCGACCCCCGCGTTGGGCTTTTCCTATAACAGTTCGTTTGAGAACGTGGTCTGCTGGGACCTCTCATTTTTGTCTGCCTCTTCATTCGCCTTTTTCCATCTTTTATTTTTTGGTCTTGGTGACTACATCTATCTTTTTCGCCTCTTTTGCTATGGTTTTAGTTCAATAAATAGTGTTTCGTGAGTGCTCCGAATGCTTTTCCTGGCCACTCCTTTTTCGGGGACGAGAAGTCGCTGTCGGGACATGAGCAAGTGCTTAGTCGGGCACTCCCATGGAGACTACGGAGCGAGAATTCCTGGGGCCCATGCCATGTAGGCCCCATTTGCTGTCATCCATGATACACCAGAATTTTGCCTGTTGCTGCCAGGGGCCCATCTCGGCCATTTTCAACAAACATTCACCGTGGCCTACTCCGGTTCGGTCAACCTTCCACGTCCAAGAACGACCAGCCAGCAGACTGCTCAAACGCCTGGACCTGCGCCGCCCAGAGCTTCTTGCACCGCGCTGCCTCGCGACACGCATAGGATTCCCGCCGCGCTTTGCACCTCCTCCCGAGCTTGCAATCTCCCCGCGTTGCTTCTATCCGATCTTCGTTCCGAAAACGCCAACATGGCGGTATTCTGCGATGAGCGTTGCTGCAAATCACGCCGTGGTATGCCATCGGACAGCAAGGTCATCATAAACAAGTTGTGGAATGAGGAAATAAGATATTCTAGTCAAAGCTACACTTTTGTATGTCGGGAAGTTATCCAGATGAGCTCTCCACTTACCATTTACAACGACATTACTTAACTTCCTCATTGGTTATGCTTCATAGTCATTATTACTAGCTTTCTTAACAACTACAAATGGTTCCGTGGTCTAGTTGGTCATGATTTCTCGTTAACACCGAGAAGGTCCCCGGTTCGAGCCCGGGCGGAACCACGCGTTTCTCTTTTGGCCCGATGCACTTTTTTTGTTTACATCTGTGATTAGATCTTATTCTTGTGGTTTCACCTCATTTGCTTGACGGGTAGGGTTTTTTTAATGAAATAAGAATTAGAAGACGTGGACCCGTCGTGTGGGTTAAAGCCAAAGAGGTTGAGTTGCGTGGCGAGCTACAGGTCAATGTCCACCTAGTGTACGTAGTTCTCGCATCGAGTTGGAACTGACTCCAAATGATAGCCACGATGGCCAAAATGTCACAAAAAAAAAAAAATTTTAACAATGCAGTTTCATCGGCCAAAACCACTCTCTCGTACTGCGCAGCCTCTATCCGCAAAGACTTCAATCTTGCCGGTCGCACGTTCGCCGACCGTTGATCTTAACTCTACAGGGTAGGCGCACGCAAACTGCGAAACGACACGAACAAAATTCGCTCTATTACATCTACCAGTGGCTTCCGCCATGCCACAACCTATATACAATCTAACATTTTCATCGTGGTCCATAGCGGACCAGATCTCATTTTGATTTGCTCCGCCTGCATTCTTCATAGCTGCGAACCACTTGTAAAATTTACACTCAATCCAAGTGCACGCTTCACGCCCAGCCATAGCTCAAACGTCTCCAGCTTGACCTCAACACGCATGTAGCCCAACCACGCGGAAAACACATGTAGCGCATTCGGAGGCCAAAGCAGCGTCCCCTTGTCGCGAATCTGCTCCAGTCGCTCATAGAAGACCGTTCGCGTGCAGTACCGCGCTAGAATGAGGAAACTGCGGATCGGACCATGACGGGTATGCAGGTTCTCGTCCAGACTGCGCGTCAGGTCGTTGGTTTTGAGAATGAGAAGGATGATGCGCGGCACTCGGCTGAGCATCTGAACCAGGTCGACGATGAGACCCTCCTGGAGGGAAGTACTGATGTTTTGCTCTTCGTCGGGGGTTCGCGTCTTCAATATGGAACCTTGGCTGCTGACGACGGTGAAGTCACGACCCGTGATGGCGGACGCGAAGAGCGGGAAATCCTGATCGCTGATGCCCGCCACCTCTCGCGCGTACTTCTTCATGCGGTCCATGTCGCCGTCGATGACGGCCAGCCACATCTTGGCATAGGATCGACGCAAGGGCAGCGGAATATCTCGGTACAGGCCGTGATCGTACAGAATGACATCGAAATTGGGGCCCCTTCCCATGGCCCCGCGGGAATCGTTCTTCCGAATGGCGATGTTCCCCCCGTGAGGATCGCAGTGCAAGGGAGCGCCGTCCCCGAAAATCATTTCGTTGAAGATGCGCGCCAAAGTGGCGGACACTTCATCTCGGTCGATGCCGTTCCTGTCGAGATAGTCGAGGTCGTCGGGTCGGGCGCCAGATTCACACGCCATGACAATGATTCGCTTCTTCGCCCAAATCACCTCTGGTATGACGAGAGGTAGTTCGGGGATCTTGGCAAAATGTGCCTTCATGCGCCGAGCATTGTCAGCTTCCTCCTGGAAATCGAGCTCCTTGGGGAGTGAGATGTCCATTTCGGACGAGAGCCACTCGAGGTCGTACTCGGGGAAGAATCGTTTCAGTGTCGAGAACGTATACTTGGTGAGGGCAAGGTCCAGCGGCGCGAATGCCTCGAGATCAGGATGCTGTACTTTCACAGCAACCTTGCGTCCCGAGTCTTTCAATGTCGCGAGGTGGACCTGGGCCAGAGAGGCAGCCCCAATCGGCTCGTCCGAGAACTCGGAGAAGAATTCCCACAGATCTTCTTTAGTGTCCTTGCGGAACATGTCTTGAATGGACTGAAACGACGAAACGGGACATTTGTCTTGCAGAGGAATAAACGTAGTTGTCCACTCGGGAGGTAGCAGGTAGTTCATGGCGCTCTGTAAGGGTGGCAGGTCTTGTTAGCGTCAAGCTCGCGATCCTATGTTGGAGGAGACGTCTCGTTTTCGTACCAGGTGTTGTCCGAGCTTGATGAAAATGCCTCCATTCCTCTCCATGACTTTGAGTGTCCGTTCAGCGCAACGCTTATGACACGCCTTCAAGACCTTGTTCTTTTCGTCGTCGCCTTCGGTAACTGCCATCGCGTTCAGCGTCGTGCGGTAGCTGCCAGACTATTGTCAGCCACGGTTTGATAACATTGTGCGCGCAGTCGAGTGTGTCTCAGGGAAACAATGATGATGTGAAAACGTACTCATTGATGCAGATCGCCAGCGCTGCAACTACTCTGCCTGTGCGCTCCACCGAGTCATAACTATTCTTGATCTCATCTGTGAAGGCGAGTGCTGTGCTTGCAATACCAGCGGCACCGGCTGAAGCGAACAGTAGGGCTCTGCGTGACCGCGAACCGCCGTTGCCACTCGTTCTTTGTGACGAGCCCCTGGCGGAAGATAAATGTCTGCTTGTAAGAAACGGGCTCGGCTGAATCCTCTTCACTTGCCCTTTGCATGCTGAACATGTCCACGACCGAGAACCAAGGCGAGCGGCCAGCCGAGGTGCGGCAACTGCGTTCATGCTTGTTGTTGTTGTTGTTGTTGTTGTGTTGAGAAGGTAAAACTGAACTTTGGGGCTAGGGATCGACGCGCGGCGAGATTTGAATTCATCAGTCACTCTCAGCGAAGGCAGGCGATTGCTAAGAAGGCCTCGGCAACCATGGTCAACATTACAAAACGGTTGCAAAGCGTCAAGGCGATGTGTGATGCTGGGGTGGTGCCAAAAGGAGATGGAGTGGAAATCATAAAAAAAAAGTTGGGGCGGGACGCCGTGATTCGCCGAGGCAGCTCCGTTGTCGTTCGGTTGGGGACGGAAGCGGAAGCGGGACAGTCACATGCGGCGCCGGCGATCTCGAATTGTTAAGTATTGCTATTCGTGCGGCCAGAAATTGCTATCGGTGCGGCTACCCCGCCTTTGCCCCACATATACCCCACTATTTCTAGGTAGTAGTGAAATTTTTTAATCTACCCCCTTTACTATAGTTTACTACTATAGTAATATATAATATTATAGAGTTAATTATTATTATATAGTAAAACACATATAGTCTATAGAGGCTACTATATAAAAGCTAGATTTAATATCTTAGTTTAGGAATATAACTTACTTTATATATATTATATTACCCCTAATAGTAGCTTTTATAAGTAAACTTAGTATAACTTATAACCTATTAAATCTATTAGTCTCTTTAATAGAATTAACCTTTTATTATATAAAGCTAGTATATAATAAGTAGTAGTAATTAGAGATTCTTTTATTATACCCTTCTAAAAGCCTAGAAATAACCTATATATTTAAAAGTAACTATTTATAATAGTAATATACTAATCCTTAGAGTATTTTCCTACTCTCTAAAAATAAACTATATATTATTTACTAGTTTTATACTTTTAATAGTATAAATCTAGATTTTAATTATTAAAAATAGAAACTTATTAGAATTAATAATTAAGAGAATCTAAACTAACTTATAAGATATAAATTTAATAATAAAGTAGTAGAAAAATAGAAATAGCTAATATATTAAGACCCCCCTATTTATTAGAATTTAGTAGATTTATAAGCTATATATTATACTTAGAATTAAGTTAAATTCTATATCTAAAAAGCTAAAACTAGAGGTCTACTTAATAAACCTAATAGATTAATAAGTAGTAAGGTATTAGAAAGGCTATTTTAAGATACTCTTAGTCTAGCTTATAATACTACTACTATAGGAATTAGAAGAAGTATAAGAAAAGATAAAAAAAAAAAGAGAATTAAAAACTATTCTAAAACTAATACTATTACTTAGGATATTAAACCCCTTAATTAGTTAATAAAGTTAAATCTAGAAAACCTACTACTAAGACCCTTAGAATACCTAAAGAATCCTAAGGATTCTTATACTAAGACTAGTAAATATAATATAGTAAGGATAATATAAGAGATTTAGGAATAATAATAGGTATTATAGTAAGCTATAGAGAAAATAGTATTAGGGATAGACTAGCTAGTAATAAGATTAATAACTAAAATTAAAAGCTTATAAAGTATAAGTACCTTAGTAAGTTTAATACTATTAGTATAGAATACTAACTAAGGATTACTATATCTAGCTAATAAATAAGGCTAGTATAATAGGTATTTATATACTAATAGAGAAATAACTAGACTATTAGTGTAATTAATCCTACCCTAATACTAATAAGAACTACTATAACTATAGCTAGGACTATTAGTATAGCTAGGACTACTAGTGTAACTAATATAGCTAAAATATTAGTAAGGATACTTATAACCTTAGCTAAGTTCTTACTAGACTTAGTAGTAAGAACTATACCCTTTAGATTAAGATTAGTATACTAATTCTAGAAGTTAAAGAAAGGTAAATCTAGTATTATACTAAAATTAGTATAACTAGTAAATAAAAATAGTAGAATAAAATATAGATTTAATATAGAAGATTATAGATATTAGGTATTTTAAGCCTTATAATAAACTAGAAAAGGCTAGTAATAATCTTATTATATATAATAGAAAGTAAACTATTTTTTATAATATTAAATTATAGATTTAGGTAGTTAAAGATTATTTATATTATACTAATCCTAGCTATTAGAATATTATTTAGAAGAAAATCTAGATATTATTCTAAGGGGATGTAATAGTATAGTATAGATAATATCTTAACTTAGTAAAATAGAATACTATATTTAGTAGAATACTAACTATATTTATAGCTATATAAAAGGAATTTAGTATTTAGGTTTAGGATATAATAGCGTAGCTTAATAAGGTAAAATATACTAAAGAGAATATTATAAAAGAGATATCTTTCTATAAATTTATATTAAAGATTTTCTAGTATATAAGGGCAAATAGTAAGTTAACTAACTATTAGCTTTTAGTATATTTATATCTTAAGCTATATCTAGGATTATAATAGATATACCTAGTTCTAAATTAAAAGAATATAAGATTAGTATATATTACTATAGTAAATAATAAGAGATATAATCTATATAACTACTTATATAGTAAAGGTTAGTCTATAAGTAAAAAAGGTAAAGGGAAGCTTAAGGTTTATTTTAATACTAAGATATCTAGTAGTAATTTAGAAAAGAATAAGAATAAAGTATAAGTAAACTAAAACTAGCTATTTAATAGATAATTCTCTTAAGGAAACTAGTATTATAAGTAAGATAAGTAAAATACCTAAAGATTTCTAGGATATTTCTAACTATAGCTATATAGGTATAATTAACCTCCTAAAGGATAAAACCAGAGACTATAGTAAAATAAGTCTTAAGAGAATAAAAGAGAAGAGTATATAAAAATTAAGTAGACTTAATAGACTAAAGCACTAAACTAATAAAATAAGTAACCCTAAGACTATAGTTTTATAAGGAAAGGAGGCTAAGTATAGTAGCTTAGATAATTTTAGTAATAGGAAAAGAACTTTATAAAAGACTAGAAATATACTAATATTATAGTGTATAATAATAATTCTAATATATAATAATATAAAACTTATTACTAGGAATATAGTTATTATATAGCTAAAGAAGGGGAGGTCCTAGAGAATAATAATAAGGATAATTAAGAATAAGACTTAAATTTTATTAAAACTTATTATTAATTCCTCCGGATTTTCATTAGCTTAATCGTGGCTAAAGACCAGACTAAATATAGGCCTAGTAGGTTAGCTAAAGGATACACATAACGCGATTAGCTATATTCTTTACTACCCCCTTTTTAAGCCTTACTTCTGCGTTTTACTTACTTTCCTTTATAGCTAGATTTCCCTCTTTTCTTTTCCCTTTTATAATAGCTATTATTAACTTTAATATAATAGACTTATTTATCTTTACCTACGTAGGACCTTAGTTTTTCCTAACACTAATTAGTAATTAACTATAACTATAGATAAGCTAGGAATTATAAGAAAAGATATTTCTATAAATACTATTATTACTTACCTATTATTAGGACTTTTAGGTAAAGAGGTATAACTACTAGAGTGTGCTAAAGGAAGAGACTTAAATCCCTAGGAGTAGCTTATTAGGCTTCTAAGGGATTGATTTTTCTATTATTATATTTATTTTTAATAAAGAATTAATTCTATATCTATTATAAACCCTAGGATTAACTTCTCCTATTATTATATTTATTTTTAATAAAAGAGACTAATCCTATACTTACTATAAGAAAACTTAACTAAATAACTAAATTTACTTTAAACCTAATATTAAATAACCTTAGCTAAGCTAGCTAACTTACTTATAACCTCCTATATCTATAACCTCTTCTTCTAATATACCTATAACCTCTCCTAATAAGTATTTACTACTTATCTCTTACCCCCTTTACCTTTAGTGCTATTTACCTTATACTTTTTAGCTAGGTAGCTCTTTTTACTATATATTAAATAAATCGCTCTTTTTCCCCTATATATATATATAAATACCCTCTCTTTCTTCTTCTATCTTTTATTTATAAGGTTATTATTAACTATTACTATCTTACCCCCTCTATATTATTAACTATAACTATCTTAGCCTAGTCTAGAACATATAACTTCTATTTTCCTTCTGTTCTTAAAAAAATAAGAGAATTACTTATCCCTATTATTTATTTATCCCTATTAATCTATTAATTCCATTAATTTACTACTTTTATTACTTTTATTATTTCTACTATTTTCCCTATTTTTCCCTATTTCCCCTATTATTAATAATAATTCTTAAGCACAAAAGACATCCTTCATATACGCAATATCTAGACACTAGGGATTATATATAAAGCTTTAGATTTAAAGATAGGTAAATATATAAGCTTTTATAATAGAATTAACTAGACTATTAATAAGAGGCAAATCCTAAGCTACTATAAAAGCTAGGTAACTATAAGCTAGACTTATATATATACCTATTCTATTACTAAGAGAGAAAACTCCTTAGGTTACTACTACTAGTAATAGTAAGTATCCTATATATCTAGTAATTAAGTTAGAAAGGCCTAAGAAAAGTAAATTACTAAAATATTTATAGCTATTTTCTAATACTATTATAATAGATTAGGAAGAACTAATTAATATAAACCCTTATACTACTATAATAGCTAAGCTTAATAACTATATTATAAGGTTTATTAATCTTAGTAAGTATTAAGGCTAGAAGGATACTAACCTCTAGGAGTTATTCTAAGAAGACTTTATAGGCTAGTTCTAAGATACCTTTAAGATAGCTAATAGAGGTATTATTAGGGAGCTATAAAATTCCTTAAGAGAAAATAGTATTATTATAAGATAAGGCTAAGGATTACTAATCTTATAATTACTAGAAGAAGTAGTCTAATAAAAGTTAAGGCTATTATAGCCTAAAGAAAGATTATAATCTTCTAAACCTCTAGAGTACTAACCTTAACTTCCCTAATTACCTACCCTAGAACTCTCTTTTCCTTAGTTATAATATTCTCTTTAACCTTCTTAAGAGCTAATATAATAATTATAGTTATATTAATTACTTTACCCTAAGGACTATTATTTATAATAAATTGCCCTTTCTATATAGAAATTCCCTTCTAAAGATTAGATTATAAAGAAAATCTTAGAACTTATAAAGATATATAAGGATAGTAATTAATATAGTAAAAAACTATATAACTTCCTTATGCTAAAGATTATACTTTATAAAAATAAATATAATAGGATTAACCTCCCTTAAACACACTATTAGAAAGCCTTCCCTATTATATTAATTAGTAATACTAAATAATACTATCTTAATTACCTCTTTAAGTAAAACCTCTCCTATTAAGATATAATTACTTAAATCTATTAATACTTTAAGATAAAAAGTAATTAGTAGTTTTACTACTATAAATAGAGTAGTATAATACTTAATAATATAATTATTAAGAACCCTAAGAAAAGTAAACTTAAATACCTTAAGATTATACTTACTATACTTAAGAAAATTTATAGAGGCCTTTACCTTTCTAATACTATAAATACTAAGCTTTATAAGTAAATATTAAATACTATAGCTTATATATCTAAATATTAGATAGTAAAATATATATACTCCCTAGGCTTTAAGAGTCTTACTAAAGACCTCTATAAGGTAATTATAATTATAGAATTAAATAAGAGATTTACCTAATTTCTTTAGTACTAGGAGGAAAACCCTTTAGAGATTATATTTACTAATTATTAATATAGTTAATAACCCTATAGTTAAGGAGGCTATTATAGGCATAGCCCTAAGCATAGCCTATAGCACTGCTTTATATATAGTAAAAATAGTTATTAGTTTTCTAATTACTTTACTAAAGAATATAAGAAGTAAAGAGACTACTAGTTTACTAGTAAAGCCTACTAGTTACCCCCTTTAAAGAAGAGATTCTAGGTATTTCTTACCTCCTATAAAGGGCTAGGTAATAAAGAGCCTAATAAGGGCCTTAACTAGAATTAGAAGCCTTATATTATAGCTTATATAAAGGCTTAAGATAATAATAGTAATAATATAGAAAAACTATTATTAGTAGTATATTTAAGCGTTATATAATTCTTTTATTTAGAACTATAAACTAACTATAACCTTATTAATACTAAAGTCCTTACTACTCTAGATAATTAAGCTTTTTAATATGCTTTTCTTAAGTAAAAGCCTTTTAAACCTTAAGAATTTAATAAAGGCCTTACTTACTATATCTCTAAAGAACGCTATTTTAAATAGGTGTTTAGAGGTATTATACCTAATACTAGTGCCTTAGGGAAATTAACTATAGGGTAAGTATAAGTAAAAGCTCTAATAAGATTAATACCTTTATTAAAGATAACCTCTTATAAACTATAAGTAGTTATATTTAGTACTAGATTAGTAATTATAAAAGGTATTCTTTATATACTTATAAAGCTTAGAGAGCTTAAATTTTATATTCTTAATATAGCTACCCCCTTCCTTTTCTTAATTACTAATATAGATAAGAAGTAAGTTAAGATTAATAACCTTATAAATATTCTTATTTAAGGAAATAAAACTATACCTATAGTATAATAATAAGAACACCCTTAGTAATTACTAGAGGCAAAAGAAATAGTTACCTTCTACCTCTTAGAAGGGGAGATTTATTAATTATATTATTACTTTAGTTACCCTTTTATTTAATAACTTATAAAAATTCTTTAATAGGCTAGTTATAATATTAAACGCTAGGTAATTAAGAAATTAACTAAAGTATACTACTACTACTAAATAAATAGAAAAGCCCCTAGCTAATTTAAATTTATAATTAAGGATAACTATAACTTTAACTATAAGATTATTATTAATATTATATAGATTAATAACTAACTAGTCCTTTATATTATTAACTTAGTAACCTTATTCTAAGTAGCCTAATTTCTTAATCTAAGGAAATAAAAGGCCTAAGATATCTAGGATACTATTAGAGAATACTAGATTAATATATATCTTAGACCTCTAGACTAGATTATTTATAATATAGGTAATAACTTCTCCTTTGCTAAGTTTAAGTATTATACTTAATTAATATTAATTAAGACTAATAAGATACTAATTAAAGCCTATAATAGTATTAGAAAAGTTAAAAAATACTATAGACCTTTATACTAGGCTTATAAGATTATTATAGACTTAATTAGCGCGGAGATCACGCTAGAATAATGCCTTTAAATAGCTATTAAAGCTATTAATAACTTAGTAAGCCCTAATAGACTAGTGCTAACTTTACTAGTCTTTAGAGCCTACTTATAGATAATAAATAAGTTACTGCTAAGTGTCTTTATTATTTAATACGCTAAGGTAATTTAGAAAGCTACTAATAAGGTTTACTATTACTTAGTATTATAGTAAGTCTATAATGCCCTTAGTACCTAGAATAGCCCTAATATAATACCTTTATATTAGCTACCTTTATAGGCTAATATATATATATAAAAAGAGAAGGGTAGCTAGCATAGCCCTTATAGATTAATTACTACTAATAGGGAGACCTATATAGTTAATATACCCTATAGACTAGTAAAGTTCTGCTCTATAGTAGTAAAGCCTTACTATAAAGACTTATATATTATAAAGAGGCTAGGACCTTAGGATATAAACCCCTAAGCTATAGGGAAGTATACTACTAAACTAGTAACTACTACTAATAGCTAGAACTTAGCTACTACTATAGAAAATAAAGTAGTAAAGAAAGAGAAAGAAAAGCTACTAGCACTAGCTAAGAGAAAATAAGGAAAGCTAAGAAAAGCCCTTATAGTTAAATTCTATACTAACTAGGGCATAGAGAGGCCTATAGAGGCTATTAAGGCTAAAGAAGGGCTTATAGAGGCTTATAAAGCTAAAATAGCCCCTATAGGAGGCTATAGAGTATAAGACTCTATAGCTTATCTTAAAGTAATAGAAGCTACCCCTATAGAAGGCTATAAAGCTAATAGCCTTATTATAAAGTAAGAGACTATTAAGGCTAAATTACCTTTTATGCTTATTAATAAAGATTAAGAATAAGCCCTTATTAAAGAGATTATAGCTATAGGAATACTAACTATAGTATTCCTTATAGTAAAGGAAAAGGCTAATTAAAACCTTACTCTTTAACTTTACTAAGAAGAAAAGATTATAACTTATAACTCTAGGTAAGCCCTTTAAGTAGTCTAACTAGACTAAGCTTAATACCCTTTAAGCCTATAATATATTTAGATTTATTAAGTTTAACCTAATAAAGTATAGTAGCTATAGAATCTTTAATTCTTATATAGTTAGGGAGATTAAAGGTAAGGGAATAGACTTACTATATAAGAAATCCTACCTTATTATATAAGGCTATAATAATAAGGAGAAGGAATTTATTCTAATATAATTACTAATAATATAATAAGTAAGCTAATAGTTAATTATAGCTATTGCCCCTTTATTAAAGTAAAAAAGGATTTACCTCTAGATTCGTAATATTACATAAGTGTATGTTTAATTATAAACAATGCTTAATAGGCTAATTATTATAAGATTACTAAAATAAATTATATACCTTTTCCCTAAAGGCATAAGAATAGAGGTAATTAAGCCCCTCTATAGAATTATAAAGGCTAGAACCTATTAGTAAGTAATATACTTTTGCTACTATAAGGATAACCTTAATATAATAACCTTAACCTATAATCCTTGCTTATTAATTATAGCCCTAGAAAACCTCTTTAGAATTATTAGAATATAAATAGATAACATATTAGGCCTAAGTAATAATAACTTCTTTAATAAAGAAGAAAAAGAGCTCTAGAAGGCTAATTTTATAGCTAAGGAAAAACAGTAACTAATAAGTAGGAATCCCCTTATGTTTAATAGCTATATCTTAACCTAGAACGCTAATAATTTATTAACCTTAACCTAGAAGGGCTAAAGTAAAAAGATTAAGGAAATTAATTCTTAATCCCTAATAGTAAAGTAAGACTATATAGAATAGAGAGCCTAAGGAAGTTATATTATAACTATATGTTAACTAGAAGTATTATATAACCTATTAATTATAGCTTAACACTAAGAACCCTTTATTAATAATATTACATAGCTTAATAAACGCCTTAAATAGCAGATTAAACACTAATAGAGAGGGCTATAATACATCCCTTTAACCCTTAAAGAAGTAAAGCTCTTTATGTTTATAAATAGATTACTTACTAATAATAAGGACCTAAGCTTATAAATTAGCTATATTATTATAATTAGAAATAAGATAATATAAGATAATAATACCTTTATTATAAAGGGTAATATTATTATATATAGCTTAATAAAGAGTAAGTAAGTTATATATAGTGCGCTTACCTCTGAATTATATAGTATAGTTTAAGGCGTAGATATTATATATATAATATCTATAATGCTTAATTAGGTAATAGACTAATTAAAGATGCCTTAAATACCTATAATACTTTATACTAACTCTTTCTTATTATATAAATATCTTATTAAGCTAGGTATAATAAAGGAGAAAAGGCTAATAATTAATATTATAGCTCTTTATTAATTATATAAGAGGCATAAGATCTATAAGGTTAGATAGATTAATAGCGGCGATAATCTAGCTAATATAATAATAAAGGTATTACTAAATTAGGCTCTTATAACCTTAATTAATTTAAATAAATTAATAATTTATGTGGAAGGCTAGGTTAAGAGACCTTTAGGAGTAATATAAAAAGAGCTTTAATAGAGAAAAAAGGGGAGGATTTATTATAATTAGATTAATTAAATTAACTAACGCTAACTAAGCTAATTAGGGCTCTAGATTCCTATTAAGGGATTTACTTATATTTATTTTTCTTTAATTTAATTTTTATTATGTTTTTAGGCTTCTTTAGCTATAAAGAAAAAGAGAGACTACTAGTGTTAATTCCTCTAGATCTTTATTAGCTTAATTATAGCTAAAGACTAGACTAAATATAAGCCTAGTAAGTTAGCTAAAGAATACATATAACGCGATTAGCTATATCCTTTGCTACCCCTTTTTTAAGCCTTACTTCTACGTTTTACTTACTTTCCTTTATAGCTAGATTTCCCTCTCTTCTTTTCTCTCTTATAATAACTATTATTAACTTTAATATAACGGACTTATCTGTCTTTACCTACGTAGGACCTTGGTTTTTCCTAACACTTATTTTATAGAAAATATCCTAAAAGAGGCAAATAAGGCTATTACTAAGATAACCTTAAATAGGACTAAATAACTTACCCTAGGATAAGTAATTAAAGCTATAGTAAGACTATAAGAAGTTAAATATAATAGAAAAAGAGCTAATATATATCTAAAGATTCCTATTAAATTTAATAATAAGGGTAAAAGTTACTAAGTCTATCTTAACTTAGGAATATTATTAATTTTAGCAAATAAGGCATAGCTATAATAGCATAGATTAAATATAAAGTAAGTAATATAAGAACTAAAGCTAGTATCTAGGGTCTAATCTTCCTTTTTTATTACTAAAATAGCTATATTTAACTTTTATATTCTAGGGATAGTATATAGAATAGAAATCACTAGCTATCTTATAGTTATAGTAAATATAATACTAAATTTAGAACTAAAATTATTACTTAGAATAAATTTCGCTTATAAATATAGGGCTAAAATTAATTTTATCTAACTAAAGGTAGTTTTTAGGTTAGTTTATAGTATAATAATACTAGTAAAAATCTTCTAACTATTAAATAAAGTCCCTTACTAAAAGGTAGTTACTACTTATATAGTATTAATTCTACTAAAGGCTTATTTATATATACTAGTTAGTTAGAAGGATATATAGAAAAATTAGGAAATAAGTATATACTATATATAATTATATTTAGAGTATTTCCCTAATATACTATTTAATAAATCTAGTAAGGGATAGATAATTACCTATAACCTAACTAATAAAATTATTACTATTAGAAAACACTAGAAGATTATATACCTAACTATAGCTAGTAAGGTTAATATTAATTACCTAGTTAATAATCCTTTTATATACTATACCTATTTTAGTAAGAATATTATAGAGAAAAAGGAAGATAAAGATAAGAATAGTAATAAATCTAATAAAAAGAAAGATAATTGTTACGTGGCAGAACACGTGCAGTACATAGAGGCTGCCATACAAAAGCTAGATTCAATATCTTAGTTTAGGAATTCAACTTACTTTATATATATTACATTACCTCTAATAGTAGCTTTCACAAGTGAACTTAGTATGACTTATGACCTGTTGAATCCGTTGGCCCCTCTGACGGAATCGACCTTCTATCGTGCAAAGCCAGCACGTAACAATAATCTTAATCTAAAGAAAGTTAATACTAGAGTGCTATTATATAGGATTTTATACCTAGAGGAAATCCTATATATAACTAATAAATTTAGCGTATAAATTACTAATATTAACTAGGAAGTAGTAAGTAAACTAGTTTAACTAACTAATAAATATAATATTTATTATAATAAAGGTATTATCCCTATACTAGAAGACTAGAAAATAAGAATTAATTTTATAAATAAATAGTAGTATTAAATAAGGCTAATTAGGCCTTATAAACTAGGAGAATAGGATATAACTAAACTTAATAAAGTATATAATAAACTCTACCTAAAAGGGAAAATATTATATTTAGATAAGCTAGTAGCTATAGTATACCTAGTGTTTATAGTTTAGTAAGAAACTAGTTAGAAAAGGAAAGGGAGAGTTATAATTAATATAAGGCTACTTAATAATATAGTAGTAATAGATATATACCCTTTACTAGACTAAAGTAATATTATAGATAATATATATAGTAAGAAGGTTTTTTCTCTTTTTAATAAAATAGGATTTTTTTACTAACTACTAGTTAAAAGTAACTATTAAGCCTATATAGTAGTTATATTAAATTAAGGTCTTAAAGCGTTAAATATAGTATTAATAGGATTTAAGAACTTCCCTATATTTACCTAAAGGTTTATAAATAGACTTTTCTAAAAGTATAAGTATTTTATATAAGTTTATATTAATAATATTATTATATTTTTAAATAGTCTTAAAGAGTATTTAAGCTATCTTAATATTATACTTAGGATTCTTAAAAAAATAGGATAATAATTACTATAAAGAATTTATTTATTAGTTATCCTACTATTTAACTACTAGGTTTTATTATTAATAGTAATAGGATTATTAATACTAATAATAGGCTTAAAGCTTTTTAGAAGATAATTTTCCTAAGTAATCTATTAAGTCTTAAAACCTTTATTAGAATAGCTAGATTTCTTTATAATAGAATTCTATAGTTTAATATATAAATCTAACTATTATAAATATAGAAAATAGCGCTATTAAGGGAATTCTATAAAAAGAATAAGAAAATTACTAGTATCTTAAAACTAGTATAAAAAAGAAAGATATAGTAAAAGATATTTTTAGTAACTAAGTAGGAGAAAAAGGCTTTTAAAGATATTAAAGTATTCTTAAGTAAGAAATAAACCTTATAGTATTATAATTTATAAAAGCTACTTTTCCTTAAAATTAATGCCTATAAGGAAGGATTTAGGTTATATACTTTCTAATTATAAGAAGAATAGAATAGTTAAAGTGTCCTTAGAAGGGATATTAAAAATAACTAAATATAGCTAATTTTATTTCTTTCTAGGGTAATATTAAGTATTAAGAAGTAGTATAGTTTAACTAAGGTAAAAGTAGCTATAATTATATAAAGTATTAGAAAGCTTTAGAAAATAGTCTAATTTAATAATATAATAGTTAATATATTAACTAACTATTCCTTAGTAAAAGGGATTATTAAGTATACCTTATTATTAATAATAGATTTAGATAAGGCTAATCTAAAACTAGTAAAAGTTATAAATTATTTATTATAATTTAACCTTAAGGTAACTTATATACTAGGGATACTAAATATAGTGCTAGATATGCTTTTAAGACTACTAGTAAAAGTAACCTACTAAAAGGTAGTATAGAAAAGCTAATATAATAAATTAGATATAAGCGCTTATTTTATAAGTAAGGAGTATATTATAACTATAATTATAGATAATAGTCTTAAAGCTAGAATTATTATAGAATATTAGTATAATTAAAAATTTAGCTAAATTATTATAGTAATATAAGCCTACTAAGAAAAGTAAGTAATAAAGAATACTAGAGTCTAACTAAAGATTTCTTTATATAAATAGGACTTATATAAGAATAGTCTATTATACTACTATAGTAAAGATAGATTTTTCTATCTTTATATTCTAACTATAAAGGTTAAATCTATCCTATAACTAGTTTATAATAAATAGTAATATTTTAGAATTACTTAAATAGTAGCAGAGCTTTAATTAGTCTATTTTCTATATATAAGTTAGTAGATTTATAATTATATAGCTTATTATATAGTATATTAGGAAAACATAATTAATTATTTAAAGCTACCTAAGGAGTTATAGCTATTATAGCTAAAGCTAATGCTATTTTATATAATCTTACTTAATTTTATTATAAATATACTAGAAGTATTAGCTACTAATATAATATAGTAAATAGAAGGATACACTATATATAATTTATTATATCTAGTAAATTACCTATTTAGTAAAAGAACCCTTCTAATACTAGGATATATAATATATCTAGTAAAGATTTAGGTAGAATTACTTCTTTATACCTTATATATTATAGACTAGGGATTACTAAGATAAATTATTAGTAATAAGGACCTAAAGTTTATATCTAATATATAGAAAGAGATATTTAGGTATATAGGAGTTAAACTCCTTATAGGCATAGTATATTACCTATAGATAAATAGAATAGCTAAAAGGAAATACTAGATAGTAATAATTATAATATATTACTATATAGTAATAGATCTAGATATAATATAGACTATAATACTCCTAGCACTATAGTATTAATTAAATAATACTATAGCTATAAGCATAGGGTAGACTCCTAATAAGCTACTATATAGGTTTTATTCTCTAAGTATTATTAATTTTCTTTCCCTAAATAATATAATTAATATAGAAACTAGTGTAAATAATATAGTAATACTATAAAAGTTATACTAGTATAAGGCCTAACTAGTAATTATAATAGTAACCGCCCTTACTAAGATTTAGTATAATAACTATTATAAACTAGTTAATATTAATATAGGAGATATAGTTTATCTATAATTATATAAGAGATATAAATTACCTAGAAAACCTAAGAAAAAATAGTTATTATAAAAGGTAGGACTATATAAGGTACTAGAAAAGGTAAACCTATTAGTATATTAATTAGATTTCCCCCTAGATTTATAAGTCTATCTAGTAGTTTCTATAGTATAAATATAGAAGCTAGTATAAGAAAAGGACTTATTTAATAAGAAAGAACTAGCTTTACTACTAATTATATTTAATAATCTAGAGAAAGTAAACTATTAGAAGATTAAATAAATCTATAGTTATTAGGTTAAAATCTCTAAAAGAAATAAGACTATAAAAGTAAAATTCCTTATCTAATAAAAGGGATTTACTACTAAAGATAACTAATAAATAGCTAAAAGCAAGATATAAATTAATATGGCTAAGATAGTAAAAGAATATCTTAAAAAGAACCTAATTAATTAGCAAAGGGAGTATATAAAGAAAGGTATAAATTTACCTATAGAATAATAATAGTAAAGGAAAAGAGATATTTTATAAGAAGTTAGATTTAACTAGTTAGGGCAAAGCTATAAGGCCTCTTCTTATATATATATTTTATTACACTAACTAGGGGAAGCTTACTACACTCTTACTTTATATTATTCCCTAATATCCCACTAGCTTTATATAGTTTAATTTAATATAAGTGTAGTTATTTTTATTTTAGTCTTATTTTCCTTTATAGTATTTATTTCTAAGAATAATATTATATATAATATAAAAGTCTAAAAACTATTAGAACTAGAGCTAAATTAGCTATAGGAAATATAGGAGTATAATAATTACTAAAAGTACTAAGTAAGACCCTATAATATTACACTAGAAGTTAAATATAAGTCTTATAGGTAACTATAAGGCCCTACTTATAACACTACACCTACGCACCCCCACGGGCACACTAGGCCTAGGGCTAAGTCTACATAACACTAGTAAGCTACTAGCTATAAGATAGTAACTTATATATATAACACACTTAGGCCTAGTAAGCTTTAGTAAATATATAAGTACCCCTATATCTCTTACCTAGCTATTCTTTATTTTTATAATTCTAAAGCTTTTCCTACTAGGTACCTAAGAGTAATATAGGGGGAAGAACTACCTAATCTATAAAAGTAATATTAGATAATAACTAAGGGCTACTAGATAAGGGTAATACTATAGCTAAGAATATACTATATTTTATAGGTACTATAACTAAAGATATACCCTTTACTATTTATACCTAAGCTATAGTAATAGTAAAGTAAATTACCTAGCTTAAGGAACTCTAAAAACTATAAGAAAAAGAGTAAAAGCTCTAAGATTTATTATAGTATAATACTAGAGAAAAATAATTAAAAAGGTAGTAAAAAGCTAGTACTTCCTTAAGCTATAGTAGCTAAGAGATTAAAGTCTAGAATATTACTAACCTCTAATACCTTATAAACCTATAAAGATATAAGATATAGATTAATAACCTAAACTATACCTTTAATAAGGCAAAGAAAAAGTTTTAATATAACTACTAGAAAATTCTTTTTATACTTAACTATATATATATTAATTATAAGGTAAGATAAAATAAATACCTTAAGGAATAGTAGGCTAATAGCTAGGATAACCTTAAAGATAACTAGGATAAATTTTAGACTTAGATACTTATACTACTTTAGGACTTTACTAATTATAATATATAAATAGTAATATAATTAAAGAATATAAAGTAGTGTAAGGGTTAAAGCCTTTTTAAGTTTAGTATTTTCTTAGATTTACTAGAGAAATACCTAAAAAAAGCCCTAGAGAAAACTTATACCCTTATATTCTTTATAAAGCTACTCCCTAACCTATAGGATTATATTAACCTATATACCTATATTACTAATAAGACTTAAGAAAAGGTTATATAACTTACCTAGTAGTTCTAGAAGGCTATACTAAAGAATAAGTAAAAGCCTAAGTAATTAGGAGATAAAGGCCTATATAAAAACCCTTAGCACTATAGGAATAACTCTCTATAAGGTTATAAACCTTATAAAGATTAAAGAAATAAGAACTAGGAGAAAGGCCTAGTTACCTACCTAAATAATACTAAACCTAGGGATAAGATCAGAGTATTGCACTACAATAGATTTATAGTGTATTTTCTTTTTAACAAATAATATATATCTAATCTTAGAAAATATATAGAGATAAAAAACTTCTTTTTTTAGATAGATAACTAAAAAACTACAATATAGTTATATATAAGAGTGGATCCCAAAGTAGGTCCTTCAACTATAAATTAGAAAAACTACATTTCACTACATTTTAGGACTTAAAATACACTACAAATGTAGTGTTTCTAATTTGTGGCCGCACAGCCCACTTTTAGGCCCACTTTTATATCTAGTGATTTCCTTAGGATTTATCTCTATAAGATTACGTAATTTATAGCATAATATCTTTAATAATAAGCTAGCTATAAAATTAAATATAAAAACTACAAAACACACTACACTAACTACAAACAATACTCTGGATAAGATATAGTATTTTAACTATAATAGTATAGAACACCTTATATATTACTATAGGAAACCTAAGAAAAAGCCCTAAGAAAGCCTAGAAAACTCCCTAAGGTAAAAGTAAATACCCTTACCTTTACCTCTAATACTAAGGTGCTAATAGGGTATTAGTTTTATATACTAGTTATTATTTATAGGTATAAAGATATTAAAATAGTAGCTAATCTAAATAGTTATACTAAGATTAATATAATTAGTATTAAGTTTATAAGAACCTATAAACTTAACTAGGCTAAGGCTATAGTACTTATTATTAAGGTAGTAAAAGCCCTTATAGTCCCTTAATATAGTATCTATAAGATACTTATTATAATTAAAAACTTAAGAGAAAAAAAAAAAGACCTTAAGCTACTATATATAGCTATAGATAAAGACCTAAGAGTAAGGGAAAGCCTTATATTAATTAGAATATATACTCTTATAAAAGAATATATATACCTTTACTTATACTTATAGAAATAGTAGTTTAAGAAAAAAAAAGTAGCCTTTTTACTACTAACTTCTTATAAATTTATAAAGGTAATATATAATAAAACTATTATATATACTATTATAGGGGTTATAGAAAATAAGTTTATTACTCTTAAAGATAATAAGAAAGTAAAAGTATATAAAACTATTAAAAATATCCCCCTAAAACTATATAAGTTTAAAGATATATTTATATTAGATTAGATAAGGAGCTTACTATTAAGAAAAAAGACTAACTATATAATTAACCTAGTACTTAAGGCTATACCCCTATATAAACTAATCTACTCTCTCTTCTAAAGTAAGCTAAAGAAGCTTTATAAATATACTAATAAAAACCTATAGAAAGGCTAGATAAGACCCTCTAAGAGCCTTATAGATATACTTATTCTCTTTATACTAAAGAAGAATAGGATACTTTAATTATATATAGATTATTAAGGACTTAATAAAGTAATATAGAAAAATTACTACGCTCTCCCCCTAATTTTAAAGATCCTAGACTAGTACTAAGGAGCTTACTACTTCTTAAAAATTAATATTAAGGATATATACTATTAAATTTATATTAAAGGAGGTAATAAGTAAAAAACTATATTTTATACTTACTATAAATACTATAAATACCTTATAATACCTTTTAGGCTAACTAATACCCTAGCTACCTTTTAAAGCTATATTTATAAAGTACTCTATAGGCTAGTTAATACTATTTATATAGTATATTTAGATAATATTCTTATTTTTTTTAAAGATATAGGAGAAATACACTATATATATTAAGGAAGTTTTAGAATATATAAGATTAGTAAAGTTATATATAAAACCCTTAAAGTATTTATTTTACTAGGAGTTAGTAAAGTTCCTAGGGTTTATCTTATTAGTTAATAGGATCTTAATAAATACTTACTAGGTTAATATAATCTAAGAATAAAGAGAGCTTATAAACTTTAAGAATAAATAGTCTTTCCTTAGGTTTTATAACTTTTACTAATAGTTTATCTATAAATACTCTAGGATTATAGTACCCCTTTATATACTAATAAAAGGTAGTTAAAATAGTATTTAGACTAGGAAGTTTATATTTAGAGTAAAGGAATAGCTAGCGTTTAATTAGCTAAAAGATATATTTTAGTAAGCGTCTTTTCTCTATTATTATAACCTAAGTTAACTAGTATATATTAAGATAAATACCTTAATCTTTAAAATAGTAAGAATCCTATCTTAGTAAAATAATAAGGCTATTAGTATTTAGTAGCTTTTTAGTTAAGAAAGTTTATAGACACTAAGCGTAATTATAGTATAGCTAATTAAGAGTTACTTACTATAGTAAAGTTATTTAAACACTAGTAATACTATATTAAGGGTGTAGTAAGCCTAGTTAAGCTTCTATTAGACTACTATAACTTATAGACTTTTATAAGATAGTAGAAGTTAAATAAAAGGTAAGTAAAATAGTATATATTTCTTTGCCCCTTTTACTTTATAATTAGGTATAGACTAGGGAAGAGTAACCTAGTAAATATACTATTAAGAAAGTCTAATTATAAGGGCAAACCCCTAATAAATAGGGCATTATTACTAGAACTTTAGAGGAAGATAGTACCTACTAAAATAGTAGAAGAAGAGATACTTACTAAAATAGTAAAAGAAAAGATACTTACAAGTATTAAAATATAGGGAGCTAATGCCAGCTAGCAACAGCTGTACAAGTGCAAGCTCTACGGTCTAAAACTAATAGAGCCGCAGCGTTGATTCTTATTAACGCAACGCAACGGAAGTGGTAGTAGTTATTAACTAATAGAATTTAATTTAGATTACTTTTATAGTAACTAATAGAGCAATAGAATTAATTTTAGTTAGTTTATTTAGGCAATGCGGCTATTAGTTAAGAGGCCTAGCTAACTAGCTAGATTAAAAAGATTTTCTTTCTCTTATAGACTTACTAACCTTATTAGCAGGCCTAGGCCGCTAGCGGGGTCTTATAAGCTACTTTTTATTTTTCGCAAAATTCATTTATATATAAAATCTAAAAAATTAACTCACTACTATATATACTAGTAACCTATATACACTAACTTTTAGTCTAAAAAATATTACTATATAAAAAGAAAGCCTTATTTTCTAGTAATAATTTGCTATATATAAGACTTTTATACAACCTCTAGTTAAAGAAAAAATCGCTATTAAAGATAGCTATAGGGTAAGCTACTTACATCACCACTATAGGGTAGTCTGCTTATATTACCCTAGCTTACCTAATTACTTATAGTTAGGGTTATAGGCACACTCATGCCTATAACACTAATTAACATTAGTTATCCACATATAGTTAGTCGTAGCTATTAATAGCTGTAACGTGGTTATTTATAACTACTTTTGTAACTATTAATAGCTATAGTGTAGCTATTAAGCTTGCAGTGTAAGCTTAGTAATATAGAGGTTCTTTAACTAGAAAGGGCTAAAAATAAGTCTTATTTTTAACACCCTCTCTATAAAAGACTTATATATAAGTAAATAAAAGTATATAAGATTATAATAGGGTAAGCAATAACTTTTAGGTAAAAATAGTAGAGAAAAGGGAAAAATAGGAAAAGATAAAAAGCCCCCTTTTTAAATCCTAGCTATAGTTATATATAGCTCCCTTTTTTAACGTTGTTTTTAGTTCCCTATTAAAGGGTTTTTAGTTAATCATTTTAGAAGTTATTAAGCCCTAGAAGCTTAATAAAAGCCTAATAGAGAGGTCTTATAAGAGGTTTTATAAGACTATCTACAGGCATTAACTTAGTATCTAGATATTTAATCTTAGCTAAACTAGCTAAAACCTATTACCTAATATAGTTAAACTTTAATAGAGTATATTTAGTATAACTATATAAGGCAGGGTTATAAGTAGTAGTTATAGCGCCTTAATTATCGCAAAATATCTAGATAGGAGGGGAAATAGGGGTTTTTAGCTCCTTAAATAGACCCTAAAGCTATTATAGCTCCCAGAAGGTCTTGTAAATAGCGTTAGATTTAGCTTCTAATGTTAATAAAGCTATTATACTAGATTTCTTTAATTTCTAGCTAATAGGTCCGCTAGCTAGCTTGAATAGATAAGCATAGGTTAATTTTAAGGTCTTTTTATCCCCTATAAAATTACTATTATAATAATCTATTAGACTTTTACTAGCTACACCTTTAGGGTTACCCCTATAGATAATAGTAAGGAATCTAGTCCTGGATAGGTACCTTAGCAGATTTTTAGCTATATTTAGGTGCTCTATATAGAGACTAGCTAATATAGTTAATAGCTACTAAATTATAAAGGCTACATCAGGCCTTGTAAGCAATATTAGGTATATTATAGTCCCTATAATGCACTAATAAAGCTTAATATTACTAGCTATTAAAAGCTTAGTTATCTACGTAGCTAAAATACCTAGCTAAAGAGGTATGCTAATAGGCTTACTATCTAGCATATTAAATTAGTTTAAAGCTTCTAATATATACTAAGATTAATGGATTTTTAGTATTCTATTAGGCCTATCTTATATAATTTAAACCCCTAAGAAGAATTTAGTAAGCCCCTTATCTTCTATTAGATAGACTTTATAAAGTTCTTTCTTAAGTCTTTAGATATAATATAAATCTAGTCTAATTAGAAGATAATTATTTATATAAGTAATAATAAAGGTTTTAGTGGAAGGATTAAAGAATATTACTAGGTCTAATATTAGAGGGTTAAAACCTAGGAATTTAAGCATTGCTATTAATGCTTATTACCACTCCCTTAAGCTCTATTTTAGGCTATATAAAGATTTCTATAATAAAATTACTTAATCTTTAGAAGGTTTCTAGCTAAAACTTCTAGCTAATTTAGCTAGGTTAGGATTTACTTTAAGGAATTTAATAAATCCGTCTAGAATAACTATATAAATCTGTTATTATAGCTTACTATTAAGAAAAGCTCCTATAAAATTGATTTATTTGATTTCCTAGTTATTCTAAGCCACTAGGGCTAGTAAAATCCTCTAGCTAGGGGGAATACTTATAGTAGCAAAGGTCTCTAGATAGTTAAGACCTTTAATTTACATAAATCACTTAGTAATAAGTTAAGCCTTGTATTTTAAAGGATTATTTTCTTCATCCTTTTTAAGCTTATAAATAAGCCTATTTTTTAGTACTTTTCAGCCCTTAGGGATTTTATTTTTCCCTATAAATTTAAAAGTACTAGCCTTTAGAAGCTATTTAAATTCTTTAAAGGTAGCTTCTATCTATTTATCCTTTTTAGGACTAGATATAGCTTGCTTCTAGGTCTTAGGTTTAGGGCTATTAGGGTTCTTTTCCTTTAGCTTTTCCTATACCTTAAAGCAGATTTCTTTTATAAAATCTAGAGAAGAAGGGGAACTAATATTAACATCTATAGGGTTAATATTAGGGTCGAAGTCGGTAATTTCGTTAGAAATCAGGTCTAGAGTTAAAATCTAATTTCCTAGTTAAGATATAGGCTACGCCCCCTCTAGGGCTTCTAGAATTAGACCTTTAGGGGGTTAATTAGGTCCTATAGGTAGTTTTTCTTAACCTATAGGGTCCCCTATATTATCTATAGGGTAATCCTTTAAACCACAATCTAGATCTTATTAATTATCTAGATTTTCCCCCTCTAAAGGGTTATCCCCTATAGAAATCCTAGGTAAGCCTTTAGAAACAAGGCCTATAGGTTCTATAATCTTAATAAAGCTAGTTTATATAACTAGTCTTTTAGAAGGGATATACACTAGGTAGGTATTTAAACCTAGTATAGCAAGGAGTCTTCTAGGGATAGTTCTAGCTACTAACTTTTAGGCTTTAGGTCGTTTTTTAAGGGGAATTAGAATCTTACAGTAAGATCCTATAGCCCTAATACTACTAATATCAGTTAAATAGGGCCTATCTAGCTCCCTAGATAGTAGTTATTTAGGGCTTTAATCCTTAGTGGTATTAGCAGTTATATTAATAAGGTTAACAACTATAAGTAATATAAAATACCATAAAAATAATAGTAATTTTACCCACTAAATAGTAGCCCTTAATTAATCTAGAATAGTTTAAATAGAACGCTTTACTAATCTATTTTACTTATAGATATAGGGACTAGAAGTTATAAATTTAATCCCTTTAGAATTTAACTAATCTTAACAACTAGAATCAATTTCTTAGCCCCTATTAAAGTGAAGGTGCCTAGGATATTAACCTAGTTAATTTTTAAGCCCTCTAAAGAAGCCTTTAATAGCCCTATAAATAGTTAGGCCTTCCTTATTAGGTAATAAGAACACCCACTTATATCTAGTTTTTTAATTAACTAAAAGTAAATAAATTAACTATTTATTATATAGCGTAGGACTGATTTTTAGCGTATCCCCCTCTATTTAATCTAGAGATCTAGGGGGGTTAGGGATAGCTAATTTCCTAGGTCTTCTAACTGCTTTAGATTAGTTATAAGCTATATATTTAAAGTCCTTATCCTTAATTTTAGAAAAATTAGGGATTCCTTTAGTAATTAAGCTAGTTTTCTTTAGCAAAGGAAGCCCTAGGTGCCCTAGTTATACATACTATAGGCTAGCTAGTTCTAATAACTATTAATATTAAAGATCTTTAGGGTCTAAATTAGGATCTAGATTAGGGCCTTCTTTACTAGTCCCCTACTAGGCCCCTTAAGAACTATAGGCCTCTTAGAGAGGTATTAGGGACCCTTTTCCGTTACTAGGGCCCTCTAATACCCCTAAATCTATTTCCTTAGATTTATAAGGGACCTAACCTAGGGCTATAGGTAAAGAAGAAGGGACTAATTCCCCTAAATTATCCCGTATAATTTCTTTAATATTATTATTATTTTCGTTAATTTTGTCTAAATTAAAAGCCTAATCTAGCTTTTTAGAGGGAATTTAAACCTCTATAGGGTAACTATAACCCTTAAAGCTAGCATAGGTAAAAGGTTAGATATAATAAGAATTACAGGGCCCTTTATGTAAATTTAGTATAGGTTAGTTTTTAATGTGAAAGAAAAAACTATGTTTTTCTATATCTAAGGCTATAATATAAGACCTATCTTTAAGATAAAGAAGGTTCTTTATAAGGTAACTACTAGATATATAATACGTAAGACCGCTAACTATATTAATATTAAGCTAAGGTAAATATAGCGTATCTTTAAGCACTAAAGTTCTATATTTAGTTAGATTTTTCTAATATAGGACCTTAAAAACAGCACTACTATAACCCTTAGCGTAAATAGGACTACTACTAGTTATAATAGGGTTAGATTCCCCCTTTTTATAAGGGGTATAATCTCTAAAGACCTCCCTAGAGTTAACTATATATATAGTTAAACCTATATTATATAATAGGGCCTTTTTTATATCTTTACTATAATAATTAAAACTATTTAAGGTCTTAATTTCTTGTTTTTTATTATCCGATTTACTAGAGCTAGATTTAGAGCTACTATCGCTAAAGCTCTTATAACTAGTCTTGTGAAGACTAGGTTTCTTATATAGTTTAAGAATACTATTAGAAAGGTTGTAATTTCCTAGTATAAAAGAACCCTTAGTAAAGTCTTTATTATTCTTTTTATCTAATTTAGAACCCTTTTACTTCTTTTTCTTTTTCTTCTTCTTAGAATTAGAATTAGAAAAGCTCTTATTTTCTTTAAAGTTTTCTTTCTTTTTCTTCTAACCTTTAGGGGCTTTTTCTTTCTCTTTAGCACCCTTTTCTTAGTCTTTAGCCCTATAATTTAGAGCTTTAGATACCGTAGATAATTTATCTCTCTATTTTACTAGAAGGTTAGCTATTAGAAATTAAAGGTTTAGGGCTTCTATAGGTGCCCCTATAGCCCTATTTATACGTATACTAAATCGTTACCTCTTAGCCCACTAAGGGAAGGTTAATTTAAGGGATTAAAGATATTAATTAACCTAATTAATAGGATTAATTAGTACCCTAGAAATTAATAATCTAGCTAGTAGATTATTAAAGACTGTATTAAAGGACTCTAAAGATCCCTTATAATTCTAAAAATTTAGGTTATAAAATTCTAAATATAGAGACCCTCTTTAGATTTTAACGCTATGTAAATACTGCCTTATAAGTAATTTATAGGCTTCTTTAGGTGATTTTTGCTAAGTTATAGTGGCCTATGGACCTTCTGTATAACTATCCCTTAGTAATATTAGGATAATAGCTTAGTTAGGGTCCCCTAGCGCCCTAGAACTCTCTGGTTTATCTAGAAAATTAGGCATGCCTAAAGTTCTAAATTAGATAGCTAGGGCTTGTTTCCATTGGTTAAAATTTTCAGCTCCTTTAAGCCTAGTAGTCTCTAGAAAGCTATAAACCCTCTTATTAAATTCCTTAATAATTGAATTATTAAAGGTAGCTTGTATAGAGCTAGATTTAACTTGTTGTTGTTCTAGATTCTAACTAGTAGGTTTAGCCTCTTCCACACCCTCTATATGACTACTTATAGTAATAGATAGGCTCTCTAGCTTCTCTAATAGCTTGTTAATAGTTGCTTGTTGCTTAATAGCCTGCTTTTTTAGCTGGTTATTTAGAACCTCTTGCGCACTAGGGGGCGATTATGCCCCCTTTCCCTTCGATTTAGTATCTATCTTCCTATTTTATAGAAGGGAAGTCTTCTATTTATGCTAAAATTCCTTTTTTATAGAAGAGAAAATAACTTCTATCCCACTGATTTTCCTTTTTTATAGAAGGGAAAGCTTCTATTCTCTCTAAATTTCCTTTTTATAGAAGGGAAAACTTCTATAATTACGGGTCCTTCCTATTTTATAGAAGGGAAGTCTTCTATAACCATAATGATTCCTTTTTATAGAAGGGAATTAGCTTTTATCTCGTAGGTCCTTCCTTTTTTATAGAAGGGAAGTCTTCTATAACTAAATGTAAAAGTGGTATAAAAAGAATCTATAGTAATAAACTCCAGGCTTATAACCTATTAAAATGTAGGGAGCTAATGCTAGCTAGCAATAGCTATACAAGTGCAAGCTCTACGGTCTAGGACTAATAGAGCCGCAGCGTTAATTCTTATTAACGTAACGTAATGGAAGTAGTAGTAGTTATTAACTAATAGAATTTAATTTAGATTACTTTTATAGTAACTAATAAAGCAATAGAATTAATTTTAGTTAGTTTATTTAGGCAATGTAGCTATTAGTTAAGAGGCCTAGCTAACTAGCTAGATTAAAAAGATTTTCTTCCTCTTATAAACTTACTAACTATATTAGCGGGCCTAGGCCACTAGCGAGGTCTTATAAGCTACTTTTTATTTTCCATAAAATTCATTTATATATAAAATCTAAAAAATTAACTCACTACTATACATACTAGTAACCTATATATACTAACTGTTAGTCTAAAAAATATTACTATATAAAAAGAAAGCCTTATCTTCTAGTAATAATTTGCTATATATAAGACTTTTATATAACCTCTAGTTAAAGAGAAAATCACTGTTAAAGATAGCTATAGGGTAAGCTGCTTACATTACTACTATAGGGTAGTCTGCTTATATTACTCTAGCTTACCTAATTACTTATAGTTAGGGTTGTGGGCACACTTATGCCTATAACACTAATTAATATTAGTTATTCACACACAGTTAGTTATAGCTATTAATAGCTATAACGTGGTTATTTGTAACCACCTTCGTAACTGTTAATAGCTACAGTGTAGCTATTAAGCTTATAGTACAAGCTTAGTAATATAGAGGTTCTTTAACTAGAAAGGGCTAAAAATAGGTCTTATTTTTAATAACTAGAATAGTAAAAGAAGAGAAACTAATATATTAAGAAAGACATAGTAAGATGCCTTTAGGGAAGGAAAATGCCCTAGTCTTAGGCATAAAGAGGCTTAATAAGATATCTTTAGGGAAGGAAAATACCCTAGCCCTTATAGAGAGAATAGCTAGAGTAGCCTAGCTAAGAAGCTAATTAGCTACTATAAATCTAGTAAAAGATTAGCTAACTAAAGGGGATTTTAAGGAGAAGGTAGTGTATATCTAAGATATTAGTATAGTATAAGAGATATAGGGGACTATTATATTACTAGATCCTTACTAATCTAGGCTAAATAAACTATTAGTATAACTACTATAGAAGGTATAGGATTAAGACCTAGATTTATAAAAATAAAATAGTAAGATTAATAACTCCCTAGTAAAAGGGAAAGGAAAGGCTAGTCTATAGTTATATAGCATAGGGGGTCTTCTATTATACTAAGACTAGGTAGTTATTCCCTAGGAGCCTATCTTATAATAGGAGCTTTTATAGCTATACTATAATAATTTACTAGTAAGTTACTTTAGAACTAAGTATACTCTAAAGCTACTAAAGCATTACTTTTAGTAGCTAGCTATAAGTAAGTCTATTTTAGACTATATTATAAGCTATAGAGTTTACTAATAGGTAGTAGCTAAAAGGTATTACCTATATAAAAGCCTTAAATTACTACTAATACTAAGGTAACTATAAGTAAAGATCTTAATAGACTTTATTATAGGGTTACTTATTATATAAGTAGGCAAGTAAGAGACTAATATAATCCTAGTGATTATAGACTAATTTACTAAGTATTTTATCTTCTTACCTATAACTACTACTATTAATATAGCTAAATTAGTAAAACTTTTCTATAAAAAGATTAAGCTATAATTTAAAGCCTTAGAAGGTATTATATCTAATAGAGGTTTAGTATTTATAAGCTAATTCTAGTTAGACCTATACTACCTATCTTAGGTAAAGTAAAGGCTTTTTATAGTATTTTACCCCTAAACTAATAGGTAAATAAAAAGAATAAACTAAGTACTTAAATACTACCTTTAATATTTTATTATAGAGAACTAATAGATATAGCCTAAGCTACTCCTAATAGCTTAATTTACCTATAATAATATAATAAATAAGAGCACTAGCTACTCCCTAAACTACTTACTTATAGGCTATTTACCTAAGTTTTATCTAGCTCTTAGGAGTAAAAGCTAGGAAGAGAAGGTACTAGAAGTATATATATATATATTATAAACCTATATAAAGTTAGAGAGTATTTAAAGAAAACTAGGCTAAAGCTACTAAAACCTAGGTAAAGTACTATAACTAGTATTACTAGCTATTAATACTATATTAAGGTAATCTAGTACTACTATTAGTAAAGAATATTAGGCTTAAGGATATAAAATAAAAGCTAACCCCTAGATTTATTAGACCTTTTTAAGTACTTAATACTATAGGAAAATAAGTATATAGACTAGTATTACTAGAAAAATATAGTTAGCTATATAATATATTTTATATTAGCTTACTAGAGCTATAAAACTACTATAAAGATACTAGGGAAGAGAAAATACTAATACTAGATCTTAAAGATAAAGATAATAAATATAAAGTTAAGGAGATTAAAGACTATAAGAAAACCTATAAAGGTAATAAATACCTTATAAAATAAAAGGGATAGCCTAGTAAATATAACTAATAAGTCCTAATAAAAGTAATAAAAAGTATATAATATATAATTTAGGTATTTTACTAAAGTAAAATAAATAAGAAAAGTAGTAAGATATAAGTAAAATATAGCTAAAGAGATATAGAGTTATAATAAAAAAGGCCTAGCCTTATTAGCTACTATTACACTTCTATATAAACTACCTTAGATTACTTACTAAATAATAAAAGAAAATATACCTAAAGCATAAGGAGGGTTAAGGGAAACCTCTTTATTATTACTCCCTTATAGTAAAAAGCCTAGCTCTTATAAATAAAATACTTAGTACTATTCTTATTCTTAGTAATTACCTAGCGTATTACTAGTATAAAATAATATTTTACTATCCCCTAGGGGATATATCCTAGGTCTAAGTATTATAGGTATAAAGTTATTTTTATATTTTATATAACCTTAAGTTTATAGTAGTTTAGCTATAGAAAAATTAGTAAATATATAGTAAGGTAAGGTAAAATAGTTATAATACTTATATACCCTAGAATTAGGCTTAGGAATATTATAATAAGTAGCTACTATTATAATACTATATACTATTAGTATATAATAAAGGTATACTACTACTAAATATAAGTAAGGGACTAGTAAATATATAAGGAAGAGATAAACCTAATAGACCTTTATAGCCTTAGTTAAGCTAAAAGTAATATAGTATAATATATTTATATAGTTAAACCCTATTATTAGATAGAGGTAATACTTAGTAATATAGAAGTAAGAGGCCTTTAAAAATAAGTAGTCCTTAGGGTCTTTCTTTACTATATTACTATAGATATTTATAAGTATTTAGCCCTAGTCTAAAACTATAAGGAGGTTAATAAAATTACCCCTTATTATAGCTATAGCCTATAGGAATTTATTAGTAAAATAAAACTAAAAGATATAGGAAAAGTAGTATACTTATAGTCTTATAAGAATTACTATAGTTATAGTATTAGGTATAGTACTTAGAATATTTTATCTTTTAAGGATTTATAAATAGATTATAGGGGAATTAATAGTTAATCTATAGTAATATAGGCTTAACTAGGGGATATTTCTTAAACTTAGCATACTTAGTGTGTAAATAATATATATAGCTATATTCTTTTAAGGGAATATGCTTATCTTCTATAGCGAAAATACGGTAATTAAGGACTAGAAAGTAACGGAAACTAAAGGTATAAGAAATAATTTAAGAAAAAAAATTTACTATAGTTATAAAAAGAAAGAGTATATAATATAATAAAGAATTATAAGTGAATTTATAGTTAAACCCTATCTATTATTTATTATTATTTTAGAGGCTATTACTAGTTAGTAAATAGCTATAAAGTAGCTAGTAAAAGCTATTTAGAAGCCTAGCTATAAGTAAGAAAGTAATTATAAGGCCTTACTTATAACACTACACTTACATACCCCTATAGACACGCTAGGCCTAGGGCTAGGTCTATGTAACACTAGCGAGCTACTAGCTATAAGATAGCGACTTATATATATAACACACTTAGGCCTAGTAAGCTTTAGTAAATACATAAGTGCCCCTATACCTCTTGCCTAGCTATCCTTTGTTCTTATAGTAACGCGTAAACCTATATAATAACCCTTTAGCCCCCTCCTAAGTATAAGGTAAAACTGCTTAGTTTATTACACCCTAATGCCCTATTCTTTTATCTTCTTCTTATCTACCTTATAAATCTTATTATTAACTTTGCCCTTATTTTTAGTATTTTTTCCCTTATATTATAAATACTATTAATTATCTCTAGGTTTAATTTATCTTTACTTCCTTTCCCTTTACTTTTCTTCTTTTTTACTATAGTATTTAAGATTTTAGATAAGGTAGTGCCCTTTTTATTACCTTTAGCTATACTATAGTTAGATTAGTTAGGGGTTAATTAGTTAATTAGTAACCTATAACCTACCTAGTAATTATAGCAAATTAGATTTAAGGTAAGTTAGAATAAGTTATGTTTAAGTATAAGTTATAAGGTATAAGATAGAAAAGTATATAGAGAGTGGGAATAAATATAGTTATAGAGAAAGGGGGAACTACGTTAATTTATACTATAAGTAAAACTTAAATAAATTTAAGTTTAACTACGGTTATAAACTATAACTCTTACGCTAATATAGCTATAAAGTTTATTACAAACTTTAATCTAACCTTATAGCCCCCCCTGTATTTATAACCTTAAAGCTTATTTCTATTAGGGTTTTATTTATTACTATAGTTAAGATTACTTATAAGTTAATTATTATACTAGCTAGGTATTGCTAGTAATTATTGTTATCTTATTTTATTAGATGCATTGGCCATAACCTATGACCCCTAAAAAAATTTAAAAAATTAATAACCCTTTAGCTATACTAGAATTTATTCTATTTAATAATAAGGTTAGCATATAGGGCTAGACACTCTATAAGCAAATATAGGTAGCTTATTTATATATTTAAGTACTAGTATTAGAATAACAAAACTAGTTATTAGGATAGCTTATAGTTACTAATTTAGTATAATAGTAATCTACTACTAATAGTAAAAGAGCTAAATATAATTAGTAAATTAATAAGATTTTAGTGTAGCTAGGAACTATAACCTACTATAAGAGAGTAAAGTTCTATGTGAGGCCCCGCTCACAACACAGCGTGCACACAGCGTGCACCCTATAGGCATGCTAGGCCTAGGGCTAGGTCTACGTGACACTAGCAAGCCACTAGATAAAGGCTAGCGACTTACATATATAACACTTAGACTTAGTAAGCTTTAGTAAATATATAAGTGCCCCCTATACCTCTTATCTAGCTATCCTTTATTCTTATAATTCTAAAGCTTCTCCTACTAGTTACCTAAGAGTAATATAGGGAGGAGAACTACCTAATCTATAAGAGTAATATTAGATAATAACTAAGGGCTACTAGATAAGGGTAATACTATAGCTAAGAATACGCTATATTCTATAGGTACTATAACTAAAGATATACCCCTTACTATCTATACCTAAGCTATAGTAATAGTAAAGTAAATTACTTAGCTTAAGAAACTCTAGAAACTATAGAAAAGAGAGTAAGAGCTTTAAGATTTATTATAGTATAATACTAAAGAAAAATAATTAAAAAGGTAGTAAAAAGCTAGCACTTCCTTAAGCTATAGTAGCTAAGAGATTAAAGTTTAGAATATTACTAACCTCTAATACCTTATAAACCTATAGAGGTATAAGATATAGATTAATAACCTTAACTATACCTTTAATAGGGTAAAGAAGAAGTTCTAATATAACTACTAGAAAATCCTTTTTACACTTAACTATATATATATTAATTATAAGGCAAAATAAAATAAATACCTTAAGGAATAGTAGGCTAATAGCTAGGATAACCTTAAAGATAACTAGGATAAATTTTAGACCTAGATACTTATACTACTTTAGGACTTTACTAATTATAATATATAAATAGTAATATAATTAGAGAATATAAAGTAATATAAGGGTTAAAGCCTTATTAAGTTTAGTATTTTCTTAGATTTACTAGAGAAATACCTAGAAAGAGCCCTAGAAAAGACTTATACCCTTATATTCTTTATAAAGTTACTCCCTAACCTATAGGATTATATTAACCTATATACCTCTATTACTAATAAGACTTAAGAAGAGATTATATAACTTACCTAGTAATTCTAGGAGGCTATACTAAAGAATAAGTAAAAGCCTAAGTAATTAGGAAATAAAGGCCTATATAAGAACCCTTAGCACTATAGGAATAACTCCCTATAAGGTTATAGACCTTATAAAGATTAAAGGAATAAAAACTAGGAGAAAGGCCTAGTTACTTACCTAAATACTACTAAACCTAGGGATAAGATATAGTATTATAACTATAATAGTATAGGATACCTTATATATTACTATAAGAAACCTAAGAAAGAGTCCTAAGAAAGCCTAGAAAACTCCCTAAGGTAAAAGTAAATACCTTTACCTTTACCTCTAATACTAAGGTGCTAATAGAGTGTTAGTTTTATATACTAGTTACTATTTATAAGTATAAAGATATTAAAATAGTAGCTAATCTAAATAGTTATACTAAGATTAATATAATTAGTGTTAAGTTTATAAGAACCTATAAACTTAACTAGGCTAAGGCTATAGCACCTATTATTAAGGTAGTAAAAGCCCTTATAGTCCCTTAATATAGTATATATAAGATACTTATTATAATTAAGGACTTAAAAGAAGAAAAAAGAGACCTTAAGCTACTATATATAGCTATAGATAAAGACCTAAGAGTAAGGGAAAGCCCTATATTAATTAGAATATACCCTTATAGAAGAATATATATACCTTTACCTATATTTATAGAAATAGTAGTTTAAGAAAGGAAAAGTAGCCTTTTTACTACTAACTCCCTATAAATTTATAAAAGTAATATATAATAAGACTATTATATATACTATTATAGAGGTTATAGAAAATAAGTTTATTACCCTTAAAGATAATAAGAAAGTAAAAGTATATAAAACTATTAAAAATATCCCCCTAAAACTATATAAGTTTAAAAATATATTTAAATTAGATAAGGTAGGAAACTTACTATTAAGAAAAGAGACTAACTATATAATTAACCTAGTACCTAGGGCTACACCCCTATATAGACTAATCTACCCTCTCTTCTAAAGTAAGCTAAAGAAGCTCTATAAATATATTAATAAAAACCTATAAAAAGGCTAGATAAGACCCTCTAAGAGCCTTATAGGTATACCTATTCTATTTATACTAAAGAAGGATAGGATACTCTAATTATATATAAATTATTAAGGACTTAATAAAGTAATATAAAAGAATTACTACGCTCTCCCCCTAATTTTAGAAATCCTAAACTAGTGCTAAGGAGCTTATTACTTTTTAAAAATTAATATTAAGAATATATATTATTAAATTTATATTAAAAGAGATAATAAGTAAAAGACTATATTTTATACCTATTATAAACACTATAAATACCTTATAATACCTTTTAAGTTAACTAATACCCTAGCTACTTTTTAAAGTTATATTTATAAAGCGCTTTATAAGCTAGTTAATACTATTTATATAGTATATTTAGATAATATCCTTATTTTTTTAAAGATATAGAAGAAATATACTATATATATTAAGGAAGTTTTAGAATATATAAGATTAGTAAAGTTATATATAAAACCCTTAAAGTATTTATTTTACTAGAAGTTAGTAAAGTTCCTAGGGTTTATTTTATTAGTTAATAGGATCTTAATAAATACTTACTAGGTTAATATAATCTAAGAATAGAAAGAGCCTATAAGCTTTAAGAATATATAGTTTTTCCTAGGGTTTTATAACTTTTACTAATAGTTTATTTATAAATACTCTAGGATTATAGTATCTCTTTATATATTAATAAAAGGTAGTTAAAATAGTATTTAGACTAGGAAGTTTATATTTAAAGTAAAGGAATAGCTAGTATTTAACTAGCTAAAAGAGGCCTTTTAGTTAGTGCCTCTTCTCTATTATTATAACCTAAGTTAACTAGTATATATTAAGATAAATACTTTAATCTTTATAATAGTAGGAATCCTATCTTAATAAAATAATAAGGGCTATTAGTATCTAGTAGTATTTTAGTTAAGGAAATTTATAAATACTAAGTATAATTATAGTATAGCTAATTAAGAGTTACTTACTATAGTAGAGTTATTTAAACACTAGTAATACTATATTAAGGGTATAGTAAGCCTAGTTAAAGTCCTATTAGACTACTATAACCTATAGACCTTTATAAGGTAATAAAAGTTAAATAAAAAGTAAGTAAGATAGTATATATTCCTTTACCTCTTTTACTTTATAATTAGGTATAGACCTAGGAAAAGTAACCTAGTAAATACACTATTAAGAAGTCTAATTATAAGGGTAATCCCCTAATAAATAAGGCACTATTACTAAAACTTTAAAGGAAAATAGTACTTACTAAAATAGTAAAAGAAAAGATACTTACTAAAAGGGTAGAAGAAGAGAAACTAATATATTAAAGAAAATATAGTAAGATTCTAATATATAATAATATAAAACTTATCTCTAGGAATGCGGTTATTATATAGCTAAAGAAGGGGAGGTCCTAGAGGATAATAGTAAGGATAATTAAGGATAAGACTTAAATTTTATTAAAACTTATTTTATAAAAAATATCCTAAAAGAGGCAAATAAGGCTATTACTAGGATAACCTTAAATAGGACTATGTGTAATTATATTTAGAGTATTTCCCTAATGCGCTATTTAATAGATCTAGTAAGGAATAGATAATTACCTATAATCTAACTAATAAAATCATTACTATTAGAAAACACTAGAAGGTAGCACGCCTAACTATAGCTAGCGAGGTTAATACTAATTACCTAGTTAATAATCCTTTTATATACTATGCTTATTTTAGTAAGGATATTATAAAGAAAAAGGAAGATAAAGATAAGGATAGTAATAAATCTAATAAAAAGAAGGATAATCTTAATCTAAAGAAAGTTAATACTAGAGTGCTATTATATAGGATTTTATACCTAGAGAAAATCCTATATATAACTAATAAATTTAGTGTATAAATTACTAATATTAACTAGGAAGTAATAAGTAAACTAGTTTAACTAACTAATAAATATAATATTTATTATAATAGAGGTATTATCCCTATACTAGAAAACTAGAAGATAAAAATTAATCTTATAGATAAATAGTAGTATTAAATAAGGCTAATTAGGCCTTATAGACTAGGAGAATAGGATATAACTAAACTTAATAAAGTATATAATAAACTCTACCTAAAAGGGAAAATATTATATTTAGATAAGCTAGTAGCTATAGTATACCTAGTGTTTATAGTTTAGTAAGAAACTAGTTAAAAAAGAAAAGGGAGAGTTATAATTAATATAAGGCTACTTAATAATATAGTAGTGCTAGATATATACCCTTTACTAGACTAAAGTAATATTATAGATAATATATATAGTAAGAAGGTTTTTTCTCTTTTTAATAGAATAGGATTTTTTTACTAATTACTAGTTAGAAGTAACTATTAAGCCTATATAGTAGTTATATTAAATTAAGGTCTTAAAGCGTTAAATATAGTATTAATAGGATTTAAGAACTCCCTTATATTTACCTAAAGGTTTATAAATAGACTTTTCTAAAAGTATAAGTATTTTATATAAGTTTATATTAATAATATTATTATATTTTTAAATAGTCTTAAAGAGTATTTAAGCTATCTTAATATTATACTTAGAATTCTTAAAGAAAATAGGATAATAATTACTATAAGGAAGTTATTTATTAGTTATTCTACTATTTAACTACTAGGTTTTATTATTAATAGTAATAGGTATTAATACTAATAATAGGCTTAAAGCTTTTTAAAAGATAATTTTCCTAAGTAATTTATTAAGTCTTAAAACCTTTATTAGAATAGCTAGATTTCTCTATAATAGAATTCTATAGTTGAATATATAAATCTAACTATTATAAATATAAAAAATAGTGCTATTAAGGGAATTCTATAAAAAGGATAAGAAAATTATTAGTATCTTAAAACTAGTATAAAAAAGAAAGATATAATAAAAGATATTTTTAGTAACTAAGTAGGAGAAAAAGGCTTTTAAAGATATTAAAGTATTCCTAAGTAAGAAATAAACCCTATAGTATTATAATTTATAAAAGCTACTTTTCCTTAAAATTAATACCTATAAGGAAGGATTTAGGTTATATACTTTCTAATTATAAGAAAAATAGGATAGTTAGAGTGTCCCTAGAAGGGATATTAAAATAACTAAATATAGCTAATTTTATTTCTTTCTAAGGTAATATTAAGTATTAAGAAGTAGTATAGTTTAACTAAGGTAGAAGTAGCTATAATTACATAGAGTATTAGAAAACTTTAGAAAATAGTCTAATCTAATAACGTAATAGTTAATATATTAACTAACTATTCCCTAGTAAAAGGGATTATTAAGTATACCTTATTATTAATAATAGATTTAGATAAGGCTAATCTAAAACTAGTAAAAGTTGCGAATTATTTATTATAATTTAACCTTAAGGTAACTTATATACTAGGGATACTAAATATAGTGCTAGATATGCTTTTAAGACTACTAGTAGAAGTAACCTACTAGGAGGTGGTATAGAAAAGCTAATATAATAAATTAGATATAAGCGCTTATTTTATAAGTAAGGAGTATATTATAACTATAATTATAGATAATAGTCTTAAAGCTAGAATTATTATAGGATATTAGTATAATTAAAAGTTTAGCTAAATTATTATAGTAATATAAGTAAACTAAGAAAGGTAAGTAGTAAAGAATACTAGAGTTAGACTAAAGATTCCTTTATATAAATAGGACTTATATAAGGATAGTCTATTATACTACTATAGTAAAGATAGATTTTTCTATCTTTATATTCTAACTATAGAGATTAAATCTATTCTATAACTAGTCTATAATAAATAGTAATATTTTAAAATTACTTAAATAGTAGTAAAGCTTTATTTAGCCTATTTTCTACGTATAAGTTAGTAGATTTATAATTATATAGCCTATTATATAGTGTATTAGGAAAACATAATTAATTATTTAAAGCTACCTAAGGAGTTATAGCTATTATAGCTAAAGCTAATGCTATTTTATATAATCTTACTTAATTTTATTATAGATATGCTAGAAGTATTAGCTACTAATATAATATAGTAAATAGAAGAATATGCTATATATAATTTATTATATTTAGTAAACTACCTATTTAGTAAGAGAACCCTTCTAATACTAGGACATATAATATATCTAGTAGAGATTTAGGTAGAATTACTCCTTTATGCCTTATATATTATAGACTAGGGATTACTAAGATAAATTATTAGTAATAAGAACCTAAAGTTTATATCTAATATATAGAAAGAGATATTTAGGTGTGTAGGAGTTAAACTCCTTATAGGTATAGTGTATTATTTATAGATAGATAGAATAGCTAAAAGAAAAAACCAGATAGTAATAATTATAATATATTACTATATAGTAATAGATCTAGATATAATATAGACTACAATACTCCTAGCACTATAGTATGAATTAAATAATACTATAGCTATAAGTATAGGGTAGGCTCCTAATAAGTTATTATATAGGTTTTATTCTCTAAGTATTATTAATTTTCTTTCCCTAAATAATATAATTAATATAAGAACTAGTATAAATAATAAAGTAGTGCTATAAAAGTTATACTAGTATAAGGCCTAACTAGTAATTATAATAGTAGCTACCTTTACTAAGATTTAGTATAATAACTACTATAAACTAGTTAATATTAATATAGGAGATATAGTTTATTTATAATTATATAAGGGATATAAATTACCTAGGAAACCTAAGAAAAAATAGTTACTATAAAAGGTAAGACTATATAAGGTACTAGAAAAGGTAAACCTATTAGTATATTAATTAGATTTCCCCCTAAATTTATAAGTCTATCTAGTAGTTTCTATAGCGTAAATATAGAAGCTAGTGTAAGAAAAGGGCTTATTTAATAAGAAAAAACTAGCTTTACTACTAATTATATTTAATAATCTAGAGGAAGTAGACTATTAGGAGATTAAATAAATCTATAGTTATTAGGTTAAAATCTCTAAAAGAAATAAGACTATAAAAGTAAAATTCCTTATTTAATAGAAGGGATTTACCACTAAGAATAACTAATAGATAGCTAAAAGCGAGATATGGATTAACGCGGCTAAGATAATGGAAGAATACCTTAAAAAGAACCTAGTTAATTAGCAAAGAGAGTATACGAAGAAAGGCATGAATTTGCCTACAGAACAATAACAGCGAAGGAATAGAGACATTTCGCGCAGTTAAATTTAACACAAGCGTAGTTATTTTTATTTTAGTCTTATTTTCCTTTATATTATTTATTTCTAAGAATAATATTATATATAAGATAAAAGTCTAAAAACTATTAGAACTAAAGCTAAATTAGCTATAGAAAATATAGGAGTATAATAATTACTAAAAGTACTAAGTAAGACCCTATAATATTACACTAAAAGTTAAATATAAGTTTTATAGGTAATATATAAACTTATATAATAACCCTTTAGCTATACTAGATTTTATTCTATTTAATAATAAGGTTAGTATATAAAACTAGATATTTTATAAGTAAATATAAGTAGCTTATTTATATATTTAAGTACTAGTATTAGAATAATAAAACTAGTTATTAGGATAGCTTATAGTTACTAATTTAGTATAATAGTAATTTACTATATATAGTAAAAGAGCTAAATATAATTAATAAATTAATAAAATTTTAGTATAGCTAGAAACTATAACTTATTATAAGAGAGTAAAGTTCTAAAACTACCTTCTAAATTAAGTAAACTAAAATAGCTAATTATACTAATTCTTACTTCTAATATAATAAGTTATATAATTATAGCTATAATAATATTAAGGTAAATCTAGTATATAATAAAATAAGGTAAATAAACTATTACTATTAGTAAAGAAAGGTAGTAAAAGCACTAATAAAGTAGCTAGAGTTATATAGGTAATAGTTAATAAAGAGAAGTAAATAGAGAATAATAATAATATAGTAGATATTATATTAGATTTATCTATAAAAAGGTAAATAAGGGATTAAGCTATATAGGATTTAATTAGAGAGAATTATATAAGAAAGAAAAGAAAAGAATTAGTATAAAAAGAAGATAAATATAGAAACTTACTAACTAAGAAAGGTAAGAGAGTAATAAGATTTAACTTAATCTAATTAAGAGTAAGATCTTTTAAGCTAGAATTAGAACTTAAAAGTAATAAAAATACTAAGTTTAGGGAAATAGAGGTTAATAATAGTATAGTAGAAAGTAAATTTAATAAGGAAGTTAAAGAGATACTTATAAAGTACCTTATTAGACTATTATAAGTCTATAAATAAATAGTAAAGCTTAATTTTAAGCTACTATTTACTAGATTTAGAAAGCCTAGATTAAGAGTAAATACTTAAATACTAATACCTAATATTAGTATAGTAGTATATAAGAGAGTAATAAAAGAATTTAATATAGTATATAAATAAAAAAGTATAAAGGGAGTTAATTTTAGTAAATTTAGATATATAATAGTAAGTTACTAAAAAAAAACATAGGATATTAGGGATATAATATAAACCTATATATATAAATTTGCCTTTAAGGGTGCTAAGATAGTGTTTAATAGTTTAGAAGTAAATATAAAGAATATATACTTTATATTATAGTAAAATATAGTTATCTAAATTTTTACTATTCTTAAAAAGTAAAGAGTTACTTTAGTAATAAAGTAAGTAGTAATAAAATAAGTAAGAAAGCTTATATATTAGGTTACTATTAATCTAATAGAGTATAAAGTAATAAGAAAAGTAAAGAACTAGGTAAAAATAGTAATAGTAGCTTTCTATAATAGTATAATAGTTAAATATAAATAATAAATAGCTATATATAATAGTACGTTATTTTTACTACTATAAGCTAATATATTAGCTCTTTATTTTATAAATAAATATAGTGTAGTAAATAGTATAATTATAGGAGCGCTAGCTAGCATTAGATATATAGATTTACTTTATATTAGCATAGAAAATAAGCTAGTACTAAAATTATCTAAATCTTAGTAAACTAAGAAGATAAATAGGTAATATAAATAAAGTAAAATTAATAACTTAATTAATAAAGTTAATACTATTAGTAAGTAAATTAATAAGATAAAAAAGGAGTTTACCCTTACTAAAAGTAAGTAAATATAGTATTTAAAGCTATTAAAAAGTTAGTAAAGGAGGTTTATAAGCTAATAGTTATAATAAAAGAGGATTTAAAAAGTATTAAAAGTAAGTTTAAATAAGTATTAGAAATATTAAAGAGTTATAAAAAGAAAATCTCCTAGTGTAATTTAAGTAAAATTCTAGTTAATATTAATAAATAACTTAATACTTTAAAAAGGGATATAGCTAAGAAAACTAAAGATAAGAAGATTATAGAATTAGTATCTATAGTATTAAAGATATTAAAGGTAATATAGGATTAGAAGGTAAAAATTAAGAATCTTATAAATAAGTAAAAAATGTTTAAGGAGAATATAAGGAAAATAAAATTAGCTTTAGTAAGGCTAATTCTAGTAATAGAAACCCTAGGAAGACAGATTTAGATATTACTAGCTCTAGAGATACTAATATAGCTAACACTAGTTTTAGTAATATTAGCTTTAGTAACACTAGCCTTAGGTAAAACTAATAGGTAATAAGGTAAATTATATTAGGAAATACTAAAATTAGGTAATAAGTAACCTTAGGGCAAAATAGGACCTTTACTAACACTAAGTAAGAGACCTAAACTACTAGGGAAGCCTAGTTTAAATATATAAGTAGTTTAGCTTAATACCTAATAAATAACGCTAAGAACACTTATATTATAGGAGATAAATAAGATATTACTAACACTATTAGGAAAATAGATAAAAAGGGCAGTAACCCCTAGGCAAATAGTGTTACTAACTATAAGGGTAATAACCACTATAGTAGTAAAGCTATAAGCTAAGGAGGATAAATTTGCTAGATTACTAGATTAAATAAACGGATGTGGAATATTAAGGCACGAATTAGGGGCATATAGAATAACAAGGGAATGGAGGAATTTAATAGGACAAGAAGATTTCATCATTCAACATAATAAATTTAATTGCAAGATTAAGGAATACACGTCGCAAGGAGAGTTATGCAACATTAAGTGATATTATAAAATAACAACCATAGATGCGATAATTAGCGCGCTAAACGCGTTTTTTCTTTTATATAACTTTAATAACTACACGTTTTAATATTATTTACTTTAGATAGTAGCTAAATTTAGTTATAGTTTAACTATATATAACTAGGATAGTTATCTTTTTAGCGTGCCTAGCACTTATTACGTAGTAGAACACGTGTAGTATATAGAGGCTACTATATAAAAGCTAGATTTAATATCTTAGTTTAGGAATTTAACTTATTTTATATATATTATATTACCCCTAATAGTAGCTTTTATAAGTAAACTTAGTATAACTTATAACCTGTTGAATCCGTTGGCCTCTCTAACAGAATCGACCTTCTATCGTGCAAAGCCAGCACGTAACAGATTAGAAAATTAGTTAGCTTAGCTAGGGCCTTAATTTTATTTATCCTAAAGAAAAGAGGGAAATTAAGGCTTTATATAAATTATAAGGGCTTAAATAAGATTACTATTAAAAATAAGTTCTCTTTATTACTAATTACTAAAATCCTTAATTACTTAAAAGGTATAATTATCTAGATAAAACTTAACTTAATAAATATATACTACTAGCTATATATTTACTTAGGTAATAAGTAAAAGATAGTATTTTATTATAAATATAAGCACTTTAAGTATTTTATAATACTATTTAAATTAGTTAATATATTAGTAACTTTCTAGAAGTATATTAATAAAGTTCTTAAGAATATTATAAATTATATTTATATTATTTACCTAGATAATATTCTAATCTATAGTAGTAATATAGCTACTTATATAGGCTATATTAAATAAGTCCTAAGTAAACTCTATAATATAAAGCTTTTTAAGCGAATTGAATTGGAGGCAAGTTGGAATGAGTTATGTTTAAGTGAGTACAAGTTACAAGGTGTAAGATAGAAGAGGTGTTACACAGAGAGTAAGAATAAACATAGTCGCAGAGAAAGGGGGAATTACGTTAATTTATACTATAAGTAAAACTCGAATAAATTTAAGTTTAACTATAGTTACAAACTATAACTCTTGCGCTAATATAGCTATAAACTTTAATCTAACCTTATAGCCCCCCCTGTATTTATAACCTTAAAGCTTGTTTCTATTAGGGTTTTATTTATTACTACAGTTAAGATTACTTATAAGTTAATTATTATACTAGCTAGGTATTGCTAGTAATTATTATTATCTTATTTTATTAGATGCATTGGCCATAACCTATGACCCCTAAAAAAATTTAAAAAATCAATATAAAGCTTTTTATAAACCTTAAGAAGTATTAATTTTTAGTTATAAAGGTTAAATTCTTAGGATTTATTATATCTAAGAAAGGTATTATAATAAAACTATTATAAGTAAAAGTAATTATAATATAGCTAATACCTTATTGTCAGGGAGACCTCCTTGAGGTATCGGATGTGTGGATGCAGCCTGCGCAATGACTGGGTTAAAACCCTTGTTAAGATAATGGTGGAGATAATGTATTAGAAGTACCTCCGTAGACTAGTTATTACTATAGCGCACTGTGTACCTTTTAGGTACAAAAGTTAGGTGCTATCTACACCTCTAATTAACTAAAATCAAACCATTTTTATTATTTACACTAACCCCTACCTTAATAGTTATAAGCCTAGGAGGCTTTGATTGCCCTTATTATTAATTATTATAGATAATATAAGCTCTATTAATGTTATTAATTTAACGCTTGCTAATATTAAGAGATAATTACCCTTTATTATAATAATTAGTTAAAGTATATAACCTATGCTTCTTTTTAACTAGTATAGTTCCTGTTACGTGCTAGAATTGACAAGTGGACTGCGACTTCGGATGTGGCCTCGTTGCCAAGGATGTGGCTAGCACGTAACCTAGAACCCCTCCCTATATTTGACGATAGCTCTACCCTCTAGCTAGTTAAATGAAGAACAACCTTAAGACGCTCTTTAATTATATTTTATATTATAATAAGTAGTAGTAATTGCTCTTTAATTATTACGTACCTCTAGTGCTTTTACTACTTAATAAAAGCCACTAAACTAATAATTCATTAACTAATCTACTAAGCCTATTAGAGCTATCCCTTTTACTAGGCCTAATAGCGCCCCTAGGCATCGCGCCTATTATCAGATTCGTTGACCTTTGATTCGTTAACTATCGATCTAACCGTTAGATCTGTTGACTTCGATCTGACCGTTAATCTGACCTTGATTTCCCCTAGGCATCGCGCCTATCGTCAGATTCGTTGACCTTCGTCCTGACCGTTGAAGACCTTCGATCCGATTAAATTGAAGACCTTCGATCTAATTGATTTGAAGACCTTCGATCCGTCAGTCTGAAGACCTTCGACCTTTGATTCTTCGACCTTCGATTCAATTCGATCGATTTGTTGACCTTTGTCCTGACCTTTAATCCGTTGATTTAAAGACCTTTGATCCGTTGATCTAAAGACCTTTTGATCATGCGAATATAATCAGTCCGAAGACCTTCGACCTTCGATTCTTTAACCTTCGATTTCTTCGACCTTTAATTTAATTCGATTAATTCGTTAACCTTTAACCTAACTATTAAATCTGATAAATACGTCAATTCTAATCCAATAAAGCTAGCTATAATGCTTCCCTTACACTAGCTAGATTAGTGTAAGCAATAGCGATTATAGCAGCTTTATAAGCAGGATTATTAGCGCTAAACCTGTGGTATTTGTAGGAAGACCTTCCCTTTAAGAAATCTAGTCTTTTAATATCTTAAGGATTTATGCCTAGCTAGTTAGCAATATTAACAGGTTCAATAGTAACTAGAACAGCAGCTAGACTAATGGCTACAGTAGCAATTCTAGTGGCAATAAGACTAGCATTAACGGGATCTTTAGGACCTAAGGACCCATTATCTATAGTAGTAGTAGCAATTGCAGCAGTAAATTTAATAGCAGTAGTAGCAAATACAGGATCTTTAACAATAGCTAGCTATAGAAGAGAATAACTTCTAATAGCTTAAAGACCTTATTATAGAAGCTTTTAAAGAACGCGATAACCTTTAAAGGCAGCTAGCCTATTAGCAAATTCATTAGCTAATTTAACAGCCTAACCAAAGACCTCTGCAAAGCTCGTTACCTAACCCTCTGCAACGCTTGTTACCTGACCCTCTGCAACGCTCGTTGCCTAGCCCTTTGCAAAGCTTATTGCCTAGACCTCTGCAAAGCTCGTTACCTAACCCTCTGCAAAGCTCGTTGCCTAACCCTCTGCAAAGCTTGTTAACTAGCTAAGCTATTAACTATTAGATCTATTAGCCTGATTAATATGACTATTTGTATAACTACTAATCTAATAGTAACTCGGACTATTGACCTAACCGTCAACCTGACCGTCAACCTGACCGTTAACCTGACCGTCAACCTGACCGTTAATCCAATAATTAATCTAACCGCTATAGTTATAGATCCCGTAGGTCTAGTTATTAATTCGATAACCGATTCAATGACTAATTTAATAACCAATTCGATGACCAATTTAATAACCAATTTGATAATCGATTTAATAACCGCTAGACCTGATGATCTTTAATAATCTATCTAACTAAATTCCCTTATAAGAGCCCGCTTCCTAGCTTATTACAAATTCGTTAGATCTTAGATAGCTAGGATAGCTATCTCTTTTATCTATAGTGCCTGCATTTGTTACATGCTAGAATTAATAAGTAAACTGCTACTTTGGATATAGCCTCGTTGCTAAGGATGTGGCTAGCACGTGACCTAGAACCCCTATATTTGACGATAGCTCTGCCCTCTAGCTAGTTGAATGAAGAACAACCTTAAGACGCTCTTTGATTACATTTTATATCGTAATAGTTCCCCTTTATAATACCTAAAGAAACTCTAAATATAGTATTATTATTAGAGAAGGACTAGATTATATAGTTTATATAAATTAAGAATTATATAGAATCCTATAGTATTTAGGAGTATATTAATTTAAATTAGGATAAACTACTTAAAGAACCTATAATACCTATATACCTATAAAGGGGTCTAAGACTAGAGATTATAATAAATAACCCTAATACTATTAAAGATTAGAAGCTTACTTATAAAGATATAAAAGATAAATATAACTTCTAATATAGAGATTTATAAGTTAATCTTATAAAGTATTATAACCTATTAAAGTAAATACTAAAGATTAGGGAATATATTTATAAGACTCTCTTAAAGAATATTTAAGACTTCCTTAACTTTAATACTAAAGAGAAAGAAAAGGAGTTAGTCTATTAGCACTCTTAAAGAATATTAAAGCTTCTTTAAGATTAGTATAAGCTAAATACTTAGAAAATACTAATTCTTATAGAAATATACCTTAATAATTACTTATAAGCTAAAGGTACTTATTGTTACGTGCTGGCTTTGCACGATAGAAGGTCGATTCCGTTAGAGGGGCTAACGGATTTAATAGGTTATAAGTTATACTAAGTTCACTTATAAAAGCTACTATTAGGGGTAATGTAATATATATAAAGTAAGTTAAATTCCTAAACTAAGATATTAAATCTAGCTTTTATATAGTAGCCTCTATATACTACATGTGTTTTACTATATAATAAGTGCTAGGCGCACTAAAAAGATAACTATCCTAGTTATATATAGTTAAACTATAACTAAATTTAGCTACTATCTAAAGTAAATAATATTAAAATATGTAGTTATTAAAGTTATATAAAAGAAAAACGTGTTTAGCGCGCTAATTATTATATTTATAGTTATTATTTTATAATATTACTTAATATTATATAACTCTCCTTATAATATATATTCCTTAATCCTATAATTAAATTTATTATATTAAATAATAAAATCTTCTTATCCTATTATTAGTACTTTATCTTTACTATATTTTATTATTTTCTCTTAGTAATTACTAAATTCCTCTATTCCCTTATTATTCTATATACCCTAAATTTATACCTTAATATTCTATATTTATTTATTTAATTTAGTAATCTAGCAAATTTATTCTCCTTAGCTTATAGCTTTACTACTATAGTAGTTATTACCCTTATAGTTAGTAACACTATTTGCCTAGGGATTACTGCCTTTTTTATCTATTTTCCTAATAGTATTAGTAATATCTTATTTATCTCCTATAATATAGGTATTCTTAGCATTATTTATTAGGTATTTAGCTAAACTACTTATATATTTAAACTAGGCTTCCCTAGTAGTTTAGGTCTTTTACTTAGTATTAGTAAAGGTCCTATTTTGCCCTAAGGTTACTTATTACCTAATTTTAGTATTCCCTAATATAATTTACCTTATTACCTATTAGTTTTACCTAAGGCTAGTGTTACTAGAGCTAATATTACTAAAACTAGTGTTAGCTATATTAGTATCTTTAGAGCTAGTAATATTTAAATCTATCTTCCTAGGGTTCCTATTACTAGAATTAGCCTTACTAGAGCTAATCTTATTTTCCTTATATTCTCCTTAAATATTTTTTACTTATTTATAAGATTCTTAATTTTTACCTCCTAATCTTACATTACCTTTAATATCTTTAATACTATAGATACTAATTCTATAATCTTTTTCTTATCTTTAGTCTTCTTAGCTATATCCCTTTTTAAAGTATTAAGTTATTTATTAATATTAACTAGAATTTTACTTAAATTACACTAGGAGATTTTCTCTTTATAACTCTTTAATATTTCTAATACTTATTTAAACTTACTTTTAATGCTTTTTAAATTCTTTTTTATTATAATTATTAGCTTATAAATGTGAGAACAAAGAATAGCTAGGCAAGAGGTATGGGGCACTTGTGTATTTACTAAAGCTTGCTAGGTCTAAGTGTTATGCGCGTAAGTCACTAGCTTTTATCTAGCGGCTTGCTAGTGTTATGTAGACCTAGCCCTAGACCTAGCATGCCTATAGGGTGTGCACGCTATATTATAGGCAGGGCCTTATAATTACCTCCCTACTTATAGCTAGGCTCCTAAATAGCTTTTACTAGCTACTTTATAGCTATTTACTAACTAGTAATAGCCTCTAAAATAATAATAAATAATAGATAGGGTTTAACTATAAATTTACCTATAATTCTTTATTATATTATATACTCTTCCCTTCTATAACTATAGTAATTTTTTAATTATTTCTTATGCCTTTAGTTTCTATCCTTTCCTAGTCCTTAATTACTATATATTTATTATAGAAGATAAGTATATTCTTTTAAAAGAATATAGCTATATATATTATTTATACACTAGATACGCTAAGTTTAAGAAATATCCCCTAGCTAAGCCTATATTACTATAGATTAACTATTAATTTCCCTATAATCTATTTATAAATTCTTAAAAGATAAAATATTCTAAGCACTATACCTAATACTATAATTATAGTAATTCTTATAAGACTATAAGTATACTACTCTTCCTATATTTTTTAGTCTTATTTTACTAATAAATTCCTATAGGCTATAGCTATAATAAGGGGTAATTTTATTAACCTTTTTATAGTTTTAGACTAGGCCTAAATGCTTATAGATATCTATAGTAATATAGTAGAGAAAGACCCTAAGGACTACCTATTTTTAGGGGCCTCTTACTTCTATATTACTAAGTATTACCTCTATTTAATAATAGGGTTTAACTATATAAATATATTATACTATATTACTTTTAGCTTAACTAGGGCTATAAAGGTTTATTAGGTTTATCTCTTTACTATATATTTACTAGTCTTTTACTTATATTTAGTAGTAGTATACCTTTATTATATACTAATAGTATATAGTATTATAATAGTAGCTACTTATTATAATATTCCCTAGCCTAATTCTAGGGTATATAAGTATTATAGTTATTTTACCTTACCTTACTATATATTTACTAATTCTTCTATAGCTAAACTACTATAAACTTAAGATTATATAGAATATAAAAATAACTTTATACCTATAATACTTAGACCTAGGGTATATCCCCTAGGGGATAGTAAAATATTATTTTATACTAGTAATACGCTAGGTAATTACTAAGGATAAGAATAGTGCTAAGTATTTTATTTATAGGGGTTAGGCTTTTTACTATAAGGGGGTAATAATAGAGGGGTTTCCCTTAACCCTCCCTACGCTTTAGGTATATTTTCTTTTATTATTTAGTAAGTAGTCTAAGGTAGTTTATATAGGAGTATAATAGTGGCTAATAAGGCTAGGCCTTTTTTATTATAACTTTATATCTCTTTACCTATAACTTACCTATATATTACTACCTTTCTTATATAATTTACTTTAGTAAAACGCTTAAATTATATATTAAGTGCCTTCTATATCTTCTACTAGAACCTATTAGTTATATTTACTTAGCTAATCCTTTTATTTTACTAGGTATTTATTACCTTTATAGGTCTTCTTATAGTCCTTAACTTCCTTAACTTTATACTTATCTTCTTTATCCTTAAGGTTTAGTATTAGTATATCCTTATTCCTAGTGTCTTTATAGTAATTTTATAGCTCTAATAGGCTTATATAAAATATATTATATAGCTATCTATACTTCTTAGGTAATACTAGTCTATATACTTATTTCCTTATAGTATTAAGTACTTAAAAAGGCCTAATAAATCTAGGGATTAGCTTCTATTTTATATCCTTAAGCCTAATATTCTTTACTAATAGTAGTACTAGGTTACCTTAATATAGTATTAATAGCTAGTAACGCTAGTTATAGTACTTTACCTAGGTTTTAGTAGCTTTAGCCTAGTTCTCCTTTAGACACTCTCTAACTTTATATAGCTTTATAATATATATATATACTTCTAGTACCTTCCTTTCCTAGCTCTTATCCCTAAGAGCTAGATAAAACTTAGGTAAATAGCCTATAAGTAAATAGTTTAGGGAGTAGCTAGTGCTCCTATTTACTATATTATTATAGGTAAATTAAGCTATTAGGAGTAGCTTAGGCTATATTTATTAGTTCTTTATAATAAAATATTAAAGGTAGTGCTTAAGTACTTAGTTTATTCTTTCTATCTACCTATTAGTTTAGGGATAAAATACTATAGAAAGCCTCCGCTTTACCTAAGATAGGTAGTATAGGTCTAACTAGAATTAGCTTATAAAGACTAAACCTCTATTAGATATAATGCCCTCTAGGGCTCTAAATTATAGCTTAATCTCTTTATAGAAAAGTTTTGCTAATTTAGCTATATTAATAGTAGTAGTTATAAGTAGAAAGATAGAATACTTAGTAAATTAGTTTATAATTACTAGGATTATATTAGTCTCTTACTTACTTACTTACATAATAGGTAACCCTATAATAAAGTCTATTAAGATTTCTATCTATAGTTACCTTAGTATTAGTAGTAATTTAAGGCTTTTATATAGGTAATGCCTTCTAGCTACTACCTATTAGTAAACCCTATAGCTTATAATATAGTCTAAAATAAACTTACTTATAGCTAGCTACTAAAAGTAATACTTTAGTAGCTTTAGAGTGTGCTTAGTCCTAAAGTAACCTACTAGTAAATTATTATAGTGTAGCTATAGAAGCTCCTATTATAAAATAGGCTCCTAGGGAATAACTACCTAGTCTTAGTATAATAAAAGACCCCCTATACTATATAACTATAGACTAGCCTTTCCCTTCCCTTTTACTAGGGAGTTATTAATCTTACTATTCTATCTCTATAGATCTAGGTCTTAATCCTATGCTTTCTATAGTAGTTATACTAATAGTTTATTTAGCCTAGATTAGTAAGGATCTAGTAATATAATAGTTCCCTATATCTCTTATACTACGCTAATATCTTAGATATATACTACCTTCTCCTTAAAATCCCCTTTAGTTAGCTAACCTTTTACTAGATCTATAGTAGCTAACTAGCTTCTTAACTAGGCTACTCTAGCTATTCTCTCTATAGGGGCTAGGGCATTTTCCTTCCCTAAAGATATCTTATTAAGCCTCTTTATACCTAAGACTAGGGTATTTTCCTCCCCTAAAGGTATCTTACTATATCTTCTTTAATATATTAGTTTCTTTTCTTTTACTATTTTAGTAAGTACTATCTTCCTTTAAAGTTCTAGTAATAGTGCCTTATTTATTAGGGGTTTGCCCTTATAATTAGACCTTCTTAATAGTATATTTACTAGGTTACTTTTCCTAGGTCTATGCCTAATTATAAAGTAGAAGGGGTAAAAGAATATACACTATCTTACTTACCTTCTATTTAACTTCTACTACCTTATAAAGGTCTATAGGTTATAGTAGTCTAATAGGACTTTAACTAGGCTTACCACGCCCTTAATATAGTGTTACTAGTGTTTAAATAACTTTACTATAGTAAGTAGCTCTTAATTAGCTATACTATAATTATACTTAGTATTTATAAATTTCCTTAACTAAAATACTACTAGATACTAATAGCCCTTATTATCCTATTAGGATAGGATTCCTATTATTATAAAAATTAAAGTATTTATCTTAATATACACTAGTTAACTTAGGTTATAATAATAGAGGAGAGGCACTTACTAGAAGGCCTCTTTTAGCTAGTTAAATACTAGCTATTCCTTTACTCTAAATATAAACTTCCTAGTCTAAATACTATTTTAACTACCTTTTATTAATATATAAAGAGGTACTATAATCCTAGAGTATTTATAGATAAACTATTAGTAAAAGTTATAGAACCTAAGGAAGGACTATATATTCTTAAAGCTTATAGGCTCTTTCTATTCTTAGATTATATTAACCTAGTAAGTATCTATTAAGATCCTATTAACTAATAGGATAAACCCTAGGAACTTTACTAACTCCTAGTAGAATAAATACTTTAAGGGTTTTATATATAACTTTACTAATCTTATATATTCTAAAACTTCCTTAATATATATAGTGTATTCCTCCTATATCTTTAAAAAGATAAGGATATTATCTAGATATACTATATAAATAGTATTAACTAGCCTATAGAGCGCTTTATAAATATAACTTTAAAAAGTAGCTAGGGTATTAGTTAACCTAAAGGGCATTATAAGGTATTTATAGTATCTATAATAGGTATAAAATATAGTCTTTTACTTATTACCTCCTTTAATATAAATTTAATAGTATATATCCTTAATATTAATTTTTAAGAAGTAGTAAGCTCCTTAGCACTAGTCTAGGATCTCTAAAATTAGGGGGAGAGTATAGTAATTCTTTTATATTACTCTATTAAGTCCCTAATAATCTATATATAACTAGAGTATCCTATCTTTCTTTAGTATAAATAGAATAGGTATACCTATAGGGCTCTTAGAGGGTCTTATCTAGCCTTTCTATAGGTTTTTATTAATATATTTATAGAGTTCTTTTAGCTTACTTTAAAAGAGAGGGTAGATTAGTTTATATAGGGGTATAGCCCTAGGTACTAGGTTAATTATATAGTTAGTCTCTTTTCTTAATAGTAAGCTTCTTACCTTATTTAATATAAATATATCTTTAAACTTATATAGTTCTAGGGAATATCTTTAATAGTTTTATATACTTTTACCTCCTTATTATCTTTAAGGGTAATAAACTTATCTTCTATAACCCCTATAATAGTATATATAATAGTCTTATTATATATTACTTTTATAAATTTATAAGGAGTTAATAGTAAAAAAGCTACTTTTCCTTTCTTAAACTACTATTCCTATAAATATAGGTAAAGGTATATATATTCTTCTATAAGGGTATATATTCTAATTAATATAAGGCTTCCCCCTACTCTTAGGTCTTTATCTATAGCTATATATAGTAGCTTAAGGTCCTTTTTTTTTTCTCTTAAGTCCTTAATTATAATAGGCACCTTATAGACACTATATTAAAGGACTATAAGGGCTCCTACTATCTTAATAATAGGTACTATAGCCTTAGCCTAGTTAAGTTTATAGGTTCTTATAAACTTAATACTAATTACATTAATCTTAGTGTAACTATCTAGATTAGCTACTATTTTAATATCTTTATACCTATAGATAGTAACTAGTGTATAAAACTAATACCCTATTAGTACCTTAGTATTAGAGATAGAGATAAGGGCATTTACTTCTACCTTAGGGAGTTTTCTAGGCTTTCTTAGGGCTTTTTCTTAGGTTTCTTATAGTAATATATAAGGTATCCTATACTATTATAGTTATAATACTATATCTTATCCCTAGGTTTAGTAGTGTTTAGGTAAGTAGCTAGGCCTTTCTCCTAGTTCTTATTCCTTTAATTTTTATAAGGTTTATAACCTTATAAGGAGTTATTCCTATAGTACTAAGGGTTCTTATATAGGCCTTTATCTCCTAATTACTTAGATTTTTACTTATTCTTTAGTATAGCCTCCTAGAATTACTAGGTAAGTTATATAATCTCTTCTTAAGTCTTATTAGTAATAAAGGTATATAAGTTAATATAATCCTATAGGTTAGGGAGTAACTTTATAAAGAATATAAGGGCATAAGTCTTTTCTAGGGCTCTTTTTAGGTGTTTCTCTAGCGAATCTAAGAAGATACTAAACTTAATAGGGCTTTAACTCTTATATTGCTTTATATTCTCTAATTACGTTACTATTTATATATTATAATTAGTAAAGTCCTAAAGTAGTGTAAGTGTCTAGGTCTAAAATTCATCCTAGTTATCTTTAAGGTTATCCTAGCTATTAGCCTACTATTTTTTAAGGTATTTATTCTATCTTACCCTATAATTAATATATATATAGTTAAGTGTAAAAAGGATCTTCTAGTAGTTATATTAGAACTTCTTCTTTACCCTATTAAAGGCATAGTTTAGGTTATTAATCTATATCTTATATCTCTATAGGTTTATAGGATATTAGAGGTTAGTAATATTCTAAACTTTAACCTCTTAGCTACTATAGCTTAAGGAAGTACTAGCTCTTTACTACCTTTTTAATTATTCTTCTCTAGTGTTATGCTATAATAGATTCTTAAGCTCTTACTCTTTTTCCTATAGTTTCTAGAGTTCCTTAAGCTAGGTAATTTACTTTACTATTACTATAGCTTAGGTATAAATAGTAAGGGGTGTATCTTTAGTTATAGTACCTATAGAATAGGGTATATTCTTAGCTATAGTATTACCCTTATCTAGTAGCCCTTAGTTATTATCTAATATTACTCTTATAGATTAGGTAGTTCTCCTCCCTATATTACTCTTAGGTAGCTAGTAAGAGAAGCTTTAGAATTATAAGAATAAAGAATAGCTAGGTAAGAGGTATAGGGCACTTATATATTTACTAAAGCTTACTAGGTCTAAGTGTTATACACGTGAGTCACTAGCTTTTATCTAGCGGCTCGCCAGTGTTACGTGGACCTAGCCCTAGACCTAGCATGCCTGTGGGGTGTGCACGCTGTGTTATGGGCGGGGCCTCATAATAAACCTCCTTTATTAACTCTTTAATAGCTTTAAATACTATATTTACTTACTCTTTAGTAAGGGTAAACTCCTTTTTTATTTTATTAATTTGCTTACTAATAGTATTAACTTTATTAATTAAGTTATTAATTTTACTTTATTTATATTACCTATCTATCTCCTTAGTTCGCTAAGATTTAGATAATTTTAGTACTAGCTTATTTTCTATACTAATATAAAGTAAATCTATATATCTAATGCTAGCTAGCGCTCCTATAATTATACTATTTACCACACTATATTTATTTATAAAATAAAGAGCTAATATATTAGCTTATAGTAGTAAAAATAATATGCTATTATATATAGCTATTTATTATTTATATTTAACTATTATACTATTATAGAAAGCTACTATTATTATTTTTACCTAGTTCTTTACTTTTCTTATTACTTTACACTCTATTAGATTAATAGTAACCTAATATATAAGCTTTCTTACTTATTTTATTATTACTTACTTTATTACTAAAGTAACTCTTTACTTTTTAAGAATAGTAAAAATTTAGATAACTATATTTTACTATAATATAAAGTATATATTCTTTAAATTTACTTCTAAACTATTAAACACTATCTTAGCGCCCTTAAAGGTAAATTTATATATATAGGTTTATATTATATCCCTAATATCCTATATCTTTTTTTAGTAACTTACTATTATATATCTAAATTTACTAAAATTAACTCCTTTTATACTTTTTTATTTATATACTATATTAAATTCTTTTATTACTCTCTTATATACTACTATACTAATATTAGGTATTAGTATTTAAGTATTTACTCTTAATCTAGGCTTTCTAAATCTAGTAAATAGTAGCTTAAAATTAAGCTTTACTATTTATTTATAGACTTATAATAGTCTAATAAGGTACTTTATAGGTATCTTTTTAACTTTCTTATTAAATTTACTTTTTACTATACTATTATTAACCTTTATTTCCCTAAACTTAGTATCTTTATTACTTTTAAGTTTTAATTCTAGCTTAAAAGATCCTACTTTTAATTAGGTTAAGTTAAATCTTATTACTCTATTACCTTCCTTAGTTAGTAAGTTTCTAGATTTATTTTCTTTTTATACTAATTCTTTTCTTTTCTTTCTTATATAATTCTCTCTAATTAAATCCTATATAGCTTAATCCCTTATTTACCTTTTTATAGATAAATCTAATATAATATTTACTATATTATTATTATTCTTTATCTACTTCTCTCTATTAACTATTACCTCTATAACTCTAGCTACTTTATTAGTGCTTTTACTACCTTTCTTTACTAATAGTAATAGTTTATTTATCTTATTTTATTATATACTAGATTTACCTTAATACTATTATAGCTATAATTATATAACTTATTATATTAGGAGTAAGAATTAGTATAATTAGCTATTTTAGTTTACTTAATCTAAAAGGTAGTTTTAGAACTTTACTTTCTTATAGTAAGTTATAGTTCCTAGCTATACTAAAATTTTATTAATTTATTAATTATATTTAGCTCTTTTACTATATATAGTAGATTACTATTATACTAAATTAGTAACTATAAGCTATTCTAATAACTAGTTTTATTATTCTAATACTAGTACTTAAATATATAAATAAGCTACTTATATTTACTTATAGAGTATCTAGTCCTATATATTAACCTTATTATTAAATAAAATAAAATCTAGTGTAGCTAAAGGGTTATTATATAAGTTTATATATTACCTATAAAACTTATATTTAACTTCTAGTATAATATTATAAGGTTTTACTTAGTACTTTTAGTAATTATTATACTCCTATATTTCCTATAGCTAATTTAGCTTTAGTTCTAATAGTTTTTAGACTTTTATATTATATATAATATTATTCTTATAAATAAATAATATAAAGGAAAATAAGACTAAAATAAAAATAACTATACTTATATTAAATTTAACTATATAAAAGCTTTTATATTATATATAATATTATTCTTAGAAATAAATAATATAAAGGAAAATAAGACTAAAATAAAAATAACTATACTTATATTAAATTTAACTATATAAAAGTAGTGGGGTATTAGGGGATAATATAAAGTAAGAGTGTAGTAAGCTTTCCCTAGTTAGCGCGATAAAATATATATATAAGAAAAGGCCTTATAGCTTTACCCTAACTAGTTAAATCTAATTACTTATAAAATATCTTTATTCCTTTACTATTATTATTCTATAGGTAAATTTATGCCCTTTTTTATATACTCTCTTTACTAATTAACTAGGTTCTTTTTAAGGTATTCTTCTATTATCTTAGCCGCGTTAATCCATATCTCGCTTTTAGCTATCTATTAGTTATTCTTAGTGGTAAATCCCTTCTATTAAATAAGGAATTCTACTTTTATAGTCTTATTTCTTTTAGAGATTTTAACTTAATAACTATAGATTTATTTAATCTTCTAATAATCTACTTCCTCTAGATTATTAAATATTATTAGTAGTAAAGCTAGTTCTTCTTTATTAAATAAGTTCTTTCCTTATACTAGTTTCTATATTTATACTATAGAAACTACTAGATAGACTTATAAATTTAGGGGGAAATCTAATTAATATACTAATAAGTTTACCTTTTCTAGTACCTTATATAGTCTTACCTTTTATAGTAACTATTTTTTCTTAGGTTTTTTAGGTAATTTATATCCCTTATATAATTATAGATAAACTATATCTCCTATATTAATATTAACTAGTTTATAGTAGTTATTATACTAAATCTTAGTAAGGGTAGCTACTATTATAATTACTAGTTAGGCCTTATACTAGTATAACTTTTATAGCATTACTATATTATTTACGCTAGTTTTTATGTTAATTATATTATTTAAGGAAAGAAGATTAATAATACTTAGAGAATAAAACCTATATAGTAACTTATTAGAAGCTTACCCTATGCTTATAGCTATAGTGTTATTTAATTAATACTATAGTACTAGGAGTATTATAGTCTATATTATATCTAGATTTATTACTATATAGTAATATATTATAATTATTACTATCTAGTTTTTTCTTTTAGCTATTCTATTTATCTATAAATAATACGCTATACCTATAAGGAGTTTAACTCCTATATACCTAAATATCTCTTTCTATATATTAGATATAAACTTTAGGTCCCTATTACTAATAATTTATCTTAGTAATCCCTAGTCTATAATATATAAGGTATAAAGAAGTAATTCTACCTAAATCTCTACTAGATATATTATATATCCTAGTATTAAAAGGGTTCTCTTACTAAATAAGTAGTTTACTAGATATAATAAATTATATATAGTATATCCTTTTATTTACTATATTATATTAGTAGCTAATACTTCTAGTATATCTATAATAAAATTAAGTAAGATTATATAAAATAGTATTAGCTTTAGCTATAATAGCTATAACTCCCTAGGTAGCTTTAAATAATTAATTATGTTTTTCTAATACACTATATAATAGGCTATATAATTATAAATTTACTAACTTATACATAGAAAATAAACTAAATAAAGCTTTACTACTATTTAAGTAATTCTAAAATATTACTATTTATTATAAACTAGTTATAGGATAGATTTAACCTTTATAGTTAGAATATAGAGATAGAAAAATCTATCTTTACTATAGTAGTATAATAAACTATTCTTATATAAGTCCTATTTATATAAAGAAATCTTTAGTCTAACTCTAGTATTCTTTATTACTTACCTTTCTTAGTAAGCTTATATTACTATAATAATTTAGCTAAACTTTTAATTATACTAATATCCTATAATAATTCTAGCTTTAAGACTATTATCTATAATTATAGTTATAATATACTCCTTACTTATAAAATAAGCACTTATATCTAATTTATTATATTAGCTTTTCTATACTACCTCCTAGTAAGTTACTTCTACTAGTAGTCTTAAAAGTATATCTAGTACTATATTTAGTATCCCTAGTATATAAGTTACCTTAAGGTTAAATTATAATAAATAATTTATAACTTTTACTAGTTTTAGATTAGCCTTATCTAAATCTATTATTAATAATAAGGTATACTTAATAATCCCTTTTAGTAGGGAATAGTTAGTTAATATATTAACTATTATATTATTAGATTAAACTATTTTCTAAAGTTTTCTAATACTCTATATAATTATAGCTACTTTTACCTTAGTTAAACTATACTACTTCTTAATACTTAATATTACCCTAGAAAGAAATAAAATTAGCTATATTTAGTTATTTTTAATATCCCTTCTAGGGACACTTTAACTATCCTATTCTTCTTATAATTAGAAAGTATATAACCTAAATCCTTCCTTATAGGTATTAATTTTAAGGAAAAGTAGCTTTTATAAATTATAATACTATAGGGTTTATTTCTTACTTAGAAATGCTTTAATATCTTTAAAAGCCTTTTTCTCCTACTTAGTTAGTAAAAATATCTTTTACTATATCTTCTTTTTTTATACTAGTTTTAAAATACTAATAATTTTCTTATTCTTTTTATAGAATTCCCTTAATAGCGCTGTTTTCTATATTTATAATAGTTAGATTTATATATTAAACTATAGAATTCTATTATAAAGAAATCTAGCTATTCTAATAAAGGTTTTAAGACTTAATAAATTACTTAGGAAAATTATCTTCTAAAAAGCTTTAAGCCTATTATTAGTATTAATAATCCTATTACTATTAATAATAAAACCTAGTAGTTAAATAGTAGGATAACTAATAAATAACTTCTTTATAGTAATTATTATCCTATTTTCTTTAAGAATTCTAAGTATAATATTAAGATAGCTTAAATACTCTTTAAGACTATCTAAAATATAATAATATTATTAATATAGACTTATATAAAATACTTATATTTTTAGAAAAGTTTATTTATAAACCTTTAGGTAAATATAAGGGAGTTCTTAAATCCTATTAATACTATATTTAATGCTTTAAGACTTTAATTTAATATAACTACTATATAAGCTTAATAGTTACTTCTAACTAGTAGTTAGTAAAAAAATTCTATTTTATTAAAAAGAGAAAAAACCTTTTTACTATATATATTATCTATAATATTACTTTAGTCTAGTAGAGAGTATATATCTAGTATTACTATATTATTAAGTAGCCTTATATTAATTATAACTCTCTCTTTCCTTTCCTAACTAGTTTCTTACTAAACTATAAACACTAGGTATACTATAGCTACTAGCTTATCTAAATATAATATTTTCCCTTTTAGGTAGAGTTTATTATATACTTTATTAAGTTTAGTTATATTTTATTCTCCTAGTCTATAAGGCCTAATTAGCCTTATTTAATACTACTATCTATCTATAAGATTAATTCTTATCTTCTAGTTTTCTAGTATAGGGATAATACCTTTATTATAATAAATATTATATTTATTAGTTAGTTAAACTAGTTTACTTACTGCTTTCTAGTTAATATTAGTAATTTATACGCTAAATTTATTAGTTATATATAGGATTTTCTCTAGGTATAAAATCCTATATAATAGCACTCTAGTATTAACTTTCTTTAGATTAAGATTATCCTTCTTTTTATTAGATTTATTACTATTCTTATCTTTATCTTCCTTTTTCTCTATAATATCCTTACTAAAATAAGCATAGTATATAAAAGGATTATTAACTAGGTAATTAGCGTTAACCTTACTAGCTATGGTTAGGCATATAACCTTCTAGTGTTTTCTAATAGTAATAATTTTATTAGTTAGATTATAGGTAATTATCTATCCCTTACTAGATCTATTAAATAGTATATTAGGAAAATACTCTAAATATAATTATATATAGTATATACTTATTTCCTAATTTTTCTATATATCTTTCTAACTAATAGGTATATATAAATAAGTCTTTAGTAAAATTAATACTATATAAGTATTAACTACCTTTTAGTAAGGGACCTTATTTAATAATTAGAAGATTTCTACTAGTATTATTATACTATAAACTAACCTAAAAACTACCTTTAGTTAGATAAAATTAATTTTAGCCTTATATTTATAAGTAAAATTTATTTTAAGTAATAATTTTAGTCCTAAATTTAGTATTATATCTGCTATAACTATAAAATAGCTAGTGATTTCTGTTCTATACGCTATCCTTAGAATATAAAAGTTAAATATAGCTATTTAGTAATAAAAAAGGAAGATTAAACCCTAAATACTAGCTTTAGTTCCTATATTACTTACTTTATATTTAATTTATACTATTATAGCTATGCCTTATTTACTAAAATTAATAATATTCCTAAGTTAAGATAGACTTAGTAACTTTTACCCTTATTATTAAATTTAATAGGAATCTTTAGATATATATTAGCCCTTTTTTATTATATTTAACTTCTTATAGTCTTACTATAGCTTTAATTACTTATCCTAGGGCAAGTTATCTAGTCTAATTTAAGGTTATCCTAGTAATAGCCTTATTTGCCTCTTTTAGGACATTTTCTATAAAATAAGTTTTAATAAAATTTAAGTCTTATTCTTAATTATCCTTACTATTATTCTCTAGGACCTCCCCTTCTTTAGCTATGTAATAACTATATTCCTAGAGATAAGTTTTATATTATTATATATTAGAATTATTATTATATACTATAATATTAGTATATTCCTAGTCCCTTATAAAGTGTGAGAACAAAGGATAGCTAGGCAAGAGGTATAGGGGCACTTGTGTATTTACTAAAGCTTGCTAGGTCTAAGTGTTATACGCGTAAGTCACTAGCTTTTATCTAGCGGCTCGCTAGTGTTACGTAGACCTAGCCCTAGGCCTAGCATGCCTATAGGGTGTGCACGCTATGTTATGGGCAGGGCCTTATAATTACCTCCCCACTTATAGCTAGGCTCCTAAACAGCTTTTACTAGCTATTTTATAGCTATTTGCTAACTAGCAATAGCCTCTAAAATAATAATAAACAACAAATAGGGTTTAACTACAAATTCACCTATAATTCTTTATTATATTATATACTCTTCCCTTCTATAACTATAGTAATTTTTTTAATTATTTCTTATACCTTTAGTTTCTATCCCTTCCTAGTCCTTAATCGCCGCCTATTTATTATAAAAGATAAGCATATTCCTTTAAAAGAATATAGCTATATATATTATTTACGCACTAGATACGCTAAGTTTAAGAAACATCCCCTAGCTAAGCCTACATTACTATAGATTAACTATTAATTTCCCTATAATCTATTTATAGATCCTTAAAAGATAAAATATTCTAAGCGCTATACCTAATGCTATAACTATAGTAATTCTTATAAGACTATAAGTATACTACTCTTCCTATATCTTTTAGTCTTATTTTGCTAATAAATTCCTATAGGCTATAGCTATAATAAGGGGTGATTTTATTAACCTCCTTATAGTTTTAGACTAGGCCTAAATACTTATAGATATCCATAGTAATATAGTAGAGGAAAACCCTAAGGACTGCCTATTTTTAGAGGCCTCTCGCTTCTATATCACTAAGTATTACCTCTATCTAATAATAGGGTTTAACCACATAAATATATTATACTATATTACTTTTAGCTTAACTAGGGCTATAAAGGTCTATTAGGTTTATCTCTTCGCTATATATTCGCTAGTCTCTCGCTTATATTTAGTAGTAGCATGCCTTTATTACATACTAATAGTATATAGTGTTATAATAGTAGCTACTTATTATAATATTCCCTAGCCTAATTCTAGGGTGTGTAAGTATTATAGTTATTCTACCCTACCTTGCTATATATTTACTAATTCTTCTATAGCTAAACTACTATAAACTTAAGATTATATAGAATACAAAAATAACTTTGCGCCTATAACACTTAGACCTAGGGTATATCCCCTAGGGGATAGCGAAACATCATTTTACGCTAGTAATGCGCTAGGTAATTGCTAAGGATAAGAATAGCGCTAAGTATCTTATTCATAGGGGTTAGGCTTTTTTCTATAAGGGGGTAATAATAGAGGGGTTCCCCTTAACCCTCCCCGCGCTTTAGGTATATTTTCTTTTATTATTTAGTAGGTAGTCTAAGGTAGTTTATATAGGAGTATAATAGTGGCTAATAAGGCTAGGCCTTTTTTATTATAACTCTATATCTCTTTACCTATAACTCGCCTATGTGTTACTACCTTTCTTATATAATCTGCTTTAGTAAAACGCTTAAATTATATATTAAGCACCTTCTATATCTTCTGCTAAAACCTATTAGTTATATTTACTTAGCTAACCCTTCTATTTTACTAAGTATTTATTACCTTTATAGGTTTTCTTATAGTCCTTAACTTCCTTAACTTTATACTTATCTTCTTTATCCTTAAGGTCTAGTATTAGCATATCCTTATCCCTAGTGTCTTTATAGTAATTCTATAGCTCTAATAGGCTTATATAAAATATATTATATAGCTATCTATACTTCTTAGGTAATACTAGTCTATATACTTATTTCCCTATAGCATTAAGTACTTAAAAAGGCCTAATAAATCTAGGGGTTAGCTTCTATTTTATATCCTTAAGCCTAATATTCTTTACTAATAGCAGTACTAGGTTACCTTAATATAGTATTAATAGCTAGTAATGCTAGTTATAGTACTTTACCTAGGTTTTAGTAGCTTTAGCCTAGTTCTCCTTTAGATACTCTCTAACTTTATATAGCTTTATAACACATACGTGTGCTTCTAGTACCTCCCCTTCCTAGCTCTTGCCCCTAAGAGCTAGATAAAACTTAGGTAAATAGCCTATAAGTAAATAGTTTAGGGAGTAGCTAGTGCTCCTATTTACTATATTATTATAGGTAAATTAAGCTATTAGGAGTAGCTTAGGCTATATTTATTAGTTCTCTGCAATAAAACATTAAAGGTAGTGCTTAAGTACTTAGTTTATTCTTTCTATCTACCTATTAGTTTAGGGGTAAAATACTATAGAAAGCCTCCGCTTTACCTAAGATAGGTAGCACAGGTCTAACTAGAATTAGCTTGTAAAGACCGAACCTCTATCGGATATAATGCCCTCTAGGGCTCTGAATTGTAGCTTAATCTCTTTATAGAAAAGTTCTACTAATTTAGCTATATTAATAGTAGTAGTTATAGGTAGGAAGACAGAATACTTAGTAAATTAGTCTATAATTACTAGGATTACGTTAGTCTATTACTCGCCTGCTCGCGTAATAGGTAACCCTATAATAAAGTCTATTAAGATTTCTATCTATGGTTACCTTAGTATTAGTAGTGATTTAAGGCTTCTATATAGGTAATGCCTTCTAGCTACTACCTATTAGTAAACCCTATAGCTTATAACGTAGTCTAAAATAGACTTACTTATAGCTAGCCACTAAAAGTAACGCTTTAGTAGCTCTAGAGTGCACTTAGTCCTAAAGTAACCTGCTAGTGGATTATTATAGTGTAGCTATAGAAGCTCCTATTATAAGATAGGCTCCTAGGGAATAACTACCTAGTCTTAGTATAATAGGAGACCCCCTATGCTACGTAACTATAGACTAGCCTTTCCCTTCCCTTTTACTAGGGAGTTATTAATCTTACTATTCTATCTCTGTAGATCTAGGTCTTAATCCTATGCCTTCTATAGTAGTTATGCTAATGGTTTATTTAGCCCGGATTAGTAGGGATCTAGTAACGTAATAGTCCCCTATATCTCTTATACTATGCTGACGTCTTAGATATATACTACCTTTCTCCTTAAAATCCCCTTTAGTTAGCTAACCTTTTACTAGATCTATAGTAGCTAACTAGCTTCTTAACTAGGCTACTATAGCTATTCTCTCTGTAGGGGCTAGGGCATTTTCCTCCCCTAAATATATCTTATTAAGCCTCTCTATGCCTAAGACTAGGGTATTTTCCTCCCCTAAAGGCATCTTACTATATCTTCTTTAATATATTAGTTTCTCTTCTTCTACTATTTTAGTAGGTACTATCTTCCTTTAAAGTTCTAGTAATAGTGCCCTATTTATTAGGGGTTTGCCCTTATAATTAGGCCTTCTTAATAGTGTATCTACTAGGTTACTTTTCCTAGGTCTATGCCTAATTATAAAGTAGAAGGGGCAAAGGAATATATACTACCTTACCTACCTTCTATTTAACTTTTACTACCTTATAAAGGTCTATAGGTTATAGTAGTCTAATAGGACTTTAACTAGGCTTACCACGCCCTTAATATAGTATTACTAGTGTTTAAATAACTCTACTATAGTAAGTAGCTCTTAATTAGCTATACTATAATTACGCTTAGCGTCTATGAATTTCCTTAACTAAAATACCACTAGATACTAATAGCCCTTATTATCCTATTAAGATAGGATTCCTACTATTATAAAGATTAAAGTATCTATCTTAATACACACTAGTTAACTTAGGTTATAATAATAGAGGAGAGGCGCTTACTAGAAGGCCTCTTTTAGCTAGTTAAACACTAGCTATTCCTTTGCTCTAAATATAAACTTCCTAGTCTAGATGCTATTTTAACTACCTTTTATTAACGCGTGAAGAGGTGCTATAATCCTAGAGTATCTATAGATAAACTATTAGTAGAAGTTATAGAACCTAAGGAAGGACTATATATCCTTAAAGCTTATAGGCTCTTTCTATTCTTAGATTATATTAACCTAGTAAGTATCTATTAAGATCCTATTAACTAATAGGATAAACCCTAGGAACTCTACTAACTCCTAGTAGAATAAACACTTTAAGGGTTTTACATATAACTCCGCTGATCTTATATATTCTAAAACTTCCTTAATATATATAGTATATTCCTCCTATGTCTTTAAAAAGATAAGGATATTATCTAGATATACTACATAAATAGTATTAACTAGCCTATAGAGTGCTTTATAAATATAACTTTAAAAAGTAGCTAGGGTATTAGTTAACCTAAGGGGCATTATAAGGTATTTATAGTGTCTATAATAGGTATAAAACATAGTCTTCTACTTATTGCCTCCTTTAATATAAATTTAATAGTATATATCCTTAATATTAATTTTTAAGAAGTAGCAAGCTCCTTAGCACTAATCTAGGATCTCTAAAATCAGGGGGAGAGCGTAGTAATTCTTCTATATTACTCTATTAAGTCCCTAATAATCCATATATAACTAGAGCGTCCTATCTTTCTTTAGTATAAATAGAATAGGCACGCCTACAGGGCTCTTAGAGGGTCTTATCTAGCCTTTCTATAGGTTTTTGTTAATATATTTATAGAGTTCTTTTAGCTTGCTTTAGGAGAGAGAGTAGATTAGTCTATATAGGGGTATAGCCCTAGGTACTAGGTTAATTACATAGTTAGTCTCTTTTCTTAATAGTGAGCTTCCTGCCTTATCTAATATAAATATATCTTTAAACTTATATAGTTCTAGGGGAATATCTTTAATAGTTCTATATACTTTCGCCTCCTTATTATCTTTAAGGGTAATAAACTTATCTTCTATAACCCCTATAATAGCATATATAATAGTCTTATTACGCATTACTTTCGCGAATTTATAGGGAGTTAATAGTAAAAAGGCCACTTTTCCTTTCTTAAACCACTATTCCTATAAATATAGGCAAAGGTATATGTATTCTTCTATAAGGGTATACATTCTAATTAATATAAGGCTTCCCCCCACTCTTAGGTCTCTATCTATAGCTACATATAGTAGCTTAAGGTCCCTTTCTTCTCCTCTTAAGTCCTTAATTATAATAGGTACCTTATAGATACTATATTAAGGGACTATAAGGGCTCCTACTACCTTAATAATAGGTGCTATAGCCTTAGCCTAGTTAAGTTTGTGGGTTCTCACAAACTTAACGCTAATCACATTAATCTTAGCATAACTATCCAGATTAGCCACCGTTTTAATGTCTTTATGCCTATAAATAGTAACTAGTGTGTAAAACTAACGCCCTATTAGCACCTTAGTATTAGAGGTAGAGGTAAGGGTATCTACTTCTGCCTTAGGGAGTTTTCTAGGCCTTCTTAGGGCTCTTTCTTAGGTTTCTTATAGTAATATATAAGGTGTCCTATGCTATTATAGTTATAATACTGTATCTTATCCCTAGGTTCAGCAGTGTTTAGGTAGGTAGCTAGGCCCTTCTCCTAGTCCTTATTCCTTTAATCTTTATAAGGTCTATAACCTTATAAGGAGTTATTCCTATAGTGCTAAGGGTTCTTATACAGGCCTTTATCTCCTAATTACTTAGATTTTTGCTTATTCTTTAGCATAGCCTCCTAGAATCGCTAGGTAAGTTATATAACCTCTTCTTAAGTCTTATTAGTAATAGAGGCGTGTAGGTTAATATAATCCTATAGGTTAGGGAGTAACTTTACAAAGAACATAAGGGCATAAGTCTTTTCTAGGGCTCTTTCTAGGTATTTCTCTAGCGAATCTAAGAAGATACTAAACTTAATAGGGCTTTAACCCTTACATTACTTCATATTCTCTAATTACGTCGCTATTTATATATCATAATTAGCTAAGTCCTAAAGTAGCGTAAGTATCCAGGTCTAAAATTTATCCTAGTTATCTTTAAGGTTATCCTAGCTATTAGCCTACTATTCTTTAAGGTATCTATCCTATCTTACCCTATAATTAATATATATATAGTTAAGTATAAAAAGGATCTTCTAGTAGTTATATTAGAACTTCTTCTTTGCCCTATTAAAGGCATAGTTTAGGTTATTAATCTATATCTTATATCTCTATAGGTTTATAGGATATTAGAGGTTAGTAATATTCTAAACTTTAACCTCTTAGCTACTATAGCTTAAGGAAGTACTAGCTTTTTACTACCTTTTTAATTATTTTTCTCCTATATTACACTATAATAGATCTTAGAGCTCTTACTCTCTTTCCTATAGTTTCTAGAGTTCCTTAAGCTAGGTAATTCGCTCTACTATTACCATAGCTTAGGCGCGGATAGTAAGGGGTGTATCTTTGGTTATAGTACCTATAGAATAGGGTATATTCTTAGCTATAGTATTACCCTTATCTAGTAGCCCTTAGTTATTATCTAATATTACTCTTACGGATTAGGTAGTTCTCCCCCCTATATTACTCTTAGGTAGCTAGTAGGAGAAGCTTTAGAATTATAAGAATAAAGGATAGCTAGGCAAGAGATATAGGGGCACTTATGTATTTACTAAAGCTTGCTAGGTCTAAGTATTATACATATAAGTTACTAGCTTTTATCTAGCGGCTCGCCAGTGTCACGTGGACCTAGCCCTAGGCCTAGCATGCCTGTGGGGTGTGCACGCTGTGTTATGGGCGGGGCCTCACATAAAGCTCTTTTCCTATTACTAAAATTATCTAGGCTACTATACTTAGCCTTCTTTCCTTATAAAACTATAGTCTTAGGGTTACTTATTTTATTAGTTTAGTGCTTTAGTTTATTAAGTCTACCTAATTTCTATATACTCTCCCCCTTTATTCTCTTAAGACTTATTTTACTATAGTCTTTAGTTTTATCCTTTAGGAGGTTAATTATACCTATATAGCTATAGTTAGAAATATCCTAGAAATCTTTAGGTATTTTACTTATCTTACTTATAATACTAGTTTCCTTAAGAGAATTATCTATTAAATAGCTAGTTTTAGTTTATTTATACTTTATTCTTATCTTCTTCTAAATTACTACTAGATATCTTAGTATTAAAATAGACCTTAAGCTTCCCTTTACCTTTTTTGCTTATAAACTAACCTTCGCTACATAAGTAGTTATATAAATCACGTCTCTTATTATCTACTATAGTAATATACGCTAATCTTATATCTATTTAAGTTAGAACTAGGCATATCTATTATAATCCTAGATATAGCTTAAGACATAAACGCACTAAAAGCTAATAGTTAGTTAACTTATTATTTACCCTTATATACTAGAAGATCTTTAATGTAAATTTATAGAAAGATACCTCTTTTATAACATCCTCTTTAGTATATTCTGCCTTATTAAGCTATGCTATTATATCCTAAACCTAAATACTAAATTCCTTTTATATAGCTATAAATATAGTTAGTATTTCACTAAATATAGTGTTCTATTCTACTAAGTTAAGATATTATCTATACTATACTATTGCGTCCCCTTAGAATAATGTCTAGATTTTCTTCTAAATAATATCCTAATAGCTAGGATTAGCATAATATAAGTGATCTTTAACTACCTAGATCTATAATTTAATGTTATAGAAAATAGTCTACTTTCTGTTATATATAATAAGGTTATTGCTAGCCTCTTCTAGTTTATTATAAGGCTTAAAATACCTAATATCTATAATCTTCTACATTAAATCTGTATTCTATTCCACTATTTCTATTCACTAGTTATACTAATTTTAGTGTAATACTAGGTCTATTCTTCTTTAATTTCTAGAATTAGTATACTAACCTTAGTCTAAAGGGTATAGTCCTTATTACTAAGTCTAGTAAGGACTTAGCTAAGGTTATAAGTATTCTTGCTAATATTCTAGCTATATTAGTTACGCCAGCGGTCCTAGCTATACTAATAGTCCTAGCTATGGTTATAGTAGTCCTTATTAGTATTAGCGTAGGAATAATTACACTAACAGTCTAGTTATTCCTCTGTTAGTATATAGATACCTATTATACTAACCCTATTTATTAGCTAGATATAGTAATCCTTAGTTAGTATTCTATGCTAATAGCGTTGAACTTACTAAGGCACTTACGCTTTATAAGCTCCTGATTTTAGTTATTAATCTTATTACTAGCTAGTCTATCCCTAATACTATCTTCTCTATAGCTTACTATAATACCTATTACTATTCCTAATTCCCCTATATTATCCTTACTATATTATATTTACTAGTCTTAGTATAAGAATCCTTAGGATCCTTTAGGTATTCTAAGGGTCCTAGTAGTAGGTTTTCTAGATTTAACTCTATTAACTAATTAGGGGGTTTAATATCCTAAGTAATAGTATTAGTTTTAGGATAGTTTATAATCCCCTTTTCTTTATTATTTTTATCTTTTCCTATACTACTCCTAGTTCCTATAGTAGTAGTACTATAAGCTAGACTAAGAGTATCTTAAAATAGCCTTTCTAATACCTTACTACCTATTAATTTATTAGGTTTATTAAGTAGGCCTCTAGTTTTAGCTTTTTAGATATAGGATTTAACTTAATTCTAGATATAATATATAGCTTATAGATCTACTAAATTCTAATAAATAAGGGGGTCTTAATATATTAGCTATTCCTGTTTTTTTACTACTTTATTATTAAATTTATATCTTATAAGTTAGTTTAGATCCTCTTAATTATTAATCCTAATAAGTTTCTATTTTTAATAATTAAAATCTAGATTTATGCTATTAAAAGCATAAAACTAGTGAATAATATATAGTTTGTTTTTAGAGAGTAGGAAGATACTCTAAGGATTAGTATATTACTATTATAAATAGTTAGTTTTAGATATATAGGTTATTTCTAGGCTTCTAGAAGGGCGTAATAAAAGAATCTCTAATTACTACTACTTATTATATACTAGCTTTACATAATAGAAGGTTAATTCTATTAGAGGGGCTAATAGATTTAATAGGTTATAAGTTATACTAAGTTTACTTATAAAAGCTACTATTAGGGGTAATGTAATATGTATAAAGTAAGTTGAATTCCTAAACTAAGATATTAAATCTAGCTTTTGTATGGCAGCCTCTATGTACTGCACGTGTTCTGCCACGTAACATATAGGTTATTTTTAGGCTTCTAGAAGGGTATAATAAAAGAATCTCTAATTACTACTACTTATTATATACTAGCTTTATATAATAGAAGGTTAATTCTATTAGAGAGGCTAATAGATTTAATAGGTTATAAGTTATACTAAGTTTACTTATAAAAGCTACTATTAGGGGTGATGTAATATGTATAAAGTAAGTTAAATTCCTAAACTAAGATGTTGAATCTAGCTTTTATATGGCAGCCTCTATGTACTGCACGTGTTCTGCCACGTAACACTTATAATTAGTATAAATAGGTAGTAATAATAAAGGTACTATAAAGGAATTATTAAGATCTAGAAACCTAATAGACTAAGGAGATAATACTATATAAGTTTATAATTTCTCTTTATAGTAAATTTAAGTTATTTTAGAAGAAATAGAATAATCTAATTAATAAAGGTATAAACTAAAGCTTCCTTAAAGCTATTATAGAGTTTAAAAGAGATTATAAGGCTTTATAAAGTATACTAAAGTTAGCTAATATACTTACTACTAATAGATTAAGTAGTTAAAGTAAATTAGAAAAAAAGAAATGCCCTAGATATATAAATTATAATATTTATAATACCTTAAAGTAGTAGGAATCCTATAATTTATTTAAGGCTATATATAAGCTAAAGGCTATACTAAAGGACTAGGAAGTTAGGAAAAACTCTAAAGAGAATATTAAGAAGTATCTTAAGAAGAATCTATAAGAAAAGTCTAAGGTAATAAGTTAGAAACTAGAGAAGAAAAGTAGTAAGATATTTATACCTTTATAAAATCTAACTAATAACTTAGTTATAGTTACCCCTAGCGAGAAGACTATAAATATATTATTATTTATACACTCTAAATAAGGTTAATAAGTAAAGGAAAGCGCGAATTTAATAACTAATGCTATAGATAGCTTAGAATTAAGGCAGAATATAGTTCTCTATAACTCTAGAGCTAATATTTATATATTTAATAATATTTGCTAGTTTAATTAATCTAAATTTAATAGAAATATTATAATAGAGGTTAAAGCTAGAGGTATAATATATATAGCTTTAGGATAGGGCCTTATATATATCTCTATTACGGACCCTATATTACAGAGCATAAGGACATTAGTATTAGAGACTATGTTATTTATTCCTGAATTCTATGTTAATCTAATATTAGTAATAATTCTTATAAAGGTAGGTATTTTCTAGAATTAGAAGAAGTTATTCCTATATTAAGGGATAATGCCTATAGCTAAAGTCTATAATATTAATAAGCTTTATATATTATTAAGACTATTAGAGGATCTAAAGGAAGCCTATGCTATATCTAGTAGAGTACTAAGACTACCTATAAAGGGAGATATAAACCTTTAGCATTAATAATATAGTTATCCTAGTATTAAGGTATTTATAAAGCTTATAAATATAGCTTTAGGCATTAAATTAATAAGTCCTAAGCTTACTTAGTATAAGATATATACTATAGGTAAAGCTAAGTAATAGAGATTATAGGTTATACCTAAAGGACTTCCTTAAGAACTAGGTTATAGTCTTTTAGTTAATTTAGATTACTATAACTCTTCTTATTAGAATAGTAATAGATACTAGTGTGTTTTTACCTACCTTATAACCTTAATGTAGTTCTTCTATTTATTTAAGATAAAGAATAGGATTTATAATAGCTTCTATATAATAATAGCATTTCTAAGCACTTAATTTAGGGTTTAACTATGCTTTTTATATAGTAATATTAAGAAAGCCCTCTTTATAGAGGATATAAAGGATAAGATAGCCTTTACTAGTATTATAGTCTATAATTTAGCTCCCTTAATGCCTAGTTAGAATAGAAAGGTAGAGAGATCTAGGGGGGTGGTTAAGTAGAAAGCTTATATATTAAGTCTTAAAGTGTCACGACTTAAGGGTCGAAAGATAATAGAACAGAGTAATAGCTTAGATTTATAGTTATAGCTAGAAAGGTATTACCTAGGGGTAGGTGTGTAAAGGTTTTAAGCTCTAACCTTTTATAAGAATATAAGTAGTTCTTACTAAATACCTTGCCCTACGCTTACGTAACTATCTAGCTACTAGCTAACCCCTCCCTAACCTAGTAGGTCTAAGGTCCTACTAATACTCTATTATATAATAATCCTATCTCTATCCCTTACGCTCCTAATATAATACCCCCTCTTTATATAATTATCCTTAATTATATAATAAGCTACTTACTTAGGGCGTTTACACTATATAGTCCTAGGGGCTATAGTTAATAGAGGGTTTAGGTTAGGTATAATATATTATAGCGTAATATATTATTAAAAATAATAATACTAATAATACTAGGGTATAAATATTATTATCCCCCTATCTATTAATCCTAAATAGTAACTTATTTACTACTCTAATATAGTAAAGTAAATACTCTTTACCTTATACTAATAGTTCTAAGAGAGTAAATATCTTATATTAAATTTTATAATTAGGTTAAATAAATAGGGTATTAGACACTATATATATAAATAAACTTATTTATAGGTCTTAGTAATATAGTAGTGTAGTTATTATATATTTATAGTTACTAGTATATTTATAGATAGTAATAATAATAGTAAATATTATAATCCTTATATTAGCTATATATAGTATATAAATTACTTAGAGGGTCTATAGTTAATATAAAAAGGACTAGATCTTCCCCCCTTATATATATACTTTCTTTCCCTTATATACTATCTAACTATTATAAGTTTCTTTATCTTTACTTATTTTCCCTTTATTACTTTCTTACTACTAACCTATAGCTAGCTTATAATATCTAAAATCTATCTATTAACTCCTACTTTACTACTAGGTTTATCTCTATAGAATAAACCCTTAGGGAAGTTACTAGAGAAGTTACCTTAAAAGAGAATAGTATTTAAAATTTCTATATAAGTTTACTACTTTCTTACTAGGTTATTACTACTAACTTATAGCTAGTAATACTAAAATTCTATATATATAATATAGTTAGTAAGTTACTATATAAAATATATAGCCTAAGAATAGTACTTATACTATTCCTTAGTATTTTAAGGAGAATAAACCTTTTCCTATAGAGTATAATAACTCTTATAGTATAATCTTACTACTTCTTTACTTCTTATAGTTACTAACCTATAGTAGTAAACTTAGCTAAATATACCTATTATACCTAAAATAATAAGATATATATTAGAGTATAACTACCTATTCTAAGTCTTTAGTTTTAAGATACTAACTTACTACTAGTGCCTTACTTAAATTATATAGCTTTATAAAAAGCTATTTAATATTATTAAAGCTATACCTAAGGGAGATTACTACTACCTTAATAAAGTAAGTATATCCCTAGTTCTCTTAACTTAATTACTACTAATATACTAATAGTCTCTTATTTACACTAAGTAAAAACTATATAATACCTTTCTAAAGACTAAAAACACTAATAAGTATAAGTATATTTATTATACTTAGGTAGCTACTAAAGTAGCCTAGGAAGCTAAGTATAATAAGTATACTACTATAGTATAGCTAGCTAATACTACTAACCTTAAGGTCTAAATTAATATTATAAATTACCTTTACTATATATATAAGAATATCCTAATAGTAAGTCTTTTAAATATCTATAGGCACTTCTTTACTAACTTACTAGTAGTTTACTTCTTATATCTCTAGGCTTCTTACTTATATTAGTTCTTATAAGTTACCTAAAGAGCTCTATATCTTTATATATAGGGAAGGTAACTCTTTTAATAATAAGGCCCCTATACCTCTAAAGGCTTCTATACTTATTATTACTATAGTCTTTAGGGAGAATAGGGGTAAGGGTAAGGATAAGAAAATGCTTTTTAAGTAATTATTACTAGGTAGTTATATTATAATTATAAAAGTAATATAATTATATCTTTTTAGAATATTACCTTATATTATTTACTATATTTATAAGGTATTACCTTATATTATTTACTAAGGGTAGTTTTACTACTATAACCTAGCTACTTAGTTACTACTTATAGTTATAGATAATATTCCTTATAATAAAATCCCTCTTTAATACCTATAAACCCTCTAAGCTATTATAGCCCTTTTATTTAACTAGGTACTTATAATACCTACTATTATAATAATATAAGATAATTCTTTTTACTTTAAACTCTTACTTATTATTCTTAATATTATCTTATAGTAAAGAAGTATTTACTATATTACTTAGGTCCCCTTTAAAGGGTTTAAGGCTTATAATATTAAATATATTATATAACTATATTCTAGTAGGTAATTCTAGCTAGTAAGCTAGTCTATAACTCCTAACTACCCTTATAATCTTATAAGGGCCTAGGTACTTTATAGTTAACTTCCTACTTAGCTATCTTAGGTTAATATTCTTTATAGATAGTAGAATATAATTACTAACTTTAAACCTCTTTAGGGTCCTTTTCTAGTTATAGTATTTCTTATACTAAGCTTATAAGTTAATTAGAAGCTATTTAATTACTATATATTTCTCTCTTAGTAATAATACTTTACTCTTAGCCTAATTATTTATAAGTAGAATATTAGGTACTACTTACTATAGGCCCCTAGGGTTATACCCTTATAATACTTCTACTAGTGTATAGCTATAAGTTATATAGTTACTAGTGTTATATATAAATTATACTATTAATAGGTTATTAGCCTAGTTAGTTTATTTAGCATAGGAGAAAGCCCTTAAATAATATTCTAGGACTTAGTTTAATTATTTTATCTACCTATTTATTTATAAGTAAAAAGCGGTGCTTAGTAGCCACTTAGTTATAATAAGATAGTAAAAGGTTATCTAAAATCCACTTATAAATATAGAACCTTAGTCTATTATAATACCTTCTAGGGCTTTATAATCTCTAAAGATATACTCTAGGAATATAGTAGCTAACCTATTACTTATTAGTTATATTAAAATAGGGATATAGATACTATACTTTATAAAATAGTTTATAATTACTAAGATTATATTATAAGTCTAGTTAGTATCTTTAACTAGTAATAATCTAGTAATAAAATCTATTAATAGTTCTTAAAAGGGGTAATCTAGCTTTAGTAAAGTAGCTAACTTACTATATAGCTTATAGTGCCTTAGCTTTAAAACTTAATAGTTTATATAAGTACTAATATATACTTTTATATCTTTCTTTATTAATAGCTAGTAGTACTAACTTATAATTTAATAAAGTGTTTTACTAACTTCCTAATACCTAGTAGTAGGGTTATTATATATTAGTAGTAAAATCTCTTTTCTTATCCCCTAGGGAATATAAACTTAACTCTTAAATATTAATAGCTTAGAGGGTTTAATTAACTATATTTATAACACTTCTAAGTTACTGCTCTTAAGTAGCTTTCTCTAATATATAGCGAACTTATTATTTTACTATATACCTAATAATAATACTTAAATTAGAATATCTAATTCTAAGCTATTATTCTAAGTATTAGAGTTAAACTTAGAAAAGGTTCTCTAAATAGCTTAGATCCTTACTATAATATCTCTATAAGTAGCTAGCTTATAAGTTACTTCTAGTCTTATAAGTACACTATAGTTAAGCGGCATTTCTAAGGGGCGCCCTTACTGCTTACTAGTAACTATACTAGCTAGAACACCCCTTTTAATAATATCTAGTTTTATAGCTTTCTTAAAAATATAGCTAAGTTATGTTTTCTTAAAACCCTAGATATTCCTATTACTATTATAGGGTCTTTATAACTAACTATTTACTATATTAAATAATAATATAATAGAACTTATAGTATTTCTATTACTACTATAAAGTTCCTATTAATTAGTATTTATAAACTTAGATAAGAAGTTTAGTAGCTATAAGGTTACTACCTTTGCTTTCCTATCCTTACTTATATAATCTACCCTTCTTAATAATATATTAGTAGGGTTTAACTTACTAGCCTTATATTTAATCCTAAAGTTAAATAAGTATAGCTTATTAAGCACTATTACCTACTTACTAGTTAGCTATAGCTTTATAGCTAGGTACTTATAGTTTAAGTAATCTATTACTACTATAATTAGGTAAGTTAAGTACGCTAGGTAATACCTCTATGCCCTAAAAGCCTCTTAGATTACTAATAATTTAGTATCTAGCGTAAGGTAGCTGTTAGGAGCGGTCGGTCTAACCTAAGGAGGTGGATTTGTGGGTCCTTGCTAGGTTCTGGCTAATAGCGGGTTTGCCTAAAGCTCCCTGATTTTCGCTTCTATCTGTAGAATTTCCTGCATTTTCTACACGCGTTATAGCTTAGCTTATATAATGTTATAATGCTATTACACTGCTTCCTTAACGCTATTATTCTTAATTCTAGTATTATTATCTAGATTAGTCTTAGGTAGTGTCTAATACACTTAATTATTAGTATCTATTATTTAAGTATTCGCTATGCTACTACTACCCTACTTATCTATAGCATTACTACTAGGGGGTGTAGGCATATTTTATATAGATATTCTCTAGTATACTAATATTATAATCTAGCTAATAGTCTATTGCCTAAAGGGATTAAGAGCTTAATTTATTATAACTAAGGGTGTAATAAAGGTCCTAAGCTCTAACTGTCTATAAGAATATAGGTAGTCCTTACTAAATACCTTGCCCTACGCTTACGTAACTATGTAGCTACTAGCTAACCCCTCCCTAACCTAGTGGGTCTGAGGTCCTACTAGTGCTCTATTATGTAATAATCCTGTCTCTGTCCCTTACGCTCCTAATAGTAGCGTAACTTAGCATTAGTTAACTTCCTTAATATATATATAACTAGGTGCTAGTAACCTAGCACTAACATTATAAGTAATACTCTAATAGCAAAACCTAATATATCTATCTTTACTCTTAATAAAGTAAGTAGGTTAAAGTGCACTAAAATTAGTGTTTCCTAGAATAACTTCTAGAGTTCTCTAAATATAGCTAGCTTATAGGGTTCTAGCTTAAAGATTACTAATTATCCCCCCTTAAGTTAGTTTATTAATAGAATAACCACTTTACTACTTAATAAAATATTAATAAAATCTAGTAAACCTAAGGAATAATTAGATATCTAGGACGCTATAAGGTATTAGCTATATTATAATTACTTTTACCCTTAATAGTTCTATTATAATACCTTACTTAGATATAATAAATCCTAAGAATTTAACCTCTATAACTAAAAATTAACACTTCTTTAGGTTAATAAAAAGCTTTATATTATAGAGTCTACTTAGGACTTATTTAATATAGCCTATATAAGTAGCTATATTACTACTATATATTAGGATATTATTTAGGTAGATAATATATATATTATTTATAATATCCTTAAGGACTTTATTAATATACTCCTAGAAAGTTACTAGCGTATTAACTAATCTAAATAGTATTATAAGATACTTAAAGTGCCTATATCTATAATAGAACGCTATCTTTTACTTATTACCTAAGTAAATACATAGCTAGTAGTATATATCTATTAAGTTAAGTTTTATCTAAATAACTATACCTTTTAAGTAATTAAGGATTTTAGTAATTAGTAGTAAGGGGGACTTATTCTTAATAGTAATCTTATTTAGGCCTCTATAATCTATATAAAGCCTTAATTTCCCTTCTTTCTTTAGGATAAATAAAATTAGGGCCCTAGCTAGGCTAACTAATCTTCTAATCTATCCCTTTTACTATATATCTATAAGATACTCCCTAAGTACCTCTAGCTCTTTCTTAGCTAAGTTATATATTAGTCCTTAAGGTAGTGTTTTCCTTTTTTCTAATTTAATTATATAAGTATAGCCCCTTAGTTTAGGAAGTATTCCTACTAAATCCTTATTAAATATATCTTTAAATTCTAAGTATTTCTCTAGGAGCTCTAGTTTATCTATATTATTACTTAGCCCTTACTTAGTTATAGGTTACTTATTACTTAGACTATCTAAGAATCTTAGGTTAGCTATAATATATTACTTATATAACTTATAGGTATACTCTAAGACTATTACTACTTTCTTACTACTTATTTCCTAAATTAGCTTTAGTAAGTCTACTAGTAAGTTCTCTTCTAGTTCTTTTCCCTTTTTATTCTTTAGGCTATTTAAGATAACTTTTACTAAACCTAATACTAAAGTAACTACTAACTATTTTAATACTCTATATACTCTTTACTTACCCTAAGTATATAAAAGGCACTCCCTTATTACTAGGTATCTCTAAAACTTCTTTTTCTAATATATTACTATAGGTTTATATTCTCTAATCTAGTCTATGCCTAGTAGTAGCCTTTCTTTAGTATTTATAATAAAGTAGCTAACTTAGTAAACCTTTATAAACCCTATACTATTCTTTATTAATACTAATCTCCTTAGAATTCCTTAATATAAAACTATATTCTTACTTATACTTTTAAGGTTTTAATCTATTTTTTTAACTCTTTTCTAATTCTTCTTAGATAATAACTTTAGGTATATAGTTAAGGATTATATACCTAAATCTATTAGCGCTTTTATTATTACTTACTAGTAATCTTATTATAAAGATATATAAACTCTAACTCTTAGGTTTACTAATTTATCTATAATAAGCCCCCTATCCTAGGTTTATATAAATAAAAGCAGTATCTTATTAGGATTAGATACTTTATTACTACTATTATTATACTTCTCTATAGTATATTTATTACTCTTATAAATAAAGTAGTCTAATAAATAGTAAGCTATTAAGATATATCTAGGCTTTTTATATTTATAATATATAATAGGTAATCTTCCTACTTACCCTTTATTTTATTATTATAAGTTATCTATAGGTAAAGTTAATTACTATTACTTCTTCTTATAGTCTTAACTTTTCTTATAACTCTATATTAGTTTTATTACTACCTTTACTTTCTTACCTTAGCCTTATAACTAGCTCTAAGTAGTTAGAAACTCCTAGCTAAGTATTTACTTTCTTATAGTATTATTAAGGCTATTAATAAATATATAGATTCTTAGTTATATTAGAATTAGTTTAGGTAGGTTAGATTTAACCTTAGTCTAATTCCTAATAAAGGCTTAAAATAATTAGCTATTACCTTACTAAAGATTTAGTAGTAACTTAGTTACTTCTAAGTATCTAGTGTCCTTATTTATTATTCTAGTCTTTAGCTATATAATAAAGCTTACCTAATTATAGTCCTTATATTCTATATAACTATCTATAGCTATATAATATATCTATTATTACTTTATATTATTAGTAAGGTATTTACTAGTATAGGCTACCTTTATTATATTATTATAAAAGGTATATTAGTTTAATTTAAATAATATATTTAAGTTTACTAGGAAATTCTAGAGGTTTTTATAAATATCCCTCTTATATAATAGTATTTATAGCTATATCTTAATAATACTATATTAGTATATATTTACTACTTACTTAGTACTTATTAGTAAAGTAAGTATAGAAGTAATTAGTCTAACCTAAGGAGGTAGATTTATAGGTTCTTACTAGGTTTTAACTAATAATAGGTTTACCTAAAGCTTCTTAATTTTTACTTTTATTTATAGGATTTCCTATATTTTTTATATATATTATAGCTTAGCTTATATAATATTATAACGCTATTACACTACCTTCTTAATACTATTATTCTTAATTCTAGTATTATTATCTAGATTAGTCTTAAGTAGTATTTAATATACTTAATTATTAGTATTTATTATTTAAGTATTTACTATACTACTACTACCTTACTTATCTATAGTATTACTACTAGGGGGTATAGGTATGTTTTATATAGATATTCTCTAGTATACTAATATTATAATCTAGCTAATAGCCTATTACCCTAAAGGAATTAAGAGCTTAATTTATTATAACTTAAGGGTTAAAAAATAATAAAATAGAGTAATAGCTTAGATTTATAGTTATAGCTAGAAAGGTACTACCTAGGGGTAGGTATATAAAGGTTTTAAGCTCTAACCTTCTATAAGAATATAGGCAGTCCTTACTAAATACCTTGCCTTACGCTTATATAACTATCTAGCTACTAGCTAACCCCTCCCTAACCTAGTGAGTCTAAGGTCCTGCTAATGCTCTATTATGTAATAATCCTATCTCTGTCCCTTACGCTCCTGACATAAAGCTAATCTTCTATCTAATCTTAATAATAAGGTCTTTAATACCGTAGTTTATTTATTAAATTATATGCCTTTTAAATATTATAGGAAGTGGACTATACTATATAAACTTTAGTAGGATTAGGCTAGGAAAATAGTTTCTATATACTTAAATATAGTAGAGGTCTAGAAACCTTTAATTATATATCTATAAGCCTATAGATATAAAGTGTTTCCTATAATAATAAAGGCTCTAGAGCATATTAAATTACATAATATAATACTATAGTTAGAGTAAAAAGCTTATATTAGATACCTTATTAGTTATAGAGGTAAATCCTAGTATATTATATAGGTATCTTTGCTTTATAATTATAAGGTTATTATATTAGTATGTGTTTAATTTAATAAGAACTCTTTCTTTAAACTAGAAGAAAAGCTAGAATTAGCCTAAAAGGAGAAGATATTAATAATTATACTACTTAAAGAGCTTAAAGCTAATAATATTAATAAGGAAATTAGTTAAGACCTTATTAGAATAGAATTAGAAAATAAGAATTATAAGAATTATACCTTTTTACCTTTAAATATAGAAGGAGAAAATAAATAGTTTAAAGTAAAAATACTTCCTTATATAATAGGGGAAAAAGATAACCTTTTTAGTGTACTTTTAACCCCTCCTAACTTTTCTTATAAGGCACTAGTTACTATAGAGAATATAGAGCTTTAGGTATAAGGTAATAATACGCTATTTTATAAGATTAATAAATTTATATATAATATAATAATTAAATATATAGAGATTACTATAAAGACTAGTAAAATTACTAGTAAAGGTAGTAAGACTATAGAGAATTATTATCCCTAGGATAATAGTATTAATCTAGATAATATTATTACTAGAAAACACTAAAGAAAGGAAATATATAAAGCTAGGTAAGTATAGTTTACTTTTACTTTTTCTATAGTATTATAAGGTATTTAATATAGTTTATAAATTAAAGATATACTACTAGAACCTACCTATTATTATTAAGCTATAGCTTTAGCCTATTATAATTACTAGAAGAAAGTAATTATAAAGGAGCTTTTAAAGCTTCTATTCTTAAACTACTAGGAGGATATACTAGATAAATTATTTATTCTAGAATACTATAAGGAAATTATAGACCTTAGCTAGGTCTTTAAATATAAGACTAATAAGAAAGGAGTAGTTATAGAGTTTAAAGCTAAAATAGTTATTTAAGGTAACTAATAACTAAAGGATAACCTTAATAACTACACTACTACACTTACTTTATAATCTCTATATATACTACTTATAGTCTACTATACTAATAATCTTAATACCTAATAATATAATATTTAAAATACCTTCCTATATATAGAGCTTAAAAAACCTATTTACTATAAGCCCCTAGAGAGTATAAATATAAAAGGTTATCTCTAGAAGATAATAAGAGTATTATATAGGCTAAGGGAAGCTTCTTAATAATAGTTCTTATATCTTATATAATTCCTATTAAAGCTAGACTTTATATAAGAAAGGGAAGACCTATATATCTTTATAAAGGGCGGATTTATCCTATTTTTCTATATAGATAATATTATAGTAATATATTCTAATAGATTTAAAGTAGAATTTAAAGAGCTTTATAAATAACTAATAAATAGTCTAGATATTAAGGACTAAGGTAACCTAAAGTAGTTTCTAGGTATTAAAATTATTAGAAATTATAATACTAAAGAGATATAGTTATTATAGGAATTATATATTTAAAAGATTACTTAGAAATTTATTCCTAATATTATTAATAGTAATTTAAAGAGCTTATCCCCTACTCCTCTTCCTATACCTATAATCCTTACTAACACTAGTAAAGCTACTAATAAAGAGATTAATTATTATAGAGTAGTTATTAGCTCTTTAGTATATCTATATATTATTAGAAGACCTAATATAGCCTTTATAGTATTAAAGCTTACCTCTTTTATAATAAATTTATTAGTAAAATATATTAAGCTAGCTAAAGGAGTAATTTTATATGCTTAGAATATAAAGAAGCTATATATTTACTACTCTAGAGCGAATAGCTTTAATACGCTATTCTCTAGTACTAATACTTCCCTTAGTAATAACCCTAATACTTAGAAATTAATATAAGGTTATATCTTTATTATATATAGCGCTATAATTAATTAGAAGTTAGGTAGATAATATTATATAATAACTTTAAGTATAGAAGTAAAGCTCTTTACCCTAAATTATAGTATAAAAGAGCGTATATCCCTAGGGAGACTACTTTATAATATTAAGGTCTATATACTACTACTCTTAATTATCTAGTGTAATAATAAGTAGATAATCTAGATTACTAAATATATAGAAGGAAGGCTTTAGACTAGCCTTAAGTACCTTAATATAAATTAAATATAGATTTAAGAATAATATATAATAGGTAATACTAAGGTTAATTAGATAAAGATCTCTAAGATACCTATAAATAGCTTTATAAAGCCACTTTTAGGTTAGATATATAGGGACTTTTACTATAGAATTAGCTTATAAGAGATTCCTACCTAATTATAATACTAGGAATTATTTATAATCTCTTCCTATGCCTTTAATCTCTAGCTTTAATAAATATCTTAGCTAGGGGGGGTGTATTAGGGAGACCTCCTTAAGGTATTAGATATATAAATATAGCTTACGTAATAACTAGGTTAAAACCCTTATTAAGATAATAGTAGAGATAATATATTAGAAGTACCTCCGTAGACTAGTTATTACTATAGCGCACTATGTACCTTTTAGGTATAAAAGTTAGGTGCTGTCTGCACCTCTGATTGACCGAAATCGAACCATTTTCATTATCTACACCAACCCCTACCTTGACACTTATAGTATCCTAAATAACTAATTATTCCTTAGGTTTACTAGATTTTATTAATATTTTATTAAGTAGTATAATAAAGTAATTATTTTATTAATAAACTAACTTAAGAGAGGATAACTAGTAACCTTTAAGCTAAGACCCTATAAGCTAGCTATATTTAGAGAACTCTAAAAGTTATTCTAAGAAGTACTAATTTTAGTATACTTTAACTTACTTACTTTATTAAAAGTAAAGATAAATATATTAGGTTTTACTATTAGTGTTACGATATAAAACGTAAGATAAAAAGAGTGTATAAAGGTTGTTGATTCAACTAGCTAGAGGGCAGAGCTATTGTCAAATATAGGGGTTCTAGGTCACGTGCTAGGCCACACATCCTTAGCAACGAGGCCACATCCGAAGTAGCAGTCCACTTGTTAATTCTAGCACGTAACAAATGCGGGCACCACGGATAAAAGAGATAGCTATCCTAGCTATTAATAAGATCTAACGAATTTGTAACAAGCTAGGAAGCGGGCTCTTGCAAAGGAATTCAGTCAGATAGATCGTCAAGTCCGGCGGTCATCAAATCGGTCATCGAATTAATTATCGAATCGGTCATTGAATCAGTCATCGAATTAGTCATCAGGTCGATTATCGAATTAGTTATTGAATCAATAACTTAACCTACGGGATCTATAACTATAGCGGTCGGATTGATCGTTAGATTGACGGTCAGGTTGACGGTCAGGTTGACGGTCAGGTTAACGATTAGATCGATAGTCCGAGTCGCTGTTAGATTAGTAGTCATACAGATAGTCGTATTAATCAGGCTGATAGATCGGGTTGATAGCTTGGCTAGTCAACGAGCGTTGTAGAGGGTCAGGTAACGAGCTTTGCAGAGGTCTAGGTAACGAGCTTTGTAAAGGTCTTTGGTTAGGCTGTTGAATTAGCTAACGAATTTGCTAACAGGCTAGCTGCCTTCGAAGGTCATCGCGTTCTTTAAAAGCTTCTATTATAAGGTCTTTAAGCTATTAGAAGTCATCCTCTTCTATAGCTAGCTACTGTTAAAGATCCTATATTTGCTACTACTGCTATTGAATTTGCTACTATTGCTGTTGAATTTGCTGCTGTAATTGCTGCTGCTGCTATAGATAATAGGTCCTTAAGTCCTAGAGTTCCCGTTAATACTAGTCTTATTGCTACTAAAATTGCTGCTATAGCTATTAGTCTAGCTACTGTTAAATCTGTTAATATTGCTAACTAGCTAGGTATAAATCCTTAAGATATTAAAAGACTAGATTTCTTAAAGAGAAGGTCTTCCTACAGATACCACAGGTTTAGCGCTAATAATCCTGCTTATAAAGCTACTATAATCGCTATTGCTCACACTAATCTAGCTAGTGTAAGGGAAGCATTATAGCTAGCTTTATTGGATTGGGATTAACGTATTTATTAGATTTAACGGTCGGGTCGAAGGTCGAAGGTCTTCGGACTAGTCGAATTCGCACGATTAAAAGGTCTTCGGATCGACGGATCGAAGGTCTTTAAATTAACGGATTAACGGTCGGGATAAAGGTTAACAAATCGATCGAATTAAATCGAAGGTCGAAGAAATCGAAGGTTAAAGGTCTTCAAAGATCGGATTAAAGGTCGGCACGAGGGTCAACAAATCGATCGAATTGAATCGAAGGTCGAAGAATCAAAGCTCGAAGGTCTTCGGACTGATTGAATTCGCACGATTAAAAGGTCTTCGGATTAACGGATCAAAGGTCTTCAAATCAACGGATCAACGGTCGGGACGAAGGTCAACGAATCGATCGAATTGAATCGAAGGTCGAAGAAATCGAAGGTTGAAGAATCGAAGGTCGAAGGTCTTCAAAGATCGGATTGAAGGTCGACGAATCTGACGATAGGCGCGATGCCTAGGGACTATCAAGCTTAGTGAAAGGGATAGCTTTGATAGGCTTAGTGTATTGGTTAACGAATTGTTAGTTTAGTAGCTTTTATTAAGCAGTAAAAGCGCTAGAGGTACGTAATAATTAAAGAGCAATTACTACTACTTATTATAATATAAAACGTAAGATAAAAAGAGTGTATAAAGGTTGTTAATTCAACTAGCTAGAGGGCAGAGCTATCGTCAAATATAGGGGTTCTAGGTCACGTGCTAGGCCACACATCCTTGGCAACGAGGCCACATCCGAAGTTGCAGTCCACTTGTCAATTCTAGCACGTAACAATTAGAGTAATACTTATAATATTAGTACTAGGTTACTAGTACCTAATTATATATATATTAAGGAAGTTAACTAATACTAAGTTATACTATCTTATACTAAATACTAAATTATTAGTAATCTAAGAGGCTTTTAGAGTATAGAGGTATTACCTAGTGTACTTAACTTACCTTATTATAGTAGTAATAGATTACTTAAACTATAAATACTTAGCTATAAAGCTAAGGCTAACTAGTAAGTAAGTAACTATACTTAATAAGCTTTACTTATTTAACTTTAGAATTAAATATAAGGCTAGTAAGTTAAACCTTACTAATATATTATTAAAAAGGGTAAATTATATAAGTAAGAATAGAAAAGTAAAGGTAGTAATCTTATAGCTATTAAACTTCTTATCTAAGTTTATAAATACTAATTAATAGAAACTTTATAGTAATAATAAGAATACTATAAGTTTTATAATATTATTATTTAATATAGTAAATAGTTAGTTATAAAGACCTTATAATAGTAATAGAAATATCTAGGGTTTTAAGAAAATATAACTTAGCTATATTTTTAAGAAAGCTATAAAACTAGATATTACTAAAAGAGGTATATTAGCTAGTATAGTTACTAATAAGTAGTAAGGGCGCCCCTTAGAAATACTACTTAATTATAGTATACTTAGAAGACTAGAAGTATTTTATAAGCTAGCTACTTATAGAGATATTATAGTAAGAACTTAAGCTATTTAAAAAACCTTTACTAAGTTTAACTCTAATACTTAGAATAATAGCTTAGAATTAGATATTTTAATTTAAGTATTATTATTAAGTATATAGTAAAATAATAAGTTTACTATATATTAGAGAAAGCTACTTAAGAGTAGTAACTTAAAAGTATTATAAATATAATTAATTAAACTCTCTAAGCTATTAATATTTAAGAGTTAAGTTTATATTCCCTAGGGTATAAGAAAAGAGATTTTACTATTAATATATAATAACCCTATTACTAGGTATTAGGAAGTTAGTAAAATACTTTATTAAATTATAAGTTAGTACTACTAGCTAATAATAAAGAAAGATATAAAGGTATATATTAGTACTTATATAAGCTATTAAATTTTAAAACTAAGGTACTATAAGCTATATAGTAAGTTAGCTACTTTACTAAAGCTAGATTACCCTTTTTAAGAACTATTAATAAACTTTATTACTAAATTATTACTAGTTAAAGATACTAACTAGACTTATAATATAATCTTAGTAATTATAATCTATTTTATAAAGTATAGTATTTATATCTTTTTTTTAATATAACTAATAAGTAATAGATTAGTAACTATATTTCTAGAATATATCTTTAGAGATTATAAAGCCTTAAAAGGTATTATAATAAACTAAGGTTTTATATTTATAAGCGGATTTTAGATAACCTTTTACTATTTTATTATAATTAAGTAGCTACTAAGCACTGCTTTTTACTTATAAATAAATAAATAAATAAGTAATTAAAGTAATTAAACTAAGTCTTAGAATATTATTTAAGAGCTTTCTCCTACACTAAATAAATAAACTAAGCTAATAACCTATTAATAATATAATTTATATATAATACTAGTAACTATATAACTTATAGCTATATACTAGTAAAGGTATTATAAGGATATAACCCTAGGGGTTTATAGTAAGTAGTACTTAATATTTTACTTATAAATAATTAGGCTAAAAGTAAAGTATTATTACTAAGAGAGAAATACACTATAATTAAATAGCTTCTAATTAACTTATAAGCTTAGTATAAGAAATACTATAACTAAAAAAAGACCCTAAAAAGATTTAAAGTTAGTAATTATATTTTACTATTTATAAAAAATATTAATTTAAGATAGCTAAGTAAGAAGTTAACTATAAAGTACCTAGGCCCTTATAAGATTATAAAGGTAATTAGGAGTTATAAACTAGCTTACTAGCTAGAATTACCTACTAGAATATAGTTATATAATATATTTAATATTATAAGCCTTAAACCTTTTAAAAAGAACCTAAATAATATAGTAAATATATCTTTATTATAAGATAATATTAAGGATAATAAGTAAGAGTTTAAGGTTAAAAGAATTATTTTATATTATTATAATAGTAGGTATTATAAGTACCTAGTTCCCTCCCGAGTACGAGGTAAAACTGCTTAAATTAAAGCTCTATATTTTTTAACATCTTTTCTAGATATCTAGCCTTTTTTACTAGTTTCTTATTCCCCTTCTTTTTCTTACTTTTCTTAAATTCCTCTATATTTCCTTCTATTTTCTTAATTTCCTTTTAATTAGGATTTTCCTTAGCTTTTTAAATAGCCCTTAGGTTCTATAGCCTAGTGGTTATAGCCCCTAGCTTTTGGTTACCCTTAGCTATGCTATAGGTTAATTAGTTAGGGGTAAATTAGTTAATTAGTTATGTAGGACTTACCTAGTGTGAATTGGATTTAAGGTAAGTTAGAATAAGTTATGTTTAAGTGAGTATAAGTTATAAGGTGTAAGATAGAAGAGGTGTAGAGTGGGAATAAACACAGTTATAGAGAAAGGGGGAATTACGTTAATTTATACTATAAGTAAAACTTAAATAAATTTAAGTTTAACTACGGTTACGAACTATAACTCTTATGCTAACGTAGCCACAAAGTTTATTGTAAACTTTAATCTAACCTTATAGCCCCCCTAGTATTTATAACCTTAAAGCTTATTTCTATTAGGGTTTTATTTATTACTATAGTTAAGATTACTTATAAGTTAATTATTATACTAGCTAGGTATTGCTAGTAATTATTATTATCTTATTTTATTAGATGCATTAGCCACAACCTATGACCCCCAAAAAAATTTAAAAAATCAATAAGTACCTAGTTAAATAAAAGGGCTATAATAATATAGAGAATTTATAGGTATTAAAGAGAGATTTTATTATAAGGGATATTATCTATAACTATAAGTAGTAATTAAGTAGCTAGATTATAGTAGTAAAACTACCCTTAGTAAATAATATAGGGTAATATTCTAAAAAGATATAATTATATTACTCTTATAACTATAATATAGCTACTTAGTAATAATTACTTAAGAAGTATTTTCTTATTCTTACTCTTACCTTTATTTCCCTTAGAGACTATAGTAATAATAAGTATAAGAGCCTTTAGAGACACTAGGGCTTTATTATTAGAAAAGTTACTTTCCTTATATATAAAGATATAGAGATCTTTAAGTAACTTAAAAGAACTAATATAAGTAAAAAGCCTAGAGATATAAGAAGTAAACTACTAGTAAGTTAGTAAAGAAATACTTATAAATATTTAAGAGACTTATTATTAGAATATTCTTATATATATAGTAAAGGTAGTTTATAATATTAATTTAGACCTTAAGCTTAGTAGTATTAGCTAGCTATAATATAGTAATATACTTATTATACTTAGCTTCCTAGGCTACTTTAGTAACTACCTAAGTATAATAAATATACCTATATTTATTAGTATTTTTAGTCTTTAGAAAAGTATTATATAATTTTTACTTTATATAAATAAAAGACTATTAGTATATTAGTAGTAATTAAGTTAAGAGAACTAGGAATATACTTACTTTATAAAGGTAGTAATAATCTCTCTTAGGTATAGCTTTAATAATATTAAATAGCTTTTTATAAAGCTATATAATTTAAGTAAGGTACTAGTAGTAGGTTAGTGCCTTAAAACTAGAGACTTAGAATAAGTAGTTATACTCTAATATATATCTTATTATTTTAGGTATAATAAGTATATTTAGCTAAGTTTACTACTATAGGTTAGTAGCTATAAAAAGTAAAGAAGTAGTAAGATTATACTATAAGAGTTATTATACTCTTTAAAAAAGGGTTTATTTTTCTTAAAATACTAAGAAATAGTATAAGTACTATTCTTAGGCTATATATTCTATATAGTAACTTACTAACTATACTATATATATAGAATTTTAGTATTACTAGCTATAAGTTAGTATTAATAACCTAGTAAGGAAATAGTAAACTTATATAGAAATTTTAAATACTATTCTTTTTTAAGGTAACTTCTTTAATAACTTTCCTAAGGGTTTATTTTATAAAAGTAAACCTAGTAGTAAAGTAAGAGTTAAGAAATAGATTTTAAATATTATAAGCTAGCTATAGATTAGTAATAAAGAAGTAGTAAAGGGAAAATAAGTAAAAATAAAGAAACTTATAATAGTTAAATAGTATATAAGGGAAAGGAAGTATATATATAAAGAGAGAAGATTTAGTTTCTTTTATATTAATTATAAACCCCCTAAGTAATCTATATACTATATATAGCTAATATAAGGATTATAATATTTACTATTATTATTACTATTCTTAAATATATTAATAGCTATAAATATATAGTAACTATATTACTATATTACTTAGACTTATAAATAAGTTTATTTATATATATAGTGTCTAATACCCTATTTATTTAACCTAATTATAAAATTTAATATAGGGTATTTACTCTCTTAAAACTATTAGTATAAGGTAAAAAGCATTTACTTTACTATATTAAAGTAGTAAATAAGTTACTATTTAGAATTAATAAATAAGGGGATAATAATATTTACACCCTAGTATTATTAATATTATTATTTTTAATAATATATTATACTATAATATATTATACCTAACCTAAACCCTCTATTAACTATAATCCCTAGGACTATATAGTATAAATACCTTAAGTAAGTAGCTTATTATATAATTAAGAATAATTATATAAAGAGAGAGTATTATATTAGAAGTATAAGGGATAGAGATAAGACTATTATATAATAGAGTATTAGTAAGACCTTAGACTTACTAGGTTAGAGAGAGGTTAGCTAGTAGCTAGATAGTTATATAAGTATAAGGCAAGGTATTTAGTAAGAACTACCTATATTCTTATAGAAGGTTAGAGCTTAAAACCTTTACATACCTACCCCTAGGTAGCACCTATCTAGCTATAACTATAAATCTAAGCTATCACTTTATTCTATTATCTTTCGACCCTTAAGTCGTAACAGGCAAAGAGTATTTACTTGACTATATTAGAGTAGTAGATAGGTTACTATTTAGGATTAATAAATAGGGGGATAATAATATTTACACCCTAGTATTATTAGTGTTATTATTTTTAATAATATATTACACTATAATACATTATACCTAACCTAAACCCTTTATTAACTATAACCCCTAGGACTATATAGTGTAAACACCCTAAGTAAGTAGCTTATTATATAATTAAGAATAATTATATAAAGAGAGGGTATTATATTAGAAGTATAAGGGATAGAGATAAAACTATTATATAATAGAGTATTAGTAAGACCTTAGACTTACTAGGTTAGGGAGGGGTTAGCTAGTAGCTAGATAGTTATATAAGTATAGGGTAAGGTATTTAGTAAGAACTGCCTATATTCTTATAGAAGGTTAGAGCTTAAAACCTTTACACACCTACCCCTAGGTAGCACCTATCTAGCTACAACTATAAATCTAAGCTATCACTTTGTTCTATTATCTTTCGACCCTTAAGTCGTGACAAATTATAGGGATATTATAAGATAGATAATATTAGATAGGACCTTAAAACTCAAAGAATTTATTAACTATAGATCTTAGACTAAGAGTTAAAAACTATATATAGGAAAATATATTTTCACACTAGGCGGAAATTAATTATTACCACTTATAAGCTACGAATTAGCTATATTATCACGACTTAAGCCTTTTATTAGGTATTTATTTTAATATTTAAAGATAAAAATAATAAATAAATTTCTAGTTCCAGTTACTATAGTATATAATTATTACTAATTATTAGTAAATATAGGAAGTATAATATATTTAGCTAGTAATCTGCCCTTAGGCGCGCCTAATATACCTGCACTATTGTGCCACGTGCAATGGCACGTGACAGGCACCTGCCCCTCTTACGATATTTTCCCCTGAAGATCTGTACTCCTTCCTCAACCATTTGCTCGTCATGGCCCGGACGCGAGCGCAGACAGCCTCCCAGGAGGGTTGCGACTCGCGGGAAAATGAAGATTTGCTATATAAAGCGCACCGTGGCCCTTCGGTACGTAGAAGCCCGCCTCTCAAGACGCTTCAGCCACCGCCCGACTTGCCTTCATCAAGCACTCTCCAAAAATCGAAGCGGACTACCGAGAATACTCGCGATTTCGATTCCGAACCCTCTGCGAAGCGATGCCGACTTTCCAGCCAACCTGCTCCTGAAGAGACCGAGGGTGAGCCTACAACAAGTGACTGCGACCCTATCGAGTACTGGACCAAAGAAGGTCATTGGCCACGCAAATATTTAAAGCCCGGTATGGAACATGTTGAACATGCCCTGGCACGAAAACGGTCCTCATCGGGTCTCGGACGTAAGCGGTCGAACTCTGTGATGTCTGCGACGCCGAGTGACCGGAGGCCGCGTGAAGAGACGAGTGCACCCTATAAGGATCCGCGTTATAAGACTCTGCTTGCAACCAAGGGAAGTTTTATGGACGAGTCCGTTGACGGGATCACAAACGAGAGCAAAGCAACTTGCTCCGGGTTACTCGCTGCTAACCAAAGCTCACCAACCGAAACCCTATTCCGGGACGACCTTTTCAATGAGACTTGCCGAGGTGTAGAGGATAGGAACGAGGCTCGAATTTTGCGAGATATCACGCCCATGATCGTTCCTTCGGCAGAGGTCCTAGCTATATATGGTGCTGTCGATCTCAAGTGCTTAATTGAGACAACAAATGAGGGGTGGAATAACTCAATCCCCCTAACAGGCACCCGCCCGCAGCCAAACTACTCCGTTGGATTCCGCCGAGAGGCATTTACCGGCGACCAGCTCACGAAGCTGTCACCCTTTATTGGCGACTTCCTTACAGGTGACCTCTCCTTCTTCATGGCCACGTACTACATGTACTTTCCCTTCATGGCCTGTGAAGTAAAGTGTGGCGCCGCCGGGCTGGACGTTGCGGACCGCCAGAACGCCCACAGCATGACTCTTGCGGCGCGGGGCATTGTTGAACTGTTCCGACTCGTGAAGCGTGAGGAAGAGGTTAACCGGCAGGTTCTCTCCTTCTCTATCTCGCACGACCATTGCTCCGCTAGAATATATGGCCACTATCCTGTAATCAACGGAAAAGAAACCAAGTATTACCGCCACCCAATACACAAGTTCGACTTCACGGCACTCGACGGTAGAGAGAAATGGACAGCCTATCGATTCACCAGGAACGTTTATGACACGTGGATGCCAGAACACTTGAAGAAAATCCGCTCAGCTATCGATCAGTTGCCGACAAAACTGGATTTTGATGTGCCGGCGTTGTCTGATCCAATCGGCCAATCTCAAAGTCTGCAGAGCCATCATCTGGAATCCTCGGGGGCCGGTTCTGCGTTGTCACTGGCGGAGGAGGATCAACAGCAAAGGGAAGGTGGTCAAATGACGGCGCCTGATACTTCATTTTCGAAACCAGCGCCTGCGAAGCGGAGAAGAAGCCCAGTCAAAAAGTCCTAGGACTATGTTCTATTTCAATTTCAGATTGCTACGACCGAACAACCTATTGGATTAGGTGCTCTCCACAGACTACCATCCAAGCTTGATGAGCCTGATCTGCCATAGTCTTCACGTGGGTGGCCAATCCTCGCAACAATTGAACAGCAGATGATGGAAGAATCAGTACGACGGGATCCATGGTATAGAAGCTCGTTCAGACTATGCAACAAGCTCGGAAAGAACGCATCGTGGGGGCAGACCACGACTTCATGCGCCAACCAGACTCTTGGCGGCGCAGCGTCACCTTGTAATACGCGTCGTCGTGCTACGGTCGGCGGAGCATGGCAGCAACGGCCCATGAGAGGTTTGTTCGTATGACAAGCATGACCCCGCTACTGTTGGACCGCGTAGCTAGGGTCAGAAATGAGGGCATGGATTGAGTTGACCAACCCCATAAGAGGGTGCGGACTACGGTTTGAATAACTAAGTACCTATAACTATAGGGAGTGTAATTCACCTATATAAAAACATACTATATATTTACCAAGGTACTAGAAAAGGACTAGGGCTCTAGGGCCTTATGGCTTAGACGGTTAAACGCCTGGACTATCGTGTAAAAAAGGGAGGGTGCTCTGACTGTGGCTCTGACAAGAGGACAGCCCCACCTGCCTCTCTACCCATATCAAATTGCAATGAGCACTCTTATGGCTATACCAGGTCAGGAATCTCATGACGACAAAGGCCGCCGGCGCGTGGTGTTGCCTTCGCACAGATGCACCTATACTGATCAGCCTAGAATGTCGGGATTGCCTGGGACTAACAATGGAACGAGGGTTCCAACCGTACACGGATCCTAGCTCTGTGTTAACGGTCATAATCCCACCCACCACCTAACGCCCAGTCAACTGGCCCTTGAAGTTCATACAATCCGGTAAAATTTGGGCACACAGTTACTGGTGTCCGCGGAGTCATCAAAACGCGTGCAGGTGTGGTGTGCTGAAAGTGCAGTGAACCGTTTTGTGGCTTCATTTCAGATGCACATACCCGATCGGTACGATGCCCCACGCCAGAGTCAAACATACATATCTCCTTGGAGCCGGTCAGGCTACTTTTTCGTACCGACCGGGATGTTAACCAATCAGAAAAATCGTTACTCAAGGTCTGCTGGCAAAAGGAGTGGGTCGGTACGAAAGCGTAGCCTTATGTACCGGCTCCAAGGAGATGTAACCCCACTTCTGCCTGCCGCCAGCCCTGCTGGTCGGTCGCTGCAGCCCGCCCCCGCACAATGCCAGGGGGTGGGTGCATGCATCCCGGCTGCAGTTTGGACCATCATGCCATGTCATTGGCCCCCGGCTGACACCAGAAGATCCCTTTGATTGCATCGCCCTCCTTTGACAATCGTGACGAGACAGACTTCCTACGACACACGGCACACGGCACAAGGCACACGACACACGGCACACGGCACACGGCACACGGCACACGGCACACGGACATGCTGCAGTCATGTTGAGCTGTTTCCAAGGCCCTCCGCCGCGCCGCTACATCGCTCTCGCCCTCTTCCTCCTCCTCACCATTCTCCTCTGGCACGGCTTCGCCCCTAGCCGCCTGGCCCTCCGGCCGTCGTGGTCTTCCTCTTCCTCTTCTTCCCCGGCCCACCGCGATATTCTCTATGTTCCCAGCACCAAAGACTGGAGCAAGGCCAAGATTTTCCATCCCCCCAACAACACTGTCCCGTTGCCATCCGGAAACCCTCAGACGCTGCCCCGAATCCAGCACCGAACCGCCTCAGACGGCAAGGATGATGTCGCCAATGCCCGCAAGGAAGCAGTCAGGAAGGCCTTCATCAAGAGCTGGAATGCGTACAAACACTATGCATGGGGCCAAGACGAACTGATGCCTCTCTCTGGCAAGGGTAAGACGACCTTCTCGGGCTGGTCTGCACAACTCGTCGACGCTTTGGATTCATTATGGATCATGGGCCTCAAGGACGACTTCTACCAGGCTGTCAAGGAAGTTGCCAAGATTGACTGGTCCAAGCACGACGGCAGCACCATCAATGTCTTTGAGGTGACGATTCGCTACCTCGGCGGACTGCTTGCCGCGTATGATTTGTCTCAGGAGAAGGTGCTTCTGAACAAGGCCATTGAGCTCGGCGACGCTCTGTACATGGCCTTTGACACACCGAACCGCCTTCCGACGCATTCGCTCAGCTATAAAAAGGCCCAAGCTGGAGAGACGACAGGTGATCGCAGCATCTCCGGAGCTGCGAGTGGTTCTCTATGCGTAGAGTTCACCCGTCTAAGCCAGATTACGGGCGATCCCAAATACTACGATGCAACCGAGCGAGTCAAGAGATTCTTCTACGACTACCAGAATCGAACCAAAGCGCCTGGGCTGTGGCCATGGGACATGGATTTCCTCAATGGCAAGATCGAGGACGATTTCTTCACCTTTGGTGCCGATGCAGATTCCCAGTACGAGTATCTCCCCAAGATGCATGCTCTGCTTGGCGGCTTGGATCCCCAGTATGTGGAAATGACAACCAGAGCGCTGGATGCTGGTCGAGATCTCTTGCTCTTCAAGCCCATGACCCCCAAGGATGACGACATTCTCATGTCAGGCAACATGGATGTCTCTGCCGCGCAGCGAGATCCCGAAGCATCGATGCAGCATCTGACTTGTTTTGCGGGAGGCATGTATGCTCTTGCTGGCAAGCTGATCGATCGCAAAGACTATGTCGACCTCGCGGTCCGCCTCACTGCCGGTTGCGTGTGGGCTTACGACTCGTTCGAGACCAACATCATGCCAGAATCAAGCATCTTGCACAAGTGTGAAAAGATGGACGCGCCGTGCCCTTACAATGAGGGGCTGTTCACGGCCATGGGCGACGCGGGGCTTCCAGGCGGGTTCCTCCAGGCTACCGACACGCAATACATGTTACGGCCAGAGGCGATCGAGAGCGTCTTCTACATGTGGCGCGTAACAGGGGATGCAGTCTGGAGAGATGCAGCATGGCGCATGTGGGAAGCCATTGTCAAGGAGACGGAGACGGAGCTAGCATTTGCGACCGTCGCGGATACAACGAGACATGGCAGTCGCAAGCTTGATACCATGGAGGTGAGCATCCCAATTACCCAACACATCCAGAGAAGTGTACGAATGCTGACTGTTTGCGTTGAACCCCTCTAGACTTTTTGGCTAGCCGAGACCACCAAGTATTTCTATCTTACATTTGAAGACGAAGGTGTCGTGAGCCTTGACGAGTGGGTGTTCAACACGGAAGCGCACCCAGTGAAGCGACCAATTGGTTCCTAACCGCCAACATGAAATAAAGCCGTGGAATCTCATGCGTAGCTTCACAGGCGGGTTCTACCTCATCATTTCAAGGCGACATGAATACACAGGCCTGGCTGTACAACTGTTCGAGTACGTGGTCTCTGCGGCTGCATACTAGTTCAATCTCGAACGGAACGGAACGGTAGAAAATAGAAAATAGATGAAAAAATGAGCAACCTTGAAACATGACATGGTTGTAATAAATTCTCCAGTGACTCCAGTCTACTTAATGTGCGTGCAGCGACGTGCAAAAGGCGGGCCCGCCTTCGGGTCTCCGGAAAACCCTCCCCTCCCTCCATCCCTCCACAGACCTCCTCTCGCATCTTGCACCTCGCACCTCTTCTTTCCCCAACCCTCACCACCCACGACATCCGGCCATCCATCCACTTCTCTTTACCCTCCCCGTGGAGAAAAAAACACCAGGCATGCCATGCCATGCCACCCCGCCTCGCAACCCGCCTCGCCATCCCACCTCGCTTCACACCCCAGCCGTGCATCCCACGAGCCCTCCACGCCACCCCAAGACAATGCGCCGACTTTGCCAGCAAGAACCACTACGAGCGGCTCAACATCTGCCATGATGCCTCACCCAGCGAGATCAAGAAGTAAAAAGCTCACCTCCCTTCTTCCCCCTTCTTCCTCTCCTCTTCCTTCCCGGTACCATCCCCAGCCGAACTCGAACGTTGACTTGCGACCCCCTCAGATCCTTCTACTCGCTCTCCAAATCCCACCACCCGGACGTAAACCGCTCGGATCCCCACGCCGCGCAGACATTCTCCCTCCTCTCCGAGTCCTACACCGTTCTCTCCGACCCCTCCAGACGAGCGCAGTACGACCGGGACACGCTGCGCCGCGAGCCCCCCCGACACGGCGCATCGTACCACGGCTCCGGCCCCGGTCCCCCGGGCGGGAGAAGCCCATCTGGGTTGTCCAGGCGGAGAGGCTCGTTTCGCGGACCCCCGCCTAGCTTCTACAGGAACGGCGGGTGGGGTGCGCAGGGAGAGAAGCGGAGGAAGGCGCATGAGGAATCATCATCATCCACGCAGTCGCAGTCGCAGTCGGAGTCGCAGTCGGAGTCGGAGTCGCGATATGGAGGAATGGGACCGGGCTCGAATCCCTTTGGTGCAACAGACAGGCGCCATGATTCTGTCCCGCACTTTGACAGGCGCGGCCACACGAGGACGCATCGGAGAGAGGATGAGCGGCGGCGGTGGCGGCGGCGGAGAGCCATGGGCGATGACGACGTCGAGTTTGAGCCGCAGACGAGCTTGGGGGGCCATTTCCTCATCGTGGCGGGCATTCTGGGGGCTACCTTTGTTGCACCGCTTGTGTATCTGCAGGTGAGCAGGTTGGGGAGGCAGGAGAGGGACAAGGGTTGATGTGACGGCTGGTGAGTGGGTTGGATGGACAGATGGGATGGATGGATCAAGGCTCAGCTGATATTGTGCATATATGTGCATATGCCCTGCGTGGAATCATGGCCTTGTGCTGTTCGTGGCGGTGGAAGAGTTGATTGCATATACTTGCACGGTGGATGGGAGTCCTCGACTTGATTGAGGCTACATTGATTGCCATGGCGTTTCGGATGGACACAATTGGAATCTCGAGATTCATCACCCGATCTCACTCGCTACTCGTGAAACCGAAAATATCGTGAGAAATTTTTTCTTTCTTCATTATTTAAAAATCGTGACTTCCTCATTCCTACATCTACATGGGGAAGCCTCTACACCCCCATTGTTAATACGTCTTTGTATTTTTCAAGTATTCCAAGTACGGTACAAAAGCAAGCATGGGACGCCAGCTTCAAGTGGAGGGGTATCCTGGCAACGTGTGACGGGGGCTATTAGGATAGGCCTTCGTCGCGAGAGAAGAACAATGTTTAACCCTCGAAGGTGAAGCTAGCACCGAGCTAATCGTACACACAGGTGGTATTAGTGCAAATTTTATTTTGAAGAGAAGTCGTGAGAGACGAAAATATCGTCTTCGTACCTTGTGGGTAGCCTGGTCGAGCTTTTGGGTGTCGAAAGAGCCACCGAGACCCAGGGTAACTCCCTCACGGAGGAGGACGTTGTAGGCAAGAGCGGCAATACCGCGGTCGTTGATCTTGACCTGTACAAGCGATTCATGTCAGTACAATTCAGTGGCTCGACAATGGGTGTTCGGCCTCTCATTGTCAGGGCGGGATTCAAGAGCAGGCAGTTCAAACCTTGGCGAAGGAGACGGGGTCGATGCGGTACTTGCTGGCAACCTCAAGGCCGACAGTGTTGCCGGTCTTGGAGTTCCAGATAGCTTTGGCACCAGCCTCGACTTGGCTGTTGACCTTGTGGTAGTAAGAAGCAGCGAAAACGCTCAGATTGTCAGTAGCAGTGATGGCGGCGCTGTACTGAGGAGCAGCGTAACCGACAGCGGCGCTGTAGGCGGTGACAGCGGCCTTGTTGACGTCGTAGCCAGCAGAGGCACCAGCGAGGAAACCCTCGTGGCCGACAGTGGCGTCAACGTTGGCAACGGGACCCTTGAGGAGGTCGAAGAAGGCACGGCCGTGGAAGCCAGGCTGCTTGAAGAAGAGGTTGAATTTGGCGCCCTTGCCGGCGGTGGCGGGAAGGAAGTTGAAGAGACCCTCGAGCTTGAGGCCCTTGGCGAGGGTGTCATTGACCTCAATCTTGGTGTCGAGGGCGTTGGCGGTGTTCCAGGTCTGGGTTAGAGTGAGGCCTGTACGCGTATACCACATTAGCAGCTGAGCGTAGCCAGGTTGCAAGGAAACAGCGAATTCTAGCGGCCAGCCGGTTCCGCGGCCGAGAACGCGCGACACAAAAAGATTTGGCTGTGAATGATCGCGTCCTCTGTCGGGACGGCGGGGAGGTTCGGGACGGGCTTGATTACCGGAAGGCTTGTCCGTGTATTTTCCCTCAATCTGTTGTTCCAAAAAACTCCGTCAGTTACGTTTTGAGAGGTGGTTCATCTTGCAACAAGTTTTCCTCATCTCGCCAATGGGAATTGCAGGCATTGGTTGTTTACCAAGCTAGCTATATCAGAGCCAGACTCAGACAGGGTCAGGGGAAAAAAACAAGACTACTTACAGCAGCAGAGGTGGCCTTCTCGTGGCTGGACTTGCCAGTCACCTTGAAGGCGACGCCATTGGGAGCAGTGTCCTTGAACTCGAATGTGGTGGCAGAGAGGTGGTAGAAATCTTTGTTGAGGAGCTACAGTGTAGTACAAAAGAACGGGTGACGTTAGCATTGATTCTTCCAGCAGAGGCAAGGGCATCAAATTGTTGAGCTCTCCAGCATGTTCAAGCCGAGGAGTAAGGCAAGCTCATGGGAGTTTCTGTAGCAAGGAGAAGCGCATACATCGTTGGCCGGCTTGGCAATGTCGGAGAAGGCAGGGACAGACATCTTGGCTGATGGGGACGAGGATAGAAGAAGGTGAGGAGAACTGGTCTTTGGTGAAAAGATGAGATGAGTGACGATGTCGTGACACGATTGCGATGGGTAAGGAGATGATGGATGGCCCAGACGTGGAGGTTTTCGGGCAGAGGGAAAATGTCGGGCTCCGCGCGACGCTTGTTGATTGGGCCGAGGGGTCTGCTGCAGGTCCACTGGGTCGATGGGTGTCTTTTTGAGAGACACAACGTTGTTGGGGGAAGCAACAACCGACGGCTGCTGACTAGCGTTGTTCTCAAATTATGGCATTATTCTGCGTCAAGTCTACATAACCCAGGGGAAATTCGCGGATGCGCCCCATTATGCAAACGCCTTTCTAAACATGGCCCGTGATCCATAACACCAGGCCTATCCGGTGATCACACTGCTCCATGCGCGGCTCTTGCAAATATATGTCTTGTATAAAGCGCTTCAGCCCGACTCGGGACAAGTCGCTTGTTGGGACAGTATTTCTCTTCCCTCTTTCTTGGTGGGGGCTTGGTGGGGGCTTGCCGGGGCCAGACGAGCATTGTAGATTGAAGCTCGGCCCTCGTCTGCCGATCGCAACCGAGGCTTTGTGGTCAACAACTACCTTCGCGGGGCGCGGTCGATGTGTGCTCGCAAATGTGACGAGTAAAACAGTTCACGAATTGCTCCATTGCAAGGCGAGACTGTAAGCATATTGCTCAGCAGACGTCCGAGGAACTTGGCCTTTGAAGGAGGACGTCACTCACTCTCGACTTCGCCGAATTCTGTCGTGTATACCCACACATGTCAACAATATGTATTCAGAACCTGTCTATGCTTCAAATGCCTCTACAACTGGAGCACCAGACGTCCCTCGATATGCTGAAACGCAAAACAAACCTAGCACACCGCACTTTTCTTCCCGTCTATCCCCGTCAAAAATTATGAATACTTCGTTCATGTCTTATTGGGTTGTCTTCTCTCTCCTGCCAAGTCGGCTCTATTCATACGGCGTCGTCGTACTTGGCGTTGTGTGTGGAGATGGCTCTGCGATTTGTTAGCTGTGTACAGTGGCAAAGCGGCTTGGAATACCACCAACCTGCCGCTGGGATCACTTTGCTTGGACCATGTCGGCGCCCATCGCATAACGGTAGAAGCACATGACGGGGGGAAGTGCTCGTCAAACATCAGACGGTACCAGTAGCTAATGACACGGTTAGTTCTCGTGCTAGATACTCGGATGGAAAGCGTGTTTTGTCACTTACGCCTCCTTGGTTTCAGGAATATCGTTGCCCCATTCAGTCTTGGGGTTCTTCATCATCTCATCGGTGACATGCAACTCGGCATTGTCCTTGAGGGCGTCGATCCAGCCGTAGCCTACGCCATCGGAGAACTGCTCCTTCTGGCGCCAGAGGATGTTGTCGGGCAAGTAAGGGGCAGTCTCCGGCTCGTCGCTGGTGTCGAACGCCTTTCGCAGAATGTACTTTTCCATACGCTCCTTCGTGATCATTTTATCCTGGGGATCGATGCTCATGGACGTCTCGAGAAACTGAGGTGGGGAGAATTAGTGACGAAGAATGGCGAGGCACTTGAATACTAGAGTGACATACCTCCTTGTCGAGGAAAGGAACTCGGGCTTCCAGGCCCCATGCGGATGTTGACTTGTTGGCACGCAAACAGTCGGCAAGGTGCAGGTTCTTGACACGACGGACAGTCTCATCATGGAAAGCATTCTTGTCAGGGGCGGCGTGGAAGTAGAGGTATCCGCCGAAAATTTCATCACTACCCTCACCACTCAATACCATCTTTACTCCCATAGCCTTGATCTTTCTTGAGAGCAGGTACATGGGGGTTGAGGCGCGGATGGTGGTTACGTCGTACGTCTCAAGGTGATAGATGACGTCGGAGAGGGCATTGAGGCCATCCTCGATGGTGAAGGTCATGACATGATGCTTGGTGCCAAGGAACTTGGCGACCTCGAGGGCAGCCTTGTTGTCGGGAGATCCGGGCAGACCAATGGAGAAGGAGTTGAGCTGGGGAAGGTAGGTGACGGTAGACAGATTATCATCGTCGTCAATACCTACGAGGCCCTCGCCCACGTCAGGGTCGCCCGAGGGCTCGACTCCACCGTTTGCATCAAGGGCTTTCTGCTTAAGACGAAGAGTCTCGCGCTGAGCAATGGCAGCAACAAGACTAGAGTCAAGACCACCAGAAAGCAACACGCCGTAGGGGACTTCGGCCATGAGTCTCTTTCTCACAGACTTTTCTAGTGCAAGTCGGAGGACCTTGTAGTCAACAGGTGTGGACGGGACGTTGGTAGGATCCCACCAATTAGGCCTGAAGTAACGAGTCGTCTCGCCAGTCTTTGAGTCGAAGATGTGGCCGGGGGGGAATGGAACTATCTTATCGCAAACGCTGTGCAAGCATTTTAATTCGGAAGCAAAATAAACAGTCCCTGGCTCCTTCCAGGACCAACCTTGGTACAAGGTAGTGATGCCGATAGGATCACGAGCAGCGATGGTTCGATCTTGCTTCTTGTCGTAGAGAACGAAAGAGAACATGCCGTCGAGATGGTTGGGGGCATCGAGACCATATTCCGCGTACTGAGTTTTGGCATAATGATTAGCACCTGATATCTGCAATTCTGCCTCTTGATCGGCAACGAAATAATGTAGCAAAAGACATAGACATACCAGGGGGATGATGACTTCACAGTCAGATGTAGTCTTGAAGTGGTAGTCATGCTTCAAGTTTCTTCGGATCAAACGATGGTTGTAAATTTCACCATTGACTGCAAGAACAAGCGACTCGTCCCCGTTGGTGAGGGGCTGTGCACCAGACTCTGAAAGATTGTGAGCAGAGCGCATGGAGCTTTGCTGGGTGCCAGGAAGAGAGATAAGGACTTACCAACACCGACGATACTCAAGCGCTCATGACACAAGACTGACGAGAGATTAGCTTGTCATTACGTCGCAATGGCTGGTGCGGGGATTTTTTTGCAATTTGCAATTTGCAATTTGTATAGAAACGTACTCGTGTTGTTGGAGATGATGCTTCCGCCTATAGAGCAAGTCAGTCAGCAAACAATCTTTCTTTTTTTCGAGACGCTCTTGTCAGCTTCACGCATCGCGACGCGCAGGACTCACTCCAATCGGGGCCACGGTGGCGAATTCTCCAGCAATTGAATCAGTATACGGCGCACAAATTATAGGCTCACACGTCGAACTCACTGCTTGGCAAGCTTGAGAGCAGTTGGCTTGAACCGCTGCACGTTAGGATGGCTGCACAATTGAGGCCGTCAGCAAAACCCTCTGTCCACGGCAAAACGATAAACCATGGTGGGGTGAGCACACTGAGCACTTGGCGGGCGGACTGCAGACTGCCCCTCCAAGACACAGAAACGTAAGTGCGGCCGAATGCGGGAGGAGGTCGAGCTTACCAATGGCAGGCGAAGATTCCACACATGATGACTTGCAGCGCTCCAACGAGAAGCAAGCTCACCAAAGGATCGAGTACGGTACAGATTAGGCTCGAAAGGATGGATGAGTGGTGGAAGAAGAGGAAGACTTTGGGCAATACGGAGGGAGTATGGCTGGGGAAAGAAAAAGGTGGGAAAACCTAAGTTAGTAAGGCCACTCATCGACTTGTTACGCCGCCAAGCGACGAACTGTTTCCGAGACACTCACACCGTCACACGACAGAACCGCAGCTTGACAGCAGATCCATGAGTCAAGCCCCGTGCGCGGCAACGAAAATTGGACACCCTGAAAGCAATAGATAATATGGATTAGATAAGGCCGGAAACAACCGCGCTTATCGCGTGTGTATGTATTACGGAGTAGTCAGGTTTGCCAGGGCCCGGCCGACTTCGGCGGGACAGTCAATTCCCGCAATGCAATTGGCGCGCAGCGTCGATAGACAAAGAGGCCATGCACATGTTACAAATAGTCATGGTGGGCGGTCTATCTAACATGACAGATGCGGGTTTCCGGCAAGGGAAACATCAGATGCGTGAGAATTGTTCCGAAAACCCCATGCTTGGTTTTTTTTTTTTTGCGTGTATGCACGCGATACACAAACGACAAGCGAGCGAGCCTCCGCGGGACGAAGAACCATTAGCACACAACATGGTCACAAAGTCGACTTCATCAGCAGCCACACAAGTGGAATCGCAGAGCGTTCGTTCTTAATTCAGGAAAAGCACAATCTTGCTATCATCTACCTCATCGTGAACAGCCAGCTTGCCTGATTTTCCCGGTGCATCCAGCCACCCCTCATGACGTGCCAGATACAAAAAGAGGATTGAATTTATATGATGGAACCTGTGCCCCTTGACGCCTATCGCAAAATTTGAACGAAGAAGCAAACATCGTCGAAGAAAGTACCGGGTCTATGCAGTCTCGATGCTTGCTAGAACGTCGTTCCTCTTCGAAGCAATGGTCCTTCATGCTCCTCCAAACGCCCTTGCAATATGTTTTGTATGATGTTTACAAATGTTATATAACGCCATGGAATGGCGCGAGCTCTTCATGGGGCTGGGTTCTCGCGGACGACACGTTTAACCCGCTTTTCATACTCGACTCGATCCCTCTTGAAGAGGTTGTATGCCTCAGCTTGGGCTGGCGATTCCGGATTGGGGTCGTTGAGTAAATCCTGAATACCCAAAAGAATCTGTTTCACAGTGATGGCAGGCTTCCAAGCCTCTTCTTCGTTGAGAATCGAAAGGCAGACGGTGCCCGACGGGTACACGTTGGGATGGAAAAGCGGAGGGACGAACTTGCCTGCATATGTCATTAGAACCGGCATGAACGGCGCATCCTGCTGAGTTTACTCACATTTCGGTGGTTTGGTTGGATATTCTGCGCGGGAATGAAAACATTAGTTGCCGTTGTTGCACATGATGATAGCGCGCGACTCACCATCAGGAAAGGCAATAGTCAGCTTGAAAAGGCCACCTTCCCAGATTGTCTTTTCCTTGCCCGGAATACCACATTCCCAGTTCTTCAGGTCCAAGACGCCTTCTTTTGTGCGCGCTGGCTTAGCATAGAAGCCGAATGGGTGATCGCGCCGCCACTGTTTCCTGTAGCAAATTCGTCAGCAAGACAGCGTGCGAGCAAATTTGGACAACCTCGACCGACCGTTCTTCTTGAAGTCGGTTCTGACACAAAGCCATATTGGCGATTATACGGTCGGTGACAGGAGTTCGTTTCGAGAGAGGTCAATCTTGTCGTTGTCGGTAGGGCGATCGCAGCAGCAGGTGGGACTTGGCTCTCAGCTCAGCGAGAGGCCGGAGATCGAGATGCCGTAACAGAAGATGTTTCCTCGCAGAAAGTTAGAGGCACGGAGTTGGAGTCGCTGCCTCAACTCCGGATGAGAAATCAGGAATCGGTGCGGTGCGGTGCGTTGCGGTGCGTTGCGGTGCGGGCCTTTTTGGCAACGCTGAGGTCCTCCAGATTGGCAAAACGTGAATGGGTAAAATAGTGGGGCCACGATAGTAGCAAAATGCCACCACCAGAGCTGGGCGCGGGGCGATCAAGCAAACTCGGCGACCAAATACGTGAATTTCGACTCGTCGTCTGCAACATTAGTGCAGAATGCGCCGACCCGCTTCTTATCAGCGAACAAGATCAATCAATCACTACTGGCATGTCATAATCGAGCCCTTCCAGGCTAACATGACAATTCTGGTCGCCACATAGACTCGCCCCCCTGACAGCCCAGATTCCCCACTAAGCTGGCTGGTTCCTCGGCTCAGCAAGTCGCTGCTTTGTTTGAGTTCTCGACCACCACATGTATGGAGGGGCAAGCGAATGTTATCCACACAGACTCGTGTGCTTCCATCTCATCCTCTCACGGCATCTCACTAACCTGGGCCCCGTGCTTGCTTTCAGAGGGAGTCGTCGCGACATATCTCCATGACACCCAACTGAGTCAAATCAGCAACAATTGGGCTCCGATATTCCGCCTACTGTTCCCCGGATTTGCGCATGCGAGCTTGTGATTGTCGACATTGTCAACCCCAAGGAGACAAGTCATGGACATGAAAACTACCACTCTGGAAGAGGGCAAGGAGGCGGATTCTGCTACCCCGGTAAGCGCGCCTACGACGACAGCTCCCGTCACGACAGCTGAGGCCGCGCAACCAGCTGAAGTCGCTGGCGAGGATGTCCCTGACCCGGACGAGGATGATTTGGATGACTTGGATGGTGAGATGCAGCAAGCACCTCCAAGGACTTTTCAACACTGACCATCATTGGCAGACATGCTCGAGGATTTCTCAACTGTCAAAATAGAGGGATCGGCTCAGCAACCCACCCAATCTGCAAGCGCTGCACCCGCAGAATCAACCCCCAAAGTTGCTGATGCTGCCACCAAAGACGCCACGGCTTCTGATGAACCGGCCTTTTCAGAAGACGACTTCACCAAGCAATTGCAGGCCGGAATGGCTGATCTGCTTGGCGAACTAGAGAAATCGGTGAGAGGATTTGATACTCGGCAACGGGTTGCAAATGAACCAGAAGCTAACAATGTGTACCAGCCCGAGATGCAAGAGCAGTTTGAGGACATGTTCAAGCAAATGGCTGCTGCTGCTGGAGACTCAGGGCCCGGGGCTACTGGGGCAGAGAGCTCCTCTGCCAAATCCGATACTCCAGGGAAAAACGATGCATCGTTCCAAGAGACCATTCGTCGCACCATGGAGCGCATGCAAACCTCTGGGGAACAGGCTACAGCTGCTGCTGCTGCAGGCAGCGGAGACGATTTCATGTCTGAGTTGCTGAAACAGATGGGCTCCGGTGATTTGGGCGGCGAGGGCGGCGAGGGCGGCGAGGAGGAGTTCTCCAAGATGCTCATGGGCATGATGGAGCAGCTTACCAACAAGGAGATTCTGTACGAGCCCATGAAGGAGCTCGACGACAAGTTCCCAGAGTGGTTTGAGAAGAATAAGTCGTCTACGCCGGCGGAAGATCTCAAGAGGTACGACGAGCAAAAGGCGCTGGTTAGGGAAATCGTAGCCAAGTTCGAGGAGACCAGCTACTCTGATAGCAATGCTGCGGATCGAGAATACATTGTCGACCGGATGCAGAAGGTATGTGATACAGGACAAGCCGGAAAAAAGTCCATGCATGTCAACCATTGGCCACTAACGTTTACTACTTACAGATGCAAGCTGCGGGCTCACCTCCAACAGACTTAGTAGGGGACATGACATCAGCGCAAGAGGCGTTTGGGGGAGCGGATGACCAATGTAACCCGCAATAATCTAATTGGTTGTTCTGGATACACCACGCCCGTATATATACCCCTTGTACACGTAATTTGCGCACACAAATAAACTCATATACAATGCCACCCTTGGCAAGTCCCGACACTTGTCCTATTCAACGCTATATCCGTCCCTAAAGTAACGCCGCAAATTCCCTTGTCTTTGCCTCTTATTACATGTGCAATTTCAGTAGGACAACGTTGTCCGACGTAGTTACGACATGTCCATGTGCTCGGCGGACGATTGTATAGATGACTGCTCTTGCTCTTGCGCAATCAGTTCGGCAAAAATGTCGTCATAATCCTCGTCAGATAACGTAGGCGAAGGCGGTCGTTGATCCCCGTGGGTCTGGCCCTGGTTCTGGCTCTGGCTCCGATGTTCCTCAAAAGAAGCAACCATGTCCTCAAGGTCATCATCCAGGGGATGCTCATCCGGCATTTCGTCATCTTCTGTCGGGGGCCGTTCTTGATGAAACGCCATCGCATCTTCCAAGTCCGTTTCCGACAAAAAAGGCGCATCGTGTGAAAGCCGTCCAATATCAGCCAAGAGGCTGTTCTTGAGAAACTGCACATTTACCAAGTTTGTCAGCACAATTTGTTTTTCCAAGTGGGGAATATGGGTCAATTCTTCTTCCTCACCTGTCCTTCAACGTCTCTTCTTTGCCACGCCTTCTCATCCGCCTTTTGCCTCACGTTCTGCAAGAAGTTCTTGCGTCTTGCATCCTGTAGGTCTTCACGCTTTCGCAGCAGCGGATTCTGGCGTACCGGTCGCGACGCGAACTTGAATTTGGGCTGTTGGATGGGCGAGGACTGGATCTGGCGTTGGGGCAGAGCGTTTCTGTCGACGGGTGAAAGGGGGGATGAGGCGCGGATGGGTGATGATGAGAGCGGGGAGGAGACGCTGGGACGATGGTCCCATGGTCCGGCGAAGATTGTGGTCGGTGCAAATGAGAGCATGGTAGTGTTTGGTGGTGGCGAGGAGGAACGTCGTTTAGTATCACGCATGTGCGTCGGCGGTGGGGGCGTGGGCGAAGAATATCTGATGAAGTTTGAAGAGTTTCAATTGAATGAGGTGCAGTCGTGTTCAATGCACTAATTGTGGTTGCTGCTTGTCTTGGATGTCGAGGGCAGGTGGATGGCATTGTCGTGAGTCAGTCGCGTCGTGGAAATAATTAAGACGCGGTTCCGGTCTGGCGCGCGGGCACGTGATGCGGCTATAACAAATTGTACCTACGTGGGCGTTGGTCGAGAAGGGGAAACGATGTTTCTAACACCAGAGACGGGGATTCAAATTTTTTTAAAGACAGCCTTGCTCGGTGTGCATGATAGCGACTCAGCTGCGGTGGCAGAATCAGAACTTTGGTCATTCTTCAAGCCGTGCCTCTTTTTCTGAACAGGTCTAGAGGCCCTGTTCATCAACAACAATTCGAGTATAGCTATTCGTGCGGCCAGAAATTGCTATCGGTGCGGCTAGCCCGCTATTAGTGCGGCTAGCCCACTTACTTCTAGATTTAGAATTTTTCTATTTTTCCTAAATACCCCTTACTATTTTATACTATAGTATATAAATACTTCTAAATTATTAAAGTAATTAATTTAGGCACTAGGAAGTAGCTTAAAAATATAATTTCTAGTGTTTTCTTTAAAAGTATATACTTTACCTAGCTTAACTAGTTATTCTAGGGTATTAGAGGCTACTAAGAAGCAGAGTATTGTTTGTAGTTAGTGTAGTGTGTTTTGTAGTTTTTATATTTAATTTTATAGCTAGCTTATTATTAAAGATATTATGCTATAAATTACGTAATCTTATAGAGATAAATCCTAAGAAAATTACTATATATAAAAGTGGGCCTAAAAGTGGGCCGTGCGGCCACAAATTAGAAACACTACATTTGTAGTGTATTTTAAGTCCTAAAATGTAGTGAAATGTAGTTTTTCTAATTTATAGTTAAAGGACCCACTTTTAGACCCACTCTTATATATAACTACATTGTAGTTTTTTAGTTATCTATCTAAAAAAAGAAGTTTTATATCTCTATATATTTTCTAAGATTAGATATATATTATTTGTTAAAAAGAAAATACACTACAAATCCATTGTAGTGCAATACTCTGCTAAGAAGCCTACTAGATTCTAGCCTAGCTAGTTTCTAGGTGTTATATAGTAAAATATATATAGTTTATAGAGGCTACTAGAGCATTGTAGTATAATACAATACAATACATTAGAAATTTTATAATATAATACAATATATATATTATTTGTATTGTTTTGTATTTTTTTTCCTTTTTTTAATTTAAGGTTAAATTCCTTAATTATAAACTATAATAAGGTATATATAGTTAATATAATAGCTAATAATAGCTAATAATAGCTAATAATAGCTAATAATAGCTAATAATAGCTAATAATAGCTAATAATAGCTAATAATAGCTTATAATAGCTTATAATAGCTTATAATATTCTTAGTGTTAAGGTTTAATAAAAAAAAATAGAAAAGAAATTATATAAATAAGAATATTAGTAAGTATAAGGGATTTACTATAGAAAAGGCTATACTTTTTAGTTTTTTAGTATTTTAAGGTTTTTTAAAATATTAATAAAATAAAATAAGTTTCTCTTTTAAGTTTTTTAATAATAGTAATAATAATAGTAATAGTAAAAATTATATAAAATATAAGAAAACATAATAAATATTAAAAAAGTATATTAAGGGAAAACTAGACTAAACTAGGAAAAAACCCTTATAATAACCTACTTAAAGGTCTAAATTAGAATCAATATTATCTTTAAAGGAAGATTTAGTATTAGATAATTTATTAGATTTATCTAACTTAGAATCTTCCTTTAAAGAAGATATAGACTCTTTAGAATTAGAGCTATAATAATCGTAAAGCTCTGAATATTACTTTATAGTAATATTTCCCTCTTTTTCCTAATTCTTTAATAGAATTAATTCCTTAATAGTAAAATGCCTTAAGGAAGTTCTTTGTCACGACTTAAGGGTCGAAAGATTATAGAACAGAGTGATAGCTTAGATTCACAGTCATAGCTAGAAAGGTACTACCTAGGGGTAGGTGTGTAAAGGTTTTAAGCTCTAACTTTCTATAAGAATATAAGTAGTCCTTACTAAATACCTTACCCTACACTTATATAACTATCTAGCTACTAGCTAACCCCTCCCTAACCTAGTAAGTCTAAGGTCTTACTAATGCTCTATTATATAATAATCCTATCTCTATCCCTCACGCTTCTAATATAATACCCTCTCTTTATATAATTATCCTTAATTATATAATAAGCTACTTACTTAGGGCGTTTATACTATATAGTCCTAGGGGCTATAGTTAATAGAGGGTTTAGGTTAGGTATAATATATTATAGCGTAATATATTATTAAAAATAATAACACTAATATTACTAGGGTGTAAATATTATTATCTCCCTATCTATTAATCCTAAATAGTAACCTATTTACTACTCTAATATAGTAAAGTAAATACTCTTTACCTTATACTAATAGTTCTAAGAGAGTAAATACCTTATATTAAATTTTATAATTAGGTTAAATAGATAGGGTATTAGATACTATATATATAAATAGACTTATTTATAAGTCTTAGTAATATAGTAGTGTGGTTACTATATATTTATAGCTATTAGTATATTTATAAATAGTAATAATAATAGTAAATATTATAATCCTTATATTAGCTATATATAGTATGTAAATTACTTAGGGGGTCTATAGTTAATATAAAAGGGACTAAATCTTACCCCCTTATATATATACTTCCTTTCCCTTATATACTATCTAACTATTATAAGTTTCTTTATTTTTACTTATCTTCCCTTTACTACTTCCTTACTACTAACCTATAGCTAGCTTATAATATCTAAAATCTATTTATTAACTCTTACTTTACTACTAGGTTTATCTTTATAAAATAAGCCCTTAGGGAAGTTACTAAAGAAGTTACCTTAAAAGAGAATAGTATCTAAAATTTCTATATAAGTTTACTACTTCTCTACTAGGTTATTATTACTAACTTATAGCTAGTAATACTAAAATTCTATATATATAGTTATGAGAACAAAGGATAGCTAGGCAAGAGGTATGGGGGCACTTGTGTATTTTACTGAAGCTTGCTAGGTCTAAGTGTTGTGCGCGCGAGTCGCTGGCTTTTATCTAGCGGCTCGCTAGTGTCACGTGGACCTAGCCCTAGGCCTAGCATGCCTGTGGGGTGTGCACGCTGTGTTGTGGGCGGGGCCTCACAATAGTGTAGTTAGTAAGTTACTATATAGAATATATAGCCTAAGAATAGTACCTATATTATTTCTTAGTATCTTAAGGAGAATAAACCTTTTCTTATAAAGTATAATAACTTATATAGTATAATCTTATTACTTCTTTACTTCTTATAGTTACTAACCTATAGTAGTAAACTTAGCTAAATATATCTATTATATCTAAAATAATAAGATATATATTAGAGTATAACTACTTATTCTAAGTCTCTAGTTTTAAGGCACTAACCTACTACTAGTACCTTACTTAAATTATATAGCTTTATAAAAAGCTATTTAATATTATTAAAGCTATACCTAAGGGAGATTACTACTACCTTAATAAAGTAAGTATATCCCTAGTTTTCTTAACTTAATTACTACTAATATACTAATAGTCTTTTATTTATACTAAGTAAAAACTATATAATACCCTTCTAAAAACTAAAAATACTAATAAGTATAAATATATTTATTATACTTAGGTAGCTACTAAAGTAGCCTAAAAAGCTAAGTATAATAAGTATGCTACTATAGTATAGCTAGCTAATACTACTAACCTTAAGGTCTAAATTAATATTATAAACTACCTTTACTATATATATAAGAATATCCTAATAGTAAGTCTCTTAAATATTTATAGGCACTTCTTTACTAACTTACTAGTAGTTTACTTTTTATACCTCTAGGCTTCTTACTTATATTAGTCTCTTTAAGTTACCTAGAGAGCTCTATATCTTTATATATAAGGAAGGTAACTCTTTTAATAATAAGGCCCTAGTGCCTCTAAAGGCTTTTATACTTATTATTACTATAGTCTCTAGGGAAAATAGGGGTAAGAATAGAAATAAGGAAATACTTTTTAAGTAATTATTACTAGGTAGTTATATTATAATTATAAGAGTAATATAATTATATCTTTTTAGAATATTACCCTATGTTATTTACTATATTTATAAGGTATTACCTTATATTATTTACTAAGGGTAGTTTTACTACTATAACCTAGCTATCTAGTTATTACTTATAGTTATAGATAATATCCCTTATAATAAAATCCCTTTTAATACCTATAAATTCTCTAAGCTATTATAGCCTTTCTATTTAACTAGGTACTTATAATACCTATTATTATAATAATATAAGATAATTCTTTTTACCTTAAACTCTTACTTATTATTCTTAATATTATCTTATAGTAAAGAAGTATTTACTATATTACTTAGGTTCCCTTTAAAGGGTTTAAGGCTTATAATATTAAATATATTATATAACTATATTCTAGTAGGTAATTCTAGCTAGTAAGCTAGTCTATAACTCTTAACTACCCTTATAATCTTATAAGGGCCTAGGTACTTTATAGTTAACTTCCTACTTAGCTATCTTAGATTAATATTCTTTATAAATAGTGGAATATAATTACTAATTTTAAACCTCTTTAAGGTCCTTTTTTAGTTATAGTATTTCTTATACTAAGCTTATAAGTTAATTAGAAGCTATTTAATTACTATATATTTCTCTCTTAGTAATAATACTTTACTCTTAGCCTAATTATTTATAAGTAAAATATTAGGTACTACTTACTATAGGCCCCTAGGGTTATATTCTTATAATACCTTTACTAGTGTATAGCTATAAGTTATATAGTTACTAGTGTTATATATAAATTATACTATTAATAGGTTATTAGCCTAGTTAGTTTATTTAGCGTAGGAGAAAGCCCTTAAATAATATTCTAGGACTTAGTTTAATTACTTTATTTGCCTATCTATCTATAAGTAAAAAGCAATGCTTAGTAGCTACTTAGTTATAATAAGATAGTAAAAGGTTATCTAAAATCCGCTTATAAATATAGAACCTTAGTCTATTATAATACTTTCTAGGGCTTTATAATCTCTAAAGATATATTCTAGGAATATAGTTACTAATCTATTACTTATTAGTTATATTAAAATAAGGATATAAATACTATACTTTATAAAATAGATTATAATTACTAAGATTATATTATAAGTCTAGTTAGTATCTTTAACTAGTAGTAATCTAGTAATAAAATCTATTAATAGTTTTTAAAAGAGGTAATCTAGCTTTAGTAAAGTAACTAACTTACTATATAGCTTATAGTGCCTTAGCTTTAAAACTTAATAGCTTATATAGGTACTAATATATACCTTTATATCTTTCTTTATTAATAGCTAGTAGTACTAACTTATAATTTAATAAAGTATCCTACTAACTCCCTTATACCTAGTAGTAGGGTTATTATATATTAGTAATAAAATCTCTTTTCTTATCCCCTAGGGAATATAAACTTAACTCTTAAATATTAATAGCTTAGAGAGTCTAATTAACTATATTTATAATACTTTTAAGTTACTACTCTTAAGTAGCTTTCTCTAATATATAGTAAACTTATTATTTTACTATATACCTAATAATAATACTTAAATTAGAATATCTAATTCTAAGCTATTATCCTAAGTATTAGAGTTAAACTTAGAAAAGGTTCTCTAAATAGCTTAGATCCTTACTATAATATCTTTATAAGTAACTAGCTTATAAGTTACTTCTAGTCTTATAAGTATACTATAGTTAAGCAGCGTTTCTAAGGGGCGCCCTTACTACTTACTAGTAACTATACTAGCTAGAATACCCCTTTTAATAATATCTAGTCTTATAGCTTCCTTAAAAATATAGCTAAGTTATATTTTCTTAAAACCCTAGATATTCCTATTACTATTATAAGGTCTTTATAACTAACTATTTACTATATTAAATAATAATATAATAAAACCTATAGTATTTCTATTATTACTATAAAGTTCCTATTAATTAGTATTTATAAACTTAGATAAGAAGTTTAGTAACTATAAGGTCGCTACCTTTGCTTTTCTATTCTTACTTATATAATCTACCTTCCTTAATAATATATTAGTAAGGTTTAACTTACTAGCCTTATATTTAATCCTAAAGTTAAATAGGTATAGCTTATTAAGTGCTATTACTTACTTACTAGTTAGCTATAGCTTTATAGCTAGGTACTTATAGTTTAAGTAATCTATTACTACTATAATTAGGTAAGTTAAGTACACTAGGTAATACCTCTATTGTTACGATATAAAATGTAATATAAAAGAGTGTTTAGGTTGTTGTTTATTCAACTAGCTAGAGGGCAGAGCTATCGTCAAATATAGGGGTTCTAGGTCACGTGCTAGCCACATCCTTGGTAACGAGGCCACATCCGAGGTCTTGTGGTATTAGCAGACCACTTGTCAATTCTAGCACGTAACATCTATACCCTAAAAGCCTCTTAGATTACTAATAATTTAGTATTTAGTATAAGGTAGTGTAACTTAGTATTAGTTAACTTCCTTAATATATATATAACTAAGTGCTAGTAACCTAGTACTAATATTATAAGTATTACTCTAATAGCAAAACCTAATATATTTATCTTTACTCTTAATAAAGTAAGTAGGTTAAAGTGCACTAAAATTAGTGCTTCTTAGAATAACTTCTAGAGTTCTCTAAATATAGCTAGCTTATAGGGTTTTAGCTTAAAGGTTACTAGTTATCCCCCCTTAAGTTAGTTTATTAATAAAATAATTACTTTACTATATTACTTAATAAAATATTAATAAAATCTAGTAAACCTAATGTGAGAACAAAGGATAGCTAGGCAAGAGGTATAGGGGCACTTGTGTATTTACTAAAGCTTACTAGGTCTAAGTGTGTTATATGTGTAAGTCACTAGCTTATAGCTAGTGGCTCGCTAGTGTTACGTGGACCTAGCCCTAGGGCGTGGCTTATCTACAGGGTGCGCTAGTGTGGTGTACCTATGTTATTATGAGGCCCCGCCCACAACACAGCGTGCACACCCCACAGGCATGCTAGGCCTAGGGCTAGGTCCACGTGACACTAGCGAGCCGCTAGATAAAAGCCAGCGACTCGCGCGCATAACACTTAGACCTAGTAAGCTTTAGTAAATATATAAGTGCCCCTATACCTCTTACCTAGCTATCCTTTATTCTTATAATTCTAAAGCTTCTCCTACTAGCTACCTAAGAGTAATATAGGGGGAAGAACTACCTAATCTATAAGAGTAATATTAGATAATAACTAAGAGCTACTAGATAAGGGTAATACTATAGCTAAGAATATACCCTATTCTATAGGTACTATAACTAAAGATATACCCCTTACTATTCGCGCCTAAGCTATAGTAATAGTAGAGTAAATTACCTAGCTTAAGGAACTCTAGAAACTATAGAAAAGAGAGTAAGAGCTCTAAGATTTATTATAGTATAATATAGGAGAAGAATAATTAAAAAGGTAGTAAAAAGCTAGCACTTCCTTAAGCTATAGTAGCTAAGAGGTTAAAGTTTAGAATATTACTAACCTCTAATATCCTATAAACCTATAGAGATATAAGATATAGATTAATAACCTAAACCATGCCTTTAATAGGGCAAAGAAGAAGTTCTAATATAACTACTAGAAGATCCTTTTTGTACTTAACTATATATATATTAATTATAGGGTAAGATAGGATAGATACCTTAAAGAATAGCAGGCTAATAGCTAGGATAACCTTAAAGATAACTAGGATGAATTTTAGACCTAGACACTTATGCTACTTCAGGACTTAGCTAATCGCGACACATAAATAGCGACGCAATTAGAGAATACAAAGTAACGCAAGGGTTAAAGCCCTATTAAGTTTAGTATCTTCTTAGATTCACTAGAGAAACACCTAGAAAGAGCCCTAGAAAAGACTTATACCCTTATATTCTTTATAAAGTTACTCCCTAACCTATAGGATCACATTAACCTACACGCCTCTATTACTAATAAGACTTAAGAAGAGGTTATATAACTTGCCTAGTGATTCTAGGAGGCTATACTAAAGAATAAGCGAAAATCTAAGTAATTAGGAGATAAAGGCCTGTATAAGAACCCTTAGCACCATAGGAATAACTCCCCACGAGGTTATAGACCTTACAAAGACTAAAGGAATAAGGACTAGGAGAAGGGCCTAGCTACCTACCTAAACACTACTAAACCTAGGGATAAGATATAGTGTTATAACTATAATAGCATAGGACACCTTATATATTACTATAAGAAACCTAAGAAAAAGCCCTAAGAAGGCCTAGAAAACTCCCTAAGGTAGAAGTAGATACCCTTACCTCTACCTCTAATACTAAGGTGCTAATAGGGCGTCAGTTTTACACACTAGTTACTATTTATAGGCATAAAGACATCAAAACGGCAGCTAATCTAGATAGTTACGCTAAGATTAACGTAATTAGCGTTAAGTTCGTAAGAACCCATAAACTTAACTAGACTAAGGCTATAGCACCTATTATTAAGGTAGTAGGAGCCCTTATAGTCCCTTAATATAGTGTCTATAAGGTGCCTATTATAATTAAGAACTTAAGAGAAGAAGAAAGGGACCTTAAGCTACTATATATAGCTATAGATAGAGACCTAAGAGTAGGGGGAAGCCCTGTATTAATTAGAATACATACCCTTACAGAAGAACACGTATACCTTTACCTATATTCACAGGAATAGTGGTTTAAGAAAGGAAAAGTAGCCTTTTTACTATTAACTCCCTATAAATTCACAAAAGTAACGCGTAATAAGACTATTATATATGCTATTATAGGGGTTATAGAAGATAAGTTTATTACCCTTAAAGATAATAAGGAGGCAAAAGCATACAGAACTATTAAAAATATTCCCCTAGAACTATATAAGTTTAAAGACATATTTACATTAGATAAGGTAGGAAGCTTACTATTAAGAAAAGAGACTAACCACGTAATTAACCTAGTACCTAGGGCTACACCCCCATATAGACTAATCTACCCTCTCTCCTAAAGCGAGCTAAAAGAACTCCGTAAATACATCAACAAAAACCTATAGAAAGGCCAGATAAGACCCTCTAAGAGCCCTATAGGCGCGCCTATTCTATTTATACTAAAGAAAGATAGGACGCTCTGGTTATATATAGATTATTAGGGACTTAATAGGGTAACATAGAAGAATTACTACGCTCTCCCCCTGATTTTAGAGATCCTAGATTAGTGCTAAGGAGCTTGCTACTTCTTAAAAATTAATATTAAGGATATATACTATTAAATTTATATTAAAGGAGGCAATAAGTAGAAGACTATGTTTTATACCTATTATAGATACTATAAATACCTTATAATGCCCTTTAGGTTAACTAATGCCCTAGCTACTTTTTAAAGTTATATTTATAAAGCGCTCTATAGGCTAGTTAATACTATTTATATAGTATATCTAGATAATATCCTTATCTTTTTAAAGACATAGGAGGAACACACTATATATATTAAGGAAGTTTTAGAACGCATAAGATCAGCGGAGTTATACACGAAACCCTTAAAGTATTTATTCTACTAGGAGTTAGTGGAGTTCCTAGGGTTTATCCTATTAGTTAACGGGATCTTAATAGATACTTGCTGGGTTAATATAATCTAAGAATAGAAAGAGCCTATAAGCTTTAAGGATATATAGTCCTTCCTTAGGTTCTATAACTTCTACTAATAGTTTATCTATAGATACTCTGGGATTATGGCACCTCTTTACGCGTTAATAAAAGGTAGTTAAAATAGTATCTAGACTAGGAAGTTTATATTTAGAGCAAAGGAATAGCTAGCGTTTAACTAGCTAAAAGAGGCCTTCTAGTAAGTGCCTCTCCTCTATTATTATAACCTAAGTTAACCAGTGCGTATTAAGATAGATGCTTTAATCTTTGTAATAGTAGGAATCCTATCTTAATAGGATAATAAGGGCTATTAGTATCTAGTGGCATTTTAGTTAAGGAAATTCATAGACACTAAGCGTAATTATAGCATAGCTAATTAAGAGCTACTCGCTATAGTAGAGTTATTTAAACACTAGCAACACTATATTAAGGGCATAGCGAGCCTAGTTAAAGTCCTATTAGACTACTATAACCTATAGACCTTTATAAGGCAGTAGAAGTTAAATAGAAGGTAGGCAAGGTAGTATATGTTCCTTTACCTCTTCTACTTTATAATTAGGTATAGACCTAGGAAAAGCAACCTAGCGGATGCACTATTAAGAAGGCCTGATTATAAGGGCGAACCCCTAATAAATAGGGCACTATTACTAGAACTTTAAAGGAAGATAGTACCTACTAAAATAGTAGAAGAAGAGAAACTAATATATTAAAGAAGATATAGTAAGATGCCTTTAGGGGAGGAAAATGCCCTAGTCTTAGGTGTAGAGAGGCTTAATAAGATGTCTTTAGGGGAGGAAAATGCCCCGGCCCCTACGGAGAGAATAGCTATAGTAGCCTAGTTAAGAAGCTAGTTAGCCACTATAGATCCGGTAAAAGGTTAGCTAACTAAAGGGGATTTTAAGGAGAAGGTAGCATGTGTCTAAGACATCAGCGTAGCATAAGAGATATAGGGGACTATTATATTATTAGATCCCTACTAATCTAGGCTAAATAAACCATTAGCGTAACTACTATAGAAGGCATAGGATTAAGACCTAGATCTATAGAGATAGAATGGTAAGATTAATAACTCCCTAGTAAAAGGGAAGGGAAAGGCTAGTCTATAGTTACATAGCACGGGGGGTCTTCTATTATACTAAGACTAGGTAGTTATTCCCTAGGAGCCTATCTTACAATAGGAGCTTCTATAGCTACACTATAATAATCCGCTGGCGGGTTACTTTAGGACTAAGTGCACTCTAGAGCTACTAAAGCGTTACTTTTAGTAGCTAGCTATAAGTAAGTCTATTTTAGACTATATTATAAGCTATAGGGTTTACTAATAGGTAGTAGCTAGAAGGCATTGCCTATATAGAAGCCTTAAATTACTACTAATACTAAGGTAACTATAGATAGAAATCTTAATAGACTTTATTATAGGGTTACCTATTGTGTAAGTAGGTGAGCGAGAGACTAACGTAATCCTAGTAATTATAGACTAATTTACTAAGTATTCTATCTTCCTACCTATAACTACTACTATTAACGTAGCTAAATTAGCAGAACTTTTCCATAAAGAGATTAAGCTGTGATTCAGAGCCCTAGAGGGTATTATATCTGATAGAGGTTCAGTCTTTATAAGCTAATTCTAGTTAGACCTATGCTACCTATCTTAGGTAAAGCGGAGGCTTTCTATAGTATTTTACCCCTAAACTAATAGGTAGATAGAAAGAATAAACTAAGTACTTAAGCACTACCTTTAATATTTTATTATAGAGAACTAATAGATATAGCCTAAGCTACTCCTAATAGCTTAATTTACCTATAATAATATAGTAAATAGGAGCACTAGCTACTCCCTAAACTATTTACTTATAGGCTATTTACCTAAGTTTTATCTAGCTCTTAGGGGCAAGAGCTAGGAAGGGGAGGTGCTAGAAGCACACGCGTGTGTTATAAAGCTATATAAAGTTAGAGAGTGTCTAAAGGAGAACTAGGCTAAAGCCACTAAAACCTAGGTAAAGTACTATAACTAGCATTACTAGCTATTAACACTATATTAAGGTAACCTAGTACTACTATTAGCAAAGAATATTAGGCTTAAGGATATAAAATAGAAGCTAACCCCTAGATTTATTAGGCCTTTTTAAGTACTTAACACTATAGGGAAATAAGCGTATAGACTAGTATTACCTAAGAAGTATAGATAGCTATATAATGTATTTTATATAAGCCTATTAGAGCTATAGAATTACTATAAAGATGCTAGGGATAAGGATATACTAATGCTAGACCTTAAGGATAAAGAAGATAAGTATAAAGTTAAGGAAGTTAAGGACTATAAGAAGACCCACAAAGGTAATAAATACCTAGTGAAATAGAAGGGTTAGCTAAGCGAATATAACTAATAGGTTTTAGCAGAAGATATAGAAGGCGCTTAATGTGTAATTTAAGCGTTTTACTAAAGTAGATCGCGTAAGAAAGGTAGCGATATATAGGCGAGTTATAGGCAAAGAGACACGGAGTTATAATAAAAAGGCCTAGCCTTATTAGCCACTATTATACTCCTATATAAACTACCTTAGACTACCTACTAAATAATAAAAGAAAATATACCTAAAGCGCGGGGAGGGTTAAGGGGAACCCCTCTATTATTACCCCTTATAGAAAAAAGCCTAACCCCTATGAATAAGATACTTAGCGCTATTCTTATCCTTAGCAATTACCTAGCGCATTACTAGCGTAAAATGATGTTTCGCTATCCCCTAGGGGATATACCCTAGGTCTAAGTGTTATAGGCGCAAAGTTATTTTTGTATTCTATATAATCTTAAGTTTATAGTAGTTTAGCTATAGAAGAATTAGTAAATATATAGCGAGGCAAGGTAGAATAACTATAATACTTATATACCCTAGAATTAGGCTAGGGAACATTATAATAAGCAGCTACTATTATGACACTATATACTATTAGTATATAATAGAGGCGTGCTACTACTAAATGTAAGTAAGAGACTAGCGAATATATAGTAAAGAGATAAACCTAATAGACCTTTATGGCCCTGGTTAAGCTAAAAGTAACATAGTATAATGTGTTTACGTGGTTAAACCCTATTATTAGATAGAGGCAACACTTAGTAATATAGAAGCAAGAGGCCTCTAAAAACAGGCGGTCCTTAGGGTCTTCCTCTACTGCGTTACTATGGATATCTATAAGCATTTAGGCCTAGTCTAAAACTACAAGGAGGTTAATAAAATCACCCCTTATTATAGCTATAGCCTATAGGAATTTATTAGTAAAATAAGACTAAAAGATATAGGAAGAGTAGTATACTTATAGTCTTATAAGAATTACTATAGTTATAGCATTAGGCATAGCGCTTAGAATGTTTTATCTTTTAAGGATCTATAAATAGATTACAGGGAAATTAATAGTTAATCTATAGTAATATAGGCTTAGCTAGGGGACGTTTCTTAAACTTGGCGTATCTAGTGCGTAAATAATATATATAGCTATATTCTTTTAAAGGAATATGCTTATCTTCTATAATAAATAGGCGGTAATTAAGGACTAGGAAGGGACGGAAACCAAAGGCACAAGAAATAATTAAAAAATTACTATAGTTATAGAAGGGAAGAGTATGTAATATAATAAAGAATTATGGGTAAATTTATAGTTAAACCCTATTTATTATTTATTATTGTTTTAGAGGCTATTACTAGTTAGCGAATAGCTATGAAATAGCTAGCGAAAGCCGTTTAGGAGCCTGGCTATAAGTAGGGAGGCAATTGTGAGGCCCCGCCTATAACATAGTATACACACCCTATAGGCATACTAGGCCTAGGGCTAGGTCCACGTAACACTAGCGAGCCGCTAGATAAAAGCCAGCGACTCGCGCGCATAACACTTAGACCTAGTAAGCTTTAGTAAATACACAAGTGCCCCTATACCTCTTGCCTAGCTATCCTTTGTTCTCACAGTTATAAGTAGGGCCTTATAATTACCCCCCCTTTTCTAGCCAGGCTCCCGAACAGCTTTAGATCCCTACCTAAGATATAGCTATTCGCTAGTTAGTAATAATAATAAGATCGCTACATTAGGTTATTATAATAATAATAAATAGGGGTCTATCCTATAGTAATATAGATATCTATTTAGTATAAATTCGCTATTAAATTCCTATTATATTATATATTTTTTCCTCCTATAAACACATTATTTTAACCTAAGGTAAATTTTAATCTTATAGTATACCCTCTCTTAATTTATTAATTACTACTCTCTTACTACTAATATATTAATAATTCCCTTAAAATAGTATAGTTATATATACTACCTCTATACTATATATATAGAGTTTAAAAAGAATCTACCTATAGAGCCTATATTACTATAGATTAGTTATCTTTTCCCCTATCTTTTAGTAGTAAATTTATCTAAAGAGAAGCGGTCTAAGTAATATATTTAGTGTATTAAGCGTGGTAACCTTTATAATATAGTAGTCCCCTCTCTTTCTATATCTCTTTAGTTTCCTTTTACTAACTTTTACTAGCTAATAGCTATAATAGTAGGTAATTTTAATAATCTCCTATCCCTCTTAAACTAGGTCTAAACTTTACTAGATACCTATAGGGATAGTAATACTATAGATAATAATAATAATAATTTTATCTTTATAGAGAAGACTTACTAATATCTTACTAAGCTTTTAGCTAAGTTAATGCTTAGTTTTAATTATACTAATATAGTATACTACATTACGTTTAGTCTAACTAGTGCTATAAAGTATTACTAGGTTTATTATTATTTCCTTACCTATTTACTAGTATTTTACTAATCCTTCTATATAGAATACCTCTATTTTATACTAGTAGTATGTGGTTTTATAGTAATAATTACTTATTACTATATTTCTAGGCCTTACCCTAGGGATTATAAGTATCCCTATAATATATTTAGTAGTTCTTTGCTTATATTTCTATAGGTAAACTACTACTAGCTCCTAACTACCTAGGAGGTAAAAATAGTTTTATATCTCTATTCCTATAACCTAGGGTATGTAGCCTAGCTTATATTAAAGCACTAGTTTTTTTACGCTATTTCCTTAGCAATTAAGGAGGATAAGAATACTAGGGAGTATTTTATTTATAGGACTTAGGTGTTAATATATAGTGGTGCTACTATAGAGGGATTTTCTCTTATTTTAGCTACCCTTTAGATATATTTTCCTTTATTATTTTATAGGTAGTTTAAGGATTTTTTCTTTTATTCTAGTTTAGAGTGTTATAGCGGCTAATAAGGCTAGGCCTTTTTTATTATAACTCTATATCTCTTTGCCTATAACTTGCCTATATATTACTACCTTTCTTATATAATTTACTTTAGTAAAATACTTAAATTACATATTAAGCGCCTTCTATATCTTTTACTAGAACCTATTAGTTATATTTACTTAGCTAACCCTTCTATTTTACTAGGTATTTATTACCTTTATAGGTCTTCTTATAGTCCTTAACTTCCTTAACTTTATACTTATCTTCTTTATCCTTAAGGTCTAGTATTAGTATATCCTTATCCCTAGTGTCTTTATAGTAATTCTATAGCTCTAATAGGCTTATATAAAATATATTATATAGCTATCTATACTTTATAGGTAATACTAGTCTATATACTTATTTCCCTATAGTATTAAGTACTTAAAATAGCCTAATAAATCTAGGAATTAGCTTCTATTTTATATCCTTAAGCCTAATATTCTTTACTAATAGTAATACTAGGTTACCTTAATATAGTGTTAATAGCTAGTAACACTAGTTATAGTACTTTACCTAGGTTTTAGTAGCTTTAGCCTAGTTCTCCTTTAGACACTCTTTAACTTTATATAGCTTTATAATATATATATATACTTCTAGTACCTCCCCTTCCTAGCTCTTACCCCTAAGAGCTAGATAAAACTTAGGTAAATAGCCTATAAGTAAATAGTTTAGAGAGTAGCTAGTGCTTCTATTTACTATATTATTATAGGTAAATTAAGCTATTAGGAGTAGCTTAGGCTATATTTATTAGTTCTCTATAATAAAATATTAAAGGTAATACTTAAGTACTTAGTTTATTCTTTCTATCTACTTATTAGTTTAGGGGTAAAATACTATAGAAAGCCTTTACTTTACCTAAGATAGGTAGTATAGGTCTAACTAGAATTAGCTTATAAAGACTAAACCTCTATTAGATATAATACCCTCTAGGGCTCTAAATTATAGCTTAATCTCTTTATAGAAAAGTTCTACTAATTTAGCTATATTAATAGTAGTAGTTATAGGTAGGAAGATAAAATACTTAGTAAATTAGTCTATAATTACTAGGATTACGTTAGTCTCTTGCTTGCCTACTGTTACGTGCTAGAATAGGCTTATAGGGCTTGATATCGCTACAATCATTTAACTATGGTTGTAGCTGACCTTTTAGTCTAGTGGGTTAAGCACTAGATTATAGGCCTAAAAATTCCATAATATATGGTAGCAATTGCTCCTGTGTTCAAGACGTGCGGCGTGCGGATTTTTTAGGTCTAGGGGTAGTTATAACCTTAATAGCCACAAGCTATAGGGTAGGCTAGGAATGGCAAGATGCTATAGGAGTGCAATTCCCTACTAGTTATATATACTAGGTTTAGTACTAGGCTTGCGGATCCAGCTATAGTGCTCTTAGGGCTTGGAAGGTCCCCCTATTAGCTGAGGTTAGCTAATAAATATGCTATGCCGCGGCATATGTTACGTGCTAGAATAGGCTTATAGGGCTTGATATCGCTACAATCATTCAACTATGGTTGTAGCTGACCTTTTAGTCTAGTGGGTTAAGCACTAGATTATAGGCCTAAAAATTCCGTAACACCTACTTACATAATAGGTAACCCTATAATAAAGTCTATTAAGATCTCTATCTATAGTTACCTTAGTATTAGTAGTAATTTAAGGCTTCTATATAGGTAATGCCTTCTAGCTACTACCTATTAGTAAACCCTATAGCTTATAATATAGTTTAAAATAGACTTACTTATAGCTAGCTACTAAAAGTAATACTTTAGTAGCTCTAGAGTGTGCTTAGTCCTAAAGTAACCTACTAGTAGATTATTATAGTGTAGCTATAGAAGCTCTTATTATAAGATAGGCTCCTAGGGAATAACTACCTAGTCTTAGTATAATAGAAGACCCCCTATGCTATATAACTATAGACTAGCCTTTCCTTTCCCTTTTACTAGGGAGTTATTAATCTTACTATTCTATCTCTATAGATCTAGGTCTTAATCCTATGCTTTCTATAGTAGTTACGCTAATAGTTTATTTAGCCTAGATTAGTAGGGATTTAGTAATATAATAGTCCCCTATATCTCTTATACTACACTAATATCTTAGATATATACTACCTTCTCCTTAAAATCCCCTTTAGTTAGCTAATCTTTTACTAGATTTATAGTAGCTAACTAGCTTCTTAACTAGGCTACTCTAGCTATTCTCTCTATAGGGGCTAGGGCATTTTCCTCCCTTAAAGATATCTTATTAAGCCTCTCTATACCTAAGACTAGGGTATTTTCCTCCCCTAAAGGTATCTTACTATATTTTCTTTAATATATTAGTTTCTTTTCTTTTACTATTTTAGTAAGTACTATCTTCCTTTAAAGTTCTAGTAATAGTGCCCTATTTATTAGGGGTTTACCCTTATAATTAGACCTTCTTAATAGTATATCTACTAGGTTACTTTTCCTAGGTCTATGCCTAATTATAAAGTAAAAAGAGTAAAGGAATATATACTATCTTACCTACCTTCTATTTAACTTTTACTATCTTATAAAGGTCTATAAGTTATAGTAGTCTAATAAGACTTTAACTAGGCTTACTATACCCTTAATATAGTATTACTAGTGTTTAAATAACTTTACTATAGTAAGTAGCTCTTAATTAGCTATACTATAATTACGCTTAGTATCTATAAATTTCCTTAACTAAAATACCACTAGATACTAATAGCCTTTATTATCCTATTAAGATAGGATTCCTACTATTATAAAGATTAAAGTATCTATCTTAATACACACTAGTTAACTTAGGTTATAATAATAGAGAAGAGGTGCTTACTAGAAGGCCTCTTTTAGCTAGTTAAACACTAGCTATTCCTTTACTCTAAATATAAACTTCCTAGTCTAAATACTATTTTAACTACCTTTTATTAATATATAAAGAGGTACTATAATCCTAGAGTATCTATAGATAAACTATTAGTAGAAATTATAGAACCTAAGGAAGGACTATATATTCTTAAAGCTTATAGGCTCTTTCTATTCTTAGATTATATTAACCTAGTAAGTATCTATTAAGATCCTATTAACTAATAGAATAAACCCTAGGAACTCTACTAACTCCTAGTAGAATAAATACTTTAAGGGTTTTATATATAACTCTATAGATCTTATATATTCTAAAACTTCCTTAATATATATAGTATATTCCTTCTATATCTTTAAAAAGATAAGGATATTATCTAGATATACTATATAAATAGTATTAACTAGCCTATAGAGCGCTTTATAAATATAACTTTAAAAAGTAGCTAGGGTATTAGTTAACCTAAAGGGTATTATAAGGTATTTATAGTATCTATAATAGGTATAAAATATAGTCTTTTACTTATTACCTCCTTTAATATAAATTTAATAGTATATATCCTTAATATTAATTTTTAAGAAGTAATAAGCTCCTTAGCACTAGTCTAGGATCTTTAAAATTAGGGGGAGAGTGTAGTAATTCTTCTATATTACTCTATTAAGTCCCTAATAATCTATATATAACTAGAGTATCCTATCTTTCTTTAGTATAAATAGAATAGGTATGCCTATAGGGCTCTTAGAGGGTCTTATCTAGCCTTTCTATAGGTTTTTATTAATATATTTATAGAGTTCTTTTAGCTTACTTTAGGATAGAGAGTAGATTAGTCTATATAGGGGTGTAGCCCTAGGTACTAGGTTAATTATATAATTAGTCTCTTTTCTTAATAGTAAGCTTCCTGCCTTATCTAATATAAATATATCTTTAAACTTATATAGTTCTAGGGGAATATTTTTAATAGTTTTATATACTTTTACCTCCTTATTATCTTTAAGGGTAATAAACTTATCTTCTATAACCCCTATAATAGTATATATAATAGTCTTATTACACATTACTTTTATAAATTTATAAGGAGTTAATAGTAAAAAGGCTACTTTTTCTTTCTTAAACTACTATTTCTATAAATATAGGTAAAGGTATATATATTCTTTTATAAGGGTATATATTCTAATTAATATAAGGCTTTCCCTTACTCTTAGGTCTCTATCTATAGCTATATATAGTAGCTTAAGGTCTCTTTCTTCTTCTCTTAAGTCCTTAATTATAATAGGCACCTTATAAATACTATATTAAGGGACTATAAGGGCTTTTACTACCTTAATAATAGGTGCTATAGCCTTAGCTAGGTTAAGTTTATAGGTTCTTATAAACTTAATGCTAATTATATTAATCTTAGCGTAACTATCTAGATTAGCTACTATTTTAATATCTTTATACCTATAGATAGTAACTAGTGTATAAAACTAATACCCTATTAGCACCTTAGTATTAGAGGTAGAGATAAGGGTATTTACTTCTACCTTAGGGAGTTTTCTAGGCTTTCTTAGGGCTCTTTCTTAGGTTTCTTATAGTAATATATAAGGTATCCTATACTATTATAGTTATAATACTATATCTTATCCCTAGGTTTAGTAGTGTTTAGGTAGGTGTGAGGCCCCGCCCACAACACAGCGTGCACACCCCATAGGCATGCTAGGCCTAGGGCTAGGTCCACGTAACACTAGCGAGCCGCTAGATAAAAGCTAGTGACTCGCGCGCATAACACTTAGACCTAGTAAGCTTTAGTAAAATATATAAGTACCCCTATACCTCTTACCTAGCTATTCTTTATTCTTATAATTCTAAAGCTTCTCCCACTAGCTACCTAAGAGTAATATAGGGGGAAGAACTACCTAATCTATAAGAGTAATATTAGATAATAACTAAGGGCTACTAGATAAGGGTAATACTATAGCTAAGAATATACCCTATTCTATAGGTACTATAACTAAAGATATACCCCTTACTATCTATACCTAAGCTATAGTAATAGTAGAGTAAATTACCTAGCTTAAGGAACTCTAGAAACTATAGGAAAGAGAGTAAGAGCTCTAAGATCTATTATAGTATAACACTAGAGAAGAATAATTAAAAAAGTAGTAAAAAGCTAGCACTTCCTTAAGCTATAGTAGCTAAGAGGTTAAAGTTTAGAATATTACTAACCTCTAATACCCTATAAACCTATAGAGATATAAGATATAGATTAATAACCTAAACTATGCCTTTAATAGGGTAAAGAAGAAGTTCTAATATAACTACTAGAAAATCCTTTTTATACTTAACTATATATATATTAATTATAGGGTAAGATAGGATAGATACCTTAAAGAATAGTAGGCTAATAGCTAGGATAACCTTAAAGATAACTAGGATAAATTTTAGACCTAGACACTTACACTACTTTAGGACTCTACTAATTATAATATATAAATAGTAATATAATTAGAGAATATAAAGTAACGCAAGGGTTAAAGCCCTATTAAGTTTAGTATCTTCTTAGATTTACTAGAGAAATACCTAGAAAAAGCCCTAGAAAAGACTTATACCCTTATATTCTTTATAAAGTTACTCCCTAACCTATAGGATTATATTAACCTATATACCTCTATTACTAATAAGACTTAAGAAGAGGTTATATAACTTACCTAGTAATTCTAGGAGGCTATACTAAAGAATAAGTAAAAATCTAAGTAATTAGGAGATAAAGGCCTATATAAGAACCCTTAGCACCATAGGAATAACTCCCTATAAGGTTATAGACCTTATAAAGATTAAAGGAATAAGGACTAGGAGAAGGGCCTAGCTACCTACCTAAACACTACTAAACCTAGGGATAAGATATAGTATTATAACTATAATAGTATAGGACACCTTATATATTACTATAAGAAACCTAAGAAAGAGCCCTAAGAAGGCCTAGAAAACTCCCTAAGGTAGAAGTAGATACCCTTACCTCTGCCTCTAATACTAAGGTGCTAATAGGGCATTAGTTTTATACACTAGTTACTATCTATAGGTATAAAGATATTAAAATAGTAGCTAATCTAGATAGTTACACTAAGATTAATATAATTAGCGTTAAGTTTATAAGAACCTATAAACTTAACCTAGCTAAGGCTATAGTACCTATTATTAAGGTAGTAGGAGCCCTTATAGTCCCTTAATATAGTATCTATAAGGTATCTATTATAATTAAGGACTTAAGAGGAGAAGAAAGGGACCTTAAGCTACTATATATAGCTATAGATAGAGACCTAAGAGTAGGGGGAAGCCCTATATTAATTAGAATATATACCCTTATAGAAGAATATATATACCTTTACCTATATTTATAGGAATAGTGGTTTAAGAAAGGAAAAGTAGCCTTTTTACTATTAACTCCCTATAAATTTATAAAAGTAATGTATAATAAGACTATTATATATACTATTATAAGGGTTATAGAAGATAAGTTTATTACCCTTAAAGATAATAAGGAGGTAAAAGTATATAGAACTATTAAAGATATTCCCCTAGAACTATATAAGTTTAAAGACATATTTATATTAGATAAGGTAGGAAGCTTACTATTAAGAAAAAAGACTAACTATATAATTAACCTAGTACCTAGGGCTACACCCCTATATAGACTAATCTACCCTCTCTTCTAAAGCAAGCTAAAAGAACTCTATAAATATATTAATAAAAACCTATAAAAAGGCTAGATAAGACCCTCTAAGAGCCCTATAGGTGTGCCTATTCTATTTATACTAAAGAAAGATAGGACACTCTAGTTATATATAGATTATTAGGGACTTAATAGAGTAATATAGAAGAATTACTACGCTCTCCCCCTAATTTTAGAGATCCTAGATTAGTGCTAAGGAGCTTACTACTTCTTAAAAATTAATATTAAGGATATATACTATTAAATTTATATTAAAGGAGGTAATAAGTAAAAGACTGCATTTTATACCTATTATAGACACTATAAATACCTTATAATGCCCTTTAGGTTAACTAATACCCTAGCTACTTTTTAAAGTTATATTTATAAAGCGCTCTATAGGCTAGTTAATACTATTTATATAGTATATCTAGATAATATCCTTATCTATTTAAAGATATAGGAGGAATATACTATATATATTAAGGAAGTTTTAGAATATATAAGATTAGTAGAGTTATATATAAAACCCTTAAAGTGTTTATTCTACTAGGAGTTAGTAGAGTTTCTAGGGTTTATTCTATTAGTTAATAGGATCTTAATAGATACTTACTAGGTTAATATAATCTAAGAATAGAAAGAGCTTATAAGCTTTAAGAATATATAGTCCTTCCTTAGGTTCTATAATTTCTACTAATAGTTTATCTATAGATACTCTAGGATTATAGTACCTCTTTATATATTAATAAAAGGTAGTTAAAATAGTATTTAGACTAGGAAGTTTATATTTAGAGTAAAGGAATAGCTAGTGTTTAACTAGCTAAAAGAGGCCTTCTAGTAAGCACCTCTTCTCTATTATTATAACCTAAGTTAACTAGTGTGTATTAAGATAGATACTTTAATCTTTATAATAGTAGGAATCCTATCTTAATAGGATAATAAAGGCTATTAGTATCTAGTGGTATTTTAGTTAAGGAAATTTATAGATACTAAGCATAATTATAGCATAGCTAATTAAGAGCTACTTACTATAGTAGAGTTATTTAAATACTAGTAACACTATATTAAGGGCGTAGTAAGCCTAGTTAAAGTCCTATTAGACTACTATAACCTATAGACCTTTATAAGGTAGTAGAAGTTAAATAGAAGGTAAGTAAGGTAGTATATATTCCTTTACCCCTTTTACTTTATAATTAGGTATAGACCTAGGAAAAGTAACCTAGTGGATATACTATTAAGAAGGTCTAATTATAAAGGCAAACCCCTAATAAATAGGGCACTATTACTAGAACTTTAAAGGAAGATAGTACCTACTAAAATAGTAGAAGAAGAGAAACTAATATATTAAAAAAGATATAGTAAGATACCTTTAGGGGAGGAAAATACCCTAGTCTTAGGTATAGAGAGGCTTAATAAGATATCTTTAGGGGAGGAAAATACCCTAGCCCCTATAGAGAGAATAGCTAGAGTAGCCTAGTTAAGAAGCTAGTTAGCCACTATAGATCTAGTAAAAGGTTAGCTAACTAAAGGGGATTTTAAGGAGAAGGTAGCATATATCTAAGATATTAGTATAGTATAAGAGATATAGGGGACTATTATATTACTAAATCCCTACTAATCTAGGCTAAATAAACTATTAGTGTAACTACTATAGAAGGTATAGGATTAAGACCTAGATTTATAGAGATAGAATAGTAAGATTAATAACTCCCTAGTAAAAGGGAAGGGAAAGGCTAGTCTATAGTTATGTAGTATAGGGGGTCTTCTATTATACTAAGACTAGGTAGTTATTCCCTAGAAGCCTATCTTATAATAGAAGCTTCTATAGCTATACTATAATAATCTACTAGTAGGTTACTTTAGGACTAAGTATACTCTAGAGCTACTAAAGTATTACTTTTAGTGGCTAGCTATAAGTAAGTCTATTTTAAACTATATTATAAGCTATAGGGTTTACTAATAGATAGTAGCTAGAAGGCATTACCTATATAGAAGCCTTAAATTACTACTAATACTAAGGTAACTATAGATAGAAATCTTAATAGACTTTATTATAGGGTTACCTATTGCGCGAGTAGGTAAGTAAGAGACTAATATAATCCTAGTAATTGTGGACTAATTTACTAAGTATTCTATCTTCCTACCTATAATTACTACTATTAACGTAGCTAAATTAGCAGAACTTTTCCACAAAGAGATTAAGCTATAATTCAGAGCCCTAGAGGGCATTATATCTAATAGAGGTTCGGTCTTTATAAGCTAATTCTAGTTAGACCTATACTACCTATCTTAGGTAAAGCAGAGGCTTTCTATAGTATTTTACCCCTAAACTAATAGGTAAATAGAAAGAATAAACTAAGTACTTAAGTACTACCTTTAATATTTTATTATAAAGAACTAATAAATATAGCCTAAGCTACTCCTAATAGCTTAATTTATCTATAATAATATAGTAAATAGGAGCACTAGCTACTCCCTAAACTATTTACTTATAGGCTATTTACCTAAGTTTTATCTAGCTCTTAGGGGTAAGAGCTAGGAAGGGGAGGTACTAGAAGTATATATATATATTATAAAGCTATATAAAATTAGAGAGTGTCTAAAGGAGAACTAGGCTAAAGCTACTAAAACCTAGGTAAAGTACTATAACTAGTATTACTAGCTATTAACGCTATATTAAGGTAACCTAGTACTACTATTAGTAAAGAATATTAGGCTTAAGGATATAAAATAGAAGCTAATCCCTAGATTTATTAGGCCTTTTTAAGTACTTAATACTATAAGAAAATAAGTATATAGACTAGTATTACCTAAGAAGTATAGATAGCTATATAATATATTTTATATAAGCCTATTAAAGCTATAGAATTACTATAAAGACACTAGGAATAAGAATATACTAATACTAGACCTTAAGGATAAAGAAGATAAGTATAAAGTTAAGGAAGTTAAGGACTATAAAAAGACCTATAAAGGTAATAAATACCTAGTAAAATAGAAGGGTTAGCTAAGTAAATATAACTAATAGGTTCTAGTAGAAGATATAGAAGGCGCTTAATATATAATTTAAGTGTTTTACTAAAGCAGATTATATAAGAAAGGTGGCGATATATAGGTAAGTTATAGGTAAAGAGATATAGAGTTATAATAAAAAAGGCCTAGCCTTATTAGCTACTATTACACTCCTATATAAACTACCTTAGACTACCTACTAAATAATAAAAGAAAATATACCTAAAGCATAGGGAGGGTTAAGGGGAACCCCTTTATTATTACCCCCTTATAGAAAAAAGCCTAACTCCTATAAATAAGATACTTAGCATTATTCTTATCCTTAGTAATTACCTAGTGTATTACTAGTGTAAAATAATGTTTTACTATCCCCTAGGGGATATACCCTAGGTCTAAGTATTATAGGTATAAAGTTATTTTTATATTCTATATAATCTTAAGTTTACGGTAGTTTAGCTATAGAAAAATTAGTAAATATATAGTAAGGTAGGGTAGAATAACTATAATACTTACATACCCTAGAATTAGGCTAGGGAATATTATAATAAGTAGCTACTATTATAATACTATATACTATTAGTATATAATAGAGGTATACTACTACTAAATATAAGTAAGAGACTAGTAAATATATAGTAAAGAGATAAACCTAATAGACCTTTATAGCCCTAGTTAAGCTAAAAGTAATATAGTGTAATGTATTTACGTGGTTAAACCCTATTATTAGATAGAGGTAATACTTAGTAATATAGAAGTAAGAGGCCTCTAAAAATAGGTAGTCCTTAGGGTCTTCCTCTACTATATTACTATAGATATTTATAAGCATTTAGGCCTAGTCTAAAACTATAAGGAGGTTAATAAAATTACCCCTTATTATAGCTATAGCCTATAGGAATTTATTAGTAAAATAAAACTAAAAGATATAGGAAGAGTAGTATACTTATAGTCTTATAAGAATTACTATAGTTATAGTATTAGGTATAGCACTTAGAATATTTTATCTTTTAAGGATCTATAAATAGATTATAAGGAAATTAATAGTTAATCTATAGTAATATAGGCTTAGCTAGGGGATGTTTCTTAAACTTAGCATATCTAGTGTGTAAATAATGCATATAGCTATATTCTTTTAAAGGAATATGCTTATCTTCTATAATAAATATATAGTAATTAAGGACTAGGAAGGGATAGAAACTAAAGGCATGAGAAATAATTAAAAAAAATTACTATAGTTATAGAAGGGAAGAGTGCATAATATAACAAAGAATTATAGGTAAATTTGTAGTTAAACCCTATCTATTATTTATTATTGTTTTAGAGGCTATTACTAGTTAGCAAATAGCTATAAAGTAGCTAGTAAAAGCTGTTTAGGAGCCTGGCTATAAGTGGGGAGGCAATTATAAGGCCCTGCCTATAATATAGCGTGCATACCCTATAGGTATGCTAGGCCTAGGGCTAGGTCTACGTGACACTAGCGAGCCGCTAGATAAAAGCCAGTGACTTACGCGCATAACACTTAGACCTAGCAAGCTTTAGTAAAATACACAAGTGCCCCCATACCTCTTGCCTAGCTATCCTTTGTTCTCACAGTAGGTAGCTAGGCCCTTCTCCTAGTTCTTATTCCTTTAATCTTTATAAGGTTTATAACCTTATAAGGAGTTATTCCTATAGTGCTAAGGGTTCTTATATAGGCCTTTATCTCCTAATTACTTAGATTTTTGCTTATTCTTTAGCATAGCCTCCTAGAATTACTAGGTAAGTTATATAACCTTTTCTTAAGTCTTATTAGTAATAGAGGCATATAGGTTAATATAATCCTATAGGTTAGGGAGTAACTTTATAAAGAATATAAGGGTATAAGTCTTTTCTAGGGCTCTTTCTAGGTGTTTCTCTAGTAAATCTAAGAAGATACTAAACTTAATAGGGCTTTAACCCTTATATTACTTTATATTCTCTAATTACGTTACTATTTATATATTATAATTAGCAGAGTCCTAAAGTAATATAAGTATCTAGGTCTAAAATTTATCCTAGTTATCTTTAAGGTTATCCTAGCTATTAGCCTACTATTCTTTAAGGTATTTATCCTATCTTACCCTATAATTAATATATATATAGTTAAGTATAAAAAGAATCTTCTAGTAGTTATATTAGAACTTCTTCTTTACCCTATTAAAGGCATAGTTTAGGTTATTAATCTATATCTTATATCTCTATAGGTTTATAGGATATTAGAGGTTAGTAATATTCTAAACTTTAATCTCTTAGCTACTATAGCTTAAGGAAGTGCTAGCTCTTTACTACCTTTTTAATTATTCTTCTTTAGTATTATACTATAATAGATCTTAGAGCTTTTACTCTCTTTCCTATAGTTTCTAGAGTTCCTTAAGCTAGGTAATTTACTTTACTATTACTATAGCTTAGGTATAGATAGTAAGGGGTATATCTTTAGTTATAGTACCTATAGAATAGGGTATATTCTTAGCTATAGTATTACCCTTATCTAGTAGCCCTTAGTTATTATCTAATATTACTCTTATAGATTAGGTAGTTCTCCCCCCTATATTACTCTTAGGTAGCTAGTAGGAGAAGCTTTAGAATTATAAAAATAAAGGATAGCTAGGTAAGAGGTATAGGGGTACTTATATATTTACTAAAGCTTACTAGGTCTAAGTGTGTTATATATATAAGTTACTAGCTTATAGCTAGTGGCTTGCTAGTATTACGTGGACCTAGCCCTAGGGCGTGGCTTGTCTGCGGGGTGCGCTAGTGTGGTGCACCTGTGTTGTGAGTGGGGCCTCACACCTAAGGAATAATTAGATATCTAGGACGCTATAAGGTATTAGCTATATTATAATTACTTCTATTCTTAATAGTTTTATTATAATACCTTTCTTAGATATAATAAATCCTAAGAATTTAACCTCTATAACTAAAAATTAAAACTTCTTTAGGTTAATAAAAAGCTTTATATTATAGAGTCTACTTAGGACTTATTTAATATAGCCTATATAAGCAGCTACGTTACTACTGTAAATTAGGATATTATCTAGGTAAATAATGTAAATATTATTTATAATGTCCTTAAGGACTTTATTAATATACTCCTAGAAAGTTATTAGTATATTAACTAATCTAAATAGCATTATAAGATACTTAAAGTGCCTATATCTATATTAGAACGCTATTTTCTACTTATTACCTAAGTAAATATATAGCTAGTAGTATATATTTATTAAGTTAAGTTTTATCTAAATAACCACGCCCTTTAAGTAATTAAGGATTTTAGTAATTAGTAGTAAGGGGGACTTATTCTTAATAGTAATCTTATTTAAGCCTTTATAATCTATATAAAGCCTTAATTTCCCTCCTTTCTTTAGGATAAATAAAATTAAGGCCCTAGCTAGGCTAACTAATCTTCTAATCTATCTCTTTTACTATATATCTATAAGATACTTTCTAAGCACCTCTAGCTCTTTCTTAGCTAAGTTATATATTAGCCCCTAAGGTAGTATTTTCCTTTTTTCTAATTTAATTATATAAGTATAGCCCCTTAGTTTAGGAAGTATTCTTACTAAATCCTTATTAAATATATCTTTAAATTCTAAGTATTTCTCTAGAAGCTCTAGTTTATCTATATTATTACTTAGCCCTTACTTAGTTATAGGTTACTTAATACTTAGACTATCTAAGAATCTTAGGTTAGCTATAATATATTACTTATATAACTTATAGGTATACTCTAAGACTATTACTACTTCCTTACTACTTATTTTCTAAATTAGCTTTAGTAAGTCTACTAGTAAGTTCTTTTTTAGTTCTTTTCCTTTCTTATTCTTTAGGCTATTTAAGATAACTTTTACTAAACCTAATACTAAAGTAACTACTAATTATTTTAATACTTTATATACTCTTTACTTACCCTAAGTGTATAAGAGGCGCTCCTTTATTACTAGGTATCTCTAAAACTTCTCTTTTTAATATATTACTATAGGTTTATACTCTTTAATCTAGTCTATACCTAGTAGTAGCCTTTCTCTAGTATTAGTAATAAAGTAGCTAACTTAGTAAACCTTTATAAACCCTATACTATTCTTTATTAATACTAATCTCCTTAGAATTCCTTAATATAAAACTATATCCTTACTTATACTTTTAAGGTTTTAATCTATTTTTTTAACTCTTTTCTAATCCTTTTTAGATAATAACTTTAGGTATATAGTTAAGAATTATATACCTAAATCTATTAGTACCTTTACTACTACCTACTAGTAATCTTATTATAAAGATATATAAACTCTAACTCTTAGGTTTACTAATTTATTTATAATAAACCCCCTATCCTAGGTTTATGTAAATAAAAGTAGTATCTTATTAGAATTAGATACTTTATTACTACTATTATTATACTTTTTTATAGTATATTTATTACTCTTATAAATAAAGTAGTCTAATAAATAGTAAGCTATTAAGATATATTTAGGCTTCTTATATTTATAATATATAATAGGTAATCTTCTTACTTACTCTTTATTTTATTACTATAAGTTATCTATAAGTAAAGTTAATTACTATTACTTCTTCTTATAGTCTTAACTTTTTTTATAACTTTATATTAGTTTTATTACTACTTTTACTTTCTTACCTTAGCCCTATAACTAGCTTTAAGTAATTAGAAACTCCTAGCTAAGTATTTACTTCCTTATAGTATTATTAAGGCTATTAATAAATATATAGATTCTTAGTTATATTAGGATTAGTTTAGGTAAGTCTAATTTAACCTTAGTCTAATTCCTAATAAAGGCTTAAAATAATTAGCTATTACCTTACTAAAGATTTAGTAGTAACCTAGTTACTTCTAAGTATTTAGTGTCCTTATTTATTATTCTAGTCTTTAGCTATATAATAAAGCTTACCTAATTATAGTCCTTATATTCTATATAACTATCTATAGCTATATAATATATTTATTATTACTTTATATTATTAGTAAGGTATTTACTAGTATAAGCTACTTTTATTATATTATTATAAAAGGTATATTAGTTTAATTTAAATAATATATTTAAGTTTACTAGGAAATTCTAGAGGTTTTTATAAGTATTTCCCTTATATAATAGTATTTATAGCTATATTTTAATAATACTATATTAGTATATATTTACTACTTACTTAGTGCCTATTAGTAAAGTTAGTATAGGAGTAGTTAGTCTAACCTAAGAAGGTAGATTTATAAGTCTTTACTAGGTTTTAACTAATAGTAGGTTTACCTAAAGCTTTTTAATTTTTACTTCTATCTATAGAATTTTCTATATTTTCTATATATATTATAGCTTAGCTTATATAATATTATAATACTATTATACTACTTTCTTAATACTATTATTTCTAACTTTAGTATTATTATCTAGATTAGTATTAGGTAGTATTTAATATACTTAATTATTAGTATTTATTATTTAAGTCTTTATTATATTACTACTACTTTACTTATTTATAGTATTACTACTAAAGAGAGTAAGTATATTTTATATAAATATTCTCTAGGGTACTAATATTATAATCTAGCTAATAGTTTATTACCCTAAAGGAATTAAAAGCTTAATTTATTATAACTTAAGGGTTAAAAAATAATAAAATAAAGTAATAGCTTAGATTTATAGTTATAGCTAGATAGGTACTACCTAGAGGTAAGTATATAAAGGTTTTAAGCTCTAACCTTTTATAAGAATATAAGTAGTTCTTACTAAATACCTTACCTTACGCTTATATAACTATCTAGCTACTAGCTAACCCCTTCCTAACCTAGTAGGTCTAAGGTCTTACTAATACTCTATTATATAATAGTCCTGTCTCTGTCCCTCACGCTCCTAATAAGTAGCTAATATCCTACTTTACTAAGTCTATAAATAGTAGTTCCTAGCTTCTAGTTCCCTTATTTAAGTATACTTCTTATAAGTATTCTAATTTATTTGTTTATATATTCTATTAGTTAGTGTCTATTTATAAGTATGCTTATTTTTTAATAAACAATCTAGGAATATATTTTATAATCCTAAGTACTAGGACTATACTATACTTAAACTATATCTTTATTTTATTAAATATCTTTAATACTAGTAGTTCTCTTAGGGGGTTTATTTATTATTAAGACTATTTATAATATCTAAGTATTATTCTTTTTTATATAGTTTATTCTTAATTATTATAAGTTTTCTATAATCCTATAGTCTTATATTCTATCTAGCCTTACACTATAGCTTAAGGTAGTCTTATATTATCTAATAGGAGGATTCCTAACTATAGCTAGAGGTTATTATTATCTTTTAATAGTAACCATAGCTTTATTAGCTAATATTCATTAATTCATAACCATAGCTATCCTAATAGGTCCGTAGCACATTCCTACTCGGCTTTGCTTCCGGGCCCCTCATCTTTGCACCCTTGTCTGAAGTCTATGGCCGCAATCCAGTCTACCGCACCACTCTTGCCCTCTTCGTCCTCTTCAACCTCAGATGCGCCCTTTCGCCCAACATCGCTGCTCTCTTGGTTTTTCGTTTCCTGTGTGGCTTCTTCGGTTCTCCCACCGGTAAGCACCCGTTGCGAATTGACTGACATCGCTAAACGGACGGCGCTGATGGATGGACGCGAGTCTTAGTGACCAACTCGGGGGGCTCGTTGACCGACTTATGGCCACCTAGCCATCGCTCTGTCCCTCTTGCACTATTCACTGCTGCGAGCTTTTTAGGTCCAGTGATTGCGCCCATTACTGGTGGCTTTCTTACTGAGTATGCATCGGTATGTGGTCGACCAAGTCCCTTCTTACTGATTTAAGCTTGCTGAGAAACGGTCTTACCTAACACACGATGGTCATAGTGGCGATGGTAAGCTCCTACACCTACAGGCCTGATAAACTGGAATGCATGTATACTAAAGTCTTCTTCAGGGACTTTTGGCTGGTGGTCATCATCAGCGGCGTTGTATATGCCGCCGTGCTTCTGTTTCTGCCCGAAACCTATGCCCCGATGCTACTGCACATCAAAGCGCAAAAATATGGCCTCCAGCAGTCGCATCAGGAGCTTGGGCTAATGCTCTGCACCAATATCACCCGACCGACTGTTATGTTCTTTACAGAACCTATCCTCTTTCTCCTGTCACTCTACATGGCCTTTGTTTTCGGCATCTTGTATCTTGACTTTACCGCCTACCCATATGTCTTCCAGCAGACGAGATACTGGGATGCCGGCATCTCCGGCCTAACCTTTTTGGGTAGGTTTTCAATACGCTTCATTTCAACCGCTGTAACACCCCGGCTAAAATGGAGAGTTCAGGTATTGGAATTGGTATGGCTATTGCAACGGCTGCGTCGCCTTATATCAATCGCATATATGGTCATCATGTGAAGAAGCTGGGCGGGCCCAAGCCTGAAGCTCGATTACCGCATCTGGTGTTCCTATCATGGTTGATTCCCGTGGGACTGTTCTGGTTCGCGTGGACATCCAACCCATCCGTCCACTGGGCAAGCTGCATTGTGTCGGGTATCCCATTTGGGATCGGCTTCGTCACTCTGTTTTTGGGTATAATCTCTTACCTGATTGACTGCTACGGAAAGTATGCTGCCAGCGCACTCGCCGCAAATGCCATACTCAGGTCCTTGTTCGGTGCGGGGTTCCCTCTTTTCTCTCGCGAGATGTATGACAAATTGGGTGCTGCCTGGGCAACCTCTGTCTTGGGGTTCGTCGCTGTGGCAATGGCGCCTTTACCCTACGTCTTCTACCACTTTGGTCCGCGCATTCGCGCAAGATCTACTTTTCACCGAAGAACTATAGAAGAGGAGGAAGGGGCGACCAACACAAGCCGATCGACTGGGGAGACCAAGTCTTGACAAAGGTCGTGCGACAAGATCCTTCCGTCTCAACGGTATAATAAGACCACAATACCAGATCCCGGCAACAGAATCCATCGCGTGACAGTTTACGCTATCGGGAACCCATCTGGTTGTCTCCTCAGACGGGTCAAAGAGACTAGACGATGCCGTTGGGTAGGTTTTTGCTATCTATCGGGATAAACAGAGGAAAGACAAAGGAAAAGGATGACTCGGTCTAGGCGAGCTCTTCGACGGAGAGGCAGCCGGGACCTGGCCGGGACTACGTCAAGGATATAAGATCTACCCAAGCGCAACGATCCATGTCTGTCTCGATAACACACGCCAATGATCCATGGCCTTGCTGGGCCTCGAAAATGTCACGTGCGGTCCTCAGTTTGGCTAGAGCAATGTCTCTGATGGTGGTAGTTTTAGGGTCGATTTCAAATGTGTTGAGCACCTTTTTGGCAGGGTAGTAGGGATTATTTCGTACCTCGACAGATTTGATGCATCAGAGCCCAGCTTTGTAACTCGTGAGAAAGAATCATGGGCTTGGATTCATGGTCAGGTACGATTCACAATCTGCATCTGGCCAAGGTCAAGGAAAGAACGACGGCGTATTCACAGCGGGTAGTCGCGTTACCGAGAGGGAGTAGGTGCAGTTCTAAGAGCGCGCTAAGGGGGTCAGAGATGGTCATTGCCAAGGTCAGCCGTCGGAAACATCACGTCTGGAGTAAGACGGTGACATAAAACCATCCAACTGAACATATCGTCCGCATACAAATTGGCACTGCGTGCTATGACCATATCGAACTAGACATGTACACCAACGTTCTTCTTCTCTTTTTTTGAAAAGGTCACTGGCAGTATATCAGTATTCGGTCAACGTCAGTCAGATAAGTGACAGTCATCTTAGTCAGACGCCGTCCCCGAGAGGTTCGTACCTGCACACTTTGCTCCCTGGCTGGCTGTACTGTCCGGCGGTAATAATGGGCACCTAGCCGAATGACGGTTAGATCCATCTCCTTCTCCATCTCCACCCCCTTATACTCCTCCGTATCGGCCCAACGGCCGCGGCGGCTACGAGACATCAATCCAGGTGTCTCGGTTAGTAAAGCAAAACAGCACCACTCCAGTCATGTCATGGCACGACCAATTTATATCCACGGAGGCATCATGCTGCAGATGATGAAACCTACCGAATTCAGCAAGTACCCCCTTCTGCGGACCAGTATGGGGATAGTTCCGGGCAACGCTCGCAAAGCAAAACTGCACAGGCCGTTGTACGAATTTGGTCTCGTCGTCGCCGAGTCGGCATTGTCCCAGAGACTTGCTTGTTCCATCGCTGTATTGGAGAATGATTCCTTTGCAAATACGGCTATCGCGGTCAACGTATGTGTATACAGCAGCGACGTTACTAAGAGTTGCGCTAAAAAAATGACTTTGAGGCAACACTGCTTGTCTGTTGAGCTGCGCGAGCTGGTCCGACGAAGCCTTCTTCGCTAGATGTGCCTCAGGGATGGTGACACGAGCACCTTGTATATCGTGGACAAGGAGAGGGCGACGTTGTGTAGAGTACATGCGGATTTCTGAAGCTCCGTCCTTGTACTGACCAATCTCCACAAGGCCTTGCAACCTCGTATGAATCTTTCTTGTTAGTTGGGGGGTTCGTGAATAGCCAGCCGAGGTCACTTACGAGAAGACAGGGGAATGGATACAAGGTTTCATCGTTTTCAAGACACCTTGTGCCATATTCAACAATTTCTTCGCCTCTCTGGAGGGGAAGATAGATCCAGCAGGTTTTAGATTGCTGGAGTGGAGAAAGGCAGCGAAAGGTTCCCACTGCGGTTGGAGCTCTCCGCGTATGAGGATGCGCAGCCAAGATGGCATTTCGCACCAGGAAAAAGGTAATGCCGAAGCATGCTTGAGTATCAATGAAACAGAGTCGTCTGCACTGCTGCACACATTCAGGCTTAAGTGACGTGTGTAACGTAAATGGCCGCTTTGCGAACGTGCTAGTAGAGGCGTACAGCCCAGGCGATGTAGAGACGTTACAGATCGTGAGACAGGTTGTCTCGGGCACAACAAGGCGACAGTAGCCAAACTAGCAACCACATTAACACTGCACGTACAACGAAGAAATAAAACCAACCTCGAAGCGGGCCTGCACCAGCGCAAGCGTGGTGGCGTCTTCAGTAATGTAGAGCTGAAATGGTGTTGGTTCGGACTTTGGGAGCGGCTCAGGAGCGGAGATACAATCAATCTGCTTAATACCGCACGAATCAATAGTGAGACGAATATGTGCAGCGTTGGGCGCCTGATGATATATATGCGCTTGGCTTCGGCGGCTCCAGCCTAGCAAGTCTCCAAGGAACACAGTTTTTGGCGTTTCATTCTGGTGGGCGGACGAAAGACTGGTTGCTCGTTCGATGACTCTTCTATACCGCCAGATTATATGCGGGCCAATATGTGTGGCAATCATCTCAGCGAGTTCAAAAGGCAGGCAATTCAGCTTGGGCATTTCTAAAACTTTGCTGACGCATCTCAGATCGCCTAGCTGCCCTTCGTACGGAAGAACAAGCGGTACACAGTGGCGCCATGGAGCCATTGCCTTTGAAGCCGCCCATAGACGATGCAGCTTGTCGCCAGCAACGCAATGTCGCAAGAATAGCGCGAGGCAATTCGCATGAATGGTTGCGCTTTCCGTATTGGCCAGGCAGTGTTTGCAAGCTGCAAATTTGCAGAAGATTACTCCCGGCGTGCTCCCCTGCTCGCAGTATCCATTTGACGTATATTTATGCGCATAATGGGTTTCAATCTGATCGTTTCGGCGGCATACGACTATCGCAGTTCAGTATTATTTGGCTGCCTGCTAGGAATGGCATTAGAATTTCGAATTATTCTTACGTGCCACAATTCTTTCATCGGCCTGGAACGTGTCGTGGCAGGCCCCGCACTGAGGATGGATTTGAATGTGATAACATGGGTATTGATCAGCAATTCTCCCAGGCATACTTCCAGTGCCTTGGGAGACGAATAATACTCTGCGTTGCGTTCAAGGGCATTGGAGAGTGATGGTATGTCACAGGCAGAGAGGGGACAGAGAGACTGAACGTTACAACACCCCTGTTCGGGCTTACGTAAACGTCCCTGATCGCAAGTCGTTGTTACAATTAGACAATTCCACGGCTAACTTGGCTACTAGCCTAACTAAACCTGGCAGCGAGCAGCGCTAGCGAGTTTATTATTGCAATAAGTTCATTAATATTAAATCTTTGTTGTGACTGCTTCAACGGTTTGATTAAAACATCAGACAACTCTATACAAAGTATCCTTTAGACACGAGAAATTGAAATCTAGCCAAGGGAACACACAGGGGGGATGCTCGTGGCATCTAAAATTGGACGCCGACCCCATTTTTTTGTTTCAAAAAAAGGCAACTGGTGACCGCGTACGGATTAGATCTTCGCAGATGAAGCCGCAGAGCTCTGTACGACCGGCGGAATGTTCAACTCTCCAGCCCTACCCGGCGTTGCACAACAGCAAAGCAAACTCGATGGAGTCGACCCCGCTTGCTCGTGCCTCTTCACATCTGAGTAGATTGTTCAACTTGTTCAACATCGCAATTTCTCTCGGGTCCGTCACACTCTGCGCACAAAGATGAGAAAATGTCCTCGACATGTACACAGGAGACTGCAATTCTTTGGTTTTGATGACTTTGTGGTCTTTTCTTGCGTGTCACTACTTTTCTAATGAATGTATCTCGAGTTGGTCGTTCAATCAAAATCACTAACAAGCAATGCCTCTCAGCCCCGTCAAACACCAACGTATTAGACGATGCATTGCAGTAGCAACGACATCGACCCCGCGCGGCGAACTGCTCCTTTCACATGCTGGCGTGGGCTTTCCCATCGCTTGCCCTTGTCTGATCTGAAGTAGCTCTCCCCGATAGCCTGCTGTCCTCGAATGATACTTTTGTCAAATCTCCGTTTGTCAGCGCTTCTGACAGCTTCAGTCGCTGCGTTTTCTTCTGCTGCGGTTCCAAAAAGAAAAGAAAAAGATTTGCCACGAAAAGCATACCAGCTTGTTCTGGTTGCTTCTGCCATACCATTTGTGCAGCTGGATGAGATCCAGACGATACGGACTCTTCCGTCCCGGGTCGTGTCGGTCGACAGCTTTCCCAGGCCAAGCCAGCACCCGTCGGATCCTGCTTCAATGATCTGCGTCGCACGTCTAGTCATCATGTCAAGCGGTGGCTGTTAACCCGTGCGCCCAATCACGCTTGTCAGCTCTACTAGCAGTCAAGTTCTGCCTGGGCTCTCAGCAAACCTTCATCCATGTGAATGCCTCACCAAGCCAAGCAGTGTGTATTGCCTGTTCAAAAAAAAAGACAGCTTCTCCAGACATTTCCATGTCACTCAGTCGTAGCCACCGCCAATCTGACTGTGAAAAGCAGTGCTAACGCTCTTCTCATCATCGTCATATCGTCGACCAAAGCCGGTTCCTGGCGCCATACGGCCGTTGCTCTCCACATATTGCTTGAGCCTGTCGCTCTGGGTGTACGAAACCGGACGCATGCCAGTGACTGCATCGTGCAAGCCGGCACCTAAACTGACACCGCCCTGCCCGACGCCTTTGCCGCCGAGTACGCTGCTGGTAGCGTCGGTGAGTTCGGAATTGGCTACGCTTTCGCCAGCAATGCTCTCGGTGGCTCGCCCACGCGCCTTGCTACCACGACCTGGAGCTGGCACTCCCGGGAGACCAGGCCATTGTTCAGGGGTGAAGCTGGAGAACATGGGTGGGAATGCCGTGTTCAGGTTAGCACCTCCAAAGGCCGAGCCCTGAATAGAAGACACATCGTCAGGAATATACGATAGCATAGATCCCGAGTCAAAGTCTCGTCCAGGTGGGCCACCACCATTGAAGCGACCATTGGCGTATCCATTAGCACCAGCGCCATACTGCGACTGGTAGTTGTTCTTCTGACGGAAGCTAACCTTGGGTCGACTAAACTGCAGCAGACAGGCTTGTAAGTTGGTCAAGGGACCTTCGACGAAACACTTGCGGTCCTTGAAATGCACCAGCAGATTGTGCCAAAGCTCGTGCTTGGACAACACCTTGGGATTGCCAAGAATCACGAGGCCATATTTGGCTCGAGTAAGAGCCACGTTTAAACGGCGAGGATCAGACAAGAAACCGATGCCCTGGGTTTCGTTGGATCGGACGCACGAAAGAACAATGAAGTCCTTTTCACGGCCCTGAAAGGCATCGACAGACGCCACCTCAACCTCCTTGTAGACCTCCTTCTTAAATGTGCCTGAATTCTGCATGGTGGTGACAATGTAGCTTCTCTGGCCCTCATATGGTGTAATGACACCAATTTCTGAAGGTTTGACGCCTGCTTTGAAGAATCGAGTAACTGTCTTCTCGACGTTGGAAGCCTCCGTGCGATTAAGATATGATGTTCCTGAAGTCGAGATCTCTTCGTGACCGAGGTTTGACCAAAACATCATAGGCGTCTCCACAATCGGCCATGGGAAGTCGACATCCTTCCTCAGACGATGCTCATGCGTGATGCCATTTTGCAAGCTACCATCATAAAACATATTGGAAGGGAATTCGGACAGACATGGGTGCATTCGGTATTGCGTGGTGAGTCGGATTGGAGCAAGCTGAAGCTGAATCAGTCGTTCGAAAAGTGACTGGTTCAAGCCAGCCTTTGCCGCTTTCTTGTTCATGATGACCGGGCCAAGCTGTTTATGGTCTCCCACGAGAACCACCTGCTTGCAACCAAGAACAAGAGGAATCATACATTCCGGCTCAGCCGACTGAGTAGACTCATCAATGAGCACGTTTCGGAACTTCATCTTGGATAGACGGGGATCACCAGCACCAACACAAGTGCAGCAAACCACGTCTGCGTTGTTGAGGATTTCTCGTTCAGCAGCTTTAGTAAGCTGTTTGAATTTCTTCTCGTCTTGGCTGGAAAGTTCTCCAACATCATTCTTCAATTGCGAGAGCTTGACGAGTTCGCTATTATGCTCGGCCAACCGAACCTGCTCGTGTAAAGCCAGGAATTTGACTGAGGATTCGACATCTTCTCGAGACTTGGCGGTCAGGCGAACGACCTTGAGACCAGTGAAGTGGATTCGCTCGCAAAGCTGGTCCACGGCCACGTTTGAAGGAGCGCAGACCAGGACCTGATTGCCACTCATCTTAGCGAGGTGATAAATGATTGTGGCAGAAGTCACAGTCTTTCCAGTTCCAGGTGGTCCCTGAATAAGACTCAGCGGTTTCTGAAGCACAGACTTGATGGCATCGACCTGGCTTTGGTTAAGGTCGGGAAGCGTCGGGACCGACCATTTCCTGGGAAGCTTTGTTTGCATTGGTTGTAGTTGAACCTCGTGTCCCAAAAGAGTATGGAAAATGTAGCCCGAGACACTCATGTCATCAACGGCAAAGGTTTTCATGGCAAGTTGCATGCGGTCGTACGAAGTAGCTTTCCAAACATAATCAGCGGAGAAGTTGTGGGATAAGTCCGTAGGAACATGTTTCTCATTTCCAGTCTTACGCAGCTCGAGGCACACTTCATCGGACTGGCTGTTGGGAATCTTGATGACATATCCAACGCCTTCCCAAGGCTCACGAAGTTCACCGTTATATCGAAGCCTCATTTCATCACCAACCGCAAGCTTGACATCTCCAGACTCGATCTTGTGCAGGTTAAAGCTGACGAGATGCTTGTTATTGAGACCATAGTCCCATCGCACGACGAGGCCGTCTTCCGATTGAGCTTCCTTGAGTTTCTTGTCATAATCGGACTCCATTTTTACGAGCGGTCCGAATATGTTCTGATAGTGGTATGGGTCATCGTATCGCATCAGCACCGGGTCGGGATCATCGTCAATACTGGCGGCCTTTTCAAGGTCCGCAACAGTGGCGTTCGGCTCAACCTTCCACATCTCTTCCAGCTTGGCAATCGTGTTGGGCGACAAGTGACGAGCGCGGAGCTGCTCGACGTCGGACGGCGCACTGACAAGCCAGGTCAGAAAAGCTCGCTCCTCAATTAGCGGCTCCCAGCGCGAGATATCCCAGTTCATATCCTTGTTAGATGTGCTGGCTGCACAAGGTTGCCGACATAAAAGTACAACGACTGTGTCTGATTTTGCCGGGATGAAACCAAGCAAGAACGCATTTTTCGTTCCACAATTATAGCATTCCAAGACAGTGTCTCCGAGAGCAGATTCAGGATGAAGCTGAACCTCTTTGTGTCTCGCTCGGACTAGGTGATTGACGATATGGGTTGAGGTGCCGTTGCCCCTGGCGCTGCAGAACCACTTGTTACAGGTCAAGCATTTGACGACACATGCGGGAGAGTGAATGCCACAGTAGCTTCAATCAGCATGTTAGCAAAAATAAAAACCCAACGGCACTTGGCAGTGTTGCTTACGCGCAAGCATGAGCGGGAAGCTCTTTTGGTTCTTCGGGGTTCTTCAATTTCAAGCCCATCATGCCGTCTACAGGCACGCTGTTAAGGCTATCATTCTCGTCACCTTCAAAAGCCTCCGTTTGATTGTCGTCGTCGTCGGCGCGTCGACGACCACTGCGACCACCGCCATACTTGCCATAGAGCAAGCTCTCGCCGGGGTCAAGAGCAGATAAGTCATCGGCTCCAGCCTTGATGGCCGCAGCTGAATCAGAAATCAGATGATTGCCGACATGAGTGAAGGCACCTTCCATGTTGTTTCGTGTCGGGGGGTAGTGTCAGACTGAGGGATCGCTCGCGGCGTGTTGTCCTATTTCCTATTGTGTCAGCCTGGTGATTGGCCGTAACGCAAAAAGCTGCTTTCTTGACAGAGCTTTGTGACAGTCTCTGAGGAGAAAGTCAAGTTTCAAGAGCTTTTAAGAACGTACCCTTGGTCCTCTATCTTAGATTTAGGTTATTTCGGTCCAGCGCATCAGAATAAGGCGGCTCGGCGCGGGATGGGTGAGAGGTTTCGTTGGTTCCAAGTCGTGCCGTAGTTTTCACATCATCGCTGCTGAGCTTGTACCCAGAGAAGCGGAGCACGGTTAATGGGTAGCTGCGCGATATTTTCGATCCAGCTAGAGATTATTCGACGAGAATGACGAGCAAACAGAGCGGAGATTCGCAAACGAAGTTTATTTTCCAAAGAAAAAAAAAACACAGATTTGCCGTCGTCGTTGGTGGAAAGAAGCCCGACTCGATGCGGCGACGGGGTTTAGTGGGACGTTTTGCGCCCACGTGATAAGCGGGCTGCAAAGTCAAAAAAAAAGTTGCATCTAAAGAAAACGACTTGAGTTGGTGGTCAAATCCAAACCCCAAATTTATTTGAGAGACTGTTTTTCGACGCCTTACGGAACCGCAAACATATTACGATAGTAACTCACTGAGCTTGTCGCTACTAGAAGAGGCTTGCAAAGCAGCAGCAGAAGAGCAAGATGATTGTACGTCACCACGTCAGTATGTCGACAGGTTCTCACGGCCCATGCTAACTAAGACTTGTACAGCGCAAGCAAGCACGGCAGCGGCGCGATTACCTCTATCGAAGAGCGCTCCTCCTTCGAGATGCAGAGATTGGCGAAAAGCGAGCAAAATTACGAGCGTCCTTGGCCTCGGGAAAGCCTCTGGATCCTTCCATTGCCAATGATAAAGCATTGCGCAAAGATTACCAGTATGACGAGAGCGCTCCCGATCTGAGCACAAATGAGCAACTGGATCTTGATGATGAATATGCACAACTATCCGGTGTTGTAGACCCTCGTGTTCTGGGTAAGTACGCGGATACCTCTCGAGTGTAGCCTACTTGGATCACATACTAAACAGTGTTAGTCACGACTTCACGAGACCCTTCAGCTCGATTATCAGCATTCGCAAAGGAAATCAGACTGCTACTTCCAACGTCTGTGCGATTGAACCGTGGAAATCTCATCCTTCCCGACCTGGTAAAGTCGGCCCAATCTGCTGGTTTGTCCGATCTAGTTCTCCTTCATGAACACCGAGGCACGCCCACTGCTCTGACATTGTCCCATTTTCCACATGGACCCACGATATCCTTCTCGCTTCATAATGTTGTACTGCGGCACGATATTCCAGGGAGCGTGAGGGGAACGGTATCAGAGTCGTACCCCCATATCATCATGGACGGCTTCACTTCGCCTCTGGGCAACCGCATTGCTAAAATTTTGAAACACATTTTCCCGCCGAGGGAAGCCATCACTAGCAAAAACAAAATGGGTAACCGAGTTGTTACGTTTAAGAACATTGATGACAGCATCGAAGTTAGACACCACGTCTTTGTCCGAACAGGATATGACAGCGTCGAGCTAGCGGAGGTTGGGCCCAGAATGACGATGCGGCCGTTCGAGATTCGGGGAGGCACACTTGAGAATAAGGATGGAGATGTCGAATGGCACCTGTCACAGTACACAAGAACAGCGAAGAAGAAGAATTACCTTTAAGCATGAATTGCATAAGTCGGGCGGCATTTAAACCAAAACCTTGACTCAACTCTGTGTCTCGCAATCATTCCAGACATCTCGGCAATCGAGGGCGACTCGTTGTCAGTCGTTTACGCGAAACGAAACAAGGTTCTACCATGGCTTTGGAGATGCTTGGAACTGCAAGGACCTCATTATAGACAGCATTTTGGGCAGCTGTCCTCGCAGACATGCGGTGTAATAAATATCCCGATGATGAAGGCAATATGACGGCCAAGGTAGACATGGCTCGGTGCTATGATGGAATGACTACAAGCGGATGGTCGATGAAGAGGGGGGAATCGGCCATGCGACGCTTGACGGCATGAGCTCCGTGTCCCAAGTCTTTGGCGAGGCAAAGCTTGTCTCACGAAGCCTCTCAGAAGGGAATGCCCCGCGTTAGATGTACTGTACGGGCAGAGGTAACGGGCACTGCAATGCCCCTCATTCGGGAGAATGAACAATTTCGTACATTCTCACTCGTCAGCATATTGCTGGTTGGGTTGGACAAATCACTTCTTCCTGTCGAAGATATTCACGCCGGCCAGCTAGTGGCGAATAAAGTGTAACAAAAGCCTCGGGCTCAAGAACTGCTCGTGTACAACCCAATCAAAAAAGGCTGCGGCCGGGCTGTCGGGTAGAGGAAAACTGGACAAGCACGTTCGTGCGGAATGACTGAAGGGCAAATGCAGGACAGGTTCCCGCATAGTGCTCATATCGACAAACGTCATTTGTTTCTCCTTGGGGGTTCCGTCAAGATCGCAAGCGAGACCTTGTTGCTTGGTCTGCAGCCAGGAGGTTTGGCAAGCCACGGCTTCATAGCGGACCATCGGTGCCCTTCGCCGCCGTTTCTGCTTTTGTTTCCACGCAGTGATGGGTGATGCAAGGTTACACTTGACAGGATGCCGAGACGGAGGGATGATTGAAATCACCTGCAGGGCTAACTGCAAAGCTCTTCCCTCTTTGCACTCCCACTCCCTCGCGATCCCCGAGTTTGCCCCTTCCCCCGCGAAGGGGAGACATGGAGAAAGCGGGCGGCTTCCCCCAAACGCAGAAGGAGGCTTCCTAATCCCGGCCGGGATTTTGTTCTCACTCGTTGTTCACTCTCGTGGCGGTGTTGTCTCCGGCTGAGAAAGAATCATGTAAGAGGTGCTTTGGGGTGTGGAGTTTCCCTTGCTGGTGCCGAGTTTGCTCTTACAAATGAGCGAATGCGAGCGAGGGCTTGTTTGTCCGACGTTAATTAAGCGAATATAATGCAAGCTCCATACAGTGGTATCACAACCGCCCGAAACAATCAAAAGAATAAGACGCTCGAAAAGCTTGTGAAAGACTTGCTAGGACCTAAATGGAAACCATGGCCGGCGTGACTCAAATGTTTGTCGATCTGTCACACATGCCATTCTAGGCGGAGGTGTCTTCAGTTGTCAAGACTCAACGGCGTTTTCCTCTCCTCACTAAGACGGCATGCAACCGAGTTGTCGGCCGCACCCAGTCAGTTGACCCTCTTGAGACAAAGTTCGTTATCCGGATGGAGCTTGTGTTATGGGCGAAAGAACCTGGTCGGCGAGACGTGAAGAACAAGAGAATGTGCTTGTTCCTGGACAAGTATATAAGTCCCCAGGCTCCTTCTCCCAGAAACCGGAATGCCTGTTCTCCATTCTCATATCAAACCCATGACACTATTTAGCGAACAAACACTCAATTCCACTTCAACACAAACCGCACAGTCAAAATGAAGTACACTGCCGTCATCTCCGTCGTCGCCGTTGCCGCCATGGCCCAGGACATCGGGAGCATCCCCGATTGCGCGCGTCACTGCATCGCCGATGCCATCAAGACATCTACCCCTTGTGGCGAGAAAAACTACAAGTGTGCTTGCCAGCCTGACAACTTCCACAAAATCCAGAATGCTGCTGTTGGCTGCGTTGTCAGTGCTTGTGGTTCGGACAGGGCCTTGAGTAAGTGGTTTCGTGCTTCGACTTGGCGTGTCTTGTTGCATTCGCACCCAGACCAGGTCACTGACATGTTAATAGAGGAGGTTCTGCCTGCTGTCAAGAAGTTCTGTGGTCAGTAATCGCAGATTGGGTGAGCACGGAGGAGATAAAGCGTCTGAAGAGGGGAGAGAATCATTGAACCTAGAAAGATGCCCGAATAAAGACGCAAGTAAAGTTCGTTAGACTTCCATCCTGCGTATTTTTCCCATGACATGAGTTGTAGGGATTGCTCTTGATATCAAGTATAGTCTACACAGCATGGCGAAAGCTTTCTATGAGCTGCTCTCTGGCATTCGCAGATACTGAATTCATGTTTCGGCCTGCTTGATTCACGTCCCGCTGCCCGCACTTTCGGCACCTCAATGAGCCGTGTGTCGCTTGCATATCAGCAGGCTGAGCCAACAGCCACGGCGTTGGAAGAAGTGCACATAGTCTTTCAATCATACGTAGAGTTCATCGCAACCTGGAGAGGAAAGTGTGACGACAACGAAGCTCTGTGTGCTGGTGCCGGTGGTGGCGGTGCAAATCTACCACCAATGTGGCTGTGCAATCCGGGGCAATTTTTAGTAACAGACGCCACAAGCTAGTTGGTGGCCGAGGGATGGATGGATGACGAACGCATGGAGGCTTGGGACAACTCAGCGCCGGGTCGCACGGGCTGAGTGTTCAAAAGACAAGCCATCGTTTTATTAGGGCATCTGGCATGTTCAATTTCCCTTGTTCCCCGTGCTTTGTTCCTGACAATTGTTTCTTCCAATCCAGATTGCTATCGTAATGCTGGCCTGTTGTCCGTGCCAACTGACATAAGTCGTACATGTGATCCCCATTCAAACTTGCTGTGGGCGGCCCCCCCCGTTCGTCCCGTCAAACAATCCACCCAACCACACCACCTTCTCTCAAATTACATTGTCCATCTCCGAATCCTCCGAATCTCCGACGCGTCTCTCAATTCGCAATTCGGAGCAATTTTCGCCTCACCTCATTCATTGTCGCTGCGATACTGCCCATTGATACCCGGGAGGCGTTGAATCATGTCGTACGGGCAACAGAACCCATATTATCAGGGCCCTGCCCAAGAAGCAGGCCATGGCTATGGCCAGGTAAGTCCAGAGAGAGTCCAGACGTTGATTTTGCGAAATGTCTTCGAAGTGAAAGAGGTCAATGCCTTTGCTTCACGCCTCCATTTAAGTCGGAGCGTCTGTCAAATCAAATCGCTGACTCTGTTCCAAAGGAAAACCCGTACGCCCAAGAACAGCACGAAATGCGCGATTATGGAGACTCTCACCAGCAAGCGTCGTCGCAACCGTCATCACAGTCTCGGGTCCTTCCCCTAGATCAGTTCTTGCAGCGTGTCAAGCAGTTGCGAAGCGACATCGACAGTCTCTCGGGCTCCATTGATTACATTGGCCAATTGCACCAGCGCACTTTGTCAAGCACAGATTCTCAGGCCAAGGACCAGCTTGAGCATTATGTTTCGCAAACCCAAATCCAAACCACAGCTATCAAGGACGGCATCAAAGGCCTGGAGCGCGACCTCGCCAACACCACTGACAACCATCGCAACACCAAGAACACCCAACTGCAATCCCTAAAGACCTACTTCAAGTCCGAGTTGGCCAAGTATCAGAGCGTGGAGCATGAGTACCAGCAGAAATACAGCCAGCAAATTCGCCGCCAATACGAAATAGTATATCCCGATGCTACCGAGCAGGAGATCCAACAGGCCATGGAGTCAAATTACGGCGGTGAAGGGGTCTTCCAGTCGGCGGTAAGCTTGATTCTCCTCCTCCTCCTCCTCCTCCTCCTCCTCCTCCTCCTCCTCCTCCTCCTCCACCTCCTCCTCCTCCTCCACCACCACCCATACCTCTCTCGTTCTCAGATAATAGCTGACAACTACATTAGCTCAAGGATAACCGCACCGGTCACGCTACATCCTTACTCGGCAACGTACGGGCTCGTCACAACGAACTGCAGCGCATCGAACAGACCCTTTCTGAGCTGGCTCTTCTCTATCAGGAACTCGCCACCGTGGTCGAGCAGCAGGAACCCGTCATCCAGGCAGCCGAGGAGAACGCGCAGCAGACCACTGACCACCTGAAGCAAGGCAACGAGCAAGTCAAGCATGCCACAGATTCTGCTCGACGCGCCCGCAAGCTCAAATGGTGGTGTCTCCTCCTTGTTGTCATCATCATCATTGCCGTCGCCCTCGGTGTTGGTCTCGGCATTTGTCTTTCCGGCAACAAGTGCAGCAGCAACAAGTGATGAAACGAACTCATCTTGACTATTATTTGCCGAGGGCAGAGCAACGATTGCATAGAAGGTGGTGTCAAACTCCATGATCGGGACGTGCACCAATTTTTCCATCTCGTCTACTGTCAACCATGACCATGACCATCGTATATCTGTTTCCAGCCTGGAAAAGCCAAAATTGTCCATATATTAAATTGGCACATCAGGTTCTAATAAATCGGTTTGGTCTGAATTTCTTTCCTGGAAAGTATTGAAGAGCGGCATTTTTCATATTTTATTCTTCTTCCACAAGCTTCATCATGTCATCGCAATCAGAAGCCGGGACCATTGACTTTTCACGAAACGAGATTGACGTAGTATGGACTAAGAGTCAAGAGCGATGAGGTAATTTTTTTTTTCTCCAAGTGGTTCAACGGCAGATACGACTGTACATTGGCGATGTAGGAATGAATGCGGCAACGGATGATGCGGGTATCGGGGGGGGCGTAATATAGGAATGAGTGGTGTTGACGTACATTTACGATGTGGATAATATGAGATTACTTGCTCAGTTTCAAGCTTGCACGTGCACGGGGATATATATCATTGGATCGTTGGATATCGATCCATGGCACTCTGCACAGAACAGCACTCTCATCATTACTATCAATGGAGCAGCAGGGTCAATCACATAGGGGAGGGAAGTGCCATTAACTTTAGGTGCCGATACATGTACAAGACCACCACTGTCTGTTCTCACTCAACCCATCAACTAACTACATGTCCACTTCATGGTTTTGTTTTCCCATAATACAGCCAGCCCGATCCCACTCGAAGACACGCGGCCATAGAAAACTGAACAAACCAATCCCGCTCAGTCTGTTGCACTAGCTTTTCCTTTGCGCATTCGCCCCTTCCTCCACAATATTGTGTGCCATGGTCACGACGCATGGAATGAGACTCTCTTTCCTACACTTACACTTTGTCTCCGTGAGGATATGGCTCCACTCCAGTTCTTTGTATCCTGTTTCCCAAGGATGTGTGTTCTTTTTTTCCTTTCTTTCAGAATAAACAAAAAGTTGGAAACGAGACGGAAAACGACTCTGGTCGTCATCACAATGTTTCTGGTTACATCGGCACATGTGGGCCGAAGCTGGGGGGGCCACCGAGCTTGGCCGCCAATTCGGGGTACTTTTCGGTGACCCGGAGTTGCGTTCTGGTAGCTTCGGCGTAGGAGAGGGCGTTGACGATTTCTCCCTCGGTGCGGGCGAGCTCAGCGGCACGCTCAAAGTACTTGAGGGCTTCGGTGACCTTGTTCTGCTGCAGGAGAAGCTGGGCCATGGTGGCGACAGCAATGTCGCACTCGGGGTCGACTGAAAACGAATTAGTTAGCTTTGAAACGACGAGACATGGGCTCAGGTGTAGCCACATGCTTGGAGGGTGGGGAGCTTACTAATGAGGGCCTTCTGGCACAGCTGCTCGGCCTCCTTGGCATCCTTCTTCCATTGGAACAGAGCGAGAGCCTTGTTGATGAGTGGCAAAACGTTCATGGACATGGGCTTTGTCTGCTTCTCCATCTCCATGGCCGTATCAAACTTTTCCACAGCTTCAGAGCAGTTGCCCTGGTCGAGTAGCAGCTCACCGTAGTAGTTGTAGACGTCGGGGACCTTGGGGAAGTTCTTGATGCATCGTCGGAAGGTGGCCATTGACGAGGCAATGGAGCCCATCTTGTACTGAGTCACACCAAGCTGGATGTGGGAGAAAATGAAGTCCTTGTCCAGGTCAATCGACTTCTGGTAGTCCTTCTGGGCCTCGGCAAGATCGCCCTTGATGAAGTTGGCTTGTGCGCGATGGTAGTAGACATCTGGGTCGCCCTTGTTCTGTTCCAGGGCTGTGGCGAACTCGGCATTAGCTTTTTCGGGCTCACCCAGTTCGAGGCTGATACTGGCGCGTTTAATATAACTCTGAACCATGCTGGGGTCGAGCTCGATGCTCTTGTCGAAGTCCTTGGTGGCTTCAGCATGGTTTCCGAGCAAAGTTCGCATAGTGCCGCGAAAGTTGTAGGCCAAAGCCTCGTGCTCGCCGAGTTCGCCGAGCTCCAGCGCCTTCTCAAACGCTTGTCTGGCCTCTTCGTATCCTTCCCCAGTCTTCTTCTCCAAACCTTGAAGACCGATCTGCAGCTGACCTTTACCCGTACTGGGGTTGAGCTCGACCGAATCCTCGAGACCCTCGGGACGAGGCTTTTGTCGGAAGCTCTGGAGGTAGTTGCCGACAAAGATGGGGCTGGGAAGTTTGACAGGTCGAGAGGCCATCATCTCCTTGGCGCGTTGCTCTGCAAATGCTTTGAGGAGTCGCTCGACAGCCTGGGCGGTAGACTCGCTCTTAAAGTTGTCGATGATGCATGACGCGGTGAAGTCAAGAAGAGCCTCAGGGTACTTCCTCTGATGCTCGTAGGCGGTAGCTCGGCGGTTGATAGCCTTGACGTACTCGGGATCCATGTCGATGGCGGCAGTAGTATCGGCAACAACCTTGTCCCATTCACTCATGGCGCTATAGCAAGCGGCTCTGTTGGAATAGAATACGGGGTCGGGCTTGCAGAAAATGGCCTGCGAGTAGAAGCCAATAGCCTTGTTATATGCCTTGTCGCCGTAGGCTCGGTTACCAGATTGCTTGAGCTTAGCAGCATATTGCTCACGCTGTTCTGGTGTCAGATTCTTCACGCTCTCTTCGTCAATCTCGGGGAGTTCGTCTTCGCTTTCAACCGCGGCGGTCTTTGGCTGTGATTCGACAGGGGTTGATTCTTTGGTCTCGGCAGCCTTGCGCTCAGCCTCTTTTCGCTTCCGTCTCTCTTTCTTGCTAAGCTTGGGGGTCGGATCTGACTTGGATTTCTGGAACAGCAAGCCATTAGTCACGGTACCCTGGCCATTTATCTGAAGGTGCAATTGATGATCAAGGGTAGGAGAGGGAGTGCCCAACGCGGTAATATCAGCCAATTGGTGGCCCTATCCAAACGCACGAGGATGGGGGGGGGGAGAAACTGGAAGATCTCGGACATACCGAGTCAGAGTTCAGGTAATACACTGCTCCAGCACCAGTGACCACCACAGCAACACCGGCAATGGTGTAGACAACAGCCTTGTTCTCCGAAACCAAGGAAGTGATGCGATCCCAAGTTGACGACGGCGCATCTACGGGGATGACCATGGGCCTCGGGGGAGGCATTGACGGCAAGGGGTTGGACATGATGTGACGGTATGAGATGCTGGTAAAGGAGGAATATGACTACAAAATGGCAAGGTCGCAGGAAAAGGTCGTTTGGATGGCGCGATGACCAGATGGCAGGCCGAGATGGAGTCTGGTAGGATGGTGTGGGAGGAACAGCGACAAGCTGAAGCTGGAAAGGCGCGGGAAAAAAAAAGCTGCATCAGCGCGGTTGACGGGGTTGACTACTCTCCGTATGCCCATGGCCCGGCAGCGGCAGCGGCAGCGGCAGCGGCCTGTGAAATTTCCCAGGGCTCGTCTGCTCTGGCCTGCGGTGGCACCACCTGGCCCGAACAAACGGTGCAGTGCTCATCCTGCGGCTTAGCTAACGCACTCATGGCCAATGGCACGCCGCCTCTGGACTATGGACTCTAATCGCTTGACTGGCCGGCAGGAACAGGTTAATTCCGATCGAGCTGTTCAAATGCATCTCGTGGCTAGCGTGGGCTTGGCAAGTAGATCCAACTTCCATACTCCATATGGTCATCGGGTCATCCCATGTCCCATCGTCTCTGCCTGAGGTCTCGATTTGTCTGTTCAGTCGTACGCAAGTACGAATCGCATTGTGTGAACACGAGGTTTCATGCTTGGGTTCGACATACTGTCACATACATAAGCACGATCCACCAGGGCTCATCAAGATGAGAGGCCGGAAAGCCACTGCCTCCGATAACCTCCCCGCTAATATCGCCATTCACATTCTGATGCGCCAATCATTGAATGCAGCCGATCTACCTGACACAACTGCGCCTTGTCGGTAACTCCTGCATCCCAAATATTCTTACAAACATAGAGGAAAAGTACTATCTCATCAGACTCGAGTCTCTTTACAATATTACCATACTGTTCGAGGTTTCTTTGCATACCTCCAAGTTCACATACCCTACACCCGACTGTTCTTGCATTCGGGAAGAGGCCTTTCCGCGAAGATGTCGTCTGACTTCTCCCTTTTTACTTCCTTGAGATACGATGTCAACCTCAGACAAGTTCCCTCCAGAGGGATAGAATACGCTGGATGGAACTACCAGAATGAATCGCCTCTGTACATGCTGGACTATCACCGAGACCGAATGCTGCGAGCTGCTACCCATTGGAAGTGGGAAAAGGTGCTTGAGAGACTGTCTGGCAACAAAGGTCTGCAGTTGCTCACCAAAGCTGCTGAAGATGCGATTGGACCCGGGGAACCGGAGAATCCGCTGCGATTGCGTATAGTGGTGGCCCAAGAAGGGGAAATCAGTGTTCATCGATTCAACACACCCGCACTTGCAATGGGCAATTTGTTTCCAGAAACACTCCCAGCCCCTGGCCTTCAGCCAACTTCCAGCCAGCCGCAGGTTCCTCCTCGATTCACGGTGGTAGTGGACAATGTCAACTCGTCTCGTTCGGAGTACACGCACTTCAAGACCACGAATCGAGCTGTGTACGAGGATGCCCGCACCAGGGCAGGGATTGGATCGATCAGTCCTGCGGATACCGCGGAGGTTCTTATCACGAGTAGAGAAAACAATTCCATTATGGAAGGAAGTATAACGACGCCATATTTCTGGCGAGATGAACGCTGGATCACGCCCCCCGTGTCCCGCGCCTTCAGCTGGGAGGATGGAAGCGGGGGAAACGACGGCACAACAAGGCGTTGGGCTCTAGAGCGGTACGAATGCCACATGCCGACAATGTGAAATCCTGATGCTTCATTACTGACATCTGTGACATATAGGGGCTTGGCGGTTGAGCAGGAGATCCAAGCTGATCAGCTTGTCGACGGAGAAGACTGCTACATTAGCAACGGCGTGGGTGGCTTCAGGGCGGGAGTTGTAAGCTTGAGAAGGACCAGTTGATATGGCAGTCATGTCTTGCGCATAGGACCGGGAAAATACGTAGCTCAAGACAAGGTTCATAAAGTGCGATTGGTGATGAATTATTAATTCGTCCTATTTCCCAATCCCCGTACCCCGAGAGGATTTGGTTGCTTGCTTGCCACGTTCTTGCGCTGTCGGTACAGACTCTCTCCGGCATTTCCCGGTTCCCCTCCCCCTTCTCTCCCACTCCCGCAGGAAGGTGTTACCCGGCAGCAGGGAATATAACTGATCGTACGCGCTATGCGCGTAGGACTATATTAGGGAAGCTAAACTATACCTTAAAAGAATATATAATATTAGAATATAAAGTATATAAGATTTACTATAACTACTCTTTTTATAAAAGAAAAGCTTTTACCTTTCTATTTATATAATAAAAGAATAATTAATTTAATTATATTTTCTACCTTTAATTATCCCTTCTAATTATATCTTTACTAAAAGTTATATACTATATAGTAATAGTTATAAGCCTAGGAGGTATATACCTATAACTCTACTAAATCCCCTATATATAAGACCTATATATATACTATGCCCTACCTACTAATCTATGCTTATAATAGATACCTTAACTTCTCCTTACCTAAGTCTTAAGACTAATATTAAGTTAGTCTTATCTAATAAATAGGAGAAATAGTATAAAGTATTAAAGTAAGCTACCTAGAGCTAAGAGATTTAGAAGAGAGTTAATCCTTAGCTCCTAAAGCTTAATACTAACTATCTTAAAAAGCCCTTTATAATTATACTAAAGGTATATAAAGCTTTTATTATAAGGAACTAGGGAAGTAAGGAGACTAAGCTTACTTTCTAAGAGGCTTTTTCCTTCCTTTCTTATTAGTATATATCTAAGTATTAAGTATATAAGGTAACTAAGTTAAGAGAAAGGACTATTAAAACCTAGATTACTAGTACTATTAATCCTAATACTTATATAATAATAATTAATAAGATTAAAGAGGAAAATACTAATAATAAGAAGCTAACTCTTTACTAAATCTCTATTAAACTTAAGAAGTTCTTACCTAGCTAAGTTATTATTAAAGTAGAAGTTATAGCTAAGTATATAGTATATCTTAATAATACTAAATATATAAATATATAATTTAAGTATTAGAATAAGTAATAAGGAAAGCTATACTAGAAAGCTATAATATATAAGATTAATAAAGTTTAGGGTCCTAATATAATTTATAACTTTATTATAGTAATTAGAGCGTACTTTAACCCTAAATAGGTAAAAACTAAGATTATATAACTAGTATAGACCTTAGACTCTCTTCCTATAGATATTACTCTTATAAGTATTATAGCTAAGTATACTTAATATTATAAGGTAATATAAACTATATATACTAATTCTAGTAAAAGGAGCTATATAACTACTCTTAGGGAATACTCTAACTAAGGTAATAAGAAGTAAGACTAAAAGAATAATAGTCTAAAGAAGTACCCCTATTAAATAGGTAAGGCACTAAGTACTTACTTTTAGTCTCCCTAAGCTTACTATACCTTATACTATATAGTAACTAGTAAGAAGGTATAGGGATATAAGCCCTTTATAAAGGTTAACTATAGGAAGGTTAAGGAATACTATAAGAGCATAGAATAGAAAAACCTATATACTAAGGTAGTAAAGGATAGGTAGATAGTAAAAGGCACTAAAGATTATAAAGGAGAGAAATTACCTAGTGCTATTATTATAATAATTATTAACCTAAAGATTCTAGAGAGTATAGCTCCTCTAAAGGGAAGCTATACTACACTAAAAAATATAAAATATATACTCTTAGAGAGCACCCTCTTTAATAACTATAGCGCTCTTTATATTATTAATAGTATAAGCTACTTTAAGCCTAGAACCTTTAAAGAAATATTTAATAATTACCTTAAGGCTAGAATAACCTCTTTCTAGATTATAAAAAGAGGCACTTATATAATTAAGAATATTTTTAATAGGCTAAAGGGAGAACTTATAGAAAACCTTACTTTATAGAATATTATACTTATAGAAGGATTTTATATAAATATTATATTAGAGAGCCTTCTTTAGAAGAAGGGTATTTAGTATTATAAAGTAGACTACTCCTTATATATTAGACCCTTTTATAAGAGCTTATTATTAGCTAAACTTAAGAGGAAGTATAATATTATTTTCCTTTAATATAAGCCTCTTTTCTCTTATAATAGTCTTAAGTAAGTAGTGAATTTAGCTATAGCACTAGTAATATTCTTAATAATTAATTTAGAAGGAAATAAATAACGCTTATAACGTAGTTAACTAAGTAGAGACCTATGCCCTATATAAGCAAACCCTAAAGAACTATAGTACTTATATTCTAGCTACCTTAGAAAGGATACTCTTACTAAGAGTTATACTTATATAAAGGGAGTGTAATTATATAAAATAAAGCGTAGAGACTATAAGATATATGCTCTAGTCTATGCCTACTAGGTTATTTTAAGAAGACTACTAGAATATATATTACTAAGACTATTCTAGAGAATCTATTAGGACCTTTAGGACTATAAGACTAGTTATAATAGTATAAACTAGTTACTAGTTATAAAAGATAAGTTCTTAGGTATAATTTAAGTTTATATATTACTAGATAAGTTATAAGTAATAGTATTTAATATACTAATCTACTTTAAATAATAGGTTATAAGATAATTTAGATTATTAATTATAAAGATTAGGTAAGATTATAAAGGTGCTATTATTAGCTAATTTATAGATATAATCTTCTAAATATAGGCATGCTTATAAGGTATTAATCTTAAGCTTATACCTTTATACACTTATAAACTAAATAAAGCTATAGAAAGAGTAGGGTAGATAATTATATTATAGTTAAATATAATACTTATAGGCATAGGGCTACTACTAAACCTATAGTTAGAGAGCATATAAGCAGTAGCGTACCTATATAATATTAGTCCTAGTTAATAATCTAGTTAGAAAACACCACTAGAAACCCTAGAAAGCTAGTTCTATAATAATACTTAATTACTAATATAGGAGCCTATAGCTAACCTAAGGCTAGATTAGAGCGGGTTATACGTATATAGCTGCCACGCCTATCCCCTTAAAAGGGATTATAAAGCTAATAAATATAGATGGTTCTATAAGATATATCTAAGGGGTTATATTAGATATCTAGTTAGGTATTCTACCTCTAATATTTATTGTATTTAGATTCTAAAGCTAGGAAAGGTTATAATAATAAGGAATATTATATTTAATAAGTTAATTTTTTATAATATAGCATAGGAAAGTATAATTAAGCTTTTAATTAATAAACTTAAAGTATAATTCTAAGTCCTTAAGATTAATATAGAATTAGATAATAAGTTAAATCTTTTCCTAGCACTAATTAAACCTTAAATAGAATAAACTAAGAGTTTAAACTTAGGGGTAGATAATACCCTATAGACTTCTTAATTATAACTAAAGAAAAGAGAAGCTATTTATTTTAATAAGAATATTAGACTTTAAATACCTTAGCTATTACTAGATCTACTAATTAGAGAGTAGGAGACTCCTAATCTAAGCACTTAGGAGAGTAAAATAAAGTATAAAGCTTTAGATTTATATACTTAAGGAAGTAATATAATAATAAATCTAATAAGTAATAAGTAGGATACTACTATAAGGGCTTAGAAAAGCTAATGTCCTTATAAGGTTCTAGAACACTAAGTATATAATACTAAGGACTAAGTTATTAATAGCTTAATAGATAATTAACTACCTAAGCTAGTAAATAAAGTAGACTAGTAATAAGATAAACCTATAGAAGTAGACACTAGAATAGCTACCTATATAGAGAGCTTAAAGGGAGCTCTAGCTATATAGCTAGAAATTATAGAAGAGAGCCTTAGAATAGTTATAATATATAAAGGTATATAAATAAGCTTAAGATTATAAACTAAGAGAGAGTAGGGCTAGATTCCTTCTTATACTCTAGTACTAAGGAGAAAGAGAAAAGGACCTAGTAAAGCTCTTATTAATAGTCTCTAGAACCTAAAAGACCTCTTTACTAAATTTAGGAAAACTAAGGATAGAGACCCTTATAAGCTCTTTCTAGGAGATTAGGATTTTAAAAGCTATAAAACTATATTTTTAGTAATTAATATATATTATAATAAGAAAAGTAGATTACTCCTTAAACTAAAGAGGAAAATAGGGATAGTTTATTAATTAGACCTAGCTAAACCTCTAAAGTTATAGAAAAGAGTAAAGGATTATCTATTTAAGGAAGAATAGATTAATATAATAAATAAAGAGATTAATAAGCTAAAAGAATAAGGAATATAGTAGTAGATAAAGTGTTCTATAGCTTAATTAAAGCTATTACTATTAAAATAGGTATTCTCTTATAAGTTTAATAAGAAAGGGATATTAATCTATTATAAGGTATGTTTATATATACGCGGAGATCTCTAGGATACCTTAATAATTAAATATACCTATACTATAATACTTACTATATATATATTCTATATATTTATAGTGCTAGTTACTAGGTTTAACTTAGAGACTAGGTAGTATAATATTAAGAATACTTTTCTTTATATAGATTATAGAAAAGAGGGAATTCCTATAATATATAAACTTCCTAATAGCTTTACTATACTTAGAGAGTATATAGAATTACTTAGGGTATTATATAGATTAAGAGACTCTTTATAGCTTTAGTTTAAAGAGCTAAGTAAGTCTCTTAAGAAGCTTAGGCTTAAGTTAAGCTAAGAGAAGCCTTACTTATTCTATATAAAAGATTAGACTATTTTCCTTATATTCTTTATTAATAATATTCTTATAGCCTTTTATAAGGATAATAAGAAGATTACTAACTAGATCTCTAAGGGACTAAAGGAGGTATATAAATTAGATAATAAAGGTAAGGTAGGATTCTTTCTTAGGATCTAGATTATTAGAGACTAACTATAGTAAAGGGTATATCTTAGTTATAAGGTATATATTAGTAAGATTAGGGAGAAATTTAGGTAAGTAAGAAAAGGCACTTTCCTTACTATACTAATCCTAGTAGTAAAGTATTATAAGTTTAAGAGTAAAGCTAAGAAGTAGGTAATTAAGATCTACTAAGAGAAGATTAGGTTAATCCTATACACTATAATTATAATTAGACTAGATATTACCTTTATAGTAGTAAAGTTATTATAATACCTTATAAATCTAGGACTAGAGTATATAAAGGCTATAGACTAAGCTATTTACTATTTACTTATAATATATAAACTTATACTATACTTTAGTATAAGCACTAAACTTTAAGCTCTTTAGATCTTAAGTAATATATACCTATACTATAAGAAGATATATAAGTTATTATAAGAAATAATTATAGTAACTATATCTATAATAGATAGCTAAGTTAGTTACTTACTCTATAATAAATAGTAAAGAAGACTAGAAGTCTATAGTACCTATTTAGAGATATTAAATTTAATACTTATAAGAACTAGGTTATTAATTATAATAATTAATAAATAATTTAGCTTATATTAAATAAGAGTAAGTAATTAAACACTTAACTATATTATATTAATATTTATAATATATAGTTAAAGTAAGAATTTAAGAGAGGAAGCTTTAAGATTATATATTTACTAATAGCTAAAATGCCTACTAATAGATTTATAAAGGTATTAAATTAGGAGCAATTTAAACGCTTTAGATTAATGCTTAGGTTAGTAGATTTATATATATAATATAATATTTAAAGCGTATAGGTTACTAAGGAAGCATAGGAATATTAATAAGGGGGCATAAAATTAATTACCCTAGAAAAATATATAAAGGCCCCCTTCTTAGTAAGTAAAGCGCTACTAAGGTAAATAGGATTAGAAGAATATAAACTCTAAAATACTATTATATAAAAATATATATATAAATACTATTCTAATAAAGAAAAGAGATAGGACTTATATAAGAAGGTAAATAACCTCTTTAAAATAGGCTATTACTATAGTTACCTTCTCCTTAGATACTACTAAAGAACCCCTAATAGTAGCTTTAGCCCTAATACTAGGAATAACCTTATTATATATAGAATCTAGCTTTATAATAAGTTCTAATTAGAGTTATAGCGCTTTATAGCACTATTTAACTATCTATATAGTTATAAGAAGATAAGTAAGGGAAGAGGTAGTTAAGAGCGCCTTACCTTAGTATTATTATCTAGCGCTAATAATATCTACTTAGTAAGGGGAATATAAGTATTATATAAAGGCTAATAATAGTAATTACTAACCTTATATAAGTAGTATCTCTAAGATTATCTAAACCTAACCTTATAGTAGTAACCTAGATTACCCTTACCTATAATACCTACTTAAATATACTTATTATAGGGTATATCCTATAAGGTATTATAAGGGTTAGGTTTACTAGGCTATAGAGTTAGTGCTTAGTAAGAAGAAGAGTAAAGCTTTAAATAAACTATTTACTTCTATAAAGATTATAGAGGATTATACCTTATATACCTACCTTAGACCTATACCCTAATAGGATATAAAGATTATAAAGGTATATATATAGTATACTCTCCTCCTACCTTAGTAGGAGATAATAACTTACTAGTAGGCTACTTAGGGCTAGCTAGGGAAGGAGAAAGATTCTTATAGGTAGTACTATTACCTAGAGGGAAATTTAAGGCTAAATTAGCTAAAATATAGGCTTAATACTACTTAGGAGTTAAATTTACCTAGGAATCTACCTCCTCTTAAGCCTAGGCTAATATATAAAAAGGGAAAGGAGCTATATTAATTAAAATATAGGGGCTATTAATAAAAAGTATATTAGAAAGGTAAGAAAAAGAAGCCTATAAATATTAAGGTAGAAGAGCCTTTATAAGAAAGGAGTATAGGTATAAAAGTAAGAAAGCTTACTTTAATCTTATATTAGAATTACCTATAATAATAATACTATATATTTACTAGTTAATATAATAATTAGTAGTCTTAATAACCTTAATACTAATTAGGGGGTGTGTTACCTAGTAATAGGGAATATAACTAATTATACGCGCTATATATATAGGACTATATTAGGGAAGCTAAACTACACCTTAAAAGAATATATAATATTAGAATATAAAGTATATAAGATTTACTATAACTACTCTTTCTATAAAAGAAAAGCTTTTACCTTTCTATTTATATAATAGAAGAATAATTAATTTAATCACATCTTCTGCCTTTAATCATCCCTTCTAATTACATCTTTGCCAAAAGTCACGTGCCGCACAGCGATAGAAGGGAAGGAACAAAGGTGGGGTCGTCACTCAATGCCAAATCGCGTGCCAGGACGCGCCTTGCAGTCTGGCATCGCATGACATTCGACAATGTCGACAGGAGTTGCGAGCTGCTCTGCGTGACGAGAAGAGAAGATGCCAAGGACACATTGAACGATCGTGGAAAATCGACTGGAAGACACAGAGTGCCTCGTTGTGCGTGCCAGCTGCACCGTGTGGCTCGCCGCATTGCCTGATGCTGCATTCTGGTTCACGGGCAGGGTACTACATGTCACCACGTCTTGTCCCATGCGCCGGCTCTCGCAGTCTCTTCAGGACATGATGTCTTCGTCCCGTGGTGTGGAGGGGGAGCCTACAATGGCTGATCTGATTGAATCTGGCCGGCGCTCCTACGAGGCCAAGAGGTACAAGCGCGCCTTGGAACAGTTTACCAGGGTGAGTGTTTCTGCAGTGCCTGTACAATTTGAAGCTCCCTGGCTGACATGTAAAACAGGTCATGAGAAGCTGTCCCTGCGCTAGAGGCGTCAGGCGTGACAGGTGCTCTTGTAAAAACTTTGAAAAAGTGGCCGCCGAGCATGGCTCGATCTTCAAAGAAGCAATGTACAATTGTAGATGTGATGTTGGCAGGACCTTCAACAAGTGCAACAACATACATCATATTCAAGCCTTGGATTTCCGAGCTGCTACATTTGAGGCATTGGAAAAACTTGACCGCGCCATGAAAGACGCCGAATGGATTCTCGAACTGGCTCCCAGGCTTCCTGATGTAAGTAGCCTTGGTCTTGTGTGACGTGTGCACTTGCACTGACGAGCAACGACTCTAGGGATACCTTCGTCTGGGGAAAGTTGCGCGGCTGCAAAAGAATCATGAATATGCTTGGAAGATCTATACGGCGGGCATCGAGACAAACAAGGAGCATGCCGTAGGCTCATCACCCAAATTGCAGGTAAGATGCTGTCCTATCTCCTGTATTGTTGACGTAGCCAACTTATCGAATTCAGCAACTGTATAATGCACGGAAACCCCTGCACCGGCACTTTTCCAGACAAGACCCTCTACGACTGCCCACCGAGATTGTCATGCTCATATTTTCATATATGGATTTTGTAGAATTACCGTGTGTTCTTCCCCCAATTCACCCCGTCTCAGGCACCGACTGCATTCTCATGTACGGAAAGGTTCTTCGCTAACGTCGCAGCTCAGCCCCTGCTTGGGCGTTTGCAAGCAATGGAGACGCACGCTCACGAGCCCTCTGCATGATCGATTGTGGAGGAACATGATATTTCCCGGTAGAAGCATGAAACGAGCGCCAAGACACGATGTTTTGAAGAAGATGCTGTCCTGGGCAGGAAATGGGGGTGCTAGAAAGATTGTGATACCACTACCCAAGACTTTCTTGCTCACTCAACAAAAGTTGATGCTGCTTCTCAAAGCATCGACCGGCTTGGAGCATTTGGAGATTGGCCCGCAATCTGAAGGCCTATTGTTTCCCTCGAACCAGAAGATATGGACCAAGCTCAGGCACGTTTCGATCGACGGTACTGGTGAATCTTCCAAACCTGCCTGGAGCACTGCCAAAGTCCACCTTGGAGGGTTCCCTCTGATGTTCCTCAACAACGCTGCCAGCTCGTTGGAGCATCTCACCGTACTGGGCATTCCGGAGCAATGGTACACGACGCAATCAATACCCGTTCTTCCCAAACTGAAGACTTTGCGGATGAGCAACACCTCCACTTCGCGTGATTCTTTCCCCATAGTACGTCTTTTACCTCGATACCCCATGTAGAATGATAAGAGAGTGAGCTGATACATGGGCGCTTTTCCTTAGTTCTTTCTATCGGCTGCCTTCCCAAGACTCGAGCAACTTTGGATAGGTCCAAACATACCAAACCTGGACTCAAATGCCCTGGCCGAATGGCGAGACAAATGGGAGACAATGTGGAATCACCTCAAGGTACTCATATTCGAGGTGTCGTCCGTGGTTGGGCCAATCTCACAGGTCGAAAACTCGCTCTTGACCCTACGCTGTCTCACATGCCTCAACCACGGCAATTCTCTACAACACATTCGTTTCGATGTCCCGGCAGAAAACGAGGACCGACATGGCAGGCCTCGCGTCTTCAGCAACAGTCGCTATTTGCACACTGGTGTTGACTTACCGCAGTACCCAGAATTTCGAAACCTGCATTCCCTCCGGTCCAAATCGTTTTGCATCTCCCCAGATATATCTCGAATGATGTTCTCGGACGCGTTGAACACCGGAACGCTGTCATCGTTTGACATCGTGTTCCCCGTAGAATCGCTCAACGACCGCGTCGGAGACAAGAGCATACGCCATCTGGGAGAGTACGAATGGATCCGTGGTGCGCAAAGTATCCGATCCATCGGGTGCTATGGGTTTCGATTCCGATCCTATCCCCGGAACGACGAGGACTTACCCCTACCGCAGTTCCTAGCGAGCTTCCCTCATCTGGAGACGTTGAGCATATTTTCGGAGCATTACGAAGAGGCCGAGTTTGCGAGTGTTGTTGCCGCGATTCTGAAGATTACGCATCTGAAGGCAATTTACACAACTTCTGTCAAGGGCGCAGTCATGGATCAGCTGAGGACGGTGGCAGAGGGCGAGGGTGTGAAACTCATATGGGGTCATCAACCACAGGTGTGGCCGGTACCGCTGGAGGCATAGGTGGATGGATGTGTGCATCTCGTCTTACTCCGTATAAGCACGTGCAATATATATCCGAGCCTGAAGTCCTACGCATGGGGTCCATGTGGAACGAGAATGCCGCGGGTTCATATCCCAACCAAACGCTTGGAATTTTTATCTCTGAGTCCATCATGTAATGTAGAATACGAGATATGACCATGATGCTGCGAAACGACGTGTGAGGCAGCTCTTTTTTCATCTGCCTCGTCCTTTCTTTTTGTAGATTAAATGCGCCGGCACCCATCCCAATGCTAGTTTTCCCATATCCAAACTCCTTCCCTTATGCTCGACCGACTTTAAACGACAAGATCTACCTCTTCATGTCAGCGCTCACCGTGGTGCCATGACAATAATGTCTGCGATGTGAAAACAGCAAAGAGAGGGAGAGAGAGAGATGAAAAGGCACCCACATCATTCTTCCCAACAGCCACATGATCATCCTCTGCCACTCTCAAGCCCCCAATGCCCTCGACGTACGCAATCGGCGCATCGCCCATGACCTTCCTAGCCACATCACCGACAGTCGAGCCCTTGCTGACGAGGACGCAATCCCTAAAAACAGCCTTTGACTCTGAAGCGCCGGAGCTAAACGTGGCCGTGTTGCGGACCGGAAACACGGGCACCAAGCCCAGCAGCTCGGCGGCCCTCGACAAGACCTGCACTACGCCCGTGGACCCGAATCGGTACAGAACCATGTCCTTCAAGTTCTCGATACGACTGCGGTTCTTGTCGTCCAATTCCTTGAGCCCGCCACCCTCGGCATCACCCTGCTCGATGAGATCCTCTCTCGTGTCGATGAATTCGCTCCCCTCGACGTACTTGATGTACCCTTGCTTCGCCATCTTGCGCAAGAAGATTTCCGAAACGGCCGAGCACAGTACAATCGTCCTCGGGTCCTGCATCTTGGCAATCTTGGCAATGTTCTTGTCCGCGTCCGAATGGTCAATCTTGTTGAGCGCAATCACCGTCGGGAACTTCTCGTCGACAAACGCATCGACCACGTGCGCGACAGTCTCGTCGGACCATTCCTCCAGCGGCTCTCTCACGCCGGACCGGTCGAGGGCGCGCGCAACCACGGTCGATGTCGAGCCATATCCGGAGAATTGGCCCTGGAGGGTCTCCAGGGCGGTCGCCTTGACGGCGGTGTGGCGTCTGCGCACGCTGGGCCATCGCTGCATGAGGTTTCCCAGGATCCAGGCGACCAGCTCGCTTCGCAGCCAGGCTATGTCGACGGAGGGGTCGTACCCTCTTGTTTCCTTGCCCTCGGCGTCGACGGTGCCGGAAGCATCGACGACGTGAATCAATGCGTCGGCGTGCCGGAGGTCGTCGAGGAACTTGTTGCCGAGGCCACGGCCTTGATGGGCGCCCGGCACGAGACCTGCTACGTCGAGGAGCTCAATGGGCACGGAGCGACGGCCGCCATCGCAGGCGCCGTAGTTGGGCTTGCATCGGTCCGAGACGTTGTGGCGGGCGCAGGCGCAGTCTATCTGGAGGTAGCCTATTGCTCGTTGAGGGTCGATTGTCGTGAAGCTGGAGGGGAACGGGTGAGCGGGTTGGACGTGACCGAAGGGGGGTCGGACATGCGGATATTGGGGAAGAAAAGGAGGGACCTACGGGAAGTTGCCTGTGGGAAAGGAAGTAAGTGAGAATACGTTACTTTCGATCTTACATGCGAGCAGACGATACCCGAGCAAAGAGAGAAAGAAAGAAAGAAGACGTACCGACTTTGGAGGAAGCATCCGTTAAGCTGTTCAGCGTGGTGCTCTTCCCGGCAGACGGTTTGCCCACGAGGCCGATGAGCGGATCGCGAGGCATGACGATTTGTCGAGCCGTCGCCCGCGGTTGACTTATTTACGGAATACAATTGGGTGCTTTGAAAAGACGAAAAGACGGAGTGAATCAGCGGTGAGTCGGTGACACTTGTCACTGGCCGCAAAATTTCAGCCCCGCCATTTGTGCTGCTGACTACTCCGTAACGCACCCATTGCTTTATAAGGGAGCTCTCGCGGACAGTTATAGAGTAGCCAGGTGACCGTCACCATTATGTAAGCGGCAGGCAATTCTTACTCACGTCGACGCCATCCTGAACGCTGTTTTTGTCCCTCCTACATCTTACAGCGCGCTAACAGCGCTGTCCGCCGCCCTCGCGACAACTTTTTCGCTGATACGCTTGTGGACGTCGACACCCTCTAGCACCCTGACATAATCGAATGCGACACGTTACGATCTTCGCTCAATGTTGAGTTTCTCACCCGCTGCCAGCCCTCTCGACACGCCTCAAGCCCGCTGCTAAGATGCCAGACCGCTAGCGAGACACTTACTGCGCTCCGTAAGCTGTCCATGACCTCCGAAAGAGCTTTGTGAACCGCCGATACGAGCCTCCACGGTCGCTACGAGTCACCACTGCCGCAAAAGCACCAACGTACTGGAAGGACCTGCGACAAGACGACACCTCCAGGAGGACGGTGCTGCAGGGGAGCAGGGCTGGCAGCTGGTAGGTAACGGGTGAAAGCCATTCATGTGGTTCAAAGAGGTGATACCTGGTGCTTAAGAGGGCGACTCTTGAAGCTTGCGTTCGGATGTAATGTGAAGTGGTGAGGAGTGTTGCATCGACAAACTGAGACCGAGGTGACATCTATGAACAAGTGTATCTCCGTATCCGTACCCAAAAGGCCGATCGAGGAACGTTACGGCCATGTGTATATGTATGAGATAATAGCATCCATATTGCCTTGGATTGAAGCGGGCTGAAGCTTCCTCCCTCTCCGATCTCGGCAGGTGGGGTTCTCCTCTAACTTGGCAGGGCGGGGGGCCGAACAAGCCGTCCCCGACTTCGCTCTGCCATATGTTTTGTCGAATATATTCTTCAATCCTACAAAATCCCTCATTGCCCATTTTTGAACATCTATATTATTAGTTAGGTTGATACGAACACGTCCTTCTTTGAAGAAACGCAAGCCTCCTTAGTCATAACTCTAAACTTCTGACTTTCTCCGCCGGACCTCTTACCTCCCGCCTCGTCTTCAACTCATTCTCGTGCTTCATCACACAAGTCCGACCCTTCTTTGGACGAAATCCGTCGGACGAGTATTGCAACCATGGCGGAACACAACATTGTTGTTTTTGCGGGCGACCACTGCGGCCCAGAGGTGACTGACTACCCCCGAGCTTTCTCAGCCTTGATTCTGGACGGAGAGAGGCTGACTTCTGTTCTTTGACAGGTTATTGCTGAGGCAATCAAGGTACGAGTCTGGCATTTGCGACCTGCAGTTGAGCACCCCTGACGCAGGATTCAGGTTATCAAGACGGTCGAGGAGCTGAGCCCGTCTGCTGGCAAATTTAATCTGCAGGACCACCTGCTCGGAGGGGTAAGTCGTCCCCCGACGACGGACCACGCGGGCCCAAAGACATCCACGAGAGAAGTCTCTTGCTAACCTCGGTGTTTCTCCCCAGTGCTCCATCGATCAGACGGGCACCCCCCTTACAGACGAGGCCCTCGCCGCCGCCAAAGCCGCCGACGCCGTGCTCCTCGGCGCCATTGGCGGCCCCAAATGGGGCACCGGCGCCGTCCGCCCGGAGCAGGGCCTCCTGAAGCTGCGCAGTGAGATGTGTGCCTATGGAAACCTTCGTCCCTGCTTCTTCGCCTCTGACGCCCTCGTCGAATCCTCCCCCCTGAAGGCGTCCGTCTGCCGGGGCATCGACATGATGTTAGTCCGGGAGTTAACCTCAGGCCTGTATTTTGGAGAGCGAAAAGAGTACGATGGACTTAATGCGTTTGACACTACTGTTTACACGAAACCAGAAATCGAGCGTATCGCGCGGCTGGGCGGCTACCTGGCCAGGGCTAGGGGAGACTCGCGGGTCATCTCGCTGGACAAGGCGAACGTGCTAGCGACAAGCAGACTCTGGCGTCGTGTGGTTGAGGAGGTCTTTAAAAACGAGTTCCCCGATCTGAAGGTCGAGCATCAGCTTATTGACAGCGCGGCTATGATTATGGTCAAGAACCCGACGCAGCTGAATGGCGTTATGCTAGCGCCCAACTTGGCAGGTGAGCGAGGCCCCTCGTCCACCTCGAAAGCGGTTTAGCTAACGAGTTTTCAGGGGATATTCTCAGCGACGAGGCGAGCGCCATAGCTGGAAGCATAGGGCTCCTCCCGAGCGCGAGTCTCTGCGGGATTCCGGGCTCTGCAGTGCCTTCCATCTGTGAACCGATTCATGGTGAGACTCCTATCCTCCACTCGAGCCCATATGTAGACATCAGTCGCTAACGCAGATGATAGGTAGCGCGCCGGACATATCAGGGAAAGGGATTGTCGTGCGTTAAGACCCCGTTTCGGGCGATTCCTATCCATTCGCTGCAAATACAGAGCTGACATCATTTCCAGAATCCCATTGGCGCCATCCTTTCCGTGGCCATGATGTTCCGGTACTCTCTAAATCTCGCCCATGAGGCTAAAATCGTCGAGGACGCGGTCCGCGCCGCCATCGACGCCGGGCTGAGAACTAAGGACATGGGCGGGAGCACGGGCACCGCAGAAGCAGGAGATGCCATCGTTGCTGAGCTGGTCAAGATTCTTAAGGCGTGAGATGTAAACTCTCAGTGAATAGAAGTCAGATTACAGCGGGGTTTCAAGTCAGATTACAGCGGGGTTTCAAGTCAGCTATACTATGGGCCAGATGCCGAGTTCGAGTAAAACTCGCTTTTAGCATATTATAACACAAAGCGATTGTCTACCTAACTCTGTCGGAAATTTGCTAATGAACGAAGTATAGTGCCTCCCCGCATTATTATATCACAAAATCTCATTCTCATTTAACTTAACTTTCGACTTGACTCAGGACTCAGCATCTGACCCTATAATAGTCTGTACGTCTAAAACTGGGGGGGTGTTGAACCCGCTATAAAGGTCCCTAACTGGAAGTCAGGGACTTGCGAAGCTTCTCTTTTGCCGCAGTTGGTTTAACAATTTAAGACCGGCTGGCCGTACCTGCGGCAGGGTCCCGCGACCTTCAGACGGCACTTCAGGTGGGGGCTAAAGTGCAAGGTCGGGGGAGGGGCGGGGGAGGGGTAGCAGTCAAAAACGGTATGGTTACGTAGTCCAACGGGGCCTGCCTTCCGTTTCTGCTGGCCGATACGGAGCGAGGATGTCGGTTTCGGCAGAACCTCGGAGAAGAGCAAAGCTCAAGAAGATATCCCGTCCGCTCTCCCATATTCAAGCTGGTAAGGGACAGATTAGTAGTTAGGTCGGTGACGACTATATAGCGAACACTGGCTGTTGGGTTCTGTCTTTTTGTACCAGACGTCTACTGGGGAATATATAGTAAATTACTAGCCCAAGTGATCACATACGACCATACCTACCAGAATATACGGGATCCCGTCCGCTCTCCCATAGTCAAGCTGGTAAGGGGCAGATTAGTAGTTGGGTCGGTGACGACCAGCGAACACCGGCTGTTGTATGGTTTATTCCTTTTGCACCACATCCTTGCGCTCTCGGGCCAGTTCAAATTTTAAATTAAACCAAATGCGATATCTGACATCACATCCAACGTAAAATACTGTGTCTCCCCCCCCCAGATCAACATTGGCACCCTTATCGGCGTGCTCGCTTAATAACTCGGTTGAACATGTTTTGATCGATCGTGTCTTCTAAGCCATTGACTTTGCGACCGGAATACAAGAGACGTATCTTGCCAGGCGTTTGCTCTTCCCTCCCGGCTGCATGCATGCGCGGCGAGTTTCGGGACCCCGCAGTGGTAGGTGTCTCGGGGAGTCGACTCGGGTGGTGAGACACGGGGGCAACCTGGCGCGATTGACGCCGTTTGTTGCGTAGATTCTTCAGGACAGCTTGTCTGACGGACCCTCAATTTATCTATCCGACAACTTGTGGGTGCGGAACCGAGATGGACGCAAAGACTTTATGGCATCGAGCGGAGGGGGGCACATTTTTGGAATACTACTGCTACTACTACTGATGACGCTTCAGATTCTCATTGGACAAATAACTGACACTTTTTTCTTCTACTTTGCTTTACTTTACAAGGGTTCACGCCTCATTCACCCACAGAGCAGCCATGCCCATGCCCGTACCGATACACATGGACGTGAGCAGAATCTTCTTCTTGGTGCGGCGCAGCTCGCTCAGGCCTGTCACGACTTGTCTGGCACCGGTCGTGCCCAGGGGGTGGCCGAGGGCAATGGCGCCACCGCGGGGGTTCATCTTCTGCCAGTCGAGCTCTAGCTTGTTGCGGCAGTAGACGGCCATGGTGGCAAAGGCCTCGTTGATCTCGACGACGTCGACGTCGGCGAGGGAGATGTTGTGGATGGAGAGGAGCTTGGGGATGGCGACGCTGGGACCGATGCCCATGATGCGCGGGGCGAGGCCGGCGACGGTAGAGCCGACGTATTTGCCGAGAATGGGCTGTCCCAGCTTGACGGCAGTGGAACGCTTCATCAGGATGACGGCGGAGGCTAAGGCGAGAGAGAGAAGGTTCAGTTTTTATTATCCCATTGGGGAGAGAGAGGACGGCTTTTTTTCTGGGGAGGGGGGCAGGGAGAGGGGTATAAAACTAAAACTACTCATACCTCCGTCGGTGACCTGACTGGCGTTGCCACCAGTGGTCAAGTTGCCCCATTGGGGGAAAGCAGCTCGAATCTTGCCGAGACCCTCGGCAGTGGTGCCCGGTCGGATGCCCTCGTCCTGGGTCAAGGTGACCTCCTTGGCCTCGCCATCAGGACCCTTGACCTTTGTGGTGATGGGCACGATCTCGTCGTCGAACCAGCCCGCCTTCTGGGCGGACTCGGCACGCTGGAAGCTTTCGGCAGAGTACTCGTCGAGCTCCTTTCGGGAGAGGTTGAAGTCGCGGCCGACGTTTTCGCTGGTCCAGCCCATGGGCTGCATGCAGTCCTCGGCCTCTTGGCTGGCCGAGAGAACGTCGGCGTCAAAGGGGGCCTCGAGACGATCGCCACCGATGGACATGCTCTCGGCGCCACCTGCGATGCCAATCTCAATCGAATTTTGGGAAATGGAATGCGCAATGTCGGCAATGGCCTTCAGCCCAGATGAGCAGAAGCGGTTCACGGTGCTGGCGGCGGCGGTGTTGGGGAAGCCGGCGGCGAGCGAGGCGGCGCGGAGCTTGTATGCGGCTTTGCCATCGGAGACCTGCGACGCGAGGAGAGAGGAAGGTGTCTCGGTCAGTACTGGCTCAAGTCTGGGACGATGAATGATTGTGGTGTTTTTGCGCATACATTTCCGAAGCAAATGTCCTCGACGAGAGCAGGGTCCAGGCTGGTGCGCTCCCGAACCTGCTTCAAGAGCGCGTACATCATGTACTCGAGGCTGGTATCCTTGAAGCCACCCTTGCGGGCCCTTGTGAGCGGCGTTCGAACCGCCAGGGTGATGACGATGTCATCGGGGTTCTTGGACTGCCTGAGGCGGAATCGCCGTGTCAGCGCACCTTGTGGCTTGTGAGTCGGCTCGAGTGCAGACGGCGCCGAGCGAGTGAAGTGAGAGCTTGCTTACATCTGATTCAGCGATGACCCGGGGGCCAAATGCTTGATGATGGAGCCGATGCGTTCGACGGCCATTGTGGTGGGGTTTGTGCGGTCGGTACGAGTGGGAGAAGGTCGTAGATGTAATCTTGGATCACTGGGTCTGTCTGGGATCCATGATGACACCGTGGGATGGGATTACTTTGATGGATGAAGAGTGGCGATGGGCCGTTTATGGGGAATCAGATCAGAGACCCGAGGGAGGGAGGGGGTCGGGGTTCTGCTGAGCCGAGGCAACATGGGCGACGGGGCGACGGGGCGACGGGGCGACGGGGCGACGGGACGAGGACATCCGTCTCCGGTCGCAAGCCCCCCCCTCTCCGGTGGAAGCAGATGGCCGGCACTGGCACTTGGGCAGTGCGATTTTGAAGTTATGGATGCCAACTGTGTGCCGGCACTTGCGTACAATGAAATGACACCGCCACTACGGAGTACATATTTTTACGCTCGCAACTACAATGGCATGGCTGTCGAGTGCGGATTAAATGCCATCCCGTCTCCAATCTCGGCCATGAGGTTGATGTCGGGTACTCCGACATGGCGCTGCGCTGCCCTCCCCCCCCCTGTCCTTTCCGCTCCAGCCAGCCAACCACAGGCCGCGGATTCCCCGTTCTCCAGATTCACCAGACGCCAGCCCGCTAACGGAGAGGACTTGTCGTATCAGCGATATACCCATGTGCATTGCGGATCCCACAGCCATGGCAGATGTATCGCCCGATGTACCGCCCGATAGCAATCGACGTGCCAAGCCGCCGCCGGTGGGCGTCGTGGGCCTGTGCAGATCTCAACTCGTGCGTGACATGCGGAGTACAACAGTACATAACTTCTGACTCCTGACTTCTCCCCGACGAGCCACGAGCCGCCGTCCGTGTCACAGACTTGCAGCCGGTGCAACCTGCGGTGGCGCGGGACCCGAGCAAATGCGCTCCAACCATGTAGACTCCGGACCAAACTCTTCTCTCGGTCGCAATTTCTTCTCTCTCAATCATCGTGACTGTCACTCGCTCGCCAGTCGGTCCCGCGGTGTCCTAATCGTAATAGTGTCATTTATTTCTTGGGGGGTCGTTTTTTGTTCTCGCCGCTCTTCCCACGCCAGCTTGCTCGACGAAGCGTCCCCGGTGTCTCGTCCGTTTCAAACCTCGGCCGGGCAGAACGAGAACCAGTTCTTGCGGTTTCTCTTCCGATCCGGCAGCTTCCTGTCCTGTGCGACGTGTTACAAATCCAATCGCAGATGATCCCCCTCCTGGCGCCTACTCGCTCCTTGGATCCCACATAATAATTACCACCGCCCTCACTGACAGCGCTACATTTTTACTCTTCAACATCTAATTCTTCGCCCACCACACACATTTGCCACCATGAAGACCTCATCGTGGATCGCGCAGGTAATCCCTCTGGCAGGGCTCTGCTCTGCCGCCACGGGCAAGCGTGGCCTCTGCCACACACCGAACCCCAACCACCCCGAAGATAACAAGATCTGGGTGCAGCCCGGCAGCGACCTAACGTGGTACTACAACTACCAGAGCCTGCCGTCACCGGCCTACTCGTCCATCTCGCAGGATCAGTTCGAATTCGTCCCCATGATGTGGGGAGTTGGGCCGAACCCCAACGACACGGCGTTTCTGAGCGACGTGAGGAAGCTCATCGACGGCGGCACCAGGATCAAGCACGCCATGGCATTCAACGAGCCCGACGCCACATCGGACGTCGGCGGCAGCAACGTCCGGCCCGCAGACGCGGCCCTCGCCTGGGTCGCCAACTTTGAGCCCCTGACCAAGATGGGCGTCAAGCTTGGCCTGCCGGCTTGCACTGGTGGAAGAGGCAGCCTGCCCTGGCTGGAGCAATTCTTGGGAAACTGCTCCGCGCTGGTGAGCACGGCCAATGATAAGAAGAACTGCACATGGGATTTCCTGCCCGTCCACTGGTACGATAACTTTGCCGGGTTGGCTTCCCACATTGGCGAGCGAAGAGCAACGTGAGTACCATCTGCCCCTCCTACCCGCCGTTCTCCGACTTTTGCTCGTTTCTCCTTTTCATCAAGATACTCTGCCATCAATAAACAAGGGGGGATGGTGAGGAATATGGAAGAAAAGAAGAAACAGGAAGAAATCGTGTCAAATATGAAACCTGGGGCCTTGACTAACGAGCACTTGTCCCCGTCGCAGATGGCCCGAGGCCCAGATCTGGGTGACCGAGTACGCATACGCGCACAAGGATCTTCAAGCCACAAAGGCCTTTTACAACCAAACGGCAGATTATTTTGACAAGCTCGACTATCTCGGCCGCTACACGTACTTTGGCGCGTTCCGCTCCTCAAACTCCAACGTGGGCGCCAACGCCGCCTTCCTCAACAAAGGCGGCAACCTGACGGATATCGGGGCGTGGTATCTTGGCTTCGGCGCCACTGGTGTCGACCCTGAAAGCTCGAATGCCGTTGTGTCCCTGAGTCCTGGCTTGGGCACGGTTGTGCTTGGCACAATCGCGTGCATCTTGGTCAGCTTGCTGTGAGAGATGGGGACCGGTCTGACGAACTTGTTGGGGACTGCGAGGAGAAGGAGAAAGCACGACCTGGGGTCATACATGTCGGAAATTGGCGTTTTCGGGGCTTTCGGCGAACATGATGCCATCCGTCTACATAGGGTTGTGCATGCAATTTGGATAGAAGATTTGACCACAGACTCCAAAGCCCCGGCCGTCCAACCCCTTTACAGCATCTAATCTGCGCACGTGGCGACATCTTGGCTCAACTACGGAGTACCATGCCGTGCACAGGAGGCATCTTATCGCCTGCGCCCCCTTCGCGTGTTAATAAGTTGGTAAGTTACGGTGGTAAGATTGGTCTCGCCGGGAAGCCACCGGGGGAGACGGGGAGGCGCAGCAGGGTGAGCCGTCCGTCCGGGAGTGGGGCATCGCCGTGCCTCGTGATTGTGTGCGACGGCAAATGGAAGAACATGTCATGTGAAACTGATGACTTGAACTGAAACCCCATGGGTTCGTAGGATTTGGTCTCACACGACGAAACGAGTTGACAATGACGTTGGCGGCTCTGCCGAGTAACTAGGGTGATGGGTGATGGGATGGGGGGGGGGAAGCATGCGGCAGAGGGGCCACCAATACAGGGGCTAGAATTCCCCGATGCCCACCGAAGCCTCTGGAACTTGTCCACTGGGGTTGCAGGCGCAGAGGAAGGAGCCCGGGGCTGGCCCAGCATGAATTGAATTAAATTAACCTTAAAACTCAGGGCCCCTACATGTACTAGGCTCATCCTTCCATTGACGCGCCTTGGAAGCTATGTAATTGTAAGCTAGCGCAGACATCTTCTTGGCAAGCAAAATTGATAAGCGACGACAGAGGCAATATGGCCGGCCTGGGTGGATCTTGTCTGGGCGCAATGGCATACATACGGTGCTTGTCTGTCGATAACGAACTGCTGCGTCGAGTCCGGGACAGCAAGTGTTGGGTAGTTGGGTAGTTGTACTTCGTACATACATAGCGAGGGGGGGAAATATTTTCCCGTCTATCGCTCTTGCCTGCCTGCTCTGGCGGCTGTCTTGGCGGCTGTCTTGGCGCCAATAGTGCTCGTGGGCAGCTAGTGGTTCCGCGTGCAGACCCAGAGAGGCTAGCCGGCGCCACCTTCCCTGCTAGTCTCAACTTACTCTGCAGAGTTGTTCTTGGCTCTCTCCATCTCTCCGTCTCTCCATTCATTCATTGCTTCATCAGACACAATAGGTAGGACAGGAAGGCGAGCAGCTTGCAGAATCCGTCCATGCACCAATACCGTCATTCCAGACTGACCCCGCATGGCATCGACAGGCATCACGACTGTTTTCCCTCCTCGCCGATGCACCCCTCGCGCGCCTCATGGGTATCTTGCACTGCGTTCAGCCCCTCCAAGGTCTTGGCATTGCAAACAGTAGAAAGCTTTCTTGTACGATGATGATTATGCGACTCCACCATTGACCAACATCGCCGCGCATCTACATCCGGAGACGTCCGCTTGGGACTTGCACGCCACGCCACAACCTGCACCGTGCCACTTCAGGAAGTTCTGCTGTGCCAGTCATTCGAAGATGGAGCTTATGCCAAGCACTTTCGTGTATGAGAAACCTCGACAGCCCCACGTCTTGACCAAGCCCTTCCTCTTGGCAACGCCTCTCCAGTCTTCATCCATGATATGAGATGTCGAAGACGTAACCGCGGAGGATTCCAATGGAGATCCGCAAATACTTATATCGACATGCACCCCCCACTTATGGCCAAACTCCCTTTGCTTGACGACGTCTACTCCTCACTGGCCATCTTCCGACAATGGCCGAATTCCTACAGCACCCGTTCCTCCTTTCCGTGGAGGAGACGGCAAAGGCTCTCAATACCGACATTGATAGAGGTCTGACGTCAGCCCAAGTCAATGAGCTGCAGCAGAAATATCCCAAAAATGAGCTGGACGTGGGCGAGGGAATCCCATGGTACAAGATCTTGACCAAACAGATTCTCAATGCCATGATCATCGTGCTGGCGTTCGCCATGGCCCTGAGCTTTGGCATCAAAGATTACATTGAAGGCGGCGTGCTCGTCTTCGTCATCGTTCTTAACGTGACCATTGGTTTCTGGCAGGAGTATCGCGCTGAGAAGCGCATGGACGCTCTACGTGCTCTGTCCTCGCCCAGTGCCATGGTCCTCCGAGATGGTAAAACACAAGTTATTTCAAAGTAAGTTTTGGGCCTTTTTATCGGGGAACATGCATGGAGAAAGAAAAAGAAGAAGAAAAAAAAAAGAAGGAAAAAAAAAAAAAAAAAAAAAAGGACCGCGACTGACCCTGTGATAGCCCGGATGTTGTGCCCGGAGACATTGTGCTACTCAAGATGGGTGACACTGTACCAGCAGACCTTCGAATGTTCGAGGCCATGAATCTCGCATGTGAAGAAGGTCAACTCACCGGCGAATCTATCCCCGTCGAGAAAATCTCCGAAAATGACATCGTCGCCCCAGGGGCCGAGAAGCCTGCCACTACTGAAGAAGAAGTTGGCATTGGTGACCGAGTCAACATGGCCTACGCCACAACCGTTGTTCGAAAAGGCAGAGGCCGTGGTATCGTCACTGCTACTGGCATGGCCACGGAAGTTGGAAAAATTGCCGCGTCCACCTCAAAGAAGCAGCGCAAAGCCGGCCGCTCCATGAACTGGCGCAAATATGGAAAGAAACAGCCCGTCGTGGGTTTGGCGAAGCGAACGTACGACATCATTGGCAAGTTCCTCGGTCTAACAGAAGGCACGCCGCTGCAACGAAAGCTGTCCGCGTTGGCCTATGTCTTGTTTGGCTGTGCAATCATTCTCGCCATGGTTGTGTTTGGCGTCAACCACTTTGATCTACGAAACGAAGTCATCATTTACGCCACATCTCTTGGTATTGCCATCATTCCCGAATCTCTGGTTGCGTAAGTATACTTCACATTCCGTCCGTCCGTCCGTCCCCAGGATCTCCAATTCTTCTTGGCGATTGCTAATTGCTCGGACACTAGTGTTTTGACAATCACCATGGTCGTTGCTGTGACCGTCATGCGAAAGGCCAACGTCGTGGTTCGTGACCTGTCGGCTCTTGAAGCTTTGGGTGGTGTGACCAATATCTGCTCGGATAAGACTGGCACCTTGACAGAGGGAGCTATGATTGTCCGCAAGGCTTGGATCCCCTCGTCACACATCTATACTGTGCGGGATTCACAGAAGCCGAACGACCCAACCAAGGGTCGAGTCACCTACTCTCAAAACAAGGACGAGCCCGTCGCCGAAAAGGAAGAGCACAAGCGCGACTACGACAGAGAACGTAGCGCTGCCGTTCTGAAGTTTGACGTTCCCGAGGAGAAATTAAACCCCAAAGTCCCCGAGAAACAGGCTGAGGCGGAGCCTGAAACCGAAATGACGGACGAACTTCAGGCTTTTCTCCTGTCGACGGCCCTTTGCAACCTTGCCACTGTCCGTTACGACGATGAGGAGGAGAAGTGGCAGACCACTGGAGAGCCCACCGAGATTGCTCTCCAGGTGTTTGCTCATCGATTCAACCAGGGCAAGAAGACTCTCGAAGGCAAAGGCTGGAAGCAGCTTTCCGAATTTCCCTTTGACAGCTCCATCAAGCGCATGTCCGTCATATATGACGCGCCCCGAGGTGAAAGCGGTTCCATCATCGAGACGGAGAACAGCATGGTGTTCACAAAAGGCGCCGTCGAGCGTGTTCTCGACTTGTGCTCTTACGTTGGAACTGGGGCTGACCGACAGCCAATCTCGGAAGACTTGAAGGAAAGCGTTCTGGACCAGATGAACTCTCTCGCCTCTCAGGGTCAGCGTGTCCTCGCCGTTGCGTATCGTCCTTGGGATGGCAGATTTGTCTCCAAGAAGTCTACTTCTGCCGAAGAAGATGAGGCACTCCGCAACGACGTCGAACGAGACCTCGTTCTTCTTGGACTTGCTGGAATCTACGATCCACCCCGTCGCGAGACTAAACCGTCCATTGGAGAGTGTTCTCAAGCTGGTATCAAGGTTCACATGCTCACTGGAGATCACCCCGAGACTGCCAAGGCCATTGCCAAGGAAGTTGGTATCATCCCCAAGAACCTGGGCGTTCTCCCCGGCAAGGTTGCCCAATCCATTGTCCAGAAAGCCACGGAATTCGATAAGATGACGGATGCGGAGATTGACGCCTTTGAGGAGCTGCCACTCGTTATTGCTCGCTGCGCTCCTGATACCAAGACCCGGATGATCGAAGCTCTCCGACGACGTGGAGCTTTCATGGCCATGACTGGTGATGGTGTGAATGACGCGCCATCCCTGTCTCGTGCTGATGTCGGAATTGCGATGGGCTCTGGGTCTGATGTCGCCAAGTCTGCCTCCAAAATCGTGCTCACCGATGACAAGTTCAACTCGATCGTGTCCGCCATCCGCGAGGGACGCCGCATGTTTGACAACATCCAGAAGTTTGTGCTGCATCTGCTCACCTCCAACGTGGGTGAGGTCATCCTCTTGATTGCCGGTCTTGGCTTCATCGACAGCTCCGGCTTCTCCGTCTTCCCCGTCTCGCCTCTCCAGATCATCTGGATCAATATGGTTACCTCGTCGTTCCCTGCCTTTGGACTGGGTAGGGAAGCCGCCGCACAGGATGTCATGCGCAAGCCACCGCAAGACAAGCGACGTGGTGTATTCACCAACCAGATCATCGTCGACATGATTGTTTACGGCATCATCATGGGAGCATGCACCATGTGCACTTTCTGCATCATCATCTATGGCGCCAACGATGGAGACCTCGGCATCAACTGCAACACGGAATACACCGACGCATGCAATGCTGTATTCCGCGCTCGCGCTGCCACCTTTGCCGAACTGACCTGGCTGATTCTCGTCGCGGCCTGGGAATTCAAGAGCTTGCGACGATCCATGTTCCACCTCAACCCTGATGACGACAGCAAGGTCCCCGTTTTCAAGGACTTGTATGCGAACCGCTTCCTGTTCTGGTCCGTCATTATCGGCGCGCTGTCCGTGTTCCCTGTTGTGTATATCCCCGTGGTCAACACAAAGTTCTTCAAGCACAAGGGAATTACTTGGGAATGGGCGCTTGCCGCGGGCTTCACCATCATCTTTGTTGCCGGCATCGAGGGATGGAAACTCGCCAAGAGAAGACTACATCTCCTCGAGGACCGTGCCGTTCAGCGAGGCGCCTGGGGACAGGGAGGAGGAGGTCCTGATGATCAAGGTCCCAAGTTCCGCAAGACCATGTCCATGTCCAGCTTCAAGACGTGGGCATCGTTTTCACGAAAGGACACTGGTGACTCCATGTCCAAGTACAGTTCTTCGCGGGGAGCCCAAGGTCCTGTACAAGGCGTGGAGCAAGTTTAAACTATTGCCGTCGCTGTAGAAGAGAAGGGGAAGAAGGGTTTTTCATGAAATGACAGTTTCGCAACTGAAGGACGGAAAGAGAAGGAATCCGAGTATATGAGATGAGCAATTGAACTTGATTTATGAACGATGCATCTTTTTGGGGGTTCAAAAATTTTGTTTTTTTAACGGCTTAATATCAGACTCATGGGAACAAAAAAAAAGTTACAGACAGGATAGGTCTACAAGACCGATGACTGTGTAGTAGCAGTAGCACTAATCATGATGGCACAAATACAAGTCACACGGCCGCAAGGTATAATAAGACTGATTCATACGTATGTAGAGTGACAAATGAACATTGCTCTCGCCACGATGCAGACCAGCCTCATCGACACCACGTAACTCGGAAGAAGTCATGCTGCTGCACAACGCAGCCTTTATCTGCATGCTGTTTTATCATCCCGAGCACCCTTGAACAATACAGAGTAACGCAAAAAAAAGAAAAAGAAAAAAAAAAACCGCGCTCCTCGACATGGGGTGCGACTCGGGCGCCACGAGATTTGTCGCAAAATCAACAGCGCCTCCCAACCATTTCCATTTCTCATCTTGGTCTTGGTCTTGGTGTATGCCATGGTATGCAGGCAGGAGAGAAGAAAGGGGAGGAGCAACTTTTTTTTTTTTTTTTTTTTTTCATTTAGGCCTCGGCAAGGTTGTAAATCTTCTGCACCTTGGCCAGCATGGCCTCGAAATCAATCTTGAGGTCCTTGAGCAGGCCGTCGTGGAAGCCAAAGACCCAGCCGTGGACAATGGGGTACTGGTTCCTGGCGTAGCTCTGCTGGACGGCGGCCGTCTTGACAATGTTGCGGCACTGCTCCTCGACGTTGAGCTCGACGAGGCGGTCGTAGCGGGCGTCGTCGTCGGCGGCGGCCAAGGCGTCGAGCTCCTCCTCGTGCAGCCTGTAGACGTCGCGGATGTTGCGCAGCCAGGGGTTCAGGAGGCCGAGGTCGCGCGGGGTCATGGCGGCCTTGACGCCGCCGCAGCCGTAGTGGCCGCAGACGATGATGTGCTTGACGCCTAGGTGGCGGACGGCGTAGTTGATGACGCTCATGACGTTGAGGTCCGTGTTGCAGACGAGGTTGGCGATGTTGCGGTGGATGAAGGCCTCGCCGGGCTCGAGGCCGGCGATCTGCTCGGCGGGGATGCGCGAGTCGGAGCAGCCGATCCAGAGGTATTCGGGGCTCTGGCCGGCCGAGAGCTTGGCGAAGTAGCCTGGGTCCGTGGTGGCTTTGGCGGCGGCCCAGGCGCGGTTGTTGTCGAAGAGCCGGTCGTGGGTTTGGGCGAGGTATTTGGAGAGTTCGGCGGGGGGGGGGGGAGGACATGTCGAAGGGGAGAGGTAGGTTGATTTTTTTGAATTGGTTCTTGTTTTCGGGGGAGACGTTGATGTCAGTGGTGATGATGTGGACCGAGGGGCAGCAGCAGATGGCGAAGGGTGGTTGTGGTATTTGTGGTTGCCGCCGCCGCAGCAGCAGCAGGAGCTGCTGTTGCTGCTGTTGCTGTTGCTGCTGTTGCTGCTGCTGCTGCTGCTGCTGCTGCTGGCAAATCGAGAGCGAGAACGGGACGCCGAGGCGCGGAGCGGCAGCAGCTGGATTCGGGGTCCCGCGCGGGCGGACGAGCGCAGGCTGGGGCTGGGGCTGGAGCTGGAGCTGGCGAGGCGGGCGAGGAGCATGTCCGTTCAAGCTTCAGACTTGTTGGATCTTTGATCTTTGCGACAAGTCGGTCGTGGCACGAGGCAAGCCGAGACGAAGCGGAAACCGGAAGGAGAACGGAAAAAGTCGATGGGGGGGGGTGGGTTGTTGGCGTTGTGTTGGTCTGGGTCTGGTGGGGGGGGAGGAATTTTGTTGACGGGCTGTCAAGGGATCGTGGGAAAGGTTGTTGTATTTAGCTAGTCTACGCCCTGAGGGGCGTTTATATATGTGGCCACCGTCACGTGACAGTTACCGCTAATTTTAAGACAATACCCTTATTGTTAATTATTATTTCTCTTGTAAATTCTTGCAAATTCTCTTATTATTTCTCTTATAAATTCTTTCCTCTTAGTTTATCTTAAAATTTAGTTTTTACTATATCTCTCTCTTAATCTCTAATATATTCTAAGTTTCCTCTAGTTAAATATATATACCTATACTATATTATATTAAGAGAGCTATATTTTTATTAATTATCTCTTATCTTTATGCTTAATAGGTTAATTATTGCATTTATATATTAATAGTATTTATATTATTATTAGTAAGTATACGGTTAGCTACTAGTTACTATACTACTACTATATACCTATTAACTATAGCTATTAAATTCTTAATTACTATTATATTCCTTTTAATAATATCTATTATATTTACTTCTCTAGTTAATTATAGTATATTTATTATATCCTATTAGGGAGTGCTTCCTAGGTATATATCTCTAGTAGTTATACTTCCTATTCCTAGTGGTAGTGTAAATAGTTAGGCTACTATGCTACTAGTTAGGGGCGCGAATTATTAGGTAATTATAGATTATTATAGAAATAGAAATAATAAGGTAGTTATTATAGGCGTTATTAGTAAGTTAATGTCACGACTTAAGGGTCGAAAGATGATAGAACAGAGTGATAGCTTAGATTCATAGTTATAGCTAGAAAGGTGCTACCTAGGGGCAGGTGCGTAAAGGTTTTAAGCTCTAACCTTCTATAAGAATATAGGTAGTCCTCGCTAAATACCTCGCCCTACGCTTACGTAACTATCTAGCTACTAGCTAACCCCTCCCTAACCTAGTGAGTCTGAGGTCTTGCTAATGCTCTATTATGTGATAATCCTGTCTCTGTCCCTTACGCTCCTGACAGTTAATTAGTGTAAATACTAATCTTATTTCTAGCGCCTAATCTACCTATAGTCTCTTTTACCTCTATAGTTCCTATATTAGACTATTATTAAGTAAGTTAGGTATGCCTAGTAGTTTAGCTATTTTTCTCTTTTTAGTTAGTATAGTTAAATATTTCTTTAGAGTGTCCTAATTAATTAGATACCTAATAGATAGTAATTAGTCTAAATATACCTTATATAGTTTAGTGTTTGCTTTATATAGGGTAATGCCTTTATATAATAGTTTTCCCTAAATTACTTTACCTAATACTAGTATTACTAGTGTTTTCCCTAGGATTTAGTAAGTATCTTCTACTTTCTTTATTAAGCTATAGTTTAATAGTTATAGTATTATCTTTAAGAATATAAGGAATTCCTTAATGTCACGACTTAAGGGTCGAAAGATAATAGAATAGAGTGATAGCTTAGATTTATAGTTATAGCTAGAAAGGTGCTACCTAGGGGCAGGTGCGTAAAGGTTTTAAGCTCTAATCTTCTATAAGAATGTAAGCGGTCCTCGCTAAATACCTTACCCTACGCTTACGTAACTATCTAGCTACTAGCTATCCCCTCCCTAACCTAGTAGGTCCGAGGTCCTGCTAGTGCTCCATTATGTGATAATCCTGTCTCTGTCCCTTACGCTCCTGACACTTAATAAATTTTTTATTATATAATTATATCTTAGCTACTATTATTATATATAGCTAGTAGTGCGCTATAAAGTGTTTTACTATGCTATAGATTATTATATTACTAGTTATTTATTTAACCTATTATACCTATGCTAACCCTTCTACAGAGATTATAATATCTATCTTCTATCTAATAATTACGCTTTAACTAAATATATGTTCTTATTAATTATGTTTATTTTAAGCGTATAATAAAGCTAAAATATATTATTCTAAATAATACGTAAGGTATGTAAAATGCAAAAGTATAACTTTAACTCTAAAATGTGGGAAATATAGGTGTTTTTACACTTAGCTATCCTTAGTAGCTATAACTATCTATTTCTTAGCTACCTGCGATTTATTTGCTAACCTAGTAACTACTGCTAGTAGTAACTACTAGTTATACGTTAGACCTAAATTTTTAAATTTTACTAAATATTTCATAACTCTCTCTTTATTACTCTAAGAATTATATTAACTTTGTAATCTACTAATTAAATTAGCGCTATTAGTCTAAGCTATCTATTAAATATATCTCTATGGAATTATTTAAGATAATTAACTAAGATAACTAGATAAATCCGCTAGTTATCTAGTATATTAAGCTTGTATGCTAATCTTCTAATGTGTTGTAAAATCTAAAATAGCCCTGCGAATTTTAGTCTATACTTTAGGCTTATTTGCCTTAGAATTATATATACCTAGTTATCTAATCTAATTAATACTTAATTACCAAGCCTAAAAAACTTGCTAGTATGTTTATAATTATAATATATCTTCGTCTAGATTACTACTAATGCGATTGTATCGTGTGCCTGTAGTTATTCTAATAGTTTATTTAGTATTTCTAGCTCCTTTAGATATAATAATAACACTATATTATTAGGTAAGAAGACTATAATAATCTAGTTTAGGGAGTGTCCTATTATTTTAATTACTATGTTATTAAACTCGAATTATAATCGTAGCAATGTCTATTACTATAACTAATTATTATCTAATTATACGAAATACATCCGAATAGCTAATTTAATTGTCTGTATAGTCTGTTCTATCTATTTATCTATTTATAGGTAGTATACTATTAAATGCAGTAGTTTAGTTCTAACTAACTTCTAAAATACTTTTTATATTACTACTAGAAACCGTTGGTTCTGATTACTTATTATAACTTAAGGTATTCCCTAATTAGATATTAATAGTTAATTATATAACTTCCTCGCACAAGTCGCTGCTATAACGTTATTCTAACAAGGCTCTAATATTGTTTGCTTACTAAATTTATCTATAATTACTAGTAAAGAATCGTTGCTCTCTATTAATATAGGTAATAATAGCAGAAAGTTAATTAAGATTATATAATACGGCGCTAGCGGTGCTAATAATAGTTATAAGTTACTATATCTTAGGTGCCTTCTTAGTTAATATATCTAACATAAAGGACAGGTCTTAAGGTAATTTTATAGCCTATGTAATCCATAAGGTATATAGAATTATTAGATAATCTTACTTAACTTTAGATAACCTATATAATTACCCTTATGTATAGAATTATATAAGTCCTTAATAGCTAGTTTAGGTATACATAGTGTTAAAAATAAGACCTATTTTTAGCCCTTTTCTAGTCAAAGAACCTTTATATTACTAAGCTTGCACTGCAAGCTTGACAGCTGCACTGCAGCTGTTAACAGCTGCGACCGACCGTGTGGATGACTGACTAATGTCAATTGGTGTTGTGGGCACGAGTGTGCCTATAACCCTAACCACAAGTAATTAGGTAAGCTAGGGTAATATAAGCAGACTACCCTATAGTAGTGATGTAAGTAGCTTACCCTATAGCTATATTTAACAGCGATTTTCTCTTTAACTAGAGGTTGTACAAAAGTCTTATGTATAGCAAATTAATGCTAGAAGACAGGGCTTTCTTTTTATGTAGTAATATTTTTTAGACTAAAATTTAGTGTATATAGGTTACTAGTATGTATAGTAGTGAGTTAATTTTTTAGATTTTATATATAAATAAATTTTACGGAAAATAAAAAGTAGCTTGCGAGACCCTGTTAGTGGCCTAGGCCTGCTAATATAGTTAGTAGGTCTATAAGAGGAAGAAGATCTTTTTAATCTAGCTAGTTAGCTAGGCCTCTTAACTAATAGCCGCATTGCCTAAATAAACTAACTAAAAATTAATTCTATTGCTCTATTAGTTACTATAAAGTAATCTAAATTAAATTCTATTAGTTAATAACTACTACCACTTCCGTTACATTTACGTTAATAAGAATTAACGTTGTGGCTCTATTAGTCCTAGACCGTAGAGCTTACACTTGTATAGCTATTGCTAGCTAGTATTAGCTCCCTATATTTCAATAGGTTATAAGCCTGGTAGTTTATTACTATAGATTCTTTTTATACTACTTTTATATTTAGAAAAAGAAGACTTCCTTTCTATAAAACAGGAAGGCCCTATAAGATAAAAGCTAATTCCCTTCTATAAAAAGGAATCATTGTAGCTATAGAAGACTTCCCTTCTATAAAATAGGAAGGACCCGTAATTATAGAAGTTTTCCCTTCTATAAAAAGGAAATTTAGTGGGATAGAAGTTATTTTCTCTTCTATAAAAAAGGATTTTTAAGATAAATAGAAGACTTCCCTTCTATAAAATAGGAAGATAGATACTAAATTAAAGGGAAAGGGGGCATAATCTCCCCCTAGTGCGTAAGAGATTCTTAATAACTAGCTAAAAGAGCAGGCTATTAAGCAACAAATAACTATTAACAAGCTATTAGAGAAGCTAGAGAGCCTATCTATTGCTATAAATAGTTATATAGAGGGTGTGGAACAAGCTAAACCTACTACTTAGAACCTAGAACAATAACCTATTTAAGCATAATAAGTTAAATCTAGTTCTATATAAGCTACCTTTAATAATTTGATTATTAAGGAATTTAATAAGAGGGTTTATGTCAGGAGCGTAAGGGACAGAGACAGGATCATCACATAATAGAGCACTAGCAGGACCTCGGACCCACTAGGTTAGGGAGGGGATAGCTAGCAGCTAGATAGTTACGTAAGCGTAGGGCAAGGTATTTAGTAAGGACTGCCTATATTCTTATAGAAGGTTAGAGCTTAAAACCTTTATATACCCGCCCCTAGGTAGCACCTTTCTAGCTATAACTATAAATCTAAGCTATTACTCTATTCTATTATCTTTTAACCCTTAAGTTATAATAAATTAAGCTCTTAATCCCTTTAGGGTAATAGACTATTAGCTAGATTATAATATTAGCATACTAGAGAATATCTACGTAAAACATACCTATACCCCCTAGTAGTAACGCTATAGATAAGCAAGGCAGTAGTAATGTGGCGGATACTTAAATAATAGATACTAATAATTAAGTATGTTAGATACTACCTAAGACTAATCTAGATAATAATACTAGAATTAAGAATAATAGCGTTAAGGAGGCGGTGTAATAGTGTTATAATATTATATAAGCTAAGCTATAATATATATAGAAAATACAGGAAATTCTATAGATAGAAGCGAAAATTAGGGAGCTTTAGGTAAACCTGCTATTAGTTAGAACCTAGTAAGGACCTATAAATCTACCTCCTTAGGTTAGACTAACTACTCCTATACCTACTCCGCTAATAGGCACTAAGTAAGTAGCGAATATATACTAATATAGTATTATTAAGATATAGCTATAGACACTATTATATAAGGGGGATACTTATAAAAACCTCTAGAATTTCTTAGCAGACTTAAATATATTATTTAAATTAAACTAATATACCTTTTATAATAATATAATAAAGGTAGCCTACACTAGTAGATACCTTACTAATAATATAAAGCAATAATAGATACGCTACATAGCTATAGATAGTTACATAGAATATAAGGACTATAATTAGGTAAGCTTTATTATATAGCTAAAGACTAGAATAATAGATAAGAACGCTAGATACTTAGAAGTAACTAGGTTATTACTAAATCTTTAGTAAGGCAATAGCTAATTATTTTAAGCCTTTATTAGGAATTAGACTAAGGTTAAATCTAACCTACCTAAACTAATCCTAATATAACTAAGAATCTACATATTTATTAATAGCCTTAATAATACTATAAGGAAGCAAATACTTAGCTAGGAGTTTCTAACTACTTAGAGCTAGTTATAGGGCTAAGGTAAGAAAGTAAAGGTAGTAATAAAACTAATATAAAGTTATAAGAAGAGTTAAAATAATAAGAAGAAGTAATAGTAATTAACTTTACCTATAGATAACTTATAGTAATAGAACAAAGGGTAAGCAGGAAGATTACCTGTTATGTGTTACAAATACAAGAAGCCTAGACATATCTTAATAGCTTGCTATTTATTAGACTACTCTATTTATAAGAGTAATAAACACACCACAGAGAAGCATAATAATAGCGGTAATAAAGCATCTAATCCTAATAAGATACCGCTTTTATCCATATAAACCTAGGATAGGGGGCTTATCGTGGATAAATTAGTAGACCTAAGAGTTAGAGTCTATATATCTCTATAATAAGATTACTAGTGGGTAGTAGTAAAGGCGCTAATAGATTTAGGTATATAATCCTTAACTATATACCTAAAGTTATTATCTAAGGAGGATTAGAAAAGAGTTAAAAAAATAGATTAAAACCTTAAAAGCGTAAGCAGGGATATAGTTCTATATTAAGGAATTCTAAGGAGATTAGTGTTAATAAAGGATAGCATAGGGTTTATAAAGGTCTACTAAGTTAGCTACTTTATTACTAATACTAAAGAAGGGCTACTACTAGGTATAGACTAAATTAGAGAATACAAACCTATAGTAATATATTAGAAAGAGAAGTTTTAGAGACACCTAGTAATAAGGGAGCGCCTCTTATATGCTTAGGGTAAGCGAAGAGTATGTAAAGTATTAAAATAGTTAGTAATTACTCTAGTGCTAGGTTTAGTAAAAGTTATCTTAAATAGCCTAAAGAATAGGAAGGGAAAAGAACTAAAAGAGGACCCACTAGTAGACTTACTAAAGCTAATTTAGAAAATAAGTAGTAAGGAAGTAGTAATAGTCTTAGAGCATACCTATAAGTTATATAAGTAATATATTATAGCTAACCTAAAATCCTTAGATAGTCTAAGTAATAAGTAACCTATAACTAAGTAAGGGCTAAGCAATAATATAGATAAACTAGAGCTTCTAAAGGAATACTTAGAATTTAAAGATATATTTAATAAGGATTTAGTAGGAACGCTTCCTAAACTAGGAGGCCACACTTATATAATTAAATTAGAAAAAGGGAAAACACCTCCTTAGGGACTAATATATAACTTAGCTAAGAAAAAGCTAGAGGTGCTTAGGGAGTATCTTATAGACGCGTAGCAAAAGGGATAGATTAGAAGATTAGTTAGCCTAGCTAGGGCCCTGATTTTATTTATTCTAAAGAAAGGAGGGAAATTAAGGCTTTATATGGATTATAGGGGCCTAAATAAGATCACTATTAAGAATAAGTCCCCCTTACCACTAATTACTAAAATCCTTAATTACTTAAAGGGCGTAATTATCTAGATAAAACTTAACTTAATAGATACATACTACTAGCTATATATCCGCTTAGGTAATAAGTGGAAGATAGTGTTCTATTATAAATATAGGCACTTTAAGTATCTTATAATGCTATTTAGATTAGTTAACGCGCTAGCGACTTTCTAGGAGTATATTAATAAGGTCCTTAAGGATATTATAGATAACATCTATATTATCTACCTAGATAATATCCTAATCTATAGTAGCGACGTAGCTGCTCACGTAGGCTACGTTAAACAAGTCCTAAGCAGACTCTATAATACAAAGCTTTTTATTAACCTAAAGAAGTGTTAATTTTTAGTTATAGAGGTTAAATTCTTAGGATTTATTATATCTAAGAAAGGTATTATAATAGAACTATTAAGGGTAGAAGCAATTATAACATAGCTAATACCTTGCAGCGTCCTAGATATCTAATCGTTCCTTAGGTTTACTAGATTTTATTAACATTTTATTAAGTAGTATAGTAAAGTAGTTATTCTATTAATAAACTAACTTAAGGGGGGATAACTAGTAACCTTTAAGCTAGAACCCTATAAGCTAGCTATATTTAGAGAACTCTAGAGGTTATTCTAGGAAGCACTAATTTTAGTGCACTTTAACCCACTTACTCTATTAAGAGTAGAGATAGATATATTAGGTTTTACTATTAGAGTAATACTCATAATATTAGTGCTAGGTTACTAGCACCTAGTTACATATATATTAAGGAAGTTAACTAATGCTAAGTTACGCTACCCTACGCTAGATACTAAATTATTAGCAATCTAAGAGGCTTTTAGGGTATAGAGGTATTACCTAGTGTACTTAACTTACCTAATTATAGTAGTAATAGATTACTTAAACTATAAGTACCTAGCTATAAAGCTATAGCTAACTAGTAGGTAGGTAATAGCGCTTAATAAGCTATGCTTATTTAACTTTAGGATTAAACATAAGGCTAGTAAGTTAAACCCCGCTAATACATTATTAAAAAGGGCAGATTATATAAGTAAGGATAGGAAAGTAAAGGTAGTAACCTTATAGCTACTAAACTTCTTATCTAAGTTTATAGATACTAATTAATAGGAACTCTATAGTAGTAATAGGAATACTATAAGCTCTATTATATTATTATTTAATATAGCAGATAGTTAGTTACAAAGACCCTACGATAGTAATAGGAATATCCAGGGTTTTAAGAAAATGTAACTTAGCTGTATTTTTAAGGAAGCTATAAGACTAGATATTATTAAAAGGGGTGTTCTAGCTAGTATAGTTACTAGTAAGCGGTAAGGGCGCCCCTTAGAAACACCGCTTAACTATAGTATACCTATAAAACTAGAAGTAACTTATAAGCTAGCCACTTATAAAGATATTATAGCGAGGATCTAAGCTATATAGAGAACCTCTTCTAAGTTTAACTCTAATACTTAGGATAATAGCTTAGAATTAGATATTCTAATTTAAGTATTATTATTAAGTGCGTAGCGAAATAATAAGTTCGCTATATATTAGAGAAAGCTACTTAAAAGTAGTGACTTAGAAGCATTATAGATATAGTTAATTAGACCCTCTAAGCTATTAATATTTAAGAGTTAAGTTTATATTCCCTAGGGGATAAGAAAAGAGATTTTACTACTAATATATAATAACCCCGCTACTAGGCATTAGGGAGTTAGTAGGACGCTTTATTAAATTATAAGTTAGTACTACTAGTTATTAATAAAGAAAGATATAAAGGTATATATTAGTACCTATATAAACTATTAAGTTTTAAAGCTAAGGCACTATAAGCTATATAGCAAGTTAGTTACTCTACTAAAGCTAGATCGCCCCTTTTAAGAACTATTAATAGATTTTATTACTAGATTACTACTAGTTAAAGACGCTAACTAGACCTATAATATAATCTTAGTAATTATAGACTATTTTACAAAGTATAGTATCTATATCCCTATTTTAACGTAACTAATAAGTAATAGGTTAGCTACTATATTCCTAGAATATATCTTTAGAGATTATAGTGCCCTAGAAGGTATTATAATAGACTAAGGTTCTATATTTATAAGCGGATTCTAGATAACCTTTTGCTATCTTATTATAACTAAGCAGCTACTAAGCACTGCTTTTTACCTATAGATAGATAGGTAGATAGAATAATTAAACTAGGTCCTAGAATATTATTTAAGGGTTTTCTCCTATGCTAAATAAACTAACTAGGCTAATAACCTATTAATAGTATAATTTATATATAACACTAGTAACTACATAACTTATAGCTATACACTAGCGGAGGCATTACAAGGGTATAACCCTAGGGGCCTGTAGTAAGTAGTACCTAATATTTTACTTATAAATAATTAGGCTAAGAGTAGAGTATTATTACTAAGAGAGAAACACATAGCGATTAAATAGCTTCTAATTAACTTATAAGCTTAGTATAAGAAATACTATAACTAAAAAAGGACCCTAAAGAGGTTTAAAGTTAGTAATTATATTCTACTATCTATAAAGAATATTAACCTAAGATAGCTAAGTAAGAAGTTAACCATAAAGTACCTAGGCCCTTATAAGATTATAAGGGTAGTTAGGAGTTATAGGCTAGCTTACTAGCTAGAATTACCTGCTAGAACGCAGTTATATAACGTGTTTAACATCACAAGCCTTGAACCCTTTAAAGGGGACCTAAGTAATATAGTAAATACTTCTTTACTATAAGATAACGTTAAGGATAATAAGTAAGAGTTTAAGGTAGAAAGAATTATCTTATATTATTATAATAGCAGGCGTTGTAAGTACCTAGTTAAATAGAAGGGCTACAATAGCTTAGAGAATTTATAGGTGTTAAAGAGGGATTTTGTTATAAGGGACATTATCTATAACTATCAAGGTAGGGGTCGGTGTAGATGATGAAAATGGTTCCAACTCGGTCAATCAGAGGTGCAGATGGCACCCGACTTTTGTACCTAAAAGGTACACAGTGCGCTATAGTAATAACTAGTCTATAGAGGTACTTCTAATACATTATCTCCATCGTTATCTCATCGAGGGTTTCAACCCAGTCATTACGCAGGCTACATCCACACATCCAATACCTTAAGGAGGTCTCCCTAACACACCCCCCTTAGCTAAGATATCTATTAAAGCTAGAGATTAAAGCTATAGGAAGAGATCATAAACAATTTCTAGTGTTATAATTAGACAGGAATCTCTCGTAAGCTAATTCTATAGCAGAAGTCCCTGTGTATCTAACCTAAAAGTAGCTTTGTAAAGCTATCCGCAGGTATCTCGGAGGTCTTTATCTAATTAACCTTAATATTACCTATTATATATTATTCTTAAATCCATATTTAATTTATATTAAGGTGCTTAAGGCTAGTCTAAAGCCTTCCTTCTATATATTTAGTAATCTAGATTATCTACTTATTATTACACTAGATAATTAAGAGCAGTGGCACGTGGACCTTAATATTATAAAGTAGTCTTCCTAGAGATATACACTCTTTTACACTATAATTTAGGGCAAAGAGCTCTACTTCTATGCTTAAAGTTATTATATAATATTACCTACCTAACTTCTAATTAATTATAGCGCTATATATAATAAAGACATAACCTTATGTTAATTTCTAAGTATTAGGGTTATTGCTAAGTGAAGCATTAGTGCTAGAGAATAGCGTATTAAAACTATCCGCTCCTAAGTAGTAAATATATAGCTTCTTTATATTCTAAGTATATAAAATTACTCCTTTAGTAAGCTTAATATGCTTTACTAATAGATTTATTATAAAAGAGGTAAGCTTTAATGCTATAAAGGCTATATTAGGTCTTCTAATAATATATAGATACACTAAAGAGCTAATAACTGCTTTATAATAATTAATCTCTTTATTAGTAGCTTCGCTAGTATTAGCGAGGATTATAGCTATAGGAATAGGAGCAGGGGATAAGCTCTTTAAATTGCTATTAATAATATTAGGAATGAATTTCTAAGCGATCTTTTAAATATATAATTCCTATAATAACTATATCTCTTTAGTATCGTGATTTCTAATAATTTTAATGCCTAGGAACCACTTTAGGTCGCCCTAGTCCTTAACGTTAAGACTGTTTATTAGTTATTTATAAAGCTCTTTAAATTCTACTTTAAATCCATTAGGGTATATTACTATAATATTATCTACATAGAAGAATAGGATAAATCCGCCCTTTATAAAGATATATAAGTCTTCCCTTCCTTATATAAAGTCTAGCTTTAATAGGAATTATATAAGATATAAGAACTATTATTAAGGAGCTTCCCTTAGCCTATATAACGCTCTTATTATCTTCTAGAGATAACCTTTTACGTTTATACCCTCTAGGGGCTTATAGTAAATAGGTTCTTTAAGCTCTATATATAGGAAGGCATTCTAAACATTATATTATTAGGTATTAAGATTATTAGCGCAGTAGATCGTGAGTAGCATGCATAGAGATTATAAAGCAAGTGTAGTAGCGTAGTTATTAAGGTTATCCTTTAGTTATTAGTTACCTTAAACGACTATTCTAGCTTTAAACTCTATAACTACTCCTTTTTTATTAGTCTTATATTTAAAGACCTAGCTAAGGTCTATAATTTCCTTCTACTTCTCTAGATTAAATAATTTATCTAGTATATCCTCCTAGTAGTTTAAGGATAGAAGCTTTAAAAGCTCCTTTATAATTACTTCCTTCTAGCGGTTATAATAGGCTAAAGCCATAGCTTAATAATAATAGGCAGGTTCTAGTGGCATATCTTTAATCTATAAACTATATTAAACGCCCTATAATACCGTAGAAAAAGCAGAAGTAAACTATACCTACCTAGCTTTATATGTCACCTTTCTTTAGCGTTTTCTGGTAATAATATTATCTAGATTAATACCATTATCCTAGGGATAATAATTCTCCATAACCTTACCGCCTTTACTAGTAATTTTACTAGTCTCTATAGTGGTCTCTATATGTTTAATTATTATATCATATACTAATTTATTAATTTTACAAAATAGCATATTATTACCTTATACCTAAAGCTCTATATTCTCTATAGTAACTAGCGCCTTATAAGAAGAGTTAGGAGGGGTTAAAAGTGCACTAAAAAGGTTATCTTTTTCCTCTATTATATAAGGAGGTGTTTTTACTTTAAACTACTTATTTTCTCCTTCTATATTTATAGGTAAAAAGGCGTAATTCTTACAATTCTTATCTTCTAATTCTATTCTAATAAGGTCTTAACTAATTTCCTTATTAATATTATTAGCTTTAAGCTCCTTAAGTAGTGTAATTATTAATATCTTCTCCTTTTAGGCTAATTCTAGCTCTTCTTCTGGTTTAAAGAAGGAGTTCTTATTAAATCAAACACATACTAATACAATAACCTTATAATTACGAAGCAAAGGCACCTATATAATATACTAGGACTTGCCTCTATAACTAACAAGGTATCTAATATAAGCTTTCTGCTCTAACTATAGTATTATATTATATAATTTAACGTGCTCTAGAGCCTTTGTTATTATAAGAAATGCTTTATATCCATAGGCTTATAGATATATAATTAAAGGTTTCTAGACCTCTACTATATTTAAGTATATAAGGACTATTTTCCTAGCCTAATCCTACTAAAGTTTATATAGTGTAGTCTACTTCCTATAATATTTAAAAGGCATATAATTTAATAGATAAACTATGGTATTAAAGACCTTATTATTAAGATTAGATAGAAGGTTAGCTTTAAGACTTAAAGTATAAGCTTTCTGCTTAACCACCCCCCTAGATCTCTCTGCCTTTCTATTCTAACTAGGCATTAAGGGAGCTAAATTATAGACTATAATACTAGTAAAGGCTATCTTGTCCCTTATATTCTCTATAAAGAGGGCTTTTTTAATATTACTATATAAAAAGCGTAGTTAAACCCTAAATTAAGTGCTTAGGAACACTATTATTATACAGAAGCTATTATAAATCCTATCCTTTATCTTAAATAAATAAAAGAACTATATTAAGGTTATAAGGCAGGTAAAAACACACTAATACCTATTACTATTCTAATAAGAAGAGTTATAGTAATCTAGATTAACTAAAAGACTATAACCTAGTCCTTAAGGAAGTCCTTTAGGTATAACCTATAATCTCTATTGCTTAGCCTTGCCCGTAGCACATATCTCACACTACGTAAGCTCGGGACCTATTAATTTAATGCCTAAAGCCGCATTTATAAGCTCTGTAAATGCCTTAACACTAGGATAACTATATTATTAATACTAAAGGTCTGTATCTCCTCTTATAGGTGGTCTTAGTGCTCTACTAGATATAGTATAGGCTTCCTTTAGATCCTCTAATAGTCTTAATAATATATAAAGCTTATTAATATTATAGACTTTAGCTATAGGCGTTATCCCTTAATATAGAAATGACTTCTTCTAATTCTAGAAGATACCTGCCCTTATAAGAATTATTGCCAATACTAGATTAACATGGAATTCCAGAATAAACAACGCAGTCTCTAATACTAATATCCTTATATTCTATAATATAGAATCTGTAACGGAGATACGTACAGGGCCCTATCCTGAAGCTATATATATTATACCTCTAGCTTTAACCTCTATTATAATGTTTCTATTAAATTCAGATTAATTAAACCAGCGGATATTATTAAATATGTGAACATTAGCTCTAGAGTTATAAAGGACTATATTCCGCCTTAATTCTAAGCTATCCATAGCGTTAGTTATTAAATTCACGCTTTCCTTTACCTATTAACCTTATTTAGAGTGTATAAATAATAATATATTCGTAGTCTTCTCGCTAGGGGTAACCATAACTAAGTTATTAGTTAGATTTTATAAAGGTATAAATATCTTACTACTCTTCTTCTCTGGTTTTTAACTTATTACCTTAGACTTTTCTTATAGATTCTCCTTAAGATACTTCTTAATATTCTCTTTAGAGTTCTTCCTAACTTCCTAGTCCTTTAGTGTAGCCTCTAGCTTATATATAGCCTTAAATAAATTATAGGATTCCCACCACTTTAAGGCATTATAAATATTATAATTTATATATCTAGGGCACTTCTTTTCTCTAATTTACTTTAACCACTTAATCTATTAGTAGTAAGCGCATTAGCTAACTTTAGTACGCTCTATAGAGCTTTATAATCTCTTTTAAACTCTATAATAGCTTTAAGGAAGCTTTAGTTTATACCTTTATTAAGTAAATTATTCTATTTCTTCTAAAATAATTTAAATTTACTATAAAGAGGAATTATAAACTTATATAGTATTATCTCCTTAGTCTATTAGGTCTCTAGATCCTAATAATTTCTCTATAGTACCTCTATTATTACTACCTATTTATACTAATCATAGGTACCCTTAGCTTATAAGTAATTATTAAGGCGCGTTTCTATAAGAATTAGTATCTTCTAAGTGTTTAGCTTATACTAATCTTAAAGAAGCTTTAATATCCTTTAAGAGTACTAATAGACTAACTTCTTTCCTTCCTTTTTAGTATTAAAGTTAAGGGAGTCTTAAATATTCTTTAAGAGAGTCTTATAGATATATTCCCTAATCTTTAGTATTTACTTTAATAGGTTATAATACTTTATAAGATTAACTTATAAATCTCTATATTAGAAGTTATATTTATCTTTTATATCTTTATAAGTAAGCTTCTAATCTTTAATAGTATTAGGGTTATTCTCTATAATCTCTAGTCTTAGACCCCTTTGTAGGTGTGTGGGTATTATAGGTTCTTTAAGTAGTTTATCCTAATTTAGATTAATATACTCCTAGACACTATAGGATTCTATGTAATTCTTAATTTACGTGAACTATTTAATCTAGTCTTTCTCTAATAATAATATTATATTTAGAGTTTCTTTAGGCATTATAAAGGGGAACTATACTAGTTAAAAGGAAGCATAGGTTATGTAGTTTAACTAATTAATATAATAAAGGGCGATTATTACTTAATATTAGTAAGCGTTAAATTAATAACATTAACGGAGCTTATATTATCTATAATAATTAATAATAAGGGCAATTAAAGCCTCCTAGGCTTATAACTATTAAGGTAGGGGTTAGTGTAGATAATAAAAATGGTTCTAACTTGGTTAATTAGAGGTGCAGACGGCACCTAACTTTTATACCTGAAAGGTATATAGTGCGCTATGGTAATAACTAGTCTACGGAGGTACTTCTAATACATTATCTCCACCGTTGTCTTATCGAGGGTTTTAACCCAGTTATTGCGCAGGCTGCATCCACATATCCGATACCTCAAGGAGGTCTCCCTGACAATAACTATAAGCGGTAACTAGGTAGCTAGGTTATAGCGGCAAAACCGCCCTTGGCAAATGACGCGAGGCGACACCCTGTAAATATAGCAAATAACGTAGGGCAATATTCTAAAAAGATATAATTATATTACTCTTATAATTATAATATAACTACCTAGTAATAATTACTTAAAAAGTATTTCTTTATCCCTACCCTTACCCCTATTTTCCCTAAAGACTATAGTAATAATAGGCATAGGAGCCTTTAGAGGCATAGGGGCCTTATTATTAGAAGAGTTACCTTCCCTATATATAAAGATATAGAGCTCTCTAGGTAACTTAGAAAGACTAATATAAGTAGGAAGCCTAGAGGTATAAGGAGTAAACTACTAGTAAGTTAGTAAAGAAGTGCTTATAGATATTTAAAAGACTTACTATTAGGATATTCTTATATATATAGTAAAGATAGTTTATAATATTAATTTAGACCTTAAGGTTAGTAGTATTAGCTAGCTATGCTATAGTAGCGTGCTTATTACACTTAGCTTCCTAGGCTGCTTTAGTAGCTACCTAAGTATAATAAACGCGCCTACACTTATTAGTGTTTTTAGTTTTTAGAAGGGTATTATATAGTTTCTACTTAGCGTAAATAAGAGACTATTAGTGTGTTAGTAGTAATTAAGTTAAGAGAACTAGGGATACACTTACTTTATTAAGGTAGTAGTAATCTCCCTTAGGCATAGCTTTAATAATATTAAATAGCTTTTTATAAAGCTATGTAATTTAAGTAGGGCACTAGTAGTAGGTTAGTGTCTTAAAACCAGAGATTTAGAATAGGCGGTTATACTCTAATGTATATCTTATTATTTTAGGCGTAATAAGCGTATTTAGCTAAGTTTACTACTATAGGTTAGTAACTATAAGAAGCAAAGAAGTAGTAAGATTATACTATAAGAGTTATTATACTTTATAGGAAAAGGTTTATTCTCCTTAAGATACTAAGGAATAGTGTAAGTACTATTCTTAGGCTATATATTCTATATAGTAACCTACTAACCACACTATATATATAGAATTTTAGTGTTACTAGCTATAAGTTAGTAGTAATAACCTAGTAAGGAAGTAGTAAACTTATATAGAAATTTTAGACACTATTCTCTTTTAAGGTAACTTCTCTAGTAACTTCCCTAAGGGTTTATTCTATAGAGGTAGACTTAGTAGTAGAGTAGGAGTTAATAGACAGATTTTAGATATTATAAGCTAGCTATAGGTTAGTAGTAAGGAAGTAGTAAAGGGAAAATAAGTAAAGATAAAGAAACTTATAATAGTTAGATAGTATATAAGGGAAAGGAAGCGTATGTATAAGGGGGGAAGATCTAGTCCCTTTTATATTAACCACAGACTCCCTAAGTAATTTACACACTACGTATAGCTAACATAGGGATTATAATATTTACTATTATTATTACTATCTATGAATATGCTAGTAGCTATAAACATATAGTAACCGCACTACTATATTGCTAAGACCTATAAATAAGTTTATTTATATATATAGTGTCTAATACCCTATCTATTTAACCTAATTATAAAATTTAACATAGGGTATCTACTCTCTTAGAACTATTAGTATAAGGTAAAGAGTATCTACTTTACTATATTAGAGTAGTGGATAGGTTACTATTTAGTATTAATAGACAGGGGGATAATAATATTTGCACCCTAGCATTATTAGTGTTATTATTTTTAATAACGCGTTGCGCTATAATACATTATACCTAACCTAAACCCTCTATTAACTATAGCCTCTAGGACTATGTAGCGTAAATACCCTAAGTAAGTAGCTTATTATATAATTAAGGATAATTATATAAAGAGGGGGTATTATATTAGGAGCGTAAGGGATAGAGTTAGGATTATTACATAATAAAGCACTAGCAGGACCTTAGACCCACTAGGTTAGGGAGGGAATAGCTAGTAGCTAGATAGTCACGTAAGCGTAGGGCGAGGTATTTAGCAAGGACCGCCTATATTCTTATAGAAGGTTAGAGCTTAAAACCTTTATACACCCGCCCCTAGGTAGCACCTTTCTAGCTATAACTATGAATCTAAGCTATCACTTTGTTCTATTATCTTTCGACCCTTAAGTCATGACAGTTTATAGCTTTCTAAAGACTACTAGGCTTAAAGGAGCTAAAAATTTTAAATAATAGAAACAAGCCCTAGCTATCCAATTTAGAGCTTTAGGCATGCCTAATTTTCTAGATAAACCAGAGAGTTCTAGGGCGCTAGGGGACCCTAACTAAGCTATTATCCTAATATTGCTAAGGGATAGTTATATAGAAGGTCCATAGGCTGCTATAACTTAGCAAAAATCACCTAAAGAAGCCTATAATTTACTTATAAGGTAGTATTCACATAGCGTTAAAATCCAAAGAGAGTCTCTATATTTAGAATTTTATAACCTAAATTTTTAGAATTATAAGGGATCTTTAGAGTCCTTTAATACAGTCTTTAATAATCTACTAGCTAGATTATTAATTTCTAGGGTACTAATTAATCCTATTAATTAGGTTAATTAATATCTTTAATCCCTTAAATTAACCTTCCCTTAGTAAGCTAAGAGATAACGATTTAGCATGCGTATAAATAGGGCTATAGGGGCACCTATAGAAGCCCTAAATCTTTAATTTCTAATAGCTAACCTTCTAGTAGAATAGAGGGATAAATTATCTACAGTATCTAAAGCTCTAAATTATAAGGCTAAAGACTAAGAAAAGGGTGCTAAAGAGAAAGAAAAAGCCCCTAAAGGTTAGAAGAAAAAGAAAGAAGACTCTAAAGAAAATAAGAGCTCTTCTAATTCTAATTCTAAGAAGAAGAAGAAGAAAAAGAAGCAAAAGGGTTCTAAATTAGATAAAAAGGACAATAAAGACTCTATAGAGAGGTCTTTTATACTAGGAAATTATAACCTTTCTAACAGTGCTCTTAAACCATATAAGAAACCTAGTCTTTATAAGACTAGTTATAAGAGCTCTAGCAATAGTAGCTCTAAATCTAGCTCTAGTAAATCAGATAATAAAAAACAAGAAATTAAGACCTTAAATGGTTTTAATTATTATAGTAAAGATATAAAAAAGGCCCTATTATATAATATAGGTTTAACTATATATATAGTTAATTCTAGGGAGGTCTTTAGAGATTATACCCCTTATAAAAGGGAGGAATCTAACCCTATTATAACTAGTGGTAGTCCTATTTACGCTAAGGGCTATAGTAGTGCTATTTTTAAGGTCCTATATTAGAAAAATCTAACTAAATATAGGACTTTAGTGCTTAAAGATACGCTATATTTTCCTTAGCTTAATATTAATATAGTTAGCGGTCTTACGTATTATATATCTAGTGGTTGCCTTATAAAGAACTATCTTTATCTTAAAGATAAGTCTTATATTATAACCTTAGATATAGAAAAACATAGTCTTTTCTTTCACGTTAAAAACCAAACTACACTAAATTTATATAAAGGGCCCTGTAATTCTTATTATATCTAACCTTTTACCTATGCTAGCTTTAGAGGTTATAGCTACCCTATAGAGGTTTAAATTCCCTCTAAAAAGCTATATTAGGCTTCTAATTTAGACAAAATTAATAATAATAATAATAATATTAAAGAAATTATACGGGATGATTTAGAGGAATTAGTCCCTTCTTCTTCGCCTATAGCCCTAGGTTAGGTCCCTTATAAATCTAAGGAAATAGATTTAGGGGTGTTAGAGAGCTCTAGTAATAGAAAAGGGTCCCTAATACCTCTCTAAGAGGCCTATGGTTCTTAAGGGGCCTAGCAGGGAACTAGTGAAGAAGGCCCTAATCTAGATCCTAATTCAGACCCTAAAGATCTTTAATATTAATAGTTATTAGAACTAGCTAGCCTATAGCATGTATAACTAGGGCACCTAGGGCTTCCTTTACTAAAGAAAACTAGCTTAGTTACTAAAGGAATCCCTAATTTTTCTAAAATTAAGGATAAGGACTTTAAATACATAGCTTATAACTAATCTAAAGCAGTAAGAAGACCTAGGAAATTAGCTATCCCTAACCCCCCTAGAGCTCTAGATTAAATAGAGGGGGATACACTAAAAATCAGTCCTACGCTATATAATAAATAGTTAATTTGCTTATTTCTAGTTAATTAAAAGACTAGATATAAGTGGGTGTTCTTATTACCTAATAAGGAAGGCCTAACTATTTATAGGGCTATTAAAGGCTTCTTTAGAGGGCTTAAAAATCAACTAGGTTAATATCCTAGGCACCTTCACTTTGATAGGGGCTAAGAAATTAATTCTAGTTATTAAGATTAGTTAAATTCTAAAGGGATTAAATTTATAACTTCTAGTCCCTATATCTATAAGCAAAATAGATTAGCAGAGCGTTCTATTCGAACTATTCTAGATTAATTAAGGGTTACTATTTAGTAGGCAAAATTACCGTTATTTTTATAGTGTTTTATATTACCTGTAGTTATTAACCTTGTTAATATAACTGCTAATACCACTAAGGATTAAAGCCCTAAATAACTACTATCTAGGGAGCTAGATAGGCCCTATACAACTAATATTAGTAGTATTAGGGCCATAGGATCTTACTATGAGATTCTAATTCCCCTTAAAAAACAACTAAAAGCCTAAAAGTTAGTAGCTAGAACTATCCCTAGAAGACTCCTTACTACACTAGGTTTAAATACCTACCTAGTGTATATCCCTTCTAAAAGACTAGTTATAAAAACTAGCTTTATTAAGATTATAGAACCTATAGGCCTTGTTTCTAAAGGCTTACCTAGGATTTCTATAGGGAATAACCCTTTAGAGAGGGAAAATCTAGATAATTAATAAGATCTAGATTATGATTTAAAGGATTACCCTATAGATAACATAGGGGACCCTATAGGTTAAGAAAAACTACCTATAGGACCTAATTAACCCCCTAAAGGTCTAATTCTAGAAGCCCTAGAGGGGGCGCAGCCTATATCTCAACTAGGAAATCAGATTTTGACTCCAGACCCGATTTCTGATAAAATTACCGACTTCGACCCTAATATTGACCCTATAGATATTGATATTAGTTCCCCTTCTTCTCTAGATTTTATAAAAGAAATCTGCTTTAAGGTACAGGAAAAGCTAAAGGAAAAGAACCCTAATAGCCCTAAACCTAAGACCTAGAAGCAAGCTATATCTAGTCCTAAAAGGGATAAATAGATAGAAGCTACCTTTAAAGAATTTAAATAGCTTCTAAAGGCTAGTACTTTTAAATTTATAGGGAAAGACAAATCCCTAAGGGCTAAAAAGTACTAAAAAATAGGCTTGTTTATAAGCTTAAAAAGGATAAAGAAAATAATCCTTTAAAATACAAGGCTTAACTTATTACTAAGGGATTTATGCAAATTAAGGGTCTTAACTATCTAGAGACTTTTGCCGCTATAAGCATTCCCCCTAGCTAGAGGATTTTACTAGCCCTAGCGGCTTAGAATAACTAGGAAATTAAATAGATCGATTTTATAGGAGCTTTTCTTAATAGTAAGCTATAATAACAGATTTACATAGTTATTCTAGATAGATTTATTAAATTCCTTAAAGCAAATCCTAACCTAGCTAAATTAGCTAGAAGTTTTAGCTAGAAACCTTCTAAAGATTAAGTAATTTTATTATAGAAATCTTTATATAGCCTTAAATAAAGCTTAAGGGAGTGGTAATAAGCATTAATAGTAGTGCTTAAATCTCTAGGGTTTAACCCTCTAATATTAGACCTAGCAATATTCTTCAATCCTTCTACTAAAACCTTTATTATTACTTATATAGATAATTATCTTCTAATTAGACCGGATTTACATTATATCCAAAGACTTAAGAAAGAACTTCATAAAGTCTATCTAATAGAAAATAGGGGGCCTGCTAAATTCTTCTTAGGGGTTTAAATTATACAAGATAGGCCTAATAGAATACTAAAAATCTATTAATCTTAGTATATATTAGAAGCTTTAAACCGATTTAATATGCTAGATAGTAAGCCTATTAGCATACCTCTTTAGCTAGGCATTTTAGCTACGTAGATAACTAAGCTTTTAATAGCTAGCGATATTAAGCTTTTTTAGTGTATTATAGGGACTATAATGTACCTAATATTACTTACTAGGCCTGATGTAGCCTTTATAGTTTAGTGGCTATTAACCGTACTAGCTAGTCCTTATATAGAACACCTAAATGCAGCTAAAAATCTTTTAAGGTACCTATCTGGGACTAGATTCCTTGCTATTATCTATAGGGGTAACCCTAAAGGTATAGCTAGTAAAAGCCTAATAGGTTATTATAATAGTGATTTTACAGGGGATAAAAAGACCTTAAAATCAACCTATACTTATCTATTCAAGCTAGCTAGCGGACCTATTAGCTAGAAGTCAAAGAAATCTAGTATAATAGCTTTATCAATATTAGAAGCTAAATCTAACGCTATCTACAAGACCTTCCAGGAGCTATAATAGCTTTAGGGTCTATTTAAGGAGCTAAAAACCCCTATTTCCCCTCCTATCTAGATATTTTACGATAATTAAGGCGCTATAACTACTGCTTATAACCCTGCCTTATATAGTCATACTAAACATACCCTATTAAAGTTTAACTATATTAGGCAATAGGTTTTAGCTAGTTTAGCTAAGATTAAATATCTAGATACTAAGTTAATGCCCGTAGACAGTCTTACGAAACCTCTTATAAGACCTCTCTATTAGGCTTTTATTAAGCTTCTAGGGCTTAATAACTTCTAAAACTAATAACTAAAAACCCTTTAATAGGGAACTAAAAACAACGTTAAAAAGGGAAGCTATATATAACTATAGCTAGGATTTAAAAAGGGGGCTTTTTATCTTTTCCTATTTTTCCCTTTTCTCTACTATTTTTACCTAAAAGTTATTGCTTACCCTATTGTAATCTTATACGCTTTTATTTGCTTATATATAAGTCTTTTATAAAGGGGGTGTTAAAAATAAGACTTATTTTTAGCCCTTTTCTAGTTAAAGAACCTTTATATTACTAAGCTTATACTATAAGCTTAATAGCTACACTGTAGCTATTAACGGTTGCGAAGGTGGTTATAAATGACCACGTTGCAGCTGTTAATAGCTACGACTAACTATGTGGATAACTAATGTTAATTAGTGTTGTAGGCACAAGTATGCCTATAACCCTAACTATAAGTAATTAGGTAAGCTAGGGTAATATAAGCAAACTACCCTATAGTGGTAATATAAGTAGCTTACCCTATAGCTATCTTTAACAGCGATTTTCTCTTTAACTAGAGGTTATATAAAAGTCTTATATATAGCAAATTAATACTAGAAGATAAGGCTTTCTTTTTATATAGTAATATTTTTTAGACTAAAATTTAGTGTATATAGGTTACTAGTATGTATAGTGGTAAGTTAAATTTTTAGATTTTATATACAAATGAATTTTATAGAAAATAAAAAGTAGCTTGCAAGACCCCGCTAGTAGCCTAGGCCCGCTAATACGGTTAGTAGGTCTATAAGAGGAAGAAGATCTTTTTAATCTAGCTAGTTAGCTAGGCCTCTTAACTAATAGCCGCATTGCCTAAATAAACTAACTAAAAATTAATTCTATTACTCTATTAGTTACTATAAAGTAATCTAAATTAAATTCTATTAGTTAATAACTACTACCACTTCCATTACGTTTGCGTTAATAAGAATTAACGTTGTGGCTCTATTAGTCCTAGACTGTAGAGCTTACACTTGTACAGCTGTTGCCAGCTGGCATCAGCTCCCTACATTTCAATACATAGTTATAGTTAGAATCCTAGAGTTATCTTCTATAATAATCTATCCTCCTAAGTAAACAGTAGTTTTACCTAGTTCTTTATTAGCAATTAGGTATTACCTTCTAGTACTATTTTAATATACTTCTATATTAGGTTCTAATTATAACCTAATTATATTAACTTTTTAAAATCAGGTAATATCCTAACTAGCGATGCTATTAGTCTCTCCGCTGCTAGCGTGGTGAATTATAGTATTAGCGCTATAACTAGATTATGTTCTATATGCTATCCTATGTGATAATTATTAAGCGATTTCTAATGTTCTAGCCTGTTATTAGGCATATTGTCTAGTTACCCTAGGGCGTTATTATTATATGTCTTTTCTATTGTTTTTAATTTACTTAAGGCATCTAGTATTAAATAATCCTTACCTAGTTTATAGATTACTCTAATGTTAAATTAGCTAATATACTCTATAGCTTATATTAATCTTTTATTTACTATATACCTACTACTTATATTTATAATATCTAATTACTAAGCTATGTTAATAATTAAGTAATAATCTATAAAATATATTACTAGTGGTATTTACATTACCTTAATCTATTACCTTGATTTTCGGAGTATCTATATATAACTATAGACTTTAAGCTCTATTAACTAGTATCTCTTTTCCGCGTTAGATAATGTCCTAGAAAGGAATATAATTAGCTAAATAGATATCTAAGGAGGGTATTTAGTAATAGCCTTATTTATCTTTAATTTTAGAAGTGTCTTATCCTTTATATAATATATTATTACACTAATACTAACTTCTAATGTGTTAAAATCTATAAATAGTTATTAATTTAGAGAGAATAGTGTTAAAGTAGTATATTTTATTAGTGCTATCTTTAATGTATTAAACGCCTTAATCTCCTGTCTTAATAGTAATAACACGCTAACATTTTTCGCCTAATTATATTGCGCTAGCTTTAATGTCTTTTTCTTTATAGTCTTATTATCTTTATCTATCTTAACTACCTAATATACTTATAATAAATTTATCTTATAATCCTATAATAGTTTAATAATTATTATATATCTTAGTATATATTACCTTAAGGCTCCTATAAATCCTAATAAATATTCTAATACTTATAGTGTTTTTAGAAATTCTAAATATCTTATTACTACTAATTTTTTAGCTAGTGTAGCTATTCCTAAAGAATTAACTAATTTTCCTAGTACTTTTACTATTAGATACGCTATAAATATCTTCTTTAGCCTAATAGAGATATTATTATCTAGTAATTATTAGAATGTCTATTAAAGGTCTATTATATATTATTTAAAGCTAATTAATATAATAACTATGTTATTATAGTACGCTATTGCTCCTATACCTCTTAATATATTGTCTATTTGCCTCTAGATATATGCGTTAGATCCCTTATATCCTATAATTAGAATGTTAAATATAAATTAACTATTATGTGTTATTACTAATAGCGCCTATTATAAGTCCGGATAGACTAGCTACTAATAATAAAACAACATAGCATTAATAACCATAATATATGTAGTATTAGCAATTCCTATAATAATTTCTTCCTATTATCTTATTAGGTATATATCTAGCATTATTATCACATTTAATCCTTATATATTAACTACTATATATCCCTTCTAATTATCTTCTATTCTTATCTAAATAATAAAGACTAGAAATATAAATAGTACTTATAATATTATATAGAAGACCTTTCCTCCTATAAGTAATTCCTTTATTATATTCTTAATAATCGCTTAATTATCTAGGCTAACTAGATAAATTCTACACTTCTTTAAAACTAAGTCTTACTAACCTAGCTTTATCTATAATTATATCTATTCCTATTAGGGAACTTTAGCAAATCCCTTATCTTAGAATAATTCTATATAATCTCCTAAGAGCTCTTATATCTACTATTATTTATTCTTATTCTAGGGATTAAAATAGTTTACCTATATAACTATATAGATTACTATTTAAGACTCTATTATAATCTATTCTCTTATTAATAGTTATTTCTTAACTTATAATTCTATAACTATTACTAGATCTACTACTAAAGCCTATTCCTTAGGGTTAATAGTATATACTTTTATAGCTAGGTTAATTAACTTAAATCTCCCTAATTCCTACTTCCTAGTAATTATTACTAGCTTATTACCTATATTACATATTATAATATATCTTATAGATCTATTAGCTACTACTATATAGACTCCTAGTCCCTATAGTTATTTTAGCTTAAATAATGCCCTATTATCCTTACCTAATTAATAGTTTATTAGAACTATTATTATTATATGTAGTTAAATTACTACTATATAAGCGGACTTAACTAGTATATTAACTTTTAGTTAATTATACTACACTACTATAGGGATAGTAACATTCCTATATATCCTAATAATTGCCTTTCCTTTACTTACTATAATATTAATCTATTAGGGTATAATATAATCTATGCCTAATAGTATATTTACTCTTAATGATTTTATAATTAATACCTCTCTAATAAAGGACATAATTATAGTTTATCTATCTAGTGTAGTTCCTAGAAAGTTTATTAGTAATAATATATATTTATTAGTGGAATAAGTATCTATGCTAATTCCCTTTACCTAAATAGGTACTGCTCTAGTCTATATCTTAATATCTAGATACTATTTAGCTATCTATATAATATCTGCTAGTGTAATTAAGCACCCTATGTTATAATAGATATTAACCTAACTATCTAGGTTATCTAAATTTAGGTATATCTATAATTAAAACGCATATCTAACTCCTGCATTACGTTACGTGGTAATTGTTAATTAGAAGATTAGTATTTTATTGCCTATCTTAGTCTTAAGTCTTATTATATCTAATGCTTGCGGTTCCTCTGCCGCTAATTTTATATGCGTTTATATGTAATCTATTATAATATTTAAATAATTATAATTACTATAGGTATAAGATAAAGGGTAAGAGTCTAAGATTTTATTATAAGTTACTTTACCTCTAATTATACTATTATATAGTAAGCTATATGCCTTATTTAAGTGGCTAAAAAGCGTATTATTAGATAAAAATTAAGTAAGATATATTTAATAAGTGCGGATTATATTATTAACTCTAATAAACTAAACTTATTCTATCTAGTTATTAGTCTATAGGACTCCTTTCTAATTATCCTAAGGATATAATTCCTACTATTCTACTTTTAGATATAGTATATACTTATCTATATCTCCTTATTCTAATTATAGAGTATTATTCTCCTAGTCTATAGTGCTTGCCTAATTTTATTAATTACTCTATTCTTTATTAGCTAGCTAATCTAACTTATTTACCTAGTGTACTACTACTTATAGATATTATAGTAAGATTACTAGTCTATTTAGTGGTTTTCCTACATTACTAAACAGAGTAAGTCTATCCGCAATAGGTCTAGGTCTATTATACTAGGGATTAGGGTATAGCCTCTATTAGTTATATTATTACTATTAAGTATAGTTATAGTATAGCTAGTTACCCTAGTAATTATTTCTATTACTATTCTAGTAATTATTCTAGTAACCCCTAAATCTTAGTCTAACTATACTATTATATAGCTAGCTACGCTAGCCCTAAGTATTAAAACCTCTATATATATTTAATCCCTATTAAGTATCTCTAAACTATTAGTTAGTAATTTATTAGTATTTATTACATACCTAACTTATAATAGTTAACTCTCTCTCTTTAATCTATATAAGAAATTAATTAATAGTTATATTTACTAATAGTAAATTAATAATTATCTAAATTAAATACTTAGTGGACTATTTATAATTATATAATATTATCTTAATAATACGCCCTTATATCTTAAAGTAAATTATATATAAAGATTATAATATTCTCCTTATTATAATACTTCTATAGTAAGTATTATATATTCTTAATCCTATTTAAAGCTATAGATTATAGCTCTTAGAATCTTTTAATAAGTTATATATAAATAGTCTTTAGTAATACCTCCTAAAGTAGTTTATACTTTAATAGTATTAGGAGATAACTATGCTAATTAAGGGCTTAACCTCTAAGGCAAGAGATCTAAATATCTTTTACTAACTTCTTTAATTAACTAATTACTATATTCTCTAATTATTATATAAATACTAGTATATATTTATAAATTATTATAGTAGACTTAGTGTTTACTATAATATCTTAGCCTTTATTATCTTTAACTCCTAGGTTAAAGAACCTAATATTTACTGCCTATAATAGTAGTTATATTACTAGTATTATCTTAGCTAGTTACTCTAATAATAATTAGGCTTATCCTTGCTAAATATACTATAGTAATACTTAGTTTATCCTAGTATTATCTTCTATTAGATAATATATTATCTACGCTATCTCTAATTATAGTAGTAACTCTAATTATAATAGTAGCCCTAATTATAGTAAATCTACTAGTAGTAGTTATCTATTATTATCTAGTATCTTACTATAATACTATAGTTCTATATAGTTATATAGCCTTAGTAATAGCTTAGAAACTATAGACTATTAACTACCTAATCTCTAATAAGCTAGGAACTTATTAAGAGAGGAATTATTAAGAGAGGAATTATTAAGTATAAAATTATTAAGTAAGGTAATAGGTAGTAATTAGTGTACTATAGGACTATTCCTTCCTAACTTAGAAGAGAATATTACTAATTAGTTTAATATAGGTAACTTTATATAAGGGGTTTTATCCTATTAAGTGTCTAGCTTAAAGTTAAGTCCTAGCTTAATATTAAGCCTATAATTATATATTCTAATATAGAATTCCCCTAACTACTTTACTATTATTATAATTAAGTAATCTATTAGTATTATATTAATTAAATCTACTACTATCTTACTCTAGGCCTATTTAAATTAAATTAGTCTATATCTTGGTCTCTAAGAATAACCTATTATTATAGATTATAAGCTTTCTGCCTATCTAATTTATATTAGATTAGGGGCAAATTATTTTACTTTCTTTAACTACTTATATAGGAATTAATAGAACTTAGATCTTTATTTTGCCTATTTTACTAGGTAGTTAAATATATATGCTTTATTAAATAGAGAAAAATTTATTACTAAGTAATAGACTAATTATTTCTTATTATCTAAGATTATTAGGTTAACTATATTAATAAATCTCTAAAGGTTTTGTTTTTCTATAATTAACTTCTTACTTAGTGTCTCTTTTAATATTTAAAGATTAAGGATAAATTTTCTAGTTCTAGTTTCGTAGCATATAATTGCTACTAATTGTTAAGGGATCGTGGGAAAGGTTATTGTATTTAGCTAGTCTGGGCCCTGAGGGGCGTTTATATATGTGGCCACCGTCACGTGACACGGGCTTTATTTTTTTGTTAGTCCCACGCCAAAACGCCCCATGTTCTTCTGTATCCTTCTGCAGTCGCCGCCAGCCGCGAAGTCCCAGGCGTTGCGCGTTGTGCCTTGTCTTTGAGCAGCATGAGCATGATTTCGTGGCACTGCCGCCAATGCACGTTGGAAATCAAAGACAGCCATATCAGCTCATTCAAAGGGTTTCTCTGCCCGATTTCCCGAACAGGCAACTCCTCGGCTTCCCCCGGATTCTGGAGGTGGAGATGATAACACCAGGACCTTGACAATAACAACTTGCGGATACGTGTTGCTCCCTACAGTTAGCGTCCGAGTCGGCCTGTTACGACGGGAGATTGATTTGCTCCGTACGTACATACGGATTACACCATGCAATGGACGGGAACCCCCCGTTGCCGGGCCTCTGGTATCAGCTTCCGAAACAAGGCAGGTTTGGCTGCGAACTCCCTTGGCCAAGCTGGTCACAATCTCGCCATGCATGCACTCATGACTTGTTTTCCTGTTTTCCCCGGCGCAGCGGTGACCAACCCGATTGAAGAATAAGTCGCACAATCTCCGCAGGCACCGAAATGCCGTGTTGCGACCCCCCGGAAAAAAAAAACACGTACAAAGACATGCAAATCTCGGACGAGGCTACCGAGCATCCGGTCGGTAATGGTATTCAGAAAAAGAAAAAGAAAATCCCCTCATCTCATCGTAGTAGCATCCGCGGAACCGCGCCCCTTTCAAGACAAACAATCGGCTCATGTCCGAGATGTGATGATGTGTTCAGAAATATCTGCGTTTCTTTTTCCCCCGTGGTGCAGGGATGCCCTGGAACAATGCATGTTGCACCGCCCGCTCTTTTCCTCCCGCGGAGCCATTCACGATAAGTGACGGGGACATGTTTTGCGGACTCTTGCTATTTCTGATGTTGCTCTGACCCTTGGATACAGGGCTCGATTTATTATTTCCCCTTCTGGACTACGGACAATCTCTGTGCATGCGGGGCCAAAGGTCTACTCGAAAACGATCAATTCGTCTCGTTGTCTGAAGAGAACTGGATCGAGATTCGTAAAAGGCCGGCACGGGAAACGGGGGGGGAAGAAAGAAAATGTTATCGCATCTCTCTGTGGCTCGTCTGGCCTTTGCCGCTGCGACGGGTCGTGACTGAGAGGGTAAAGGTCCCCGGGGCCTCGTTTTTTTTCCACAGAATAGACTCCACACCGAGTTGATTGGACGGGGGATGATCTTGACGAGGGAGAAGAGAATAGAATAGAATAGAATAGAACCCCCCCCCCCCGTTTGCCTGGAACAATGAATCGAGGCTCATGGACCCGTGCGAAAGAGAAAAAAAAAACCAGATCGATTGGGAATGGATCGGAGGCGACAGCGGCAGGGTGTGCTGGGCAGTACTGTACGTCTATGGGGACAGGGCGGGCAGCTGGCAGGCATTCGCGCTCATGACCTTTCACCGCGCCGCAGCACTTCCGGCCGTGAGTACTGCAAGGGGAACAGAACGGCAGCAAAAATTCAAGTTGGAGAAGTGGCATTATTATTAACAGCTTGATATTAACATGATCCATTTGCTCGTCGCGTGTCCCACATTTCCCACTCATAAATAATATTCCGCAACACCTTGCTTCTCAACACACATCAAGACATGACAGTTGGTTTCATGCCAGGTTCCTTCTCTTTCCGTGACGTGATATGAAAATTGCACCCTTCTGATGCATACAGACGAGAGATGAAGTAATCATCAGGAACAAAATCAGAAACAAAATCAGACATCCAAAGTTGGACACGACTTGTCTAAAACATCGCATCAAGACGCAACCGTCGTCAAGACACTTGCAGTCGAGGAAGGAAAAAAAAAATACAAGGTTTGATGCGCACCTAAAGGGGTATATGTATATATGCTGGTTCTTGAAAGGAGGAATAGAGAACAAGGGCCCAGATCAAGAAGCAAATCAAGAGGGCTTGCAGTATAGCCTGGTAGATAGATGATGATGGCGGAGAAAATGATGGGGGAAAATAGCACCCTCATGCAAAAATAGACATGTGAGCCATGTCTTTGAAAATGGAAAAGTGCCAAAGAAAATTCACACGATGCGCGAGGCTGAATCAACCATAGGAATATCGGCATTGAAAAGCTCGCTGGCCATCGGATGAAGCCGAGACGGGAACAGCAATACAGCAACGGACCCTGAGGGAGTGTGTGTGGGCTGAAGATGTAATTGGCTACACCACCGCCACATGACTCTTTTCTCCCAGTCCCGAACCATGCTCAAGGGGACTCTTCTGGTCATGAGTCTGGTATCATTCAACCAGAAAGTCTTGCTCTTCTCGTTGCCATGCACAATGAGATGCTCGTGCTGACGTCCTTGTCTCTGACAAGTCGGCTGCTTCGACCCGAGATGGGTGCATCTTAAGCACGAGGGGCCCCGTCCCCGTACCCACCTGTGCTGCTATAGACTGAAGGACCCGACGGATGGTGGGAGGTCAGGCTTGGATAAGCATCCGAGTATCCGCCAGACTGGCTGTCCCAGCGCGGCGGTGTCGCGGTAGATGATGGGTGTTGGCTAATGGGCGTGTGTAAGCCGCTTGAGCTGTATCCGGCAGTGGACGCGTTGCGTGTGTCGTATGTGGTCACGGCAGGCAAAGGATTTGTATTGATGCGCATGGGCGGCGCATGGTGATTTTGATGTGGGCTATGATTATGATGATGGCGGCCGGCAGGGCTGAGGGTGCGTGCTGATGATGCATATGCCGGGGCCGTCGTGTAAGGAGTCCACGCGGGCTGCGAACCCGACAGAGATCGAGGAGACGGGATCGGCTCATGGTGGCCCGAGTGCACCGAGTACTGGTTGTGAGCATCTCCGTGCTGTGACGGCAGACTTTGTTGCAATGCCATGCCATGACCAGGCGGTGTCGGCAGCGGCGCGTACGGCGCGGCGCTCACTGGATTCATCAAGCTGCTCGGTGGGAGTGTGCTGCTGGGGCTGGCACTGTACTTGCCAATAATCTTCTTCAGAGCGGGCTCCAGGATCTTCCACGGGAACACCTTGACGTCCTTTTCGATATTGCGAGGTTTCGGGTTGGGAAATCCCATGATGATCTTGAAGAACTCCTCGCTGTCGGCCTTGGCTTTAGAAACCGTGAGCGGGTGGAAGCCTTCCAAGTTGCGGCGGATTCGATTCTTCTCCTCGACGCTGAACCGGTTGGGCGCCGCGACGAGTTGCTCGAGCAGGTGGATGGTATCAACCGACGTGACATAGCAGTCCCCCTTTTCGGCCCACCAAATGCATGAGACGCAGATGCTGTTGGGGGGACGTTCGTTGACGGGCACAGCCCTGAAATTCGCAGTGAGGGTCGAGCCCGTTTGCGATTTGCGGAACATGACGATTCGCCGACGATTCTCCCATTCCTCCTGGGTCCAGTTCTCGGCCATGGTGTCCAGTTTTCCATTGATTTTCAAGATGGCCTTGCTCGAGTAGAGGGAAACGGGATGGTACGAGCCATTGCTTCCGGCGCCGTTGGCCATGGTGCTGGTGCGGATGAGCTGGGGAGTACCGCTGCTTCCCGACGATGGCATCGGCAGTGGCGTCAGACTCGGTCGCCCGCTGCTCATTGCTGAGTGATCCATGGAGCTCCTCGTGCCTGCGCCTCCCAGTGGCCCACCAGGCCCACCACCGAACCCGCTCCACGATGGGGCGGGCCGTCGGTAATGCGGTTCCGCAAAACTGCTGCTCCTGTACGTCGTAATCATGTCGCCGTTGCCTTGAGGAAACGTGTTTGCGTATTGGCCTTGCTGTGACGGATAGTCGTAGCTATTTGTAGATACATCTGGCTGCAAATGGCTGTGAACAGTTTTTGGCGATGCGCTCGCCTGATCAATCTGGGGTCCAGCTGCCGCCGTGTCGTGCTTGGGGAGCTTGTTCGTCCGCGTCATGTCATCCCCAGACCCATCCAGATACTGAAAAGACCCTGCACCCGTCCGCGACATCTCCTCTCCAGATGGGCCTTCAACAACTAGTGATAGAGGCACGTTGTTACCACTGCAACCCGTCACCATCAACTGCGGAGCGTCGACACTGCACGAATAAACGAAACTCGCGGTGTCCTGCCCATCTCTGGCCATGTCTTGCACGGGTACCTTTTCTGAGCCAAAATATATGGAGAAATAGGGCATAGCCGAAGAAATGGAAAACAAGTCGTATTGTGAAGAAATTTTCAGGAACACTTTAGTTCCAAATATGCCAGACATGGGCTGGCACGAGAGTACCGTTGGCCCCGTCGGGATATATTGAGCGACGGCATTGTTCGATGCGAATGATTGCTGGTTCAGTTGGGCGAATTTCTCCGTTTGTTGCGATGGAAAACTTTGTGCCGGATATTGGTCGTATGTTGCTTCTTGGTATCGTGTCGCATCATAGCCTGTCAAGGTAAACTCATTAGAATAGTTCGTTCTCGGCGACATGGGATAAGTTTTATAGGTTTTCTCCTCGGACAATGCTTCCTTTGCTGGAAGCCATGCGTCTGCAGGCATCATCTTATGCCATGTACTGCGTGTTTGACTCTTTTTCTTTTTCTCGTACGCCATTGTACTGTGCAAATAACACGAATTGCCACCGACTTCGACAGTGGAAAAAAACTCACCAGGCACTGATGGCAGCTGGGTCTTGCCGCCGTAGGTTGCCATGTCAAGGAATGGCGAGGAAGCCCTCCGTGAACAGCCTCCACTGGCTGCCCGTGCAGCTTCTTCGTACTTGAGGGCGAGGGTATTTGGAGATTCGAGTCCGTCCTCCTGATCAAGTATTATTGTTTTGGTGTCGGCTCCCAACTAGATTCGGTTGTTGTCAGCAAATCAATCTTGTCTTGGTCAATATCGTGGCGATGGTGACTGGTTTTGATGCCCCCAAAGGTCTAGCTGCTGATCTTCATGAATGACTAACGCTCAGGTCATTGTATTCGTTTGAGGCTATCAGACAGAGAGAAAGCGGGTTTGAAACGTCCACCAGCTGAGCACGGGTAGTATACACGATGCAGAATAGAGGTGGAAAGAAAACATGACGGTGGATGAGCAGAGTCTGTATCTTTACTCTCGGGGAAGCGATGATGCTGGAACAAGGTCTGGGGTTTCGACTCACTTCGAAAAGCTTGTGTGAAGGGAACTGGAACTTGGCAGCACACATGAAGCCTCCAGACAAAGGGTCCTCCTTGAATAGTCGTGGTGTAAGTCCAAGATGCAAGAGAGAAGCAAGCAGATGAAGAATTCCGACCACTGTCTTGGGTAGAGAAGGTGGATGTGAGGTCTGTTAAAACCAGGTCTCGTCCAGGTCTTATCCGACAAGATTCAGTCAGCCGAGAGGGGCACTACCTTGCCTCAGGAAAGCGCTTGGTCTCTTTCGGAGATTTGATAACGGTACAGGCCTAGACTAATGTGAATGTGTATGCTTTTGCTATGTATGTTGCGGAGACCTGTCAGTTGAACGTCCATGGGCGGGTTTTGCTTCTTTCCCCTCCCAGAAGGGGGGCTTGAGTGAGACAACAGACGGGCTGGGGTCATCTTACTGGCAGCACGATGAGATCCTGGCAGTGGCTAAGAACAGTCCCGATCCTGAGCAGACACTCGCATTCCAAGAAGCCAAGATCGCTCCGCAGCGTGTGGCCGTGGGAAGCAGTAATGGGTTAGGATGTCCGATAGAAGGCTGGCCTCATTGGAGGAATGGTATATGCTGAGTGAGGAGGAAATTCCAGGGAAAGCCAGGTTTCGGGAATCTTAGCATAAAGGGAGGAACGTGGACCAGTTTCGAATGTGAGTGCTACAGAAGATGCCACCGTGACACTTCTGCTGTCTATCTAGTTTTTTTTAGACGTGCCGTTGTATGGTGTGTCCTTGTTACATACCTACAACTCGTGGCTGCCGTTCGATGGTCTATTGACTGAAGCTAATTAGCAAGTCTGCTCGCGCCCATGGGTTGGCCATGGTAGGTAGCGCGCATTTACACCGCTCGCCCTTGGCACGGAAAGAGAAGAGGGTCAAGAGTAGCATGGGAAAACTTCAGGTGGATCTAAGCATCATTAGACTTACACGATCAGCTCTTTCTTCCCCCTTGCCGGAAAACAATAATCCAGAAGTCGTTGATGTGGCTACCCTGACTTGCGAACAGCAAGAATACCAATCAACGTGCTCTCCGCTGGTGCTTTAATCATTCACAGGGAGGGAAATGAAGCTCTCCGTGAGGAAGGCCAAGCGGTAAGAATATGTGAAAATGATGGAAGCGACAGTTCGAGATCCACCCTCTCTGATTAGACAGATTCAGGACGGCTTCGAGATGGACACAATTGGCGTGCAGTAGGGCCAGATTTTGAAGGACAGAATGCGTGTGTACCAAAGGCGGCACGGGAAAAAAAGGGCGAAATGTCTGATGCAAGTGAGATTTAGGAGATTTCAAGGTCTCGGGCTGTCATGGGCGTGTGCCAAAAGATAGAAAGATAGATGAAAGAACTGGGTGCAAACATTTCTTTTGAAGACTGGGATGGCTTATGCAGGAAGTTGACATGCTAGATGCCCTGCGTCAAGCGGTGATGGTCAACAATTCCCTGCCAGGGTTTTGGTGGAATGGGTTTGCCGGGTTACTGAGGAGTGAGAGGCTTACTAGTCTACTATTAGACGGTACGAAGTGGTGGTAAACGGGTATGTAAACGGCAAGGCCGCCACCACAAAAGCAAAAGGGGGCGTGTAGGGAGAGGCAATGGAACGACAAATCTTGGACAAGGGGACAATTCTGGGATTATCGAGCTCTAGGGATGGCCCACCACCAGTCTCCCTCAGTCTCCCTCAGAATGCACGTCACTAAAAGCTGCCCTGTAGCTACATAATGTGGCACAGTTGGGTGAGAAAGGAACAATTCGCTCGTGATCGCCGCTTAGCAACCGTAAGTTTACAACTTTGGGAAGGGGAAGGGTAAGCCGAGAACAGCGGCTTATCAGCCAGGGTAGTTCGGGCATGGCGTTGGAGCGAACTCCGGTAGATGCCGTGAAATGATGGCATTTGCAGCTGCTTATCATGGCCAGAAAGCAAGCCAAGGGAGCTTCCAACAGGCAAATTCTTGGATGAATTTAAGAAATATGAACCCGACAAGTCCAGCGTAATGTAGTCAGAGTTCACGGCGAACAAAGCAACCAAACCCAAAAGACCGGTGGAATGGGTGCGTTGGAGATAGATGGGCCAGGGTCTGAGGTGCGGACGAGCAGTGGGTTAGGCTTGTCCCAATTCAAGGGCCGTTAAGATAGATCCCCGAGGTCCTCCTCTCACGCCGTGGGCGAGTTGACTGAGCCATTGAGCCACCCGACCACACGAGCTCAATGACCCAGTTAACTCGTCCACCGTGTGCGTGGATGGGATGAGGGTACAAAGGGTGCTCCGCTGGGAACAAGCCGACCACCTCAAAGGGTGTGTACCGAGGAATGGGTGGTAACCAAGAGTTGACCACTAGTCGTATCCTGGCACCTGAAGGGCAGGCACAGAGAACTAGAGCAAATACGTCCATGGGATCGACCACAAAATGGTATGCTCGCACCCCAGAAGTGGTCGTTGCGTAATACCAGACCGGGGGTCAGGTATGTAGATCGATGTCGGCTTCCACGTCATGAGCAGTGCTCGGTCAGGAAGGGGAAAAGATTGGCTTTGGATGGGAAAGCAAAGGTATGAAGCAGTGGCGAAAGTGGACGAAGGAGGCGCCTGAATCTGCGTTCTGTACTCCGTACTACACGGACTAGCAAGCTCAGAAAGCTCAAAAGGCCGTGCTGGGAACCGAACCACGGGTGTAATTGTGCTACAGAGAGATGGTGTACCTATCTCGTACCTTGCTTTTCTGTGTATGTGTATGCAGTTGAGGTACGTACCCCATAGTCCACATGTACTCCGTAGCACTCCGTACAGGCCGCAAGTACATAGGGACAACTTGATCCCAGTCCGGCTGGGCCCAAGAAAGTGGGCTGCGGGCGCTGGGCTCGCAACGTCTCTACAATTTGGTCAATCAGCTGCAGACGACTGCCGTTCATATTACATGAGTAGACCGAAACTGGTACGAAGAGGGTGGGCCAGCCCCAGCAACCACATGAAGCGCGAGCCGTCGTGGATGAGGGTCGGCCAAGTCTGGACAAGCATGAACGAGCCGTACAACTTCATGGCCAAAGCAGGGCCAGAAAAGGACACAGACGCGGCAATGAAAGACTGATGAAGGTGGATTGAGTGCCCACTGCCCGACACTAAGTGATCAGCGCCTGCGGGCTGCTGGATACCCGGGAAGCAGTGGCGCGCGGCGTTGGCGGCAAAAGGTAATATGACTGGACCAGGGGTATTGCTCCGTCCTCAGTCCTTGTCAATATGTGGGCTGGCTGTATTGCATCTCATCTGCCTCCCATCGAGTCCCGCTACAGCATCTCTTGGCTCAAGCAATGCCGCGGTGAAGTCGTGAAATGCAAACACGTACCAAAGGCAACGGCAACGGAGTCTCCGGCATGAAATGGAGTTGCGCGCCAACAGCAGAGTAGGCACGAAACGAATCCGTCCGTATTGCTGAAATGAACAGTTGTCAAGAGAATCTCCATTATGGGGTCCTATGAGGCGCAGCGAAAGCGAAAGGCCGTGTGGCCCACTCCTGGAATCTGAGTAATGGATGGTGTTGGATGGAGCAGAGCCCAGCTTCCCAACTTCCAATTTGTACGAGCCAATCCAGCCAAGGTAAACCGACATCTATTTGTTCGTGGTGGGAAAACATTCTGCCTTGAACTTGCTGTACCGAATTTGCAGCGGAATTGCAGTCACAGGAACGGAGAAAGGGATGGGATTGTTGATGAGACCCTGACACGTTTCGTATTGTTGATTATACTCGATGGGCATGGCAGTGATGCAGCCAATACTCGGGGATCCACTGTCATCTTCAGCTAAGCAGCTCGACTCCGTTTTGTATCAGCAGTCGGGTTTTATGTGCAGGGCGAATAGCACAATGAACAAAGTGCCTACGGAGTACTCCGTAATACAGTAGCATCGCAATGGCCTTAGTCCATCGGCTGCTTTGGGAGGCTGGGGGGGTCCTTCAAACTGCATGTGAACCTCTCTGGCCCTGGTTGCCCCAAAAAAACACAAGCTCGGTGCCGGATGCTGCCGGAAGACGTCGAAATTAGGTGGCTGTATCACTCCCATGGAGTTGGAGTGAGATCGGAGCCGGTACTTGACTGGGTCCACCCCCACCCACCTACCTGCACCTTTTGCTAAGATTCTTAAGACCAGGATGATGTGCTGTCCAGGCCATTGCACATCTACTGTAATGTTGCTTTTTTCGTCCTTTCTCTTCTCCCTTTTTTTTTTTTTTCTGTTGTGCCATGTCGGGATGCTGGTCGATGCAATCTCTCACAACAATCCTTTTCATTTTTGCAGAAATGACGTTTCATGGCGGCAATTGCAGGTAGTCAGCGCCATGCGACGCCAGCGAAGTACAGATGCAGTCATTTCGAGTTTTCACTCCCTCCTTAATAGGATATTTGAAAGAGTGAATCAGTCGCTCATGGCAGATGCTTCACATGTGATTCAGCTGCACATGCTTCTGAGTTGATGTCGAGCACTCTGTAAAAGACGCTTTGTTAAAGAGATTCTCGCTCTGTGAAGCGTGCTGAGCGTGCTGAGCGTGCTGGGCATCGTCATCAATCCGTGAGAACGGAGTATCGGAGTGTCTCAAACCCCACACAAGTGACGGCACAGTGAAGATTGTCTTTGAAGGCACACAGACACAATCCGAAGCAGATGGACCGGTGCAGTGTCACCCCAACCCCAGAAGAAAACGTGGGAAGTACTCCGTAATTGACCACCAATTCAATGACGATGACATGTTGACTTGGCCAAGTCATGATGGTATCAATCCTGATGGCGCTCAAGGTCTGTCGAGGTGGCATTCATTTCGTCCGTTCAAGTGCTCCCCTGCTTCATTCCGTCTAGCCCCGACTTGTGGAGCCAGGTTCCTTGGCTTGCTTGTTACGGACCGTGGCCAACTACGCAATGAAGAGCGGAGATCTCTCCTTGATTTGGCTTGCAAGCAATCCCTTGCACATTTGCGAGGTTGATACTTTCGAGATGAGTAGATGCAAATAGTGGTGCCCGCCGCCGCCGCACAGAACCAACAAATATGACCTCGACTTCTCAAGTCGGGCAAGAAGATATGTTAAGAAAGTGCACATTGAAGCTGCATCAACCATGTGTGTCGCTTACTAAATGAGAGCATGTCGCTAGAAAGAAAGAGAACAAATAACATGACGAACAGACATTTAGAGTATTAGAGAAGAAGACATACCACGAGACGTTTTATCGACTTGACTAGCTGTTTCACTTTCAGCCCTGATCTAAATGAGACAATAGTTGAAGTGGGGTTTGAGCTGGGCCTGTCTCACCTTTATTCTATCCCTTGGTTATCAGAGTGTGTGGTCAGGTGTAGAGCCTGCACTGTTCATTTGATAGTGCGAGTCAAAAAGGAGCATCCTGTGTTTGTGTGATTTCAGCGTACGAACTGTGTCAGTGATACCTTATCTTCCCCTTTGATGGTTGTGACGCTCCCGGATTCTTTCTTGTGCTCTTGATTAGATCCTCTTTTACCTTCGTCTCATGCTAGAGATTGTAAAGGTTCCAACAGCTGCAAGGTGGGTTTCGGGAGACACAAGCTCTCATGATTCCTAGACACTCACGATGGGCGTTTCGTCCTAATATACCGACGATCTGAAAGGCTGGATGCCTGTCGGAATTATTTCCACAAAGCTCTGGTATCTCCGTCGCCAACATAAAGTATGTACTGCCGAAGACTAGCATGTCGTATTGGAGGGCTAGGCGAATGAATGTACATATTGCAAACACCCGGTCTTCCACAGAATCCGATGCTTTGGAGGATCTGGCGAGGTAGGCTCGACTGTTGCACCATCTCCGCCTGCAGAAGCCGATCTGCAGCTGATGTCCGTCTACTCCGTTGTATGTACAAGGGCGAGATGAGATGATGTTGTACATAGCAGGGGTGGCTGACTGACCAGGTTGCCCTACCATGTTGACTTGCTCATCCGACGCCTGGACAGTATGTCGTTCGTGAATGTGAACAAGTGGCGATGTGGCGGTACAACAGTCAAACGGTCTCCTCTCCAGCTGCGCCATATTCCAAGTTGCCTGAGACGTGAAGAAGTGGCAGGTGCAATACAGGGCTCAGATCCCGAGACCTTCCCTTGGCAACTGGATGACAAGTCCCGAGTGTGGCAATGAACATCATAGCCATGCAGTGCGATGCGAGTGTTGCTGTTGCCATTGGCGTCAGGCGTCAACACCTGGAATGCAATCTATCGGCCGAGAAATTAGTGTGATCCGGTGTTGTTACGAACCACAAAAGCTTGCTGGTGGTCGAGTTTTGGCAAGAAACGCGGAAACGGTAGTGTCAGCTGTGCAGTATAGTAAGCAGGCACGCAAGCCTGCCAGCTGCCTGCCAGCTGCCAGGTGGCGGGATACGCCTTCCTGAATCCTGTCTACTCGGCAAACAAAGGAAAGTCAGGCTGAAAGCAACACACACCTGACGAGTGACACCCTCACCCTAGCTGCTCGGCGGGCACACCGACCACCAGACCCTTGCCAGCGCCGTGGCCTGCTTGATGGTGATGGCGATCCCCTCTCTCCTCTCAGGGGCACTTGGGCCAGGGTGTCGGCGCGCTGTTGTAGGGGAAGCTGACTCCATGACTCCACTCGCATCGGGGCTCGACGCCACCGTTCCTCTAGCCTGCCCTTTCAATTCCCCATCGTCATCGTGCTCCCGAAAAGGTTGAATGTACATACTCCGTTTGAGGCTGATACACGAGGCTTAGGCTTCTTTGTGGTAGGAGCAGATGAAGTTGGGCATTGAACAGAACCATTCTCTAATCGTTTAATCGCTGACACTAGTACCTCTTTGGTCGAGATCTTGGGTGCCTAGTCTGCGGTCCTTAGAGAGGAACTAAGTAAATTTCTCCAGGTTGCGAAATCATCGTCTCCTCCGAACAAAATACGAAGTGTGGCAGCGAACGGACCTCCTGTATTGGTCTTATGCAAGGTACGGACCTCCCACCGCCACCGAGCAAGCACGGCACCTTAATTGAGGCAAGGGGGCGGGTAGCCACACCAGACGAACAGGTAACTTCACCTAAAGAGAGGCGTATGCAGCTTTCCCATGTCATTGTATTTGGCCGAAATTGCCATCGTCGAGTGGGGGGAGGGAACTTCTACCGTTAATTGCGAAAAGGGTCGGACTTCATCGTCTCAAAAGGACATGATCTAGACCCCCCCAACATGGTATGAAGACAGCCCTTGGATCGCACGTAGGCGTCACATGCTATCGACGGGTTTCTATTATTGCTTATTCGATGTACTCACGGATCTGTGGCAGCAAGAAGCTCTGTACACACGGAGTCGACTGCGGATGTTTTGAAATGGCAGGGAAGGGAAGAACACAGAGAAGCACCACATTACACAACCGTCTACGCGCAAAACGAAAGACGGTCGGCCAGAGAGAGACCAAGTTAAAGCTCTTGTCACAGTTGAACCATCCTACTCGGTCATCTGAGGTAGACATGCTGAACGCATACTCGATGTCGAATTTACCAAAGTACAAATTGTCGGCATCGGTTCAATACGCCGCCCCAACATACTTGGGCTGGGCTTTGCTTTCCTTCTCCTTTCCTAACTGCTCTTAGCGAGCACTCGACGTCGCGTATGATTTTTTCACTTACACCAGCGATATACTATCCCTGAGCACGCTTCTCGGTTCGCTTGTCACACTTTCAGAATCTCGGGACTGTGCCAATCATGTCTCCGTTCGAGCTTCCACAGCTTGATGACCAGCAGATGTCCACTGTTTGAACTGTAGCACAATCATATATGGCCAATCCATCTTACTGGGTCAAGCCACATTGTTATGGAGTCGCATTGCAGGCTGACCCAGCACAGTGGGAGTGGTAGAGCCAACCTCCAGATGGATGGTGCGACCCAGCAAAGAACAGGGGAAGCTTCCCGTCCTATCATGGTGATCAAGTCGCACAAGATACAGAGCGTGTCGGCAGTTGGTACGGATCGTTGAATAGTGACTTCTCGCAGTATTCGATCCGAGGGTCTTCCGCTTGATATCGCCTATTTTGCCCAATCTCTGCAACAAATAACAAATCACACTTACGTACCGGAAAGAACAACCCGCCTTGTGGACCAACGACTTAGAATCGTTAGGTAGTGCTGCTGTTCCGTTCCGTAGCGCCAGTCTATGTGAGACAATGGGTTAGCCCCATGCTCAACCTTCAAGAAGCATCGGTTGTTCGTCAGCGAGACAACTCACGCCGAAGTCCGTAAATTCCGCATTCCCACAGTGTTTGATCATGTCACAATCCACGCGAACCTGAGACTGTGGAACAATACTAAATTGATACGACTTTCAATGGCAGGAAATACTCCACGTGAAACTTTCAGATGCTGCGCTCATGCCTCTAGGCAACTGAGAATAGAATCTTGACATTCGGAAAGTCCATGTATGCGAAAATATGCTCTGGTTCACACCAGAAGTATAGTACATACCACTCCACTCTAGACTAAATGATTCCGGCTTTTTGGATAACCGTAATCCGGTGTCACGGTCACGACCTTGAACAAGACAGGAAAGTGATGTCAGTTTTCTAGAGGCTAATCTGAGAACCGATACGAGCTTGCGACCTGACATCGAGGAGAGCGATATTGAGTCAATTATACCCTTCGAATATAGAATGACCGCTTTGCTATCATGCTTTGCGTCGTGGATGGAGGTTCCTTTCGTTGTGAACCTGGAGTGCGTTATTATACTCCTGGCTTACCATAAGCACGAGATCTTAAGTCCCGACTTCCATGTGGGCAAAATTACGATCGAATATGAATGATGCCCTAGGGGCAAGATCAAGGTAAAGTCAACCGTTTGTGTCGGCGAATGGCTGCTTCTGAGCAGGGAAGACTTTCCTTCCTACGCCGAGTGGTGACCAAGCAATCAAAATGACTAGGAGGGAAAGCCAAAACAGCATCACTGTGAAGCATTAGGGTAGGGTAACAGCTTCAGCGACAAAAAAATAAAATCTCGCACTGTTCGGCTTCTTTTCAACTTGTCCACCTACAGAACCGGAAATCGTCCAGTGGCAATAGTATCGATGTTACTTCGAGGGCATCAGTCTCTTGGTGAAGTACAAGCGATCGCATACGAAGCTGCGCTGGACTTGCGGGAGATGTTGTCGTCATAAGTTCGTAGGCTGAAAGTGTCTACATGCCAATCCTTTGTTGGATGCTGGCTAGCCTCCAAGGACGCCACTTTCACACCTTCATGCCTTCATACCTTCGCACTTGGACCATCGTCCGCACACGCCGTGCAATGACTCGACCCGTGTGTAGGTGTGGCTTCGCCTTCTCAAGAAAACGGTGCTTTTTCCCGGAGCGCTTTGGCCACTACAAGGAAATTGGGAGCATCGGGTGTCAAATGTCAAGTGCAGCTCAGAAAGCCCGGCTCTCTGCCATAACAAACAAAGGGAGACGTTGGAGACCCTTGCTCGACTGATGAAGTTGATTCTCGCAACTTTGTCTCCCTCGTTCGTCACGACATCATTGACATCATTGTACCACCTCACAAAATTGCGAGGGCAGTGTCTGGTGAGGACTAAATGCAGGCTTCGGTCCAATCACCTGACACTTGCAAGTACCTAGATGGAGTCACCAGTCATCAAACTGTCGATTCTCGATATCAACCACGTCAACTGCCGTACCCTCTACAGCTTGACGATTGCGCGATCAAGGAAAGCAATGCCCATTTGGACAAGGACGAAACCATTCTAAACTTCATCTGTGCGCTTGACGAGTAGAATTGTGCTGGTAGCTCCCGTCAGTGGGGTTTGTGTTTCTACCCCCGGCGGCCAACAGGACTGTAGTCACATCTGGTGAAGCTGCGTTCCTGCTCACAGCAATGACGAAACCCGCACATGTGTCGAAACTGTCGCAGTCTATGAGCTCCGAGATTTGCCGGCTTCCTCGAACGAGAACCTATTACTTGAGAGCGCTATACTGGGCAAAATGGAAACAAATCTGATCTCTATATTCCCTACGCCTTCGCTGACGCTCGAATATGTGTGATGTGTACTCAAAATGAAATCGCGGGCAAAATACATCGAACACTGTAATTCGATCAGATATTTTTGTTGGTACCATCAAGGCCAAAAACAAAAGACAGGAAACCTATTCATTTATGTGCATGAAGACAAATAACAGAGCACTGGCCCTGAAGTTATCAATAAGGTGTAGGTATTTGAGACTCTACGGAGTACATACAGATACCCAAGCAGAGGTGAGAGTTGGTAATACGTCCTCGACTGCTCTGACACTTGCGTCAACTGGCTGATTGAAGCCCACCGAACAGACAAAATAACGCATCTGTGATCAGAGGCAGCCCCAACACCAGCAGCATGCACCTCGTGTTTCTCAGGTCCAGAATTTCAGAGCATCTAGCGAATGGCATTGTCGCAGGCTTTTCAACCTAACCGGAGCGCTGGGATATCCCTTGATCTAGTCCGTAGAGGTGGGAGGCGTGTTACACTCAACTGAATGCTGTATCTTGACAGGGGATCACCACACCTGTAGTTGACTTGGCCTCTTCGCGCGGGAATACTGTACAACAGCTCCTTGGACCAAGCCAATCGACTGGCCACAATCTGAGCAACACTGCGCGTTCAGCCGGCCATTGTTTCGTCTGGCAAAGTTGTCGCCTCTGATGATTATGGAGAACGGGTAATACGTAACCACACCTATTCATACATGATGACGGCGCGGCATTGCCCATTCAACCTTTCGTTTGAACACACGAACACACACTGAGGGGAACGCTACTTCTAGCGTATCTCTTGAAAGATCTGCTCTGCACATGGCAAATGAAGGAAGAAAAGTGTGAGACGTCAAAGGAAAAGTGGGATGAATACATTTTAGCGTCCGATACCCGAAGATGCCTCATCCCTGCTGTTGTTTGTGTTTGGACAAGACGGCCATGGACTTTTTCTCGGCCGAAGTAACTCACATGTTCATCTGACATTTTTAACTTGAAAACCTTTCGTGACTGGACCATCAGGTTCTGATTTGCACAAAGGGAGCTACCCTGTTCCAAGAAATTACCTGTCTGCCGAGGTGAAGCCTTTCTTGACTAGGTAATGTCACCTTGGCCAAGTGAGGTATTTGTCATTTGCCCACAGGTATCCCTCTTGTCATTGTTGACCTGTCCTGTGATGCTGAGGGAGATGCAGATCACTGGCCGGGGGGATAGTGCATCAGGGTGTTGATCAAACTTATTAACTCTCTCTCCAGCACAATGCATATTACGGAGTAGTAAAAGGCCGTGTCTGGCAGCGCCTCTCTTGCAAGAACTGGGGAGGGCGGTATCGATATGAGCACGACAAGCCAACCAGCCCAACGTTCAAAGTCACAGATCGATCCCGTGTGCTGGAGCATGTTTCTCGGTAGCCTAACCGGGGTGGTACATTCTTCATCATTTCCAGCGGTGCGGTTACTCGAGCGTCCTCAGATAATAGGTCCGTCTACCGAATACGGAGTGTGTGCTCCGTATATGGTCCAAGCAATGATTAGTGCCCGCCCGCCCGCTGTCACAATGCTACGGGTGTCTGTGAGTCTGTGAGAGACAAATCTGTCATCTACATAGGAGTAGCTACTCCTACTCGGGACTGGGTCCTCCCGCCCTCCCAGCTGTCCATTCATATCACATTGGTTCGATGCGTGCGCTAAACTGGGTCAGCAACCCTCTTCTCACAGCTGAAGTTTTTGGTTCGAGGCCCCTAGCAACGGTCGAATATTGTCCAAGGCGAAGAAAGGGACCCAAGACATGACCTTTTCGGCCCACGCGAGTTCTCTCAGGGGGTGGTACGAGGGAGGAAGATGTCTTGGACACTTGACCATATCGGCACAAAAAAGGGGCAAGGAAGAAGAAGGAGGAGAAGAAGAAGAAAGAAGCAAAAAAAAAAAAAAAAAAAAAAAAAAAAAAAAAGGAGAGAAGATTGGCGCCAGATCTAGCCCATATCCCAGTCCTGACGACTCGTCGTGTCAGCTTTTTCCTGGCTGGCAATGCCGGCCCCCTCGCTGCCAGGATTGTCGAGATTAGGACTGGCAATATTACCACGCAGCCAGCGGGGCGAACCGCAACTGTGCCACACGAACTCTGGCTGGAATTGACTGAGATCAGCGGGATGGCTTGCTGTGTCGCATGCATAATAATTCTCCATGAGTCGCTCGCTGTATTGTAAGTTGAGGGCCAACACTGTCAGCTGAAACCTGTCGAACCGGGAGGCGATCAAGCCATCTCTAAAAAAAACATGGGGGAAGAGGGGGGAAGAGGTAGGAAGAGACGGGCGGCTGGGCTGGCGTAAAGCCACCCGTCAGTCACATCGACAAGGCAAAGTCACATATGGAGACGCAAATTGCGGGGAGAGTTGAAGACGACCCATCGCGATTGAATCCAGTGGAATAAAGATCAATATTACGCGCGCCAGGTTCCTTTTACTGTCCGCCTCATCACCAATGCTACAGTTTCATGTCCACACACTCTGCAATCCCCGGATTGCAACCATTGCACCCCAGGCACCAGGATCGGGGGGAAGCTCCTGAGAATCTGACAGGCCTGCGCCAACATACGTCGCTCTTCCCAGCTTAGGTGTCATCCCCTTGGTGGCCTCCGCTCCATCAATGGCGGCTTGAACGCCGTCGTTGAAGCCAGACTTGCTCATGGCATCCGCGAAAGGAATCAGCGTGTCCATGACGGTGCGATCTCCAACCTTGGCCGGAGTGTACTGCCGCAGGCTGGCTAGAGCTGTAGATAGAGACTTGGCCCAGAGAGCAACGGGGCCTTCTGCACCGGCCATGTCAACGTTGCACTCGACGGCGTTTCGTAACGAGACGAAGAAGATGCCCAGAATGCCTCCTAGCGTACCACCCATTTTGCTCTCGACAATGTCCTCGAGTTCCAGGAGGACCTTGACAACCGAGCCGGACTTTGCGAGGCCCCGATCGAGCGCGGCGAGTAGTTCGGTCGCGCCGGTCTTGAGCGTTTCACCGCAGTCGCCGTCTCCCATGATAGTGTCCCATTTCGTCAGGTCGGGCTCAGCTTCCACAAGCTGAGTGCATGCATTGCGAAGCATGGTTTCGAGAAGGGCGGCCTCGATTTTCATGTCGCGCTTCTCGTGCACAGTCTTCTTGGGCTTTTCTTTCGGAGCCGGGGCCAGCTGCTCCTTTCGGCTGCGTCGCTTCGCCTGCGAGCCAGCCATGGACTCCCAGTGGGTGCTGGTCCTGGCGTCAAAGAAGGACTTGATCTCCTCGATAGAGTATTTGCAGTTCTTTGCGGCAGCGGTAACGTTGATGACGGAAACAGAAAATGCAGGCGCGTTGAGAGAGGTTTCCAGAAAGCCGGCGCAGACCCGAACGGGCTCCATCTTCCACTCTCGCTCCAGTTGCTCGAGCAGCTCATCAACGAGGGCACCCATCTCGAGATGCGACATGCCACCAAAGTTGCTGGCGAGCAGGATGGCCTCGTCGCCCGGAGCGAACTTGACGTAGCCTCGCTCAGGGTCGTTCTCGTCCAAGCAATGCGTCAGGACTTGCTTGATGAGCTCGGGCGGAGACGGCGCAGGAGACAGTTTCCTGTAACCTGGCTCGTTGTGAGGACCAGTGCCGATCTCGACCTCATCTTCATTGAGCATTCCATGCTCGGTGCGGCCTGGGACGTGACAATGATCCAGTGTTGCGGCCATGGACACAATCTGCTGCGAAAAGGCAACGCCGAGATCGTGGACGTCGTCGAGCGATGCTCCAGCTCCGGCGGCACCGCCCATGACTTTGAGAACGGCGATCTGGCCGGCCAACCCACGTCGGCCCACCATGCTGCCTTTCCTGCCCACAGAAACATCGTCTCCGCAAATGATGATGCGGCAGTTGTGTCCGCGAGCATTGGCTTTCTCCTTGGCCAGGCCGAAGTGAAGGCAGTCGCCTGTATAATTGGTGATGACGAGGATTGTGCCCTTGTTACTGGGAACAGCCTCGACACCCGCAAGAATCTGCTTGGTGCTAGGACTAGCAAAGATGTCTCCCTGAACGGAAGCAGCGAGCATGTTGCTGCCGACATAGCCAGCCCATGCTGGCTCGTGACCAGATCCGCCGCCACTGATGATGCTGACTTTGTTCGTATCGTAGGTGGTGTCGTAGACGACTCGATTTGCCTCATCCAAGCTCAGGCTGGGGTTGTAGGTGATGATTCCCCTGAGGGCTTTGTTGACGAGGCCGTCGGGCGAGTTGAAAAGATGTCGTTTCGACATGGTGACAAAGTTGGCAACAGAAAGAGAACAACGCGTGAGCGCAACTCCGAAGTTATCAGCGAGCTCGCCGCAAGCTCACATCAAAGGGGATTTGCGAAGGAAATGTACATCAAGAGAGCACGGGGAGGTTACCACCAAGAGAACCAGCATTCTGGGACGGCTCTTCCGCAGCTCGCCAATTAGGACAGGGCGAGACGCCGGTCCCTCAATGAATTAGGACGGCTTTCACGCCGCCGTAGCACAACCATTTTTTTTTTTTCTTCATCCTCTCAAGCGCAAAGCTCCCGCAAACAAGTCCTTGGTCCCTGGTATGTTTCTACGAGGCTCCGCATTTTCAGCCCCTCACTGCTGTTCTCATGACATCAAATCCGTCTTAGCTTGAAGCTCTCGCCCCAGGAGCTGGGCCGTCGGCTTTCCATTTTAGGAAGCCCGCCATCGAGACCCCGATGTATGTACGTCGACCGGCGACAGACAGACACAAACTGCACTCATCAGGGGTCCGATGATTCCGGAGCATTATGTAGAGGGAAACCGATGAGCCTGCGATGCCGGATGGTGGGGTTGAAGTGGCGGTTGCGAAAGTCTTGCTTGGGAATGCGGACATGTTCCCTACAGTCTGGATCTTTTCTCGAACCATTTCCTGTATTCCTTTGAAAGAGAAATTTTTTTTTCGAAACTGGACATCTTGAAAGAATCCCATTGACTCTCGAATTGGCACGTTCCTTGTATCATCACATCATCACTACTCGTTTCAATGTCGCCGACGTGGAGAATCGTCATGGGCTGCGATGTAAGTCCTCTGTGCTGAGGCATCACCACGGAAACGGGTACTGATGAAACCAACATTTCCAGGAAGCCGGAGTGTCATACAAGGACGTCATCAAGCGAGACTTTGAATCCGATGACCGCGTCACCGAAGTCATTGACGTTGGCTCCAACGAAACCTCGGACAAGACTTCCTACCCGCTACGAGCAGCCGCCGCCGCCCGCCTCGTCGCAGAAGGCAAGGCCGATCGAGCTCTGCTCATCTGCGGAACAGGTCTCGGAGTTGCCATTGCGGCCAACAAAGTCAGGGGGATCCGTGCCGTAACTGCCCACGACAGCTTCAGCGTTGAGCGCAGCGTGCTCAGCAACAACGCCCAAGTACTGTGCATGGGCGAGCGCGTCGTCGGGCTGGAGCTCGCGCGGCGGCTGGCCAGGGAGTGGCTGGGCTACGAGTTTGACACCACCAGCGCGAGCGCCAAGAAGGTCGACGACATTACGAAACTAGAGGCGTGACTTGAGCACTGTGCAAGACGACAATGAAGTGTTGGGGCAACGGTAATGATCAACCTGGAGAAGCAGTGGGAAAAGGAGATCATGGACATCGAGGCAGATGTGAAGAGGGGGAGAAATAGCAGCGACAAAGATCGATCTATCCTAGACAAGGCATAGCAGTAATCGCACCGATCAAATTGGGACATAACACTCGACTGCCTGCGCCAAATAAAGATGAAGGCGCTTCTTCTTTCAGGAGCCAGCGGAGTCATGTCCGAGGAAGGATGTCCAACAGTGCCAAGTTGACATGCAAAGGGTCTAGTCTTGGTATCCCGCTCTTTTTACTCTGGAGGGCTGCCGGTTTTCCCAAAGAGGAAAGCCACCGGCCCGCAATGTCGGTCTGGTCCGAGGTTATTCTTGTTCTTGGAGAGAAGGAAGCAGAGCTCGAGCAGCCTATTCCGGGTTTGCAAGCAAAAAGTGTAGAGTAAGGCAGGTGCAATTGCAAATCTCCAGGCTGGCTATATTCCCAATCGATATCGTTTGAATTTGGGATCCCGCCACAGGGCGTTTTTTCCTCTCTTCTTTCTCACGGTATCAAATGAAGATTTGCAAAAAAAAAAAAAAAAAAAAAAAAGAAGAAGAAAAACTCATCTGTCATTCGGACAATCAGCAAGCATGGCAGCAACACCGCGCAATCGCCGGCTCGTCGGCCTCTCTACAAAGATGTACTTCTCGCTATCTCGCAACCGCCAAGTCACGGGGGGCTTTCTGGAACACCTCGGCAAGCTTGCGCCTTCATCCCTCGCCCACGTCGACATCTTCATCATTCCCGACTTTGTGGCCCTCGCCGAGACGGCAGAGCAGGTCAAGACATGCCCGGTGCCCGTCTGGCCGGGCGCGCAGGATTGCCACTGGGAAGACAGCGGCGCGTTCACGGGCGAGGTCAGCCCCGCGGTGCTCAGCGAGGTGGGCGTCCGGATTGTCGAAGTCGGACACGCGGAGCGGAGGAGACTGTTTGGCGAGGACGATGCGGTCGTGGCGAAAAAGGCTGCGGCGGTGAGCAGGAACGGCATGGTCCCTCTGGTGTGTATAGGAGAGCAGACGAGGGGGGGTATCGCCCTGGCGGTCGGCGAGTGTCGCGCACAGGTCGAGGCAGTTCTGGCGGCCGTGTCTCCCGCCGCAGAGGTCGCGCTTGCGTATGAGCCGGTCTGGGCAATTGGAGCGAGCGAGCCTGCTGGTCAAGAGCATGTGCTGGGGGTGGTTGAGGGCATTCGGCAGCTCGGCTGTGTCAAGTCAAGGGAGGGCGTTACGAGGATCGTGTACGGCGGGAGCGCAGGACCCGGCTTGTATGCGCAGTTGAAGTCGGGTCTGGATGGACTGTTTCTGGGACGCTTCGGACATGATCCCGGGAGGTTTGTTAAGACAATTCAAGAGGTTGCTGAGGCGTAGGGGAGTCCAGGACCACGAGGCAACACGTGTTGCGATGCGCGCAGGGTGGGGCGATTTTGATGGCATGTTTGCTTGCCAGTGCTGCCCCGCCATGAGGCGGAGCGATATAAATACATATAAAACCCCTCACACAACGCACACAACGCTCTCAACTCGACCCTTCTTCATCCCTTCTTGCGAAATACTAGCAAAATACTCCAATCTCGTCTTGTCACTTCTGATTCTGTCAATCCTGCACCGCCTGCCTGCATACTTGCATCGAAAACATTGCAATCGCTATCCATACCACTTTGAGATACCATTCTGTGGGACAAAACCATCTCCCCGCGATGGCAGAGTTGGAGACCATGCATCTAACACGAGTCCAGATACCCAATTTTCAAACCGGTACACGCGATCCCCGTGGTTTATCAACAATCATGGCTTCCTTCCGTGGTACTATATCCAAATATGATCACAACTCTTCAGGTAATGTTTGTTGCATGAGCCGGTGCCCATCCCGCTTGCTTTCCCTCCGATGCGACAGCCGACATCTTTCGTGTTGTTACATCAGAGGGACAGAGAAGTAACGGGATGTGGCTGAGAATATACGGCCCTGAACTTGATCTGGATAATACCAGCGAAAGGATCATGCCCCCCTCCCCTCTGACCATTCCGGTTCACATCCTAACTTGAGTAGATCCATCATGAGTCCCCCGGCTGCCATTTCTCCCCCTCGGCAGGTTGTTGAGCTCGCGACTCAAACCTCCAAGCTCGCAGTTTCGGGCGGTTCCAAGACGCAGACGATCGATGAGATGATGGGCCAGTGGGACAGCTTCAAGTTCGCTCCCATTCGTGAGAGTCAAGTCTCTCGGGCCATGACTCGCCGATACTTCCAGGACCTCGACACCTACGCCGAGTCTGACATTGTCATCGTTGGCGCAGGGTCTTGCGGTCTCAGTGCAGCCTATGTCCTGGGCAAGCACCGGCCTGACCTGAAGATTTGCATCATCGAGGCTTCTGTTTCTCCTGGTGGCGGTGCCTGGCTGGGCGGACAGCTCTTCTCTGCCATGGTGATGCGCAAGCCCGCGGACGCGTTCCTTGGAGAAATTGGCGTTCCGTACGAGGATGAGGGTAACTACGTGGTTGTCAAGCACGCCGCCTTGTTCACCTCGACCATCATGTCCAAGGTTCTTTCTCTGCCCAACATCAAGATGTTCAATGCTACGTGTGTTGAGGATCTGATCACCCGTCCCTCTGAAGAAGGCGTCCGCATTTCCGGTGTTGTCACCAACTGGACCTTGGTCTCTATGCATCACGACGACCAGTCTTGCATGGACCCCAACACCATCAATGCTCCTCTTGTCATCTCCACCACTGGCCATGATGGTCCCATGGGTGCGTTCTGCGTGAAACGTCTCGTCAGCATGCAGCGCATTGAAAAGCTCGGTGGTATGCGCGGACTCGACATGAACACCGCCGAAGATGCCATTGTCAAAAACACTCGTGAGATTGTTCCTGGTCTTATTGTCGGTGGCATGGAGCTCTCCGAGATTGACGGAGCCAACCGCATGGGTAGGATGATCTATCGTCGTTCTATGGCATTATACGCAACTAACATTCTCCCCCTATCAGGTCCAACATTCGGTGCGATGGTCCTCAGCGGTGTCAAGGCTGCCGAGGAAGCGCTCAAGGTTTTCGACCTTCGCGCCAAGCAGAATGCTATCTAAAGTATACGTACAACTGGTTAAGAATGAGGACTTGACGTTATCCTCGTCGTCCATCATTCTTTTACATGGAATGGGATTTGACCGTACCCACGCTCACGTTGAAACTGATGGCAATGATGAATTAGTCGGCAGCAGTCAGTCAGAATGAAATACAATTGCCCTGACCTATCGTGCTATTTGTGCTTGTCCAACGTGATGTTTCAATGCTCACCGAGATCGTTTTCACTTTTAGTCAAATTAACCTGGATTGATTTATAACTGGGTTTACAGACGCTGAAGGATGTTTTTATATTTCTATAACTAAAAATTGTGGCAGCGATTATTCTTCTTCTTGTCCAAATATATACTGTTTGAAGCAATCCTAGAACACCGATTTACCGTACCAACAAATATGCTGGTGCCGTCAATTGCGTTGTGAGGATAGGCAGAGCTTGATCGTGGTGCTTGGCGAGGTTTGTGTTGCAACGCTGGGGGCAGAGCTTGCCTGGGCAAAAGAAGCTTAACAAAAGCAACAAGCAACATGGTGAGTGACGGCATGTTCGGCGCGTGGACCGTCCAGGACACCTTGGGCCTACGTTGGTCGCCAGCGCATCATGGCCCAAGGAAGCACAGAGTTTATTTGCATTCCTAGCGTGACAGATGTTTTCGAAAGGGCGGTTCCGTGCAGCATCCCAAAGGCCAAGTTCAGCAGTACAATGGGCAACAGATCTTGTGTTAATGGACTGGGGACCTGCCAACCGCCACAACCAACCTCGACTAGTCCTGCGGCTAAGTTCACAGACATGAACGCATTTGCATCCCATTTGCATCTGGATTGCATGTGATGGCATAATTTTTCTTCTCTTCCACGTTCAAGGGGTGGCTTGACCCTACCTTGCAAGCTTTTGATATGCCGGGCGGGAAGCCTGACCACAAGCGGGTTGATCTCAATGTGAAATCGACGCTTGTCCACGGCGAGTGAAGATTGTGGCACTCGGAACGGAATTCATACGCTAATAAGCGTGGAAAAGAGGAGAATTAGAAAATAGTGCCATTTTGGCCGTGATCGTGCATGATGGGTCCCGACGATCGGTTTGTCATGAAATGGACCCTCGAACTGCTTGTGGCTAAATATTAGCTTCGGCCAACTTTTTCTCTATAAAAAGGGTGTGTTCAGGCAACACGGGATGACATGAAGAAAAGAAGAGGCTTGCGCAGGTTGAGTGAGGCGGGATTGGGGCAGCACGGTTGATGATGAATGGCCAGCTGCCGGTCCTGGCTCAAGGAGAGTTTCAGCTGGCGGGGATGAACCGATCGATGGTGCTTTGCATGGTGTGTGCACTGAACAACTCTGTGTGCAGTGATCTCCTCGCTGGGAGACGGACCCGAGCAGGCTTTGCTCTGCATGTTCATTTCCACCGATGGGCTTGTTGTGCCTGTCTGTCTGGTCCCGTGACTCGCCAGTTTCCCCATGGCAAGCAAAGTAGAGTTTGATTTCTCTTGTTTACATTCGCTGACACAATAAGTCTGCCACCTGCCCCAACAAGTTGGCAAGCTGTCCAACAGTGCCACCGACGGGGCGCGTCCAGCCAGTCAGAGGGCGCGAAGGGGCAGGAAGCGAGAACAGGCTAGTGCGAAAACGGCTGCCCACAGAAATTTCGCTGCCCCGGCCTCCCGCCTGGGCCCCTCCCAGATGGCCAGCACAATTCGATGGGCATAATCGGTCAACCGTGGCCATCCTGTCCCAGGCTTTGCCGATGTGTTCGCCGACACACTTCGAAACGATCCAGACAGTAGGCCGAAGTGACACGCCTGTGTCGCCCATTGTCTCGAGCCGCATCTCGTCGTACGTCACGGGCCATGGATGGCGACAGCTCCGAGTCCATCGCCCCGGGTTCTGTGCCTGTGCCTGCTCATATTCATGCTCCGACTCCCGTTCCTGTCCCGGCTGATCGGTCTGAGGTTGCCTCCGAGCCAGGAGGCTACAGCCGCCCCCGCAAGTTTGTGATACAGAGCACCTTTGGTGTGCCCAGGGAGAGAAGAAGTCGCAAGAGCCGTCCTTGCGATGCCTGTCGCCGCCGGAAGACGGCGTGTATCATCACGACTGAGCCTCCATGTGAGTTTTCATCTCGTGCCGTCCCCCCTAAGCCCTTACCATGCTCGAGTCGTTGTTGCTTGACACGGCTGCCCACCTGGAAACTCCCTCAACGCCGTGAGATTTATACCCGTGGACGTACCCATTTTACGTGTTCGTTGTCATTCGGAATCTCATACGCTCAAGGCTGACTCTCATCTAGGCGTGTTCTGCAAGACAAGAGGCATCATTTGTCAATCTACTGCCGCAGGGGAGGCAGCGTTGGCCCGGTCACACTCCAGTTTTGATCATGCAACATCTGGTGCATCAAGAGATCGGGAGCAGACTGAGGGCTTGGGGAGTCCCAACACGGCAAAATCGAGTCCCCGGACTGTCACTTCACCCTCTGCTTCTGCGGCCAGCGAGTACTCTTCACGATTTGGTCATGAACCAACATCCACCGGGTACTCATCGTATGGCTTCACCCAGGATAGACAGATCAAGCCAGAGCCGGACTCGGCCGTCATGAGCATGGACATCGTGCAGCCAGCTCTGAACTCTCCCGAATCGTCAGTAAACGGCACAGCCTTTACTCTAGAGGACAACCCAGGACGGTCAACATACTTCCTAGGCAGTACGGCAGAGCAAGATCCGTTTGTTCTTGATGGGTTTAGCTATGGGATCTTGAGCGAAACATCCACCGTAGACGCTAATGTCGTTCAAATCCACCGCGGTGGTTCTGACTTGGATGACCTACCACAGCACTTTTTGTTCTTGTCCATGGGACACCCGAAACACACCAACCTGTCTAGGGAGGAAGCATCGGACGCCATTGAGACAAAAGTTTGGCCTCACGCAGACGTCCTCGTTCGGCTGTACTTCAGGCACGTGCATCCTGTCTTGCCATACTTGTCCAAAGTTCGCTTTCTCCGCCGGTATGCTAGCAATAGGAAGTCAATACCTGCGTGTTTGCGTGGAGCAGTGTATGCATTAGCCTCTGTCTTCTGGACGGAGGACCCTGCGACGCGGAATGGAGACCCCTTTCCCTTTCATCAGCACGAGATCGTCGACCAAGCTCACATAGCTCTTCGCAGAGAAGTTGAGAACCCGAACTTGTTCGTAGTCCAGGCATGTCTGCTCCTGATCCACGTCCAACCACCCTCTATTGATGCCATGGAAGCCCCTTCAACATTCACACTTGCGACGCAGGCCACGGCTTGCGCACAACTCATTGGCCTTCACCTAAACCCCACAGACTGGAACTTGGAGCCCGTAGAGAAGAAGTTGCGGAAGAAGCTGTGGTGGTCGACTTTCGTCACTGATTGCTGGGCCGCCATCTCCCTTGGAAACCCTCCTCACATCAGTGCGACCTCTTTCAACACCGCGCCCGTCGATATAGAGGATCTTCGCTGTGATGAAGACGTTCCTGACGATTTGCGATACCTCGTCGATCTCCAGAACGCGTACTTTGATGTGTCTTCAGGTGCTAGATTCTTAGAGTACATTAAAATGACCCGATACCTGCGGACTGTTCTGGACTCAAGCTTGTAAGTTCCTTCCGCCTGCGTGCTCCTACCTGCTTACTGTACTTGTCTGGGGGCGGTGGCAAGGTAGCAGAAGTTTAAGCACTGACAACACGCCCATTCAGCCAAGTCGTGAATCTTCAGATGCACGATCCGTATGGTCGATTACAGACCCGTGAGCGCCTCGCAGATATACACGACAAGTTAAAGGATTGGCCAAGTCTGATTCCTTCATGCTTGGTAGTCCCACGAAACCGGGATCCCATGGTTTCATGCTTCAACTGTGAGTCGATCAACGATGCTGATTTGTTCTCGGTGATGTCCATTTCATTTTCCCTAACCATGGCGCTACTAGGTCCGCTGCATTTGACGTTCTATGCAATCAAGGTTCTTCTCTACCGGGCTCTGATGCATCCTGCCACCAAGGCGGCCAAATCACAACCCAATTCGAACCTGCGCCAATGGTTCACCTACGCTCTCGCAGACTTTACCCAATTCACAGAGTTCTTCGTCAGCATTAACATGGGAGATTTCCGAGGCTTTTGGGGACGCCGTAAGTTGTTTTGATGACAGCTCCCCCTTTTTTTTTCTCTTCTTTTTTTTTCCATTTGCGATGGAGAAGGAAAAAAAACATGCTAACCATTTTTTCATTGATAATACAGATGCACGATCTCAATTAATCCTCTGTGGAAATTTTCTCGTGTACCTTTTCCTCATGGCGGGTGACAGAGCACACATCGAAGCAGCGCACAGGCTGTTGGAGGATTTCCGGGTAAAGCTCAACAGAATATCCATGACCGACCACACCCCAACAAGGGCAATGATACGAGCCGCGACAATTCGCACCAACTCCTTCTTTGCTCAAGCGGCAGCTGTGATGCGACACGGCCCAGAGGCTTCCATAACAGAGCCGATAACAGTGTGTGGAACTGATGGCCCTGTTTCTTCGTAGCATGCCTTGCTTGGCCTTGAATTTTCCAATTGGCGGCTGCCTTTACAAATCCGGAAGACTTTATACCCCGTACGATGTGATTGATGTATTAGCGAAGAATGTTGTGGAGAATGTTCCATCGTTCCATCCTTGGAGTGCATGGGAGGCGGAGGGTCGGGGTGGGCTATCCATACTTGAACTGCTGGATGCTCGGAGAAACCAGGAGAGGCAGCTGTCGTGTCATATTGGCGATGGAGCTTATTGCAAATGTTGGAGATGGCTTGTCAAGGTCAAAAATGCCATTGTACAACCAAACCAAGCGCCACGCGTCTAGGCTCCAGCATTCTCAATACGATTCATCACATCGAACGCACAAATCCAACGAGTTCATCTTCAAATCAAAATCACGCCGTCGCTCTACACCACAGGGCCCGGGTCTCTCCAGCCCCAGTCGAGCCGTCCTCAGATGCCGGTGCCTGCTGCCACCGAACCCCATTTCACCCCGAAGCCTTCTGCTCCTTCTGCTCCGCCTCCACATCCCGCGGTGGAAACTTCATGCCGCGATTCGCACCCTTCGGTTCAGCGTTCGGGCCCCAGCCGCCGTAGCCCACGGCCGTGGCCATTCCTCCGAGACCGCTGGTGCTTCCGAAGCCTACTTTGCCCGCGAGCTGGTTCCTGCCAACGCCGGGCCGAGACTCAGCCCAGCTGTTTATCTCGTCGCGCGTCTTGCCGGTGTACTTGACGAGGTCTTGGTCGTCGATGGGGCCTGGGGCCCTTTTTCTCTTGGTACCGTTGGTACAGCGACTTTTTGGGCGCTTGCTCGGAGCCCGACTGGCTGTGCGATGAACCCATGTTTGGGAGCGAGCCGGCGGGTTATTGTGAATTCTTCTCGTGTTGGCGTGGTTTTTACGTGGCCGGGATCTGGACCGGGTGGGTGGGGGAAAGGAAGTTTTCTGTGGGCGACGAAAGGCTTTTTATATCACTTGGCAGGGAAGAAGTGCAAGAGATGCCACTCCACTTCTTGGATGGGCTTGTGTTGGTCTCAAGTCACACGAAGAAGGGAATCAATTGATTGGTAATTCATGTTTCCTGGAAAGTGGCTGCTTACATGTCTCATCATTCATGTTGGCCTACTTGATCAATTTTCTCCAGACGCCTCTTGCGTCATTCCTGGTCTGCGCCACGATTCTAGCAGCACAATGCCACGACAGGTGAGCTTCATTTGTGTGTTTGAAATGGTCGGACACAAAAAAAAAAAAAAAAAAAAAAAACACCGGTTCACCGGGAATTGTTTTATACATATATACACACTCGCGTTCATCATGATTTACCAGCACGCCAGCAGGCCGTTCATTTCCGCCACGGGCATGTACATCTATGCATGCGGTGCCATGCCCAGAGTGTTGTTGCCTGCGTTGAAGACGACAAACTGGGACTTGAAGAAGATGTCGCCATAGATGCCCATTTGCCCCGGGGGCGTTGCCTGCACGCCACCAAAGCAGGCTGCACGGCGTCAGTTCTTTGCACCAAAAATTGTACCAAGATGGGGGGTTGGGGAAACTGCAAGAAACACTTACTGCCGTCGCCGACCTGGGCAAAGTTGATGTCGTTTCCGGAAATCTTGGCCATGTAGACGTTGCCCACGTCAAGCGCCATGTCGGGCAAGTTGGCGTTGCAGGGGAAGGTGAAGCCGCCGATCTGGGGATTGTTCTGCGCGCCCTGGACCTGGGCGTAGTAGGCCGTGACGGCTTTCTCATCGGCGAGGATGAGCGTCGTGCCCGTGTCGGCAATGGCCTGGCCGCCCGACGTCGAGGGCTGCGCCTGTCCGCCGCCGACGGCGAAGCTCTCGCTGCTGAACTGCCAGAAGCCCCTTGTCGTGTTGACGGGGATCCAGGTCAGCTCGCCCTGGAACTTGGTCCTGTCGATGGTGCCAAACGAGTAGGTGCCGGGCGCGTTCTTCCTCAGGTCGGCCGTGAAGACGGGCTCGGCGAGGTCGGCCTTGATGTTATCGAAGAAGGTCTTCTGCTTCTGGGGCTTGACCGTGTTGATCTGGGAAAAGGCCAGGCCCATGAGACCGTCGCTGCCCTGGTCCCTGACGAACTGCTGGGACACGGCCGTGGCGAGCTCGACGGCCTGGTTGGCAAAGGACGCGCCGCCGACGTCGACGACGTCGGTGCCGACGTTGCCTTGGGCGCCGGAGCCGTCGCCGTACGTGATTCTGAAGGTGGCGCCCTGCATGGGCTTGAACGAGGCCGACTTGGCGGCATCGAAGATCCTGTGGTTGGCCGCGAGGGCGGGGTCCAGCTGCTTGTTGAAGATCCAGAGATCGGAGGAGCCCGTGTCGAAGTCGAGGTTGACGGTTTGTCCGCCGACCTTGACCGGGGAGATGAACTCGACGTCGTTCTTCTCGGGCAGGGCGGGCACGCTCCCGACTTGATTTGTCGAGTTGTTGCTGCCGGGCGCTCGCGCGGTCGTGTTTCTTGCGTTGCCGCCGCCAATGGCATTGCCATTGCCATTATTCCTGTTGCCGCCGTTCCGGTTGCCGCCGCCGTTTCGGTTGCCGCCGTTGGCAGCATCTGTCCGATTGCCCCTGTTCCCGGTTTGTCCTCCGCTGCCGAGGTTGTCGTTTTGGTTTCCATTCCGACCGCCCTTGTTTCCATTGCGGTTGCCGTTCCCAGCCTGGCCGCCTCCATTTTGTCTGCCATTTTGTCTGCCATTCTGGCCCCCGTTCTGGTTTCCATCTCCCACACCGAGACCAGTCAGCAGGTCGTCCAAGAGTCCTCTCCGATGGGCTTCGCTCCGGCCAACGTATCTGAACGGCCTCCTCGTATCCCGCTTCTGCTGGACCGCCGCCGCCTCCTTCTTCTCCTGAGCCGCCATGGCGTCCAGCAGGCCCTGCGGCAGCGCCATGTTGAACTTCCTGTACGTCTTCACCAGGGCTCGCGGGCCATTGCGTCCGGTAAAGCCGGGGTTCTTGACTCTCTCGACGGCGAAGGAACGTTTCTGAATGTCCGCCGCAGAAAGGGACACCAGCGAAAAGAGTGTGCAGAAGAGGACGAGTAATGATTGAGAATGCATTGTGAGAATAGTGGCGGAGACACCGGGACTCGGGGTTGGGGGGAAACGTTTTGAAATAGTGGTATCAAATGAAAAGAGGCTCACGCCAGGTGGCCAATGTCTAGCGAAGGATAAGAAGATATTAGAACATGCGACTCGACTCAGTCGAGGAGAAAACAAAAAAGGAAGGCGGCTTATAAAGAAGTTGGCTTTCGAAAAATGAACCGGACAAAGGACGAAGAGAACGCAGATGATTATAAAAAAAAAGAATATCATGACGAAGCAGGCCCAGAGAGAGAGAGAGGGCAGATCAGAAGTTCATTTCTTCCTCATGTCCGTCCTCAGTCCAATCTACTACGCAGGGACCTCGAGGAGATGGTGGCGGCAACATTGTCCGTTTTGTTTCAACCGCTTATTTTTACATGGGACGTTGAACGTCGTCGCCCGCACCAGGGGGCCGGGTTCATTCAAACACAAAGGAGGCTCCGTTGTCAAACCGGGGGGCGCTCAACTGGGGGTTCGGTTGGCTGAGAGGGCGTCGGGAAGGAACGATCTGACATAGACAATGCCCGAGGGTGGAGACGGGCGGATCGAGCGCACGAGCGCACGAGCAGGGGGGGCGGGGCGGGGCGGGGAATCGGGGGTTTTTATTTTTATTTTTATTACCAGGGGACCAATGTGATACTTTCCTGAAGCGATTGGCGCGGCAGGCCGACGTTGGTGCAAATGAATTATTCATTCTGACAAACGCTTCTTTTGTTCGTGTGGATCCATCATCTTGGGCCCGCTCCCAGGAAATGAAATAGAAAATTACGTGGGTTTCACCCCTGCAACCGTGCACCACCAACCAGGCCATGTTGCAATGCGATACAAGTTCTGACATGCAAGTTCGCCTCCAAAACCCCAGACGGCCCAGGTGCCAGGCGGGGGAAAGTGAAACTCGACTACGGATTTCCTACCCGCGATATCCAAGGAAACAACAAGAAGTCAACTCACTCACTCACTCACTCCTTGAGATACTCCCGTTTCCCGATCCTCCCGCAAAGCTCCTTCAGGATGGCCGCGCCAGCCTCGTAGTCGCCCTCGTCGAGGTAGATCTGCGCACTCAGGCGCACCCAGTACCGGTCCCCCATGATGAACTGCGACATGAAGGTCCTGTAGTCCCTGACCAGCGTCTCGCCCATCCACTGCAGCACCGTGTCCCTGTGCTCCTCGGGAACCACCACGTCCGTCTCCTTGGCGCCGGCTCCTCCTCCTCCTCCCCCTCCCCTGCCGCCCGCCCACACGACGGGCAGGGCGACGTTGCCCATGGCGCAGTCGGTCAGGGTGCCCTTTGCGTTGTCGAGGTACTCGGTGCCCAGGGCGTCGGCGACGGTCCTGATGCCCTTCTTGTTGAGCGCCCAGAGGTACTCCAGCACCCTGTCCTCGCCGCCGCAGACGTCCTCCCGCCACGCGATGGCGTCCTTTACGCACAGGTACGGCGCGTTGTCCCTCGTGCCCACAAACTCAAAGTTGCTCACGTACGCGCTCTTGTCGGCGCTCTTGGGCGGCAGCGGCGTCGTCGTCGTCTCGTCGTCCTCGTCCTCGTCCCCGTCCCTCCTCCTCCTCGGCGTGTACCCGTGGCTCGTGGCCAGCGTCGTGCGCAGGAGTCCCTGGTTCCTCTCGGGCGTGTAGAGGACGGCGCATCCCCTCGGGACGTGCAGCCACTTGTGGCAGTTGGAGACGAAGAAGTCCGGGTCCGCGGCGCCCAGGTCAAGGGGAACCATGCCGACGCCCTGCGCGCCGTCGACGAGCGAGAGCACGCCGAGCTCCCGGCACGCCGCCACCACGTCGACCCAGGGGAAGGCGACGCCCGGCCGGGACGACACGACGTCCAGCACGGCCACCCTCGCGCGCTTCCCGTCGTCGTCCCGCACCCGCCGCACCGCCTCGCGGAACGCCGCCGTGATCTCGTCGTCCTCGAGCGGGTACGCAATTTCGATGCTCCTGTGCTCGAGCCCGCCGCCCCGGGCCCCGAAGTACTCGACCAGGTAGTCGGCCGCCTTGCCGCACGCCTCGTACACCGTCGAGAAGCTCAGGATGACGTCCCTGCCGTCCTCGGCCCACGCGAGGTTCCGCAGCACCGTGTTGACCCCCTCGGTCGCGTTGCCCACGAACACGACCGTGTCGACCGGCGCCTTGACCAGCCTGGCCACCGCCCCGCGGGCCTCGTCGAGGAGCCCCGGCTGGTCGTAGCGGATGAACTGGTCCGGCCGCGCCTCCGCCTGGTCCTGATAGCCGCGCAGCTTGTCGCGGATGTGCAGCGGGTATGTGCCGAACGAGCCTGAGTCGCTTAGCAGGAAGTAAAGTGAGGAAAGTATATTTTCCCGTGCTGCGGAGCCCAGCCCATACCGTGATTCAGGTTCCGCCACGTCGGATCAAACAGAAACTCCTTCTTCCACTCACTGCCGAACGGCCTGCGCTCGGCATCAGGTTTGCCTCTCACGGCCAGAGTTTCGCCGTAGGCCATGATGGATAGGGGTTGGGACGTGACGTGGGAAGTGGGAAGTGGGAAGTGGGAAGTTGGGGTAAAGATATCGAGGAGCACTGGCACAGGATTGATAATCTTGGTTGCTTAACTGTCATATGTCACATGTCACTTTGTCAGGGAGACCTCCTTGAGGTATCGGATATGTGGATGCAGCCTACGTAATAACTAGGTTAAAACCCTTAATAAGATAATAGTAGAGATAATATATTAGAAGTACCTCTATAGACTAGTTATTACTATAGCGTACTATATACCTTTTAGGTATAAAAGTTAGGTGCTATCTATACCTCTAATTAACTAAAATTAAACTATTTTTATTATCTATACTAATCCCTACCTTAATAGTTATAAGCCTAGGAGGCTTTAATTACCCTTATTATTAATTATTATAGATAATATAAGCTTTATTAATATTATTAATTTAATACTTACTAATATTAAGAGATAATTACCCTTTATTATATTAATTAGTTAAACTATATAACCTATACTTCCTTTTAACTAGTATAGTTTCCCTTTATAATACCTAAAGAAACTCTAAATATAGTATTATTATTAAAAAAAGACTAGATTAAATAGTTTATATAAATTAAGAATTATATAGAATCCTATAGTATTTAGGAGTATATTAATCTAAATTAAAATAAACTACTTAAAGAACCTATAATACCTATATACTTATAAAGGGGTCTAAGACTAGAGATTATAAAGAATAACCCTAATATTATTAAAGATTAGAAGCTTACTTATAAAAATATAAAAAATAAATATAATTTCTAATATAGAGATTTATAAGTTAATCTTATAAAGTATTATAACCTATTAAAGTAAATACTAAAGATTAGGGAATATATCTATAAGACTCTCTTAAAGAATATTTAAAACTTCCTTAACTTTAATATTAAAAAGAAAGAAAAGAAGTTAGTTTATTAGTACTTTTAAAGAATATTAAAGCTTCTTTAAGATTAGTATAAGCTAAATACTTAGAAAATACTAATTCTTATAAAAATATACCTTAATAATTACTTATAAGCTAAGAGTACTTATAATTAGTATAAATAAGTAGTAATAATAAAGGTACTATAAAGAAATTATTAGAATCTAGAGACCTAATAAACTAAGGAGATAATACTATATAAGTTTATAATTTCTCTTTATAGTAAATTTAAATTATTTTAGAAAAAATAGAATAATTTACTTAATAAAGGTATAAACTAAAGCTTTCTTAAAGCTATTATAAAGTTTAAAAGAGATTATAAAGCTTTATAAAGTATACTAAAGTTAGCTAATATACTTACTACTAATAAATTAAGTAGTTAAAGTAAATTAGAGAAAAAAAAGTACCCTAGATATATAAATTATAATATTTATAATACCTTAAAGTAGTAGGAATTCTATAATTTATTTAAGGCTATATATAAGCTAGAGACTATACTAAAGGATTAGGAAATTAGGAAAAACTCTAAAAAGAATATTAAGAAGTATCTTAAGGAGAATCTATAAGAAAAGTCTAAGGTAATAAGTTAGAAACTAGAGAAAAAAAGTAGTAAGATATTTATACCTTTATAAAATCTAACTAATAACTTAGTTATAGTTATCCCTAGTAAGAAGACTATAAATATATTATTATTTATACACTCTAAATAAGGTTAATAGGTAAAGAAAAGTATAAATTTAATAACTAATACTATAGATAGCTTAGAATTAAGGTAGAATATAGTTCTCTATAACTCTAGAGCTAATATTTATATATTTAATAATATCCACTAGTTTAATTAATCTAAATTTAATAGAAATATTATAATAAAGGTTAAAGCTAGAGATATAATATATATAGCTTTAGGATAGGGCCTTATATATATCTCTATTATAGATTCTATATTATAGAATATAAGGATATTAGTATTAGAGACTATATTATTTATTTTAGAATTCTATATTAATCTAGTATTAGTAATAATTCTTATAAGGGTAAGTATTTTCTAGAATTAGAAGAAGTTATTTCTATATTAAGGGATAATACCTATAGCTAAAGTCTATAATATTAATAAGCTTTATATATTATTAAGACTATTAGAGAATCTAAAGGAAGCTTATACTATATTTAGTAGAGCACTAAGACTACCTATAAGAGGAGATATAGACCTTTAGTATTAATAATATAGTTATTCTAGTATTAAGGTATTTATAAAGCTTATAAATATAGCTTTAGGTATTAAATTAATAGGTCCTAAGCTTATATAGTGTAAAATATATACTATAAGTAAGGCTAAGTAATAGAGATTATAGGTTATACCTAAAGGACTTCTTTAAGAACTAGGTTATAATTTTTTAGTTAATCTAGATTACTATAACTCTTCTTATTAGAATAGTAATAGGTATTAGTATATTTTTACCTACCTTATAACCTTAATATAGTTCTTCTATTTATTTAAGATAAAAAATAGGATTTATAATAGCTTCTATATAATAATAGTATTCCTAAATACTTAATTTAGGGTTTACCTATACTTTTTATATAATAATATTAAAAAAGCCCTCTTTATAGAGAATATAAGAGATAAGATAGCCTTTACTAGTATTATAGTTTATAATTTAGCTCCCTTAATACTTAGTTAGAATAGAAAAGTAAAGAGATTTAGAGAGGTAATTAAGTAGAAAGCTTATACTTTAAGTCTTAAAGCTAATCTTCTATCTAATCTTAATAATAAGGTCTTTAACACTATAGTTTATCTATTAAATTATATACCTTTTAAATATTATAGGAAGTAGATTATACTATATAAACTTTAGTAGGATTAGGCTAGGAAAATAGTCTTTATATACTTAAATATAGTAAAGGTCTAGAAACCTTTAATTATATATTTATAAGCCTATAGATATAAAGTATTTCCTATAATAATAAAGGCTCTAAAGTATATTAAATTATATAATATAATACTATAGTTAGAGTAGAAAGCTTATATTAAATACCTTATTAGTTATAAAGGCAAGTCCTAGTATATTATATAGGTACCTTTGCTTTATAATTATAAGGTTATTATATTAGTATATATTTAATTTAATAAGAACTCCTTCTTTAAACTAGAAGAAAAGCTAGAATTAGCCTAAAAGGAGAAGATATTAATAATTATACTACTTAAGGAGCTTAAAGCTAATAATATTAATAAGGAAATTAGTTAAGACCTTATTAGAATAGAATTAGAAAATAAGAATTATAAGAATTATACCTCTTTATCTTTAAATATAGAAAGAGAAAATAAGTAGTTTAAAGTAAAAATACCTTCTTATATAATAGGGAAAAAAGATAACCTTTTTAGTGTACTTTTAACCCCTCCTAACTCTTCTTATAAGACACTAGTTACTATAGAGAATATAGAGCTTTAGGTATAAGGTAATAATACACTATTTTATAAAATTAATAAATTAGTATATAATATAATAATTAAATATATAGAGACTACTATAGAGACTAGTAAAATTACTAGTAAAGGTAGTAAGGTTATAGAGAATTATTATCCCTAGGATAATAGTATTAATCTAGATAATATTATTACTAGAAAATACTAAAGAAAGGAGATATATAAAGCTAGATAAGTATAGTTTACTTTTACTTTTTCTATAATATTATAGGGTATTTAATATAGTTTATAGATTAAAGATATACTACTAGAACCTACTTATTATTATTAAGCTATAGCTTTAGCCTATTATAATTACTAGAAAGAAGTAATTATAAAGAAGCTTTTAAAGCTTTTATTCTTAAACTACTAGGAGAATATACTAGATAAATTATTTAATCTAGAGAAGTAAAAGGAAATTATAGACCTTAGCTAGGTTTTTAAATATAAGACTAATAAAAAAGAAGTAGTTATAGAGTTTAAAGCTAGAATAGTTATTTAAGGTAATTAATAACTAAAGAATAACCTTAATAATTACACTACTATACTTACTTTATAATCTCTATATATACTACTTATAATCTACTATACTAATAATCTTAATACCTAATAATATAATATTTAGAATACCTTCCTATATATAGAGCTTAAAGAACCTATTTACTATAAGCCCCTAGAGAGTATAAATATAAAAGGTTATCTTTAGAAGATAATAAGAGTATTATATAGGCTAAGGGAAGCTTCTTAATAATAGTTCTTATATCTTATATAATTCCTATTAAAGCTAGACTTTATATAAGAAAAGGAAAACCTATATATCTTTATAAAGGGTAGATTTATTCTATTTTTCTATATAGATAATATTATAGTAATATACCCTAATAGATTTAAAGTAAAATTTAAAAAGCTTTATAAATAACTAATAAATAGTCTTAATATTAAGAACTAGGGTAACCTAAAGTAGTTCCTAGGTATTAAAATTATTAGAAATTATAATACTAAAGAGATATAGTTATTATAGGAATTATATATTTAAAAGATTACTTAGAAATTTATTTCTAATATTATTAATAGTAATTTAAGAAGCTTATCCCCTACTTCTCTTCCTATAGCTATAATCCTTACTAATACTAATAAAGCTACTAATAAAGAGATTAATTATTATAGAGTAGTTATTAGCTCTTTAGTATATCTATATATTATTAGAAAACCTAATATAGCCTTTATAGTATTAAAGCTTACCTTTTTTATAATAAATCTATTAGTAAAGTATATTAAGCTTACTAAAGGAGTAATTTTATATACTTAGAATATAAAGAAGCTATATATTTATTACTTAGGAGTAGATAGTTTTAATATACTATTCTCTAGTACTAATACTTTACTTAGTAATAATCCTAATACTTAGAAATTAATATAAGGTTATATCTTTATTATATATAGTATTATAATTAATTAAAAGTTAGGTAAGTAATATTATATAATAACTTTAAGTATAGAAGTAAAGCTTTTTACCCTAAATTATAGTATAAAAAAGTATATATCTCTAGGAAAACTACTTTATAATATTAAAGTTTATATACTACTACTCTTAATTATCTAGTATAATAATAAGTAAATAATCTAGATTACTAAATATATAAAAAGAAGGCTTTAGACTAGCCTTAAGTACCTTAATATAAATTAAATATAGATTTAAAAATAATATATAATAGGTAATATTAAGGTTAATTAAATAAAAACCTCTAAGATACCTATAGATAGCTTTATAAAGCTACTTTTAGGTTAGATATATAAGGACTTTTACTATAGAATTAGCTTATAAGAGATTCCTATCTAATTATAATACTAGAAATTATTTATAATCTCTTCCTATAGCTTTAATCTCTAGCTTTAATAAATATCTTAGCTAGGGAGGGTGTATTAGGGAGACCTTCTTAAGGTATTAGATATATAGATATAGCCTATATAATAACTAGGTTAAAACCCTTAATAAGATAATAGTAGAGATAATATATTAGAAGTACCTCTATAGACTAGTTATTACTATAGTATACTATATACCTTTTAGGTATAAAAGTTAGGTGCTATCTGCACCTCTAATTAACTAAAATTAAACTATTTTCATTATCTACACCGACCCCTACCTTAACACACTTACATGTACACCCCACTGTACTAATACCCCGCGCCGAGTTTACCCGCCCGGCTCTAGTCCGTATTGTGTGTGGCATGGCAACTTGATTTCCTTGTCAATCCAATTCGCTTCTCTCGTATTCATGTTGATATCGTCTACTGATCATTTCTTTCTAGAACCCTGTACGTCTTCAGCCATATGCAGTAACAATCCTCAAACGCCCAAGAGTCCCATGTCGCAAGACACGTCATTGTGAACTGGTAAAAATAAAAACTCCATAAATTTGTCACCACCCATCTTGGTCTCGTGTCCCTGCAATTGAAATCCAAGCATAATGCATGCCGGCCTTGTTGATATGCAAGGGGGAAAAAAAAAATTCTTACCTTCACATATTGAAACCCCAACTGGACGCCCAGCTTATCAACTCGCCTTCCAAGTTGCCCTGCCCATGTTTGTGCGGCGGTACGGACCTCGTCATCAACACCGGGCTGCTTCTCAGTCCCGCCAGTGTCATGGCCGCGCTCGCCTCATCCCTCATGTCATGCCGATGAGCCGGCGGCCTGTTTTCGCCACTTTGCATCGTGCAAGCCCATTCAGGTGCTTCTTTGAGCAGACAAACCATGGGGTCGTGGTGATGGAAAGAAGTGTGGGGTTTGCCAAGCACTTTCGCACTTCGTACATTGGGCGACAATGAGCTGAGAGGTCCCGAGGGCGGACTACTACTCTCTGGTTCCATTGCCCATGGTTTCCCATGCAACGAGGGCGGGAGGTTTGTCATGGATAGCCGCATGGGCGGCAGTTTCGGTTCGTGCTTGTTACGTCTTTTTCCCGCCGAAGGAGCTGGAACCTCTTCTCCGTCAATCATCTTCCTCTTCCTGATGCGGGGGTTTTCTTTGACCGAGCTGAGAATCGAACTGGTGCTCATGGGTACAGGTGCCGCTGGTGTTTTCTGTGTAGCAGGGGGGTCTGCCATCTTTTTGCGCCATCTGCCATGATTAGGATTCAGTGTCGATGACGGTCTTTGTGCCCTTTCGAGTGCTCCAGGGGCTGACTTGCGCGATCGCTTTTGCTTCGCCCTCGTGGCCTGCTGGGGAGCCATCGGGTCAGGCATTTCCGGCCCCGACTTGGCTGCCGGGGGTGCCGGAGCTGCCGGAGCTGCCAGCGCCACGGTTGGTGTGGATGGTGCGCAAAGGATAGCGGCAGCAGAGGTATGTTTGCTCGACCCGGCTTTTGCTCCCGGGCGGCCTGTTATGCGATGGAGTTCGTCCAAAACTTTGCATGTCCAGTAGGCTCCAGTGACTTTCGTGTCGCGCAAAGCCGCAGGGTTGGCAGCCGGTGGCTTCTTCTTCTTCTCCTTCTTCTCCTTCTTCTCCTTCTTCTTCTCCTTCTCCTCCTTCTCCTTCTTCTCCTTCTCCTTCTTCTCCTTCTTCTCCTCCTTCTCCTCCTTCTCCTCCTTCTCCTTCTTCTCCTCCTCCTCCTCCTTGGTGCTCTCTTCCGACGTTCCACTGGACTCCCGCTTCTTCCTGGGCCTTGGCAGCTCTGGCTCCTGCCAAAGTTTCGGTATTCTCAGTTGGAGATCATCCACCCAGGCGTCGCAGTCCCATTGTACCCAGTAGTCAATAATGTCTCCCCAGATGCTCTCCGGCGGCTTGGTGAAGTTGACGAATATCACCTTGCCGCCCTTGCTGTGGACGGCTTTGGCGAATTCTCGGACCATGACCTTGAGACCATGCACCCGCAGACTCGTGCCCAGAATAAGCAGCATGTCAGGGTACAGGCCGAGGTCATGAGTAATGATTGGGCTGATCAGGTGCGAACTCGGATGTTCTTCACCATACAGAACAATGTCAGGACGCAGCTTCCCCACGCCCAAGGCGCGTTTGCCGCGCTCCTCACGGGCTGCCGTTGCACCAACACAGTGAGGGCACTCGGGTTGCTGCCCAGACAGCGTTTCTGTTTCGCGATCATGCTCATCCCAAGAGCACACTCGACCGCAGAGAAAACATCGCAGAAGTTGCAGTGATCCGTGCAAAAATACGCATTCGACTCCAGATCGTGGAAGCTGTTTCTTGAGAGCCCTGGGTATTGATTTCGACTCATCGCTCGGCAAGAGCAGTTCATCAGCGCCAGGCGCGTCACTTGCATCCGCTCCCATGTCCCGCGACTGTTGACTTGAATCAGTCGAGGTGTCTGACTGATTGGAGTTCTCCGGCACGGGTTGTTGTTCGTTTGAGCATGGGTCGGCTTCCTCAACCATCTTGCTCAGCTGGTTCATGCCGGCTGTCGATCGCCTTGAAAACCTGCCTCGGCTGCCGGGCCCATCCTGTAATCTAGTTGACAGCCCAACCTTTTCTTCGATCTGGTCGATGTTTTGAGTGTAGCACCGGACAAGCTTCCCGCGGTCTCTTAGGTGACTAATGAACCGATGCGAGGTGGTGGGTTCAGCGCTCCTGATCTTTTGCCGCAGAGATGTTGCAAACGTATAAAAGACTGAAGTCCTAACTGGATCGGACCAGATGTTGGCGTCGAAAAGGTCTTTCCCCTTCATGTTGGGGAGTGTATTTCTGCCTCCAGAGGAGCTTTGGGATGAGGAATATTGACTCGCCGACGGATCTTCGTTGTCCTCGTCAACCTCTGATGGCGGTGACGTGCTGCTTCTTCTACTACTAGAGCTAGCTTCTGATGGAGAACTGGGTATGAAGGGATCAAAGAGGACGGGTGGAGGCGATGACAAGGGCGATGAGCTAAGCGGAAGAGACGCGTCAGTGAGCCTCTTGCGGGTGCGGTATCGAAACGCCGAGGGCGGGATAATGAAGTCTTCACCCGGGGGCGACGACAGAGGTGAGGTGGTTGGTTCTGCAGCAGACATGGTTGCCACTTTTGATTTCGGTGTACTGAAGCCAGTTTCGACCACCATCTGTGTTGTGGTTATGGTTATGGATGCAGCTGTGGCTGTGGCTGTAGTTGTCATGGTGCTCGCAGTATCCTTCCCAGCTCCTTCGGAAGCGGTGCAGAGCGGCGGGGAAACGGGCTGGACCTCGATCATATCTCTGGTGTTGTTGTTGTTTGTTTCCATCTTGACCGTGATCGAGTCCTTGACGTCGTCTTCGAGGCTATCCACAGACATTTTTCGCCTCTTGACCGGACGCGGAGCCACTGCGGTTCCGTCAAGTCCTTCCTCGTTGTCAGACAGGTCGTTTTGACGTGCTTGTCGAGACGCGGCATCGAACTGGGCCTGGATGAGCGAGTAGAGCCCGTTCTCCGATCGAAAGTCCTGTGCTGGTCAGTTCCCGGGCGCTCGGCATTGCTCATCGCTTGCGCCTCGGTCCGCAGTCAAAGTCAGGGTCAGGGATTGCGGAAACAGAAAACAGATGCCATACTGGAATACCAGAGTTTGTGCTTACGCCTGCACCCGTCACCACAACTACTTTGCGCGCCTTGAGCAGCGCATTGGCAACATCTCCAAGGCGCTCTTTCGCTTGCGGCTCAACATGCTGCGTGGGCATCGTCACCAGGATTCCACCAAGTCTCGTGAGATTGACCTTGTTTTTGAGCTCTCGTGGTAAATCAGACGTGGGGAGGAGACTTTCGCCGCGTCTACCGAGTGTACGCATACGCGTCTGAATTCGCGCCACGCCCAGTGGTTGTTACGTGCAGTTCTGGGCCTAGTTGGGAGCAATTCGTTTCGTGCGGATGGAAAAGAACTCGGCGAGCATCGTGTGAGCCTTGAAAGGCCAGAGACCATTCGTTCCGAGAACGGTTTTGTGGTCAGTTGCGCGTTGAGGAGTGAATCGTTCGTGTTCTGGGTCGGGGAGAGCGGGAGGCGCGCGCTATACCCACTGTATGTAGACAGACGCCTAAACGCTGCGGAGTAGGTTGCATATATAGTGGTACATACACATTACTGTATCAGTACTTGAACGCCGATTCGGACTATTCTCCGAATCGAAAGAATAAATAAAAATAAATAAAAAAGGGCCCAGGAACATCTGCAGACAGACAAGCCCACATGCTCTGCCGTCGATCAAGAGCGAGAAAATGCTGCCAGTTTAGACCAGGCACAGAGGCAACTTGACGCGCTCAACAACAATTGGCAACAATTGGCGAACGCGGTTTTTGAAGTCCTCCAGCTGGCTGCTGGTTGAGCCCCACTTTCAGTGGAGCCTCCCGCCCGCGATTAGCCATTCCAAGTCTTTTACGAAGTACTCCGTACGATGCTCGTTTTACATGTATCAACCAAAAGTACTCCGTTTATTGTATTATTTATTAGATCTAGGCAGTCAGTGCCTGTTGCTACCCGCGATGCGCATCCTTTACTCATTGGTCCTTCGGGGTGCCTTGTGCGACCACGCAGAAGAAATGCCACAATCATGCGTCTGCTCTGCTCTGCTCTGCTCTGCTCTGCTCTGCTCTGCTCTGCTCTGCTCTGCTCTGCTCTACTACAACGTCTCTATAGCTAGCTTCACGACGCGCCTTCTTGCCAATATGCCCTCAGATCAACTAAACTTATGCATCGACCAAGACATCCATAAACTTCTGGAAGTTGTTCGGCACGCCAAGCCCAGTTATGGCGTCGTAACCCTTGGCCGCAGGCCAACCCCCGGGGGATCGCCCGCCAGAGAATCTACACGACAGGCTCTGCCCCTTTGTGATGTCCTGGAGGATACTGCGGACTTCTTTGGAGTAGAGCTTATCGTTCAACCAGCCGAGGACTTTCTTGCCTTTACGAACCCGGGCATCGTTGATGAGAGCAATCATGGCTGCCAGCACAGGTGTGCTCGCACTAGTACCTTCAAGCAGCAAGGGCCGGCCGTTGACGACGGTCTGGAACTGAGTGCCGATTACAGAAATGTCTGGAACCGCGCGCATGTTTGGGTCGTAATAGCCCTTGAGGTGGCCGTTCAGGGCCGTGACGTACTCATCCACGGCCTCCTTCTGCCAGCCCGGTCGTGGGAAGTAGCTTGAGAATCCGCCTGAACTAAACACAGCACCTCGGGGTGGTTCCTCGCCGTTGTTCACAGCGCCGACCGAGGTCACCCATGGGCATGAAGCCGGGAAAGTGGAAATCGTCATGTCTTTGTTGCTTCCATCATTCGAGCGGCAAGTGGCGTCTCTGCCACCCTTTGCACCACCGTCACCAGAGCCGCTCAAGACAGATACACCTCGAGCAGTGAGCATGCCAATCTCATTGCAGACTCTGATGGCGTACGGCTTGGGCACGGCTAACTCATCATCCGCGTACGATATGGAGATGACGTGGGGGAGCTCATCTGAAGGCTTCTTTGCAATGTACTGGAGAAAATCCAGGTATGGCTCATTGTCATCGAGCTCACCAGTCCATGGCTTACCGTTGGCGTCCAGCTTCTTGCCTCGGCCTCCGGTCGAATAGTAGATGACATTTGTGGGAAAGCCAACAGCCATCCCAAATTGGAGATCCAAGTCGGCCTCCGTTCCAGCCCTACCGGGATCTTGCTTGTTCTCGCCCCCATTGATCAGCTCCACGGAAAAGTTGTATCCGGCTTTGATGAGGTCGGGACGTGATCGCTGAAAACTCTGACGCAAGTCGGCGTAGCTGCCCCATTGATCCAAGAAGCCAACGATTCCAAATCGAATAGGAGATGTGCCGTCTGGCGTCGAGTAGTTGATGCCGTACAGCTTGTTGATACAATCCGGTGTAGTTATCGGGTTGCAGGCAACATCTTGACGATTATTGAGACTTCGATGATTGGGCAATGAGGGTGCGATGGAGACTTGGTGCTCCGGTGTCATGAAGTTGGCGACGGGGTGAACAAAATCGATGGCAGAGGCAAGCTCCTCTGGGATGTTATATTCTGTGGTTCGGAGAATCGCTTTTCCATCGCCAAAGGCATATCGGCGAAGTTTCGTATCGAGGAGCTTGTCGACTTGCCCCACCGTCGCCGTAGCGTGAATCCAGTCTTGGTCGGCTCTAACAGTGGTGATGCCGTTATCAGACAGCCATTTCATTACATCGTCAACATCCCCCTGGGCGGGCTGTCGAAGAGACAGTATGTCATCCTCGCCAAGCAAAGATGTGGAAAGAATCTTTGATGATAAGCCATGAATATGGGGTTGCCGCAGGGCGACGGACATTCGCATCGGTGTCGAAGGATCTGGCGCATCGTCAAGCATTTTCCATCCCTCTGGAAGCATTGTGGCCTTTTCCAGGCACACGGCGGATGCACCGAGGCCGGCAAAGGCCAGAGCCGACATCAACAAGTTGAGGGCCATGGTGTTAGGATTCCAGTGTCAAAAAACCCGCAACCATCGGAACAAGAATGCGAGCGAGGTTGAAGGTTGAACTGAGAAAGGGGGCCTTCCATCTTCCACCTTTACTCTTGGAAACCTTATCCTTGGAAACCTTGTTCTTGGCAAACAGGGCCAACATTGCTCCCTTGGCCTTTGACTCGTCAGTAGGGCCGCGGTTGCGCCTTGTGCTACCGAGGGGAAAAAATCATCATTTCCCATCCAAGACACACACAGCACCATAGTGATCCACATACAAGTTGTACTGCGGGTCGTCCCTGCTAACTTAGCAGAGTTCTCGTGGATCACGGCCCAAGTTCTCTGTGCGCTCTCCCTTGTTGGCCCGCCACAACCCTGGAATGGAGACTAGCTCAAGCCAGGTCTTCGCGTCCTCGATTCTTGGTTTTCAAGTGCTTCGTCAGCGCGATGGAAAATTTCTCGCTGGTGGGCCATGTCTTCCTTGAGAGACTGTATTTGAGTCTGCATGTCGGCCTTTCAGCGATGGTCGGTGGTGCAACGATAAGTTGATTGACATGGTGGGAAAGAGAACAGCAAGTTACATTGTTTGCCATGGGCATCTGTTAACGAGTTTGGTCTGCACGCAGCTTGCCCGGATTGATTGACGCCTCGTCTTTTTTGGGGCGACTAAGATTTAGGGCAGACAGGGCAGAGGAGGCTGGGTTTTGCTTGGCCACACCGGAAAGTTGCTAAGGGATGCAATAAAGACATCGATGGGGTGTGAGGACGATTGATTAAGGATCCCAAGTAGTACGTCTAACCCCTGGATGATTTTACAATGACTACAAGCCCCACGCGGGGCGGCCACTATCAGCTCTTAGTGGCTTTAGTGAGTGGAACTGCTGGGGATACTACAGGGGTATTTGCGCCAGTCCTCGGTGGAAGATACATGGGGATTACATAGACTCCCGTAGTGGAATTGAGCGAACCAGGTGTTAGCAGGGAAATAAGGGATACAGGGGCCGGTACCTTTTATTACTACTAACCTACATGGAAATAAAATGTACTCTTTCGTGGCGCTATTTGTACACCCTATGTACTTTTCTCGTAGCTCTCTAAAACAATACAGGGGTTATAGTGCACTTACAGCTGGTTACAGCTGGTTACAGCTGGTAGAGAGGGACGAAAGACTGGGGCATGTAAATTTGTAAATTAATTCAGGGGGTAGAGCGTTGTTTTCTTCGTCCCCTCCCCCACCTCGCTGTATCCCTTCCTCCAAGTTGGAAATGTGTTGTTCGCTGATTATTTACGATGACGGGAATCAATCTTTGAATGTTTGCTCTGGGCCTGACTATGTGAGGAAGTAATTGGACCCGGAGTCTCAGCCGCCTGTGCCTCTTGTCGAGGTTCCAGAATGCCTCAAGCCGTAGCGCGCCGACGGAGTGCGCCATCTATGTTGTGTCTAGTATGCACCCAGCGACCAACGTGACAAGTCATGCCAGGTAAGTTGTCTTGCGTTGTAGCCGGCTGGGTTGGCATGTGCGATCGCTAATTGTCGGCGCTAGCTATGAACTAACTTGCTCGAGGACGGCATCGAGCCAGGCAAGGCGAAAACCATCATGAGAAGCTCTTCTACTGTGATTGGCATGGACATGGTCGCGCGAGCTTTAAGCTAATCCGCCAGGCACCATGACCGGTCTAGGGACCTTGTTCAAGAATATAAGGCCTTCGGTTTACAGGATTGCGTAAGTTTAGCATTAATTTCTTCACCGCGCCTGGTTCACCGCGCCTGGTTCACCGCGCCTGGTTCACCGCGCCTGGTTCACCGCGCCAGAATCCGAACGATAATGGCTGATACATATATAGTGTCTGTACCAACGCTGGAGAACGGGTCCCTGGTCCTCGAGAATTCTCCCTCATGGAGGAAGTGGAATTACCCTACAAAATGCCGTCGATGCGCTAGAGGGAGTGGGCGCAAAGGATTCATACAGTCTGTCCCTAGACCTAACCCGTCAAGGCATCGTATGCGGCCCTTCCTCCGGGTTTACGCTCCAAGAATTATTTCAGCGCCTTGAGAAAAAGAAGCAAGACGGCACCTTGTCGCAGTTGGCAGGGCACAATGGCGAGACCAACTGCGTCTTCATCTGCTCAGACTAGCCGTCGTATCAGTATCTGAATGAATATTTCCAAAATCTAGGCCCAGAGAAATTCCGCCCCATCAAAAACGAGGTCAGTATATTATGTTCTGCAGATCATTCAAGTTGTCCATTACTTGACAAGTCCATAGCGTCTGCGCTGAACGTGGACTTGTACCGATACGATGATGCATGGGAGAGAACAGCCTCGGATGTGTTGACCGACTTTTTCGTCATCCAGCCTGTTGGCGGCCAAGAGACATTGATGTCACTTGCTTCTGGCGGTTTTGAAGAACTGTTAAAGTACATCGTCGCGAAGCCCAGAACACAGATCCCAGAAGAAGGATGGAACCAAGAATCCCGTCACTGAGGCACTAATGGCAATGTTGAAGAACCGAAGGGTACCAACCATATGCTACGATGGGGACAGCGCAAGAGTTGGCCACAGCATTCTTCGTGCCAAGGGCATCGAGGCGGAAAGTGTTCATGGAGGCTTTGTGGTCCTGGCCAATGTTCAGCCACCCAACACTGGCTCTGCTCAGCAGTCAAGTCACATTGTGTCTGTTGAGGCAAAGGACAATTAAAACGGTTCGAACAAGGACCAGGTTCAGCAACATATAGGGCCCGTGCCGATGCTTGTAGATGGCCTTTTCCGTGTTGGACGATAACTGCGCTGCAGTGACTTGTTGGGTTCCGACGGATCATGTCAGGTGTGAATTGGTCTGACGCGGACCACGCGCAACATGGTTCAGATGGACCAGACGGACTGTCGCGGCTTTCAGCTGTGCTCACGGGGTGGCAGCCCAAATGCACAAACGAAGGTCTTGTTGTCGACTCCGACTTGTCTCATTGTCTCATCGTCACTACTTATAGTCCCCAGCCACGACCCGGGTGGCGGCCACTGGCGATGCTCGAATGAAGAGTGGCGGACGAGGCGGCCAATTACTTGCTTTGCTCACGCCACTTGCCTGGTCGGTCTCACGCCCACGTTTCAAGAGACGAGGACGGTTTTCAGCAGCCGCGCGTATGTATGGTACGGAGTACGGATTAGGGCTACGGATTGTTTTGTTGCTTTTTGTTTCAATTTACGGATTACCTCTTTTATTTCCGAGATTGAGCTGAAAAGGCTTCGACCCCTGGCCCCAGTTGTTCCCGACAACGTGGTTCCAGTCCGGCATGCTACGCTTGGAGATGAAGTGGAACGCCAAAAGACAAAAGTAGGTACGGACTAGAGGTAGGTAGGTAGGTATACGGAGTACTCCGTACCCGTCGCTAACAATCTTTTCTTTCTTCTTGGTCGAGGCCTTACCGAAACAGGTGCAACACACGGCCAATTCGAGCCGCGCATTCACACGGCAAACGCGGCGCGACCAGCATGGAATGTATGCCTGGACCACCGCGGATGAAGAAATATGGAGAAACGCATTCAGCAGAGCGCCTTGTTCCGGATAATAATAAGAATTCAAGGGCTCAAGCGCCGTCACATCCCATCCTTCTTGTGGCGACACGCAGGCAGGGTGACAGGCTATCGGCCATTCTGGCACCACCATCAGCTCAGATTCTCGTCAACAACCTTGTTCGAGAGGCTGATTTTGCTTCCTTGCCAGCTTCCCAGCTTCCCCGGGAGTGTGGGGACCCGGAACGCGCCGCGACGCAAAAAAGAAGGGGAAAGCGGCAGACCGTACCCAGTACCGGTGATACGGTACGGAGTAGCAGATTCATACTCGGCACTCGGTACATGCGCGGACACTTTCCAAAGTAATCTCGGCCATGGTGGCTGAAGCCTCCCCGTCCAGAGTGAGCACAGAACAAGTCGTCAGCAGAGAGGCCCTGAATCGGCTGAATGTAAGCGGATGGATCCCCAGGGTTTGTTGGACACCATCTTATCATTCTGCTTATATATGTGTGTGCCAGCCAGGTTCCTATTCTTACTTGCCACTCCGTACATGATATGGACTATTTTCTCAACGCTACGGTCCGTAAAAGCCTCAAGCAATCCGTAGACCAAAAAAATACCGAGGAATCCTGAGTCCTCTGCTTCGTATTCGCCGTCGCTTCCTGAAACGCTCCTCCATTTACCATTTACCATTTACCCGCGCTGGAAAGTTGTTGCCATCCGAACCAAGATCCCCCGTTGTTCATGGTCACACTGCACAGGTACCGTTGCAGCAGCCAGGGTAGCACATCGGCATTGGAGCCTGACACAAACCGGCTTTTCCTTCTCACCAAAGAATTCTTTGTTATTCCTCTCCTCAACTGCCTGTTTTTTTTTTGGGGGGGGGGTGTTGTTTTGGGTGGTTTTTTTTTTTTTTTCTCCCCCACTCATATTTTCTCCAATCTACACGACAAATAAGACCAAATAAATCCACCTCCCCCCCCCCCTCCATCTCCCCATTTTGTCTCACACGGCCATGCATCGATCTTGGAGCAAGCGGCATCATCGCCCGGCGGCAGCATCATCGCCGCAGGAACAAGAACAAGAAACCCCGCAACCCCGGCTCCGCCGCAAACCCTCATTTACGCAACGCCTCCTGGGCTGCAACAAATCCGTGACTGCAGAGCGTCTGCCAACCGTCGAGGAAAAAGCCCGCCCGCGAACATTCTACGTGCCCACCCACGCCGCCGCCAGTTTTGCCCGCACCGTCTCGCCGCGGTCGCCGACTCGGATCGAGGAGAGGGACGACGAGCTGGCCGAGGACGAGGACGAGGACGAGGACGGTTCGGGGAGCGGCCGCGAAAAATGCCACGCGCACGACTGCTCCTCCAACCGCGAGACCCAGCGCATCACCTCCAACTACACCCACTCTCACCCTGCCGAGGCGGCGCCGCATTACCAGGCCGACGCTGCTTCTCCTCATCGGAGCGACGCCCCGTCAACCGACTATGCTACGTTTCTGGCCCAGGCAGAGGTCAAAGAGCGCGCAGCTCGCGCGAGAGTCACGGGCCCCCCGAGGAGGCGGGAGTGGTGCCAGTCACAGTCACAGTCAAATGGCAGCGATGCCGCGCGGGGGGGCGCCGCCCTTCGAGACAGCGCGTACTACTCCACCGGGTCGAGGAGCAGCAGCCGGGGCCGGGGGGGCCGGAGCCGTGGTGAGGGCGTGGGCGCGGGCGTGGGCGAGGATACTGTTGCGCCGCTGCCGGCCAGGAGGCAGCCCAGGACCCTGGGACGACGACTATCCGAGTACTTTAAGCCTCCTCGTCGAGAAGAAGGATGTCTTGGCGAGACGGGGTAGAAGCTGATTTCAAGACGAGACACCACGCGCATTGGAGTTTTGAACTTTTTCTTCTTCTTCTTCTTCTTCTTCTTTTTTCTCATGTAAATTTTGTAAATTTTCTCGTTTCCATATTCATCGAATATTGGGCATGGGAGCAAGTACGAAACAGGGTTCATGATATCAGCATGGGTTTTCACAAACGGCGGGACATGCTCTTCCACAATCAGACATCATTGCGCGCATGGTCGGACTGTTTCCGATATAGCATCGTCGTGTCAGGGATGCATAGAGTATGATGGGGTCCGTATCATTCAGTATACAAAGTTGCGCTTTACATACCGGATGCACGTGACTCAGCTTGCCATGCGAGGCAAAGGGTACAAAGGGCTCCATATTCAAAATCAAGATACGTCTGTCTTCATACTTGCATGAAGAAATGCCGTCAATGCAGTTACCGTGGTAAAACTCCCAGAGAAATGAATATGATGCCCTTGGAACGATCCGTTTGGAAAAAGATATTAAAAAAGAAGAAGGAAAAAACCCCCCCAAGATCCCTCGGCACCATAAGAACTACCCATCTTGCCGGTCCATAAATCTCCTCCCATCATAACCGCCTTGGATCGATAAATGTGTCGTGAATAGCAAAAGTGAAAACAAGATGAGATCGGGAAGAATGCCATGATGAGAATATGATGAAACGCTTCCCCCCGCTCGACTGATGGACCTGTATCAACCTGGAGCAAGTCGTGAGAATTTCGTCACAACAAGTCGCCGCGTTGTTGCTGGTCTTTTGACGCTGATGCAGCCAACCTTGGTTGGTCAGAGTGGCGTCCCCCCACAAACAGAAAACTACCCTGCAACAAGGAAGCGCTAGGCGCCCATGACACGTGCCAGGCCGTTCCGTCCGGCTGGAGGCAATTGAATTTCTTCGTTGTCGGAGCCATCTCCCAGCTCGGCGCCTGCACGATCCAGCATGCGCTCAATGTCTTCGTCCCGCAATATTTTCCTGGTCGTACCGTTGCCGAGGCCGAGGCCGCTCGGCAGCGATAACGCGCTTCTACGATGGCCCGGGGCGTGCCGTTTGGTTGTTGCTCTGTTCGGCGTATGATATCGCTGCTGTTGGGGAGAGTCGACATCCATTGGTGAGTGTGGGGGTGGCATTCCGGGCGACTTATCGAACCCAATCTTTTTGGCTGGCAAAGACGGCCTGTTTGACGGTAAGCCCCGCCGTGATCCCGACGAGGGAAGCGCATGCCGGTCTCCGACGCTTCGAGGAGGGAATTCGTTGGCTTGTGGTCCTGGTGAACCTGATGGTGAGAACGAGTGTTTCAGGTTGGCCGAGTTCCCGGGGCTGCTCATGAACAACAACGTCTCAATGGCATCTTGTTCCCGCATGTTCTTGTGCGGTGAGTGTACAATGGGCTCCACGGTGCTCTGGGTTCGAGGATACCCATTGCTAATGGGAGTAGAGTATGCTGATGAGGAGGCGGAACGGGAGTGAGGCAGCATCGTTGGCGTGAAACGAATGTTTGAATTGCGACGTGGGTTTGACCTGGGCGCTGACATTGGAAGAGACGGCTGGATGGTGGCAGGGGGGGCAAGTGCAGGCTTGTTGGAGAATGATGATGATGATGATGAGGGGGGAGACTTGGAGTTCCGTCTCAGTATGGTTGGTTCGTTGACGAAGCACACCTGTGACGACGGTGCGCCGATAGGTAGTCGCGGACTGGCCAATGATCCGTTTCGGCGATGAACCGTAGATGTATCTGAGGTTGGAGAAGCAGCTTGCGATGCCAAACCCTCAACCTCATCCAAAGATCGGCCTTGCCAGCCATGATTCACCTTGACCATGGCGTATGACAGTCGTGTTCTCAGTTCCGCGGATAGCTGTATTGTCATGTGAGCGATCATGTCTAAATGAGGTGTGTTGTGGAAGAAGTGGATTGAAAACATCCAGCGAGTTCTTGACGTACCTCACTAATAGTGCTGCCTCCGGTCGTTGAAGCAACGCTGACTGCACTCGTCGTTCGGGAATGTCCTTTCACCGGACTCGTGCTCCCGACGCGACGGTCCTTGACCTCTCCATCAGCCATTCTCTTCCTGGGATAGCCACAGGGATCGAGATGGAGCCTATCCTGAGCAGCGGCAACTGCAGATAGATGATGCAGCTGGCTATCGCGAGAGGCAGCGTCAGAAGTTGTTGGTATAAGTCTCGCAGAGGTGTATCTCTTTTTCAACATGGCGGCTGCATCAGCTGTGCTGGGACCATCCGTGCCGCCGCTGGTATCACTGGCTGGTGGCGTGACGACCTGGTCCGTGGTGGATGTTGTGTGAGACGTTTGCGAATGACATATAGATGGACGCTGGCTCTGGCTCTGGCTCTGGCTCTGGCTCTGGCTCTGGGAGGAGCTGGTGCCGCTGTCTTGACCCATGTTCTCCCGATGATGATGCTGCCACTCCAACTAGGTTCGACTGGGTTATATGTACGTCTTGTGTCCCAAGAGGAGGTCGTGTAAGTCCCTCGTCGCGCGACGGGACGATGCGTTGTTGATTCAACGAACAAGTGATTGTGTCGCGCTCAAACGCAATGCGCAACGCGAACGACCACGGCCGACACCGATACCGACGACGAACTCCTTGCTATCGGCGAAAGTTTGGGATATCACCACGGTGCCAACATCGAGCCGTGACGTTGGCGGGTGGTGCAGGGGCAGCCTCGGATTTCCGCAAGAATGAGCGCGGAGGGAAGGGGCTCGCCGATGATGCCGCGATGATGCCGCGATGGGCTGCGATGGGCTGCTTCGGTCCGCTTTGGCGAGAGTTGTCGATGTCGATGATGAAGAGGAGAGTGGGAGCCTGTGCACTTTGCACGTAGGCATGCAGACGTAGGCATGCAGACATGCAGCGAGGCCTGCTGACTCTCTCAAATTCGGGGACGGGCCCTCCTGCATGGTCGGGTTACGCGGTCTGGTCGCGACAACTCACTCGGGTGCAAGCCTCGGGCGGCGCTGATTCGCGAACTTGTGGGCATTGCGAGCTAGCGTAAGCTACATGTAATCCGTATGTAATCCTGCGTGCGTTCATGTAGAGGTGGAGTTGTATGGAATCTGTGGGTCGCTACGCACTGGAAATTGGCGGCGCCTGCCCGCCATTGTGTGCCAGCTCCAGGGAAGGGGGGTCAGGTTCCAGGGTCCTCTCCGTACTCCGTATTCAACAGCGTCCGTCCATCCAAACTACGCAGGTATTATGTGCAATCACGTCTGCCGATCATTGTTTCCATGGTAGAGGCGGAGAGGGAAGCACACATCATCAGCTTGGTGAGGCAGTCACCCGTGCAGGGTTCTGTTTCTCATCATTTTCGAGGCTTTGTGCAGATTGTGCTCCGCCCCACTCAAGGACGTTACGAGTCGCTGGCCGCTGGTTGCTGGTTGCTGGTTTTGGCTGGTTTTGGCACTCCACTGACAGTGAGCGACAGAACAATAACAAGATGACCGTGTTTTGGAGGTTTCGTTTGGCCCTAGCAGGCCTAGCAGGCCTAGCAGGCCTTGAAAAAGAAGAGGCACGCCCCGTCATTTGCTCTCTTTGTGTCCGAGGCACTACGGCACTGGGCAGGGTGCTTCAACGATCACCAACAGAACGCGTCATCACGTGACTGCCAACAGATGTGGTCGAACCTCGACTCACATAGACATCTTGGCTGCTACCAAAGACATCTTGGCTGCTACCAAAGACATCTTGATCAACATCCTCACGACGTATTACTGGCTGGCCATGACTTGAAGATTGCTTGGAGTTCGCTGTGAGGTCCCTTTTATATATTTCCTCTGCAGGATTTTGGACGTTTGGTCCACGGTGGCGGCGTCTTTCATCCCAGTAGAGTTTACCGCCCAGTCTCTGTATTCTTCACATGGCCATAAACACCACCATCAAGAATCACGTCCTCGTTGTCGTCCAAATCATCTTGTACTCGTCTCCAGCCCTTTCTTCGTTCACCTCGATCCCCAACACCACTCATGTCCTTGTCCTTGCCTTTAGTTTCGAAGACAGGTCGCATGAGGGAGCCCAGCAATGGATTGCTGCTGAAAGATCCCCCTCCCTCGCGAAATGGCTCGCTCGCATTACCTGAAGTTTCCCCGAGCACTTCTTGGTCCGCGTCGCTATCGATTTCGTCTTCGGGCGTAGCTGGTCTTTCCATGGCAGCCATCTTTCTAACAACTCGGCCTCCCACAAGATCAATGCTGACAACTTGTCGTCGCTTCTCGTAGTCTGGTTTCGCATTCCATTCCATCTCACGCATGAGCTTCTGTTGACGCTTGAGTTCCTTTGCACGCTCCTCGGGGCTGGCCCACATGCTTCCTGAACCAGTCATTGCACCACTGGCGTCAAAATCTGCGGCTTCATCGCGTACTGTAGTACGCTTCGCATTCTGGGCTTGGAAATTCAGCAGCTTGTCGCGATGTTCTCGAGCCTTCGCGGCCGCCTCGGCGAGTGGCCCGCTGTCAGACTCGTCCGCGCCGCCTTGGGGTTGTGAGAATGGGGCCGGCTTCTTAGCAACCTCGGCTCTGCGGTGTTGTGATGCGTTGACTGCCATCTTCTCCCGGCCTCGCTCATCCTTCAACTCTCGAACCATGACTTGGACCTCTTCGGAACTCAGTAGGGGCGAGCCGCAGAAAGTGCAGGGCCCTAGTCCTTCTTTCATGCAAACCACCTTGCCGCAGGACAGACAATTCGGCGCTGCTCCTTGGAGTGGATGTCTAGTTGCCACGCAATCGCACTTCTTTCTCTTCCCGCTCTCCAACGTAGGATTTGTTGTGATTTCCAGGGCTCGGATGGCGGCGTCTAAATCTGCAAGAGCCGTAGACTGGCCAGCCATGGGTGTTCCTCCGGCTATCGATACCTTTGCGCCGTTGCTCGTGCCCGGCTTTGGTGTTGACGCCCTTGAGGCCGGGTTTGACTTGGCCTTGGCCTTGGACGGTAGGTCCGATATCAAGAAGCCAGCAGCAGATGCATGCTGCTTCGGTTGAGATTGCGGGACAGGCGGCGTCGCTGATCTGGATGCATCGTTGCTGCTCGGTGCACTGGCACGTTGCGGTATGTATTCAAAATTCTGGTCTTTCTTGCTGTAAGCTTTGCTGGCTGGCCCAGCAAACACTTCCAGCTTTCTGGCTTGCGGTACATGGATCTCTGCTTTCTTCTTCTTCGGGCCTCGCTTTGGCTTGGGCACCGCGCCGATGGCATCCGAGGTTGGAGCTGGATTGTCAACAGCTGGAGACGACGGCTGTGGACCAGATGGCGCTTTTCTGTGTGAATTGAACGACGCGATGAAGTCTACTGCTAAAGGTGAATCACCAAGAAAGTTGCTGAAATGCTCGACAGCCTCCGATTTTGAAAGTGTCGAGGCGTATTGTAGAATTTGCTGAAGGTCCGCCTCCGGAAGCGGGAGGAGCTGGGAGAGTTGGGCAAGAGACATGTCGCTATGGGACATCAGCAAGCGTAAGAACGATGTAGAGCTTTGGTCGTTTCCATCATTCGATGCTGCATCTACGTCCGTATGAGTGAATACCATTGGCGGGGCACTAAAGTGTTGCAGTGGGCAAGCATGATTTTGACAAGCACAGCTACCCTAGAGTTGGTGAGTCAGACCGACTTCCACACCTTTCAACATGAGATGCGAATTGGTCAACAAGCTGTGGTGAAATGTTTAAACAGGAGGTGTTGACTCTTGCTTGTGTCGTACTCTTTGGGATTGACGTGGTCTGTCTTCGAGCCAGGTTAGTGGACACGGGGATTTGTTTGCTGGTCGTTTGACCTACGTGGGAGATGGTTTTCACGATTCTGCTGCTCAGACAGACAAAGCGGCATCGAAATAGTAACATGGAGGGCAACTTTACACAAAAACCTGGACCATCTAACTTTAAATCTCAGTGTCCCAGACGACCGGCATGAATCCTTAATTTTCTCGTACGAGCTCTCCCCGGCAACATGTTTGCCATGCACCCGAGAAATGCCGAGCTATACCCGAATTGGGGACAAGCACACATCTGCTTCCTTCTTGTTCCACCCGCTGCTGTCCTGGGATTTTTCCCCCGTCGTCCTCGCAACCGAAACCACCTCCATCCCGTTTATTGCTTCTTTCTTGCGGCATCGCGACTCTCCGCTCACATAAACCACAGGTCATCATGTTGGCCTCTAGAATCTCGCGCAGGGCCTTTTCCGCCTCAGCCCGTGACGTAAGTTCACATCGGTCAATTGACAGGTCAACAACGTCGTTGTCCGCGTCTAAACCTAGCTAACACGACCTCTCCGTCCATAGCTTTCCAAGGTTGCTGTCCTGGGTGCCGCCGGCGGCATTGGCCAGCCTCTCTCTTTGCTCATGAAGCTTAACCCCAAGGTTACCGAGCTTGCACTGTACGATATCCGTGGCGGACCTGGTACGTTGAGCGACTCATCCAGCTATGCCAATTTTCCCATCCGCATGCATCAAGCTCCCATTCGTCCGTACCACTGCTTCGGACACCGGGCTAACCGAGAATCTCCTCTACAAAATAGGTGTCGCCGCTGACTTGTCTCATATCAACACCAAGTCCACTGTCACTGGCCATGAGCCCACTGCCAGTGGCCTCGCTTCTTGCGTCAAGGGCGCCGACATCGTCCTCATCCCTGCCGGTGTCCCCCGAAAGCCCGGCATGACCCGTGACGACCTGTTCAACACCAACGCCTCAATCGTCCGCGATCTCGCCAAGGCCGTTGCCGAGTCCGCCCCCGAGGCCAAGCTCCTCATCATCTCCAACCCCGTCAACTCGACCGTTCCCATCTGTGCCGAGGTCTTCAAGGCCCGTGGTGTCTACAACCCCAAGACCCTCTTCGGCGTCACCACCCTGGACGTCGTCCGCGCCAGCCGCTTCGTTTCTGAGATCAAGAAGACTGACCCCAAGGACGAGAAGATCACCGTCGTCGGTGGGCACTCCGGTGTCACCATCGTCCCTCTCTTCAGCCAGAGCAGGCACCCCGACCTGAGCTCCAACGCTGAGCTTGTCAACCGAGTCCAGTTTGGTGGTGACGAGGTCGTCAAGGCCAAGGACGGAGCCGGTTCCGCCACTCTTTCCATGGCCATGGCTGGTGCCCGCATGGCTGACTCTCTCCTCCGTGCTGCTGCTGGCGAGAAGGGCATTGTCGAGCCTACTTTCGTCGACTCCCCTCTATACAAGGACCAGGGCATTGAATTCTTCTCCAGCCAGGTTGAGCTTGGCCCCAACGGTGTCGAGAAGATCCTGCCCCTCGGCAAGATCGACGCCAACGAGAAGAAGCTCCTCGAGGCCTGCCTGGGCGATCTCAAGAAGAACATTGAGAAGGGTGTTGCTTTCGTTGCCCAGAACCCCGGCAAATAAATGCAGCACACCCGTAGGCCGCATGCCTTGTCTATGACCTAGTGCCAAAAAAAAAGCAGTTTGGCTAGACGAGGCGCATGATGTACAAAATGACGACAAAAGGCGGACTCGGGGACTTGGTATGGGAGAGTTACTTAATACCATCCTTGGCTGCGTGATGCCCAAAAGTGGCTAAACTGAAAAGAGAAGCACGAAACACTTTTTCGCATTTTCTCAAAAAGCCATAGACTGATTTAATTGAGTCTCCTGTAAAATAATAGTAACCTGATTTTAGCCAACCTGTCTAGTGATGCTTGTGGATGTTTACTGACGAGACCGGGAGAAACGTTTTATATTCCGTCATGACAATTGACAATGCTTTTCTGTCGCCGACAAATGCTATACTTGGTTCTCCTGATTCTCTCGAGTGTAAAGGAGAATTAATACAAGTATATCGTATGTTACATGCTTCTGTGCCCCGAGGGCAGATAGACGGACAAAACTCCTCACTCAGCGGGCCCTTTTTTTTTGATACCTCGACATCCACCTCTACCTCTTCTCGTCTAAACATGTTTATTCCTTTTTTTGTCGTGGCCGCACAAGGGCTGCATCCCCTTTTCCACCGGGTCGTGAAGAAAACATTTACCTTGCCATATCTATTGCACAGCAAAAGCGCGCAAGCAGTGCGAATCAGCACGCCCCCCCCCGGATTGCAACTCTCCTACTGCGCCCGACGACCAGATCGCCATTCCTCGAGCTTTCTTCTCCTCTCGGCCACCTGGCGCTCAAACTCGGCCACTTTGTCCAGTCTCTTTCGCTCATTCTCGGCAGCCTTCTTGTCTGCCTCGATCTTTTTACGAGCATTCTCCCTTTCGAGCTGATCGGGTCGACGCTCCGCGATATCACGAGCTTGGTAGTCGCTGAAGGCGGCCTTGAGACCCTTTTCGATGACGAAGCAGACCATGTAGTCGAGGGCCATGCATACTGCCATCTTCATCTTGAACTCCTCGGTGAACTTGACTAGTTTCATGCCCTCGTTGATTTCGGGAACGAGCTCGAGGGCGCAGACAAAGGCGAGTCCGGAGACGCCGACGATACCATAGAACATGGCCTTGTTCTCGGAGAGTGATTCGCGGAAGGGTCGGCCTTGGTAGTTGATGGCGAAGGTCGAGACCTGTTGGATGAGTTGGAGAAGGTAGATGGCTGAGTTGAGGAGCGAGGGCTCAAATTCGGCTTCTAGGTCGACGAGACCAGAGCGGCTAGAAAAAAAAAAAATGTTAGTAATGAATGGTTCACCGGAAGAAAGGATATGCCAAGAATAGCTCAGGGATGGGACGTACGGTTCAATCTTCTCACAAAGGCGGGCGATGTAGATGAGCGTGACAATGTGAACGGCAAACTGTCCGAGAATAGAGCCAATGATGTATATGTTGAAGATGTTGGGCTGGGGTCGCTCCTTGCTCAAGCCTTCCACAACCTTGGCGCGGGAAATGCTGAGGAAGCAGACAGACATGAGCATGCCGCTGATGGTGTACTGAGTGTCACCAAACTTGATGCCTTCGAGATATAAGACAGACAGGGAGTAGGCGCTGATCAAGCAGTTCAATGCGAGAATTTTGTACATCTGAATGGTAGCGACGAGAGTACAACGACCTTGGCGAATGATGTTGGGGATGGCAATCACATCTCGAAGCTTGGATGTGAAAGGAGCAGCGACGGAGGCATCACCCAGCTTCAGAGTCGGAGGTTCGTCGTCACCGAGCTCGGCCTCGAGCATCCCATTCGCGAGCTTGTCAGCAAGGCCTGCGGCTTTCTTCTGAGCTTCAGCTTGTCGGTTGTTTCCGGAATTGACAAGACTTTGAGCGCCGGGTGATACGATAGTCTCGGTGGGGTGGCCCTGTGCCTTGATGTATTCTTCCGTTGTCATATTTTTGTTTTTAGCCTCGCGTTCAGCGGCCTTCACGTAGTTGGGGTTCGTGGGGCCAGGAGGGTACAGATGGGCAATCATGACAGGGACAGGAGGGGATGGCTGGTTGAATCGCTTCATCAGATCACATTGCTTTTGGTACACTTCCTTCATTTTGGTGTTTCTGGCGTGTTCAGCAATGCGACTCAGGTCTTCCTTGGTACCGTTGAGCAGGGCCACACCAATATGAGCCTGCTTGAGAGCGCCGACGTCGTTTGTGCCATCACCTGCCATGAGGGTGTAGTAGCCCATGTCCTTGAGGCCCAACAGGATATCTTCTTTCTGCTTGGGGGAAACTCGAGCATACACCCAAGTATGACGTAGCAACGAGTTCCAGCCAGCTTGATCTTTGAATTGAGCGAGAGCGTACCCGGTGACACAGAGATCTTTGGTCTTCAGAATTTGAGAGTCGATAGGCTTAGTGGGATCGACAGAGATGCTGATCTTATCATCCACACTCTTCCATATGAGCTTCTGCCCACCAACGTTATCCTCGGGGGCATCCAGAATCAAGACCTCTCGGTCAACAATTTCAACCTCGCGAGCGACGTGAACGGCAGTGAGAGGATTGTCACCGGTGATCATAACTACACGATGACTGCTCTCATTCAACATTTGGACGGCCTCCTTGGCATCGTCCTTCAGAGGGCAGTGGAGAACCAGGAAGCCAGCAAAAGTGAGGTCGGCCTCGACCGTCTCACGTTTCAGATCATTGATTTTGCCGGAACCAAGTTCAGAGTCGACAGTCAGCTGCTTGTAAGCCAGAGCCAGAACACGAGATCCCTTGCGCGTGAAGTACTTGAATGTCTCCTCGTAATCAGCCGGGACATCAACGAGCATCTTCATTATCGTCTCGGGGGCACCCTTGACGCCGACAAAGGTACCTCGGACTTTCTTTCCGGTTTTCGAGATTCCGTTTACCATAGCAACTGAGCTTTGACGCTTGAGAGCCGAAGAAAACTGGAAACGACGCTTGATTTGAACGGAACCTTGCGTGCCGTTGTTCTTGTTCTTGCTGGCCAAGATATCATTGCGACCGAGTCCCCAACCGAGAGAAGTAAGAGTAGCCTTTTCCATTGGGTCACCAACAATCTCGCCTTCGTCTAGCTTCACCAACGCATGAGCAGTGGCCAAAACAAGCTGAGTCTCAATACCAGCCTCGGTGACCGGAACCATGGTGGAGTGAGCTCCGTCAGCTTCCTTTTTATCGTTGGTATCCGAGTCGGCCAGACCGAGCCCAGCAATGCCCTCGACAACCAAGTCCTCGCCAGTGAGAGTGCCGGTCTTGTCGAAACAAGCAATATCAATGCGACCACCATAAGGAATTCTGAATGGCTCAGTGCAAAAGATAGCTAGTTTGGAGAGCGCGGCCAAACTGGTATTGACGGCAAGACTCAGCTCCATGGGCAATTCTGGCGGGACGACACTGGTGACAATCAAGATACAGTCAAGCAGAAGCTTAGAGCGCTTGCGATCCCTGCGGACACCCTCATCCCAAACGTACCACGAAGCAGCAACTGCGAAGATGAGGAGGAACAGGATGAAGAGAAGGGCCTCGAAGTTGTTTGCCGAGACGCGCTCGGTAGAGTAGATCATGGTGCGAACAAGACTTCCCTGAGAGGTCTCGAATCCAGTCTTTGTCACAATGGCCATGGCTCCGTTATCGGGCGGAGGGGGCACACCCGATAGCAACTTGGACTTTTCCTGCTCTGGATTACCGTGGGTGATCTGAAGAACCTTGGTACCGCCCCATAAGAAAGCATTCTTGTCGAGACCTTCGGTGTCGAGCACAGCATCTGAGGGACGCAATTGTATGGAGTCCTTGAGAAGAGGAGTGCTCTCCCCGGAAAGCATGGCTTCATTGACAATTGCGGTTCCCTCGACCAAGAGCATGTCGCACGCCACGCCGCTATCCTCCTTGGTTCGTGCAGCAGATACCAGGTCGCCAGGGAGAAGGCGGTCTGTCTGGATCTCGGTCCATTTGCCGAGGCGGAAAACCCAAATATCGTAAGGCTTGATGCTCATGCCACGGAATTCGGTGAGTGTGCGCTGACGTTGCCAAACAACGGTGCTTTCGAAGGCAACCAACATGAAGAGCGTGAAGAGCGAATAATACCAGTATTCATCGAGAAGCCAAAGCCCGACACAGAAGATCTGGAAAACGAAGAAGGGCGCGACGGCATGCTCTTTGAAGAGCTCGGTAAAGGTGGGAACGGGAATATCGAAAGTATTGGCACCGTAGTGTTGCTCGATTCGGGTGATTTCAGACTGCTTTTCCAGACCCCTTGAGGACTGGAAGTGACCGATGGTGGGCTTAGGCTCAACATCAATGTCGTATCGAAGGGCAGCGAAAGACTTGGTTTCCGGGCTGTAGAGAAATCGGCGCTTCTGGAAGAGAAAGGATGTGTTGACCTTACCCCCGGTCTGTTGTTGGAGGTTGCGAGCTCGTGTCAGTCAATTTGAAGAGGATAGACTGCGAATATGGACGATGGCTTACCTTGTCGCGCACAATCTTGCAAATTTCGCCAGAACCAGCGTTTGCAATAGGGAGAACTTTGATCAGCTGGGCCTCATCAACAAATTTCACCTTGGCTGCCCTGAAGCGCGCATCAAGAGCAACACTCCAATGGGTGCTTAGCCAGACGAGCGACTGCAATGTAATGATGGTACCACACCAGACGAAGGTCCATTCTGGGGCGCCGATGTACTTCTCGTAGAGGTCGGGAGAAAGGTAGTATCGCAGGAAGATGGGCCAGACGATGGCAAACGGCCAGACGTAGGCATGGAAGTGGAAGGGCAGCGGCCGTAGCAGCTCGGCCTCCTTGATCTGAGGATTGTCGACCAAGGGCGCCATGGTGCAGATGACGACGTTGAGAGCGTCGCAGTCTCGCGCGAACCGGGAAGGAGGGGCGACGACGCACGAAGCTCGTTCAGGCCTGAGACGAAGACGAACGGTCTATTAGAAGAATACAACACAGAAGCAGCGCAGCAGCAGGAATTGGTGTAGGAATTGGAAACGAAGGGCCAGGCTGCGTGGCCGTTGTCATCGGGGAAAAAGGAAGCCAGCCGTCAAGAGATGAAGAAGCAATTCGACGGGGACAAGGAAGCAACCTTTGGTCGGCCCGAGTTGCGTTGCGTGCGATCTGTACTTTTCGAATTTGCCCCCGACATTGCTGGAAGCCTGGAACCCACCCCACTGAGGCCCCTGGCTACCCGCCGCCGTGGTCCGCCGACTCTCTGTGATGTGGCCAATGACAGTCGCTGACAGCCGCTGACACTGGATGTGCACCTGGCCCAAGCTTGGCAATGGCGGGTTCAACGACGAGGTTACTTTGCAATATCTGCTTCCACCAGAAACGACACGGAATCGGAGCCATGGCCACCGCGATGAAGCCCAGCAAGCTCGTTGCCCAGCCCACACCGAGCGCCTTGTACATCTGCAGAGCAAACGACGGAAACGCCGCACTGAGAAGATAGCGACTCAGCATCATGGCGCCCGAACCAGACGCCGCCTACATTGGCCCGTACGCGTCCATCATGAACATGGTTGCCCAACACGGCGCCGACAAGCCGGCGCTCTGATGGTAGAGGCTCTTCGACGCCATCCTCATCTGGAGGATGAGTATCCTGCCACTTGCGCCAGGCGCCTCTGGTAGGTAGTACTCCAACTCCAAGTCGATCAAGATGAGCGGTTGCCGAAGCCACCAGGATTCCGACCGTCGACCCCAGATACGACAGTGACTGACCAGTCTTGCTGAAGCCGCAGCATTCTCGAAAAGATCCACGGCACCGCTATGACAAACGTGTACAGCAGCCCATACAGGAAGCCGTTGTAGAGACCGATGAGAGTTGACGATTAGTTCCGTGAACAAGATGTGCAACGGCCGCTGGATCAACACTGCAGCAAAGTAGCGGAATGCGCGACCAGGAGACGTCTGCTGCGAAGACGTGTCTTGACCAAGGCGGATTGCCGTCCTTATCAGGATGACCTTCCTGTACGTCTCCTTTGTGAAGCAGACAGGGATACAAAAGCCGACGGCCATGAAAACCGCCGTCCGTTGCGTCCAGCGCCACCCGCCAGCTTGCACGAGGATTCATCTTCGCCGTGGACATGATCATCGTCGTGCGGTGATGACTGCAGTCATTTATCTTTGCTGCCGTCCGGAATCATCTACAGCAGGAGATTGAAACGTGACCTGTGTCATCTCCGGTTGTGAAGGGGACCGGCCGGGCACGATGGCGATCAAGTTGAGAGCATGATGGGAAAGTGAAGCTATTTATTCACCCGCGCGGTTTCACAGTATAACCGTGTTCACACATACGACTTGTATGACGTGGACTAGAGACGGCAGGATCATGACAAAATCGCGCCACGCAGTCAGTCCCTCTCTTCTTATCCGATGAGAATGGTGAAGACTCTACGTAAGGAAATGTGAAAAAAAGGCCCACAGACCGGCGTTGAGTGTCCGAAGGGAACGGACCGGACGACGTATCTGCAGTTGAAGTGAAGTAATCGAGTGAACCCATTGCATTGAACACGGCAACTTGGATCCTCTTGCTAAGCATGTTCAGGGCGTCGTCCCCGCATCAATTACGGCACGGGTTGAGTAGACGTAAGCCTCCTTTCTTTTAGAAGAAGCCGGGACTGTATGTATTATTGTCAGGGAGACCTCCTTAAGGTATCGGATATGTGGATGCAGCCTACGCAATAACTAGGTTAAAACCCTTAATAAGATAACAGTAGAGATAATATATTAGAAGTACCTCTATAAACTAGTTATTACTATAGTATACTATATACCTTTTAGGTATAAAAGTTAAGTACTATCTATACCTCTAATTAACTAAAATTAAACTATTTTTATTATCTATACTAATCCCTACCTTAATAGTTATAAGCCTAGGAGGCTTTAATTACCCTTATTATTAATTATTATAAATAATATAAGCTTTATTAATATTATTAATTTAATACTTACTAATATTAAGAGATAATTACCCTTTATTATATTAATTAGTTAAAGTATATAACTTATACTTTCTTTTAACTAGTATAGTTCCCCTTTATAATACCTAAAGAAACTTTAAATATAGTATTATTATTAGAGAAAAACTAGATTAAATAGTTTATATAAATTAAGAATTATATAAAATCCTATAGTATCTAAAAGTATATTAATCTAAATTAAAATAAACTACTTAAAGAACCTATAATACTTATATACTTATAAAGAGGTCTAAGACTAGAGATTATAAAGAATAACCTTAATATTATTAAAGATTAGAAGCTTACTTATAAAGATATAAAAGATAAATATAACTTCTAATATAAAGATTTATAAGTTAATTTTATAAAGTATTATAACCTATTAAAGTAAATACTAAAGATTAAGGAATATATTTATAAGACTTTCTTAAAGAATATTTAAGACTTTCTTAACTTTAATACTAAAAAGAAAGAAAAGGAGTTAGTTTATTAGTACTCTTAAAGAATATTAAAGCTTCTTTAAGATTAGTATAAGCTAAATACTTAAAAAATACTAATTCTAGTAAAAATATACCTTAATAATTACTTATAAGCTAAAGGTACTTATAATTAGTATAAATAAGTAGTAATAATAAAGATACTATAAAGAAATTATTAGGATTTAGAGACCTAATAAACTAAGGAGATAATACTATATAAGTTTATAATTTCTTTTTATAGTAAATTTAAGTTATTTTAAAAGAAATAAAATAATTTACTTAATAAAGATATAAACTAAAGCTTCCTTAAAGCTATTATAAAGTTTAAAAAAGATTATAAACCTTTATAAAGTATACTAAAGTTAGCTAATATACTTATTACTAATAAATTAAGTAATTAAAGTAAATTAAAGAAAAAGAAATACCCTAGATATATAAATTATAATATTTATAATACCTTAAAGTAGTAGGAATTCTATAATTTATTTAAGGCTATATATAAGCTAAAGGCTATACTAAAGGACTAGAAAGTTAGGAAAAACTCTAAAAAAAATATTAAGAAGTATCTTAAAAAGAATTTATAAAAAAAGTCTAAGGTAATAAGTTAGAAACTAAAGAAAAAGAGTAGTAAGATATTTATACCTTTATAAAATCTAACTAATAACTTAGTTATAGTTACCTTTAGTAAGAAAACTATAAATATATTATTATTTATATACTTTAAATAAGGTTAATAAGTAAAGGAAAGTATAAATTTAATAACTAATACTATAGATAGCTTAGAATTAAGGTAGAATATAGTTCTCTATAACTCTAAAGCTAATATTTATATATTTAATAATATTTACTAGTTTAATTAATCTAAATTTAATAGAAATATTATAATAAAGGTTAAAGCTAGAGGTATAATATATATAGCTTTAGAATAGGGCCTTATATATATCTTTATTATAGATTCTATATTATAGAATATAAGGATATTAGTATTAGAGACTATATTATTTATTTTAGAATTCTATATTAATCTAGTATTAGTAATAATTCTTATAAAAGTAAGTATTTTCTAGAATTAGAAGAAGTTATTTCTATATTAAGGGATAATACCTATAGCTAAAGTCTATAATATTAATAAGCTTTATATATTATTATAACTATTAGAGAATCTAAAGAAAGCCTATACTATATCTAGTAAAGCACTAAGACTACTTATAAAAGGAGATATAGACCTTTAGTATTAATAATATAGTTATTCTAGTATTAAGGTATTTATAAAGCTTATAAATATAGCTTTAGGTATTAAATTAATAGATTCTAAGCTTATATAGTATAAGATATATACTATAGGTAAAGCTAAGTAATAGAGATTATAGGTTATACCTAAGGGACTTTCTTAAGAACTAGGTTATAATCTTTTAGTTAATTTAGATTACTATAACTTTACTTATTAGAATAGTAATAGGTATTAGTATATATTTACTTACCTTATAATCTTAATATAGTTTTTCTATTTATTTAAGATAAAGAATAGGATTTATAATAGCTTCTATATAATAATAGTATTTCTAAGCACTTAATTTAGGGTTTAACTATGCTTTTTATATAGTAATATTAAGAAAGCCCTCTTTATAAAGAATATAAGGGATAAGATAGCTTTTACTAGTATTATAGTTTATAATTTAGCTCCCTTAATACCTAGTTAAAATAAAAAGGTAAAGAGATTTAGGGAGGTAGTTAAGTAAAAAGCTTATACTTTAAGTCTTAAAGCTAACCTTTTATCTAATCTTAATAATAAGGTTTTTAACACTATAGTTTATCTATTAAATTATATACCTTTTAAATATTATAAGAAGTAAACTATACTATATAAACTTTAGTAGGATTAGGCTAGGAAAATAGTCCCTATATACTTAAATATAGTAAAGGTTTAGAAACCTTTAATTATATATCTATAAGCCTATAGATATAAAGTATTTTCTATAATAATAAAGGCTTTAGAGTATATTAAATTATATAATATAATACTATAGTTAGAGTAAAAAGCTTATATTAAATACCTTATTAGTTATAGAGGTAAGTCCTAGTATATTATATAAGTACCTTTACTTTATAATTATAAGGTTATTATATTAGTATATATTTAATTTAATAAGAACTCCTTCTTTAAACTAGAAAAAAAGCTAGAATTAGCCTAAAAGAAAAAGATATTAATAATTACACTACTTAAAGAGCTTAAAGCTAATAATATTAATAAGGAAATTAGTTAAGACCTTATTAGAATAAAATTAGAAAATAAGAATTATAAAAATTATATCTTTTTACCTTTAAATATAAAAGGAGAAAATAAGTAGTTTAAAGTAAAAATACCTTCTTATATAATAAGAAAAAAAGATAACTTTTCTAGTATACTTTTAACCTCTCCTAACTTTTCTTATAAGGTACTAGTTACTATAAAGAATATAAAGCTTTAGGTATAAGGTAATAATACACTATTTTATAAAATTAATAAATTAGTATATAATATAATAATTAAATATATAAAGACTACTATAGAGACTAGTAAAATTATTAGTAAAGGTAGTAAGGCTATAGAGAATTATTATCCCTAGGATAATAGTATTAATCTAGATAATATTATTACTAGAAAATACTAAAGAAAGAAAATATATAAAGCTAGGTAAGTATAGTTTACTTTTACTTTTTTTATAGTATTATAGGGTATTTAATATAGTTTATAGATTAAGAATATACTACTAGAACTTACCTATTATTATTAAGCTATAGCTTTAGCCTATTATAACTACTAGAAGAAAGTAATTATAAAAGAGCTTTTAAAGCTTTTATTCTTAAACTACTAGGAGAATATACTAAATAAATTATTTAATCTAGAGAAGTAAAAGGAAATTATAGACCTTAGCTAGGTCTTTAAATATAAAACTAATAAGAAAGAAGTAGTTATAGAGTTTAAAGCTAGAATAGTTATTTAAGGTAACTAATAACTAAAGAATAACCTTAATAACTATATTACTATACTTACTTTATAATCTCTATATATACTACTTATAGTTTACTATACTAATAATCTTAATACCTAATAATATAATATTTAAAATACTTTCCTATATATAAAGCTTAAAGAACCTATTTACTATAAGCCCCTAGAGGGTATAAATATAAAAGGTTATCTCTAGAAAATAATAAAAGTATTATATAAGCTAAGGGAAGCTTTTTAATAATAGTTCTTATATTTTATATAATTCTTATTAAAGCTAGACTTTATATAAGAAAAGGAAGACTTATATATCTTTATAAAGGGTAGATTTATTTTATTTTTCTATATAGATAATATTATAGTAATATACCCTAATAGATTTAAAGTAGAATTTAAAGAGCTTTATAAATAACTAATAAATAGTCTTAATATTAAGGACTAAGGTAACCTAAAGTAGTTCCTAGGTATTAAAATTATTAGAAATTATAATACTAAAGAGATATAGTTATTATAGGAATTATATATTTAAAAGATTACTTAGAAATTTATTTCTAATATTATTAATAGTAATTTAAAGAGCTTATCCTTTACTTTTTTTCCTATAGCTATAATCCTTACTAATACTAGTAAAGCTACTAATAAAGAGATTAATTATTATAGAGTAGTTATTAGCTCTTTAGTATATTTATATATTATTAGAAGACTTAATATAGCCTTTATAGTATTAAAGCTTATCTCTTTTATAATAAATCTATTAGTAAAGTATATTAAGCTTACTAAAGAAGTAATTTTATATACTTAGAATATAAAAAAGCTATATATTTACTACTTAGAAGTAAATAATTTTAATACACTATTCTCTAGTACTAATACTTTACTTAGTAATAACCCTAATACTTAGAAATTAGTATAAGGTTATATCTTTATTATATATAGTGTTATAATTAATTAGAAGTTAGGTAAGTAATATTATATAATAACTTTAAGTATAGAAATAAAGCTCTTTACTTTAAATTATAGTATAAAAAAGTATATATCTCTAGGAAAATTACTTTATAATATTAAGGTTTATATACTATTACTCTTAATTATCTAGTATAATAATAAGTAAATAATTTAGATTACTAAATATATAAAAGGAAGGCTTTAGACTAGCCTTAAGTACCTTAATATAAATTAAATATAGATTTAAGAATAATATATAATAGGTAATATTAAGGTTAATTAGATAAAGACCTCTAAGATACTTATAGATAGCTTTATAAAGCTACTTTTAGGTTAGATATATAAGGACTTTTACTATAGAATTAGCTTATAAGAGATTCCTATCTAATTATAATACTAGAAATTATTTATAATCTCTTTCTATACCTTTAATCTCTAGCTTTAATAAATATCTTAGCTAGGGGGGGTATATTAGGGAGACCTTAAGGTATTAGATATATAGATATAGCCTATGTAATAACTAGGTTAAAACCCTTAATAAGATAATAGTAAAGATAATATATTAGAAGTACCTTTGTAGACTAGTTATTACTATAGTATACTATATACCTTTTAGGTATAAAAGTTAGGTGCTATCTGTACCTCTGATTAACTAAAATCGAACTATTTTCATCATCTACACCGACCCCTACCTTGACAATCATTGGCCAGATAACCCATATAGAGCATGAAAATGGACCTTTTCTTTTCTACTCTAGTTGATGTAGACACTCAACATGCCGCCTTTGCTATATATAAACGACAAGAGTATCGAATCAAGATGAAAAGAGGGACGTGGGGATTACTCGTACACTAGACTGCAAAACCACCGGAGTTTCTCTGTCTCGGCTCTCCAGCAGCCTCAAACATCCCGTTGGGCAACCACCGCAATCCTTGAGCCGTGCTCTGGCCTGGTGCCACCCAAGTAGCGTTATGATGCAGCGACTTCAAGCACGAGACCGTGTCATTGCTGTACGCGTACTCAAACTCCAGAGTCGTCGGCACCAACTGGTCATGCAGTCTGGGCTCTTTGATAGCTTCAGCAACAGTCATGTTACCGTCAATGAGGTGGATGGCATTTTGGATATTGGCCGTGGTGATGCGGCTGCCGCCCGCGCAGCCAATGGAGAAGAAAAGCTTGCCGTCGGGCGTCTCTGCAATTATAGGCGAAATGGACGACAAGGGCCGCTTCCCAGCCTTGACAAAGTTGGCCTCACTTGGAATGTACCCGAATGCGTTAGATTCACCGGGGATGCTAAAGTCGTTCATCTGATTGTTCATTATGATGCCGGTTTCTGGAACCATGAGGTGGGAGCCGAAGAGCAGGTTTACAGTTGTGGTCATGGAGACGGATAATCCTGATGCATCGGCGGAAACCATGTGGGAAGTTCCGGGCGTTTCCAGGGATTCGAGACCCTTGGGGTCATAGTAAGACAGGTTGAAAGTTCTTTCGCCAGAGATCTTGGAGCGTATCTCCGCACCCGTCTCCGGCGATATCATACTCTTGGTATAAGCGTCCATTCCCGAGACGAATGACGGATCGGCGAGTTCTGTCCGCTGGCTATACGCCCACTTGATGGCTTCCACCATCAACTGCGTGGATGAGTTGGAACGGCTCGGCTCTTGGAACTCGTCATATCCGTTGAGCGTGTTCAGAGCGCTGAGTGCAACGCTGCCGCTGGATGGTGCATTCGTACTAGTCAGCTTGTAGCCTCGATACTGAATGTCGATGGGCTGCCGATGAGCGATGGTGTAATTCTTGAGGTCATCCAGGGTCATGGTTCCATTGGCATTCTTTAGAGCGGCAATCGTCGCTTTGGCCATGGCGCCAGTGTAAAAAGCATCAACGCCTTCAGTTGCAATCGTCTCAAGTGTGTTTGCAAATCGCTTGCGGGTCATTGTCTCACCCAGTCTCACGCGACGCCCGCGTGGCGCAAAGTCTAGCGCCCATGCGGGATCTTCAGTGAGGAATTTGTTTGGTGAGACTGAATCCATGTACCTGGCAAACGATAAACACGTTGGACATGTTCAGCAATCGTTATACGAGGAGTGATGGCCTTGAGCGGACTTGAGCCCGAGTCACATACCTGACCAAATCCTCAGTCACTGGGAACCCCCATCGAGCAAGTTTGATGGAAGGCGCAATGGTATCGGCCCATTTGAGCTTTCCATAATTTTTGTGAATGTACTCTGTGGCTCGGAGCTCGCCTGGCACCGCGCTGATGTTGCGAAACCAACAAAAACAAATTATTAGCGCCAGACATCATCTTCAACACATGTTCGCGTGCCGGGTCGTTTTAGTATGGACTGCCGCAGAAAACTCCTACCTAGCCAAGCCTCCATACATACTGGCATTGGCATTGCCCTTGTACATGTCTTCAAACGCCGCAGCCGGTGCCGTCTCGCGAAAGTCAATAAACTCGTAGGATCCGTTGGCCGCTCTCAGCAGCATGAAGCCGCCGCCACCGATGCCAGAATGATACATGGCTACGGTGCCCACGCAGAAGACGGTGCCGACGATGGCGTCCACGGCGTTCCCCCCATCTTCCAAGAGTCGTGTACCAATTCTGCTGCATATGCTGCTCTCGGAGGCCACGGCACCTAGCCTGGGACCGATTTCATGCTCCTCGCCATTGACAATTGCTGTGAGGGTCGTGGCAGCCAACAGCAGGTGCTGGATGGACTTGAATTTGGAGAGCATCCTTTTTTTTTTCGCCCGGCAAACTTGCGATTGTCTTGTCGATGAGGGTGACCCAGTGACAGAGAGATACACAAATCCAACTGTCCCAAGTGGTTGTTTTCAGTAAATTGACCACGGCCAGAGTATTGATGATGAAGACGAGGCGGGCGAGACGTGTATATCAGTTCTCAACTGATGATGCGTACGCCGGACGTCAGCCGTTCTCGGGAGAATGGTTGCCATGTTACTAGTTAGTCCGACAGGTCTAATGAAGCTTGCATCCGTGCGAGCGTAATTCCTCCCCATCCCAGATGCCAGCCTGAAGCGGTAGACCGCTTGGTCCAATCCGGATCAGGCTGACCAAATCTGCTGTGATGCTAGTTGGACTAGTTGATGCTAGTTGGACGAGGCCAGCCTCTGACGTAGGCGGCATAACGGTAACTGCCTGGTCACAATAAGCAGCATGCACGCGAATTGACGAGCACAACTGAGAAGCGATTGATTGTCCTGTCGTGGCATGGAGAAACCTTGTTGAGGGGCTCAGCCGGTCGAGTTGTCGGGTTGCTATGCTGTGGCCGACAGTCGGACCAGAGAGCCGCCAAAGTATTTGTTGGAAGCTGTTGGAAGCCGTTGGAAGTTGTCGTTGCAAAAAAAATGGACGCTGCATATTATCGCTGTGCGGCACGTGACTTTTGGCAAAGATGTGATCAGAAGGGATAATTAAAGGCAGAAGATATAATTAAATTAATTATTCTTCTATTATATAAATAAAAAGGTAAAAGCTTTTCTTTTATAAAAAGAGTAGTTATAGTAAATCTTATATACTTCTTATTCTAATATTATATATTCTTTTAAGGTATAGTTTAGCTTCCCTAATATAGTCCTATATATATAGCGCGTATAATTAGTTATATATAATTAGTTATATTCCTTACTAATAGGTAATACACTCTCTAATTAGTATTAAGGTTATTAAGAGTACTAATTATTATATTAGTTAGCGAATATATAGTGTTATTATTATAGGTAATTCTAATATAAGATTAAAGTAAGCTTTCTTACTTTTATACTTATACTTCTTTCTTATAAAGGCTTTTTTACCTTAATATTTATAGGCTTCCTTTTCTTACCTTTTTAATATACTTTTTATTAATAATCCTTATATTTTAATTAATATAATACCTTTCCTTTTTTATATATTAGCCTAGGCTTAAGAGAAGGTAGATTCCTAGGTAGATTTAACTCCTAATTAGTATTAAGCCTATATTTTAGCTAATTTAGCCTTAAATTTCCCTCTAGATAATAATATTACCTATAAGAATCTTTCTTCTTCCTTAGCTAGCCCTAAGTAGCCTACTAGTAAGTTATTATTTTTTACTAAAGTAGGAGAAGAGTATACTATATATATACTTTTATAATCTTTATAGAAGTAAGTAATTTATTTAAAGCTTTACTCTCTCTCTTACTAAGCGCTAACTCTATAGCCTAGTAAACCTAACCCTTATAATACCTTATAAGATATACTCTATAATAAGTATATTTAAGTAAGTATTATAGGTAAGGGTAATCTAAGTTATTACTATAAGGTTAAGTCTAGATAATCTTAGAGATACTACTTATATAAGGTTAGTAATTACTATTATTAGCCTTTATATAATATTTATATTCCCCTTACTAAGTAAATATTATTAGTGCTAGATAATAACACTAAGGTAAGGCGCTTTTAATTATATCTTTTTTTACTTATTTTCTTATAATTATATAAATAATTAAATAGTGCTATAAGGCACTATAACTCTAATTAGAACTTATTATAAAGCTAGATTCTATATATAATAAGGTTATTCCTAGTATTAGGGCTAAAGCTACTATTAGGGGTTTTTTTAGTAATATCTAAGGAGAAAGTAACTATAGTAATAGCTTATCTTAAGGAGGTTATTTACCTTCTTATATAAGTCCTATCTCTTTTCTTTATTTAGAATAGTATTTATATATATATTTTTATATAATAGTATTTTAGAGTTTATATTCTTTTAATTCTATTTACCTTAGTAGTACTTTACTAAGGAGAGGGCTTTTATATATTTTTCTAGGGTAATTAATTTTATACCCTTTTATTAATATTCCTATTCTTCCTTAGTAACCTATATACTTTAAATATTATATTATATATATAGATTTACTAACCTAAGTATTAATCTAAAGCATTTAAATTACTTCTAATTTAATACCTTTATAAATCTATTAGTAAGTATTTTAGCTATTAGTAAATATATAATCTTAAAGCTTCCTTTCTTAAATTCTTACTTTAACTATATATTATAAATATTAATATAATATAGTTAAGTATTTAATTACTTACTTTTATTTAATATAAGCTAAATTATTTATTAATTATTATAATTAATAACCTAGTTCTTATAAGTATTAAATTTAATATCTCTAAATAGGTATTATAGACTTATAGTTTTCTTTACTATTTATTATAGAGTAAGTAACTTAGCTTTTATTATAAATATAGTTACTATTATTTAGTATATAGCTTTCTAGATAATTAGTTTACTAAATAGAGTAATTAGGTATTCTTATAATAACTTATATATCTTTAGATTATTTATAAATAATATATTACTTAAGATCTAAAAAGCTTAAAGTTTAGTGCTTATACTAAAGTATAGTATAAGTTTATATATAATAAGTAAATAGTAAATAGCTTAGTCTATAGCCTTTATATACTCTAGTCCTAGATTTATAAGGTATTATAATAACTTTACTACTATAAAGGTAATATTTAGTCTAATTATAATTATAGTATATAGGATTAACCTAATTTTCTCTTAGTAAATCTTAATTACTTACTTCTTAGCTTTACTCTTAAACTTATAATACTTTACTACTAGAATTAGTATAGTAAGGAAAGTGCCTTTTTTTACTTAGCTAAATTTTTCTCTAATCTTACTAATATATACCTTTTACTATAGTTAGTCTCTAATAATTTAGATTCTAAGAAAGAATTTTACCTTACCTTTTTTATCTAATTTATATACTTTCTTTAGTCCCTTAGAGATTTAGTTAGTAATTTTCTTATTATTCTTATAGAAAGCTATAAGAATATTATTAATAAAGAATATAAGGAAAATAGTCTAATTTTTTATATAGAATAAGTAAGGCTTCTCTTAGCTTAACTTAAGCCTAAGCTTTTTAAAAGACTTACTTAGCTTTTTAAACTAAAGCTATAAAGAGTCTTTTAATTTATATAATACCTTAAGTAATTTTATATACTCTCTAAGTATAGTAAAGCTATTAGGAAGTTTATATATTATAGAAATTCTCTTTTTTTTATAATTTATATAGAGAAAAGTATTCTTAATATTATACTACCTAGTTTCTAAGTTAAACCTAGTAACTAGCGCTATAAATATATAGAATATATATATATAGTAAGTATTATAGTATAGGTGTGTTTAATTATTAAGGTATCCTAGAGATCTTTATATATATATAAATATACCTTATAATAGGTTAATATTCCCTTCTTATTAAACTTATAAGAAAATACCTATTTTAATAGTAATAGCTTTAATTAAGCTATAGAACGCTTTATTTATTACTATATTCCTTATTTTTTTTTAGCTTATTAATCTCTTTATTTATTATATTAATCTATTTTTTCTTAAATAAATAATCCTTTACTCTTTTCTATAACTTTAGAGGTTTAGCTAGGTCTAATTAATAAATTATCCTTACTTTTCTTTTTAGTTTAAGAAGTAATTTACTTTTCTTATTATAATACGTATTAATTACTAAAAACACTATTTTATAGCTCTTAAAATCCTAATCTCCTAGAAAGAGCTTATAAGAGTCTTTATTCTTAGTTTTCCTAAATTTAGTAAAGAGATCTTTTAAGTCCTAGAGACTATTAATATAAGCTTTATTAAGTTCTTTTCTCTTTCTCCTTAGTAGTAAAGTATAAGAAGGAATCTAGCCTTACTCTCTCTTAGTTTATAATCTTAAGCTTATTTATATACCTTTATATATTATAATTATTCTAAGGCTCTTTTCTATAAATTCTAGCTATATAGCTAGAGCTCCCTTTAAGCTCTCTATATAAGTAGCTATTCTAGTATTTACTTCTATAGGTTTATCTTATTACTAGTTTACTTTATTTACTAGCTTAGGTAGTTAATTACCTATTAAGCTATTAATAACTTAGTTCTTAGTATTATATACTTAGTGTTTTAAAACCTTATAAGAATATTAGCTTTTCTAAGCCCTTATAGTAGTATTTTACTTACTACTTATTAGATTTATTATTATATTACTTCCTTAAGTATATAAATCTAAAGCTTTATACTTTATTTTACTCTCCTAAGTACTTAAATTAGAAGTCTCTTACTCTCTAATTAGTAAATCTAGTAATAGCTAAGGTATTTAAAGTCTAATATTTTTATTAAAATAAATAGCTTCTTTTTTCTTTAGTTATAATTAAGAAGTCTATAGAGTATTATCTACCCCTAAGTTTAAACTCTTAGTCTATTCTATTTAAGGTTTAATTAGTACTAGGAAAAGATTTAACTTATTATCTAATTCTATATTAATCTTAAGGACTTAGAATTATACTTTAAGTTTATTAATTAAAAGCTTAATTATACTTTCCTACACTATATTATAAAAAATTAACTTATTAAATATAATATTCCTTATTATTATAACCTTTCCTAGCTTTAGGATTTAAATATAATAAATATTAGAGGTAGAATACCTAACTAGATATCTAATATAACCCCTTAGATATATCTTATAGAATTATTTATATTTATTAGCTTTATAATCCCTTTTAAGAGAATAGGTATAGTAGCTATATATATATAACCTACTCTAATCTAGCCTTAGGTTAGCTATAGGCTTCTATATTAGTAATTAAGTTGTGAGGCCCTGCTCACAACACAGCGTGCACACCCTATAGGTATGCTAGGCCTAGGGCTAGGTCTACGTAACACTAGCGAGCCGCTAGATAAAAGCTAGCGACTTATATATATAATACTTAGACCTAGTAAGCTTTAGTAAATATATAAGTGCCCCTATACCTCTTACCTAGCTATCCTTTATTTTTATAATTCTAAAGCTTCTTTTACTAGCTACCTAAGAGTAATATAAAAGGAAGAACTACCTAATCTATAAGAGTAATATTAGATAATAACTAAGGGCTACTAAATAAGGGTAATACTATAGCTAAGAATATACTATATTTTATAAGTACTATAACTAAAGATATACCCCTTACTATCTATACCTAAGCTATAGTAATAGTAAAGTAAATTACCTAGCTTAAGGAACTTTAAAAACTATAGGAAAGAGAGTAAAAGCTCTAAGATCTATTATAGTATAATACTAAAGAAAAATAATTAAAAAGGTAATAAAAAGCTAGTACTTCCTTAAGCTATAGTAGCTAAGAGGTTAAAGTTTAGAATATTACTAACCTCTAATACCTTATAAACCTATAGAGATATAAGATATAGATTAATAACCTAAACTATACCTTTAATAAGGTAAAGAAGAAGTTCTAATATAACTACTAGAAAATCCTTTTTACACTTAACTATATATATATTAATTATAGGGTAAAATAGAATAAATACCTTAAGGAATAGTAGGCTAATAGCTAGGATAACCTTAAAGATAACTAGGATAAATTTTAGACTTAGATACTTATACTACTTTAAAACTTTACTAATTATAATATATAAATAGTAATATAATTAGAGAATATAAAGTAATATAAGGGTTAAAGCCTTATTAAGTTTAGTATTTTCTTAGATTTACTAGAGAAATACTTAGAAAGAGCCCTAAAAAAGACTTATATTCTTATATTTTTTATAAGGTTACTCCCTAACCTATAGGATTATATTAACCTATATACCTCTATTACTAATAAGACTTAATGTGAGAACAAAGGATAGCTAGGCAAGAGGTATAGGGGCACTTGTGTATTTACTAAAGCTTGCTAGGTCTAAGTGTTGTGCGCGCAAGTCGCTAGCTTTTATCTAGTGGCTCGCTAGTGTCACGTGGACCTAGCCCTAGGCCTAGTATGCCTATGGGGTATGCACGCTATGTTATAGGCAGGGCCTTATAATTACCTCCCCACTTATAGCCAGGCTCCTGAATGGCTTTTGCTAGCTATTTTGTAGCTATTTGCTAACTAGTAATAGCCTCTAAAATAATAATAAATAATAGATAGGGTTTAATTACAAATTTACCTATAATTCTTTATTATATTACGCACTCTTCCCTTCTATAACTATAGTAATTTTTTAATTATTTCTTATGCCTTTAGTTTCTATCCCTTCTTAGTCCTTAATTACCGCCTATTTATTATAGAAGATAAGCATATTCCTTTAAAAGAATATAGCTATATGCATTATTTGCGCACTAAATATGCTAAGTTTAAGAAATATCCCCTAGCTAAGCCTATATTACTATAGATTAACTATTAATTTCCCTATAATCTATTTATAGATCCTTAAAAGATAAAATATTCTAAGCATTATGCCTAATACTATAACTATAGTAATTCTTATAAGACTATAAGTATACTACTCTTCCTATATCTTTTAGTCTTATTTTACTAATAAATTCCTATAGGCTATAGCTATAATAAGGGGTAATTTTATTAACCTCCTTATAGTTTTAGACTAGGCCTAAATGCTTATAGATATCTATAGTAATGCAGTAGAGGAAGACCCTAAGGACCGCCTGTTTTTAGAGGCCTCTTACTTCTGTATTACTAAGTGTTGCCTCTATCTAATAATAGGGTTTAACTACATAAATATATTACACTATGTTGCTTTTAGCTTAACTAGGGCTGTAAAGGTTTATTAGGTTTATCTCTTTGCTATATATTTGCTAGTCTCTTACTTATGTTTAGTGGTAGCATGCCTCTATTATATACTAATAGTATATGGTGTTATAATAGTAGCTACTTATTGTAATATTCCCTAGCCTAATTCTAGGGTGTGTAAGTATTGTAGTTATTCTACCCTACCTTACTATATATTTGCTAATTCTTCTATAGCTAAACTACTGTAAACTTAAGATTATGTAGAATATAAAAATAACTTTATGCCTATAACACTTAGACCTAGGGTATATCCCCTAGGGGATAGCGAAATATTGTTTTACGCTAGTAATACGCTAGGTAATTGCTAAGGATAAGAATAGCGCTAAGTATCTTATTTGCGGGGGTTAGGCTTTTTTCTATAAGGGGGTAATAATAAAGGGGTTCCCCTTAACCCTCCCTATACTTTAGGTATATTTTCTTTTATTATTTAGTAGGTAGTCTAAGGTAGTTTATATAGGAGTGTAATAGTGGCTAATAAGGCTAGGCCTTTTTTATTATAACTCTATATCTCTTCGCCTATGACTTGCCTATATATCGCTACCTTTCTTACGCAATCTGCTTTAGTAAAACGCTTAAATTATATATTAAGCGCCTTCTATATCTTCTGCTAAAACCTATTAGTTATATTCGCTTAGCTAACCCTTCTATTTTACTAGGTATTTATTACCTTTATAGGTCTTCTTATAGTCCTTAACTTCCTTAACTTTATACTTATCTTCTTTATTCTTAAGGTCTAGTATTAGCATATCCTTATCCCTAGTGTCTTTATAGTAATTCTATAGCTCTAATAGGCTTATATAAAATACATTATATAGCTATCTATACTTCTTAGGTAATACTAGTCTATATACTTATTTCCCTATAGTATTAAGTACTTAAAAAGGCCTAATAAATCTAGGGGTTAGCTTCTATTTCGTATCCTTAAGCCTAATATTCTTTACTAATAGTAGTACTAGGTTGCCTTAATATAGTATTAATAGCTAGTAACACTAGTTATAGTACTTCGCCTAGGTTTTAGTGGCTTTAGCCTAGTTCTCCTTTAGATACTCTCTAACTTTATATAGCTTTATAATATACGCGTGTGCTTCTAGTACCTCCCCTTCCTAGCTCTTACCCCTAAGAGCTAGACAAAACTTAGGCAAATAGCCTATAAGTAAATAGTTTAGGGAGTAGCTAGTGCTCCTATTTACTATATTATTATAGGCAAATTAAGCTATTAGGAGCAGCTTAGGCTATATCTATTAGTTCTCTATAATAAAACATTAAAGGTAGTGCTTAAGTACTTAGTTTATTCTTTCTATCTACCTATTAGTTTAGGGGTAAAATACTATAGAAAGCCTCTGCTTTACCTAAGATAGGTAGTATAGGTCTAACTAGAATTAGCTTGTAAAGACCAAACCTCTATTAGATATAATGCCCTCTAGGGCTCTGAATCGCAGCTTGATCTCTTTGTAGAAAAGTTCTGCTAATTTAGCCGCGTTAATAGTAGTAGTTATAGGTAGGAAGACAGAATACTTAGTAAATTAGTCTATAATTACTAGGATTACGTTAGTCTCTTGCTTACCTACTTACGCAATAGGTAACCCTGTGATAAAGTCTATTAAGATTTCTGTCTATAGTTACCTTAGTATTAGTAGCGATTTAAGGCTTCTATATAGGCAATGCCTTCTAGCTACTACCTATTAGCAAACCCTATAGCTTATAATATAGTCTAAAACAGACTTACTTATAGCTAGCCACTAAAAGTAATGCTTTAGTAGCTCTAGAGTGCGCTTAGTCCTAAAGTAACCCACTAGTGGATTATTATAGTGTAGCTATAGAAGCTCCTATTATAAGATAGGCTCCTAGGGAATAACTACCTAGTCTTAGTATAATAGGAGACCCCCTATACTACGTGACTATAGACTAGCCTTTCCCTTCCCTTTTGCTAGGGAGTTATTAATCTTACTATTCTATCTCTATAGATCTAGGTCTTAATCCTATGCCTTCTGTAGCAGTTACACTAATAGTTTATTTAGCCTAGATTAGTAGGGATCTAGTGATATAATAGTCCCCTATATCTCTTATGCTATGCTGATGTCTTAGACACACACTACCTTCTCCTTAAAATCCCCTTTAGTTAGCTAACCTTTTACTAGATCTATAGTGGCTAACTAGCTTCTTAACTAGGCTACTATAGCTATTCTCTCTATAGGGGCTAGGGCATTTTCCTCCCCTAAAGACATCTTATTAAGCCTCTCTACGCCTAAGACTAGGGTATTTTCCTCCCCTAAAGGCGTCTTATTATATCTTCTTTAATATATTAGTTTCTCTTCTTTTACTATTTTAGTAGGTACTATCTTCCTTTAAAGTTCTAGTAATAGTGCCCTATTTATTAGGGGTTTGCCCTTATAATTAGTCCTTCTTAATAGTGTATCCGCTAGGTTACTTTTCCTAGGTCTATGCCTAATTATAAAGTAGAAGGGGCAAAGGAATATATACTACCTTACCTACCTTCTATTTAACTTCTACTACCTTATAAAGGTCTATAGGTTATAGTAGTCTAATAGGACTTTAACTAGGCTTACCACGCCCTTAATATAGTATTACTAGTGTTTAAATAACTTTACTATAGTAAGTAGCTCTTAATTAGCTATACTATAATTACACTTAGTGTCTATAAATTTCCTTAACTAAAATACCACTAGATACTAATAGCCCTTATTATCCTATTAAGATAGGATTCCTACTATTATAAAGATTAAAGTATCTATCTTAATACGCACTAGTTAACTTAGGTTATAATAACAGAGAAGAGGCGCTTGCTAGAAGGCCTCTTTTAGCTAGTTAAACACTAGCTATTCCTTTGCTCTAAATATAAACTTCCTAGTCTAGATACTATTTTAACTGCCTTTTATTAATATGTAAAGAGGTGCTATAATCCTAGAGTATCTATAGATAAACTATTAGTAGAAGTTATAGAACCTAAGGAAGGACTATATATCCTTAAAGCTTATAGGCTCTTTCTATTCTTAGATTATATTAACCTAGTGAGTATCTATTAAGATCCTATTAACTAATAGGATAAACCCTAGGAACTCCACTAACTCCTAGTAGAATAAACACTTTAAGGGTTTTATATATAACTCCGCTAATCTTATATGTTCTAAAACTTCCTTAATATATATAGTGTGTTCCTCCTATATCTTTAAAAAGATAAGGATATTATCTAGATATACTATATAAATAGTGTTAACTAGCCTATAGAGCGCTTTATAAATATAACTTTAAAAAGTAGCTAGGGCATTAGTTAACCTAAAGGGCATTATAAGGTATTTATAGTGTCTATAATAGGTATAAAACGTAGTCTTTTACTTATTACCTCCTTTAATATAAATTTAATAGTACATATCCTTAATATTAATTTTTAAGAAGTAGTAAGCTCCTTAGCACTAATCTAGGATCTCTAAAATTAGGGGGAGAGCGTAGTAATTCTTCTACGTTACCCTATTAAGTCCCTAATAATCTACGTATAACTAGAGCGTCTTATCTTTCTTTAGTATAAATAAAATAGGCACGCCTATAGGGCTCTTAGAGGGTTTTATCTGGCCTTTTTGCAGGTTTTTATTAATGTATTCGCGGAGTTCTTTTAGCTTACTTTAGGAGAGAGGGTAGATTGGTCTATATAGGGGTGTAGCCCTAGGTACTAGGTTAATTACGTAGTTAGTCTCTTTTCTTAATAGTAAGCTTCCTGCCTTATCTAATATAAATATGTCTTTAAACTTATATAGTTCTAGGGGAATATCTTTAATAGTTCTGTATGCTTTTGCCTTCTTATTATCTTTAAGGGCAATAAACTTATCTTCTATAACCCCTATAATAGCATATATAATAGTCTTATTACGCGTTACTTTTATGAATTTGTAGGGAGTTAATAGTAAAAAGGCTACTTTTCCTTTCTTAAACCACTATTCCTATAAATATAGGCAAAGGTATACGCGTTCTTCTATAAGGGTATATATTCTAATTAATATAGGGCTTCCCCCTACTCTTAGGTCTCTATTTATAGCTACATATAGTAGCTTAAGGTCCTTTTCTTCTTCTCTTAAGTCCTTAATTATAATAGGCACCTTATAGACACTATATTAAGGGACTATAAGGGCTCCTACTGCCTTAATAATAGGTGCTGTGGCCTTAGCCTGGTTAAGTTTATAGGTTCTTACAAACTTAACGCTAATTACATTAATCTTAGCGTAACTATCTAGATTAGCCGCCGTTTTAATGTCTTTATGCCTATAAATAGTAACTAGTATGTAAAACTAACGCCCTATTAGCACCTTAGTGTTAGAGGCAGAGGTAAGGGTATCTACTTCTGCCTTAGGGAGTTTTCTAGGCTTTCTTAGGGCTTTTTCTTAGGTTTCTTATAGTGATATATAAGGTGTCCTATGCTATTATAGTTATAACACTATATCTTATCCCTAGGTTTAGCAGTGTTTAGGTAGGTAGCTAGGCCCTTCTCCTAGTCCTTATTCCTTTAATCTTTATAAGGTCTATAACCTTATAGGGAGTTATTCCTGTGGTGCTAAGGGTTCTTATATAGGCCTTTATCTCCTAATTACTTAGATTTTTACTTGTTCTTTAGCATAGCCTCCTAGAATCACTAGGTAAGTTATATAACCTCTTCTTAAGTCTTATTAGTAATAGAGGCGTGTAGGTTAATGTAATCCTATAGGTTAGGGAGTAACTTTATAAAGAACATAAGGGTATAAGTCTTTTCTAGGGCTCTTTCTAGGTGTTTCTCTAGTGAATCTAAGAAGATACTAAACTTAATAGGGCTTTAACCCTTATATTACTTTGCATTCTCTAATTACATTGCTATTTATGCGTTGTAATTAGCTAAGTCCTGAAGTAGCGTAAGTATCTAGGTCTAAAATTTATCCTAGTTATCTTTAAGGTTATCCTAGCTATTAGCCTGCTATTCTTTAAGGTATCTATCCTATCTTGCCCTATAATTAATATGTATATAGTTAAGTACAAAAAGGATCTTCTAGTAGTTGCGTTAGAACTTCTTCTTTGCCCCATTAAAGGCATAGTTTAGGTTATTAATCTATATCTTATATCTCTATAGGTTTATAGGATATTAGAGGTTAGTAATATTCTAAACTTTAACCTCTTAGCTACTATAGCTTAAGGAAGTGCTAGCTCTTCGCTACCTTTTTAATTATTCTTCTCCTATATTACGCTATAATAGATCTTAGAGCTCTTACTCTCTTTTCTGTAGTTTCTAGAGTTCCTTAAGCTAGGTAATTTGCTCCGCTATTGCCATAGCTTAGGCGTGGATAGTAAGGGGTGTATCTTCGGTTATAGTACCTATAGAACAGGGTGTGTTCTTAGCTATAGTATTACCCTTATCTAGTGGCCCTTAGTTATTATCTAATATTACTCTTATGGATTAGGTAGTTCTCCCCCCTATATTACTCTTAGGTAGCTAGTGGGAGAAGCTTTAGAATTATAAGAACAAAGGATAGCTAGGTAAGAGGTATAGGGGCACTTATGTATTTACTAAAGCTTACTAGGTCTAAGTGTTATGCGCGTGAGTCACTAGCTTTTATCTAGTGGCTTGCTAGTGTCACGTAGACCTAGCCCTAGGCCTAGCATGCCTGTGGGGTGTGCACGCTGTGTTGTGGGCGGGGCCTCACACTTAAGAAAAGGTTATATAACTTACCTAGTAATTCTAGGAGGCTATACTAAAGAATAAGTAAAAGCCTAAGTAATTAGAAAATAAAAGCTTATATAAGAACCCCTAGCACTATAGGAATAACTCCCTATAAGGTTATAAACCTTATAAAGATTAAAGAAATAAGGACTAGGAGAAGGGCCTAGCTACCTACCTAAATACTACTAAACCTAGGGATAAGATATAGTATTATAACTATAATAGTATAGAATACCTTATATATTATTATAAGAAACCTAAGAAAGAGTTCTAAGAAAGCCTAGAAAACTCCCTAAGGTAGAAGTAAATACCCTTACCTTTATCTCTAATACTAAGGTGCTAATAGGGTATTAGTTTTATATACTAGTTACTATCTATAAGTATAAAGATATTAAAATAGTAGCTAATCTAAATAGTTACGCTAAGATTAATATAATTAGTATTAAGTTTATAAAAACCTATAAACTTAACTAGGCTAAGGCTATAGTACTTATTATTAAGGTAGTAAGAGCCCTTATAGTCCCTTAATATAATATCTATAAGGTACCTATTATAATTAAGGACTTAAGAGAAGAAAAAAAGGACCTTAAGCTACTATATATAGCTATAAATAAAGACCTAAGAGTAAGGGGAAGCCTTATATTAATTAGAATATATACTTTTATAGAAAAATATATATACCTTTACTTATATTTATAGAAATAGTAGTTTAAAAAAGGAAAAGTAGCCTTTTTATTATTAACTCCTTATAAATTTATAAAAGTAATATATAATAAGACTATTATATATACTATTATAGGGGTTATAGAAAATAAGGTTATTACCCTTAAAGATAATAAGGAGGTAAAAGTATATAGAACTATTAAAGATATTCCCCTAGAACTATATAAGTTTAAAGATATATTTATATTAAATAAGGTAAGAAGCTTACTATTAAGAAAAGAGACTAACTATATAATTAACCTAGTACCTAGGGCTATACCCCTATATAGACTAATCTACTCTCTTTTCTAAAGTAAGCTAAAGAAGCTTTATAAATATATTAATAAAAACCTATAAAAAGGCTAGATAAGACTCTCTAAGAGCCCTATAGGTATACCTATTCTATTTATACTAAAGAAGGATAGAATACTCTAATTATATATAGATTATTAAGAACTTAATAAAGTAATATAAAAGAATTACTATACTCTCCCCTTAATTTTAGAGATCCTAGACTAATACTAAGGAGCTTACTACTTCTTAAAAATTAATATTAAGAATATATACTATTAAATTTATATTAAAGGAGGTAATAAGTAAAAAACTATATTTTATACTTATTATAGACACTATAAATACCTTATAATACCCTTTAGGTTAACTAATACCTTAGCTACTTTTTAAAGTTATATTTATAAAGTGCTTTATAAGCTAGTTAATACTATTTATATAGTATATTTAGATAATATCCTTATCTTTTTAAAGATATAGAAGGAATATACTATATATATTAAGAAAGTTTTAAAATATATAAGATTAGTAAAGTTATATATAAAACCCTTAAAGTTTTTATTTTACTAGGAGTTAGTAAAGTTCCTAGGGTTTATTCTATTAGTTAATAGGATCTTAATAAATACTTACTAGGTTAATATAATCTAAGAATAGAAAAAGCCTATAAGCTTTAAGGATATATAGTCTTTCCTTAGGTTCTATAACTTTTACTAATAGTTTATTTATAAATACTCTAGGATTATAGTATCTCTTTATATATTAATAAAAGGTAGTTAAAATAGTATCTAGACTAGGAAGTTTATATTTAGAGTAAAGAAATAGCTAGTATTTAACTAGCTAAAAGAGGCCTTTTAGTAAGTGCCTTTTCTTTATTATTATAACCTAAGTTAACTAGTGTATATTAAGATAAATACTTTAATCTTTATAATAATAGGAATCCTATCTTAATAGGATAATAAAGGCTATTAGTATTTAGTAGTATTTTAGTTAAGGAAATTTATAGACACTAAGTATAACTATAGTATAGCTAATTAAGAGCTACTTACTATAGTAAAGTTATTTAAATACTAGTAATACTATATTAAGGGCATAGTAAGCCTAGTTAAAGTCTTATTAGACTACTATAACCTATAGACCTTTATAAGGTAGTAAAAGTTAAATAGAAAGTAAGTAAGATAGTATATATTCCTTTACCTCTTTTACTTTATAATTAGGTATAGACCTAGGAAAAGTAACCTAGTAAATACACTATTAAGAAGGTCTAATTATAAGAGTAAACCCCTAATAAATAAGGTACTATTACTAGAACTTTAAAGGAAAATAGTACTTACTAAAATAGTAGAAAAAGAAAAACTAATATATTAAAGAAAATATAATAAGATGCCTTTAAGGGAGGAAAATGCCCTAGTCTTAGGTATAAAGAGGCTTAATAAGATATCTTTAGGGGAGAAAAATACCCTAGCCCCTATAGAGAGAATAGCTAGAGTAGCCTAGTTAAGAAGCTAGTTAGCTACTATAAATCTAGTAAAAGGTTAGCTAACTAAAGGGGATTTTAAGGAGAAGGTAGTATATATCTAAGATATTAGCGTAGTATAAGAGATATAGGGGACTATTATATTACTAGATCCTTACTAATCTAGGCTAAATAAACTATTAGTATAACTACTATAGAAGGTATAGGATTAAGACCTAGATTTATAAAGATAAAATAGTAAGATTAATAACTCCCTAGTAAAAAGGAAGGGAAAGGCTAGTCTATAGTTATATAGCATAGGGGGTCTCCTATTATACTAAGACTAGGTAGTTATTCCCTAGGAGCCTATCTTATAATAGAAGCTTTTATAGCTATACTATAATAATCTACTAGTAGGTTACTTTAGGACTAAGTATACTCTAGAGCTACTAAAGTATTACTTTTAGTAGCTAGCTATAAGTAAGTCTATTTTAGACTATATTATAAGCTATAAGGTTTACTAATAAGTAATAGCTAGAAGGTATTACCTATATAAAAGCCTTAAATTACTACTAATACTAAGGTAACTATAGATAGAGATCTTAATAGACTTTATTATAAGGTTACCTATTATATAAGTAGGTAAGTAAGAGACTAATATAATCCTAGTAATTATAAACTAATTTACTAAGTATTTTATCTTCCTACCTATAATTACTACTATTAATATAGCTAAATTAGTAAAACTTTTCTATAAAGAGATTAAGCTATAATTTAAAGCCCTAGAGAGTATTATATCTAATAGAGGTTTAGTCTTTATAAGCTAATTTTAGTTAGACCTATACTACCTATCTTAGGTAAAGTAAAGGCTTTCTATAGTATTTTACCCCTAAACTAATAGGTAAATAAAAAGAATAAACTAAGTACTTAAGCACTACCTTTAATATTTTATTATAGAGAACTAATAGATATAGCCTAAGCTACTTCTAATAGCTTAATTTACCTATAATAAAGTAGTAAATAGGAGTACTAGCTACTCCTTAAACTACTTACTTATAAGCTATTTACCTAAGTTTTATCTAGCTCTTAGGGGTAAGAGCTAGGAAAGGAAGGTACTAGAAGTATATATATATATTATAAAACTATATAAAGTTAGAGAGTATCTAAAGAAAAACTAGGCTAAAGCTACTAAAACCTAGGTAAAGTACTATAACTAGTATTACTAGCTATTAATACTATATTAAGGTAATCTAGTATTACTATTAGTAAAGAATATTAGGCTTAAGGATATAAAATAAAAGCTAACCCCTAGATTTATTAGGCCTTTTTAAGTACTTAATACTATAGGGAAATAAGCATATAGACTAGTATTACCTAAGAAGTATAGATAGCTATATAATATATTTTATATAAGCCTATTAGAGCTATAGAATTACTATAAAAACACTAGGGATAAGAATATACTAATACTAAACCTTAAGGATAAAGAAAATAAGTATAAAGTTAAGAAAGTTAAGGACTATAAGAAAACCTATAAAGGTAATAAATACCTAGTAAAATAAAAGGGTTAGCTAAGTAAATATAACTAATAGGTTCTAGTAAAAGATATAAAAAGCGCTTAATAAATAATTTAAGTATTTTACTAAAGTAAATTATATAAGAAAAGTAGTAATATATAGGTAAGTTATAGGTAAAGAGATATAGAGTTATAATAAAAAAGGCCTAGCCTTATTAGCTACTATTACACTCCTATATAAACTACCTTAGATTACTTACTAAATAATAAAAGAAAATATACCTAAAGTATAAGAAGAGTTAAGGGAAACCCCTTTATTATTACCCCCTTATAGTAAAAAGCCTAACCCCTATAAAGAAAATACTTAGCACTATTCTTATTCTTAGTAATTATCTAGTATATTACTAGTATAAAATAATATTTTACTATCCCCTAGGGAATATATTCTAAGTCTAAGTATTATAGGTATAAAGTTATTTTTATATTTTATATAATCTTAAGTTTATAGTAGTTTAGCTATAGAAGAATTAGTAAATATATAGTAAGGTAAGGTAAAATAACTATAATACTTATATACCTTAGAATTAGGCTTAGGAATATTATAATAAGTAGCTACTATTATAATACTATATACTATTAGTATATAATAGAGGTATACTATTACTAAATATAAGTAAAAGACTAGTAAATATATAGTAAAGAGATAAACCTAATAAACCTTTATAGCCTTAGTTAAGCTAAAAATAATATAGTATAATATATTTATATAGTTAAACCCTATTATTAGATAGAGGTAATACTTAGTAATATAGAAGTAAAAGGCCTCTAAAAATAGGTAGTCCTTAGGGTTTTCCTTTACTATATTACTATAAATATCTATAAGTATTTAGGCCTAGTTTAAAACTATAAGAAAGTTAATAAAATTACCTCTTATTATAGCTATAGCCTATAGGAATTTATTAGTAAAATAAGACTAAAAAATATAGGAAAAGTAGTATAATTATAGTCTTATAAGAATTACTATAGTTATAGTATTAGGTATAGCGCTTAGAATATTTTATTTTTTAAGGATTTATAAATAAATTATAAGGAAATTAATAGTTAATCTATAGTAATATAAGCTTAGCTAGGGGATATTTCTTAAACTTAGTATATTTAGTGCGTAAATAATATATATAGCTATATTCTTTTAAGGGAATATACTTATTTTCTATAATAAATATATAGTAATTAAGAACTAGGAAGGGATAGAAACTAAAAGCATAAGAAATAATTAAAAAATTACTATAATTATAGAAGGGAAAAGTACATAATATAATAAAGAATTATAGGTGAATTTATAGTTAAACCCTATCTATTATTTATTATTATTTTAGAGGCTATTACTAGTTAGTAAATAGCTATAAAGTAGCTAGTAAAAGCTATTTAGGAGCCTAGCTATAAGTAGGGAGGTAATTATAAGGCCTTACTTATAATATAGCGTGCATACCCTATAGGTATACTAGGCCTAGGGCTAAGTCTATATAACACTAGTAAGCTACTAAATAAAAGCTAGTGACTCGCGCGTATAACACTTAGACCTAGTAAGCTTTAGTAAATACACAAGTGCCCCTATACCTCTTGCCTAGCTATCCTTTGTTCTTACATAAGTATTATTATAAAACTAGCTTTCTAGGGTTTCTAGTAGTGTTTTCTAACTAGATTATTAACTAGGACTAATATTATATAAGTATACTACTACTTATATACTCTCTAACTATAGGTTTAGTAGTAGCCCTATACCTATAAGTATTATATTTAACTATAGTATAATTATTTACCTTACTTTTTCTATAGCTTTATTTAGTTTATAAGTATATAAAGGTATAAGCTTAAGATTAATATCTTATAAGTGTGCTTATATTTAGAAGATTATATCTATAAATTAGCTAATAATAGTGCCTTTATAATCTTACCTAATCTTTATAATTAATAATCTAAATTATCTTATAATCTAAATTATCTTATAACCTATTATTTAAAGTAAATTAGTATATTAAATACTATTACTTATAACTTATTTAGTAATATATAAACTTAAATTATACCTAAGAACTTATCTTTTATAACTAGTAACTAGTTTATACTATTATAACTAGTTTTATAGTCCTAAAGATTTTAATAAATCCTTTAGAATAGTCTTAGTAATATATATTCTAGTAGTTATCTTAAAATAACCTAGTAAGTATAGACTAGAGTATATATCTTATAGTCTTTATACTTTATTTTATATAATTATACTTTCCTTATATAAGTATAACTCTTAGTAAGAGTATTCTTTCTAAGGTAATTAGAATATAAGTACTATAGTTTTTTAGGGTTTACTTATATAAAGTATAAGTCTTTATTTAGTTAACTATATTATAAGTATTATTTATTTTCTTCTAAATTAATTATTAAGAATATTACTAGTATTATAGCTAAATTTACTACTTACTTAGGTTTATTATAAGAGAAAAGAGGCTTATATTAAAGGAAATAATATTATACTTTCTCTTAAGTTTAGCTAATAATAAGCTTTTATAAAAAGGTTTAATATATAAAAAGTAGTTTACTTTATAATACTAAATACTCTTTTTCTAAAGAAGGCTTTTTAATATAATATTTATATAAAATCCTTTTATAAGTATAATATTTTATAAAGTAAGGTTTTTTATAAGTTCTCCCTTTAGCCTATTAAAAATATTATTAATTATATAAGTACCTTTTTTTATAATCTAAAAAGAGATTATTTTAGCCTTAAGGTAATTATTAAATATTTCTTTAAAGATTTTAGGCTTAAAGTAACTTATATTATTAATAATATAAAGAGTACTATAATTATTAAAGAGAGTACTTTTTAGGAGTATATACTTTATATTCTTTAGTATAATATAGCTTCCCTTTAGAGAAGCTATACTCTCTAGAATCTTTAGGTTAATAATTACTATAATAATAATACTAAGTAACTTCTCTTTTTTATAATCTTTAGTGCCTTTTATTATTTACTTATTTTTTACTACCTTAGTATATAGGTTTTTCTATTTTATACTTTTATAGTATTTCTTAACCTTTCTATAGTTAACCTTTATAAAAGGCTTATATTTTTATACTTTCTTACTAGTTATTATATAGTATAAGGTATAGTAAGCTTAAGAAAACTAAAAGTAAGCACTTAGTGCTTTACTTATTTAATAAGGGTATTTTTTTAGATTATTATTTTTTTAGTCTTACTTTTTATTACCTTAGTTAGAGTATTCTCTAAGAGTAGTTATATAGCTTCTTTTACTAAAGTTAGTATATATAGTTTATATTACCTTATAGTATTAAGTATACTTAGCTATAATACTTATAAAAGTAATATCTATAAGAAGAGAGTTTAAGGTCTATATTAGTTATATAATCTTAGTTTTTACTTATTTAAGGTTAAAGTATACTCTAATTACTATAATAAAGTTATAAATTATATTAGAACCCTAAACTTTATTAATCTTATATATTATAGCTTTTTAGTATAGCTTTTTTTATTACTTATTTTAATACTTAAATTATATATTTATATATTTAGTATTATTAAGATATACTATATACTTAGCTATAACTTTTACTTTAATAATAACTTAACTAGGTAAGAACTTTTTCTTAAGCTTAATAGAGATTTAAAAAAGAGTTAGCTTTTTATTATTAGTATTTTTCTTTTTAATCTTATTAATTATTATTATATAAGTATTAGAATTAATAATACTAATAATCTAGGTTTTAATAGTTTTTTCTCTTAACTTAGTTACTTTATATACTTAATACTTAGATATATACTAATAAAAAAGAAAGAAAAAAGCCTTTTAGAAAGTAAGCTTAGTTTTCTTACTTCCCTAGTTTTTTATAATAAAAGCTTTATATACCTTTAGTATAATTATAAAAGGCTTTTTAAGATAGTTAGTATTAAGCTTTAGAAGCTAAGAATTAACTCTTTTCTAAATCTCTTAGCTTTAGGTAGCTTACTTTAATACTTTAATACTTTATACTATTTCTTTTATTTATTAAATAAGACTAACTTAATATTAGTCTTAAGACTTAGGTAAAAAGAAGTTAAGGTATTTATTATAAGTATAAATTAGTAAGTAAAGTATAGTATATATATAGGTTTTATATATAAGGGATTTAGTAAAGTTATAAGTATATACCTCCTAGGCTTATAACTATTACTATATAGTATATAACTTTTAGTAAAAATATAATTAAAAAGAATAATTAAAGGTAGAAAATATAATTAAATTAATTATTCTTTTATTATATAAATAGAAAGGTAAAAGCTTTTTTTTTATAAAAAGAGTAGTTATAGTAAATCTTATATACTTCTTATTCTAATATTATATATTCTTTTAAGGTATAGTTTAGCTTCCCTAATATAGTCCTACGCGCATAGCGCGTACGATCGGTCGCGTACGATCGGTCATATTCCCTGCTGCCGGGCAACACATATGCACTGCACGCCGTCTGTTCCTTCCCTCTCGCCTCTGCCAAGCAAGCGATTTCCCTCCGCGTGACCACGGCGCACGACTTATCGACTTATCTTCTTACCTGCCGCATGGTCTTGCGACATACATGATGACCGTGAGTCAAGCACGTAGAGCTGCGGGAATTATTCCGTTGAGCGACGTCGCCGGGCCACGCAGAGTCTTTCCACTATTCAGAGCCCAGAACCGTGCTGTAATTGCTTTCGCAGCGATCTCGATGAGACGCGGACAAAGTGGTAGTGCCTTAGGTCCCAAATCGCTCACCGAAACCAATTGTGTGTTGAGGGACAATATGCGGCCACGGGCTCGGCATTTGCCAATCTACAGTGGGATCAGACGATATTTCATGGTTGCGTTCCTAAAAACATAGCTCCAGAGTCGGTCCGTCAACATAGCGGCAAGTGCTAACGCTAGTTGAAGCTGTCACCAAACACGCCAGTCCAAACACGGAACGGCGGCCGTGAGAGCCGAGATGTGCATCGTGGAGACTTGTTGGGAGACTATTTGCTGTGAATGACACGATATGCGAGTGAGATCTGCACAAGTGAGAAAGATGGGGCCATCTTCTGTACAGAGTATGAGGTTTTGATCCTCCATCGCCCGTTTCGGTAACCCATTGTTTTTTACGTTCATGTTTTAAAATACAAGACTGGATTGTTCGAGCCGCTAACGACATGCCTCTACACCAGGTGACTTCTACGTCTGTATCTAGCTGAGTAACCCGTACTCCATACAGAGTAAAGACGAACTCCGAGGCAACGAGGCCATAGAAACGTGGGCCGGACTGCGAGAAATGGAGCAAGCTGATCATGGAACTTTTCCATCCCTAGGTCAGTTGATGTTTCCATTTCACAGTTCGAATCAGGAAGGACTGATTGATCGATGGGTAAGGCTTTTCTATCGAAATACAGTAGACATTATTTTTCATACCACTCAGAAAATTATTTCCAATCTTAGAATCTATAGAACAAAGAAGACGCCCGCAACAGCCGCCACCAGACTTGAGACGAGCATAACTCTTGACTTCGCGGACGATGCAGCGGCCGTGAAGGCGCCAGTGGCTGTCGCGTTTGCAGAGCCTGATACGACGCCGTTGCCTCCGTTGGCACCACCGCTCCCGTTGCCGTCGCCGTTGCCGTCGCCGTCGCCGTTGCCGTCGCCGTCGCCGTTGCTGTCGCCGTTGCCGTTGCTGTCGCCGTTGCCACTTCCACTTCCACTTCCACTTCCACTTCCACTTCCACTTCCACTTCCACTTCCACTTCCACTTCCACTTCCACTTCCACTTCCACTTCCACTTCCACTTCCACTTCCACTTCCACTTCCACTTCCACTTCCACTTCCACTTCCACTTCCACTTCCACTTCCACTTCCACTTCCACTTCCACTTCCACTGGCACCTCCATTTCCACTGGCACCGCCACTTCCATTGCCGTTTCCACTTCCACTCCCAGGCTCGCCGTTGCTTCCTCCGCTCGTGCCATTGCTTCCGCTTCCGGAACCGCTCCCTGGCCCGCTGCCAGATCCGTTGCTCCCACTGCCCCCGTTCGTGCTTGGACATGAGCCTGCGCCTGCGCCTGCGCCTGAGCCATTCCCGTTGCCTCCTGGATTTGAACCGGAACCGGAACCGTTCCCATTGTCCCCTCCAATTGCTCCTGGATTACCACCGGGGCCGCTGTTGCCCCCGGGGTTCCCACTATTCCCTCCGTTGTTGCCGGGGCTTTGTCCTGGGCCTTCGCCGGGAGATCCGCCGTTGCTGCCGGGAGGACCTCCAGGATTTCCTCCAGGGCTAGTGCCCGGGTTACCTCCGGGACCACTGCCTGGGTTACCTCCAGAGCCAGTGCCTGGAGTACCACCAGGGCCGCCTTTGCCTCCAGGGTTGCCTCCTGAGTTTCCTCCAGGATTGACTCCATTTCCTCCAGGAGAACCAGGGCTGCCACCGGGGGAGCCTGGGTTGCCGCCGGGATTGCCGCCGTTGCCTCCAGGAGAGCCTGGAGTACCAGGAGAGCCTGGATTTCCGGGAGAACCTGGATTTCCGGGAGAACCTGGGTTGCCGGGAGAGCCTGGAGTACCAGGAGAACTTGGGTTGCCGCCGTTGCCTCCAGGAGAGCCTGGAGTACCAGGAGAACCTGGGTTGCCGCCGTTGCCTCCAGGAGAACCTGGGTTGCCGTCGTTGCCTCCAGGAGAGCCAGAATTACCGCCGTTACCTCCAGGAGAGCCTGGAGTACTAGGAGAGCCTGGATTTCCGGGAGAACCTGGGTTGCCGGGAGAGCCTGGAGTACTAGGAGAACTTGGGTTGCCGCCGTTGCCTCCAGGAGAGCCTGGGTTGCCGCCGTTGCCTCCAGGAGAGCCTGGGTTGCCACCGTTGCCTCCAGGAGAGCCTGGGTTGCCGCCGTTGCCTCCAGGAGAGCCTGGGTTACCGCCGTTGCCTCCAGGAGAGCCTGGGTTGCCACCGTTGCCTCCAGGAGAGCCTGGGTTGCCGCCGTTGCCTCCAGGAGAGCCTGGGTTACCGCCGTTGCCTCCAGGAGAACCTGGGTTGCCGCCGTTGCCTCCAGGAGAACTTGGAGTAGTGGCACAGCCTGGGTTGCTAGGAGAGTCTGGGTTACCTCCAGGATTGCCGGAAGAGCCTGGGTTACCTCCAGGATTGCCGGAAGAGCCTGGGTTGCCACTAGGAGAGCTAGAACAGCCTGGGTTGCCGCCGCTGCCTCCAGGAGAACCTGGAGTACCGGGAGAGCCTGGGTTGCCGGGAGAGCCTGGGTTGCCGTCGTTGCCTCCAGGAGAGCCAGAATTACCGCCGTTACCTCCAAGAGAGCCTGGAGTACTAGGAGAGCCTGGATTTCCGGGAGAGCCTGGGTTGCCAGGAGAGCTAGGAGAACCTGGGTTGCCGCCGTTGCCTCCAGGAGAGCCTGGAGTACCAGGAGAGCCTGGGTTGCCAGGAGTGCCAGGAGAACCTGGGTTGCCGCCGTTGCCTCCAGGAGAGCCTGGAGTACCGGGAGAACCTGGGTTGCCGCCGTTGCCTCCAGGAGAGCCTGGAGTACCGGGAGAGCCTGGGTTGCCAGGAGTGCTAGGAGAACCTGGGTTGCCGCCGTTGCCTCCAGGAGAGCCTGGAGTACCGGGAGAGCCTGGGTTGCCAGGAGTGCTAGGAGAACCTGGGTTGCCGCCGTTGCCTCCAGGAGAGCCTGGAGTACCGGGAGAGCCTGGGTTGCCAGGAGTGCCAGGAGAACCTGGGTTGCCGCCGTTGCCTCCAGGAGAGCCTGGAGTACCAGGAGAGCCTGGGTTGCCAGGAGTGCCAGGAGAACCTGGATTACCAGGAGAACCTGGAGTACCAGGAGAGCCTGGATTGCTGGGAGAGCCTGGGTTGCCAGGAGTGCCAGGAGAGCCTGGATTGCTGGGAGAGCCTGGGTTGCCAGGAGAGCCTGGATTGCCGGGAGTACCAGGAGAACCTGGGTTGCCAGGAGTACCAGGAGAGCCTGGGTTGCCGGGAGTACCAGGAGTACCTGGATTACCAGGAGTACCAGGAGAGCCTGGATTGCCGGGAGAACCTGGGTTGCCGCCGGGATTGTTTCCACCACCTCCGGGAATCCCAGTGGGTACAACACATGTGTAACCCCAACTTTGATCCCAAGTAATTGTAGGCGCTGTGATTTTTGATGTTATCTCGGGCAGGATGTTTGTTGCCGTTGCTGTTGCATAGCATTCGTCCTCAGCGGCTAAGACGCCAGTGTTGGCAAGTAGTGGCAAAGCCACCACCACGGCAGTTGTGTGACGCATGACCAAAGTTGTGAAGAGAATGCAAAAAAATTGAGAAAAACGAGAGAAGACGCACCGGCCGCGTTGTTTGACGGAGCGAATGAAGAAAATTAGTGATGCAGACCCGTACGATGGGGCGCCATGCCTTCTAATACTAAGTGAGAGGACGGCTAGAACTGCTCGGTACAAAGTCAAAATGACCGGAATAAGACCATGAGGACTCTGTAGTCAGTGGGAAAACAAGAGAATGGACGGAAAGAGCATAAATCGATCGGCAGCAGTATTGTTCCCGGCATGTTGTCCTTGGCCCACGATCGGGGGGTGTTCTGGATACGTGTAAGTGAACAGCCGTTTTCAGCCAGTCCCAGCGCGCCGGTAAAGGTTATTTATTCGGCATGAAAGAAGATGGAATTGAAGAGGACGTTGGCGGCAATCCGGTTTGCAAACTAGGCCAAGTGCAAGTGCGATCCCAATGGCAAGTGCGACTAGGCCAAGTGCAAGCAACAAGCGAGCTTGGCAGGTCCGAGACTAGACTCCACATAAGCTTCACTTAGTGCCCCGAACCCAAAGGCGCCTTCCTGGCCGAACACGGACAACGCAATAAAATCCGGAAGATGACATGTTCGCCGAGATGAGCACGGTCGTTTCGCTCACAATCTTCATGTTTGCTTTCAGGTGTTTGGTCAGCAACAGGGGATGCTGCATTTGTGTTGGCGCCGAGCGAGGCACGAGGAGAGCGGAGGTGGATTCTCGCTGCACAGCTGCATAGGACTTCGTCCGTCCCTTCATTGTCCATTTCCGGCCTTGGATGTTGGGAAAACACCCCTTGTTTCTTCCACGCAGTCGTTGTTCGCAGACCCAGACCAACCAAGACTGGGTCCTCAAAGGTTATCTCGGTGGCCTCGGTGGCTTCGATGGCTTCGATGGCTTTCGATGGCGGGAGACGACGTGCAGTTTCGCACTGAGCCTAGCTCTCTCCCCTTGCCCCTTGCCCCTTGACGCTGACGTCGACCGAGATGTCCATTCATATGGGTATATATAAGAATACTGAATCTCCTGGGAGAAACGCCTGCTTTGTTCCAACCAACCACATATACTGCTGCCCCTTATCAACCGGGTGTTTTCACTTCTCATTGACCAGTTCACGCTCGTTCCGCGCTGCATTACTCCAAGTTGGGTTTCACAGCCACTCATTCGGTGGCTAGCCAACGGTGAAAATGACAGTGTCTCCTCTTGTGGTATCTGCCTTGCTTGCCTTGAACTATGGACTCGCAGACGCGAAGCCCATGCCCGACGGCGCAGCCAAGAAGGGATTGGCCACTTTGAATCTTCAGCCGGTCAAGGTCGTGGCAGAGGTGCCCGTTTCCCTCACAACCCACTGCCCCCAACCTACGGACCTCATCATCTGTGATGGCCATACCGTTCACATCACGAGGCCGGGCTGGGTCCAGACCGTGACTACCATCACACATACGTATTACTCAACAATTGCGAGGTAGGTTTGCGAGATACCCCCCCCCGGCAGTACAATGGATGCTTGTGCTTGTCTCGTGGCTTTGTTAACCGTCTGCTGTCAGCGTAACCTGCCGCGGGAGGCCAACGGATTCAAATGGGCCCCCTCCGTTGATCACAAAGACCCAGTCTCAGCCACCGCCGGGCCCGTCCGACACTGCAGGTCCTCCCAGTTCGCAGACCAACGGGCCCGGGCCGAGTAACACCAACGTCAGCCCTCCCAATTCGCAGACCAATGGTGGACCGGGACCGAGCAGTACCAATCGTGGTCCTCCGGGGCCATCTGATACTGCCAGCCCTCCCAACTCGCAGAGTACAGGGTCACCAAGTATGAGCCAAGTCTCATCGGGTGCCGTGTCGTCCAGTCCAGTATCCTCGGTGCCAGCATCTAGTCTCAATCCAGGCCCATCTGCCCCAGCGTCATCTGGTCCGCCATCTGGGACAGCACCTACTACCCAGCCGGCATCTTCAGGTCCAGCGCCATCTGGCCCCGAGTCATCTGGTCCACTATCGTCAGGGCCGGCACCTACTACCCAGCGGGCATCTTCAGGTCCCGCACCATCTGGTCCTGAGTCGTCTGGTCCAGCGCCTACTCAGCCATCATCATCTGGCCTGGCACCATCAGGCCCTGAGTCGTCTGGCCCGGCGCCTACTCAGCCATCATCATCTGGCCCGGCACCATCAGGTCCTGAGTCGTCTGGCCCTGCGCCTACTACCCAGCCAGCATCGTCGGGACCGGCATCATCTGGCCCCGAGTCGTCTGGCCCGGCGCCTACTCAGCCATCATCATCTGGCCCGGCACCATCAGGTCCTGAGTCGTCTGGCCCGGCGCCTACTCAGCCATCATCATCTGGCCCCGAGTCGTCTGGTCCAGCGCCTACTCGACCGGCATTATCTGGCACCGAGTCGTCTAGCCCGGCGCCTACTCGACCGGCATCATCTGGCCCCGAGTCGTCTGGCCCGGCGCCTACTCAGCCATCATCATCTGGCCCCGAGTCGTCTGGTCCAGCGCCTACTCGACCGGCATTATCTGGCACCGAGTCGTCTAGCCCGGCGCCTACTCGACCGGCATCATCAGGTCCCGAGTCGTCTGGCCCGGCGCCTACTCGACCGGCATCATCTGGCCCTGAGTCATCTGGCCCAGCGCCTACCACCCAGCCAGCATCATCTAGCCCGGCATCATCCAGCCCAGTATCGTCAGGACCGGCATCATCAGGCCCTGAGTCATCTGGCCCAGCACCTACTACCCAGCCAGCATCATCTAGCCCAGTATCGTCAGGACCGGCATCATCAGGCCCTCAGTTGTCTAGCCCAGCGCCTACTACTCAACCAGCCTCATCTGGCCCGGTATCATCAGGCCCTGAGTCGTCGGGACCGGCGCCTACTCAGCCAGCATCATCTAGCCCAGTATCATCAGGACCGGCATCATCAGGCCCTCAGTCGTCTGGCCCAGCGCCTACTACTCAACCAGTCTCATCTGGCCCGGCATCATCTGGTCAAACTTCCAATCCAGCACCCAGCTCTCAACCTACGTCAGGACCGGCAACCTCCAAGCCAGCTTCCAGTTCGCAGCCAGCTTCCAGTTCGCAGCCAGCTTCCAGTTCGCAGCCAGCTTCTAGCTCTCAGCCAGTTCCTAGCACACAGCCAGCTTCCAGTTCGCAGCCAGCTTCCAGTTCGCAGCCAGCTTCCAGTTCGCAGCCAGCTTCTAGCTCTCAGCCAGTTCCCAGCACACAGCCAGCTTCTAGTTCGCAGCCAGCTTCCAGTTCGCAGCCAGCTTCTAGCTCTCAGCCAGCTTCCAGTTCGCAGCCAGCTTCTAGCTCTCAGCCAGCTCCCAGTTCGCAGCTAGCTTCTAGCACACAGCTAGCTTCCAGTTCGCAGCCAGCTTCCAGCTCGCAGCCAGCTTCCAGCTCGCAGCCAGTTCCCAGTTCGCAGCCAGTTCCCAGTTCGCAGCCAGCTTCTAGCTCTCAGCTAGCTTCTAGCTCTCAGCCAGCTTCTAGCTCTCAGCCAGCTTCTAGCTCTCAGCCAGCTTCCAGCTCTCAGCCAGCTTCTAGCTCTCAGCCAGCTTCCAGCTCTCAGCCAGCTTCCAGCTCTCAGCCAGCTTCTAGCTCTCAGCCAGCTTCTAGCTCTCAGCCAGCTTCTAGCTCTCAGCCAGCTTCCAGCTCTCAGCCAGCTTCTAGCTCGCAGCCAGTTCCTAGCTCTGCCCCAGCTTCTAGCTCGCAGCCAGCTTCCAGTTCACAGCCAGCTCCTAGCTCGCAGCCAGCTTCTAGCTCTCAGCCAGTTCCTAGCTCTGCCCCAGCTTCTAGCTCGCAGCCAGCTTCCAGTTCACAGCCCAGTTCGTCTGCTATCACGTCGACTTCAGCAAAGACGTCGAGTTTTGTACCAACGTCCGGCCCGGCGACAACTAACAATCCCACATCCACCAAGCCCACTAGCACAAAGCCTTCGTCAACATGCTCCTCGGCCCCTACCACATCGGTCTGCGCTACTGACCTACCTCCGTCTTGCACAAAGCTAGGCGGCACTAATGGCCTGGGACTCATTACCGCGATTCCGGCCTGTTCGGCCGAACTTGGGCCATTCGCGGTCGGGGACGTCGCCAAGTGCATCGTGACGGCTGGCATCAATCCAGCGACGAAGGGGGACAACATCGTCCGCTGCTTAAAGAACGCCGTCAAGGGTCAATGCCTTTCCGACCTACCAAACGCCTGCAAGGATCTTTCAGGAGCGAGCGGCGCGGACTTGGTTGCCAAGATCGCCAAATGTAAACTGGCTCTGGGACCATTCGCCGTGAACGGCGCGCTTCAGTGCTTGAACAACAAATCGACCTCGGGCGATGATATCATCAGCTGCCTCTTCAGCTCCATCGGCCTGCCCAAGAAAGGCGGCGGCGGCGGCGGCGACAGCTGTGATTCCAACCCGCCTAAGAAGTGTCTGTCCAATCTTCCCCAAGAGTGTGCTTCCATCAAGGAAAGCAACGGGCTGGACATCATTCCCAAGCTTGTCCAATGCAAGATTGCCCTGAAAGAGTACAAGATCAACAAGGTCGAGACGTGTCTTGACCCGAGCAAGATAGTGGGAAGCTCGAAGGGAACTGACGTCTTTTCTTGCCTCCTGGGATCAGCGAAAGACATCTGCATAACTGGGCTGCCGTCATCTTGCACGAACCTTGAAGGTATGAGCAAAGCTGAGCTGAAAGCAAGCGCGGTCAAATGTATCTCGGATTTGGGGCCATTCGCGGACGACAATGTCAAGCAATGTGCCAACAACCCTGATTCTGGAGACAGCTTCGTTAGCTGCGTCAAAAGTTCTGTCTTTGGAGGGTCTGGAGGTTTGGACGGAAGCTCATCCGGCTCAGGTTCTGGAGGTGATTCTGGAAGCGGTTCTGGAAGTGGTTCAGGGGGAGGATCTGGAGGAGGATCAGGAGGAGGATCAGGAGGAGGATCAGGCGGCGGTTCCGGAGGTGGTTCCGGAGGTGGTTCCGGAGGTGGTTCCGGAGGCGGTTCCGGAGGCGGTTCCGGAGGTGGTTCTGGAGGTGGTTCTGGAGGTGGTTCCGGAGGCGGTTCCGGAGGTGGTTCTGGAGGTGGTTCTGGAGGTGGTTCTGGAGGTGGTTCTGGAGGTGGTAGTGGTGGAGGATCAGGCGGCGGCTCAGGCGGCGGCTCTGGAGGCGGTAGTGGCGGAGGCTCAGGCGGCGGTTCCAGTGGCTCTGGCTCTGGAGGCGGTTCCAGCGGCTCCGGCTCAGGGGGTGGCTCCAGTGGCTCAGGCTCTGGAGGCGGTTCCAGCGGTTCCGGCTCCGGGGGGGGCTAGACGCGGGTACGCTCGAGCTCCAACGATATAGACTGAAATTATTTCGGCGACAACTCAATACTTTTAATCTCGAATAATGTTAATTTTTTACTTTACATACTCAGACATCCAAATGCAAACCGTGTCCGTCCGTGAACAACAACCCGCAGATTTCAACATGATTGGGAACCCAGAAGGAGTACAGGATTCGGGCTGATGTCGATTATATGTCGAGGTGAATTTTGGCCTGCGAACCTATTTGCTGCAGAGAGGACATACCTGCTGCTGTTAAAGGGCTGAAATTTGACAAAAGATCAGAACGCTGGGTGTGAGCGAATCCCTCGCAGGGCCGGGGGCGTACAAATCAAGAGACGGAGTATACGGAACAGGAGGTCGGCTGACTGGAGCAGATGTACGCATTCTCCAAGAGAACTTGGCTTGGAATGCCGGACGATGCAAACCTGGGTTTTTTGTGAGTTGTGGAAAAAAAGACTTGGTGTGTAATGATCCAGTGCAAAATCCCCGTGTCCATCACCTTTGGTCATGCTAACGTGGACTTTCTCAGTCAAATGCATTTACTCAGCTGGAGAGCGAGGCGATCGGTAACTTCATTCGCCGCCGGCATGGCTAACTCGTGACGCTGTCGCCACCCAGGTGGATGATTTTTGTAAACGGAGATACGAAACAGGAGTGCTGGGACTTGACTTGGCATGTCCAGTTCTTCATTTCTTATAGAACGCCATCGGCAAATTCGTCGCGCTCCCAACGCGGCATCTCCAGGACAAATTCCGACATCAACTTCAACGTGACCAAGCTTGCAGCAGCTGTCACCGACTTTACTGGCCCCAACAACGTGTGCGGTACCATCAGAAGACTGCAATCGAACGGCCGCCTGACCTACCAGCAGGTTCACCGAACCATTTATTTCATGCTTGGCAACAAAGCAAGTCAACTCCGCCAACCCACGCGGCTACCATGTGCGCTGTTCCCAGCAGCATCAAGCAGCGACAGGCTCGGCGAGGAACTGGAAAACCATCAGAGAAGTCGTGGGGCTCCGACAGATATTGAGTCTGGTATTCTGGCCCGATGGCGACAAGAGCATCAAGATCAGTCTGAAATAGATGGGCTGGGCCAAATCAAGGGTCATTTATACGATTGCTTCTGACCAGCCAGACGCGTACCTCTCTTCTCAGGGTCGCGCAAGCGGGCGCGGGGGAAAGCATGACATTGAGCGTCACGCCATCTGACCCGAGTGAAAGGGCCCGGAAAGCTTCCTTTTCGCCGTCATCTGACGGGGCAAAGGTTCGTTCACTCGACGACGGTAGGCGGAAAAGATGACAGGTCTGAGAATGTGACCAACGTGAGATACCATGGACCTTCCTAGCCACGTCAATCGCATCTGCATTCTTGGTCCTTTGGCCCATCATCGTGAGGGATATAGCACGAGATGACGAGCAAGTCCAGCACCCGTGCCTGGTTCGGCGCGTCCATCACCATGGGGAGCCACTTGGAGGTCGCGTTGATCATCACACGCACGTCAACCCCACCTTTGCGCAAGACCGCGGTTTTCCCGCCCAGTCTCACTTCTTCCCTAGGCTTGTGCTCTTGGGAGACCTCTAATCCACCTATGAGGCTATGAAACAAGGCATTTTGGCGTAGTGTTAATCTTAAAAGCTTATTGTCAGAGACAAGTCATTACTTGTGGTTGAATTGCTATACCGGATCAATTAATTATGGCTTTGAGACTTTGACCACCCCTTCGTTCACAACCAAAGGGGAAACGAAACCCAACAAAGGGCAGGTGCACGGACCCACATATCAGGTCATTCAGGATTTTCTGATCCAACAATTTCGCTGGCTGCTCCTCCTGTTCAAATCACTCACCCTCCTCACCCGATGATGGTAAAACGGTATTAAAATGCATCGACTTGTACCACAACTCGACCGGGTGCCCGTATCCCCGTATCCCCGCATCTCCGCATTCAAGTCGAAACCAAACTTGCAACTTGTTTCCTGCACTCGTGCGTCATCGGGCGCCGTGAAAGGTGAGAGGGGAGTTGAGCTCTGTCACCAGCCTCACGCGACTGCCAACGTATGACGACATTCGCTGCTGACGGGACAGTTGGTGGTGGTGGCCCAACAGCTGTCGGCACTGAGTCCTGAGTCCCGAGTCCCGAGTCAAGAAAAAAGCAGCAAGACTCATCGCGATCAATGTCGCAACAAGTAAGCGACGATCAATGGTGCACATGGACATGGATCAAGGGTTGTGTCAAACTTGGAAAAGAGCGGGTACCGTCTGGACACAGTGACACCTTCGCGACCGACCGACCGTTGGATCCCGCCATTGTCTGATTGTCTGATTATCTGAGGCGCGACGAAAAAAGACGATTGATTAGACGACATTTCCTGGTGCGATTTTGTCTTGCGACTTGCCCTGCCATGATGAATATTGCCTTGGACTGGGTGAGCAGCTGCTCCGCTGTTCTGGATACTCTAAATCTTTTGGGCAAGTTCTAACGAACTCAAAGTTTAGCACTATCCGGGGTGGTGCTACGTTACAGCACGAGTACTCGTGTCTCATCAGCTTGTTGTGGTTGCCATCACTCAGATCCTCAAAGATGCAGATATGCCAACAAACTTGAACAAAGTTGAGGTTAGCCTTATTAATAGCTAGACCTGCACGTGACGGCGCTTTTTCTCCGCAATAAGCAGACAAGCTCCACAACTGCGTCATGGAAGGCTCCATCCATTATGCCAGGCAGAAGCCTTGTTCCTAGCACAGCGTGGAATCTACGTGGAATCTACCGGCTTACCCCCCTGGCAAGTAGTGGACGTCGCAAGGCAAAGAGCCAAGAAGTGAGGCAGAGGAAGAGGCAGAGAAGGCTCGCGGACCGATCGCAGGCGAAATGCCGCGATCCGGACAACGATGTCATGGTCGACGCCGACAACCTCGGACGTGCGGCGGTGACCCCAAATTGGCAAGCATCAAATCATGGCCGGACTCCTCCGCCCTTGCATGTACTTGTACACATGTGGGCGACGGAAGGGCAAGAAAAGACGCCAGAGTCCAGACAGCGTCCAGAGAGAGCATCCCTTGTCGCATTCTTACACAGTCGATAAATCGACTTTCCGACGGGAGAAAAGGGAACTCTGCATACTTCAATATGGCAGTGTTATGTAGGGGCATGCTGAGCCGGAAATGCCAACCATCTTAGACATTATTATTGACTTGCTTCCACGTCGCAGACGGCGAAAAGCCCGGCCAAGCCAAGCCAAGCCCGGCCAAGCCAGGCCAAGCCAGGCCAGGCCAGGCACGCCCCGCTGGCCCCAATGGAAATAGGCGAAAAGACAAGAAAGAACAGAAAAAAAGGGTTCGAACGGAATTGTCTCAGACGAGACCAGCAGCGCAAGCAAGACCGCAATTCAAATTGTTGCCCAGGCTACCTGCACAGAAGAATTCCTTTCTGCTGGCATCTCTGTAACGACACACCCAACACCCCGCAGACCCAACCGACAATGTCTTGTCAAATAAAAAGAGACCTCTGGCGCGAACAGGAAACTGGGGTGGATGGAGGAGGCTTGTTGTGAACTCAATGATCGCACACCCCGGTGGGTCCGCCGCATCCTCTTCTTCTTCTTCTTCTTTTTTTTTTGCGCGCGGGAAGTTGTTGTCAGGTTAGCCGGAAACTATAAGCTTGTACGGCTTATTATACCAGAGGCTCTCCGTGTCGAGTTGCTTTTAAACCTTCGCCACCCACTTGACTCTCGTTGTTTTTCTCCTTTTCCTCCCTTGTCTCCTTCCCCCTCTTATCCTCCCCACCTTTGCCCATTCGTCTCTGCTACCCATTTGTGCCGTGATCTGCATCCAGCTCAAAGAGGTATCCCGTCTTGCGTGGTACCAAGGGGGGAAGCACAACACGAATTCAAGGCAGACAAAGGAGTCAACATGCCTCAAACACACTTCTCAGAAGACCCTCCGCAGGTCATCAACCAACAGGATCTTGAGCTCGCCAACGAGAAGCTCAAGGGGTCGGAATCTGCTGGGCTGAACAACGGAGCTCAAACTGCTGCTGGAACTGCAGGCTCTGGCGATGACGCCAACTCTCCCACAGACACCAACCACAATGGTGCTGCTGGTCTGGAAAAGATAGGCACGTACGACAAGTACGAAATCACCGAGGACGACTGCTACAACGAGCTGGGATACAGCTACCCGAACGGGAAGAAATGGTACATCCTCACCGTCATCTTCTGGGTTCAGGTGTCGATGAACTTCAATACCTCGCTGTATTCCAATGCCATCCCTGGCATGACCGAGGAGTTTGGTGTGAGCGACCAGGCTGCTCGATGTGGTGCCATGATCTTCCTGGTTCTCTACGCGTTTGGTTGTGAGCTGTGGGCTCCCTGGTCAGAAGAGTTCGGCCGCTGGCCGGTTCTCCAGCTCTCACTGTTCCTCGTCAACATCTGGCAATTGCCCGTAGCACTAGCGCCCAACTTTGCCACCGTCATGGTTGGACGAGCACTGGGTGGTTTGTCGTCGGCTGGTGGCTCCGTCACGCTGGGAATGATTGCCGACATGTGGGAAGCCGACACGCAGCAGTACGCCGTCGCTTATGTTGTCTTTTCGTCTGTCGGAGGATCCGTCCTCGGTCCCATCGTGGGTGGTTTCACTGAGCAATATCTGGACTGGAGGTGAGTGAAGCGTGTTTTTTTTTTTTTTTTGCGCACGACTAATCATCCAATGCTAACCACCACGCGCCGCGCGCTCTCTCTTGTAGATGGTCTATTTGGGTTCAGCTTATTCTTGGTGGAGTCGTGCAGATCGTCCACGCACTCACTGTTCCCGAGACCCGAACCACCATCATGATGAACCGCATTGCCAAGAAGCGCAGAAAGGAGACGGGCCAGAACATTTGGGGTCCCGATGAGCTCGTCCCCTTCAGCGACCGCTTCTCTGCCAAGGAGATCGTCACTACCTGGGTTCGACCCTTCCGAATGTTCATTACCGAGCCCATCGTCCTGGTCTTGTCCCTGTTGTCTGGTTTCTCCGATGCGCTGATCTTCATGTTCATCCAGTCTTTCGGGCTGGTGTACCATGGAAAATGGGGCTTCACAACAGTGCAGGTCGGATTGGCATTCATTGCCATCGGCATCGGGTACGTCATTGCCTGGTTAATGTTCATTCCCGCCATCCGCCGCAACATCAAAGAGCGAGCTGCCAAACCTACCGACGAGCGAGCGCAGTATGAATCTCGCCTCTGGTTCCTGCTCTACACAGCACCGTGCTTGCCAATCGGCCTGATTGGGTTTGCATGGACGATTTCAGGCCCGCCCATTCACTGGATCGGGTCGATGATATTCGTCGCCATTGTCGGCATCGCCAATTACGCCATTTACATGGCGACAATCGACTACATGATTTGCGCCTACGGTCCGTACTCTGCTTCAGCCACTGGTGGTAATGGCTGGGCCCGAGACTTCCTGGCTGGTGTCCTCACCGTGCCTGCCGTGCCGTTCTTCGAGAACATTGGTAAATCGAGCGGGAGAAACCTGGAATATGCCAGCACCATTCTTTTCTGCATCTCATTCGTTCTTGTCATTGCCGTGTACGTCATCTACTGGAAGGGGCCCGAACTACGAAAGAGGTCGCCATTTGCTCAGAGGCTGGCCGATGCCCGTCAAGAGCAGATACAAGAAGGTCGCCGTGGCAGCAACGCATACGACGCTGGCGAACGCCGAGGTAAGCAAGCACTTTCTTCTCCCACTGCCGCGCCACTCATGCACCTGTATCAGGGACGAATGAAACTGACCAAACAAATCGCACAGAATCCGCTGCTTCCGCTTCAGGAGTGCCGGGACGTCCTGCCAACGCGCGACGATACAGCCAACAGCACCGCTTCTTTGGCGAAAGCCGTGTCACCCCAAGAGGAACTCCTCGAGGTACCCCTTCGGCCAGTCGCCGACCGAGTGTTGCCAACTTGGCGACAAAGAAGTAAGATGGGCCGGGACAAGAGTCCACATGATGCTATTCTAGAAAATCTTTTTGGTGGTTTTGGGGGGGTACAACTTTTTCATTTGCACTAATATTTTTTCTTCTTAGTCCATAATTAGGACAAGTGAATTTAACGCAAAAATGATACCACGCCTCCATGTCCAGATTACTGCATCGAACATGTCGACAAACTGTGGCAAGGGTGATGGTGCGGCGGTGGTCGCCGAGGGAACCAGGCGATGGACGCTGCATGACAAGCAACCTGTTGCTACCGGACCTTCCCTCCAAGATATGTTGCATCCTTGATTGCCATGTGCCAAGTGCCATGGTGTCTTTCCCATGGCACTCACGTAAATTGCCTTGTCTCTGGCGCCCCATTCCTGAGTCCTGACATTATTGCCTTGTTCGTCATGCCAAGTCGGACCCTTCTCGCCGACGCCAAGGCCGGGGGGTTTACGAGTCCGGGCCTTTTGTGGGAAAGCAGCGCTTCTCGAAAGAGCGAGCTTTCTAGCTTCTGGGAATGCGAGGAAGGACTGCTAATATTACCGCGTCCTCGGCTTCCTCGACTTCTTCGGCCCCAGTTCGGTTCTTCCCCCAGCTGCCATTGCCCACAAAACAAAACTGTGACGTACAATACGCGACTTTGGTGGAAATTCTTCGGAATTACCTGGAACCCACTGTATGTAAGCAGTGAGCACTGTACGTAAGCAACCAGACAACCGCAGACAAGGAAGGTCCCAGCAACCTCATCCAGGTTCCATCCATCCATTGACAATTTCCATTGCCGTAAGATATGCTGCCCGCGATGCATGCAATGCAGCGCATGGCCAACCCTCGTGCTTGCAGCAACACAGCCCGGTACGCATTGCGGACGCCGGCGCGGAAGTCCAGTCTGAGCACCGCAAGGAGGAGCGCTTCTGGGACGGCACTTGCGCTGAATCCGCGGTGGCTCTCGGATCTAGATAGCCGCATCAAGGCCCTGGGCGCCAATGCCCGGGGAGAAGATGCCGAGAGGTTGAGGAAGACCTCCGACTACCTGGACAGTCACTGGCTCGCGCTGTCGGCCGGCAGGGAGGGCTTCCTCACCGAAGAGCGGTGGAGGGGCCTCGACAAGTTTGGCGTGGCCTGGGGCGACATGGTAACGTTTACCGGAGGAGAAATGAGGACGAGCACGAACTAAAGATGCCTGCTGACTTTGGACTCGCCATCTGATGTTGTGAATATAGGACAGCATGGTGAGTCCTCATTGTGTTGCGCAACCCACTCACTGATGAAAAAAAAAAAAAAAAAAGCCGTGCACCAAGCTCAGAGGGGTAAACAGGGTAAGCAAGAAAAGCATTTTGGAACTGGCGAGTTCTCATTTCCAGCATCTATACTCACGAATACCAAGTAAAGGTCACGTCAACAACATCATGTACAACCGATACGCTGAATCCGGGCGTGTCAACTGGGTTACGTCGTTTGCGCCGTACGCACCACCGGAAGAGCGCCAGCAGTGGCTCGACATGATGAGCCCCCGTGGCATTGGTCTCATAATGAAGAGCATCAAGACTGATTTCAAACTCGTCAGTCTGCTCGCTCCCCTTTGCCATCCCCCCTTGTTTCCAGGAACCTCGTTGAAAGCTTACACTGCGCACTCGGCCAGCCCGTCACATATCCCGACAAGATCACAGTCATACATAGACTCTCCCAGAGACCAACCAGCAGCTGCACCAGCATATTCCTCGACGCCGTCATCTACTCCGAGATGCACAGACGCGTGGCGGCGCGATGCTTCGAGGACTTGGCCGTGTACGACTATCGGGCAGGCAAGCTGTCGGCGTTGAAACCATTCATGGTGGACGAGCTGCAGAAAGTGTACGATTTGCAGGAGAAGAACAGACGGGAGACTGAACGGAAGATTGAGGAGCTGGAACGAGGAAGTCGTCCATGAATAAAGACATGATGCAACAAACATCATGACAGGAGGCTTGTTTGACGAAAGAGGGTTTATTAAGAACAACGGCCCGAGAATTTGTATGTACATTGCTGCATATGTAGTGTAGCGAAAGCAGGCCCTACGTACGAGCAGCCAGAGGAAGCGACTGATGAACTATGTGTACAGAGAAGAAGAAGATATCGAACCGCGATGCAATATAAACAGGGGTGAGTGGCGGGTAAGTGGGTGGGAATCATGGCCATGGAAAGGAAATGGTCGAGTCGACTTTGACAACTCAGGTGGTGGTGTAATGAGCGACGTATGCGACTTCCATCATGGCGCCGTACCCGTCCTGGGTTGCGCCATTGGGAGCGCCCGGCTAAGGGATTCGGAGTCAGAACTTTGGTACAATGGAGGGGGGACTAGGGACTTTTTTTTGAAGGAATGCTTTCTCGAGAGAGGACGTACCCACTTGCCGCCCACGGCGACGTTGAGGATGAAGTACATGGGGCTCTGGCACAGAGAGAGCCAGGTGGCGTGGTCGGCGATGCGCGAGCCCGTGATGCGGTGGAACTGGCGGCCGTCGACGAACCAGGTGATGGACTGCCGGGCCCAGTCCCCGGCGCGGCGATCGAACTCGAGCCGCCAGACGTGGAAGTCGTTGTCGTTGGCGACGGCGACGGTGCTCCCGATGCCGTCGGGCTCGTTGCAGACGCCGCCGGGGTACTGCTGGCAGTGGGCGGTGCCGTGCCCGGCCGGCTGCCCGTTGACCTGCTCCATGACGTCGAGCTCGCCGCACGCCGGCCAGGCCGTGCCGTGCCGGATCGAGTCGCCGAGCATCCACCAGGCCGGCCAGACGCCCTGCTTGCCGGCCCGGGCGTTGGAGCCGAACCGGAGAGAGGCCTCGACCCTCGTGACCCTGCCGGCATCGGGCGTGAAGACGTACTTGCTCTCCAGCCGGCCCGACGTCCACCCCCTCCGGGCCGACGCGTCCCTCCACGGCACAATCTGCAGCGTGTTGCCCCCGCTGAGCTGCACGTTGCGCGGGCTGGGCGTGTACGTCTGCCACTCGTCGTTGACGTCGAGGTATCCGTTGATCAGGTTCCAGTTGCCCGTGTTCGGGGCGCTGCCTCCCGCGCCGCCAAAGGTTTCCTGCCATCTGAGGTTGAATCCCCGGTACCCGGGGGCACCCCACGCACTCGCCGAGGCAGCGAGAGCCAGCACACTGGCCAGTAGTGCTTGGTGGTTGATCATCTCGTGCCGAAGAACAAACAAGGGAGGGAGGGAGATGTAATATATACAACAAGAACGAATCGTGTATATGATACACAGCGGCAAGTATTCTGCTGCCACAAGTATACACACACACACACACACACACACACTTACACAGAAGAAGAAGCGAAACGTTTTTTGCTTTCCCTCCCCTCCCCATCACGGAACGAGATTCAGCGCGAGAGGTGGGAACATGGTCAAGTTATTATACCTCCCCAGCGCCAGACAAACGCAGCACAAGTAGCTCCGCGCTCTTCCTCTTCTCTGTTCCCCAAGAAGACAACGTGGGGGGGAAAGAACAAACAAGTCTCCAGATCAAATGGCAAGGACTACGAGACAAGGGGAACCTAATCTCATCCCAAGTGACCACGACAAGTTGCCCATCCTGGAACGTCCCATCCGGGCAGAAAAGGCAACATTGGGCTTAGCTCATGGAGGAAGATGGGCAACGTGGGGCGGCATCCTACGGGAAGACGATTCATACAAGAGGGCATGATTGGTCGAGCCTTGCAACATTTCACCGCATGATGGAAAAATGGGTTGAATGGTCCCTACTTCATCAAATGCGCAGGCGCAGAAAAACTGTGCGCCTGATGGAAGGGCCGAATCGAGGACATGGGAACACGTGCTTGGGGGGGCCTTTTTTTTTCACTCTTTCTTATTTTCACTCTTTGGCCAAACCCCTTGGCTTTGGGAACTTGGGGGATCCCGAGAGATGAGATGAGATGGGAACTCTGATACTGGCGCAGCCCGGCGCAACATCTTGCTTCCCCCCCCCCCCACATTCAACCTGACCAACTCCATATCGTCTCTTTTTCACGGTGAACAAAAGGCCTGGGTCGTCCTTTCGGCCCGCTTCGCTTCAGTTGGGGGGGGATCGTGCGTCTGGGGCCGGAGTGCGATGCTGTAAATGGCGGCCGAGTCACAAAACACAAGACTTGGCCGGGAGGCGGGAGGCGGGAGGGAGCGTGGAATCATATCTGGCTCGACGGGGAACGTGTTCCGTCAGTCATGTGCTAAGCTGTTGCTGTGGCACGGCGCATCTCGTCTTTGGCCAACGACTTGTGTACTTTCCGAGGTAGCATTGGGCCGGTCGGCGCGTGGATCCCCAGATGATGGATCCCAGATGATGGATGTATGTATCCCCAGATGATGGATCTCAGATGATGGATGGATCCCAGAGATGCAGGTCCCCGTGGTGCTGGTTGTTCTGGGTGTCACGGAGCCCATGGAACGTGACGTGACGAGCGCACACATTGTCGCACGCACGTCGGGGCTTGGAATAAATAACATGACGGATTTGCACAATGCAACTCCTCCGCACACACCCCCCCCCCCTGGGTACCCCACTCGTGCATCAGACCGGCCATCCCCGTCCGTGTCTCGGATCCTCTTTCGCCAACGAGCTCGCTAATCTGTCGCGATGAAATGCATGCATTCTTATTTTTTTCCCCGTCCCGTTGCTGATTCTTCCCGGACATGACTCGGTGGTGTACTCGACGGGGAATCCAGGCTCATTGCCCAGCGCCAATGACTCTTGCGTTGTTGCACGGACTCTTGCATGAACATTGTCTTGTTTTCATTTTTTATTTTTTTTATTCCACATGTCCTCCAGGTGAAACCACCTTCCACGGGATGAGCATCACCAGCCACACATTGCCGACTTGGCGCGCTCCTGACCACCGACTGGACAGATCAGCTGAAAAAAGAAAGGACAGGCAGGCGCGCAGGCAGGCCGTGATTGGCTCTCGCTTCATGGCACCCCCGGATGCAAGGGGCCATGGCTTGTTCCTATTTATCCTATTCCCGCCAGAATAGTATCTCCTTGGATGCACTTGATTTGATAGACTCCATCTGATATGGTCCAGATTCGTTCAGAGGCACTGACTGGATCGGGTATTTCGTCTTGCGTAATGATGCAAGCACAGCAACATGATGGCTAGATGTCAAAGAATTTGATGGCTATTGATACAATTAATACACGGCTTCCCCCTATGATCATGTGGTCTACGGCCTCATGGGCTGCTGGTAATCGTCAACATGAATCCCAAAAAAAAGAAAAAAAAAAAATGGACTTTGCCAAAAGAAAGGCACAATGGTGGATTTAAACCACCAACACTGGACAGACGGGGAATCGAACCCCGGACCACTCCCATGCTCAGTTACCAGGCGATAACATGCTAAGGGAGTATTATACCACTAAACCATCCGCCCGTATGATTGGTTTAACCGATGGAAAGCACGGCCGCTATTAAAATTCATAATCTTTTCGCAACGCTGGCTCACGCGTACAAGGCCATCCTGACTTCCGACACCATCATGTGATTGGATCCTCGCCAGGGTACTGGCTGCACAAAGGCTGCCGTATTCGGCAGGTGATGCCCGCGCTCCGACGTACCTTTCCCAGGGTCCGATGGACCGCTTTATTTATGCTTGCTTTATTACTGTTGGTCTACGGAGTAGTCCTGACTAGTCAGTCCTCTTTACTCAACCTGCCATCGCACCCCAAAGCCCCAAAGCTTGCAGGCCGCCGCCGCCGCGTTGATGCAGCGCGCCGTGGTAGCTGATCGCCGGCCCCGTCGCAAGGGTTGCAGTATCGAAATTTGCACCGTCTCAGACGTTCACGCGCCATGTCTGAAGACGACGTCGACATGCTCGGCCCCGACGGGCAAGGGTCTTCCCGTGTCGATCGCGACCGCCGCGCTCCACGTTTTAGTTGGACACCCGCATACGAGACGACCTTCTTCCGCAGCCTCTGTGACAGCGTCCAACTCGGTTTGCGAGAAAACAACAGTTTCAAAGCCGAGGCTTGGGAGCGCGCCGCGCAAGTCCTCCAGGACTGCCATGGTGCATATCCTGCAAAGAGCCACCTCATCAACAAGAGCGACAATGCGCGGAAGCGGTTCCGCCTTTGGCGTGGTCTTCGCGAGGACCCGGACTTTGTATATAATTCAGTGTCGAAAACAGTGACTGCCACGGAAGACGCTTGGAGGGCGCACATAGAGGTGGGTGTGTCTCGTGCCGATGCGTAGTCAGGACATTCAAGACAACATAGGATAGAGCAAGAGAAAACTGACATGGCAGGTGGACAGCGGGAGCCTCTTTCGAAAGCCCTCAGGGGTCGACCGTTTGATCATGAAGAATACATGGAGATCCTGTACCCCGACGTTATCGGGTCTGGAGGTGCTCCTAAAAGGATCACGAAACCGCGTAGGAGAACCGATGGACAGCCGGGTGACGAGTCTGAGATGCCAGGAACCGGCGTCTTACATCTACAGTCTGAAGCTTCAAATGGTCCCACCAGTCAGGACAGCCCTGGGCCAGCGGAATCATCTTCGAGCCAGACGCCGACATCGACCGCCCTGCCCCCTCGAGCGGCGACTACGCAGCCATCCGCCTTGACTCCTCCAGATGAGCCGGCAAATCAAGAAAAGAAGCGAGCGCTTCCAATAGCCCAAGGCGACGGCCTGTTCGGCACAACGCCGCCGCCGCCCTCTTCAACCTATTATGGCAGAAGCCTGCTATTGGCCGCGTCACCAGGGAAGAGGCAACGGACCTCCCTCGCGGACGACTCAGTGGCTTTAGTTCCCGCATCTTCAAACAATCTGCTTCCGAATACGGTTGCATCTGCATCTGAATCACCAGGTGGTGCTCCGCCCGTGACGACAAGATCGACCCGGAGTCCTTCGCAGCCGCCGCCGGAGAACCCTACCTGTGACGTCGCGCAGCCCTCCATCGGCTCAAGATGGTGTGAAATGGCTCTGGAGCAGTTCTTCGGAGACTTCGCAGACGCAGATATGGATTTGCAGATCAAGATAGCAGAAAACGTCTTGGTCGATGAGAGCAAGGCGTTGATATATTGCAAAATGTCCTGGCGCATGAAGCAGCACTGGGTGATGAGGCTCGACGAAGCATTTCGAAAATCGCCGTGATACCCCCATATCATTAGAAGACTTTGGCAACAAGGCTCAATCCCTGGAAAAGTAAATGCATGATACACGAGACAAATAACCTTCGCATGGAGCTGATGCCCCGGTTTGAAGAGGGGTAGGCGAGTGGTTCTGAATTCGTGATACCCGTTGGCACGGCGTTGGTCTGGGGAGTTGGACCTGAATTCAGGGGTCTGAATTCAGGGAGTGATCAAGCCTTTGTCGTTGTTAGGAGTATTTTTTTTTTTTTTTTCATTCTCAAGAAATGCATTCACTTGCTCGTCGCATCTTGCTCCGCATCGATGAATGCACAGGAACAAAGTACCAGCAAAGGAGATGGATGAAATGCGGCCAGCTGTGAGAGCCACGATGGATATTGACGCCTCGACAGCGTATTCTTGCCTTGGCATCCACAGGTCAGAGTGATCCAACCTGGGAAAGTATCGGAAATGGAGCGGTGCCGACCGGCATTAATAGTTCAGTCCATGACTTCCATGGCCACCAGCCGTTGACCGGTTGGTGGGTGGGTCGTGGAATGGCCCTCGCCGAGGTTCGCCAAGTACGTCATGATTCATCCATTGACGGGGCTGGAGGCGTTGCCCGGACCGGACAGCTTTCGTCGGACTCTGCGTCACATGAAATGGGCAGTCAGCCGGAACCCGCCACAAACTTCAACTTCCCTTCAACACAACCTTCTTTCCTTGTCCAGGCACGGCAACACAAATCTCCCAACAAAGTCCTGCAATTTTTTTCCCGATTCCCTCCCAGCCCCCAAACCCCCAATCAATCAGTAAGTCAGCTTTTCCCTTGCCTGGCCATCGCATTTTCCAAGAACCTGGAAGCTAATTGCCCGCGTCGCAGTGTCTTACGCCGAAGTAGCCGCCAGCGGTCCCAAGCAGACTCCCGAGGAGGTGAGTGAAGCTCATCGCCGCCATCGCATCGCGTCGCGCAACAATTTTTATTTTATTCTTGTTTTTATTTTTCCTCCTGATACTCTCTCGCCGCGGGACGTGACTCGTGATGTAGCCGCCGGGGCTGACTGGCTGACAACCTGAAACGCGCAGGCCGCTGCTCCTCAGCCCGTGGAGCTCGTCAACAACGAGTCCGCATCCACTGCCTCCCTCATCGACGTTGACGTCCCCAGCGTGCGCACCGTGCCGTCCGACTTCCTCGAGCAGGATGTCCAGACGGACACGCAAGCTGAGCGGCTGGAACGCGAGGCCGAGGCCGCCAAGGCCAAGGCCCAACATGCCAAGAAGCATGCCGCGAAGAAGGCGCGCAACGCCGACTCTTGGATCACCCAGCAGTTCGCCGGCCTGTCGGATGGCAGTGCCGGTGCTCTGGCCATGACCAATCTCGCCGCCGTCATCGGCGTCAGCTCCTACCTGGGGTACAAGGCATGGGGCCTGTACGAGAGGGGCAACCTGGACTGGAAGAAGGCTGGTGTAGGACTTGGTATTCTGGCTGGTGTTGGTGCCGTGGAGGCTGTCCTTGGACGATATCTGGTCAAGGGCAACAAGGGTGGCTCTTAGATGTGAGAGTACGATGACGATGCCATATCGCCTTCTTTCTCTTTATTTTTTATTTTTTTATTTTTATTTTTATTTTGCGGCGTTGGTTGTAACGGTATTGATGCATTTTTTTTTTCTGAGTATAATCTAAAATGTACAATTCAGCATCATGTTGCGACTGAAATCTGCAGTCAGCAATGTCCATGCATGACGCCTGGCCCTGTCGCGTCCCGATTCATGCGCCGTGAGATGAGATGCCGTTCCGAGTGGAGACAAATATTATGGTGCTCAATGGTGTAGCTTGATACTTTGCCGTCCATGTTCCATAGCCTCCCCTTCCACCTATGCATATCCGTTTCGTACAGTGTGATGTTGTACAAGCATGGCACCATGCCAAATTCTACACGGAGCACGGGTGTGGAAAAGCGCCCCCCCCCCAATACATTATCGCCACCCATGCGATAGATACAAAAATAGCATGCTCTATTCCTTGCTTTCCAGCTTCCCTGGCTGTTCCTCCTGTGCGTCCTTGCTGTCCGCGTCAGTGGCGTCCTCCCACTGCTTTGGTACACCGTTGTCGGCCACTGGCCGAGCAATTTTCGACTCTTCCGTCTCGAGTGGGACAATTTTCGAAGAAGAATTCGAGCCATCTTCCTCGTGAGAAGCTCCACCGCCCTCATCATCTGTGAGTTCGGCGCCGTAGATATCCGGGTATCGTCGAAAGCATTCCTGCATGGCCCTGTAATCGTGTCAGCGCGACTCCCGCGGTGCGTGGCACTTGACAAGCCTTGACATACTGGAACTTATCGATGCAGTCCATGCCCTTGGGCTCCGCGTTGGAGAAGACGAAGCAGCTGAATGCCGTCTTGAAGTCCTCGCCACAGGGACCATGGGCCATTCCGCCAAGACATGGGCAGTCCCAGTTGATTTCGCCGGTTTCGGGGTTGAACGCGCCCTCCTGGCCGCCTTCCTCGTCCTCCTCCTCCAGCAGCGCCTCTGGGGAAGCAGAAGCCGCGGTGGTCTGCGCGTCGGTGCCGGGTTGGGTCTCGGGGGTTGTGGATTTGGTCGACTGGATTCGGGATGATTTGGGCTGGTCCTCCCCCAGCTGCTGCCGCTTTTTCTCGACGACAGACTCGACGGTGGGCAGATCAGATTCTGCGAAAGTCAACGGAGCGGATGTTGGTCGGGGTGCTTCACCATTGGTGCTGGTTAGCTGGGATGATTGTTTGCCGAAAAGCTCGTGGTGACGCGGCGGGCGGGCTGGAAGTACCTTGTTCTGTCTCCTCTGCGAATACCGAGTTTGCGCTGTAATAATAGGAGACGGCGCCAATGGCCAGACCCCATCGAAGCGCGAGGCTCTTCCATGATCGTGGCCGATCGGCAGGGGACGTGGACGCAAACCGTCGAGGTGCAGACCGGGAGGCCTGCGGGCGCAGGCGTCCCAGACCTCCTCCCAGAGTCTGTCGCGACGCGGTTCGCAAGGTTGCGCGATACATGTTGTGGCCCTGCCGAGACGGAAACGGGATTCTCAACGATGTTGCGAACCGGGTTGTGATACTGCGTACGCTTGCATTCATTGAACTGGAAATAAATATTCCACCAGGAAAAAAAAAAAAAAAGCGTCTGCATCGATTGGTCAGCGTTCCCGATCAATGACACGGACGGGGACGGTAAAGTCAGCAAAAAAAAAGCACCAACCACACCGGTGTTTATCCGGTTATCCGGTTAGCCGGTTATCCGGAGAGATGTGAAGCCAAGAAGGGGGGGCTCGGGCTCGACACACAAGTACAAGCCATGACACAAGCGTTTTGGAATATGCAGCTGCCACGTGTTATATATAACACGAACTCTGTGTGCATTGTGCAAAGTTCCACTACTATGCGAAACTTTACCCTGGTAGTCGGTGCACGCGCCTACATATGCTTGAGAAATTGCCAACCTTGGAGATTGATGATTCACACCCTCTCGTCGTCCTGAAAAGTGTGTGGTCCATGTCCATTTCTCCCACCCTGGGCAACAGACCGCCTTCCTTTCGTTCCTTAGAACAAAAACAACGCCCTTTTGGAAAACATCGACGGAAACATATAGGTTTTTTTTTTCCCTGTTTCTCAATTCTTTTCCAGACTTTCCAGGACAGGCGACCAAGCCTCATTGCAAGCTGTAACATGTCCACCAAGGAATTTGAGTGGCACCCCGCCAAGCTGCTAGAGGATCATGATAATTTCCAGGAATTCGCGTTATTGGTCCTTAACCAGCCTCTGAAAAATGGAGCCACCTTGCGCAGACTGTGGAAGAATGGTAAACGGCAATCTGCCTGCGGGGGGAACCCATCACATTTTGCAGCTCAAATGTCATCAGATTACATTGCATGCTGACCAGGGTCGTTGTATTTAGCGAAACTGAGAGTTGCTGCCGATGGCGGCGCCAATCGACTGCATGAGCTGTCTTCGTTCCGAGGGAAATTTGTCAGTGGATGAGTGCCCCAGAACTCGAGGCGTATGTGCCGTTGATTCATGGAGGTTTAACATTCTTTAGTCGAATCTGCAAGCCATCATTGGTGATTTGGACTCCCTTTCTCCCTCCGTCAGGGACTTCTACTCGTCACAACCCACGCCCGCACTGGTCATTCACGACACTGACCAGGAATCCGCCGACTTCGGGAAAGCCATCAACTGGATTCGCAAGTCACAGCTGGGCGCCATGGATATAGTCGCGCTCGGCGGCATCGGCGGTCGGGTTGATCAAGGCCTGAGTCAGCTTCACCACCTTTATCTCTTTCAGTCAGAGCCTGATTACGCCACTGGCCGAATATACCTGCTGTCCGGATCAAGTCTGACTTTTTTGCTGAAATCCGGAACGCACAAGATTCACGTCAATGAAGACGGCGAGGATGCTGTGTTTGGGAAACACGTTGGAATCATCCCGCTTCAAGAGCCTAGCCGGATCACCACCAGAGGCCTGGAATGGGATGTGTCTGATTGGGAGTCAAGGATTGGAGGAAAGCTAAGCACCAGCAATCACGTGTTGCCTCGTACCAGATGTGTCGAGATCCATACCACAAAGGACGTGCTCTTCACCATAGCTCTCCATCCTGTTGATGGGGAAGACGAGGTTTAGAATGGGCGAAGCCGACGGAATCAATCAGGGGGGGAATGAAAATTTTTCGGAAATTTTCGAAAAAGTTGAAAAGCTTCCCGTAAGAAGAAGAGATATCTGCAATGTACTGACCCATATACCCCAAAGACGCCATGCTTAATGTTCTTCCCAAGTACAGCATACCCGCAGCCGAAGACGCACTTGTTCATCGTAGGTAGTGCAACACTAACCAGCAAAATGCGAAGAAGACGACGACTCCTCCCAGAAACAGCCACTTGTCTTGTCGAGCCCGCCTTTCCACCATTCGTATAGTATCTCCGCTGATGCCCAGGGTGGTGCCAACGCTGTACAGTCTCTTTTGCGTGTTCTTGAGCATTTCCCGTTGCTGTCCCAGGTCGCCCAGAACAGCCTGCCCCCTGGCAATATATTCATCCAGGGCTGAGTGAGTATTGGCCAAGAAGTTCTGCTCTCTGAAAGCGTGCGCCTCTCGCATTTCGTCTGCGGACCCGGTTGTCAAATGGCCGCTCGGTTGTGACGATTGCCGAGGCTGGAAGGCAGAGTTAGTACTCGTCGGAGTGTTTGCGTATGGATTTTCGGGAGTGGCATTGTAAGGTCTCCTGCCGAGCAATTCTGCTCTGTTGTTCTGGTGATGTGCGTCGTCTCGAGCTTTCTTCAGGCCATCGATCTGGGCTCGGAAATCGGACAGGTCTTCCCGAAATCGCTTGACCCGCTCGAAGGCTTCGTCTTGCTTCTTTGGAACTATTTCCTGTCGTGCAAGTTGGTTGTATTCGTCAATCGTCTTGGAGAATGACGACAGCGACGCCGACACGTTGCCAATTTCACCGGCGGAGGGGGCGCCTTTGGAGTTGAGCGTCTCGAGTTCGCTGCGAATTGATTTGCTCTGCCGCAGGGCAGAATTATACTGGACGTTCTGTTGATATGGGAATTAGTCTTGTTACATATATGAAATGCGGGGTTGCTCACCATGATAGCAGCCTTGATATTGTGCAGCGCGCAAGTTGCAGCTTCGTGAAGATCGTGTCCTTAGCTCCTCCGCCGCCGAAAATACAAAGGTGCCACGGTACGTGGCTTGTACCTGGCTCAGGGGTGCAGGCGGAAGCGGAATATCTCTGGACCCGCTGTTCATTTGCCAGCGACATCTTTTTTGCTAGAACCAGTAATACGTACAGACGTACTCACTAATTACTTTACCTAGGTACCGATTCCATCAAATACGTAGATAGCAAATTGGCCAAACGCATAGAATGAAACCCTTGTTTGATTGATAGCGAACCGCTCTTCTGACTTGATCGGGCAACAAGTCGCTAGTCTGTTACTTTCAACAGTTGATTGAGCGTGCCGTGCCTATTACATCAGGCCCCTGTTCAAGATCTGACAGTTGTCAGCAGGCTCCTCATGTCATACTGCACAACCAGCAGGGAAACCTAGCATACATCAACTGCCAAGTTCATCATCAAAAGCATCAACTGAGGCTCAACCTCAATGTTCCGTCAACAAGGCCCACTAATTACACATTTTTTGGCCGACGTCGGCACCGATCCGGCACCGATCCGGCACCAGACTCGCCGTTCTGCCGGGTCGGCATGTTCTACCCGTGCCACGCCCCACCTTATATGCCCGAAAATTGGGACAAATCCCCGACAACGGCAGGGGTGGCGCATCGTCTGGGATCTCAGACAAAAAGGCTCCCTCTCAGAGGTATTTTTGTCTTTCTGGCTTCGATCGAATGGTTCTAATAACACTCTGATGCCTGGTCTGAGAATCAAACTGAACATATGTGGCCATGAAGCAGGCGAATCCGAACTCGCTTGAAATCGGCCAACAGGGTGCGTTGCCATCATCAAATGAGCATAGTCACACGGACATTGAAAAGTCGCCTTCACTCTCGGGAGAAACCAACGCTGCACCGTATTCAGTCTTGACATCATGGCAAAAACGAAGTGTCGTCCTTGGTGCTGCCTGCACGGCAATCTTCTCACCTCTCACCGCTCAGATATACTTGCCAGCATTGACGCAGCTGTCAAAAGATCTTCAGGTGACTGATACGCAGATCAATTTGACAATAACGACTTATATGATCTTTCAAGGCATAACTCCCATGTTTATAGGCTCATTAGCCGACAGTGGGGGCCGTCGACCGGCGTACGTCGGATGCTTCGTCGTTTACATCGCAGCCAACATCGGGCTCGCTTTAGCTCCGAGTTATGGTGCTCTTCTTGGTCTGAGATGTCTCCAGTCCGCTGGATCAAGTAGCACCGTCGCCCTTTGTACAGCCGTCGTTGCAGACGTTGTGACGTCAGCTGAGAGGGGGCAGTACATTGGGCTCACAGTTGTTCCAACAGTTTTTGCTCCATCGCTTGGTCCCATCATTGGCGGGCTTCTTTCGCAATATCTTGGTTGGAGATCTATATTTTGGTTCCTCGCCATCTCTTCTGGCCTGGCGTTGGTCTTCATCATCTTGTTTTTCCCGGAGACATGTCGTCGAATAGTCGACGATGGCTCCGTCGCTCCGCCCCCTCTGTACGGGTCTGTCTGGCAGACTGTACAGCGTCGGCGGAGGAGAAAGCTCCGACGCGGGAACACACTCGAGAGAGTGGCAGCAGGCGCGAGCTCGGCAAGCAAGCAGAACAAGTTCAAGTTTCAAGTGCCAAATCTTCTCGAATCACTGTTTCTCCTTTTTGAGAGAGTGAACGGTCTGTTGCTCTGGACCAGCAGCCTTGTTTTTGCTGGCTTTTACTGCATCTCGACGGCGATGCCAACCCTGTTCGCGAACAAATACGGCTACAATGAAGTCCAAGTTGGCTTGATGTACCTGCCCTTGGCCGTTGGGTCTATCGGCGCTGCATTGATTGTCGGCCCCTTCATCAACTACAACTTCAAGCGTCATTGCGTCAGATCTGGCGTTCCTTACGATCGCAGGCGACAACAAGATCTCTCAGAGTTTCCTCTGGAACGAGCCCGTCTCGAAATCGGGCTTCCGTTGCTTGGCCTTGCTGGAACGAGTCTGATCGGTTGGGGATGGGCAATGCATGCAGTCACCCACGTCGCTGGGCCGTGCTTGTTGAGTTTCATGCTAGGTATCGGTATGATTGGGTTCAACAACGCTACCAACATTTTGCTCGTCGACTTCAACCCTGGAAAGGCCGGTACCGCGACCGCTGCCAACAACCTAACTCGCTGTCTTGTCGGTGCTGGTGCCAGTGCTGCCATTATCCCTATGATCGATGCTATGGGGGTTGGCCCCGCATTTACACTTGTCGGAGGCCTGTATTTCATAAGTTTATTTCCCTTGCTCGTGCTTCTCAAGTTTGGTATGAGGTGGAGGGAAAAGGCCAAAGCGCGGGAGGAAAAGAAGAAATTGCAAAGCGTGGAGGACCATGGTTCCGCCACCGATTGAATCGATGCTGAGGAGGTGTCATTGGAGTGCTAGGCGCAAGTGATGAAGACATCGTATAAGCAGGTCGTTTGATTTGCCTAGCGTACATGAAAGTATGTAAACATTTTCCTCATTTTGAGAATACAAAAGTCCTCGGGACAGCGTTGTGTGTCTCCTTTATTTACCGAGCCCCACTCCAACTACCCTAGGCACTCCAGCAAGGTTGGGCCGTGAATTTTTCATATTCGACAACTTGCACAGTGCACACAAATGGACAGAAATCTTCATCACAATCGCGGCACCAAACGACCATGGCCACCTCGTCTTGTGGCGAGTATATCTTCCGTCGTGTCTCGAACGCTCAAGGCATCTCACCTCAGTGTATGGCTCGGTTTTTGGTAAAGACGACTTTTAATGTGGTGACTTTATCGCTGGGTTAGTTGGAGGGAAATTCGGCAAGGCTTGCTCGCCATACGGGCGAAACCGCTGCCTTCATGCTGTTGTTCAATCCCACCGTGGCGAATGCCATTGACCTGGGTAGGATTCTACTTGCCACGCTGGGCTTTAGCTGCTTAGCATTACTTGTGCTTGCCATCACTGTAGCGCTGTATCGCATCACTTTCCACCCACTGGCCCGGGTCCCCGGTCCCAAACTAGCTGCCATGTCCGACTTTTGGTATGCTGAGAATATAGTTCAAGGAAGAATGGCGAAGCTAGGGCTGGAATTGCACAAGGAGTACGGCGACGTTGTACGAGTTGGCCCGAATGAGGTGTGGTTCAACACTCCGGAAGCATTTGATCAGATTTACTGTACGCAAACCGGTGCCCGGGCATTTGTGGACGAGAAGGAAGCTGACATGGGGCGAGACTTTCCAGGCACTGGTAAAGGATTCGAGAAGTCAGATTTCTATCGTAAGTTTGCCGCTGCCGAGATACAACGACACGAAGAAGCTAAGGTTGAAAATCAGTGGCGACAGCTTTGAGCAGACCGCACGTTGACTGGCGGCTCGAGGCACACTTTACAGACACGTTGGATCTGTTATCAGAGCGCAGTATGAAGCGATACCGCCTACAGAGACGCTTGATAGGCAGAGTCTACAGTGCTGCGAATATGTTGAAGCATGAGGAGGCCATTGGCTCGACGCTCAAGGTCGCGATAAAACGACTTGCAGAGCTTGATGGCCAAGAAGTCGACCTCAAGGAGTGGATGCATATCATTACGGTAGAGTGCCTGGGCGCAGCTGTGCTGTCATGGTCTCCAGGGATGTTTTGCGATGGCACCGACTGGGGAACATTGGAACACAGTTATCAAGGCTGGCGAAGAAAGAGCCTGTTCGGGGTGTTCCCAACCATGAAAAAATTGGAACAATGGTCGCCACATCTGGGAAGACTATTTGCATATTGGTGGGGGGTCACTTACAAAACTCCGAAAGAGTTCAGACCCTTTTTCCCGGTAAGTATCCGCGTTGAGCACAAATCGCGGCATGCAAAAGCTACTCAGCTAACATGCAACAGCATGTGAATAGGCTGGTGGTGCGTCGCATCAGAGCCTTGCTCAGGCCGAACTCACACAAGGACAACCGCATGGACATTTTTGGCGATCTGATTCAGCTGCATAAGGAAAAGCCCGAATTCAACGACAACTACCTTCGCAAGATGGCTGTCACCAACTTCGGCGCTGGCCATGAGACCATGGCATCAACCTTGACGGCGGCCGTGGCTATGATCGGATCTCACAGTAACGTCCAACAAACGGTCACCAATGAAGTGCGAACGACAAAAGATGCATCTGCATACGCAGGCAGTAACCGACTGCCTTATACAAAGGCTGCCGTTCGCGAAGCTATGCGACTTCACCCCGTGGTAGCCATGTCGCTTCCACGCAAGACACCGCGCACGGGTCTACATTTACATGGATTCAGTGTGCCTCACAACACGACTGTGGGATGCAATCCTATCGCGTTGCATCGTAAAGAGGAGATTTTTGGCGCCAAGCCAGATTCATACGAGCCCCGTCGTTGGCTATGCGCCGAGACCCAGACGGGAGCCGAGGCTGTACCCAGATCTGTTCGCATGATGGAGAAGTACAGTCTTAACTGGGGCGGCGGTTCAAGGAGTTGTCCAGGACGGAATTTGGCAGAGGTGATGGTGTTCAAGATTGTTGCCACCCTTTTCGCCAACTTTGACGCGGAGGTTTCTATCCCGGACGATGCAGACAAGGAGGCGTACTTCCTCTTCATGCTCTCAGGTGTCAAAGTACGATTTATTTCTAAAAGAGACGCCTGCCAAGACTGATCCGGGACGGGTAGCCGAAAGATTGGGCTTCAATTTCACAAAATCATCTGGTTCTTCCTAGAAGGCACGTACTGAAAGATATGAGCGTAAGACCACCACGTGGCGATACAGCGGCGCGGGGTAAACATGATCGAATGGTCCCAATTGCCTCCCAATTGCCTCCCAATTGCCTCCCAATTGCCTCCCGCCCGCCTGTGTTTCCACTTGACAGACAAGGACCTATGTATGGGGAAAATGTGAGTAAAAAACACCAGAATTTTGGACGGAGATTGCTGGAGTGCCGACTAATGCGCGTCAGTAAGTCGCAGCGTTTTCCCAACACAATTGACTGCGTGTGTGCCCATGGTCCGTCGCAACCCGTGCCTGCCCCGCGAGAAGGAACAGGAACGAGGCTGACGCCATTCTCCCACATCCAACCAGCCATGAAAAACGTGGACTCGAACAAGGTTGCCAGTGGTAGTACCATATTACGGATTACTCGTCAATATTATTCTTGCTGTGAGCGACATTGGGCGTAATCGGCCCTGCATGATACGAGGCGTGGATGTTGTGGATGTTGTGGATGTTCAGGTGGTCGATTGAGGCAAGGCCCCGCTCACACTCGCGAGTTGGCGAATCAGCTTCGAGGCCAGAACCGTCACAAACGGCGACAAACAGCGACAAACAGAATGGGTTCGCCACTCAACAGGCAAGCGTTGCGGGTAATATTGGTCCTTATCTCTGATGGGGCGGGGCAATCCCGGCAAGCCACGGCCACGACTGGCCATGACTGGCCATGACTGGCCATGACTGGGATCTTTTGACGTCTTTTGAATGCCCTTGGCCATTGCCACACCTTGGCGCATTTGGCTGTCGAGCAGCACGGCACAATGAATGCGGTCGTTGTCGTTCCCCGGATCTGTCCCGACTCCGCAGCACGTTTGGACCGCAGGCCATGAAGAAAGAAGCGTTGTTGGTCGTGCTCGGTACATATGCAGGTCATGCTTAAATCTGGCCGCATCCCCGATTCCCGACACCGACACGGTCCTGGACTCCTGAAGGCTCCGTCCTCGTTTCATTCTTCACCACAAAAGACACTAAAAGACAACTGCATTTCTTCACAATGACCACCACTGTCAATCTTGACAACGACGCCATTGCCCGGTCGGGTTTGGCGGATCCTGAGACCCGCGGCCACGCCGTGAACCCTTCCAAGGGCTCGATGGACGTCCATGCCCGCGAGGCGTCATTGCAGAACCATGATGGGAGGATGCTTGATGACGATGACTACGAGGGCAAACCCACCGACGAGGAGATGAGGACCCTGCGCCGTGTTTCTGGAAAGATCATGTGGGCCATGTGGACCATTGCCTTTGTCGAGCTTTGCGAGCGTTTCTCATACTACGGCTCGGCTGTCTTGTACACGAATTTCGTCAATCACCCTCTGCCAGCAGGCTCTACCACCGGCGCCGACCCTGATCCAGACGGCAACCCTGGCGCTTTGGGTATGGGCCCCAAGGCTGCGCAGGGTATCAGCCTGTTCAACCAGTTCTTTGCTTACATGATGCCTCTTGTCGGGTAAGCTGTGCATTTCCTGCTTGGCTAGACTGCTGTCCTATTGCCTTTCCTCGGGTCTCCCCGTGGTAGACTCTCCTGCTAACAACAGGCCTTTGCTTCATTCTACCGAGTACAGTGCCTGGGTTGCTGACGCTCGCATGGGTCGTTTCTGGACTCTCCATCTTGCCATCGCCATCTCCACCATTGCTCACGCTGTCTTGGTCGCGGCCTCGGCGCCAGCAGTCATTGTACACAACAAGTCGTCCTTCGCGGCTTTCATCATCGGCCTGCTTTGTCTCTGCGTCGGCACTGGTTTCTTCAAGGCCAATGTCTCTCCATTGCTTGCCGAACAGAACGAGGATGTTGTCCCTCGCATCCAAGTTCGCAACGGCGAGCGGGTCATTGTCGACCCCGCCGTGACCAACACCCGAATCTTTCTGTACTTCTACCTTTGCATCAACATTGGCTCCCTCACCGGCCAGATCGGCATGGTATATGTTGAGAAACTCGTCGGCTTCTGGCTCGCATTCCTCATTCCCACCGCCATGTTCCTGCTCGCACCCGTTGTCCTCTGGTCGCAGAAGAACAAGTACAAGCTCAAGCCCCCCACTGGTTCCGTCCTCTCCAAGTTCCTCAAAATGGCCTGCTTCGCCCGCAAGCGCTCAGGCGTCAAGGGATTCACCTGGGAAGTTGCCAAGCCCTCCCGGGTTCCCGTCGAGCAGCGCCCTGTCTGGATGACTTATGACGACGCCTGGGTAGACGAAGTCCGCCGCGGTCTCATGGCCTGCAAGGTCTTCCTGTTCCTGCCCATCTTCTTCTTGTCGTATAACCAGATGACGGCCAACTTGACCACCCAGGCCAGCACGATGCAGCGAAACGGCGTCCCCAACGATGTTCTCCAGAACTTGAACCCCATTTCCATAGTCGTCATGATTCCCATCATTGATCACCTGCTCTACCCTGGCCTTCGCAAGATGGGGGTCGCCTTCACTCCCATCAAGCGAATGACGTGCGGTTTCCTCATCGCTGCCCTGTCCATGGTGGCATCCGCCGTCATGCAATACTACATTTACGAGAAGAGCCCCTGTGGCTGGTACGCCAACGGCAAGAAGTGTGACCCTGCGCCCATCAATGTCTGGGCCCAGAGCTTGCCGTACATCCTGATTGGTGTCGCCGAAATCTTCGCCAACGTCACCTCATACGAGTATGCCTTCTCCAAGGCTCCCGAGAACATGAAGTCCCTAGTCATGAGCATCAACCTGTTCATGAGCGCCGTCTCGTCCGCCATCGGCCAGGCATTCACCCCCCTGTCCGGCGACCCTCTCCTGGTTTGGAACTACACTGTCATTGCCTGCATTGCTACTGTTGGCGGTGTCGTATTCTGGTTCTGCTTCCGCCATCTCGACTCGGAAGAAGACAAGTGGAACATGCTGAAGAAATCCGAATACATTGGAAAGCAACAGCCTGGAGTTGGAAAAGGCCACGAGGATGTGTGATGCCGCTTAGCGTGCATGATTCAGTGGTTCACGTACATGCAGTGCCAGGAGTTGTAATGATGCCAAGATTTTAGCGCACAAAAAAGCGAAGTGATGTCCTACAAAATGAAACGCATGCTCGTCTCATTTTTTTTTTATCATGGCGTGACGTGATCATCGAAGGTGCGCGGTTCCGGCCACACACAATCTACGAGATGAAAGGGGAGTTTGAAACTACCTGGGCGGGCAAGACTTGCCGGATCCCACGATCCTTTCAGCAATTCGTTCACGAAAAAAAAAAAAAAAAAAATTAGGTCACAAGGTTCTGAGATCTGAGGGTGAATGCCGATATCTTCAGTAATTACGTGCTATGAAGGTTCCGAGATCTACACACTGCTGGATGCCTCATCTCACAGACCACAGCTTTACCACAGTGGTCGATAGCATATCATTTCGCCGTCATTATTTTCGATAATATCGTCTGTTACCGTAGAAGTGGTCCTCCGTATTAGCATCTGGGGGGAGGGGGAGATACTCAAATATTTATATGCGGGAGACTGACTAAGATTTATAGAAGTTAGCTGATGGTCGTCTGCCCTGTCCTTGCAGGCGCAAACAAAATCCGGCAATTTGAGGTAGCTCTCGCGCCAGATACAAGTCTTTGTGAAACCTCTCCTTGAAATAGATGAGTAAAAACGAAACCCCTGAAAGGGAATTTTATCTAGTGGGGGAACTCACCCGTATTTCAACTTGCCGTTTATATTTTCAAGGCAGCGGTTGAGGTCAAGGCTTGAAGCGTGCCATGTGCGATCAATTTTCAGACATTCCGCCTCGATGATAGACGGATTGTTTCTGGCTAGCCTGATGTACCTGCATGATTGGTGGTAGTTTTTCCCACGACGCTCGAGAGTGCCGGCCGTGACGTGCGTGTCCGAGCTGTTTTGCGAGAGGCCGCTGGGATGAGCTTCCGAGCCCATGTTCATGCCCAGAACGGCCAGTGGGAGAAGAAGCGAATAAATCAACTTCATGATGGGGGGGCTTTGAATGTCGAACGGTGGTGTTGATGCAATGTGCGAGAAGAAGAAGAAGAAAAGAGATGTTGTTGAGTACCAAGATAGGCGGTTGGGCTCATGTCATGGTATATATAGACTTTTTTTTTTTTTTCTCTCCATATACAACAGGAGAGAATCAGGGCGAAGAAGCTATAGCATCGTGATGATAATAGACGGAGGGTCTTCTGAGTCTAGTTCCTTCGGCATGACTCGTGCCCCCCTCTCACCCTTTGCGTTGTATGTACATGTAGCTGGAACCGAACCGACAAGAGTTGGTACGGCTAGCATGGTGCATCCCGCGGCTCTTAGCACCGAGGAGATAGATATCAAGGAGAACCACGAAGCAACGTGTAGAATCTGTTGTGCCATGAGCCTCGTTGACGCTCGGCGCTGACGGGCGTACGGATGATGAGCACCGGGCTCGCGGGCCTATATTCAAATCTAGGGTCTAGCAGAGCGTCAGCGGAGAGCTCTATAGTCTAACTCGGTATATATAGGGTATGATCCACGTAGGCGCAGTCGTTTAAAAGCTAGCGCACTCTAGACAGGGCTAGGTATAATTTAGCTATAGATATAGGTAGAGAGCTTACTTTATACTATCTATAGTACCTTTCCTTACTAATATATAAGGGGGTAAAGAGATTTTACACTACCCTAGCCCCTTATATATTATTAAAGGCTTTTTCCTTATAAAGAAGTTATTATTATTATTAGATAATTCTCTTTACCTTTATACTTTTTTTCTTTAAATATCTTCTTCTTAGTCTTAAAGCGCTTTATAACCTAGTTAATCTACTACTTCTTAGTATAGTACTAGTATAAGGTAAACTAATAAGTAAATAATTTACTTACTAAAGAAGCTTTATAAAGCCTAGGTTAATAGTAAATTAAATAGTATAAAGTATAGTATAACTTAATTAACTTTATAAGATATTATTCTTACTTTATAAGATTATTACCCTTAGTATAAATAGATTATAAAATTAGTAAAATAAAAGTATTATAGCTTATAGGACTATTAGTAAGTGTTCTTATAGGTAAAAAGCTATTCTAGTATATAATATAATAAGGTAGAGTATATACTTAAAATAAGTAATATAAATACTAAGCTACTTAAAAAGAAGTTTAGTATAATTAGGAGAAAGGTTATAACCTAGCTACTCTTAGTTACTAATAATATTACTTGTTAAAAATAAGACCTATTTTTAGCCCCTTCTAGTCAAAGAACCTTTATATTACTAAGCTTGCACTGCAAGCTTGACAGCCGCACTGCAGCTGTTAACGGTTGCGAAGGTGGTTGCAAATGACTACGTTATAGCTGTTAACAGCTGCGACTAACTGTGGATAACTAATGTTAATTAGTGTTGTAGGCACGAGTGTGCCTATAACCCTAACCACAAGTAATTAGGTAAGCTAGGGTGACATAAGCAAACTACCCTATAGTAGTAATATAAGTAGCTTACCCTATAGCTATCTTTAATAGCGATTTTCTCTTTAACTAGAGGTTGTATAAAAGTCTTATATATAGCAAATTATTACTAGAAGATAAGGCTTTCTTTTTATATAGTAATATTTTTTAGACTAAAATTTAGTGTATATAGGTTACTAGTATATATAGTAGTAAGTTAATTTTTAAGATTTTATATATAAATGAATTTTATAGAAAATAAAAAGTAGCTTATAAGACCCCACTAGTGGCCTAGGCTTGCTAATATAGTTAGTAAGTCTATAAGAGGAAGAAGATTTTTTTAATCTAGCTAGTTAGCTAGGCCTCTTAACTAATAGCCGTATTACCTAAATAAACTAACTAAAAATCAATCCTATTGCTCTATTAGTTACTATAAAGTAATCTAAATTAAATTCTATTAGTTAATAACTGCTACTACTTCCGTTGCGTTGCGTTAATAAGAATTAACGTTGCGGCTCTATTAGTCCTAGACCGTAGAGCTTGCACTTGTACAGCTATTGCTAGCTAGCATTAGCTCCCTACATTTTAATATTACTTATAATACTTAGTGTAATATCTTTTTAAAGGACTTACTAGCTAGGGGTACTATTTTAGAAGTAGGTAATAATCTAGGCTTTATAATAGTAGCCTAATCTCTTAAGGATCTAATAGATAAAGATAATAATTAATAAGAAACTAGTAAAATAGTTAAGGATAATAGTATTAATTAGCTTAAGACTATTAATCTAACTAGAGAGGATAATTCCTTTGCCTTAGTATAATTAACATAACCTATTACTATACTTATATTAGAATAAATTTATTAGGTTATAGTAACTCTAAGCTCTAGAGAGTTAACCCTAAGCTTTACTAAAGGGGGATTATTACCTTCTTCTAGTAAATCTACCCTAAGTAATATACTAGTTTAGAGAATTTAGAAGAAAAATATAAATTAATTAATAGTAAAAGTGGTTTCTATAGCACTTAAGTTAGTATTTTCTTAAGTTTAGAAGTAAGAGTACTCTTATATATATACTATCTAGTATAGTAACCTATTAAATAATAAGTTTAAAAAGGTATTAGAGAACTATATATCTTTTTATAAAAGCTATAGTATTACTTAGATATTAAAAGTAATAAGCTAGGTTAAGGAAAATCTAAAGAATATAATACTTTAGAATAAGCTTAGAAGTAAGAATAAAAAGGCTTTTATAACTATAGACTTTAGCTATTATTTATAAAGGTAAAAAGAAGAGATTATTTATAAAGGTAAAGGAAAAGGTTATAAAGGTAAAGAAGGAGGTTTAGAAAGTAAGGTTATAAAGGTAAAAAAAAAGGCTAGAAAGTTATAGTAAAATTAGCTTAGGTATAAGAATTACTAGTATTTTTATCTATATAAAATTTACACTACTTATAGTTTTATCTCCTTTACCTTATAGCTACTTACCTAATAACCTTATAGCTACTTACCTAATAACCTTATAGCTACTTACCTAATAACCTTATAGCTACTTACCTAATAACCTTATAACTACTTACCTAATAATTCCTCCCTTATTAAAGACTTTTATTCTTAGGGATTTTAATACCTTTCTCTTACTAGTATTACTAATAATTATAAAAGCCTCTCTTTATAATAATACTTTACTATACTATTAGACTTTCTTTTATATTAAAGCTATTTACTAGCTTATAAGCCTCTTTAATAAGCTAGTATTTATTCTTTTTTAATACCTCTAAGTTAAGCCTACCTTACTCTTCTAGTATAATACTACCTAACTTAATAAAGTTAAATAGGCTTATTATAGTATAAATAATCTTAATTTAATCTAGAAAGTTATACTTAGTAGTATTATAGTAAATTATCTTAAACTTTTACTTATAATACCTAAAGAGTTTCTTAACTACTACTTAAAGAATAGTATACTAAAGATTAAAAAGCTTAGCTCTTATTTTTAGCCTTTCTTTATTATTAGAATTCTTATTTAAATAATAGTAAATACTTATAAAGAGTATAAGTAAACTAGCTTAAGTATAAAATCCTATATTTATAAGGTAAAAATACTTTTTATATATTTAGAATAACCTAGTTAGAGTGGTTTAAAGTAGTAGTTTATTATAAATTAATCCCTTAGTACTTACTAATATATATATAAAAAATATTATTATTAAAATTTATAGCCACTAGTATATTTTAAGATATATTACTCTTTTAAGAGAAAAATTACTACTACTTTACTACTAGAATAAATATAGGTATATATATACTATTAATAGTACCTATTATACTATAGAATATACATTTACTTAGATCTAATATAATATATATAGAAATATAATCTAGCTCTAGTTAATAAATAAAAGTAGTATATAAATACCTTATTAGATTAACTAGTTTTTAGTAAGCCTAATATCTATATTATTTTAAAGCTATTAATAAAGGTTAAAAAATATAGCCTTTAATATATAGAAAATATTTTAAAACCCTAAATTAGTAAAAATATAAAGGAAATTCTTATAAAATATGAGAACAAAGGGTAGCTAGGCAAGAGGTATAGGGGCACTTATGTATTTACTAAAGCTTGCTAGGTCTAAGTGTTATACACGTGAGTCACTAGCTTTTATCTAGCGGCTCGCTAGTGTTACGTAGACCTAGCCCTAGGCCTAGTATGCCTATAGGGTGTGCACGCTATATTATAGGCGGGGCCTTATAATTACCTCCTACTTATAGCTAGGCTCCTAAATAGCTTTTACTAGCTACTTTATAGCTATTTACTAACTAGTAATAGCCTCTAAAATAATAATAAATAATAGATAGGGTTTAACTATAAATTTACCTATAATTCTTTATTATATTATATACTTTTCCTTTCTATAACTATAGTAATTTTTTAATTATTTCTTATACCTTTAGTTTCTATCCCTTCCTAGTCCTTAATTACTATATATTTATTATAGAAGATAAGTATATTCCTTTAAAAGAATATAGCTATATATATTATTTATATACTAGATATACTAAGTTTAAGAAATATCCCCTAGCTAAGCTTATATTACTATAGATTAACTATTAATTTCCCTATAATTTATTTATAAATCCTTAAAAGATAAAATATTCTAAGCACTATACCTAATACTATAACTATAGTAATTCTTATAAAACTATAAGTATACTACTCTTTCTATATTTTTAGTCTTATTTTACTAATAAATTCCTATAGGCTATAGCTATAATAAGGGGTAATTTTATTAACCTCCTTATAGTTTTAGACTAGGCCTAAATACTTATAGATATCTATAGTAATATAGTAGAGAAAGACCCTAAGGACTACCTATTTTTAGAGGCCTCTTACTTCTATATTACTAAGTATTACCTCTATCTAATAATAGGGTTTAACTATATAAATATATTATACTATATTACTTTTAGCTTAACTAGGGCTATAAAGGTTTATTAGGTTTATCTCTTTACTATATATTTACTAGTCTCTTACTTATATTTAGTAGTAGCATACCTCTATTATATACTAATAGTATATAGTATTATAATAGTAACTACTTATTATAATATTCCCTAGCCTAATTCTAGGGTATATAAGTATTATAGTTATTCTACCTTACCTTACTATATATTTACTAATTCTTCTATAGCTAAACTACTATAAACTTAAGATTATATAGAATATAAAAATAACTTTATACCTATAATACTTAGACCTAGGGTATGTCCCCTAGGGGATAGTAAAATATTATTTTACACTAGTAATATACTAGGTAATTACTAAGGATAAGAATAGCACTAAGTATCTTATTTATAGGGATTAGGCTTTTTACTATAAGGGGGTAATAATAGAGGGGTTTCCCTTAACCCTCCCTATGCTTTAGGTATATTTTCTTTTATTATTTAGTAAGTAGTCTAAGGTAGTTTATATAGGAGTATAATAGCAGCTAATAAGGCTAGGCCTTTTTTATTATAACTCTATATCTCTTTGCCTATGCCTTACCTATATATTACTACCTTTCTTATATAATCTACTTTAGTAAAATACTTAAATTATATATTAAGCACCTTCTATATCTTCTACTAGAACCTATTAGTTATATTTACTTAGCTAACCCTTCTATTTTACTAGGTATTTATTACCTTTATAGGTTTTCTTATAGTTCTTAACTTCCTTAACTTCCTTAACTTTATACTTATCTTCTTTATCCTTAAGGTTTAGTATTAGTATATCCTTATCCCTAGTGTCTTTATAGTAATTCTATAGCTCTAATAGGCTTATATAAAATATATTATATAGCTATCTATACTTCTTAGGTAATACTAGTCTATATACTTATTTCCCTATAGTATTAAGTACTTAAAAAGGCCTAATAAATCTAGGGATTAGCTTCTATTTTATATCCTTAAGCCTAATATTCTTTACTAATAGTAATACTAGGTTACCTTAATATAGTGTTAATAGCTAGTAACGCTAGTTATAGTACTTTACCTAGGTTTTAGTAGCTTTAGCCTAGTTCTCCTTTAGATATTCTCTAACTTTATATAGCTTTATAATATATATATATACTTCTAGTACCTTCCTTTCCTAGCTCTTACCCCTAAGAGCTAGATAAAACTTAGGTAAATAGCCTATAAGTAAATAGTTTAGGGAGTAGCTAGTGCTCCTATTTACTATATTATTATAGGCGAATTAAGCTATTAGGAGTAGCTTAGGCTATATCTATTAGTTCTCTATAATAAAATATTAAAGGTAGTACTTAAGTACTTAGTTTATTCTTTCTATTTACCTATTAGTTTAGGGGTAAAATACTATAGAAAGCCTCCACTTTACCTAAGATAGGTAGTATAGGTCTAACTAGAATTAGCTTATAAAGACTAAACCTCTATTAGATATAATGCCCTCTAGGGCTCTAAATTATAGCTTAATCTCTTTATAGAAAAGTTTTGCTAATTTAGCCATATTAATAGTAGTAGTTATAGGTAGGAAGATAGAATACTTAGTAAATTAGTCTATAATTACTAGGATTATATTAGTCTCTTACTTACCTACTTACACAATAGGTAACCCTATAATAAAGTCTATTAAGATTTCTATCTATAGTTACCTTAGTATTAGTAGCGATTTAAGGCTTCTATATAGGTAATACCTTCTAGCTACTACCTATTAGTAAACCCTATAGCTTATAATATAGTCTAAAATAGACTTACTTATAGCTAGCTACTAAAAGTAATACTTTAGTAGCTCTAGAGTGTGCTTAGTCCTAAAGTAACCTACTAGTAGATTATTATAGTGTAGCTATAGAAGCTTCTATTATAAAATAGGCTCCTAGGGAATAACTACCTAGTCTTAGTATAATAGAAAACCCCCTATACTATATAACTATAGACTAGCCTTTCCCTTCCCTTTTACTAGGGAGTTATTAATCTTACTATTTTATCTCTATAGATCTAGGTCTTAATCCTATGCTTTCTATAGTAGTTACACTAATAGTTTATTTAGCCTAGATTAGTAGGGATCTAGTAATATAATAGTCCCCTATATCTCTTATACTACGCTAATATCTTAGATATACACTACCTTCTCCTTAAAATCCCCTTTAGTTAGCTAACCTTTTACTAAATCTATAGTAGCTAACTAGCTTCTTAACTAGGCTACTCTAGCTATTCTCTCTATAGGGGCTAGGGTATTTTCCTCCCCTAAAGATATCTTATTAAGCCTCTCTATACCTAAGACTAGGGTATTTTCCTCCCCTAAAGGCATCTTATTATATCTTCTTTAATATATTAGTTTCTCTTCTTTTACTATTTTAGTAAGTACTATTTTCCTTTAAAGTTCTAGTAATAGTATCTTATTTATTAGGGGTTTACCCTTATAATTAGACTTTCTTAATAGTGTATTTACTAGGTTACTTTTCCTAGGTCTATACCTAATTATAAAGTAAAAGGGGTAAAGGAATATATACTATCTTACCTACCTTCTATTTAACTTCTACTACCTTATAAAGGTCTATAGGTTATAGTAGTCTAATAGGACTTTAACTAGGCTTACTATACCCTTAATATAGTATTACTAGTATTTAAATAACTCTACTATAGTAAGTAGCTCTTAATTAGCTATACTATAATTATACTTAGTATCTATAAATTTCCTTAACTAAAATATTACTAAATACTAATAGCCCTTATTATCCTATTAAGATAGGATTCCTATTATTATAAAGATTAAAGTATTTATCTTAATACATACTAGTTAACTTAGGTTATAATAATAGAGAAAAAGCGCTTACTAAAAGGCCTCTTTTAGCTAGTTAAATACTAGCTATTCCTTTACTCTAAATATAAACTTCCTAGTCTAAATACTATTTTAACTACCTTTTATTAATATATAAAGAGATACTATAATCCTAGAGTATTTATAGATAAACTATTAGTAGAAGTTATAAAACCTAAGAAAAGACTATATATCCTTAAAGCTTATAGGCTCTTTTTATTCTTAGATTATATTAACCTAGTAAGTATTTATTAAGATCCTATTAACTAATAGAATAAACCCTAGGAACTTTACTAACTCCTAGTAAAATAAACACTTTAAGGGTTTTATATATAACTCTACTAATCTTATATATTCTAAAACTTCCTTAATATATATAGTATATTTCTCCTATATCTTTAAAAAGATAAGGATATTATCTAGATATACTATATAAATAGTATTAACTAGCCTATAGAGTGCTTTATAAATATAACTTTAAAAAGTAGCTAAGGTATTAGTTAACCTAAAGGGTATTATAAGGTATTTATAGTATCTATAATAGGTATAGAATATAGTCTTCTACTTATTACCTCCTTTAATATAAATTTAATAGTATATATTCTTAATATTAATTTTTAAGAAGTAATAAGCTCCTTAGCACTAGTCTAGGATCTCTAAAATTAGGGGGAGAGCGTAGTAATTCTTCTATATTACTCTATTAAGTCCCTAATAATCTATATATAACTAGAGTATCCTATCTTTCTTTAGTATAAATAGAATAGGTATACCTATAGGGCTCTTAGAGGGTCTTATCTAGCCTTTCTATAGGTTTTTATTAATATATTTATAGAGTTCTTTTAGCTTACTTTAGGAGAGAGGGTAGATTAGTTTATATAGGGATATAGCCCTAGGTACTAGGTTAATTATATAGTTAGTCTCTTTTCTTAATAGTAAGCTTCCTGCCTTATCTAATATAAATATATCTTTAAACTTATATAGTTCTAGGGGAATATCTTTAATAGTTCTATATACTTTTACCTTCTTATTATCTTTAAGGGTAATAAACTTATCTTCTATAACCCCTATAATAGTATATATAATAGTCTTATTATATATTACTTTTATAAATTTATAGGGAGTTAATAGTAAAAAAGCCACTTTTCCTTTCTTAAACCACTATTCCTATAAATATAGGTAAAGGTATATATATTCTTCTATAAGGGTATATATTCTAATTAATATAGGGCTTCCCCCTACTCTTAGGTCTCTATCTATAGCTATATATAGTAGCTTAAGGTCCCTTTCTTCTTCTCTTAAGTTTTTAATTATAATAGGTACCTTATAGATACTATATTAAGGGACTATAAGGGCTCCTACTACCTTAATAATAAGTACTATAGCCTTAGCCTAGTTAAGTTTATAGGTTCTTATAAACTTAATACTAATTATATTAATCTTAGTATAACTATCTAGATTAGCTACTATTTTAATATCTTTATACCTATAGATAGTAACTAGTGTGTAAAACTAATACCCTATTAGCACCTTAGTATTAGAGGTAGAGGTAAGGGTATTTACTTCTACCTTAGGGAGTTTTCTAGGCCTTCTTAGGGCTCTTTCTTAGGTTTCTTATAGTAATATATAAGGTATCCTATATTATTATAGTTATAATACTATATCTTATTACTAGGTTTAGTAATATTTAGGTAGGTAGCTAGGCCCTTCTCCTAGTCTTTATTTCTTTAATCTTTATAAGGTCTATAACCTTATAGGGAGTTATTCCTATAGTGCTAAGGGTTCTTATATAGGCCTTTATCTCCTAATTACTTAGATTTTTACTTATTCTTTAGTATAGCCTTCTAGAATTACTAGGTAAGTTATATAACCTCTTCTTAAGTCTTATTAGTAATAGAGATATATAGGTTAATATAATCCTATAGGTTAGGGAGTAACTTTATAAAGAATATAAGGGTATAAGTCTTTTCTAGGGCTCTTTCTAGGTGTTTCTCTAGTAAATCTAAGAAGATACTAAACTTAATAGGGCTTTAACCCTTATATTACTTTATATTCTTTAATTATATTACTATTTATACGTTATAATTAGTAGAGTCCTAAAGTAGCATAAGTATCTAGGTCTAAAATTTATCCTAGTTATCTTTAAGGTTATCCTAACTATTAGCTTACTATTCTTTAAGGTATCTATCCTATCTTACCCTATAATTAATATATATATAGTTAAGTATAAAAAGGATCTTCTAGTAGTTATATTAGAACTTCTTCTTTACCCTATTAAAGGTATAGTTTAGGTTATTAATCTATATCTTATATCTCTATAGGTTTATAGGATATTAAAGGTTAGTAATATTCTAAACTTTAATCTCTTAGCTACTATAGCTTAAGAAAGTACTAGCTCTTTACTACCTTTTTAATTATTCTTCTTAAGTATTATACTATAATAGATCTTAGAGCTCTTACTCTTTTTTCTATAGTTTCTAGAGTTCCTTAAGCTAGGTAATTTACTTTACTATTACTATAGCTTAGGTATAAATAGTAAGGGGTATATTTTTAGTTATAGTACCTATAGAATAGGGTATATTCTTAGCTATAGTATTACCCTTATCTAGTAGCCCTTAGTTATTATTTAATATTACTCTTATAGATTAGGTAGTTCTTCTCCCTATATTACTCTTAGGTAGCTAGTAGGAGAAGCTTTAGAATTATAAGAATAAAGGGTAGCTAGGTAAGAGATATAGGGGCACTTATATATTTACTAAAGCTTACTAGGTCTAAGTGTTATACGTGTAAGTCGCTGGCTTTTATCTAGCGGCTCGCTAGTGTTATGTGGACCTAGCCCTAGGCCTAGTATGCCTATGGGGTGTGCACGCTATGTTGTGGGCGGGGCCTCACATAAAAGGCTATTAAGGCTATTAGTAATCTATATCTTATAGTTATAGGAGAATTAGTATTATTTTATAGTAAGTTTTAAATAAAAAAAAATATTATAAAAAACTAATATAGTAATAGTAAAGTATAGGTTATTATTATTATTATTATCTTTAACTAAATTTAATAGAAATTACTTTAAAGAAAAGAAGTTTATCTTTATTAGTATATTAGAGAATATAAAGTACACTAGTTTAGCTAGAGAGTATATTAATTTAACTAAAGTATACTAAAATATTTAGTATACTCTTTTTTACTATACTAGTAGTAAAAATATAACTTTTTCTTAATAGCTTCTTACTTATAGCTATCTAACTAGCCCTTACTATCTTAGTATATTATAAATAAGGGCCTTTTAGAGGTATAGTAATTACCTAGGGTATACGCTATAAAAATACTATCTAAATATAGGAAGGCCCTAGTTTTTATATCTAAAAATAATAAATTTTATATAACTACGCTAAATTTTAAACGACTGCGCCTACGTGGATCACACCTATAGTATGCTAAGGTTTAAAGTGGACTTAGATCAGTCAGTCAATTATGCGGCTCTGAGTTATTGCTGGGAACACAGGGATGAGACTTGGATGAGGAATATACCATGCATTCATCTATTTGATCGGGTCTATCTTAGAAAGGGAGAGAAGGAACGACGGGTTGAAGCCGCGCAACGCGATTGATATTACGCTTCTTCCAACAGTCATCTACAGTCTAACCCCTGTTTGCCTTTACAGGAGGTACAGAACTAGGGGCAGCAGGCCATTGACAGATCTTTCCGTGGCTTAGTGTGGCACTAAGTGGTGTATACAGTACCTTGTATTATGTATGTTACCAATAGTCCGTATAATCTCCTAGTAGCGTATGTAAATACCCATTACGAATCCGTATGGCCTCCCCTAATATCTCCACCCACTATAGCCGCCGAGAGCCATGTAATGGCCGCCCCCGCGTGGCGCTTGTACTCCGTAGTCGTTGTAAGATCATTCGGTTAATTGTAGACTGTAATCAATGTAGGCCTGCTCACGAGTCATAACTGGCCAAACACTTCGTGAACTTCCAGACACAATCACGGATGCGACGATCCGGCACAATGATCCGAGGACTCCACATTGCTCTTGCTCGAGGTTCTAGAACTAGCGAGGGCACCCCGTCCCACCATGGTGATGGATGGCTTCGTGACAAGTCGATTCACCGCCCTCCTCTGCGCTGGCGTCGGGCGCTCTTGGCGAGGAGACTTTCGAAGCAGTGTGGGTGGGTATCACCGTGCCATCTCGATCTCGACTTACGGAAATTTTGAAAAAAAAGGCCCCCTCTGTTGTACGTATTATGTACAGGAACACGAGCGAAGCTAGGCACACAGTAATTCTTGGCTCTAGCAAAGTTCGTCTCATATCTGGGGTGGAGCCTCTGTATCCCAGCATGGTAAAGACAGTGTATTAGTGCGAATTCACACTTGTAGTCAGTCAGTCGGTCGGTGTTGCACCTCGTCGCAAGCATTCAACCGCATGCAGATAACTTAGACGCTAGGACTCACTTACCTAGTTATTTTCTAGACCTTTAGTAAATATATAGTATATTTTATAAAGATAGATTATACTCCTTATAGTATAGGTACTTAGGTATTTAAACTATAGTCTACGCTCTCTTATAAGGTAAGATAACTTAATCTATTCCTTTACTTCTAACCCTAGCTATATAGTCTAATATAATAGTAATTACTTAGTATTTATAATACTAAAACCCTTCTTTCTAATTAAATACCTTTATTAAGTTAATTCTAATTAATTAATTATTATATTTAGCATATCCTAGTAAGAGAATAGGGTTTATGTTAGCAGCGTGAGGGATAGAGACAGGACTATTATATAATAGAGTATTAGCAAGACCTCGGACCTACTAGGTTAGGGAGGGGTTAGCTAGTAGCTAGATAGTTATATAAGCATAGGGTAAGGTATTTAGTAAGGACTACCTATATTCTTATAGAAAGTTAGAGCTTAAAACCTTTATATACTTACCCCTAAGTAGTACCTTTCTAGCTATAACTATAAATCTAAGCTATTACTTTATTTTATTATTTTTTAACCCTTAAGTTATAATAAATTAAGCTTTTAATCCCTTTAGGGTAATAGACTATTAGCTAGATTATAATTTTAGTACCCTAGAGAATATCTATATAAAATATACTTATACCCCCTAGTAGTAATACTATAAATAAGTAAGATAGTAGTAATATAGTAAATACTTAAATAATAAATACTAATAATTAAGTATATTAGATACTATCTAATACTAATCTAGATAATAATACTAGAGTTAAGAATAATAATATTAAGAAGGTAGTGTAATAGTATTATAATATAGTATAAGCTAAGCTATAATATATATAGAAAATATAGGAAATTCTATAGATAAAAGTAAAAATTAGGAAGCTTTAGGTAAACTTACTATTAGTTAGAACCTAGTAAGGACTTATAAATCTACCTTCTTAGGTTAGACTAACTACTTTTATACTTACTTTACTAATAAAAACTAAGTAAGTAGTAAATATATACTAATATAGTATTATTAAGATATAGCTATAAATACTATTATATAAGGGAAATACTTATAAAAACCTCTAGAATTTCCTAGTAAACTTAAATATATTATTTAAATTAAACTAATATACCTTTTATAATAATATAATAAAGGTAGCTTATACTAGTAAATACCTTACTAATAATATAAAGTAATAATAGATATATTATATAGCTATAGATAGTTATATAAAATATAAGGACTATAATTAGGTAAGCTTTATTATATAGCTAAAGACTAGAATAATAAATTAGAACACTAGGTACTTAGAAGTAACTAGGTTATTACTAAATCTTTAGTAAGGTAATAGCTAATTATTTTAAGCCTTTATTAGGAATTAAACTAAGGTTAAATCTAACTTACTTAAACTAATTCTAATATAACTAAGAATCTATATATTTATTAATAGCCTTAATAATACTATAAGAAAGTAAATACTTAGCTAAGAGTTTATAATTACTTAAAGCTAGTTATAAAGCTAAAGTAAGAAAGTAAAGGTAGTAATAAAACTAATATAAAGTTATAAGAAAAGTTAAGACTATAAGAAAAAGTAATAGTAATTAACTTTACTTATAGATAACTTATAGTAATAGAATAAAAGGTAAGTAGGAAAATTACCTATTATATATTATAAATATAAGAAGCCTAGATATATCTTAATAGCTTACTATTTATTAGACTACTTTATTTATAAGAGTAATAAATATACTATAAAGAAATATAATAATAGTAATAATAAAGTATCTAATTCTAATAAGATACTACTTTTATTTATATAAACCTAGGATAAGGGGCTTATTATAGATAAATTAGTAGACTTAAGAGTTAGAGTCTATATATCTTTATAATAAGATTACTAGTAAGTAGTAGTAAAGGCACTAATAGATTTAGGTATATAATTCTTAACTATATACCTAAAGTTATTATCCAAGGAGAATTAGAAAAGAGTTAAAAAATAAATTAAAACCTTAAAAATATAAGTAAAAATATAGTTTTATATTAAGGAATTCTAAGAAAATTAGTATTAATAAAGAATAGTATAGGGTTTATAAAGGTTTACTAAGTTAGCTACTTTATTACTAATACTAAAGAAAGGCTACTACTAGGTATAGACTAGATTAGAGAATATAAACCTATAGTAATATATTAGAAAAAGAAGTTTTAGAGATACTTAATAATAAAGAAATATTTTTTATATACTTAGGGTAAGTAAAGAGTATATAAAGTATTAAAATAGTTAGTAATTACTTTAGTATTAGGTTTAGTAAAAGTTATCTTAAATAGCTTAAAGAATAAAAAGGGAAAAGAACTAAAAAAAAACCTACTAGTAAACTTACTAAAGCTAATTTAGAAAATAAGTAGTAAGAAAGTAATAATAGTCTTAGAGTATACCTATAAGTTATATAAGTAATATATTATAGCTAACCTAAAATCCTTAGATAGTCTAAGTAATAAGTAACCTATAACTAAGTAAGGGCTAAGTAATAATATAGATAAACTAGAGCTTTTAGAGAAATACTTAGAATTTAAAGATATATTTAATAAGGATTTAGTAGGAATACTTCCTAAATTAAAGGGCTATACTTATATAATTAAATTAGAAAAGAGAAAAACACTACCTTAGGGGCTAATATATAACTTAGCTAAGAAAAAGCTAGAGATACTTAGGGAGTATCTTATAGATATATAGTAAAAGGGATAGATTAGAAGATTAGTTAGCCTAGCTAAGGCCTTAATTTTATTTATCCTAAAGAAAGGAGGGAAATTAAGGCTTTATATAAATTATAAGGGCCTAAATAAGATTACTATTAAGAATAAGTCCCCTTTATTACTAATTACTAAAATCCTTAATTACTTAAAGGGCGTGGTTATCTAGATAAAACTTAACTTAATAGATATATACTACTAGCTATATATCCGCTTAAGTAATAAGTAAAAGATAGTATTCTATTATAAATATAAGTACTTTAAGTATTTTATAATGCTATTTAGATTAGTTAACGCACTAGTGACTTTCTAGGAGTATATTAATAAAGTCCTTAAGAATATTATAAATAATATCTATATTATTTACCTAGATAACATCCTAATCTATAGTAGTAATATAGCTACTTACATAGGCTATGTGTAATAAACTAGCCTTATAGCTTAAGTCTATAATATACCCCCTTACTTACCCCTTTCCTTCTCCTTTCTAAATAACTAGTCCTATAACTAGCGTAATCCCCCTTCTCTTACTAACCTCTCTTCTCTCCCTTTACTATATAAATATAAGTAATTAATAAATATAGTACCTTACCTTATAAGTCTAGCCTATAGTGTGTGTAGGCCTATTACACTATAAGTAAGGTAGCCTTCCCCTATAGTAGATTCCTTATATAGGCTATAAAAGTTTTTAGTATAGGCTTACCTTACCTATAGCCTACCCTAAAACACCTATAAATTTACTCTATACTAGCCTTATTACTAAAAAACACTAGCCTATATATTTTTTATACCTTCTACTAGCTATCCCTATACTATATCTAACTTCTTACCTTTACCCCTATTTTATATTCCCCTCCTTACCTACTAAATTATAACTTTACCTCTAGTAGTCCCCTAGTTACTAGCTACCCCTTAGATAATTATATAATATATTACCCCTATATATATACTACTAGCCTTTATTAAAGTAAACTTACTACTTACTAACTAAAGATATATCCTATCTCCCTAGGAATATAAATACTCCTATTCCCCCCTATATTTCTAATGCTTTTTATCCTTACTATTATTATAATATTCCCTTCCCTTATCTTTATTATCTTCTTTTATTAAGCCTAAGCCCCTAATTAACCTTCTTTTTACGTATATACTACCTCTAATATATCCTAGAACTCCCCTAAGCTAGCCTAGAGCCTAGCGCTATCCTTCTATAGCTAGAGCTCGGACAGCAACGGCCATATATCTAATGTTGGATATAGCAGCCTCACATCTTAGGCATTACTCATGATACCTTCCCTATTCGAGGCCATGGATTATCATGGATTGCGGTACCATGGCACTTAGGGCAAAGACCCTCTTTGCCCTCGTACCTATGCCCTTGTTATGCCACATGTGTAAATAGCCTAGATAGCTAAATATATTATTATTACTTTCCACACTATCTCATAGGTTATAAGCCTAGCGCTTCCTATTGCGCCTAGTTATACTTAGCTAATTTTTTAAAAAACATTAAAAATTTATGTATAATTACACTAGAAATCTTAATAATATCTAGAAGTATAAAATTATATAATTTAAGGGGTAGTAAATAATCCCCTCCTTTAACAAATAACTAAGTTATAAAGGCATAATTAAATTAATTAAGCAGGCCTTTATTTAAAAAAAATATCTCTTATTATATTAATAGGATTTAAATACATAACCTTTGCAGCGTTAATTAACAAATTGCGATTTTAGCACTTATAATATAGTAGCGTTAATAACTATATATTAAGATATTAGAAATAACTTTAAAAAGTTAGACCTTTCTAGGTAAATCTTAGTGAATAATAAGCTAGGATAAGATATTCCTTACAGAACTGCCTTAGGCACCTAAAACTAATAATCTAAATCTATTACTATCTAAGTAGTAATTATTATTATAAGGTATAGTAAGTATTAGTAAAGTAAGTAAAGTAAGTATAGTAAATTCTAGTAAAGCATTGCCCTCTAACTAGGCTAAGGTAAAATAAGATTAAGGCATCTAAAAATACCTTATACTATTAACTTTATATCTCTATGTATTAGTAGCTATATAGTAATTTAACTAAGAGAGAGCTACTACTATAACTCCTACTTAACTAAATTAATAATAATTAGTATTAAGTGATTATAGTAATAGGAGTATATAAATTTTAATATATAACCCTCTTGCTACTCCTATAAACCTTAATATAGATAATAATTATATAAGTATAGCAGTAAGGTTAGCTATATAGGTAACTCTAGTAACTATAGTAACTCTAATATAACTAGAAGAGCATAATAATATAATAAAGAATTAGTTCTCTTAAATTATAGTTATCTTACCCCTTAAAGGGGCAGAGAATTTTAAGGAATAGGAGATCTTAGTTAAGATATAAGTCTAAATTATATAATTAATAAAGCACCTTACTAGGGAAATTCTATATTCTCCTATAATAGATAAATATTATACTATTCTTATATCTATTATCTAGTAAAGCCTCTCTTTATAAGTTTAGAAGAACCTAACTTACATGGGATAGACTAAGACTATGCTAGTAACTAAAATAATAAAATTAATTAGGAATAATTATAGCTTTAAAGCTAATTTAGTAATTATTAAATTACTCTATGAATTCTTAAAGTCTAAGAAGTTAAACTTTATAATAACTTAAACCTAGCTTAATTACCACTAGAATCTATAAAATTAAATTAATAAGATCTAGATAATTCTAGATATTATATAGGTGTTATAAATAATTAAGGTAGTAGAAGACTTAATACCTAAAGTCTATAGCTCTTAGAAAATAAAAGGTTTCTCTAAAGTAGCTTTAAAGAAAGAGAATATACTTATATACTTAATATATAATATAAATAAGCCTTAAAAGAACTAGAAAGTAAACTTTAATACCTAGAGTAAGTCTAGTAAAACTACTAAGTTAAAGGATAATAAGAAGAGGAATAATACTATAGAGACTATAAAATTAGAGTATAGTTACTAAATTTTACTAGGTAAGGTAATACATATAAAGAATAGATACTAGAAGCTTTATCTAGAAAAGATACCTAAGTTAATGTAAAAGAAGAAGTTAAATCTAGTAATTACTACTTCCCTAGATATTATTACTATAGGGACGAATCTATTACTAATAGCATTAACTAATAAGACGCTATCTACGTATATAAATACTAAAGAATATCTTATAAAGAATAATTACATTCTAGATACTAGATATAACACACACATATTTAACAACATAAAGTAGTTTACGTATTTAAACACTAATATAAACGCAAAGCTAATAATAATAAGCAATGGTTAGTATCTTCACGTTAATAGAATTAGAAGCATATATCTTTTAATTAGTAATAGCTTTCTAGAGCTATCTAATACTTAATTCGCACTAAAGGCAAAGGTTAATATAATCTCGCTAGGACTTCTTAAAAAGGGAGGTATCTTAATAGATAGTTATAAGGACTATTTAACCTTAAAGGGAATAGGGTTACTAATTAGTTAATACTAATAGAATCTAATATTATAACTCTTATGCTTTAGGATAAGGAGCCCTAATTTAATTTTATAGCTCTTATAAGTAATTTAATCACAAAACAAGTTAAATTTAGTCTACTATATAAATAACTTAGTTATATAAGTAAAGAACGCATTATTAAGGCCTATAAAGAGGCTAGAATCGCAATTAACCCTTAATCACTTGTAAATTTTTAATATCTAGTATGCTTACTAGTAAAGGCCCCTTAGTAAATTAATTATAATAATTTAAATAACACTACATATTTCCTATTGCGTGTGTTCTAGGACTTTATTAAACATAAGCTAGAAGGATTTAGTAGTAAAAACTATATATTATATTTAATTAATATTTATACGCATTTTTACTAGGTAATTCTAACTATTAATAGGTTAAATATAGTTAAAGTAATCATAGCTTAGAAGACTACTATAGAGAATATAGGTAGAGGTTATACTATAAAGTGCTTTTATATAAATAATATAATAGAATTCCTTAGGGAGAAGTTTAAGATTTACTATTAAAAAAAAGGAATTATCTTTTATACTAGTGCTTCTTATATGCTTACCTATTAGGGCATTGTAGAATACGTAGGATAAACCCTAATAAAAGTAGTAAGATCTATAATAATTAAGTTATAACTTCCTAAGATACTATAGCCCTTTACTATAAGGCATATAGCTAAAATTACTAATCTGCTTTCTATAAATAGTACTAAGGATAGTAGTTTACTATAAGAGACTCTCTTTAAAATACTAGGTCTTTAAAATAACGCCTTAATTTACTATTTGTAAACTTAGGGATACCTTATATATATATAAATCCCTAATAAATATTATATAAAGTCTTAGAAAATAGCTCTAAGAGCTAAGATTAGTAGACTTATAGGCATAGAGGGACTAAAGTGTTATCTTTATAAGATCTAGATTTCTAATAAATAAAAAGTAATTTAGGCAAGGGATATTTACTTTAATAAGAGCAATACACTAGCCTAAATTAATAATAACAAAGAACTATATATCGTAGAGCTTATTAACCCTTCCTTTAAAGAGGAAGGACGTTGTATTATTAATATTCTAATTAAACAAGCTTTACTATTAAAGAATATACTATTTATAGTGGAATTACTAAGTAGGAAATCTATAGAGACTAAGACTATAGGTAATAACATTATAGATAGTAATATTATAAAAGCTATGCCACCGCGATCACCTCTACTATAATAGTTTCTTCCTTCTTCTTCTATAAGTCCTAAGAAGAGAAGACTCCTAGAGAACCTAAGATAAAGCATATATAGTAATACTATTATTCCTTAGGAAGAGAAATCCTCCTAAGGGGAAGAAGCTAAAGAGGCTCCTAAAGAGAAAGAAGAAGCTAAAGATAATAATAATATTAGTTAATAATAAATAGGTAAACCCTCTTAACTAAGACATAGCTAATAGGCTAGCCCTTAGCGTAACTATCTTAATATTACTATATTAGGGAAGAAGAAAGCATACCCTAAATAAAGGTTAAATATAATAATTAAGTACTATAAGGATAATATATATAATAAAGAGAAAGAGACTTAGAAGTTATATACTTTCTTAATACTTAAAGTAGCGAATTTAGTAAATATAAAGATTAAGATTCCTAATAACTAGTTTAAGGTAAAGAAAATAGATAACTATTAATCTTTCTAGAGACCTATAGAGTTAAAGGAACTAGAGAAGATTAAAGAGAAATAATACTAGACTTTTATAATACCTCTAGAAGATATAAAGATCTTTAATAAGCACTAGGTTTATACTATAAAACACCTAATTAATAAGCCCTTATATATAAAAGCTTAATAGGTTATATAAGGTAATTAGAATATAGAGGTATTTAAAAAGGAAGATCTTTATATAGCTATTATATATCTAGTCTCTCTACGCATTTTCTATATAATTATTACTATTCTTAACTATAAGTAAGAGTAATATAACACTATAAACGCTTTCCTTAATACTATAGTATAGATAGAAGTGTATATAAGATAACCTTATAGATATAGAGATAAAGTAAAGCGCGTTTATAGGCTTAATAGAGCTTTATATAGTCTCCTAATATTACCTCTTTAGTAGCTTAATAATATCTCTAAGGAGCTAGAAAAGCTAGGTTTTATATATTTAAAGTAGGAGCTTTATATTTTTTATTAAGAAAGCACCTTTCTCCTTCTTTATATTAATAATATAATTATTATAGTAAAGAATAAAGTAATAGTTAGAGCTATTATTATAGGCCTTTAATAATATTATAAGTTAAAGCAATTAGGTAATCCTAGGCTTTTCCTAGGTATTAAGTTTATATAGGATAGGAATAACTAAATAATACTAATACATTAGAATCTCTATATATAAAGTATATTAAAGAGATTTAAGATTAGTAATATTAAACTATCTACGGTTTTGTGGCTTATAAAGGCAGAGATTTCTACTAATTAGAAGGCTTTTCTAATAGTATGTAATCTCTTTAATTAGGCTTAAAAGACTAGAAGCTTTAATTAGCTTGTAATATATATAAGACTAGATATTATGTTTATATTAAATTATCTTTATAGTGTGAATTCTATACTAAAAGAGATTTACGTAAAACTAATAAAATATCTTTAGAGATATCTTACTAGGTTATAGGATCTAGGAAATATACTAGGTAGTAGAGGACCTAATAATAAGTTAGTTAATCTAAATAGAATCCTTTAAGTAAAGGGATATAGTAATACCTCTCTTACTAATAATTTAGATATAAGGAGGTTAATAGCGGGCTATGTTATTATGCTTGTAGGAGGCGTAATTCTTTAGTAGTTAAAGAAATAATTACTAGTTATGCTTAGCTCTATAAAGGCTAAATTTATTAATTTAGCTCTAATAGGCTTATTAATGCTTTAGGTAGTAAATTTACTTAAAGACTTTAGAATACCTTAATAATAACTACTACTTATATATATAGATAGCTAAAATGCGAAGGCAAATGTCTTTAATAAGAGGCAAAGAGGTCGTACTTACTATATTAATATAAGGTATAAATAGGTAATTAAAAAGACCTTATAGGGTTATTTTTATCTAGAGTAGATTAGAACTAATTAAATAATCGCAAATAGGATAATAAAGGGTCTTAAAAGGATTAAGCATAGTGATTTCTTATATCTTCTTTAAATAATAAAGGCATAAGACTTCACATTAAATAAGAACGCTTTAGTAAAGCAGGTATCTTTATAGATAGATTAGTTAATTAATCACATCTATAGCCTTATTTTAGACTAGATATTCCGCTAGGGGCGGTGTTAGATATAGTAGCCTTATATCTTAGGCATTACTTATAATACCTTCTCTATTTAAGGCTATGGATTATTATGGATTGCGGTACTACGGCACTTAGGGCAAAGACCCTCTTTGCCCTCGTACCTATGCCCTCGTTGTGCCACATGTGTGGATAGCCTAGATAGCTAAATACATTATTATCACTTTCCACACCGTCTCACATCTAACGCCCCCGCTAAATTTCAGCCCTCGCCCGCCCTATCCTCCGCCCTAGCTAAGCCTACCTACTTAGTAAGTACATTTTAGAAGGAGACTCTATTAATAATGCCCTCTCTAAGGGTAAAGAGTATAACTTGCCGTGTGCGCCCTATGTTAATAACCTTTATATAAAGGGTTACTATAATTACATCCTAGGCGCGCATTACGCCTATATCCCTTATTACACTACCTATTATACTTATATCTAGGAATTATATTTATATAGCACTAACCTAAAACTTTACTAAGTATATAAATATTTAGAGAACCTTATAGCTACTAGTAAGGCTATTAAGATACTAGCCTAGAAGTAAAGTATAACTATAAAGGGCTATTACACTATTCTAAAGCCTACCTTTATTTATTATTAAAAACGCTTTAATAGTATACTTACTATAGCCTAGATTAATTCTACTAAGGCTAAGCCTATAGAGTTATCCCCTACTAGTATAGCTTATACCTAGGGCATATCTAAAGTATAGTAGCTTATTTTAGCGTAAGGCACTCCCTCCTAACCTAGCTATAACCCCCTTACTACTAAATTTTTTTATAGTATTAGTAATATATAAACTACCCTTAATATATTACTTACTACCTAGTAGTAGAGTAATAATAATATTAGCGCCCTAGCTATATCTATTATAAAGCTAACCTATACTATTACCTAGGAGTATTATAAGTATTAATAATAATATAGTAGCTCCCCCCTTTCTTAATTAAATTTTTATTATAGTAAATAAGTAGTACTAGACTATATACACACTAGAGGAGTATAAGTACTATAATTATCTATAGCTAAATTAAATTACACCCTTTTTAGTCTACTATTTATCTATATATTACCCTATTATAATTTAAATTAGTTAAGTACCTCTATATTATATAAGTTTTCTAATAGCTCTTAAGTTAGCTATATATATTCCTTTTACTTAACTAAAATATTTTAATTAGATTCTCTACTTAGTGTATTTTTAGTAGTAAGAATATCCTTTACCTACTACTCTAAGAGGCCTTTATTAGTATTTATTATTACTAGATCTAGTAGTAGCTATTTATTAGCTAGCTTTTAACTTAGTAATAGGTTATTTACTACCTACTATACTAAATCTATATAAAAGATAGAATATAGTCCCCTTAGAATATCTAATTTAATAGTTAATAGTATAGGGACTTTAATTACCTTATATTTAGCTATAACCTAATCTAACTTTTTATAAGAATAGTTTATCTTAATATTACAAAGGTTTAACTATATATAATCCCTAACCTAGAAACGCTTCGCTAGCCTATAACTACTATTTATATTCTCCTACTACTACTACTATATAAAAGCTATTACTACCTATATTAGCTTTATACTATTCCTTAAGTGTTATAGAAAAGCCTAAGCCTATCCCTTTACTAAGGTTACTAATATTCCTAAGACTAATAGTTCCTAGATTATAAGCATATTAAAACTATAAAGGGCTATATTTATACTAACTCCTATTACTAATAAATCCCTATTATTTAAGGTAAGCTAGTAAGCTAGTAAATAACCTAGCTATTTAAACTATAAAAAGGAAAGCATTACCTATAGTACTACCTATACCTCCTAGTTTACTCTCTTTATACCTCTATCTATCTATAGGTAATATAATATAGAGAGTAACTACTATATTTTAACCTTATTATAAAGCTTTATCTAGAAGGTACTAAGCTAATCTAAACTATAATCTATAATAATTTATAATAGAAAACTATAAAACCACTACTAGTAATACTTAAAATATTCCGCGTATACTTCTACTTCTATTAATATTATTACCTTAAGCTAAATGTATTTAGATAGCTAATTTGTAATTACTATTAGAAACCAGGGGTTAGTTAGCTCTTAAGCTAGGAGGTCTATTATAAAATTAATAAATATTTATAACTAGTATCTATTAGGGGGTAGAATTAGCTTTAGTAAGCCTTAATATAGCTACTAGCTCTTCTATTCTCTATAGTAGTAATAATTCTATATAAAGCGCGTAATATCCTATAATATACTATCCTAATAGAAGTCCCTTTATAATGCCTTAAATATTATATTCTACCCTAGGTAACCTAGTAAGGGCAAGTTATAAACCTATTAAATTAATATTATAGTTAATAGTTCTTACTTAGGGACTTAAGTCTAGCCGTAAAATTATAGCACCCTTTTTACGCTAATCTAGTAGTCTATAATCTATTCTCTTATATTTATATTACTAGGAAACTTCCTAGCCCTAGCTACTACTAACTTAAGTTATAACCTATAAGCATTATTACGCGTTATAGACTAGTCCTATAGGGACTAGAGGTGCTTATTTATAAATAATAACCTTCTAGCAGGAAGTTATAGAAATAAGGATATATTAGTGTCTAAAGTACCTATCTCTAGCATAGCTATAGGTCTTATGTTTACGTATAGTTAATATTATTTAAAATAAAACTAGGCTAGGCTTATAGCTAAGTGTACTATTATAGCCTTTATATATTCCTATTATAAGACCTCCTAATAGTATCTAGATAGTTATATTAGGTTATTTTACTTATATCCCTAGCCTATAATAAAGGTAAAAGTTAAAAAGAGCTAGAGTCTTTACCTATCTTACCTACTACTCTAATATCTCCCTTAGTGTAGTAAAGTATTCTAGATTCTTATAATTAGTTAATATTATAAATAGCTTACTAATGCTATGTAATTTAGCTAACTATACCTTAAGGTAAGTAATAATTACTAGTAGCTCCTTATTATATATAGTGTAGTTCTATTAAGCTAGCTATAACCTTATAGAATAGTAGGCTACTAGATATAAGATCCCTTTATTATTAAACTAGGAGAGATATTCCCTTAATACTATCCCTAAATAATCTACCTTAACTAATATATCCTTATTAAGGTTTTATTAAGCTAAGATTAGATATAATATAAAGGTAAGCTTTAGCGTCTTAAATGCCTTATTATACTTATCTATTTACTAGAATAAAGCGCCTTTCTTTATTAAGTTAATAAGAGGCCTTACTATCTCTAAGAATTATAGTATAAAATTATAATAGAAGTGAGTAAAACTAAGGAATCCATAAACTCCCTAGACCTATATTAGGGCCTCCTAATCCTAGATAGTAGTGATTTTCTCCTTATTAGGGCAAATAGCCTTCCTTACCTAGATAATAAACCTAAGGTATTTAACTTCCTTAGTGGCGAAAATACACTTTTTTATATCTAGGTTTAAGCCTACCTATTATAGCTAAGATAATACCCCGCGGACTTTTTATATATAATCCTTATATAACCCTCCTAAATAAACTAAGATATTATTAAGATAAGCTATAATATAATTACCTAGCATCCCCCTAATACTTTATTAATATACCTCTAAAAGGTTATAGAAGTGCTTGCTAACCTAAATAAGTAAACTAACCACTTAAATAATCTAAACCTTATATAAAAGGCAGTCTAGTGCTCCTTACCCTTAGTAATCTATATTTAATAAAACACTAATTATATATCTAGCTTTATAAACTACCTTACCCTAGCTAAGGAATAAAGTATCTCCTTTACTAAAGGTAAGGGGTACTAGTCCTACTCTATAATCTTATTAAGAGTATAGTAGTTTATATAAAACCTCTAACTACCCCCTAGCTTTTTTACTAGTAATACTAGTGCTACTACTAAAGAGAAGCTTACCTAGATCTAGCCCTTATTTATTAAGTTAGTTACTTACTTCTAGATTTCTAGTAAATATTCCTAAGGTATATTATAGAGAGGCACCTAAGGAAGCTCTAGCTTGCTCCTATCCGTATTCTATTTTAGCTAAATATAGTAATCTAACTTACCCTAGTGTAGTAGTAAGGTATTTACCTTACCCTTAAGAAATAGATCCCTAAAGTCCTATAATACCTCTAGTAATAATGCAAGAAAGTCCTTCTCTATAGCCTTTAGTATAGCGTTAATTTATAAAATTAATGTGATTTCTTATAAGCTTATAGTATATAGTTAAATATACTTCTTCTACCTTTTTAACCTATAAACTATTCTTATAAATATAGACCCTAAGATAAATACTATAGGATTATTTACCTTCCTATTAGCTATAACCTATATACACAAGTTATTAGCTAACCTAACGCATAACTAGCATTAGGCTATATCTAACTTAATTTTATAGCACGCTATCTATAGTATACTAAGGATAAGTTATTATATTAAACCTAGAATTATATACACTATAACTAGCATCTCCTATCTATCTAAATCTACCTAAAAATAAATAATATATAAGATATATAACTATTTTTTATAGCTCTCCTTTCCCCCTTATTTTACACTAACTATAGTGTAAACTAACCTCTTAGTTATAAGAGAGAGGCATTTTAATTAAAGTTTTTAGATAAGGTATTTACTTATAGTAGTATAGTAGTTATAACCTATATTAACTTAAGTATTTATAAAAGTAATCTTATTAATTAAAGTAAGAACTAAAAAGGGTAAGGAATCTATATTACTCTAAATCTCTTTAAAGTTCTTATTAGTAATAACTATATACTATAAAGCCTCTCTATGCCTTTTTTCCCTAACCCTATTTAAATAACTTAATAAAGGGATTACTTTTTTCCTAATTTCTCTAAGGACTCTATACTAGAGTTAGTAGTAGTAGCTATCCTTATATTATATATATTAACTAATGTGAGACGGTGTGGAAAGTGATGATGATGTATTCAGCTATCTAGGCTATCCACACATGTGGCACATCGAGGCTAGAGATACGTAGGCCACAAGGGCATTTGCCCTAAGTGCCTATGTACCTCGATCTATGGTAATCCATGGCCTTGGATACAGAAGGTGTTATAAGTAATGCCTAAGATATAAGGCTACTATATCTAACACCACCCCTAGCGGAATATCTAGTCTAAAAATAAGGCTATAGATATAATTAATAAATTAGTCTATTTACAAAGATGCCTACTCCGCTAAAGCGTTTAATATAAAGTCTTATACCCTTATTATTTAAAGAAGACATAAGAAATCACTATATTTAATCCTTTTAAGACCCTTTATTATCCTATTTATAATTATTTAATTAGTTCTAATCTATTCTAGATAAAAATAACCCTATAAGGTCTTTTTAACTACCTATTTATATCTTATATTAATATAATAAGTATAACCTCTTTGCCTCTTATCTAGGACATTTGCCTTTATATTTTAGCTATTTATATATATAAGTAGTAGTTATTATTAAGGGATTCTAAAGTCCTTAAGTAAATTCGCTACCTAAAGTATTAATAGTCCTATTAGAGTTAAATTAATAAATTCAGCCTCTATAGAACTAAGCATAACTAGTAATTATTTCTTTAACTACTAAAGAATTACACCTCCTATAAGTATAATAATATAGCCTGCTATTAATCTTCTTATATCTAGATTATTAGTAAGAGAGGTATTACTATATTCCTTTACTTAAAGGATTCTATTTAGATTAACTAACTTATTATTAGGCCCCTTACTGCCTAGTATAATCCCTAGGTCTTATAACCTAATAAGATATCTCTAAAGGTATTTTATTAGTTTTATATATATCTTTTTTAGTATAGAATTCGCACTATAAAGATAATTTAATATAAACGTAATATCTAGTCTTATATATATTATAAGCTAATTAAAGCTTCTAGTCTTTTAAGCCGAATTAGAGAGATTATATACTATTAGAAGAGACTTCTAATTAGTAGGAATCTCTACCTTTATAAGCTATAAAACTATAAATAGTTTAATATTACTAATCTTAAATCTCTTAAGGATACTCTATATATAGAGATTCTAGTATATTAGTATTATTTAGTTATTTTTATCCTATATAAACTTAATACCTAGGAAAAGCCTAGGATTACCTAAATATTTTAACTTATAATATTACTAAAGGCCTATAAATATAGTTTAAACTATTACTTTATCCTTTACTATAATAATTATATTATTAATATAAAGAAGAAGAAAAGTGCTTTCTTAATAAAAAATATAAAGCTCCTACTTTAAATATATAAAACCTAGCTTTTCTAGCTCTTTAGAGATATTATTAAGCTACTAAAGAGGTAATATTAAAAGACTATAAAGAGCTTTATTAAGCCTATAAACACGCTTTATTCTATCTCTATATCTATAAGGTTATCTTATATACACTTCTATCTATACTATAGTATTAAGAAAAGCATTTATAGTATTAAATTATTCTTACTTATAGTTAAGAATAGCTATAATTATATAGAAAATACATAAGGAGACTAGATATATAACTACTACATAGAGATCTTCCTTTTTAAATACCTCTATATTCTAATTACCTTACGTAACCTAGTAAGCTTTTATATATAAAGGCTTATTAATTAGGTATTTTATAGTGTAAACCTAGTGCTTATTAAAGATCTTTATATTTTCTAGAGGTATTATAAGAGTTTAGTATTATTTCTCTTTAATTTTCTCTAGTTCCTTTAACTCTATAGGTCTCTAGAAAGATTAATAGTTATCTATTCTCTTTACCTTAAACTAGTTATTAGGAATCTTAATCTTTATATTTACTAAATTAGTAGCTTTAAGTATTAAAAAAGTATAAGACTTCTAAGTCTCTTTCTCTTTATTATATATATTATCCTTATAGTACTTAATTATTATATTTAACCTTTATTTAGGGTATACTTTCTTCTTCCCTAATATTATAATATTAAGATAGTTATATTAAGGGCTAGCCTATTAGCTATATCTTAGTTAAGAGGGTTTACCTATTTATTATTAACTAATATCTCTATTATCTTTAGCTTCTTTTTCCTTAGGAGCTATATCTAATTCCCCTCCTTAGGAGAATATATCTTCTTCCTAAGGAATAATAGCATTACTATATATACTCTATCTTAAGTCTTCTAGGAGTCTTCTTTTCTTAGGACTTATAGAGGGAGAAGGTAAGAACTATTATAGTAAAGGTAATTATAGTAGCTATATAGCTTTTATAGTATTACTATTTATATTATAACCTATAGTCTTAGTCTCTATAGATTTCCTACTTAGTAATTCTACTATAAAATATATATTCTTTAATAGTAAGGCTTATTTAATTAGAATATTAATAATATAGCGTCCTTTCTCTTTAAAGAAAGGGTTAATAAGCTCTATAATATATAGTTCTTTATTATTATTAATTTAGGCTAGTGTATTACTCTTATTAAAATAAATATCCCTTACCTAAATTACCTTTTATTTATTAGGAATCTAGATCTTATAGAGATAACACTTTAGTCTCTCTATACCCACTAGTCTTCTAATCTTAGCTCTTAGAGCTATTTTCTAAGCCTTTACACAACGTTTATTAGGGATCTATATATATATAAGATATCCCTATGTTTATAAGTATTAAATTAAGGTATTATTTTAAAGACCTAGTATTTTAAAAAGAGTCTCTTATAGTAAGCTACTATTCTTAGTTTTGCTTATAGGAAGTAAATTTATAATCTTAGCTATATATATTATAGTAAAAGGCTATAGTAGCTTAGGAAGTTATAACTTAATTATTATAAACCTTACTACCTCTATAAGGGTTTATCTTATATATTCTATAATACCTTAATATATAGGTATATAAGGAGCGCTAGTATAGAAGATAATTCCTTTCTTTTAATAGTAAGTCTTAAACTTCTCCCTAAGGAATTCTATTATATTATCTATATAAAAGCACTTTATAGTATAACCTTTGCCTATATTCTTTATAGTAATCTTCTAGGCTATAATAGCTTTAACTATATTTAACTTGCTAATAGTTAGGATTACCTAGTAGAAACACATATAAATATTAATTAAATATAATATATAGTTTTTACTACTAAATCCTTCTAGCTTATATTTAATAAAGTCCTAGAATACCTATAATAGGAAATATATAGTGTTATTTAAGTTATTATAATTAATTTACTAAGGAGCTTTTACTAGTAAGTATACTAGATATTAAAAATTTATTAGTAACTAAGGGTTAATTAAGATTCTAGCTTCTTTATAAGCCTTAATAATACAGTCTTTGCCTATATAACTAAGTTGTTTATATAATAGACTAAATTTAACCTATTTAGTAATTAAATTACTTATAAGGGCCGCGAAATTAAATTAGGGTTCTTTATCCTAAAGTATAAGAGTTATAATATTAGCTTTCTATTAGTATTAACTAATTAGTAGTCCTATACCCTTTAAGATTAAATAATCCTTATAACTATTTATTATAATACCTCCTTATTTAAGAAGTCTAGGGGAGATTATATTAACCTCTGCCCTTAGCGTATATTATATATTAGAAAGCTCTAAAAAGCTATACCTAACTAGAAGGCATACACTTCTAATTTTATTTATATAAAGATACTAACTATTACTTACTATTATTAGCTTTGCATTTATATTAGTGTTTAAATATATAAACCACTTTATATTATTAAATATATGCGTGTTATATCTAGTATCTAGAATATAATTATCCTTTATAAGATAATCTTTAGTATTTATATATATAGTTAGTGTATTATAATTTACTACTATTAGTAAAAGATTTATCCTAGTAATAATAATATCTAAGGAAGTAGTAATTATTAGATTTAACTTTTTCTTCTATATTAATTTAGGTATTTTCTTAGGATAAAGCTTCTAGTATTTATCCTTTATATATATTACCCTACCTAGGGAAATCTAGTAACTACACTCTAATTTTATAGTTTCTATAGTATTATTTCTTTTCTTATTATCCTTTAACTTAGTGTTCTTACTAGACTTACTCTAGGTATTAAAGTTTACCTTCTAGTCCTTTAGAGACTTATTTATATTATATATCAAATATATAAGTATATTCTCTTTCTTTAAAGCTACTTTAGAGAAGCCTTTTATTTTCTAAGAGCTATAGACTTTAGGCATAGAGTCTTCTACTACCTTAATTATTTATAATACCTATATAGTATCTAGAATTACCTAGATCTTATTAATTTAATTCTATAGATTTTAGTAGTAATTAAGCTAGGTTTAAGTAGTTATAAAGTTTAACTTCTTAGACTTTAAGAATTTATAGAGTAATTTAATAATTACTAAATTAGCTTTAAAGCCGTAATTATTTCTAATTAAATCTATTATTTTAGTTACTAGTATAGTCTTAGTCTACCTTATATATATTAGGTTCTTCTAGACTTAAGAAGAAAGGCTTTACTAGATAATAGATATAAGAATAGTATAATATTTATCTATTATAGGAGAATATAGAATATCCCTAGTAAAGTACTTTATTAATTATATAATTTAGACTTATATCTTAACTAAAATCTTCTATTCCTTAAAATTTTCCGCCCCTTTAAGGGGTAAGATAACTATAATCCTAGAGAACTAATTTTTTATTATATTATTATATTCTTCTAGTTATATTAGAGTTACTGTAATTACTATAGTTATTTAGGTTACCTATATAGACAGTCCTACTACAGAACTTATATTATTAAATATCTTATTAGCTATATTATAACTTATAGGAGTAATAAGGGTTATATATTAGAATTTATATACTCCTATTACTATAATTACTTAATACTAATTATTATTAATTTAGTTAAGTAGGAGTTATAGCAGTAGCTCTCTCTTAGTTAAATTACTATGTGGCTGCTAATACACAGAGATATAAAGTTAATAGTGTAAGGTATTTTTAGATACCTTAATCTTATTTTACCTTAGCCTAGTTAGAGAGCAATGCTTTACTAGAATTTACTATACTTACTTTACTTACTTTACTAATACTTACTATACCTTATAATAATAATTACTACCTAGATAGTAATAGATTTAGATTATTAGTTTTAGGTGCCTAAGGCAGTTCTATAAGGAATGTCTTATCCTAGCCTACTGTCCGCTAAGATCTACCTAGAAGGGTCTAACTTTTTAAAGTTATTTCTAAATCTTAATATATAGTTATTTACACTACTATGTTATAAATGCTAAAATCGCAATTTGTTAATTAACGCTGCAAAGGTTATGCATTTAAATCCTATTAATGTAATAAGAGATATTATTTGTTTTTTTTTTAAATAAAGGCCTGCTTAATTAATTTAATCATGCCTTTATAACTTAGTTATCTATTAAAGGGAGGGATTATTTACCGCCCCTTAAGTTATATAAATTATACGCTTCTAGATATTATTAAGATTTCTAGTGTAATTATACATAACTTTTCAATAGTAAAAAAAAATAGCTAATTACAAACAGGCGCGATAGGAAGCGCTAGGCTTATAACCTATAAGATAGTGTGGAAAGTAATAATAATGTATTTAGCTATCTAGGCTATTCACACATATAGCATATTAAGGCTAGAGATACGTGGGCCACAAGGGCATTTGCCCTAAGTGCCTATGTACCTCGATCCATGGTAATCCATAGCCTCGGATACAGAAGGTGTCATGAGTGATGCCTAAGATGTGAGGCTGCTATATCCAACAACTAATATCTTTTTCTATAAGCAAATAGTAAGGTATAAGGGATATATAAAGATAAAATATTTAGAGGAGGTATATTATAAGTATTTTCCCTTATTATAGCGTAAATTAATCACGTCCTATATAACCTAATTAGTATATCTCCCCCTTTTATTACCTAACCTCTAGTATTTTATGGATTTTCTAGATCTAGGCTAGGTCTCTATTATACCTATAGCCTAAATATCTATTATAGGTATATCCTTATCCTATGCCTTAGCCTTATACGGATTTAGTAGCTAGTTACCTTACTTCTATACCTAGTGCCTCTTCTCTAATTAGTATAATTTAATATCTAGCGTAATACTATAGAACTATGCTACTATAGCTATATAATTAGCCTAGGGCATATCCTACCCTATACTATAATTATATATTTACTTATTTAGTAATATACATAGCTTTAATAACTTTACTATATTATCTTACCCTAACCCCCTTACTAGCGCTAATTTCTATTTAAAATAAATATAGAAGTTACTAAACTATTTATTTTATTACTATATTAACTAGTTAAGCTTTATAATAGCTAACTCCTAATAATAGAGGTTATTAAATATTTCCCCTAAGTAACTAAGGAATTCCTTTAGGTTTTAGTTAAGTAAGTCTCCTTTCTTAAAGTATAGTACTACCCTAGCTTAGACCTTTAGTAATAGGTTCTAATATATAAAACACTATTAATCCTAATTATCTCTAATAAATGCCCTATTAGTAAGTAACTTATAAGATATTAGGCCCCTCTATACTATAAATAAGACCCTATTACTATTAAATAAGGGTCTTATAGGTAGGGGTTTATATTTAGGTTATAGTAGTGTAAGGGTAGTATCCTACCTATTCTTAAGGTAAGCGATTTATTAAGCCTAATTTTTAATTAGCTTCTAGAGAGTTAATAACTTATTAGTATTTATTCTTTCTAGCAGTAATAGTATTTTCACTAGCTATTATATTTCTATAATAAAGAATAATATATATAATAAACTAGCCTTATAGTAATTATATATAAGTATTTAAAGTAAGAATATTATTCTTATAGAAAAAAGAAAGAACTATACTAGTAGTTATATAGAGCCTAGATATATAGTAGCTTATATATAGCCTATGCGTAGTCTATATCTAAGCCCTAACCTAACCGCATAATATCTATGTACTCTCTAGAGCTATACTACATACTTTCCGGAGCCGTAATTAACCTAAGCTTATAGCTCGAGTCTATAACACTATGTTAAATAAGTCCTAAGTAGACTTCGTAATGTAAAGCTTTTTATTAACCTTAAGAAGTGTTAATTTTTAGTTATAGAGGTTAAATTCTTAGGATTTATTATATCTAAGAAAGGTATTATTGTTATGGACTTAAGCTATGAGCTTGGGTTAATTATAGCTCCGGAAAGTATACAGTATAGCTCTAGAGAGTACGTAGACATTATGCGGTTAGGTTAGGGCTTAGACATAGACCGCGCATAGGCTATATATAAGCTACTATATATCTAGGCTCTATATAACTACTAGTATAGTTCTTTCCTTCTTCTATAAGAATAATATTCTCACTTTAAACGCTTATATGTAGTTGCCATAAGGCTAGTTTATTACAATTATAATAAAACTATTATAAGTAGAAGTAATTATAATATAGCTAATACCTTGTAGCATCCTAGATATCTAATTATTCCTTAGGTTTACTAGATTTTATTAATATTTTATTAAGTAGTATAGTAAAGTAGTTATTCTATTAATAAACTAGCTTAAAGGGGGATAACTAGTAACCTTTAAGCTAGAACTCTATAAGCTAGCTATATTTAGAGAACTCTAGAAGTTATTCTAGGAAGCACTAATTTTAGTATACTTTAACCTACTTACTTTATTAAGAGTAGAGATAAATATATTAGGTTTTACTATTAGAGTAATACTTATAATATTAGTACTAGGTTACTAGCACCTAGTTATATATATATTAAGGAAGTTAACTAATACTAAGTTATACTACCTTATACTAGATACTAAATTATTAGTAATCTAAGAGGCTTTTAGGGTATAGAGGTATTACCTAGTGTACTTAACTTACTTAATTATAGTAGTAATAGATTACTTAAACTATAAGTACCTAGCTATAAAGCTATAGCTAACTAGTAAGTAAGTAATAGTACTTAATAAGCTATGCTTATTTAACTTTAGGATTAAATATAGGGCTAGTAAGTTAAACCCTACTAATATATTATTAAGAAGGGTAGATTATATAAGTAAGAATAGGAAAGTAAAGGTAGTAATCTTATAGCTACTAAACTTCTTATCTCAGTTTATAAATACTAATTAATAGGAACTCTATAGTAGTAATAGGAATACTATAGGTTTTATTATATTATTATTTAATATAGTAAATAGTTAGTTATAAAGACTTTATAATAGTAATAGGAATATCTAGGGTTTTAAGAAAATATAACTTAGCTATATTTTTAAGGAAGCTATAAGACTAGATATTACTAAAAGGGGTATATTAGCTAGTATAGTTACTAGTAAGTAGTAAGGGCACCCCTTAGAAACGCTACTTAACTATAGTGTACTTATAAGACTAGAAGTAACTTGGAAGCTAGCTACTTATAGAGATATTATAGCAAGGATCTAAGCTATTTAGAGAATCTCTTCTAAGTTTACTATATATTAGAGAAAGCTACTTAAGAGTAGTAACTTAAAAGCGTTATAAATATAGTTAATTAGACTCTTTAAGCTATTAATATTTAAGAGTTAAGTTTATATTTCCTAGGGTATAAGAAAAGAGATTTTACTATTAATATATAATAACCTTACTACTAGGTATTAGGAAGTTAGTAAATCACTTTATTAAATTATAAGTTAGTACTACTAGCTAATAATAAAGAAAGATATAAAGGTATATATTAGTACTTATATAAGCTATTAAATTTTAAAACTAAGGCACTATAAGCTATATAGTAAGTTAGCTACTTTACTAAAGCTAGATTACCCCTTTTAAGAACTATTAATAGATTTTATTACTAGATTATTACTAGTTAAAGATATTAACTAGACTTATAATATAATCTTAGTAATTATTGACTATTTTATATAGTATAGTATTTATATCCCTATTTTAATATAACTAATAAGCAATAGGTTAGTAACTATATTCCTAGAATATATCTTTAGAGATTATAAAGCCCTAGAAGGTATTATAATAAACTAAGGTTTTATATTTATAAGCGAATTTTAAATAACCTTTTACTATCTTATTATAACTAAGTAACTACTAAGCTGTCACGACTTAAGGGTCAAAAGATAATAGAATAGAGTGATAGCTTAGATTTATAGTCGTAGCTAGAAAGGTGCTACCTAAGGGTGGTTACGTGAAGGTTTTAAGCTCTAATCTTTTATAAGAATATAGGCAGTCCTCGCTAAATACCTCGCCCTACGCTTACATAACTATCTAGCTACTAGCTAACCCCTCCCTAACCTAGTAGGTCCGAGGTCTTGCTAATGCTCTATCATGTGATAATCCTGTCTCTGTCCCTTACGCTCCTGACATAAGCACTACTTTTTACTTATAGATAAATAAGTAAATAAAGTAATTAAACTAGGTCTTAGAATATTATTTAAGGGCTTTCTCCTACGCTAAATAAACTAACTAGGCTAATAACCTATTAATAGTATAATTTATATATAATACTAGTAACTATATAACTTATAGCTATATACTAGTAGAGGTATTATAAGGATATAACCCTAGGGGCTTATAGTAAGTAGTACTTAATATTTTACTTATAAATAATTAGGCTAAGAGTAAAGTATTATTACTAAGAGAGAAATATACTATAATTAAATAGCTTCTAATTAACTTATAAGCTTAGTATAAGAAATACTATAACTAGAAAAGAACCCTAAAGAGGTTTAAAGTTAGTAATTATATTTTACTATCTATAAAGAATATTAACCTAAGATAGCTAAGTAGGAAGTTAACTATAAAGTACCTAGGCCCTTATAAGATTATAAAGGTAGTTAGAAGTTATAGACTAGCTTACTAGGTAGAATTACCTACTAGAATGTAGTTATATAATATATTTAATATTATAAGCCTTAAACCTTTTAAAGGGGACCTAAGTAATATAATAAATACTTCTTTACTATAAGATAATATTAAAAATAATAAGTAAGAGTTTAAGGTAAAAAGATTTATCTTATATTATTATAATAATAAGTATTATAAGTACTTAGTTAAATAAAAGGGCTATAATAGCTTAGAGAACTTTTAGGTATTAAAAAGGGATTTTATTATAAGAGATATTATCTATAACTATAAGTAGTAACTAAGTAGCTAGGTTATAGTAGTAAAACTACCCTTAGTAAATAACATAAGGTAATACCCTATAAATATAGTAAATAACGTAGGGTAATATTCTAAAAAGATATAATTATACTACTCTTATAATTATAATATAACTACCTAGTAATAATTACTTAAAAAGCATATTCTTATTCTTACTCTTACCCCTATTTTCCCTAGAGACTATAGTAATAATAAGTATAAAAGCCTTTAGAGGTATTAGGGCCTTATTATTAGAAGAGTTACCTTTCTTATAGGTAAAAATATAAAGCTCTCTAGGTAACTTAAAGGGACTAATATAAGTAAGAAGCCTAGAGGTATAAGAAGTAAACTACTAGTAAGTTAGTAAAGAAATACCTATAGATATTTAAGAGACTTACTATTAGGATATTCTTATATATATAGTAAAGGTAGTTTATAATATTAATTTAGACCTTAAGGTTAGTAGTATTAGCTAGCTATACTATAGTAGTATACTTATTATACTTAGCTTCCTAGGCTACTTTAGTAGCTACCTAAGTATAATAAATACACTTATACTTATTAGTGTTTTTAGTTTTTAGGAGGGTATTATATAGTTTTTACTTAGTATAAATAAGAAATTATTAGTATATTAGTAGTAATTAAGTTAAGAGAACTAGGGATATACTTACTTTATTAAGGTAGTAGTAATCTCCCTTAAGTATAGCTTTAATAATATTAAATAGCTTTTTATAAAGCTATATAATTTAAGTAAGGTACTAGTAGTAAGTTAGTATCTTAAAACTAGAGACTTAGAATAAGTAGTTATACTCTAATATATATCTTATTATTTTAGGTATAATAAGTATATTTAGCTAAGTTTACTACTATAGGTTAGTAACTATAAGAAGTAAAGAAGTAGTAAGATTATACTATAAGAGTTATTATACTCTATAGGAAAAGGTTTATTCTCCTTAAGATACTAAGAAATAGTATAAGTACTATTCTTAGGCTTTATATTTTATATAGTAATTTACTAACTATACTATATATATAGAATTTTAGTATTACTAGCTATAAGTTAGTAGTAATAACCTAGTAAGGAAGTAGTAAACTTATATAGAAATTTTAGATACTATTCTCTTTTAAGGTAACTTCTCTAGTAACTTCCTTAAGGGTTTATTCTATAGAGATAGACTTAGTAGTAAAGTAGAAGTTAATAAATAGATTTTAGATATTATAAGCTAGCTATAGGTTAGTAGTAAGGAAGTAGTAAAGGGAAGATAAGTAAAGATAAAGAAACTTATAATAGTTAAATAGTATATAAGGGAAAGGAAGTGTATATATAAGGGGGGAAGATTTAGTCTCTTTTATATTAACTATAGACCCCCTAAGTAATCTACACACTACATATAGCTAATATAAGAATTATAATATTTACTATTATTATTACTATTTATAAATATACTAATAGCTATAAATATATAGTAACTACACTACTATATTACTAAGACTTATAAATAAGTCTATTTATATATATAATATCTAATACCCTATCTATTTAACCTAATTATAAAATTTAATAAGGGTGTTTACTTTTTTAGAACTATTAGCATAAGGTAAAGAGCATTTACTTTACTATATTAGAGTAGTAAATAGATTACTATTTAGGATTAATAGATATAGGGATAATAATATTCGCACCCTAGTATTATTAGTATTATTATTTTTAATAATATATTACGCTATAATATATTACACCTAACCTAAACCCTCTATTAACTATAGCCCCTAGGACTACGTAGTGTAAACGCCCTAAGTAAGTAGCTTATTATATAATTAAGGATAATTATATAAAGAGGGGGTATTATATTAGAAGTATAAGGAATAGAGATAGAACTATTATATAATAGAGTATTAGTAAGACCTTAGACCTACTAGGTTAGGGAGGGGTTAGCTACTAGCTAGATCGTTATATAAGCGTAGGGCGAGGTATTTAGTAAGGACTACTTACATTCTTATAAAAGGTTAGAGCTTAAAACCTTTACGCACCTGCCCCTAGGTAGCACCTTTCTAGCTGCGACTACGAATCTAAGCCATCACTTTGTTCTATTATCTTTCAACCCTTAAGTCGTGACAGTTTAATTATATATATTTATTAATATTATAATTAGGTAACCCTAATAATAAGGAAGATTTATATAGATTAAAGTTTAATAATTTATATAATAATAGGATATTCTTATAATATCTAAGGAAACCCCTCCCGAGTACGAGGTAAAACTGCTTAAATTAAAGCTCTATATTTTTTAATATCTTTTCTAGATATCTAGCCTTTTTTACTAGTTTCTGATTCCCCTTCTTTTTCTTACTTTTCTTAAATTTCTCTATATTTCCTTCTATTTTCTTAATTTCCTTTTAATTAGGATTTTCCTTAGCTTTTTAAATAGCCCTTAGGTTTTATAGCCTAGTGGTTATAGCCCCTGGCTTTTAGTTACCCTTAGCTATGCTATAGGTTAATTAGTTAGGGGTAAATTAGTTAATTAGTTACGCAGGACTTACCTAGTTAAATTAAATTAGAGGCAAGTTAGAATAAGTTATATTTAAGTAAGTATAAGTTATAAGGTGCAAGAAAGAAAAGGTGTTACACAGAGAGTAGGAATAAACTATAAGAACAGAGGATAGCTAGGCAAGAGGTATAGGGGCATTAATATATTGACTAAAGCTTGCTAAGTCTAAGTGTGTTATGCGTGCGAGTTACTATCTTATAGCTAGTGGCTTGCTAGTGTTATATAGACCTAGCCCTAGGCCTAGTGTGCCTATAGGGGTGTGTAAGTATAGTGTTATAAGTAAGGCCTTATAATTACCTCCCTACTTATAGCTAGGCTTTTAAATAGCTTTTACTAGCTACTTTATAGCTATTTACTAACTAGTAATAGCCTCTAAAATAATAATAAATAATAGGTAGGGTTTAAGTATAAATTTACCTATAATTCTTTATTATACTACACACTCTTTCCCTTTATAACTATAGTAATCTTGTCTTTATTTATTTCTTATACCTTTAGTTTCCTTTACTTTCTAGTCCTTAATTACTATATTTTTATTATAAAAGATAAGTATATTCCCTTAAAAGAATATAGCTATATATATTATTTATACACTAGGTATACTAAGTTTAAGAAATATCCCCTAGCTAAGCCTATATTACTATAGATTAACTATTAATTCCCCTATAATCTATTTATATGTGAGGCGCTGTGTACGGGGCCCACACTAGCACAGGGGATAGAGTCCTAGGTGACAGGTCTTATAACTAGTTGTAAGGTGTAATGTTAGCAACGGCTAGCATTGGCGGATCTTTTGGTCTATTGGGGAATTTAGCACACCTTCTAGGTTCTTACATTATAAACCCTTAAAAGATAAAATATTCTAAGTACTATACCTAATGCTATAACTATAGTAATTCTTATAAGACTATAAGTATACTACTTTTCCTATATATTTTAGTTCTATTTTACTAATAATTTCCTATAGGCTATAGCTATAATAAGAGGTGATTTTATTAACCTCCTAGTAGTTTAAAACTAGGCCTAAATACTTATAGATATCTATAGTAATATAGTAAAGAAAGACCCTAAGGACTACTTATTTTTAGAGGCCTCTTACTTTTATATTACTAAGTATTACCTTTATTTAATAATAGGGTTTAATTATATGAATATATTATACTATATTACTTTTAGCTTAACTAAGGCTATAAAGGTCTATTAGGTTTATCTTTTCCCTATGTATTTACTAGTTCCTTACTTATATTTAGTAGTAGTATACCTCTATAGTTTAAATACTATTTTAACTACCTTTTATTAGTATATAAAGAGATACTATAATCCTAGAGTATTTATAAATAAACTATTAGTAAAAGTTATAAAACCTAAGGAAGGACTATATATCCTTAAAGCTTATAAGCTCTCTTTATTCTTAGATTATATTAACCTAGTAAGTATTTATTAAGATCCTATTAACTAATAAAATAAACCCTAGGAACTTTACTAACTCCTAGTAAAATAAATACTTTAAGGGTTTTATATATAACTTTACTAATCTTATATATTTTAAAACTTTCTTAATATATATAGTATACTTCTCCTATATTTTTAAAAAGATAAGAATATTATCTAAATATACTATATAAATAGTATTAACTAGCTTATAAAATACTTTATAAATATAGCTTTAAAAGGTAGCTAGAGTATTAGTTAACCTAAAAGATATTATAAGGTATTTATAGTATTTATAATAAGTATAAAATATAGTCTTTTACTTATTACCTCCTTTAATATAAATTTAATAGTATATATTCTTAATATTAATTTTTAAGAAATAATAAGCTTCTTAGTACTAGTCTAGGATTTTTAAAATTAAAGAAAGAGTATAGTAATTTTTTTTTATATTACTTTATTAAGTCTTTAATAATCTATATATAACTAGAGTATTCTATCTTTCTTTAGTATAAATAAAATAAGTATACCTATAGGGCTCTTAAAGGGTCTTATCTAGCTTTTTTATAGGTTTTTATTAATATATTTATAAAGCTTCTTTAGCTTACTTTAGAAAAGAGAGTAAATTAGTTTATATAAGTATATAGCCTTAGGTACTAGGTTAATTATATAGTTAGTCTCTTTTCTTAATAATAAGCTTTTTACTTTATTTAATATAAATATATTTTTAAACTTATATAGTTTTAGGGGAATATTTTTAATAGTTTTATATACTTTTACTTTCTTATTATCTTTAAGGGTAATAAACTTATTTTCTATAACCCTTATAATAGTATATATAATAGTTTTATTATATATTACCTTTATAAATTTATAAGGAGTTAATAGTAAAAAAGCTACTTTTTTTTTCTTAAACTATTATTTTTATAAATATAAGTAAAGGTATATATATTCTTCTATAAGAGTATATATTCTAATTAATATAAGGCTTTCTCTTACTCTTAGGTTTTTATCTATAGCTATATATAGTAACCTAAGGTTTTTTTCTTTTTCTCTTAAGTTCTTAATTATAATAAGTATCTTATAAATACTATATTAAGGGACTATAAGGGCTTTTACTACTTTAATAATAAGTACTATAGCCTTAGCCTAGTTAAGTTTATAAGTTTTTATAAACTTAATACTAATTATATTAATCTTAGTATAACTATTTAGATTAGCTACTATTTTAATATCTTTATACTTATAAATAGTAACTAGTATATAAAACTAATACCTTATTAGTACCTTAGTATTAGAGATAAAGGTAAGGGTATTTACTTTTACTTTAGGGAGTTTTCTAGGCTTTCTTAGGGCTTTTTCTTAGGTTTCCTATAGTAATATATAAGGTATCTTATACTATTATAGTTAAAATACTATATCTTATCCCTAGGTTTAGTATTATTTAAGTAAGTAACTAGGCCTTTCTCCTAGTTTTTATTCCTTTAATCTTTATAAGGTTTATAACCCTATAGGGAGTTATTTCTATAGTGCTAAGGGTTTTTATATAGGCCTTTATTTTCTAATTACTTAGGCTTTTACTTATTCTTTAGTATAGCCTTCTAGAATTACTAAGTAAGTTATATAACCTTTTCTTAAGTATTATTAGTAATTAAGATATATAGATTAATATAGTCCTATAGGTTAGGGAGTAGTTTTATAAAGAATATAAGAGTATAGGTCTTTTCTAAGGCTTTTTCTAGATATTTCTCTAGTAAATCTAAGAAAATACTAAATTTAATAGGGCTTTAACCCTTATATTATTTTATATTCTTTAATTATATTACTATTTATATATTATAATTATTAAAGTCCTAAAGTAATATAAGTATTTAAGTCTAAAATCTATTTTAGTTATCTTTAAGGTTATCCTAGCTATTAGCTTACTATTTCTTAAGCTATTTATTTTATTTTACTTTATAATTAATATATATATAGTTAAGTATAAAAAGGATTTTCTAGTAGTTATATTAGAACTTCTTCTTTACCTTATTAAAGGTATAGTTTAGGTTATTAATCTATATCTTATACCTCTATAGGTTTATAAGGTATTAGAGATTAGTAATATTCTAGACTTTAATCTCTTAGCTACTATAGCTTAAGGAAGTGCTAGCTTTTTACTACCTTTTTAATTATTTTTCTTTAGTATTTTACTATAATAAATCTTAAAGCTCTTACTTTTTTTTTTATAGTTTTTAGAGTTTCTTAAGCTAGGTAATTTACTTTACTATTACTATAGCTTAGGTATAAATAGTAAGAGGTATATCTTTAGTTATAGTACTTATAGAATATAGTATATTCTTAGCTATAGTATTACCCTTATCTAGTAGCCTTTAGTTATTATCTAATATTACTCTTATAAATTAAGTAGTTTTTCCCTTTATATTACTCTTAGGTAGCTAGTAAAAGAAGCTTTAGAATTATAAGAATAAAGAATAGCTAGGTAAGAGGTATAGGGGTATTAATATATTAACTAAAGCTTACTAAGTCTAAGTGTGTTATATATATAAGTTACTATCTTATAGCTAGTAGCTTACTAGTGTTACGTAGACCTAGCCCTAGGCCTAGCGTGCCTACGGGGGTGCGTAGGTGCGGTGTTGTGAGTAAGGCCTCACATAAACATAGTTATAGAGAAAGGGGGAATTACGTTAATTTATACTATAAGTAAAACTTAAATAAATTTAAGTTTAACTACAGTTGCAAACTATAACTCTTGCGCTAACGTAGCCACAAAGTTTATTATAAACTTTAATCTAACCTTATAGCCCCCCTGTATTTATAACCTTAAAGCTTATTTCTATTAGGGTTCTTTTTATTACTATAGTTAAGATTACTTATATATTAATTATCATACTAGCTAGGTATTGCTAGTAATCATAGTTTTCTTATTTTATTAGATGCATTGGCTATAACTAATAACCCCAATTTTTTTTAAAAAATCAATATCTAAGGAAACTACTTTAAAGAGCTATAAGCTAGTAGTTAAGCTATAGGAACCCTATTATTAGGACTTATAGTTTAAAATAATAAAAGTAAAAGCTATTAAAGATAATATCTAGATCTTTATTAGCCTAGATTTAATTATATAGCTAGAGTGTTCTCAAGAGCTACTAATCCTTATTAGAAAAGGAACTCTAGTAAAAAGAAAAGCTATAAATATAATAATAATACTACTACTAGATAATTCTACTAAGGGACCTTAAATATAGTTATAAAGCTTAGGATCTATAGTAATAAGCACTTAATAATAAGATTAATAACCTCTAGAGAGTATAACTCCTAGTAGCTTACCTAAGGAGGGATACTTTAAATACCCTTAATAACTAGATAATACTAAAGATGTTACGTGCTAGAATTGACAAGTGGTCTGCCAATGCCACAAGACCTCGGATGTGGCCTACAAGACCTCGGATGTGGCCTAGCACGTGACTTAGAACCCCTATATTTGACAATAGCTCTGCCCTCTAGCTAGTTAAATCTAATAACCTTTATACTCTCTTTTATTATACGTTTTATATTGTAATAAGTAGTAGTAATTACTCTTTAATTATTACGCACCTCTAGTGCTTTTACTACTTAATAAAAGCTACTAAACTAATAATTTATTAACTAATCCACTAAGCCTATTAAAGCTATCCCTTTTACTAGGCCTAATAGCGCCCCTAGGCATTGCGCCTATTATTAGATTCGCTAACCTTTAATCTAACCATTAGAACTATTAACCTTTATTCTAACCGTTAGATCTATTAACCTTCGCTCTAACCGTTAGATTCGTTAACCTTCGTGCCGACCCTTAATCCGTTAACTTAAAGACCTTTAATCTAATTAATTTAAAGACCTTTAATTTATTAATTTAAAGACCTTTTAATTGTGCGAATTTGACTAGTCTAAAGACCTTTAAGCTTTGATTCTTTGACCTTCGATTTAATTCAATTGATTTATTAACCCTTGTGCTAGCCTTTAATCCGTTGATTTAAAGACCTTCAACCTTGAACCCAACCGTCAAATCTGACAAATTTGTTAATTCCAATCCAATAAAGCTAGCTATAATACTTCCCTTACACTAGCTAGATTAGTGTAAGCAATAGCAATTATAGTAGCTTTATAAGCAGGATTATTAGCGCTAAACCTATAGTATTTATAGAAAGACCATCCCTTTAAGAAATCTAGTCTTTTAATATCTTAAGGATTTATGCCTAGCTAGTTAGTAATATTAATAAATTTAATAGCAGCTAGATTAACAACTATAGTCATAATTCTAGTAGCAATAAGACTAGCATTAATAGGATCTTTAGGACCTAAGGACCCGTTATTAATAGTAGTAGTAGTAATTATAGTAGCAAATTTAATAGTAGTAGTAGTAAATATAAGATCTTTAACAATAGCTAGCTATAGAAGAGAATAACTTCTAATAGCTTAAAGACCTTATTATAGAAGCTTTTAAAGAACGCGATAACCTTTAAAGGTAGCTAGCCTATTAGAAAATTCGTTAGCTAATTTAATAGCCTAACCGAATTCGTGACCCTTTGCAAAGCTCGTTACCTAACCCTCTGTAATGCTTGTTACCTAGCCCTTTGCAAAGCTCGTTGCCTAGACCTCTGTAAAGCTTATTGCCTAACCCTCTGCAACGCTCGTTAACTAGCTAAGCTATTAACTATTAGATCTATTAGCCTAATTAATATAACTATCTATATAACTACTAATCTAATAGCAACTTAGACTATTAATCTAATTATTAACCTAACCGTCAACCTAACTGTCAATCCAACGATTGATCTAATCAACCTGATCAATCCGATTAATCTAATAATCTAATTAACTATAATTTAGAACGCCCTATTGATTTATACTTTAAATCAGATATACAAGACAATTAATCCAACCGCTATAGTTATAGATCCTATAGGTTAAGTTATTAATTTAATAACTAATTTAATAATTAACCTAATAACTAACTTAATAACTAACTTAATAACTAATTTAATAACTAATTTAATAACTAATTTAATAACTAATTTAATAACTAATTTAATAACTAATTTAATAACTAATTTAATAACTAATTTAATAACTAATTTAATAACTAATTTAATAACTAATTTAATAACTAATTTAATAACCGATTTGATAATCAATTTAATAACTAATTTAATAACCACTAGACTTAACAATCTATCTAACTGAATTCCCTTGCAAGAGCCTGCTTCCTAGCTTATTATAAATTTATTAGATCTTAGATAGCTAGGATAGCTATCTCTTTTATCTGTGGTGCCCGCATTTGTTACGTGCTAGAATTAACAAGTGGTCTGCCAATGCCACAAGACCTCGGATGTGGCCTAGCACGTGACCTAGAACCCCTATATTTGACGATAGCTCTGCCCTCTAGCTAGTTGAATCCAACAACCTTCATACTCTCTTTGATTATACGTTTTATATCGTAACAAAAGATAGCACCTAGTATACTATCCTTAGTAGGTAATATTAAGTATTTAATAATTAGTATTAGAGTCTTATAAAGACTATAAGAGAATACTATAATTAGTTTATCTTAATACTAGGAAGTAAGTATAAATAGATAACTTTAAGGTATATTTCTCTTTATAAGAAGCTTAAGGAATTAATATAAAATATAATACCCTTATTAGAAACCTTAAGATATTATATAAAGGCTAATTTTAATAAGATTATTAAATAGAACCTAGTAAAGGTTAATATTAATAAATAGCTTACTAATACTTTAATTAGCTATAAGTATTACTATTAAGTAAGGTACTTAATTACTAAAGGTAATTTACTAATTAAGATAATTAATAATATAATTAGAGTATAATTCCCTTTAATTTCTACTTAAATTAATTCCCTTCTCTTTACTACTAAGACTAAGAATTAAGCCCTTAACTTCTATAATATAATTATAAGGATAAGATATTTAATTAAAGCTTAAGGAAGGTTTTAAGATAAAACTAGAGAGGTATTTAGCACTAAGCTAACTCTTAATAGTAAGACTAGGGATAATCTTAATTAAAGTAATAAGAAGCCTTATATTTACTATAAAAAGCACTAGGTTAAGAAGTTAAAAAACTCTTAGAAAACCTATAAAATACTTTATTTACTAAAGAATTAGAATATTAATAAAGATCTATTAAAAAAGGTAAAGAAGTAATAAAAAGTTAACCTAAAGATATATAAAAGGCTTATAATAACTAGCTTAAGGAGAATAGTATAAAGGAAAATAAGAAAGAAAGGGATATTATATTTATAATTATAGATAGGTCTTTAGAGGCCTTCTATACCTAGGAGAGATTATAAGTAATACTTAATAGTAGTACCTTAGCCTATATCTTTAATAATAAGCACTAGTTTATTAACCTTAATTATAATAATTAACCTAGTATCTAAGTAAGCTATAGAGTTACTAAGGCTTATAGTATTAGTATAGCTAGGATTACCTTAATAAATAGTTAGACCCTTATATTATTAAAGGTATAGTATTAACTAGACTTTTTTATAAATCTTATATTACTTTAACTACTTATAAAGAAAGAAATAGGGTAGGATAATCTTATAGGGATTATTATAGACCTAGTAAGAGGTAATTATAAGATCTTTTAAACTACTATTATTAGTATATAACTATATATTAAAGGAAACTATCTAAATAAGGTATTTACTACTAAAGAGAACTATTATAAGCTAAAACTACTAATAACTACTAAAGTAAATCTTTAGTATATAAGAATAGCTTATTTAAGTAAGAATATAATAAATTAAGTATTTTATAAAGTTAATATATTAATAAAGGAGTAAAGTAAAGGTAAATATAAGATTTACTATATAGCTAAGGTATAAAGGTAGATATTATAAGTTCTATAAATAGATTTACTACCCTTAGGACATCTTTAAGTTATAACCTATAACCTCTTCTCTTAATTATAAGGCTATAATAAGGATTATTATATTACTCTTTTTACTTATAGGGTAATAGGCTTATATTATATCTTTATAATTCTAATAAAGATAGATATTATAGCTTATTTTAATTAATTAGAAGTATATTATATAAAGACCTTTAGAATATATATTATAGTTATAATTACTAATAGGGAGACTACCTTCTAGACTAAGAAGTAAGAGGCAGAGATTACTAATAGAGGCATTATTATTAGGAAGTCTAGTCTAGCTTATCCACACTAGAATAGGCACGCTAAGCGGTCTAGGGGGGTGATAATAAGGGTTATAACGACTCTAATGACCTAAGCAGGCTTTCCAGAGAATCTTTAGCCTGTAGCAGCAGAAGCAGCTAATTATAACGACTCTAATAACCCAAGCAGGCTTTCCAGAGAATCTTTAGCCTATAGCAGCAGAAGCAGCTATTAACATCCTTAATTAAACGCCTTAGAAGTCTTTAGACTAGTTATTACTATATTAAGCTCTTAATAAATAGCTATAAGAGAATAAGCTTTAATAGAACTACCTACTAGAAAAGCTAGAAGCTTTATTAAGCTATTTATAATCTTTTAGTTATAAAGCCTTTATAATAACGTGTAATAGGCTTTAGAAAATAGGTCTAAAGCTTTCTTAAAAAGCTTATATTAGTTATCTAGCTAGATATATCTCTTCTACCTAATATCTAATTTAGGTACTAATAATATAGAGGAATTACTAGTTTTTATTAAGCTATATTACCTTTAATAAGTTAATTTACTATGCTTAGGAAAAGGACCTTTTAATTAAGGAAAAAGAGCCTAAAAAACGCCTCCTTTAAGAGCTAGTTAACGACTATAAAATTAAAGATATAAATATAGGGCTACTATAGACCTTAGTCCCCTTATCTCTAATTTAATAATAAGAACCTTAATATAATTATAATTAATTAATGAAAAAAGAAAAAGGAAAAGAGTTATAGGAATTAATTCTTCTAACTTCTCTAATTTTACTAAACTAATAATTAGATTTTTTAAATTATAGACTATTAAGTATTAATAATTTACTAAACCCACTAGAAATAAATTATAAAGATATAAATCTAGATATTAATAATAATAACCTCCTTAAAGCCTTTACTACTACCTTTACCCTAGGAGCTAAAAGTAAGGAAAAACCTTATATATTAAGACTTCCTTTATCTCCTACTTATTATAATTATTTAGCTAGGTATTCTAAAGAGAAGCTATGTATTAAAGTAAGAGAAAAAGAGTATAATAAGGTTATTAATAATAGGTTACTATTAAAGTTAGCTAATTAGAAGTTCTTTTATATATTAAGATCTTAGGGCTTACTTAGGTATTTACCTAGTGTTACGTGGCAGAACACGTGCAGTACATAGAGGCTGCTATACAAAAGCTAGATTCAACATCTTAGTTTAGGAATTTAACTTACTTTATATATATTATATTACCTCTAATAGTAGCTTTTATAAGTAAACTTAGTATAACTTATAACCTATTAAATCTATTAGCCTCTCTAATAGAATTAACCTTTTATTATATAAAGCTAGTATATAATAAGTAGTAGTAATTAGAGATTCTTTTATTACACCCTTCTAGAAGCCTAGAAATAACCTATATATCTAGAACTAACTATTTATAATAGTAATATACTAATCCTTAGAGTATTTTCCTACTCTCTAAAAATAAACTACATATTATTTACTAGTTTTATACTTTTAATAGTATAAATCTAGATTTTAATTATTAAAAATAGAAACTTATAAGAATTAATAATTAAGAGAATTTAAACTAACTTATAAGATATAAATTTAATAATAAAGTAATAGAAAAATAGGAATAGCTAATATATTAAGACCTCCTTATTTATTAGAATTTAGTAAATTTATAAGCTATATATTATACCTAGAATTAAGTTAAATCCTATATCTAAAAAGCTAAAACTAGAGGCTTACTTAATAAACCTAATAAATTAATAAGTAGTAAGGCATTAGAAAGGCTATTTTAAGACACTCTTAGTTTAGCTTATAGTACTATTACTATAAGAACTAGGAAAAGTATAGGAAAAGATAAAAATAATAAAGAAAAAAGAATTATAAACTATTCTAAAACTAATACTACTACTTAGAATATTAAACCCCCTAATTAGTTAATAGAGTTAAATCTAGAAGACTTACTACTAGGACCCTTAGAATACCTAAAGAATCCTAAGGATTCTTATACTAAGACTAGTAAATATAATATAGTAAGGATAATATAGGGGATTTAGGAATAGTAATAGGTATTATAGTAAGCTATAGAGAAAATAGTATTAGGGATAGACTAGCTAATAATAAGATTAATAACTAAAATTAGGAGCTTATAAAGCATAAGTACCTTAGTAGGTTTTATACTATTAGCATAGAATACTAACTAAGAATTACTATATTTAGCTAATAAATAGGGTTAGTATAATAGGTATCTATATACTAATAGAGAAATAACTAGACTATTAGTGTAATTATTCCTACCCTAATACTAATAAGAACTACTATAACTATAGCTAGGACTATTAGTATAGCTAGGATTGCTAGCGTAACTAATATAGCTAGAATATTAGTAAGGATACTTATAACCTTAGCTAAGTCCTTACTAGACTTAGTAGTAAGGACTATACTCTCTAAATTAAGGTTAGTATACTAATTCTAGAAATTAAAGAAGAATAAACCTAGTATTACACTAAAATTAGTATAACTAGTAAATAGAAATAGTAAAATAGAATATAGATTTAATGTAGAAGATTATAGATATTAGGCATTTTAAGCCTTATAATAAACTAGAAGAAGCTAGTAATAACCTTATTATATATAGAAAGTAGACTATCTTCTATAATATTAAATTATAGATCTAGGTAGTTAAAGATTACTTATATTATACTAATCCTAGCTATTAGGATATTATTTAGAAGAAAATCTAGATATTATTCTAAGGGGACGTGATAGTATAGTATAGATAATATCTTAACTTAGTAGAATAAAACGCTATATTTAGTAAAATACTAACTATATTTATAGCTATATAAAAGGAATTTAGTATTTAGGTTTAGGACGTAATAGCATAGCTTAATAAAGTAAAATATACTAAAGAGAATGTTATAAAAAAGGTATCTTTCTATAAATTTATATTAAAGATCTTCTAGTATATAAAAGTAAATAGTAAGTTAACTAACTATTAGCTTTTAGTATATCTATGTCTTAAGCTATATCTAGGATTATAATAAATATACCTAGTTCTAACTTAAGAGAATATAAGATTAGCATATATTACTATAGTAAATAATAAGAGATATAATCTATATAATTACTTATATAGTAAAGGTTAATCTATAAGTAAAAAAGGTAAAGGGAAGCTTAAGGTTTACTTTAATACTAAGATATTTAGTAGTAATTTAGAAGAAAATAAAAATAGAGTTTAAGTAAACTAAAACTAGCTATTTAATAGATAATTCTCTTAAGAAAACTAGTATTATAAGTAGGATAAGTAAAATACCTAAAGATTTCTAGGATATTTCTAATTATAGCTATATAGGTATAATTAACCTTCTAAAGGATAAAACTAAAGACTATAGTAAAATAAGTCTTAAGAGAATAAAGGGAAAGAGTATATAAAAATTAAGTAAACTTAATAAACTAAAGCACTAAACTAATAAAATAAGTAACCTAAAGACTATAGTCCTATAAGGAAAGGAGGCTAAGTATAGTATCCTAGATAATTTTAGTAATAGGAAAAGAACTCTATAAGGGACTAGGAATATACTAATATTATAGTATATAATAATAATTCTAATATATAATAATATAAAACTTATCTCTAGGAATATAGTTATTATATAGCTAAAGAAGGGGAGGTTCTAGAGAATAGTAATAAGGATAATTAAGAATAAGACTTAAATTTTATTAAAACTTATTTTATAGAAAATATGCTAAAAGAGGCAAATAAGGCTATTACTAGGATAACCTTAAATAGAACTAGATAACTTGCCCTAGGATAAGTAGTTAAAGCTATAGTAAGACTATAAGAAGTTAAATATAATAGAAAAAGGGCTAATATATATCTAAAGATTTCTATTAAATTTAATAATAAGGGCAAAAGTTACTAAGTCTATCTTAACTTAGGAATATGTAAGGCCCCACTCACAACACAGGTGCACTACACTAGCGCACCTCACAGATAAGCCACGCCCTAGGGCTAGGTTTACGTAACGCTAGTAAGCTACTAGCTATAAGCTAGTAACTTATATATATAACACACTTAGACCTAGTAAGCTTTAGTAAATATATAAGTGCCTTTATACCTCTTACCTAGCTATTCTTTATTCTTATAATTCTAAAGCTTCTCCTACTAGCTACCTAAGAGTAATATAAGGGGGAGAACTACCTAATCTATAAGAGTAATATTAGATAATAACTAAGGGCTACTAGATAAGGGTAATACTATAGCTAAGAATACACTATATTCTATAGGTACTATAACTAAAGATATATCCCTTACTATTTATACCTAAGCTATAGTAATAGTAAAGTAAATTACCTAGCTTAAGAAACTCTAGAAACTATAGGAAAGAGAGTAAGAGCTTTAAGATTTATTATAGTATAATACTAAAGAAAAATAATTAAAAAGGTAGTAAAAAGCTAGCACTTCCTTAAGCTATAGTAGCTAAGAGATTAAAGTTTAGAATATTACTAACCTCTAATACCCTATAAACCTATAGAGGTATAAGATATAGATTAATAACCTAAACTATACCTTTAATAAGGTAAAGAAGAAGTTCTAATATAACTACTAGAAAATCCTTTTTACACTTAACTATATATATATTAATTATAAGGTAAGATAGAATAAATACCTTAAGGAATAGTAAGCTAATAGCTAGGATAACCTTAAAGATAACTAGGATAAATTTTAGACTTAAATACTTATACTACTTTAGGACTTTACTAATTATAATATATAAAGAGTAATATAATTAGAGAATATAAAGTAATATAAGGGTTAAAGCCCTATTAAGTTTAGTATTTTCTTAGATTTACTAGAGAAATACCTAGAAAAAGCCCTAGAAAAAGCCCTAGAAAAGACTTATACCCTTATATTCTTTATAAAGTTACTTCCTAACCTATAGGATTATATTAACTTATATACCTCTATTACTAATAAGACTTAAGAAGAGATTATATAACTTACCTAGTAATTCTAGGAGGCTATACTAAAGAATAAGTAAAAGCCTAAGTAATTAGGAGATAAAGGCCTATATAAGAACCCTTAGTACTATAGGAATAACTCCCTATAAGGTTATAAACCTTATAAAGATTAAAGAAATAAGGACTAGGAGAAAGGCCTAGCTACTTACTTAAATACTACTAAACCTAGGGATAAGATATAGTATTATAACTATAATAGTATAGGATACTTTATATATTACTATAAGAAACCTAAGAAAGAGTTCTAAGAAGGCTTAGAAAACTCCCTAAGGTAAAAGTAAATACCCTTACCTTTACCTCTAATACTAAGATGCTAATAGGGTATTAGTTTTATATACTAGTTACTATCTATAGGTATAAAGATATTAAAATAATAGCTAATCTAGATAGTTATACTAAGATTAATATAATTAGCATTAAGTTTATAAGAACCTATAAACTTAACTAGGCTAAGGCTATAGTACTTATTATTAAGGTAGTAGAAGCCCTTATAGTCCCTTAATATAGTATCTATAAGGTGCTTATTATAATTAAGGACTTAAGAGAAGAAAAAAGGGACCTTAAGCTACTATATATAGCTAGAGATAAAGACCTAAGAGTAAGGGGAAGCCTTATATTAATTAGAATATATACCCTTATAGAAGAATATATATACCTTTACTTATATTTATAGGAATAGTAGTTTAAGAAAGGAAAAGTAGCCTTTTTACTATTAACTCCTTATAAATTTATAAAAGTAATATATAATAAGACTATTATATATACTATTATAAGGGTTATAGAAGATAAGTTTATTACCCTTAAAGATAATAAGAAGGTAAAAGTATATAGAACTATTAAAGATATTCCCCTAGAACTATATAAGTTTAAAGATATATTTATATTAGATAAGGTAAGAAGCTTACTATTAAAAAAAGAGACTAACTATATAATTAACCTAGTACCTAGAGCTATACCCCTATATAGACTAATTTACTCTCTCTCCTAAAGTAAGCTAAAGGAGCTTTATAAATATATTAATAAAAACCTATAGAAAGGCTAGATAAGACCCTCTAAGAGCCCTATAGGCATGCCTATCTTATGTGAGACGGTGTGGAAAGTGATGATGATGTCTTTAGCTATCTAGGCTATCCACACATGTGGCACATTAAGGCTAGAGATACGTGGGCCACAAGGGCATTTACCCTAAGTGCCTATATACCTTAATCTATAGTAATCTATAGCCTCGGATACAGAAGGTATTATAAGTAATGCCTAAGATATAAGGCTGCTATATCTAACACTGCCCCTAGCGGAATATCTAGTCTGAAAATAAGGCTATAGATATGATTAACTAATTAGTCTATTTATAAAGATACCTACCCTACTAAAGCATTTAATATAAAGTCTTATGCCCTTATTATTTAAAGAAGATATAAGAAATTACTATGTTTAATCCTTTTAAGACCCTTTGTTATCCTATCTATAATTATTTAATTAGTTCTAATCTATTCTAGATAAAAATAACCCTATAAGGTCTTTTTAACTACCTATTTATATCTTATATTAATATAATAAGTATAACCTCTTTGCCTCTTATCTAGGACATTTGCCTTCGCATTTTAGCTATTTATATATATAAGTAGTGGTTATTATTAAGGGATTCTAATGTCCTTAAGTAAATTCACTACCTAAAGCATTAATAGTCCTATTAAAGTTAAATTAATAAATTTAGCCTCTATAGAACTAAGCGTAACTAGTAATTATTTCTTTAACTACTAAAGAATCGCGCCTCCTATAAGTATAATAACATAGCTTGCTATTAATCTCCTTATATCTAGATTATTAGTAAGAGAGGCATTGCTATATCCCTTTACTTAAAGGGTTTTATTTAGATTAACTAACTTATTATTAGGCCCCTTACTGCCTAGTATAATCCCTAGGTCTTATAACCTAATAAGATATCTCTAAAGGTGTTTTATTAGTTTTATATGTATCTCTTTTAGTGTAGAATTTACACTATAAAGATAATTTAATATAAACATAATGTCTAGTCTTATATATATTATAAGCTAATTAAAGCTTCTAGTCTTTTAAGCCTAATTAGAGAGATTATATACTATTAGAAGAGACTTCTAATTAGTAGGAATCTCTGCCTTTATAAGCCACAGAACTATAGATAGTTTAATATTACTAATATAAAATCTCTTAAGGATGCTCTATATATAGAGATTCTAGTATATTAGTATTATTTAGTTATTTCTATCCTATATAAACTTAATACCTAGGAAAAGCCTAGGATTACCTAATTACTTTAACTTATAATATTACTAAAGGCCTATAAATATAGTTTAAACTATTACTTTATCCTTTACTATAATAATTATATTATTAATATAGAGAAGGAGAAAAGTGCTTTCTTAATAAAAGATATAAAGCTCCTACTTTAAACACGTAAAACCTAGCTTTTCTAGCTTCTTAGAGATATTATTAAGCTACTAAAGGGGTAATATTAGAAGACTATAAAGAGCTTTATTAAGCCTATAAATACGCTTTATTCTATCTCTATATCTATAAGGTTATCTTATATACACTTCTATTTATACTATAGTATTAAGAAAAGTATTTATAGTATTAAATTATTCCTACTTATAGTTAAGAATAGCTATAATTATATAAAAAACACATAGGGAGACTAGGTATATAACTACTATATAAAGATCTTCCTTTTTAAATACCTCTATATTCTAATTACCTTACATAACCTAGCAAGCTTTTATATATAAAGGCTTATTAATTAGGTGTTTTATAGTGTAAACCTAGCGCCTATTAAAGATCTTTATATCTTCTAGAGGTATTATAAGAGTCTAGTATTATTTCTCTTTAATTTTCTCTAGTTCTTTTAACTCTATAAGTCTTTAAAAAGATTAATAGTTATTTATTCTCTTTACCTTAAACTAGTTATTAGGAATCTTAATCTTTATATTTACTAAATTAGTAGCTTTAAGTATTAAGAAAGTATAAGACTTCTAAGTCTTTTTCTCTTTATTATATATATTATCCTTATAGTACTTAATTATTATATTTAACCTTTATTTAAGGTATACTTTCTTCTTCCTTAATATTATAATATTAAGATAGTTATATTAAGGGCTAGCCTATTAGCTATATCTTAGTTAAGAGGGTTTACCTATTTATTATTAACTAATATCTCTATTATCTTTAGCTTCTTCTTCCTTAGGAGCTATATCTAATTTCTCTCCTTAGGAGAATACCTCTTCTTCCTAAGGAATAATAGTATTACTATTTATACTCTATCTTAGGTTTTCTAGGAGTCTCCTTTTCTTAGGACTTATAGAGAGAGAAGGTAGGAACTATTATAGTAAAGGTAATTATAGTAGCTATATAGCTTTTATAGTATTACTATTTATATTATAACCTATAGTCTTAGTCTCTATAGATTTCCTACTTAGTAATTCTACTATAAATTATATATTCTTTAATAGTAAGGCTTATTTAATTAGAATATTAATAATATAGCGTCCTTTCTCTTTAAAGAAAGGGTTAATAAGCTCTATAATATATAGTTCTTTATTATTATTAATCTAGGCTAGTGTATTACTCTTATTAAAACAAATATCCCTTGCCTAAATTACCTTTTATTTATTAGAAATCTAGATTTTATAGAGATAATACTTTAGTCCCTCTATACTTACTAGTCTCCTAATCTTAGCTCTTAGGGCTATTTTCTAAGCCTTTATATAATATTTATTAGGGATTTATATATATATAAGGCATCCCTATGTTTATAAGTATTAAATTAAGGCGTTATTCTAAAGACCTAGTATCTTAAAAAGAGTCTCTTATAGTAAGCTACTATCCTTAGTTTTACTTATAGGAAGTAAATTAGTAATCTTAGCTATATATATTATAGTAAAAGGCTATAGTAGCTTAGGAAGTTATAACTTAATTATTATAAACCTTACTACCTCTATAAGGGTTTATCTTATATATTCTATAATACCTTAATATATAGGTATATAAGGAGCGCTAGTATAGAAGATAATTCCTTTCTTTTAATAGTAAGTCTTAAACTTCTCCCTAAGGAATTCTATTATATTATCTATATAGAAGTACTTTATAGTATAACCTCTACCTATATTCTCTATAGTAGTCTTCTAGGCTATAATAGCTTTAACCACGTTTAACTTACTAATAGTTAGGATTACCTAGTAGAAACGCGTATAAACATTAATTAAATATAATATATAGTTTTTACTACTAAATCCTTCTAGCTTATATTTAATAAAGTCCTAGAATACCTATAATAGGAAATATATAGTGTTATTTAAGTTATTATAATTAATTTACTAAGGAGCTTTTACTAGTAAGTATACTAGATATTAAAAATTTATTAGTAACTAAGGGTTAATTAAGATTCTAGCTTCTTTATAAGCCTTAATAATATAGTCTTTGCCTATATAACTAAGTTGTTTATATAATAGACTAAATTTAACCTATTTAGGAATTAAATTACTTATAAAGGCCGCGAAGTTAAATTAGGGTTTTTTATCCTAAAGTATAAGAGTTAAAATATTAGCTTTCTATTAGTATTAACTAATTAATAGTCCTATACCTATTAAGATTAAATAATCCTTATAACTATCTATTATAATACCTTCTTATTTAAGAAAACTAGGCAAGATTATATTAACCTCTGCCTTTAGCGTATATTACGCGTTAGAAAGCTCTAAAAAGCTATCCCTAACTAGAAGGCATACACTTCTAATTCTATCTACATAAAGTTACTAACTATTACTTACTATTATTAGCTTTACGTTTATATTAGTGTTTAAATACATAAACCACTTCGTGTTATTAAATATATATATGTTATATCTAGTATCTAGAATATAATTATCCTTTATAAGATAATCTTTAGTATCTATATATATAGTTAGTGTATTATAATTCACTACTATTAGTAAAAGATTTATCCTAGTAGTAATAATATCTAGGGAAGTAGTAATTATTAGATTTAACTTCTTCTTCTATATTAATTTAGGTATTTTCTTAGGATAAAGCTTCTAGTATCTATTCTTTATATATATTACCCTACCTAGGGAAATCTAGTAATTACACTCTAATTTTATAGTTTCTATAGTATTATTTCTTTTCTTATTATCCTTTAACTTAGTGTTCTTACTAGACTTACTCTAGGTATTAAAGTTTACCTTCTAGTCCTTTAGAGGCTTATTTATATTATATATTAAATATATAAGTATATCCTCTTTCTTTAAAGCTACTTTAGAGAAGCCTTTTATTTTCTAAGAGCTATAGACTTTAGGCATAGAGTCTTCTACTGCCTTAATTGTTTATAATACCTATATAATATCTAGAATTACCTAGATCTTATTAATTTAATTCTATAGATATAAGAACAAAGGATAGCTAGGCAAGAGGTATAGGGGCACTTATGTATTTACTAAAGCTTGCTAGGTCTAAGTGTTATACGCGCAAGTCACTAGCTTTTATTTAGCGGCTTGCTAGTGTTACGTGGACCTAGCCCTAGGCCTAGCATACCTATAGGGTGTGTACGCTATGTTATAAGCGGGGCCTTATAATTACCTCCCTACTTATAGCTAGGCTCCTAAATAGCTTTTGCTAGCTACTTTATAGCTATTTACTAACTAGTAATAGCCTCTAAAATAATAATAAATAATAGATAGGGTTTAACTATAAATTTACCTATAATTCTTTATTATATTATATACTCTTCCCTTCTATAACTATAGTAATTTTTTAATTATTTCTTATGCCTTTAGTTTCTATCCCTTCCTAGTCCTTAATTACTATATATTTATTATAGAAGATAAGTATATTCCTTTAAAAGAATATAGCTATATATATTATTTATGCACTAGATACGCTAAGTTTAAGAAATATCCCCTAGCTAAGCCTATATTACTATAGATTAACTATTAATTTCCCTATAATCTATTTATAGATTCTTAAAAGATAAAATATTCTAAGTATTATGCCTAATGCTATAACTATAGTAATTCTTATAAGATTATAAGTATACTACTCTTCCTATATCTTTTAGTCTTATTTTACTAATAAATTCCTATAGGCTATAGCTATAATAAGGGGTAATTTTATTAACCTCCTTATAGTTTTAGACTAGGCCTAAATACTTATAAATATCTATAGTAATATAGTAGAGGAAGACCCTAAGGACTGCCTATTTTTAGAGGCCTCTTACTTCTATATTACTAAGTATTACCTTTATCTAATAATAGGGTTTAACCATATAAACACGTCACACTATGTTACTTTTAGCTTAACTAGGGTTATAAAGGTCTATTAGGTTTATCTCTTTACTATATATTTACTAGTCTCTTACTTATATTTAGTAGTAGCATGCCTTTATTATATACTAATAGTACGTGGTGTTATAATAATAGCTACTTATTATAATATTCCCTAGCCTAATTCTAGGGTATATAAGTATTATAGTTATTCTGCCCTATCTTACTATATATTTGCTAATTCTTCTATAGCTAAACTACTATAAACTTAAGATTATATAGAATATAAAAATAACTTTATACCTATAATACTTAGACCTAGGGTATATTCTCTAGGGGATAGCAAAATATTATTTTACGCTAGTAATACGCTAGGTAATTGCTAAGGATAAGAATAGCACTAAGTATCTTATTTATAGGAGTTAGGCTTTTTACTATAAGGGAGTAATAATAGAGGGGTTCCCCTTAACCCTCCCTACGCTTTAGGTATATTTTCTTTTATTATTTAGTAGGTAGTCTAAGGTAGTTTATATAGGAGTATAATAGTAGCTAATAAGGCTAGGCCTTTTTTATTATAACTCTATATCTCTTTGCCTATAACTTACCTATATATTACTACCTTTCTTATATAATCTGCTTTAGTAAAACGCTTAAATTATATATTAAGCGCCTTCTATGTCTTTTACTAGAACCTATTAGTTATATTTACTTAGCTAACCCTTCTATTTTACTAGGTATTTATTACCTTTATAGGTCTTCTTATAGTCCTTAACTTCCTTAATTTTATACTTATCTTCTTTATCCTTAAGGTTTAGTATTAGTATATCCTTATCCCTAGTGTTTTTATAGTAATTCTATAGCTCTAATAGGCTTATATAAAATATATTATATAGCTATCTATACTTCTTAGGTAATGCTAGTCTATATACTTATTTCCCTATAGTATTAAGTACTTAAAAAGGCCTAATAAATCTAGGGGTTAGCTTCTATTTTATATCCTTAAGCCTAATATTCTTTACTAATAGTAGTACTAGGTTACCTTAATATAGTATTAATAGCTAGTAATGCTAGTTATAGTACTTTACCTAGGTTTTAGTAGCTTTAGCCTAGTTCTCCTTTAGACGCTCTCTAACTTTATATAGCTTTATAATATATATATATACTTCTAGCACCTTCCCTTCCTAGCTCTTACCCCTAAGAGCTAGATAAAACTTAGGTAAATAGCCTATAAGTAAATAGTTTAGGGAGTAGCTAGTGCTTTTATTTACTATATTATTATAGGTAAATTAAGCTATTAGGAGTAGCTTAGGCTATATCTATTAGTTCTCTATAATAAAATATTAAAGGTAGTGCTTAAGTACTTAGTTTATTCTTTCTATCTACCTATTAGTTTAGGGGTGAAATACTATAGAAAGCCTTTACTTTACCTAAGATAGGTAGTATAGGTCTAACTAGAATTAGCTTATGAAGACTAAACCTCTACTAGATATAATGCCCTCTAGGGCTCTGAATTATAGCTTAATCTCTTTATAGAAAAGTTTTACTAATTTAGCTATATTAATAGTAGTAGTTACAGGTAGGAAGATAGAATACTTAGTGAATTAGTCTATAATCACTAGGATTACGTTAGTCTCTTACTTACCTACTTGCGTAATAGGTAACACTATAATGAAGTCTATTAAGATTTCTATCTATAGTTACCTTAGTATTAGTAGTAATTTAAGGCTTCTATATAGGCAATGCCTTCTAGCTACTACCTATTAGTAAACCCTATAGCTTATAATATAGTCTAAAATAGACTTACTTATAGCTAGCTACTAAAAGTAATACTTTAGTAGCTCTAGAGTGTACTTAGTCCTAAAGTAACTTACTAGTAGATTATTATAGTGTAGCTATAGAAGCTCTTATTATAAGATAGGCTCCTAGGGAATAACTACCTAGTCTTAGTATAATAGAAGACCCCCTATACTATATAACTATAGACTAGCCTTTCCCTTCCCTTTTACTAGGGAGTTATTAATCTTACTATTCTATCTCTATAGATCTAGGTCTTAATCCTATGCCTTCTATAGTAGTTATGCTAATAGTTTATTTAGCCTAGATTAGTAGGGATCTAGTAATATAATAGTCCCCTATATCTCTTATACTACGCTAATATCTTAGACACACGCTACCTTCTCCTTAAAATTCTCTTTAGTTAGCTAACCTTTTACTAGATCTATAGTGGCTAACTAGCTTCTTAACTAGGCTACTCTAGCTATTCTCTCTATAGGGGCTAGGGTATTTTCCTCCCCTAAAGATATCTTATTAAGCCTCTCTATACCTAAGACTAGGGCATTTTCCTCCCCTAAAGGCGTCTTACTATGTTTTCTTTAATATATTAGTTTCTTTTCTTTTACTATTTTAGTAAGTACTATCTTCCTTTAAAGTTCTAGTAATAGTGCCCTATTTATTAGGGGTTTACCCTTATAATTAGACCTTCTTAATAGTATATTCACTAGGTTACTTTTCCTAGGTCTATGCCTAATTATAAAGTAAAAGAGGCAAAGGAATATATACTATCTTACCTGCCTTCTATTTAACTTTTACTATCTTATAAAGGTCTATAGGTTATAGTAGTCTAATAGGACTTTAACTAGGCTTACTATACCCTTAACGTAGTATTACTAGTATTTAAATAACTTTACTATAGTAAGTAGCTCTTAATTAGCTATACTATAATTATACTTAGTGTCTATAAATTTCCTTAACTAAAATACTACTAGATACTAATAGCCCTTATTATCCTATTAAGATAGGATTCCTACTATTATAAAGATTAAAGTATTTATCTTAATACATACTAGTTAACTTAGGTTATAATAATAGAGGAGAGGCGCTTACTAGAAGGCCTCTTTTAGCTAGTTAAACACTAGCTATTCCTTTACTCTAAATATAAACTTTCTAGTCTAGATACTATTTTAACTACCTTTTATTAATATATAAAGAGGTACTATAATCCTAGAGTATTTATAAATAAACTATTAGTAAAAGTTATAGAACCTAAGGAAAGACTATATATCCTTAAAGCTTATAGGCTTTTTCTATTCTTAGATTATATTAACCTAGTAAGTATCTATTAAGATCCTATTAACTAATAGAATAAACCCTAGGAACTTTACTAACTCCTAGTAGAATAAACACTTTAAGGGTTTTATATATAACTCTACTAATCTTATATATTTTAAAACTTCCTTAATATATATAGTATATTCCTCCTATATCTTTAAAAAGATAAGGATATTATCTAAATACACTATATAAATAGTATTAACTAGCTTATAAAGCGCTTTATAAATATAACTTTAAAAAGTAGCTAAGGTATTAGTTAACCTAAAGGGCATTATAAGGTATTTATAGTGTCTATAATAGGTATAAAATATAGTCTTTTACTTATTACCTCCTTTAATATAAATTTAATAGTATATATTCTTAATATTAATTTTTAAGAAGTAGCAAGCTCCTTAGCACTAGTCTAGGATCTCTAAAATCAGGGGGAGAGCGTAGTAATTCTTCTATATTACTCTATTAAGTCCCTAATAATCTATATATAACCAGAGTGTCCTATCTTTCTTTAGTATAAATAGAATAGGCATGCCTATAGGGCTTTTAGAGGGTCTTATCTAGCCTTTCTATAGGTTTTTATTAATATATTTATAGAGTTCTTTTAGCTTACTTTAGGAAAGAGGGTAGATTAGTCTATATAGGGATATAGCCCTAGGTACTAGGTTAATTATATAGTTAGTCTCTTTTCTTAATAGTAAGCTTCCTACCTTATCTAATATAAATATATCTTTAAACTTATATAGTTCTAGGGGAATATCTTTAATAGTTCTATATACTTTTACCTCCTTATTATCTTTAAGAGTAATAAACTTATCTTCTATAACCCCTATAATAGTATATATAATAGTCTTATTACGCATTACTTTTATAAATTTATAGGGAGTTAATAGCAAAAAGGCTACTTTTCCTTTCTTAAACTACTATTCCTATAAATATAGGTAAAGGTATATATATTCTTCTATAAGGGTATGTATTCTAATTAATATAGGGCTTCCCCCTACTCTTAGGTCTCTATCTATAGCTATATATAGTAGCTTAAGGTCCCTTTCTTCTCCTCTTAAGTCCTTAATTATAATAGGCACCTTATAGACACTATATTAAGGGATTATAAGGGCTCCTACTACCTTAATAATAGGTGCTATAGCCTTAGCCTAGTTAAGTTTATAGGTTCTTATAAACTTAACGCTAATTACATTAATCTTAGTATAACTATTTAGATTAGCCGCTGTTTTAATGTCTTTATACCTATAGATAGTAACTAGTGTATAAAACTAACACCCTATTAGTACCTTAGTGTTAGAGGTAGAGGTAAGGGTATTTACTTTTACCTTAGGGAGTTTTCTAGGCCTTCTTAGGGCTCTTTCTTAGGTTTCTTATAGTAATATATAAGGTATCCTATACTATTATAGTTATAATACTATATCTTATCCCTAGGTTTAGTAGTGTTTAGGTAAGTAGCTAGGCCTTTCTCCTAGTCCTTATTCCTTTAATCTTTATAAGGTCTATAACCTTATAGAGAGTTATTCCTATAGTGCTAAGGGTTCTTATATAGGCCTTTATCTCCTAATTACTTAGATTTTTGCTTATTCTTTAGTATAGCCTCCTAGAATCACTAGGTAAGTTATATAACCTCTTCTTAAGTCTTATTAGTAATAGAGGTATATAGGTTAATATAATCCTATAGGTTAGGGAGTAACTTTATAAAGAATATAAGGGTATAAGTCTTTTCTAGGGCTCTTTCTAGGTGTTTCTCTAGTGAATCTAAGAAGATACTAAACTTAATAGGGCTTTAACCCTTATGTTGCTTTGCATTCTCTAATTGCGTTGCTATTTATATATTATAATTAGTAGAGTCCTAAAGTAGCGTAAGTATCTAGGTCTAAAATTTATCCTAGTTATCTTTAAGGTTATCCTAGCTATTAGCCTACTATTCTTTAAGGTATCTATCCTATCTTACCCTATAATTAATATATATATAGTTAAGTATAAAAAGGATTTTCTAGTAGTTATATTAGAACTTTTTCTTTACCCTATTAAAGGTATAGTTTAGGTTATTAATCTATATCTTATATCTCTATAGGTTTATAGGATATTAGAGGTTAGTAATATTCTAAACTTTAACCTCTTAGCTACTATAGCTTAAGGAAGTGCTAGCTCTTTACTATCTTTTTAATTATTTTTCTTTAGTATTATACTATAATAAATCTTAGAGCTCTTACTCTCTTTTCTATAGTTTCTAGAGTTCCTTAAGCTAGGTAATTTACTCTACTATTACTATAGCTTAGGTATAGATAGTAAGGGGTATATCTTTAGTTATAGTACCTATAGAATAGGGCATATTCTTAGCTATAGTATTACCCTTATTTAGTAGCCCTTAGTTATTATCTAATATTACTCTTATAGATTAGGTAGTTCTCCCCTCTATATTACTCTTAGGTAGCTAGTAGGAGAAGCTTTAGAATTATAAGAATAAAGAATAGCTAGGTAAGAGGTATAGGGGCACTTATATATTTACTAAAGCTTACTAAGTCTAAGTGTTATACGCGCGAGTCACTAGCTTTTATCTAGCGGCTCACTAGTGTCACGTGGACCTAGCCCTAGGCCTAGCATGCCTATGGGGTGTGCACGCTGTGTTGTGGGCGGGGCCTCACAATAGATTTTAGTAGTAATTAAGCTAGGTTTAAGTAGTTATAAAGTTTAACTTCTTAGACTTTAAGAATTCGTAAAGTAATTTAATAATCACTAAATCAGCTTTAAAGCTATAATTATTTCTAATTAACTCTATTATTTTAGTCACTAGTATAGTCTTAGTCTACCCTATATATATTAGGTTCTTCTAGACTTAAGAAGAAAGGCTTTACTAGATAATAAATATAAAAATAGTATAATATTTATCTATTATAGGAGAATATAGAATTTCCCTAGTAAAGTACTTTATTAATTATATAATTTAGACTTATATCTTAACTAAAATCTCCTATTCCTTAAAATTTTCCACCCCTTTAAGGGGTAAGATAACTATAATCCTAGAGAACTAATTTTTTATTATATTATTATATTCTTCTAGTTATATTAGAGTTACTATAATTACTATAGTTATTTAGGTTACCTATGTGAATAGTCCTACTATAGAACTTATATTATTAAATATCTTATTAGCTATATTATGATTTATAGGAGTAATAAGGGTTATATATTAGAATTCGTGTACTCCTATTACTATAATTACTTAATACTAATTATTATTAATTTAGTTAAGTAGGAGTTATAGCAGCAGCTCTCTCTTAGTTAAATTACTATATAGCTACTAACACACGGAGATATAAAGTTAATAGTATAAGGTGTTTTTAGATGCCTTAATCTTATTTTACCTTAGCCTAGTTAGAGGGCAATGCTTTACTAGAATTTGCTATACTTACTTTACTTACTTTACTAATACTTACTATACCTTATAATAATAATCACTACCTAGATAGTAATAGATCTAGATTATTAGTTTTAGGTGCCTAAGGCGGTTCCATAAGGAATGTCTTGTCCTAGCCTGCCATTTGCTAAGATTTACCTAGAAGGGTCTAACTTTTTTTTTAAAGTTATTCCTAAATCTTAATATATAGTTATTTACGCTACTATATTATAAATACTAAACTTATAATTTGTAAATTAACGCTGCAAAGGTTATGCATTTAATTCCTATTAATGTAATAAGAGATATTATTTTTTAAATAAAGGCCTACTTAATTAATTTAATTATGCCTTTATAACTTAGTTATCTATTAAAGGGAGGGATTATCTACTACCCCTTAAGTCACGTAAATTATACGCTTCTGGATATTATTAAGATTTCTAGTGTAATTATATATAATTTTTTAATAGTAAAAAAAAATAGCTAATTGTAAACAGGCGCGATAGGAAGCGCTAGGCTTATAACCTATAAGATAGTGTGGAAAGTGATAATAATGTCTTTAGCTATCTAGGCTATCTATATATATGGCATATCAAGGCTAGAGATACGTGGGCCACAAGGGCATTTGCCCTAAGTGCCTATGTACCTCAATCCATAGTGATCTATGGCCTCGGATACAGAAGGTGTCATGAGTAATGCCTAAGATATGAGGCTGCTATATCCAACATCTTATTTATACTAAAGAAGGATAGGATACTCTAATTATATATAGATTATTAAGGACTTAATAGAGTAATATAGAAGAATTACTACGCTCTCTTCCTAATTTTAGAGATCCTAGACTAGTGCTAAGGAGCTTACTACTTCTTAAAAATTAATATTAAGGATATATACTATTAAATTTATATTAAAGGAGGTAATAAGTAAAAGACTATATTTTATACCTATTATAAACACTATAAATACCTTATAATACCTTTTAGGTTAACTAATGCCCTAGCTACCTTTTAAAGCTATATTTATAAAGTGCTCTATAGGCTAGTTAATACTATTTATATAGTATATCTAGATAATATCCTTATCTTTTTAAAGATATAGGAGAAACACACTATATATATTAAGGAAGTTTTAGAATATATAAGATTAGTAGAGTTATATATAAAACCCTTAAAGTGTTTATTCTACTAGGAGTTAGTAAAGTTCCTAGGGTTTATCCTATTAGTTAATAGGATCTTAATAGATACTTACTAGGTTAATATAATCTAAGAATAAAAAGAGCTTATAAGCTTTAAGGATATATAGTCTTTCCTTAGGTTCTATAACTTCTACTAATAGTTTATCTATAAATACTCTAGGATTATAGTACCTCTTTATATATTAATAAAAGGTAGTTAAAATAGTATTTAGACTAGGAAGTTTATATTTAGAGTAAAGGAATAGCTAGTATTTAACTAGCTAAAAGAGGCCTTCTAGTAAGTGCCTTTTCTTTATTATTATAACCTAAGTTAACTAGTGTGTATTAAGATAGATACTTTAATCTTTATAATAGTAGGAATCCTATCTTAATAGGATAATAAGGGCTATTAGTATCTAGTAGTATTTTAGTTAAGGAAATTTATAAACACTAAGCGTAATTATAGTATAGCTAATTAAGAGCTACTTACTATAGTAAAGTTATATAAATACTAGTAATACTATATTAAGGGCGTAGTAAGCCTAGTTAAAGTCCTATTAGACTACTATATAGATAGCTATATAATATATTTTATATAAGCCTATTAGAGCTATAGAATTACTATAAAGACACTAGGGATAAGAATATACTAATACTAGACCTTAAGGATAAAGAAAATAAGTATAAAGTTAAGGAAGTTAAGGACTATAAGAAGACTTATAAAGGTAGTAAATACCTAGTAAAATAGAAGGGTTAGCTAAGTAAATATAACTAATAGGTTCTAGTAGAAGATATAGAAAGCGCTTAATATATAATTTAAGCGTTTTACTAAGGTAGATTATATAAGAAAGGTAGTAATATATAGGTAAGTTATAGGTAAAGAGGCATAAAGTCCTTATAAAAAAGGCCTAGCCTTATTAGCTACTATAATACTCTAAACTAGAATAAAAAGAAAAATATCCTTAGATTACCTATAAAATAATTAAGAAAAACGCGCCTAAAGGGCGGCGAAAATAAGAGAAAATCCCTTTATAGTAGCACTACTATACGTTAATACCTAAGTCCTATAAATAAAATACTCCCTAGTATTCTTATCCTCCTTAATTACTAGGGAAATAGCGTAAAAAAACTATTACTTTAATATAAGCTAGGCTATATACCCTAGGTTATAGGAATAGAGATATAAGACTATTTTTACCTCCTAGGTAGCTAGGAGCTAGTGGTAGTTTGCCTATAGAAATATTAGTACAAAACTACTAAATATATTATAAGGATACTTATAATCCCTAGGGTAAGGCCTAGAAATATAGTAATAAGTAATTATTACTATAAAACTATATACTACTAGTATAAAATAGAGGTATCCTATATAAAAGAATTAGTAAAGTACTAGTAAATAGATAAAGAAATAATAATAAACCTAGTAATACTTTATAGTGCTAGTTAGACTAAATATAATATAGTATACTATATTAGTATAATTAAAACTAAGTATTAACTTAGCTAAAAGCTTAGTAAGATACTAGTAAGTTTTCTTTATAAAGATAAAATTATTATTATTATTATCTATAGCGTTACTATCCCTATAGGTATTTAGTAAAGTTTAGACCTAGTCTAAGAGAGATTAAATTTTACTTATAAATATAAGGCTAAGATTAATTTTATCTAACTAAAGGTAGTTTTTAGGTTAGTTTATAGTATAATAGTACTAGTAAAAATCTTCTAACTATTAAATAAGATCTCTTACTAAAAGGTAGTTACTACCTATATAGTATTACTTTTACTAAAGGCTTATATATATATACTAGTTAGTTAGAAGAATATATAGAAAAATTAGGAAATAAGTGTATATTATATATAATTATATTTAGAGTATTTCCCTAATATACTATTTAATAAATCTAGTAAGGGATAGATAATTACCTATAACCTAACTAATAAGATTATTACTATTAGAAAACACTAGAAGGTTATATACCTAACTATAGCTAGCGAGGTTAACGCTAATTACCTAGTTAATATTCCTTTTATATACTATACCTATTTTAGTAAGAATATTATAAAGAAAAAGGAAGATAAAGATAAGGATAGTAATAAATCTAATAAAGAGAAGGATAATCTTAATTTAAAGAAAGTTAATACTAGAGTGGTATTATATAGGATTTTATACCTAAAGGAAATCCTATATATAACTAATAAATTTAGCGTATAAATTACTAATATAAACTAGGAAGTAGTAAGTAAACTAGTTTAACTAACTAATAAATATAATATTTATTATAATAGAGGTATTATCCTTATACTAGAAGACTAGAAGATAAGAATTAATCTTATAAATAAATAGTAGTATTAAATAAGGCTAATTAGGCCTTATAGACTAGGAGGATAGGATATAACTAAACTTAATAAAGTATATAATAAACTCTACCTAAAAGGGAAAATATTATATTTAAATAAGCTAGTAGCTATAGTATACCTAGTGTTTATAGTTTAGTAAGAAACTAGTTAGGAAAGGAAAGGGAGAGTTATAATTAATATAAGGCTACTTAATAATATAGTAATACTAGATATATACCCTTTACTAAACTAAAGTAATATTATAGATAATATATATAGTAAGAAGGTTTTTTCTCTTTTTAATAGAATAGGATTTTTTTACTAACTACTAGTTAGAAGTAACTATTAAGCCTATATAGTAGTTATATTAAATTAAGGTCTTAAAGCATTAAATATAGTATTAATAGAATTTAAGAACTCCCTTATATTTACCTAAAGGTTTATAAATAGACTTTTCTAAAAGTATAAGTATTTTATATAAGTCTATATTAATAATATTATTATATTTTTAAATAGTCTTAAAGAGTATTTAAGCTATCTTAATATTATACTTAGGATTCTTAAAGAAAATAGAATAATAATTACTATAAAGAAGTTATTTATTAGTTATTTTACTATTTAACTACTAGGTTTTATTATTAATAGTAATAGGATTATTAATACTAATAATAGGCTTAAAGCTTTTTAGAAGATAATTTTCCTAAGTAATCTATTAAGTCTTAAAACCTTTATTAGAATAGCTAGATTTCTCTATAATAGAATTCTATAGTTTAATATATAAATCTAACTATTATAAATATAAAAAACAGCGCTATTAAGGGAATTCTATAAAAAGAATAAGAAAATTATTAGTATCTTAAAACTAGTATAAAAAAGGAAGATATAGTAAAAGATATTTTTACTAACTAAGTAGGAGAAAAAGGCTTTTAAAGATATTAAATTATTCCTAAGTAAGAAATAGACCCTATAGTATTATAATTTATAAAAGCTACTTTTCCTTAAAATTAATGCCTATAAGGAAGGATTTAGGTTATATACTTTCTAATTATAAGAAGAATAGGATAGTTAGAGTATTCCTAGAAGGGATATTAAAAATAACTAAATATAGCTAATTTTATTTCTTTCTAAGGTAATATTAAGTATTAAGAAGTAGTATAGTTTAACTAAGGTAAAAGTAGCTATAATTATATAGAGTATTAGAAAACTTTAGAAAATAGTCTAATCTAATAATATAATAGTTAATATATTAACTAACTATTCCCTAGTAAAAGAGATTATTAAGTATACCTTATTATTAATAATAGATTTAGATAAGGCTTATTTAAAACTAGTAAAAGTTATAAACTATTTATTATAATTTAACCTTAAAGTAACTTATATACTAGGGATACTAAATATAGTACTAGATATGCTTTTAAGACTACTAGTAAAAGTAACTTACTAGGAGGTAGTATAGAAAAGCTAATATAATAAATTAAATATAAGCGCTTATTTTATAAGTAAGGAGTATATTATAACTATAATTATAGATAATAGTCTTAAAGCTAGAATTATTATAGGATATTAATATAATTAAAAATTTAGCTAAATTATTATAGTAATATAAGCTTACTAAGAAAGGTAAGTAGTAAAGAATACTAGAGTTAGACTAAAGATTTCTTTATATAAATAGGACTTATATAAGAATAGTCTATTATACTACTATAGTAAAGATAGATTTTTCTATCTCTATATTCTAACTATAGAGATTAAATCTATTCTATAACTAGTCTATAATAAATAGTAATATTTTAGAATTACTTAAATAGTAGTAAAGCTTTATTTAGTTTATTTTCTATATATAAGTTAGTAGATTTATAATTATATAGCCTATTATATAGTATATTAGGAAAATATAATTAATTATTTAAATCTACCTAAGGAGTTATAGCTATTATAGCTAAAGCTAATGCTATTTTATATAATCTTACTTAATTTTATTATAGATATACTAGAAGTATTAGCTACTAATATAATATAGTAAATAGAAGGATATACTCTATATAATTTATTATATCTAGTAAATTACCTATTTAGTAAGAGAACCCTTCTAATACTAGGATATATAATATATCTAGCGGAGATTTAGGTAGAATTACTCCTTTATACCTTATATATTATAGACTAGGGATTACTAAGATAAATTATTAGTAATAAGGACCTAAAGTTTATATCTAATATATAAAAAGAGATATTTAGGTATATAGGAGTTAAACTCCTTATAGGTATAGTGTATTACCTATAAATAGATAGAATAGCTAAAAGGAAGAACTAGATAGTAATAATTATAATATATTACTATATAGTAATAGATCTAGATATAATATAAACTATAATACTCCTAGCACTATAGTATTAATTAAATAATACTATAGTTATAAGTATAAGGTAGGCTTCTAATAAGTTACTATATAGGTTTTATTCTCTAAGTATTATTAATCTTCTTTCCCTAAATAATATAATTAATATAGGAACTAGCGTAAATAATATAGTAGTACTATAAAAGTTATACTAGTATAAGGCCTAACTAGTAATTATAATAGTAGCTACCCTTACTAAGATTTAGTATAATAACTATTATAAACTAGTTAATATTAATATAGGAGATATAGTTTATTTATAATTATATAAGGGATATAAATTACCTAGGAAACCTAAGAAAAAATAGTTACTATAAAAGGTAGGACTATATAAGGTACTAAAAAAGGTAAACCTATTAGTATATTAATTAGATTTCCCCCTAGATTTATAAGTCTATTTATTAGTTTCTATAGTGTAAATATAAAAGCTAGTATAAGGAAAGGACTTATTTAATAAGGAAAAACTAGCTTTACTACTAATTATATTTAATAATCTAGAGGAAGTAAACTATTAGGAGATTAAATAAATCTATAGTTATTAGGTTAAAATCTCTAAAAGAAATAAGACTATAAAAGTAAAATTCCTTATTTAATAGAAGGGATTTACTACTAAGGATAACTAATAGATAGCTAAAAGCAAGATATAAATTAATATAGCTAAGATAATAGAAAAATACCTTAAAAAGAACCTAGTTAATTAGTAAAGAGAGTATATAAAGAAAGGCATAAATTTGCCTATAGAATAATAATAGTAAAGGAAGAGAGAAATTTTATAAGTAGTTAGATTTAACTAGTTAGGGCAAAGCTATAAGGGCTTTTCTTATATATATATTTTATTATACTAACTAGGGAAAGCTTACTACACTCTTACTTTATATTATCCCCTAATACCCTACTACTTTTGCGTAGTTAAATTTAATATAAGTATAGTTATTTTTATTTTAGTCTTATTTTCCTTTATAGTATTTATTTCTAAGAATAATATTAGATATAATATAAAAGTCTAAAAACTATTAGAACTAGAGCTAAATTAGCTATAGGAAATATAGGAGTATAATAATTACTAAAAGTACTAAGTAAGACCTTATAATATTACACTAGAAGTTAAATATAAGTTTTATAGGTAATATATAAACCTATATAATAACCCTTTAGCTACACTAGATTTTATTCTATTTAATAATAAGGTTAGTATATAGGACTAAATACTCTATAAGTAAATATAGGTAGCTTATTTATATATTTAAGTACTAGTATTAGAATAATAAAACTAGTTATTAGGATAGCTTATAGTTACTAATTTAGTATAATAGTAATTTACTATATATAGTAAAAGAGCTAAATATAATTAGTAAATTAATAAGATTTTAGTATAGCTAGGAACTATAACCTACTATAAGAGGGTAAAGTTCTAAAACTACCTTTTAGATTAAGTAAACTAAAATAGCTAATTATACTAATTCTTACTTCTAATATAATAAGTTATGTAATTATAGCTATAATAGTATTAAGATAAATCTAGTATATAATAAAATAAGGTAAATAAACTATTACTATTAGTGGAGGAAGGTAGTAGAAGCACTAATAAAGTAGCTAAAGTTATATAGGTAATAGGTAATAAAGAGAAGTAAATAGAGAATAATAATAACATAGTAAATATTATATAGATTTATCTATAGAAAGGTAAATAAGGAATTAAGCTATATAGGATTTAATTAGAGAGAATTATATAAGAAAGGAAAGAAAAGAATTAGTATAAAAAAAGATAAATCTAGAAACTTACTAACTAAGAAAGGTAAGAGAGTAGTAAGATTTAACTTAACCTAATTAAGAGTAGGATTTTTTAAGCTAGAATTAGAACTTAAAAGTAATAAAGATACTAAGTTTAGGGAAATAAAGGTTAATAATAGTATAGTAAAAAGTAAATTTAATAAGGAAGTTAAAGAGATACTTATAAAGTACCTTATTAGACTATTATAAGTCTATAAATAAATAGTAAAGCTTAATTTTAAGCTACTATTTACTAGATTTAGAAAGCCTAGATTAAGAGTAAACACTTAAATACTAATACCTAATATTAGTGTAATAGTATATAAGAGAGTAATAGAAGAATTTAATATAGTATATAAAAGAAGAAGTATAAAGGAAGTTAATTTTAGTAAATTTAGATATATAATAGTAAGTTACTAGAAAAAGATATAGGATATTAGGGATATAATATAGACCTATGTATATAAATTTACCCTTAAGGGCGCTAAGATAGTGTTTAATAGTTTAGAAGTAAATTTAAAGGATATATACTTTATATTATAGTAAAATATAGTTATCTAAATTTTTACTATTTTTAAAGAATAAAGGGTTACTTTAGTAATAAAGTAAGTAATAGTAAAATAAGTAAAAAAGCTTATATATTAGGTTACTATTAATTTAATAGAGTGTAAAGTAATAAGGAGAGTAAAGAACTAGGTAAAAATAGTAGTAGTAGCTTTTTATAATAGTATAATAATTAAATATAGATAATAAATAGCTATATATAATAGTATATTATCTCTACTACTATAAGCTAATATATTAGCTTTTTATTTTATAGATAAATATAGCGTAGTAAATAGTATAATTATAGGAGCGCTAGCTAGTATTAGATATATAGATTTGCTTTATATTAGCATAGAAAATAAGCTAGTATTAAAATTATCTAAATCTTAGTAAACTAAGGAGATAGATAGGTAATATAAATAAAGCAAAATTAATAACTTAATTAATAAAGTTAATACTATTAGTAAGCAAATTAATAAAATAGAAAAGGAGTTTACCCTTACTAAAAAGTAAGTAAATATAGTATTTAAAGCTATTAAAAAGTTAGTAAAGGAGGTTTATAAGCTAATAGTTATAATAAAAGAGAATTTAAAAAGTATTAAAAGTAAGTTTAAATAAGTATTAGAAATATTAAAGAGTTATAAAGAAAAGATCTCCTAGTATAATTTAAGTAAAATTTTAGTTAATATTAATAAATAACTTAATACTTTAAAAAGAGATATAGCTAAGAAGACTAAAGATAAGAAAAAGATTATAAAATTATTATCTATAGTATTAAAGATATTAAAGGTAATATAAGAATAAGAGGTAAAAATTAAGAATCTTATAAATAAGTAAAAAATATTTAAGGAGAATATAAAGAAAATAAGATTAGCTCTAGTAAGGCTAATTCTAGTAATAAAAACCCTAGGAAGATAGATTTAGATATTACTAGCTCTAGAGATACTAATATAGCTAACACTAGTTTTAGTAATATTAGCTTTAGTAACACTAGCCTTAGGTAAAACTAATAAGTAATAAGGTAAATTATATTAAGGAATACTAAAGTTAGGTAATAAGTAACCTTAGGGTAAAATAGGACCTTTACTAATGCTAAGTAAGAGACCTAAACTACTAGGGAAGCCTAATTTAAATATATAGGTAGTTTAGCTAGATACCTAATAGATAACGCTAAGAACGCTTATATTATAGGAGATAAATAAGATATTACTAATACTATTAGGAAAATAGATAAAAAGGGTAGTAACCTCTAGGCAAATAGTGTTATTAACTATAAGAGTAATAACTACTATAGTAATAAAGCTATAAGCTAAGGAGGATAAATTTGCTAGATTACTAGATTAAATAAATAGATATAAAATATTAAGGTATAAATTAGGGGTATATAAAATAATAAGGGAATAGAGGAATTTAGTAATTACTAAGAGAAAATAATAAAATATAGTAAAGATAGAGTACTAATAATAGGATAGGAAGATTTTATTATTTAATATAATAAATTTAATTATAGGATTAAGGAATATATGTTATAAGGAGGGTTATATAATATTAAGTAATGTTATAAAATAATAACTATAGATATTGTTAAAAATAAGACCTATTTTTAGCCCTTTCTAGTCAAAGAACCTTCATATTACTAAGCTTGCATTGCAAGCTTGACAGCTGCACTGCAGCTGTCAACAGCTGTGACCGACCGTGTGGATAAATAATGTCAATTAGTGTTATAGGCACGAGTGTGCCCACAACCCTAACTACAAGTAATTAGGTAAGCTAGGGTGACGTAAGCAGACTACCCTATAGTAGTAATATAAGCAGCTTACCCTATAGCTATCTTTAACAGCGATTTTCTCTTTAACTAGAGGTTGTATAAAAGTCTTATATATAGCAAATTATTACTAGAAGACAGGGCTTTCTTTTTATATAGTAATATTTTTTAGACTAAAATTTAGTGCATATAGGTTACTAGTATGTATAGTGGTAAGTTGATTTTTTAGATTTCATATATAAATAAATTTTACGGAAAATAAAAAGTGGCTTATAAGACCCCGCTAGTAGCCTAGGCCTGCTAATATAGTTAGTAGGTCTATAAGAGGAAGAAGATCTTTTTAATCTAGCTAGTTAGCTAGGCCTCTTAACTAATAGCCGCATTGCCTAAATAAACTAACTAAAATCAATTCTATTACTCTATTAGTTACTATAAAAGTAATCTAAATTAAATTCTATTAGTTAATAACTACCACTACTTCTATTACGTTGTGTTAATAAGAATTAACGTTATGGCTCTATTAGTCCTAGACTATAGAGCTTGCACTTATATAGCTATTGCTAGCTAGCATTAGCTCCCTACATTTTAATAGGTTATAAGCCTAGTAGTTTATTACTATAGATTCTTTTTATACTACTTTTACATTTAGTTACAGAAGACTTCCCTTCTATAAAAAAGAAAGGACCTGCGAGATAGAAGCTAATTCCCTTCTATAAAAAGGAATTATTATAGCTATAGAAGACTTCCCTTCTATAAAATAGAAAGGACCTGCGATTATAGAAGTTTTCCCTTCTATAAAAAGGAAATTTAGTGGGATAGAAGTTATTTTCTCTTCTATAAAAAGGAATTTTAATATAAATAGAAGACTTCCTTTCTATAAAATAGGAAGATAGATACCGAATTGAAGGGAAAGGGGGCATAATCGCCCCCTAGTGCGCAAGAGGTTCTAAATAACTAGCTAAAAAAGCAGGCTATTAAGTAACAAACAACTATTAATAAGCTATTAGAGAAGCTAGAGAGCCTATCTATTGCTGTAAATAGTTATATAGAGGGTGTGAAATAGGCTAAACCTGCTAGTTAGAATCTAGAATAATAACCTATTTAAGCATAATAAGTTAAATCTAGTTCTATACAAGCTACCTTTAATAATTTGATTATTAAGGAATTTAATAAGAGGGTTTATAGCTTTCCAGAGACTACTAGGCTTAAAGGAGCTAAAAATTTTAAATAATAGAAACAAGCCCTAGCTATCTAATTTAGAGCTTAAGGCATGCCTAATTTTCTAGATAAACCAGAGAGTTCTAGGGCGCTAGGGGACCCTAACTAAGCTATTATCCTAATATTACTAAGGGATAGTTATACAGAAGGTCTATAGGCCGCTATAACTTAGTAAAAATTACCTAAAGAAGCCTATAATTTACTTATAAGGTAGTATTTATATAGCGTTTAAATCTAAAGAGAGTCTCTTTATTTAGAATTTTATAACCTAAATTTTTAGAATTATAAGGGATCTTTAGAGTCCTTTAATGTAGTCTTTAATAATTTACTAGCTAGATTATTAATTTCTAGGGTACTAATTGTTAAAAATAAGACCTATTTTTAGCCCTTTTCTAGTCAAAGAACCTTTATATTACTAAGCTTGCACTGCAAGCTTGACAGCTGCACTGCAGCTATCAACGGTTGCGTAGGTGGTTACAAATGACCACGTTGTAGCTGTTAACAGCTGCGACTAACCGTGTGGATAACTAATGTTAATTAGTATTATAGGCACGAGTATGCCCACAACCCTAACCACAAGTAATTGGGTAAGCTAGGGTAACATAAGCAGACTACCCTATAGTGTTAATATAAGTAGCTTACCCTATAGCTATCTTTAACAGCGATTTTCTCTTTAACTAGAGGTTATACAAAAGTCTTATATATAGTAAATTAATGCTAGAAGATAGGGCTTTCTTTTTATATAGTAATATTTTTAGACTAAAATTTAGTGCATATAGGTTGCTAGTATATATAGTAGTGAGTCGATTTTTTAGATTTCATATACAAATAAATTTTACGGAAAATAAAAAGTGGCTTATAAGACCCCGCTAGCGGCCTAGGCCTGCTAATATGGTTAGTAAGTCTATGAGAGGAAGAAGATCTTTTTAATCTAGCTAGTTAGCTAGGCCTCTCAACCAACAGCCGCATCGCCCAAATAAACCAACTAAAAATCAATTTTATTGCTCTATTAGTTACTATAAAGTAATCTAAATTAAATTTAATTAGTTAATAACTACTACTACTTCTATTGCGTTATGTTAATAAAAATCAACGTTGTAGCTCTATTAGTCCTAGACCGTAGAGCTTACACTTGTATAGCTGTTGCTAGCTGGCATCAGCTCCCTACATTTCAATAATTATAACTAGTAGTGGTCCTATTTACGCTAAGGGCCACGGTAGTGCTGTTTTTAAGGTCCTATATTAGAAAAGTCTAACTAAATATAGGACGTTAGTGCTTAAAGATACGCTATATTTTCCTTAGCTTAATATTAATATAGTTAGCGGTCTTATATATTATATATCTAGGAGTTACCTTATAAAGAACTATCTTTATCTTAAAGATAGGTCCTATATTATAACCTTAGATATAGAAAAACATAGTTTTTTCTTTCACATTAAAAACTAAACTACACTAAATTTACATAAAGGGCCTTATAATTCTTATTATATCCAACCTTTTACCTATACTAGCTTTAAGGGTTATAGTTACCCTATAGAGGTTTAAATTCCCTCTAAAAAGCCGCATTAGGCTTCTAATTTAGACAAAATTAATAAAAATAATATGATATTAAAGAAATTATACGGGATAATTTAGAGGAATTAGTCCTTTCTTCTTTACCTATAGCCTTAGGTTAGGTCCCTTATAAATCTAAGGAAATAGATTTAGGGGTATTAAAGGGCCCTAGTAATAGAAAAGGGTCCCTAATACCTCTCTAAGAGGCCTGTGGTTCTTAAGGGGCCTAGCAGGGGACTAGTAAAGAAGGCCCTAATCTAGATCCTAATTTAGACCCTAAAGATCTTTAATATTAACGGTTATTAGAACTAGCTAGCCTATAGTATATATAACTAGGGCACCTAGGGCTTTCTTTACTAAAGAAAACTAGCTTAATTACTAAAGGAATCTCTGATTTTTCTAAAATTAAGGATAAGGACTTTAAATATATAGCTTATAACTAATCTAAAGCAGTGAGAAGACCTAGGAAATTAGCTATCCCTAACCCCCCTAGAGCTCTAGATTAAATAGAGGGGAATACGCTAAAAATCAGTCCTACGCTATATAATAAACAGTTAATTTGCTTATTTCTAGTTAATCAAAAAACTAGATATAAGTGGGTGTTCTTATTACCTAATAAGGAAGGCCTAACTATTTATAGGGCTATTAAAGGCTTCTTTAGAGGGCTTAAAAATTAACTAGGTTAATATCCTAGGCACCTTCACTTTAATAGGGGCTAAGAAATCAATTCTAGTTGTTAAGATTAGTTAAATTCTAAAGGGATTAAATTTATAACTTCTAGTCCCTATATCTATAAGTAAAATAAATTAGCAAAGCGTTCTATTTAAACTATTCTAGATTAATTAAGGGCTACTATTTAGTAGGCAAAATTACCGTTATTTTTATAGTGTTTTATATTACCTATAGTTATTAACCTTATTAATATAACTGCTAATACTACTAAGGATTAAAGCCCTAAACAACTGCTATCTAGGGAGCTAGATAGGCCCTATACAACTAATATTAGTAGTATTAGGGCTATAGGATCTTACTATAAGATTCTAATTCCCCTTAAAAAACAACTAAAAGCCTAAAAGTTAGCAGCTAGAACTATCCCTAGAAGACTCCTTACTACACTAGGTTTAAACACCTACCTAGTGTATATCCCTTCTAAAAGACTAGTTATAAAAACTAGCTTTATTAAGATTATAAAACCTATAGGCCCTATTTCTAAAGGCTTACCTAGGATTTCTATAGGGGATAACCCTTTAGAGGGGGAAAATCTAGATAATTAACAAGATCTAGATTATGGTTTAAAGGATTACCCTATAGATAACATAGGGGACCCTATAGGTTAAGAAATACCACCTATAGGACCTAATTAACCCCCTAAAGGTCTAATTCTAGAAGCCCTAGAGGGGGCGTAGCCTATATCTTAACTAGGAAATTAGATTTTAACTCCGGACCTAACTTCTAATAAAATTACTAACTTTAACCCTAATATTAACCCTAATATTAACCCTATAGATATTAATATTAGTTCCCCTTTTTCTTTAGATTTTATAAAAGAAATCTACTTTAAGGTATAGGAAAAGCTAAAGGAAAAGAACCCTAATAGCCCTAAACCTAAGACCTAGAAGCAAGCTATATCTAGCCCTAAAAAGGATAAATAGATAGAAGCTACCTTTAAAGAATTTAAATAGCTTCTAAAGGCTAGTACTTTTAAATTTATAGGGAAAGACAAAATCCCTAAGGGCTAAAAAGTACTAAAAAATAGGCTTATTTATAAGCTTAAAAAGGATAAAGAAAATAATCCTTTAAAATACAAGGCTTAACTTATTACTAAGGGATTTATGCAAATTAAGGGTCTTAACTATCTAGAGACTTTTGCCACTATAAGCATTCCCCCTAGCTAGAGGATTTTACTAGCCCTAGTAGCTTAGAATAACTAGGAAATTAAATAGATTAATTTTATAGGAGCTTTTCTTAATAGTAAGCTATAATAATAGATTTTTATAGTTATTCTAGACGGATTTATTGAATTCCTTAAAGCGAATCCTAACCTAGCTAAATTAGCTAGAAGTTTTAGCTAGAAACCTTCTAAAGATTAAGTAATTTTATTATAGAAATCTTTATATAGCCTAAAATAAAGCTTAAGGGAGTGGTAATAAGTATTAATAGCAGTGCTTAAATCCCTAGGTTTTAACCCTCTAATATTAGACCTAGCAATATTCTTTAATTCTTCTACTAAAACCTTTATTATTACTTATATAGATAATTATCTTCTAATTAGACTAGATTTATATTATATCTAAAGACTTAAGAAAGAACTTTATAAAGTCTATCTAATAGAAGACAGGGGGCCTGCTAAATTCTTCTTAGGGGTTTAAATTATATAAGATAGGCCTAATAGAATACTAAAAATCTATTAATCTTAGTATATATTAGAAGCTTTAAACCAATTTAATATACTAGATAGTAAGCCTATTAGTATACCTCTTTAGCTAGGGATTTTAGCTACGTAGATAACTAAGCTTTTAATAGCTAGTAATATTAAGCTTTATTAGTGTATTATAGGGACTATAATGTACCTAATGTTGCTTATAAGGCCTAATGTAGCCTTTATAGTTTAGTGGCTATTAACTATATTAGCTAGTCCCTATATAGAATACCTAAATATAGCTAAAAATCTACTAAGGTACCTATCTAGGACTAGATTCCTTGCTATTATCTATAGGGGTAACCCTAAAGGTATAGCTAGTAAAAGCCTAATAGGTTATTATAATAGTGATTTTATAGGGGATAAAAAGACCTTAAAATTAACCTATGCTTATCTATTTAAGCTAGCTAGCGGACCTATTAGCTAGAAGTTAAAGAAATCTAGTATAATAGCTTTATTAACATTAGAAGCTAAATCTAATGCTATCTATAAGACCTTCTAGGAGCTATAATAGCTTTAGGGTCTATTTAAGGAGCTAAAAACCCCTATTTCCCCTCCTATCTAAATATTTTATAATAATTAAGGCGCTATAACTACTGCTTATAACCCTGCCTTATATAGTTATACTAAATATACTCTGTTAAAGTTTAATTATATTAGGTAATAGGTTTTAGCTAGTTTAGCTAAGATTAAATATCTAGATACTAAGTTAATGCTTGTAGATAGTCTTACAAAACCTCTTATAAGACCTCTTTACTAGGCTTTTATTAAGCTTCTAGGGCTTAATGACTTCTAAAACCAATAACTAAAAATCCCTTTAATAGGGAACCAAAAATAACGTTAAAAAGGGAAGCTATATGTAACTATAGCTAGGATTTAAAAGGGAGGCTTTTTATCTTTTCCTATTTTTTCCCTTTTCTTTACTATTTTTACCTAAAAGTTATTACTTACCCTATTATAATCTTATATACTTTTATTTGCTTATATATAAGTCTTTTATAGAGGGGGTGTTAAAAATAAGACCTATTTTTAGCCCTTTCTAGTTAAAGAACCTTTATATTACTAAGCTTATATTATAAGCTTAATAGCTACACTATAGCTATTAATGGTTATAAAGGTGATTATAAATAACCACGTTATAGCTATTAATAGCTATAACTAACTATGTGAATAACTAATGTTAATTAGTGTTATAGGCATAAGTATGCCTATAACCCTAACCACAAGTAATTAGGTAAGCTAGGGTAACGTAGGTAGACTACCTTATACTAGTAATATAAGTAGCTTACCCTATAGCTATCTTTAATAGCGATTTTCTCTTTAACTAGAGGTTATACAAAAGTCTTATATATAGTAAATTATTACTAGAAGATAGGGCTTTCTTTTTATATAGTAATATTTTTAGACTAAAATTTAGTGTATATAGGTTACTAGTATATATAGTAGTAAGTTAATTTTTTAGATTTTATATATAAATAAATTTTATAGAAAATAAAAAGTGGCTTATAAGACCCCGCTAGCGGCCTAGGCCCACTAATATAGTTAGTAAGTCTATAAGAGGAAGAAGATCTTTTTAATCTAGCTAGTTAGCTAGGCCTCTTAACCAACAGCCGCATTGCCTAAATAAACCAACTAAAATCAATTCTATTGCTCTATTAGTTACTATAAAAGTAATCTAAATTAAATTCTATTAGTTAATAACTGCTACCACTTCCGTTGCGTTGCGTTAATAAGAATTAACGTTGTGGCTCTATTGGTCCTAGACCGTAGAGCTTGCACTTGTACAGCTGTTGCTAGCTGGCATCAGCTCCCTACATTTCAATAGATATAATAATTAGCGCGCTAAACGCGTTTTTCTTTTATATAACTTTAATAACTATATATTTTAATATTATTTACTTAAGATAGTAGCTAAATTTAGTTATAGTTTAACTATATATAACTAGGATAGTTATCTTTCTAGCGCGCCTAGCACTTATTATATAGTAGAATATATATAGTATATAGAGGCTACTATACAAAAGCTAGATTTAATATCTTAGTTTAGGAATTTAACTTACTTTATACATATTATATTACCCCTAATAGTAGCTTTTATAAGTAAACTTAGTACAACTTACAACCTGTTAAACCCGTTAGCCCCTCTGACGGAATCGACCTTTTATCGTGCAAAGCCAGCACGTAACACCTAGAAGCTAGATTAATTAGGCTACCTTTTAAGGTAAAAAGCTTAATTATATATACTTAGGAATTAATAAGTAAAAGGGAACCTTTCTAGAAGAGCTACTACACTAGTAAGTATTATATTTAGGCTTCTTATAGCTATCTTATACTATTTTAACCTTAAAGCTTATTAATATAACTTTATTATAGCCTTTCTAAACTCTATACTAGATAAAGAGGTATATTATAAGATACTACTAGGTTATAAGGATAAATAATCTTATCTAAAGCTATTATAAGCTATTTATAGGCTATATAAAGCTTCTTTTCTTTAGATAAAGAAATTAATTAAATAGTTAGTTAGTAAAGGATTTACCTAGATCTTTAAAGATCTTTATATATTTATTAAGAATAGATTAATTATTTTCTTTTATATTAATAACCTTATAGCTTTATTTATAAAAGGAAAGTTAGCTCTTTATAATAAATTTAGAGAGAAACTCTTTAATAAGTATAATATTAAAAACCTTAGTAAATTATAATAGTTCTTAGTAGTTAAAACTATTAGAGATTATACTAATAGATAATTATAGCTTAATTAGAAATCCTATTAGAATAAAGCTATAATTAAATTTAATATTAAAGTCTTAGATTAAAATGTTAGGAAAAACCAAGGTCCTACGCAGGTAAAGACAGATAAGTCTATTGTATTAAAGTCGATAATAGTTGTTCTAAGAGAGAAAAGAAGAGAGGGAAATCTAGCTACAAAGGAAAGTAAGTAAAACGTAGAAGTAGGGCCTAAAAAGGGGGTAGCAAAGGATATAGCTAATTGCGTTACGTGTATCCTTTAGCTAACTAGCTAGGCCTATATTTAGTCTAGTCTTTAGCTATAATTAAGCTAATAAAGATGTAGAAGAATTAACACTAGTAGTCTCTCTTTTTCTCTATAGCTAAAGGAGCCTAAAAACATAATAAAAATCAAATTAAAGAAAAATAAATATAAGTAAATCTCTTAATAGGAATCTAAAGCCCTAATTAGCTTAGTTAGCGTTAGTTAATTTAATTATAATAGATTCTCCCCTTTTTCCTCTATTAAAGCTCTCTTTATATTACTCCTAAAGGTCTCTTAACCTATCCTTCTATATAAATTATTAATTTATTCGAATTAATTAAGGTTATAAGAGCCTAATTTAGCAATGCCTTTATTATTATATTAGCTAGATTATTGCCGCTATTAATCTATCTAACCTTATAGATCTCGCGCCTCTTATATAATTAATAAAGAGCTATAATATTAATTATTAGCCTTTTCTCCTTTATTATACTAAGCTTAATAAGATATTTATATACTAAGAAAGAGTTAGTATAAAGTATTATAGGGATTTAAGGTATTTTTAATTAGTCTATTACCTAATTAAGCGTTATAGATATTATGTATATAATATCTATGCCTTAAACTATACTATATAATTTAGAGGCAAGCGCGCTATATATAACCTACTTACTCTTTATTAAGCTATATATAATAATATTACCTTTTATAATAAAGGTGTTATTATCTTATATTATCTTATTTCTAATTATAATAATATAGCTAATTTATAAGCTTAGGTCCTTATTATTAGCAAGTAATCTATCTATAAATATAAAAAGCTTTGCTTCTTTAAGGGTTAAAGGGATATATTATAGCCCTCTTTATTAGTATTTAATCTACTATTTAAGGCGTTTATTAAGCTATGCAATATTATTAATAGAGGGTTCTTAGTGTTAAGCTATAATTAATAGGTTATATAATGCTTCTAGTTAACACATAGTTATAATATAACTTCCTTAGGCTCTTTATTCTACGTAATCTTACTTTACTATTAGGGATTAAGGATTAATTTCCTTAATCTTTTTACTTTAGCCCTTCTAGGTTAAGGTTAATAAATTATTAGCATTTTAGGTTAAGATATAGCTATTAAAGATAAGGGAATTCCCACTTATTAGTTATTATTTTTCTTTAGTAGTAAAATTAGCCTTCTAAAGCTCTTTTTCTTCTTTATTAAAGAAGTTATTATTACTTAAGCCTAATGTGTTATCTATTTGTATTCTAATAATTCTAAAGAGGTTATCTAGGGCTATAATTAATAAGTAAGGATTATAGGTTAAGGTTATTATATTAAGGTTATCCCTATAGTAATAAAAGTACATTACTTGCTAGTAGGTTCTAGCCTTTATAATCCTATAGATAGGCTTAATTACCTCTATTACTATGCCCTCTAGGAAAAGGTATGTAATCTATTTTAGTAATCTTATAATAATTAGCCTATTAAGCGTTATTTATAATTAAACATATGCTTATATAATATTACAGATCTAGAGGTAAATCCCTTTTGTGAGAACAAAGGATAGCTAGGCAAGAGGTATGGGGGCACTTATGTATTTACTAAAGCTTACTAGGTCTAAGTGTGTTATATATATAAGTTACTAGCTTATAGCTAGTGGCTCGCTAGCATTACATAAACCTAGCCCTAGGGCGTGGCTTGTCTATAGGGTACGCTAGTGTAGTGCACCTATATTATAAGTAAGGCCTTATAATTACCCCCCCTTTTCTAGCTAGGCTTCTAAACAGCTTTAAATCCCTACCTAAGATATAGCTATTTACTAGTTAGTAATAATAATAAGATTGCTATATTAGGTTATTATAATAATAATAAATAGGGGTCTATCCTATAGTAACGTAAATATTTATTTAGTATAAATTTACTATTAAATTCCTATTATATTATATATTTTTTCCTCCTATAAATATATTATTTTAACCTAAGGTAAATTTTAATCTTATAGTACGCTCTCTCTTAATTTATTAATTACTACTCTCTTACTACTAATATATTAATAATTCCCTTAAAATAATATAGTTATATACACTACCTCTATACTATATATATAGAGTTTAAAAAGAATCTACCTATAGAGCCTACGCTACTATAAATTAGTTATCTTTTTCTTTGCCTTTTAGTAGTAAATCTATTTAAAGAGAAGTAATCTAAGTAATGTATTTAGTATATTAAGCGTAGTAACCTTTATAATATAGTAGTCCCCTCTCTTTCTACGCCTCTTTAGTTCTCTTTTACTAACTTTTACTAGCTAATAGCTATAATAGTAAGTAATTTTAATAATCTCCTATCCCTCTTAGATTAGGTCTAAACTTTACTAAATACCTATAGGGATAGTAATGCTATAGATAATAATAATAATGATTTTATCTTTATAAAGGAGACTTACTAGTATCTTACTAAGCTTTTAGCTAAGTTAATGCTTAGTTTTAATTATACTAATATAGTATATTATATTATATTTAGTCTAACTAGTGCTATAAAGTATTACTAGGTTTATTATTATTTTCTTACCTATTTACTAGTATTTTACTAATCCTTCTATATAGAATACCTTTATTTTATACTAGTAGTATATAGTTTTATAGTAATAATTACTTATTACTATGTTTCTAGGCCTTACCCTAGGGATTATAAGTATCCCTATAATATATTTAGTAGTTTTTTACTAATATTTCTATAGGTAAACTACTACTAGCTCCTAACTACTTAGAAGGTAAAAATAGTCTTATATCTCTATTCCTATAACCTAGGGTATATAGCCTAGCTTATATTAAAGCACTAGTTTTTTTATACTATTTCCCTAGTAATTAAGGAGAATAAGAATACTAGGGAGTATTTTATTTATAGAACTTAGGTATTAATATATAGTAGTGCTACTATAGAGGGATTTTCTCTTATTTTAGCTACCCTTTAGGCGTGTTTTCCTTTATTATTTTATAGGTAGTCTAAGGATTTTTTTCTTTTATTCTAGTTTAGAGTATTATAGTAGCTAATAAGGCTAGGCCTTTTTTATAAGGACTTTATGCCTCTTTACCTATAACTTACCTATGTATTACTACCTTTCTTACGTAATTTGCTTTAGTAAAATACTTAAATTATATATTAAGCGCCTTCTATATCTTCTACTAGAACCTATTTATTATATTTGCTTAGCTAACCTTTTTATTTTACTAGGTATTTATTACTTTTATAGGTTTTCTTATAGTTCTTAACTTCCTTAACTTTATACTTATTTTCTTTATCCTTAAGGTTTAGTATTAGTATATCCTTAGCCCTAGTATCTTTATAGTAATTCTATAGCTTTAATAGGCTTATATAAAATATATTATATAGCTATCTATACTTCTTAGGTAATACTAGTCTATATACTTATTTCCCTATAGTATTAAGTACTTAAAAAGGCCTAATAAATCTAGGGATTAGCTTTTATTTTATATCCTTAAGCCTAATATTCTTTACTAATAGTAGTACTAGGTTACCTTAATATAGTATTAATAGCTAGTAATACTAGTTATAGTACTTTACCTAGGTTTTAGTAGCTTTAGCCTAGTTCTCCTTTAGATACTCTCTAACTTTATATAGCTTTATAATATATATATATACTTCTAGCACCTCTCTTTCCTAGCTCTTACCCCTAAGAGCTAGATAAAACTTAGGTAAATAGCTTATAAGTAAGTAGTTTAGGGAGTAGCTAGTGCTCTTATTTACTATATTATTATAAGTAATTTAAGCTATTAGGAGTAGCTTAGGCTATATCTATTAGTTCTCTATAATAAAATATTAAAGGTAGTGCTTAAGTACTTAGTTTATTCTTTCTATTTACCTATTAGTTTAGGGGTAAAATACTATAGAAAGCCTTTACTTTACCTAAGATAGGTAGTATAAGTCTAATTAGAATTAGCTTATAATAACTAAACCTCTATTAGATATAATACCCTCTAGGGCTCTAAATTATAGCTTAATCTCTTTATAGAAAAGTTTTGCTAATTTAGCTATATTAATAGTAGTAGTTATAGGTAGGAAGATAGAATACTTAGTAAATTAGTCTATAATTACTAGGATTATATTAGTCTCTTGCTTGCTTACTTATATAATAAGTAACCCTATAATAAAGTCTATTAAGATCTCTATCTATAGTTACCTTAGTATTAGTAGTAATTTAAGGCTTTTATATAGGTAATGCCTTCTAGCTACTACCTATTAGTAAACCCTATAGCTTATAATATAGTCTAAAATAGACTTACTTATAGCTAGCTACTAAAAGTAATACTTTAGTAGCTTTAAAGTGTGCTTAGTCCTAAAGTAACTTACTAGTGAATTATTATAGTGTAGCTATAGAAGCTCCTATTATAAGATAGGCTCCTAGGGAATAACTACCTAGTCTTAGTATAATAGAAGACCCCCTATACTATATAACTATAGACTAGCCTTTCCCTTCTCTTTTACTAGGGAGTTATTAATCTTACTATTTTATCTTTATAAATCTAAGTCTTAATCCTATACCTTCTATAGTAGTTACGCTAATAGTTTATTTAGCCTAGATTAGTAAGGATCTAGTAATATAATAGTCCCCTATATCTCTTATACTACACTAATATCTTAGATATACGCTACCTTCTCCTTAAAATCCCCTTTAGTTAGCTAACCTTTTACTAGATTTATAGTAGCTAACTAGCTTTTTAATTAGGCTACTCTAGCTATTCTCTCTATAGGGGCTAAGGTATTTTCCTTCCCTAAAGATATCTTATTAAGCCTCTCTATACCTAAGACTAGGGTATTTTCCTTCCCTAAAGGTATCTTATTATATCTTCTTTAATATATTAGTTTCTCTTCTTCTACTATTTTAGTAAGTACTATCTTCCTTTAAAGTTCTAGTAATAGTGCCCTATTTATTAGGGGTTTACCCTTATAATTAGACCTTCTTAATAGTGTATTTACTAGGTTACTTTTCCTAAGTCTATACCTAATTATAAAGTAAAAGGGGTAAAGAAATATACACTATCTTACTTACTTTCTATTTAACTTTTACTACCTTAAAAAGGTCTATAGGTTATAGTAGTCTAATAGAACTTTAACTAGGCTTACTACGCTCTTAATATAGTATTACTAGTGTTTAAATAACTTTACTATAGTAAGTAACTCTTAATTAGCTATACTATAATTATACTTAGTGTTTATAAATTTCCTTAACTAAAATACTACTAGATACTAATAGCCCTTATTATTCTATTAAGATAGAATTCCTACTATTATAAAGATTAAAGTATTTATTTTAATACACACTAGTTAACTTAGGTTATAATAATAGAGAAGAGGTGCTTACTAGAAGGGCTTTTTTAGCTAGTTAAATACTAGCTATTCTTTTACTCTAAATATAAACTTCCTAGTCTAAATACTATTTTAACTACCTTTTATTAATATATAAAGAGATACTATAATCCTAGAGTATTTATAAATAAACTATTAGTAAAGGTTATAGAACCTAAGGAAAAACTATATATCCTTAAAGCTTATAGGCTCTTTTTATTCTTAGATTATATTAACCTAGTAAGTATTTATTAAGATCCTATTAACTTATAGAATAAACCCTAGGAACTTTACTAACTCCTAGTAAAATAAACACTTTAAGGGTTTTATATATAACTTTACTAATCTTATATATTCTAAAACTTCCTTAATATATATAGTGTGTTTCTCCTATATCTTTAAAAAGATAAGGATATTATCTAGATATATTATATAAATAGTATTAACTAGCCTATAAAGCACTTTATAAATATAACTTTAAAAAGTAGCTAGGGCATTAGTTAACCTAAAGGGTATTATAAGGTATTTATAGTATATATAATAAGTATAAAATATAGTCTTTTACTTATTACCTCCTTTAATATAAATTTAATAGTATATATCCTTAATATTAATTTTTAAGAAGTAGTAAGCTCCTTAGCACTAGTCTAGGATCTCTAAAATTAGGGGGAGAGTATAGTAATTTTTCTATATTACTTTATTAAGTCCCTAATAATCTATATATAATTAGAGTATCCTATTCTTCTTTAGTATAAATAAAATAAGTATACCTATAGGGCTCTTAAAGGGTCTTATCTAGCCTTTCTATAGGTTTTTATTAATATATTTATAAAGCTTCTTTAGCTTACTTTAGGAGAGAGAGTAGATTAGTCTATATAGGGGTGTAGCCCTAGGTACTAGGTTAATTATATAGTTAGTCTTTTTTCTTAATAGTAAGCTTCTTACTTTATCTAATATAAATATATCTTTAAACTTATATAGTTCTAGGGGGATATTTTTAATAGTTTTATATACTTTTACTTTCTTATTATCTTTAAGGGTAATAAACTTATCTTCTATAACCCTTATAATAGTATATATAATAGTCTTATTATATATTACTTTTATAAATTTATAGGGAGTTAATAGTAAAAAGGCTATTTTTTTTTTCTTAAACTACTATTCCTATAAATATAAGTAAAGGTATATATATTCTTCTATAAGGGTATATATTCTAATTAATATAGGGCTTTCCCCTACTCTTAGGTCTTTATCTATAGCTATGTATAGTAACTTAAGGTCCCTTCTTCTCCCCTTAAGTCCTTAATTATAATAGGCACCTTATAAACACTATATTAAGGGACTATAAGGGCTCCTACTACCTTAATAATAGGTACTATAGCCTTAGCCTAGTTAAGTTTATAAGTTCTTATAAACTTAATGCTAATTATATTAATCTTAGCGTAACTATTTAAATTAGCTACTATTTTAATATCTTTATGCCTATAGATAATAACTAGTGTGTAAAACTAACGCCCTATTAGCACCTTAGTATTAGAGGTAAAGGTAAGGGTATTTACTTTTACCTTAGGGAGTTTTCTAGGCCTTCTTAGGACTCTTTCTTAGGTTTCTTATAGTAATATATAAGGTATCCTATACTATTATAGTTATAATACTATATCTTATCCCTAGGTTTAGTAGTGTTTAGGTAAGTAGCTAGACCCTTCTCCTAGTTCTTATTTCTTTAATCTTTATAAGGTTTATAACCTTATAGGGAGTTATTCCTATAGTGCTAAGGGTTTTTATATAGGCCTTTATCTCCTAATTACTTAGGCTTTTACTTATTCTTTAGTATAGCCTCCTAGAATTACTAGGTAAGTTATATAACCTTTTCTTAAGTCTTATTAGTAATAAAGGCATATAGGTTAATATAATCCTATAGGTTAGGGAGTAACTTTATAAAGAATATAAGGGTATAAGTCTTTTCTAAGGCTTTTTCTAGGTATTTCTCTAGTAAATCTAAGAAGATACTAAACTTAATAGGGCTTTAACCCTTATATTACTTTATATTCTTTAATTATATTACTATTTATATATTATAATTAGTAAAGTCCTAAAGTAGTGTAAGTATCTAGGTCTAAAATTTATCCTAGTTATCTTTAAGGTTATCCTAGCTATTAGCCTATTATTCCTTAAGGTATCTATCCTATCTTACCTTATAATTAATATATATATAGTTAAGTGTAAAAAGGATTTTCTAGTAGTTATATTAGAACTTCTTCTTTACCTTATTAAAGGTATAGTTTAGGTTATTAATTTATATCTTATACCTCTATAGGTTTATAGGGTATTAGAGATTAGTAATATTCTAAACTTTAATCTCTTAGCTACTATAGCTTAAGGAAGTGCTAGCTCTTTACTACCTTTTTAATTATTCTTCTCTAGTATTATACTATAATAGATCTTAAAGCTCTTACTCTTTTTTCTATAGTTTTTAGAGTTTCTTAAGCTAGGTAATTTACTTTACTATTACTATAGCTTAGGTATAGATAGTAAGGGGTATATCTTTAGTTATAGTACTTATAGAATATAGTGTGTTCTTAGCTATAGTATTACCCTTATTTAGTAGCCCTTAGTTATTATCTAATATTACTCTTATAGATTAAGTAGTTCTCCTCTCTATATTACTCTTAGGTAGCTAGTAAGAGAAGCTTTAGAATTATAAGAATAAAGAATAGCTAGGTAAGAGGTATAGGGGTACTTATATATTTACTAAAGCTTACTAGGTCTAAGTGTGTTATATATATAAGTTACTAGCTTATAGCTAGTGGCTTACTAGCGTTACGTAGACTTAGCCCTAGGGTATAGCTTGTCTATAGGGTGCGCTAGTGTGGTGCACCTGTGTTATAAGTGGGGCCTCACACCTTTTTACTTTAATAAAGGGGCAATAGCTATAATTAACTATTAGCTTGCTTATTATATTATTAGTAATTATATTAGAATAAATTCCTTCTCCTTATTATTATAGCCTTATATAATAAGGTAGGATTTCTTATATAGTAAGTCTATTCCCTTACCTTTAATCTCTCTAACTATATAAGAATGAAAGATTCTATAGCTACTATACTTCATTAAGTTAAACTTAATAAATTTAAATATATTATAGGCTTATAGGGTATTAAGCTTAGTCTAGTTAGACTACTTAAAGGGCTTACCTAGAGTTATAATCTTCCTTTCTTAGTAAAGTTAAAGAGTAAGGTTTTAATTAGCCTTTTCCTTTACTATAAGAAATACTATAGTTAGTATTTCTATAGCTATAATCTCTTTAATAAGGGCTTATTTCTAATCTTTATTAATACGTATAAAGTATAATTTAGCCTTAATAGTCTTTTACTTTATAATAAGGCTATTAGCTTTATAGCCTCCTATAGAGGTAGCTTTTATTACTTTAAGATAAGCTATAGAGTCTTATACTCTATAGCCTCCTATAGGGGTATTTTAGCTTTAAAAGCCTCTATAGGCCTTTCTATGCCCTAGTTAGCGTAAAATTTAACTATAAGGGCTTTTCTTAGCCTTTCTTATTTTCTCTTAGCTAGTGCTAGTAGCTCTTTTTCTTTTTTCTCTACTACTTTATTTCCTATAGTAGTAGCTAAGTCCTAGCTATTAGTAGTAGTTACTAGTTTAGTAGTGTACTTCCCTATAAGCCTCTTTATAATATATAAGTCTTTATAGTAAGGCTTTACTACTATAGAGCAAAACTTTACTAGTCTATAGGGTATATTAACTATATAGGTCTCCCTATTAGTAGTAATTAATCTATAAGGGCTATACTAGCTACCTTTCTCCCTCTATATATATATATTAGCTTATAAAGGTAGCTAATATAAAGGTATTATATTAGGGCTATTCTAGGTGCTAAGGGCATTATAGACTTATTAAAATGTAGGGAGCTAATGCTAGCTGGCAATAGCTGTACAAGTGTAAGCTCTACAGTCTAGGACTAATAGAGCCATAACATTGAATTTTATTAATACAACGTAATAGAAGTGGTGGTAGTTATTAACTAATAGAATTTAATTTAGATTACTTTATAGTAACTAATAAAACAATAGAATTGATTTTTAGTTAGTTTATTTAGGCAATATAGCTGTTAGTTAAGAGGCCTAGCTAACTAGCTAGATTAAAAAGATCTTCTTTCTCTTATAGACTTACTAACTATATTAGCAGGCCTAGGCCGCTAGCGGGGTCTTGTAAGCCACTTTTTATTTTCTATAAAATTTATTTATATATAAAATCTAAAAAATTAACTTATCACTATACATACTAGCAACCTATATACACCAAATTTTAGTCTAAAAAATATTACTATATAAAAAGAAAGCCCTATCTTCTAGCATTAATTTACTATACATAAGACTTTTATATAACCTCTAGTTAAAGAGAAAATTACTGTTAAAGATAGCTATAGGGTAAGCTACTTATATCACCACTATAGGGTAGTCTGCTTATATCACCCTAGCTTACCTAATTACTTATAGTTAGGGTTATAGGCACACTTATACCTATAACACTAATTAACATTAGTTATCCATATAGTTGGTCGTAGCTGTTAATAGCTATAACGTGGTTATTTATAACCACCTATATAACTATTAATAGCTATAGTGTAGCTATTAAGCTTGTAGTGTAAGCTTAGTAATATAAAGGTTCTTTAACTAGAAAGGGCTAAAAATAAGTCTTATTTTTAACACCCCCTCTATAAAAGACTTATATATAAGCAAAAAAAAGCATATAAGATTATAATAGGGTAAGCAATAACTTTTAGGTAAAAATAGTAGAGAAAAGGGAAAAACAGGAAAAGATAAAAAGCCCCCCTTTTAAATCCTAGCTATAGTTATATATAGCTTCCCTTTTTAATGTTATTTTTAGTTCCCTATTAAAGGGTTTTTAGTTATTGGTTTTAGAAGTTATTAAGCCCTAGAAGCTTAATAAAAGCCTAATAAAGAGGTCTTATAAGAGGTTTTGTAAGACTATCTGCAGGCATTGACTTAGTATCTAGATATTTAATCTTAGCTAAACTAGCTAAAACCTATTGCCTAATATAGTTAAACTTTAATAGGGTATGTTTAGTATAACTATATAAGGCAGGGTTATAAGCAGTAGTTATAGCGCCTTAATTATCGCAAAATATCTAGATAGGAGGGGAAATAGGGGTTTTTAGCTCCTTAAATAGACCCTAAAGCTATTATAGCTCCCGGAAGGTCTTGTAAATAGCGTTAGATTTAGCTTCTAATGTTAATAAAGCTATTATACTAGATTTCTTTAACTTCTAGCTAATTAGTCCGCTAGCTAGCTTAAATAGATAAGTATAGGTTAATTTTAAGGTCTTTTTATCCCTGTAAAATCACTATTATAATAACCTATTAGGCTTTTACTAGCTACACCTTTAGGGTTACCCCTATAGATAATAGCAAGGAATCTAGTCCTAGATAGGTACCTTAGCAGATTTTTAGCTACATTTAGGTATTCTATATAAGGACTAGCTAGTACGGTTAATAGCCACTAAACTATAAAGGCTACATTAGGCCTTATAAGTAATATTAGGTATATTATAGTCCCTATAATGCACTAATAAAGCTTAATATCGCTAGCTATTAAAAGCTTAGTTATCTGCGTAGCTAAAATGCCTAGCTAAAGAGGTATGCTAATAGGCTTACTATCTAGTATATTAAATTAGTTTAAAGCTTCTAATATATACTAAGATTAATAGATTTTTAGTATTCTATTAGGCCTATCTTATACGATTTAAACCCCTAAGAAGAATTCAGCAGGCCCCCTATCTTCTATTAGATAGACTTTATAAAGTTCTTTCTTAAGTCTTTAGATATAATATAAATCCAGTCTAATTAGAAGACAATTATCTACATAAGTAATAATAAAGGTTTTAGTAGAAGGATTAAATAATATTACTAGGTCTAATATTAGAGGGTTAAACCCTAGGGATTTAAGCACTGCTATTAATGCTTATTACCACTCCCTTAAGCTTTGTTTAAGGCTATATAAAGATTTCTATAATAAAATTACTTAATCTTTAGAAGGTTTCTAGCCAAAACTTCTAGCTAATTTAGCTAGGTTAGAATTCGCTTTAAGTAATTCAATAAATCCGTCTGGAATAACTATGTGAATCTATTATTATAGCTTACTATTAAGAAAAGCTCCTATAAAATTAATCTATTTAATTTCCTAGTTATTCTAAGCCACTAGGGCTAGTAAAATCCTCTAGCTAGGGGGAATGCTTATGGTGGCAAAAGTCTCTAGATAGTTAAGACCCTTAATTTGCATAAATCCCTTAGTAATAAGTTAAGCCTTATATTTTAAAGGATTATTTTCTTTATCCTTTTTAAGCTTATAAATAAGCCTATTTTTTAGTACTTTTCGGCCCTTAGGGATTTTGTCTTTCCCTATAAATTTAAAAGTACTAGCCTTTAGAAGCTATTTAAATTCTTTAAAGGTAGCTTCTATCTATTTATCCCTTTCAGGACTAGATATAGCTTGCTTCTAGGTCTTAGGTTTAGGGCTATTAGGGTTCTTTTCCTTTAGCTTTCCTATACCTTAAAGTAGATTTCTTTTATAAAATCTAGAGAAGAAGGGGAACTAATATTAACATCTATAGGGTTAATATTAGGGTCGAAGTCAGTAGTTTTGTTAGAAATCAGGTCCGGAGTTAAAATCTAATTTCCTAGTTGAGATATAGGCTACGCCCCCTCTAGGGCTTTTAGAATTAGACCTTTAGGGGGTTAATTAGGTCCTATAGGTAGTTTTTCTTAACCTATAGGATCCCCTATGTTATCTATAGGGTAATCCTTTAAACCATAATCTAGATCTTGTTAATTATCTAGATTTTCCCCCTCTAAAGGGTTATCCCCTATAGAAATCCTAGGTAAGCCTTTAGAAACAGGGCCTATAGGTTCTATAATCTTAATAAAGCTAGTTTTTATAACTAGTCTTTTAGAAGGGATATACACTAGGTAGGTGTTTAAACCTAGTGTAGTAAGAAGTCTTCTAGGGATAGTTCTAGCTGCTAACTTTTGGGCTTTTAGTTGTTTTTTAAGGGGAATTAGAATCTTATAGTAAGATCCTATAGCCCTAATACTACTAATATTAGTTATATAGGGCTTATCTAGCTCCCTAGATAGTAGTTATTTAGGGCTTTAATCCTTAGTGGTATTAGCAGTTATGTTAATAAGGTTAATAACTATAGGTAATATAAAATACTATAAAAATAACGGTAATTTTGCCCACTGAATAGTAGCCCTTAATTAATCTAGAATAGTTCAAATAGAACGCTCTACTAATCCATTTTACTTATAGATATAGGGACTAGAAGTTATAAATTTAATCCCTTTAGAATTTAACTAATCTTAATAACTAGAATCGATTTCTTGGCCCCTATTAAAATAAAGGTACCTAGGATATTAACCTAGTTGATTTTTAAGCCCTCTAAAGAAGCCTTTAATAGCCCTATAAACAGTTAGGCCTTCCTTATTAGGTAATAAGAACACCCACTTATATCTAGTCTTTCGATCAACTAGAAATAAGCAAATTAACTACTTATTATATAGCGTAGGACTGATTTTTAGCGTATCCCCCTTTATTTAATCTAGAGCTCTAGGGGAGTTAGGGATAGCTAATTTCCTAGGTCTTCTCACTGCTTTAGATTAGTTATAAGCTATGTATTTAAAGTCCTTATCCTTAATTTTAGAAAAATCAGGGATTCCTTTAGTAACTAAGCTAGTTTTCTTTAGTAAAGGAAGCCCTAGGTGCTCTAGTTATATATACTATAGGCTAGCTAGTTCTAATAACTATTAATATTAAAGATCTTTAGGGTCTAAATTAGGATCTAGATTAGGGCCTTCTTTACTAGTCCTCTGCTAGGCCCCTTAAGAACCACAGGCCTCTTAGAGAGGTATTAGGGACCCTTTTCTATTACTAGGGCTCTCTAACACCCCTAAATCTATTTCCTTAGATTTATAAGGGACCTAACCTAGGGCTATAGGCAAAGAAGAAGGGACTAATTCCTCTAAATTATCCTGTACGATTTCTTTAATATTATTATTATTTTCATTAATTTTATCTAAATCAGAAGCCTAATGCGGCTTTTTAGAGGGAATTTAAACCTCTATAGGGTAGCTATAACCCCTAAAGCTAGCATAGGTAAAAGGTTAGATATAATAAGAATTACAGGGCCCTTTATATAAATTTAGTGTAGTTTGGTTTTTAATGTAAAAGAAAAAACTATATTTTTCTATATCTAAGGTTATAATATAAGACCTATCTTTAAGATAAAGATAGTTCTTTATAAGGCAACCACTAGATATATAATGCGTAAGACCGCTAACTATATTAACATTAAGCTAAGGAAAATATAGCGTATCTTTAAGCACTAAGGTCCTATATTTAGTTAGATTTTTCTAATATAAGACCTTAAAAACAGCACTACCGTGGCCCTTAGCGTAAATAGGACCACCACTAGTTATAATAGGGTTAGATTCCCCCTTTTTATAAGGGGTATAATCTCTAAAGACCTCCCTAGAATTAACTATATGTACAGTTAAACCTATATTATATAATAGGGCCTTTTTTATATCTTTACTATAATAATTCAAACTATTTAAGGTCTTAATTTCTTGTTTTTTATTATCTAATTCACTAGAGCTAGATTTAGAGCTACTATTGCTAGAGCTCTTATAACTAGTCTTGTGAAGACTGGGTTTCTTATATAGTTTAAGAGCACCGTTAGAAAGGTTATAATTTCCTAGTATAAAAGACCCCTTTATAGAGTCTTTATTTTCCTTTTTATCCAATTTAGAACCCTTTTGCTTCTTTTTTTTCTTCTTAGAATTAGAATTAGAATTAGAAAAGCTCTTATTTTCTTTAGAGTCTTCTTTCTTTTTCTTCTAACCTTTAGGGGCTTTTTCTTTCTCTTTAGCACCCTTTTCTTAGTCTTTAGCCCTATAATTCAGAGCTTTAGATACTATAGATAATTTATCCCTCTATTCTGCTAGAAGGTTAGCTATTAGAAATTAAAGATTTAGGGCTTCTATAGGTGCTCCTATAGCCCTATTCGTACGCATGCTAAATCGTTATCTCTTAGCCCACTAAGGGAAGGTTAATTTAAGGGATTAAAGATATTAATTAACCTAATTAATAGGATTAATTAGTACCCTAGAAATTAATAATCTAGCTAGTAGATTATTAAAGACTACATTAAAGGACTCTAAAGATCCCTTATAATTCTAAAAATTTAGGTTATAAAATTCTAAATATAGAGACCCTCTTTAGATTTTAACGCTATGTGAATACTGCCTTATAAGTAAATTATAGGCTTCTTCAGGTGATTTTTGCTAAGTTATAGCAGCCTATGGACCTTCCGTATAACTATCCCTTAGTAACATTAGGATAATAGCTTAGTTAGGGTCCCCTAGCGCCCTAGAACTCTCTGGTTTATCTAGAAAATTAGGCATGCCTAAAGCTCTAAATTAGATAGCTAGGGCTTATTTCTATTATTTAAAATTTTTAGCTCCTTTAAGCCTAGTAGTCTCTAGAAAGCTATAAACCCTCTTATTGAATTCCTTAATAATCGAATTATTAAAGGTAGCTTATATAGAACTAGATTTAACTTATTATGTTTGAATAGGTTATTGTTCTAGATTCTAAGTAGCAGGTTTAGCTTATTCCACACCCTCTATACAACTATTTATAGCAATAGATAGGCTCTCTAGCTTCTCTAATAGCTTGTTAATAGTTGTTTGTTGCTTAATAGCCTGCTTTTTTAGCTAGTTATTAAGAATCTCTTGCGCACTAGGGGGAGATTGTGCCCCCTTTCCCTTTAATTCGGTATCTATCTTCCTATTTTATAGAAGGGAAGTCTTCTATTTATCTTAAAGATCCTTTTTTATAGAAAAGAAAATAACTTCTATCCCACTGAATTTCCTTTTTATAGAAGGGAAAACTTCTATAATCGCAGGTCCTTCCTATTTTATAAAAAGGAAGTCTTCTATAGCTATAATAATTCCTTTTTATAGAAGGGAATTAGCTTCTATCTCGCAGGTCCTTCCTGTTTTATAGAAGGGAAGTCTTCTTTTTCTAAATATAAAAGTAGTATAAAAAAATCTATAGTAATAAATAACTAGGCTTATAACCTATTAAAATATAGGGAGCTAATGCTAGCTAGCAATAGCTATATAAGTGTAAGCTCTACAGTCTAGGACTAATAGAGCCATAACATTGAATTTTATTAACGCAACGTAATAGAAGTAGTGGTAGTTATTAACTAATAGAATTCAATTTAGATTACTTTATAGTAACTAATAGAATAATAGAATTAATTTTTAGTTAGTTTATTCGGGCAATACAGCTATTAGTTAAGAGGCCTAGCTAACTAGCTAGATTAAAAAGATCTTCTTCCTCTTATAGACCTACTAACTATATTGGCGGGCCTAGGCCGCTAGCGGGGTCTCATAAGCCACTTTTTATTTTCCGTAAAATTCATTTATATATAAAATCTAAAAAATTAACTCACCACTATACATACTAGTAACCTATATACACCAAATTTTAGTCTAAAAAATATTACTATATAAAAAGAAAGCCCTATCTTCTAGCATCAATTTACTATACATAAGACTTTTATACAACCTCTAGTTAAAGAGAAAATCACTGTTAAAGATAGCTATAGGGTAAGCTACTTACATCACCACTATAGGGTAGTCTGCTTATATCACCCTAGCTTACCTAATTACTTATAGTTAGGGTTGTGGGCACACTTATGCCTATAACACTAATTAACATTAGTCATCCACACGGTCAGTCGCAGCTGTTGACAGCTGCAACGTGGTTATTTGTAACCACCTACGCAACCGTTGACAGCTGCAGTGCAGCTGTCAAGCTTGCAGTGCAAGCTTAGTAATATAAAGGTTCTTTGACTAGAAAGGGCTAAAAATAGGTCTTATTTTTAACAAGACTTACTATAATGCTAAGTAATAGTAAACCTTATTAGTAGCCTTTTAAATTACCTTAGCGTGTTAAATAATAGAGACACTTAGTAATAATTTATCTATTATCTATAGGTAGGCTCTAAAGACTAGTAAAGTTAGCACTAGTTTATTAGGGCTTACTAAGTTATTAATAGCTTTAATAGCTATTTAAAGATATTATTCTAATATGATCTCTATGCTAATTAAGTCTATAATAATCTTATAAGCCTAGTATAAAGGTCTATAGTATCTTTTAACCTTTCTAATGCTATTATAGGCTTTAATTAGTATTTTATTAGTCTTAATTAATATTAATTAGGTATAATACTTAAACTTAGTAAAGGAGAAGTTATTACCTATATTATAAATAATCTAATCTAGAGGTCTAAGATATATATTAATCTAGCATTCCCTAATAGTATCCTAGATATCTTAGGCCTTTTATTTCCTTAGATTAAGAAATTAGGCTACTTAGAATAAGGTTACTAAGTTAATAATATAAAGGACTAGTTAGTTATTAATCTATATAATATTAATAATAATCTTATAGTTAAAGTTATAGTTATTCTTAATTATAAATTTAAATTAGCTAGGGGCTTTTCTATTTATTTAGTAATAGTAGTATACTTTAGTTAACTTCTTAATTACCTAGTATTTAATATTATAACTAGCTTATTAAAGGATTTTTATAAGTTATTAAATAGAAAGGTAACTAAAGTAATAATATAGTTAATAGATCTCTTTTTCTAAGAGGTAAAAGGTAACTATTTCTTTTACCTCTAGTAACTACTAAGGGTATTCTTATTATTATACTATAGGCATAGTCTTATTACCTTAAATAAGGATATTTATAAGGTTATTAATCTTAACTTATATCTTATCTATATTAGTAATTAAGAAAAGAAAGGGGGTAGCTATATTAAGAATATAAAATTTAAGCTCTCTAAGCTCTATAAGTATATAAAAAATACCTTTTATAATTACTAACCTAGCACTAAATATAACTACTTATAGTTTATAAGGGGTTATCTTTAATAAAGGTATTAATCTTATTAAAGCTTTTACTTATACTTACCCTATAGTTAATTTCCCTAAGGCACTAGTATTAGGTATAATACCTCTAAAAACCTATTTAGAATAGTATTCTTTAGAGATATAGTAAGTAAGGCCTTTATTAGATTCTTAAGGTTTAAAAAGGCTCTTACTTAAGAAAAGTATATTAAAAAGCTTAATTATTTAGAGTAATAAGGACTTTAGTATTAATAAGGTTATAATTAGTTTATAGTCCTAAATAAAAGAGTTATATAATACCTAAATATACTACTAATAATAGTTTTTCTATATTATTATTATTATTATCTTAGGCCTTTACAAAGGCTATAATATAAGGCTCCTAATCCTAGTTAAGGCCCTTATTAGGCTCTTTATTACCTAGCCCTTTATAGAAAGTAAGAAATACCTAGAATCTCTTCTCTAAAGGGGGTAATTAGTAAGCTTTACTAGTAAACTAGTAATCTCTTTACTTCTTATATTCTTTAGTAAAGTAGTTAGAAAACTAATAACTATTTTTACTATATATAAAGTAATACTATAGGCTATGCCTAAGGCTATATTTATAATAGCCTCCTTAACTATAGGGTTATTAACTATATTAATAATTAGTAAATATAGCCTCTAGAGGGTTTTCTTCCTAGTACTAAAGGAATTAGGTAAATCTCTTATTTAATTTTATAATTATAATTACCTTATAAAGGTCTTTAGTAAGACTCTTAAAGCCTAGGGAGTATATATATTCTACTATCTAATATTTAGGTACACTAGCTATAGTATTTAATATTTACTTATAAAGCTTAGTATTTATAGTATTAGAAAGGTAAAGGCCTCTATAAATTTTCTTAAGTATAGTAAGTATAATCTTAAGGTATTTAAGTTTACTTTTCTTAGGGTTCTTAATAATTATATTATTAAGTATTATACTACTTTATTTATAGTAGTAGAATTACTAATTACTTTCTATCTTAAAGTATTAATAAATTTAAGTAATTATATCTTAATAAGAGAGGTTTTACTTAAAGAGGTAATTAAGATAGTATTATTTAGTATTACTAATTAGCATAATAGAAAATACCTTCTAATAGTGTGTTTAAGAGAGGTTAATCCTATTATATTTATTCTTAAAGAGTATAATCTTTAGTATAAGGAAGTTATATAGCTTTCTACTATATTAGTTACTATTCTTATATATCTTTATAAGTTCTAAGATCTTCTTTATAATCTAATCTTTAGAAGGGAATTTCTATATAAGAGAGGTAATTTATTATAAATAATAGTCCTTAGGGTAAAGTAATTAATATAACTATAATTATTATATTAGCTCTTAAGAAGGTTAAAGAGAATATTATAACTAGGGAAAAGAGAGTTCTAGGGTAGGTAATTAGGGAAGTTAAGGTTAGTATTCTAGGGGTTTAGAAGATTATAATCTTTCTTTAGGCTATAATAGCCTTAACTCTTATTAGACTACTTCTTCTAGTAATTATAAGATTAGTAGTCCTTAGCCTTATCTTATAATAATACTATTTTCTCTTAAGGAATTTTATAGCTTCTTAATAATATCTTTATTAGCTATCTTAAAGGTATCTTAGGACCAGAGTATTGCACTACACTACAAACTACACTACAAATTTTTTTATAAACTACACTACACTACAAACACTATAGATGTAGTGTTAGGTAGAAAAAAAGTAGGTTTTTTTATTAACTAGTATTATTATAAGAATTAAAAGAAGATTAGTTAATATAAACTTATATTATTAGCTATTTTATCTAATTAGTTATCTAATTTATAATATTATACTTTTTAAAGGATTTTACTATAACTAAGGTTATATATAATATTAGACTTTTTAATTATACTATTATACTTAATACTTTATTTTACTAATATAACTTTTAAAAAACCTTTTTATTATTTTATTTACTATTACTATAAATTATTTTATATTTCTACTAATTATTATTATTACTTCTAATTAAAAAAATATATTTAACTAATAATAAACTTTATAAAAGTCCTTTTATATTAGCTTATATTAGCTTATATTAGTTTCTATTTACTTATACTAGCTTATATTAGCTTATATAAGCTTCTAATAGTTTATAATAGCTTATATTACTAATATTATATTACTAATATTACTTATATTACTTAAAATTTTATTAGTGTTAAAGTTTAATTAAAAATAAATTAGTAATAAATATATAAAATATAAGTATTAGTAAGTATAAGTAAATTACTATAGAAAAAGCTTAACCTTTTAGTTATTTAGTATTTTAAGGTTTTTTAAAATATTAATAAAATAAAATACTTTTCTTTTTTATATTTTTTAATATTATAATAGTAATAATAGTAATAATAATAATAATAGTAACTAGTAAGAGACTAAGAGTACTAGAGACTCTAGAGTAGTAATAAAAGTAAGAGTACTTAGAGTAGTAATAATAGTAATAGTAGCAAGAGTAGTAATAAGTTAATGTATTAATATAAGCTTAATAACTACTTATTTAGTTAGAATCTTTAAGACTACTACTATTACTAGTTTCACTACTAATAGTAGTAATCTTAGCTTTTTCTTTTCCTTTTGCCTAAGATTCAAATTTAGAGGTATTTGAATCTTCTGAATTATTAGATTCTTTAGAATCTAATGCATTATATTCAAAGAAGGAAGGATATTCCTTAATTAAAGGTTTATTTCTTTCTTTTTCCTAACTCTTTAATAATAATAATTCCCGTAAGGTTGAATGTAATAGTAATGTTCTTCTTTTTGTAAGAACATTACCACCTTGATTAAATTGTCCTTCAATAGCACCAGATGTAGCAGGGATTGCAAGGTATTTTCGAGCTAAAATAGATAGAATTAGAAAGGCTTGTTGATTTTTAGCCCACCATTGAAATATATCATCCTATAAAGTAATTAGTATATATAAATTAGAATAACTATTAGTATAGAATTACATACCTTATTATGTAATTGTTCTAGCTTAATATAACTAGAAATTTCGTTTTTTCTAGCCTTTTTAATAGATTTATTTCTTTCCTTTGGAAATAAACCTTGGTAAAGGGCTAAAGTAGGTTTCTTAGGCCTAGGATTACTAAAAGGGCTAGGATATCTTTTAATTCTAGATAAATCAACAACCATAGTAGAAGTCTCATTATTTTCATTATTAGAGCTAGAACCATTATAAGATTGATTTTCAGCCTTATATAATGTTTTGCATCTAATTTTTTATATTAGTATATATAATATATTATAAAGAGAGTACTTATTTAATATTCAAGGTTCGGATTAGGGGGCTAGGGACCTAGGGTTATACATACGCTTTATATTTAGCTTTTAATTCAGTTAAAAGCTGCTTAATTATAGCTTTAGTTAAGTTTAACTGATTTTGTAATGCTAATAGATTTAATCGAGGATCAAGTAAAAATGCTAATAAATAAGGCTTATAAAAGGTAAAACTTTTATTTATATCTCTAGGAAAATAAAGGTTTAACTTTTTTAAGCCTATATTTATTACATTAATAAAGATATTTACAAGTGGATTATAGCTTGATTTATCCTATAATAATTAGCGTTTAATAGTAAAATAAAATTATAAGTAATAACTTACTTTTAAATAAGCTTTTTAATCCTTTAATAAAGTAGTAAGATATGTGTATATCTTAACTATAAATAAAGGCACAAGGCTTAATGTATTATATTTTTAACCTTGTAATACTATAGTTAGATAGTAGAAAACCTCTAGAATCTCACTTAAAGTGCCTAAATCTACCCATTCTTGATTTATTAGGCAGGTATCTTTAAAAGCAGATATATTCGTTTTTTCATTAAAAATTAATATAGCTTCTTTTAATAAAAGCATAGTATTAATCATTAAATAAGTTAAGTTCTATCTAGTGTTATTAGCTATAGAGAATGTTTAGTTAATATATATACTAAGTAATATATAGTTATTAGTAACTTACCTAGTGGTATTTTTGTTATATTGTAATTTATTGCTAGTTTTCCTCTATGCTTAGCCTCTTTTAAAGCAATAAGCTAATCTTAATATAGATTTGCGTTATTCTTAATTAGAATAGCTAGCTTTTTAACCTTTCCTATAATACCTATAGTTTTAATTAGTAATAGACTTAAAATTAATAGGATAAAATAACTTACCTTTAATAAGGCCTATAAATTAATCCCTTTCGCTTTTTGTTAAATATGAAAATTATTCTGTTAAATAGAATAGAATTTCACTATTCTTATATTTTTTAATATCCTCTGCACTTGTTGTAGCTTTTATAAAGCTAGTAATTATATCCTTAGCAATAATATTTAAACATGTGCTATACATCGGATATCTTTAGGTTTTTCTATATTAATACTATTATAATTAGTGCTTATAAAAGCACTAATAAATGTATTATTATTAGACCTGTTATCTCTAGTAAGACTAGAATAAGTTAGTAAGTAAATTACTTATTAGTAAATAAGAAAGAGATTAAAGTAATTTACCTTATAATAGATAGTAATTGTATATTATATAAAGCTATAAGCTAGGTAAATATATTATTAATATATAATCCAGTATAGGTGCTTTTTAAGTTTTCAAATCCTAGTTAATAATATTAGTATTATAAAAGCTAGGTAATAATAATTATATTAATACATACCAATAAGCTTATATTCTAATTAAAAATCTGAAGTTATCCAATTTGCAATAACTCCTAAATAGGATTTGAATTAAAAGATATCCATATATCTAGTTATAAAGATATATAGCCAAAATTTAAGAAGTGTTTTTTAAGCTTAATAATAAGCTCTTAGAAGGATTTGTTGTATAAATTATAGATATTAATAGAAATATTCCGATAATTTAAACATAATGTTATATTTAAACTATAATTACTAATTATTAGTTAGATAATAAGGGAATAAATAAGAATAAATACTTACTTAAAGTAACTTAGTAATTCCCTAAAAGAATTACTAGTTAAAGTAGAAAAAGATAAGTTATTCTCTAGCATAAATTTTATAGCTAGATTAATAACAGTATTTAGTGAGAATTCACTTAAGGGAGGCCTAGGCCTTTTTTTATTAAAGAAGGTTAAAATGCTTAATTATATAGATAGTAAAGGTTAGGTTATAAGAGGTACTAAATTAGAATTAATATTAGTAGTATTATATATAGCTTAATTAATAAATATAAGAGAATAACTTACTAGTAATTTTAGTACTCTCTTCTTTTTCAGATATAGCAATTTCAGAATGCTTTGTTTTATAATAGCTAGTGCCATTAGATAATTAAAAACGCTTAGCTTTACAAGAAAAGCTAAAAGAGCAATTTTCTTGTGTACAATAACATATTATTAATCTTTCCTTATTATAATTAATATCTAAAAGATAATAATTAAATAAGTTATGATTAATAATATAAGCTTTAGTTTCAAAACGATAGCTTAGTTTATTTTCAATGTTATTCTTAAATTTCCCATTTAATTTACTCTTATTAAAAGAGCTATTAGATAGGGTTTGAGAAATAACATTAGAAGGGGTAAAAACAGAAGAGGTAGTTAATTCAGCCATTATAGTAAGGCTAATAGACTTTAAAGATAGATAAAGGTAGGATAGTAATAAGTAGATTTTAAGCTTTATAATAGTATAAAATTTATATCTTAAAGTGTAGTATTAGAAAAGATATAGGGATATAAAGTATAATAAAGAAAAAGAGAAAGGAAAGGTAGCTTACTTATAAAGAAACGGTTTTATTATATATATAAATTAAGGGGTTATTATTACTAATTTACTATATAGCTATAATAATAAACATATGATTTTAAGTAGCTTCTAGTATAGGCTAATAGCTATTATAAAAAAACAGGTTTAGCCTAGTTAAATTTATAGTAGGATTTTATTATAGCAAAACTCTACTAATAGTAGTATAATTAAAAGTAGGCCCTAATGTGGCTATTATTAAAAACAGGTTTTACCTAGTTAAATTAATAGTAGGATTCTATTATAGTAAAACTTTAATAATAGTAGAATTCTATTATAGTAAAACTCTGATAATAGTAGGATTCTATTATAGTAATACTCTGATAATAGTAGAATTCTATTATAGTAAAACTCTAATAATAGTATTATAAGTAAAAGGAAGGTATAATTAAAAGTGGGGTATAATATATAACTAATATTTATAATTTATATTGTAAGGGGATATTAGAACTATAATCATAGAGTAATAATTTAAAAGTGGGTCTTAATAAATTATAAATATTTAACTTATAATTTATATAGATTTATTAGTAAGTTATTATTAATAACTTATAAGTAAGTAAAAAAATTATAAGGAATCCGCAGTGTTTTTTTTATACCATTGCTAAGAATACGATTTTTATAAAGTCTAAGGTTTCGAACCCTTAGACTTCAATATCTTAGCTTAAATTCGAAATTAAATGCAATATATTTCATATATTTAACCCACTTAACCATAACGAGGGAGTGTGCTTTATTAAGTATTCCCGTCACCTCTATTAGAAAGAAGGGCTTTACTTAGCTATATAAGGCTTTACTTTAAAGCCTTTAAATAAACCTTAAACCTAGTATATAAAGTCTAATTTAAATAAAATCTATTTTTTTCTTTTTTTAATAAATAATGGATATATTAATATAAATAATAAGAGAGCTATTTATTTATATATATTTATAAGTAATATTATATAAGTCTTTTAAGTTTAATATAACTTAGAAATTTTTATAATAAAAGGGTTAAGTTAGTTTTTACTAATTTTACTTATCTTACTAGTTTTGCTTGTTTTACTTATTTTACTTATTTAACTTACCTTACTAACCTTACTAACCTTACTAACCTTACTAATTTTACTAATTTTACTAACTTTACTAACCTTACTAATTTTACTAACCTTACTAACCTTACTAACCTTACTAATCTTACTAATCTTACTAATCTTACTAATCTTACTAATCTTACTAATCTTACTAATCTGACTAATCTTACTAATCTTACTAATCTTACTAACCTTACTAACTTTACTAACTTTACTAATCTTACTAATCTTACTAATCTTACTAATCTTACTAATCTTACTAATCTTACTAACCTTACTAATTTTACTTATAAAATTCTTAGTGTTAAAGTTTAATTTAAAATAAATAAATAATAAATAAGAAAAATATAATTATAAGTATATATAAGTAAATTACTATAGAAAAAGCTAGACTTTTTTCTTATTTAGTATTTTAAGATTTTTAAAAATATTAAAAAAAATAGTTTTCTCTTTTATATTTTTAATATTATTATAATACTTATTATAGTTAGTATTATAGTTAGTATTATATATTATTTAAAAGTAAGTTTTAGTATTAGTTTTATAAAGAAATTAAACTAGTTATAAATAAGCTTATTATACTTAGTATAATAATTATAGTAATTATAGTAATTATTATATATTATTTATATATAAGTACTAATATTACTTTATAAATAAAGTTTACTTATTTTTTATAAATTATAGCTTAATTTAGTTATATAGCTTAATTAAAATAAATCTATTAGTTATATATTAATAGTTTATAAATATTAGTATATTTTATTCTTTTTATATATATTAAACTAATAAGATATCTAAAGTTATTATATAAAACTTCTTATAGCTTTAGAATTATAAGTCTAAAAGTAATATTAAATTAGTTTAAATAGTAAATAAATAGTTTAAGCTATTTAAAGTCTTTAATATAATACTAATAATATTTAGTAACTAAATATATTTTTTCTTAACTTCTAGTTATTTATTTAGACTTATATATTAATTATTTTATTTTATTATAGTAGTTTAAAGTATTTTTTAAATTAATAATTATAATAATAATTTCTAGAAATAGAAAATAATTTATATTAATAGTAAATAATATAATTAGAAGGTTTTTCTTATAGTTATATTAGTAAAATAAAGTATTAAATATAATAGTATTATTAAAAAGTTATAATATTATATATAACCCTAGTTATAGTAAAATTATTAAAATAGTAAGATATTATAACTGAAATAACTAATCTAATTAAATAGCTAATAATATAAGCTTTAAATTAATAGCTTTCTTATAATTACTATATTATTAATATACACTAAAAAGACCCACTTTTTTTTACCTAACACTACATTTGTAGTGTTTGTAGTGTAGTGTAGTTACTACACACTACACTACACTACACTACACTATATATTACACTATACTATACTACACTATAAGTAAAAAAAAACTACACTACAAATACAAGATTTTCTAAAAAACTACACTAACTACACTACAAACAATACTCTGCTTAGGACTAGCCTATAAAGTTTTCTTAGAATAACTCCTAGAGGTTAGTATTTTTCTAGCCTTAATACTTACTAAGATTAATAAACCTTATAATATAGTTATTAAGCTTAGCTATTATAGTAGTATAAGGGTTTATATTAATTAGTTTCTCCTAATCTATTATAATAGCATTAGAAAATAGCTATAAATATTTTAGTAATTTATTTTTCTAAGGCCTTTCTAACTTAATTACTAGGTATATAGGATACTTACTATTACTAGTAGTAGTAACCTAAGGAGTTTCTTCTCTTAGTAATAGAATAGGTGTATATGTAGGTCTAGCTTGTGGTTGCCTAGCTTATAGTTGCCTAGCTTCTACGGCAGCTTGGGATTTGCCTCTTATTAATAGTCTAGTTAATTCTATTATAGAAGCTTATGTATTTGCCTATCTTTAAATCCGAAGCTCTACGCGTAATCCCTAGTGTCCGGATATTACGTATACAAAGGACGTTTTTTGTGCTTAAGAATTATTATTAATAACAGAGAAAATAGGAGAAAATAGTAAAAATAGTAGAAATAATAAAAGTAATATAAGTAGTAACTAATAGAATTAATAGATTAATAGAGATAAATAAATAATAGGAATAAATAAATTAATAAGGATAAATTAATTAATAGGGATAAGTAATTTATTTAATATATAGTAAAAAGGGCTACCTAGCTAAAAGGTTTAGGGCAAATAGCACTAAAGGCAAAGGGGGTAAGAGATAAGTAGTAGTTACTTATTAGAAAAGGTTATAAGTATATTAGAAAGAGAGGTTGTAGATATAGGAGGTTATAAGTAAGTTAGCTAGCTTAGCTAAGGTTATTCTCTATAAATACCTATTAAAAGTAATAGAGGTTATAGGTCTATTAGCTAGCTTAGCTAAGGTTATTTAATATTAGGTTTAAAGTAAATTTAGTTATTTAGTTAAGTTTTCTTATAGTAAGTATAAGATTAGTCTTTTCTATTAAAAATAAATATAATAATAGGAGAAGTGTTACGTGCTAGAATTGACAAGTGGTCTGCCAATACCACAAGACCTCGGATGTGGCCTCGTTGCCAAGGATGTGTGGCCTAGCACGTGACCTAGAACCCCTATATTTGACGATAGCTCTGCCCTCTAGCTAGTTGAATGAACAACCTTCACACACTCTTTTATATATTTCATTTTATACCGTAACATATGGTAGCAATTGCTCCTGTGTTCGAGACGTGCGGCGTGCGGATTTTTTAGGTCTAGGGGCAGTTATAACCTTAATAGCCACAAGCTATAGGGTAGGCTAGGAATGGCAAGATACTATGGGAGTGCAATTCCCCACTAGTTATATATACTAGGTTTAGTACTAGGCTTACGGATCTAGCTATAATGCTCTTAGGGCTTAGAAGGTCCCCCTATTAGCTAAGGTTAGCTAACAAATATGCTATGCCGTGGCATATGTTACGTGCTAGAATAGGCTTATAGGGCTTGATATCGCTACAATTATTCAACTATGGTTGTAGCTGACCTTTTAGTCTAGTGGGTTAAGCACTAGATTATAGGCCTAAAAAATTCCGTAACAAGAAGTTAATCCTAGGGTTTATAATAGATATAGAGTTAATCCTTTATTAAAAATAAATATAATAATAGAAGAATTAATCCCTTAGAAGCCTAATAAGCTACTCCTAGGGATTTAAGTCTTTTCCTTTAGCACACTCTAGTAGTTATATCTCTCTACCTAAAAGTCCTAATAATAGGTAAGTAATAATAGTATTTATAGAAATATCTCTTCTTATAATTCCTAGCTTATCTATAGTTATAGTTAACTACTAATTAGTATTAGGAAAAACTAAGGTCCTATGTAAGTAAAGATAGATAAGTCTATTATATTAAAGTTAATAATAGTTATTCTAAAAGAGAAGAGAAAAGAGGGAAATCTAGCTATAAAGGAAAGTAAGTAAAATATAGAAGTAAGGCCTAAAAAGGGAGTAGTAAAGAATGTAGCTAATCGCGTTACGTATATCCTTTAGCTAACTAGCTAGGCCTACATTTAGTCTAGTCTTTAGCCACGATTAAGCCAATGAAGATCCGGAAGAATTAACATAAAAGCTAATAGCTTTTATAATTACTATTTTACTTAATCTTTATAAAGGTAAGGTTACTATAAAGGATTTAAAGAGATATTAATCTCTAGTTAGTACCTTATTATATTCTATAATTATTATAAGACCTAATATTACCTTTATAGTATTATAACTATTATAATATCTTTAATACCTAAGGCTATAGTATGTAGAAGTAGTAAAAAAAGCTCTAGAGTATAGTTATATATAAGTAAATCTCTTAATTAAATTTAATAGTAATAACCTTAAACTTAAAGCTTATAGTAATACTTTCTTTATTAATAATTTAGTTATAAGAAAAAGCTTATAAGGCTATATTATAAAGCTTTTTAAAGAACTTATATTATTTAAAGTAGGAAAATAAGGGATTATTATAACTTTTTTTATAGAAGTAAAGCTTCTAGTACTCTTTTATTATAGTAAAGAGCTAATTACCTTTAAGTAATTATATTAGGAAGTTAGATTATACCTTAGAGATAATACCCTTAAGATTAAATATCATAATATATAAATAATTTATTTTCTTAAGAAGGAATTTATTAAGCTTATAACTTAATTACACTATATAGATATTTATTATTACTAGCTTTAGTAAAAGGTTATAAAGAAAACCTTTAATATAACTTAAAAAGCTACTAAAAAGATAATTACTAATAATCTTATAAAGCTACTAATAGAATAGGTTTTTATAAACTTTAGAGATACTCTAGGACTTATATAATTACTAGATTAAATACTTAGATTTAACCTAAAGAAGTAGGAATTTCCTAATAATTTTACTATTACTAATAATAATTAGATAGATTATAGGAAGCCTTAATTATAAGCTCCCTAGGGGAGTATATTATACCTTATTATAAGTATTTAACTATATATAAATAACTTAAATACTAAGACTTACTTAGTTATTTTCTAAATCTTTAGTAAATATATAGTATATTTTACATAGATAAATTACATTTCTTATAGTATAAGTACTTAGGTATTTAAACTATAGTCTACGCTCTCTTATAGGGTAGGATAACTTAATCTATTCCTTCACTTCTAACCCTAGCTACGCGGTCTAACAGTCAGTCAGTCAGTCGGTCGGTCGGTCGGTCGGTTAGTCGGTCGGTCGGTCGGTCGGTCGGTCGGTTAGTCGGTCGGTCGGTCGGTCGGTCGGTCGGTCAGTGGCGCTCACACACGCAAGCCGCAGAGGGATCCCGGATGCTCGTTACGCCAGAGGGGATGCTGCAACGCTCCCATTAGTCAAAAGGCTCCACCCTGGATGCAAGAACAAACTTTTACATAGAGCCGAGGTTTACTGTGACCCCAGCAAAGCTTTCCCCGCGGCTCGGAAACATTTCCGCCCTCGCTTCCGCCACGGCCTTGCTCAAGCCACTGCCCCCACCAACCTTTCTCTTCTCGCGAGAATCAACACCATCTACAAAATAGAAACAAAAAAAACATACCACGGGGAGAAGAAAAAAAGGCAATTCGATCAATCGGAAAATTAGAAAATTAGAAAATCATCGAGAATATGCCCGACTACACTCTTTACGCCTACTACCGCTCCTCCTGCTCCGCCCGCCTACGTATCATCCTCGACCTCAAGAACATTGCCTACGAGCACGTCCCCGTCAATCTGCTCAACGATGAACAGCTCTCCGACGAGCATAGGGCTCTCAACCCATCCGCGTCTGTTCCCCTTCTCGTGTCGCGCACGGCATCGGACGCGGGCTTCAAGATTGGCCAGTCCATAGCTGCGCTGGAGTACTTGGAGGAGGTGCACCCCGAGGTCCCGTCACTGCCACCGGCGAGCGATCCCGAGGCCCGAGCTCTGGTGCGCGTCTTGTGTGAGATTGTCGCCGCGGATATCCAGCCCGTCACCAACTTGAGAATCATGAAGCGCGTGAGAGCGCTCGGTGGCGTTGCCGAGCAGTGGAACAAGGAGTTGATGACGGACGGACTGAGGGCTTATGAGGCGGTTGTCAGGAGCTCCGCCGGCAAGTATTCCGTGGGTGATTGCCTCACCATGGCGGATGCCTGCTTGATGCCTGCTGTTTGGAATGCGCAGCGCTTTGGCGTCGACTTTTCACTTTTCCCCCATGTTTCCAGAGTGGTTGCGAACCTGAATGAGCACCCAGCTGTGCAGAAAGCGGATTATTTCAGACAGTCCGATTGCCCTGATAATCTTCGAAAATAATACAAAGTCTACATCGTGGTTGTACGAGTACGCTGCACCAGGGCAGTTGGCTTGGTCAAAAATCAGTGTGCATTGGTTTGCTTTGTCGGCATTCTTTTTCTGTTTGAAGAGTCCCACTTCCCTTCGTTTCACCGTGCACGAAAAATTCTAGAACAGAGGCAAAGCAGGCTGGATGGTGCCAGTCACCTCGCCGAACCCGATCAAAGCACCCTCTCGCCCAGCCCATCCCCGAATGGTCAGCGTGTCGCCGTCTTGCAGGAACATGCGCTCCTCGCCGCCCCGCAGCTGGATTGCCTTCTTTCCACCCTGCGTCTGTTCGAGAATGCTGCCTTCGGAGCCGGGCGTGTCACCAGTGATAGTGCCCGAGCCCAACAAGTCGCCGGGACGCAAGTTGCACCCAGTAATGGTGTGGTGGGCAATCATCTGGGGCCAAGACCAGAGGAGGTGTTTGGAGTTGGATTTCGAAATGGTGGTTTTGTCGCCGTTGGAAGCTACAAATGTCAAGTAAGTGGTGGGGCCATAAGTTGCGGCGAATTGCATGCCTCTGCGCTTTTCCCTCCTCCATGGCACTCACTGGTCAAGTCAACTTCGAGATGAATATCGAGGCAGTTCTCCTTGGTCTTCTCCTCGAGGTAGGGCAACAAAGTGTTGTCATTGGCGATACCAGCAGTCTTTGACCCTTCGAGGGCGTCAGCCAACACGACCCAGGCACTGACGGTAGTACCCAGGTTTTTGGCTGTGAAGGGACCCAGAGGTACATACTCCCAGGCCTGGATGTCTCTGGCACTCCAATCATTCATGAGAACATAGCCGAAGACGTAGTCGTCCGCTTCAGCAATCGGGATAGGGTTGCCAAGCTGGTTCTCACGACAGATGAACATGCCCATCTCCAACTCGAGGTCAAGCTTCTCACAGGGGGAGAGCACGGGGACCTTGGGCTCAGCCTTGGGGTCCTTGAGAATCTGGCCCCAAGGTCGGCGGATGGGGGTGCCAGAAACAACGACACTACTGGCGCGGCCGTGATAGGCGACCGGGAGATGAGTGTAGTTGGGCTGTAGAGCATTGGCGGGACCACGGAACAAAACCCCAATATTGTAGGCGTGGTTCTTGCCGGCGTAAAAATCTGTGTAGTCGCCAACGACGAGAGGCATGTGGTTCCGAATCTCGGCCCTCTTGAACAGTGCGGCCTGCTTGAGCTTCTCGTTGTCCTTGAGGACCTGGGGAATTTCGGTATCAGCGCCAAAAACAGACTGCAAGTATTCGCGAACTAGGCGATGAAAGGGTCGGCCTAGCGCGGCGAAGGCGTTGAGGGATTCTTTGGACCAGACTGTCGCATGCTTCTGGATCTCGGGAGAGTGTTGGAACCCCCCTGCGCTTGCAAATGCCTTGAGGTCTAGAGCATAGTCGCCGATGGCAATGGCGGGGCGCTTGGTCGCATCGGACGAGGTAGTGATGATGCCAAAGGGGATGTTGGCGATGGAGAAGTGCGAGTCTGGCGAGATGGCAAGCCAAGACATTTTCGGCGGGCGAAGAATGACAGTTTCGTTCTCTGGCTAGTGAGGAATTGTATATCGTGTCTGGGGGGAAAGAGGGCGTCAACGAAAAGGCAAATGCAAAATTGAAGTGGGCGCAACAGCATCAATCGTCGGAAGCTCTTTCCTTCACTTCTTGCCGCCGCTGCAAACCGATGAAGTTTGGTGGGGGGCAATCGGGCGGGGCAATTGAGGGGGGTCCACGACGGGCACGGCAGCGCGGAAATGAGCCGCAGAGCGCTTCTTCCGCACACAAAGCCGTGGTGCACCGAGTTTCCCTGTAACTGGTCAAAATGTTCCATCTCTCGGCAGCGACCCGCGCAACCAGGATGAGACGTCGAATCCGAATGGCGTCTGTCAATTTGTCGATCCCTACATGTCTCATACATACTTCGTTGAAGAACAGTTCGAAGTCATGCAACGTTGAGCGCTTTCTGATGCATCTCAGTCAGGTCATGAGGCACGGGAAAATAAGGACAGGTGGGGACAGGTGGGGACAAGTTACTCTACATACATATGTATGTGCATATCGAGTCTGTCCCACCTGAGATGACATGCATGGTTATTACTGCAACCTGCACAGAGCGCACGCTTTTCAATTGGACACGGGCATCAGGGAGTAACGGAACGCGCAGTAGTAAAACATCGAATACGGGGTAGCGACTAGCCTGTACCTATAAGACAAGGAAAAATCTACTCGCGTGTACTCCGTACGTCCGTAGTCATGTGCTCATTGATATTTGCATCCCATCCTCATCCCCACCCAATGCCAATACACCGAATACTACCCTATGCCGTGGCATAACTTGTTTTGGCCATGATCCTCATTGACACACACACAGTCCACGACCTCGCGGCACGGTGGACAGACGGTGGACTCGGGTCCCCTGATACCTCTTAAATGCGCATACCGCATTAGTCCCAAAGCCGAAGAAGTACATTTCCACCCAATTCGCTAGTAAATATACTAGCTCTTTTCAGCAGCAAACGTAGGTAGCTTACTGTCATATAACGCTTATAACCTCTTCGGTAGCATTCCTTTCCTTCCTTTTCATCATCACGCCTCACAACGCAACGCAACCGCCGCCAGAGCAGTCATTGCATAATAGCTTCAATCACATCAATACCTTCAAATATCGCACATATAGGCATCTCGTACAACAGGGAAAATCAACAGACGCAAGCCACACCAAAATTGGGTGGGTGGACAGTCTATCCAGATTAGGACTAACGCGTTATGCGCATTCATGTGCACTTACATAAGAGGCCCGAAAGTCAAACCACGGAAAGACAGGGTGCTTTGAAATGGAGCGTCGATCATGCGACCAAGAAGAGAGGGGGGGGATCATGGTCTGTATCTGATGCCCGGAAGCCCATGATCCATGGAGAGAGAGGCCAAAATCAACCAGCAGAACGAGCAGGACCATATAATTATGCGCCATGTCCGCTGCCACAAAAAGTCCCGGCAACGCCCCAAGACGGACCGTCCTCCTTCCCCTTCTCCAAATCACCAAAGTTTGACTCCTTCTCCAGGGTCGCCATTCATCATGCCATCATCTCCCGATGTCCTCGGTCCGGCAGGTCGCCTGGCCAGCCTTCGACTGGACAACGCACACATGCTACTGATTCTGAGCTTTGCTGCTTCAATTGTAGGTCGCCATGCGTTAAGCTATTTCCAAAATCGTAAACCTGATGCTGAGCTGAGTTTGTGCAACCCCCCCTCTCAAGGTTGCTGCATGTGTTCTCGCCCAAACTGTTTACCGCATCTGGTTCCATCCGCTGGCCAAGGTGCCCGGACCCATGAAATACTCGGTCTCATACTTTCCCTACTTGCTTCAAAACTATTACCGAGGGGTGTTTTTCAGGAAGACACCAGACCTGATCCAGGAATATGGCCCCATGATTCGGGTTGGTCCCAACCACATCATGCTCGACGGCGAGATTGCCTGGCCACAAGTGTTCAGCCGACGCAAGGCAAATGAGGCGGAATTCGAGAAACTGCCTGTGATGTTTGCCGCCAAGGCCTACAGCCTGATCTTTGCGCCTCACGACATCCACCGACGTCAGCGCAGGCAGCTGAACCATGCGTTCAGCGACGCCTCTCTGGCGCAACAAGAGGGCGTCGTCCAAAAATACATTGACTTGTTGCTGGATCGCCTGCAGACGCATGCCGAGAATGGCGAGGTGGTCGATGCCGTCAAGTGGATGAATGCTTGTACATTCGACATCATAGGGGATCTCACCTTGTCCGAGTCCTTCTCCAGCCTAGAGAACAACACCGTCCATCCTTTGATCACGCTCATCTTCGACTCCATCGAGCTAGTTTCTCGCCGAAGATTGTATGCCAACTACCCTAGAATTCGAAACATCTTGTCCTGCTTCAGTGACGAACTCGGTTTCAAACAGCACGCGGCTCGCAGTGGCAGCAAGGAACGCGCGCTCGCGCGCATGAAGCTCGGAGAAGAGGGACCTGCCGGGCGAAAGGACTTCATGACTTACATGTTGCGAAAGACGCGAGATGGAGAGATTGGCATGGAACCGGAAGAAGTCTTGGAAAGCTCACCTACCCTCATCCTGGCGGGGAGCGAGACGACTGCCTCAGCCCTGTCTGCTCTTTGGTTCTATTTGTCAATTCATCCAGAGGCGTACAAGCGCTTGACAGAGGAGATTCGAGCCTCTTTCAGCTCCGAGAAGGAAATAAGCTTCCAGACTTGCACCCATTTGGAGTATCTCGTGGCTACCGTCAACGAGATTCTGAGAATCTTCCCGCCCGCTGCGGAAACACCAGCGCGAGTGTCGCCCGGTGCCTTTATCGAAGGCATTTACATACCGCCGGGGGCAAGTTGACATGAACCTCTCCCCTTTTCCATTTTCCGCAAAGAGGATCGGCTAACACCCATGACTTTTATCTTTATCTTCTAGACGCGTGTGACTACATATCAGTGGGCCACTTTCCGCAACCCCAAGCATTTCAAAGAGCCCAACTCGTTCATACCTGAACGATGGTTGCCGGCATCTCATCCCCTCTATGACGAACGTTTCAAAAACGACAACCATGCCGTGTTCAAACCATTCAGCGCCGGGCCGCGCGATTGCATCGGGAAAAACTTGGCGCTGAATGAGCTTCGAGTCGTAATCAGCCGGGTTTTGTATAGATTTGACTACGACGTCATTGAGGGACAGGATGACTGGCACCAGAAGCAACGCCTCTTCACCGTATGGAAAAAGGGGCCGCTAATGCTGAGGCTCAAAACGCGTGAGGGAGTGGCATGATTATCTCGGTACTGGACCAGGGCAAGCTTTGGGGTTGACCCGGGGGTCAGGACGATGTAATTATTATCGACCTATGTTGGGCTCAAATTGACATTTGATGTTGGATGCAAAAGCTTGATCGATGCCAACCCCTGCTGCTCGTCCGTGTAAGCTACAGGCGAAGCATACATACTTGTCACGATTGGTTGGGAAACAGCGGCTCCCCATGCCCACCGGTGACCAGCTGAGGGAAGTTCAGTCCCTCGCCCGAGCCTATGCCTTCGAAAACACTCGCCATGGAATCGGACAACCCCTGAGCCTTGGCAAGTAGAAGCCATTCGTCCAACGGTATTTCTACTACGGGGCCTCGAGTAGCTTTCTGAACATGTTCGCGCATGCTACGTATCCTCAGCTCAACGTCTCCAGACTCGTGAATATACGTGATACCGCCAGCATGGGACTGCCGCGGTGGCCCCATCACTGACTCAATGACCCTGTCTGATTCCGGTCGAATGATGCTTGACGGCCGGTGTATGACAACTGGCAGTCCATACTTGTCCTGGACGTTCTCAAGAAAGACCTCGCTGGCCCACTTGGACGCGATATATCCGTAATGACCGTCCATGGGAGGGTGTGAGTGACGGACAGAAACTGGCGCCATAGTTTCCGATGAGGTGTACATCGAGACCCCTGTTGTTGAGATGTAGTGTAGTGGAACGTTGCGCGAAAGACACATCTTGACCAACTCTTGAGTTGAGACGAAGTTTGCCTTGCGCAGAGACGCATACGTCTTGAGATGCGACACGTCCGCTCCATTGTGTATGACCGCATCCGCCACGCCAAATATCTGACTCACGGCAGCATCATCCAGTCCGAGTTGAGGCAACGTCAAATCGCCTTGGTAGAACTCGAGTTTGGACTTGAGTTCCATTGGATAAGTGTCGTCAAAGGAAAGGTTTCTGACTGCAATGCAGATGACCTTGTTCACATGTTCTCCATCTAACAAGGCTTCTACGAGATGGCGGCCCAGGAACCCCGTGGCCCCTGTGAGCACGACAACTCGAGGGGGCACGGAAGGGAGATTCGCTGGGAGGGCAGGTGAGACTTCCTTGGGGAACAGATCCGCCATGATCATGGTTTCCTGGTTCCAATCAATATGCTCAGCATCCCGAGTATGTTCTTCCAGCTCCTCCACGTTGGCCAGCAGGCGCGCCATAGAGCGCAAAGTGCTGGCTTGAAAGAGCTGTAATAGCGGAACGGATATTTGAAGTAGCTCCTCTAGCTTATTTTGCAACTGTATAAGCAGTAATGAGCTTCCCCCGTCTGAGAAGAAATCGGTCTCTGCGTCAATTTGTCCGAGTTGAACCAGTTCGTCAGGGATAACCTGCTCCCAAATTGTTCGAAGCAGCAATTCGCGATGCAACATGCCCGAAGGTCTGCTAAAATCAGAGTCCATTGGGGACAAAGGCATTCTACTCAGTGCTTGTCTATCGACCTTGCCTGATAGTGAGCGAGGGATTTCTTGAACCGGAGCTAGGGCGGACGGCCGCGTTGTGCTTGGTAATGGCAGGTTCTGTAACAGTCTTTGCAAGAAGCTCGATCGATCACTGCCGAGAGCGGAGTTGCAATTGAATACCACATAAACGACTACAAATTGGGTATCGCCATGTTTCGACGAAGATCTTAAACAAGCAACGGCGTCCGAATTGGCTCCGTCCGCGGACAAGAGTACCGTTTCCTCTATTTCTGCCAGATTGATGCGAAAGCCGTTCAACTTGATCTCCGTATCTCCTGCAACACGGCTCTTGAGGATCAAACTTCCATCAGGCTGTAGGTATCCGAGATCTCCAGTTCGGTACATGGTAGTCCAGCCGCGGCTAATGTCCTCTGACGTGACGAAAGGATTGGACACAAAAGCCGCCCGGGTGCTCTCGGCATCGTTGAAGTAACCAAGTGAGACTCCAACGCCGCCAATGACAACCTCACCCGTCTGTCCAATGGGTTGGAGGTTCTGATTTGAATCCAAAATATAAACAGCCTCGTTTACGGAAGCCCACCCAACCGGAATGATGCCGCATTGGCCGAGCTCAGGATCTTGGTACCGCAACTCCATCTTTGTCGACCCACATGTCGTCTCCGTTGGCCCGTAGATATTGAAGAGGCGTACATCTTTACGATTCAGTCCACGAAATAGCTGAAGGAGATCTCTTGTCACCGGATCCCCAGCGACCAAGGCAAGTCTCCAGGCCGACATACTGGCTATCATTTTCCTGTCGCGAGCGAGCCAGCTTTTGTATTCGGTAGGGGTAGCATATGTAGCTGTGATGCCGTGGCGACTGATGGTACGAATTATGCTATCTGGATCTGAGCGCATGGTGTGACTTACTATTTGCAGCCTTGCACCTACGCAAAGAGCTACAAACATTTGACTAACGGACAAGTCAAAGCTCCATGCACTCTGTTGTAAGACAACATCGTGGTTTTCCAGCTTGTATGTCCTGGCGCAATGTTCGATTTCCTGGACCAAAGACGTGTGTTGCAGCACAACAGCTTTTGGTATTCCTGTCGATCCACTCGTGTAGAGGATGATGGACGCCGCACCTGCCTGCGCCAAACTCGGGATCATCACGTCGTTCTGCGGCTTTGGTATGTTGGCCACGTCGATGATGGGAGTCTCTGAGGAGAATGACAGCCCCTGGACCCGGTTGACGGTGTACTCATTGACCAAGATAGCGGCAGGTTTACAGTCATTGCACATCAGAGAAAGTCGTGGGACTGGCATGGCGACATCTAGAGGCACATAGACGGCACCAATTTTCATGATGGCGAGAACGGAAACGGCCAGCTGACTGTTGGCTTTTGAAAGACGGCAACCGTGTGTCCCTGTTTTACTCGATTGTGCAGCATCTCCGCGGCCAGCCTGTCGATGAGCTTCGACAAGTCTTCGTATGTCAAGGAATTCCCTTCGTCGTCCACGACTGCATCATGAGAACTTCAAAAGCCTTCTTTCGACACTTTACGATGCCATTGCCAATACTTTGACCACCGGCGATATCAACTCTCAGAGGTATCATTTCAATAATGGACCGACGCCCGTCAACGTGCGATCACCGGTGCGGCAGCTGTCCGCAATACCTATGCAGACATCTTTTACACCGAGAGATCGATGTAACAAGACGCCAAAAGCGGCAAGATACACGTGACAGGAGGTCAATTTATGGTCTCTTGCCAGCTGTCTGATACGGTCGGACAGCTTTTGATCAACGCGAAAGTCAATGATATGAGACGCATATTGCTCCAGAGGCCGACGGTCAGTGACCTGACTGCGGTGTAGCGGCAAAGGATCCGAAATTGTGCAAAATTCGGCACGCCAGAATTCGATGTTTCGTTTCCAGTGTCCCGATTCATACTCTTTATATTGCGTGTTTGAATAATCCAAATACTGAAGCGGATCTGGAGTGCCCCGCACGCCTCCGTCATACATTCTTTCTAGGTCTTTCAAAAATATCCCAGTACTGGTTCGATCGAATATGATGTGATGAGAGGCCACGAAGAGAAAGTGGTCCTTCGGAGACAATGACAACAAGATCACTCTGCTGGTGTGGCCTGAGGAGAGGTCAAAGATGTGATTTCTCAAAGCGGCATATACTTTGATCATCTCATCAGGGGTACGTATCTTCTGATGCTCCAGTACCAGCCTTGAAGATTGCAACACCCCCAGGGAAATTCGGCCATCTATCACGCGTATACAAGTTCGAAGCGCTTCGTGTCGAGTTCCCATGGTTCGAACAGCTCGAGAGAGGTCCGAGATGCGAATCTCACCCTTGAGGTGAAGCATACCTGTGTTGTTCAGAGTTGACTTGTCTTTCAGTAGTTCATGAACGAACAGGAATACTGACTGTGTGAATGAAACTTGACCTGTCCTTTGCAGTTTCATCTCATCGTGCTTCGCACTCCCTGGTGATGGAGATGGAAGTGGCGTATCCTCAACTGGCATGGCCTCCGTCTGGGCATACGTGGATGGCGGTGTAACCCCGTTCTCAGAGTCACCACCATCCATGCTCCGAAGTGAAGACTGTGAAGACTTGTTGGGCACAAGCTTGTCTGATTCGGAGTCTGGGCTTCGGCCGGCTGACACCATCGGAGTGACCTCTGGTGGAATGCCTTCTAGTGCCTGGAGGATGAGATCCTGTATTGATGCGCCCATCAAGATCCTCAATGCCGGTATGTTGACATGGAAGTTGTTCAAAAACCAGGACCTGACGCGGACAGCGACAAGGGAGTCAAGGCCAAGTTCATCCGTGCGAAGGGATGTTTCCAGGTCGTAGTCATCTCCTAGACGAAGCATTTTACACAATTCTCTGGTGAATGAGTCTAGACACGCCCCATCTCGTTAGTATTCCCTTTCTCACATATTCGCCTGGAAGCGCGGTTTTGATGCTTGTTCTTTCGTTGGATGGAGACTCTGACTGACCTGTGATGAGTTTACCAACATCTTCTGCCTATTTTGCATTTGCGAGTTGATCTTTCACCGATACATTTGCTTCCGTACCGGGACTGTTGACTTCCGCGGTAACTTCCTGCAGGGTAAAGCACGCAAACTGAGGGTAATCGTACCACAGAGGTCTATTCGGAGCGCTTTCTAGTATTTTCCTAAGGTAGTTGCCATCTGCCATTCCCCAGTCGAGGCTGGGTTACTGGAGTTAATCGCCTTGGGAAACAACTGGTGCACATCTAGTTCGGAGACGCCAACAAGCCCTCGATCGGCCGATGCAGCACTTACGTCATGCCCGAAACCTCGAGTTATGACACCAGTTCCTATGACTGGCCCAAGATCCATCACAGAAGCCGCGGCTCCTCGGCGGTGACGTTGCTGAGCCAGGCCGCTCATGAACGCGTTTGCAGCAGTGTAACTTGCTTGACCAGGATTGCCCGCAACCGTGGCAAGCGGCGAAAAGAAGACGAAGAAATCGAGCGCTTTGTCCCGCAAAAGTAAATCCTAGTTGAGACTTCCAGCCACTTTGGGTCGGACAAAGTCAACTAAATCCTCCAGCCCCATATCCCGAATTGCCATGTCTTTCAGGACCATTGCACCCTGAGCAACGCCAGCCAGAGGCGGTGCGGTTCTTCTGATCTCATCGTAGGTCATTCAAAGCGATCTCAAGTCCGTCACGTCACTGATGCCATTTGGGTTAGTGAAGATTATGGTTATGAAGCAGGTCTCATCGAGGACAAATTGTTGACTTACCAGCTCACAACCCGTACCCCGGCACCGCGACGCGCGGCCGCATCTAGCCAATCTTTGCTAATATTGGGGCGTCTACTACTTATGACCAGGTTTGAAGCGCCGTGATCAATCATCCAGTCTGCCAGGGACAATCCCATGCTCCCTGACAACCCGACCAACCAGTAACTTCTATCTGGCTTCAGATCTGTCTGAGCTGGCTGTATTATAACCTTGACAGAGTCCGCGCCCCAGTCGACGATTGTTAGAGCATCCAGGGGACTTTCATCGTCCATCGCATCATTGATATGGACTGAACTGAAATCGCTGACAGAGTACATGTGAGAGGTGATTGCGTCAAGCGCTTCGTCTAAAGCGCTTTTCAGGATCACATCAGCTACAGGGTCTTCCCCATCAGGGAACCTTCCGCAGGTCTTGCCTGGAAGTACTGAAACTACATTAATCATTTTCATGGAAGACCTTCCAAAACTTGATGTCAAGTTTGAGATTGAAAGACCAGATGGCCTCTCTGGAAGAGTCCAATCCACACAGTCAGAAGTATTCAGTGGCAATATCTCTCCCAGCAGAGATGTTCTGCTCCATGGCGGGTGGTGGTCGTAAATGTGATATTTATCCCCGTGTTATTGGAAGATTGTTGAACATCTGTTGCCAGCTCAGGAGGTGTGTTATGCATCATTACCGTCTTGCAGGCCCCAAGGCATGTGATTAGCGGTTTCATCGCTAATTCAGCGGCTACATGTCGCAGGAAGCCAACGGCGAACTGGGATGGCACTGGAGAGAGGTGTAGGCGACTTCTTCTAATCATCATCGAGGATCTTACTGAATGCGTGACGGTGACGTATCGTGCTCCGGTTCGCGCGCATTCCCCGATTACAACGAACAAGTCTCCGGCAGACGTACGGATGGCTCTTAGTGTAGCATGGGTGACTTCCAAGTTGGCCAAGTCCTCATCTCGGGCATTTGCGCTTGTCGAAGGAATCGAAACCTCCTTGAAAACGTATCCCACATCCTTCTTTGTCAACATAACCGAACTCTCTTTCAAGGAAACAATTTTTGCCATCAGTCGACGTGCCGAATATCTTGTTCCGTCCATCGCTGGTGACGATGATCTCCGACTCGACCGAGAAAAGCGCACCGTGTTGTTTTCGCTCTTGGCTTGAGGCGAGAGTCTGAAATCTCAACAAGGACTCGACCAACGTTCTTGGATCTATCTTGGCAGTTTCTTCGAAATCCAGAAACTGTAGACGAAGCTCTGGAACTTCCCAGAGAGCTGTACGAGCGAAGCCAACAGGCATGCTGGCATACGGATTGTCCGTTCTGCGATTTTGAGTAACCCACAAGACAGTCTTTTCTGAACCAAGAAGTTGCTTCAAGGATTGAAATGTAGGGCTCGTTAGATCTTCAAAACATGGTGATCCAAGTCTTCCAGCATCAAGACTGTGGAGTCGAGAGTGACGCTGGCTTCGTCCATTGTTTCCAGACTTTGCAATCGAATCATGTCCCCGCACAATGGGCGAATTAGCTTTTGAACGCTTTCAACCAAACGTGAGACTTGGAATAAGGCACCGCCGACAATCAAGAGATTTTTGATGATTGACCGCTCCACAGATATCATTGGGCCAGCTACGAGCGGTTCTCGGATGAAGTCTACCCAGTCATTGACTGCCTGTGAGATGGAGAGATGTCGGAAAAGCCATCGAGTCCTGCACAGACGATTTGCTGTCTCTCCTCGGGAACGTCGGTTAGATTGAACTCGCCGTATTTGCCTGCTGGCAAGATATGGGGTGACGGGTTGCCGAGATGCACCAATAGCTTGCTGTCAGCAACCAAGTGAAACGACGAGGCGCCCGCCGTACAAGACTCATAAATAAACTTGACGGCTATACGAAAAGAATTGCTGCGGTCGATATTGCAGACGATGCATCGGACTTCAATTCCCGACTCCTGGTCTTCGTTGTCAAACACCACGGCCTGATGAATGGCAAGGTCTTCCAGCTCAACCAGCTGCACTTCTTGAATGATTGCTAAGAAGGTTATAGTTTCCAACGTAGTAACAACGTAGCAAGCTGCCGGGAAGACTGTCTGGCCTTGGATGCGATGGTCATGGATCCAGGGCACGTCTTTGGGGCGCAGAACATGGCTCCATGACAGCTGATGTGATGAAGAAGAGCCAAACATCAAGTCGCCCAAGAGTAGGTGCACAGGCGAAGACCTCTGTCGCAAATCACGGGAGGAGATTGAGTCAATTTAATATTCCTGTCCGTGATTCCAGCGATACACAGGTAACCCTGGGAGATACTGGGGCTCTGGTCTATGACCAAAGCTCTTCTCGTATCTTTCAAAGTCAACAGATGAATTGTCAGCACATGATCAAACATACCCCAACGTGTCGGACATGCTATGGACGGGATTGCACTTTCTCTGCAGCGTCCCCTTGTAAGGAATCTGGATTTGAAGGGCTTCCATTATGTCTCGAGCCAGCCCTTTCAAGGCCGGATGCGGGCCAACTTCGATGGCCGCATCAAATGGCCCAGAGGCAATAGCATTCTCCAAAGCTTGCCGAAACAGGACGGGGGATCGCATGTTCTCGACCCAATACGATGGATTGATGAAAGCCATGTCCTCGGGCTTTCGATTAGGGTGCACACTTGAGAATCAGGAACAATTTAGTCCGAAGCTCGGGGCGGAAGTGGACATGTTCCCAATCGGATGGTGATACGGCTGAGAGCAAGGGTCCATGCGATGTGAATGGTAAGCCGTGTCTACCTGAACGCGGCGCACAAACTTGCCTTCATCCTCAAGAATGTCCGCCATCTCACTGACGGCGTCCTCGTCCCCAGAGAGTGTGACACTGGCCCGAGAGTTGCAGGCGAGCCACTCTGATCCTGCCAGAGAATTCCTCATCGCTGCAAAGATTTTGAGCATCTTCCAACGTTGTCCCAACTGCCAACATGGCACCGTTCACTCCGTTGGGGCCAGCGGCGAGATGTGCATGGAATCCTCGATAGTATGCAATGCGAATGGCATCTTTCGACGACAAGTATCCTGCCGCAAAAGCTGCCGCGATCTCTCCAGAACAGTGGCCGACGACAGAGGAGAACTTTTTGCCAGCCGCGCGCAAAACTTGTACCAGGATTATTTGAATGGCAGTACACAGTGGCTGCGAGATGGCAGCCTGGCCAATATTGCTGGATGGAGCATGGGCAACAAGCTCGCCTCTCGGATTACACGCCGGCCGATCACTCTCGTGCATTTTCCCCAAGGCCTCGTCCAAATCCGACAGAATCTCCGAGGCGAGGGCCGATGTTTCGATGAGCTCTGCTCCCATGCGGGCCCACTGAGCTCCCTAGCCGGTGAAAGGGCCCAAAACTCGAGCATCTCTCTCTCTCTTTGATCATCGCCAGCATTCGTGGATCGGGGACCTAGCTGCAGATTCTTTGTCGCTTGTCTCACATGAGACAAGAGATCACCATACGTGGGCGATGAGAAATGGATGCGAAACGGCAGGCGAGATCGTCGCGTCTGCAAGGACCACGCCAGATCACGAAGGTTGGTGTCTGGATGCTGTTTGAGAAAGCTGGCGTAAGCACCAAGACTTGCGACAAGGGACGGTTTCGATTGTACCGAGCATACAAATGGTGTGAGAGGCGTGAGAGGCGTGAGAGGCGTTTCATTTCCATGATTTTCGTCTGCTCGTGCTCCACCGGAGCGAGCCACACGTGATGTCGGTTCCATACGTTCCAAGCTTTCCAGAATGACGTGAGCATTGGTGCCGCCGAATCCAAAGCTGTTCACGCTGGCGCGTCGACAGGAGCCTTGTGGAAGGTCCGGCCATGGCGTGAGTTTCCGAGGAATGTCCAGATTGAGGTAAAAAGGCTCTACTCAGGGGTTGAGGGTATTGAATAACAAGTTCGGGGGGACTTGCCCATGCTGCAGTGGCTGAGAGACCTTCAAAATACCACCTTCTCGGAGATTTACCTCCGATAATGAATTGCTCGTTATTCTTGGAATGAAGCCATAATGAGATGGATGGAATCGTTGGTTGTATGGCGAAATACGCGAACCAAGCGGGTCTCGAAGGCAGCCTTGCCTGTTATATCCAGAGAAGGTGCTATCCGAGGAATCAAGTGACCAATGCAGAGGGGGTTTCGTCAGCAGAGAAATCATGGATAATCAGCTCATAATCCGATTCGAGCTGTCTGCATGATGTCAATGCATTTCTCCGGTTGATTTGAATCCAAAACGCGACGCCTTCGCTCTTGTGTTGTACCGCTACTCGGGATTATGCCTTGTTCATGGTGAATAAATGGCGTGAAGTTGATCCAATGTTATCGTAGCCACCCCGGGGCGTGGGGTGCAAGTGAGCCACATATGGATAACAAGCATGCTAGTGCATGACAGACGCATGAGAGCCAGCCGGTTCAGCCAATAGTTTCCAAAGATCCCCTGTCTGTCAAGGGTGTGATCCACGAGCGTGCTGCACTGACTTTGCATTGGTACAAGTTATATGTGGATTTATATAGGGCAGCCACTTTATACTATCTTTTATGCCTAGAGTATAAACTTTATACGAAGACTATGTAAAGTGTAAAGTTTATACCTAAGAAATAGCAGTTTCTTAGTATCTAATTTTTGCACGCGTGCAAAGTTTGCACTGGCTCGTGGATCACACCCCGAAGCTCCGGATGAAAGGTCAAGGTAGTGTAGCATCGCCCGTGCCCCACATTTAGGGAAGCTGCCAATAGACATAGAGGATAAAATTCTCTCGAGGCGGTGGTGCATGCCCCACATTTGGGGAATAGGCCAATTGGTATGGAGGATTAGATCTCCGTCTGGCCTCAGTTAGGGAAAGAGCCACCATTAACCACACCAACTCCCATAAAACCAAGAACATTCGCCCAATAATGGTGTTAAATTCTCCATCATTCTTGTGATTCTCTGACTGCATCAAAGTCCACCTTCACGAAGCAGAAGACCTTCGTCGAAAACGAAAGAAAACATCTACAGAAACGATGGCAAAGCGTGTCAGTACCTTCACAGGCGAACAGGTCACGGAGGACATGTTGAAGGCCGCAGCGAAACTCTTCAGTGAGAACTACGGCGTTTGGGGTAACAAGGGATATGGGAAACCAGGTGAATCATTCTTAGTAATTTACACTTAATGTCATCGAACACATACGTGCCAACTCCAGGCAGTAGGTATTCCCGCCTTCTCTTGCAGAGAATCTTTTCTGCACAAGCGTACATGTTCTGTGCCCCATCCAATTCACCCGAGCAGTACTTCGACCAGCTTAGATGCAGGTAGATAATGGCGCAAGTGAAAACCTCATCCTCAGATGGATTGTAATCCGCGTTAAGACGCAGAGCCTCCCTCCAATATGTTTCCGCTTGCCCTGGATGGTACGTGCGAGCTGACGCGATATATGACCGTACGTGTCCTAGTCTATCAACGACATCAAAAGATTCCATACCGTTATATAGGATCAACAGTTGATCCAATGATGCCCCTGCCTTCAATACTTGACCTTGTCGGAGATTTACCTCCGATAATGACAACAGGAGGCGACGGCGGCTCTTCGAGTTAACCTCTCTCACCACTTCAAGGGAAGGCTCAAGCAACGACCTGGCTTGCAAGAGATAATGGCGTTGACTGTCCCGAGATATATAGTCCAACTCACAGTACAGGTCTGCCAACGCGGACTGGATGACGATATTTTTAGAGGTCCGGATACCATGGGTCCCAAAACATCGTTTGAAGCAAATTTTGGCATTTTCAAAGTCGCCTTGGCCCCTCATAATGCGACCAACACAGTAAATTTGGTCCCAAAGCATTTGAAACTGACCGTCATGGAGATTCTCAGCAACTTGAATTCTCCGCACAATCTGGTTAGCGTCCGTGTACTCCAGCTGGTAAATAAGATTGTTTGCCAGCGATAATTGTAGAGACTTGAAAAGGTGATCTGGTAGATCAGGTGACCGCCTGATCCACGTGAGTATCTCCTGCTCGGAGCTTGAAGGATCACCTAGCAGTCGTAGGACTATACTGCGTTGGTGCACGACAGTTGCCCAGATCGAGACTGGTGCCGAGTCCGTGAGCATTTCTGCAGCAGTATCAAGAAGCTGCATCCTATCGTCAAGAGGGCCTGATTTTGAAATGGTGACCAGAGTCTCAATTGTGTAGGTTGAACAGAGTATTTTGCAACCAGTATCCTTGTAGAGTCGGGCGACTTGCCGGAGGACGGCAGAGAAAGTAGTACATTGTGGCCCATGACTATGAAGTTAGTTTTGAAAGAGTAGCGGGGTGTTTTGACACCCAGCAAAGCCGTCACTTGTTCTGCTGGCCAGGCAACGTCAGTTGATCGTCTATTGAAGACCCCGTAGCCCATCCTTGAACCTAGGTCGATCGAGGTTTGTACAGTCTCCAAGCCCTTCCGTACTTGATTTAGAAAAGGTGAGCGATTCCAACAGCTCAAACCTGACAGGTGTTTCGCTAACCATGTGTACAACTTCAGACTTAATCGGTAACGCCTCACCAGGATCAAGGATTCAATTCTTAAAAAAAAAACTATGAAGCATTACCCAGGAATTTGGTCCGTCCCACAAGTCCAATTTGATAAAATCAACATGCTCAGGTTCCATTCCCAAAACTACCCAACAATCCAAAAACTGTCACACCCGAATCGCTGGTTTATGCTTGTTTACCGGAAGAGCACCCAGGTTGTCAACTAAGGCAAGCCCAAGCTTCAGTCATTAGCGCTAAGGAGGGTTCGAGTTACAAGGGTACAACTTTTCTCACCATGTGTCCCCAATTCTCCGGCAAGAACGAAAAGTCAATAGAAGCGCAGGCGGCTGAATGGAGAAGCTACAACAAAATGCCCTTCCTGGTTCCTAGGAGCATAAAACTTATCCATGAGTTCCAACACATGGCTGAGGCTACAGAGCCCAATAATCATCGCATAGACATGTCAGATCCTAGACCTCAAGCAAAAGACCGGTTGACTGAGGAGGCCGGCAAGTGCTATAAACCTGAGTGGTAAGACGGTCATTACAATTATTTTCATGTATTTAATAAGTATGTACTAATGGCTTCGGATAGATGTCTAAAACTCCCCGACAATCTTAAGATTCAAAATGCAGAGAATTGCTGCCGCTTTGCAGCATGTGTTTATACTTGGCCTTACATAAACGGTAAAGAAGTCAGGCTTATTCGGGCGAGACAAATTATAGCGGAAGCGTTAGGATTTATTCTAAATTTAACTTGGATAGTGTGAACTTTAACTTGGATACTGTCACGGTCCAACAAGCATAATAGGACCAGGGTCGGTCCACGGCCCAACAGCCCATAAGCCGCCCGCCACGACTGACAAGTAAGATGCTCTTGTTTTTACCTGACAACAAACTTCCCCGTCCAGCTCCACGTCAACCATCATGACTCCTTCCATCACCCTCAGCCTAAACGGGTTTCAGGCTGATGTGTTCAAACAACCGGAATTATGCTACCAGGCTCATCAGTTAGGGATTCATTTCTTGGATATGGTTGGGCTGGCGCGTGACTTCAGCTGGGCGCTTCAGGAGCCCCGCCCACAAAGGTCAAGAAACAGCTTTCTGCGCTTCGTGTTTGAGCCAAGCTGTGTCCAGAATCGGGAAGTAACAGACCGCAAGCTCAAACTCCGGGCCTTGAACGGTATAAGCCTTGTTCTTTGCGCCGCGACCTATACTGAAAAGATGATAATTGGCTTCTCACATAGTCGATTTGATATCCTCCTTTCACACTGCAGCAACTTCCTGGGCGATCCCGCAGTTTTTGCGTCAAAGCGACCTTTCCAAGGCATCCAAACTTCTCTTGCAGCCCCAATCCGTGCTGTTAACAATGTAGCATACCGAAGGTTTCGCAGCGGTAGGTTCATCACCCCTCTTGTCAATGAATTGCCGTCGCTGGCTTTTAAGTCTTGGAAAGATTTCAGTCGGCTTTGGATTTTTCAGAGCCTGGTTTCTGAAGCGCCTCCACGACGAACCGATTCACGGCTTAAGCTTCGTCGATAGCATTATTAAGTAGCCTAATTTGCCTTTTTTTGCATTTCCAGTCGCCTTTAGAAACCCACAATGCATTGTCAAATGTAAATAAGCCACTGTATGGATCTCGCGCCTCCAAATCAACTTTGCCAACATGCGAGGCACTGATCGTTAATGCTGCGAGACAAGATGTCCCGGCAAAAACGATGGAGAAAAACAATGCGTTGAATGTAAGATCAATTTAACAGCAATTTGAATTTCTAAAATATCATCAAGGTAAAGAAGCAAAATGAGTCGCAAAAGAATTCTTCTTATGGAACAAGTAAGAGAAAAGGGGGATAATAAAGTGAATAAATTCTAAAACATTTTACTAATCGAAGTTTTAGAAAAACAGAATCCCTATGCACACTCAATTTGTCTGGCGGTGATACAAATACGACGGGCCGACTCCGACCTGATGAGGGGGATTACTGTTTCATGCTCAGTGTCAATCGCTTGTACCTCTAAGCCTTGTGTCCAAGAACATTTTTTAAACTGCTGTCTCTTTTGATCAACATCAAGCATTGCAATTTAGTTGCTGGCCTTTGGCTTTGCTCCACCCTTAAGTACAATATTGCCAAGCACGGATGCCAACAAGTATTGTCAGTACAGCAACGATATGCATCCAAGCAGCCCTGCCGTATTTCGCCAATCATTCTCCGAGACGAAGAGGATTACGGCCGACATGGTCATGAAAGCTGGTTTTATTGGATATGTGGAGTTTATCCACCCTCAGCACGAAGAGCTTTGTCGCCTAGGTACGAGGCCTGGCAGCTGAGGAACACGAAGCTGTAAACGGAAGAGCCGGCTTCCCTGTGCCTTATTAAGGCCTAGGTGGCAGCCCGGCTGCGATCTAGCACATCCTCCCGGTAGAGGTTAGGCTTCGGCTACAATCGGCCAGCCGCCGTCGACATGCGCTTACTCACAAATAAACATCTCGTTTTGTTACAAAGACTAACACTCACCTCTCTATTTTTTCACTAATAACACTGGAAATAAAGCGGTATTGCTGACTGGCAGTATGACAGTAGTACATTATCACAAAGGGGCCTAGCAACTGGATGTAAACTCTCATCGAAGCCATCCGTGACTCTCGTACAGCATGCGAGACACGTCCAGATGTTTTGGAAACACACAACAAGCTCGCGCCCCTGACGTCCTTAACCCACATTCTGCTGGCACCCTACCAAAAGCGAATCACACCAACTGCAATCGGCTTGGCTTCTAAGCTACTGAAATGGAACTTCTAAATACCGTGTAATTATCAGACTTGCTGGACTCGCCCACAGTACTTCCAACATCAACGGCCTCAACGTGACCGTACGAATGCCCTCAAAGTTGACGACTTTCAACTTCGGATCATGGTTACCTACCGGCTATCTGGTTGTCCTACTTTGAAATCTACTCTCAGCCAATCAGTTATCCTCTATTTAATTACTAGTTGGTACGCTATTCCGAGAAACTTTTGAACCCTTCTGCCAAAGTCATACGGTATACTAGAATGCTTGAACTGATTGAATAGCCTGAATCTAGATTACGTTGTGGGCCAAATTGTTGCATAACTACATATTCCATTCTAGATGATTCAACTATGAACATATATTAATCGTTCAAGCGCAAACCAGCTTCGCGCTCTTGAAGCCGAACGGCAACACGCTGCTAGAAGGGACACCGCCGGTAATCTTCCTGAAGTAAGGAGCATCGGTGCACCCGCTCTTTGTCGTTCCCAGGACCTCGCTATCAACCTCCTTACCCAAGCATCCAAAATCGGGGAACACGGCGATGTAGCACCTCTTGGATGTGGCCTGGTCGAGCTGCGCAACAAACGAGGTGGGCGGGTGGATGACGCATTTGTAGGTGACGTCCTGGCATTTGCCGGCCGAGAGAGACAGGTTGGGGAAGTCGCAGACGGCCTTGGTGCCGACGCCGGTGATCTCACAGGCAGGGGCCAGGAAAGGCGAGACGGTCGCCCGGTTGTCTACGGCGCGCTGCTGGATGACAGCGGCGGCGGCGAGGCCGGTGAGGCAGAAGATGAGGAAGGACTATATTTCTGGTCAGAACTTTCTGTGTGTGGAGGTGGTACGGAGGGTGGAAATACCTTCATGTTGTTAAAGGGTTGATTGGAGAAACTTTGGTATAAGTGATTGGTAAGTTGCCTTGTGTGTGTGAAGGAGTAGAGACTGCAGAGTGAATGGGAAGTTATTGCTTGTTGAGTGTTGACAGCAGAGATAAAGACAACAAGATGAGACTTATATACGGCCTGACGGGTGTCACAGTAAATCTCGGCTCTAACAAAGTTCGTCTCGTATCTAGGGTGGAGTCTTTGAACTAGTGAAATAGTATATACTAGGCCTTTACTATATATCAGAATCTAGAAGAAGTGCTAGCTTAAGCCACTAGACCAAAAGATCCACCAATGCTTGCTATCGCTAACATTACACCTTATAATGGATTATTGGGCACGCCTGCGTACGCGCGCATCTGATAATTATATCCCTTCCCTACTAGAGGCTCGTCCCGAGCCTAAGGCCCCATAGGCCCCGCCCGCGGGGGTACGGTACGTGACATAACCTGAGGAGCTTTAGATAAGGCCCGGATTCCTAACTACCGGATTCCGTGGCCTCTGAGATAATTGACTAATTGTGAACCCCTAGGGCCTAGTATGCCTAGTATCTCCTTGGGCGTACTACAGCTTGTGGAGTCATGTTAACTAGGGTCTGTATTCAATTAGATAAAAGTGCATTAGAAGTACATAGATTTATATGTAAATTAGCTGATGTTATGCTAGCTATTTTCCGCAGTACTAATTACTACATCACACTTATCAAATATCTTAGGTAAGCAACGCGTACCTACAGTCTACCCCCTGTTTGATTTTACATAGCTACTGTTACCCGGCAGCAGGGAATATGACCGATTGTACGCGACCGATTGTACGCGCTATACGCGTAGGACTATATTAGGGAAGCTAAACTACACCTTAAAAGAATATATAATATTAGAATAAGAAGTATATAAGATTTACTATAATTACTTTTTTTATAAAAGAAAAGCTTTTATCTTTCTATTTATATAATAGAAAAATAATTAATTTAATTATATCTTTTACCTTTAATTATTCTTTTTAATTATATTTTTACTAAAAGTTATATATTATATAGTAATAGTTATAAGCCTAGGAGGTATATACTTATAACTTTACTAAATTCCCTATATATAAAACCTATATATATACTATACCTTACTTACTAATTTATACTTATAATAAATACCTTAATCTCTCTTTACCTAAGTCTTAAGACTAATATTAAGTTAGTCTTATTTAATAAATAAAAGAAATAGTATAAAGTATTAAAGTAAGCTACCTAAAGCTAAGAGATTTAGAAAAGAGTTAATTCTTAGCTTCTAAAGCTTAATACTAACTATCTTAAAAAGCTCTTTATAATTATACTAAAGATATATAAAGCTTTTATTATAAGAAACTAGGGAAGTAAGGAGACTAAGCTTACTTTCTAAGAGGCTTTTTTCTTTTTTTTTTATTAGTATATATCTAAGTATTAAGTATATAAGATAACTAAGTTAAAAAAGAGAACTATTAAAACCTAGATTACTAGTATTATTAATCCTAATACTTATATAATAGTAATTAATAAGATTAAAAAGAAAAACACTAATAATAAGAAGCTAACTTTTTACTAAATCTTTATTAAGCTTAAGAAAAAGTTTTTATTTAGTTAAGTTATTATTAAAGTAAAAGTTATAGCTAAGTATATAGTATATCTTAATAATACTAAAGATATAAATATATAATTTAAGTATTAGAATAAGTAATAAAAAAAGCTATACTAAAAAGCTATAATATATAAAATTAATAAAGTTTAAGATCCTAATATAATTTATAACTTTATTATAATAATTAAAGTATACTTTAACCCTAAATAAGTAAAAACTAAGATTATATAACTAATATAGACCTTAGACTCTTTTTCTATAGATATTACTTTTATAAGTATTATAGCTAAGTATACTTAATATTATAAGGTAATATAAACTATATATACTAACTTTAATAAAAAAAGCTATATAACTATTCTTAGGGAATACTTTAACTAAGATAATAAGAAGTAAAACTAAAAGAATAAAGATCTAAAGAAATACCCTTATTAGATAAGTAAGGTATTAAGTGCTTACTTTTAGTCTTCCTAAGCTTACTATACCTTATACTATATAGTAATTAGTAAAAAGATATAGGGATATAAGCTTTTTATAAAGGTTAATTATAGAAAAGTTAAGGAATACTATAAGAGTATAAAATAGAAAAACCTATATACTAAGGTAGTAAAAAATAAGTAAATAGTAAAAGGCACTAAAGATTATAAAGAAAAGAAGTTACCTAGTGCTATTACTATAGTAATTATTAACCTAAAGATTTTAAAGAGTATAGCTTCTTTAAAGAGAAACTATACTATACTAAAGAATATAAAGTATATACTCTTAAAGAGTACTCTTTTTAATAACTATAGTACTTTTTATATTATTAATAATATAAGCTACTTTAAGCTTAGAATCTTTAAAGAAATATTTAATAATTACCTTAAGGCTAAAATAATCTCTTTTTAGATTATAAAAAAAGGCACTTATATAATTAAGAATATTTTTAAGAAGCTAAAGGGAGAACTTATAGAAAACCTTACTTTATAAAATATTATACTTATAGAAGGATTTTATATAAATATTATATTAGAGAGCTTTCTTTAGAAAAAGAGTGTTTAGTATTATAAAATAAACTACTCCTTATATATTAGACCTTTTTATAAAAGCTTCTTATTAGCTAAACTTAAGAGAAAGTATAATATTATTTTTCTTTAATATAAGCCTTTTTTCTCTTATAATAGTCTTAAGTAAGTAGTAAATTTAGCTATAGTACTAGTAATATTCTTAATAATTAATTTAGAAGGAAATAAATAATACTTATAATATAGTTAACTAAGTAAAGACCTATACCTTATATAAGTAAACCCTAAAGAACTATAGTACTTATATTCTAGCTACCTTAGAAAGAATACTCTTACTAAGAGTTATACTTATATAAGGGAAGTATAATTATATAGAATAAAGTGTAAAAACTATAAGACATATACTTTAGTCTATACTTACTAGGTTATTTTAAGAAAACTACTAGAATATATATTACTAAGACTATTCTAGAGGATTTATTAGGACCTTTAGGACTATAAGACTAGTTATAATAGTATAAACTAGTTACTAGTAATAAAAGATAAGTTCTTAGGTATAATTTAAGTTTATATATTACTAGATAAGTTATAAGTAATAGTATTTAATATACTAATTTACTTTAAATAATAGATTATAAGATAATTTAGATTATTAATTATAAAGATTAGGTAAGATTATAAAGGCGCTATTATTAGCTAATTTATAAATATAATTTTCTAAATATAGGCATACTTATAAGGTATTAATCTTAAGCTTATACCTCTATATACTTATAAACTAAATAAAGCTATAAAAAGAGTAAGGTAGATAATTATATTATAGTTAAATATAATACTTATAAGTATAAGGCTACTACTAAACCTATAGTTAGAGAGTATATAAGTAGTAGTATACCTATATAATATTAGTCCTAGTTAATAATCTAGTTAGAAAACACTACTAGAAACCCTAGAAAGCTAGTTCTATAATAATACTTAATTACTAATATAAAAGCCTATAGCTAACCTAAGGCTAGATTAGAGTAGGTTATATATATATAGCTACTATACCTATTCCCTTAAAAGGGATTATAAAGCTAATAAATATAGATAATTCTATAAGATATATCTAAGGGGTTATATTAGATATCTAGTTAGGTATTTTACCTCTAATATTTATTATATTTATATCCTAAAGCTAGGAAAGGTTATAATAATAAGGAATATTATATTTAATAAGTTATTTTTTTATAATATAGTATAGGAAAGTATAATTAAGCTTTTAATTAATAAACTTAAAGTATAATTCTAAGTCCTTAAGATTAATATAGAATTAGATAATAAGTTAAATCTTTTCCTAGCACTAATTAAACCTTAAATAAAATAGACTAAGAGTTTAAACTTAAAGGTAAATAATACCCTATAAACTTCTTAATTATAACTAAAGAAAAGAGAAGCTATTTATTTTAATAAGAATATTAAACTTTAAATACCTTAGCTATTACTAGATTTACTAATTAAAGAGTAGGAGACTTCTAATCTAAGTGCTTAGGAGAGTAAAATAGAGTATAAAGCTCTAGATTTATATACTTAAGGAAGTAATATAATAATAGATTTAATAAGTAATAAGTAAAATACTACTATAAAGGCTTAGAAAAGCTAATATTCTTATAAGGTTTTAGAATACTAAGTTTATAATACTAAGGACTAAGTTATTAATAGCTTAATAGGTAATTAACTACCTAAGCTAGTAAATAAAGTAAACTAGTAATAAGATAAACCTATAGAAGTAAACACTAGAATAGCTACCTATATAAAGAGCTTAAAGAGAGCTTTAGTTATATAGCTAGAAATTATAGAAAAGAGCCTTAGAATAGTTATAATATATAAAGGTATATAAATAAGCTTAAGATTATAAACTAAGAGAGAGTAAGGCTAGATTTTTTCTTATACTCTAGCACTAAGAAGAAAGAGAAAAGGACTTAATAAAGCTTTTATTAATAGTCTCTAGGACTTAAAAGATCTTTTTACTAAATTTAGGAAGACTAAGAATAAAGACCCTTATAAGCTCTTTTTAGGAGATTAGGATTTTAAGAGCTATAAAACTATATTTTTAGTAATTAATATATATTATAATAAGGAAAGTAAATTACTCCTTAAACTAAAGAGAAAAATAAGAATAGTTTATTAATTAGACCTAGCTAAACCTCTAAAGTTATAGAAAAGAGTAAAGGATTATTTATTTAAGGAAGAATAAATTAATATAATAAATAAAGAGATTAATAAGCTAAAAAAATAAGGAATATAGTAGTAGATAAAGTATTCTATAGCTTAATTAAAGCTTGTTGAAATGTAGGGAGCTGATGCCAGCTGGCAACAGCTGTACAAGTGTAAGCTCTACGGTCTAGGACTAATAGAGCCATAACGTTGATTCTTATTAACGTAACGCAACGGAAGTAGTAGTAGTTATTAACTAATAGAATTTAATTTAAATTACTTTACAGTAACTAATAGAGTAATAGAATTAATTTTTAGTTAGTTTATTTAGGCAATGTGGCTATTAGTTAAGAGGCCTAGCTAACTAGCTAGATTAAAAAGATCTTCTTCCTCTTATAGACCTACTAACCGTATTAGCGGGCCTAGGCCACTAGCGGGGTCTCGTAAGCCACTTTTTATTTTCCGTAAAATTTATTTATATGTAAAATCTAAAAAATTAACTCACTACTATATATACTAGCAACCTATATACACTAAATTTTAGTCTAAAAAATATTACTATATAAAAAGAAAGCCCTATTTTCTAGTATTAATTTACTATATATAAGACTTTTATACAACTTCTAGTTAAAGAGAAAATCGCTATTAAAGATAGCTATAGGGTAAGCTACTTATATTACCACTATAGGGTAGTCTGCTTATATTACCCTAGCTTACCTAATTACTTATGGTTAGGGTTGTGGGCACACTTATGCCTATAACACTAATTGACATTAGTTATCCACACGGTTGGTCGTAGCTGTTAACAGCTGCAACGTGGTTATTTGTAACTACCTTCGCAACCGTTGACAGCTGCAGTGCAGCTGTCAAGCTTGCAGTGCAAGCTTAGTAATATAAAGGTTCTTTGACTAGAAAAGGGCTAAAAATAGGTCTTATTTTTAACAAAGCTATTACTATTAAATTAGGTGTTTTCTTATAAGTTTAATAAAAAGGGAATATTAATTTATTATAAGGCATATTTATATATATGCAAAGATCTCTAGAATACCTTAATAATTAAACACACCTATACTATAATACTTACTATATATATATTCTATATATTTATAGCGCTAGTTACTAGGTTTAACTTAGAGACTAGGTAGTATAATATTAAGAATACTTTTTTCTCTATATAAATTATAGAAAAAAGAGAATTCCTATAATATATAAACTTCCTAATAGCTTTACTATACTTAGAGAGTATATAAAATTACTTAAGGTATTATATAGATTAAGGGACTTTTTATAGCTTTAGTTTAAAAAGCTAAGTAAGTCTTTTAAAAAGCTAGGGCTTAAGTTAAGCTAAGAGAAGCCTTACTTATTTTATATAAAAGATTAGACTATTTTCCTTATATTCTTTATTAATAATATTCTTATAGCCTTTTATAAGGATAATAAGAAAATTACTAACTAAATCTCTAAGGGACTAAAGGAAGTATATAAATTAGATAATAAAAGTAAGGTAGGATTTTTTCTTAGGATTTAGATTATTAGAGACTAACTATAATAAAGGGTATATCTTAGTTATAAGGTATATATTAGTAAGATTAGGAAGAAATTTAGGTAAGTAAAAAAAAATACTTTCCTTACTATACTAATTCTAGTAGTAAAGTATTATAAGTTTAAGGGTAAAGCTAAGAAGTAAGTAATTAAGATTTACTAAGAGAAGATTAGGTTAATTCTATATACTATAATTATAATTAGACTAGATATTACCTTTATAGTAGTAAAGTTATTATAATACCTTATAAATCTAGGACTAAAGTATATAAAGGCTATAAACTAAGCTATTTACTATTTACTTATAATATATAAACTTACACTATACTTTAGTATAAGTACTAAACTTTAAGCTCTTTAGATCTTAAGTAATATATTATTTATAAATAATCTTAAGATATATAAGTTATTATAAGAATACTTAATTACTTTATTTAGTAAACTAATTATCTAGAAAGCTACACGCTAAATAATAGTAACTATATTTATAATAGAAGCTAAGTTACTTACTTTATAATAAATAGTAAAGAAAACTATAAGTCTATAGCACTTATTTAAAAATATTAAATTTAATACTTATAAGGACTAGGTTATTAATTATAATAATTAATAAATAATTTAGCTTATATTAAATAAAAGTAAGTAATTAAACACTTAACTATATTATATTAATATTTATAATATATAGTTAAAGTAATAATTTAAGAAAGAAAGCTTTAAGATTATATATTTACTAATAGCTAAAATGCCTACTAATAGATTTATAAAGGTATTAAATTAGGAATAATTTAAACGCTTTAGATTAATACTTAGGTTAGTAAATTTATATATATAATATAATATTTAAAGTATATAGGTTACTAAGAAAGTGTAGGAATATTAATAAGGGGGTATAAAATTAATTACCCTAGAAAAATATATAAAGGCCCCCTTCTTAGTAAGTAAAGTGCTACTAAGGTAAATAGGATTAGAAAAATATAAACTCTAAAATACTATTATATAAAAATATATATATAAACGCTATTTTAATAAAGGAAAGAGATAGGACTTATATAAGAAGGTAAATAACCTCCTTAAGATAAGCTATTACTATAGTTACCTTCTCCTTAGATATTACTAAAAAACCCCTAATAGTAGCTTTAGCCCTAATACTAGAAATAACCTTATTATACATAGAATCTAGCTTTATAATAAGTTCTAAGTAAAGTTATAGTACCTTATAGCACTAATTAACTATCTATATAGTTATAAAAAAATAAGTAAGGAAAGAGATAATTAAGAGCGCTTTACCTTAGTATTATTATCTAGCGCTAATAATATTTACTTAGTAAGGGAAATATAAGTATTATATAAAGGCTAATAATAGTAATTACTAACCTTATATAAGTAATATCTCTAAGATTATCTAGACCTAACCTTATAGTAGTAACCTAGATTACCCTTACCTATAATACGTACCTAAATATACTTATTATAAGGTATATTCTATAAGGCACTATAAGGGTTAGGTTTACTAGGCTATAGAGTTAGCACTTAGTAAAAAGAGAAGTAAAGCTTTAAATAAACTATTTACTTCTATAAAGATTATAGAGAATTATACCTTATATACCTACCCTAGACCTATGCCCTAATAAGATATAAAGATTATAAAGGTATATATATAGTGCGCTTTTCTCCTACCTTAGTAAGAGATAATAACTTACTAGTAAGCTACTTAAGGCTAGCTAAGGAAGAAAAAAGATTCTTATAGGTAACACTATTACCTAGAGGGAAATTTAAGGCTAAATTAGCTAAAATATAGGCTTAATACTAATTAGAAGTTAAATCTACCTAGGAATCTACCTTCTCTTAAGCCTAGGCTAATATATAAAAAGGAAAAGATACTATATTAATTAAAATATAAGGACTATTAATAAAAAGTATATTAAAAAGGTAAGAAAAGAAAGCCTATAAATATTAAGGTAAAAGAGCCTTTATAAGAAAAGAGTATAGGTATAAAAGTAAGAAAGCTTACTTTAATCTTATATTAGGATTACCTATAATAATAACACTATATATTCGCTAGTTAATATAATAATTAGTAGTCTTAATAACCTTAACACTAATCAGGGGGTGTGTTACCTAGTAGTAGGGAATATAACTAATTATACATAACTAATTATACGTGCTATATGCGTAGGACTATATTAAGGAAGCTAAACGACACCTTAAAAGGATATATAATATTAGAATAAGAAGTATATAAGATTTACTATAACTACTCTTTCTATAAAAGAAGAGCTTTTACCTTTTTATTTATATAATAGAAGAATAATTAATTTAATTATATCTTCTGCCTTTAATTATCCCTTCTGATTACATCTTTGCCAAAAGTCACGTGCCACACAGCGATAGCTACAAGCCCCACGTGGGGCGGCCACTATTAGCGATATAACAGAGGTATTAAGGCTAGTTAGAGATACAAAATAGTCTTAGTAAAATACACCTAATATAAGGTATTTCTTACCTTGCTTAATACTGCGCTAATCCGCGATTAGATATGTGATTAGCCTACTACCCTTAGTCATGTACTCGTGTAAAATCAAACATGAGGGCCCCATTGGCCCACAAGCTGTAGCACGCTTAAGGAGATAGCACGTTACCTGACGTGGGGCCCTCTATACTATCCCTGTGAGCCTAATAAGCTACCTAGCCTAGTAATTTAAAACTAGGACGTAGTTAACGTTTATCCCTACCCTAGCATAGGGAATTGAACCTAGTACCTAGCACTAGCCCTATTCACAGGGATCTGAACCTACATAGAACTAGCGTAACTAGAAGAGCCGTGATAGCTAGCATAAATATTAGAAACTAGAAGGTGTGCTAGGTTAAGCCACTAGACTAAAAGATCCATCCACTAATGCTAGCTGTCGCTAATATTGCACCTTACAATTGATTATTGGGCACGCCCACGTACGCGCGCACTATATAGTATATTAGCAAATATGTAGTAAATGCTAAGTATATACTATTCTACTAGTTATAAGGCTCCACCCTAGATATAAGATAAACTGTGTTAGAGGCGAGATTTACTGTGACCCCATGCGGTTGGCGGTTTTGTCCTAGACCTGATATTGGCGTTGGTGTTAATACTTGGCTGGCACCAGTCGTTGATTGGACTTTGACCTGCACCTTGGCTACTTCTGCCTGCACCTTCTTCATGACTTGTGGATGCTTTCCCATCAGGAAGATGGCCCAGGTAATCAGAAGATGGCCCAGGTAATTAGAATGGAAGATGGATCCTGCATGCCGGGTCGATATTAACCCACATCATCTCGTGTACAGCCAAGTTACTACAACTGACCTTGCCACCTAGCATGACAGACATGAGAGCTTCTTTGATGCCCTGCAGCTTGTGAGCATCTGATCGCACGGCGTTCTCACCGCCCAAGTAACCAACAACTGGTGTGTGCCTCATGCATGATAGCTTTTCCGCTGGCTGACTAGGTCGTCTAGCATGTTATACTCTCGGGGCTTCTTCAAGCATGCGAGCCGTATTTATGGGAAGAAGCACGTCCACCGCAGCTCAAAACGGCGGCTCAGATATGATGGAATTCGCCGAGTCCCCAAAGAAAATGTCCGTCGTCACATCAAGTTGGAACCTATCAATCCAATCGTAAACTTCCAGTAGGACTTCCTTTGCGCTTACATGTGGACGAAGTAATGCCTTTGCTTTGTGCCAGTGTTGCCCGTCGACTAATACGCGCGTCAGTGTTCCTATGCTGCCTCCCTTTCTCTTCCTTCCCTTCTTAATGTTTGATCTATTCTATGCTCTCTTACTTGCGAAAGTTTGCCTTTGACCCGGAATTCCTAGACAGCAATTCATCTTCATCTTCTCTTCTGATGACTCTTTGGCATCGCCTGCATCCTTCCACATGAGGCAATAAAGGAGGGGCTGAAAAAATTACCCTCCTCTTCACCGCATTTCAATTGGTGATCCAGACTGAGCAAGGTCCGAAGCCTGACGTGTCTACTTTTGATTGCGCTTTTTATCGCTGTGCGGCACGTGACTTTTGGCAAAGATGTAATTAGAAGGGATTATTAAAGGTAGAAGATATAATTAAATTAATTATTCTTCTATTATATAAATAGAAAGGTAAAAGCTTTTCTTTTATAAAAAGAGTAGTTATAGTAAATCTTATATACTTTTTATTCTAATATTATATATTCTTTTAAGGTATAGTTTAGCTTCCCTAATATAGTCCTATATATATAGTGTGTATAATTAGTTATATTCCCTACTACTAGGTAATACACCCCCTAATTAGTATTAAGGTTATTAAGACTACTAATTATTATATTAACTAGCGGATATATAATAATATTATTATAGGTAATTTTAATATAAGATTAAAGTAAGCTTTCTTACTTTTACTCCTATACTCCTTTCTTATAAAAGCTCTTTTACCTTAATATTTATAGGCTTCTTTTTCTTACCTTTCTAATATACTTTTTATTAATAGTTCTTATATTTTAATTAATATAGTATCTTTCCCTTTTTATATATTAGCCTAGGCTTAAGAGAAAGTAAATTCCTAGGTAAATTTAACTTCTAATTAGTATTAAGCTTATATTTTAGCTAATTTAGCCTTAAATTTCCCTCTAGGTAATAGTATTACCTATAAGAATCTTTCTCCTTTCCTAGCTAGCCTTAAGTAGCCTATTAGTAAGTTATTATCTTCTACTAAAGTAAGAGAAAAGTATACTATATATATACCTTTATAATCTTTATATTTTATTAGGGTATAAGTCTAGGGTAAGTATATAAGGTATAATTCTTTATAATCTTTATAGAAGTAAATAGTTTATTTAAAGCTTTACTCCCTCTCTTACTAAGCACTAATACTATAGCTTAGTAAACCTAACCCTTATAATACCTTATAGAATATACCTTATAATAAGTATATTTAAATAAGTATTATAAGTAAGGGTAATCTAGGTTATTACTATAAGGTTAGGTCTAGATAATCTTAGAGATACTACTTATATAAGGTTAGTAATTACTATTATTAGCCTTTATATAATACTTATATTCCCCTTACTAAGTAAATATTATTAGTACTAGATAATAATACTAAGGTAAGGTACTCTTAACTACCTCTTCCCTTACTTATTTTCTTATAACTATATAAATAGTTAACTAGTACTATAAGGCACTATAACTTTACTTAGAACTTATTATAAAGCTAGATTCTATATATAATAAGGTTATTTCTAGTATTAGGGCTAAAGTTACTATTAGGGGTTTTTTAGTAGTATTTAAGAAGAAGGTAACTATAGTAATAGCCTATCTTAAGGAGGTTATTTAGTTTCTTATATAAGTCTTATCTCTTTTCTTTATTTAAAATAGTATTTATATATATATTTTTATATAATAGTATTTTAGAGTTTATATTTTTCTAAGGTAATTAATTTTATACTCCCTTATTAATATTTCTATACTTCCTTAGTAACCTATATACTTTAAATATTATATTATATATATAGATTTACTAACCTAAGTATTAATCTAAAGTATTTAAATTATTCCTAATTTAATACCTTTATAAATCTATTAGTAAGTATTTTAGCTATTAGTAAATATATAATCTTAAAGCTTCCTTTCTAAAATTCTTACTTTAACTATATATTATAAATATTAATATAATATAGTTAAGTATTTAATTACTTACTCTTATTTAATATAAGCTAAATTATTTATTAATTATTATAATTAATAACCTAGTTCTTATAAGTATTAAATTTAATATCTCTAAATAAGCACTATAGACTTATAGTTTTCTTTACTATTTATTATAAAGTAAGTAACTTAGCTTCTATTATAAATATAATTACTATTATTTAGTATATAGCTTTTTAGATAATTAGTTTACTAAATAAAGTAATTAGGTATCCTTATAATAACTTATATATCTTAAGATTATTTATAAATAATATATTACTTAAGATCTAAAGAGCTTAAAGTTTAGTGCTTATACTAAAGTATAGTGTAAGTTTATATATAATAAGTAAATAGTAAATAGCTTAGTCTATAGCCTTTATATACTCTAGTCCTAGATTTATAAGGTATTATAATAACTTTACTACTATAAAGGTAATATCTAGTTTAATTATAATTATAGTATATAGGATTAACCTAATTTTCTCTTAGTAAATCTTAATTACTTACTTCTTAGCTTTACCCTTAAACTTATAATACTCTACTACTAGAATTAGTATAGTAAGAAAAGTACCTTTTCTTACTTACCTAAATTTCTCCCTAATCTTACTAATATATACCTTATAACTAAGATATACTCTTTACTATAGTTAGTCTCTAATAATCTAAATCCTAAGAAAAAATCCTACCTTACCTTTATTATTTAATTTATATACCTTCTTTAGTCCTTTAGAGATCTAGTTAGTAATTTTCTTATTATTCTTATAAAAAGCTATAAGAATATTATTAATAAAGAATATAAGGAAAATAAGGAAAATAATCTAATCTTTTATATAGAATAAGTAAGGCTTCTCTTAGCTTAACTTAAGCCCTAGCTTCTTAAAAGACTTACTTAGCTTTTTAAACTAAAGCTATAAAAAGTCCCTTAATCTATATAATACCTTAAGTAATTTTATATACTCTTTAAGTATAGTAAAGCTATTAGGAAGTTTATATATTATAAGAATTCTCTTTTTTTATAATTTATATAGAGAAAAGTATTCTTAATATTATACTACCTAGTTTCTAAGTTAAACCTAGTAACTAGCACTATAAATATATAGAATATATATATAGTAAGTATTATAGTATAGGTGTGTTTAATTATTAAGGTATCCTAGAGATCTCTATGTATATATAAACACACCTTATAATAAATTAATATCCCTTTCTTATTAAACTTATAAGAAAATACTTATTTTAATAGTAAGAGCTTTAATTAAGCTATAAAACACTTTATTTATTACTATATTTCTTATTCTTTTAGCTTATTAATCTCTTTATTTATTATATTAATTTATTTTTCCTTAAATAGATAATTCTTTACTTTTTTCTATAACTTTAGAGGTTTAACTAGGTCTAATTAATAGACTATCCCTATTTTTCTCTTTAGTTTAAGGAGTAATTTACTTTCCTTATTATAATATATATTAATTACTAAAAATATAGTTTTATAGCTGTTACGTGGCAGAACACGTGCAGTATATAGAGGCTGCTATATAAAAGCTAGATTTAATATCTTAGTTTAGGAATTTAACTTACTTTATATATATTATATTACCCCTAATAGTAGCTTTTATAAGTAAACTTAGTATAACTTATAACCTATTAAATCTATTAGCCTCTCTAATAGAATTAACCTTCTATTATATAAAGCTAGTATATAATAAGTAGTAGTAATTAGAGATTCTTTTATTATACCCTTCTAGAAGCCTAGAAATAACCTATATATCTAAAACTAACTATTTATAATAGTAATACACTAATCCTTAGAGTATTTTCCTACTCTCTAAAAATAAACTATATATTATTTACTAGTTTTATGCTTTTAATAGTATAAATCTAGATTTTAATTATTAAAAATAGAAACTTATTAGGATTAATAATTAAGAGAATCTAAACTAACTTATAAGATATAAATTTAATAATAAAGTAGTAGAAAAATAGGAATAGCTAATATATTAAGACCCCCCTATTTATTAGAATTTAGTAGATCTATAAGCTATATATTATACCTAGAATTAAGTTAAATTCTATATTTATAAAGCTAAAACTAGAGGCTTACTTAATAAACCTAATAAATTAATAGGTAGTAAGGTATTAGAAAGGCTATTTTAAGATACTCTTAGTCTAGCTTATAGTACTACTACTATAGGAACTAGAAGTAGTATAGGAAAAGATAAAAATAATAAAGAAAAGGGAATTATAAACTATTCTAAAACTAATACTACTACTTAGGATATTAAACCCCCTAATTAGTTAATAAAGTTAAATCTAGAAGACTTACTACTAGGACCCTTAGAATACCTAAAGAATCCTAAGGATTCTTATACTAAGACTAGTAAATATAATATAGTAAGGATAATATAGGGAATTTAGAAATAGTAATAGGTATTATAGTAAGCTATAGAGAAGATAGTATAAGGAATAGACTAGCTAGTAATAAGATTAATAACTAAAATTAGAAGCTTATAAAGTATAAGTGCCTTAGTAGGTTTAATGCTATTAGTATAGAATACTAACTAAGAATTACTATATCTAGCTAATAAATAGGGTTAGTATAATAGGTATTTATATGCTAATAGAGAAATAACTAGACTATTAGTGTAATTATTCCTACCCTAATACTAATAAGGACTACTATAACTATAGCTAGGACTATTAGTATAGCTAGAACTACTAGTGTAACTAATATAGCTAGAATATTAGTAAGGATACTTATAACCTTAGCTAAGTCCTTACTAGACTTAGTAATAAGGACTATACCCTCTAGATTAAGATTAGTATACTAATTCTAGAAATTAAAGAAAAATAGACCTAGTATTACACTAAAATTAGTATAACTAGTAAATAAAAATAGCGGAATAGAATGTAAATTTAATATAGAAGATTATAGATATTAGGTATTTTAAGCCTTATAATAAACTAAAAGAGGCTAGTAATAACCTTATTATATATAATAGAAAGTAGACTATCTTCTATAATATTAAATTATAGATCTAGGTAGTTAAAGATTACTTATATTATACTAATCCTAGCTATTAGGATATTATTTAGAAGAAAATCTAGATATTATTCTAAGGGAATATAATAGTATAGTATAGATAATATCTTAACTTAGTAAAATAAAACACTATATTTAGTAAAATACTAACTATATTTATAGCTATATAAAAGGAATTTAGTATTTAGGTTTAGGATATAATAGCATAGCTTAATAAGGTAAAATATACTAAAGAGAATATTATAAAAGAGGTATTTTTCTATGAATTTACGTTAAAGATCTTCTAGTATATAAGGGTAAATAGCGAGTTAACTAACTATTAGCTTTTAGTATATTTATATCTTAAGCTATATTTAGGATTATAATAGATATACCTAGTTCTAACTTAAATAGACATAAGATTAGTATATATTACTATAGTAGATAATAAGAGATATAATCTATATAACTACTTATATAGTAAAGGTTAGTTTATAAGTAAAAAAGGTAAAGGGAAGCTTAAGGTCTATTTTAATACTAAGATATCTAGTAGTAATTTAGAAAAAGATAAGGATAAAGTATAAGTAAACTAGAACTAGCTATTTAATAGATAATTCTCTTAAGGAAACTAGTGTTATAGGTAAGATAAGCAAAATACCTAAAGATTTCTAGGATATTTCTAACTATAGCTATATAAGTATAATTAACCTTCTAAAGGATAAAACTAAAGACTATAGTAAAATAAGTCTTAAGAGAATAAAAGGGAAGAGCATATAAAAATTAAGTAAACTTAATAGACTAAAGTATTAAACTAATAAAATAAGTAACCCTAAGACTATAGTCCTATAAGAAAAGGAGGCTAAGTATAGTAGCCTAGATAATTTTAGTAATAGAAAAAGAGCTCTATAAGGGACTAGGAATATACTAATATTATAGTATATAATAATAATTCTAATATATAATAATATAAAACTTATCTCTAGGAATACGGTTATTATATAGCTAAAGAAAGGGAGGTCCTAGAGAATAATAATAAGGATAATTAAGGATAAGACTTAAATTTTATTAAAACTTATTTTATAGAAAATATCCTAAAAGAGGCAAATAAGGCTATTACTAGGATAACCTTAAATAAAACTAGATAACTTACCTTAGGATAAGTAGTTAAAGCTATAGTAAGACTATAAGAAGTTAAATATAATAAAAAAAGGGCTAATATATATCTAAAGATTTCTATTAAATTTAATAATAAGGGCAAAAGTTACTAAGTCTATCTTAACTTAGGAATATTATTAATTTTAGTAAATAAGGCATAGCTATAATAGTATAGATTAAATATAAAGTAAGTAACACAGGAACTAAAGCTAGTATCTAGGGTTTAATCTTCCTTTTTTATTACTAAAATAGCTATATTTAACTTTTATATTCTAGGGATAGCGTATAGAATAGAAATTACTAGCTATTTTATAGTTATAGTAAATATAATACTAAATTTAGGACTAAAATTATTACTTAGAATAAATTTTACTTATAAATATAGGGCTAAAATCAATTTTATCTAACTAAAGGTAGTTTTTAGGTTAGTTTATAGTATAATAATACTAGTAGAAATCTTCTAATTATTAAATAGGGTCCCTTACTAAAAGGTAGTTACTACCTATATAGTATTAATTTTACTAAAGACTTATTTATATATACTTATTAGTTAGAAGGATATATAGAAAAATTAGGAAATAAGTGTATACTATATATAATTATATTTAGAGTATTTCCCTAATATACTATTTAATAGATCTAGTAAGGGATAGATAATTACCTATAATCTAACTAATAAAATCATTACTATTAGAAAACACTAGAAGGTTATATGCCTAACTATAGCTAGTGAGGTTAATGCTAATTACCTAGTTAATAATTCTTTTATATACTATACCTATTTTAGTAAGGATATTATAAAGAAAAAGGAAGATAAAGATAAGGATAGTAATAAATCTAATAAAGAGAAGGATAATCTTAATCTAAAGAAAGTTAATACTAGAGTGCTATTATATAGGATTTTATACCTAGAGGAAATCCTATATATAATTAATAAATTTAGCATATAAATTACTAATATTAACTAGGAAGCGGTAAGTAAACTAGTTTAACTAACTAATAAATATAATATTTATTATAATAAAGGTATTATCCTTATACTAGAAGACTAGAAGATAAGAATTAATCTTATAGATAAATAGTAGTATTAAATAAGGCTAATTAGGCCTTATAGACTAGGAGGATAGGATATAACTAAACTTAATAAAGTATATAATAAACTTTACCTAAAAGGGAAAATATTATATTTAGATAAGCTAGTAGCTATAGTATACCTAGTGTTTATAGTTTAGTAAGAAACTAGTTAGAAAAGAAAAGGGAGAGTTATAATTAATATAAGGCTACTTAATAATATAGTAGTACTAAATATATACCCTTTACTAGACTAAAGTAATATTATAAATAATATATATAATAAGAAGGTTTTTTCTCTTTTTAATAGAATAGGATTTTTTTACTAACTACTAGTTAGAAGTAACTATTAAGCCTATATAGTAGTTATATTAAATTAAGGTCTTAAAGTATTAAATATAGTATTAATAGGATTTAAGAACTCCCCTATGTTTACCTAAAGGTTTATAGATAGACTTTTCTAAAAGTATAAGTATTTTATATAAGTCTATATTAATAATATTATTATATTTTTAGATAGTCTTAAAGAGTATTTAAGCTATCTTAATATTATACTTAGGATTCTTAAAGAAAATAGGATAATAATTACTATAAAGAAGTTATTTATTAGTTATTTTACTATTTAACTACTAGGTTTTATTATTAATAGTAATAGGATTATTAATACTAATAATAGGCTTAAAGCTTTTTAGAAGATAATTTTCCTAAGTAATCTATTAAGTCTTAAAACCTTTATTAGAATAGCTAGATTTCTTTATAATAGAATTCTATAGTTTAATATATAAATCTAACTATTATAAATATAAAAAACAGCGCTATTAAGGGAATTCTATAAAAAGGATAAGAAAATTATTAGTATCTTAAAACTAGTATAAAAAAGGAAGATATAATAAAAGATATTTTTACTAACTAAGTAGGAGAAAAAGGCTTTTAAAGATATTAAAGCGTTCCTAAGTAAGAAATAGACCCTGTAGTATTATAATTTATAAAAGCTACTTTTCCTTAAAATTAATACCTATAAGGAAGGATTTAGGTTATATACTTTCTAATTATAAGAAGAATAGGATAGTTAGAGTGTCCTTAGAAAGAATATTAAAAATAACTAAATATAGCTAATTTTATTTCTTTCTAGGGTAATATTAAGTGTTAAGAAGTGGTATAGTTTAACTAAGGTAGAAGTGGCTATAATTATATAGAGTGTTAGAAAACTTTAGAAAATAGTCTAATCTAATAATATAATAGTTAATATATTAACTAACTATTCCCTAGTAAAAGGGATTATTAAGTATACCTTATTATTAATAATAGATTTAGATAAGGCTAATCTAAAACTAGTAAAAGTTATAAATTATTTATTATAATTTAACCTTAAGGTAACTTATATACTAGGGATACTAAATATAGTGCTAGATATACTTTTAAAACTACTAGTAAAAGTAACCTACTAAGAGGCAGTATAAAAAAGCTAATATAATAAATTAGATATAAGCGCTTATTTTATAAGTAAGGAGTATATTATAACCATAATTATAGATAATAGTCTTAAAGCTAGAATTATTATAGGATATTAGTATAATTAAAAGTTTAGCTAAATTATTATAGTAATATAAGCTTACTAAGAAAGGTAAGTAATAAAGAATACTAGAGTTAGACTAAAGATTCCTTTATATAGATAGGACTTATATAAGAATAGTCTATTATACTACTATAGTGAAGATAGATTTTTCTATCTTTATATTCTAACTATAGAGGTTAAATCTATCCTATAACTAGTCTATAATAAATAGTAATATTTTAGAATTACTTAAATAGTAGTAAAGCTTTATTTAGTCTATTTTCTACATATAAGTTAGTAGATTTGTAATTATATAGCCTATTATATAGTATATTAGGAAAACGTAATTAATTATTTAAAGCTACTTAAGGAGTTATAGCTATTATAGCTAAAGCTAATACTATTTTATATAATCTTACTTAATTTTATTATAGATATACTAGAAGTATTAGCTACTAATATAATATAGTAAATAGAAGGATACACTATATATAATTTATTATATCTAGTAAACTACCTATTTAGTAAGAGAACCTTTCTAATACTAGGATATATAATATATTTAGCAGAGATTTAGGTAAAATTACTCCTTTATGCCTTATATATTATAGACTAGGGATTACTAAGATAAATTATTAGTAATAGGGACCTAAAGTTTATATCTAATATATAGAAAGAGATATTTAAGTATATAGGAGTTAAACTCCTTATAGGTATAGTGTATTATCTATAGATAGATAGAATAGCTAAAAGAAAAAACTAGATAGTAATAATTATAATATATTACTATATAGTAATAGATCTAGATATAATATAGACTATAATACTCCTAGCACTATAGTATTAATTAAATAATACTATAGCTATAAGTATAGTATAGGCTTCTAATAAGTTACTATATAGGTTTTATCCTCTAAGTATAATTAATTTTCTTTCCCTAAATAATATAATTAATATAGAAACTAGTGTAAATAATATAGTAGTGCTATAAAAGTTATACTAGTATAAGGCCTAACTAGTAATTATAATAGTAGCTACCCTTACTAAGATTTAGTATAATAACCGCTATAAACTAGTTAATATTAATATAGGAGATATAGTTTATTTATAATTATATAAGGGATATAAATTACCTAGGAAACCTAAGAAGAAATAGTTATTATAAAAGGTAAGACTATATAAGGTACTAGAAAAGGTAAACTTATTAGTATATTAATTAGATTTCCCCCTAAATTTATAAGTCTATCTAGTAGTTTCTATAGTATAAATATAGAAGCTAGTATAAAGAAAGGACTTATTTAATAGGAAAGAACTAGCTTTACTACTAATTATATTTAATAATCTAGAGGAAGTAAACTATTAGAAAATTAAATAAATCTATAGTTATTAGGTTAAAATCTCTAAAAGAAATAAGACTATAAAAGTAAAATTCCTTATTTAATAAAAGGGATTTACTACTAAGAATAACTAATAGATAGCTAAAAGTAAGATATAGATTAATATAGCTAAGATAATAGAAGAATACCTTAAAAAGAACCTAGTTAATTAGTAAAGAGAGTATATAAAGAAAGGTATAAATTTGCCTATAGAATAATAATAGTAAAGGAATAGAGATATTTTATAAGTAGTTAGATTTAACTAGTTAGGGCAAAGCTATAAGGCCTTTTCTTATATATATATTTTATTATGCTAACTAGGGGAAGCTTACTATACTCTTACTTTATATTATTCTCTAATACCCTACTACTTTTACGTAGTTAAATTTAATATAAGTATAGTTATTTTTATTTTAGTCTTATTTTCCTTTATATTATTTATTTCTAAGAATAATATTATATATAATATAAAAGTCTAAAAACTATTAGAACTAGAGCTAAATTAGCTATAGGAAATATAGGAGTATAGTAATTACTAAAAGTACTAAGTAAAACCCTATAATATTATACTAGAAGTTAAATATAAGTTTTATAGGTAATATATAAATCTATATAATAACCCTTTAGCTACACTAGATTTTATTTTATTTAATAATAAGGTTAGTATATAGGACTAAATACTCTATAAGTAAATATAGGTAGCTTATTTATATATTTAAGTACTAGTATTAGAATAATAAAACTAGTTATTAGAATAGCTTATAGTTACTAATTTAGTATAATAGTAATTTACTATATATAGTAAAAGAGCTAAATATAACTAGTAAATTAATAAGATTTTAGTGTAGCTAGGAACTATAACTTACTATAAGAGGGTAAAGTTCTAAAACTACCTTCTAGATTAAGTAAACTAAAATAGCTAATTATACTAATTCTTATTCCTAATATAATAAGTTATATAATTATAGCTATAATAGTATTAAGATAAATCTAGTATATAATAAAATAAGGTAAATAAACTATTACTATTAGTAAAGGAAGGTAGCAAAAGCACTAATAAAGCGGCTAGAGTTATATAGGTAATAGTTAATAGAGAGAAGTAAATAAAGAATAATAATAATATAGTAAATATTATATTAGATTTATCTATAGAAAGGTAAATAAGGGATTAAGCTATATAGGATTTAATTAGAGAGAATTATATAAGAAAGGAAAGAAAAGAATTAGTATAAAAAGAAAATAAATCTAGAAACTTACTAACTAAGGAAGGTAAGAGAGTAGTAAAATTTAACTTAACCTAATTAAGAGTGGGATCTTTTAAGCTAGAATTAGAACCTAAAAGTAATAAAAATACTAAGTTTAGGGAAATAAAGGTTAATAATAGTATAGTAAAAAGTAAATTTAATAAGGAGGTTAAAGAAATACCTATAGAGTACCTTATTAAACTATTATAAGTCTATAAATAAATAGTAAAGCTTAATTTTAAGCTACTATTTACTAGATTTAGAAAGCCTAGATTAAGAGTAAACACTTAAATACTAATACCTAATATTAGTGTAGTAGTGTATAAGAGAGTAATAGAAGAATTTAATATAGTATATAAAGGAAAAGCATAAAGGGAGTTAATTTTAGTAAATTTAAATATATAATAATAAATTACTAGAAAAAGATATAGGATATTAGGGATATAATATAGACCTATATATATAAATTTACCCTTAAGGGCGCTAAGCTAGTGTTTAATAGTTTAGAAGTAAATTTAAAGGATATATACTTTATATTATAGTAAAATATAGTTATCTAAATTTTCACTATTTTTAAAGAGTAAAGGGTTACTTTAGTAATAAAGTAAGTAGTAGTAAGATAAGTAGGAAAGCTTATATATTAGGTTACTATTAATCTAATAGAGTATAGAGTAATAAGGAGAGTAAAGAACTAGGTAAAAATAGTAGTAGTAGCTTTCTATAATAGTATAATAGTTAAATATAGATAATAGATAGCTATATATAATAGTATATTATCTCTACTACTATAAGCTAATATATTAGCTTTTTATTTTATAGATAAATATAGCGTAGTAAATAGTATAATTATAGGAGTGCTAGCTAGTATTAGATATATAAATCTACTTTATATTAGTATAGAAAATAAGCTAGTACTAAAATTATCTAAATCTTAGTAAACTAAGGAGATAAATAGGTAATATAAATAAAGTAAAATTAATAACTTAATTAATAAAGTTAATACTATTAGTAAGTAAATTAATAAAATAGGAAAGGAGTTTACCCTTACTAAAGAGTAAGTAAATATAGTATTTAAAGCTATTAAAAAGTTAGTAAAGAAGGTTTATAAGCTAATAGTTATAATAGAAAAGGATTTAAAAAGTATTAAAAATAAGTTTAAATAAGTATTAGAAATATTAAAGAGTTATAAAGAGAAGATCTCCTAGTGTAATTTAAGTAAAATTCTAGTTAATATTAATAAATAACTTAATACTTTAAAAAGAGATATAGCTAAGAAAACTAAAGATAAGAAGAAGATTATAGAATTAGTATCTATAGTATTAAAGATATTAAAGGTAATATAGAATTAGGAAGTAAAAATTAAGAATCTTATAAATAAGTAAAAAAATATTTAAAGAGAATATAAGGAAAATAAGATTAGCTCTAGTAAGGCTAATTCTAGTAATAGAAACCCTAGGAAGATAGATTTAGATATTACTAGCTTTAAAGACTCTAATATAGCTAATACTAGTTTTAGTAATATTAGCTTTAGTAACACTAGCCTTAGGCAAAACTAATAGGTAATAAGGTAAATTATATTAGGGAACACTAAAATTAGGTAATAAGTAACCTTAGGGTAAAATAGGACCTTTACTAACGCTAAGTAAGAGACTTAAACTACTAAGGAAGCCTAGTTTAAATATATAGGTAGTTTAGCTAGATACCTAATAAATAACGCTAAGAATACTTATATTATAGGAGATAAATAAAATATTACTAATACTATTAGGAAAATAGATAAAAAGGGTAGTAACCCCTAGGTAAATAGTATTACTAACTATAAGAGTAATAGCTACTATAGTAGTAAAGCTATAAGCTAAGGAGAATAAATTTGCTAGATTACTAAATTAAACAAATAATATAGAATATTAAGGTATAAATTAGGGGTATATAGAATAATAAGGGAATAGAGGAATTTAGTAATTACTAAGAGAAAATAATAAAATATAGTAAAGATAGAGTACTAATAATAGGATAGGAAGATTTTATTATTTAATATAATAAATTTAATTATAGGATTAAGGAATATATATTATAAGGAGAGTTATATAATATTAAGTAATATTATAAAATAATAACTATAGATATAATAATTAGCGCGCTAAACGCGTTTTTTTTATATAACTTTAATAACTATATATTTTAATATTATTTACTTTAGATAGTAGCTAAATTTAGTTATAGTTTAACTATATATAACTAGGATAGTTATCTTTTTAGCGCGCCTAGCACTTATTATATAGTAGAATATATATAGTATATAGAGGCTACTATATAAAAGCTAGATTTAATATCTTAGTTAAGGAATTTAACTTACTTTATATATATTATATTACCCCTAATAGTAGCTTTTATAAGTGAACTTAGTACGACTTATAACCTATTAAATCCATTGGCCTCTCTAACGGAATCGACCTTCTATCGTGCAAAGCTAGCACGTAACAATAGCTCTTAAAATCCTAATCTTTTAAAAAGAGCTTATAAGGGTTTTTATTCTTAGTTTTCCTAAATTTAGTAAAGAGATCTTTTAGGTCCTAGAGATTATTAATAAGAGCTTTATTAAGTTCTTTTCTCTTCCTTCTTAGTACTAGAGTATAAGAAGGAATCTAGCCTTACTCTCTCTTAGTTTATAATCTTAAGCTTATTTATATACCTTTATATATTATAACTATTCTAAGGCTTTTTTCTATAATTTCTAGCTATATAGCTAGAGCTCCCTTTAAGCTCTCTATATAAGTAGCTATTCTAGTATTTACTCCTATAGGTTTATCTTATTACTAGTCTACTTTATTTACTAGCTTAGGTAATTAATTACCTATTAAGCTATTAATAACTTAGTTCTTAGTATTATATACTTAGTATTCTAAAACCTTATAAGAATATTAGCTCTTCTAAGCCCTTATAGTAGTATCTTACTTACTACTTATTAAATCTATTATTATATTACTTCCTTAAGTATATAAATCTAAAGCTTTATACTTTATTTTACTCTTTTAAGTACCTAAATTAAAAGTCTCTTACTCTTTAATTAGTAAATCTAGTAATAGCTAAGGTATTTAAAGTCTAATATTCTTATTAAAATAAATAGCTTCTCTCTTTTTTAGTTATAATTAAGAAGTCTATAGAGTATTATTTACCTCTAAGTTTAAACTCTTAGTTTATTTTATTTAAGGTTTAATTAGTACTAGGAAAAGATTTAACTTATTATCTAATTTTATATTAATCTTAAGGACTTAGAATTATACTTTAAGTTTATTAATTAAAAGCTTAATTACGCTTTCCTATACTATATTATAAAAAATTAACTTATTAAATATAATATTCCTTATTATTATAACCTTTCCTAGCTTTAGGATTTAAATATAATAAATATTAGAGGTAAAATACCTAACTAGATATCTAATATAACCCCTTAGATATATCTTATAGAACTATCTATATTTATTAGCTTTATAATCCCTTTTAAGGGAATAGGTATAGTAGTTATATATATATAACCTACTCTAATCTAGCCTTAGGTTAGCTATAGGCTTCTATATTAGTAATTAAGTATTATTAAGAAACTAGCTTTCTAGGGTTTCTAGTGGTATTTTCTAACTAGATTATTAACTAGGATAAATATTATATAGGTATACTACTACTTATATACTCTCTAACTATAGGTTTAGTAGTAGCCTTATACCTATAAGTATTATATTTAACTATAATATAATTATCTACCTTACTTTTTTTATAGCTTTATTTAGTTTATAAGTATATAGAGTATAAGCTTAAGATTAATACCTTATAAGTATACTTATATTTAGAAGATTATATCTATAAATTAGCTAATAATAATGCCTTTATAATCTTACCTAATCTTTATAATTAATAATCTAAATTATCTTATAATCTATTATTTAAAGTAAATTAGTATATTAAATACTATTACTTATAACTTATCTAGTAATATATAAACTTAAATTATACCTAAGAACTTATTTTTTATAACTAATAACTAGTTTATACTATTATAACTAGTTTTATAGTCCTAAAGGTTTTAATAGATTCTCTAGAATAGTCTTAGTAATATATATTCTAGTAGTTTTTTTAAAATAACCTAGTAAGTATAAACTAAAGTATATATCTTATAGTCTTTATACTTTATTTTATATAATTACACTTCTCTTATATAAGTATAACTCTTAGTAAGAGTATTCTTTCTAAGGTAGCTAGAATATAAGTACTATAGTTTTTTAAGGTTTATTTATATAAAGTATAAGTCTTTACTTAGTTAACTATATTATAAATATTATTTATTTCCTTCTAAATTAATTATTAAGAATATTACTAGTATTATAGCTAAATTTACTACTTACTTAGGACTATTATAAGAGAAAAAAGGCTTATATTAAAGGAAAATAATATTATACTTTCTCTTAAGTTTAGCTAATAATAAGCTTTTATAAAAGAGTTTAATATATAAAAAGTAGTTTACTTTATAATATTAAATACTCTTTTTTTAAAGAAAGCTCTCTAATATAATATTTATATAAAATCCTTCTATAAGTATAATATTCTTAATTATATAAGTACCTTTTTTTATAATTTAAAAAGAGATTATTCTAGCCTTAAGGTAATTATTAAATATTTCTTTAAAGGTTCTAGGCTTAAAGTAGCTTATATTATTAATAATATAAAAAGTACTATAATTATTAAAAAGAGTACTCTCTAAGAGTATATACTTTATATTCTTTAGTATAGTATAGCTTCCCTTTAGAGAAGCTATACTCTCTAGAATCTTTAAGTTAATAATTACTATAGTAATAGTACTAAATAACTTCTTTTTTTTATAATCTTTAGTACCTTTTACTATTTACTTATTTTTTACTACCTTAATATATAGGTTTTTTTATTTTATACTCTTATAGTATTTCTTAACCTTCCTATAGTTAACCTTTATAAAGGGCTTATATTTTTATATTTTCTTACTAATTACTATATAATATAAGGTATAATAAGCTTAAGGAGACTAAAAGTAAGCACTTAATACCTTACTTATTTAATAAAGGTACTTTTTTAAACTATTATTCTTTTAGTTTTATTTCTTATTACCTTAATTAAAGTATTCCTTAAGAGTAGTTATATAGCTTTTTTTACTAAAGTTAATATATATAGTTTATATTACCCTATAATATTAAGTATACTTAGCTATAATACTTATAAGAGTAATATTTATAGGAAAAGAGTCTAAGGTTTATATTAGTTATATAATTTTAGTTTTTACTTATTTAGAGTTAAAGTATACTTTAATTACTATAATAAAGTTATAAATTATATTAAAACCCTAAACTTTATTAATCTTATATATTATAGCTTTTTAGTATAGCTTTTCTTATTACTTATTTTAATACTTAAATTATATATTTATATATTTAGTATTATTAAGATATACTATATACTTAGCTATAACTTTTACTTTAATAATAACTTAACTAAGTAAAAACTTTTTCTTAAGCTTAATAAAGATTTAATAAAGAGTTAGCTTTTTATTATTAGTATTTTTCTTTTTAATTTTATTAATTATTATTATATAAGTATTAGAATTAATAGTACTAGTAATCTAGGTTCTAATAGTTCTCTTTCTTAACTTAGTTACCTTATATACTTAATACTTAGATATATATTAATAAAAAAAGAAAAAAAAAAGCCTCTTAGAAAGTAAGCTTAGTTTTCTTACTTCCTTAGTTTTTTATAATAAAAGCTTTATATACTTTTAGTATAATTATAAAAAGCTTTTTAAGATAGTTAATATTAAGCTTTAGAAGCTAAGAATTAACTTTTTTCTAAATCTCTTAGCTTTAGGTAGCTTACTCTAATACTTTATACTATTTTATTTATTAATAAAATAAAACTAACTTATTATTAGTTTTAAAACTTAGGTAAAGAGAGGTTAAGGTATTTATTATAAGTATAAATTAGTAAGTAAGGTATAGTATATATATAAGTCTTATATATAGGGGATTTAGTAAAGTTATAAGTATATACTTCCTAGGCTTATAACTATTATAATATAATATATAACTTTTAGTAAAAATATAATTAAAAAGAATTATTAAAGGTAAAAAATATAATTAAATTAATTATTTTTTTATTATATAAATAGAAAGGTAAAAGCTTTTTTTTTATAAAAAGAGTAATTATAGTAAATCTTATATACTTCTTATTCTAATATTATATATTCTTTTAAGGTATAGTTTAGCTTCCCTTATATAGCCCTACGCGCATAGCGCGTACAATCGGTTATATTCCCTGCTGCTAGGCAACACTTTTATTCCTCTCACATGGATGCATACCCGCCGCACGGCCGTACACATCCAAGTTCTTTACTATGTCTTACTATGATAACAAGACAACCAAGTATGCCGCCGGCTTTGACGATTTCTACTTGATGATATTTTGCATAGTCGTTTTGACAGGTCTTCGCGCTGGCGTGATGGACCATGTGCTAGCACCTTTGGCCTCGCACTGGGGCGTTTCAAAGGCGAAAGACAGAACCAGATTTGGCGAACAAGGCTGGATGTTGATGTACTACAGCGTGTTCTGGCCCGTGGGAATGGTGCGTTTCGCTTCCCGCTTCATGGATCCTTGCACAGGGTGTGGCTAACTTGGGGCGAATTGCAAGCATTTGTATTCCAACTCTAAATACTTCCTGGACATGGAGGAGCTGTGGACTGATTGGCCGCAGCGAGAGATAGATGGCTCGATGAAAGCTTACATTCTCGGACAGTGGTCTTTTTGGATCCAGCAAATCCTAGTCATCAATGTCGAAGAGCGCAGAAAAGACCATTGGCAAATGTTGACACACTACTTCGGTACCGTGGCCTTGCTGACGGGCTCGTATGCGTATCATCAAACCCGGTTTGCCAATCTAATTCTCATCTTGATGGATGTGATTGACCTATTTCTGCCTGTAAGTCGTTGATACAACTTTGTGCGCTCTTATATGATTCCTCATTGCCGAGACGCAGTTAATCAATGGGGTTATTCAATTTTTTCTTGTTCTTTTTTTTCGCCTATGACTTCTCTCTTCTTTGACCTCTCCAACTTGTTCATGGCGAGCTGAAGCCTGCAAAGTGTCTCAAGTATCTCGGCTTTACCACGATTTGCGACATAATATTTGGAGGATTTATCATCTCCTGGGTCATCGCCCGACATGTTCTATACGTCATAACCTGTTGGAGTGTTTTCTTTGACCTCCCCCGTATGATGCCACCAGCATGTTACCGCGGCTCGGCTGCCAAGCTTGAAGGTTTATTGCCTATTCCTAAGCACGGCTGGTCGCATTTGTGGGAACCATTCTTCAATCCCACAGGAACCATTTGCTTCAACAACAATATCATGTATGCCCTCATCGTTTCTTGTTTTTCTACAGGCGATGATGGTTGTGTGGTTTACGGTGATTGTGCAGATTATGATACGAATGTTGCGGGGAAAGCGAGCCGAAGATGTCAGAAGCAATAGTGAAGCAGAGAATACAAACGAGGGGGAAATCGAAAAGCAAGAGCACGGCTATGGACCTGCGCAACCCGAATACCAGGAGGAGTGCGACGCGCAGGGTATCGATTGGAAAGCGCGGGAGCGCCGCACCGGCGTCATCAAGACCAGCAGCAGCAGCAGCGTCAGCTTTCCTAGTCACCGTGATCGAAAAGAGCTATTGAACCGTATTGGATGCGAAAATAAGATTGAGTGAGCGGCACGGATTGATGGCTGCGGCTCTCATAGTCGGTTCGTTGGATCAACCGGGGGCTCGTTGACTGGGCTCCGATAGTGACACATTAGGTGTACAATGGGATTTGAACTCGGAGCTCGCAAGGGCCATGAGCATAAGCATGCCTGGGTCAATGCAGGTTTTCGGAAATGATGAGAAGTGGGCTTGGCTCGACACAGATTGACCACACAGTCGCTGTTTATTGTTTTTGGGGAGTTTTCTCAGTCCCTCTAGTACTCTCCTGTCGCTGCTGCGGTCATCTTGTTCAGGCCAAGTTGGCTTCATTGGATTTCGTATCATGGCCCGCCATGCCTCCCTCTCGACTGAAGCGCGCAGCGAATGTCGTGGTCAAAATTTGTACCTCCTCGGTCGACGGGCCTCCGTCATGACCAGCAGATCATAACATAGGGTCGCGAAAGAGAACGACAGCATTTGCACATATGCATTATGTCGGTTGGCATACGGACGTATTTGCGGCAATACCAAAACTTGAGGATTTTGTACTCGCTTCTCGGCGAATTTAGGACTGTAGGTCTATGTGTACGTACAGCAGTGGAAGATCGAACAATACAAGTTCTGGATCTCAAAACGAAAACAGATGAAGGAAGTACAGCGAGCAGAGCCCTGTACGTAGGAAGATGAATCATGCTACAAGAGGCGCCATCATCATAGATGCAGGATCTCCGCCCACTGGGAGCTTGATTTTGGACAGCCTCGGACAAAGGCGTCAAGCTCCTTGTCGAAAGTCTTGGCCACACCAATATTATCGCCTCTCCTTGTAGTGGAATCTTGTTTGGCCCTCCTGGTTCAGTGATCCAAGTTTCACCTGGGCAACGTATATGCTATCCGCTTGACCCTATTCTACGTCCCAACCACGCAGGGGGGGCATTCTGGATTGTGAGAACTGTTTCATGCATGATTTTCACGAGCAATCTCACTCATGTAACATCTAAAAAAGTGAATATAGAATCTCGTATTTCCTTCTCCAGCTTACCTGAATTCAGCTGTCTGCAATGGGCCACCCTCTGTAGCGTCTGATGCCAGCGCGGTTCAAACATCCTTGGCTCCATCACATCAGCATCAAAGCGTCAGAGTCAGAAGTAAGCATTTCCGATGCAGCACGATTCATAAAAGGCTCATCCTGATGCAAGCGGTACACGACTCCTACTCCCCCCCATCTCGAGACTCCAAGTGCCAGCCCATTGGTCGCGCGCCATGACATGGATTCGAACATCCTTCGTGGGATTCAACAATGTAGACAAGTCCCTGTAGTTCAATGACGGCGAGGGATCCCACACACCGGACTGTGGTCGCAAATCCGTTCTGACCACCAAGAGCACCGTGGCGATCAGGACCTCGGCGGCTGCAAACTGCCTCGCGGGACACAAGTGCGGAGGTGAGCCCCATGCGACAAAGCCGGTAGATGGCACCGCCGCGGGCGACCCCTTTTCCCCATCGGACACGAAACGATGGGGATCGAACTCTGCCGCATCCGTGCCCCAGAGAGCAGTATTGCTGTGGATGGGGTGTCCCGGCATCTGCAGAAAGTTGCCAGCCTTCAGGAGGTACCGGCCGTCCAGGACCGTGTCGGCCATGACTTTCCGGAAGCTGGCATTCACATGACGCGTGCGCTGGGTCTCCTGGAACACGGAAAGGAGAACGGGGCACTTGGTCTTTGAGGGCTGCCACGTCGAGGGTGAAGTCGCGAAGTTTTCCCCGCGCGCTGCACCGCATGCGTCTCTACCTCTCTCCTGACCTGATCGAGGACCTTTGGCCGAGAGAAGAGCTCCCAGATGGTCCAGAACAAGGTTGGCGCCGTGTTGCTGAACACGGCAATGGTGAAGAGCGACGCTTGCTTCGCGTAGTCCAGCTCGTTGACGCCCGCCTCCCGAATGACTCTCTTGTGTTCCCGGGCGAGCTGCGAGCCGTCGTCGGGGAGTTCTCTGCAGTATTTGATGTACGCGTCGTAGACTGTCTGGCGCAGCTGGTAGCCTTTTCCAAAAACGTCCAGCCCTGCCAGATGGGCCGTGAGGTAATTTTGCCATTGCCTGAAAGAGTCAATAGAAAGTTCCTCGCTTTCATCCTGCGCGTTCCCACGAGAGGAAGATGGAGAAAGAAGGGGGGGGGGGTGACGAAGCAATTGAAAAAAGGGACAAGAAACGCAATAGAACGGTGCAGTAGGATTAAGAGAGATTTTCTTACCAGAAAGCTCTTTGTACCTTTGGGTCTAGCAGAGGGTGATGATTACCGTATACGCCGCAGCTCGATGCTTGAACCACCAAATGTCGGGTCCATTCCAGCAAGTAGACGCTCGGGGGTTTGTTCGTTTCGGCGTCATCTAGCAAAGCATCAACCTCGACCAAAACCCGATTGCCCATCCTCAAATTCTGCTCGTCGAGATGCGGCCCAGGCCCCAAGCTCACGCGCGACGCGTGACTGAGGTGATGGGTCAATTCTCCCCCGTATATCTCGTATGTCTCGTCCGATGCATCACCATGCTTACGGGCTATTATTTGCAGAAACGGTCGGAAAGACAAAGTCTTGGGTTGCTTTTGTATCATGGGGAGCAGCCGGTTCGAGGTGCTCACGTATATCTTGTAGTTGAAAATTCTGAGTGTATGCATTTCTGCAGACGTTGAGTTGCTGCGCGCGCTTCATCAGCCCCTTCGCCCAGCATCACTTGCGGTGCGAGAAAGTCAACGGCGCGTGGCCTTCATCATTCACGAACCCTGTCTCGCTGTAGTAGGTCGGACCTCCTCTCATGATTCCCAGTATATGTCCGACCAACGGGATCCTCGGCCGTACCACTGGGGGTTCGCGAGGGTCATCGCCCGTGCTGAACATGTATTCGATGGTATATGCCAAGATGACCAGAGCCACGGCTTCAATGACGAGTTCTCGCGTCATTCTGGCCAACTCGAGCGCTTTCCTCGCCTTCTTTCCTCACGATTGTTCTGATCCCCGGTATCGGTTGCGTGCGATCACGCCTGCTTGATTGTAGCGGATTGACGCACTACATGCTTTTGCGTTGACCAAGCGTTTTGCACGCTCAGTTGGCTTCTTGTGCGATGAAGATGAAACGGGTCCGGCCTTCGCTTCATTTCGTTGCGCTCGATTCCGCAACTATTCCAGCTTGGTATTAGTGCCGGGAACGGAACGGACGGGACGGACCGGGTCTTCGGAGACTTTTTGCCAAGTCGGGATGCAGCCCCGGTCCGAAGGGCAATAGCCAATCGGAGTAAAGGCATCAGGTTGTATACACTCCATGATGCCCGATTTTATTGCATTCCTTCATCTTTGACATTCTTCCCCGGGGGGTTGTTTGCGAGGCATTGCCACGGGTTCAAGGTCGTTGATTAATTGTGGAAGTAAGCGTGCCCAAACCCCGATCCAGCGCCGCTTCTTTGCGTGTCCGAGCCTTGAACAAGCAAGTACTCAACGTTTCACCCCCCTCTCTCCCCCCTGGCGTCTTTCAACAGCGTCATGGACAAGCCATACTCCTGGAAAGAACAGAATGGCATCTGGAAAAGAGACCTGGGCTCCATGAGTGGCTGCACTTCTCGCAAACACCATCACAGCAAAATATTGAGGCGGCCCGGGCGGTATTTGGTCGGTTTTCACAGCAGCACCCGGTGAGACTCCCCCGGCGTGGATTTCACACGTCCACCCGGCAAGGCTGCGCACCGAGAGCTATCTCTGGATGTACAAAGGTCGAGGCGGATTATTGATGCAAAGTCAAGGGCATCACAGTCACCACGGCATGGCATACCGCCCTTGTTCTGGCCGTCAAGGTACCTCCACATTCACATGAAACCCCCCGCATCCTTTTCTGGCAATGAGTGGCTAATGACTTTGAAATCATCGTATTTAGGCACTTCAGTTGGAGCAAGAAGAAGCTGGCACGTCGTATGTACAATTTACCACCATTGACCTCCGGCGCTGGTTCCCCGAGCCGTTTCAGAAGGAGAGAGACTCGATTGCCAGTTTGCAGACTGCGCTGCCGTTCGCGGTTGATTGCCATCAGGGAAGCAGCTTTGAGAGTATCAGCAGAGGTCTTCGAGATGAGTACAAGCAGCCGTTTTCCTTTGCAAACGGCGACCTTGGCTGGCTGGGCCCTCCTGGGATGGCCGTGTATGGGCAAATGGTGGCCGGCGGCGAGGTACCACCCAGCAGCAGCACGCCTTACTTGTCCAGCATGGGCATCGTGGATCATGTCCTGGACTCTCGTTATGGCGATCGGGAGCTCAGCAAGTATTGGGTTAGCTCCACTATGATGACGGGTGATTTCGAGGTTTATCTGTGGACGTGGAGGGATCAAATGGTTTTCAGTGCGTGCTACAACGATGCGTTTTACGAGTCGACTCGGGTCGACACGATTTTGGAAGCTATAAGAGACCAACTGGAAATAGGCTTGGGGATGGCATAGGTCGTTGCCCTTACTCCTTCTCTTATCCAGCACGTTAAATACACCGAATCAAAGACTAGCCATTCCTCCAAGCCGAACCAAGTTGTGTAAATTATAATAGGCCTTGCCTGCTGATTTCCTCAAGCAATTAGTGGCCTATACGCCGCGGTGGCCGCAACAAGTTGCCCTGTTGCCCTGCTGGCCTTGCCTTGTGCCCCGTATTCTAGTTCTTTCATGCTTCAATGCCAGAGATGAACATGGCACTTGCGCCTTCTAAGCCCGCAACAAACACGCATAACAAGTTTGCTATAGCAAAATGGGTAATGGTTGACCCAATCTCCAGCCAAGAGCCTTCATCTCTCACGACCCAGAAGAAATACAGCGTCAGCAAATCGCTCGTGGCCATGGCAACCATGAACAGAGCCGACGGTGCCACGCCCAATCGCATGTTGAGAACCCCAAGATTGGCGGACAGCAAGGCAAACGGTATCATCAGCTTGAGAATGAGTAGCGCGCCTTGAGAGAATGGGTTAAACACGGGTATGAGGCGGCAGACGCTCTCCAGACTGAATGACGAGATGGACGCGATGTTTCCGATGCTGAAGAAGGCGGATTGTAGGAGGATGAAGAAGAAGAGAGCTACCCGCGCGTCAGATAGTCTTAGTGGGCGGAACGGCGGTGGTGTCGACCCGTTGGTTCCCTTCCCGGCTGTGGTGCTGGTCGAGAAGGCCTGGCTGTAATGCTCCATCCGGACCCATGTGAGTAGCGTTGTGCAGTAGGCGACGTAGAAGATGGTCTCGTATGATGTGGTGAGAATCACAAAGGTGGGTGCAAAGGTTAGGAATATCACCATTAGTCGGTGGAAGTAGTGGCTGCTTGGTCGGAGCTGGTGGGCCAGCGGCATCATCAGGGAGATGATCAGTATGGCCCATCCGGCTACTTGGTTGCCGCGGGGTAGACCGGCTTTTGACTGAAGCGAGAGGGCGCTGGAGCGCGTGACGATGATGGCGAGCAGGACGAGAAGAGTCTGTGTTTCAGGTAAGAGGGCGTCAATGGCTGAGGCTGAATGTGTAGGAAAGGCTTGTGCTCACCTGTGTGCCGATCAAGAACCTCGATGTGTTGTTCTGCTCGCGACAGGCGCCGGGGCTGTCGGCGATCGTGTTGTTGCCGAGGATCAAGTATAGCGTTCCGATGGCGACGATGGACAGTCCGCCGATGACACTGCGAGGGTGAGTGAGCGAGTAACTTGGGCTCATTGGTTTGGAAGACGTACGTACATCAAAGTGAGGTTCTCCACCCGCGTAGCAGGCAGGAGAGTGAATATACTCATTGCCACACACGAAACAAACCAGGTCGTCGTGAGGACGACGAATTCCCTTACAAATGATGTGCCAAGAGCGAGCGGGTAGAAAGCGCCGATGCAGAAAAGCACCGTTAGTACTTCGCGATGTATGTACCCGAGTGCCTGGAAGGGAAGGAGTTAGCAGCCGCGAGACAAGCATGTCTGCACCACGAAATGGTCTTACCAGGGATTCAACTACTCCCAGATACGTGATGGAACCCGCGACGAGGGACAAGACATTTCTCCGGGATCGGACATGTCCGAAAATAGCTTGCTTTCCTCTCGTCAAGATGTCTTTCCGCGCAAACACTTCCTCCCAGAAGACGACGGGGAAGAAGGCGTATGCGTAGTATGTCAAGGGCGAGCCGGACACGATAAAGGACGCGTAAAAGGCAGCCAGGATAGCTGAGAAGAATGTCGTGGCACCTACGGAACGGCTGGGCTGTGTCGTGCCCTGCAGAACGTGGAGATCAACGACAGTAGTCAGTGCGAATGCGATCCAGCCGAGGTATCCAGCCGTGATGAGAGCCCGCAGGAAGAGCCAATCGTACGTCTGAAGATACCGGAGACCCTGGAGAGCGATCTTGATCAACATGGCTGTTTGGTCAATCGCTTCCTGGAAGCGCTGCTCGTCGATCAACGCCCGTATAGCCTGTATCCTCTCACGAGGTGTATGATGCGCTGCGCTGAGTGGTTGGTAGGGCGCGTAACGCAGCTGCGACGCCTTCTTGATGCGCTCCTTGACGTTGTACATCTCGAGAATCTCCCGGGCGTTGAGAAGCAGCGCCTCTACTTTCTCGCGGATGCCCGCATCGAGGTAGGACAGGGGCAGTTCCCCGACAGAGTTGGCTGGGAATTCGACGCCGACCAGGTGCGCCATCAGCGCAGCTATATCTGCCTGCGAGACATCGTGCCTCTCTATGCCGTTCAGGTTCCAGGAGGACGAGTACTCGTCGTGGCCGGGGGCGACGGACTCGGGATACACGACGGGCTTGGCGATGCCTGAACCCCAAGCGATGAGGGGGGTCCTCGTATTGTCTGGGTGTCCGTCTCCGTGGCTCCCCCAGTCGCCCATGCCGTGATCGGCCGTGAAGACGAATGCCGTGCGTTGGTCGCCGTAAAATTGGTCAAACAGCTCAGAGATCTCCTTTACGCCCTCGTCAACGACCTGGATATTGCGCAGGTACTCCTTTGAGTAGGGCCGGAAGAAATGCCCGGTTGTGTCGATGCCCAGGAGATGGAGGAAGAAGACCACCTTGTCCTGTCTCAGGGCAGCATCAAGCGTCTTGTTCTGCGCAGCAGCGGCGAAGAAGTCCTTGGCATGGTCGAAGACCCAGAGATCCAGCTGAATCGCGTCCTGCGAGTAATCCTCAAAGTCAGCATCGTAGCAGTAGGCATCGATGCGGCCAGGCGTAGCGCCCTTGTCGAACATGGGCAAGATATCAGGACTGCCCCAGCTCCAAGTATGCCTGCTCCTGTTGAAGACACTATCAAAGTTGACGGGGTTCAGCTTCCACCCCGTTGCGACAGCCGACACATCTTCGTACAGGCCAGCGATGAGCGCTACATGACCGGGCCTGGACTCGGTAGGCACTCTGGTGTGAGAAACACCAAAGGTGCCGTGCTGCAGGACGCGCGAGCGCAAAAACGGCGCGAGATGGCGCGGAGTCAGATCGTGGTCGGTCTCGGGGTACGGCTCGGGGAAGGCCCCGAAGGCCTTGTCGGCGCGCAATCCATCGCCTGATTTCCAGCAAGGTTTGCGTTAGCAAATGAGACGTTTGTAGGGTTTGTAGGGTTTGTAGGGTTTGTAGGGGAGCAGTTCACGAGCCGTGGTCAGTCACGGTCAGTCATACCGACAAAGAGGACGAGCCGATCGGCTGGGGCTTTGGATCCTGGAGGGCGGTCGACGGGGACAAGCGGCATTCCCGTGACGATGGGGCTCACAAAGTACACGTCGAAGACGGAGTAGATGTAGACGAGGTGGAAGGCAATGGCTATTGCCAGGAACTTGAAGCGCGCGGTGGCCGTGGCCATGTTGACGGGAACTTTTCGACAACTCGGTGTCGTTGTTACTTGGAGCTGTGCAAGTCTACAACGAGGAGGATGCAAAGCTTTGGAGCCGTCACTTGCGTCACGTCACCATGCAGTGTCCGTACAGGTACACCTTGCATCGCTGGCAAGGGGCAAGGGGCAAGGGGCAAGGGACAATGAGTTTAATAAGTAATAAGTTGACATCCACCTTTGACGTGAACTGAATAATGACACGTTCCCACAAAAGCGGCACCGCCACGCCACGCTTACGAATAAAATATGATGACCAGGTGGTCTCAGAAAAGACTGAGAAATATGTCGTCTAGTAGTTCGGTGGGCACGCTCAGCGCGAACCCAGCGGAACAATCTGCAAAGGAGCAATTTATTAGATGAGGACCCTGCAAAGCTGTGAGTGACGAAAACTCATCATAGTACCAATTTGTACAACGTATTGATCAAACCAAGATGGCCGAGTGGTCTAAGGCGGTGCATTTAAGCTATGTTCAGCGCTTAACCTGCACTATCGAGAGATGCCTGGGTTCGAACCCCAGTCTTGGTAACACGATTTTTGCATTTCTTTTCATCCTCTTCCCGAACCAGCACCATGTACCACCAACGGACAATTTTTGGAAATGTAATCCGTACACCGCACTCTTCATTCGAAGAGGTTTTTGTTTTTCTGCTTGTACGTCGTCTAGTGAAACGAAATCAAGTTGTTGGCATGCGTGACGTTGTAAAAATAGTAAGATTTGGGTTGCAATAGAGAAGTGGAAAGGCATTCAATTCGAGACGGACAAAATACCATTGTGTGACCGCCGAGAAGGGCGCATCCGCCACGGTCCTTGATTGCGAACATGGAGGAAGTGCATCGGCTATGGCAGGGGCCATGGTTAACGAGGGCGGGTGAGCACGCCGCTGGAAGGTGAAGGTGTCGAGCCATTCCATCCACGAACACATTTTATATTACCTGGATCGTTATCGTGCATCTAGATCGATCTCTCCAAGATGCAATAGGCAATCCATATCTTAATAGCCCTAAGCTTGCAGCTATAATGAAACCAATAGCACCTCCGCGTCTTCACTAGAAGTTGTCCCAACCTCTTCGCAACTGGTAGATATCGGAGATTAAAAGATGTTTTGAGGGGACGACTGAGGTTAAAGGTGAAGAGGCGATTGCATGTGGACTTAAGGATGGTGTCGCTGCCTCTCGGTTCCTCAAAAGAGACAAAGCAGCGAAGCAGAGCCACCATTAATCATGCTCCGTCACCCTCCCTCCAGCTTCTCTTCTCAAGCTCCAGTTCCCTGGAATAATCGCCAAACGACCAGAACACGTCATGGATCAGCTTCGGCCGACGTTCTTCCCACCTCCACCTTTCAAATGAAGCCTTTGTGCAGTCACAGTACTCTGGGTAGAAGCCTGTGATCGAGGGCGGATCGTTCTTCTCTTTTCCCGGGAAAGTGGGCTCATTTCCTTCTTAATCAACCTCGCTGCCCCCGAGGTGCCAAAAATGTACGGCTCTGGGTGACTCTCGGGGGCCTTCACCGTCACGAGTGACGGATCACTCTGTGTGTCCGAGGCCGACGACGCCTGTCTTCTTATCGTTCCGCGGACAGGCACACAAAAAGAAAAAGTATCATGGCCTGATGTTGATTCATTCTGGACGACTTGGTCGGGTTCGTGCTCCTCATCACACAATTCTCCTGACGCGTCTGATGTCTGGCCAACACCTCTTGAAGAATGACGCAACGAAGCAGCGTCTGCGGATATACAAGGTTCTGTCTCATCGGCTGTCTCCATTTCCATCTCGACTTGTGTCGAGGAAGAGGTGTAGGTAGGTATCTGTCGCGCTGCTTCCTCGATTCCCGGGGTGGTCGGACGGACTGGCTCTTCGTGCACCTCGGTCTGTGTCGCGACAGATCGATACGGGCTTGCGACATGCAGCTCGCTGGGCGATACTAAGCTCTCCAAAGCTCTCTTGTTGTCCAGGATCCTCTCGAAGTCTCGTAGAAGAGCATCGCGATCTTGTTTCAAAAGCTCCCGTATGCCATGTGCACCGTGCGAATCAGTCCCCTCCGCCCCTCGCTTCTTGCGGAAGAAGTCCTTGACTCGACATATAGACGCTGCAACATCTCCACGTTTTGCATGTCCGGGCGGCATATTTCGATGTGGGATTCGCTACCGATCGAGGAGTGAGACTGGAGGCACAATGTCGCGAATAGAGGGCAAACATTGGCGACGATACCCATGTGGTTGTTCGCATGGGTGAGATTTCGGCTTCGCTCTGCGTTCGCCCAACGTTGATTCATTCATTCACCGCACTCAGCCTCTCTCATGGTCCAATAGGGAGGGGCTGCAGGCTCTTTCGTCCAGATTCATTACCGACCTGACGACCCTGTTCAAACGCAGTCGTCGCCAGTTAGTGGCCTTGGTCACCGACCCATTGACACGTATTCATTTTCAAATCACCATGTCCGATGAGTGCTACTACCATCAGCCTAGAACCGGCGTTCTTCCTTGCTCTTTCTGATCTAGTCATTCCCAGCCTTCGTCGGCCCCATTTACACTATAACCCTGCACACTCCTTTCTTAAAAGAGGAAGCAAAAGGTTGCAAAGCCTTGCACAAATTGTACAGGACCCCTTCGCCATCGACACTATTGTCTCTCGAGGGAAAGATCGCCATCGTGACTGGTTCAGGTCGCGAGAAGGGCATCGGAGCCGGTATCGCCATGGCACTGGCTCGTAACGGAGCCTCTGTGGTGGTGAACTACATATCGGATGCTACGACCGAGCGAGCTGACAAAGTAGCCGGTATGGCAAAGTAAATTGTGAAGAGGACCCTGGGGGGGTCGAGCGTAGCAAAGGATGATGAGCCGCATGAAATATTTTATTTGTCATAGTATCAAGATTGCGCGATCAAAGTCCGCATGTGTGGACATAGAATTAGGCAAACGAGATGGATGAGTCAGCAGAGCCTTCCCGCTGTGGACCGGACCAGACGGCGACCCCCACAGCTGCGTGCCGCCAACAAGTACCCCCGTACCTCGAGACCAGCTCAAGGCCAGCTCATCAAGGCCAGCTTCGAAGCTTCAAGCACGACGTCGCCGCCCAAGCTCAGAATACCTTGACATGCGGCGCACTCTCCAATCCGCCCTGCTACTGGGCCTGTCGTCGCTCGTCGCTGCCGTCTTCAAAGACGAGGTTGGCGACATCGATTTCCACTACTCGCTCGTCGGCTTGCCCCAACAGGAAACCACCTTCTTTCATCGTCCGCGCAAGGAAGACAAGGCCAGCTTGCTCTACACACTCGGGGATGTGGGTGTAGTCGGCGCCGTCAACCCCAGCAACGGCAACGTTGTATGGCGCCAACAAGTCAGTAATGGCATTGCAAACGGCGGCGGTCACCTGAGAGCCCCCGAGGGCGAGAACTGGGTTGTTTCAGGTTACGGCTCCAAGGTTCAAGCATGGAATGCCCTCACAGGCAGGAACATCTGGCACCAGGAGTTCAAGGGCCATGTCAAAGACATCGAAATCATCGAATTGACCGAAAGCTCGAGGAAAGATGTCCTCGCATTATTCGACGAGGACGGCATTACGGTTCTACGACGATTACATGGGGCGCTGGGCAATGTCATGTGGGAATTCCGCGAAACGAGCAAAGACGCACCGGTCCAGGTTTCAACCAACATTGCCAATGTTTATGTTCTCAGCTTGCATGGGTCGCCAGGCTCTTACAATCTCAAGGTAACGTCTCTGGACACCGCCACGGGGGGTCGAGTTGATCACTGGTCTCTCGGCAACAGAGGCGATATCCACGGCGCCGAGGATGTCATGTTCGTTGGCGCAAACTCGGCAGCGCCTATTGCTGCCTGGGCTAGTCTCGGATTGTCCAAGCTGAGCATCAATGTTCTCGGCACCAAAACGAAGCAAGACATCACCCTGCCCGCTGATACTGTCTCTGTCCGTGTTCATGCCCCTCATTTGACGCAGTCTCTGCCGCACTTCCTGGTCCACATCAGCACCAAAACCGGCCACAAGGGTCAAGTTTACCACACCGATCTCAAGACAGGACAAGTTTCCAAAGCATACGACCTCCCACACTTGGCTGGCGATGGCGCATTCTCTACCAGCTCAGAGGCCGCCAATGTCTACTTCACCCGGATCACGCGCGAAGAGGTCACTGTCGTCTCGTCCGAGTCTCCTGGTGTCCTGGCCCGATGGCCCTATAACCCCAAGGAAGATGGCCACGCTGTCCAAGCAGTCTCCGAAGTTGTCAAGAAGGCTGGCGGCAAGGAGTTTGCCGTTCGCTCCGCTGCTTTGACCAATGGCGATGACTGGGTCCTGATTCGAAATGGGAAGATTGACTGGACTAGACACGAAGGGTTGTCTGGTGCCGTGGCTGCTGTATGGGCCGACATTCCCGAGGTTGAAAGACTTGCTGAAGTTTTGGCCGAGGAAGCTCATGCCAACCCTGTTGCAGCATACATACACCGTGTCAACCGCCACATTGCGGACCTGCAGTACCTGCCGGCGTATCTCGCTCGTCTCCCGCAGCGTATTCTTGATTCCATCTTTGGTGCTGACTTGTCCGGAAACAAGGAGGCTTTGCATCGGGATGCGTTTGGATTCAACAAGATTGTTGTTCTCGCCACTCGTCGTGGTCGCTTCTACGGTCTGGACACCGGCCATCATGGGAAAATACTGTGGTCCAAAGCTGTATTTCAGCCACGACCTGGCGAGAGTCTCTCTATCAAGGGAATTGTGGCCAAGGACAACGAAGGTCTTGTGTCCGTTGTTGGATCTAACGGCGAGCGCGCTGTCATTCGCGCAATCACAGGACAGGTTGTCGAGCATCATCAGGATGAGTCCTTCACCAAGATTGCCAGTACTGCCGTTGTCGGCGACGAACCCAGCAAGTGGCTGCTCGCATTGAGCGCTGACGGGTCTCCGGTCCCCAACATTCCTATTGTAACTCTTCCCGAAGACACTATCGTCATTCGAGAAGGTGATCAAGCCTTGAGAGGTATCAAATTGTCCTCCACAGACGGCAAGGTCTCACGGACGGACATGTGGCAGCTTCAAGTCGGCAAGGGCGAAAAAATCGTCGAGGTCGCCACTCTTCCAGAACACAACCCCATTGCATCCATCGGCCGCGTCCTCGGTGACCGCAAGGTCGCCTACAAGTCTCTGAACCCAAATACTGTAGTCGTCGCGATTGCAGAGGAGGCTACGAGCAAGCTCTCGGTCCAGTTGGTTGACACCATCTCTGGCCAGGTACTGTCCTCTCAGTCTTACAATGGGGTCGACGCAACGAAAAGTCTGTCGTGTGCCATGGCCGAGAACTGGTACGCATGCACCTTCTTTGGCGACTACATGGCCAACGACGGCACAAACCGTACCATCAAAGGATACCAACTTGTCACCTCGGATCTGTTCGAGTCTCCCGAGCCCAATGATCGCGGTCCTCTTGGCGATGAAGAGAAGTTTTCTTCCTTGAACCCGGTCGACACCCCTTCTGGTGTGCCTCTGCCATGGGTCACCTCACAGGCTATAGTGCTTTCGCAGCCGCTGCAGAAGTTGACGACGACGACGACCCTTCAGGGCATCACCAGTCGCCAGCTGCTGGCCTACCTCCCCGAAAGCCACGGCATCCTCGCCCTACCCAGACACATCATCGACCCTCGTCGACCCGTTGACAGAGAACCGACAGCAGCCGAAATGGAAGCTGAGTCGCTGATGAAGTATGCGCCGCAGTTCGAGATTGACGGCCGGGGCATCATCTCCCACGAACTGGATGTGATTGGAGTGGAAGAAATCATTGCCACGCCGGCCGTGGTCGAGAGCACTAGTTTGCTCTTCGCCTATGGCGTGGATGTGTTCGGCACCCGCTCCACTCCCAGTGGTCTGTTTGACATTTTGGGCAAGGGCTTCAACAAGGTGACGCTGGTTGGCACTGTCCTTGCCCTCTTTGCCGGCGTCATGTTCCTAGCCCCCATGGTAAGTGTGCTGCTGTTGTCCGTGTCTGCCGCAAATCGTCCTAACAAGTTCGTGCTAGGTCCGGAGAAAACAAATTAATAGAAGATGGGAAGCATTCTTGTAGTAAGAAATCGTGTACAGAGAAATGGCGGCCAGCGTAATGCTATATATAGGGATGATGAGGGCAAGAAATAAAGAAGCTAATGCGAATTTTTTTAATTTTTTTTTTGAACATTTGCTCTTTCTTACTTTCTCTACATTTGCCTCTACATTGTCAAAGGAACCGATGCCATGATGATTCGAACCTTGCCGTGTTCAATTTCCGATGCCTCGATTGCGCAAATGCAAATTGCGCCTCGACAGGTTCCCCCCCCATCTCATGGAATCGAAGGGCCGTCATCACGACGCTACAACCACAAAACTCGACTTTCGAAGCCCACCAACAACTCAAGTCAAAGTCACACGCTCTGGCCAATCTGCCTCACTCACACCACGTGCCCCGTCCACGAGCAAACGGCGCTGCTACGCTGCAACCCTCCGAACGGATGGATGCGCAACGCTGAACAATTGGCAGGCAACCCGCGTCAACCATGTGAGCCCTTGACCACCACCAGCGCCAGCGTGATGCGATGTTGTCGACATTTGTCGTGGCCGTCCACGTCTACGAACCCCGTGGCGTGACATGCACCTGCAAAATGTCGCATCCATTCCCACCGTCTACGCTCTGTCGTCGTGTCACCGCGCTGCGAGTTTTTTTTAACGTGACCACAACGTGCAACTTCCAGCATCCATCCATCTATACAAGAACTTGATTTCCTGCAAAATCCCCCGACTTCCACCGACTTCCACCGACTTCCACCACCTCCTACAAATCAACGAGAAACCCAAGCCAACCCAACCCCCCCCATGGCCGAATTATTCCAACAAACCAAACCCTTCGTATCGTCATGGTCCTCCACGCCCGTCCCCGCCCTCTCCCTCTCCGCAGCAGGCCTCCTCGCCCTCGCGGACCTCAGCACCGTCGCCCACCGAACAATCATCACCGGCGGCTCCTCGTGGCTCGACGCCTTTGTCCTCGCCCCCGGTCTGCACTACCAGCAGGCAGCGGGCGCGCTTCTGGGCCAGGACCCGTTGTCTGAGCCCGACGGCGTCAAGAAGGCCGCCATGGAGCAGTACACCCCACGACTGCGGCTGCGGCAGGAGGCGAGTGTGAGCGGCGCAAAGTTCAACACCCTCCACGTCGGCGCGGCCACAAATGATCCCCCCGCCGAGCAGATTGCGAAGACGAGGCGCGTCCTCGGCGGCGGCCTCGTCTCGCGCAGGGCTGAGCCCGCGCCCGGGATGGAAATGGACATGGAAATGGACTGGCTCTCGCATGTCCTGTACCTTGCTTCGCCGGGCCTGACCCTCATCGCGGGGACCTTGATGGTCCTCCTCCGAGACTGGTGGGGCACAGCCTTCATGGCCGCCCTCGTGGCCTCTCGCGTCCTCAACATATGGAGCATAAAGCAGCGCACGAGGAGGCCTCCTCGCTGCTGCCGGAAACGCACCCCCGTGCCATCAACCTCGCCGCCACCGTCGTCCTCTGTGCCGGAGAAGCAGGGCGAGTGCGCAGCCGACATGGGCGACGGGTCGCGCGTCCGGGCCGCGACGACGACGCAGACGTGGCTGCGGCAGCAGACTGCCGCCGAGAGCCATCTCGAAGCGGCGGCCAAGCTGATCGTCTATCTGGTCGCGGCCTTCAGCGGGAACCAGACACAGGCGGGGGCCATGGTTCTCATGGCGCTGCTCTTGGCGAGTGCGGGCCTCCTGGGACTGAGCAATGCTCATTCGAGGGGCTTGCGGATGAATGGGCCCATTGCGAGGGCCGATGCAGATGTTGTTGGGGATAGGGAGAATGGCCGCGTTGGGGGCAAGTTGTTTGAGGATTTGGAACTGAACTGAGAAAGTCGATTTGGGACACACTCTTGTTGCCAACGTGCTTTTTCTCTTCTTGGTCTGCAAATATCATGAGGGGGACAGAAACATACAACATACAAAGTTAGACGACACAGACCATGGATAAGCTGAAGCATTTACAAGCGCCATGTTGTACAGTACTATGACCGAGAATACTGGTATAAATACGTCTTCCGCTGCAATTTCCATCTGTGGCTCTCTCATCCCGTCCCGTCTTGAGGTTTCCATAATCAGTGCCCGATTTAAAAAAAAAAAAAAAAAAAAAAGTGTCGTGGTGGGACCGTTTGTACAAAGTAACGCCCTGACGCAAGAAACTCAAATCAAGCCTTTGACTTGCTGCCCATGGCAAACCTTGCCCCGCAAGCAAACGCCTTGAATCCCTTTGTCGTAATAATGTGTTGCCAGCCATCGTACTTTCTATGCACCGGCTGGCGGGTCTTCCTTCTGTTCTTCTGCTCCATCTGCGAGACGTCTCTCGGACGCTATATCAGCAATAGGGGGCAGAATGGGCGGCGAGATAAGAGGAGCAGCGGGAGTCAAAGCTGCTTCTGAGACTGGAACTGCATCGCTCGTCGACGTTGCTTCTTCTGGGAGGTGAGTCGGTGCTGGCTTTGCGACTGGGAAAGTGTCGGGTTCCAGCGCCGGCGGTTTGGCTTCCTTCATCGCTCCATTTCTGTGCTCGTCCTGCGATTCTTGCTTTCGCTCTTCCACTGGCTTTTGGCTCTGTTCTTGCCGGTATCCTCTCCTCGATTTCTCGTCTATTGTTGTACTCGCAGGCTCCTGGAGATCTTGCACTTCTGGTACGGGTTCAGGTTCGACATTCTCGTAGGGCTTGGGCTCTACCACGGTCACTGGGTTCACCTGCTCGGGAGTATTTACACGTGGACTATCCTGAATAGCTCTTTTGAGTGCCGGGGAATGCTCATCCCGAACAGCCTCGGATGGGGTCGGCTCTTCTGGCTTAGCAACCGATTCTCGTCCAAGCGTTTGCGGGGATGCCCTGGTCTTGGGTGCTTGAGGGTTATCACCCAATACTGACGCAGGTGCAACTGGAGAACCTCGCCTCGTTCCGTCAGACATCTTGCCGCTGAGGGGTTCGGCGGGTGCGGTCATCTCTGTTTCGGTTTCTTCCATCGGGGAAGATGCCTTGGGGGGGAAAGACTCCCTAGACGCCTCTGCCACTGGTCCTACTCTTGCCACTGCCGAGTCCTTCGTCTCCTCAGCCGGCGCAGTGCCGACTTCAGACGGAGCACCTGATTCCGTCATTTGGTATCGAACTGACGCCGAATCCTCGGGTTTGATTGTGTCTTCTGTCATGACTGAGTCGTGAGCATGCAGAGGCGGTCGCTCGGGCATCATGCCAGAGTCAATCATCAGGCTGTCTCTGCTCTTGTCGCCGACATCGAAGACCCTGTCTGGTCCGTCGTACGCCCTGGGGCTTGAAATATTGCCCACTTGTTCTGGAGGTGGTGGCAATAAAGCCTCGTCCCTCAAGGGCACATCTGGGAACGGGTTTACGTTATCAGGAAATGGACCATTGTACGACGCCTCACCTTGTGAGTCTTCCGCAGGCGCTTCATCGGCCTTTCTCGATTCCTCGGGGACTGCCTTGGACATGGTGATATCCATGTCCGCCCTTACTTGTCCTTCATCACCTGCAGCCGTAGATGGCGGCTCGGCGACCAAGGACTCGGTCTTTGGTGGTTCAGTGTCGATCACGTTGCCAATTACTGTCTCCAGAGCAGGCAATTCGACAGGGGCAGCTGCAGGAACAGGAGCAGCCTCGGCAGCGTTCGTCGGTACAACTGGTGGGGCGTGAGATTCCGCGGGCGACTGCGCCTGAACCATGACGTTTTTGAGCGGACTACCCTCGTTCTTGGGCGAGTTGGCGGCGAGGCCAGCGAGGGAAGGTGCCAGTGTAAGAGGATTCGGAGGTACTACGTCGGGCAGTATCGCGATGCCATCCATAGCGTGGAAAACTGGCTTGCTGAGGGTGGGGGGCTTCGGCTCATCTATGGCGTCCGTCATTTCCTCGTCCTCAATCTTGGCGTCATCAGCATCATCGCCCTGCTGATCTCCTTCCTCTTGATCATCGTCATCCCCGTCGTCGCCGTCGTCGCCGTCATCACCATCGTCATCGTCATCGTCATCGTCACCGTCACCGTCACCGTCACCGTCACCATCGGCCATTCCGCTATCCGGGTTAGGAATCACGGTACCCTCATGTGAGGAGCCCTGCAAATATCAGCATCAGTGCTTGGCAATAAAGAGTCGATAACGAGGACTCTCACATGCTCCCAAAGACCTTCCATCTTGACGGCTCCCACTCCGATGGCAGCTGATGTCACTCCAGCTGCCAAGCCCTCGCCGGGCAGGGGGTTCTTGATCTTCTTCTTTCCACGCCCAGGACCAGCCTTGGACTTTCTCTTTGGCGGCGGCGGCCGTCTTCTTTGCGGTAGTGCGGGGGCGACGAAGGCTTCCGCGGCCGCAGCGGGGGCAGCTTCCACACGCGTGGAAATGATCTCACCAACAACCTGCTGGCCATCCGCCAACGTCACTTCTTCTGTGTATGGATTTCCGGCTGCATCTACTTTTCGCACAGTTGCCCTCGTAACCGTCAGTCCCGCCGTTTTCTCTTCGATGGTTCTGCTTGAGATGGTCACGGTGCCTTTCCGTCGTTTCGCGAGGTGAGACAGTCCCGGTCCTTCATTGTTTCTTGGAATCTGCTTCCACAACTTGATTGAAAATCCTCGGACGGCGTTTTCCTCGTCCTTCTTCTCCGCCTTCTCTGCTGCTTGGGCGGCCTCAGTGTCAGCCTCTTCCTCCTCAGCCGGAGCAGGTCGCTTATATAGTCGTCCAGACCGAGCAGCTCGGAGAAGTTCTTGGCTGTGGGGCGCCAACAGGGCGGAGTCTTTTGGCATCCCATGAATAAGCTCGATCGCCCAGATGTCGTTTTGTTGAGCCTGTTCTTGAGGTTGCGGAGGCGCAACATTTACCCAGTCTTGTCGCCATTGTCGCACAGGCAGACCTGTTCCATTCGTCAGTAGCCGTCGTTGTCTGAAACCACAAGATTTCGCAAACCTTCAAAGTCATCATGCTCGGCGTAGCCACTGCGATTGGCTCGTCTTGTCTGTCGAGAAAAGTGTCGTGTTAGCTAGTATGGTTCAGTGTGGAAATGGTGAATGGTGAGTGGTACGAACTCCCGGAGCCATTGCGCCTTGTGCACGTCGACCCGAATTGCCTCACAGAAGCTCCTGCAAGGTCTCGCTTTTCTTGAAGTATATGCGCGACGTGTAGTTAGTTTTGTCCTGATGCATGAATTGCCGTCATTTAAGATTGCAATGGGCTGGCTGGGGGGGGTCACGTCTGATGGGTTGTTGAATCCGAGACGAGGCCTACGGACCGCGACGAGGCCAATGGCAAGGCTAGGCCCGCTGACATAATCATACCTGGCTCAGACGCACACATACATACAGCAGCTGCATGCGGGTGAACGAATTCGCAATGCATCGCTGTGGGCTTGAAAAATTCCCGTGAATACAGCACATGGCCGGATTCTTATTTTGTGGCGTTGTGTAGTAGAAGCGCGTGGACAAAGAACCCCAAATTGTGACAATGTCCTCGGCTTCGCATGTGGGATGGACATCGGCGTCCTCACTACGATTTGCCTGACGTCTAGGCCACGCGATACCCTCAAGTCAATGTTATCCACGAAATAGCGAGATAATCTTCTCATTTCCACCCTGTCTTGTCTAACAACCCAAAGCAATTTTATTTACTTCGACCTAGAGTCGAGCCATGCGCTTAGACCGAGGGATCTTTTGCATTATTCAATGTACACTCGTTGTCCGCCCTATTATACAACGCTTCATAGGCCCCCCATGGAACAGCCGAACCATGATGCAATTAGTCCCATCTGCATGAGCATTAGAAACACTAAAAATCATGGTTTGACTGCTTGCACAAACAATCCTAACTTACCCTTGCTCCTTTTGTCGGACCACCTCTCCATCGCTAGAGTTGTCCCTTCCCTATCACATGTGTCAATACTCGTCCCGCTGAATCGTGTGCAAAATGATCGTGGTTGCATACCGATATGCCTCCCTCCACGACTAATCTGTCCATTGTGTAAAATTGACCGATGACGGTTTGGCGCTAGAGGAAAATCAATTTAATCAGCCGCAGTTCGTGCATAGCGCGATAAGAAGTGTCAGGCGCGTGGTCCGCATACCTTCAGCACCTGGAGCTCCTTCAGCCCCTTTTGAGCGAGTTCCTGGATCTGACGCTGATCTGAGATCGACTTGTTATCTCGAAACGCATCTCTAGTTCTTCGCTTGGCGTATTCGCGAAAGTTGTAGCTCGTAAACTGCTCGCCTTGCCGTAATAACTGACGATACTGTGCGTGATTGTAGATTAGCCTCACGTTTCCAATCCTGATCCACCTCGAGTGAGCAGGCGCAAGCGTCTATGGCAAGTTTTGAGCACTCTAGTGGGTATCGCAGTCGTCTCCCGCCAAAGGCAACCGATTAATTCTTGCTTTTGCGGACCGGGAAATCGAGCTTGTCAAAGCTTGGCAATACGTACCAGGGAACGGACTTGGTGAGGCATGTCGCCTTTTGAACTACCGACGAGCGACATTTTGGGACACGATAACGGCCTGGGGTGAGGGGGGAGATGGTCCAGTTCCAAAAATACGTGAGTGACAATTATTACGTTCTGGCTCTGGAGAATGCGCGGGCTTGGCTTGGCTCGGGTGGAGAATTGTCAAGGTAGGGGTCGGTGTAGATGATGAAAATGGTTCGATTTCGGTTAATCAGAGGTGCAGATAGCACCTAACTTTTATACCTAAAAGGTATATAGTGCGCTATAGTAATAACTAGTCTATAGAGATACTTCTAATACATTATCTCTACTATTATCTTATTAAGGGTTTTAACCTAGTTATTATATAGGCTATATCCATATATCTAATACCTTAAGGAGGTCTCCCTAACACACCCCCTAGCTAAGATATCTATTAAAGCTAGAGATTAAAGCTATAGGAAGAGATTATAAATAATTTCTAGTGTTATAATTAGATAGGAATCTCTTATAAGCTAATTCTATAGTAGAAGTCCCTATATATCTAACCTAAAAGTAGCTTTATAAAGCTATCTATAGGTATCTTAGAGGTCTTTATCTAATTAACCTTAATATTACCTATTATATATTATTCTTAAATCTATATTTAATTTATATTAAGGTGCTTAAGGCTAGTCTAAAGCCTTCCTTCTATATATTTAGTAATCTAGATTATCTACTTATTATTACACTAGATAATTAAGAGTAGTAGTATATAGACCTTAATATTATAAAGTAGTCTTCCTAAAGATATACACTCTTTTATACTATAATTTAGGGTAAAGAGCTTTACTTCTATGCTTAAAGTTATTATATAATATTACCTACCTAACTTCTAATTAATTATAGCGCTATATATAATAAAGATATAACCTTATATTAATTTCTAAGTATTAGGGTTATTACTAAGTAAAGCATTAGTGCTAGAGAATAGTATATTAAAACTATCCACTCCTAAGTAGTAAATATATAGCTTCTTTATATTCTAAGTATATAAAATTACTCCTTTAGTAAGCTTAATATACTTTACTAATAGATTTATTATAAAAGAGATAAGCTTTAATGCTATAAAGGCTATATTAGGTCTTCTAATAATATATAGATACACTAAAGAGCTAATAACTACTCTATAATAATTAATCTCTTTATTAGTAGCTTCGCTAGTGTTAGTAAGGATTATAGCTATAGGAAGAGGAGTAGGGGATAAGCTCTTTAAATTACTATTAATAATATTAGGAATAAATTTCTAAGTAATCTTTTAAATATATAATTCCTATAATAACTATATCTCTTTAGTATTATAATTTCTAATAATTTTAATGCCTAGGAACTACTTTAGGTTACCCTAGTCCTTAATATTAAGACTATTTATTAGTTATTTATAAAGCTCTTTAAATTCTACTTTAAATCTATTAGGGTATATTACTATAATATTATCTATATAGAAGAATAGGATAAATCCGCCCTTTATAAAGATATATAGGTCTTCCCTTTCTTATATAAAGTCTAGCTTTAATAGGAATTATATAAGATATAAGAACTATTATTAAGGAGCTTCCCTTAGCCTATATAACGCTCTTATTATCTTCTAGAGATAATGTTACGTGGCAGAACACGTGCAGTACATAGAGGCTGCCATACAAAAGCTAGATTCAACATCTTAGTTTAGGAATTTAACTTACTTCATACATATTACATCACCCCTAACAGTAGCTTTCATAAGTGAACTTAGTATAACTTATAACCTATTAAATCCGTTAGCCCCTCTAACGGAATCGACCTTCTATCGTGTAAAGCCAGCACGTAATAAGTGGTAGTAATTAGAGATTCTTTTGTTACGCCCTTCTAGTAGCCCAGAAACAACCTATATATCTAAAACCAACCATTTACAACAGCAATACACCAATCCTTAGAGTATCTTCCCACTCTCTAAAAACAAACTACGCGTTATTCACCAGTTTTGTGCTTTTAATAGCATAAATCCAGATTTTAATTATTAAAAATAGAAACTTATTGGGATTAACGATTAAGAGGACCTAAACTAACTTGCAAGATACAAATTCAACAACGAAGTAGTAGAAAAATAGGAATAGCTAATACATCAAGACCCCCCTATTTATTAGAATTTGGTAGATCTGTAAGCTATGCATTGCGCCTAGAATTAAGTCAAATCCTATATCTAAAAAGCTAAAACTGGAGGCCTACTTAACAAACCTAATAAATTAATAGGTAGTAAGGCATTAGAAAGGCTATTTTAAGACGCTCTTAGTCTAGCTTATAGTACCGCTACTATAGGAACCAGGAGTAGCATAGGAAAAGATAAAAATAATAAAGAAAAGGGGATCGTAAACTATCCTAAAACCGACACCACTACTTAGGACGTTGAACCCCCTAATTAGTTAATAGAGTTAAATCTAGAAGACCCACTGCTAGGACCCTTAGAATGCCTAAAGGATCCTAAGGATTCTCGCACTAAGACTAGTGAATATAACATAGTAAGGATAATATAAGGGATTTAGGAATAGCAACAGGCATCGCAGCAAGCTATAGAGGAGATAGTATTAGGGATAGACCGGCTAGCGACAAGATTAACAACTGAAATCAGGAGCTTATAAAGCGCAAGTGCCTTAGTAGGTTCAACGCCATTAGCACGGAATACTAACTAAGGATTGCTATATCTAGCTAATGAACAGGGTTAGTATAATGGGCATCTACATGCTAACGGAGGAATGACCGGACTGTCGGTGTAATCATTCCCACCCTAATACTAATAAAGACTGCCATAACCATAGCTAGGACTATTAGTACAGCCAGGACCGCCGGCGCAACCAATACAGCTAGAATATCAGCAAGGATACTTGTAACCTTAGCCAAGTCCTTACCAGACTTAGCAGCAAGGACTATACCCTTTGGACTAAGGTTAGTATGCTAATTCCGGAAATCAAAGAAGAACGGACCTAGCATTACACCAAAATCAGTATAACTGGCGAACAGAAATAGCGGAACGGAATGCAGATTTAACGTGGAAGATTACGGACATTAGGCATTTCAAGCCTTGTAACAAACCAGAAGAGGCCAGCAATAACCTTATCACATATGACGGAAAGCAGACTATCTTCTATGACATTAAATTATGGATCTAGGCAGTTAAAGATCACTTACATCATGCCAATCCCAGCCGTCGGGATATTATTTAAAAGAAAATCTAGATATTATTCCAAGGGGACGCGATAGTATGGTATAGACAACATCTTAACTTAGCAGAACGGAACACCATATTTAGTGGAATACTAACCATATTCGCAGCCGTGCGAAAGGAATTCGGTATTTAGGTTCAGGACGCGATGGCATGGCTTAATAAGGCGGAATATACTAAAGAGGATGTTATAAAAGAGGTATCTTTCTATGAATTTGCGTTAAAGATCTTCCAGTATATAAGGGCAAATGGCGAGTCAACTGACTATCAGCTTTTAGTGCGTTTACGTCTTAAGCTGTATCTAGGATTGCAATAGATATGCCCGGTTCTAACTCAAATAGACACAAGATCAGCGTACGTTACTATAGTAGACAACAAGAGACGCGATCTACACAACCATTTATGTAGCGAAGGTTGGTCCATAAGCGAAAAAGGCAAAGGGAAGCTTAAGGTCTATTTTAATACTAAGATATCTAGTAGTAATTTAGAAGAAGACAAGGATAAAGCGTAAGCGAACTAGAACCGGCTATTTAATAGACGATTCTCTTAAGGAAACCAGCGTTATAGGTAGGATAAGCGGAACACCTGAAGATTTCTAGGATATTTCTAACCGCGGCTATACGGGTGTAATCAACCTCCTAAAGGACAAAACTAGAGACCATGGTGGAATAGGTCTTAAGAGGACAAAGGGGGAGAGCATGCGGAAATTAGGCAGACTTAATAGACCGAAGCACTAAACTAACAAAATAAGTAACCCCAAGACTACAGTCCCGCAAGGAAAGGAGGCTAAGCATGGCGGCCCAGACAATTTCGGCGATAGGAAAAGGGTTCCACAAGGGACTAGGAATATGCCAATGTTGTGGTGTATGATAATGATTCTAACGCACAACAACACGAAACTTATCTCCAGGAATGCGGTTATCACATAGCTAAAGAAGGGGAGGTCCCGGAGGATAACGGCAAGGATAATCAAGGACAAGACTCGAATTTTGTCGAAACTCATTTCGCGGAAAATGCCCTAAAAGAGGCAAATAAGGCCATCACCAGGACGACCTCAAACGGGACTAGACGACTTACCCTAGGACAGGTAATTGAAGCTATAGCAAGACCGCAAGAAGTCGAATACAACGGAAAAAGGGCTAACACATATCTGAAGATTCCCATCAAATTTAATGATAAGGGCAAAAGTCACCAAGTCTATCTTAACTTAGGAACGTCGTTAATTTTAGCGGATAAGGCGTGGCTGCAACAGCACGGATCAAACGTGAAGTAGGCAACGCAGGAACCGAAGCTAGTATCTGGGGTTTAATCTTCCTTTTTTATCACTGAAATAGCCACGTTTGACTTTTATATTCCAGGGACGGCGTATAGAACGGAAATCGCTAGCTATTTTACGGTTATAGCAGATGTAATGCTAAATTTAGGACCGAAATTGTTGCTCAGAACGAATTTTGCTTATAAATACGGGGCTAAAATCGATTTCGTCTGACTAAAGGTGGTTTTTAGGTTGGTTCATAGCATAATAGTACTAGCAGAAATCTTCTGACTGTTAAACAGGGTCCCTCACCGAAAGGTGGTTGCTGCCCACATGGTATTAATTCCGCTAAAGACTTATTCATATGTACCCATTAGTTAGAAGGATGCGCAGAAAAATCAGGAAACGAGTGTGTACCACACGTAATCGTGTTCAGAGTATTTCCCTAATGCGCTGTTCGACAGATCTAGCAAGGGACAGATGATTGCCTATAATCTAACCGATAAAATCGTCACTATTAGAAAACACCAGAAGGTTGCACGCCTAACCGCAGCCAGTGAGGTCAACGCCAATCACCTAGTCAACAATCCTTTCGCGTACCACGCCTATTTTAGCAAGGATATTATGGAGAAGAAGGAAGATAAAGATAAGGACAGCGACAAATCCAACGAAGAGAAGGACAATCTTAATCCGAAGAAAGTCGATGCTGGAGTGCCATCATACGGGATTTCGTGCCCAGAGGAAATCCCGTACATAACTAACAAATTTAGCGTACGAATTACCAACATTAACCAGGAAGCGGCGAGCAAACTGGTTTAACTAACCAATAAATACAACATTTATTGTGATAGAGGTATTGTCCCTATGCCAGAAGACCAGAAGATAAGAATCGATCTTATAGACGGATAGTAGCATTAAATAAGGCCAATTAGGCCTTATAGACTAGGAGGACAGGATGTGACTAAACTTAACGAAGTACATAACGAACTCTACCTAAAAGGGAAAATATTATATTTAGACGAGCTAGCAGCTATAGCGTGCCTAGCGTTTATAGTTTAGCGAGAAACCGGTTAGGAAAGAAAAGGGAGAGTCGTAATTAATATGAGGCCGCTTAATAATGTGGCAGTGCCGGATATATACCCTCTACCAGACTAAAGCGATATTATGGACGATACACGCGGTAAGAAGGTTTTTTCTCTTTTTGATAGAACAGGATTTTTTCACTAACTGCCAGTTAGAAGTGACCATCGAGCCCGCATGGTAGTTATATTGAATTAAGGCCTTGAAGCGTTAAATGTGGCATTAATGGGATTTAAGAACTCCCCTACGTTTGCCTAAAGGTTTATAGATAGACTTTTCTAAAAGTACAAGCATTTTGTACAAGTCTATATTAACAATATTATTATGTTTTCGGACAGTCTCGAAGAGCATTTAAGCTATCTTAACATTATACTTAGGATTCTCGAAGAAAATAGGATAATAATTACCGCGAAGAAGTTGTTCATTGGTTATCCTGCTATTTAACTGCTAGGTTTTGTCGTTAACAGTGACGGGATTGTTAACACTAATAACAGGCTTAAAGCTTTTTAGAAGATAATTTTCCTAAGTGATCTGTTAAGTCTTAAAACCTTCATTAGGATGGCCGGATTCCTCCGCAATGGAATTCCATGGTTTAACATACGAATCCGACCATTACAAATGCGGAAAACGGCGCTATTAAGGGAATTCCGTAAAAAGGATAAGAAAATTATCAGCATCTCGAAACCAGTACAAAAAAGGAAGACATAGCAAAAGATGTTTTCGCTAACCAAGCAGGAGAAAAAGGCTTTCGAAGACATTAAAGCGTTCCTAAGCGAGAAACAGACCCTGTGGCATCACGATCCACAAAAGCCACTTTTCCTTAAAATCAACGCCTGCAAGGAAGGATTTAGGTTATATGCTTTCTAATTATGAGAAGAATGGGATGGTCGGAGCGTCCCCGGAAGGGACATCAAAAACGACCAAATACAGCCAATTTTATTTCTTTCCAGGGCGACATTGAGTGTTGAGAAGCGGTATGGTTTGACCGAGGCAGAAGTGGCTGCAATTACGTGGAGTGTCAGAAAACTTCGGAAAATGGTCTAATCCAACAACGCGATGGTCAACATATTAACCGACCATTCCCCGGCAAAAGGAATTATTGAGCATACCTCATTATCAACAATGGATTTGGATAAGGCTAATCTGAAACTGGCAAAAGTCGCGAATTATTTGTCACAATTCAACCTTAAGGTGACTTACGTGCTGGGGATACTAAACGTGGTGCCGGATGCGCTTTCGAGACTGCCAGTAGAAGTAACCTACCAGGAGGCGGCATAGAAAAGCCAATACAATAAATTGGATGCAAGCGCTTATTTCGTGAGTGAGGAGTATATCGCAACCGCGATCATAGATAACGGTCTTAAAGCCAGAATTATCGCGGGATATTAGCATGATCGAAAGTTCAGCCGAATCATCACAGCAATACAAGCCTACTAAGAAAGGTAAGTGGTAAAGAATGCTAGAGTTAGACTAAAGATTCCTTTATATAGGTGGGACTTGCGTGAGGATGGTCTATTATACTACTATAGCGGAGATGGATTTTTCCGTCTCTGCATTCTAACCACAGAGGTCAAATCCATCCTACAACTAGTCCATGACGAACGGCAACATTTTGGAATCGCTCAAATAGCAGCGGAGCTTTATTTAGTCTGTTTTCCACGTATAAGTTAGCAGATTCGCGATTATATAGCCTATTGCGCAGTGTGTTGGGAAAACGCGATTAATCGTTCAAAGCCACCCAGGGAGTTACAGCCATTACAGCTAAAGCTGACGCTATTTCACACAATCTCACTCGATTTTGTTACGGATATGCCGGAAGTGTCGGCTGCTAACACAATATGGCAGATAGAAGGATACGCCACATATAATTCATTATGTCCGGTGAACTGCCTATTTAGCAAGAGAACCCTTCTAATACTAGGACACACGACGTATCCAGCGGAGATTTGGGCGGAATTACTCCTTTGTGCCTTATATATCGCAGACTAGGGATTACTAAGACAAATTGTTAGCAACAGGGACCTGAAGTTTATATCCGACATGTGGAAAGAGATATTTAGGCGTGTAGGAGTTAAACTCCTTATAGGCACAGCGTATTATCCACAGACGGATGGAACAGCTAAAAGAAAAAACCAGACGGTAATAATTGCAATACGTTATCACACAGTAATAGATCTAGATACAACATGGACCGCGATACTCCCGGCACTATAGCATTAATTAAATAACACTATAGCTGCAAGCATAGGGCAGGCTCCTAATGAGTTACTATATAGGTTTTATCCTCTAAGCATTGTTAATCTTCTTTCCCTAAATAATACAATTAACATAGGAACCGGCGTAAATAATATAGCGGTGCTATAGAAGTTATACTGGCATGAGGCCTAACTAGCGATTACGATGGCAGCCGCCCTTGCTAAAATTCGGTATAATAACCGCCATAAACCAGTCGACATTAACGCAGGAGACATGGTTTATCTATGATTACATAAGGGATATAAATTACCTGGGAAACCTAAGAAGAAATGGTTACTATAAAAGGCAGGACTATATAAGGTGCTAGAAAAGGTAAACCTATTAGCATATTGATTAGAATTCCCCCCGAATTCGCGAGTCTATCTAGTGGTTTCTACGGCGTAGATATAGAAGCTGGCGTAAGGAAAGGACCCGTTTAACAGGGAAGAACCGGCTCCGCCGCCGATTATGTTTAATAATCCAGAGGAAGCAGACTATTAGGAGATCGAATGAATCTGTGGTTATTAGGTTAAAATCTCTAAAAGGAATAAGACCACAAAAGTGGAATTCCTTGTCCGATAGAAGGGATTTACCGCTAAGGATGACTAATAGATAGCCGAAAGCGAGATGCGGGTTAACGCGGCTAAGATAATGGAAGAATACCTTAAAAAGAACCTAGTTAATTAGGAAAGAGAGTATGTAAAGAGGGGCATGAATTTGCCTATAGAGCAATAACAGTAAAGGAATAGAGATATTTCGCAAGTAGTTAGATTCGACCGGTTAGGGCGAAGCCGCGAGGCTTTTTCTCATATATATATTTTATCGCGCTGACCGGGGGAAGCTTACTACACTCTTACTTTACATTATCCTCTAATACCCCACCACTTTTGCGTAGTTAAATCTAATATAAGCGCAGTTAAATTTACTTTAGCCCTATCTTATTCTCACCACACTCTTACTTTACATTATTCCCTGATACCCTACTAGTTTTGCGTAGTTAAATTTAACATAAGCGTAGTCAAAATTGCTTTAGCCTTATCTTATTTAATAGCATCTAGTCCTAAAGATAATATTATATGTAACAAGGAGTTCTAAAGACTGCGAGACCCGGAGCTAAACCAGCTACAGGAAATACGGGAGTATGACGATTATAAGGAATATTAAGTGAAAGATAAAAACATTACACTAGAAGTTAAATACAAGCTATACAGGCAACGTGCAAATCCATACCATAACCCATTAGCTATACTAGATTTTGTGCTATTTGACAACGAGGTTAGCATACAGGACCGAACACTCTACAAGCGAATACGGGCAGGACATTTATGTATTCGAGTACCGGCTCTAATACGACGAAACTAATTATCAGGATAGCTTATAGTCGCCGATTTAGCATAATAGCAATCCACCACCGGCAAGGAAAGAGCTACATATAACCGGCAAATTAATGAGCTTTTAGCGGAACTAGGAACCGCAACCTATTATAAGAAGGAGAAGTTCTCTAAACGCTATTTGGATTAAATAGTACGACGTAACTAGCTAGAAAAGTTTATCTGCCTAATATAGCGAATTACGCGACTACAGCGGTAGCAGTACCTAGACAAATTAAGGATAAGACAAGACAAATTAGACGTACTGTTACTATTAGCAGAAGGACGCGATAATAATACTGATAAAGTGGCCGAGGTTGTGTAGGACATAGTTAAGATTAAGGAATAAACCAGGGAGGATAATAATAACGTGGTGAGCATTGTGTTAGACGTGTTTATGGAAAGGCAGGAAAAGGATTAAGCTATGCAAGATTTAATTAAAGAGAATTACATAAGGAAGGAAAGGAGAGATTTAGCAAAGGAGAAGAATGATAAATCCGTTAACACACTAAGCGAAGAAGGTAGCAAGGTGGAGGATTCTGATCTAACTTAACTAAGAATAGAATCCCCTAAACTAGAATCGGAACCTAAGAGCAATAAAGACGCCGATTTCGCGGAAACAGAGGGTGATAACAGCGGTTTAGAAAGTGAAAACAACAAGGAGGTTAACAAGATGCCGGCAGAGTACCTTATTGGACCGTCATAGGTCCACGCGCGAATTGTAGAGCTTGATTTTAAGCTATTGTTTCTTAGATTTAGAAAACCGGGATTACGGAGAAACACACATATGCTAATGCCTAATATTAGCGTAGCAGCGCGTAAGAGAGTAATAGAAGAATTTAACGCAGTATATAAGGGAAGAAGCATAAAAGGAGTTGATTTTAGCAGATTCAGACATACTAAATTAGGCCGCAAGAAAGAGGCCTGGGATGTTAGGGATGTAATATAGGCCTACGCGCACAAATTCGCCCTTAAAGGCGCTAGAATAGTGTTCAATGGGTTAGAAGTTGATTCAAAGGATGCGTATTTCACGTTGTAGCAAAACGTGATTATCCAAATTTTCGCTATTTTTAAAGAATAAAAGGCCACTTTAATTACAAAGCAAGCAGCAGTAAGATAGGCAGGAAAGCCTGTGAATTAGATTATGGTTAATCTAATAGAGTGTAGAGTAATAAGAAGAGCAAAGAATTAGGCGAAAACGGCGGCGGCGGCTTTCTATAATAGTATAACAGTTAAACGTAGGCAACAGTTGGCCATATATAACAGCATATTGTCTTTGCCACTATAAGCTAATGTATTGGCTCTCCGTTTTGCGGATAAGTATGGCGCGGTAAACGGCATAATCGCGGGCGTATTAGCGAGCATCGGATGGGCAGATCTGCTCTATATTAACACGGAAAAGGAGTTAGCTTAGCAATCATTAGAATCCCAGCGGGATAAAGAGAGAAGTAAACAATATAAGCGAAGTAAAATCGATAATTTGGTGGACTAAGTCGACAGAGTGGAAAATCATGTTAATAGAATAGAAAGAGAAGTTAGTATAGTTAAAGATTAAATAGACACATCGAATAAAGCTGTTAAAGAATTAGCAAAGGAGGTTCATAATCTGACGGAATTAATAGAAGAGGAATCTAGAAGCTTCAAGAGTAAGTTTAAATAAATATCAGATATATTAAAAGCCTAGAAAGAGAGAATCTTAAATTTTAAGTTAGGCAAAACATTAGTTAATATCGACAAGCAATTTAACGCTTTAAAACAGGATATGGTTAAGAAGAATAAATACGAGGAAAAGATTGTGGAATTAGCGTCTACGGTAATAGGAATGTTAAAAGAGATGTAGGAATAGGAGGTAAAAATTAAGAATCTCACTAATAAGCAGAAAACGTTCAAGGAGGATATAAAGAAAATAAGATTGGCTCTAGCGAGGCCAATTCTGGCGACAGGAACCCTAGAGAAACGGATTTAGGTAATATTGGCTCTAGTGACACTAGCTTTAGGCAAAACTAACAGACGACGAGGCAAATCACGTCAAGGAACACTGAAAACAGGCGATAAGCGACCCTAGGGTGAAATGGGACCTCTAGTAACACCAAGCAAAAGGCATAAATTATCAGGAAAGTCTAGCCTAAATACGTAGGAAGCTTAGATAGATACTTAATAAACAACGCTGAAAACACCTATATTATAGGAAGTAAGTAAGATATCGCTAGTATTATTAGGACAGCGGACAAAAGGGGCATTAACCTTAGGGCAGACAGCGTTACTGACCGTGCGTGCAACCGCTACTAGGGCGACTAAGCTATAAGTTAAGAAGGATAAATTTGCCGGATTGCTAGATTAAACAAATGGATGTGGAACATTAGGGCATGAATTTAGGGCATATAGATTAATAAGGGAACGGAGGAATTTAGTAATTGCTAAAAGGAAATAATAAAACACAGCGGAGATAGAGTACTGATAATAGGATAGGAAGAATTCATTATTTAATATAATAAATTTAATTACAGGATTAAGGGATACACGTCGTAAGGAGAGTTATGTAATATTAAGTAATATTATAAAATGACAACCATGGATGCAATAATTAGCGCGCTAAACGCGTTTTTCTTTTATATGACTTTAATAACTACATATTTTAATATTTACTTTAGATAGTAGCTGAATTTAGTTGTGGTTTAACCACGTATAACTAGGATAGTTGTCTTTTTGGCGCGCCCGGCACTTGTTACGTAGCAGAACACGTGTAGTATATAGAGGCTGCTATATAAAAGCTAGATTTAATATCTTAGTTTAGGAATTTAACTTACTTCATACATATTACATTACCCCTAATAGTAGCTTTCATAAGTGAACTTAGTATAACTTATGACCTGTTGAATCCGTTGGCCCCTCTGACGGAATCGACCTTCTATTGTGCAAAGCCAGCACGTAACAGATAACCTTTTATGTTTATACCCTCTAGGGGCTTATAGTAAATAGGTTCTTTAAGCTCTATATATAGGAAGGTATTCTAAATATTATATTATTAGGTATTAAGATTATTAGTATAGTAGATTATAAGTAGTATATATAGAGATTATAAAGTAAGTGTAGTAGTGTAGTTATTAAGGTTATCCTTTAGTTATTAGTTACCTTAAATAATTATTCTAGCTTTAAACTCTATAATTACTTCTTTTTTATTAGTCTTATATTTAAAGACCTAGCTAAGGTCTATAATTTCCTTCTGCTTCTCTAGATTAAATAATTTATCTAGTATATTCTCCTAGTAGTTTAAGGATAGAAGTTTTAAAAGCTTCTTTATAATTACTTCCTTCTAGCGATTATAATAGGCTAAAGCTATAGCTTAATAATAATAAGCAGGTTCTAGTAGTATATCTTTAATCTATAAACTATATTAAACGCCCTATAATACTATAGAAAAAGTAGAAGTAAACTATACCTACCTAGCTTTATATATCTCCTTTCTTTAGCGTTTTCTAGTAATAATATTATCTAGATTAATACTATTATCCTAGGGATAATAATTCTCCGTAACTTTACTGCCTTTACTAGTAATTTTACTAGTCTCTATAGTAGTCTCTATATGTTTAATTATTATATTATATATTAATTTATTAATTTTATAAAATAGCGCATTATTACCTTATGCCTAAAGCTCTGTGTTCTTTATAGTAACTAGGGCCTTATAAGAAGAGTTAGAAGGGGTTAAAAGTGCACTAGAAAGGTTATCTTTTTCCCTTATTATATAAGGAGGTGTTTCTACTTTAAACTACTTATTTTCTCCTTCTATATTTATAGGTAAAGAGGTATAATTCTTATAATTCTTATTTTCTAATTCTATTCTAATAAGGTCTTAACTAATTTTCTTATTAATATTATTAGCTTTAAGCTCCTTAAGTAGTGTAATTATTAATATCTTCTTCTTTTAGGCTAATTCTAGCTCTTCTTCTAGTTTAAAGAAGGAGTTCTTATTAAATTAAACATATACTAATATAATAACCTTACAATTATAAAGCAAAGGCACCTATATAATATACTAGGACTTACCTCTATAACTAATAAGGTATCTAATATAAGCTTTCTACTCTAACTATAGTATTATATTATATAATTTAATATGCTCTAGAGCCTTTATTATTATAGGAAACGCTTTATATCTATAGGCTTATAAATATATAATTAAAGGTTTCTAGACCTCTACTATATTTAAGTATATAGAGACTATTTTCCTAGCCTAATCCTACTAAAGTTTATATAGTATAGTCTACTTCCTATAATATTTAAAAGGTATATAATTTAATAGATAAACCATGGTATTAAAGACCTTATTATTAAGATTAGATAGAAGGTTAGCTTTAAGACTTAAAGTATAAGCTTTCTACTTAACTACCTCCCTAGATCTCTTTACCTTTCTATTCTAACTAGGTATTAAGGGAGCTAAATTATAGACTATAATACTAGTAAAGGCTATCTTATCCCTTATATTCTCTATAAAGAGGGCTTTTTTAATATTACTATATAAAAAGTGTAGTTAAACCCTAAATTAAGTGCTTAGGAATACTATTATTATATAGAAGCTATTATAAATCCTATCCTTTATCTTAAATAAATAGAAGAACTATATTAAGATTATAAGGTAGGTAAAAACACACTAATACCTATTACTATTCTAATAAGGAGAGTTATAGTAATCTAGATTAACTAAAAGACTATAACCTAGTTCCTAAGGAAGTCCTTTAGGTATAACCTATAATCTCTATTACTTAGCCTTACCTATAGTATATATCTTACACTATATAAGCTTAGGACCTATTAATTTAATGCCTAAAGCTATATTTATAAGCTCTATAAATACCTTAACACTAGAATAACTATATTATTAATGCTAAAGGTCTATATCTCCTCTTATAGGTAGTCTTAGTGCTCTGCTAGATATAGTATAGGCTTCCTTTAGATCCTCTAATAGTCTTAATAATATATAAAGCTTATTAATATTATAGACTTTAGCTATAGGCATTATCCCTTAATATAGAAATAACTTCTTCTAATTCTAGAAGATACCTACCCTTATAAGAATTATTACTAATACTAGATTAATATAGAATTCTAGAATAAATAACGTAGTTTCTAATACTAATATTCTTATGTTCTATAATATAGGATCTATAATAGAGATACGTATAGGGCCCTATCCTAAAGCTATATATATTATACCTCTAGCTTTAACCTTTATTATAATATTTCTATTAAATTTAGATTAATTAAACTAGCGGATATTATTAAATATATAAACATTAGCTCTAGAGTTATAGAGAACTATATTCTACCTTAATTCTAAGCTATCTATAGTGTTAGTTATTAAATTTGTGCTTTTCTTTACCTATTAACCTTATTTAGAGCGTATAAATAATAATATATTTATAGTCTTCTTACTAGGGGTAACTATAACTAAGTTATTAGTTAGATTTTATAAAGGTATAAATATCTTACTACTCTTCTTCTCTAGTTTCTAATCTATTACCTTAGACTTTTCTTATAGATTCTCCTTAAGATACTTCTTAATATTCTCTTTAGAGTTCTTCCTAACTTCCTAGTCCTTTAGTGTAGCCTCTAGCTTATATATAGCCTTAAATAAATTATAGGATTCCTATTATTTTAAGGCATTATAAATATTATAATTTATATATCTAGGGCACTTCTTTTTCTCTAATTTACTTTAATTACTTAATTTATTAGTAGTAAGTATATTAGCTAACTTTAGTATGCTCTATAGAGCTTTATAATCTCTTTTAAACTCTATAATAGCTTTAAGGAAGCTTTAGTTTATACTATTATTAAGTAAATTATTCTATTTCTTCTAAAATAATTTAAATTTACTATAAAGAGAAATTACAAACTTATATAGTATTATCTCCTTAGTTTATTAGGTCTCTAGATCCTAATAATTTCTCTATAGTATCTTTATTATTACTACCTATTTATACTAATTATAGGTACCCTTAGCTTATAAGTAATTATTAAGGTATATTTCTATAAGAATTAGTATCTTTTAAGTATTTAGCTTATACTAATCTTAAAGAAGCTTTAATATTCTTTAAGAGTGCTAATAGACTAACTTCTTTTTTTCTTTTTTAGTATTAAAGTTAAGGGAGTTTTAAATATTCTTTAAGAGAGTCTTATAGATATATTCCCTAATCTTTAGTATCTACTTTAATAGGTTATAATACTTTATAAGATTAACTTATAAATCTCTATATTAGAAGTTATATTTATTTTTTATATCTTTATAAGTAAGCTTCTAATCTTTAATAGTATTAGGGTTATTCTCTATAATCTCTAGTCTTAGACCCCTTTATAGGTATGTAGGTATTATAGGTTCTTTAAGTAGTTTATTCTAATTTAGATTAATATACTCCTAAATACTATAGGATTCTATATAATTCTTAATTTATATAAACTATTTAATCTAGTCCTTCTTTAATAATAATATTATATTTAGAGTTTCTTTAGGTATTATAAAGGGGAACTATACTAATTAAAAGGAAGCATAGGTTATATAGTTTAACTAATTAATATAATAAAGGGCAATTATCTCTTAATATTAATAAGCATTAAATTAATAATATTAATAGAGCTTATATTATCTATAATAATTAATAATAAGGGTAATTAAAGCCTCCTAGGCTTATAACTATTAAGGTAAGGGTTAGTATAGATAATAAAAATAGTTTAATTTTAGTTAATTAGAGGTATAGATAGTACCTAACTTTTATACCTAAAAGGTATATAGTGCGCTATAGTAATAACTAGTCTACAGAGGTACTTCTAATATATTATCTCCACTGTTGTCTTATTAAGGGTTTCAACCTAGTCATTGCGCAGGCTGCATCCACACATCCAATACCTCAAGGAGGTCTCCCTGACAAGAATTGTCCGAGCCCGATAGTCCACACCCGCCGTCGCTTTCGTCGTCGCCACGCCGCGCTCCACCCACCACAAAGACATCCCATTTGAGTCATTGGGTCAATCACAGCGACTTTGATTGGCCGTGAGCTCCAGGAACGGTTTATTTAATTTGGCGGCATATTGTAGAGGTTTTAGGTCCCATGTCCACGAGAATTTCACTCGATGAACCAAGGTTCGACTCGATTGGACATTTCTGCCAATAACGAGTGACCTGCTCAAGAAATCCGAGAGGCCCCCATGTTGATTTTGCTTGGAACATATGTGTATATTCGCTGAGCTGTGTTCACCTCATGTTACCTTATTTGGTGTCTCCATTTGCGATTATTTCTTGGAGACAAGGATATTCCGATGATGCTACTCAATTGCGGTGCGGTGTTGTGTAAGTTTGTTCGACGTGGTGTTGAATAGCTCGAATAAGATTTGTCGGTGACGTTCCGCTACTGTTATTTCGAATCTCACTTAGAGAGTTCTGCTCAACATGGGCTTTTCATGACTTCTTCTCGGCTTCACGATACTGCAATGTAGCCTTCTGAAGTTCTTTTTGCTCCTCGATAATCGCTTTCAGCTCCTCATTCTCTTTCCGCAAATCAGAATCCTCGCTGAGGTCGGGTTGAGAAGTGGTAAAGGACATGATAGCATTCTCCAGAGTGTCGACAGGCAATCCTATCGATTCAGCACCGTGACTGAATTTTGTTAGACCATGCACGTCTCCTTCTAGCTGAGTAGTGATGGAATATTGTCGTTGGCTATGATTCGGCTTCACCACGTTGACAGTCTTGCACCTTTTGTCGGATGATAATAGAGGAACCGCAACAATGTTCGTGACAGACGCATTGAGGTTTCCAAGCTCTGTCGGGTGTGAGTTATCAAGAAGATTCCAGCGTTGAATCTTACCCTTTGTGTGGCCAGTCAAGATGTAAGTGCCGTCGTAGCTGACTGACAAACATGTTGCACGGCCATCTTCTCCATCAGCCACCCCCAACGGAGCATTAGCCTGAACGACAATTGAGGCAAGCTCAGCACTCCGAGACCCAATAAGGGGCTTGTCCCCAAATAGCTCGACGAGATAGAGGCCGCCGTCCTCGGCACAGACGAAGAGGGCCCGAGACGAGGCGTCAAGTGCGGTGCACAAGGGGGTTGATGGGAAAAGGAGCGTTCGCAACACCTGTCCTGAGTGATAGTTCCACAAGATACAGGTCTTGTCCGTGCTAGCCGATACGCAGAGGCTCGTCTCAGGATTGGTACTTGGACCAGCAAGAAGATCCGTGACGGCACCTCGATGATTGGACAGTGTCAAATCAGGCTCTTGTCCCGCATCAGCGCCAAATTCTAGAAGGCGAGCTAAAGACCAGACATGAATGTTGGAATCTTCAGATGCCGACAAGAGATGATAAGGAGTCGTTGCCAAACAGGTGACGGCTTGCACATGACAAGGTGGTGTGGTGACTTGTCTACCGGTGCAAATCTGTTTTGCTAAATTAGATGCATTGGAGAGAGCAACGTTCCTTCTAATGCATTTGCAGTAGAGTAGATGTACCGTCACGTACCTCCCAGAGTATTAGGCGCCCCTCTGATGTGCCTAAGATGAGGACGTCGCCAGCGAGGGCGAGGCTGCGAATGCGTTCCGGAAAAGCAACGAGTGCCTCCTGATTGCCACGCAGGCGGGAGTAAACATGCACATGGGCTTTCTGGTCTTGAGCAGCAAAGATGTGGGTATCGCTGATGGCCAGGCAATGAGGCGGCACGGAGCTCTTCTTGAACGTCGACTTGACCGCCCATGAAGGAGTCAAGGAATGACCGTATATGCCGACGTCTTTGGATACTGCCGTGTTGGCGGCGATCGGCGGACCGCATATGGAGGAGAATACCTGCTCTGAGAGCATTTCGAGTAAAGCAAGTGCCGAGGAATTTGTTTTTGTCGGAAAGCACGTGGTCAAACGTTTGGACGGTGACTGCTGCAGAGTCTGCAGTAGTCTTCGACCAGAAGGTTCAGGTCAGCGGGAAAGAACCAGAAAAACAAAAAAGATGAGACAAAACAAAACAAAACAAAACAATTAATTGGATACAAGAGCCTTTCGTCAGATCTAATAGAGTGTAAGCAGCTCAAAGAAAGCCGGGATGCGAAGAGGTGCGATGGTTGTGCAATTGCTTTGCTCTTCTGCACTTTTTGCCTTGGGCAAGCCACGCAAAAGAAATTTGAAACTATCCCATGCACATGGCATGGCAAGCCCCACATATGAGCTATCATGAACTTGATCGCCAGCCCACCAGCCCACACGAGACCGGTGCTGGCAGACTTTCGTGACATCTGTAGTACTCCCAAGAGATGGAGGTGGTGATTATTAGCTCACATCCCTCTTGCCATTTCTTCTCATCGTTTGTTCCTTCGTTCCTTTTGTCATTTGAATTCGCCACCGGGAAACGTCTTCATGTGTCGGATGCGAAAATACGCTTCTGCTCACGCCGAATGGCCGGGCATGTGGTGACACATCTACCATGTCAACTATGACTATGCGCTGCCAGAAGAGCCAACTCCAAACTTGGAGGGAGAACAGCATCGCACCAGACAGTTCGACTTGCGGCAGGTGCGGCCCCGGATTCTCCTTCCAACCCCATCCACTGCTGCGTGCCACCCTGCATAGGCCGTGAGACTGGACCGGACGCTCTCCATTGTCGATCGCCTTTTTGGACGAGATGGCTTGCGACTGTTTCTTCTGCCACCGCAGGCTCCGCAACAAGAAGCTCCTTTGCATCATCAAGTCTTGTCTTCATTTGGTCTGTCTACGGAGTACTCCGTATGACTGCCAGTTATTACTCCATGGTTCCTAAAGCTTCGCTGCCCGCCACCAACCACCAGCGCCACGGTTGCTTTTTCTTCCAAATCGGGAACGGGCCTGGTTGCTCCCTTGCGTGTCTTGGGCTCCCACCTCTCGCCCTGCATCTGATCCATCATCGCAGGCCATTATTAGGGTCGACTCTGAGCTTTTTGCCACGCTTTGCCGTTTACTCGAGTCGATGTGGCACTATCTCCGATGCACATCTGCCAGATGAACCACTAGGGTACCCAGAATAGATGCACCGCCCTCGATTCGACACAATGACATTCTCAGCTCAAACTACGACAAAACACTCTGTCGCTCTTGACTGTGGAGGAAGCAGTCTCATTGAAAGCCACGATTTCTTCCTTCGCATCGATAGCCTCAATTAATAGTAACTGGGTTGTAGGTGCCACATGGCAACCCTGGTACTATCGTCAAGAGATGTCGTTGTTCGAGAGGAGCTTGATTCAACGGTACAGAGGAGGAGGTGGGTGGGCACCACGACACTTGACTAAATTGGCCGGTATAGCCAGCAAGTCCATGTCTTCTCAGTCTATTTCAACACCTGCCACGTTTTCGTGTCGCACATGAGAAAACGCCAGTGCTCGCTGAGCCTAGTCACGATTGCTGAACCTGGCCGAGGCTTTCCTTTCGTGTCAGCCGGAGAAAATCCCAGCGTGTTCGCTTTGGAATTAACCATGAGACGGACGAATTGTCATCCGATCACATCCCCGAATTGCACAACGTGCGGTACACAGTGGTTGGATGTACAGTGATGCTTCGATCCGCGAGAACAAAGTAACCTTGTTGGTCACGAGCAGAAAAGCAAAACGTTTTTTTTCTGCAAAGGTACTGTAGTCGACGCCAGCATCCTCCCTAGAAATTGTCAATCGCATGAGCCAAGGGAGCCTAACGCCACTTCTCGTGGGATGGAGCTGCCACTTTGCTTTTGCGCACTGTCGCAGTTTTGCTTATTCGCATCCATTAGCTCAAGCCATCATCAACGTCTTTCCCAAGTGTCTTTTGCCCTGCTTTGCGGCATCCCGAACACTACTATAATGCTTCCAGAGCCCCTCGTCATGGAATCGCACCGTGGTCACCTTATCTCGCTCTCCTGCGCAAGAGACCCTTTTCTGCGACATTCATATTCATGCTGGAGGCAGGGCAACTTCGGGTATAATCCATCCTTGGTTTTCCGAGTCCTCCTCCTTGTATCTGTCTCAACTGCCATTCCTGGTCATCATTATCCGGCCTCATTGATTGATATAACAAGGCAACGTCTCCCACATCATCAGTAGCCTGGGCTGATACGCAGGCGCTGCTTCTTCGATGACCTCATCAAGCACCGAAACAACGTCCATGATCCTGGACAGCCTCAAGACCACACCAGCAAGAACCGAATACCCAAAATCACTATCGACTCGCAGTGAATCACCATCATCAACGGCAAGGTCATCTCCATCAACCAGGAGGAGACGATCAGTATCCAGCATGAAGGGTCTCATGCCACTGGCACTTTCACCATCCTTGTCAAGTTCCTGGAGCAGTAACCAGTCTGTAGTGGCAGACGACAGTGTGGTGGATCGCCGAGACGACTGTTTGCCCGAGCTTCTGGCACGAGATCTAGAGATGTCCGCAGACCTGTTTGCGTCAAGAGATACGACTGCTGGCGCTCCAAGTCCTCGCTTATCCTCAGATGAAAAAGGTCGAGCTCGAGCCAGCAGGATGTCGTTGTGTTCGCCGTACCTCGCAGCATCAGCCCGTGTTCAGATCCTCGGGGCTATTGAAGAGCGAGAGTCCATGGTTTCCTTTATGGATCAAGAAGACCACGCAATGGTGGACCATCATTCCGAATCCGCATCTACCATGAGTCATTACAGTTCTGAGGAAGCAGAGCCACCGTCGTTTCGACATCGTGGCTCCATAGTCACAACGGCCACATCGGTGGGATCTATTGGCTGCAAGCGTAAAGGCTCTCCGCCACTAGAAGGCCCTTATCAATGCAGTTGGATTGATATGGACTCTGATAGAGAGGAGCAGGATAATGCAACCCTCGACAACTGCAATGCTGGATCTCTCTCTCCAAGGCCACCAACGCCGCCTAGCTCTGAGCTGGGATCACCAGTCGTGGCGACAGCCCCTCGGGCTGATATGTCCAGTATATGGACTACGCCATCACGGGCTCTGCACCGCAAATCTCATTCCGTCGGCGAATGCTCTCCCATAATGCCACCTCGAAGAAAACAATCTGTAGGGGTGTCACTGGATCTTCCATTGAGGTCCAGCAGCTTTGCCGCGGCACAGCCTCAACTGAGCATGGTCTCCGCTAGGGGCGGCTCGTCACAAACGTCCGGCGCTCGACATCATCGCCGTTCACCAAAAACGGAACGTACACAATCTCTCCGCATAAACACCGCCCTCAATGCCTTTTCCACTCCTCACGCACGAAACATGGCTCTTGAGTCTAGTCTGGTACGTGAAGCGTCACCAGTCAGCGATGACTGTCTCGACTCAGACGGTGAAGCCATGTACACGCCTTTGAACAAGCAGGCGAACAAGGAAATTCCTGTGTTTGTTCGACCACCAAGTCCACCACAGCCGCTGCGGAGCGTACAGTCATGGTTAAACAGCAGCCTTCAGCCATATCCTTGGGCATCACAAACTGAAGATAACGCAAGAGTAGTGCCATTGCCGCCAGATGCTGTCGAGACGTTGCGAGTATCAGTCGCATGTTTTCCCGAAACGATGCTTCTGACATCGAGCTTAACAGTGGAAACAATCAGAAGCTACGCGAAAAAGGTTCGGCAACCTTCATTGGACCCCCTCAGTATCATGACTGGGGAAACATCGTCGCCACATCCAGCACGAAAGTCTCTATGGCGTAAAGTCGTCACGTATAAGCGTGGACCACAATCCTCAGAACCCAGGACCCCTCCAAGACCACCTAGTTCTCGTCACGGCCACAGCGTGTCGCCACTTTCTTCGGCAGATGTGGACACGCCGAAGCCCTGGATGTCCCTCAAGAACGTGTTTGGGTGTTGCTCCGACTACATCTACGATGCGCTGTACGCGCACATTGTGGCGTACAATTATATTTCCGCTCTCGTGGTCAGAAGTCCCATGCCTCTCTCTGGACACAACCGCCCGAATACCATGAACATGCGAGACTCGCAGCCGCAAGATGACATTCCGAAGAAGGCGGCATCTCTGCTTGGGCTCTCGGCTGGAGGCGACATGGCGGCCAGTATGGGCAGATTCTCCAAGCGACTGGGCTCTCCCCTTGCTGACTGGACCAGGGAGGGCATGGTCTCTCAACGTGACACTGCTCCAACGGCCCAAGACAACGCTCTGCGAGTTATCCAGAGTGGCCTCTTGCGATGTGTTTCGAGACTGGTGGCCACAGCCAAGTTAATGGCCGAGAACGACACGGGAGAAGAAAGAATGGTGGACATGGAGACAGAGGATGCCGACATATTCTTTCTGAGAAGTCTGTGCGAGATTGTGAGGATGGCCGAGGACTCTTCATAATGGGGTATCTCCCCATGACGACTTGAGACGTTGTAATGACTCTTTGGTTTTATTTTTCCTTTGTTCGCACAAGCGTAGATTTTGGGGCGGGAATAGTTTGGATTCTACTTTTACAGACTTTTACAGATACCCCCCTCAGCAACCGTCGTAGCAAGATGACCTGGTAGCACAGTACGAATGAAATCGTCCATCCTTGCAGCCTTGCAAGTCGTCACTTTCGTGGATATTGTCAGATGCTAGTAGAACTGTAGCTAAATCTGGCAGTAGTAGCAGCTTGAACGTGTGTTTCGATGTGAAGTTGCAATGCTGTTGATCAGGCCAGCTACGTATATCAGAGCCGCCACCACTTTGACAAGCTACGTCACAGGAGAGCCCTCCCCATCCACACACAATGTGACAGACGGGACTTCGGTTCGCTTATACATGAATGCATATTTTACAAACGCATTCCTGTTTGTATATATACATATCATCAAGTCTTCGGCCTCCGCCACAAGTTGATGCAGAGCCTCATCGCCAATGCCAAGGATCAACGCGAGAAGAACTCGGGCATGACGAGTACAGGTACATGGAAATGAAATGGGGAGGGAAAAGACAAGTGAAAGAAAAGTAAACGTTGGACAGGTTCGCACGGGGTATACACGCTAAGTCGCTGCTGTTCAAACGCCGACAGGCCAATTAGTAAATAGTAAACATTATCCATTACCCCGTCTCCATGTCCATGTCCATCTCCCATCGTTCGAGTTCGAGTTCGAATCGATTGGTTCATTTTGTGATTGCCTTTGTCTTTACATTTGCCAGGGCCCTTTGGCATCGCCAAAGATTTCTTGGTGCCATGGTGTTTTAGTGCCACTTTGGCAGATGCCCTCCCAGGCCATGGGGATGTACGAGCCTCCGGACGTGGCGTCGATTGGTGATGGCTGGAAAATCTTGACCATTCTGTTGTGTACATGGGATTTCGGAGCCCAATATCTGATTTCTCTTTCGCCGGTTTGAGCTTGCAAAGTCAGTCGTGCCAGAGGTCGAATGATGCTCCGTGCCGATATTGGCAGCATCGCGTGCGCGACGAGATTGCGGAGCTGAGCATGGAACCACATCTTGCTCCACCAGTCGACGAGCCGCGTCTTCTTCTTGGGGCCGTCGGGGTAGGCGTCGTGGTGAATGACGACTGGGGTGACGCCGAGGTAGAAATCCGAGTACAGAGGAACATTGCCCCATTCCACGGCTTCCAAGTGCTTTGGTCCAACCGTCTTTTGTAACAGCTCGCCGGGAACACCCCTGATGCGAACTTCCTCATAGGGCACGCCAGCCTTTACAGATGCTTCCTGCACTGCCTGCACGTCATTTATCCTGACAAAGTCGCCTCGATCTTCGGCGGAGCAGGTGGGCGATATCGTGCCAAAGCTGTCCTCGAGACCGATACCGTATTCGAACCGCTCGCCGTGCATGGATGCTTTGGCAATCTCGCGCACGTCTCGAGGCAGCTTGGATAACAAGTTTTCAGACGTAGTGCCGTTCCAAGTAGAACCTAGCTTGCGCACCCATTCCCTCCACGTCTCCTGGTCGCCAATTACCTCCCCAAAGAGAGGCTGATTTCTCCATAATTGCGTGCCTCTGTGGGCGATAGTTTCGGCCTTTGCCTTTTCGCGAACAAGCGCATCTCGGAGAGAAGCCATCGTGCCGATGACCATGGCGTTATTGACGCATCTCGGCCGAATCTTGTCAAATTCTCGGGCTGGGTACGAGGGAGTTGACGAGACCTTGTCCGTTCCCCTCCCACACATGTCTGATGGCATGGTTGAATCCGGCCAGTGAGAGTCGTGAGGATCGGAGCCTGAATCGGTCGTGCAATGGCAGTCTTTGGCGGCGGTCACGATAATAGACTGTTTAGGCGCCTGGATGGGGAAGTCGGTGGCGAAGCCTTGTGCATCTTCCCAACGGCGACGAACTCGTTTGTCTGCTTCCCGGTTGAGCTGGTGGTAGCGCTGAATCAGTACTGACGGAGGAAGCTGAAACCAAACGTCGTGGGCGTCAACAAGAACGGCTAAATCATGATCGTGAGCATCGCTGTCCTCACCCTCGGCTCGAGCAAGAAGGTCTTCAATCACAGATAGCAGGCTCTCGAGTTTGGCAATGTGGCTTCTGGCTAGATGCCACTCTTTAGGATGGAAGCCGCCTCCCCAGTTCAGCAGAGTTGGTGCAGGATAACCCAAGGCAACGGCTGACATGGCTGACTTGCACAGATTGATGTGAGGGGAGTCGGCCGACATGAAAACCCGGAGACGACGATCGCCGCCGGCTGAGATGGAGTGATTGCCCGTCTGGAGCGCCTGCAATTGCTGGGCGGTCAAGACATTGTCAGACGGGGGCGCATCGTCGGTCACGTATCCAGATGATTCTGAACAAGGCTAACGGCGTGGTGATGTTAACAAGAGCCATGCATGATAGCTGGGCAGAACTGGAACGTACCACAAGATAGCGAGCTGCCAGTACAGTGCCGAGGAGAAGCGCCGTGCCGCCAATGATGCATTTTGTCCTTCTGGCTGACTTGGAGCATCGGGAATCCGACGATGCATCCGACGATGCATCCGACGGGATATCATGGTTTTCATATCGAGGAAGAGGACGATATTCCCCTCGTGATCTGCCAAACATGAATCGCATCTTGGCTGGTTTGGCCGACTTGAGGCATGTACCGTGGGTGTAGCACGCGATTGGCCTCGGTTGGTGGAATGGCAGCAAGTGGATGAAATCGACGAAACATCAAGAGTCAAGACAGACTAGAAGCTGAGGGTTTGATATAGAAGAGCCGGGCTGATGATATCTTTTGCAAGTCGGCAGGCCTCACAGCGGCACACTCAAACTCACACTCACACACTTGACGGATGCCGGGCCGGCAGCCTTGGCGCACATAATGATGAGCCGTGCAGCAGGGAACTGATAAGGAACGGACCAACTTGCTCTGGCCATCGACAGGCGTCAACGACACCACGGGTCTGCATCGTTGGAGCGCCATGACTGCCATGACTGCCATGACTCCCGAAAGCCCTCATCTCGAAAAAATAGACGGGCAAGCCACGAGACTAACCTGGAGGCCAAAAAAACCAACCCATCAACCCGCTGAGCGCACGCGCCCATTTCCCCATCGCTGACTGGACAGGGAGACCCAGTCATGCTGCGTGCGGTGCCACGTGTTGCTACAGTGTAATCCGTACGGAGTACCATTGCTCTTTCCTCAAATGCGACAGGCGCGCAATCACAATTTGCCGCATCTGATTGGATGGATGCAGTCAATCCAATCCGGTGGTTCAAGAAGAAAGAAAAAAGGTTCCAATCCCTTCCGATCCCTTCCGCACATCGGGGTACGGATCCGTTGTACAATGACAAATGACAACCGACGCCCACAGTGGACGAACCACCAACCTACCAACCCAACACGCTGCAATCGCCTCGATTAGGGGACTAAATTCCCGAATGCACGAGCAGAGACGTCCTACCCCCCTCGCAGATGCTCGTTTCTGGGTGTCTTGCCGTCTTCGTCTCTTCTCAAAACTGATGCCTGCCTTGGGTCATTGTTGCTGTCATCTTCAACGGCTGGGGTCCGACGTCGCTACTTTGGCTGGTGGAGTAGGTTGATATCATGGGCTTCCGGCCGTAAACCATCGTAGCACATGCTAACTATTTATCCAGGCCAGTCCAATTCTCGTTCTCTCGGGCGCCCTCGTCTATAAGGAGACTCTTTGACTACACCAGGAAAGCTGTCACAAGGGATTTTATTCCCAACGTTCCTGAGCCACTTGGTCCGTCTGCTTGGTAGACATGGAATGAGCTGACGTGACATGCAGTGGCGATCCTTTTATTGTATATACTAATGATAATGTCGCACCAAAAAAAGAGGAAAAGAGCAGAAGAAAAAGCCTAGGTGAATGGAATGAAAGAGCCTCTGGGTTACTGCCATCGCTACATACAATTTTGTTGCCCAAATGTACCTCTTTTTGTACAAGAAAAGAGCTCAGGCTATGTCCATATGGCATTGCTACGACGCCAATCGATCATTTGAGATCGCGCAGATCAGCCAGCAAGCTTGCTGTTTACGTACTCCAGGATTTTCTCCCCATATTTCTGAACATATTCACCATGAACTTTGGAATCGTGTCCATGGCAGCAGTAAGGATCTTCTTTGTCGCAATACGACCGGATCTTGTCGCCATTGGGGCATGTAAAGCTCTCGGGACGGGCATCAAACTAAGACGCAAACATGTTACCGACCGACGGAGGCTCTGGGGACGGATTACAGAAGGGTTTTTACTTACGCCATAACCTGACTTGCAGGTTCCGACTGCATAGGAGAAGGCGGGTTGGAAACGAGGATTCCCCACGAAGATGGCTGCCTTGACCATTTTGGCTGCACTTGGGCAAATCGGCACGGCTGCGTTGGTTGTTCCTGAACTCGCTGGATTCGGTGGACTCGGGTCGTCTCCGCCGCAGAGGGCGTTGTCGATGATTTGGCTGCCCTGTCAGAAAATCCAGTTTAGCTGATGGCCCTTGTCAACGGATACTGTTTTCGATGGCTCCCCATATTACCTGAGAGCACCCCATCAACACCAATTGAGTTTCGGGGCATTTCTTGTGAAATTCATTCACGGCCTTCGCAACAGCAACTGTGCCCATTTCTGCCGAAATTTTGTACGAGATGCCGCCGCAGCTGCTTCCTCCGCCGCAGGCAGGATAGCCAAGTGCCTCCGACGTGGCCCCCGCGTATGTGGACTTGATCTTGTCGACGAGCGGGAGGAGGATGTCATATCCTGGTTGGACGCCCGTGCCGCGCGCGGCAATGACATGCACTGTCGGGCAGCGGTCTTGGGATTGTTGGGGATGGGCAAGTGTTGCCTGGAGTGTGGCGAGGAGACCAATGCTCGTGATCAGCTGCATAATACCTAGGTTGGATGATGTTTGACTTGGCTTGATTGGAAGATGACTCGGGTTCTCCCATATTACGGGGGGAGAGGGGACAGGTTGTTTTATGCAGTTCGGAGACAATCATCCATTCTTCCCTTGATTTATGCAATTCCTACTCGGTAGAAATCACAGCAACCATATGTTTTAGGCTAGCCGGCTGGCACAATTCGTGTCCAAAAAGCCAATTTACGGATCAAAGCAGGATATATACACATGTAACGCGGCAAGTCTATACTGAAAGGATGAACAAAGTTGCCGCCGTGCCTCAAACTTGGCAGAACACATGCCGAGTAAAAGAATTCATCAAGTTCGCCTCATTTTGCTTTCTTTCTTTGTGAAACCGTGCATGCACTCGGCCCCTTGTAATATGCGAGATGAGATTGCCTTGGGGCGGAATACGCGGAACCATGGCCAACTTGACAGGGTACATGCATTTATCCGCAGCCTGAAGTTGACTTTTTTTTTCCCATCCACTTGCCACGAACCCGAACCCAAAATTCGCAGACCTACATACCTCGGCGCAATTCTGACGTCTGACGTTGGTTGAAACAATATATTGCCCAAAGAGCTCGATGACAAAGTTGGACATCGCGCGCCCATGACTCTACTCTATCTCCTTGGCTTGTTGTCTACCTTGTGGAGTCACGTTAATAAAAGTGTCTATCTGTCATGGCTTTGGTTAGGAATAAAGATGAATTGTCAGGTGCGCGACCGTACGCGGGCGGCCTAATTAACCAATTGCAAGGTGCAATGTTGGCGAGAGCTAGCATTAGTGCATCTTTAAGTCTAGTAGCTTAACCTAGCATACCTTCCGGGTTCTAACATGAATGCTAGCTCTCGCAGATCTTCTAGTTATATGTTGCACCTCGTCGTGACTCGTAAGCGTTCAACCGCAAGCAGATAACTTGGACACTAGGACTTACTTTCCTAGTTAATTTCTAGACCTTTAGTAGTTATATAGTATTATTTTATATAGATAGATTACACTCCCTATAGTATAGATACTTGGTTATTTAAACCGTAGTCCACGCCCTCTTAAAGGGTAGGACAACTTAATTCATGCCCTCATTTCTAACCCTAGCTGCGTGGTCCAACACTCAACAATATGGAATACAAGCTGTCATATCATACAATTCTAGCAAACTATAATCTGCGCCAGCCGCAAGCAGCAGGTCCATGCACACCTTGTTCTCGCGCCGAGTAGCCATGTACAACGGAGTCATCCCGCCTCGATCCTTGACATTCACGTTGGCGCGCTTCTTGAGCAGCATTCTGACGACTTCTGGGCGTTGTGCATCCACGGCCCTGGCAAGCGCGGTGCGCCCGTAGTTGTCGCGCTGTTCAACATCCATCTCCATGTTCTCGAGGAGCAGCTTCATGATCTTGACATGGCCATTCGCGGCCGCCTCCATGAAAGGGGTCGAGCCCGTCTGGTCCTTGAACTCTGCATCGCTTTTCATTCCGAGGAGCATTCCTAGTATTTCGACGTGGCCCCTTGATGCGGCCAGCCAAGTTGGTGTGCGGCCCCGCCAGTCCGGTTGACACCATTCGGCGCCCTTGGTGAGGAGAAGCTCCACGACGGCCAAATGGCCGAAGAAGACGGCCCGACAGAGCGGTGTCCAATCTGTGGCATTTCCCATTTCGTGTATGCTCGCTCCGTGCCAGAGCAGCGCGTTGACGACTTCCACATGCCCTAGCTCAGTCGCCCAAACGAGCGCCGTCCTCTCTGTCTTGTCTTCTCGTGCGTCGAGGTTGGCTCCCGCCCTTAGCAGCAGGTCGACTGTTGCAGCGTGCCCTCCTTTGGCCGCCCACAGCAATGGTGTTTCGACGATGAAGCGTGTCTGCTTCCTCAATGTTGGCCCTGTTTTGGAGAAACAGGTCCGTGACTGCTGATTGACCGACACTGGCGACTTGCATCAACGGAGACAGGAGCGGGTAATCAGAGCACACCTTGGACCATGCTGAGTGAGCCTCTGATCTGGGATAACATATTCTCAGTGCTCTTTCCCAAATCGCTCTGTTGCGGCCAATGCCGGATTCGCAGTAGTGTAACCCCCAGTGTCTAGCGGCATAGTCTAGAAAAGCGCGAGAGTCGGCCGCCGACGCGGTTCGCGTTTTCCCGCGGGGCCGAGATTGCCTGCCGGAATTGAGCAGATCAAGATAAAGCACGCAAATTTCCGCCAGGCAGGCGTGGGCGTATTGATGGGAGATGGAGTGCTTCCAGGGGGGAGGGCTTGCCATTTGGCCTTGCGAGCTCGACTTGGCGAGGAGAAATTCTCTGCAGCTCTGGTGAAGGAAATAGACCTTGTTCTGGTAGATGGACACGAACAGCCCACACCAGGATCGGAGACGACCCGTGAAATATTCCTCTTCTTCTAGATCCAGATCGCCGAGGGATTGCAGGCCATCCGACATGTTCAGCGCAACGTTCATCTCCGTGACGGACAGTGGCCGACTGGCTGCCAAGATGATGCTCAAGGCCTTGCCCACCATGGGGTCGTCCTGCGACTTGCTGAGTATGCCCTCATAGGCTTCATTGACTGTTTTGGGGAGGTTTTCAAGGATGGAGTCGAAGCCCTTTGGTGTTAGTTTGACGTTTGTCCTCACGTGTTCGAACACCAGGTGAGCCCACAGGTATGTGCGCTGGGGTACTTGGAGAAAATGCTTGATCATGTGGCCCTTGAGCTCGCTTGGGAGGTTCAGTTGTGCGATGCGATACTTGATGACTTGGATGACTTCCTTGCCGATAGCTTCCGGTATCTCGCTCGCCGAGACGTGCACGTGGGGGAAGTATCTGATTGATGCCTCGAATTCTGAAGTAACCTTGCCGTATGGGCGGCTCGTGAGAAGCCATTTCAAGTTGCTCGGGTTTTCCCTCTCCTCTTCAAACAGACGCTGAAGCCTGCGTATCAAGTCTTGAAAGTCAGGGTTGTCGCATTCGTCAATTGCGTCCAGAACGATTGTCACAGGTCCTGTTTGCGGATCCTGGGCGGAACTCATCAACACGCTCCACAATGCAGAAGTCGAATCGGTCAGACCTGTTCCATTTCTCTCGTACTCTGGTACAGCGTGTCTTACCAGAGGGCGATGCTGGGAGAAGAGCTGGTGCAGTATGGCGCACAAGGCCTGACGAGTGGTTCACTGGTCTCCCTGCTTGAAGAAGAAATAACAGACGGTCGTTGATTTCGGCAACACCTCCTCCACCAGGTGTTTTGCGAGCACAGACTTTCCACATCCAGGGTCTGCCGTCACAAGAAGCGGCCCGGCTTGTTGTCGCAACCATTCGTGATAGCTTCTGTGATTGAGAAACCATTCGCACGTTCCCGGGACGCGTGGCTCGATGCGATCCCTATACCACTCGTACGTAGCATCCCTGCCGTTGTCGGTGAGGCGGAATATCTGGCGGCACTTTTCTTCCATTTCGCTAAGCGCGCGCCGGGATGCTGCCGTTTGGAGTTGGAGTTGCTGCTTCGCAATGTCTCTCTGGTCTTCTGCGACACCCAGGTGTTGGCCGGCAATAGAATGCAGTCGTTCCATGATTCTCAGGTTTTCCTGACTCGAGTAATCGAGCGAGTCCAGTGCTTCCCTCGAGACCAGCTCGTTGATCTGGTTCAAGTCTCGCCGCGCAATCTTTTCGAGATCTATGATTCTGTCCTGCATCTGCTTCCAGTCATCTCTTGTCGTCACGTCCCGCGCATAGGTTGTAAACTGACTTCGGTAGAAGCGCAGAACACTTCGTATCTGGAACTCGATGACGTGTTGATATAGTGCAGCAATGTCGTTGTTGGCTGCCTCCATCAAAGAGCTCGACACGCGAGAGCTCTGGCCAAGCCGCACAAGCAAAGGCTCCAGGGCGCTATAATAGCGCATGCGAGTCGTGACATATTTGAATCCAGCACTGTTAGCCTCGCTCGCCGTCCTGGGGCTCGTCAGTAGCGGCAGGATCAGACAGACACCGGCCCAGGCGATGGAAGCCTCTGGTGAAGCCTTGACGGCATCGGCCACAAGCCCTCTGGCCCACGTTGCCAGGCTCGCGGCGTTGGCTATCTGGTTTGACAAATTGAATTCATGGCCAGCGATGTTGAATTTTGTCTTTTTCTTTTCCAGGCGCTCAAGGCCTCGATCGATAATGCACTTTAGCTTGACTTGGCGCGGGTGATCCGAAGGAAGGCCTGCTGAAAGTCAGCTTTGTTTCTCGTGTAAAGAAAATGTATGTGTTTGTTCTTGTGCAAAGGCAAAGGCAATTCTTTCTTGCTTCCCACAAAGACAGGGACGTGGCGTACAACGTACCAGCTTCCTGCATCTCCCTGATCAACAACTTTTCGTACTCATTGACCGAATCGGCATTGTTTTCACCTAGACTTTTGTATGCCTGATCCCAAAGTGAGCTGGCCTGGGGCGAGTTGCTCTCCCACGATGGGTCCGGCAAGGCGCTAACAACCTGCTGAGTTGCAATGATATGAGCTGCTGGCTGGGTAGAAACAATGGACTGAGTATTGGGCCGGTCGTGGCTTCTGCCAAACCATTTCCGGAACCCCCTGGGCTTCGATACTTCGGACGCCGAGTTGAAATGAGACGAGTCTCGTACATTGACAGACATGGTGATTCTGCAGTTTGTTTGGCTTCACCAAAGAGCTTCATGGCCGGCTTCTTCAAAAACGTTTCGATATGGCCTCAGTGAGGGGGCATTAGCACCGGCCAACAGGGCTAACAGGGCCAACACCAATGTCCTATCGTTGGATGCATCAGACAAGGAGGAGCAGGGCGATTCGCCATCCAGTAAGTCGGTAACGAATCTCACGCTTGGGTGCTTGCTAGTACCTGTTGGATATAGCAGCCTCATATCTTAGGCATCACTTATGATACCTTCCCTATTTGAGGCCATGGATTATTATGGATTGCGGTACCTTAGCACTTAGGGCAAAGACCCTCTTTGCCCTTGTACCTATGCCCTTGTTATGCTATATATGTGAATAGCTTAGATAGCTAAATATATTATTATTACTTTCCACACTATCTTATAGGTTATAAGCCTAGCGCTTCCTATTACGCCTAGTTATACTTAGCTATTTTTTTTTACTATTAAAAAGTTATATATAATTACACTAGAAATCTTAATAATATCTAGAAGCGTATAATTACGTGATTTAAGGGGCGGTAGATAATCCCCTCCTTTAATAGATAACCTATTATAAAGGCATAATTAAATTAATTAAGCAGGCTGTTGGATTCACCAAGGCTGTTGTAACAGATGCACTAGTGCACAAAAGGGGTCTCTTTAAAGGTATAATAATCGTTAGTTACAAAGCTATCTAGAGGGTTATATAGCTATAAGAAAAGGGAATTATAAGTTATATAAGTGCCTTACGTATAGGTGTAGCTAATTATAATATAGCATTACTATATATACTTTACTTTCCTTAGTAATTAACCTATAGTTAACCTAGTTATTATAATACTAGTAGTTTTCTCTTTTAGAGAAAAGTAAGTTAAAAGTAAATATAAATATTAAAAAAGGAAAGAAGTAGGTTTATAATGTGTATAACCTATTTATAAGAAAAAGTGAACCTGGATATTAAATTTAGGCTCTTATTAGTTATTAAAAGGAAAAAGGAGGCTAATCCGCGGATTAGAAAGTGGTTAAGATTAAGAGCTTTAAAGAGCTTAAAAATATAATAAAAAATAGAAGTGAACACAAGTGGATTTAATCAGCGGATATAAGCCTCTTATTAGCTTAGGTAATAGTTAATCTAAACTCTCTATTTAGTTTATCTAGTCTCTAGTCTCTTTACCTATCCTTTAATATAAATTATAGCCTTATTTATGTTAATAAAGGTCTTAAGACTCTTATTTAGAGATGCCTTTATTATTATATTAGTAAGGTTATTATTACTATTAATCTAGCGGACTTTATAAATCTTATAGTGTTTATATAATCATTAGAGGGCTATAATATTAATTATAAGGTATTTCTCTTTTATAAAGCCTAGCTTTATAAGGCACTTATATAATAAAAAAGAGTCTATATAGATAATTATAGGAATTTAGTTAATCTTTAGTTAGTCTATAATTATATAGAGGGTTATAGTAATTACATAGGCTATATTAGCACCTTATACTATTATATATAATTTAGAAGTAAGGGTGCTATAGGTTATATATTTACTCTTTATTAAGCTATATATAATAATATTCCCTTTTAATATAAATATATTATCTTAAGCCTCTTTATTACTAATAGTAATTATATATTCTATCTAGGAACTTAGATCTTTATTATTAGTAAGAGATCTATTTATAAATATAAATAACTTCGTGTTTTTAAGGTCTAGAGGTATATAGTGTAAACCTTATTCTTAATATTAAATTTACTAATCTAGTTACTTATTTAATTAAGTTATATTATTAGTTATAGGATCTTAGTATTATATAGTAATTAAGAGGTTATAAAGGGCTTTAGGTTAATAAATAGTTATAATATAACTTCCATAGGCTTATTATTTAATATAATCTTACTTTATAGTTAATAACTTTAGGTTAATTTACTTAATCTTCTTACTTTAACCTTTCTAATATAGTTCTATTAAATTATTAGTGTTTTATATAAGGATATAACTATTAAATATAAGGGGATTTTTAGCTAATAGCTTTTACTTTAGTTTTGCTAAGAAATTCGCTTTTTAAAGCTCTCTTTCTTTAAGGTTATAGAATTCCTAGTTACTAAGGCCTAATATATTATTAGTCTATATGCTAATTACTCTAAAGAGATTATTATTATTTTTATTTATAATTAATAAGTATAGATTATATATTAAGGTTATTATCCTAAGCTAGTCCTTATAGTAATAGAAGTAAGTTACTTACTAGTAGGTTCTTACTTTAGTAATTCTATATAAAGGCTTAATAACTTTTATTATTATACCTTTAGGAAATAAATATATAATTTATTCTAGTAGTATTATAATAATTATTCTAGTAAGTTTTATTTTTAATTAAATATACGCCTATATAATATCTTAAATCTAAAGAATAATTCCTTATTATCTAAGTAATAGTAAAATTACTATAATTAATTACTAACTTAAATATTAAATTATTAATAACTAGGTTAGGATTACTTCCTTTTTTTTATTATTTATTCCCTAAATTATAAGGTATAACTTTTTATATAGTATTATAGTTCCTTTACCTTTAATTTCTCTAACTATATAAGATTTAAAGAGTCTCTTATTACTATACTTTAATAAGTTAAAAAGTATAAATCTAAATATATTATAAGCTTATAAGGTATTAATTTCTACTTAGTTTAATTACTTAAAGGGTTTACTTAGTATTATAATCTTCCCTTTTTAATATAACTAAAGAGCTAGATTTTAATTAGCTTTTTCCTTTACTATAAGAAATACTTTACTTAGTATTTTATTAGCTAAGAGTTTCTTTATTAAGACTTTATCTTAATCTTTATTTATAAGAAATACTATTATACTAAATTTATATTTAGTATTCTAAGCTTTACTTTCTTTTTAGCTAAAGTAAACTATAAGTTTTTTTTATAGTCTTTTATATTTTCTCTTAACTTATAAAAGTTCCTTATTTTTTTTAAAGCTTTAGAAATAGCTTCTTTAGTAGTAGGTTTATTATTACTTATAGCCTAGTCCTTATCTTTAGGTATTAATTCTTAGAGTTCTTTAATATAGTATAGGTTATAATAATATAGTTTAACTACTATTAACTAGAATCTAGTTAGTCCTTAGGGTATTTAAAGGGTATAGGTCTCTTTATTAGTAGTAAGAAGCCTATAAGGGCTATACTATCTATTCTTTTCTCTTTATATATATATATCTAATTATAGTAGAAGCTAGTATATAAGCAAGGTATCTAGGCTATTATAGGTTTATAAAGTATTATAAACTTATTACTTTACTAGAAGTTATTAGACTTTATTAGTAGCTTTATAAATTACTTTAGCTTATTAAATAATAAATATACTTAGTAGTAACTTATTAGTTATTTATAAATATATACTAAAGATAAGAAGGGTTAGTATAAGGCTATTTGGGCCTACTAAATTATTTATAGCTTTTATAGCTATCTAGAGGTGTTATTTAGGTATAAGATCTTAGCTTATAAAGTCTATAATAATTATATAAGCTTATTTTAATAGTCTATAATAGTATTTAATCTTTCTAATACTATTATAAGCTTTTACTAGAACTTTATTAATCTTAATTAATAGTAATTATATATAGTGCTTAAATTCTAATAATATAAAGTTCTTTCTAGTATTATAAATAATCTAATCTAGAGAACCTAGATAGGTATTAATCTAGTATTTATATAGAGTGTTCTATATATTATAGGCTTTTTACTTATTTAGGTTAAGGAATTAAGCTACTTAAAATAAGGTTATAGAATTAATAATATAAAGGACTAGTTAGCTATTAATTTAAATAATATTAATAATAATCTTATAGTTAAACTTATAGTTATCCTTAACTATAAACTTAAATCTACCTAAAGCCTTTTTATTTATTTAGTAATAGTAGTAAATTTTAGTTAATTATTTAATAGCTTTAGTCTTAATATTATAACTAGCTTATTATAGTATTTTTATAAGCTATTATACTAAAGGGTAACTAAATTAATAATATAACTAATAGATTTCTATTTCTAATAGGTAAAAAGCTACTATCTCTTTAGCTTCTAGAGTTTACTAAGGATATCCTTATTTCCTAATAATAGGTATAGTCTTATTACCTTAAATAAGTATATTTATAAGGTTATTAAGCTTAATATATAACCTATCTATATTATCTAAAGAGAATAGAAAGGGTATATATATATTAATTATATAAAAAAATATATTACCTAATTTAGTAAGCATATAAATTACTCCTTATATAGTTATAAATCTAGTACTAAATTAAATCTCTTTCTCTAGTATTAGCTTAATCTTAAGTAATAGTATTAATCTTATTAAGGCTTATACTTATTTAATTCTAGCTATTAATATACTAGAAGCTCCTATATTAGGTAAGATACCTTTAAAGACTTTATTAGAGTAGTATTTCTCTAAAATATATAATATTTCTACTTTATAAAAGGGATTATACTTAAGATATATATATTTAAAAGCTTAGTCTCTTAAGGTTTTAATAATAATATTATTATCTAGTTATAGTCCTAATTAGAGTATTGTTTGTAGTGTAGTTAGTGTAGTTTTTTAGAAAATCTTGTATTTATAGTGTAGTTTTTTTTTACTTATAGTGTAGTGTAGTGTAGTGTAATATATAGTGTAGTGTAGTGTAGTGTAGTGTGTAGTAACTACACTACACTACAAACACTACAAATGTAGTGTTAGGTAAAAGAAAAGTGGGTCTTTTAGTGTATATTAATAATATAGTAATTATAAGAAAGCTATTAATTTAAAGCTTATATTATTAGCTATTTAATTAGATTAGTTATTTAAGTTATAATATCTTACTATTTTAATAATTTTACTATAACTAGGGTTATATATAATATTATAACTTTTTAATAATACTATTATATTTAATACTTTATTTTACTAATATAACTTTAAGAAAAACCTTCTAATTATATTATTTACTATTAATATAAATTATTTTCTATTTCTAGAAATTATTATTATAATTATTAATTTAAAAAATACTTTAAACTACTATAATAAAATAAAATAATTAGTATATAAGTCTAAATAAATAACTAGAAGTTAAGAAAAAATATATTTAGTTACTAAATATTATTAGTATTATATTAAAGACTTTAAATAGCTTAAACTATTTATTTACTATTTAAACTAATTTAATATTACTTTTAGATTTATAATTCTAAAGCTATAAGAAGTTTTATATAATAACTTTAGATATCTTATTAGTTTAATATATATAAAAAGAATAAAATATACTAATATTTATAAACTATTTATATATAACTAATAGATTTATTTTAATTAGGCTATATAACTAAATTAAGCTATAATTTATAAAAAATAAGTAAACTTTATTTATAAAGTAATATTAGTACTTATATATAAATAATATATAATAATTACTATAATTACTATAATTATTATACTAAGTATAATAAGCTTATTTATAACTAGTTTAATTTCTTTATAAAAGTAATACTAAAACTTACTTTTAAATAATATATAATACTAACTATAATACTAACTATAATAAGTATTATAATAATATTAAAAAATATAAAAGAGAAAACTATTTTTTTTTAATATTTTTAAAAATCTTAAAATACTAAATAAGAAAAAAGTCTAGCTTTTTCTATAGTAATTTACTTATATATACTTATATATACTTATAATTATATTTTTCTTATTTATTATTTATTTATTTTAAATTAAACTTTAACACTAAGAATTTTATAAGTAAAATTAGTAAGGTTAGTAAGATTAGTAAGATTACTAGATTAGTAAAGTTAGTAAAGTTAGTAAGATTAGTAAGATTAGTAAGATTAGTAAGATTAGTAAGATTAGTAAGATTAGTAAGATTAGTAAGATTAGTAAGATTAGTAAGATTAGTAAGATTAGTAAGGTTAGTAAGGTTACTAGTTAGTAAGGTTAGTAAGGTTAGTAAAATTAGTAAGGTTAGTAAAATTAGTAAGGTTAGTAAAGTTAGTAAGGTTAGTAAGGTTAGTAAGGTAAGTTAAATAAGTAAAATAAGTAAAACAAGCAAAACTAGTAAGATAAGTAAAATTAGTAAAAACTAACTTAACCCTTTTATTATAAAAATTTCTAAGTTATATTAAACTTAAAAGACTTATATAATATTACTTATAAATATATATAAATAAATAGCTCTCTTATTATTTATATTAATATATCCATTATTTATTAAAAAAAGAAAAAAATAGATTTTATTTAAATTAGACTTTATATACTAGGTTTAAGGTTTATTTAAAGGCTTTAAAGTAAAGCCTTATATAGCTAAGTAAAGCCCTTCTTTCTAATAGAGGTGATAGGAATACTTAACAAAGCACACTCCCTTATTATAGTCAAGTGGGTTAAATGTATAAAATATATTACATTTAATTTCGAATTTAAGCTAAGATATTGAAGTCTAAGGGTTTGAAACCTTAGACATCACAAAAATTGTATTCTTAGCAATGGTATAAAAAAATACTGCGGATTCCTTATAATTTTTTACTTACTTATAAGTTATTAATAATAACTTACTAATAAATCTATATAAATTATAAGTTAAATATTTATAATTTATTAAGACCTACTTTTAAATTATTACTCTATGATTATAGTTCTAATATCCCCTTATAATATAAATTATAAATATTAGTTATATATTATACCCCACTTTTAATTATACCTTCCTTTTACTTATAATACTATTATTGAAGTTTTACTATAATAGAATTCTACTATTATTAGAGTTTTACTATAATAGAATCCTACTATTATCAGAGTTTTACTATAATAGAATTCTACTATTATTAGAGTTTTACTATAATAAAATCCTACTATTATTAGTTTATAATAGTTTTACTATAATAGAATCCTACTATTAATTTAACTAGGTAAAACCTGTTTTTTGATAATAGCCACATTAGGGCCTACTTTTAATTATACTACTATTGGTAGAGTTTTGCTATAATAAAATCCTACTATAAATTTAACTAGGCTAAACCTGTTTTTTTATAATAGCTATTAGCCTATACTAGAAGCTACTTAAAATCATATGTTTATTATTATAGCTATATAGTAAATTAGTAATAATAACCCCTTAATTTATATATATAATAAAACCGTTTCTTTACAAGTAAGCTACCTTTCCTTTCTCTTTTTTCTTTATTATACTTTATATCCCTATATCTTTTCTAATACTACACTTTAAGATATAAATTTTATACTATTATAAAGCTTAAAATCTACTTATTACTATCCTACCTTTATCTATCTTTAAAGTCTATTAGCCTTACTATAATGGCTAAATTAACTATCTCTTCTGTTTTTACCCCTTCTGATGTTATTTCTCAAACCCTATCTAATAGCTCTTTTAATAAGAGTAAATTAAATAGGAAATTTAAGAATAACATTAAAAATAAACTAAGCTATCGTTTTAAAACTAAAGCTTATATTATTAATCATAACTTATTTAATTATCGTCTTTCAGATATTAATTATAATAAGGAAAGATTAATAATATGTTATTGTACATAAGAAAATTGCTCTTTTAGCTTTTCTTGTAAAGCTAAGCGTTTTTAATTATCTAATGGCACTAGCTATTATAAAACAAAGCATTCTGAAATTGCTATATCTGAAAAAGAAGAGAGTACTAAAATTACTAGTAAGTTATTCTCTTATATTTATTAATTAAGCTATATATAATACTACTAATATTAATTCTAATTTAGTACCTCTTATAACCCAACCTTCACTATCTATATAATCAAGCATTTTAACCTTCTTTAATAAAAAAAGGCCTAGGCCTCCCTTAAGTGAATTCTCACTAGATACTATTATTAATCTAGCTATAAAATTTATGCTAGAGAATAACTTATCTTTTTCTACTTTAACTAGTAATTCTTTTAGGGAATTACTAAGTTACTTTAAGTAAGTATTTATTCTTATTTATTCCCTTATTATCTAACTAATAATTAGTAATTATAGTTTAAATATAATATTATGTTTATATTATCGGAATATTTCTATTAATATCTATAATTTATATAACAAATCCTTCTAAGAGCTTATTATTAAGCTTAAAAAACACTTCTTAAATTTTAGCTATATATCTTTATAACTAGATATATAGACATCTTTTAATTCAAAATCCTATTTAGGAGTTATTATAAATTGGATAACTTCAGATTTTTAATTAGAATATAAGCTTATTAGTATGTATTAATATAATTATTATTACCTAGCTTTTATAATACTAATATTATTAACTAGGATTCGAAAACTTAAAAAGCACCTATACTGGATTATATATTAATAATATATTTACCTAGCTTATAGCTTTATATAATATATAATTACTATCTATTATAAGGTAAATTACTTTAATCTCTTTCTTATTTACTAATTAGTAATTTACTTAATAACTTATTCTAGTCTTACTAGAGATAACGGGTCTAATAATAATACATTTATTAGTGCTTTTATAAGCACTAATTATAATAGTATTAATATAGAAAAACCTAAAGATATCCGATGTATAGCATATATTTTAAATATTATTGCTAAGGATATAATTACTAGCTTTATAAAAGCTACAACAAGTGTAGAGGATATTAAAAAATATAAGAATAGTGAAATTCTATTCTATTTAACAGAACAATTTTCATATTTAACAAAAAGCGAAAGGGATTAATTTATAGGCCTTATTCAAGGTAAGTTATTTTATCCTATTAATTTTAAGTCTATTACTAATTAAAACTATAGGTATTATAGGAAAGGTTAAAAAGCTAGCTATTCTAATTAAGAATAACGCAAATCTATATTAAGATTGGCTTATTGCTTTAAAAGAGGCTAAGTATAGAGGAAAACTAGCAATAAATTGCAATATAATAAAAATACCACTAGGTAAGTTACTAATAACTATATATTACTTAGTATATATATTAACTAAACATTCTCTATAGCTAATGACACTAGATAGAACTTAACTTATTTAATGATTAATACTACGCTTTTATTAAAAGAAGCTATATTAATTTTTAATAAAAAAATGAATATATTTACTTTTAAAGATACCTGCCTAATAAATTAAGAATAGGTAGATTTAGGCACTTTAAGTGAGATTCTAGAGGTTTTCTACTATCTAACTATAGTATTACAAGGTTAAAAATATAATACATTAAGCCTTATGCCTTTATTTATAGTTAAGATATACACATATCTTACTACTTTATTAAAGGATTAAAAAGCTTATTTAAAAGTAAGTTATTACTTATAATTTTATTTTACTATTAAACGCTAATTATTATAGGATAAATTAAGCTATAATCCACTTGTAAATATCTTTGTTGATGCAATAAATATAGGCTTAAAAAAGTTAAACCTTTATTTTCCTAGAGATATAAATGAAAGTTTTGCCTTTTATAAGCCTTATTTATTAGCATTTTTACTTGATTCTTAATTAAATCTATTAGCATTACGAAATTAGTTAAACTTAACTGAAGCTATAATTGAGCAGCTTTTAACTGAATTAAAAGCTGAATATAAAGCGTATGTATAACCCTAGGTCCCTAGCCCCCTAATCCGAACCTTGAATATTAAATAAGTACTCTCTTTATAATATATTATATATACTAATATAAAAAATTAGATGCAAAACATTATATAAGGCTGAAAATCAATCTTATAATGGTTCTAGCTTTAATAATGAAAATAATAAGACTTCTACTGTGGTTGTTGATTTATCTAGAATTAAAAGATATCCTAGCCCTTTTAGTAGTCCTAGGCCTAAGAAACCTACTTTAGCCCTTTACTAAGGTTTATTTCTAAAGGAAAGAAATAAATCTATTAAAAAGGCTAGAAAAAACGAAATTTCTAGTTATATTAAGCTAGAATAATTACATAATAAGGTATGTAATTCTATACTAATAGTTATTCTAATTTATATATCCTAATTACTTTATAGGATAATATATTTTAATAGTAGGCTAAAAATCAACAAGCCTTTCTAATTCTATTTATTTTAGCTCGAAAATACCTTACAATCCCTGCTACATCTGGTGCTATTGAAGGACAATTTAATTAAGGTAGTAATGTTCTTATAAAAAGAAGAACATTACTATTACATTTAACCTTACGGGAATTATTATTATTAAAGAGTTAGGAAAAAGAAAGAAATAAACCTTTAATTAAGGAATATCCTTCCTTCTTTGAATATAATGCATTAGATTCTGAAGAATCTAATAATTTAGAAGATTTAAATACCTCTAAATTTGAATCTTAGGCAAAAGGAAAAGAAAAAGCTAAGATTACTACTATTAGTAGTGAAACTAGTAATAGTAGTAGTCTTGAAGATTCTAACTAAATAAGTAGTTATTAAGCTTATATTAATACATTAACTTATTACTACTCTTGCTACTATTACTATTATTACTACTCTAAGTACTCTTACTTTTATTACTACTCTAGTACTCTTAGTCTCTTACAAGTTACTAGTTACTATTATTACTATTATTACTATTATTACTATTATTACTATTATTACTATTATTACTATTATTACTATTATTACTATTATTACTATTATTACTATTATAATATTAAAAAATATAAAAAAGAAAAGTATTTTATTTTATTAATATTTTAAAAAACCTTAAAATACTAAATAACTAAAAGGTTAAGCTTTTTCTATAGTAATTTACTTATACTTACTTATACTTATATTTTATATATTTATTACTAATTTATTTTTAATTAAACTTTAACACTAACAAAATTTTAAGTAATATAAGTAATATTACTATATTAGTAATATAATATTAGTAATATAAGCTATTATAAGCTATTAGAAGCTTATATAAGCGAATATAAGCTAGTATAAGTAAATAGAAACTAATATAAGCTAATATAAGCTAATATAAAAGGACTTTTATAAAGTTTATTATTAATTAAATATTTTTTTAATTAGAACTTTAGAAGTAATAATAATAATTAGTAGAAATATAAAATAATTTATAGTAATAGTAAATAAAATAATAAAAAGGTTTTTTAAAAGTTATATTAGTAAAATAAAGTATTAAGTATAATAGTATAATTAAAAAGTCTAATATTATATATAACCTTAGTTATAGTAAAATCCTTTAAAAAGTATAATATTATAAATTAGATAACTAATTAGATAAAATAGCTAATAATATAAGTTTATATTAACTAATCTTCTTTTAATTCTTATAATAATACTAGTTAATAAAAAAACCTACTTTTTTTCTACCTAATACTACATCTATAGTGTTTGTAGTGTAGTGTAGTTTATAAAAAAAATTTGTAGTGTAGTGTAGTGTAGTTTTTTTTTCCTTGTAGTGTAGTGCAATACTCTGGTCCTAATATAAAGAATTAAGTAATACTTAGGTAGTTAAACTTTAATATAAAGGTCTCTTTATTATTATTATCCTTATCTTTATTATTATTAGATTTAATAAAAGCTTTAGCTAATTCCTAAGCTCTATCTATAAGGTTATCTATTTCCTTAGATCCTTAGCCTTTATAAGCTATAAGAAATACTTAGAACTTTTTCTCTATAGGAGGTATTTAATACCTTTTATTTTTTTACTAGTGTTCTTTTACCTCTTAATACTCTTTATTTATATAGTTTATTAACTAATAACTATTCTTATTATAGATATAGTATTTACTATTATTATAGCCTTAGTTATAATAACTATAATATTTACTATAATTATTATATAGTTAGCTATAATAGTAATCTATAAATATTACTTCTAAATTATTAGGATTAATATTAATAGTATACTAATTAAATTAAGTAGCTGATTTATTAGCTTTAGTAATAGAGATTAATTTTTAGAGGTCTTTAGTAAGTCCTTTAAAGCTAGGTAAATAATTGTATTTAGCTTACCTATATTCTAGAACACTAGAGATAGCGCTTAATATTTAATAATAGAGCTTTATATTAACTATTAATAGGGGAAAAGTCCTCTATAAATACACTTAAGGGTTATAAGTAAAGTCTTAAGGTAATCTAGCTTAGATTTATTAGGATTCTAATTAATAATATTCCTAAGCGTTATATTATTCTATTCTTAGTAATAGAACTATTAGTTACTTTCTATCTTAAAGTGTTAATAGATATTATTAACTATTTATTTATATATAAAGCCTTTATTTACTAGATAATTAAGGTAATACTATTTAGTATTACCTAAAAGTATAATTAGAAAAGCTTTATATATATATTCCTAGGGGAGGTTAAGTCTATTATATTTATTCTAGAATAGGTTAATCTTAGGTATAATAAAGTTATATATCTTCCTACTATAATAGTTATTATCTTCATATCCTTTTATAAGTTAAGAGATCTTCCTTATAATCTAATCTTTAGATAGGATTATTAATACTTATATAGCTAGGGTTACTTATAGTTAAATAATTAGGGTTAGGGTAATCTAGAGTATTTAAGGTTATAGTGTGTTATGACTTAAGGGTCGAAAGATAATAGAATAGAGTAATAGCTTAGATTCACAGTCGCAGCTAGATAGGTGCTACCTAGGGGTAAGTGCGTGAAGGTTTTAAGCTCTAACCTTCTATAAGAATATAAGTAGTTCTTACTAAATACCTCGCCCTATGCTTACATAACTATCTAGCTACTAGCTAACCCCTCCCTAACCTAGTAAGTCTAAGGTCTTACTAATACTTTATTATATAATAGTCCTATCTCTATCCCTTATGCTTCTAATATAATACCCTCTCTTTATATAATTATCCTTAATTATATAATAAGCTACTTACTTAGGGCATTTACACTATGTAGTCCTAGGGGTTATAGTTAATAGAGGGTTTAGGTTAGGTATAATATATTATAGCGTAATATATTATTAAAAATAATAATACTAATAATACTAAGGTGTAAATATTATTATCCCCTTATCTATTAATCCTAAATAGTAACCTATTTACTACTCTAATATAGTAAAGTAAATACTCTTTACCTTATGCTAATAGTTCTAAGAGAGTAAACACCCTATATTAAATTTGATAATTAGGTTAAATAAATAGGGTATTAGACACTATATATATAAATAGACTTATTTATAGGTCTTAGTAATATAGTAATATAATTACTATATATTTATAGTTATTAGTATATTTAAGAATAGTAATAATAATAGTAAATATTATAATCCTTATATTAGCTATATATATATATATATTGTTTACGCTAGCTAGCTAGGTTACGTAGCTATTCCTAGTACTCCAGCTCCTAAGTTAAGAGGGAAAACCCTTAATTAGGAAGAAAAACCCCCTTATATCTATTTTTAAGTTAGCGCTAGCCCTACTATAAGCCTATACTATACTAGGTGTAGTCTATTATAGGTATTTAGTGCTAGCTTATGCTAGCCTTATCCTATAGAAAAGAAAAATAAATAAGAAATATATAGTAATAAGTGTATTTAGCTTTAATTAGTCCTAGCCTAGCCTTATACTACACTTATTTAGTACCTTTTTATTTCCTTTTATTCTACTATAAATTCTAATTTAAAGTAGTAATTTACTTTAGGTTTACTTTTCTACTATTTTCTCTAATACCTTACTTTTTAGCTAGTTCTAATTTATTACTAGGCTAGATATCTTATAAAGTTAAAGCACCTAGTTTTATTTATATATAATAGGGGGTAGGTAGTTTAGAGTTAATATTAAAGTGTCTTAGTGCCTAGATTATTTATATATTATTTATCTAGTTAATTACCTAGTGCTTTATTTTTTAAGTAATATCTAATTTCTCCTCCCTCCCCCCTCTCTTAAGTATAAGAGAGAGCTCTTCTTCTTATAGGGTTTTAATCTCTTTTCTCTTTCTTTATTAAACTTCCTATAGGTTCTTTTTCCCCTTCTCTTTTTCTAAGCTATTTAAGGCTCTTCTAGTCTAGTGTTAGTTTAATTACTAATTTTTAGCATAGGAAATAATTAAATTTAGTATAATAGCTTTATTTTCTATAAGTAATTTTATAGTTAGTGCTATTCTAGTGCTATTCTAGTCCTAATCTACCTAGGAACTCCTAACTTTAGACTAATACCCTAGGAAGTCCTTAACTAAAAAATAGTTAGAGTAAGCCTTAGAAAAAAACTTAGAAGTAAGTTATTTCTAGTCCTATTCTATACTTATTTTAAGTCTAATCTAGGGTAGTTAGGTAAGCCTTAATTAATATAATATATTTCTTATAAGTCTTATTTACTTAATTATCTAGGGTATTAATACTATAATATTATTAGTAAGTTAGTTTAAATCTAGTCTAGGCATAGGGCTAATTATAGTATAAAGGGGTAATATCTAGAGTGTGCTTTAACTATTAGGTATAAAATAGTAGGTATAGTAAGGTACTAGTAGCATTAACCCTACTCTAAACCTATTCTAATACTAATCTATTTAAAGCTAAATATTACTAGTATATAAACTAAGCACTAGTAGTTAGTTAACACTTAGGCTAATATAGTTACTAGGGGTAATATAAGTAGTTCTATACTAGTGTAGTAGTAGCTCTAGTCTAGTGCTAATATTTTTTATTTAGGTCCTAGATAATTATATAGACTAGGTTAGAAGGCTTTATACTAAGAATTATAGTAAGAAAAAATAAAGTGCTATAGTAGTAGGCTTAGACTAGGCTAGGTCTAGGTTTACTAAAGATTATTACTCTAAGATTCTTTATTAGTTTAAGTAGCTAAATACTTAAGCTATAGAGGTAAACTAGCTCCTAGCTACCGCCCTCCTTACTAAGAGAAAGGCTAAGATTATAAAGAAAGCTATTTCTCTTCTTAAGGAGAAGTAAGGTAATAGTTAAGAAATAGTTTAGTAAAGAATTAGAGGTAGGCTAGTGTAATAAGATACCTATAAGTTTTAGTTAAAATTAATCTAATAATAGTTCTAAATATATAATATTCTCTCTTAATATAATTTTATATCTAATCTAGCCTACCTCTAAGGCTATACTATATAATCTATTAATCTTCCTAGGCTATTTTTAGTAACTTATTAGTCTACTCTAATACTCTAAAAGTAGTTTAGGTCTTCCTATAGTTTAAGTTAGCTAAATACTAGGTCTTATACTAATATATAATATTAGAGTTATCTTATACCTAGGAATTATTTAGCTATAGCCCTTACCTTTAGGGGGTTATTTAGGGCTAGCCTTACTTCCTATATATCTCTAGGCTATTATATTTAGGGGCGCCTATAGTTATACTTACTATAGTTAACTATTATATAGTATTAGTCTTTAACTATATAGCTATAGCTATATAGGGGTAAAATCACCCTAGGTATATATTTTTAGAATAGGAACTTATTAAGGCTAATCTTTCCTATATATAATTATACTATTATAGAAAAGATATATTTATCTAGTCCTATATAGAATTTCTATATATTCTTTAGGTTATAGGTAAGTAAATAGTCCTTAGTTAGCTCTCTCCTATATTAGTACTATCTCTATAGTTTATTACTATACTAGTCTTCTTATTCTTATTTCTATTTCTTATATAGTTATATATTTAGTTTATTATTAGCTAGGGGTAGTCTTTTTCTACATTATAATACTATCTTTACTAAGTTAGCTATAGCCTATATTTTATTTACTATTTTACTATTTACTATTCTTTTCTTAAACTTTTATTTTATCTTATTTAGGTAAAGATCTAAGGGGAGGATATAGGTTTTAACCTCTAATTATAGTATAGGGGTATTCTTAAATATACTAGCTATAGTTTAAAGATAGACTAATTAGTCTACTATAAAGCTTTTAACTATCTCTCTTAGGTTTTCTCCCTTTTTTATTAGGGTATAGTAGGCGCTTACCCTATAGGTAAGGATAGGTTAGACTACTTATATATATAGAAGCCTAGTGTCTCTAAAGCTATAGCCCTAGGCTAACACTACTAATATAAAGAGTATAAGTTACTACTAGGTAAATTTACCCTTAAGAATATTCTTATAGGCGCTTTAGTTTAGTTTCCTATTAACCTATACTCTAAGAAATCTATATAATTCTATAGGTACTATCTTATTTACTCTAAGTTAGACCCTAGCCTAGGGGGGCTAATAAGCCTTACTAAAATATATAAGTTTAGTTTTTACTAGGTTAAACTTTATACTTACTTTCTTTACCTATTTCTTATAGATTTTCTACACTACCTTAAGTCTTCTCTAAGTCTACACTATATTCTTTCTAAATACTATAATATTTATATTATTAGTAAATCTAATAGCTACTATACCTAGAATAGCCTAGAGGTATATATAGAGTTTTACTAAGTATAAGAGAAAAAGAATTAGTAAGAGGGGTAACCCCTAAGGGGTACTAGCCTTAATTATAAATAGTCTTAATAGTCTACTATTAAAGCTAAGCTAGCTTATTCTATCTATAAGAAAGCTTTATATTATAGCTATTAGCTAATATAGGATTCCTATTTAGATTAGTAAGGTAATTAGGTATAGGTAGCTAACCCTATTAAATACTAATAAGATATCTATTTATACTAGTAAGGCAATACTACCTTTACTCTAGGCCTCTCTTATATATTTTACTAGAACTCTAATTATAGTTTCTATTAACCTATTTATTCTATTTTCTATTTATAGTTCTAGTAGAAGTCCTTTTACCTTAGTAAAGCGTGTAAGCTACCTTATAATTACTACTTCTATAATCTTTCCTATAATATTTAATAAGGAGATAGGTCTCTATATATTAGCTTTCCTTATCTCTTTTATTATTTTACCTAGTTTTTTAATTACTACTACTCTTATAGTTTAAAACTAAGCTAAGAAATATCTTACTTTAAGAACTATATTAAGGAGTTAGGTTATAGCTTCCTTAGCTAGCTTTTTATAGGCCTTAATAAGGCCTACTAGGAGTTTATTATTACCTAGGGATTTCTAGCTAGCTATATTTAAGAGAATATCTAATATTTCTTTTACTCTAAACTATTCTTTATCTAGAAATAGTGTGTTATCTATTTCTAGGAAGGAGAGGTCTAGGATATAGGAGAGGTTTACTATAGGTTTAGGGAAGAACCTTTATACTAGTATACTTACTTTATCTTTATATATAGTAGCTAGGTTTAGGTTATTATTAGTTCTTTCTAGTTTTAGTAGTCTAGGAAGCTCTAGGGAGGCCTAGCTTTAAAGCTAGGCCTATCTCTCTAGTCTCTATACTCCCCTATTCTTTTCCTATATATTAGCCTTTTATAAGGCTTCCCTTTATATATTTCTTCTTTTTATTTTAATAATTTATTCTTAGTCCTTATCTACCTTAGTGTAGGCCTCCTAGTTTACTTCTATTCTCTATTACCTCTATTACCTTTTAGCTTATCTAGCTTTAGTAACTACCTCTTTTACTATTCTTAACTACTATACTTCTAGTCTAGGGAGCCCCTAGGGCTTCTATAGGGCTATCTTATCTACTATTTATTAGAGGTTTATAATAAGCTATATAGTGTATATATTAATCCCTTCTTTATTATATAGTTCTAGGGTATTCTTAGGCCTAAGTTATATTACTACCTCTGCCTTTATATATAGTTTATTAATTATATTCTAGGTGTGTCTAAGGGTCCTAGGGGTATTATCTTATTAGTTAGTAAAGATACTAATTAGTTATAGAATATAGTTAGACCTAGTAAGTTCTTTTACACTATTATAGTGTACTTAGATATTAGAAGTTACTTATACTAAGTCTATAGTGCTATCTCTTTTATCTTTATACTATCTAGTAAGCTTTCCTTAGGGTATTACTAAACTAAGCCTTTACTAGCTTATAAAGTCTAGTAATTCCTCTACTCTATTAGTTATTTTATCTAATCTATCCTAGAGGGGGTGTTTAAGGTTAAAGTTACTTATAAATACACTTTAGCTATAGGGCTTCTCTATATTAATATCTTATATAGGGGTGTTCTAGTTATTACTATATTCTTCTAAGTAAAGGGAGTAAATATTAACCCCTTATATTTCCACTAGTAACTAGTTAGTTCCTCCCTAGGCTAACTATAACCCTATACTATACTTCTTATTTATATATATAGTATTATGCCTATTATAGTGTACTAGCTAGAACTAGGTAAGAGCTAGTGCTAGGGGCTAGGGGTTCTTTATATATTCCTATTCTTAGATTATAATTATATCTATATTAGTTTAGTAGTAAAGCGTAATATATACTAGGCTATCTCTCTTATTTATATTCTAGAAGAGGACTTATAATATTATTATATTACTTAGGGGGGTAGTGGTTAGTCTTTACTATTATATACTAGCTTTATTCTAGCTCTAAGTTATTCTATGTATTATCTAATACTCCTAGACCTAGGTTATTTAGCACTTCTCTTTGCGTTTATAGGGTAGCCTCTCTTCCTTCTAACTATAATAATAGGTTCCACTACTATACTAGGCCCTTCCTAGGCTAGGGATAGGCTTTTATTTATAGTACTAGTAGTAAAATAGAATAGTTATTCTAGGTATCTTACTTTTACTATATTTTACTTCTCTTTTAGTATAAGGTAGTCCCTTAACTAGGCTAGGTATAGCCTAAAGTAAAGAATATAGTTCTCCTTTAGTTACCTAATCTTTATTAGGTAAGATATCTTTTTATTTTCGTATTAGCTAGCGCCGCACTTACTATACCTTAGGGCTACCTTATAGAACTTTATAATATATCCTATTTAAAAGTAGTTATAGCATTATCTAGGTTATAGGGTCTTATTATATAGTTTAGATTAGAATAGCTTTGCTTTAAATACTATTCTATCTTAGTATAATTTATTAGTATCTTTAACTTTAGCTAAACTAAGGATTAGGGTAGTTTACTAAATGCCTTTACCTTAGGGGCACCTTATAGTTACTTTAATTATATTTACTTTATTTACTTTTCTAATCTTAGTTACTAGGTTTTTAATAGAGGTATACTTTATAGGGAATCCTTTAATAATAATGCTAAGTATATAGTAGTAAATAGTTACTTCTAGTCTAAATGCCTTAGTAATCTATTTCTAGTCTTCTTTATATTATACTATATTTCCTTTAAAGGTAATAATAGTATTACTACTAGGGAGTCTTCTAGCTACTACTACTAAGGCTTACCTAGTAGCTATATTTACTACTATAACTATATCTTCTACGCCCCTAGACTAAAGTAATTCCTATATAGTATTTTCTTTTATAAGTACTTCCCTATATTATTATCTAGGGATCTAGAGAGAGGGGGGGTTAGAGTTTAGTTATCTTAGTGCTAGCCTAGCTATAATACTTACCTAGGTTAGGGTATTACTATCCTTAGCTTCCTCTTTAATAACTTCCTTAAGGGCTAATTTTAGGGCTTCTTTAGTAGTGTAAATATTACTATTATTAGTATTTATAGCTCTTACTTTAGCTTAGGTATAGTTTATTACCTTATAGGCTATAGCTATTATAATATGCCACACTTAGGTAACTTTTTATTACTTAGGATAAGGCTAGTAATCTTATTATAATATTTTATATTATTAGGATATTTAAACTAATTCTAATTTGCTATTAGGTTATCTTTACGTCTCTAGATATTAAACTATCCTTTACCTACATTTAGGTAGTGGCTACTCTAAGCTAGTCCCCCTAATCCCTTATTAATTACTATTAGTGTCTTATTTACACTCCTACCACTAGCTTTATTATAATATAATATCCTAGAGGGGGTAAAGTAAGGGCAAGGATTTTAAATATTAAAGTGGTTTATATTTTAGATATAAATCCGGACCTTTAGGTTAGTGCGGAAAGATTTCAAAAGTTTTTTTTTTAGTATACTTATTAGCTATATATAGTGTGTAAATTACTTAGGGGGTTTATAGTTAATATAAAAAGGACTAAATCTTCCTCCCTTATATATATACTTCCTTTTCCTTATATACTATTTAACTATTATAAGTTTCTTTATTTTTACTTATCTTCCTTTTATTACTTCTTTATTACTAACCTATAGCTAGCTTATAATATCTAAAATCTATTCCTTAACTTTTACTTTACTACTAGGTTTATTTTTATAAAATAAACCCTTAGGGAAGTTACTAAAGAAGTTACCTTAAAAGAGAATAGTATCTAAAATTTTTATATAAGTTTACTATTTTCTTACTAGGTTATTATTACTAACTTATAGCTAGTAATACTAAAATTCTATATATATAGTGTAGTTAGTAAGTTACTATATAAAATATATAGCCTAAGAATAGTACTTATATTATTCCTTAATATCTTAAGGAGAATAAACCCTTTTCTATAGAGTATAATAACTCTTATAGTATAATCTTACTACTTCTTTACTTCTTATAGTTACTAACCTATAGTAGTAAACTTAGCTAAATACGCTTATTATGCCTAAAATAATAAGATATATATTAGAGTATAACTACTTATTCTAAGTCTTTAGTTTTAAAATACTAACCTACTACTAGTGCCTTACTTAAATTATATAGCTTTATAAAAAGCTATTTAATATTATTAAAGCTATACCTAAGGGAAATTACTACTATCTTAATAAAGTAAGTATATCTCTAGTTCTCTTAACTTAATTACTACTAATATACTAATAGTTTTCTATTTATATAAAGTAAAAATTATATAATACTTTTCTAAAGACTAAAAATACTAATAAGTATAAGTATATTTATTATACTTAGGTAGCTACTAAAGTAGCCTAGGAAGCTAAGTATAATAAGTATATTACTATATTATAGCTAGATAATACTACTAAACTTAAGGTCTAAATTAATATTATAAACTACCTTACTATATATATAAAAATATTCTAATAGTAAGTCTCTTAAATATCTATAAGCACTTCTTTACTAACTTACTAGTAGTTTATTTCTTATACCTTTAGGCTTCTTACTTATATTAGTCCTTCTAAGTTACCTAAAGAGCTTTATATCTTTATATATAGGGAAGGTAACTTTTCTAATAATAAGGCCCTAGCGCCTCTAAAGGCTTTTATACTTATTATTACTATAGCCTCTAAGTAAAATAAGGGTAAGGGTAAGAATAAGAAAATACTTCTTAAGTAATTATTACTAGGTAGCTATATTATAGTTATAAGAGTAATATAATTATATCTTTTTAGAATATTACCCTACGTTATTTACTATATTTATAGGGTATTACCTTATATTATTTACTAAGGGTAGTTTTACTACTATAACCTAGCTACTTAATTACTACTTATAGTTATAAATAATTTCCCTTATAATAAAATCCCTCTTTAATATCTATAAATTCTCTAAGCTATTATAGCCCTTCTATTTAACTAGGTACTTATAATACCTACTATTATAATAATATAAGATAATTCTTTTAACCTTAAACTCTTATTTATTATCCTTAATATTATCTTATAGTAAAGAAGTATTTACTATATTATTTAAGTCCCCTTTAAAAGGTTTAAGGCTTATAATATTAAACATATTATATAACCGCATTCTAGTAAGTAATTCTAGCTAGTAAGCTAGTTTATAACTCCTAACTACCTTTATAATCTTATAAGGGCCTAGGTACTTTATAGTTAACTTTCTACTTAGCTATCTTAGATTAATATTCTTTATAAATAGTAAAATATAATTACTAACTTTAAACCTCTTTAGGGTTCTTTTCTAGTTATAGTATTTCTTATACTAAGCTTATAAGTTAATTAGAAGCTATTTAATTATAGTGTGTTTCTCTCTTAGTAATAATACTTTACTCTTAGCCTAATTATTTATAAGTAAAATATTAGGTATTACTTACTATAAACCCCTAGGGTTATAATCTTATAATACCTTTACTAGTATATAGCTATAAGTTATATAGTTACTAGTATTATATATAAATTATGCTATTAATAGGTTATTAGCCTAGTTAGTTTATTTAGTATAAGAGAAAGCTCTTAAATAATATTCTAGGACTTAGTTTAATTACTTTATTTACTTATTTATTTATAGGTAAAAAGCAGTACTTAGTAGTTACTTAGTTATAATAAGATAGTAAAAGGTTATCTAAAATCCGCTTATAAATATAAAACCTTAGTTTATTATAATACTTTCTAGGGCTTTATAATCTCTAAAGATATATTCTAGGAATATAGTTACTAACCTATTACTTATTAGTTATATTAAAATAAGAATTTAAATACTATACTTTATAAAATAATCTATAATTACTAAGATTATATTATAAGTCTAGTTAGTGTTTTTAACTAGTAGTAATCTAGTAATAAAGTCTATTAATAGTTCTTAAAAAACATAATCTAGCTTTAGTAAAGTAGCTAACTTACTATATAGCTTATAGTGCCTTAGTTTTAAAATTTAATAGCTTATATAAGTACTAATATATACCTTTATATCTTTCTTTATTATTAGCTAGTAGTACTAACTTATAATTTAATAAAGTATCCTACTAACTTCCTAATACCTAGTAATAGGGTTATTATATATTAATAGTAAAATCTCTTTTCTTATACTCTAGGGAATATAAACTTAACTCTTAAATATTAATAGCTTAGAGAGTCTAATTAACTATATTTATAATACTTCTAAGTTACTACTCTTAAGTAGCTTTCTCTAATATATAGTAAACTTATTATTTTACTATATACCTAATAATAATACTTAAATTAAAATATCTAATTCTAAGCTATTATTCTAAGTATTAGAGTTAAACTTAGTAAAGGTTCTCTAAATAGCTTAGATCCTTACTATAATATCTTTATAAGTAGCTAGCTTATAAGATACTTCTAGTCTTATAAGTACACTATAGTTAAGTAGCGTTTCTAAGGGGCGCCCTTATAACTTACTAGTAACTATACTAGCTAATATACCTCTTTTAGTAATATCTAGTCTTATAGCTTTCTTAAAAATATAGCTAAGTTATATTTTCTTAAAACCCTAGATATTCCTATTACTATTATAAGGTCTTTATAACTAACTATCTACTATATTAAATAATAATATTATAAAACCTATAGTATTTCTATTACTACTATAGAGTTCTTATTAATTAGTATTTATAAACTTAAATAAGAAGTTTAGTAGCTATAAGGTTACTACCTTTACTTTCCTATTCTTACTTATATAATTTACCCTTCTTAATAATATATTAGTAAGGTTTAACTTACTAGCCTTATAATTAATCCTAAAGTTAAATAAGTAAAGCTTATTAAGTATAGTTACCTACTTACTAGTTAGCCTTAGCTTTATAGCTAGGTACTTATAGTTTAAGTAATCTATTATTATTATAATAGAGTAAGTTAAGTACACTAGGTAATACCTCTATACCCTAAAAGCCTCTTAGATTACTAATAATTTAGTATCTAGTATAAGGTAGTATAATTTAGTATTAGTTAACTTCCTTAATATATATATAATTAAGTGCTAGTAACCTAGTACTAATATTATAAGTATTATTCTAATAGTAAAACCTAATATATTTATCTTTACTTTTAATAAAGTAAGTAAGTTAAAGTATACTAAAATTAGTACTTCCTAGAATAACTTCTAGAGTTCTCTAAATATAGCTAGCTTATAGGGTTCTAGCTTAAAGGCTACTAGTTATCCCCTCTTAAGTTAGTTTATTAATAAAATAATTACTTTATTATACTACTTAATAAAATATTAATAAAATCTAGTAAACCTAAGGAATAATTAGATATCTAGGACACTATAAGGTATTAGCTATGTTATAATTACTTCTACCTATAATAGTTCTATTATAATACCTTTCTTAGATATAATAAATCCTAAGAATTTAACCTCTATAACTAAAAATTAACACTTCTTAAGGTTTATAAAAAGCTTTATATTATAAAGTCTACTTGGGACTTATTTAATATAGCCTATATAAGTAGCTATATTACTACTATAGATTAGAATATTATCTAGGTAGATAATATAAATATTATTTATAATATCCTTAAAGACTTTATTAATATACTCCTAGAAAGTTACTAGTATATTAACTAATCTAAATAGTATTATAAGATACTTAAAATACTTATATTTATAATAGAATACTATTTTTTACTTATTACCTAAGTAAATATATAGCTAGTAGTATATATCTATTAAGTTAAGTTTTATTTAAATAACTATACCTCTTAAGTTATTAAGGATTTTAGTAATTAGTAGTAAGGGAGACTTATTCTTAATAGTAATCTTATTTAGGCCCTTATAATTTATATAAAGCCTTAATTTCCTTCCTTTCTTTAGGATAAATAAAATTAAGGCCTTAGCTAGGCTAACTAATCTTCTAATCTATTCCTTTTACTATATATCTATAAGATACTCCCTAAGTACCTCTAGCTTTTTCTTAGCTAAGTTATATATTAGCCCCTATAGTAGTATTTTCCCCTTTTCTAACTTAATTATATAAGTATAGCCCCCTAGTTTAAGGAGTATTTTTACTAAGTCCTTATTAAATATATCTTTAAATTCTAAGTATTTCTTTAGAAGCTTTAGTTTATTTATATTATTACTTAGCCTTTACTTAGTTATAGGTTACTTATTACTTAGACTATCTAAGGATCTTAGATTAGCTATAATATATTACTTATATAACTTATAGGTATACTCTAAGACTATTACTACTTCCTTACTACTTATTTCCTAAATTAGCTTTAGTAAGTCTACTAGTAAGTTTTTTTTTAGTTTTTTTTCTTTTTTATTCTTTAGGCTATTTAAGATAACTTTTACTAAACCTAATACTAGAGTAACTACTAACTATTTTAATACCTTATATACTCTTTACTTACCCTAAGTATATAAGAGGCACTTCTTTATTACTAGGTATCTTTAAAACTTCTTTTTTTAATATATTACTATAAGTTTATATTCTCTAATTTAGTCTATACCTAGTAGTAGCCTTTCTTTAGTATTAGTAATAAAGTAGCTAACTTAGTAAACCTTTATAAACCCTATACTATTCTTTATTAATACTAATCTCTTTAGAATTCCTTAATATAAAACTATATTTTTACTTATACTTTTAAGCTTTTAATCTATTTTTTTAACTCTTTTCTAATTCTCCTTAGATAATAACTTTAGGTATATAGTTAAGGATTATATACCTAAGTCTATTAGTGCCCTTATTATTACCTACTAGTAATCTTATTATAGAGATATATAGACTCTAACTCTTAGGTTTATTAATTTATCTATAATAAGGTCCTTATCCTAGGTTTATATAAATAAAAGCGGTATTTTATTAGGATTAGATGCTTTATTACTACTATTATTATACTTCTTTATAGTATATTTACTACTCTTATAAATAAAGTAATCTAATAAATAGTAAGCTATTAAGATATATCTAGGCTTCCTATATTTATAATATATAATAGGTAATCTTCTTACTTACCCTTTATTCTATTACTATAAGTTATCTATAGGTAAAGTTAAGTGCTATTACTTTTTCTTATAGTCTTAACTCTTTTTATAACTTTATATTAGTTTTATTACTACCTTTACTTTCTTACCTTAGCCTTATAACTAGCTTTAAGTAATTAGAAACTCTTAGCTAAGTATTTACTTTCTTATAGTATTATTAAGGCTATTAATAAATATATAAATTCTTAGTTATATTAGAATTAGTTTAGGTAGGTTAGATTTAACCTTAGTCTAATTTCTAATAAAGGCTTAAAATAATTAGCTATTACCTTACTAAAGATTTAGTAATAACTTAGTTACTTCTAAGTACCTAGTATCCTTATCTATTATTCTAGTCTTTAGCTATATAATAAAGCTTACCTAATTATAGTCCTTATATTTTATATAACTTTCTATAGCTATATAATATATCTATTATTACTTTATATTATTAGTAAGGTATTTACTAGTATAAGCTACCTTTATTATATTATTATAAAAGGTATATTAATTTAATTTAAATAATATATTTAAGTTTACTAGGAAATTCTAGAGGTTTTTATAAGTATTTCTCTTATATAATAGTATTTATAGCTATATCTTAATAATACTATATTAGTATATATTTACTACTTACTTAGTATTTATTAGTAAAGTAAGTATAGAAGTAGTTAGTTTAACTAGAGAAAGTAAATTTATAGGTTCTTATTAGGTTTTAACTAATAGTAAGTTTACTTAAAGCTCCTTAACTTTTATTTCTATTTATAGAATTTCCTATATTTTCTATATATATTATAGCTTAGCTTATACTATATTATAATACTATTATACTACTTCCTTAATACTATTATTCCTAACTCTAGTATTATTATCTAGATTAGTATTAGGTAGTATTTAATATACTTAATTATTAGTATTTATTATTTAAGTCTTTACTATATTACTACTACCTTACTTATCTATAGTATTACTACTAAGGAGGGTAAGTATATTTTATATAGATATTCTCTAGGGTACTAATATTATAATCTAGCTAATAGTCTATTACCCTAAAGGGATTAAGAGCTTAATTTATTATAACTTAAGGGTTAAAAGATAATAGAATAGAGTAATAGCTTAGATTTATAGCTATAGCTAGATAAGTACTACCTAGGGGTAAGTATATAAAGGTTTTAAGCTCTAACCTTCTATAAGAATATAGGTAGTCCTTGCTAAATACCTTGCCTTACGCTTATATAACTATCTAGCTACTAGCTAACCCCTCCCTAACCTAGTAAGTCTAAGGTCCTGCTAATGCTCTATTATGTAATAGTCCTGTCTCTGTCCGTTACGCTCCTGACATAGTGTGCTTTCTCTTAGGGGTAGTTAAGTAATAAAAGGGTTATTAATAAGTAAGTATTAGGTTAAAGTGCTAAGAAAAGGGGAGTTATAAGGTAAAGGGTTTATAATAAAAGGGTTATTAATAGTAAGGTTATTAATAAAGAGGAATTTACCTATAGCTATTTACTTTATGATTTTATTATTAGGCTATAGTAATATTATATCTTCTTTAAGGACTTAAACTAGTAAATTAATAATTTTATTACTTTAATTTTAAATAATATAAACGCTATTTTTATAATGGTAGTCTTATAGTTTACATACTAAAGGTTATAAAGCTTATTTAAGTATTTCTTTAGTCTAGCTATTAAGGTTATTATAGAAGATCTCCTAAAGGGCAAGATCTTTATATTAGCTACTCTTATAGGTATTAATTATCTAAGTAATATAGTTATTAAGCTCCTAGTCTTTAGTATTCTAAGGGTCTAGTTCTCTAGAGCTCTCCTAGTTAGTAGTAATAGCTAAGGTATATTTTTAGAGTTATTATAGTGAAGTAGATTTATTAGGTCTTTTAGGATATATAGTTTAAGTAGGCTACTTTCCCTTTATAGTCTATAATAATGCTTATTTATTACTAAAGGGGTTTATTATATCTTATTTAGCTAGTAAGGCTAAGGGATTTTTTAACTAGTAGTAGTTAAGTTAATCTTAGGTTTAAGAAGTTATATGTGGCTATAACTCTTAGTTAGTTAATTAGTTTTCTTATAATAGATAATAGAATTAATTCTTATATTAGTAGCTCTTAACTTACTAATAGAAGAAGGTTAATCCCTTAGAAGCCTAATATCTAGTATCTAGAGTCTATCTTCCTTTAGCACGCTTCCTTAGTTAACTAAAGGAAGGTCTCTTCTTTATAAACCTAGCTGTCTATGGTTTTTTAACTACTAATTAGTATTAGATTTACTAAGGCTATTATAATAAATACACTAGTATATAAAAGGGGTTTCTTTAAAGGTATAATAATTGTTAGTTATAAAGCTATCTAGAGGGTTATATTGCTATAAGAAAAGGGGATTATAAGTTACGTGAGTGCCTCGCGTATAGGTGTAGCTAATTATAACGCGGCGTTGCCGCACGTGCTTCACTTTCCTTAGTGGTCAACCCGCGGTTAACCTAGTTGTCGCAACACAGGCCTTTATTTAAAAAAATATATCTCTTATTATATAAATAGGATTTAAATACATAACCTCTATAATATTAATTAATAAGTTATAAGTGTGGTATTTATAATATATTAGCGTGAATTAATATATATTTAAAATTAGGAATAACTTTAAAAAAGTTAGACCCTTCTAGGTAAATCTTAGTAAATAGTAGGCTAGGATAGGATATTCCTTATAGAACTACCTTAGGTACCTAAAACTAATAATCTAGATCTATTACTATCTAGGTAGTAATTGTTATTATAAGATATAGTAGATATTAGTAAAGTAAGTAAAGTAGGTATAGTAAATTCTAGTGAAGTATTACCCTCTAACTAGGCTAAGGTAAAATAAGATTAAGGCATGTAAAAATACCTTATACTATTAACTTTATATCTCTATACATTAGTAGCTACATAGTAATTTAACTAAGAGAGAGCTACTACTATAACTCCTACTTAACTAAATTAATAATAATTAGTATTAAGTAATTATAGTAATAGGAGTATATAAATTTTAATATATATAACCCTTTTATTACTCCTATAAATTATAATATAGATAATAATTATATAGGCTTAGTAGCAGGGTTAGCTATATAGGCAACTCTAGTAACCGCGGCGATTCTAGCATAACTAGAAGAGCATAATAATATAATAAAGAATTAGTTCTCTTAAATTATAGTTATCTTACCCCTTAAAGGGGCAGAGAATTATAAAGAATAGGAGATTTTAGTTAAGATATAGGTCTATATTATATAATTAATAAAGTATCTTACTAGGGAAATCCTATATTCTCCTATACTAGATAAATATTATACTATTCTTATATTTATTATTTAGTAAAGCCTTTCTTTATAAGTTTAGAAGAATCTAACTTATACTAGTTTGACTAAGACTTTACTAGTAACTAAAATAATAGAAATAATTAGATATAATTACGGTTTTAAAGCTAATTTAGCTATTATTAAACTACTCTATAAATTCTTAAAGTCTAAGAGATTAAATTACTTAACTATATAAACCTAGCTTAATTACTACTAAAATCTATAGAATTAAATTAATAAGATATAGAAAATCCTAGATATTATATAGGTATTATAAATAATTAAGGTAGTAAAAGACTCTATACCTAAAGCCTATAGCTCTTAGAAGATAAAGGGTTTCTCTAAGGCACTCCTAATAAAGGATAATATACTTATATATTTAATATATAAAGCTAATAAGCTATAAAAAGATTAAAAGATAAGCTTTAATACTTAAACTAAAGAGATAAATAATAATTAAAAGACTAAAGGTAAATGTTGATTCCTCCGGATCTTCATTGGCTTAATCGTGGCTAAAGACTAGACTAATTGTAGCCTAGTGGGGTCACCGAAGGGATACACGCAATGCGATTAGCTATATACTTCGCCACCCCCTTTTCCGCCCTACCTACAGGTTTTACCTACCTTCTCTTCTAGCTAGATTTCCCTCTCTTCTCTCCTTCCTAGATATTATTAATAAAATCATAACTTTAATACTATAGAACTATTATATTACCTACGCAAGCACCTTAGTGTATCTAACACTAATTAGTAGTTAACTTCACAACCACAGATAAGCTAGGTATTACAAGAAGAGATATTTTTACAGACGCTATAGCCACTACTCCTTGTGCTAATAGATAGTTATTTAGGTAGAGAGGTATAACTATAAAAGTGTGCTAAAGGAAAAGACTAGAATCCTAGTTATAGGCTTATTAGGCTTCTAAGGAATTAATTTATTAACCCTTAGGCCTTTAGGATATTATTATTAATTATTAATTTTATTATCTATTATAAGAAAAATAACTAAATAACTAAATCTATTGATATAAGGCATTTATTTTAAACCTAATATTAAATAACCTTAGCTAAGCTAGCTAACTTACCTATAACTTCTCTTAATATAACCTCTCTTAATATCTTACTACTATAATCTTCCCCTTAATAAGTTCTACTGCTTTTTTCTTATCCCCTTTTACTTTAGAACTATTTACCCTATACTTATTAGCTAGGTGCTCCTTTAGCTATATATAATTAAAGGAATTGCTTCTTTTCCCCTATATATATATATAAATACTCCCTCTTTCCCCTTTATCTTCTATCCCTAAAGTTATTATTAACTATAACTATCTTAGCTTCTTTATATTCTATAGGAAGTATAGTTAAGGACGTACTGTTTTCCCTCCTTTCTTGTAAAAACAAGAGAATTGCTTATTCCTGTTTTTATTACTTTTGTTGATTTTATTACGTTTACTACTTTTATTAATTTATTTATTCCTATTGTTTATTTATTCCTATTGTTTATTTATTCCTGTTGTTTTGTTATTTTCGTTAATTTGCTACTTTTGTTACTTTTGTTACTTTTGTTACTTTTGTTACTTTTGTTACTTTTGTTACTTTTGTTACTTTTGTTACTTTTGTTACTTTTGTTATTTCTGCTGTTTTTACTATTTTTCCCTGTTTCCCCTATTAATAATAACGCTTCTTAAGTATAAAAGACGTCCTTTATATATGCGATATCCGGACACTAGGGATTACGCGTGGAGCTTTGGATTTAGAGATAGGCAAATACATAAGCTTAATGAAAAGTGCTTAATAATAACTTTATAACGTTCCCTTATGGCTTATATAGCTATAACTTCTAATCTAATAAGATAGCAAAACCTAAAGCTAAACCTTCTATAAGAGAAAAAGCTACCTAAATTACAGAAGCTAGACTATTAGCTAGAACTTTATTATAAGGGAATTCCCCTTAACCTACTAGAGATAGAAAACGTCTAATAATATTTATTAAAAGACCCTAAGAAAGTAAACTACTATAATATCTTTAGCCACTTACCTATACCTTAATAAAAGACTAGAAAGAACTAATTAAACTAGATCCTAAGACTACTATATAATCTAAGCTTAATAACTATATTATAAGGTTTATTTACCTTAGTAAACATTAAGGTTAGATAGATAATAACCTCTAGGAATTATTTATTAAAGACTTTAAAGGCTAGTCTAAGGATACCTTTAGGAGGGCTAATAAGGAGATTATTAGAGAGTTATGTAATTTACTTTAAGATTATAGTATTCTTATTAAGCAAGGCCTAGGATATCTAATCCTAACTTTATTAGAAGAAGTGCTTTACTAAACCTTAATACTACCTTAGCTATAAGAAGGATTATAATCCCCTAAACCTCTAGAGCCTTAACCCTAGCCTCCTTAATTACCTACCCTAGAAGTGCGCTTCCCTTAACTATATTAAACCCCTAAACCCCCCTAAAAGCCCCTATAGTAATCTTAATTACACTATTTACTTTACCCTAAGGACCTTTATTTATAATAATATATACTCTCTATATAATATTTCCTTTCTAAAGATTAGATTATAAAGAAGATCTTAGAACTTATAAAGATATATAAGGATAGTAATTACTATAGTAGGAAGCTATATAATTTCCTTATACCTAAAATTATGCTTTTTAAGAATAAGTATTATTGAAATGTAGGGAGCTGATGCTAGCTGGCAACAGCTGTATAAGTGTAAGCTCTACGGTCTAGGACTAATAGAGCCACAACGTTAATTTTTATTAACGTAACGCAATAGAAGTAGTAGTAGTTATTAACTAATAGAATTTAATTTAGATTACTTTATAGTAACTAATAGAGCAATAGAATTGATTTTTAGTTGGTTTATTCGGGCGATACGGCTATTAGTTAAGAGGCCTAGCTAACTAGCTAGATTAAAAAGATCTTCTTTCTCTTATAAACCTACTAACCGTATTAGCAGGCCTAGGCCGCTAGCGGGGTCTTACAAGCTACTTTTTATTTTCTATAAAATTTATTTATATATGAAATCTAAAAAATCAACTCACCATTATATATACTAGCAACCTATATACACTAAATTTTAGTCTAAAAAATATTACTATATAAAAAGAAAGCCCTATTTTCTAGCATTAATTTACTATATATAAGACTTTTATATAACCTCTAGTTAAAGAGAAAATCGCTGTTAAAGATAGCTATAGGGTAAGCTACTTACATCACCACTATAGGGTAGTCTGCTTATGTCACCCTAGCTTACCTAATTACTTGTGGTTAGGGTTATAGGCACACTCGTGCTTATAACACTAATTAACATTAGTTATCCATATAGTTAGTCGTAGCTATTAAGCTTGCAGTGTAAGCTTAGTAATATAAAGGTTCTTTGACTAGAAAAGGGCTAAAAATAGGTCCTATTTTTAACACCCCCTTTACAAAAGACTTATATATAAGCAAATAAAAGCGTATAAGATTACAATAAGGTAAGCAATAACTTTTAGGTAAAAACAGTAGAGAAAAAGGGAAAAATAGGAAAAGATAAAAAGCCCCCCTTTTTAAATCCTAGCTATAGTTATATATAGCTTCCCTTTTAATATTGTTTTTGGTTCCCTATTAAAGGGTTTTTAGTTATTAGTTTTAGAAGTCATTAAGCCCTAAAAGATTAATAAAAGCCTAATAAAGAGGTCTTATAAGAGGTTTCGTAAGACTATCTACGGGCATTGACTTAGTATCTAGATATTTAATCTTAGCTAAACTAGCTAAAACCTATTACCTAATATAGTTGAACTTTAATAGGGTATGTTTAGTATAACTATGTAAGGCAGGGTTATAAGCAGTAGTTATAGTGCCTTAATTATCGCAAAATATCTAGATAGGAGGGGAAATAGGGGTTTTTAGCTCCTTAAATAGACCCTGAAGCTATTGTAGCTCCCGGAAGGTCTCGTAGATAGCATTAGATTTAGCTTCTAATGTTGATAAAGCTATTATACTAGATTTCTTTGACTTCTAGCTAATAGGTCCGCTAGCTAGCTTAAATAGATAAGCATAGGTTGATTTTAAGGTCTTTTTATCCCCTGTAAAATCACTATTGTAATAACCTATTAGGCTTTTGCTAGCTATACCTTTAGGGTTACCCCTATAGATAATAGCAAGGAATCTAGTCCCGGATAGGTACCTTAGCAGATTTTTAGCTGCATTTAGGTGTTCTATATAAGGACTAGCTAGTACGGTTAATAGCCACTAAACTGTAAAGGCTACATCAGGCCTTGTAAGCAACATTAGGTATATTATAGTCCCTATAATACACTAATAAAGCTTGATATCGCTAGCTATTAAAAGCTTAGTTGTCTGCGTAGCTAAAATGCCTAGCTAAAGAGGTATGCTAATAGGCTTACTATCTAGCATATTAAATTAGTTTAAAGCTTCTAATATATACTAAGATTAATGGATTTTTAGTATTCTATTAGGCCTATCTTATATAATTTAAACCCCTAAGAAGAATTTAGCAGGCCCCCTATTTTCTATTAGATAGACTTTATAAAGTTCTTTCTTAAGTCTTTAGATATAATGTAAATCTAGTCTAATTAGAAGATAATTATCTACATAAGTGATGATAAAGGTTGGTGGAAGGATTAAAGAATATTACTAGGTCTGATATTAGAGGGTTAAACCCTAGGGATTTAAGCACTGCTATTAATGCTTATTACCACTCCCTTAAGCTTTATTTAAGGCTATATAAAGATTTCTATAATAAAATTACTTAATCTTTAGAAGGTTTCTAGCTAAAACTTCTAGCTAATTTAGCTAGGTTAGGATTCGCTTTAAGGAATTCAATAAATCCGTCTGGAATAACTATATAAATCTGTTACTATAGCTTACTATTAAGAAAAGCTCCTATAAAATCAATCTATTTAATTTCCTAGTTATTCTAAGCCGCTAGGGCTAGTAAAATCCTCTAGCTAGGGGGAATGCTTATAGCGGCAAAAGTCTCTAGATAGTTAAGACCCTTAATTTACATAAATCCCTTAGTAATAAGTTAAGCCTTGTATTTTAAAGGATTATTTTCTTTATCCTTTTTAAGCTTATAAATAAGCCTATTTTTTAGTACTTTTCGGCCCTTAGGGATTTTATCTTTCCCTATAAATTTAAAAGTACTAGCCTTTAGAAGCTATTTAAATTCTTTAAAGGTAGCTTCTATCCTTTTATCCCTTTTAGGACTAGATATAGCTTGCTTCTAGGTCTTAGGTTCGGGGCTATTAGGGTTCTTTTCCTTTAGCCTTTCCTATACCTTAAAGTAGGTTTCTTTTATAAAATCTAGAGAAGAAGGGGAACTAATATTAACATCTATAGGGTTAATATTAGGGTTAAAGTCAGTAGTTTTGTTAGAAATCAGGTCTGGAGTTAAAATCTGATTTCCTAGTTAAGATATAGGCTGCGCCCCCTCTAGGGCTTCTAGAATCGGACCTTTAGGGGGTTAATTAGGTCCTATAGGTAGTTTTTCTTAACCTATAGGATCCCCTATGTTGTCTATAGGGTAAACCTTTAAACCATAATCTAGATCTTGTTAATTATCTAGATTTTCCCTCTCTAAAGGGTTATCCCCTATAGAAATCCTAGGTAAGCCTTTAGAAACAGGGCCTATAGGTTTTATAATCTTAATAAAGCTAGTTTTTGTAACTAGTCTTTTAGAAGGGATATACACTAGGTAGGTGTTTAAACCTAGTGTAGTAAGGAGTTTTCTAGGGATAGTTTTAGCTGCTAACTTTTAGGCTTTTAGTTGTTTTTTAAGGGGAATTAGAATCTTATAGTAAGATCCTATAGCCCTAATACTACTAATATTAGTTGTATAGGGCCTATCTAGCTCCCTAGATAGCAGTTGTTTAGGGCTTTAATCCTTAGTGGTATTAGTAGTTATATTAATAAGGTTAATAACTATAGGTAATATAAAACACTATAAAAATAACGGTAATTTTGCCTACTGAATAGTAGCCCTTAATTAATCTAGAATAGTTCGAATAGAACGCTCTGCTAATCTATTTTACTTATGGATATAGGGACTAGAAGTTGTAAATTTAATCCCTTTAGAATTCAACTAATCTTGACAACTAGAATCAATTTCTTAGCCCCTATTAAAGTGAAGGTGCCTAGGATATTGACCTAGTTGATTTTTAAGCCCTCTAAAGAAGCCTTTAATAGCCCTATAAATAGTTAGGCCTTCCTTATTAGGTAACAAGAACACCCACTTATATCTAGTCTTTCGATTAACTAGAAATAAGCAAATTGACTGTTTATTATACGGCGTAGGACTGATTTTTAGCGTATCCCCCTCTATTTAATCTAGAGCTCTAGGGGGGTTAGGGATAGCTAATTTCCTAGGTCTTCTCACTGCTTTAGATTAGTTATAAGCTATGTATTTAAAGTCCTTATCCTTAATTTTAGAAAAATCAGGGATTCCTTTAGTAACTAAGCTAGTTTTCTTTAGTAAAGGAAGCCCTAGGTGCCCTAGTTGTATATACCATAGGCTGGCTAGTTCTAATAACCGTTGATATTGAAGATCTTTAGGGTCTGAATTAGGATTTAGATTAGGGCCTTCTTTACTAGTCCCCTGCTAGGCCCCTTAAGAACCATAGGCCTCTTAGAGAGGTATTAGGGACTCTTTTCTATTACTAGGGCTCTCTAATACCCCTAAATCTATTTCCTTAGATTTATAAGGGACCTAACCTAGGGCTATAGGCGAAGAAGAAGGGACTAATTTCTCTAAATCATCCCATACGATTTCTTTAATATCATTATTATTTTCGTTAATTTCGTCTAAATTAGAAGCCTAATGTGGCTTTTTAGAGGGAATTTAAACCTCTATAGGGTAGCTATGACCCCTAAAGCTAGCATAGGTAAAAGGTTAGATATAATAAGAATTATAGGGCCCTTTATGTAAATTTAGTGTAGTTTGGTTTTTAATGTGAAAGAAAAAACTATGTTTTTCTATATCTAAGGTTATAATATAAGACCTATCTTTAAGATAAAGATAGTTCTTTATAAGGCAACTACTAGATATATAATGCGTAAGACCGCTAATTATATTAACATTAAGCTAAGGAAAATATAGCGTATCTTTAAGCACTAAGGTCCTATATTTAGTTAGATTTTTCTAATATAGGACCTTAAAAACAGCACTACCGTGGCCCTTAGCGTAAATAGGACCACTACTAGTTATAATAGGGTTAGATTCCCCCTTTTTATAAGGGGTATAATCTCTAAAGACCTCCCTAGAATTAACTATATATATAGTTAAACCTATATTATATAATAGGGCCTTTTTTATGTCTTTACTATAATAATTAAAACCATTTAAGGTCTTAATTTCTTGTTTTTTATTATCTAATTTACTAGAGCTAGATTCAGAGCTACTATCGCTAGAGCTCTTATAACTAGTCTTGTGAAGACTAGGTTTCTTATATGGTTTAAGAGTACTATTAGAAAGGTTATAATTTCCTAGTATTAAAGACCCCTCTATAGAGTCTTTATTGTCCTTTTTATCTAATTTAGAAACCTTTTACTTCTTTTTCTTCTTCTTAGAATTAGAATTAGAATTAGAAGAGCTCTTATTTTCTTTAGAGTCTTCTTTTTTCTTCTTCTAACCTTTAGGGGCTTTTTCTTTCTCTTTAGCACCCTTTTCTTAGTCTTTAGCCCTATAATTCAGAGCTTTAGATACTGTAGATAATTTATCCCTCTATTCTACTAGAAGGTTAGCTATTAGAAATTAAAGATTTAGGGCTTCTATAGGTGCCCCTATAGCCCTATTTATACGCATGCTAAATCGTTATCTCTTAGCCCACTAAGGGAAGGTTAATTTAAGGGATTAAAGATATTAATTAACCTAATTAATAGGATTAATTAGTACCCTAGAAATTAATAATCTAGCTAGTAGATTATTAAAGACTGTATTAAAGGACTCTAAAGATCCCTTATAATTCTAAAAATTTAGGTTATAAAATTCTAAATATAGAGACCCTCTTTGGATTTTAACGCTATATAAATACTGCCTTATAAGTAAATTATAGGCTTCTTTAGGTGATTTTTACTAAGTTATAGCGGCCTGTGGACCTTCCGTATAACTATCCCTTAGTAACATTAGGATAATAGCTTAGTTAGGGTCCCCTAGCGCCCTAGAACTCTCTGGTTTATCTAGAAAATCAGGTATGCCTAAAGCTCTAAATTAGATAGCTAGGGCTTGTTTCTATTATTCAAAATTTTCAGCTCCTTTAAGCCTAGTAGTCTCTAGAAAGCTATAAACCCTCTTATTAAATTCCTTAATAATTAAATTATTAAAGGTAGCTTATATAGAACTAGATTTAACTTATTATGTTTAAATAGGTTATTATTCTAGATTCTGAGTAGCAGGTTTAGCTTATTCCACACCCTCTATACGACTATTTACAGCAATAGATAGGCTCTCTAGCTTCTCTAATAGCTTATTAATAGTTATTTGTTGCTTAATAGCTTGCTTTTTTAGCTAGTTATTAAGAATCTCTTGCGCACTAGGGGGTGTTTGTGCCCCCTTTCCCTTTGATTTAGTATCTATCTTCCTATTTTATAGAAGGGAAGTCTTTTATTTGTCTTAAAAATCCTTTTTATAGAAGAGAAAATAACTTCTATCCTACTGAATTTCCTTTTTATAGAAGGGAAAACTTCTATAATCGCGGGTCCTTCCTATTTTATAGAAGGGAAGTCTTCTTTTTCCGAATATAAAAGTAGTATAAAAAGAATCTATAGTGATAAACAACTAGGCTTATAACCTATTAAAATGTAGGGAGCTAATGCTAGCTAGCAATAGCTATATAAGTGTAAGCTCTACGGTCTAGGACTAATAGAGCCATAACGTTGATTTTTATTAACGTAATGCAATAGAAGTGGTAGCAGTTATTAACTAATAGAATTTAATTTAGATTACTTTATAGTAACTAATAGAGCAATAGAATTGATTTTTAGTTGGTTTATTCGGGCGATGTGGCTGTTGGTTGAGAGGCCTAGCTAACTAGCTAGATTGAAAAGATCTTCTTTCTCTTATAGACCTACTGACTGTATCGGCGGGCCTAGGTGTTACGTGCTGGCTTTGCACGATAGAAGGTCGATTCCATTAGAGGGGCCAATGGATTTAATAGGTTATAAGTTATACTAAGTTCACTTATAAAAGCTACTATTAGGGATAATATAATATATATAAAGTAAGTTAAATTCCTAAACTAAGATATTAAATCTAGCTTTTATATAGTAGCCTCTATATACTATACATGTTCTACTATATAATAAGTGCTAGGCATGTTAAAAAGATAACTATCCTAGTTATATATAGTTAAACTATAACTAAATTTAGCTACTATTTAAAGTAAATAATATTAAAATATATAGTTATTAAAGTTATACTAAAGAAAAACGTGTTTAGCGCGCTAATTATTATATCTATAGTTATTATTTTATAGTATTACTTAATATTATATAACTCTCCTTATAATATATATTCCTTAATCCTATAATTAAATTTATTATATTAAATAATAAAATCTTCCTATTCTATTACTAGTACTCTATCTTTACTATATTTTATTATTTCCTCTTAGTAACTACTAAATTCCTCTATTTCCTTATTATTCTAGATACCCCTAATTTATACCTTAATATTCTATATTATTTATTTAATCTAGTAATCTAGTAAATTTGTCCTCCTTAGCTTATAGCTTTACTACTATAGTGGTTATTACCCTTATAGTTAGTAATACTATTTACCTAGGGGTTACTACCCTTTTTATTTATTTTCCTAATAGTATTAGTAATATCTTATTTATCTCCTATAATATAAGCGTTCTTAGCGTTATTTATTAGGTATCTAGCTAAACTACTTATATATTTAAACTAGGCTTCCCTAGTAGTTTAGGTCTTTTACTTAGCGTTAGTAGAGGTCCTATTTTGCCCTAAGGTTGCTTATTACCTAATTTTAGTGTTCCCTAATATAATTTGCCTTATTACCTATTAGTTTTGCCTAAGGCTAGTGTTACTAGAGCTAGTATTACTAAAACTAGGGTTAGCTACGTTAGAGTCTCTAGAGCTAGTAATGTCTAAATCTGTCTTTCTAGGGTTCTTATTACTAGAATTAGCCTTACTAGAGCTAATCTTATTTTCCTTATATCCTTCTTAAATATTTTCTACTTATTTATAAGATTCTTACTTTTTACCTCCTAATTCTATATTACCTTTAATATCTTTAACACTATAGATACTAATTCTATAATCTTCTTCTTATCTTTAGTCTTCTTAGCTATATTCCTTTTTAAAGTATTAAGTTATTTATTAATATTAACTAGAATTTCGCTTAAATTACACTAGGAGATCTTCTTTTTATAACTTTTTAATATTTCTAATACTTATTTAAACTTACTTTTAATGCTTTTTAAATCCTTTTTTATTATAACTATTAGCTTATAAACCTCCTTTACTAACTCTTTAATAGCTTTAAATACTATATCTACTTACTCTTTAGTAAGAGTAAACTTCTTTTTTATTTTATTAATTTGCTTATTAATAGCATTAACTTTATTAATTAAGTTATTAATTTTGCTTTATTTATATTACCTATTTATTTCCTTAGTTTACTAAGATTTAGATAATTTTAGTACTAGCTTATTTTCTATGCTAATATAAAGTAGATTTATATATCTAATGCTAGCTAGCGCTCCTGTAATTATGCTATTTACTACGCTATATTTATTTATAAAATAAAGAGCTAATATATTAGCTTATAGTAGTAGAGATAATATACTATTATATATAGCTATCTATTATTTACGTTTAACTATTATACTATTATAAAAAGCTACTACTACTATTTTTACCTAGTTTTTTACTCTTCTTATTACTTCACACTCTATTAGATTAATAGTAACCTAATATATAAGCTTTCCTACCTATCTTACTACTACTTACTTTATTACTAAAGTAACCCTTTACTTTTTAAAAATAGTAAAAATTTAGATAACTATATTTTACTATAATATAAAGTATATATCCTTTAAATCTACTTCTAAACTATTAAACACTATCTTAGCGCCCTTAAGGGTAAATTTATATATATAGGTCTATATTATATCCCTAATATTCTATATCTTTTTCTAGTAATTTACTATTATATATCTAAATTTACTAAAATTAACTCCCTTTATACTTCTTCCTTTATATACTATATTAAATTCTTCTATTACTCTCTTATACACTACTATACTAATATTAGGCATTAGTATTTAAGCGTTTACTCTTAATCTAGGCTTTCTAAATCTAGCGAATAGTAGCTTAAAATTAAGCTTTACTATTTATTTATAGACTTATAATAGTTTAATAAGGTACTCTATAGGTATCTCTTTAACCTCCTTATTAAATTTACTTTCTACTACACTATTATTAACCTCTATTTCCCTAAACTTAGTATCTTTATTACTTTTAGGTTCTAATTCTAGCTTAATAAATTCTACTCTTAATTAGGTTAAGTTAAATCTTACTTCTCTCTTACCTTCCTTAGTTAGTAAGTTTCTAGATTTATTTTCTTTTTATACTAATTCTTTTCTTTCCTTTCTTATATAATTCTCTCTAATTAAATCCTATATAGCTTAATCCCTTATTTACCTTTTTATAGATAAATCTAATATAATATCTACTATATTATTATTATCCTCTATTTACTCCTCTCTATTAACTATTACCTATATAACTCTAGCTACTTTATTAGTGCTTTTACTACCTTCCTTTACTAATAGTAATAGTCTATTTACCTTATTTTATCATATACTAGATTTATCTTAATGCTATTATAGCTATAATTATATAACTTATTATATTAGGAGTAAGAATTAGTATAATTAGCTATTTTAGTTTACTTAATCTAGAAGGCGATTTTAGAACTTTACCCTCTTATAGTAAGTTATAGTTCCTAGCTATACTAAAATCTTATTAATTTACTAATTATATTTAGCTCTTTTACTATTAGTAGTAAATTACTATTATACTAAATTAGTAACTATAAGCTATCCTAATAACTAGTTTTATTATTCTAATACTAGTACTTAAATATATAAATAAGCTACTTATATTTACTTATAAAGTATTTAGTCTTATATACTAACCTTATTATTAAATAAAATAAAGTCTAGTATAGCTAAAGGATTATTATATAGGTTTATATATTACCTATAAAACTTATATTTAACTTCTAGTATAATATTATAAGGTCTTACTTAGTACTTTTAGTAATTACTACACTTCTATATTTCCTATAGCTAATTTAGCTCTAGTTCTAATAGTTTTTAGACTTTTATATTATATATAATATTATTCTTAGAAGTAAATAATATTAAGGAAAATAAGACTAAAATAAAAATAACTACGCTTATATTAGATTTAATTATATAAAAGCTTTTACATTATATATAATATTATTCTTAGAAATAAATAATATAAAGGAAAATAAGACTAAAATAAAAATAACTATACTTATATTAAATTTAACTATGTAAAAGTAGTGGGGTATTAGAGAATAATATAAAGTAAGAGTGTAGTAAGCTTCCCCTAGTTAGTGTAATAAAATATATATATAAGAAAAGGCCTTATAGCTTTACCCTAACTAGTTAAATCTAACTACTTACAAAATACCTCTATTCCTTTACTATTATTGCTCTATAGGTAAATTTATGCCTCTCTTTATATACTCTCTTTCCTAATTAACTAGGTTCTTTTTAAGGTATTCTTCTATTATCTTAGCTATATTAACCTATATCTTACTTTTAGCTATCTATTAGTTATCCTTAGCGGTAAATCCCTTCTATTAGATAAGGAATTCCACTTTTATAGTTTTATTCCTTTTAGAGATTTTAACCTAATAACTATAGATTTATTTAATCTCCTAATAGTCTACTTCCTCTAGATTATTAAATGTAATTAGTAGTAGAGCTAGTTCTTCCCTATTAAATAGGTTCTTTCTTTATACTAGCTTCTATATTTATACTATAGAAACCACTAGATAGACTTACAAATTTAGGGGGAAATCTAATTAATATACTAATAGGTTTACCTTTTTTAGTACCTTATATAGTCCTACCTTTTATAGTAACTATTTCTTCTTAGGTTTCCTAGGTAATTTATATCCCTTATATAATTATAGATAAACTATATCTCCTATATTAATATTAACTAGTTTATAGTGGTTATTATACTAAATTTTAGTAAGGGCAGCTACTATTATAATCGCTAGTTAGGCCTTATACTAGTATAACTTTTATAGCACTACTATATTATTTACGCTAGTTCCTATATTAATTATATTATTTAGGGAAAGAAAATTAATAATACTTAGAGAATAAAACCTATATAGTAACTTATTAGGAGCCTACCCTATACTTATAGCTATAGTATTATTTAATTAATACTATAGTGCTAGGAGTATTATAGTCTATATTATATCTAGATCTATTACTATATAGTAATATATTATAATTATTACTATATGGTTTTTTCTTTTAGCTATTCTATCTATCTATAGATAATACGCTATGCCTATAAGGAGTTTAACTCCTATATACCTAAATATCTCTTTCTATATATTAGATATAAACTTTAGGTCCTTATTACTAATAATTTATCTTAGTAATCCCTAGTCTATAATATATAAGGCATAAAGAAGTAATTCTACCTAAATTTCCACTAGATATATTATATGTCCTAGTATTAGAAGGGTTTTCTTACTAAATAGGCAGTTTACTAGATATAATAAATTATATATAGTGTATCCTTCTATTTGCTATATTATATTAGTAGCTAATACTTCTAGTATATATATAATAAAATTAAGTAAGATTATATAAAATAGCATTAGCTTTAGCTATAATAGCTATAACTCCTTAGGTAGCTTTAAATAATTAATTATATTTTCCTAATACACTATATAATAGGCTATATAATTATAAATCTACTAACTTATACATAGAAAATAAACTAAATAAAGCTCTACTACTATTTAAGTAATTTTAAAATATTACTATTTATTATAGACTAGTTATAGGATAGATTTAACCTCTATAGTTAGAATATAAAGACAGAAAAATCTATCTTTACTATAGTAGTATAATAGACTATTCTTATATAAGTCCTATCTATATAAAGAAATCTTTAGTCTAACTCTAGTATTCTTTACTACTTACCTTTCTTAGTAGGCTTATATTACTATAATAATTTAGCTAAACTTTTAATTATACTAATATCCTATAATAATTCTAGCTTTAAGACTATTATCTATAATTATAGTTATAATATACTCCTTACTTATAAAATAAGCGCTTATATCTAATTTATTATATTAGCTTTTCTATACTACCTTCTAGTAGGTTACTTCTACTAGTAGTCTTAAAAGTATATCTAGGACTATATTTAGTATCCCTAGTATATAAGTTACCTTAAGGTTAAATTATAATAAATAATTTATAACTTTTACTAGTTTTAGATTAGCCTTATCTAAATCTATTATTAATAATAAGGTATACTTAATAATCCCTTTTGCTAGGGAATAGTTAGTTAATATATTAACTATTACATTATTAGATTAGACTATTTTCTAAAGTTTTCTAATACTTTATATAATTATAGCTACTTCTACCTTAGTTAAACTATACCGCTTCTTAACACTTAATATTACCTTAGAAAGAAATAAAATTAGCTATATTTAGTTATTTTTAATATCCCTTCTAGGGACACTCTAACTATTCTATTCTTCTTATAATTAGAAAGTATATAACCTAAATCCTTCCTTATAGGCATTAATTTTAAGAAAAAGTAGCTTTTATAGATTATAATACTATAGGGTCTATTTCTTACTTAGGAATGCTTTAATATCTTTAAAAGCCTTTTTCTCCTACTTAGTTAGTAAAAATATCTTTTACTATATCTTCCTTTTTTATACTAGTTTTAAGATACTAATAATTTTCTTATCCTTTTTATAAAATTCCCTTAATAGCGCTATTTTCCGTATTTATAATAGTTAGATTTATATATTAAACCATAGAATTCTATTATAGAGGAATCTAGCTATCCTAATAAAGGTTTTAAGACTTAATAGATTACTTAGGAAAATCATCTTCTAAAAAGCTTTAAGCCTATTATTAGTGTTAATAATCCTATTACTATTAATAATAAAACCTAGTAGTTAAATAGTAGGATAACTAATAAATAACTTCTTTATAGTAATTATTATTCTATTTTCTTTAAGAATCCTAAGTATAATATTAAGATAGCTTAAATACTCTTTAAGACTATCTAAAAACATAATAATATTATTAATATAAACTTATATAAAATACTTATACTTTTAGAAAAGTCTATCTATAAACCTTTAGGTAAACATAGGGGAGTTCTTAAATCCTATTAATACTATATTTAACGCTTTAAGACCTTAATTTAATATAACTACTATACAGGCTTAATAGTTACTTCTAACTAGTAGTTAGTAAAAAAATCCTATTCTATTAAAAAGAGAAAAACCTTCTTACTATATATATTATCTATAATATTACTTTAGTCTAGTAGAGGGTATATATCTAGCACTACTATATTATTAAGCGGCCTTATATTAATTATAACTCTCCCTTTTCTTTCCTAACTAGTTTCTTACTAAACTATAAACACTAGGCATACTATAGCTACTAGCTTATCTAAATATAATATTTTCCCTTTTAGGTAGAGTTTATTATATACCTTATTAAGTTTAGTTATATCCTATTCTCCTAGTCTATAAGGCCTAATTAGCCTTATTTAATACTACTATTTATCTATAAGATTAATTCTTATCTTCTAGTCTTCTAGCATAGGGATAATACCTCTGTTATAATAAATATTATATTTATTAGTTAGTTAAACTAGTTTACTTACCGCTTCCTAGTTAATATTAGCAATTTATACACTAAATTTATTAGTTATATATAGGATTTCCTCTAGGTATAAAATCCTATATAATAGCACTCTAGTATTAACTTTCTTTAGATTAAGATTATCCTTCTCTTTATTAGATTTATTACTATCCTTATCTTTATCTTCCTTTTTCTCTATAATATCCTTACTAAAATAGGCATAGTATATAAAAGGATTATTAACTAGGTAATTAGCGTTAACCTTACTAGCTATAGTTAGGTATATAACCTTCTAGTATTTCCTAATAGTAATAATTTTATTAGTTAGATTATAGGTAATTATCTATCCCTTACTAGATTTATTAAATAGCGCATTAGGGAAATACTCTAAATATAATTATATATAGTATACACTTATTTCCTGATTTTTCTACGTATCCTTCTAACTAATAGGTATATATAAATAAGTCTTTAGTGGAATTAATACTATATAGGCAGTAACTACCTTTTAGTAAGGGACCCTATTTAATAGTTAGAAGATTTCTACTAATACTATTATACTATAAACTAACCTAAAAACTACCTTTAGTTAGATAAAATTAATTTTAGCCCTATATTTATAAGCAAAATTTATTCTAAGTAATAATTTTAGTCCTAAATTTAGCATTATATCTACTATAACTATAAAATAGCTAGTAATTTCTATTCTATATACTATCCCTAGAATATAAAAGTTAAATATAGCTATTTTAGTAATAAAAAAGGAAGATTAAACCCTAGATACTAGCTTTAGTTCCTACATTACCTACTTTATATTTAATCTATACTATTATAGCCACACCTTATCCGCTAAAATTAATAATATGCCTAAGTTAAGATAGACTTAGTAACTTTTACCCTTATTATTAAATTTAATAGGAATCTTTAGATATATATTAGCCCTTTTTCTATTATATTTAACTTCTTATAGTCTTGCTATAGCTTTAATTACTTATCCTAGGGTAAGTTATCTAGTCCTATTTAAGGTTATCCTAGTAATAGCCTTATTCGCCTCTTTTAGGGCGTTTTCCATAAAATAAGTTTTAATAAAATTTAAGTCTTATCCTTAATTATCCTTACTATTATCCTCTAGGACCTCCCCTTCTTTAGCTATATAATAACCACATTCCTAGAGATAAGTTTTGTGTTATTATATATTAGAATTATTATTATATATTAGAATTATTATTATATATTAGAATTATTATTATATATTAGAATTATTATTATATATTAGAATTATTATTATATATTAGAATTATTATTATATATTAGAATTATTATTATATATTAGAATTATTATTATATATTATAACATTAGTATATTCCTAGTCCCTTATAGAACCCTTTTTCTATTATTAAAATTATCTAGGCTACTATACTTAGCCTCCTTTCCTTATAAGACTATAGTCTTAGGGTTACTTATTTTATTAGTTTAGTACTTTAGTCTCTTAAGTCTATCTAATTTTTATATACTCTCCCCCTTTATTCTCTTAAGACCTATTTTACTATAGTCTTTAGTTTTATCCTTTAGGAAGTTAATTATACCTATATAGCTATAGTTAGAAATATCCTAGAAATATTTAGGTATTCCGCTTATCCTACCTATAATACTAGTTTCCTTAAGAGAATTATCTATTAAATAGCTAGTTCTAGTTTACTTATACTTTATCCTTATCTTCTTCTAAATTACTACTAGATATCTTAGTATTAAAATAGACCTTAAGCTTCCCTTTACCTTTTTTACTTATAGACTGCCCTTTACTATATAAGTGGTTATATAGATTATATCTCTTATTATTTACTATAGTAATATACGCTAATCTTATATCTATTTAAGTTAGAACTAGGCATATCTATTATAATCCTAGATATAGCTTAAGATATAAACACACTAAAAGCTAATAGTTAGTTAACTTACTATTTACCCTTATATACTAGAAGATCTTTAATGTAAATTCATAGAATAATACCTCTTTTATAATATCCTCTTTAGTATATTCTACCTTATTAAGCTATGCTATTATGTCCTAAACCTAAATACTAAATTCCTTTTATATAGCTATAAATATAGTTAGTATTTTACTAAATATAATATTCCGTTCTACTACGTTAAGATATTATCTATATTATACTATTACGTCCCCTTAGAATAATATCTAGATTTTCTTCTAAATAATATCCTAATAGCTAGGATTAGCATAATATAAGTAATCTTTAACTGCCTAGATCTATAATTTAATATTATAGAAGATAGTCTGCTTTCTATTATATATAATAAGGTTATTACTAGCCTCTTCTAGTTTATTATAAGGCTTAAAATACCTAATATCTATAATCTTCTACATTAAATCTATATTCTATTTTACTATTTCTATTCACTAGTTATACTAATTTTAGTATAACACTAGGTCTATTTTTCTTTAATTTCTAGAATTAGTATACTAACCTTAGTCTAAAGGGTATAGTCCTTACTACTAAGTCTAGTAAGGACTTAGCTAAGGTTATAAGTATCCTTACTAATATTCTAGCTATATTAGTTACGCTAGCGGTCCTAGCTATACTAATAGTCCTAGCTATAGTTATAGTAGTCCTTATTAGTATTAGGGTAGGAATAATTACACTAATAGTCTAGTTATTCCTCTATTAGTATATAGATACCTATTATACTAACCCTATTTATTAGCTAGATATAGTAATCCTTAGTTAGTATTCTATACTAATAGTATTAAACTTACTAAGGCACTTATACTTTATAAGCTCCTAATTTTAGTTATTAATCTTATTACTAGCTAGTCTATCCCTAACACTATCTCCTCTATAGCTTACTATAATACCTATTACTATTCCTAAATCCCCTATATTATCCTTACTATATTATATTTACTAGTCTTAGTATAAGAATCCTTAGGATCCTTTAGGTATTCTAAGGGTCCTAGTAGTAAGTCTTCTAGATTTAACTCTATTAACTAATTAGGGGGTTTAATATTCTAAGTAGTAGTATTAGTTTTAGGATAGTTTATAATCCCCTTTTCTTTATTATTTTTATCTTTTCCTATACTACTCCTAGTTCCTATAGTAGTAGTACTATAAGCTAGACTAAGAGTATCTTAAAATAGCCTTTCTAATACCTTACTACCTATTAATTTATTAGGTTTATTAAGTAAGCCTCTAGTTTTAGCTTTTTAGATATAGGATTTAACTTAATTCTAGGCATAATATATAGCTTATAGATTTACTAAATTCTAATAAATAGGGGGGTCTTAATATATTAGCTATTCCTATTTTTTTACTACTTTATTATTAAATTTATATCTTATAAGTTAGTTTAGATTCTCTTAATTATTAATCCTAATAAGTTTCTATTTTTAATAATTAAAATCTAGATTTATGCTATTAAAAGCATAAAACTAGTAAATAATATATAGTTTATTTTTAGAGAGTAGGAAAATACTCTAAGGATTAGCATATTACTATTATAAATAGTTAGTTTTAGATATATAGGTTATTTCTAGGCTTCTAGAAGGGCATAATAAAAGAATCTCTAATTACTACTACTTATTACGTGCTAGCTTTATATAATAGAAGGTTAATTCTTTTAGAGAGGCTAATAGATTTAATAGGTTATAAGTTATACTAAGTTTACTTATAAAAGCTACTATTAGGGGTAATATAATATATATAAAGTAAGTTAAATTCCTAAACTAAGATATTAAATCTAGCTTTTGTATAGTAGCCTCTATGTACTGCACGTGTTCTGCCACGTAACACTAGGCTACTAGCGGGGTCTTGTAAGCTACTTTTTATTTTCTGTAAAATTTATTTATATATAAAATCTAAAAAATCGACTCACCACTATACATACTAGTAACCTATATGCACTAAATTTTAGTCTAAAAAATATTACTATATAAAAAGAAAGCCCTGTCTTCTAGTATTAATTTGCTATATATAAGACTTTTATATAACCTCTAGTTAAAGAGAAAATCGCTATTAAAGATAGCTATAGGGTAAGCTGCTTACATAACCACTATAGGGTAGTCTGCTTATGTTACCCTAGCTTACCTAATTACTTATAGTTAGGGTTGTAGGCACACTTATGCCTATAACACTAATTAACATTAGTTATTCACACGGTTAGTTATAGCTATTAATAGCTACAACGTGGTTATTTGTAACCACCTTTGTAACCATTAATAGCTATAGTGTAGCTGTTAAGCTTGCAGTGTAAGCTTAGTAATATAAAGGTTCTTTGACTAGAAAAGGGCTAAAAATAGGTCCTATTTTTAACAAGTATAATAGGATTAACCTCCCTTAAACGCATTATTAGAAGGCTTTCCCTATTATATTAATAGGTAATACTAAATAGTACTACCTTAACTACCTCTTTAGAAATAACCTTACCTATAAAGAGATAATTAATTATATTTATTAACACTTTAAGATAGAAAGTAATTAGTAGTTTTACTACTATAAATAAAGTAGTATAATATTAAATAATATAATTATAAAGAATCCTAATAAGAGTAAACTTAAGTGCCTTAAGATTATATTATCTACCCTTAAGAAAATCTATAGAGAACTATACCCTTCTACTATAGTAAATACTAAGCTCTATAAGAAAATATTAAATATAGTAGCTAGTGTACTTAAATATTAGATAGTAGAATATATACACTCCCTAGGCTTTAAAAGTCTTACTAAAGACCTTTATAAAGCTATTACTATTATAGAGTTAAATAAGAGAACTATATAATACCTTTAGTATTAAAATAAAGACTCCCTAGAGGCTATATTTACTAATTACTAGTATAGCTAATAACCCTATAGTTAAAGAGGCTATTATAGGCAAAGCCTTAGGTATAGCCTAAAGCGCTATTTTATATATAGTAAGAATAGTTACTAGTCTTTTAACTACTTTACTAAAGAATATAAAAAAGAAAGAGACTATTAGTTTACTAGTAAAGCCTACTAATTACCCCCTTTAGAGAAGAGATTCTAAGTATTTCTTATCTCTTATAAAAGGCTAGGTAATAAAAAGCCTAATAAGGGCCTTAACTAGGATTAGAAGCCTTATATTAAGGCCTATATAAAGGCCTAAGATAATAATAATAATAATATAGAAGAACTATTATTAGTAGTATAATTAAGTATTATATAATTCTTCTATTTAGGACTATAAACTAACTATAACCTTATTAATACTAAAGTTCTTACTACTCTTAATAATTAAGCTTTTTAATATACCTTTCTTAAGTAAAAGCCTTTTAAACCTTAAGAATTTAATAAAAGCCTAACTTACTATATCTTTAAAGAACACTATTCTAAAGAGGTTTTTAAAGGTATTATACCTAATACTAGTGCCTTAGGCAAATTAACTATAGGGTAAGTATAAGTAAAAGCTTTAATAAAATTAATACCTTTATTAAAGATAACCCCTTATAAACTATAGATTATTACCTTTAGTACTAGATTAGTAATTATAAGAGAAATCCTTTATATACTTATAGAGCTTAAAGACCTTAAATTCTTTATTATTAATTTAGCTACCTTATTTCTCTTCTCTATTACTAATATAAATAAGATATAAGTTAAGCTTAATAACCTTATAAATATTCTAATTTAAGGCAATAAAACTATACCTATTATATAATAATAGGGATACCCTTAGTAATTATTAGAGGCAAAAGAAATAGTTACCTTCTATCTCTTAGAGAGAGAAATTTGTTAATTATATTATTACTTTAGTTACCCTTTTGTTTAATAGCTTATAAAGATTCTTTAATAGGCTAGTTATTGAAATTTCTTTATTGATTTTTTAAATTTTTTTTGGGGGTCATAGGTTGTGGCTAATGCATCTAATAAAATAAGACAACAATAATTACTAGCGATACCTAGCTAGTATAATAATTAACTTATAAGTAATCTTAACTATAGTAATAAATAAAACTCTAATAGAAACAAGCTTTAAGGTTATAAATACAGGGGGGGCTATAAGGTTAGATTAAAGTTTGCGATAAACTTTGTGGCTACGTTAGCGTAAGAGTTATAGTTTATAACTATAGTTAAACTTAAATTTATTTAAGTTTTACTTATAGTATAAATTAACGTGATTCCCCCTTTCTCTGCGACCGTGTTTGTTCCCACTCTCTGTGCAACACCTCTTCCATCTTGCACCTTAATAGGCTAGTTATAATATTAAATACTAGGTAATTAAAAAGTTAACTAAAGTGTGCTACCACTACTAAATAAACAGAAAAGCTCCTAGCTAATTTAAATTTATAATTAAGAATAATTATAACTTTAACTATAAGATTATTATTAATATTATATAGATTAATAACTAACTAGTTCTATTAATTCCTCCGGATCTTCATTGGCTTAATCGTGGCCAAAGACTAGACTAATTATAGACTAGGTGGGGTTACCAAAAGGATGCACGCGATGCGATTAGCTACACACTTTGCCACCCCCTTTTCTGCCTTACTTATAGGTTTCACTTACCTTCTCTTCTAGCTAGATTTCTCTCTTTACTCTCTTTCCTAGATATTATTAATTAATTAAATTTAATACTATAGAACTATTATATTACCTACACAGGCACCTTAGTGTATCTAACACTAATTAGTAGTTAACTATAACTATAGATAAGTTAGGTATTATAAGAAAAGATATTTCTATAGACACTACTATTACTTACCTATTATTAGGACTTTTAGGTAGAGAGGTATAACTATAAGAGTGTGCTAAAGGAAAAGACTTAAATCCTAGCTATAGGCTTATTAGGCTTCTAAGGGATTAACTTCTTCTATTATTATATTTATTTTTAATAGAGAATTAATCCTATGTCTATTATAAGAAAAATTACTAAATAACTAAATCTATTGCTATAAGAGAGCATTTACTTTAAACCTAACGTTAAATAACCTTAGCTAAGCTAGCTAACTCACCTATAACTTCTCTTAATATAACCTCTCTTAATATCTTACTAATATAATCTTCCCTTTAATAAATCCTACTACTCTTTTCTTATTCCCTTTTACTTTAGTGCTATTTGCCTTATACTTATTAGCTAGGTACTCCTTTAGCTATATATAATTAAAGGAATTACTCTTTTCCCCCTATATATATATATAAATACCCCCTCTTTTCCCTTTATCTTCTATCCCTAAAGTTATTATTAACTATTACTATCTTAGCTTCTCTATATTCTATAAATAAGTATAGTTAAGGATATACTATTTTCCCTCCTTTCTTATAAAAACAAGAGAATTACTTATTCCTATTTTTTTTATTACTTTTATTATTTTTATTAATTTGCTACTTTTACTACTTTTATTATTTCTACTATTTTCACTGTTCTTTCCCTATTTCCCTTATTATTAATAACGCTTCTTAAGCACAAGAGATATCCTTTATATATATAACATCTAGACACTAGGAATTATATATAGAGCTTTAGATTTAGAGATAGGTAAATATATAAGCTTATTATTAGCGCTTAATAATAGCTTAATAATACTATAAAGTAAAGGCTAAATACCTTAGGTAGCTATAATAGATTTAACTAGTCTATTAATAAGAGGTAAATCCTAGGCTACTATAGAAGCTAGGTAAGTATAAGCTAGACTACTATTTATACTTATATTTGCTTTACTACTAAGAGAGGAAATTTCTTAAGCTACTACTACTAGTAGTAGTAAGTCTCCCTTATTTCTATTAATTAAGTTAGAAAGACCTAAGAAAAATAAATTATTATAATATTTATAGCTACTTTCCTACACCCTTATAATAGATTAGGAAGAACTAATTAATATAAACCCTTATACTACTATACTAGCTAAGCTTAATAACTATATTATAAGGTTTATTAATCTTAGTAAGTATTAAGGCTAGAAGGATACTAACCTCTAGGAGTTATTCTAAGAAGACTTTATAGGCTAGTCCTAAGATACCTTTAAGATAGCTAATAGAGGTATTATTAAAGTGTGAGGCCCCACTCACAACACAGGTGCACCACACTAGCGCACCCCGCAGACAAGCCACGCCCTAGGGCTAGGTCCACGTGACGCTAGCAAGCCACTAGCTATAAGCCAGCGACTTGCACACATAACACACTTAGACCTAGCAAGCTTTAGTAAATACATAAGTGCCCCTATACCTCTTGCCTAGCTATCCTTTGTTCTCACATAAAGAGCTATAAAATTCCTTATAAGAAAATAGTGTTATTATAAGATAAGGCTAAGGATTACTAATCTTATAATTACTAGAAGAAGTAGTCTAATAAGAGTTAAGGCTATTATAACCTAAAGAAAGATTATAATCTCCTAAACCCCTAGGGCATTAGGCTTAACCTCCCTAATTACCTACCCTAGAAGCCTACTTCCCTTAACCCTATTAACCCCCCTAACCCCCTTAAGAGCCCCTATAGTAATCTTAATTACACTATTTACTATACTCTAAGGACCTTTACTTATAATAAAATATGCCCTCTATATAATATTTCCCTTCTAAAGATTAGATTATAAAGAAAATCTTAGAACTTATAAAGATATATAAGGATAGTAATTACTATAGTAGAAAGCTATATAACTTTCTTATACTAAAGATTATACTCTTTAAGAATAAATATAATATAATTAACCTCCCTTAAATACACTATTAGAAGGCCTTTCTTATTATATTAATTAGTAATACTAAGTAATACTATTTTTATTATCTCTTTAAGTAAAACCTCTCTTATTAGGATATAATTACTTAAATCTATTAACACTTTAAGATAGAAAGTAATTAGTAGTTCTACTACTATAAATAGAGTAGTATAATACTAAATAATATAATTATTAAAAACCCTAAGAAAAGTAAGCTTAAATACCTTAAGATTACACTAGCTACCCTTAAGAAAATTTATAAAGGCCTTTACCCTTCTAATACTATAGATACTAAGCTTTATAAGTAAATATTAAATACTATAGCTAGTGTACTTAAATATTAGATAGTAAAGTATATACACTCCCTAGGCTTTAAGAGTTTTACTAAAGATCTCTATAAGGTAATTATAATTATAGAATTAAATAAAAGACTTACTTAATTCTATTAGTACTAAGATAAAGACTCTCTAGAGGCTATATTTACTAATTATTAATATAGCTAATAACCCTATAGTTAAGGAGGCTATTATAAGTAAAGCCTTAGGTATAGCCTAAAGCGCTACTTTATATATAGTAAGAATAGTTACTAGTTTTCTAATTACTTTACTAAAGAATATAAAAAAAAAAGAGACTATTAGTTTACTAGTAAAGCCTACTAATTACCCCCTTTAGAGAAGAGATTCTAAGTATTCCTTACCTTCTATAAAAGGCTAGGTAATAAAAAGCCTAATAAGGGCCTTAACTAGGATTAGGAGCCTTATATTAAGGCCTATATAAAGGCCTAAGATAATAATAATAATAATATAGAAAAACTATTATTAGTAGTATATTTAAGTATTATATAATTCTTCTATTTAGGACTATAAACTAACTATAACCTTATTAATACTAAAGTTCTTACTACTTTTAATAATTAAGCTTTTTAATATACCTTTCTTAAGTAAAAGCCTTTTAAACCTTAAGAATTTAATAAAAGCCTAACTTACTATATCTTTAAAGAATACTATTCTAAAGAGGTTTTTAAAGGTGTTATACCTAATACTAGTGCCTTAGGTAAATTAACTATAGGTTAGGTATAAGTAAAAGATTTAATAAGATTAATACTTTTATTAAAAATAATTACTTATAAACTATAGATTATTACCTTTAGTACTAGATTAGTAATTATAAAAGAAATCCTTTATATACTTATAAAGCTTAGAGACCTTAAATTCTTTATTATTAATATAACTACCTTATTTCTCTTCTCTATTACTAATATAAATAAGATATAAGTTAAGCTTAATAACCTTATAAATATTCTAATTTAAGGTAATAAGACTATACCTATAGTATAATAATAGGGTTATCCTTAGTAGTTACTAAAGGTAAAAGAAATAGTTACCTTTTATCTCTTAGAAGGAGAAATTTATTAATTATATTATTACTTTAGTTACCCTTCTATTTAATAGCTTATAAAGATCCTTTAATAAGCTAGTTATAATATTAAACACTAGGTAATTAAAAAGTTAACTAAAGTGTGCTACTACTACTAGATAAATAGAAAGGCCCCTAGCTAATTTAAATTTATAATTAAGGATAATTATGATTTTAACTATAAGATTATTATTAATATTATATAGATTAATAACTAACTAGTTCTTTATATTATTAATTTAGTAACTTTATTCTAAGTAGCTTAATTCCTTAATCCTAAGAAGTAAAAGGCCTAAGATATTTAGAATACTATTAGAGAATGCTAGATTAATATATATCTTAGACCTCTAGATTAGATTGTTTATAATACTAGTAATAACTTTACTTTAGCTAAATTTAAATACTATACCTAATTAATATTAATTAAGATTAATAAGATACTAATTAAAGCCTATAATAGTTTTAGAAAGGTTAAGAGATATTATAGACCTTTACACTAGGCTTACTAGATTATTATAGATTTAATTAGCGTGGAGATTACGCTAGAGTAGCGCCTCTAAATAGCTATTAAAGCTATTAATAACTTAGTAAGCCCTAATAGGCTAGTGCTAACTTTACTAGTCTTTAGAGCTTACCTATAGATAATAGATAAGTTACTACTAAGTGTCTTTATTATTTAATATACTAAGGTAATTTAGAAGGCTACTAATAAGGTCTACTACTACCTAGTATTATAGTAGGTTTATAATACCCTTAGTACCTAGAATAGCCCTAATATAATACCTTTATATTAGCTACCTTTATAGGCTAATATATATATATAGAGGGAGAAGGGTAGCTAGTATAGCCCTTATAGACTAATTACTACTAATAAGGAGACTTATATAGTTAATATACCTTATAGACTAGTAAAGTTTAACTCTATAGTAGTAAAGCCTTACTATAAAGACTTATATATTATAGAGAGGCTAGGACCTTAGGAGATAAAATACTAAGATATAGGGGAGAAGGTAATTATACTAATAACTTCTACTACTAAGTAAGATTATACTACTACTATAAAAGTAAGGGTAGGAGTAAAAGAAAAAGTAAAGCTACTAGTACTAGTAAAAAGAAAGTAAGGTAAGCTAAGAAAGGCCCTTATAGTCTAATTTTATATTAACTAAGATAAAGAAAAGGCTATAGAGGCTTATAAAGCTAAAGTAGCTTTTATAGGAAGCTATAGAGTTAAAGACTTTATAGTTTACCTTAAGGCTATAAAAGCTACCCCTATAGGAGACTATAAAGCTAATAGACTTAGAAAAGTAAAATTAGAGGCTATTAAGGCTAAGGATTATAAACCCTAAGTATATACTAGAACTATAGAATACTTTATAATTATTAATAAAGACTAGGAAAAGGTATTAATTAAAGAGATTATAGCTAAAGGAGTACTAGATAAAGTATTTCTTATAGTAAAGAAAAAGGCTAATTAAAACCTTACTCTTTAACTTTACTAGGAAGGGAAGATTATAACTCTAGGTAAGCCCTTTAAGTAATTAGACTAGACTAAGCTTAGTACCCTATAAGCCTATAATATATTTAAATTTATTAAGTTTAACTCTATAAAGCATAGAGGTAATAGAGTCTTTAATTCTTATATAGTTAGAGAGATTAAAGGTAAGGGAATAGACTTACTATATAAGAAATCCTACCTTATTATATAAGGCTATAATAACTAAGGAAAGGAATTTATCCTAATATAATTACTAATAATCTAATAAGCGAGTTAGAGGCTTATTATAGCTATTACTTTATTATTAAGGTAAAAGGGAATTTACCTTTAGATTTGTAATATTATATAGGTATATATTTAATTATAAATAATGCTTAATAGGCTAATTATTATAAGATTACTAAAGCAAATTATATATCTTTTTCTAGAAGGTATAGTAATAGAAGTAATTAAACCTCTTTATAGAATTATAAAGGCTAGAACCTACTAATAAGTAACCTACTTCTATTACTATAGGGATAACCTTAAAATAATAATATTAATATATAATCCCTACCTATTAATTATAACTCTAAATAATAAGAATATCTTTAGTATTATTAGAATATAGACTAATAATATATTAAGTCTAAGTAATAAAGACTTCTTTAATAAAGAAGAAAAAGAGCTCTAGAAGGCTAACTTTATAGCTAAGGAAAAATAATAACTAATAACTAGGAAACCCCTTATTTTTAATAGCTATATCTTTACCTAAAATACTAATAACTTACTAACCCTAACCTAAAAAGGCTAAAATTAGAAAATTAAGGAAATTAATTCTTAATCTCCTATAGTAAAGTAAGACTATATAAAATAATAAGCCTAAGGAAGCTATATTATAACTATTTACTAACTAGAAGCCTCTTATAATCTATTAATTATAGCTTAATACTAAGAACCCTTTACTAATAATATTATATAGCTTAATAAACACCTTAAATAGTAGATTAAGAACTAATAAAGAGGGCTATAATATATCCCCTTAACCCTTAAAGAGGTAAAGCTCTTTATATTTATAAATAGATTACTTACTAATAATAAGGACTTAAGCTTATAAATTAGCTATATTATTATAATTAGTAATAAGATAATATAAGATAATAATACCTTTATTATAAAAGGTAATATTATTATATATAGCTTAATAAAGAGTAAGTAAGTTATATGTAGCACGCTTATCTCTAAATTATATAGTATAGTTTAAGGTATAGATATTATATATATAATATCTATAACTCTTAATTAAGTAATAGACTAATTAAAGATACCTTAAATCCCTATAATACTCTATACTAACTCTTTCTTATTATATAAATACCTTATTAAGCTAAGTATAATAAAGAAGAAAAGGCTAATAATTAATATTATAGCTTTTTATTAATTATATAAGAGGTATAAGATCTATAAGGTTAGATAGATTAATAGTAGCAATAACCTAGCTAATATAATAAAAAGGCATTGCTAAATTAGGCTCTTATAATATTAATTAATTTAAATAAATTAATAATTTATATAGAAGGTTAGGTTAAGAGGCCTTTAGTAATAGAAAAAGAGAAGGTTTAATAGAATTACTAGGTAGGATTTACTATAATTAGATTAATTAAATTAACTAATACTAACTAAGCTAATTAAGGCTTTAGATTCCTATTAAGGGATTTACTTATATACACTTTCCTTTCCTTTAATTTTTATTATATTTTTAGGCTCCTTTAGCTATAAGAAAAGAGAGACTACTAGTGTTAATTCCTCCGGATCTTTATTAGCTTAATTATAGCTAAAGACTAGACTAATTATAGCCTAGTAGGGTTACTAAAGGGATATATATAATATAATTAGCTATATACTTCACTACCCCCTTTTCTGCCCTACCTATAGGTTTAACCTACCTTCTCTTCTAGCTAGATTTCCCTCTCTTCTCTCTTTCCTAGATATTATTAATTATAACTTCAATACTACAGAATCCTCTATTATTGCTTGCGCAGGCACCTTAGTGTAACTAACAATTACCTTTAATATTTTATTATAAAGAACTAATAAATATAGCCTAAGCTACTCCTAATAGCTTAATTTACCTATAATAATATAGTAAATAAAAGCACTAGCTACTCCCTAAACTACTTACTTATAGGCTATTTACCTAAGTTTTATCTAGCTCTTAGGGGTAAGAGCTAGGAAAGGAAGGTATTAGAAGTATATATATATATTATAAAGCTATATAAAGTTAGAGAGTATCTAAAGAAAAACTAGGCTAAAGCTACTAAAACCTAGGTAAAGTACTATAACTAGTATTACTAGCTATTAATACTATATTAAGGTAATCTAGTATTACTATTAGTAAAGAATATTAGGCTTAAGGATATAAAATAAAAGCTAATCCCTAGATTTATTAGACTTTTTTAAGTACTTAATATTATAGGAAAATAAGTATATAGACTAGTATTACTAGAAAAATATAGTTAGCTATATAATATATTTTATATTAGCTTACTAAAGCTATAGAATTACTATAAAGATACTAAGGAAAAGAAAATACTAATACTAGATCTTAAAGATAAAGATAATAAGTATAAAGTTAAGGAGGTTAAGGACTATAAGAGAACCTATAAAGGTAATAAATATATTATAAAATAAAAGAGATAGCCTAGTAAATATAACTAATAGGTTTTAGTAAAAGATATAGAGAGTATATAATATATAATGTAGGTATTTTACTAAAGTAAAATAAATAAAAAGAGTAGTAAGATATAAGTAAAATATAGCTAAAGAGATATAGAGTTATAATAAAAAAGGCCTAGCCTTATTAGCTATTATTATACTCCTAAATAAACTACCTTAGACTACTTACTAAATAATAAAAGAAAATATACCTAAAGTATAAGGAGAATTAAGGGAAACCTCTTTATTATTACTCTTTTATAGTAAAAAGCCTAACCCTTATAAATAAGATACTTAGTGCTATTCTTATCCTTAGTAATTACCTAGTATATTACTAGTGTAAAATAATATTTTACTATTCCCTAAGGGATAAATCCTAAGTCTAAGTACTATAGGTATAAAGTTATTTTTATATTCTATATAGCCTTAAGTTTATAGTAGTTTAGCTATAGAAAAATTAGTAAATATATAGTAAAATAAGGTAAAATAGTTATAATACTTATATACCCTAGAATTAGGCTTAGAAATATTATAATAAGTAGCTACTATTATAATACTATATACTATTAGTATATAATAGAGGTATACTACTACTAAATATAAGTAAAGGACTAGTAAATATATAAGGAAGAGATAGACCTAATAGACCTTTATAGCCTTAGTTAAGCTAAAAGTAATATAGTATAATATATTTATATAATTAAACCCTATTATTAGATAAAGGTAATACTTAGTAATATAGAAGTAAAAAACCTCTAAAAATAAGTAGTCCTTAGGGTCTTTTTTTACTATATTACTATAGATATTTATAAGTATTTAGGCCTAATCTAAAATTACTAGGAGGTTAAGAAAATCACCCCTTATTATAGCTATAGCCTATAGGAAATTATTAGTAAAATAAAACTAAAACATATAGGAAAAGTTGTTGAAATGTAGGGAGCTGATGCCAGCTGGCAACAGCTGTACAAGTGTAAGCTCTACGGTCTAGGACCAATAGAGCCATAACGTTGATTCTTATTAACGTAACGTAACGGAAGTAGTAGTAGTTATTAACTAATAGAATTTAATTTAGATTACTTTATAGTAACTAATAGAGTAATAGAATTGATTTTTAGTTAGTTTATTTAGGTAATGCGGCTGTTGGTTAAGAGGCCTAGCTAACTAGCTAGATTAAAAAGATCTTCTTCCTCTTATAGACCTACCAACCGTATTAGCGGGCCTAGACCGCTAGCGGGGTCTTGTAAGCCACTTTTTATTTTCCGTAAAATTTATTTATATATGAAATCTAAAAAATCGACTTACTACTATACATACTAGTAACCTATATATACTAAATTTTAGTCTAAAAAATATTACTATATAAAAAGAAAGCCCTATCTTCTAGCATTAATTTGCTATATATAAGACTTTTATATAACCTCTAGTTAAAGAGAAAATCGCTATTAAAGATAGCTATAGGGTAAGCTACTTATATTACTACTATAGGGTAGTCTACTTATATTACCCTAGCTTACCTAATTACTTATAGTTAGGGTTATAGGCACACTTATGCCTATAACACTAATTAACATTAGTTATTCACATAGTTAGTTATAGCTATTAATAGCTATAACGTGGTTATTTATAACTACCTTTGTAACTATTAATAGCTATAGTGTAGCTATTAAGCTTGCAGTGCAAGCTTAGTAATATAAAGGTTCTTTAACTAGAAAAGGGCTAAAAATAGGTCCTATTTTTAACACCCCCTCTATAAAAGACTTATATATAAGTAAATAAAAGCGTATAAGATTACAATAGGGTAAGCAATAACTTTTAGGTAAAAACAGTAAAGACAAAGGGAAAAATAGGAAAAGATAAAAAGCCCCCTTTTTAAATCCTAGCTATAGTTATATATAGCTTCCCTTTTAATATTGTTTTTAGTTCCTTATTAAAGGGTTTTTGGTTGTTAGTTTTAGAAGTTATTAAGCCCTAGAAGCTTAATAAAAGCCTAATAGAGAGGTCTTATAAGAGGTTTTATAAGACTGTCTGCAAGCATTAACTTAGTATCTAGATATTTAATCTTAGCTAAACTAGCTAAAACCTATTACCTAATATAGTTAAACTTTAACAGGGTATGTTTAGTATAACTATATAAGGCAGGGTTATAAGCAGTAGTTATAGCACCTTAATTATTACAAAATATCTAGATAGGAGGGGAAATAGGGGTTTTTAGCTCCTTAAATAGACCCTAAAGCTATTATAGCTTCCGGAAGGTCTCGCAGATAGCGTTAGATTTAGCTTCTAATGTTAATAAAGCTATTATACTAGATTTATTTAACTTCTAGCTAATAGGTCCACTAGCTAGCTTAAATAGATAAGCATAGGTCGATTTTAAGGTCTTTTTATCCCCTGCAAAATCACTATTGCAATAACCTATTAGGCTTTTGCTAGCTACACCTTTAGGGTTACCCCTATAGATAATAGTAAGGAATCTAGTCCTAGATAGGTACCTTAGCAGATTTTTAGCTGCATTTAGGTGTTCTATATAAGGACTAGCTAGTACGGTTAATAGCCACTAAACTATAAAGGCTACATTAGGCCTTGTAAGCAATATTAGGTACATTATAGTCCCTATAATACACTAATAAAGCTTAATATTACTAGCTATTAAAAGCTTAGTTATCTACGTAGCTAAAATGCCTAGCTGAAGAGGTATGCTAATAGGCTTACTATCTAGCATATTAAATCAGTTTAAAGCTTCTAATATATACTAAGATTAATGGATTTTTAGTATTCTATTAGGCCTATCTCGTATAATTTAAACCCCTAAGAAGAATTTAGCAGGCCCCCTATTTTCTATTAGATAGACTTTATAAAGTTCTTTCTTAAGTCTTTAGATATAATATAAATCTAGTCTAATTAGAAGATAATTATCTATATAAGTAATAATAAAGGTTTTAGTAAAAGGATTAAAGAATATTGCTAGGTCTAATATTAGAGGGTTAAACCCTAGGGATTTAAGCACTACTATTAATGCTTATTACTACTCCCTTAAGCTTTATTTAAGGCTATATAAAGATTTCTATAATAAAATTACTTAATCTTTAGAAGGTTTCTAGCTAAAACTTCTAGCTAATTTAGCTAGGTTAGGATTCGCTTTAAGGAATTTAATAAATCCGTCCAGAATAACTATGTAAATCTATTATTATAGCTTACTATTAAGAAAAGCTCCTATAAAATCAATCTATTTAATTTCCTAGTTATTCCAAGCCACTAGGGCTAGTAAAATCCTCTAGCTAGGGGGAATGCTTATAGTAGCAAAAGTCTCTAGATAGTTAAGACCCTTAATTTACATAAATCCCTTAGTAATAAGTCAAGCCTTGTATTTTAAAGGATTATTTTCTTTATCCTTTTTAAGCTTATAAATAAGCCTATTTTTTAGTACTTTTTAGCCCTTAGGGATTTTATCTTTCCCTATAAATTTAAAAGTACTAGCCTTTAGAAGCTATTTAAATTCTTTAAAGGTAGCTTCTATCTATTTATCCCTTTTAGGACTAGATATAGCTTGCTTCTAGGTCTTAGGTTTAGGGCTATTAGGGTTCTTTTCCTTTAGCTTTTCCTATACCTTAAAGTAGGTTTCTTTTATAAAATCTAGAGAAGAAGGGGAACTAATATTAACATCTATAGGGTTAATATTAGGGTCAAAGTCGGTAGTTTTATCAGAAATCAGGTCCGGAGTTAAAATCTAATTTCCTAGTTAAGATATAGGCTACGCCCCCTCTAGGGCTTCTAGAATCAAACCTTTAGGGGGTTAATTAGGTCCTATAGGTAGTTTTTCTTAACCTATAGGATCCCCTATATTATCTATAGGGTAATCCTTTAAACCATAATCTAGATCTTATTAATTATCTAGATTTTCCCCTCTAAAGGGTTATCCCCTATAGAAATCCTAGGTAAGCCTTTAGAAATAGGGCCTATAGGTTCTATAATCTTAACAAAGCTAGTTTTTATAACTAGTCTTTTAGAAGGGATATACACTAGGTAGGTGTTTAAACCTAGTGTAGTAAGGAGTCTTCTAGGGATAGTTCTAGCTACTAACTTTTAGGCTTTTAGTTGTTTTTTAAGGGGAATTAGAATCTCATAGTAAGATCCTATAGCCCTAATACTACTAATATTAGTTATATAGGGCCTATCTAGCTCCCTAGATAGCAGTTGTTCAGGGCTTTGATCCTTAGTGGTATTAGTAGTTATGTTAACAAGGTTAATAACTATAGGTAATATAAAACACCATAAAAATAACGGTAATTTTACCCACTAAATAGTAGCCCTTAATTAATCTAGAATAGTTCAAATAGAACGCTCTACTAATCTATTTTGCTTATAGATATAGGGACTAGAAGTTATAAATTTAATCCCTTTAGAATTTAACTAATCTTAACAACTAGAATTAATTTCTTAGCCCCTATTAAAGTGAAGGTGCCTAGGATATTGACCTAGTTGATTTTTAAGCTCTCTAAAGAAGCCTTTAATAGCCCTATAAATAGTTAGGCCTTCCTTATTAGGTAATAAGAACACCTACTTATATCTAGTCTTTTGATTAACTAGAAATAAGCAAATTAACTGTTTATTATATAGCGTAGAACTGATTTTTAGCGTATTCCCCTCTATTTAATCTAGAGCTCTAGGGGGGTTAGGAATAGCTAATTTCCTAGGTCTTCTCACTGCTTTAGATTAGTCATAAGCTATGTATTTAAAGTCCTTATCCTTAATTTTAGAAAAATCAGGTATTTCTTTAGTAACTAAGCTAGTTTTCTTTAGCAAAGGAAGCCCTAGGTGCCCTAGTTATACATGCTATAGGCTAGCTAGTTCTAACAACCATTAATATTAAAGATCTTTAGGGTCTAAATTAGGATCTAGATTAGGGCCTTCTTTACTAGTCCCCTACTAGGCCCCTTAAGAACCATAGGCCTCTTAGAGAGGTATTAGGGACCCTTTTCTATTACTAGGGCCCTCTAATACCCCTAAATCTATTTCCTTAGATTTATAAGGGACCTAACCTAGGGCTATAGGTAAAGAAGAAGGGACTAATTCCTCTAAATTATCCCGTATAATTTCTTTAATATTATTATTATTTTTGTTAATTTTATCCAAATCAGAAGCCTAATGCGGCTTTTCAGAGGGAATTTAAACCTCTATAGGGTAGCTATAACCCCTAAAGCTTGTATAGGTAAAAGGTCGGATATAATAAGAATTACAGGGCTCTTTATATAAATTTAGTGTAGTTTAGTTTTTAACGTAAAAGAAAAAACCATGTTTTTCTATATCTAAGGTTGCAATATAAGACCTATCTTTAAGATAAAGACGGTTCTTTATAAGGTAACCACTAGATATATAATACGTAAGACCGCTAACTATATTAACATTAAGCTAAGGAAAATATAGCGTATCTTTAAGCACTAAGGTCCTATATTTAGTTAGATTTTTCTAATATAGGACCTTAAAAACAGCACTACTGTGGCCCTTAGTGTAAATAGGACCACCACTAGTTATAATAGGGTTAGATTCCCCCTTTTTATAAGGGGTATAATCTCTAAAGACCTCCCTAGAATTAACTATATGTATAGTTAAACCTATATTATATAATAGGGCCTTTTTTATATCTTTACTATAATAATTAAAACTATTTAAGGTCTTAATTTCTTATTTTTTATTATCCGATTCACTAGAGCTAGATTTAGAGCTACTATCGCTAGAGCTCTTATAACTAGTCTTATAAAGACTAGGTTTCTTATACAGTTTAAGAGCACTATTAGAAAGGTTGTAATTTCCTAGTATAAAAGACCTCTCTATAGTCTTTATTATCCTTTTTATCTAATTTAGAACCCTTTTGCTTCTTTTTCTTCTTCTTAGAATTAGAATTAGAATTAGAAGAGCTCTTATTTTCTTTAGAGTCTTCTTTCTTCTTCTTCTAACCTTTAGGGGCTTTTTCTTTCTCTTTAGCACCCTTTTCTTAGTCTTTAGCCCTATAATTCAGAGCTTTAGATACCGTAGATAATTTATCCCTCTATTTTGCTAGAAGGTTAGCCATTAGAAATTAAAGATTTAGGGCTTCTATAGGTGCTCCTATAGCCCTATTTATACGCATGCTAAATCGTTGTCTCTTAGCCTACTAAGGGAAGGTTAATTTAAGGGATTAAAGATATTAATTAACCTGATTAATAGGATTAATTAGTACCCTAGAAATTAATAATCTAGCTAGTAGATTATTAAAGACTATATTAAAGGACTCTAAAGATCCCTTATAATTCTAAAAATTTAGGTTATAAAATTCTAAATATAGAGACCCTCTTTAGATTTCAACGCTATATAAATACTGCCTTATAAGTAAATTATAGGCTTCTTTAGGTGATTTTTACTAAGTTATAGCGGCCTATAGACCTTCCGTATAACTATCCCTTAGTAACATTAGGATAATAGCTTAGTTAGGGTCCCCTAGCACCCTAGAACTCTCCGGTTTATCTAGAAAATCAGGCATGCCTAAAGCTCTAAATTGGATAGCTAGGGCTTATTTCTATTATTCAAAATTTTCAGCTCCTTTAAGCCTAGCAGTCTCTAGAAAGCTATAAACCCTCTTATTAAATTCCTTAATAATTAAATTATTAAAGGTAGCTTATATAGAACTAGATTTAACTTATTGTGTTTAAATAGGTTATTATTCTAGATTCTAAGTAGTAGGTTTAGCTTATTCCATACCCTCTATACGACTATTTATAGCAATAGATAGGCTCTCTAGCTTCTCTAATAGCTTATTAATAGTTGTTTATTGCTTAATAGCCTGTTTTTTTAGCTGGTTATTAAGAATCTCTTGCGTACTAGGGGGCGTTTATGCCCCCTTTCCCTTCGATTTAGTATCTATCTTCCTATTTTATAGAAGGGAAGTCTTCTATAACCAAATATAAAAGTAGTATAAAAAGAATCTATAGTAATAAACTACTAGGCTTATAACCTATTAAAATATAGGGAGCTAATGCTAGCTAGCAATAGCTATACAAGTGTAAGCTCTATAGTCTAGGACTGATAGAGCTATAACGTTAATTCTTATTAACGCAACGTAACGGAAGTGGTAGTAGTTATTAACTAATAGAATTTAATTTAGATTACTTTATAGTAACTAATAGAGCAATAGAATTAATTTTTAGTTAGTTTATTTGGGCAATGCGGCTGTTGGTTAAGAGGCCTAGCTAACTAGCTAGATTAAAAAGATCTTCTTTCTCTTATAGACCTACTAACCGTATTAGCGGGCCTAGGCCACTAGCGGGGTCTTACAAGCCACTTTTTATTTTCCGTAAAATTTATTTATATATAAAATCTAAAAAATCGACTTACCACTATATATACTAGCAACCTATATACACTAAATTTTAGTCTAAAAAATATTACTATATAAAAAGAAAGCCTTATCTTCTAGCATTAATTTGCTATATATAAGACTTTTATATAACCTCTAGTTAAAGAGAAAATCGCTATAAAAGATAGCTATAGGGTAAGCTACTTATATTACCACTATAGGGTAGTCTACTTATATTACCCTAGCTTACCTAATTACTTATAGTTAGGGTTATAGGCACACTTATGCCTATAACACTAATTAATATTAGTTATCCACACGGTTAGTCGTAGCTATTAATAGCTATAACGTAGTTATTTGTAACCACCTTCGTAACTATTAATAGCTATAGTGTAGCTATTAAGCTTGCAGTGCAAGCTTAGTAATATAAAGGTTCTTTGACTAGAAAAGGGCTAAAAATAGGTCCTATTTTTAACAAAAGTAGTATACTTATAGTTTTATAAGAATTACTATAGTTATAGTATTAGGTATAGTGCTTAGAATATTTTATCTTTTAAGTATTTATAAATAAATTATAAGGAAATTAATAGTTAATTTCTAGTAATATAGGCTTAGCTAGGGAATATTTCTTAAACTTAGTATACCTAGTATATAAATAATATATAGCTATATTCTTTTAAGGGAATATACTTATTTTCTATAATAAAAATATAGTAATTAAGGACTAGAAAGTAAGGGAAACTAAAGGTATAAGAAATAATTAAAGAAAAGATTACTATAGTTATAGAGAGGAAGAGTATATAATATAATAAAGAATTATAGGTAAATTTATACTTAAACCTTACCTATTATTTATTATTATTTTAGAGGCTATTACTAGTTAGTAAATAGCTATAGAGTAGCTAGTAAAAGCTATTTAGAAGCCTAGCTATAAGTAGGGGGGTAATTACAATGCCTTACTTATAACACCGCACTTACACACCCCTATAGGTATACTAGGCCTAGGGCTAGGTCTACGTAACACTAGCAAGCCACTAGCTATAAGATAGTGACTCGCATGTATAACACACTTAGACCTAGCAAGCTTTAGTTAATATATCAATGCCCCTATACCTCTTGCCTAGCTATCCTCTGTTCTCACATATTCCTACTTATAGTTAAGAATAGTAATAATAGTGTAGAAAACACATAGAGAGACTAGGTATATAATAGCTACGTAGAGATCTTCCTTTTTAAATACCTCTACGTTCTAATTACCTTATATAACCTATTAAGCTTTTATATATAGGGGTATATTAATTAGGTATTTTATAGTATAAACCTAGTGCCTATTAAAGATCTTTATATTCTCTAGAGATATTATAAGAGTCTAGTTTTACTTCTCTTTAATTCTCTCTAGTTTCTTTAACTCTATAGGTCTCTAGAAAGAATAATAGTTATCTATCTTCTTTACCTTAAACTAGTTATTAGGAATCTTAATCTTTATATTTACTAAATTTACTACTTTAAGTATTAAGAAACTATATAACTTCTGAGTCTCTTTCTCTTTATTATAGATATTATCCTTATAGTACTTAATTATTATATTTAACCTTTATTTAGAGTGTGCTTTCTTCTTACCTAATATAATAATATTAAGATAGTTATATTAAGGGCTAGCCTATTAGCTATATCTTAGCTTAGAGGGTTTGCCTTTTTATTATTAACTAATATTATTATTATCTTCAGCTTCTCCTTTCTCTCTAGGAGCCTCTTTAGCTTCTTTTTTATCTTTAGAAGCCCCTTCTATCTCTTTCTCCTAGGAGAATACCTCTTCTTAAGAAATAATAGTATTACTATATATACTTTATCTTAGGTCCTCTAGGAGTCTCTTCTTTTTAGGACTTATAGAGGGAGATAGTAGGTATTATTATAGTAGTAATTATAGTAGTAGTGTTACTTTTATAGTATTACTGCCTATATCATTATAACCTATAGCCTTAATATCTATAAATTTCTTACTTAGTAGTTCTACTATAAATTATATATTCTTTATAACTAGTTAATTAATTAGAATATTAATAATATAATATCCTTTCTCTTTAAATAAAGGGTTAATAAGCTTTATAATATATAAATCCTTATTATTATTAACTTAAGCTAGTGTATTACTTTTATTAAAGTAAATATCCCTTATATAAACTATCTTTTACTTATTAGGGATCTAGATCTTATAGAGGTAATACTTTAGTCCCTCTATACCTATAAGCCTACTAACCTTAGCTTTTAGGGCTATCTTTTAAGACTTTATATAATATTTATTAGGGATTTATATATATATAAGGTATCCCTAAGTTTATAAGTAATACATTAAGGTATTATTTTAAAGACCTAGTATCTTAAAGAGAGTCTCTTATAGTAAACTACTATCCTTAGTACTATTTATAGGAAGTAAATTAGTAATTTTAGCTATATACCTTATAGTAAAAGGCTATAGTATCTTAGGAAGTTATAACTTAATTATTATAGATCTTACTACTTTTATTAGGGTTTAACCTATATATTCTATAATACCTTAATAGGTAGGAATATAAGGAGTGCTTATATAAAAGATAATTCCTTCCTTTTAATAATAGATCTTAAACTTTTCCCTAAGGAATTCTATTATATTATCTATATAAAAGTATTTTATAGTATAATCTCTACCTATATTTTCTATAGTAGTCTTCTAAGCTATAATTACTTTAACTATATTTACCTTATTAATAGTTACAATTACCTAGTAGAAACGCGTATAAATATTAATTAAATATTATATATAGTTTTTTACTACTAAATCCTTCTAGCTTATATTTAATAAAATCCTAGAAAACATATAAAAGGAAATTCGTTATGTTATTTAAATTATTATAATTAATCTATTAAGAAGCCTTTACTAGTAAGCACACTAGGTATTAAAAATTCATAAGTAATTAAGGGTTAATTATAATTCTAGCCTTTTTATAAGCCTTAATAATATAGTCTTTACTTATATATCTAAGTTACTTATAAAGCAGCCTAAATTTAACCTATTTTATAATTAAATTGCTTATAAGAGCTATAAAATTAAATTAGGGTTCTTTATCCTAAAGAACTAGAGTTATAATATTAGATTTCTATTAGTATTAACAAATTAGTAGTTCTATACCCTTTAAGATTAAAAGGTCCTTATAACTATCTATTATAATACCTCCCTTTTTAAGAAGTCCTAGTAAGATTATATTAACCTTTACCTTTAGTGTATATTAAGTATTAGATAGCTCTAGAAAACTATTACTAACTAGGACATATATGCTTCTCATTTTATTTATATAAAGATACTAACTATTACTTACTATTATTAGCTTTATATTTATATTAGTGTTTAAATACATAAACCACTTTATATTGTTAAATATATGTGTGTTATATTTAGTATCTAGGATATAATTATCCCTTATAAGACATTCCTTAGCATTTGTATATATAGATAGTGTGTTATAATTTAACACTATTAGTAAGAGATTTATCCCTACTATAATAATATCTAGTAATATAGTAGATATTATAGGCTTTATAGTCTTCTTCCTCTAGTTAGGAATAAGTTTAGGATAAAGCTTCTAATAACTATCCTTTATATATAGTGTTCTCTCTAGGGAGATTTAATATTTATAGTCTAATTTTATAGTTTCTATAGTATTATTCTTCTTAGACTAATTACCTTTACTGTTGGATACACCAAGGTGCCTGCGCAGGTGATGCGATAGTTCCGTAGTATTGAAGTTATAATTAATAATATCTAGGAAAGAGAGAAGAGAGGGAAATCTAGCTAGAAGAGAAGGTAGGTTAAACCTATAGGTAGGGCAGAAAAGGGGTAGTGAAGTATATAGCTAATTATATTATATATATCCCTTTAGTAACCCTACTAGGCTATAATTAGTCTAGTCTTTAGCTATAATTAAGCTAATAAAGATCCGGAGGAATTAACACTAGTAGTCTCTCTTTTCTTATAGCTAAAGGAGCCTAAAAATATAATAAAAATTAAAGGAAAGGAAAGTGTATATAAGTAAATCCCTTAATAGGAATCTAAAGCCTTAATTAGCTTAGTTAGTATTAGTTAATTTAATTAATCTAATTATAGTAAATCCTACCTAGTAATTCTATTAAACCTTCTCTTTTTCTATTACTAAAGGCCTCTTAACCTAACCTTCTATATAAATTATTAATTTATTTAAATTAATTAATATTATAAGAGCCTAATTTAGCAATGCCTTTTTATTATATTAGCTAGGTTATTGCTACTATTAATCTATCTAACCTTATAGATCTTATACCTCTTATATAATTAATAAAAAGCTATAATATTAATTATTAGCCTTTTCTTCTTTATTATACTTAGCTTAATAAGGTATTTATATAATAAGAAAGAGTTAGTATAGAGTATTATAGGGATTTAAGGTATCTTTAATTAGTCTATTACTTAATTAAGAGTTATAGATATTATATATATAATATCTATACCTTAAACTATACTATATAATTTAGAGATAAGCGTGCTACATATAACTTACTTACTCTTTATTAAGCTATATATAATAATATTACCTTTTATAATAAAGGTATTATTATCTTATATTATCTTATTACTAATTATAATAATATAGCTAATTTATAAGCTTAAGTCCTTATTATTAGTAAGTAATCTATTTATAAATATAAAGAGCTTTACCTCTTTAAGGGTTAAGGGGATATATTATAGCCCTCTTTATTAGTTCTTAATCTACTATTTAAGGTGTTTATTAAGCTATATAATATTATTAGTAAAGGGTTCTTAGTATTAAGCTATAATTAATAGATTATAAGAGGCTTCTAGTTAGTAAATAGTTATAATATAGCTTCCTTAGGCTTATTATTTTATATAGTCTTACTTTACTATAGGAGATTAAGAATTAATTTCCTTAATTTTCTAATTTTAGCCTTTTTAGGTTAGGGTTAGTAAGTTATTAGTATTTTAGGTAAAGATATAGCTATTAAAAATAAGGGGTTTCCTAGTTATTAGTTATTATTTTTCCTTAGCTATAAAGTTAGCCTTCTAGAGCTCTTTTTCTTCTTTATTAAAGAAGTCTTTATTACTTAGACTTAATATATTATTAGTCTATATTCTAATAATACTAAAGATATTCTTATTATTTAGAGTTATAATTAATAGGTAGGGATTATATATTAATATTATTATTTTAAGGTTATCCCTATAGTAATAGAAGTAGGTTACTTATTAGTAGGTTCTAGCCTTTATAATTCTATAAAGAGGTTTAATTACTTCTATTACTATACCTTCTAGAAAAAGATATATAATTTGCTTTAGTAATCTTATAATAATTAGCCTATTAAGCATTATTTATAATTAAATATATGCCTATATAATATTACGAATCTAAAGGTAAATTCCCTTTTACCTTAATAATAAAGTAATAGCTATAATAAGCCTCTAACTCGCTTATTATATTATTAGTAATTATATTAGGATAAATTCCTTTTCTTTATTATTATACCCTTATATAATAAGGTAGGACTTCTTATATAGTAAGTCTATTCCCTTACCTTTAATTTCTCTAACTATATAAGAATTAAAGACTCTATTACCTTTATACTTTATAGGGTTAAACTTAATAAATTTAAATATATTATAGGCTTATAGGGTACTAAGCTTAGTCTAGTCTAATTACTTAAAGGGCTTACCTAGAGTTATAATCTTTCTTTCCTAGTAAAGTTAAAGAGTAAGGTTTTAATTAGCCTTTTTCTTTACTATAAGAAATACTTTATTTAGCACTTCTCTAGCTATAATCTCTTTAATTAATACCTTTTCCTAATCTTTATTAATAATTATAAAGTATTCTATAGTTTTAGTATATACTTAAGGTTTATAATCCTTAGCCTTAATAGCCTTTAATTTTACTTTTTTAAGTCTATTAGTTTTATAGTCTTCTATAAGGGTAGCTTTTATAGCCTTAAAATGAACTATAAAGTCTTTAACTTTATAGCTTCCTATAAAGGCTACTTTAGCTTTATAAGCCTCTATAGCCTTTTCTTTACCTTAGTTAATATAAAATTAAACTATAAAGGCCTTTCTTAGCTTACTTTACTTTCTCTTTACTAGTGCTAGTAGCTTTACTTTTTTTTTTACTTTTACCCTTATCTTTATAGTAGTAGTATAATCTTCCTTAGTAGTAGAAGTTACTAGTATAATTACTTTCTCCCTTATATCTTAGGGTTTTATCTCCTAAAGTCCTAGCCTCTTTATAATATATAAGTCTTTATAGTAAGGCTTTACTACTATAGAGTAAAACCTTACTAGTCTATAAGGTATATTAACTATATAAGTCTTCTTATTAGTAGTAATTAATCTATAAGGGCTATACTAGCTACCTTTCTCCCTCTATATATATATATTAGCTTATAAAGGTAGCTAATATAAAGGTATTATAAACTTACTATAATACTAGGTAATAGTAAACCTTATTAGTAACCTTCTAAATTACCTTAGTGTATTAAATAATAGAGATACTTAGTAGTAACTTATTTATTATCTATAGCTAAGCTCTAAAGACTAGTAAAGTTAGCACTAGCCTATTAGGGCTTACTAAGTTATTAATAGCTTTAATAGCTATTTAGAGGCATTACTCTAGTGTAATCTCTATGCTAATTAAATCTATAATAATCTAGTAAGCCTAGTATAAAGGTCTATAGTATTTCTTAACCTTTCTAATACTATTATAAGCTTTAATTAGTATCTTATTAATCTTAATTAATCTTAATTAGGTATAATATTTAAATTTAGCTAAAGTAAAGTTATTACTAGTATTATAAATAATCTAATCTAGAGGTCTAAGATACATATTAATCTAGTATTCTCTAATAGTATCCTAGATATCTTAGGCCTTTTACTTCTTAGGATTAAGAAATTAGGCTACTTAGAATAAAGTTACTAAATTAATAATATAAAGGACTAGTTAGTTATTAATTTATATAATATTAATAATAATCTTATAGTTAAAGTTATAATTATCCTTAATTATAAATTTAAATTAGCTAGGAGCCTTTCTATTTATCTAGTAGTAGTAGTATACTTTAGTTAACTTTTTAATTACCTAGTATTTAATATTATAACTAGCTTACTAAAGGATTTTTATAAGCTATTAAATAGAAAAGAAACTAAAATAATAGTGTAATTAATAGATTTATCCTTCTAAGAGGTAAAAGGTAACTATTTCTTTTACCTCTAGTAATTACTAAGAGTATTCCTATTATTATATAATAGGTATAGTTTTATTACCTTAAATTAGAATATTTATAAGGTTATTAAGTTTAACTTATATCTTATTTATATTAGTAATAAAGAAGAGAAATAAGGTAGCTATATTAATAATAAAGAATTTAAGGTCTCTAAGCTCTATAAGTATATAAAGGATTTCTCTTATAATTACTAATCTAGTACTAAAGGTAATAATCTATAGTTTATAAGGGGTTATTTTTAATAAAGGTATTAATTCTATTAAAGCTTTTACTTATACTTACCCTATAGTTAATTTACCTAAGGCACTAGTATTAGGTATAATACCTCTAAAGACCTCTTTAGAATAGTATTCTTTAGAGATATAGTAAGTTAGGCCTTTATTAAATTCTTAAGGTTTAAAAGGCTTTTACTTAAGAAAGGTATATTAAAAAGCTTAATTATTAAGAGTAGTAAGAACTTTAGTATTAATAAGGTTATAGTTAGTCTATAGTTCTAAATAGAAGAATTATATAATACTTACTTATACTACTAATAATAGTTTTTCTATATTATTATTATTATTATCTTAGGCCTTTATATAGGCCTTAATATAAGGCTCCTAATCCTAGTTAAGGCCCTTATTAGGCTTTGTATTACCTAGCCTTTTATAGGAGGTAAGGAATACTTAGAATCTCTTCTCTAAAGGGGGTAATTAGTAGGCTTTACTAGTAAATTAATAGTCTCTTTTCTTTTTATATTCTTTAGTAAAGTAATTAGAAGACTAGTAACTATTCTTATTATATATAAAGTAGCGCTTTAGGCTATGCCTAAGGCTTTACTTATAATAGCCTCCTTAACTATAGGGTTATTAGCTATATTAATAATTAGTAAATATAGCCTCTAGAGAGTCTTTCTCTTAGTACTAAAGGAATTAAGTAAGCCTTTTATTTAATTCTATAATTATAATTACCTTATAGAGATCTCTAGTAAGACTCTTAAAGCCTAGGGAGTGTATATACTTTACTATCTAATATTTAAGTACACTAGCTATAGTATTTAATATTTACTTATAAAGCTTAGTATTTATAGTATTAGAAAGGTAAAGGCCTCTATAAATCTTCTTAAGGGTAGCTAGTATAATCTTAAGGTATTTAAGCTTACTTTTCTTAGGGTTCTTAATAATTATATTATTTAGTATTATACTACTTTATTTAGAGTAGTAAAATTACTAATTACTTTTTATCTTAAAGTGTTAATAGATTTAAGTAATTATATCTTAATAAAAGAGGTTTTACTTAAAGAGATAATTAAGATAGTATTACTTAGTATTACCTATTAATATAATAAAGAAGGCTTTCTAATAATATATTTATAGGAGGTTAATCCTATTATACTTATTCTTAAAGAGTGTAATCTTTAGTATAAGGAAGTTATATAGCTTCTTACTATAGTAATTACTATTCTTATATATCTTTATAAGTTCTAAGATTTTTATAATTTAATCTTTAGAAGGGAAATATTATATAAAGGGTATATTTTATTATAAATAAAGGTTCTTAGGGTGAAGTAATTAGTATAATTAAGATTACTATAAGGGCTCTTAAGGGGGTTAGGGAGGTTAATAGGGTTAAGAGAAGTAGGCTTCTAAGGTAAGTAATTAAGGAGGTTAAGCTTAATACCCTAGGAGTTTAGGAGATTATAATCTTTCTTTAGGCTATAATAGCCTTAACTTTTATTAGACTACTTCTTCTAGTAATTATAAGATTAGTAATCCTTAGCCTTATCTTATAATAATACTATTTTCTTATAGGGAATTTTATAGCTCTCTAATAATATCTCTATTAGCTATCATAAAGGTATCTTAGGACTAGCCTATAAAGTCTTCTTAAAATAACTCCTAGAGATTAGTATTCTTCTAGCCTTAATACTTACTAAGATTAATAAACCTTATAATATAGTTATTAAGCTTAGCTAGTATAGTAGTATAAGGGTTTATATTAATTAGTTCTTCCTAATCTATTATAAGGGCATAAGAAAGTAGCTATAAATATTATAATAATTTACTCTTCTTAGGTCTTTCTAATTTAATTAATAGAAATAAGGGAAACTTACTATTACTAGTAGTAGTAGCTTAAGGAATTTCCTCTCCTAGTAATAAAGCAGATATAAGTATAGGTAGTAGTCTAGCTTATAGTTACCTAGCTTTTACAGTAGCCTAGGACTTACCTCTTATTAATAGTTTAGTTAGATTTATTATAGCTACCTAATATATTTAGCCTTTACTTTATAGTGTTATTAAGCTATTATTAAGCACTAATAATAAGCTTATATATTTGCCTATCTCTAAATCTTAAGCTCCACGTGTAATTCCTAGTGTTTAGATATTATATATATAAAGGATATCTTTTATACTTAAGAAGCATGATTAATAATAAGGGATATAGGGGAAAATAGTAAAAAACAGTAAAAATAATAAAAGTAATAAAAGTAGTAAACTAATAGAAATAATAAAAACAATAGGAATAAATAAATAATAGGAATAAAATAAATTAATAGGAATAAATAAATTAATAGAAGTAGTAAAAGTAATAAATTAATAAAAGTAATAAAAATAGGAATAAGTAATTCTCTTATTTTTATAAGAAAGGAGGGAAAATAGTACGTCCTTAACTATACTTACCTATAGAATATAAAGAAGCTAAGATAATTATAGTTAATAATAACTTTAGGGATAGAAAATAAAGGGAAAAGAGAGAGTATTTATATATATATATAGGGGAAAAGGAGTAATTCCTTTAATTATATATAGCTAAAGGAGCACCTAGCTAATAAGTATAAGGCAAATAGCACTAAAGTAAAAGGGAATAAGAAAAGAATAGTAGAACTTATTAAGAGGAAGATTATAGTAATAAGATATTAAGAGAGGTTATATTAAGAGAAGTTATAGGTGAGTTAGCTAGCTAGGCTAAGGTTATTTAACATGAGGTTTAAAGTAAATACCCTTTTATAGTAATAGATTTAGTTATTTAGTTATTTTTCTTATAATAGACATAGGATTAATTCTCTATTAAAAATAAATATAATAATAAAAGAAGTTAATCCCTTAGAAGCCTAATAAGCCTATAGCTAGGATTTAAGTCTCTTCCTTTAGCACACTCTTATAGTTATACCTCTCTACCTAAAAGTCCTAATAATAAGTAAGTAATAATAGTATTTATAGAAATATCTCTTCTTATAATACCTAACTTATCTATAGTTATAGTTAACTACTAATTAGTGTTAGTTACACTAAGGTACCTATATAAGTAATAATAGAGAATTCTGTAGTATTAAAGTTATAATTAATAATATCTAGGAAAGAGAGAAAAGAGGGAAATCTAGCTAGAAGAGAAGGTAGGTGAAACCTATAGGTAGGGTGGAAAAGGGGGTAGCAAAGTATATAGCTAATCGCATCGCGTGCATCCCTTTAGTAACCCCACTAGGCCACAATTAGTCTAGTCTTTGGCCACGATTAAGCCAATGAAGATCCGGAGGAATCAATAGTAATACTTAAGTACTTAGTTTATTCTTTTTATTTACCTATTAGTTTAGGGGTAAAATACTATAGAAAGCCTTTACTTTACCTAAGATAAGTAGTATAAGTCTAACTAGAATTAGCTTATAAATACTAAACCTCTATTAGATATAATACCTTCTAGGGCTCTAAATTATAGCTTAATCTCCTTATAGAAAAGTTCTACTAATTTAGCTATATTAATAGTAATAGTTATAAGTAAAAAGATAGAATACTTAGTAAATTAGTCTATAATTACTAGGATTATATTAGTCTCTTACTTACCTACTTATATAATAGGTAATCCTATAATAAAGTCTATTAAGATCTCTACCTATAGCTACCTTAGTATTAGTAGTAATTTAAGGCTTCTATATAGGTAATACTTTCTAGCTACTACCTATTAGTAAACCCTATAGCTTATAATATAGTTTAAAATAGACTTACTTATAGCTAGCTACTAAAAATAATACTTTAATAGCTTTAGAGTATACTTAGTCCTAAAGTAACTTACTAGTAGATTATTATAGTGTAGCTATAGAAGCTCCTATTATAAAATAGGCTCCTAGGGAATAACTACCTAGTCTTAGTATAATAAAAGACCCCCTATACTATATAACTATAGACTAGCCTTTCCCTTCCCTTTTACTAGGGAGTTATTAATCTTACTATTCTATCTCTATAGATCTAGGTCTTAATCCTATGCCTTTTATAGTAGTTATACTAATAGTTTATTTAGCCTAGATTAGTAAGGATTTAGTATATAATAGTTCCTTATATCCCCTCCCGAGTACGAGGTAAAACTGCTTAAATTAAAGCTCTATATTTTTTAACATCTTTTCTAGATATCTAGCCTTTTTTACTAGTTTCTTATTCCCCTTCTTTTTCTTACTTTTCTTAAATTCCTCTATATTTCCTTCTATTTTCTTAATTTCCTTTTAATTAGAATTTTCCTTGGCTTTTTAGAGAGCCCTTAGGTTTTATAGCCTAGTAGTTATAGCCCCTGGCTTTTAGTTGCCCTTAGCTATACTATAGGTTAATTAGTTAGGGGTAAATTAGTTAATTAGTTATATAGGACTTACCTAGTGTAGGTGTAGTGTGTTTCTTGCAAAAAGGATTAATTATATTTACTAATTTTAAGTAAAGCGAATTAGATTTAAGGCAAGTTAGAATAAGTTATGTTTAAGTGAGTATAAGTTATAAGGTATAAGATAGAAGAGAGAGTAGGAACAAACACAGTTATAGAGAAAGGGGGAATTACATTAATTTATACTATAAGTAAAACTTAAATAAATTTAAGTTTAACTACGGTTATAAACTATAACTCTTACGCTAACGCAGCTATAAAGTTTATTACAAACTTTAATCTAACCTTGCAGCCCCCCCTATGTTTATAACCTTAAAGCTTATTTCTATTAGGGTTCTATTTATTACTATGGTTAAGATTACTTATAAGTTAATTGTTATACTAGCTAGGTATTGCTAGTAATTATTATTGTCTTATTTTATTAGATGCATTGGCCACAACCTATAACCCCCAAAAGAATTTTAAAAATCAATAGTTCCTTATATCTCTTATACTATACTAATATCTTAGACACACACTACCTTCTCCTTAAAATCCCCTTTAGTTAGCTAACCTTTTACTAGATTTATAGTAGCTAACTAGCTTCTTAACTAGGCTACTCTAGCCTTTAAAGTTCTCTCTATTAGGGCTAGGGCATTTTCCTCCCCTAAAGATATCTTATTAAGCCTCTCTATGCCTAAGACTAGGGTATTTTCCTTCTCTAAAGGTATCTTACTATATTTTCTTTAATATATTAGTTTCTTTTCTTCTACTATTTTAGTAAGTACCTTTTCTTTTACTATTTTAGTAAGTATCTCTTCTTTTACTATTTTAGTAAGTACTATCTTCCTTTAAAGTTCTAGTAATAGTGCCTTATTTATTAGGGGTTTGCCCTTATAATTAGACTTTCTTAATAGTATATCCACTAGGTTACTTTTCCCTAGTTTATACCTAATTATAAAGTAAAAGGGGTAAAGGAATATATACTATTTTACTTACTTTCTATTTAACTTCTACTACCTTATAAAAGTCTATAGGTTATAGTAGTCTAATAGGACCTTAACTAGGCTTACTATACCCTTAATATAGTATTACTAGTATTTAAATAACTTTACTATAGTAAGTAACTCTTAATTAGCTATACTATAATTATACTTAGTATTTATAAACTTCCTTAACTAAAAGGCTACTAGATACTAATAGCTTTTATTATTCTATTAAGATAGAATTCCTACTATTATAAAGATTAAGGTATTTATCTTAATACACACTAGTTAACTTAGGTTATAATAATAAAGAAGAGGTACTTACTAAAATATATCTTTTAGCTAGTTAAATACTAGCTATTTCTTTACTTTAAATATAAACTTCCTAGTCTAAATACTATTTTAACTACCTTTTATTAGTATATAAAGAGATACTATAATCCTAGAGTATTTATAAATAAACTATTAATAAAAGTTATAAAACCTAAGAAAGAACTATATATCCTTAAAGCTTATAGGCTCTCTTTATTCTTAGATTATATTAACCTAGTAAGTATTTATTAAGATACTATTAACTAATAGAATAAACCCTAGGAACTTTACTAACTTCTAATAGAATAAATACTTTAAGGGTTTTATATATAACTTTAATAATCTTATATATTCTAAAACTTCCTTAATATATATAGTATACTTCTCTTATATTTTTAAGAAAATAAGAATATTATCTAAATATACTAAATAAATAGTATTAACTAGCCTATAGAGTGCTTTATAAATATAGCTTTAAAAAGTAGCTAGGGTATTAGTTAACCTAAAAGGTATTATAAGGTATTTATAGTATTTATAATAAGTATAAAATATAGTCTTTTACTTATTACCTCCTTTAATATAAATTTAATAGTATATATTCTTAATATTAATTTTTAAGAAGTAGTAAGCTTCTTAGTACTAGTTTAGAATCTTTAAAATTAAGGGAAAAGTATAGTAATTCTTTTATATTACTTTATTAAGTCCTTAATAATCTATATATAATTAGAGTATTCTATTCTTCTTTAGTATAAATATAATAAGTATACTTATAGGACTTTTAGAGAGTCTTATATAGCCTTTCTATAGGTTTTTATTAATATATTTATAAAGCTTCTTTAGCTTACTTTATAAAAGAGAGTAAATTAGTTTATATAGGGGTATAGTCCTAGGTACTAGGTTAATTATATAGTTAGTCTTTTTTCTTAATAATAGGCTTCTTACCTTATCTAATATAAATATATCTTTAAACTTATATAATTCTAAGGGGATATCTTTAATAGTTTTATATACTTTTACCTCCTTATTATCTTTAAGGGTAATAAACTTATTTTCTATAACCCTTATAATAGTATATATAATAGTCTTATTATATATTACCTTTATAAATTTATAAGAAGTTAATAGTAAAAAGGCTACTTTTTTCCTTTCTTAAACTACTATTCTTATAAATATAAGTAAAGGTATATATATTCTTCTATAAGAGTATATATTCTAATTAATATAAGGCTTTCCCTTACTCTTAGGTCTTTATCTATAGCTATATATAGTAGCTTAAGGTCTTTTTCTTTTTCTTTTAAGTTCTTAATTATAATAAGTACCTTATAAATACTATATTAAAGAACTATAAAAGCTTTTACTACCTTAATAATAAGTACTATAGCCTTAGCCTAGTTAAGTTTATAGGTTTTTATAAACTTAATCCTAATTATATTAATCTTAGTATAACTATTAGATTAGCTACTATCTTAATATCTTTATACCTATTGTTACGTGCTGGCTTTGCACGATAAAAGGTCGATTCCATTAGAGGGGCTAACGGATTTAACAGGTCATAAGTTATACTAAGTTCACTTATAAAAGCTACTATTAGGGATAATATAATATATATAAAGTAAGTTGAATTCCTAAACTAAGATATTAAATCTAGCTTTTGTATAGTAGCCTCTATATACTATACGTGTTTTACTATATAATAAGTGCTAGCCATGCTAAAAAGATAACTATCCTAGTTATATATAGTTAAACTATAACTAAATTTAGCTACTATCTAAAGTAAATAATATTAAAATATATAGTTATTAAATTTATATAAAAGAAAACGCGTTTAGCACGCTAATTATTATATCTATAGTTATTATTTTATAATATTACTTAATATTATATAACTCTCCTTATAATATATATTCCTTAATCCTATAATTAAATTTATTATATTAAATAATAAAATCTTCCTATCCTATTATTAGTACTCTATCTTTACTGTGTTTTATTATTTTCTCTTAGTAATTACTAAATTCCTCTATTTCTTTATTATTCTATATACCCCTAATTTATACCTTAATATTCTATATCTATTTATTTAATCTAGTAATCTAGTAAATTTATTCTCCTTAGCTTATAGCTTTACTACTATAGTAGTTATTACCCTTATAGTTAGTAACACTATTTACCTAGAGGTTACTACCCTTTTTATTTATTTTTCTAATAGTATTAGTAATATCTTATTTATCTCCTATAATATAGGCGTTCTTAGCGTTATCTATTAGGTATCTAGCTAAACTACCTATATATTTAAACTAGGCTTCCCTAGTAGTTTAAGTCTCTTACTTAGCGTTAGTAAATGTCTTATTTTACCCTAAGGTTACTTATTACCTAATTTTAGTGTTCCCTAATATAATTTACCTTATTACCTATTAGTTTTACCTAAGGCTAGTATTACTAGAGCTAATATTACTAAAACTAGTGTTAGCTATATTAATATCTCTAGAGCTAGTAATATCTAAATCTATCTTCCTAGGGTTCCTATTACTAAAATTAGCCTTACTAAAGTTAATCTTATTTTCTTTATATTCTCCTTAAATATTTTCTACTTATTTATAAGATTCTTAATTCTTACCTCTTATTCTTATATTATCTTTAATATCTTTAATACTATAGATAATAATTCTATAATCTTCTTCTTATCTTTAGTTTTCTTAGCTATATCCCTTTTTAAAGCATTAAGTTATTTATTAATATTAACTAAAATTTTATATAAATTACACTAGAAGATCTTTTCTTTATAACTCTTTAATATTTCTAATACTTATTTAAACTTATTTTTAATACTTTTTAAATCCTCTTTTATTATAACTATTAGCTTATAAACCTCCTTTACTAACTCTTTAATAGCTTTAAATACTATATTTACTTACTCTTTAGTAAAGGTAAACTCCTTTTCTATTCTATTAATTTACTTACTAATAGTATTAACTTTATTAATTAAGTTATTAATTTTACTCTATTTATATTACCTATCTATCTCCTTAGTTTACTAAGATTTAGATAATTTTAGTACTAGCTTATTTTCTATACTAATATAAAGTAAATCTATATATCTAATACTAGCTAGCGCTCCTATAATTATACTATTTATTATACTATATTTATTTATAAAATAAAGAGCTAATATATTAGCTTATAGTAGTAGAGATAATATACTATTATAAATAGCTATTTATTATCTATATTTAACTATTATACTATTATAGAAAGCCACTACTACTATTTTTACCTAGTTCTTTACTTTTCTTATTACTTTACACTCTATTAGATTAATAGTAACCTAATATATAAGCTTTCCTACTTATCTTACTACTACTTACTTTATTACTAAAGTAACCCTTTATTCTTTAAAAATAGTAAAAATTTAAATAACTATATTTTACTATAATATAAAGTATATATCCTTTAAATTTACTTCTAAACTATTAAATATTATCTTAGCGCCCTTAAGGGTAAATTTATATATATAGGTTTATATTATATCCTTAATATCCTATATCTTTTTCTAGTAACTTACTATTATATATTTAAATTTACTAAAATTAACTCCCTTTATACTTCTTCCTTTATATACTATATTAAATTCTTTTATTACTCTCTTATACACTACTATACTAATATTAGGTATTAGTATTTAAGTGTTTACTTTTAATCTAGGCTTTCTAAATCTAGTAAATAATAGCTTAAAATTAAGTTTTACTATTTATTTATAGACTTATAATAGTCTAATAAAGTACTCTATAGGTATCTCTTTAACTTCCTTATTAAATTTACTTTTTACTACACTATTATTAACCTTTATTTCCCTAAACTTAGTATTTTTATTACTTTTAAGTTCTAATTCTAGCTTAAAAGATCCCGCTCTTAATTAGGTTAAGTTAAATCTTACTACTCTCTTACTTTCCTTAGTTAGTAAGTTTCTAGATTTATTTTCTTTTTATACTAATTCTTTTCTTTTCTTTCTTATATAATTCTCTCTAATTAAATCCTATATAGCTTAATCCTTTATTTGCCTTTTTATAGATAAATCTAATATTGATTTTTTAAATTTTTTTGGGGGTCATAGGTTGTGGCCAATGCATCTAATAAAATAAGACAACAATAATTACTAGCGATACCTAGCTAGTATAATAATTAACTTATAAGTAATCTTAACTATAGTAATAAATAGAACCCTAATAGAAATAAGCTTTAAGGTTATAAATACAGGGGGGGCTATAAGGTTAGATTAAAGTTTGCAATAAACTTTATAGCTACGTTAGCGTAAGATATAGTTATAGTTTATAACTATAGTTAAACTTAAATTTGTTTAAGTTTTACTTATAGTATAAATTAATGTAATTCCCCCTTTCTCTATAACTATATTTATTCCCACTCTCTATGTAATACCTCTTCTATCTTACACCTTGTAACTTATACTCACTTAAACATAACTTATTCTAACTTACCTTAAATCTAATTTACTATAATCACTAGGTAGGTCATAGGTTACTAATTAACTAATTAACCCCTAACTAATCTAACTATAGTATAGCTAAAGGTAATAAAAAGGGCACTGCCCTATCTAAAATCTTAAATACTATAGTAAAAGAGAAAAAAAGTAAAGGGAAAGGAAGTAAAGATAAATTAAACCTAGAGATAATTAATAGTATTTATAATATAAGGGAAAAAATACTAAAAAATAGGGGTAAAGTTAATAATAAGATTTATAAGGCAGATAAAAAGAAGATAAAAGAATAGGGCATTAGGGTGTAACAAACTAAGCAGTTTTACCTTGTACTTAGGAGGGGGATAAATCTAATATAATATCTACTATATTATTATTATTCTCTATTTACTTCTCTTTATTAACTATTACTTATATAACTTTAGCTACTTTATTAGTGCTTCTACTACCTTCCTTTACTAATAGTAATAGTCTATTTATCTTATTTTATTATATACTAGATTTATCTTAATACTATTATAGCTATAATTATATAACTTATTATATTAGGAGTAAGAATTAGTATAATTAGCTATTTTAGTTTACTTAATCTAGAAGGTGGTTTTAGAACTTTACCCTCTTATAGTAAGTTATAGTTCCTAGCTACTCTAAAATCTTATTAATTTACTAATTATATTTAGCTCTTTTACTATATATAGTAGATTATTATTATACTAAATTAGTAACTATAAGCTATCCTAATAACTAGTTTTATTATTCTAATACTAGTACTTAAATATATAAATAAGCTACCTATATTTATTTATAAAGCATTTAGTTCTATATACTAACCTTATTATTAAATAGAATAAAATCTAGTGTAGCTAAAGGGTTATTATATAAGTTTATATATTACCTATAAAACTTATATTTAACTTCTAGTATAATATTATAAGGTCTTACTTAGTACTTTTAGTAATTATTACACTCCTGTATTTTCTATAGCTAATTTAGCTCTAGTTCTAATAGTTTTTAGACTTTTATATTATATATAATATTATTCTTAGAAATAAATACTATAAAGGAAAATAAAACTAAAATAAAAATAACTACACTTATATTAAATTTAACTATATAAGAGTAATAGGGTATTAGGAAATAATATAAAGTAAGAGTGTAGTAAGCTTCCCCTAGTTAGCGCAATAAAATATATATATAAGAAAAGGCCTTATAGCTTCGCCCTAACTAGTTAAATCTAACTACTTGCGAAATTTCTCTCTTCCTTTGCTATTATTATTCTATAGGCAAATTTATGCCTTTCTTCGCATACTCTCTTTGCTAATTGACTAGGTTCTTTTCGAGGTATTCTTCCATCACCTGGTTCGAATACGCGGGTAGTTTAGCCAGATACCTAACAGACAACGCCGAGAACGCCCGCATCGCGGGAGACGAATGAGACATCGCTAACACCGTTAGAAAAACAGACAAAAAGGGCAGCAACCTCCAGGCAGACGGTGTCACCAACTGTGAGGGCAACAACCGCCACGGTGGCAAAGCCACAAGCTGAGGAGGACGAATTTGTGGTCATCGGGTCAAAATCTCCAAAAGAAATAAGACCGCAAAAGTGGAATTCCTTGTTCGATAGAAGGGATTTACCGCTAAGGATAACCAATAGATAGCCGAAAGCGAGATGCGGATTAACGCGGCTAAGATGATAGAAGAATACCTCGAAAAGAACCTAGTTAATTAGTAAAGAGAGTATGCGAAGAAAGGCATGAATTTGCCTACAGAATAATAACAGCAAAGGAAGAGAGAAATTTCGCAAGTAGTCAGATTCGACCGGTTGGGGCGAAGCTCGAAGGTCTTCGGACTAGTCGAATTCGCACGATCAAAAGGTCTTCGGATCGACGGATTGAAGGTCTTTAAATCAACGGATCGAAGGTCGGCACAAAGGTCAACAAATCGATCGAATTAAATCGAAGGTCGAAGGTCTTCGGATTAACGGATCAAACGTTAAAGGTCTTTAATTTAACGGATTAATGGTCGGGACGAAGGTTAACGAATCGATCGAATTAAATCGAAGGTCGAAGAATCAAAGGTCGAAGGTCTTCAGACTAACGGATCGAAGGTCTTCAAATCAACGGATCGAAGGTCTTCAATTCAATCGGATCGAAGGTCTTCAATTCAATCGGATCGAAGGTCTTCAATTCAATCGGATCGAAGGTCTTCAACGGTCGGGACGAAGGTCAACGAATCTGACAATAGCGCGATGCCTAGGGGAAATCAAGGTCAGATTGACGGTCGGATCGAAGTCAATAGATCTAACGGTCAGAACGAAGGTCAACAGTTCCAACGGTCAGATCGATAGTCAACGAATCAAAGGTCAACAAATCTGACAATAGGCGTGATGCCTAGGGCGCTATTAGGCCTAGTAAAAGGGATAGCTTTGATAGGCTTGGTGGATTGGTTAACGAATTAGTCGGTTTGGTGGCTTTTATTAAGCAGTAAAAGCGCTAGAGGTGCGCAATGATCGAAGAGCAATTGCTACCACTTGTTACGTGCTAGCTTTGCACGATAAAAGGTCGATTCTATTAGAGGGGCTAACGGATTTAATAGGTTATAAGTTATACTAAGTTTACTTGTAAAAGCTACTATTAGGGGTAATGTAATATATATAAAGTAAGTTAAATTCCTAAACTAAGATATTAAATCTAGCTTTTGTATAGCAGCCTCTATGTACTGCACGTGTTCTGCCACGTAACACCTATAAATAGTAACTAGTATATAAAACTAATACCTTATTAGTACCTTAGTATTAGAGGTAGAGGTAAGGGTATTTACTTCTATCTTAAGGTGTTTTCTAGGCTTTCTTAGGACTCTTTCTTAGGTTTTTTATAATAATATATAATATATCCTATACTATTATAGTTAAAACACTGCCTTTTATCCCTAGGTTTAGTGTTATTTAGGTAAGTAGCTAGGCCCTTCTCCTTATCCTTATTCCCTTAATCTTTATAAGGTCTATAAACTTATAGAGAGTTATTTCTATTATATTAAGGATTCTTATATAGGCCTTTATTTCCTAAATACTTAGGCTTTTACTTATTCTTTAGTATAGCCTCCTAAAATTACTAGGTAAGTTATATAACCTTTTCTTAAGTCTTATTAGTAATAAAAGTATATAGGTTAATATAATCCTATAGGTTAGGGAGTAGCTTTATAAAGAATATAAGGGTATAAGTGTTTTCTAGGGCTCTTTCTAGGTATTTCTCTAGTAAATCTAAGAAGATACTAAATTTAATAAAGCTTTAACCCTTATACTACTTTATATTCTCTATTATATTACTATTTATATATTATAATTTATAGAGTCTTAAAGTAGTGTAAGTATCTAAGTCTAAAATTTATCCTAGTTATCTTTAAGGTTATCCTAGCTATTAGCTTACTATTCCTTAAGGTATTTATTCTATTTTACCTTATAATTAATATATATATAGTTAAGTGTAAAAAGGATCTTCTAGTAATTATATTAGAACTTCTTCTTTACCTTATTAAAGGTATAGTTTAGGTTATTAATCTATATTTTATATCTCTATAGGTTTATAAGGTATTAGAGATTAGTAATATTTTAGACTTTAACCTCTTAGCTACTATATCTTAAGGAAGTACTAGCTTTTTACTACCTTTTTAATTATTTTTCTCTAGTATTATATTATAATAAATCTTAGAGCTTTTATTCTCTTTCTTATAGTTTCTAGAGTTTCTTAAACTAGGTAATTTACTTTATTATTACTATAGCTTAGGTATAGATAGTAAGGGGTATATCTTTAGTTATAATACCTATAGAATATAGTGTATTCTTAGCTATAGTATTACCCTTATCTAGTAGCCCTTAGTTATTATCTAATATTACTCTTATAAATTAAGTAGTTTATCTCTTTATATTACTCTTAGGTAGCTAGTAAAAAAAGCTTTAGAATTATAAGAATAGAGAATAGCTAGGTAAGAGGTATAGGGGTATTAATATATTAACTAAAGCTTACTAGGTCTAAGTGTGTTATATATATAAGTTACTATCTTATAGCTAGTGGCTTGCTAGTGTTACGTAGACCTAGCCCTAGGCCTAGCGTGCCTACGGGGGTGCGTAGGTACGGTGTTATAAGTGGGGCCTCATAGAATAATATAACACTATAAATGCTTTCCTAAATACTAGGGTATAGGTTAAAGTGTATATAAGGTAGCCTTATAAATATAGGGATAGAATAAAACGCGTTTATAAGCTTAATAGAGCTCTTTATAGTTTTCTAATATTACCTCTCTAGTAGTTAGATAATATCTTAAAGGAGCTTAAGAAGTAAGGCTTTACTTATTTAAAGTAAGAGCTTTATATCTTTTATTAAGAAAGTATTTTTCTCTTTCTTTATATTAATAATATAATTATTATAGTAAAGGATAAGGTAATAGTGAAATCTATTATTACTAGACTTAAAAAGTAATATAAATTAAAGCACTTAGGGAAACCTAAGCTATTTCTTAGTATTAAATTTATTTATAATAGAAATAACTAAATAATACTAATATATTAGAATCTTTATATATAAAGTATTATAAAGAGATTTAAGGTTATTACTAGTAAGATATTAATAATCCCTTAGCTACTAAAAGCAAAGATTTCTATAGATTAGAAGAGTCTCCTAATAATTTATAATTTATTAGATTAGGTATAAAGAACTAGAAGCTTTAACTAGCTTATAATATATATAAGACTAGATATTATATTTATATTAAATTATCTATATGTATATATTACACGCTAAAGGAGATTTACACTTAACTTATAAAGCACCTTTAGAGATATCTTACTAGATTATAGGACCTAGGGATTATACTAGGTAGTAAGCGACCTAATAATAACTTAGTTAATCTAAATAGTATTCTTTAAGTAAAGAAATATAGTAATACCTCTCTTACTAATAATTTAAATATAAGAAGGTTAATAGTAGGTTATATTATTATACTTATAAGAGATATAATTCTTTAGTAATTGAAGAAATAATTACTAGTTATACTAAGCTCTATAAAGGCTTAGTTTATTAATTTAATACTAATAGGATTATTAATACTTTAGGTAGCGAATTTACTTAAGGACTTTAGAATCCCTTAATAATAACTACTATTACTATTTATAAATAGCTAAAACATAAAGGTAAATATCCTATATAAGAGGCATAGAGGTTATACTTATTATATTAATATATGATATAAATAGATTATAGAGAAAACCTTATAGGGTTACTTTTATCTAGAATAAATTGGAACTAATTAAATAATTATAGATAGAATAATAAAGGGTCTTAAGTAAATTAAATATAGTGATTTCTTATGTTTTTTTTATATAATAAGGATATAAGACTTTATATTAAATAAAAGTACTTTAGTAAAGTAAGTATCTTTATAAATAGACTAACTATATCTATAGCCTTATTTTTAGGCTAGATATTCTACTAGGGGTAGTGTTAGATATAGTAGCCTTATATCTTAGGTGTTACTTATAATACCTTTCTTATTTAAGGCTATGGATTATTATAGATTACAGTACCTTAGCACTTAGGGTAAAGACCCTCTTTGCCCTTATACCTATGCCCTCGTTATGCCACATATGTGGATAGCCTAGATAGCTGAATACATCATAATAACTTTCCACACCGTCTCACAGTACCCGTAGGCTAACAGTGCATCTCCCTCTCCTGCAAGGTGCTTTGGTGCGTCCAGGGTGCCAAAACCAGAACCCGGGATTGGCTCATGTTTGATTCTTGCCACTGTCCATTATTAGACACGGGCGCCTGCGCTGTCAATCTTTCCCTAATTGGAGCAATCTGCGGAGGTTAGGGAAGGGAGCTATGCGTAGTTGCGTTAACACGTAAACATGCAGTCGTGATTTTTTTAATAATACAGTAATAATTAAGCCTAAAACAAAAGATATATCTTTTTTGCGTAAATTTTCAGAGAATTAATCTCCTATAATTTATATATTTCATACCACTTTATTAAATATATACATAACAAGGGAAAACGCGTTTTTAGGTTTCCTTTATAAATACAAAGCTTCTATTATTGTTACGATATAAAACGTAACATATAAAGAGTGTGAAGGTTATTGTCTAATTTAACTAGCTAGAGGTCGGCTGTGAGGCGCTGTGTACGGGGCCCGCAAAGAGAGGTCGAGGTCCTAGGTAACAGGCCTTATAACCGGTTGTAAGGTGCAATGTTAGTGTTAAGGTAGGGGTCGGTGTAGATAATGAATATGGTTTGATTTTGGTTAATCAGAGGTGCAGACAGCACCTAACTTTTATACCTAAGAGGTACATAGTATGCTATAGTAATAACTAGTCTATAGAGGTACTTCTAATACATTATCTCCACTATTATCTTATTAAGGGTTTTAACCTAGTTATTACATAGGCTATATTTATATATCTAATACCTTAAGGAGGTCTCCCTAACACACCCCCCCTAGCTAAGATATCTATTAAAGCTAGAGATTAAAGGCATAGGAAGAGATTATAAATAATTTCTAGTGTTATAATTAGGTAGGAATCTCTTATAGGCTAATTCTATAGTAGAAGTCCCTATATATTTAACCTAAAAGTAGTTTTATAAAGCTATCTATAGGTATCTTAGAGGTCTTTATCTAATTAACCTTAATATTACCTATTATATATTATTCTTAAATTTATATTTAATTTATATTAAGGTACTTAAGGCTAGTTTAAAGCCTTCCTTCTATATATTTAGTAATCTAGATTATTTACTTATTATTACACTAGATAATTAAGAGAGGTAGCATGTGGACCTTAATATTATAAAGTAGTCTCCCTAGAGATATACACTCTTTTATGCTATAATTTAGGGTAAAGAGCTTTACTTCTATACTTAAAGTTATTATATAATATTACCTACCTAACTTCTAATTAATTATAGCACTATATATAATAAAGATATAACCTTATATTAATTTCTAAGTATTAGGGTTATTACTAAGGGAGGTATTAGTACTAGAGAATAGCGTATTAAAGCTATTTACTCTAGAGTAGTAAATATATAGCTTCTTTATATTCTAAGTGTATAAAATTACTCCTTTAGCTAGCTTAATATATTTTACTAATAGATTTATTATAAAAGAGGTAAGCTTTAATACTATAAAGGCTATATTAAGTCTTCTAATAATATATAGATATACTAAAGAGCTAATAACCACTCTATAATAATTAATCTCTTTATTAGTAGCTTTACTAGTATTAGTAAGGATTATAGCTATAGGAAGAGAAGTAAAGGATAAGCTCTTTAAATTACTATTAATAATATTAGAAATAAACTTCTAAGTAATCTTTTAAATATATAATTCCTATAATAACTATATTTCTTTAGTATTATAATTTCTAATAATTTTAATACCTAGGAACCACTTTAGGTTGCCTTAGTCCTTAATATTAAAACTATTTATTAGTTATTTATAAAGCTCTTTAAATTATACTTTAAATCTATTAGAATATATTACTATAATATTATCTACATAGAAGAATAGGATAAATCCGCCCTTTATAAAGATATATAAGTCTTCCCTTCCTTATATAAAGTCTAGCTTTAATAGGAATTATATAAGATATAAGAACTATTATTAAGGAGCTTCCCTTAGCCTATATAATACTCTTATTATCTTCTAGAGATAACCTTTTTGTGAGAACAAAGGATAGCTAGGCAAGAGGTATAGGGGGCACTTGTGTATTTACTAAAGCTTGCTAGGTCTAAGTGTTATGCGCGCGAGTCGCTGGCTTTTATCTAGTGGCTTACTAGTGTTACGTGGACCTAGCCCTAGGCCTAGCATGCCTATAGGGTATGCACGCTATGTTATAAGCGGGGCCTTATAATTACCTCCCTACTTATAGCTAGGCTCCTAAATAGCTTTTACTAGCTACTCCGTAGCTATTTGCTAACTAGTAATCAGAGTATTGTTTGTAGTGTAGTTAGTGTAGTTTTTAGGAAATTCTTGTATTTATAGTGTAGTTTTTTTTCCCTTATAGTGTAGTGTAGTGTAGTACACTACACTACACTACAAAAACTACACTACACTACACATTGTAGTGCAATACTCTGCTAGTAATAGCCTCTAAAATAATAATAAATAATAGATAGAGTTTAACTATAAATTTACCTATAATTCTTTATTATATTATATACTCTTCCCTTCTATAACTATAGTAATTTTTTAATTATTTCTTATGCTTTTAGTTTCTATCCCTTCCTAGTCCTTAATTACTATATATTTATTATAGAATATAAGTATATTCCCTTAAAAGAATATAGCTATATATATTATTTATACACTAGGTACGCTAAGTTTAAGAAATATCCCCTAGCTAAGCCTATATTACTATAGATTAACTATTAATTTCCTTATAATCTATTTATAGATTCTTAAAAGATAAAATATTCTAAGTGCTATGCCTAATACTATAACTATAGTAATTCTTATAAGACTATAAGTATACTACTCTTCCTATATCTTTTAGTCTTATTTTACTAATAAATTCCTATAGGCTATAGCTATAATAAAAGGTAATTTTATTAACCTCCTTATAGTTTTAGACTAGGCCTAAATACTTATAGATATCTATAGTAATATAGTAAAGGAAGACCCTAAGGACTACCTATTTTTAGTGGCCTCTTACTTCTATATTACTAAATATTACCTCTATCTAATAATAGGGTTTAACTATATAAACACATTACACTATATTACTTTTAGCTTAACTAGGGCTATAAAGGTTTATTAGGTTTATCTTTTTATTATATATTTACTAGTCTCTTACTTATATTTAGTAGTAGTATATCTTTATTATATACTAATAGTATATAGTATTATAATAGTAGCTACTTATTATAATATTTCTAAGCCTAATTCTAAGGTATATAAGTATTATAGCTATTTTACCCTATCTTACTATATATTTACTAATTTTTCTATAGCTAAACTACTATAAACTTAAGATTATATAGAATATAAAAATAACTTTATACCTATAACACTTAGACCTAGAATATATCCCCTAGGGGATAGTAAAATATTATTTTATACTAGTAATACACTAGGTAATTACTAAGGATAAGAATAGTACTAAGTATCTTATTTATAAGGGTTAGGCTTTTTTCTATAAGGGGGTAATAATAGAGAGGTTTCCCTTAACCCTCCTTACGCTTTAGGTATATTTTCTTTTATTATTTAGTAAGTAGTCTAAGGTAGTTTATATAGGAGTATAATAGTAGCTAATAAGGCTAGGCCTTTTTTATTATAACTCTATATCTCTTTAGCTATATTTTACTTATATCTTACTACCTTTCTTATTTATTTTACTTTAGTAAAATACCTAAATTACATATTACGCCCCCTCTATTACTTCCACTAGGACCTATTAGTTATATTTACTAGGCTATCCCTTCTATTTTATAAGGTATTTATTACCTTTATAGGTTTTCTTATAGTCTTTAACCTCCTTAACTTTATATTTATTATCTTTATCTTTAAGATTTAGTATTAGTATTTTCTTTCCTCTAGTGTCTTTATAGTAGTTCTATAGCTCTAGTAGGCTAATATAGAATATATTATATAGCTAACTATATTTTTCTAGTAATACTAGTCTATATACTTATTTTCCTATAGTATTAAGTACTTAAAAAGGTCTAATAAATCTAGGGGTTAGCTTTTATTTTATATCCTTAAGCCTAATATTCTTTACTAATAGTAGTACTAGATTACCTTAATATAGTATTAATAGCTAGTAATACTAGTTATAGTACTTTACCTAGGTTTTAGTAGCTTTAGCCTAGTTTTTCTTTAAATACTCTCTAACTTTATATAGCTTTATAATATATATATATACTTCTAGTACCTTCCCTTCCTAGCTCTTACCCCTAAGAGCTAGATAAAACTTAGGTAAATAGCCTATAAGTAAGTAGTTTAGGGAGTAGCTAGTGCTTCTATTTACTATATTATTATAGGTAAATTAAGCTATTAGGAGTAGCTTAGGCTATATTTATTAGTTCTTTATAATAAAATATTAAAGGTAGTGCTTAAGTACTTAGTTTATTCTTTTTATCTACCTATTAGTTTAGGGGTAAAATACTATAGAAAGCCTTTGCTTTACCTAAGATAAGTAGTATAGGTCTAACTAGAATTAGCTTATAAATACTAAACCTCTATTAGATATAATACCTTCTAGGGCTCTAAATTATAGCTTAATCTCTTTATAGAAAAGTCCTGCTAATTTAGCTATATTAATAGTAGTAGTTATAGGTAGGAAGATAGAATACTTAGTAAATTAGTCTATAATTACTAGGATTATATTAGTCTCTTATGTACTTACTTACATAATAGGTAACCCTATAATAAAGTCTATTAAGATCTCTACCTATAGTTACCTTAGTATTAGTAGTAATTTAAGGCTTCTATATAGGCAATACTATCTAGCTACTACCTATTAGTAAACCCTATAGCTTATAATATAGTCTAAAATAGACTTACTTATAGCTAGCTACTAAAAATAATACTTTAGTAGCTCTAGAGTGCGCTTAGTCCTAAAGTAACCTACTAGTAAATTATTATAGTATAGCTATAGAAGCTCCTATTATAAGATAAGCTCCTAGGGAATAACTACCTAGTCTTAGTATAATAAAAAACCCCCTATACTATATAACTATAGACTAGCCTTTCCCTTCCCTTTTACTAGGGAGTTATTAATCTTACTATTCTATCTTTATAAATCTAGGTCTTAATCCTATACCTTCTATAGTAGTTATGCTAATAGTTTATTTAGCCTAGATTAGTAAGGATCTAGTAATATAATAGTTCCCTATATCTCTTATACTATACTAATATCTTAGATATACGCTACCTTCTCCTTAAAATCCCCTTTAGTTAGCTAATCTTTTACTAGATTTATAGTAGCTAACTAGCTTCTTAACTAGGCTACTCTAGCTATTCTCTCTATAAGGGCTAGGGTATTTTCCTCCCCTAAAGATATCTTATTAAGCCTCTTTATACCTAAGACTAGGGTATTTTCCTCCCCTAAAGGTATCTTACTATATCTTCTTTAATATATTAGTTTCTCTTCTTTTACTATTTTAGTAAGTACTATCTTCCTTTAAAGTTCTAGTAATAGTGCCTTATTTATTAGGGGTTTGCCCTTATAATTAGACTTTCTTAATAGTGTATCTACTAGGTTACTTTTCCTAGGTTTATACCTAATTATAAAGTAAAAGGGGTAAAGGAATATACACTATCTTACTTACCTTCTATTTAACTTCTATTACCTTATAAAGGTCTATAAGTTATAGTAGTCTAATAGGACTTTAACTAGGCTTACCACGCCCTTAATATAGTATTACTAGTGTTTAAATAACTTTACTATAGTAAGTAGCTTTTAATTAGCTATACTATAATTACGCTTAGTATCTATAAATTTTCTTAACTAAAATGCTACTAAATACTAATAGCCCTTATTATCCTATTAAGATAGGATTCCTACTATTATAAAGATTAAAGTATTTATCTTAATATATACTAGTTAACTTAGGTTATAATAATAAAGAAGAGGCGCTTACTAGAAGGCTTTTTTTAGCTAGTTAAACGCTAGCTATTCCTTTACTCTAAATATAAACTTCCTAGTCTAAATACTATTTTAACTACCTTTTATTAATATATAAAGAGGTACTATAATCCTAGAGTATTTATAAATAAACTATTAGTAAAAGTTATAAAACCTAAGGAAAGACTATATATCCTTAAAGCTTATAGGCTCTTTTTATTCTTAGATTATATTAACCTAGTAAGTATTTATTAAGATCTTATTAACTAATAAGATAAACCCTAAGAACTTTACTAACTCTTAGTAGAATAAACACTTTAAGGGTTTTATATATAACTTTACTAATCTTATATATTTTAAAACTTCCTTAATATATATAGTATATTCCTCCTATATCTTTAAAAAGATAAGGATATTATCTAGATATACTATATAAATAGTATTAACTAGCCTATAAAGCGCTTTATAAATATAACTTTAAAAAGTAGCTAAGGCATTAGTTAACCTAAAGGGTATTATAAGGTATTTATAATATTTATAATAGGTATAAAACGTAGTCTTTTACTTATTACCTTCTTTAATATAAATTTAATAGTATATATCCTTAATATTAATTTTTAAGAAGTAGTAAGCTCCTTAGCACTAGTCTAGGATCTCTAAAATTAGGGGGAGTGTCACGACTTAAGGGTCGAAAGATAATAGAACAGAGTGATGGCTTAGATTCACAGTTATAGCTAGAAAGGTACTACCTAGGGGCAGGTGCGTGAAGGTTTTAAGCTCTAACCTTCTATAAGAATATAGGTAGTCCTTGCTAAATACCTCGCCCTACGCTCACGTAACTATCTAGCTACTAGCTAACCTCTCCCTAACCTAGTAGGTCCGAGGTTCTGCTAGTGCTCCATTATGTGATAATCCTGTCTCTGTCCCTTACGCTCCTAACAGGGAGAGTGTAGTAATTCTTCTATATTACTCTATTAAGTCCTTAATAATCCACATATAATTAGAGCGTCCTATCCTTCTTTAGCATAAATAAAATAAGTATACCTATAAGGCTCTTAGAGAGTCTTATCTAGCCTTTCTATAGGTTTTTATTAATATATTTATAGAGCTCCTTTAGCTTACTTTAGGAGAGAGGGTAAATTAGTCTATATAAGGGTGTAGCCCTAGGTACTAGGTTAATTATATAGTTAGTCTCTTTTCTTAATAGTAAGCTTCTTACCTTATCTAATATAAATATATCTTTAAACTTATATAGTTCTAGGGGGATATCTTTAATAGTTTTATATACTTTTACCTCCTTATTATCTTTAAGGGTAATAAACTTATCTTTTATAACCCCTATAATAGTATATATAATAGTCTTATTATATATTACTTTTATAAATTTATAAGGAGTTAATAGTAAAAAGGCTACTTTTCCTTTCTTAAACTACTATTCCTATAAATATAGGTAAAGGTATATATATTCTTCTATAAGGGTATATATTCTAATTAATATAAGGCTTCCCCTTACTCTTAGGTCTCTATCTATAGCTATATATAGTAGCTTAAGGTCCCTTTCTTCTTCTCTTAAGTCCTTAATTATAATAGGTACCTTATAGATATTATATTAAGGGACTATAAGGGCTCCTACTACCTTAATAATAGGTACTATAGCCTTAGCCTAGTTAAGTTTATAGGTTCTTATAAACTTAATACTAATTATATTAATCTTAGTATAACTATCTAGATTAGCTACTATTTTAATATCTTTATGCCTATAGATAATAACTAGTGTGTAAAACTAATACTCTATTAGCACCTTAGTATTAGAGGTAGAGGTAAGAGTATTTACTTCTACCTTAGGGAGTTTTCTAGGCTTTCTTAGGACTCTTTCTTAGGTTTCTTATAGTAATATATAAGGTATCCTATGCTATTATAGTTATTAATACTATATCTTATCCCTAGGTTTAGTAGTGTTTAGGTAGGTAGCTAGACCCTTCTCCTAGTCCTTATTTCTTTAATCTTTATAAGGTCTATAATCTTATAAGGAGTTATTCCTATAGTGCTAAGGGTTCTTATATAGGCCTTTATCTTCTAATTACTTAGGCTTTTGCTTATTCTTTAGTATAGCCTTCTAGAATTACTAGGTAAGTTATATAACCTCTTCTTAAGTCTTATTAGTAATAAAGGTATATAGGTTAATATAATCCTATAGGTTAGGGAGTAACTTTATAAAGAATATAAGAGTATAAGTCTTTTCTAGGGCTCTCTTTAGGTGTTTCTCTAGTAAATCTAAGAAAATACTAAACTTAATAGGGCTTTAACCCTTATATTACTTTATATTCTCTAATTACATTACTATTTATATATTACAATTAGTAGAGTCCTAAAGTAGCGTAAGTATTTAGGTCTAAAATTTATCCTAGTTATCTTTAAGGTTATCCTAGCTATTAGCTTACTATTCCTTAAGGTATTTATTCTATCTTACCCTATAATTAATATATATATAGTTAAGTGTAAAAAGAATCTTCTAGTAGTTATATTAGAACTTCTTCTTTACCTTATTAAAGGTATAGTTTAGGTTATTAATCTATATCTTATACCTTTATAGGTTTATAGGGTATTAGAGGTTAGTAATATTCTAAACTTTAACCTCTTAGCTACTATAGCTTAAGGAAGTGCTAGCTTTTTATTACCTTTTTAATTATTTTTCTCTAGTATTATACTATAATAGATCTTAAAGCTTTTACTCTCTTTTTTATAGTTTCTAGAGTTTCTTAAGCTAAGTAATTTGCTTTACTATTACTATAGCTTAGGTATAGATAGTAAGGGGTATATCTTTAGTTATAGTACTTATAGAATATAGCGTGTTCTTAGCTATAGTATTACCCTTATTTAGTAGCCCTTAGTTATTATCTAATATTACTTTTATAAATTAGGTAGTTCTCCCCCTTATATTACTATTAGGTAACTAGTAGGAGAAGCTTTAGAATTATAAGAATAAAGAATAGCTAGGTAAGAGGTATAGGGGCACTTATATATTTACTAAAGCTTACTAGGTCTAAGTATGTTATATATATAAGTTACTAGCTTATAGCTAGTAGCTTGCTAGCGTTATATAAACCTAGCCCTAGGGCGTGGCTTGTCTGCGGGGTGCGCTAGTGTGGTGTACCTGTGTTGTGAGTGGGGCCTCATAAGGGGGTTATCTTTAATAAAGGCATTAGTCTTATTAGAGCTTTTACTTATGCCTATCCTATAGTTAATTTCCCTAAGGCACTAGTATTAGGTATAATACCTTTAAAAACCTATTTAGAATAGCATTCTTTAGAGATATAGTAAGTAAAGCCTTTATTAGATTCTTAAGGTTTAAAAGGCTCTTACTTAAGAAAAGCATATTAAAAAGCTTAATTATCTAGAGTAGTAAAGACTTTAGCGTTAATAAGGTTATAATTAGTCTATAGTCCTAAATAAAAGAATTATATAATGCCTAAATATACTGCTAATAATAGTTCTTCTATATTATTATTATTATTATCTTAAGCCTTTATAGAGGCTATAATATAAGGCTCCTAATCCTAGTTAGGGCCCTTATTAGGCTCTTTATTACCTAGCCCTTTATAGGAGGTAAGGAATGCCTAGAATCTCTTCTCTAAAGGGGGTAATTAGTAGGCTTTACTAGTAAACTAGTAGTCTTTTTACTTCTTATATTCTTTAGTAAAATAGTTAGAAAACTAATAACTATTCTTACTACATATAAAGTAGCGTAGTAGGCTACGCCTAGGGCTATGCCTATAATAGCCTCCTTAGCTATAGGGTTATTAACTATATTAATAATTAGTAAATATAGCCTCTAGAGGATTTTCTTCCTAGTACTAAAGGAATTAAGTAAACCTCTTATTTAATTCTATAATTATAATTACCTTATAGAGGTCTCTAGTAAGACTCTTAAAGCCTAGGGAGTGTATATATTTTACTATCTAATATTTAAGTACACTAGCTATAGTATTTAATATTTACTTATAAAGCTTAGTATTTATAGTATTAGAAGGGTAAAGGCCTCTATAAATTTTCTTAAGTGTAGTAAGTGTAATCTTAAGGTATTTAAGTTTACTTTTCTTAGGGTTCTTAATAATTATATTATTAAGCATTATACTACTCTATTTATAGTAGTAAGACTATTAATTACTCTCTATCTTAAAATATTAATAGATTTAAGTAATTATATCTTAATAGGAGAGGTTTTACTTAAAGAGATAATTAAGATAGTATTATTTAGTATTACTAATTAGTATAATAGGGAATACCTTCTAATAGTGCGTCTAAGGGAGGTTAATTCTATTATATTTATTCTTAAAGAGCGTAATCTTTAGTATAAGGAAGTTATATAGTTTTCTACTATATTAATTACTATCCTTATATATCTTTATAAGTTCTAAGATCTTCTTTATAATCTAATCTTTAGAAGGGAATTTCTATATAGGAGGGGCGATTTATTATAAATAATAGTCCTTAGGTTAAAGTAATTAATATAACTATAATTATTATATTAGCTCTTAAGGAGGTTAAAGAGAATATTATAAATAGGGAAAAGAGAGTTCTAGGGTAGGTAATTAGGGTAGTTAAGGTTAGTATTCTAGGGGTTTAGAAAATTATAATCTTTCTTTAGGCTATAATAGCCTTAACTCTTATTAGACTACTTCTTCTAGTAATTATAAGATTAGTAATCCTTAGCCTTATCTTATAATAATACTATTTTCTCTTAAGGAATTTTATAGCTCCTTAATAATATCTTTATTAGCTATCTTAAAGGTATCTTAGGACTAGCCTATAAAGTCTTCTTAGAATAACTCCTAGAGATTAGTATCCTTCTAGCCTTAATACTTACTAAGATTAATAAACCTTATAATATAGTTATTAAGCTTAGCTATTATAGTAGTATAAGGGTTTATATTAATTAGTTCCTCCTAATCTATTATAATAGCATTAGAAAATAGGTATAAATATTTTAGTAATTTATTCTTCTAAGGCCTCTCTAACTTAATTACTAGGTATATAGGATACTTACTATTACTAGTAGTAGTAACCTAAGAAGTTTCTTCTCTTAGTAATAGAATAAGTATATATATAGGTCTAGCTTATAGTTACCTAGCTTTTATAGTAGCTTAGGATTTACCTCTTATTAATAGTCTAGTTAATTCTATTATAGAAGCTTATATATTTCCCTGTCTTTAAATCCAAAGCTCTATGCGTAATCCCTAGTGTCTAGATATCGCGTATGCAAAGGACGTCTTTTATGCTTAAGAATTATTATTAATAACAGGGGAAACAAGGAAAATAGTAAAAAAAAACAGTAAAAATAATAAAAGTAATATAAGCAGTAAGTTCTAGACTAGGCTAAGATAGTTATAGTTAATAATATAGAGGGGGTAAGATAGTAATAGTTAATAATAACCTTGCGAATAGAAGATAGGAGAAAGAGAGGGTATTTATATATATATATAGGAGAAAAAGAGCAATTTGTTTAATATATAGTAGAAAAGGCTACCTAGCTAAAAAGTATAGGGTAAATAACACTAAAGGCAAAGGGTGTCAGGAGCGTAAGGGACAGAGACAGGATCATTATATAATAGAGCACTAGCAGGACCTTAGACCTACTAGGTTAGGGAGGGGATAGCTAGTAGCTAGATAGTTACGTGAGCGTAAGGTAAGGTATTTAGTAAGAACTGCCTATATTCTTATAGAAGGTTAGAGCTTAAAACCTTTATATACCTGCCCCTAGGTAGTACCTTTTTAGCTATAACTATAAATCTAAGCTATTACTCTATTTTATTATCTTTTAACCCTTAAGTTATAATAAATTAAGCTCTTAATCCCTTTAGGGTAATAGACTATTAGCTAGATTATAATATTAGCACACTAGAGAATATCTATATAAAATATACCTATACCCCCTAGTAGTAATACTATAGATAAGTAAGGTAGTAGTAGTATAGTAGATACTTAAATAATAGATACTAATAATTAAGTATATTAAATACTACCTAAGACTAATCTAGATAATAATACTAGAATTAAGAATAATAGTATTAAGGAGGCAGTATAATAGTATTATAATATTATATAAGCTAAGCTATAATATATATAGAAAATATAGGAAATTCTATAAATAAAAGTAAAAATTAGAAAGCTTTAGGTAAACCTACTATTAGTTAGAACCTAGTAAGGACCTATAAATCTACCTCCTTAGGTTAGACTAATTACTCTTATACTTACTTTACTAATAGGTACTAAGTAAGTAGTAAATATATACTAATATAGTATTATTAAGATATAGCTATAGATACTATTATATAAGAGGGATACTTATAAAAACCTTTAGAATTTCCTAGTAAACTTAAATATATTATTTAAATTAGACTAATATACCTTTTATAATAATATAATAAAGGTAGCCTATACTAGTAAATACCTTACTAATAATATAAAGTAATAATAGATATACTATATAGCTATAGATAGTTATATAGAATATAAGGACTATAATTAGGTAAGCTTTATTATATAGCTAAAGACTAGAATAATAAATAAGGACACTAGATACTTAGAAGTAACTAGGTTACTACTAAATCTTTAGTAGGGTAATAGCTAATTATTTTAAGCCTTTATTAGGAATTAGACTAAGGTTAAATCTAACCTACTTAAACTAATTCTAATATAACTAAGAATCTATATATTTATTAATAGCCTTAATAATACTATAAGGAAGTAAATACTTAGCTAGGAGTTTCTAACTACTTAGAGCTAGTTATAAGGCTAAGGTAAGAAAGTAAAGGTAGTAATAAAACTAATATAGAGTTATAAGAAGAGTTAAGATAATAAGAAGAAGTAATAGTAATTAACTTTACCTATAGATAACTTATAGTAATAGAATAAAAGGTAAGTAGGAAGATTACCTATTATATATTATAAATATAGGAAGCCTAGATATATCTTAATAGCTTACTATTTATTAGACTACTCTATTTATAAGAGTAATAAACACACTATAGAGAAGTATAATAATAGTAGTAATAAAGTATCTAATCCTAATAAGATACCGCTTTTATCTATATAAACCTAGGATAGGGGGCTTATTATAGATAAATTAGTAAACCTAAGAGTTAGAGTCTATATATCTCTATAATAAGATTACTAGTAAGTAGTAGTAAAGGCACTAATAGATTTAGGTATATAATCCTTAACTATATACCTAAAGTTATTATCTAAGGAGAATTAGAAAAGAGTTAAAAAATAGATTAAAACCTTAAAAGTATAAGTAAGGATATAGTTCTATATTAGGGAATTCTAAGGAGATTAGTATTAATAAAGAATAGTATAGGGTTTATAAAGGTTTACTAAGTTAGCTACTTTATTACTAATACTAAAGAAAGGCTACTACTAGGTATAGACTAGATTAGAGAATATAAACCTATAGTAATATATTAGAAAAAGAAGTTTTAGAGATACTTAGTAATAAAGGAGTGCCTCTTATATACTTAGGGTAAGCAGAGAGTATATAGAGTATTAAAATAGTTAGTAGTTACTCTAGTGCTAGGTTTAGTAAAAGTTATCTTAAATAGCCTAAAGAATAAGAAAGGAAAAGAACTAGAAAAGGACTTACTAGTAGACTTACTAAAGCTAATTTAGGAAATAAGTAGTAAAGAAGTAGTAATAGTCTTAGAGTATACCTATAAGTTATATAAGTAATATATTATAGCTAACCTAAGATCCTTAGATAGTCTAAGTAATAAGTAACCTATAACTAGGTAAGGGCTAAGTAATAATATAGATAAACTAGAGCTTCTAAAGGAATACTTAGAATTTAAAGATATATTTAATAAGGATTTAGTAGGAATACTTCCTAAACTAGGGGGCTATACTTATATAATTAAATTAGAAGAAGGGAAAATACTACCTTAGGGACTAATATATAACTTAGCTAAGAAAGAGCTAGAGGTACTTAGGGAGTATCTTATAGATATATAGTAAAAGGGATAGATTAGAAGATTAGTTAGCCTAGCTAGGGCCCTGATTTTATTTATTCTAAAGAAAGGAGGGAAATTAAGGCTTTATATAGATTATAGGGGCCTAAATAAGATTACTATTAAGAATAAGTCCCCCTTACTACTAATTACTAAAATCCTTAATTACTTAAAGGGTATAGTTATCTAGATAAAACTTAACTTAATAGATATATACTACTAGCTATATATCCGCTTAGGTAATAAGTAGAAGATAGCATTCTATTATAGATATAGGCACTTTAAGTATCTTATAATGCTATTTAGATTAGTTAACACACTAGTGACTTTATAGGAGTATATTAATAAAGTCCTTAAGGATATTATAGATAATATCTACATTATCTACCTAGATAATATCCTAATCTATAGTAGTAACGTAGCTACTTACACGGGCTACGTTAAATAAGTCCTAAGCAGACTTTATAATATAAAGCTTTTTATTAACCTAAAGAAGTATTAATTTTTAGTTATAAAGGTTAAATTCTTAGGATTTATTATATCTAAGAAAGGTATTATAATAGAACTATTAAGGGTAGAAGCAATTATAATATAGCTAATACCTTATAGTGTCCTAAATATCTAATTATTCCTTAGGTTCACTAGATTTTATTAATATTTTATTAAGTAGTATAGTAAAGTAGTTATTCTATTAATAAACTAACTTAAGAGGGGATAACTAGTAACCTTTAAGCTAGAACCCTATAAGCTAGCTATATTTAGAGAACTCTAGAGGTTATTCTAGGAAGCACTAATTTTAGTGCACTTTAACCTACTTACTTTATTAAGAGTAGAGATAGATATATTAGGTTTTACTATTAGAGCAATACTTATAATATTAGTACTAGGTCACTAGCACCTAGTTATATATATATTAAGAAAGTTAACTAATACTAAGTTACACTACCCTATACTAGATGCTAAATTATTAGTAATCTAAGAGGCTTTTAGGGTATAGAGGTATTACCTAGCGTACTTAACTTACCTAATTATAGTAGTAATAGATTACTTAAACTATAAGTACCTAGCTATAAAGCTATAGCTAACTAGTAGGTAGGTAATAGCGCTTAATAAGCTATGCTTATTTAACTTTAGGATTAAATATAAGGCTAGTAAGTTAAACCCTACTAATATATTATTAAGAAGGGTAGATTATATAAGTAAGGATAGAAAAGCAAAGGTAGTAACCTTATAGCTACTAAACTTCTTATCTAAGTTTATAGATACTAATTAATAGGAACTCTATAGTAATAATAAGAACACTATAAGCTCTATTATATTATTATTTAATATAGTAGATAGTTAGTTATAAAGACCCTATAATAGTAATAGGAATATCTAGGGTTTTAAGAAAATATAACTTAGCTATATTTTTAAGGAAGCTATAAGACTAGATATTATTAAAAGAGGTGTTCTAGCTAGTATAGTTACTAGTAAGCAGTAAGGGCGCCCCTTAGAAACGCCGCTTAACTATAGTATACCTATAAGACTAGAAGTAACTTATAAGCTAGCTACTTATAAAGATATTATAGCAAGGATCTAAGCTATATAGAGAACCTCTTCTAAGTTTAACTCTAACACTTAGGATAATAGCTTAGAATTAGATATTCTAATTTAAGTATTATTATTAGGTACGCAGTAAAATAATAAGTTTGCTATATATTAGAGAAAGCTACTTAAGAGCGGTAACTTAGAAGTATTATAAATATAGTTAATTAAACCCTCTAAGCTATTAATATTTAAGAGTTAAGTTTATATTCCCTAGGGAATAAGAAAAGAGATTTTACTACTAATATATAATAACCCTACTACTAGGTATTAGGGAGTTAGTAGGATGCTTTATTAAATTATAAGTTAGTACTACTAGCTATTAATAAAGAAAGATATAAAGATATATATTAGTACCTATATAAACTATTAAGTTTTAAAGCTAAGGTACTATAAGCTATATAGTAAGTTAGCTACTCTACTAGAGCTAGATTGCCCTTTTTAAGAACTATTAATAGATTTTATTACTAGATTACTACTAGTTAAAGACGCTAATTAGACCTATAATATAATCTTAGTAATTATAGACTATTTTATAAAGTATAGTATCTATATCCCTATTTTAATATAACTAATAAGTAATAGGTTAGCTACTATATTCCTAGAATATATCTTTAGAGATTATAAAGCCCTAGAAGGTATTATAATAGACTAAGGTTCTATATTTATAAGTGAATTCTAGATAACCTTTTACTATCTTATTATAACTAAGCGGCTACTAAGCACTGCTTTTTACCTATAAATAGATAGGTAGATAGAATAATTAAACTAGGTCCTAGAATATTATTTAAGGGCTTTCTCCTATACTAAATAAACTAACTAGGCTAATAACCTATTAATAGTATAATTTATATATAACACTAGTAACTATATAACTTATAGCTATATACTAGTAAAGGCATTATAAGGGTATAACCCTAGGGGCCTATAGTAAGTAATACTTAATATTTTACTTATAAATAATTAGGCTAAGAGTAAAGTATTATTACTAAGAGAGAAATATATAGTAATTAAATAGCTTCTAATTAACTTATAAGCTTAGTATAAGAAATACTATAACTAAAAAAGGACCCTAAAGAGGTTTAAAGTTAGTAATTATATTCTACTATTTATAAAGAATATTAACCTAAGATAGCTAAGTAGGAAGTTAACTATAAAGTACCTAGGCCCTTATAAGATTATAAGGGTAGTTAGGAGTTATAGACTAGCTTACTAGCTAGAATTACCTACTAGAACGCGGTTATATAATATGTTTAATATTATAAGCCTTAAACCCTTTAAAGGGGACCTAAGTAATATAGTAGATACTTCTTTACTATAAGATAATATTAAGAATAATAAGTAAGAGTTTAAGGTAGAAAGAATTATCTTATATTATTATAATAGTAAGTATTATAAGTACCTAGTTAAATAGAAAGGCTATAATAGCTTAGAGAATTTATAGGTATTAAAGAGGGATTTTATTATAAGGGATATTATCTATAACTATAAGTAGTAACTAGGTAGCTAGGTTATAGTAGTAAAACCGCCCTTAGTAAATAACGTAAGGTAATACCCTATAAATATAGTAAATAATATAAGGTAATATTCTAAAAAGATATAATTATATTACTCTTATAATTATAATATAACTACCTAGTAATAATTACTTAAAAAGCATTTCTTTATCCTTACCCTTACCCCTATTTTCCCTAAAGACTATAGTAATAATAGGTATAGGAGCCTTTAGAGGCATAGGGGCCTTATTATTAGAAGAGTTACCTTCCCTATATATAAAGATATAAAGCTCTCTAGGTAACTTAGAAGGACTAATATAAGTAGGAAGCCTAGAGGTATAAGGAGTAAACTACTAGTAAGTTAGTAAAGAAGTGCCTATAGATATTTAAGAGACTTATTATTAGGATATTCTTATATATATAGTAAAGATAGTTTATAATATTAATTTAGACCTTAAGGTTAGTAGTATTAGCTAGCTACGCTATAGTAGTATACTTATTATACTTAGCTTCCTAGGCTACTTTAGTAGCTACCTAAGCATAATAAATATACCTACGCTTATTAGTATTTTTAGTCTTTAGGAGGGTATTATATAGTTTCTACTTAGTATAAATAAGAGACTATTAGTGTATTAGTAGTAATTAAGTTAAGAGAACTAGGGATACACTTACTTTATTAAGGTAGTAGTAATCTCCCTTAGGTATAGCTTTAATAATATTAAATAGCTTTTTATAAAGCTATATAATTTAAATAAGGCACTAGTAGTAGGTTAGTGTCTTAAAACCAGAGATTTAGAATAGGTGGTTATACTCTAACGTATATCTTATTATTTTAGGTGTAATAAGCGTATTTAGCTAAGTTTACTACTATAGGTTAGTAACTATAAGAAGTAAAGAAGTAGTAAGATTATACTATAAGAATTATTATACTCTATAGGAAAAGGTTTATTCTCCTTAAGATACTAAGGAATAGTATAGGTACTATTCTTAGGCTATATATTCTATATAGTAACTTACTAACTACACTATATATATAGAATTTTAGTATTACTAGCTATAAGTTAGTAGTAATAACCTAGTAAGGAAGTAGTAAACTTATATAGAAATTTTAGATACTATTCTCTTTTAAGGTAACTTCTTTAGTAACTTCCCTAAGGGTTTATCCTATAGAGATAAACCTAGTAGTAAAGCAGGAGTTAATAAATAGATTTTAGATATTATAAGCTAGCTATAGGTTAGTAATAAGGAAGTAATAAAGGGAAGATAAGTAAAAATAAAGAAACTTATAATAGTTAGATAGTATATAAGGGAAAGGAAGCATATATATAAGAGGGGAAGATCTAGTCCCTTTTATATTAACCATAGACCCCCTAAGTAATCTACGCACTACATATAGCTAACATAGGGATTATAATATTTACTATTATTATTACTATCTATAAATATACTAGTAGCTATAAACATATAGTAACCACACTACTATATTACTAAGACCTATAAATAAGTTTATTTATATATATAGTATCTAATACCCTATTTATTTAACCTAATTATAAAATTTAATATAGGGTATTTACTCTTTTAGAACTATTAGTATAAGGCAAAGAGCATCTACTTTGCTATATTAGAGTAGCGGATAGGTTACTATTTAGTATTAATAAATAGGGGAATAATAATATTCACACCCTAGTATTATTAGTATTATTATTTTTAATAATATATTACGCTATAACACATTATACCTAACCTAAACCCTCTATTAACTATAGCCTCTAGGACTATATAGTGTAAACGCCCTAAGTAAGTAGCTTATTATATAATTAAGGATAATTATATAAAGAGGGGGTATTATATTAGGAGTATAAGGGATAGAGATAGGATTATTATATAATAGAGCACTAGTAAGACCTTAGACCCACTAGGTTAGGGAGGGGATAGCTAGTAGCTAGATAGTTATATAAGTATAGGGTAAGGTATTTAGTAAGGACCGCCCACATTCTTATAGAAGGTTAGAGCTTAAAACCTTTACGTACCCGCCCCTAGGTAGCACCTTTCTAGCTATAACTATGAATCTAAGCCATCACTCTGTTCTATTATCTTTCGACCCTTAAGTCGTGACATAAAGCTATATAATTTAAGTAAGGCACTAGTAGCAGGTTAGTGTCTTAAAACCAGAGATTTAGAATAGGTAGTTATACTCTAATATATATCTTATTATTTTAGGTATAATAGGCGTATTTAGCTAAGTTTACTACTATAGGTTAGTAACTATAAGAAGTAAAGAAGTAGTAAGATTATACTATAAGAGTTATTATACTCTATAGGAAAAGGTTTATTCTCCTTAAGATACTAAGGAATAGTATAAGTACTATTCTTAGGCTATATATTCTATATAGTAACCTACTAACCACACTATATATATAGAATTTTAGTATTACTAGCTATAAGTTAGTAGTAATAACCTAGTAAGGAAGTAGTAAACTTATATAGAAATTTTAGATACTATTCTCTTTTAAGGTAACTTCTCTAGTAACTTCCCTAAGGGTTTATTCTATAGAGGTAGACCTAGTAGTGGAGTAGGAGTTAATAGATAGATTTTAGATATTATAAGCTAGCTATAGGTTAGTAGTAAGGAAGTAATAAAGAGAAGATAAGTAAAGATAAAAAAACTTATAATAGTTAGATAGTATATAAGGGAAAGGAAGTATATATATAAGGGAGGAAGATCTAGTCCCTTTTATATTAACTATAGACCCCCTAAGTAATCTATACACTATATATAGCTAATGTAGGGATTATAATATTTACTATTATTATTACTATCCGCGAATATACTAGTAGCTATAAACATATAGTAACTACATTACTATATTACTAAGACCTATAAATAAGTTTATTTATATATATAGTATCTAATACCCTATCTATTTAACCTAATTATAAAATTTAATATAGGGTATCTACTCTCTTAGAACTATTAGTATAAGGTAAAGAGTATTTACTTTACTATATTAGAGTAGCGGATAGGTTACTATTTAGTATTAATAGATAGGGGGATAATAATATTCGCACCCTAGTATTATTAGTATTATTATTTTTAATAATATATTACGCTATAATATATCATACCTAACCTAAACCCTTTATTAACTATAGCCTCTAGGACTACGTAGCGTAAACGCCCTAAGTAAGTAGCTTATTATATAATTAAGGATAATTATATAAAGAGGGGGTATTATATTAGGAGTATAAGGGATAGAGATAGGATTATTATATAATAGAGCACTAGTAAGACCTTAGACCCACTAGGTTAGGGAGGGGATAGCTAGTAGCTAGATAGTTATATAAGCGTAGGGCAAGGTATTTAGTGAGAACTGCCTATATTCTTATAGAAGATTAGAGCTTAAAACCTTCACGCACCTGCCCCTAGGTAGCACCTTTCTAGCTATAACTATAAATCTAAGCTATCACTCTGTTCTATCATCTTTCAACCCTTAAGTCGTGACAAAGGGGGCAAGAGATAAGTAGTAAATACTTATAAGAAGAGGTTATAGGTATGTTAGAAGGAGAGGTTATAAATGTAGGAGATTATAAGTAAGTTAGCTAGCTTAGCTAAGGTTATTTAACATTAGGTTTAATGTAAATTCGGTTATTTAGTTAAGTTTTCTTATAGTAAGTATAGGATTAGTCTCTTCTATTAAAAATAAATATAATAATAGGAGAAGTTAATCCTAGGGTTTATAATAGACATAGAATTAATCCTTTATTAAAAATAAATATAATAATAGAAGAATTAATCCCTTAGAAGCCTAATAAGCCACTCCTAGGGATTTAAGTCTCTTCCTTTAGTACACTCTAGTAGTTATACCTCTCTACCTAAAAGTCCTAATAATAGGTAAGTAACAATAGTATTTATAAAAATGTCTCTTCTTATAATTCCTAGCTTATTTATAGTTATAGTTAACTACTAATTAGTGTTAGGAAAAACTAAGGTCCTACGTAAGTAAAGACAGATAAGTCTATTATATTAAAGTTAATAATAGTTATTCTAAGAGAGAAGAGAAAAGAGGGAAATCTAGCTATAAAGGAAAGTAGGTGAAACGTAGAAGTAAGGCCTAAAAAGGGGGTGGTAAAGGATATAGCTAATTGCGTTACGTGCATCCTTTGGCTAACTAACTAGGCCTACATTTGGTCTAGTCTTTGGCCACGATTGAGCTAATAAAGATCCGGAGGAATTAACATATAGGTCTTATCCCTTAATATAGGAATAACTTCTTCTAATTCTAGAAAATACCTACCTTTATAAGAATTATTACTAATACTAGATTAATATAAAATTCTAGAATAAATAATATAGTCTCTAATACTAATATTCTTATACTCTATAATATAAGGTCTATAATAGAGATATATATAAGGCCCTATCCTAAAGCTATATATATTATACCTCTAGCTTTAATCTCTATTATAATATTTCTATTAAATTTAGATTAATTAAACTAGTAGATATTATTAAATATATAAATATTAGCTTTAGAGTTATAGAGAACTATATTTTGCCTTAATTCTAAGCTATTTATAGTATTAGTTATTAAATTTACACTTTTCTTTACTTATTAACCTTATTTAAAGTATATAAATAATAATATATTTATAGTTTTCTTACTAAGGGTAACTATAACTAAGTTATTAGTTAGATTTTATAAAGGTATAAATATTTTATTACTTTTTTTCTTTAGTTTTTAACTTATTACCTTAGACTTTTCTTATAGATTCTCCTTAAGATACTTCTTAATATTCTTTTTAAAGTTCTTCCTAACTTCCTAGTTCTTTAGTATAGCCTCTAGCTTATATATAGCTTTAAATAAATTATAGAATTCCTACTACTTTAAGGTATTATAAATATTATAATTTATATATCTAAGGTACTTTTTTTTCTTTAATTTACTTTAACTACTTAATTTATTAGTAATAAGTATATTAGCTAACTTTAGTATACTTTATAAAGCTTTATAATCTCTTTTAAACTTTATAATAGCTTTAAGAAAGCTTTAGTTTATATCTTTATTAAGTAAATTATTTTATTTCTTCTAAAATAACTTAAATTTACTATAAAGAGAAATTATAAACTTATATAATATTATTACCTTAGTTTATTAGGTTTTTAGATTTTAATAATTTCTTTATAGTACCTTTATTATTATTACTTATTTATACTAATTATAAGTACCTTTAGCTTATAAGTAATTATTAAGGTATATTTTTACTAGAATTAGTATTTTCTAAGTATTTAGCTTATATTAATCTTAAAGAAGCTTTAATATTCTTTAAGAGTACTAATAAACTAACTTTTTTTTTTTTTTTTTAGTATTAAAGTTAAAAAAGTCTTAGATATTCTTTAAAAAAGTCTTATAAATATATTCCCTAATCTTTAGTATTTCCTTTAATAAGTTATAATACTTTATAAGATTAACTTATAAATCTTTATATTAGAAGTTATATTTATTTTTTATATCTTTATAAGTAAGTTTCTAATTTTTAATAGTATTAGGGTTATTTACTATAATCTCTAGTCTTAGACCTCTTTATAGGTATATAAGTATTATAAGTTCTTTAAGTAGTTTATTTTAATTTAGATTAATATACTCCTAAATATTATAGGATTTTATATAATTCTTAATTTATATAAACTATTTAATCTAGTCTTTCTTTAATAATAATACTATATTTAGAGTTTCTTTAGGTATTATAAAGGGGAACTATACTAGTTAATAGAAGCATAGGTTATATACTTTAACTAATAATTATAATAAAGGGTAATTATCTCTTAATATTAGTAAGTATTAAATTAATAATATTAATAAAGCTTATATTATTTATAATAATTAATAATAAGGGCAATTAAAGCCTCCTAGGCTTATAACTATTAAGGTAGGGGTTAGTGTAAATAATAAATATAGTTTAATTTTAGTTAATTAGAGGTATAAATAGTACCTAACTTTTATACCTAAGAGGTATATAGTGTGCTATAGTAATAACTAGTTTACAGAGGTACTTCTAATACATTATCTCCACCGTTGTCTTATTGAGGGTTTTAACCTAGTTATTGCGTAGGCTGCATCCACACATCCGATACCTCAAGGAGGTCTCCCTGACAGTTAGGTACAAAAGTTAGGTGCTATTTATACCTCTAATTAACTAAATTTAAACTATATTTATTATTTACACTAACCCCTACCTTAATAGTTATAAGCCTAGGAGGCTTTAGTTACCCTTATTATTAATTATTATAAATAATATAAGCTCTATTAATATTATTAATTTAACGCTTACTAATATTAAGAGATAATTACCCTTTATTATAATTATTAGTTAAAGTATATAACTTATACTTTCTTTTAACTAGTATAGTTTCCTTTTATAATACCTAAAGAAACTCTAAATATAGTATTATTATTAGAGAAAAACTAGATTAAATAGTTTATATAAATTAAGAATTATATAAAATCCTATAGTATCTAGGAGTATATTAATCTAAATTAAAATAAACTACTTAAAGAACTTATAATACCTATATACTTATAAAAAGGTCTAAGACTAGAGATTATAGTAAATAACCCTAATACTATTAAAAATTAGAAGCTTATTTATAAAAATATAAAAAATAAATATAACTTCTAATATAAAGATTTATAAGTTAATTTTATAAAGTATTATAACTTATTAAAGAAAATACTAAAGATTAGGGAATATATTTATAAGACTCTTTTAAAAAATATTTAAGATTTTTTTAACTTTAATACTAAAAAAAAAAAAAAAAAGTTAGTTTATTAGTACTCTTAAAGAATATTAAAGCTTCTTTAAGATTAATATAAGCTAAATACTTAGAAAATACTAATTCTAGTAAAAATATACCTTAATAATTACTTATAAGCTAAAGGTACTTATAATTAGTATAAATAAGTAGTAATAATAAAGGTATTATAAAGAAATTATTAAAATCTAAAAACCTAATAAATTAAGGAGATAATACTATATAAGTTTATAATTTCTCTTTATAGTAAATTTAAGTTATTTTAGAAGAAATAAAATAATTTACTTAATAAAGATATAAATTAAAGCTTCCTTAAAGCTATTATAGAGTTTAAAAGAGATTATAAAGCTTTATAAAGTATACTAAAGTTAGCTAATATACTTATTACTAATAAATTAAGTAGTTAAAGTAAATTAAAGAAAAAAAAGTGCCTTAGATATATAAATTATAATATTTATAATACCTTAAAGTAGTAGGAATTCTATAATTTATTTAAAGCTATATATAAGCTAGAGGTTATACTAAAAAACTAGGAAGTTAGGAAGAACTTTAAAAAGAATATTAAGAAGTATCTTAAGGAAAATTTATAAGAAAAGTCTAAGATAATAAGTTAGAAACTAAAGAAAAAAGGTAGTAAGATATTTATACCTTTATAAAATCTAACTAATAACTTAGTTATAGTTACCTCTAGTAAGAAGACTATAAATATATTATTATTTATATACTCTAAGTAAAGTTAATAAGTAAAGGAAAGTATAAATTTAATAACTAATACTATAGATAGCTTAGAATTAAGGTAAAATATAGTCCTTTATAACTCTAAAGCTAATATTTATATATTTAATAATATTTACTAGTTTAATTAATCTAAATTTAATAGAAATATTATAATAAAGGTTAAAGCTAAAGGTATAATATATATAGCTTTAGGATAAGGCTTTGTATATATCTCTATTATAGACCTTATATTATAGAGTATAAGGATATTAGTATTAAAGACTATATTATTTATTCTAGAATTCTATATTAATCTAGTATTAGTAATAATTCTTATAACGGCAGGTATCTTCTAGAATTAGAAGAAGTTATTCCTATATTAAAGGATAATACCTATAGCTAAAGTCTATAATATTAATAAGCTTTATATATTATTAAGACTATTAGAGAATCCAAAGGAAGCCTACACTATATCTAGTAGAGCACTAAGACTACCTATAAAAGGAGATACAGACCTTTAGTATTAATAATATAGTTATCCTAGTGTTAAGGCATTTATAAAGCTTATAAATATAGCTTTAGGTATTAAATTAATAGGTCCTAAGCTTATATAGTATAAGATATATACTATAGGTAAAGCTAAGTAATAGAGATTATAGGTTATACTTAAAGGACTTCCTTAAGGACTAGGTTATAGTCTTTTAGTTAATCTAGATTACTATAACTCTTCTTATTAGAATAGTAATAGGTACTAGTGTGTTTTTACCTACCTTATAACCTTAATATAGTTTTTCTATTTATTTAAGATAAAGAATAAGATTTATAATAGCTTTTATATAATAATAGTATTTCTAAGCACTTAATTTAGGGTTTAACTACGCTTTTTATATATATATATTGTTTACGCTAGCTAGCTAGATTACGTAGCTATTCCTAGTACTCTAGCTCCTAAGTTAAGAGGAAAAACCCTTAATTAGGAAGAAAAACCCCCTTATGTCTATTTTTAGGTTAGCACTAGCCTTACTATAAGCCTACGCCACACTAGGTATAGTTTATTATAGGTATTTAGCGCTAGCTTACACTAGCCTTATTCTATAGAAAAGAAAAATAAATAAGAAATATATAGTAATAAGTATATTTAGTTTTAATTAGTCCTAGCCTAGCCCTATGCTATACCTATTTAGTGCCTTTTTACTTCTTTTTATTTTACTATAAATTCTAATTTAGAGTAGTAATTTACTTTAGGTTTACTTTCCTACTATCTCCTCTAATACCTTACTTTTTAGCTAGTTCTAGTCTATTACTAGGCTAGATATCTTATAAAGTTAGAGCACCTAGTTTTATTTATATATAATAGGGGGTAGGTAGTTTAGAGTTAATATTAGAGTGTCTTAGTGCCTAGATTATTTACGTATTATTTATCTAGTTAATTGCCTAGTACTTTATTTTTTAAATAATATCTAATTCCTCCCCCTTATAAGTATAAGAGAGAGCTCTTCTCCCTATAAGGTTCTAATCTCTTTTCTCTTTCTTTATTAAACTTCCTATAGGTTCTTTTTTCCCCTTCTTTTCTTCTAAGCTATTTAAGGCTCTTCTAGTCTAGTGTTAGTTTAATTACTAATTTTTTTTTTTTAGCGTAGGAAATAATCAAATTTAGCATAATAGCTTTGTCTTCTATAAGTAATTTTGTGGTTAGTGCTATTCTAATGCTATTCTAGTTCTAATTTGCCTAGGAACTCTTAACTTTAGACTAGTACCCTAAGAAGTCCCTAACTAAAAAATAGTTAGAGTAGGCCCTAGAAAAGAACTTAGAAGTAAGTTATTTCTAGTCCTATTCCACACCTATTTTAAGTCTAATCTAGGGTAGTTAGGTGAGCCTTGATCGACGCAATGTGTTTCCTGCGAGTCCCGTTCGCTCGATTATCCGGGGCATCAATGCCACGATATCATCGGTAAGTCGGTTTACGCTTTTTATATAGTAATATTAAGAAAGCCCTCTTTATAGAGAATATAAAGAATAAAATAGCCTTTACTAGTATTATAGTCTATAATTTAGCTCCCTTAATACCTAGTTAAAATAGAAAGGCAAAGAGATCTAGGGGGGTAGTTAAGTAAAAGGCTTATATATTAAGTCTTAAACCTAATCTTCTATCTAATCTTAATAATAAAGTCTTTAACACTATAGTTTATCTATTAAATTATATACCTTTTAAATATTATAGGAAGTAGACTATACTATATAAACTTTAGTAAAATTAGGCTAGGAAAATAGTCCTTATATACTTAAATATAGTAAAGGTCTAGAAACCTTTAATTATATATCTATAAGCCTATAGATATAAAGCATTTCCTATAATAATAAAGGCTCTAGAGCATATTAAATTATATAATATAATACTATAGTTAGAGTAAAAAGCTTATATTAAATACCTTATTAGTTATAGACAGAGTATTGTTTGTAGTTAGTGTAGTGTGTTTTGTAGTTTTTATATTTAATTTTATAGCTAGCTTATTAGTAAAGATATTATTCTATAAATTACGTAATCTTATAGAGATAAATCCTAAGAAAAATACTATATATAAAAGTGGGCCTAAAAGTGGGCTGTGCGGCCGCAAATTAGAAACACTACATTTGTAGTGTATTTTAAGTCTTAAAATGTAGTGAAATGTAGTTTTTCTAATTTATAGCCGAAAGGCCCACTTTTGGACCCACTTTTATATATAACTACATTGTAATTTTTTAGTTATATATCTAAAAAAAGAAGTTTTATATCTCTATATATTTTCTAAGATTAGATATATATTATTTGTTGAAAACAAAATACACTACAAATCCATTGTAGTGCAATACTCTGGTTATAGAGGTAAGTCCTAGTATATTATATAAGTACCTTTGCTTTATAATTATAAGGTTATTATATTAGTATATATTTAATTTAATAAGAACTCCTTCTTTAAACTAGAAGAAAAGCTAGAATTAGCTTACAAGAAAAAGATATTAATAATTACACTACTTAAAGAGCTTAAAGCTAATAATATTAATAAGGAAATTAGTTAAGACCTTATTAGAATAAAATTAGAAAATAAAAATTATAAGAATTATACCTCTTTACCTTTAAATATAGAAGGAGAAAATAAATAGTTTAAAGTAAAAACACCTCCTTATATAATAGGGAAAAAAGATAACCTTTCTAGTGTACTTTTAACCCCTCCTAACTTTTCTTATAAGGCACTAGTTACTATAGAGAATATAAAGCTTTAGGTATAAGGTAATAATACGCTATTTTATAAGATTAATAAATTTATATATAATATAATAATTAAATATATAGAGACTACTATAAAGACTACTATAAAGACTACTATAAAGACTAGTAAAATTACTAGTAAAGGTAGTAAGGCTATAGAGAATTATTATCCCTAGGATAATAGTATTAATCTAGATAATATTATTACTAGAAAACGCTAAAGAAAGAAAATATATAAAGCTAGGTAAGTATAGTTTACTTCTGCTTTTTCTATAGTATAATAGGGTATTTAATATAGTTTATAAATTAAAAATATACTACTAGAACTTACCTATTATTATTAAGCTATAGCTTTAGCCTATTATAACTACTAGAAAAAAGTAATTATAAAGGAGCTTTTAAAGCTTTTATTCTTAAACTACTAGGAGAATATACTAGATAAATTATTTAATCAAGAATATTATAAGGAAATTATAGACCTTAGCTAGGTCTTTAAATATAAGACTAATAAGAAAGGAGTAGTTATAGAGTTTAAAGCTAGAATAATTATTTAAAGTAACTAATAACTAAAGAATAACCTTAATAATTACACTACTATACTTACTTTATAATCTCTATATATACTACTTATAGTCTACTATACTAATAATCTTAATACCTAATAATATAATATTTAGAATACTTTCCTATATATAAAGCTTAAAGAACCTATTTACTATAAGCCCCTAGAGAGTATAAATATAAAAGGTTATCTCTAGAAGATAATAAGAGTGTTATATAAGCTAAGGGAAGCTTCTTAATAATAGTTCTTATATCTTATATAATTCCTACTAAAGCTAGAATTTATATAAGAAAGGGAAGACTTATATATTTTTATAAAGGGCGGATTTATTCTATTCTTCTATATAGATAATATTATAGTAATATACCCTAATAGATTTAAAGTAAAATTTAAAGAGCTTTATAAATAACTAATAAATAGTCTAGATATTAAGGACTAAGGTAACCTAAAGTAGTTCCTAGGTATTAAAATTATTAGAAATTATAATACTAAAGAGATATAGTTATTATAGGAATTATATATTTAAAAGATTACTTAGAAGTTTATTTCTAATATTATTAATAGTAATTTAAAGAGCTTATCCCCTACTTCTCTTCCTATAGCTATAATCCTTACTAACACTAGTAAAGCTACTAATAAAGAGATTAATTATTATAGAGTAGTTATTAGCTCTTTAGTGTATCTATATATTATTAGAAAACCTAATATAGCCTTTATAGTATTAAAGCTTACCTCTTTTATAATAAATCTATTAGTAAAGTATATTAAGCTTACTAAAGAAGTAATTTTATATGCTTAGAATATAAAGAAGCTATATATTTACTACTCTAGAGTAAATAGCTTTAATATATTATTTTCTAGTACTAATGCTTCCCTTAGTAATAACCCTAATACTTAGAAATTAATATAAGGTTATATCTTTATTATATATAGCGCTATAATTAATTAGAAATTAGGTAAGTAATATTATATAATAACTTTAAGTATAGAAATAAAGCTCTTTACCCTAAATTATAGCGTAAAAGAGTATATATCTCTAGGGAGACTACTTTATAATATTAAAGTCTATATACTACTACTCTTAATTATCTAGTAAAATAATAAGTAGATAATCTAAATTACTAAATATATAGAAGGAAGGCTTTAGACTAGCCTTAAGTACCTTAATATAAATTAAATATAGATTTAAGAATAATATATAATAGGTAATATTAAGGTTAATTAGATAAAGACCTCTAAGATACCTATAAATAGCTTTATAAAGCCTCTATTAGGTTAGATATATAAGGACTTTTACTATAGAATTAGCCTATAAGAGATTCCTGCCTAATTATAACACTAGAAATTATTTATAATCTTTTCCTATACCTTTAATCTCTAGCTTTAATAGATATCTTAGCTAGGAGAGGTATATTAGGGAGACCTCCTTAAGGTATTAGATATATAAATATAGCCTATATAATAACTAGGTTAAAACCCTTAATAAGATAATAGTGGAGATAATATATTAGAAGTACCTCCGTAGACTAGTTATTATTATAGTATACTATATACCTTTTAGGTATAAAAGTTAGGTGCTGTCTGCACCTCTAATTGACCGAAATCGAACTATTTTCATCATCTACACCGACCCCTACCTTGACAGTTAGCAACGGCTAGCATTGGCGGATCTTTTGGTCTATTGGCTTAACCTAGCACACCTTCTAGGTTCTGACATCAGAGCTATCGTCTAATATAGGGGTTCTAGGTCACGTGCTAGCCACATCCCCTTTGTCAATTCTAGCACGTAACACTTTGTTTGCAGACCTAGATTTACTTATTAATAGATTTATAGCTTATAATACGCTTCCTTTTTCTCTCTATTACATTCTGGAATTCCTAGATAGCAATTTATCCTTACGGTGTGATCCACGAGCTAGTGCAAACTCTACACAAGTGTAAAATGCATATAAATGGACGCGCTAGCTATTTTTATTACCTAAGATCTTGTCACGACTTAAGGGTCGAAAGATAATAGAACAAAGTAACCCCTCCCGAGTACGAGGTAAAACTGCTTAAATTAAAGCTCTATATTTTTTAATATCTTTTCTAGATATCTAGCCTTTTTTACTAGTTTCTTATTCCCCTTCTTCTTCTTACTTTTCTTAAATTCCTTTATATTTCCTTCTATTTTCTTAATTTCCTTTTAATTAGGATTTTCCTTAGCTTTTTAGATAGCCCTTAGGTTCTATAGCCTAGTGGTTATAGCCCCTAGCTTTTGGTTACCCTTAGCTATGCTATAGGTTAATTAGTTAGGGGTAAATTAGTTAATTAGTTATATAGGACTTACCTAGTGCGAATTGAATTAGAGGTAAGTTAGAATAAGTTATGTTTAAGTGAGTATAAGTTATAAGGTGTAAGATAGAAGAGGTGTTGCACAGAGAGTGGGAACAAACACGGTCGTAGAGAAAGGGGGAATTATATTAATTTATACTATAAGGTATGCGTTAGTAGTTACTAAACTTACTTATCTATGTGCGCGCTAAGTTACTAATTAGTAAGAGAAGTAAAACTTAATTGAATTTAAGTTTAACTATAGTTATAAACTATAACTATATCTTACGCTAATGTAGCTATAAAGTTTATTATAAACTTTAATCTAACCTTACAGCCCCCCCTATATTTATAACCTTAAAGCTTATTTTTATTAGGGTTTTATTTATTACTATAGTTAAGATTACTTATAAGTTAATTATTATACTAGCTAGGTATCGCTAGTAATTATTGTTGTCTTCTTTTATTAGATGCATTGGCCATAAACTATGACCCCCAAAAAAAAAATTTAAAAAAAAAATTAATAGAACAAAGTAATAGCTAATTGTCAGGTGCGCGCCATACGCGGGCGGACCTAATAATCAATTATAAGGTGTAATATAGCGATAGCTAGCATTAGTAGATCTTTTAGTCTAATAGCTTACCTAGCACACCTTCTAGGTTCTAATATTAATACTAGCTATCACAGGTCTTCTAGTTATGCTAGTCCTAGGTTTAAGTCTCTATACAGTTAGTTAGTCCCTGTGTGGTGTGGTTAAATTGCTAGGCTAGGTATCTTACATTAGGCTCACAAGGCAAGTATAGTTACGCCCGTAGGGGTTATGTGCACTAGGTGATATATAGGCCTAGCTATTATACGTACTAGGCCTTAGGGGTTTATAATTAGTTAATTATCCTAGAGGCTACGGAGGTTAAGGCCTATCTAAGTTCCTAGGTTACTATGTGCTAGTAGGGCTAGTATAGCTTAGGGCAAGCCTTATAGAAGGGAGGGATAATTATCAGGTGCGCGCCGTACGCAGGCGGACCTAATAATTAATTATAAGGTGTAATATAGCGATAGCTAGCCTCTTTATTACCTAGTGAATCCGAGGTTTTGCTAAGGCCGTGATCCACGAAAACTCTGCTAAGTTAGCAGAGTGTATAAGCATATATAATAGACACGCTAGCTATTTTTAGTAGTAAATTTACATAGAAAGTTATAGAATTAAGTTTACTTTATATTTACGTCTATTTATAATATATTATACTAGTAGAGGGCGTGTAAATACTTATAATAGAATTAGATACTAAGAATAAAGGGAATTCTACTGTTTTTTAGCTCTTATTTTTATAGAGTGTAAATTACTCTATAAACTTTATAGGGAGTATTATAATAAAGTTAGCAGAGCGCTATTGTTACGTGCTAGCTTTGCACGATAGATAGTCGAATCCATTAGAGGGGCTAACGGATTTAATAGGTTATAAGTTATACTAAGTTCACTTATAAAAGCTACTATTAGGGGTAATATAATATATATAAAGTAAGTTAAATTCCTAAACTAAGATATTAAATCTAGCTTTTATATAGTAGCCTTTATAGACTACATGTATTTTACTATATAATAAGTACTAGGCACGCTAAAAAGATAACTATTCTAGTTATATATAGTTAAACTATAACTAAATTTAGCTACTATCTAAAGTAAATAATATTAAAATATATAGTTATTAAAGTTATATAAAAGAAAAATGTATTTAGTATACTAATTATTATATCTATAGTTACTATTTTATAATATTACTTAATATTATATAACTCTCCTTATAATATATATTCCTTAATCCTATAATTAAATTTATTATATTAAATAATAAATTCTTCCTATCCTATTATTAGTACTTTATCTTTACTATATTTTATTATTTTCTCTTAGTAATTACTAAATTCCTCTATTCCCTTATTATTTTATATACCTTTAATTTATGCCTTAATATTCTATATTTATTTATTTAATCTAGTAATCTAGTAAATTTATTCTCCTTAGCTTATAGCTTTATTACTATAGTAGTTATTACCCTTATAGTTAGTAACACTATTTACCTAAAGGTTACTGCCCTTTTTATCTATTTTCCTAATAGTGTTAGTAATATCTTATTTATCCCCTATAATATAAGTATTCTTAGTATTATTTATTAAGTATTTAGCTAAACTACTTATATATTTAAACTAGGCTTCCCTAGTAGTTTAGGCCTCTTACTTAGTGTTAGTAAAGGTCCTATTTTTCCCTAAGGTTACTTATTACCTAATTTTAGTATTTCCTAATATAATTTACCTTATTACCTATTAGTTTTACCTAAGGCTAGTATTACTAAAGCTAATATTACTAAAACTAGTGTTAGCTATATTAGTGTCTTTAAAGCTAGTAATATCTAAATCTATCTTTCTAGGGTTCTTATTATAAGGATTAGCTTTACTAAAGCTAGTTTTATCTTCTCTATATTCTCTTTAAATATTTTTTACTTATTTATAAGTCTTTTAATTTTTACTTTCTAAGCTAGTATTTCTTTTAATATCTTTAATACTATAGATAATAATTTTATAATCTTCTTCTTATCTTTAGTCTTTTTAGCTATATCCCTTTTTAAAGCATTAAGTTATTTATTAATATTAACTAAAATTTCACTTAAATTATACTAGGAGATCTTTTCTTTATAGCTCTTTAATATTTCTAATACTTATTTAAACTTACTCTTAAAGCTTTTTAAATTCTTTTTTATTAAAACTATTAGCTTATAAACCTCCTTTATTAACTCTTTAATAGCTTTAAATACTATATTTACTTACTTTTTAGTAAAGGTAATATTCTTTTCTATTCTATTAATTTACTTACTAATAGTATTAACTTTATTAACTAAGTTATTAATTTTACTTTATTTATATTACCTATCTATCTTCTTAGTTTACTAAGATTTAGATAATTTTAGTACTAGCTTATTTTCTATACTAATATAAAGTAAATCTATATACCTAATACTAGCTAGCACTCTTATAATTATACTATTTACTATACTATATTTATTTATAAAATAAAGAGCTAATATATTAGCTTATAGTAGTAAAGATAATATACTATTATATATAGCTATTTATTATCTATATTTAACTATTATACTATTATAAAAAGCTACTACTACTATTTTTACCTAGTTCTTTACTTTTCTTATTACTTTACACTTTATTAGATTAATAGTAACCTAATATATAAGCTTTCCTACTTATCTTACTATTACTTACTTTATTATTAAAGTAACCTTTTATTCTTTAAAAATAGTAAAAATTTAGATAACTATATTTTACTATAATATAAAATATATATTCTTTAAATCTACTTCTAAACTATTAAATATTATCTTAGTGCTCTTAAGGGTAAATTTATATATATAGGTTTATATTATATTCCTAATATCCTATATCTTTTTCTAGTAACTTACTATTATATATCTAAATTTACTAAAATTAACTCCCTTTATACTTTTTCCTTTATATACTATATTAAATTTTTCTATTACTCTCTTATATACTACTACGCTAATATTAGGTATTAGTATTTAAGTATTTACTCTTAATCTAGGCTTTCTAAATCTAGTAAATAGTAGCTTAAAATTAAGTTTTACTATTTATTTATAGACTTATAATAGTCTAATAAAGTACTCTATAGGTATCTTTTTAACTTCCTTATTAAATTTACTTTCTAATATACTATTATTAACCTTTATTTCCTTAAACTTAGTGTCTTTATTACTTTTAAGTTTTAATTTTAGATTAAAAAATCCTACTTTTAATTAAGTTAAGTTAAATCTTACTACTCTCTTACCTTCTTTAGTTAGTAAGTTTCTAGATTTATTTTCTTTTTATACTAATTCTTTTCTTTTCTTTCTTATATAATTCTCTCTAATTAAATCCTATATAGCTTAATCTCTTATTTACCTTTCCGCGGATAAATCTAATATAATATCTACTATATTATTATTATTCTCTATTTACTTCTCTTTATTAACTATTACTTATATAACTTTAGCTACTTTATTAGTGCTTTTACTACCTTCCTTTACTAATAGTAATAGTTTATCTAACTTATTTTATTATATACTAGATTTATCTTAATACTATTATAGCTATAATTATATAACTTATTATATTAGGAGTAAGAATTAGTATAATTAGCTATTTTAGTTTACTTAATCTAAAAGGTAGTTTTAGAACTTTACTCTCTTATAATAAGTTATAATTCCTAGCTATACTAAAATCTTATTAATTTACTAATTATATTTAGCTCTTTTACTATTAGTAGTAAATTACTATTATACTAAATTAGTAACTATAAGCTATCCTAATAACTAGTTTTATTATTCTAATACTAGTACTTAAATATATAAATAAGCTACTTATATTTACTTATAAAGTATTTAGTCTTATATACTAACCTTATTATTAAATAAAATAAAGTCTAGTATAGCTAAAGGATTATTATATAGGTTTATATATTACCTATAAGACTTATATTTAACTTCTAGTATAATATTATAAGGTTTTACTTAGTACTTTTAGTAATTATTATACTTCTATATTTCCTATAGCTAATTTAGCTCTAGTTCTAATAGTTTTTAGACTTTTATATTATATATAATATTATTCTTAAAAATAAATACTATAAAGGAAAATAAAATAAAATAAAAATAACTATACTTATATTAAATTTAACTATATAAAGCTAGTAGGGTATTAAGGGATAATATAAAGTAAGAGTATAGTAAGCTTCCCCTAGTTAGTATAATAGATAATATATATTTAAAAGGGCCTTATAGCTTTACCCTAATCTATTAAATCTAACCTCTTATAAAATACCTCTCTTTCTTTACTATTATTATTCTATAAGTAAATTTATACCTTTTTTTTATATACTCCCTTTACTAATTAATTAGGTTTTTCTTAAGGTATTCTTTTACTATCTTAGCTATATTAATTTATATCTTACTTTTAGCTATCTATTAGTTATCTTTAGTAGTAAATCCCTTTTATTAGATAAGGAATTTTACTTCTATAGTCTTATTTCTTTTAGAAATTTTAACCTAATAACTATAGATTTATTTAATCTCCTAATAGTTTACTTCCTCTAGATTATTAAATATAATTAGTAGCAAAGCTAGTTCTTCCCTATTAAATAAGTTCTTTTCTTACACTAGCTTTTATATTTATACTATAGAAACTACTAGATAAACTTATAAATCTAGGGGAAAATCTAATTAATATACTAATAGATTTACCTTTTTTAGTACCTTATATAGTCTTACCTTTTATAGTAACTATTTTTTCTTAGGTTTCCTAGGTAATTTATATTCCTTATATAATTATAAATAAACTATATCTCTTATATTAATATTAACTAGTTTATAATAGTTATTATACTAAATCTTAGTAAGGGTAGCTACTATTATAATTACTAGTTAGGCCTTATACTAGTATAACTTTTATAGCACTACTATATTATTTACACTAGTTTTTATATTAATTATATTATTTAGGGAAAGAAGATTAATAATAATACTTAGAGAATAAAACCTATATAGTAGCTTATTAGAAGCTTACCTTATACTTATAGCTATAGTATTATTTAATTAATACTATAGTGCTAGGAGTATTATAGTCTATATTATATCTATATTTATTACTATATAGTAATATATTATAATTATTACTATCTAGTTCTTTCTTTTAGCTATTTTATCTATCTATAGGTAATACACTATACCTATAAGAAGTTTAACTCCTATATACCTAAATATCTCTTTTTATATATTAGATATAAACTTTAGGTCCTTATTACTAATAATTTATCTTAGTAATCCCTAGTCTATAATATATAAGGCATAAAGAAGTAATTCTACCTAAATCTCTACTAGATATATTATATATCCTAGTATTAGAAAAGTTCTCTTACTAAATAAGTAGTTTACTAAATATAATAAATTATATATAGTGTATTCTTCTATTTACTATATTATATTAGTAGCTAATACTTCTAGTATATTTATAATAAAATTAAGTAAGATTATATAAAATAGCATTAGCTTTAGCTATAATAGCTATAACTCCCTAGGTAGCTTTAAATAATTAATTATATTTTCCTAATATACTATATAATAGGCTATATAATTATAAATCTACTAACTTATATATAGAAAATAGACTAATTATAGCTTTACTACTATTTAAGTAATTCTAAAATATTATTATTTATTATAAACTAGTTATAGAATAGATTTAACCTCTATAGTTAGAATATAAAGATAGAAAAATCTATCTTTACTATAGTAATATAATAGACTATTCTTATATAAGTCCTATTTATATAAAGAAATCTTTAGTCTAACTCTAGTATTTTTTACTACTTACCTTTCTTAGTAGGCTTATATTACTATAATAATTTAGCTAAATTTTTAATTATACTAATATTCTATAATAATTCTAGCTTTAAGACTATTATCTATAATTATAGTTATAATATACTCCTTACTTATAAAATAAGCGCTTATATCTAATTTAGTATATTAGCTTTTCTATACTACCTCCTAGTAGGTTACTTCTACTAGTAATCTTAAAAGCATATCTAGCACTATATTTAGTATTCCTAGTATATAAGTTACCTTAAGGTTAAATTATAATAAATAATTTATAACTTTTACTAGTTTTAGATTAGCCTTATCTAAATCTATTATTAATAATAAGGTATACTTAATAATTCCTTTTACTAGGGAATAGTTAGTTAATATATTAACTATTATATTATTAGATTAGACTATTTTCTAAAGCTTTCTAATACTCTATATAATTATAGTTACTTTTACCTTAGTAAAACTATACTACTTCTTAATACTTAATATTACCTTAGAAAAAAATAAAATTAGCTATATTTAGTTATTTTTAATATTCTTTCTAGGGATACTTTAACTATTCTATTCTTCTTATAATTAGAAAGTATATAACCTAAATCCTTCCTTATAGGTATTAATTTTAAGGAAAAGTAGCTTTTATAAATTATAATACTATAGGGTTTATTTCTTACTTAGAAATACTTTAATATCTTTAAAAGCCTTTTTCTCCTACTTAGTTAGTAAAAATATCTTTTACTATATCTTTCTTTTTTATACTAGTTTTAAAATACTAGTAATTTTCTTATCCTTTTTATAGAATTCCCCTAATAGCGCTATTTTCTATGCTTATAATAGTTAGATTTATATATTAAACTATAGAATTCTATTATAGAGGAATTTAGCTATCCTAATAAAGGTTTTAAGACTTAATAGATTACTTAGGAAAATTATCTTTTAAAAAGCTTTAAGCCTATTATTAGTATTAATAATTCTATTACTATTAATAATAAAACCTAGTAATTAAATAGTAGGATAACTAATAAATAACTTCTTTATAGTAATTATTATTTTATTTTCTTTAAGAATCCTAAGTATAATATTAAGATAGCTTAAATACTCTTTAAGACTATCTAAAAATATAATAATATTATTAATATAAACTTATATAAAATACTTATATTTCTAGAAAAGTCTATTTATAAACCTTTAGGTAAATATAGGGAAATTCTTAAATCCTATTAATACTATATTTAATGCCTTAAGACCCTAATTTAATATAACTACTATATAGGCTTAATAGTTACTTTTAACTAGTAGTTAGTAGAAAAATCCTATTTTATTAAAAAAAGAAAAAACCTTCTTATTATATATATTATTTATAATATTACTTTAGTCTAGTAAAGGATATATATCTAGCACTACTATATTATTAAGTAGCCTTATATTAATTATAACTTTCCCTTTCCTTTTCTAACTAGTTTCTTACTAAACTATAAATACTAAGTATACTATAGCTACTAGCTTATCTAAATATAATATTTTCCCTTTTAGGTAGAGTTTATTATATACTTTATTAAGTTTAATTATATTCTATTCTCCTAGTCTATAAGGCCTAATTAGCCTTATTTAATACTACTATTTATCTATAAGATTAATTCTTATCTTCTAGTCTTCTAGTATTAGAATAATACCTCTATTATAATAAATATTATATTTATTAGTTAGTTAAACTAGTTTACTTACTACTTCCTAGTTAATATTAGTAATTTATATACTAAATTTATTAGTTATATATAGAATTTTCTCTAGGTATAAAATCCTATATAATAGCACTCTAGTATTAACTTTCTTTAGATTAAGATTATCTTTCTCTTTATTATATTTATTACTATTCTTATCTTTATCTTCCTTTTTCTCTATAATATCCTTACTAAAATAAGTATAGTATATAAAAGGATTATTAACTAGGTAATTAGCATTAACCTTACTAGCTATAGTTAAGTATATAACCTTCTAGTGCTTTCTAATAGTAATAATTTTATTAGTTAGGTTATAGGTAATTATCTATCCCTTACTAAATCTATTAAATAGTATATTAGGGAAATACTCTAAATATAATTATATATAGTATATACTTATTTCCTAATTTTTCTATATATCCTTCTAACTAACTAGTATATATAAGTAAGCCTTTAGTAAAATTAATACTATATAAGTAATAACTACCTTTTAGTAAGGGACTTTATTTAATAGTTAGAAGATTTTTACTAATACTATTATACTATAAAATAACCTAAAAACTACCTTTAGTTAAATAAAATTAATTTTAGCCTTATATTTATAAGTAAAATTTATTTTAAGTAATAATTTTAGTCCTAAATTTAGTATTATATTTACTATAACTATAAAATAGCTAGTAATTTTTATTTTACACGCTATCCCTAGAATATAAAAGTTAAATATAGCTATTTTAGTAATAAAAAAAAGATTAGACCCTAAATACTAGCTTTAGTTCTTATGTTACTTACTTTATATTTAATCTATACTATTATAGCTATGCCTTATCCGCTAAAATTAATAATATTCCTAAGTTAAGATAAACTTAGTAACTTTTACCCTTATTATTAAATTTAATAGGAATCTTTAGATATATATTAGCCTTTTTTTATTATATTTAACTTCTTATAGTCTTACTATAGCTTTAATTACTTATCCTAGGGTAAGTTATCTAGTCCTATTTAAGGTTATCCTAGTAATAGCCTTATTTACCTCTTTTATAATATTTTCTATAAAATAAGTTTTAATAAAATTTAAGTCTTATTCTTAATTATCCTTACTATTATTCTCTAGGACCTCCCCTTCTTTAGGTATTACGATATAAAATGTAATAAAAGAGTGTGTGAAGGTTGTTGTTGATTCAACTAGCTAGAGGGCAGAGCTATCGTCAAATATAGGGGTTCTAGGTCACGTGCTAGCCACATCCTTGGCAACGAGGCCACATCCGAAGTGGCAGTCCACTTATCAATTCTAGCACGTAACAAATGCGGGCACCACGGATAAAAGAGATAGCTGTCCCAGCTATCTAAGATCTAACGAATTTGCAACAAGCTAGGAAGCGGGCTCTTGCAAAGGAATTCAGTCAGATAGATCGTCAGGTCCGGCGGTTATCAAATCGGTCATCAGGTCGGTCATCGAATTGATCATCGAATCGGTCATCAAATCGGTCATCGAATTGGTCATCGAATCGGTCATTGAATCGGTCATTGAATTGATAACTAGCCCTACGGGATCTGTAACTATTGCGGTCGGATTGATCGTTGGATTGACGGTCAGGTTGACAGTCAGGTTGACGGTCAGGTCGATAGTCCGAGTCGCTGTCAGATTTATACAGATAGTCATATTGATCAGGCTGATAGATCTAATGATTGATAGCTTGGCTGGTCAACAAGCGTTGCAGAGGGTTAGGTAACGAGCTTTGCAAAGGTCTAGGCAACGAGCTTTATAGAGGTCTAGGCAACGAGCTTTGCAAAGGTCTAGGCGACGAGCTTTGCAAAGAGTCGGGCAACGAGCGTTGCAGAGGGTCAGGCAACGAGCTTTGCAGAGGTCTTCGGTCAGGCTGTTGAATTGGCTGACGAATTGGCTGACGAATTTGCTAACAGGCTAGCTGCCTTTGAAGGTTATCGCGTTCTTTAAAAGCTTCTATAATAAGGTCTTCAAGCTATTGGAAGTCATCCTCTTCTATAGCTAGCTGTTGTTGAAGATCCTGTATTTACTGCTGCTGCCGTTAAATTTGCTGCTATTGCTGTTGAATTTGCTGCTGCAATTGCTGCTGCTGCCATAGATAACGGGTCCTTAGGTCCTGAAGATCCCGTTAATGCTGGTCTTGTTGCCACTGAAATTGCTGCTGTAGCTGTTGGTCTAGCTGCTGTTGAATCTGTTGATATTGCTGACTGGCTGGGCATAAATCCTTAAGATGTTGAAAGACTAGATTTCTTGAAGGGAAGGTCTTCCTACAGATGCCACAGGTTCGGCGCTGATAATCCTGCTTATAAAGCTGCTGTAATCGCTGTTGCTCACACTGATCTAGCTGGTGTAAGGGAAGCATTGTATCTAGCAAGCTTTATTGGATCAGGATTGACGAATTTGTCAGATTTGACGGTCGGGTCAAAGGCCAACGAAACGATCAAATTAAATCGAAGGTCGAAGGTCAAAGAAATCGAAGGTTGAAGAATCGAAGGTCGAAGGTCTTCGGACTGACGGATCGAAGGTCTTCAAATCAACGGATCGAAGGTCTTCAAGTCAACGGATCGAAGGTCTTCAAATCAATCGGATCGAAGGTCTTCAAATCAATCGGATCGAAGGTCTTCAATTCAATCGGATCGAAGGTCGGCACAAGGGTCAACGAATGGTCGGATTGAAGGTCAACGAATCTGACGATAGGCGCGATGCCTAGGGGACTATCAAGCCTAGTGAAAGGGATAGCTTTGACGGGCTTGGTGTATTGGTTGACGAATTGTCGGTTTGGTGGCTTTTATTAAGCAGTAAAAGCGCTAGAGGTGCGCAACGATCGAAGAGCAATTGCTACCACTTATTACGATATAAAATGTAATAAAAGAGTGTGTGAAGGTTGTTGTTGATTCAACTAGCTAGAGGGCAGAGCTATCGTCAAATATAGGGGTTCTAGGTCACGTGCTAGCCACATCCTTGGCAACGAGGCCACATCCGAAGTGGCAGTCCACTTATCAATTCTAGCACGTAACATTAGGTATATAATAACTATATTCCTAGAGATAAGTTTTATATTATTATATATTAGAATTATTATTATATATTAGAATTATTATTATATATTAGAATTATTATTATATATTAGAATTATTATTATATATTAGAATTATTATTATATATTAGAATTATTATTATATATTAGAATTATTATTATATATTAGAATTATTATTATATATTAGAATTATTATTATATATTAGAATTATTATTATATATTAGAATTATTATTATATATTAGAATTATTATTATATATTAGAATTATTATTATATATTAGAATTATTATTATATACTATAATATAAGTATATTCCTAGTCCCTTATAAAGTTCTTTTCCTATTACTAAAATTATCTAGGCTACTATACTTAGCTTCCTTTTCTTATAGAACTATAGTCTTAGGGTTACTTATTTTATTAGTTTAGTGCTTTAGTCTATTAAGTCTATTTAATTTCTATATACTTTTCCCCTTTCTTCTCTTAAGACTTATTTTACTATAGTCTTTAGTTTTATTCTTTAGGAGGTTAATTATACCTATATAGCTATAGTTAGAAATATCCTAGAAATCTTTAGGTATTTTACTTATTTTACTTATAATACTAGTTTCCTTAAGAGAATTATCTATTAAATAGCTAGTTTTAGTTTACTTACGCTTTATCCTTATTTTTTTTTTAAATTACTACTAGATATCTTAGTATTAAAGTAAACCTTAAGCTTCCCTTTACCTTTTTTACTTATAAACTAACCTTTACTATATAAGTAATTATATAAATTATATCTTTTATTATTTACTATAGTAATATATACTAATCTTATATCCTTTTAAGTTAAAACTAGGTATATCTATTATAATCCTAGATATAGCTTAAGATATAAATATACTAAAAGCTAATAGTTAATTAACTTACTATTTACCCTTATATACTAGAAGATTTTTAATATAAATTTATAGAAAGATACCTCTTTTATAATATTCTCTTTAGTATATTCTACCTTATTAAGCTATACTATTATATTCTAAACCTAAATACTAAATTCCTTTTATATAGCTATAAATATAGTTAGTATCCTACTAAATATAGTGTTCTATTCTACTAAGTTAAGATATTATCTATACTATACTATTATATCCCCTTAGAATAATATCTAGATTTTCTTCTAAATAATATTCTAATAGCTAGGATTAGTATAATATAAGTAATCTTTAACTACCTAGATCTATAATTTAATATTATAAAAGATAGTTTACTTTCTATTATATATAATAAGGTTATTACTAGCCTCTTCTAGTTTATTATAAGGCTTAAAATACCTAATATTTATAATCTTCTATATTAAATCTATATTTTATTTTACTATTTCTATTTGCTAGTTATACTAATTTTAGTGTAATACTAGATCTACCTTTCTTTAATTTCTAGAATTAGTATACTAACCTTAATCTAAAGAGTATAGTTCTTACTACTAAGTCTAGTAAAGACTTAGCTAAGGTTATAAGTATTTTTCTAATATTCTAGCTATATTAGTTATGCTAATAGTCCTAGCTATACTAATAGTCCTAGCTATACTAATAGTCCTAGCTATACTAATAGTCCTAGCTATACTAATAGTCCTAGCTATACTAATAGTCCTAGCTATAGTTATAGTAGTCCTTATTAGTATTAGGGTAGGATTAATTACACTAATAGTCTAGTTATTCCTTTATTAGCATATAAATACCTATTATACTAGCCTTATTTATTAGCTAGATATAGTAATCCTTAGTTAGTATTCTATACTAATAGTATTAAACTTACTAAGGCACTTATACTTTATAAGCTTCTAATTTTAGTTATTAATCTTATTACTAGCTAGTCTATCCCTAATATTATTTTCTTTATAGCTTACTATAATACCTATTACTATTCCTAAATCCTTTATATTATCCTTACTATATTATATTTATTAGTCTTAATATAAGAATCCTTAGAATCCTATAAGTATTCTAAGGGTCCTAGTAGTAAGTTTTCTAGATTTAACTCTATTAACGAATTAGGGGGTTTAATATCCTAAGTAGTAATATTAGTTTTAGAATAGTTTTTAATTCCCTTTTCTTTATTATTTTTATCTTTTCCTATACTTTTCCTAGTTTCTATAGTAGTAGTACTATAATGTCAGGTGCGCGCCGTACGCGAGCGGACCTAATAATTAATTATAAGGTGCAATATAGTAATAGCTAGCATTAGTGGATCTTTTAGTCTAATAGCTTACCTAGCATACCTTCTAGGTTCTGATATTAATGCTAGCTATCACGGGTCTTCTAGTTATGCTAGTCCTAGGTTTAAGTCCCTGTGTAGTGCGGTTAAATTACTAGGCTAGGTATCTTACGTTAGGCTTATAGGGCAAGTACAGTTACGCCCGTAAGGGTTACGTGCACTAAGTGATATATAGGCCTAGCTATTATGTGTACTAGGCCTTAGGGGTTTATAATTAGTTAATTATCCTAGAGGCTACGGAGGTCTAGGCCTATCTAAGTTCCTAGGTTACTGTATGCTAGTAAGGCTAGTATAGCTTAGGGTAAGCCTTATAGAGTAAAGGGATAATTATCAGGTGCACACGTACGCGAGTAGCCTAATAACTAATTGTAAGGTATAATGTAAGCGACAGCTAGCATTAGTGGATCTTTTGGTCTAATAGCTTACCTAGCACACCTTCTAGGTTCTGACATATAAGCTAGACTAAGAGTATCTTAAAATAGCCTTTCTAATACCTTACTACTTATTAATCTATTAGGTTTATTAAGTAAGCCTCTAGTTTTAGCTTTTTAGATATAGGATTTAACTTAATTCTAGGTATAATATATAGCTTATAAATCTACTAAATTCTAATAAATAAGTAAGTCTTAATATATTAGCTATTTCTATTTTTCTACTACTTTATTATTAAATTTATATCTTATAAGTTTATTTAAATCCTTTTAATTATTAATTCTAATAAGTTTCTATTTTTAATAATTAAAATCTAGATTTATACTATTAAAAGCGTAAAACTAGTAAATAATATATAGTTTATTTTTAGAGAGTAAGAAAATACTCTAAGAATTAGTGTATTACTATTATAAATAGTTAGTTTTAAATATATAGGTTATTTTCTAGGCTTCTAGAAGGGTATAATAAAAGAATCTCTAATTACTACTACTTATTATATACTAGCTTTATATAATAAATAGTTAAATCTATTAGAGAGGCTAACGGATTTAATAGGTTATAAGTTATACTAAGTTTACTTATAAAAGCTACTATTAGGGGTAATATAATATATATAAAGTAAGTTAAATTCCTAAACTAAGATATTAAATCTAGCTTTTATATAGCAGCCTCTATAGACTGCACGTGTTCTGCCACGTAATAGCTATAATAACCTTTTGTAGGTATTATAACCTCTTATTTAGATGATTTTGCTTGTAAATTGATTGATCAAATTAATCAAATTGATCGAATTGATCGAATTGATTAATTAATTAATAAAGGTTTCGTTATTATACAGGAGGGCTTCTTTAGACACAAAGGCGGTGGAAAAAAAGCCACAAAATACAAGCTTAGACTATACAAAGTAGCCGCCCTATAGTGATCCACATATAAGTTATACTGCGGGTCGTCCCTGCTAACTTAGCAGAGTTCTCGTGGATCACGGCCTAAGGCTTTACTATATAACTGCCTTGTTGTGAGTGGGGGTTTGAGGCCCCACTCACAGATTAGATGTTAATTATTTGTTAAGAAAAAAACTACAAGATGTAATGTAATGCAATGCTCTGCCTACTAGCAGGATCAAATGGTTGAGTCTGAAGAATAGTGCTTGTGTTATTGCTATTATAGTCTATCGAAGCAAAGGAAGGAAAAGAGGCTGAAAAGTGAGGTTCTGTGCGCAAGATATAGGAAAGGGGTTGTGCGGGGGTTACGTGATGGAAGGCAGAAACAAGCGGATTAGTATAAGGAGCCTAGGAAGGAGAAAATCTTGAGAATACAAGCACAATTATCCCATAACCAATGATTCTTCATTACAGGTGGCAGTCCATCAGAAGGGATGCGTAGTCGGACAACATGAAGCAGAGAAAACCACGCTGTGGTGCATCAAGAGCGAGTGTCGCCTTCACCAGAAGATAACGTCTCACGGGAAGTAGAAGAAAGACTATTGTTTTGTAGGGTTGAAACCTACGTACGTCATTCAGTCATCACTTCCGCATCCAGAACCTGGTTATAATAAGACAAGCAGCGTAATAAGGTTCAATAAACCAGCTCCATACAAATTTTACATCACAAAAAGTAAATTGGTGTCTAGAAGGAACATTAACGATCTGCTCTCGGACAAGTCAAGAGCGAACAAATTTCAGGCAACATACCCAGGGGATGGCTACAGGACAGCTGAGGCTTCTGTGTGTACTTTGACGCAAGGACGTCTCGAATGCTGTTGAGGAGTTGCACATAGCTTTGTCTGGGGTTCTGTTTCAAAGCTGTGATGAAAGCCCACGACATGGCACCAGTGGCTTGATTGGCGATCGTAGCATCGGCACTGATAAACACATTTTCTTAGCCTGTGATATGAAGAACAAGCTTGTGGGCGATCGGAAGGGCACTCACGAAGTCTGGTCATCCTTGCTACCGGACCACATGATGACGTCTGCAGGGGATGTCCGTGTATCCTTGGTCTTGTTGTAGGCACCGTCGCCCTTGAAAGCCGTCTTGGCGAAGCCAATCAAGGTACTGGCAACGCCAGTAATGTCACCACGAGCGTAGGAACCAATCGCACTGAGCAAACCTTGGCCAGCTTCCTTTGCCAAATTGGGTTCCTTCAAGACGCCTTTGGTTGAGTAGACATATGGCAGGTCCATTGCAGTTGCTGAGTGGCAAGAATCAAAGATGGCAGTTAGTCGAACACCTGGCTGGAGAGGCCTTACTAAGCGAAAGTGAAGTTCATCGTCAACGATATGTCCAACTTGCTGATGGTCAACAGGATAGATGACTTCATCGTAGCCGTCATCTTCATCCCCATCCAGATCCTCAGTCTGACCACCGTGACCTATAAACTGTCAGCGTAAACTCATCGTCCGAATCCAATTGTTGCTCACCAGAAAAATGAAAGAACAAAGAGTCGTTGGGCCGGGCATCCTTGACGAGCCAACCCATAGCGCGGAGCATATTGTCTTTTGTAGGGCGCATGACGGGATTCTGTTGATCGTCCGTCAGGATGACCATATCTTCTCGTTTATAGCCATATTGGTCAATTAGGAACTTCGAGACATTGTGCACGTCGTTTATGCAGCCCCGGAGCTCTCCCTTTTGGCCAAAGTAGTTGATACCAATGAGCAAAGCCTTTCTTCTACCAGTACAATTGGAGTACTGGAAAGTGTATCCCTGAGGAGCACCATGACCGAACTGCTGAGGGGTTGTGGGAGGTGGAGGTCCGGCCTGCGCTCGCATGGCATAATTCCCCTCGGCCGGAGGAGGACGGGCATACTGAGGCTGCGGACTATGGCCATAGCCGGGAGGTGGAGGACCGGAAGGCGGACGAGGGCCGTAATTGCCCTGGGGAGGACCATAGTTTCCGGGAGGTGGTCGTCCGTAGTTCCCCTGGGGAGGACCGTAGTTCCCTTGAGGCGGACCATAATTACCCTGGGGCGGACCATAGTTTCCCTGAGGAGGGCCTTGAGGCGGGCCGCCGTAGTTTCCATAGCCATAGCCGAACCCAGGACCTTGGCCTGGAGGGAAGCCGCCACCTCCGCCAGAGTGCTGCTGGGCACCGTAATGGCCCTGGCCTGGATATCCGGACATGACGGTCGTGCTGCTAGCTGATGAGGATGAGAGGGGAGGATACCCGTAAAGACGCTTCAGCGATGTTGGAAAATCGGTCTGGTCTGCTCGAGTTGATGGACTTAGAGATGGGCAATGATGGAATAAGAATGGATCTGCTCAGGAAAGCAAAGGAATGGATTAGGATGGAAGATGGAAGTTGTCGCGCTACTGATGTCTTGCGCTCGGCTGACTCAACCTTGGATCTTCAGCCTTACCTCAGGACTCAGGAGGCAAGCTGAAACTCCGTCCCACGATAATGGTCCAACAGAGTCGCAGATGGCAGCAAGTCAAGGAAGGGTCGTGCGTTCCGGAGTCCATGACGAGGCCAGTCAAGAGGCTGACCCCGACCGGACCTAGAGCATGAGATGCCCCGCCCCCACCTCAGTAGTTGGCTCAGCCTCGAGGCGGAGGATTTCGAGGATCGTACGGTGTACATGCGGAGGAAGTACTGTGATCATTCCTCCAAGTACAGCCTTACGAGAGAGGGGCAAGAGCAGCCGACCATCCTGCCAGAGGCCGAAACTTGCTCGCGCGCCGTCGTGGCAACGGAAGGAGCCTCCGAGAACGAGTCTGGCGGAACTGCTTCCCAGTCTCCCTCATGATTCCTGATACTATCAAAGTATGTACATACTACGCGATGTATCACCCTGCAGCTGCAACCATGCATCACCTCGACACGCACCGTGGCACGTGAAACATGGGATCAATCATCAATTGGTAAATAAAAGCGGAATACTCCGGGGGATTGGCCTATCACCGCTCCGGAACATGAGTTTCGCCGGTCCGCCTGCGCCAGGTTTGTCCCCTCGGCTGACGTGCTCTGAAAACTCCGACGATACAACAATACAGGGTAGTGCCTAGCTCTTCTGGACTCACGCGCAGCATTCCATTTTGGCCGCATGATCACGAAAAGGGATTGTGCGATCGAGGTTCATGGTCTTTAGCACGATGCACTCATTCAACGAGGTGTATATCATACTTTGGCGGGACGACATCGTGACACGCACGACAGTCAACGTACGTGACGTCGGTGCCATACTTCGATAAGCTTCTGCTCGTTGCATAATCACTAGATTCCTTCTTGAGCTTCGTCAAAACCCAGCCCGTCGCATGGAAATTCCATGAATTGGCCCATGGCCTGGAGTTGGTTGGTGTCCTCTTGCACCCATGAATGCTCGGCGGTCGTGTCCTCCCTTTGTATTGTCTCGCAGTCCAGGATTAGATTCGAATTCGAGCTCGATGAGCTTTCAAATACTGGAGATGAAAAGTTCCAATAATGGAGCAGGCGATCAAGACGGCGACTAGGCCACGGGAATGCTCCAGCAACTCCGATAGTAGATGGGGTTTGCAGCCACGGATGTGACCCAGACATTTTCACAATGGAGCAGAGAAGATACACTGGGCCGAGTTCGAAAGACGAGGCTGGCGACGAGACCATGGAGGCATCAGTCAGACTTGTGCCAATGTCGAACAACTTTTGTTCCTTGTAAAAGAGGGTCAATGTCCCGCAAGTTGCTAGCAATTCCAACTCACCGAGTCCAAAAGATGACACGTGGTTCAGCTTACGGCTTTGCTTTCGGGATATCACAGAAAGATCATTTTACATGGAATTCGCGGTACGCCCGCGGATCGAACCACACCACGAACCAGACGCAGTGCAATCGATATCCGGAATAGTCAGTCATGTCTCATTTCAGTTTTTATCCAAGCCAACCATTCTTAACCGAGCCTGCCCGATGGATGCTTTTGTTCATTCCCAGCCTATCTGATGCGCAAAACAGCCTTGCCAAAGTTCTTGCCCTCGAATATGCCTATCAAGCCCTCGGCAGCCTGGTCGATGCCCTCGGTGAAGTGCATCTTGGCCTTGAAGCTGCCATCTGCCAACCACTTCTGCAGCTTCTCCTGGTGCTCTTGGTAATAAGCCGGACCGAATGCGGGGTTGGCAACGATGAAACCTCGAATGGTGAGCTGCTTGCCGACGACGTTCATGAGGTTTCGGACGCCATATGCCTCGCCCGAGTTATTGTACTGGCTGATCTGGTCGATGGCGTCAGCACTCTTTTCCGACAAGGAAAGAAGGAGACTGAGACAAAAAAAAAAATATTGGAGATGAAAACGTACCATTCCGCAGCAAACAATTCTTCCGTGGACGTTGAGGTGGTTGAGGGCGGCTTCCAGATGCTCACCGCCGACGTTCTCGTAGTAGATGTCGATGCCGTCGGGAGCCAGGCGCTTCAAGCCCTCTTCGGGCGACTCTTTCTTGTAGTTGAAGCCGGTATCGAAACCAAGCTCCTTGGTGATGAAGTCAAGCTTCTCGTCGGACCCAACTGACCCAATGACGGTCAAGCCCTCCTTCTTGGCAATCTGGCCAACGATCTGACCGACGGCGCCGGCAGCAGAGCTGACGAAGATGGTTTCGCCCTTTTTGGGCTTGCCAATCTCGTACAGACTGGACCACGCAGTCAGGCCGGGCATGCCCAATGCACCAGTGAAGACGGCCCAGTCCAAGCCGTGGGGGTTCTGGATCTTCAACACACGCTGAGCCTTGGGGTCAGGAATGGCGGCATACTCGGCGATGGGTCCGTAAGACTTGACCATGTCGCCCTCTTTGAAGTCGGGGCTGTCGCTCTTCAAGACCTTGGCAACTGTGTCGTTGGAAATGGGCTCGTCGAGCTGGAAAGCCGGCGAGTATGACTCGATGCTGGGGTCGCGCATCTTGCCACGCAGGTAAGGATCGAACGAGGCATACTGGACTTGGACGACGAGGCCGCCCTTGGGAACGTCGTTGAGATCGATGTCGCGATTCTCCACGACGAGATGCTCGCCGGCGACGGGGAACCCCTTGGGCACCTTCTTGTAGACTAGGGTCTTGTTGGCGGTCATTGTGCAAATGTTTCTATTCAGTCGATTATTTATTGTAGTTGAGACGGAGTTGTATCAAGCAAGACAGGAAAGGAATGAATATAGGGCGGGCGGGTTGTTATTCAAGAACACGTCGAGTTGCTAAAGTGGTTTTTATAACAAAAAAATTTGACGAAACAGGGAGCTATGACTTCATTCGTGGGTAGCGAAAACGTCATCTACTGCCAATCCACCTATTGAAAAAAGATGATGCAACCCCGTTCAGGTTCTCGATTTATAATCTGCCTTCTTCTCCGTCTTCCGATCAGGTTCCCTAACCCCCACTCTTGCGCCCGCTCGGGGAAGCCCATCCGTCGGAAACGGAGTTTACTTTCCCTTTGAAAACCAGGACGGAGTTTTTTTTACACGAAGCCACCGAATATAATAAAGAATTGTTCTGTTTGACATGAGGCTTACTTCCCACGGACCTCGACAACCTCAAACGGCAGTACCTGTACGTAGTAGGCCTTTCATTTGCCTTGCAGCTACGAGCAGGGCTTTCTGTTGGACGAGCAAAGTCATGTTGATCAAGAGGTGTAGATGAGCTTCCCACATCATGACGCTTTCTTGAAGGCTATCCCCGACAGCACATTCAACTCTACCATCTCAATCAGTGGTTTCGCATCCGAAAAAGAAGGACAAGACGCATCCGCCCTTGAGTCTTATCAACGCTGCCGGTCTCGCCGCCATTCCCATCACTTGATCCGCTCACTCGTCATGAAAGTCCCCGCCGAAATCCTTCATGCCGTCAATAAAGGTGCCACTTCTGCAACAGCGCATCAGTGGGGCGTTCCCAGGCGCACACCCCCCTTCGGGCCCACTAGAATGGCGCAACCCACGATAATATTAAACATGGCAAAACTCAACTGCGTCAAAACGTAAAAGCCATGGCGCCGATCCTCATTCTGGACGGTGGACTCGGCACTTCCCTGGAACAAAAGTACAAGACCACATTTGGTTCATCCACGCCCCTCTGGTCAAGCGACCTGCTCGTGTCCGACCCCGAAACCCTTCTACACTGCCAATCCGATTTCGGGCGAGTTCCCGTCCATCTTCTCCTCACGGCAACGTACCAAGTCTCCATCAAGGGCTTCAACGATACCAAAAGCGACGCGTTCCCCGCAGGAATCCTAACCAGCGACATCCCCCGATTCCTAGAAAAGGCAATCGCCATTGCGGAGAGCGCCACGCGACAGCACCATGGCTCTGTTGCGCTGAGTCTCGGTCCCTACGGCGCCTGCATGATTCCCAGCCAAGAGTACAGCGGCATGTACGACGGCGAGCACGGTTCGCAGAGTGCGCTGTATCAGTGGCATCGCGAGAGGCTGGCCTTGTTCGCCAAAGTACCGAGCATATCCTCTCGGGTGGCCTACATCGCCATGGAGACCATTCCGCGCGTGGACGAGATAGCCGCCATGCGCAGAGCTCTTGATTCCGTGCCGGAGCTGTCGGGGCTTCCCTTCTGGATGTCCTGCCTCTACCCCGGTCATGGCGAGGCTCTTCCGACTGGCGAAACCGTAGAGGAGGCGCTGCGGGCAATGTTGGACTCGAGCCTGGCCAGGTCAGTACCCTGGGGCGTGGGCATCAACTGCACCAAGGTGTGGAGATTGCCCTCGACACTGAAGAGATACGAGACGGCCGTGCGAGACATGGTTCGTCGGGGACTTGCAAAGGAGTGGCCGGCATTGGTCTTGTATCCTGATGGAACGAATGGTGAAGTATACAATACCGCTACGCAGAAGTGGGAGGTCCCAGGCGATACCGAGGACGTGAAGAGAGTGCCCTGGGAAGAGCAGCTCGCCGGGGCTGTGAGAGGGACCGAGTCGCGTGGACAATGGAAGCAGATCGTAGTTGGAGGCTGTTGTATGGCCAGCTCGGAGGATATCTCACGATTGCGAAAGGTCTTGCTATGAGCAAGCTTTCTCAATTCGACCAAGCTGTGGACAACTGGAGAGGCCAATCCAATCAATCCCGGCGCCTAATACCATGACGGTGGCCCGTCGGTGGGTGGCCATGGTTTATCACGGCGATTTCGTCCCCTCTTGCTTTGTTCCATGATTAATGCAGTCCGTCTTGCGGTTTGAGTCATGAGGGCATCAGGGTCCTGTTCTGAAACTGCTGTCCACGACGGGCGTGCCAAGCTTTTATCGTCAATGAGAACTTTACGAGTGAATGTGCGTCGTTCGCGCCCCACCATCGGCACACCAGAGCGATAATCGCATGTCCCCACACTCCCAAGTCCGCGCGCGGATCGAAGTCAAGTCACCATGAGATGGGCGGCGAAACCCTTGCTTCTTCCACAACAACTCAAGGCCTTCTTCATCACGCACTTGCACCTGCGACTCAATACCAGGCAGTTTCCCAAATCATGCCACACAAAGTCATCATTGTCACCGGGGCCAGCAAAGGCCTCGGCGCAGCCATCACAAAGTTCCTTCTCAGCCAATCGCACAAGCTCGTCCTGGCTGCTCGCTCGGCCGAACCATTGGAATCTCTGAGAAGGGCCCATCCCGGGCAAGTCGAATATCTAGCAGGTGACATGACCGATGCAGAGGTGTCGTCTCCCCATCCATCTCCGTGACTCCAACTACAATGTTAAGCAGCGGCCTCCAAGGGTTGCTCCAGATGTGACATGACATCTTGCTCACAAGCACATCGACGCTAATAACTGGTGCTCAACAACGGAGTAGATGCCAGGAAAGCTCACCCACTTGGCCGTCCAAGCATTTGGTCAACTGGATGGTCTTGTGCTCAACCACGGACTTCTCGTGTCGGAAAAGTTTGAAAAGACTTCCATCGACGCTTTCAAAGCCCTTTATGACGTCAACGTCTTCAGTTGTTTGGCAATGGTATGGTTGCGATTGGACATCATGATAACTCTCATTACTCTTGTATTCTTATTATTTCTGTCAAATATTAATCGCTGCCGATTTCATCCAGGCCCAAGCCGCGATTCCCGAGATTCGCAAAACCGAGGGCTGCATCCTGTGGGTGTCATCTGGAGCAGCCAGGCGCGCCTACCAGGGCTGGAGTGCTTACGGGTCATCCAAGGCAGCCCTGAATTCCCTATCTACACATCTGGCATTTGAAGAGAAGGACATTACCAGTGTCGCAGTGGAACCCGGTCGGGTTGATACAGACATGCAGGGTCAGATTCGCTCATCTGGACGGGACTCCATGGACAGGGCGCAGTACGACACTTTCATCGACGCGTTCGAGCGAGGTCAACTACTTAAGCCTGAGCAACCTGGCAATGTAATTGCAAGATTCGTGGCTAGTCCCAATAAAAATTTGAGCGGCCACAATTTGTCGTACGTTGGATTCCAACTCGATTCTGTATGCATCACTAACACGACGGCCAGATGGAACTCACCGGAATTGGCTTCGTATCAGGAGTAGGAGCGGAAAGGAGAGCATCATCTGTGACTTTCGACGGTGTGTTAGCTTGGACTCCATAGAAAACAAAGCATGTTGATAACATGAACAAGCAAGGTTTGCAGTCAGTCGAAAGATGAAAAGCTCTTAATTTACTCCACATTCTTGCGTTCGGTATTAGCATGGAATGTAAGTTTCGTCATCATAGCAAACATATCATGGTACGATATCACGAGCACAACAAGACTCTTCTTACCTCGTCAATTATCAACAGCTAGGCAGGACACCTGTCGAGTTAGGACAATACAATAAGCCTACGTGCAAGGTCAGCCTGCCCGCGTCGCAGAGGTTGTCAAATCCACGCGATTTTGAGTGTTGTGCTCAGGCTATCGACATCTCTCCGTCATGATTGGTCGGTATTTGATAGTACCAGATAGCGCAAAGGCATCACAGCAGTCCACGGGAATCGGTATCTCAACCAACTGAAGCTTTTGTTAGCTTCAAATGCATCAATAAAAGAAATCAAACACGAAACCAAGGTGTGGTATAGGATCAGTAGTGTCTAATTGGCATAAGACGTGTCGTGTCAGCAAAGAGGCTTGTCGAACCTCCTCAGACTGGGGCGACAACGTATCTCATCATTGAAAGGGGAAATCGCGCGCAGGTGGTGCGGTTCTTACCTTACCAAAGCCAGGCCAGGCATGACGGGTAATTCTGTGAGTAAAATTGGCTCGCTGGCGCGGAGGCGAGGCTCTAGAGCTCATGAAACCTCGAGGCTACACGTTGGGAAGAAGGAGCAGGAAAACAAATTTGAAAGTGGAAAGATTTTTTTTCTGTTCTTTTCACATGGAGGGCCCGCTGGCACGTGCACAAAGACTGGAGCATGCATGGGATCACTCGAGCGAGGCAGCGAGGCAGCGAGGTGCACTAACAACGTCCGTCCCCAGTGCACTTTGATGAGTGGCCACAGCGGCAGCTGGATCCAGTCCCTGGTGCCCCGCTGTAAGCGGCACTTGATACTTTTTCAAGGCCCAGAAGTGCCCCCCGACGAGCGAGCGAGCTATAATAAGTCCCCGTTGCTCCCATCAGGTCAACTTGAACTGGTCTATTTGCAAGCGTTGCCCCACCATCTGGTTAACCACCTTGCTTGCGCTCACCCAACTACCCAGGTAAGTCGATCGTGGCGCGTCAAATCTGTCGCCCACAGCATCGACGTCGAACAAAGAGTCCTGACGCGGCTGTTCGCATCACCACCTCTGCATCTACCACCGAGAGCAGGTCATTATTCAGTAGATGGTTATTCTGGAAATTGTCTTGACGTCTGATTAGTTGTCCTTATTTGTTTTCTATTTCTTTGGAGCCTTGCGGCGCTCTGTGTCTCTATCCTCTGGACACTCACTATACACAACATCCGATAAAATGTCGGATCACGAATTCTCAGGTAAGACATCATTCGCCATGGGCGCATCCCACCTCGGTGACGTGATTCCTGCTTCTTCATCATTCATTGCTTCGTACAACTGTGTTCCCATGGGTTCAGACCACAAGGATGTACATGCGGCCACTCAGTACTCGCACCCTTGTTTGCTGCGTTGGACCAGTTCATCGGCTGTGCATCACTCCATCGAGGCTTACGCGCGCGCGTTGTATCAACCTCTGCCTCTGGCTCTCACTGATTCATGAAAAGAGCCATATCTCGCACAGGCATGTGTCGATTGCCACGTTGTGTGTTGGGCTGCAACGCGACTGCCTGCTTTGGTGTTCGTAGCCACTGCCTCGACCTCCGTCTATTGGCAGATATATGAAGCTGCTTTGTTCCCGGGGCAAGTTTCTGATGTCAAACTCGAAGCACACAAAGCACACAAAGCACTCTCTGTTTTTCTTCTGATTTTATTTTTTTCTTCTCGTCTCTCTCAATCAATGCGTCCTCTCCCCGCGCAGGATCGATACTGGGCCGCAGTAGATTCAGGCATTGGTCCATGTCGGCTACAACCCATCGTTCACATCATATGCGAATCATAAGCTGACCAGTCGCTTTCTTTTCTAGGCAATGACGATTTGTCTCTGCCCAAAGGTGAGTTCTTAAAACCTCGATGCCATCGTTTGTGTTCCCTTGATCGATAACTAACCATGCTCCACAGCCACTGTCCAAAAGATTGTTGGTGAGATTCTGCCAGCACAAGGCGGCATAGCATTTGCCAGAGAGGCCAGGGACCTTCTTATAGAGTGCTGCGTTGAGTTCATCACCCTCATCTCCTCAGAGGCAAATGAGATCTCGGAGAAGGAAGCAAAAAAGACAATTGCATGTGACCACATCACCAAGGCGCTCGAGCAGCTTGGATTCTCGGACTATGTCCCGGCCGTCATGGAAGCTGCTGCAGAACACAAGGAAACACAGAAGGTGCGCTGTATTCATCGCCAACATTGATTGATCTGATCTTGGCTAACATGGTGCAATACACTAGGGCCGAGAGAAGAAGGCGGATAAATTCGCTAGTAGCGGCATGTCCATGGAAGAGCTCGCCCGCTTGCAAGAGGAGCAGTTTGCTCAGGCGAGAGAGCGACACGGATGAGAAAAACAATTCATAAAAGCTATAAAGAGGCGGTAAACTATGATTGTCTGGGGCGTCGATACGGGCATTGCTTGGCGTTGATATTGTCACGAATAGGAAATGATTCACGATGCCAAATGGTTTGGTCGTCAGGTGTGCATAACTCCAGCCCGCCATGGAACAATTTCAATTTCGTGACTGAACCTCGGACCCAGCCCCGTCTAGCTCAGCCGGCGCAACACAAGCCACTCACAGCAGGCTGACTGACATGGAAATAGCAATTCCACGGTTTTTTTTTTTTTTTTTTTTTTTGGGGGCGTGCGAATTCAAAAGCCGTGGTACAACTTGCTGATGACGCCCCTCGAACCTGCAATGTCCTGCATGTGTTTCCCATGCACCATGTTGCTGAAAACATCTTATCGATAAGATACTACCATATGATGCAACGGTGGTGCTGGTGGAACAAGAAAACCCCCGCGCTCGCCAACCGCCACAGGTCCAAGGCAAAGAAATACAAGCAAGAAAAAGCCGAGACCGAGAGATCTCGCGAACCGGCCCACAAAACAACTTCAGCACAATCACAGCTTCGGCATTGTACGGCATCGGTTGTTTCCCCCATTAGACCGCCAAAATAGGCCGAAGACGCCGCGATCGCAACAATCAAAGCTCCCGGCTCCCACGCCGGATCCGTCACAGAATGGGCCAAGAGGAGTCGACCATCGTTGACGATGCTGTCTCACCGGAGACTCTGACGGACAGGTCATTATCTGCGGTGGCAGACTACATCAAAAATGGCGGCAAGAAGAGAATTGTGGTGTTGACGGGTGCTGGAATATCCACAGCCGCGGGAAGTGCGTATATCATTAATCCTGCTCCCTGCTCACCGCGGAATACCGATTTCCACCGCCCGCGCCGCGTGTTGCAAAAATCTTTTTTTTACCAAAAATTTCTCGGAACATGTTGTGTTCCGGGCTGATCTGAATTTCTGCAGTACCCGACTTCCGCTCCCCGAAGACAGGGCTATACAGTAACCTCGCGCGGCTGAATCTGCCCTACGCCGAGGCCGTGTTCGACATATCCTATTTCCGACGACACCCGGAACCGTTCTACGTCCTCGCGCGAGAGCTGTACCCTGGGAAATTCCACCCGACCGTTTCGCACGCCTTCATCGCTTTGCTTGCCCGAAAGGGACTTCTGCAGATGCTTTTCACCCAGAACATCGACTGCCTTGAGAGACGGGCCGGTGTCCCGGCCGACAAGGTCGTTGAGGCGCACGGCAGTTTCGCGACACAGAGATGCATCGAGTGCAAGACGCGGTTTCCCGACCAGGAGATGGAGGATCATGTCCTCGGCGGCATGGTCCCCCGTTGCAAGGAACCCGGCTGCACCGGAATAGTGAAGCCCGACATCGTCTTTTTCGGAGAGGCGCTCCCGTCAGCGTTTGGGGAGAACTCGCATCAAGCCGCCATGGCAGATGTGGTGCTCATTCTGGGGACAAGCTTGACCGTATATCCATTCGCCGGGCTGCCGAACATGGCGAGACCAGGGAAGCCACGCGTGCTGTTTAACATGGAGAGAGTTGGCAGTCTCGGCGGCAGAGCAGACGATGTCATAGAGCTGGGCTCTTGCGATGACGGAATCCGAAAGTTGGCCGACGAGCTGGGCTGGCGAGAAGAGTTGGAGACGTATTGGCGGGGGCTTGTTGGCGATGATGAAGCTGAGCGACAGCTTCGAATTGCCAAGGAGCCGAGAGAAGAGGTAGAGGACGAAGTCAACAAATTGGCCGAGGGCGTGGAGTCGGCACTAAGATTCGAAGACTCGGGCAGTGAATACGGAAGTGCCTTTGACTCCGAAACAGAGAAACCGGACGCCAAGGACGCTGCCTCCCCACAAGCTTCTGCTGGCGCTGGCGCTGGCGCTGGCGAGGAGGAATTTGGCGCTGCCAAGGGCTCGCCGACTCCTGCAGACGAGGTGGATGAGGTGAAGCAATCTGATGAGACGCCCAAGGAGTCGCGACCATTCAAGTTGGTTGAGCCAGAAGCACCCGGCAAAGAAAACTAGAATCGAACATGAAAAGCCACCGCCGTAAGAAGCGTTCATCAGGCTGCATGATGAAAACAAAGCATCGGGATTCACAGAGGCGTTGGGTCGAGTACGGTGCTTTAAGAAAAGAAAAAGACGCGTTGGAAGGCGTCGATGAATAATCGGTTGAATTTGTGTGCGCTGATATGTCATCCTATCATGTCCAATGTCTAAAAAAACAGCATGCACATTACCAAGCTTCACCATAGTTTCATGGTTCATCCAACCCCTCACAGACCGCTATCGATCTGGTCTGGGATATTTGTATGCGTCCAATCGCCCCATTGTCGACATGTCTCGGCCACAACCTGAGGCAATCTGTGCTGGAACTGGGCGACTTTGTCTGGATTAGTGAGAAATTGTGCGAGAAACCCCGCGGAAGAGTGCCAGGCTATATGGCAGTGGAATAGCCAAACGCCTGCATTTCGTCACGTCAGTCATCTGTCCTCTGGCACCATCAGGGAGCACTGGTACTCCGGGGTGAGACATGCCTGGATTCGATGCCGCATCGAACTGAATCACAAGGTGGCCGTTCTTTCGGACTTGCACGACATCGCGACGCTGAGGATTGTCTCTGTTGGTGATGGTGCCATCCCACTGGCCGGGTCCTTCATGGAGGACGTACATGTTGAATCCGTGCAGATGCACAGGGTGCCTTGTCATGTACGTGTCAGCAGTTTGTCTGTGTTCGTTCTGCCGCTCATTCTGGAGTAATGAAATGCACGTACGACACGGGCGTGTTGTTAATGACATTCACACGAACGCTCTTTGCGGCACCCGTGTTCTTGACATTCCACTGCTTTTCAAAGGTTAGGTTCCCCAGGGCGCTCAGTAGCAGTGTTGGACTATTGTAGTTTCCTCGAAAGGCCACGCCGTCAAGAGACCACAACGTGATATTGCTTTCATTCTTGAATACCTTCACCTCCATGTCATACGTCAAGTCCGGCTCAATGGGCCTTCGCTCCATGAATGGTTTAGTAAGGGCCAAGTCATCATTTGCACATGTTTTGGGGTCGGGGATATCCCAAGCCCGCGACTGTGGCTCCTTGGAGTCGTCTGCATCGTCATAGTGGATTGATGCGTGAGCGAGAAGGTCATTTGCCAAACTACATGCCTCGGAAATGTTGCTGCGCATCCAGTAGGCGTCGCCGTCACCGTCAGCTTTCACGAGCACGTCAGTTCGCTGGCCAACGCCGAGAGTCACGACTGTGGTGTCGTAGGGTTTGACTGAGACAAAGTCGTTGGCGATGACCGTCATGGTGTGCTCGTCGATGGAGAAGCGCTGGAGTGCCCCGCCGCCAGAGTTGATGAGTCGCAGGCGGTGAGTCTTGCCGCGCTTGAATCTGAACTTGGCGATGCCGGCGTTGCTCTGGCAGGGCGTTTTGTCTTCCGGTGGCAACTTTGAACAGTCAAAGTTGGCTTTTCCGTTGATCAAGTTGGTATCCGACTTGAAGGGGCGACTGTTGGGCTTCATTGTTTCTTCTACCAGGGTAAAGTATTCTCGATGGTACCAGTCCGACAGCATAATGGGCCCGACGTCAATGTCGTAGGGTTTGACTCGCGGCCCGTAAATAACCATTGGGCCAACGATCCCCCCTACGTACTGTGCCGAGTAGTGCGAGTGGTACCATGATGTCCCGTACAATTCAGCTTCGAAAGAATAGGTGTAACTTCTTCCAGGAGCGATAGGGCACTGAGTCATGCCTGGAACACCATCCTCCCATGGCTTGCCTCGATGAAGAAACCCATGCCAGTGCATGGTCGCGCCTTCTCCGGTACTCGTGATGTTGTTATGAACCGTCACCTGGATAGTGTCCCCCCAATTGGCCTCGACTAGGGGTCCGGGGAATGCGCCGTTGACTAAAAGAACCTCGCGCTGATAACCATCCGGGGCGATGAGTCCTCGGCTGATGGTGAAGTCGTACGGGCGTATCACGCCAGTCCGTGGGTAGTGGTCATAATAGTCTGTAGTTGAATTCAGCAGGCTCCATGGGGATCCATTTGGCAGAGGGTTGTTGTCTAGGAAAAGAGGCAGTACTGGGGCAAGTAAAGTCCCCAACAAGGACTTTCTGAAACAAATCGCGGTAAGCATATACCCCATACGAGGTCTGGTTCATAAATGAGTAAGACGGGGAGGGTTTTAACAAGCATACCCGTTTGTCCTGCTTTGTGTGAGCGTTCCTCCGAGATTTGTAGACGAATAAGTCACAGTCCTGCCGTTGCTGAGTGAAGATCCCATGGTCCATCAACAGCCACGATTGTCTCTTGTAGGACTAGGCCGCAAAACAAAGAGTGATTGAGTGTGAAATCATGAAGACCCGATGTCCTTTGGTTGTGAATTGTCAGTCGCCTTCGTGTTATGATAGGTACGGCGGTATATATAGCAGTTCCTCGCCTGTCTCTTCGCCTGGCCCACGCTCGGCTTTGCTTCTGCGGCCGCAACCAAAGAGAAAGCAATGGAAAAAACCATGCATAGCTCATGTGATTGTCGACCTGCAAGAAAGTGTAGAAGAGGAAAACCACCTGTGCAATGGCAGCATTATCCGCCAAGAAAGTAGGCATTGTGGCAGGGCTTCACGTCATTAGAGTACGTGAACATGCAGCAACGGATTGTTAAATACGCAGCAGCAACGATTCGCTGCTTCTCGTAATACCCAGTGTGCCGCTGGACAATACCATGCGGCCGCCTTGGCTAATTTTGGTGCCGTGCATCACTGTATTCACCACTCTGACTTGCTAAGGGACTTAGTCTAGCACTATCATGTGTCAAACCGGGAATATACCTGAATTTTCGGAAAACTCCGTACGGAGTATAAAAATATAGAAAGAAATACCGCTCTTGTTCTAGACCTAGTTGCTGCTGCGTATTTAACAATCCGTTGCTGCGTGTTTACGTACTCACATCATTACGACAGATTCGTCTGGGAAAATCTCGACCATGGTTGCCGTGCGGCCTGTGGAGTTCAGCGTTCGGCAAAAGAGATAACAAGACACTTCACTTCAAACTGGCGTTACCCTGGTTTATTCTTTCTGGCGCGCATACGGAGTAGACAGACAGCCAGCCCATCGCATGACAACCAAGGGTTCCCCAAAGGAAAAGGGGAACAGGGACAAGGGACAATAAGAAGAACAAAATCAGAGAGCTGCTCTGTATTCCTTGTAGAAGCTCGTCATAAATGACAGGTTGGCATGGCGAGCTATTGAGAAGAAACCCCATGGCATGCGTTGTTCTGTTCCAGGATCGGATTGACGCGTGCTCCTGTGGTTGTGGTAAGTCATACGACGAGGAAGCAGCGAACACAGCCAAGTCATGCCATTGCATTGCATGGCCAGAGTTGTACGTGTCCAGGTCTGAAGAGCGTCGCAGCCGTGCGTTATCCAATGTGCAGGGGGGCTGCGCCTGCCTGTTGCAGAAGCCCAGATTGATGAGGATGAAGATGCCAGCTGCTGGTGGCCTATTTTAAGTCATATAGCCTCGCCATTGCTGTGCTCCATATCGACTTTGTACGATATTGTTATTGTGTGCCGCATGAAAAATGCTGGACAAGTTCACCTCGTATAAACCCCACTAACCGCCTGGCAAGCGCCTACGACGATGACTGCGAGTGACGATATCATATTGGTGCTGTCGCTTTGTCCTGACCTACAAATGCGCTTCTGGTATCATCCGCGTTATTCCTTTTTTTTTTTAGCATATGAACAAGCCACCCCGCATATTTCATAATTCTAATGGGACACTGTAAATCGAGTCGCTTTTGTATATATCGTACAACAGTTGCTGCTGAGGTAGTATGACGTGAGTTTCACATCGACGAATATGTATCATGTACGAGTACCGCCTGACCTTCAGGCCTTTCGCCAAGCAGGATTCGCCATCATAACGATCGGTCGTCTTTGTGCTCGCGAGTACATTTCGTGTAGCTTAGGGTCGGCATCTGATCGAATAACAGAGCCGATGGACATGAAGAAGCTGCGACAATGTGAGCTTGCAACGATCATCTGGGCAATTGTTTTCAAGTCCTACCCGAAGGTTGTTCCAGACACGGCCATGTACTGCCCAAGTGTTCTCATGATGCCCTGTGTCCCAGCGCCGTATCGGAAAATGTTGACCGTTCCTGGTTGAAGTTAGCCTTCAAGATGTGCGAATGCAAGCGAGGCGACGAGTCATACCAAAAATGAATCCCATTATAACTCCAACAGCTTCATTAACGTCAGCAGAGAGTCAACAGAGAGATAGAAATCCAGGGTTATACACACTTCCACCCATCATGGCACCCATTTTGACTGTAGATGGGTATGTTAGTTTTCAAGCAACGTGCATCAGATGGTTGGAGCATACACTTGTCAAAATTTGATGGACCATGTTGGCCGCCAGTGGGAACTGCTGCAACAGGAGGCATTGTGCTCGCGACCAACTTGACGATTCGTCGAGCGACGACTTTGGACTGATCAATGTCTTGGAGCCTACTCTGCTGCCACTTTACCATTCTGGCGAGTCGAGAAGTCGAGACCCTGTGAAGCTTCCGATAGACGCGCATGATTGGGTGGAAAGGGCTTCCGGAAGATCGTTATTACATCCCGCATCTGCCCCCCACAGTGAGTATCGGCGGCTTGGCCAGCGTTGTGCACTGTAAACGTCATCACGTGAGTAACGATCACGAGGTCCATCGATAAGTAGTTATGAGATCGCTGGGGTCTTATCAAACTTTAAGTATAGTAAATCAGAAATCCTGACGAGAATAGGATTTTGGTTCTGGTTCTCGACGAAATTTCCTATCGGTGGTTGGTGAAAATGCCACTCGCGTCCAGCACTGTGTGTGGCTCTCATTCCACTGAACACATCACACTCAGCAGCGCTTAGCTGGAAACGGGGCCTCTCAATTTCCCCTTCAGTTCTCCCCACACCAGCTTCCTGGGATAACGCGCCAGATCCCATCGTCTTTCGGTCGAACGCCCTTCCCGGTAGGTTACACTCTCATCGGCTGACAAAACTGTTTGCCTGTTTGGCCGATGGCTGTTACTGCCTCGGTTTCTAGAAAGCGACTGGATACGGCGAGCCCAGACCATTCTCAACGGCTTCTGCTAACGTCTTTTTTTTTTTATCATCAGACTTCCAAAACCTCCCACATCTCATCATCGAAGAACGACGGGCGCCTAGCATTTCGAGGGTTCGTCCTAATCCTTGAGGCGTCTACACTCGATTTCGGTAGAGTCCGGAGGCGGCGAAGTGGTGCCAGTCAGTGAGAGAATTGTGAGCTTCTCTTGCTTCGTTTTCCAACGAGCTGCCATCATCAACATCCACAGAGTGCATCGCTTCGTCGACACAAGTCACGTCTGAACCTTCCTCATGACTGCAGTAGCCAGCCCCCCATCCTTCCCTCAAATCTCCCGACCAGTATGGGGAACTATTAGTGGAAAAAATCCGATGGACCCTGACGAAGTGAGAGGCATGTTCGCACCGCGGAAACAGCTCTCGAGAACCAATTCAAGCTCATCCTTGTCTTCCAACTCATCCAACACTTCTGTTGCTACGAATGGTTCGCAATCGAACGGTTCATCTCTCACAACTGCGTCTGATCTTAGCCAGTGGTCTAATTCCATCGGGCCTCGCAAACGGCCCCAGCCAAAGGGCTCGTGGCCAACCGGCAAACCGGAGATACAATCTGACTTTTCCAGACTACCTCACCACCGACCAAACGGCATGGGAGCCCCCCATAACGGTACTCAGCCAGGCGTTGGCCGGAATCAGATGATTCAGCAACAGCAGCAACACATGATACGTGGTCAGATGGGCTCTGAGCAGTTTCCCCCTGGCCAACCTGTTCTGTATCTGCTATCATTGAATGGTACATTTGAGAGGAAGACCATCGCTGTGCCATTTGCCCCCGACAGCTTGAGAATTGGTCGACAGACGAACCAAAAAACTGTCCCGACCGCTACCAACGGCTTTTTTGATAGTAAGGTTTTATCCAGACAACATGCAGAAATATACGCGGAACGAAATGGGAAAATCTACATCCGAGACGTCAAATCATCGAACGGCACTTTCGTAAACGGGGCGCGCCTGTCGCTGGAGAACCGCGAATCGGAGCCTCATGAACTACAGACGGCGGATCATCTAGAGCTCGGGATCGATATCGTGAGTGAGGACCAAAAGACAGTGGTCCATCACAAGGTTGCAGCCAAAGTCGAGCACGCGGGGTTCTTGAGCAATACCAACAATGTTCTGGATATGAATTTCGGCGACCTGGACCCAGCCAATGGGACTATGATGATACCTAACGGGCCTCTTCAGATGCGTGGTCGGCCAGGCGGCAACACGGCAACGGGCAACAACGGCAGTAGAATGATGGTTAATAACGGGGTCATGAATGGCCAGGCCAACACCATGCTGCAACAACGGTCATTCTTTCTGGCGCCTATCGCGACGGATCAAATTTTGAAGCGATTGTCGGTATGTGGCTGTTATTTCCAAAGAGAAAAGAGATCCCTACAACGCACTAACTATCCCCTCATAGACGGAGATGCGCAATGCGAGATTACAAGCCCAAGACTTGGGGCGGACGAATCACTTTGTCCAGACTCTCCTCACCAAAGAAGATGTGAAAGATCTAGAGAAACCCGAGGTGACTGAGCCTGCAAAGACACAACAGTCTCAGCCTTCAATGAACGGGGCGTTACCATTTCGACCGGATGCAAAACCTCGATTCTCTGAACCTCCGGCGCCACCACCACAGCAGCCTTTACCAGAAAAGCCTGATGTTCCATCTTTGAAACGCGGCCCCTCTGAGAGGCCCAAGTCCGGCCCACCTAACTCTTCTTCACCTGTCCGACAGGAGAACCTAAATCAAATAATTCAGCTCACCGAAGCTCTGAATAACGCAAAGCGGGATATCGATGCTCAGACAGCGCGGATGCGAGAGCTTGAGGAGATGCTTCAAAAAGAACGAGAGGCCCGTGAACTCGCCGAAGACCTTGCGAAACGGCTGGAGGCATCCGCCAATGCTCAAATGAATGGCTCGATTGCTTCGGCCATGGACACCACAATCGACGTGAGCTCAGAACCCGAGACCAGAGATGATGCAAAGGATATCGAGTACTCGGAGCTGGTGCCGGAAGAGCAAGTTGTAAAGATGGAGGAGTCGATCAAAGATGTGGAAGCTTCTTTGCAGTCTCGCATTGATATCATGGATGAACAGATGAAGGATATGCGAGACCAGCTTGAGCAGTGGAAGCAAAGATGCGACGTCGCAGAATCCGAAAGAGATGAAAGTCGAAAATCCTTGGCTGAGATGGTTGTGCAACTTCGTGCGGAAGAGGCGAAGCGGATTGCTGCCGAAGAGAGGCGACAATCACGCTCACGTCGCAGCGAAGCCAACTCAGTTTGCAATCCTGGGGAAGAAGAAGCTTCCCCTGCATCAGCTTCGGAACACGAGTCCTTGGACGCGACCGCTAAGGAAAGTGATGTGGCCAAGGACGACTCAGATGACGGACCGACTTTGTCGAGGGCGAATACTATCACTCCCCTGTCATCGCAAAGAGGCCTTGCCTCACGCGATCAGTCACTTCAAGCAGGACTGCCGTATGCCTCCATGATTGGCGTAGTACTGATAGGCATGGGACTGATGGCATACATCAATGGCTGGCAAGCCAGACCTTCTCCAGGAATAGAGCGGTGAAGGTCGAACCTGACGTGTCTAGCAATGAACATTTCAATGTACACGAGTTGCGGATTTCTGCAAATGCCACGAGCCACGATGAATCTCAATCACTTATTTGCGGGCATGCGCGTCGTTGTCACCACACAATCATACAACCACTGTCAAAATAGCTTTTTTATTCGAATAACGACACGAGAAGACGACTATAACCATGGCAGGGTGAGCCAGACCCTACTTTCCTTTGTATAATTATATCAGTGGGCTATTCAGTTTCATTTTTTTTTTTTCTATCGGAAGATACACGACGAGGTAGAAGTCCGATTTGGGGTGAGGTTTGCAATCACCTGTAGCTCTATAAACAAGATGGATGAAGAGGCGTTGAAAGCAGCATTTGAGCCGAAGGAGTCGGTCGGCTGGGCCATTTGATAGCTTATGCCAGTGGCTGGGCAGTGGGCTTCCTTGAGCCGTGGTCGGACGGGAAACATGGTCATTTCCGTCTTGTATTTCAATTACTTTTTTTGCATAGGAAGCGTTCGGATTAGCGGTCCGTTCTTTAATTGGACTTGCCGCCAATACCGTCGGTCAATCACTTGAACTGGCTCTTTCTGAGACGGGCGTGAATCACACTCCAATCGGTTGGTTCAATGTTGCCCACAATTGCTGCTCCATCATCAACAACGTGCAGTCAATATCACCCACGGCCCCAGCAGGGAGTTGATATCCCACAGCTGCGCAGGAACGGATCAGGTTTCCGGGCCCGCGCCAACTGCGAGGTTGAGAAAGGGAGACAGTAGTGGAATGGAATCATCCAGACAAGGTCTAGCCCGTCCTCTCACATTCATGTTGGATGTACACGGAGAGACACGCCGTTTCTAGAAGACTCTCCGGTCCTTCCATTCCATCCATCCATCCATTCATCCGAAATAGCCAAGACACCAAACCAGCCTTCCCACTCACTCATCACTCACTCCCCTTGGATCACCATGGGCCTCTGTCTCGTCCAGCTCACTCACATTTTCGTGTCGGGGGAGGGGCTAGACGTGCCCAATCTCGCACCCGCGAGCAAGCAAGCAAGGGTTATTTCGACCCCTGTCCCGCCCACGTTTTCCAATACACCTAATCCGTAGAGAGGGAGGGCAAAAAAAAGAAAAGAAAATCCAAAAAAAAAAATCATCCCATTGATCGGTCCACTAACGGCTCTCGCTTAAATCCGCCCAATCACTCGACATTCCAGAACGAGGCCCAAAATAAGAAAGGCATCTCTATCTCGAATCCTTTCGCCAAAAGGGAGGGCCCCCGGGACATGGAATGAGACAGCCCGCCCGACAAGCGAAAGCCACGCGGGCCTCGACTGAATCCAGGGTCCAGCATAAGGGTCGTGAGGCCAAAAAAAAAGAAACCCATCGAAACAGGGCTAATACACGTTTCTTGCTTCTTCATTTACCAATAGTCCGTAAATAGGGTTCTCAAATGAAAGAAGACAGAACCTCCAAGCCGTCATGAATAAACATGATATCCCGTTCCCGTTCCTGCCCCTGGTCCACGACGAGCCGGAGGAAGCCGAAGGGCATTGTGGGCCCGGCGAAGTCGTTTTGGGAAATTGTTACGAGGCAGCATTGACGATTTCGGAAACGGGACGGAAACGGGGGGGGGGGTTTCCTAGCTCTTAGTTGTTCGGTCATGGCTCGAATACGGCGGATGTGGTAGTGTTAGGGAGACCTCCTTGAGGTATCGGATGTGTGGATACAGCCTGCGCAATAACTAGGTTAAAACCCTTAATAAGATAATAGTAGAGATAATATATTAGAAGTACCTCCGTAGACTAGTTATTACTATAGTATACTATATACCTTTTAGGTATAAAAGTTAGGTACTATTTATATCTCTAATTAACTAAAATTAAACTATTTTTATTATTTATATTAACCCTTATCTTAATAGTTATAAGCCTAGGAGGCTTTAATTACCTTTATTATTAATTATTATAGATAATATAAGCTTTATTAATATTATTAATTTAATACTTACTAATATTAAGAGATAATTACCCTTTATTATATTAATTAGTTAAACTATATAACCTATGCTTTTTTTTAATTAGTATAGTTTCCTTTTATAATACTTAAAGAAACTCTAAATATAGTATTATTATTAAAGAAAGACTAGATTAAATAGTTTATATAAATTAAGAATTATATAGAATTCTATAGTATTTAGAAGTATATTAATCTAAATTAAAATAAACTACTTAAAGAACTTATAATACCTATATACCTATAAAGAGATCTAAGACTAGAGATTATAAAAAATAACCCTAATATTATTAAAGATTAGAAGCTTACTTATAAAAATATAAAAGATAAATATAACTTCTAATATAGAGATTTATAAGTTAATTTATAAAGTATTATAACTTATTATAACTTATTAAAGTAAATACTAAAAATTAGAGAATATATCTATAAGACTCTCTTAAAGAATATTTAAGACTCCCTTAACTTTAATACTAAAAAAAAAAGAAAGAAATTAGTTTATTAGTACTCTTAAAGGATATTAAAGCTTCTTTAAGATTAGTATAAGCTAAATATATAGAAAATACTAATTCTAGTGAAAATATATCTTAATAATTACTTATAAGCTAAAGGTACTTATAATTAGTATAAATAGGTAGTAATAATAAAGGTATTATAAAGAAATTATTAGGATTTAGAGACCTAATAAACTAAAGAGATAATACTATATAAGTTTATAATTTCTTTTTATAGTAAATTTAAGTTATTTTAGAAGAAATAGAATAATTTACTTAATAAAGGTATAAACTAAAGCTTTTTTAAAGCTATTATAAAGTTTAAAAAAGATTATAAATCTTTATAAAGTATACTAAAGTTAGCTAATATACTTACTACTAATAGATTAAGTAGTTAAAGTAAATTAGAGAAAAAGAAATACCCTAGATATATAAACTATAATATTTATAATACCTTAAAGTAGTAGGAATCCTATAATTTATTTAAGGCTATATATAAGCTAAAGACTATACTAAAGGACTAAGAAGTTAGGAAGAACTTTAAAGAGAATATTAAGAAGTATTTTAAGAAAAATCTATAAGAAAAGTCTAAGATAATAAGTTAGAAACTAGAGAAGAAAAGTAGTAAGATATTTATATCTTTATAAAATCTAACTAATAACTTAGTTATAGTTATTCCTAGTAAGAAGACTATAAATATATTATTATTTATATACTTTAAATAAGGTTAATAAGTAAAGAAAAGTATAAATTTAATAACTAATACTATAGATAGCTTAGAATTAAGGTAGAATATAGTTCTCTATAACTCTAGAGCTAATATTTATATATTTAATAATATTTACTAGTTTAATTAATCTAAATTTAATAGAAATATTATAATAGAGGTTAAAGCTAGAGGTATAATATATATAGCTTTAGAATAAGGCCTTATATATATCTCTATTATAAATCCTATACTATAGAATATAAGGATATTAGTATTAGAGACTATATTATTTATTCTAGAATTTTATATTAATATAGTATTAGTAATAATTCTTATAAGGGTAAGTATCTTTTAGAATTAGAAGAAGTTATTTCTATATTAAGGGATAATACCTATAGCTAAAGTCTATAATATTAATAAGCTTTATATATTATTAAGACTATTAGAGGATCTAAAGAAAGCCTACACTATATCTAGTAAAGCACTAAAACTACTTATAAAAGGAAATATAAATCTTTAGTATTAATAATATAGTTATCCTAGTATTAAGGTATTTATAAAGCTTATAAATACGGTTTTAGGTATTAAATTAATAAGTCCTAAGCTTATATAATATAAGATATATACTATAGGTAAGGCTAAGTAATAGAGATTATAGGTTATACCTAAAGAACTTTCTTAAGAACTAGGTTATAGTTTTTTAGTTAATTTAGATTACTATAACTTTTCTTATTAGAATAGTAATAGGTATTAGTATATTTTTACTTACTTTATAACCTTAATATAGTTTTTTTATTTATTTAAGATAAAGAATAGGATTTATAATAGCTTCTATATAATAATAATATTCCTAAGTACTTAATTTAGGGTTTAACTATACTTTTTATATAGTAATATTAAGAAAGCCCTTTTTATAAAGAATATAAGGGATAAGATAGCCTTTATTAGTATTATAGTCTATAATTTAGCTCCCTTAATACCTAGTTAGAATAGAAAGGTAAAGAGATCTAAGGGAGTAGTTAAGTAAAAAGCTTATACTTTAAGTCTTAAAGCTAACCTTTTATCTAATCTTTATAATAAGGTCTTTAATACTATAGTTTATTTATTAAATTATATACCTTTTAAATATTATAGGAAGTAAACTATACTATATAAACTTTAGTAGGATTAAGCTAGGAAAATAGTCTTTATATACTTAAATATAGTAAAGGTCTAGAAACCTTTAATTATATATCTATAAGCTTATAAATATAAAGTATTTCCTATAATAATAAAGGCTTTAGAGTATATTAAATTATATAATATAATACTATAGTTAGAGTAAAAAGCTTATATTAGATACCTTATTAGTTATAGAGATAAGTCCTAGTATATTATATAAGTACCTTTACTTTATAATTATAAGGTTATTATATTAGTATATATTTAATTTAATAAGAACTCCTTCTTTAAACTAGAAAAAAAGCTAGAATTAACCTAAAAAAAGAAGATATTAATAATTACACTACTTAAAGAGCTTAAAGCTAATAATATTAATAAGGAAATTAGTTAAGATCTTATTAGAATAGAATTAGAAAATAAGAATTATAAGAATTATATCTCTTTACCTTTAAATATAAAAGGAGAAAATAAGTAGTTTAAAGTAAAAATACCTCCTTATATAATAAGGGAAAAAGATAACCTTTTTAGTGCACTTTTAACCTCTCCTAACTTTTCTTATAAGGCACTAGTTACTATAGAGAATATAAAGCTTTAGGTATAAGGTAATAATATACTATTTTATAAGATTAATAAATTAGTATATAATATAATAATTAAATATATAAAGATTACTATAAAGACTAGTAAAATTACTAGTAAAGGTAGTAAGGCTATAAAGAATTATTATCCCTAGGATAATAGTATTAATCTAGATAATATTATTACTAGAAAATACTAAAGAAAGGAGATATATAAAGCTAGGTAAGTATAGTTTACTTTTACTTTTTCTATAGTATTATAAGGTATTTAATATAGTTTATAGATTAAAGATATACTACTAGAACTTACCTATTATTATTAAGCTATAGCTTTAGCTTATTATAATTACTAAAAAGAAGTAATTATAAAGAAGCTTTTAAAGCTTTTATTCTTAAACTACTAGAAGAATATACTAGATAAATTATTTAATCTAGAGAAGTAAAAGGAAATTATAAACCTTAGCTAGGTCTTTAATTATAAAACTAATAAGAAAGGAGTAGTTATAAAGTTTAAAGCTAAAATAGTTATTTAAGGTAACTAATAACTAAAAAATAACCTTAATAACTATACTACTATACTTACTTTATAATCCCTATATATACTACTTATAGTTTACTATACTAATAATCTTAATACCTAATAATATAATATTTAAAATACCTTTCTATATATAAAGCTTAAAGAACTTATTTACTATAAGCCCTTAGAGAGTATAAATATAAAAGGTTATCTCTAAAAGATAATAAAAGTATTATATAAGCTAAGGAAAGCTTCTTAATAATAGTTCTTATATCTTATATAATTCCTATTAAAGCTAGACTTTATATAAGGAAGGGAAGACTTATATATCTTTATAAAGGGCGGATTTATCCTATTTTTCTATATAGATAATATTATAGTAATGTGAGAACAAAGGATAGCTAGGCAAGAGGTATAGGGGCACTTGTGTATTTACTAAAGCTTACTAGGTCTAAGTGTGTTATATATGCGAGTCACTAGCTTATAGCTAGTAGCTTACTAGCGTCACGTAGACCTAGCCCTAGGGCGTGGCTTATCTACAGGGTGCGCTAGTGTAATATACCTATATTATAAGTAGGGCCTTATAATTACCCCCCCTTTTCTAGCTAGGCTCCTAAATAGCTTTAGATCCCTACCTAAGATATAGCTATTTACTAGTTAGTAATAATAATAAGATTACTATATTAGGTTATTATAATAATAATAAACAGGGGTCTATCCTATAGTAACGTAGATATCTATTTAGTATAAATTTACTATTAAATTCCTATTATATTATATATTTTTTCCTCCTATAAATATATTATTTTAACCTAAGGCAAATTTTAATCTTATAGTACGCCCTCTCTTAATTTATTAATTACCACTCTCTTACTACTAATATATTAATAATTCCCTTAAAATAGTGTAGTTATATACACTACCTTTATACTATATATATAGAGTTTAAAAAGAATCTACCTATAAAGCCTACACTACTATAAATTAGTTATCTTTTCCCCTACCTTTTAGTAATAAATCTATCTAAAGAGAAGTAGTCTAAGTAATATATTTAGTGTGTTAAGTATAGTAACCTTTATAATATAGTAGTCCCCTCTTTTTCTATGCCTCTTTAGTTCCTTTTTACTAACTTTTACTAGCTAATAGCTATAATAGTAGGTAATTTTAATAATCTCCTATCTCTCTTAGACTAGGTCTAAACTTTACTAAATACCTATAGGGATAGTAACACTATAGATAATAATAATAATAATTTTATCTTTATAAAGAAGACTTACTAGTATCTTACTAAGCTTTTAGCTAAGTTAATACTTAGTTTTAATTATACTAATATAGTATACTATATTATATTTAGTCTAACTAGTACTATAAAGTATTACTAGGTTTATTATTATTTTCTTACCTATTTACTAGTATTTTACTAATCCTTCTATATAAAATACCTCTATTTTATACTAGTAGTATATAGTTTTATAGTAATAATTACTTATTACTATATTTCTAGGCCTTACCCTAGGGATTATAAGTATCCTTATAATATATTTAGTAGTTCTTTACTAATATTTCTATAGGTAAACTACCGCTAGCTCCTAACTACCTAGGAGGCAAAAATAGTCTTATATCTCTATTCCTATAACCTAGGGTATGTAGCCTAGCTTATATTAAAGCACTAGTTTTTTTACGCTATTTCCCTAGTAATTAAGGAGAATAAGAATACTAAGAAGTATCTTATTTATAAGACTTAGGTATTAATATATAGTAGTGCTACTATAAAGGGATTTCCTCTTATTTTAGCTACCCTTTAGGCGCGTTTTTCTTTGTTATTTTATAGGTAGTCTAAGGATTTTTTCTTTTATTTTAGTTTAGAGTGTTATAGTAGCTAATAAGGCTAGGCCTTTTTTACAAGGACTTTATACCTCTTTACCTATAACTTACCTATATATTACTACCTTTCTTATATAATTTACTTTAGTAAAATACTTAAATTATATATTAAGCGCTTTCTATATCTTCTACTAGAACCTATTAGTTATATTTACTTAGCTAACCCTTCTATTTTACTAGGTATTTATTACCTTTATAGGTTTTCTTATAGTCCTTAACTTCCTTAATTTTATACTTATTTTCTTTATTCTTAAGGTCTAGTATTAGTATATCCTTATCCTTAGTATCTTTATAGTAATTCTATAGCTTTAATAGGCTTATATAAAATATATTATATAGCTATTTATACTTCTTAGGTAATACTAGTCTATATACTTATTTCCTTATAGTATTAAGTACTTAAAAGGCCTAATAAATCTAGGGATTAGCTTCTATTTTATATCCTTAAGCCTAATATTCTTTACTAATAGTAATACTAAGTTACCTTAATATAGTATTAATAGCTAGTAATACTAGTTATAGTACTTTACCTAGGTTTTAGTAGCTTTAGCCTAGTTCTCCTTTAGATACTCTCTAACTTTATATAGCTTTATAATATATATATATACTTCTAGTATCTCCTTTTCCTAGCTCTTACCCCTAAGAGCTAGATAAAACTTAGGTAAATAGCCTATAAGTAAATAGTTTAGGAAGTAACTAGTGCTCCTATTTACTATATTATTATAGGTAAATTAAGCTATTAGGAGTAGCTTAGGCTATATTTATTAGTTCTTTATAATAAAATATTAAAGGTAGTGCTTAAGTACTTAGTTTATTCTTTCTATTTACTTATTAGTTTAGAGGTAAAATACTATAGAAAGCCTTTTCTTTACCTAAGATAAGTAGTATAGGTCTAACTAGAATTAGCTTATAAAGACTAAACCTCTATTAGATATAATACCCTCTAGGGCTCTAAATTATAGCTTAATCTCTTTATAGAAAAGTTCTACTAATTTAGCTATATTAATAGTAGTAGTTATAAGTAGGAAGATAGAATACTTAGTAAATTAGTCTATAATTACTAGGATTATATTAGTCTCTTACTTACCTACTTATATAATAGGTAACCCTATAATAAAGTCTATTAAGATCTTTATCTATAGTTACCTTAGTATTAGTAGTAATTTAAGGCTTCTATATAGGCAATACCTTCTAGCTACTACCTATTAGTAAACCCTATAGCTTATAATATAGTCTAAAATAGACTTACTTATAGCTAGCTACTAAAAGTAATACTTTAGTAGCTCTAGAGTATACTTAGTCCTAAAGTAACCTACTAGTAGATTATTATAGTATAGCTATAGAAGCTCTTATTATAAGATAGGCTTCTAGGGAATAACTACTTAGTCTTAGTATAATAAAAAAACCCCTATACTATATAACTATAAACTAGCCTTTCCCTTCCCTTTTACTAGGGAGTTATTAATCTTACTATTCTATCTCTATAAATCTAGGTCTTAATCCTATGCCTTCTATAGTAGTTATACTAATAGTTTATTTAGCCTAGATTAGTAAGGATCTAGTAATATAATAGTCCCCTATATCTCTTATACTACGCTAATATCTTAGATATATACTACTTTCTCCTTAAAATCCCCTTTAGTTAGCTAATCTTTTACTAGATTTATAGTAGCTAACTAGCTTCTTAACTAGGCTACTCTAGCTATTCTCTCTATAGGGGCTAGGGTATTTTCCTCCCCTAAAGATATCTTATTAAGCCTTTTTATACCTAAGACTAGGGTATTTTTCTCCTTTAAAGGTATCTTACTATATCTTTTTTAATATATTAGCTTCTTTTCTTTTACTATTTTAGTAAGTACTATCTTCCTTTAAAGTTCTAGTAATAGTGCCTTATTTATTAGGGGTTTGCCCTTATAATTAAACCTTCTTAATAGTATATTTACTAGGTTACTTTTCCTAGGTCTATACCTAATTATAAAGTAAAAGGGGTAAAGGAATATATACTATTTTACTTACTTTCTATTTAACTTCTACTACCTTATAAAGATCTATAAGTTATAGTAGTCTAATAGGACTTTAACTAGGCTTACTATACCCTTAATATAGTGTTACTAGTATTTAAATAACTTTACTATAGTAAGTAGCTCTTAATTAGCTATATTATAATTATACTTAGTATTTATAAATTTCCTTAACTAAAATACTACTAGATACTAATAGCCCTTATTATCCTATTAAGATAGGATTTCTACTATTATAAAGATTAAAGTATTTATCTTAATATATACTAGTTAACTTAGGTTATAATAATAGAGAAGAGGCACTTACTAGAAGGCCTCTTTTAGCTAGTTAAATACTAGCTATTCCTTTACTTTAAATATAAACTTCCTAGTCTAGATACTATTTTAACTACCTTTTATTAATATATAAAGAGATACTATAATCCTAGAGTATTTATAGATAAACTATTAGTAAAAGTTATAGAACTTAAGAAAAGACTATATATTCTTAAAGCTTATAGGCTTTTTTTATTCTTAGATTATATTAACCTAGTAAGTATTTATTAAGATCCTATTAACTAATAAAATAAACCCTAGGAACTTTACTAACTCCTAGTAGAATAAACACTTTAAGGGTTTTATATATAACTTTACTAATCTTATATATTCTAAAACTTCCTTAATATATATAGTGTATTTCTCCTATATCTTTAAAAAGATAAGGATATTATCTAGATATACTATATAAATAGTATTAACTAGCTTATAGAGTGCTTTATAAATATAACTTTAAAAAGTAGCTAAGGTATTAGTTAATCTAAAGGGTATTATAAGGTATTTATAGTGTCTATAATAGGTATAAAATATAGTCTTCTACTTATTACCTCCTTTAATATAAATTTAATAGTATATATCCTTAATATTAATTTTTAAGAAGTAGTAAGCTCCTTAGTACTAATCTAGGATCTTTAAAATTAAGGGAAGAGTATAGTAATTCTTCTATATTACTCTATTAAGTCCCTAATAATCTATATATAACTAGAGTATTCTATCTTTCTTTAGTATAAATAGAATAGGTATACCTATAGGGCTCTTAGAGAGTCTTATCTAGCCTTTCTATAGGTTTTTATTAATATATTTATAGAGTTTTTTTAGCTTACTTTAGGAGAGAGGGTAGATTAGTCTATATAGGGGTATAGCCCTAGGTACTAGGTTAATTATATAGTTAGTCTCTTTTCTTAATAGTAAGCTTCCTACCTTATCTAATATAAATATATCTTTAAACTTATATAATTCTAGGGGAATATTTTTAATAGTTCTATATACTTTTACCTCCTTATTATCTTTAAGGGTAATAAACTTATCTTCTATAACCCCTATAATAGTGTATATAATAGTCTTATTATATATTACTTTTATAAATTTATAGGAAGTTAATAGTAAAAAAGCTACTTTTTTTTTCTTAAACTACTATTCCTATAAATATAGGTAAAGGTATATATATTCTTCTATAAGGGTATATATTCTAATTAATATAAGGCTTCCCCTTACTCTTAGGTTTTTATTTATAGCTATATATAGTAGCTTAAGGTCCTTTTCTTCTTCTCTTAAGTCCTTAATTATAATAAGCACCTTATAGACACTATATTAAGGGACTATAAGGGCTTCTACTACCTTAATAATAGGTGCTATAGCCTTAGCCTAGTTAAGTTTATAGGTTCTTATAAACTTAATACTAATTATATTAATCTTAGTATAACTATCTAAATTAGCTACTATTTTAATATCTTTATACTTATAGATAGTAACTAGTGTATAAAACTAATGCCCTATTAGTACCTTAGTATTAGAGGTAAAGGTAAGGGTATTTACTTTTACCTTAGGGAGTTTTTTAGGCTTTCTTAGGACTCTTTCTTAGGTTTTTTATAATAATATATAAGGTATCCTATACTATTATAGTTATAATACTATATCTTATCCCTAGGTTTAGTAGTATTTAAGTAGGTAGCTAGGCCTTTCTTCTAGTTCTTATTTCTTTAATCTTTATAAGGTCTATAACCTTATAAGGAGTTATTCCTATAGTACTAGGGATTCTTATATAGGCCTTTATCTCCTAATTACTTAGGCTTTTACTTATTCTTTAGTATAGCCTCCTAGAATTACTAGGTAAGTTATATAACCTCTTCTTAAGTCTTATTAGTAATAAAGGTATATAGGTTAATATAATCCTATAGGTTAAGGAGTAACTTTATAAAGAATATAAGGGTATAAGTCTTTTCTAGGGCTTTTTCTAGGTGTTTCTCTAGTAAATCTAAAAAGATACTAAACTTAATAAGGCTTTAACTCTTATATTACTTTATATTCTCTAATTATATTACTATTTATATATTATAATTAGTAAAGTTCTAAAGTAGTGTAAGTATCTAGGTCTAAAATTTATCCTAGTTATCTTTAAGGTTATCCTAGCTATTAGCCTACTATTTCTTAAGGTATCTATCCTATCTTACCCTATAATTAATATATATATAGTTAAGTGTAAAAAGGATCTTCTAGTAGTTATATTAGAACTTCTTCTTTACTTTATTAAAGGTATAGTTTAGGTTATTAATCTATATCTTATACCTCTATAAGTTTATAGGGTATTTGTGAGGCCCCGCCCATAACACAGCGTGCACACCCTACAGGCATGCTAGGCCTAGGGCTAGGTCCACGTGACACTAGTAAGCCACTAGATAAAAGCTAGTAACTTATGTGTATAATACTTAGACCTAGTAAGCTTTAGTAAATACATAAGTGCCCCTATACCTCTTACCTAGCTATTCTTTATTCTTATAATTCTAAAGCTTCTCCTACTAGCTACCTAAGAGTAATATAGGGGGGAGAACTACCTAATTTATAAGAGTAATATTAGATAATAACTAAGGGCTACTAGATAAGGGTAATACTATAGCTAAGAACACGCCCTATTCTATAGGTACTATAACTAAAGATATACCCCTTACTATCTATACCTAAGCTATAGTAATAGTAGAGCAAATTACCTAGCTTAAGGAACTCTAGAAACTATAGGAAAGAGAGTAAGAGCTCTAAGATCTATTATAGTATAACACTAGAGAAGAATAATTAAAAAGGTAGTAAAGAGCTAGTACTTCCTTAAGCTATAGTAGCTAAGAGGTTAAAGTTTAGAATATTACTAATCTCTAATACCCTATAAACCTATAGAGATATAAGATATAGATTAATAACCTAAACTATGCCTTTAATAGGGTAAAGAAGAAGTTCTAATATAACTACTAGAAAATCCTTTTTATACTTAACTATATATATATTAATTATAGGGTAAGATAGGATAAATACCTTAAAGAATAGTAGGCTAATAGCTAGGATAACCTTAAAGATAACTAGGATAAATTTTAGACCTAGATACTTACACTACTTTAGGACTCTGCTAATTATAACGTATAAATAGTAATATAATTAGAGAATATAAAGTAATATAAGGGTTAAAGCCCTATTAAGTTTAGTATTTTCTTAGATTTACTAGAGAAATACCTAGAAAAAGCCCTAGAAAAGACTTATACCCTTATATTCTTTATAAAGTTACTCCCTAACCTATAGGATTATATTAACCTATATACCTCTATTACTAATAAGACTTAAGAAGAGGTTATATAACTTACCTAGTAATTCTAAGAGGCTATACTAAAGAATAAGTAAAAATCTAAGTAATTAGAAGATAAAGGCCTATATAAGAACCCTTAGCACTATAGGAATAACTCCCTATAAGGTTATAGACCTTATAAAGATTAAAGAAATAAGGACTAGGAGAAGGGCCTAGCTACTTACCTAAACACTACTAAACCTAGGGATAAGATATAGTGTTATAACTATAATAATATAGGATACCTTATATATTACTATAAGAAACCTAAGAAAAAGCCCTAAGAAAGCCTAGAAAACTCCCTAAGGTAAAAGTAAATACCCTTACCTTTACCTCTAATACTAAGGTGCTAATAGGGTATTAGTTTTACACACTAGTTACTATTTATAGGTATAAAGATATTAAAATAGTAGCTAATCTAGATAGTTACACTAAGATTAATATAATTAGCATTAAGTTTATAAGAACCTATAAACTTAACTTAGCTAAGGCTATAGCACTTATTATTAAGGTAGTAGGAGCCCTTATAGTCCCTTAATATAGTGTTTATAAGGTACCTATTATAATTAAGGACTTAAGAGAAGAAGAAAGGGACCTTAAGCTACTATATATAGCTATAAATAGAGACCTAAGAGTAGGGGGAAGCCTTATATTAATTAGAATATATACCCTTATAGAAAAATATATATACCTTTACCTATATTTATAGAAATAGTAGTTTAAGAAAGGAAAAGTAGCCTTTTTACTATTAACTCCTTATAAATTTATAAAAGTAATATATAATAAGACTATTATATATACTATTATAGGGGTTATAGAAGATAAGTTTATTACCCTTAAAGATAATAAGGAGGTAAAAGCATATAGAACTATTAAAGATATTCCCCTAGAACTATATAAGTTTAAAGATATATTTATATTAGATAAGGTAGGAAGCTTACTATTAAGAAAAGAGACTAACTATATAATTAACCTAGTACCTAGGGCTATACCCCTATATAGACTAATCTACCCTCTCTCCTAAAGTAAGCTAAAAAAACTCTATAAATATATTAATAAAAACCTATAGAAAGGCTAGATAAGACTCTCTAAGAGCCCTATAGGTATACCTATTCTATTTATACTAAAGAAAGATAGAATACTCTAGTTATATATAGATTATTAGGGACTTAATAGAGTAATATAGAAGAATTACTATACTCTTCCCTTAATTTTAAAGATCCTAGATTAGTACTAAGGAGCTTACTACTTCTTAAAAATTAATATTAAGGATATATACTATTAAATTTATATTAAAGGAGGTAATAAGTAGAAGACTATATTTTATACCTATTATAGACACTATAAATACCTTATAATACCCTTTAGATTAACTAATACCTTAGCTACTTTTTAAAGTTATATTTATAAAGCACTCTATAAGCTAGTTAATACTATTTATATAGTATATCTAGATAATATCCTTATCTTTTTAAAGATATAGGAGAAATACACTATATATATTAAGGAAGTTTTAGAATATATAAGATTAGTAAAGTTATATATAAAACCCTTAAAGTGTTTATTCTACTAGGAGTTAGTAGAGTTCCTAGGGTTTATTCTATTAGTTAATAGGATCTTAATAGATACTTACTAGGTTAATATAATCTAAGAATAGAAAAAGCCTATAAGCTTTAAGGATATATAGTTCTTTCTTAGGTTCTATAACTTCTACTAATAGTTTATCTATAAATACTCTAGGATTATAGTATCTCTTTATATATTAATAAAAGGTAGTTAAAATAGTATCTAGACTAGGAAGTTTATATTTAGAGTAAAGGAATAGCTAGTATTTAACTAGCTAAAAGAGGCCTTCTAGTAAGTGCCTCTTCTCTATTATTATAACCTAAGTTAACTAGTATATATTAAGATAAATACTTTAATCTTTATAATAGTAGGAATCCTATCTTAATAGGATAATAAGGGCTATTAGTATTTAGTAGTATTTTAGTTAAGGAAATTTATAGATACTAAGTGTAATTATAGTATAGCTAATTAAAAGCTACTTACTATAGTAAAGTTATTTAAATACTAGTAATACTATATTAAGGGCATAGTAAGCCTAGTTAAAGTCCTATTAGACTACTATAACCTATAGACCTTTATAAAGTAGTAAAAGTTAAATAGAAGGTAGGTAAGGTAGTATATATTCCTTTGCCCCTTTTACTTTATAATTAGGTATAGACCTAGGAAAAGTAACCTAGTAAATATACTATTAAGAAGGTCTAATTATAAGGGTAAACCCCTAATAAATAGGGCACTATTACTAGAACTTTAAAGGAAAATAGTACTTACTAAAATAGTAGAAAAAGAGAAACTAATATATTAAAGAAGATATAATAAGATACCTTTAAGGAAGGAAAATACCCTAGTCTTAGGTATAGAGAGGCTTAATAAGATATCTTTAGGGGAGGAAAATACCCTAGCCTCTATAGAGAGAATAGCTAGAGTAGCCTAGTTAAGAAGCTAATTAGCTACTATAGATCTAGTAAAAGGTTAGCTAACTAAAGGGGATTTTAAGGAGAAGGTAGTATATATCTAAGATATTAGTGTAGTATAAGAGATATAGGGAACTATTATATTACTAAATCCCTACTAATCTAGGCTAAATAAACTATTAGTATAACTACTATAAAAGGTATAGGATTAAGACCTAGATCTATAGAGATAGAATAGTAAGATTAATAACTCCCTAGTAAAAGGGAAGGGAAAGGCTAGTCTATAGTTATATAGTATAGGGGGTCTCCTATTATACTAAGACTAAGTAGTTATTCCCTAGGAGCTTATCTTATAATAAGAGCTTCTATAGCTACACTATAATAATTTACTAGTAAGTTACTTTAGGACTAAGCGCACTCTAGAGCTACTAAAGTATTACTTTTAGTAGCTAGCTATAAGTAAGTCTATTTTAAACTATATTATAAGCTATAGGGTTTACTAATAGGTAGTAGCTAGAAGGTATTGCCTATATAGAAGCCTTAAATTACTACTAATACTAAGGTAACTATAGATAGAAATCTTAATAGACTTTATTATAGGGTTACCTATTATATAAGTAGGTAAGTAAGAGACTAATATAATCCTAGTAATTATAGACTAATTTACTAAGTATTCTATCTTCCTACCTATAACTACTACTATTAATATAGCTAAATTAGTAAAACTTTTCTATAAAGAGATTAAGCTATAATTTAGAGCCCTAGAGGGCATTATATCTAATAGAGGTTTAGTCTTTATAAGCTAATTCTAGTTAAACCTATACTACCTATCTTAGGTAAAGTGGAGGCTTTCTATAGTATTTTACCCCTAAACTAATAGGTAAATAGAAAAAATAAAGTAAGTACTTAAGCACTACCTTTAATATTTTATTATAGAGAACTAATAGATATAGCCTAAGCTACTCCTAATAGCTTAATTTACCTATAATAATATAGTAAATAGGAGCACTAGTTACTTCCTAAACTATTTACTTATAGGCTATTTACCTAAGTTTTATCTAGCTCTTAGGGGTAAGAGCTAGGAAAAGGAGATACTAGAAGTATATATATATATTATAAAGCTATATAAAGTTAGAGAGTATCTAAAGGAGAACTAGGCTAAAGCTACTAAAACCTAGGTAAAGTACTATAACTAGTATTACTAGCTATTAATACTATATTAAGGTAACTTAGTATTACTATTAGTAAAGAATATTAGGCTTAAGGATATAAAATAGAAGCTAATCCCTAGATTTATTAGGCCTTTTTAAGTACTTAATACTATAAGGAAATAAGTATATAGACTAGTATTACCTAAGAAGTATAAATAGCTATATAATATATTTTATATAAGCCTATTAAAGCTATAGAATTACTATAAAGATACTAAGGATAAGGATATACTAATACTAGACCTTAAGAATAAAGAAAATAAGTATAAAATTAAGGAAGTTAAGGACTATAAGAAAACCTATAAAGGTAATAAATACTTAGTAAAATAAAAGGGTTAGCTAAGTAAATATAACTAATAGGTTCTAGTAGAAGATATAGAAGGCGCTTAATATATAATTTAAGTATTTTACTAAAGTAGATTATATAAGAAAGGTAGTAATATATAGGTAAGTTATAGGCAAAGAGATATAGAGTTATAATAAAAAAGGCCTAGCCTTATTAGCCACTATTACACTCCTATATAAACTACCTTAGACTACTTACTAAATAATAATAAAAAATATACCTAAAGTGTAGGGAGGGTTAAGGGGAACCCCTTTATTATTACCCCCTTATAGAAAAAAGCCTAACCCTTATAAATAAAATACTTAGCGCTATTCTTATCCTTAGTAATTACCTAGTGTATTACTAGTATAAAATAATATTTTACTATCCCCTAGGGGATATACCCTAGGTCTAAGTATTATAGATATAAAGTTATTTTTATATTCTATATAATCTTAAGTTTATAGTAGTTTAGCTATAGAAGAATTAGTAAATATATAGTAAGGTAAGGTAGAATAACTATAATACTTATATACCCTAGAATTAGGCTAGGGAATATTATAATAAGTAGCTACTATTATAATACTATATACTATTACTATATAATAAAGGTATACTACTACTAAATATAAGTAAGAGACTAGTAAATATATAGTAAAGAGATAAACCTAATAGACTTTTATAGCCCTAGTTAAGCTAAAAGTAATATAGTATAATATATTTATATAGTTAAACCCTATTATTAGATAAAGATAATACTTAGTAATATAGAAGTAAGAGGCCTTTAAAAATAGGTAGTCCTTAGGGTCTTCCTTTACTATATTACTATAGATATCTATAAGTATTTAGGCCTAGTCTAAAACTATAAGGAGGTTAATAAAATTACCCCTTATTATAGCTATAGCCTATAGGAATTTATTAGTAAAATAAGACTAAAAGATATAGGAAGAGTAATATACTTATAGTTTTATAAGAATTACTATAGTTATAGTATTAGGTATAGCGCTTAGAATATTTTATCTTTTAAGGATTTATAAATAGATTATAAGGAAATTAATAGTTAATCTATAGTAATATAGGCTTAGCTAGGGGATATTTCTTAAACTTAGCATATCTAGTGTGTAAATAGTGTATATAGCTATATTCTTTTAAAGGAATATGCTTATCTTCTATAATAAATATATAGTAATTAAGGACTAGGAAGGGATAGAAACTAAAGGTATAAGAAATAATTAAAAAAAAATTACTATAGTTATAGAAGGGAAGAGTATGTGATATAATAAAGAATTATAGGTAAATTTATAGTTAAACCCTATCTATTGTTTATTATTATTTTAGAGGCTATTACTAGTTAGTAAATAGCTATAAAGTAGCTAGTAAAAGCCGTTTAGGAGCCTAGCTATAAGTGGGGAGGTAATTATAAGGCCCTGCCTATAATATAGCGTGCACACCCCACAGGCATACTAGGCCTAGGGCTAGGTCTATATAACACTAGTAAGCCACTAGATAAAAGCCAGCGACTCGCGCGCATAATACTTAGACCTAGCAAGCTTTAGTAAATACACAAGTGCCCCCATACCTCTTGCCTAGCTATCCTTTGTTCTTATAGTATTAGAGGTTAGTAATATTCTAAACTTTAACCTCTTAGCTACTATAGCTTAAGGAAGTGCTAGCTTTTTATTACTTTTTTAATTATTCTTCTCTAGTATTATACTATAATAAATCTTAAAGCTCTTACTCTCTTTCCTATAGTTTCTAGAGTTCCTTAAGCTAGGTAATTTACTTTACTATTACTATAGCTTAGGTATAAATAATAAGGGGTATATCTTTAGTTATAGTACTTATAGAATATAGTATATTCTTAGCTATAGTATTACCCTTATTTAGTAGCCCTTAGTTATTATCTAATATTACTCTTATAGATTAGGTAGTTCTCCCCCTTATATTACTCTTAGGTAGCTAGTAGAAGAAGCTTTAGAATTATAAGAATAAAGGATAGCTAGGTAAGAGATATAGGGGTACTTATATATTTACTAAAGCTTACTAGGTCTAAGTGTATTATATATATAAGTCGCTAGCTTATAGCTAGTGGCTTACTAGCGTTATGTGAACCTAGCCCTAGGGCGTGGCTTGTCTGCGGGGTGCGCTAGTGTCGTGCACCTGTGTTATAAGTGGGGCCTCACAAGTAATATATCCTAATAGATTTAAAGTAAAATTTAAAAAGCTTTATAAATACCTAATAAATAGTCTTAATATTAAGGACTAAGGTAACCTAAAGTAATTCCTAGGTATTAAAATTATTAGAAATTATAATACTAAAGAGATATAGTTATTATAGAAATTATATATTTAAAAGATTACTTAGAAATTTATTTCTAATATTATTAATAGTAATTTAAAAAGCTTATCCTTTACTTCTCTTCCTATAGCTATAATTCTTACTAATACTAGTAAAGCTACTAATAAAGAGATTAATTATTATAAAGTAGTTATTAGCTCTTTAGTATATCTATATATTATTAGAAAACCTAATATAGCTTTTATAGTATTAAAGCTTATCTCTTTTATAATAAATCTATTAGTAAAGTATATTAAGCTTATTAAAGGAGTAATTTTATATACTTAGAATATAAAGAAGCTATATATTTATTACTTAGAAGTAAATAGTTTTAATATACTATTCTCTAGTACTAATACTTTACTTAGTAATAACCCTAATACTTAGAAATTAATATAAGGTTATATCTTTATTATATATAGTATTATAATTAATTAGAAGTTAGGTAAGTAATATTATATAATAACTTTAAGTATAGAAGTAAAGCTTTTTACCTTAAATTATAGTATAAAAGAGTATATATCTTTAGAAAGACTACTTTATAATATTAAGGTCTATATATTACTACTCTTAATTATCTAGTATAATAATAAGTAAATAATCTAGATTACTAAATATATAAAAGAAAAGCTTTAGACTAGCCTTAAGTACCTTAATATAAATTAAATATAGATTTAAGAATAATATATAATAGGTAATATTAAGATTAATTAGATAAAGACCTTTAAGATACCTATAGATAGCTTTATAAAGCTACTTTTAGGTTAGATATATAGGGACTTTTACTATAGAATTAGCTTATAAGAGATTCCTATCTAATTATAATACTAGAAATTATTTATAATCTCTTCCTATACCTTTAATCTCTAGCTTTAATAAATATTTTAGCTAGGGGGGGTATATTAGGAAGACCTCCTTAAGGTATTAGATATATAAATATAGCCTATATAATAACTAGGTTAAAACCCTTAATAAGATAATAGTAGAGATAATATATTAGAAGTACCTTTATAGACTAGTTATTACTATAGTATACTATATACCTTTTAGGTATAAAAGTTAGGTGCTATCTACACCTCTAATTAACTAAAATCAAACCATTTTCATCATCTACACCGACCCCTACCTTAACAGGTAGTGATGCGGGGCTGCCAAGTTGGAATTTGGCATCTTTGGAATCCGTAGTCGGGGCACGACGCTAACACGGCAATTGATTGCAAGGCATGGCAAGCATGGCAGGCATGGCAGGCATGGCACCGGGCAACTTCCCAAACGGTAAAGAGGGCATTCACTTTGGTCGTTGATGGGATTGGAATTCTGCCCTCCCGAGGCTAGCATGAACAACGTTTGAGATCAAGTCGCATTGTAGCTGCTTTCGGCAACTGGTCGAGATTGACGGATCAATCGTTCAAGTGGGGCTCAACCGGCTGCCATGTCAAGTTCCACATTCCATGTCAATTGGCAAGTCATCACGAAAAGACATTCACAAGGGACCAATGAGACGGACGAAGAAGTGGGTGCCCTGTAACAAAGCTCATCCATGGATTGAATGTTTCCAACTAAGGAATAGTCAAAATTACAACATGGGCCCGAAGGCGTCTCAATTCGTAGCCGTAGCTATCATGATTCCCATTTCCGTTCCCATTCCGTTCCATACCCATGGGTATCCCGTTCTATTGCGCCATGCTCCAAAATAAGCCACATGAAAATAAAGGTCAAGTGCCAATAGAGTGTATGTAAGGCTTGGCAAAGTAATGTGGTGATGGAGAGATGTATAAATAAAGAAGAAAAAAAAAGGTAAAATAGACATGAGAGCGTAAAACGTTGTGGTGAGATGGTAGAAGTAGTATATGCTTTCTTATCGTGGGAAGAGTAGAGAAGAGGTTGATTGGAAAAAGGATATCCTTGTGTGTATATCCTTGTGTGTACTTGGTGGTTTCTTAGAGAGAGTGTGATTCGGTTAGAACTCGGCAGAGTGTTGCCTCGCCTCGCCTGCGTTGAAGACAACGCCTCGTCTCTTCCAGCCGCCCTTCTTGATGAACTGGTCGAGCCCGTCCAACGACCTCATGGGCGGCCTGCTGGGAGCAGTGGTGCGCTTGCGGCTGAAGTTGGGCATCTCCAATGGCGAGTCCTCCTCGACATCGGATGTCTCGTACTCGTCGGCGGCGAGGTCGTCGACACTGTCGAGGGTTTGGATGGTGGAATCGGACCATCGGGAGCGAGGCATGGCTGGTCTCTTGGCCAGCTGCAGTGTGAAGTAGTCCTGGGGTTCTGATGCGTCTTGCGTCGCAGTGTAGTACGGCAGCATCATCTCGGTTGGCTGGGAGAAGTGCAGCTCCTGTGCGCGGCAGACAGTGTACTCGTCCTCATCCTCATCGGCGGTGCTTTGGCAGTCGTCAGGGCTCTCTTCGTCGGCGGAATCGTCGTAGAAGAAGGTGGAAGGAGGCGAGTACGGGCTTCGCTCGGGGCTGATCAACGGTCGCTCGTGAAGACGCAGTGGTGCTTGAGAGGTGGGAAAGGTAGGATGCGAGCTGAGCGGGTCGAAGCCAGTGGAGCTGCTTCTTGTTCGTGCTGAGGGTGCTCGGGCGGTGGATGCGGAAGAGGATGAAGACGACGACGAGCCCTCGGAGGAGCGAGAGCTGTTTGAGGAGAAAGAGCCGCCGGATGAGAGAGAGCCGCCTGAGAAAGAAACCTTGCGGATGTAAAGGTCCCGGGGCGCCGTCGCCCTGCGCTGTTGGTTGAAGCTGTGGCCTATGCTGCCGAGGACGTGCATGATGGCGGTGTTGCTTTTGTGTGTGCTGTGTGTTGTTCTTTTCTATGCTTCTATGCGTATACGAGGAGTTGCGCAAGAGAAGGAGAAAAAAGAAAAGAAAAGAGAGCAGCCGTTATCTAGAAGAAGGTGACGGTGTCCTTGTTTTGTGATATGCCCGGTGTTTCGGGGTGTTTTCGGGATGTTGTTGGTGGTGATGGGTAGTATCCGGCTTGTCCGGCTTAAAGTTGAGTAAGGTATAAGGTAAGTAATGGATAAATGTGTGTGCAGGTATTGGTTGTCTAGGTAGCCAAGCAGTAGTGGAAGCTCTGTATCACACAGGGAAACGAATGAATGGTGCATATGCCGTGGAGGATACCCAGCGGAAGACCCGGAAGCGAGGACGGGAAGGCATTCGAGATATATGTATGTATGCACGGAGCGGAGCATGTGTGAGTGCTGCTGCCTGCTGCATCCGCCTGCTGCAGGTACTGTACGTCAACTGGGCCAGGGTCAGGTCTCGAGGTCTTGGCCGGAAGTGGAGATGGGACCCGGGATGGGACTGGGACGGGGGGGTGCCAGGTGTGCCAGGTGTGCCAGGTGTGCCAGGTGTGCCAGGTGTGCCAGGTGCGGGTGGGGATGGGTGGGGCCTGGAGCTGTGACTCCCACCGCCCGCCCTTCCCCCACTTGGCCTCCCGCCCATTGCCCATTGCCCATTGCCCATCGACCATCGACCATCGTTCATTCACGCTCACGCTCGCACTTCAACACGCAACAAGAACCCCTGTCGAGCTCGTCGTCAAGTCGCGGCTCCGCCACCAAAATGCCTCGCTCGCGCTAGCCCCGCCAGTACGAAAGAGAGGCGTGCGTGCAGTGCAGGTGGGCCGAGGCAGTGGGTGTGTATCCAAAGTCGCGGTGACGATAAGCACCAGCAGCTGAAACATACTGGTCCGTATCGTAACGGTGTTTGAGCGGGTTCATTCAACACAGAAACAAGACGATGATGAAGTGAAGCTGCTCGCTAACTCTCCATCTCTTATTGATCAGAGTCCGTCAATTCATCCATCCATCCATCCATCCGTCCATCCGCCCATCCGCCCATCCATCCTGCCCGTCTATCACACCCTTCAAACCATTGACGCACTTCCTCGAATCAGCAGAAGCCGGCGGTGGTCGGTGAAACGTGAGCACTAAGCAGGCGTGAGTGCGTGTTGTGTGTGTGTGATTGCGGCGCAAATTTTGCTGATACATACTGTGCCTGTGGCGTCCTTTTTAGCTTTGCAAGTTGGCCCGTCTGCATTCAAACCCGAGCTCTATGTACATAACACTATTGCGGAGTAACGGCACGCCAAGAAGAGTTCCAGGCAGGCTTCGAGTTGTCCTCATCAGGTCGCCCTCTGGATAAGCGGAATGGCGGAATGGCGAGGCTTCAATTGAACTCATCTCGCAAGTGCCGTACATTGCAAGACAACTCTGTGCGACGTGATGAAAGTTCCCATGCGACATCCCTCGGCCACTTCGGCGATGCAATTTTCAGTGACCCAAGATGACATCAACCACTGGTGTCCAAGTTGTGTGGGATCTTCTCGCCTCTCGGTGTCCAACTTCCCAGAAACCCGGAGACCCTCCCCTGCTCGGCCCCATGAGGCCGCGAGGTCATCTGCCCCGTAAAAACAGACACCCACTAGTAACTACGGAGGACGTGGGCAGGGCAGTGGTAAATTATGTAGTAAATTACTAATGGCCTCGCTGGGCTGGCAGAAGGTTTGGACACCTGACCTGCGGGCAGTGTCTGCGCTTACTACACGGCGCTGTACATATTAGGCCGGGGCCTTGTGTATTCCAGCACCATTACGGATTACGGATTACGGAGCGCACTCTGTTAGTGCTCCGTAAAAACGACGGCATTGGTGATACGAGCCACAATGTATGCTCCCCCCCTGTCGACTGCGTGAGATATACATATGTACGTACGGACTACATACATGCATACGGGGCGCGCGGGGTGTCCTGTTTCTATTGTTGGATATCTGGATATCATACGATGGCACGACTTGGCCGCTCGGCAAACCATCGTGACATTGACATGTGCTGGGGACCAGACGCAAACGGACTGTTTGTACGAGATGGGCTGATAGAATCAAAGTTGATCATGAGCAAATTAGCTAGGTCGCGACTTTGCCAGGCGTGCCTAAAACGGCAAGTCGAGACAGGCAAAAGTCTCATCTAGCCACAATTCCACTTGATGTGCAACCCCCAGTGACGATCTCACGCTCGGGAAGAAGCAAGCATGGGCAGGGGGGAAAGAAGCTCAAATCACTTTTCTCCGCACGTCTGCAGTACAAACTGAATGACAGGCAGGCAGGCAGGCAGGCAGGCAGCAGCATATGCAGAGACGAGACGCGCAAAGGGAAAGAGACGCATGTTTCTCGCTTCGTGTGATGGCCCTGATGGGCATCGGATCGGTTCATGAGTCATTCAGTTGCGGGAATAACGGACCAAGTGAGGCCGATATCGAGATTCGGTTACCGAATCCGTACGGAGCAAAGGTACAACTGGCAGAGCGGAAACCCCATCGCAAACCCATCGCAAACCCATGCTGTGTCTGTGTACGGACTACCGAGTACATACAATTCACATATTACACGTATATACGTATTAATTACCCCTCCTCATTGCCCGAGGTCAGGAGATGCATGCGCTCCGCTTTCTGGCGATCCATCTATCCATCTATCTCGCGTTTGAATCTGCATCTCATAAAGTGCTTGCTTGCGGGGGAGGAATTCTCAGAAGCTGTCTTGTTGCTTCACCGTTCTTGTCTGTGCCGTGCAGCAATGCGACCAACTTGTCGCAAAACATGTAATTTCGCAGCACTCCACAGTTGGGCCAGACCGCCTTTGATCTTGGAGTCTGGAAGGGAGACTGCCAGGAGGAGGAGGAGAAGGAGGAGGACTTTCTTCTTCTCGGGTCCGGGGGAGGGGGTGGGGGCCGTGCACTCTTTGGCTTTACACCTTTGCACCCGCGATGCTCAACGGGGGGGCCAAAAAGACGGACGACTGGCTGGCTGGCTGGCTGGCTGGCTGGCATGCTGCTGGCGCAAAGTAAAAGGGAAAGTAAAAAAGCGAAACTGGTGTCAAGTTCATACCAGAACCAGAGCAGCCTCTCTCACTGGCTGACAAACCGACAAAGCCACGAACCAGGCCTAGTGGATGGCCCCCCGCGACTTTGTTCCTGTGCCTGAACCAGATCAAGCAGATCGGCCACGGACTTGTCCTAGAGCGGACAACAGCTCACCAACGACTGGAATGTGATGAAGGGAGTGTTGCTTTTCATTCACGATGCAAGTTAGCCTGCATGTCTTAGCAGTCGTTTTTTTCCCGAGCCTATTGATTGCTTTTTTTCCAAAAATCCAGGGCCTACCCCGCTGCCAAGACACACACACACACACACACACACACACAAGTTCCTTTTTACCTTTTCTCCCCCAAGAAAGGCCCGTTTCTAACAGGTACGACAAACTGGCGGTGGACAGTTTTGTACGTTGTTACCAGAATGCGCTTGACGCAGGGGCACCGAGTTGGAATGCAAACGGTGCATGCTCCCCCCCTCTTTTTTTTAACCCGTCTTGGGAGACGGTTAGACGGTTCCAGATAAGATCTAATTCACGGTGGTAGTTGTTCATCAGGATTCATTCCCGGGCGAGATAAGTCTTTGATGGCACAGCACATGAGTCGAGGAAATCAATCACACGGCATCTTGTTTCAACGACACAAAAACCCACATCGCGCGCGATTGCCGATGACTCTTGTGACGGGTGATGAACTCCCCCGACCCGTGATATCTCGCTTCTCGCTTTTGACAGCAGAGTTTCCCGTCACAGACAATGTTTGGGCAGCATCGTGCGGCCGGATCACCGCCAATAGCGCGTGGTGAATGTGAATGACGGCGCTCTCCGCCTTTTTTTTTTCTCCACCCATCTAGCGAGCGAGCTAAGCTTTGTCTTGTTCTCCTTCTCCGTTGTTGACGTGACCTGACGTGACCTTTCTTCTTGGCCTAGAGTAGACTAGAGTGTAGTGAGCGCAGACCGACCCCAGCTAGCAGCCTAGCCAAGCCGAGAAAGACAACGCAATTTCCCAGTGACTTGATCAGCTGCTGACCTCAGCCCGGCCGGGGGTATCTCCTGATCAATTTCTTGCACTCGCACCGGACAGACGGACAGACAGAACAAAAGATGATGCGCGGCGGGTCGCACGACGAGCCCGCTCTCTTGGCGGCGGATTTGCGACCCATGGATATCATCATTTGAAATTACGACAAAAACCTTGTTTGGGTACTCTTTGGGGTCTTTGAGGGGGACGACGGGGTGACACGCACCAGAACATTTTGGGGTCTACCCCGTTGCTCTTCTCATGTGTTACTCGTATTACCATTGATGAGAGTGGCACGAGCCTCACCAGCTTGCGGGTGCGCGGGTGCGCGGGATGGGGCTGACTCTGACCCTGACAAACTCGGCTGTCGAGGGGGCGGGTCATGATCAAATGGACCAGGCTGGGATGATTCGTTAGCCGCAGAAGGATTACCATGATGCAATCCGCACGGGTCACGAGGCTGACGGGACAGGGACACAGCTTAGCTGTTGCTCGTATGATTACGAATCATCAACCCGTTAACTCATCTCTCGGCAATCGCCATCATCATCAACGGCTCTGGGGCTATGCCGTGCTTGGGTGCGATGGAGTCAGATTGATTTGAAATACGGATTACGAGACCGGGCAACCAGGTCCCCTCTACAAGGCTACAACTCATTTCACCAACAGCCCCCAATTCTCGCCGAGGAACAACGGAGTTATACTCGGCATGAATCGACCACCCTGATAGACGCTTCCATGCCATTGCCTTCACCGCCATCGCGCAGTGCCAGCCAATGAGGGCACAGGCCTGGTTTCCCCGCAAGTTCTCGAGTTCATTGCATTGCATCGTGATTCGTGACACTGCCTGCGCTGCTGCAGGTCCAGCTGGCACTGGGTCGCATTGCATACACTGGTGAATTCTGATTTTCTTTTCTCCGTCTTTTCTTTACTTCTACCCATTGCAAGTTGGGCACCTCGCACGCAGGCACCAGGCACCAGGCACCAGGCACCAGGCACCAGGCACCAGGCACCACAGAGTGGCGTCGTCGTCGTGGCGGTGTCACCACACATCATCTTGTTGTTTGCGGAAGAGTTATTCTGCGGTTCTTAGGGCTGCATCCCCCATTCACCCGCCAGCAGAGCGTCGTTGGCGGGTCGACCATGGTGCAGTGCGGTGCGGTGCAGTGCAGTGTTGATTTGCGGTTTGTCTGTGCAAAAGTTGACTTTTTTCTGCCGCGGATAACAACTCAAACCTTGGTTTGGAGCTGACGAGAACGCTCTCCTTCCTCTCCTTCCCCATCCCATGCATGTGGAAGATGATGCTGGTGGTGATGATGGGCGCTCTGCCCGATGCGTACGAGGCTTCGGAGAATAACGCACCATTGTGCTGAAACATGGCACCGATCAAAGTTCCCATGGTCAATATCAGATGGCCTCGTTTCATCGTCCACCCCATTACATCACCTCGAAAAAATACGGCAGCTACCGCACTGACTGGCACTCGCCAAACTCTAAATAGGCGGCTCTTTTGATCGATTCGTCCATTCGCGAACTCTTCGAATACGCGCCAATGAGAGGCCGGTCCTGGACGTTTTTCTCCGACGGGCGTCGAATGGTCGAATGGTCGAATGGAAACCATCTTCATTCACGCTGCAACTCGGCTTCTGCTTCACGTATATATCCCGCTGTCGAGAGCACGGTGGCGGTCTGTGATGTGTATCAGACCAAATTCTTGCTTTTCAGCATGTACCCTATCTGCGTCTTGTAGGTTGAGTAGATGGAACACCCAGACTGGCCTGGCAAAAGGGTTCTGTCTGGTTCCTTCTCAACGAGGCACGAGGCAGCGCCACAAGACATACTCTTCTCCGCTTCGCTGGCGGGGCCGGCGCCACAGCACACCATCGTATTGATTAATATGTGGGCGACGCTGAACAATAGCAGCCGGTAAGCCTAATTAGGCCTAACGGATTGACGAGCTGGGCCCACCCCCCGGATATCGGAAACGAAGAATTCTGGGGCGAAACGCCGCGAAGTCTACTTTATATGTACTAGTCTGTAATCCGTACTCCGTTTTGACTTTTAACTCAGAGAGCGCGCGCTGCAACAGGCAGAGAAGGGGGGCAGAGGGGCACGTCGTTCAAGCCCCCCGGTGCCCGTTTCTTTCTTGACACTCTGCCCGTTTGGTCTGCCCGTTTGGTCTGCCCGTTTGGTATCCCCGTTACGTGCAGAACTTTACAGAACGGGAATAGCTTGCGCCATGACGCGTCTATTCGTCCTGCCGGCCCCACCCTCCCCCACCTCGAGCCCAAAAAGAGCAGATCGACCAGACTGTCCTCGATCCACGCCCTCCACGAAGAGGAAAGCAACTAGCAAGATCAAACATGCTGAACGAACCATTTCATGCACACCACATAGCAAGCCGCACAAAACGACCTTTCCTTATCCTTGGCGGAAAAAAAAGAGTTTATTCTGTACAGAGCAGAACTAGGAAGAAGAAAAGTATGCCCGAAAACTCTATGCTGCCGTTTCCTAAAACGTCGGTGGCGTACGTGCTGCGCGTGCATACGTTCCCCCTTGCATTGGTAAGTAAAAAAAAAAAAAAGAGCCAGAATGTATTTCCTAAAACGGCAGTCTATGGTTATCCATCTCGATGACAACCTTTGGAGTCTCGCGCTCGGTCACTTCAAGGCGGAATCTCATGTCACGAACCCATGGTTCTCCAACTCTTCTAGGAAAGTATGTCGGTGAGATCTTTCACCTTTTTTTAGAAGCAAAATTTTACCCCCAGTGCCGCGCAACAAGTGCACATGTCAAACGGGACTAGAAATCCCCGCCTGGGAACCCGAGAGAGACGCCCCCCATTCTTTCAGTCGCGCACACCCCCCGTTCGCGCGCAATCCAATTGGCCAGGTTTAGCCAGTCTCCGGTCTCCGGGTAGCGTCGTTCTTCTGGGCTGGTGAGGGCCCTGCCTGATGGCGCTCGAGCCAAGGTAGATTGGCATCATTGGAGAAGCTGATACGGAGAAAGTCGTCCTGCGCTTGCACTACCCTTATTAACGCTGCGCGGCAAGGCTAGCTCGCTAATCTCGATGGGAAAAGAAGAATGAAACAAACGCTCATGGAGAAGAGGCCCCCAGAACGAAAAAACATAGCTCGCTAGTTCTCGATTATGTAAAGCTCGATCGATCTGATCTGTTCTACTCTACTTCTATTTCCATCATCCCCCCGGGGCCCCAAGTCGCACGGCAACGTCATTGTCTGTCTGGATGGAGGCATCGGCGCCGTGCATAGTCCGGATGTCGTCATTGAAGCGGCGCCGCCCCCCCCACCCCTGGCTTCCGAGAAGTCCGAGGCCACGCTCTGGGACAGACAACACCATCTTTGACGTCTGATGCCATATTGCGAATCTCGATCTATGATGCACGTTAGAACAACAATGCAGCACAAGGCTCCTCTTTGTTTTGCGCAAAAAACTGCCATGGTGCGCGGCGCAAAACTGCATGTGCGGTTTCATGGCCAATGCTCTCATCGCGATGGCGCCGCAGGATGCGCCGGCCAGAAGTGCTTGCAGTAATCCGCCGTTGTCCATCACAATACTACGCCTCGTCGGCACGCTCGATGGATTTTTTTTACATCACCGCCCCCAAACAAAACTCGTCATACTAACAATGCAAGGGAGAGCGGAAGAGGGTGAGACCTTTTTTTTTTTTCACAACTCATCACCACGTCCTCTCACCCGGTGTCTTGATACTCGCTTGGATCGAACTTTCCACGGGCCCATCGGGGGGTTTTGACGACGTCCCCGTCCCCCGAATCCACTCTCGACGTCAAGTCGTCTGACTTCAAACGAGGGAGAAAGCAAGCACTTCAATGTCGACGCCTTTGCGCCAAGTTCAAAATCTTCCGAGACTTTTTTTTTTTTTTTTTTCTGCGTCTTCACAAAGCCCGTTGACACGCCCGGGGCATTGTCCCTAGCATGACACCCGTTAGAATGGCCGTTATTGCCCATCTGTCTCACCCCATCGATGCATTGTGCCTGGCCGCCGTTCCGACGCGACATGTTTATTTTGACGCGTAAAACAATCTCTTTACCCCATGTCGTCGTGCCCTATGAATTCTGAATACACACCCACGTTGGTTGCTTTTCTTTTTTTCCTCTCTTTGGTCCTTGGCCACACTCCCGGTTATATCCGGAGAAAATGGAAGCAAGGGAGACATTTTTGTGAAATCAACACTTCATTTAATGACCGTTGCGCGCTGCGACATAATGACGTACTTTGCAGATGTCCGGCATCTCTAGAATATACCTGATATCGGCGTGAGAACGTAATGCAGAGAGAGACCTGGACATCTGACTGTTCTTCAGTCAAGGGCGAGAAGAATACCACCCCCCAGCGCGAGCAAATCCTTCGCCCAGAATAGCTCACCCCGAGCGCGTTTGACAGGGGAAAAACTCCTCTTGCATCATAGTATGCCGTCGCTTTCTCCGGGTAATCGCTCGACGCGCTTTTGCTCCCAATCATCGAGATCCCGTCCTGCTAGTCGCTGCGCGATTGTCACGAATTCCGCATCAGCAAGCAAAGTTACTTCTCTTTTGGTCTGCGCACTCGCCCCAACCTTTTTCCCTTGCATCTCTGGTCGCGATGAAAAATGGACGGGGGGGGATCATTCGTAGAAGGCGGCTTTGCGCATGATGAATGTCGCGATTCGGCGCATTTGTCCACCATGCCGAGGGAAAAAAAGGGAGGCGAGGGGAGTTTGGCTTCCGGGAGCAACGACTTACGTAGTACTCCTCCTTCATGTCCACCTTGCGCGCTGCCCGTCTCACGCCCAGCTCCTCCTCCTTGGTCATCTGTCGCACTTTGCGGTCGTGCCGCTCGTATCGGATCGCCGTCGCGGGAGTGAGCACGAATGATCCGGCGACGACGACGGCAATGAACGGGAGCCCGAACATGACGAAGGGGTGCTTGGTCATGAGTCGCCGGTACTGGGAACCGATGCTGCTGGCGTCGCCCGACGCGCGGAATCTGTTGCTCTGGAAGGTCGGCATCGCCTGCGTAATGTGTGGCAGTTGGTTGTTTCGATTGATCAAATGCACGTGTCGGTCAGGATGGAGGCGCATTGGGTCGAGGACGAGGTTTGTCCTGGAGCCGGGTGGTCCGTGCGTCTCGAAGCTTGCGGTTTCTCCAAGGTCCCACACATTTGCATCATTTTTGTTGTGCCGCCAGAGCAACCGCAAACATGTACATATCATTCAGCCATTGACTACGCAACTCCGTGTATCGCGCAAGTATATCATTGACTTGCTGGAGAGAGGAATCAGTATTGTCTTGTGGACACGAATCGACTCATGACACAAATGAGAGTCAAATGCAATTCTTCGGCAGTATCAAACTATAGGGTATGCCAATTCTTTCGATACCCCTTCCTCACAGGAGCAAACCATCCATCGATAAAGCTGCTCCCATTTTCCGATGACACTGAACAAATACTGCGTCCCGTGAGAGAAAAAGTTCCATCACACAAGCCTGAGCATCATCTCATTCGTCATATAGAACCGTTGGAGAAAAAAAAATACTCAAATCACCACAACCTCCTCTGGTAGTAAACCGGTCTGTCCGCCTGGGCCAACCTCTGAATCTCCTCTTTGATGAGCTTCCTACGCTCTACCCTGGTAATAGGGAGGGGATTCTTCGCCAGCGGATCAGGGTGGTCGACGCCCCAAGCCTGCCGGGCAGCCTGTGTCTGGAGCGTGCTCAGGATACGCAGTTGTTCCTCTGTTGCTCCCCCCCTGCCTTCGGGGTCTTCAACAATTGGTGCCGCCTCTTCCCGTTGGGCTTCCGGTTCCTCGTCCGTCAATTTCGCCGATTTTGTGTCTTTTTCCCGGGCGTTGGTCTTGGACTTGGTCTTGGGCTCGGCTTGGCGAAGCTCATATTTCTTAGCTAGCTGCTCCTTCTCATCGACGTCCGCTTGACTTTGCCCTACTATGATAGTCCCGTCCTGGAGCTTGGTTGTCTCCCGCCTGAAGTAGCTCGGGAGATTTGCCTTGGGCGATGGTCGAGTGTGGCCTGGGCGTATGGCGACACGGAGGTCTCGGAGGGTACGTTGCTGGAGAGCGTAGCCGCTAAGGAAGAGCGCCAGTGTGAATAGGATAACTAGAAAACAAGGAAGAGAGTCGGAGAAGAAAAAAACAAATTAGAACTTTGGTCGGGTCTCACGTCTTTGGAATGCCGGACGGACCATGGGCCGTGGCATGTCATGTTCTTACCGACGCAGATGGACACGAGGGCCGACACCTCGGATGAGGTGAGAAGCGCTTTTCGCATTTCAGTTCTGAAGAATCAATCAATGGAATCAATCGATGAAAATCAGGAATCGACCAAGCTTTTTTGGATAAAAAATAAAATTACAGCACAATGGTTTTTCAGAGTTCGACACTTCTCATCTTGTTCGATTCAGGATGTCAACTTCAATGGCCCGTCCGTTGCCCGCCATTTGCAGCCCCACCAACCGTTGGCACAGCAACAATCTTATCGAGCGCATCGCATCGTCTCCGCCATCATCTCCCCCCCCCCCCCCCCCCCCAAAAAAAAAGCAGCGAGAAAATAAAAATCATCTCCCAGCTCAGCCCAATCATCACCAAACCACCGCCCATGTCCAAACGCGACACCGTCCACGCCGACGCGAGCCGGTTCCTCGACGAGCGCGGCTCCAGCGCCGAGCTCGCCCCCAACGGCCTCAACCCAGCCACCATAATGGAAAAGGCCGTCAGGGACCGCATCATCGAGTCCCACTTCTACAAGGAGCAGTGCTTCGCCCTCAACGAAGCCGACATCGTCGACCGCGTCGTCGAGCACGTCTCCTTCGTAGGAGGCACATACGGCGACTCCCAAAAGCCCAGTCCCTTCCTGTGCCTCGCCTTCAAGCTCCTCGAGCTGGGGCCCAGCGATGAGATCCTGGCAGAGTACTTGTCCTTTGGCGGTGAGCAGTTCAAGTACCTGCGGGCCCTGGCCAGCTTCTACTTTCGCATGACGAGGCAGGCCAAGGATGTATACGAGACGCTGGAGCCGTTTCTCGAGGATCGCAGGAAACTGAGACGGAAAGGGAGAAACGGGACGTCGCTGACGTATGTGGACGATTTCGTGGACGACTTGCTCGTCAAGGAAAGGATTTGCGCGACGAGTCTGTGGAAGATGCCCAAGAGAGAGATCCTGGAAGATTTGGAACTGCTGGAGCCGAGAGTGAGTCCGCTTGGGGACCTCGAGGATATATTGGGTGAAGATGAGGAGGAAGGGGTGGGTGCGGGGGGCGGCCATGACGAGCATAGGAACGGTCATGCCGAGGAGGGAGAGACAGAGGGAGAGGGTGATTCTATGCATGTCGATGGCGGGGGAGGCAGTCGTCGGAGCGCGTCGCGGTCACGGTCGCCTTGATCGCTGCAGGACGACATTTACAAAAAAAAAAAAAAGGCAACGATGCATCCATGGCTTGTCACGGAGCTACTTCTCACGGGACTTGGGCAGGTTGCTGCCATGTAATGCGCTGGCATTGACGGACAAGTATCGGTAACGAAGGAGAATATGCCGCGAAAGCGAACGCACGCCGAGATGTGCGAGAAGGGACACAACAAGTGGGTTCTGCTCGTCGCCGCCACTCCATACCAAGAAGATGCTGCTGTTCATCGCGGATCCTACCGATTTTTCGATATAAACTTGAAAAGGCTAGGCCCAATCTCAACAACAGGATTCGAGAGATGGAACGAGCTATTCGCATGTACACATTGTAATACTGCCATGTAATTCATATGTAACGAAATCTTCTAATGTGGCGTATCTGCCGCTACGGCAGGTTTTAATATTTCCGCCATGCCCAACAGCCGCTTGTCATCCCAATATTGTCCAATCAACTGTAACCCTAGCGGTAAGGCGCTCTCTGCCACTCTTGATGGCACACTTACGGATGGCAAACCGGCCAAACTGGATGGAACGGTGAATACATCGCCCATGTAAGCTTCCAAGCTACTTTTTGACAAGACAGTGCTTAGCTTTGGCGCAAAAAAGGGCGTTGTGGGTGATAAAAGGAAATCCACTTGCGGCGGTCCCTTCTTGTCCTGCAGGTCTGTCTCGGCGTCCATGTCGCTCAGGTCAAACTGCGTGGGTTCGTAGAGCGGGTTCTCCAACCGGAAGACTTTGTCGAAGTCCTGTCGGATGAGGCGGCGGACCTTTTGGGCCTGGACGAAGTAATTGTCCATGGCCTCGGAGCTGAGACTGTAGGTTCCCAGCAAGATGCGACGCTTGACCTCAGGACCAAACCCTGCTCCGCGGGCTTCCGAGTACAACGTGTGCCCTTGGGCATCGCCATGCTCTCCTCGGACGCCGTATCGGACGCCATCGTATTTTGCGAGATTAGAAGAAGCCTCGGCGGCGGCGAGGACATAGTATGCGCAGAGTGCCTCCTTGGTGGAGGGCAAGGACACGGGCACGATGCTGGCGCCTAGTTTCTCAAGGGCTGTCGCCGCGGCAGCCCAGCCTTTGCGAATCAATGGGTCGAGCTCTGCGATGTTATACTCGACTGGGATTCCGATGGTCAAACTCGACATGGCTCCCAATGCAGGGGGGCAGGCTGCGGCGCATCTCCGCCGAGATGCCACTGATAATGATGTTGGATCACGCGCATCGTGTTCCTCGTCCAAGTTGGTATCCACTAGTAGGTCAAGAATAGGCTTCGCCTCTTTCGCCAGCATGCCCACTGTATCCAAGGAGTTGGCATACGCAAAGACGCCGTATCGCGAAATCATTCCATAGCTCGGTCGGTAACCCACGGCTCCTGTGTACGATGCTGGCAGGCGAACCGAGCCACCCGTGTCTGTTCCCAGTGCAATGTCCGCGTCTCCTAGCATGACAGCAACTGCGCTACCTCCAGAGCTTCCGCCGGCTGAGAGGGGTTCATCCGTAGATAGCTGGCTGATCACTGGACCGTGCATGGAGTTTGTCGAATGTGATCCCATGCCGAACTCGTCCATATTGGTCTTTCCCACCACGGTGGCGCCCCGCGCCCGGAGCTGTGACACTATGGTAGCTTCATACGGGGATTGGTGCGAGCGGAGAATCGGCGACGCACATTGCGTAGGAAATTCGGCGGTTGCGATGTTGTCCTTTACTGCCAGCCGGAAAGGCTTCGCACTAGGATGGCTTGGAGGAGCAGGCGACGCGGGTTCGATCCGGCCTATATCTTGTCAGCTACTGCGTCCGTGCTATGTCGTCCGGCAGCAAGGGAAACAAGTCACGCACCACAATTGACGAAATGGTTACAGCTTGCGCTTTGCAAGCGACGTTGTGACGTCCCATATGACCGGCATCGTCGCCGGGAGCTCAGCGAGCTTGTTGTACATGACCCGGGAAGCGCCTTAGGTGCTCGCACATGCGGATGGAGGCCCGCACAGCGTATGCAAACTGCCCTCATCGCAGAGCCGGCGAGATCAGCTAGCTAGTGCGTCAGCTACTGCGTACTGCTCGAGTTATCGCAAGGCTGGTCGTTGGTTGTTGTGGCTACGATGAGAGCTAAAGGTGACCGGATAGATCAATTATTGTTCAATGTAATGGCGCATTTCCAAAGGCCAGGCCCATTTTTGCGGGAAGGAGCGCTGCGTGTGCCCTGTTTACCTGTTTCTTCTGCACACCTGTCACTGTATCACCTTATCACCAGCCGCCTGGATAGCCCCATGCATGGGCCAGGCAGCTGTCAACGGGTCTGTCGGGCAGCTCTCCGGTCTGTTTTTGTTTTAATGATCGTCAACCAGCAATGAGCATTCACTTGGCAAGATTCCCCATGTTTGCGCCAACATCACCACAACCCCGACCTGTGCACTGCACTTTCCTTCCAATGATCTCATCCGCAAGCTTTCCATAACAGCCTTGGTTTCGGCAGGCTTCAACCCCGAAAAAACAACCATGCCTTCCAAACGAGAGCTCCAGGACCTCGACGAGGGAGAAATTTCAGAGCCTGGCTCCAAGCGAGCAAAGAGACAGACTGGCGCCACGCCACGCCATCAGCACCAAAATTCATCAATAGATCCTACTTGGGGCCAGAAATATGTCTTCTCAAGTCTGGGAGATGCAACCACCATACCTTACGGCGACGAGTCGGACTTTGAGGATGATGCCGACGCCATGGCCTATCTGCACTCAGTAAGGTAAACTGCATATGCAACCCCAAGCTCGCAACTCCCAAACGGCATTCTTTTTTCTCTTTACTGAACGTGTAAAAATTTTTTTTTTCTGTATTTTAGACGATGCTGATATGGTGAGTATCTAGAAAAGAGGCATACAACATCCCACACCTGCTCGTCGCTCCCAAGGTCCAAATCGGTCCACAACTCCCCCCTGATCTACAAAATAACGACCGAGACAACGACGAAGACGAGATTGATGATGGTCTTGAAGCTGCTGCTCCGATCGCATATACCAAAGAAGTCATGCAAGGATATTACGACGATGGGGCCTATATCGCCATGCCCGACGAAGACTGGAAAATTCATGGCGAAGACGGAGAACTTGACAGTGATGTTGAAGGTGATGCTCGGGTACAACTTCTTCATGAGTCTTATTTTGCATCATTGATGAAGAAGTATGCCCGTTTACGTAAATTGTTGCATTCCAAGCCCCCCACAGATGCGGCAAAGCGTTTATCGTCTACTCAAGTCACACACGCAGCCCCCTTCGGACGCAACTCCAACACCAACAAAGTATGGGCAAACCTTATACGCAATACCGACCCCCATCCACTCCAACTGGCACTCATGTCCAAAGAAACAGTGATTCTGGTCTTGCGCGTCCTCATAGGCGGCAACTTCCTACAACGCGGCCATACGCTTTCTGAGAGAACGACCCAGTGGATCTGGGGATTGCTGGCAAGACTTCCGGACCGCGGTGAGCTCAACCACACTGAGATAGGATGGATACGAGATCTTGGTCGTCGTGCAGTGCTGCTTGGCATAAGCCTGGAGGAGATGGCTACTATGCGAGATGCGTTATCAGATGGAGAGCTTGGCGTGAACGAGGACGCTGATGCAAGTAGCAGGGATGAGGATGCATTGTATATGAATGGGGAAGATGTAGAAGAAGAAACTGTCGCACATGGCGACGCCCCTGAAGATGGTCAGTACACCGCGGGTGATGATGAAAATCCACACGTTGATGCCACGAATAACGCGAATGGAGATGAGAACGGGGAAGAGGGCGGAGTCCAAGAACAGTCAGTGAATGGAGACGATGCAGCCATGGAAATCGACTCCGGCTCAGAAGATGGCGAGGCTCGAGACGAGCATGGTGATCTCGAAGCCGCCAAAAGAGGTCTTTTAGCAAGGCTGAACGATGAGTCAGACACAGAGGAGCAATGGGAAGAAAACGAGGCGCAGGAAGAGGCTAAAACACGCCTTCGTATGAATTTGCGTGCTACGCTCAGCATGATTTTGACGGTCGCGGGAGATTTCTACGGACAACGGGACTTGTTGGAGTTTCGGAACCCTTTTCTGGGCTTGTGAAATGGAAGCGCCACGTGGCATTTGTGGCAATTGGGAACAATAATTTGCATTCTGACAGCGTATCTTGATAGAATTTATGTATATTGGCGACTAGGTTGTAGTTCGACAGAGCTCTTACTGAATTTTGCAGCTGAGCTCACGTAAAAAAAATGAAGCTTTCAAGAACAAACCATACTTGGCATCCCTGGTTGACTGACCTTGTCTCATTCTGAGGTTGAGGTCTCCCCAACTCCAAACACCTGAGGGACAGCTCGAGAAAAAAAAAAAAAAGAAGAAAGCAGACTATCCACCCAACCAGCCATCTGTGGCTCACCACCAAGCTCTTCTTACACAAAAATACACCCAATAAGCCGAACAAGATCCTGACATCTGCCGGCACAGTAATACAATAAAAAAAACTTGAACGTAAAAGGAAAACCGCAAGATCAAAAGAACACTCATGAAATATCCATCTCGCGAGCCTCCCCGAGAACAAGAAAGTCAGCATCCTCAAAGTCCCCATCCACAGCCATGTTCTCCTGATCAATGCCCTTGAAGGGGACGGCGCTCTTCCTCGCGCGGGACCTAGGCACGGCCATGACGCGAGAAGTCCGCCATTCAGACGGCGCAAAGCTTCGCGGACTGACTTCCTCGTCCCACCCCTTGGATGGCTGCGTCAGCATGGTCGGCTCGTCGTCACGGTCGTTCTCGTCATAGACTCGCTTGCGCGACGATTCAGACACGTTGCTCTCCACACTCTCCTGAGACAAGGTCAGCTCCGGAACGGCATCCAGGTTTGGGCCTTCGTCGTCGTCGTCACTCGCAAGCGCGGGCTGGAAGTCGAGACCCCCGATTTTGTTGATGCCGCAAAACGGGACGAGTTCCCTTGACGAGGCGCGCAATGCGGACGAGGCGGATGCCCGCTGTGGCGGAGGCGTGTTGTCGGTCCAGAGCTTGAATGCGCTTGGCCCGCAGGTCTTGTAGCCTTCCGGGACGGACTTGCGAATCCGCATGCCGACGGTCAGGAGGTTGGCCTGGACGCTGGATGGCAGCAATGGCTGGCGGGAGGTCTGCGATTCGGACGGGGCCGCCTCGTCGCCGGCTGCGCGGGAGGGGAAGAAGGATGTGATTTGGCGCTGGGCAGGGTCGGCGGAGGAGCCTGCGAATTGGCGCTTGGTTCGTGGAGTCGACATGGTGATGATGGCTGATGATGGATGATGATGCCCGGGGGGGGGGATCTTTCTTCTTCTTCTTTTTCCAGGAGAGATGAGGGTTTGCTGCCCGGCTGCCAGTGATTGCGGGTGTTTACAAAACGAAGAATCTGGACTCTGTCACTTCTATGCTGTCGGGTCAGAAGATGTCATGGGCTGTAATGCGTGTGATCAGAAACGAATGCCCGGTGCGGGTGCAAAGACGAGAAGGCGAGGAAAGTTGCCTTGTTTCGAGGGGACAGCTGTATGTTTCACCCGCTGACGTCGGGATGGATGTGCGAGACGCTTCATGCAGTCCGTTTCGTGTCTCTTATCGCAGAAGTTGTTCCTGAGTGGGCTAACGTCAGCTTCGGGCTTAGTGCGCATGCCGGGTAGGTAGTAGGTATGTAGTCCGTAATAAGTATTGCGAAAGTCGACGAAATGAGAACGTAATGAAGAATAGTTCTTCTGGACCAGGGGGTCGGTCTCTTAGGAGAAAATTAGAGCAAAAGAAGAATTCTTGACTGTGACTTTAGGAAGTGTGCTCTTGCGTAGGGGTGGCAAAAATAGGATGATCAAAAATAGACGCATGTGCCCACGGCCTGGATCGAACAGACGACCTTGTCATTACGAGTGACACGCTGTGACGAGTTAGAACGAGGATCGGGGAGAGTCGTGAATTGACCATGAACTTACCACTACCACTGTGCTACGGGGGCTAGGTCTTCCGCCATTGCTGGTGGGGTTAACGAAGAGGGAGATATTTTGTCTTATACACTAACGTCTCAAGAAGCCGTACATGTAAGTACCACCCCAAGTCGTTTGTTAATTAGTAAGGTAGGGTGGGGCAGCAGTAAGTGACAGACCTTTCTTCCGGTTGCTGTTTATTTTTTCCTGCCTGGGAGTCTCCTTGCATTGTACGGTTCCGCAAGTGCCGCAAGCGAGATAATTACGTACTCCGGGGAGATGCGAGCACAGTGTATTGACATACCTATTACGGAGTACTTCATAGTATTTAGATGTTTGCCCCGTGGTTGCTAAATGACTGCTATTATCCATCCGGGACAAGAGCAGACCGACTATTAATTAAGCAGACCACTTCCGCTCTCACTACACAAAGTCTCCATGGGACTTGACATACAGTGAGCGAATATGAGAGCATACGAAAAAAATGTGGAAGTTGATTTTCCTTGACTCAGGAATCACAGCCGCTCGAGATAAAAGCGGCGCTGCTCAAGCAGAAAGTTACTCCTCGAAACCAGAAGCGCGTGCCGAAGCGCGTCTGGACGTGGCGTTTTCGTGTATAGTGCTGCGGGTCCATTCAGCATCACGAAGGCGGGAAGTAATAAGTCGACGCCGATTCGCTCACTGACTTTCGGTGTGTAGGGTAGCTGCTTTTGCAACGACGTCTCTACTCCGGAAATTCTTGAGCTGCCTTCCTTGTCGAAAGGGGAAAGACGAGAAAAAAATATACAAATCGGGAAGTGAAGCTTGATTTTCTCATGTTTCGTATTTGATTTACAGTCTCCAGAGCGTCATGGTTGGAGAGGGTGAAAACATCAACCCTTTCTAGCGACATGGGCGCTGGGTGATTTATGCAGATTTCCCATCACAAACCTACGCGATTAACTATAGACTTGAAAGAACGGTAAAAAAAAAAAAAAAAAAAAAAGCTGGCATAAACGCCCGCAAGGGCAATACTTGGGACTACGTTCACGGCACCACTCCAAACCAGACCGTAATCTCGATAGAAGTAGCCATTTACAACTCTTGAAAAACAAGGACAAGTCAGACGACGACAACTCACGCCATAAAGGGGACAAAACTCCACCTATGAGATATCAAGATACTTGGTGCAAGGTTCGATAGGGAAATGAAATTAGAATTAGCGGGTGGAGAAACTTGGTCAAGTCTCTTTTTGCCTGAAATGGGTCTCGCTGTCGTGTCGTGAATGGGAAAATCGCCACCCAGTTTGGCTGATTGGGCTTTAGGTGGTACGGGTCATATTAGATTCGGAGCACATTGGCTGGTCACTCAGTTTACTGACTCTAGTTCCACGACACATGGGATCAAGTTATGTGTTATTCCTAATTTTGGTGCGTTGACACTCGTGGTTCTTTCGCGCAATGAGTTAAACTAAGAGTATCTGCAGCATCTCATCGTCCATCACACATAGCCTGGCTACAAAGTCTGTCACAACAGTCACACGATATAGGCGACAGCGAGTGGCAATATTCGTGGAAACTATTTGAATTTTCGCAAGCATTGTGCCTAACCTCCGCTACTCAGAGCACTTGGGTATGAAGCGATCCTCAAATCAGCGATTCCACGTCCTCATATCCAGTTGGTCATCCAGACCTCCCTAGACACTCGTGGAAAGCCCTTCTCCAGCTATCCACCCCTAATGCAGTGCTTTTGTTCCTGGCTCAAAGACGACTCTTTGGTACAAGTGCGCGTAATGAAAAAAAAAAAACGAGATGAATGATGTGCCATGCGTGATATCCGGAGACCCCAAACGCCCCTGTTCGTGGGCGATTCCATCTTCTATCTGCAAAAAAAGAGGTTGAGATTATTTTGTTCGCAAAGGTGTGAGTAGGTTTGTCTCCACGCCCATTTGTCGAGAATTTGGATGCCTTCGTTCTGCAGATCCGAGATGCGATCACCATGAATGAACCATAAGAGTCATGAGTACCCGAGGAGAGAAAACCGAGCGGTAGCAGTCTACTTCCTTCGGAAAGAGCAGCCCTCGGTTAATCTGGCCTTACCGCCGGTAGGCTGGCACAGAACAGTGGTGCAGCCCTGGCAGATGACCACGGTCTGGGCGTGCGAGAAGACGGTGGTGATGGTGAAGCAGCCGGGGCACTTGACATCCATGAAGAAAGATCGAGGGGCGGGAACCAAGGTCTATAGAGGGGTTTCATGTTGTTAGAGTTGATGTCTAATGGTTGTTGATGAGAAGGCGGCGCATGTAGAGGCGCCGTGAAATGGGGTTTGGACGATGCTTCGATGACTTGTTATGATCGTACCTTGAGCTTGTGCTTCTTGGCCTCGGCGGCCGGCGAGGGGTTCAAAAGATCAACAGCGAGAACCTGCATCGGTCATTGTTAGCATGATTTGAGTTTCCATAAACAATTCGTTGTGCGAAATCGATTCCTGAATTTCCTACCGACAGCACTTCACCCCAGTGACTCGGAGGGTATGTGTCGTCGGTGTCCATTTCTCTCCTCATTCGCACGTCGTTCCAGGGGGTCATTCTATCATCGTCGGCCGAGGCCTGTGGAGGGATTTTTGTCGCTCACCATTTTGACTAATTGTTTGAGGATAACTTTGCCGTCGATGTCTTGCGAGGATGGAGAAACTTGACGAAATCTGGCGGCAGATTTGAGGCTCGCAAGATGCGTGAGAGGTGTTAAGCGAGAAAAGTTCAGTGCACCTGAGGGGGGAAAACTTGTTTGCCACTAGCCAGGAATTTGGTCTGAAGCGGACTAGCGGGATAGGGTTTTCTGGCCCAGGACCACGTGATGCAAATTTCAGAGTTGTCTGATTGGTGTAAGCTGGGTATAACGAGATATTGCACGAAGGGGCCCACAAGTTCTTGTATTTTGTGCAGGCGGTGGAGAGCCTTGTGCAACTTATGCCATCCACTTGGCCATGGCTCCGTATGGGGCGTTTTGAACCCATCAGCCTGGTGCTTATAAGATGCTCGTCGTTATTCCATCAGGCTGCCATTTGTGAATCTATGGTCCTGTTGCCTTGGCTGTCCGGTTGTTTTGTCTTCGAAAAAGTTTGGGCCGGACGTTCTCGAGAAGCTCGTTTGCCATAGTTTATTCCAGTATGGCGGCTCCTGGCGATCAGCGAATTGCTGTTCCTATTGATGACCCAAATGCAGATACAGAGTGGTAAGTACCCCGCGATGGCACCTCGATGTAGAAAGTGCTGACTCGTACAGGAACGATATTTTGCGAAAACATGGAGTCATTCCAGAAAAGCCGCCGAGCCCTACTCCCATGATTGAGGAGGCGATTATTGAAGGTCGAAGATTAGCGCACGAAAATCGACTCGAAGGAAAGGATCTGGACGAGCTTGATGAATTAGAGGATTTGGAGGACGAGGAGTTCCTGGACCAGTATCGGCAAAAGCGCATGGCTGAGCTCAGCAGTCTTCAGAAAAAGTCAAATCATGGTAGTGTCTACCCGATATCGAAACCAGACTACCAGCGCGAAGTCACAGACGCTTCTCAAAAGGGACATGTGTTCGTCAACTTGACAGCCGGCACCGGAACGAATGTGGAATCAAGAGTCCTTTCGGAACTTTGGCGGCAAGCTGCCAGGGAATACGGTGACGTCAAGTTTTGCGAAATTCGCGCGAACCAGGCCATTGAGAACTACCCGGACAGGAACTGCCCAACTATACTGGTGTACAACAAAGGGGACATTGTCAAGCAAGAGGTCACCCTGATGACACTCGGTGGTGTTCGAACGAACATGCGACATATTGACAACTTGCTTGTCGAGGTTGGAGCCGTTCCCGAATCGGATATGCGTGTAATCAAGAGGAGACAAGCCGCCGATGAAGCTGAAGACGAACGCTTGGCTGGGCTGGGCAAGAGTATTAAGACTGGCGGAGCTGGAAGATCAAGAAATGATGGCGAAGACGATGATTGGGAATAAGACACGTCATGACAAAGAAAGAACAAAGAAATTGTCATACCTCAGCGAGAGACGCAGCGTAGCCCAAAGCCATACGTGATTGTACCAGCAACTCGCGATTGGCTGCGCATTCGACAATATTGGAGTCCGAGAGCTCTGCTTGATTTACGACGCTTGCAAGAACACTAATCGACACAATCTCGTAAGACGAGTAGTCGCTCCTTACGCAGCAAGCAAATGCTCTCATCTTCGACGACAAATCCCATGAAATTGTTTGGCTCTGGCGAATGAAGATGTATTTTGCCAGCCCCACCATTCGGGCACACGACTGGAGGGGTGGGGGGCGCTGAAGATATGGGGACACAGGTAAATTACCGCAGATTGGACTGGATCCCCGACACCATCCGCGTTCCTGGCGCGTCCCGGCGGAGCTCTCTCTCAACACGGTACATTCCTTCCTCATCAACGGCGGCTGGTGTCGTCCCCGTTGGAAACTCGGCACATACATCGTGCGTGGACTAGGAAACTTTTCGTGTAATTTTTTCTGCAATTTGTGGCAAAGTCTGGTCGCAATGGCTGAAGAACCGTCTCTCCCGCGCCTCCCGGCCGTGTCGTGGAATGAGTGCTCTCAGAGCTTCAGCAAGAATCCCCGCAAGCGTGTTCGCCATCCACATTCAGGCGGTCTTTATGACTCGAGCGATCCAGCTGTATTCTCTAGCGACGATGATCCTGGTCTGGATAACTACGTGGAAGGGCGGAAGAAGAAGCGATATGTCGGGACCTGGTTTCAGCAGCAGCCCACGTCATCAGATTCGACATTCAGCGACTGTCTGACATTGCCGAAGCCCAAGAGAGAGCGAAAGCTAGTCCGCAAATTCGATAGCGGTGTGTATCTTGGTTCTGACGCGTCCGACGACCTAGCTTCAGAAGTTTTGGAGATGCCCCTGCCGTCCAAGTTGCCGCAATTGGACCAGCGACCACTAGTGCCGACCTTGACGAAGGCAGAGCTTCTCGCGCGGGAGAAGGTTCAAGCTTGTTTAGAGCAAGGTGACGAGACCGTTGACTTTTGGTCGATGGGATTGGAAGAAATAAGCAACGAGACACTCAGCCCGTTGTCAAATTTTTCATGCATACCCATGGTGGCAAAGGACGTCGCGTTCGAACAGAAGGAACCGCAACTCAAGATGTATTTGGCAATGAATCGCCTGAGACTCGTACCCGGAGCTCTATTCGACTTGCAGCACTTGACGATTCTTAGTCTGAGAGGGAACAAGTTGTCAGAGATTCCACCTGCAATAGCGAAACTGTCCAATCTCAAGCAGCTAAATGTGTCGCAAAATCGGCTCCGCTCACTTCCTGCCGAACTTGTCCAGCTATTTGATCTCAATTTGAAGGATCTTGTCTTATATCCAAATGCTTTCCTCGAACCAGAATCGCCCTTTGACTATGAGTCCGACGAGAACAACCGCTATGGGTCAACAGAAGAACGGTTGGTATCGCATCCCTTGGGTCGAACCCCTCTCCAGATCTCCGACTCTATAGGACAGGTGCTGTCTACGTTTAGATTCCCAGCCTACGGCGCGTCAAACAAAGCAGCTGTGGTGGATGGTGACAAGGGCGAAAACGCGGATGATGCACGTCTCCAGGCCAAACCCAGTCGCGTTCCGTCACTAGTTGAAATGGCTCTCCGTACCTGCTACTCTACCAACCAGCTTCCAGAACTGCCGCATTACATACCCGAGGGCCTGTCACATCTTCGTCATCTGTTGGAACGAGCCGTGCAGCAAAAGGAGATGGGAGGGATTGCTTGTACGAATTGCAAAAAGTCGGTGATTGTGCCCACAATCGAATGGGTGGAATGGCGGGAGATAAGCACTGTCGAGAAAGTCAGCAGCGGCAACATTGTACGATCCTTGAGCCTCGCAGATGATGAGAGGGCTGTTCCTTTTCTTCACCGGGGTTGTTCCTGGAAGTGCGGGCCAGTTGGGAAAAGTTGATGGAATGAATGCGGTCGGCTAGTCATGAGAATGGGCAACTAATCCGTAGAGGTTGTCATTTGTCAGCCATTTTCCAGTTTGAATCTCTCGGCGTTGGCGAAGCATTTTCGAATTTAGCCAAGCATATATGCAATCCAGAACAGAACCACGTATCCACGGATGCTGCTACGTATATCTTTCATCGTCTGGACTTTTCTGATAGTACCGATGATTATTCATTTCAAATTCTCAAGAACAAGCATTCGGTTCACCAGACACATGTCCTAGTCACACAAAGTGCATCAACGAGTGACTCCATCTCACCAGAGCATGGGAAGTATATACTATGGAGGCTCCGAAAAAAAGTAACAGGCTACTAAATTCCTCGTCTTATGGCCCTGTACGATGGCCAAGATGTCTACAAGCCTTTTTAGCTCAAGTTTCGCATGGCCAGTTGCCAAAATGAGCCCAAGAGGACTGGGTCTTTCAGCGCGTCCGTCGGCAGGTCGACAACACATTCAAGACTTCGCCATGCAGGCTTGCAAGAAGGGATCCCGGGTGAGAAGACGTGCATTTCGTAAAGTGACTCCAGATGCTCTTTCCTCTCGCAAAAAGTTTTCTCGGTTGTCGAGCCCGCATGCCAGCCGTTCCCTTGCCCACCAAAGTCCGACGTCGGCACGTCTGACCTGACTGAGATGAGAGGCTGACCCGCTTGGCAAATAAACAAACTAGACCGGCTGAGCCGATGACTGCCCCCCCCCGAAATCACCTCAACTCCACCAAACCAGAACCTATGTACGTACCAAACCTACCCGGACGACGATAATCCTTCCTCTATCCCATACGCAGGCCCCTTCAGCAAAGGCTCAACCGAGGTTCAAAGAGGCACTTGTGCCCTTCCTCCGGCAATGGCCCCGTCACCTTCGCCCTCACCCTCGCGATCGCGGCCGGCCTCGCCCTCGCCCTCGCCCTCGCAGCTGCCGCCCATCCCCTCCTCGCCCGTCTACTCCATCGCGTCGACGGCGAACCCGATGTCGCGCTTCATCCTCCCCCTGCCGCCCGCGCCCCGGCCCTCGCACGCCGTGCTCACAAAGTCCGACCTCGAGGCCTCGCGACAGGCCTACTCCGACCTGCTCGCCACGGCCAAGACGTACCGCCTCGCGCTGGCCAACCTCTCCAACGCCGCCTCGCAGTTCGGCTCGGCCCTCGAGGCATGCGCCCGCCTCAAGGAAGCATGCGCGGAGCCCATCTCTGGCCCTCACGCCCCCGGCACCACCAGCATGACGGCCTCCTTCACCAACCCTCGCGGCGCCTGCACCGCCGACACGCTCCTCTCCGCCTCGGGCGTCCACCACCTTGTCGCCAACCACCAGCAGATCCTGTGCGAGACCGTCTACCGCTCCTTCGAGGTGCCCCTACTCCACGAACTAGACAAGTGGCAGACCGTCATTGACGACGAGGAGGAGACCTACCAGGCCAAGATCAAGGCGCAGAGCAAAGAAGTCAAGCGCCTGGAAAAGGAAGGGCTCAAACTCCACAAGCAGCGCCGCAGAGACGTCGCCCGCTTCAGAGCACATCTCGTCGAGCTGACGTCCAAGCTCGACGGCCTGACGACCCTCCACGCCGACCACTCTAGGACACTGCTGCGCGAATCGCAGGACACGAGCGGCCGCATCGTCGACGCAAGCTGTAGCTTGGTGCGAGCAGAGGTGGACATCTTCGAGAGCCTTGCGCGCAAGGGCTGGACGGGCGGCGGCCTAGACGACCTGTTGGAGAAGGGAACAGACTTGTTCGCCACAGAGGAGGACAGCGTCGGCGTCGGCGGCAGCAGCAGCGGCGCAGGCGCAGCCGGCGTAAATGGTGTGGGCGAGTCCTCAACCAAGCTGTTTTCCATACTGCCGCCCAAGAGCATCCTCGCTGATTCCGCATCGGAAGGCGGCTCCGCGCGGCCAGCACACACCCGCGGGGACAGTCTGCTGATGGACTCGGAGCGCTACCAGTCTCTTGCGGCGCTGGCGACGGAGCCGAAGCAGAACGGGGGCGGCGCAGGCGATACCGATAGCGTATTTTCATACTCGGCAGACTTCAACAAGCCCCGTGGTGCTAGGCCCTTTTCTCCCCAGCCCATTCGGAGGATACCCGCCGACGTGACGTTTGAATCGTTGGGCGCAATGGGTGGACATTCGAGCCAACATGTCAAGAAGCAGGAGGAGGAGCATGTGGTGGAAGAAGAAGAAGAAGAGGAGGAGGGCGCGAACCGTCATGACGACGACGACGAAAACAGGGGCAGGAAGAGGTCGCCGTCGCCTGGTGAGGGGGAACCAAGACACCATGATGGGGTGAGCTCGGCGGATGCATGGGGGGACTGAAGTTGGTGACTGAGCCATGAGGCGTTCCGTGTACCATTGACTGTGATTCCTTGTTTGCATTTGGCCGTGTTTACACGCCTTGACTTTTTCTTCTTCCTCCGTCATTGGCCGGCGGTAGTCATGTTTGGATTCTCATGACTTGCCTTTATAGTTACATTGCATGGACTACTGCAAGCTTGCAGCTTTGGGTACTCGGGTAGCCCTGGGGGCCCGTCCTTTAAACAGACCATGATGTATTAGTATATTCATCCCTCTTTGTAAGCCGTACAAGCTGGATTTATTCTATGAAAAAAAAAAAAAATTGCCTGTCGAATCCACCACATTTTTTGTCTCGGACAATCACTGCTTGTTGTCCCTTGATAAGTAACCCGACGCCAGGTCAACGCCTTTTGAGATAATGCAGGATGTGGCCCCAAACCCAGCCCTCCCCCTTTTGACGACAAGACGAAATACGAGGCAATAAATAAATGTCCTTGTCATTGAGATGACACGACAAGTGTTTTTCCTTGTTCGTCAATTCATGAATTAACAAAAAAAAAAAAAAAAGAATAGGAAACGATGCAGTTGGACAATCACATGCCGCCGCCGCACGACTGCCTGCTAATACGCCGCCGCCGCCTTCTTCGCTTCACGACAGCTTCAACACTGGACGCCCTCTAGTCATCCTTGTCAATGTTGTACACGTCGCCCTTGAACAGACCAAAGGTTGCGTCGAGCCACCATATGATTTTCCAGTACAAGCTGGCACGGCCCCAGTCAAAATCGCCCGTCTCGGTTCGAGGCACCTCGTTTCCAATCATGCTGCCGCTGAACCATTTCACAAACGGAACGGCATTGACGAGCCGCTGCATGACGGACTGCTGCGGAAGCAGGGCTTGTTCGGCGGGAAGCAGACGGGCTCGATGGGCCGTGGGAATCCGCCGGCAAAATATGCTGTCCTCGTCCTTCATCTCCACCGGCGTCTCGACGCCGCCCGAGCTGAATCCTGGCGCGTCCGTCATGGTGGCCGACGAGTGTGATTGTGTCAGAGTAGCCGTGTCGAGAGTCTGGCTGGATGTTCTCGAATCCGAAGGTGACAGATCCAGCAGCCGGCTGCGGAGCATGGTGGGCATGCCACTGATGCTTTTTCGATGGGGAGTGCCCACGGCCGCCGGCATGCTCTGAGAGCGCTCGTGTCCGCCGTCCATGATGCTGTCCACGTCGGGGCAAGCTTCGTCCTTGGCGGGTGGGATGCCCCTGTACGGCTCGGCGTAGACCAGATAGCCCAAGATCCGTTGGGGGCTTGCATACATGGCTGCGTTGGCGGCCTCGGTGCTCTCAAACGTCACCTTGACCCAATGCTCGCCGCCATCTGCGCGGTTGACCAGAGCCCGTTCATCTGCGCCGAGGTTTCGACGGCGTGTAAAGGCAGGATCGCGTAGCTCCGACTTGTACCGTCGCTGTGAGGCGGGAGGGTCGCGCGGGTAATCTTCCAGTATGGCTCCCGCAAGGTCCTCGTAGTGGGAAATGGCAGCATATTGCTGCGATGGAGAGCGGTAGCCGCGAAGGATGAGCTCGACGGGGGTGGACGGGTTGACCCGCGGGGGGGGAGGATCGTCTTGCATCAAGCCACTGCTTTTGCGCTGAATCGTTGCGGTCGGAGCAGCGGCAGCCGCTTGATTTGACACCCAGTCGCCAAAGAGCTTGTCTGCGGCAGCGAGGGTCGGATTCTCGCGACTTCGGGCAGGTGTGCCGGTTCTCGATCGAGATCGCCTGGTAGATTTGCCAAAGGAACCAGTTTCTGCGACATTGCGCCGTGACCTAGTGCTTCCTGTGTGCGCTTCGTGTCTGAAAATCGTTTCGTTGGGTTAGCAGGACGGGGGGAAAGACCTTTGTGCCCTTGATAGATGGAGCTTGATCGAGGGAAAGGAGACGGTGTGATGACGAACTGGCTGAAATACATGGCGTAGGGACGCTTGATGCCATCGTCGCCGACGTAGCACTCCTCATCAGGAACGTTGTGAAGGATGAGCGGAGCCATGGTGAAGGAAGCTGAGGCTCTGCACCTCTGTGAGTAGGGCCAATTGCTGAGGTTTGCGACGAAGATGCAGAGTCAGATGTGGTGACGGTATAGTGGTTTGGCGCCTTTGCTGTTCTGGTGTTGTTCTGGCGTTGTCTGGTGTCAGGGACCTTGTTAAAGATTCTTGACGCTGGGGAAATTTGGTTGGCGTCTCGCCGCGTCTGGCAGGGCAACTAACTGCTGGGGCAACTGGCAACTGGCAACTGGTGCACGTGTGGGGGCCCCCATGTCCCCATGTCATCTCGTACCTCGAGGGGCGGCCTTTGGCGTGGGCGCAATTTCGGGCTGGAAATGTTCCTACTTAAATTTGTGTGTGCTGTTTAATCAAGTACTATGCATCGGGACAATTTGCTGAATGAATGATGGTACATGTACGTGACCAGAGCTGCGTACGTATCCCCTCATAACCATGACATCGTTCTCATCAACAACACAAAACCCATCATACACAGAAACCCACACCCTTGACCGTATCCCCCTCCTGGTGGAATTCCGCCCCCGGCAAAAGCTCACTCGCCACTCACCTGGCCGTCGTCGTATGCGTGGACCCATTTCCAAACGGCTCATGTGTCTTCTCCTTTCTCATCCCCGTACCATCCCGCACTTGAATTGTCCCCAGCTTCTCTACCAGGTCGTCCGTTGACTGCGACGAGATCCTGCCCCTCGGAAACGTCGAGAATCCTTCTGCGAGGGCCTGCACGGCAACCAGCTGATCTTGAAGGAACTCATCGACCGTGCCGCCCAGAGAAGTCTCCTCGTACAGCGCCTCGCAGAGCCTCGCACAAGCACGCTGTATGAACTTCTCCCGAGTAGACTTGAGTTTCTTTGGCATGGAGAAGAGCGAGTCTCGGCCCCATCGAATGCCGCTCAGTGAGTGAGCAACGAGAAGTGAGTCCTCTACTATCTCGAAGTGGATCTCTGCATCGGGGTATACTTGTCCTAGAGATCTACCAAGCTCTTCTTGGACGGTTTCGTGAGATACGCGGGGAGCGATTATGCTTGCATCGACTCTGAGAACTCGATAGGAAGAAGGATATGCAAATCGCGGCGGGGGTATAAACTTGAGCGATTCACCCCTGCGAACAGGATGTACTGCAAGGGCAATATGACACCGTGAACGGGGTCCTAGGTTCCAGCCCCGTATCTTCAGCTCCCGTTGGACACGGACTCCGAATCTCTCTTCGAAAATCGCCATGAGAACCTGATCGAAGTATTCGTAGCTCAGCGACCAGTGGACGTTGGTGCCGCCGTATGTATGCAGCACCATGGGCTCATTGGTGTCGTTGCCGGCGAACAGAACGTAAGGGAAGATGGCTTGTAGAACGAGTAAATGCGCTCGCGGCATCTGTGTCGGCATCTGTGTCGGCTTCAATCACGAAGTTTCTTTGAACAAGCTCCGCAGGAGAGCGCCTGGGATTGAACGTGAGGTTCTCGGACCCGACGGCGAGGCCATAGACCTCTGCGTCTGTGACTTTGGCGAGCCATGAAAGGGAGGTGACGTGCTGTACTTTGAGACCTGTGTATCTTGTGTCAGAAGATGAACGGCCAGAGACCATCCTGTGCAATCGGGAGGGGATGGTGCAATCTGATGGGCTCGACGTACCACCTCCTCTCCCGCCCCCACGATTGCCTCGGACGTGCTGGATCGTGACGGGCTGGCAAGTGAGTGCTGCGAGGCCGCACGCCACCCGGACGAGATGGCCGCCGCCTTCGCCTGTTCGCCCGTCCAGTACGATGGGTTCCATCGGGGTGACGACGATTTTTGTGAGGGCTCGATATGGTCGAGTGACGGACTGACTGGCTGAGCCAACCTGAAGTGTGGATTTCCCACGGCATCATTTATAGATTTATAGGTGCATTCTGCCTTGCACACTTGTGAGTCATCCGGCGGACAACCCCTTCGACCTGGCCACATCAACATGGACGATGCCGTGTCCGTAGTTTCGACTCATCCTCTGCCCCCTGTCTTTTTCAACCCTTCGAAAGAATAACACGACCTACCACGAGAGTAGTACTAACAAGGCCTGGTGAAACAAGAAAGAAAGAACATGGAGATGACGCGGGGTGAGCTGATCAAACCAGGTTGTTCTATTCCCGCAATCGAACGTCTTGCCCATAGAAGCGATATCCGTCCGTCACGATCCGGGCGTCGCCCCGAGTAGTTCTCCCTCTGGAAGGAAGGGAGACAGTAGTTGTTAACTAGGTTCTTTTCTAGCAATGTATTGATTAATGCTCTAGTCTCGGCAGCTAGTGTTAGCCTTGAGTTTTCAAGTCTCTTTTAAGTCTCGACGTTGCATTTCGATAGGAAGAAACCAGATGATCGGTGCATTATCAGAGTTGAGCGCAAAGTAAAACAGATAACAGATGATGTAACGACGTTGGCGCTAATTTACAAAAGTGTTGTCATTTTACGGAGTAAAACAGTAAAACATGCAAAGTTGCTACCGTAATTGCATTGGCTACGATACATTGCGCGTGTAAAAAAGCGCGGAGTTGGGCCGAAGGTCCCCCCCACAAACACAAAAGAAAAAAGAAAAAGACAAAAAGAATATCGACGGGAGTCGAACTCTGAGCGTTCCAAAGATTATTGCAACGGAGTATTTTTGGCCATTCCACGGTAATCTCTGGTAAAAGGCAAGAAATTAGTGCGTCTGGAAGGTCCAACTCCGTCATGCTTTGGCTTTTTTGAACCTATATACCCTTCGTGTCCCATGCACACAGTTCATCCACTACTTTCTCGTCGCATCCCTTTTGTACACGATGAAGTTCGCGGCTATATCATCACCCCCGACCCGACACCGTGGCCGCCGCCACGCGAATCAGATTTAAATACGTTTTCATCATGCACGCAAGAGCCTCGGAATCTGAAATGAGATCAAAATCTCACTAGTCGCAACAAAAACGACATGTCTTTTTTTAAAACCCAATTGCGAAGCGTCGCGTGTCCTTGTCTAGCCGCTAGCCTTGTTCAACAGCAACACCACGGGTTGCTTCCCGTCACGCCAACTGTCAAAAACCCGTGGTGAAAAAGACAGACAGATGACTCTTGGATTATCTGTGAGTGTCAAAGAGACCTGGTGCGCGGGAACCCGGCCGGGCCCATCCCATCATTGAGTACTTTGGGTTTGCGCTGCTCTCGTATTGTGTAAACGCACTGGCTCGCACTGCACTTATCGTCTGGTTGCGAATGGGCGTATTGGATATGTCATTGCTATACGGAGGGAGTAGGCATATAAACACCACTGCGTGACTGTAGCCTCGTCTTGCATAGGTAACCTGCAGCAGCAGTTGCTGACGCCGTTTTCTGTGGCAAAAGGCTGACCTTGTCGGAGACTCGTGTGTGTTCCGACAGGAATATCGTGATACTTGGCTGTGCCATTTCCCTGGTGTTGTAGACTGGGTTCATGCTTTGCTGCGAATCCCCTGCGACGTCAAGGGTGTGATCCACGAGCCGGTGCAAACTTTGCACTGACATTACAGGGTATAAATTATATATAGATTTATATAGGGCAGCCACTTTATACTATTATAGCCTACTTCTATAGCTTTTTTTCACTACCTTTATATAAGGGAACTATTATAATAGTAGCTCTCCCTTTCTATAGCTTTAATATAATAGAATTATTATATTTTACTAGTAAATACTATATTAATTTAAATACTTATTATAACTATATCCTAAAGTACCTAATTATAGGTATTTAAATTCTCCTAAATTTATTAGACTAATAATTAAACTCTTTTCTTCCTTAAATTACTTCTTAAAGCTTACTATAAGTAATAGCTTAATAGTAATAAGATTATTATTATTTAAGATATTCTTAAAGGCTTTATTCCTATATTTATAAGGAAATTTCTAAGATATTAATAAACTATAAAAACTATTAAGAACTAATATAAGTAGCTAAAGGGTATTTAGTATACTTTTTATACTATAGAGAAAAGAAGTAGTATAATATATAATAAATAGAATAGGTAGCTTTATATAAGTAAGTAAATAGCTAATTATATTAGCTAAATATATAGAAGGTTTAGTAAATTTATTATAATAAAGCCTCTTATTATAAATAAAGCTATTATAAAAGAGAAGTAAGTAGAGGTTTTCTTAGGAGACTATAAAGCTAGTAATATAGTTATTAAAGCTTAAGATACTAAAAGCTTTACTACTGTTATAGACTAGCCCCTAGGCGACTGCAATAGGGCGTTAATATAGTATTAAGAAACTTAGGGAAAGAGGAAGAAGACTATATAGCTAATCCCCCTTACTCCCCTTATATCCCCTAGGTATCTTATATTAGCCCCCTTTTTATCCCTTACTACCCCCTTACCTATATATACTATACTATTACTTAGGTAAAGCCTAAGCCCTTTATATATACCCTTACTAACCTATTACCCTTAGCCCTCTGCCTACTTATTATTATACTATTACTAACCTACTATAACTAGGTTATATAGTATAGCTATTTCTAATATTACCCCTTATAGGTAAAACGCGCTACGCGCCTATTATTATTACTATTTATTAAGAGTAGGGGTATATGTTATGTCCTACGCTACTCTTTATTATTATTATCTAATTATAAGTAGGGTATACGTTATATCCTACCTAACCCCTTATTATTATAATAATAATACTAGCCTTACCCTTACTTACTTATAACTTATCTAATATAGGCATAATTACCTATATAAATATCCTACTTATTTTTATAATATAACCTTACTTTTCTTATATAATAACCTTCTAAAAACACTATAACTTTATTATACTTTCTTATCCTATTATACCCTACTTTATACTATTACCTTATTATTCCTATATTAAAAATACCTTACCCCTAAGATATAGCTACTATACTATAAACTAGATAAGTAGCTACTACCCCTATTCTTATAATACCCCTAGCCTAAGCTATTAGTAAGTTTCTTATAGAAAGAGACTTAGATAATAAGTAATATACTACCCCTTCCTTACTCTAATACCCTTATAGGCTATATATTATATAATCCCTTACTACTAGTATTATAGATTATTACCTTACTAAGAGTAAGGAGTCCTATTCCCTATACTATTAGAATTATATTACCTATATCTAGCTAACTAAGTACTTATCTATAGACTTATAACTCTAATATACTCTTAAGGACCTTAAAGCTAAAATTATTAAGGGAGAGTATATTATTACCCCTAGTATTAATAAGATAAAGATAACTAAGAAGAAAATACCTATACTATCTTAGAAGTTCTATTCCCTTATAAGTAAGTAGACTATATTACTAAATTAAGCATAGTTTAATCTAGCCTTAGTCTAGTCTACCCTTAGCCCTTCTCCTTTAACTAATATACTTACTATAAATATAACTAGACTTAAAGTTATTTCCTTTATTAGTAGTAGCCCCTTAGCTAGATATAGTCAGAGTATTGCACTACACTACAAGGAAAAAAAAACTACACTACACTACACTACAAATTTTTTTATAAACTACACTACACTACAAACACTATAAATGTAGTGTTAGGTAAAAAAAAGTAGGTCTTTTTAGTGTATATTAATAATTTAGTAATTATAAGAAAGCTATTAATTTAAAGCTTATATTATTAGCTATTTTATCTAATTAGTTATCTAATTTATAATATTATACTTTTTAAAGGATTTTACTATAACTAGGGTTATATATAATATTAGACTTTTTAATTATACTATTATACTTAATACTTTATTTTACTAATCTAACTTTTAAAAAACCTTTTTATTATTTTATTTACTATTACTATAAATTATTTTATATTTCTACTAATTATTATTATTACTTCTAATTAAAAAAAATATTTAACTAATAATAAACTTTATAAAAGTACTTTTATATTAGCTTATATTAGCTTATATTAGCTTATATTAGTTTCTATTTACTTATACTAGCTTATATAAGCTTCTAATAGCTTATAATAGCTTATATTACTAATATTATATTACTAATATTAATTATATAAGTTATATTACTTAAAATTTTATTAGTGTTAAAGTTTAATTAAAAATAGTTAGTAATAAATATATAAAATATAAGTATAAGTAAGTATAAGTAAATTACTATAGAAAAAGCTTAACCTTTTAGTTATTTAGTATTTTAAGGTTTTTAAAATATTAATAAAATAAAATACTTTTCTTTTTATATTTTTATATTTTTAATATTATAATAGTAATAATAGTAATAATAGTAACTAGTAAGAGACTAAGAGTAGTAATAAAAGTAAGAGTACTTAGAGTAGTAATAATAGTAATAGTAGCAAGAGTAGTAATAAGTTAATATATTAATATAAGCAGAGTATTATTTATAGTTAGTGTAGTGTGTTTTGTAGTTTTTATATTTAATTTTATAGCTAGCTTATTATAAAAGATATTATACTATAAATTACGTAATCTTATAGAGATAAATCCTAAGAAAAATACTATATATAAAAGTGGGCCTAAAAGTGGGCCTTGCTGCCGCAAATTAGAAACACTACATTTGTAGTCTATTTTAAGTCCTAAAATGTAGTGAAATGTAGTTTTTCTAATTTATAGCTAAAGGACCCACTTTTAGACCTACTTTTATATATAACTACATTGTAGTTTTTTAGTTATCTATCTAAAAAAAGAAGTTTTATATCTCTATATATTTTATAAGATTAGATATATATTATTTATTAAAAAGAAAATACACTACAAATCCATTATAGTGTAATACTCTAAATATAAGCTTATTAACTACTTATTTAGTTAGAATCTTTAAAACTACTACTATTACTAGTTTCACTACTAATAGTAGTAATCTTAGCTTTTTCTTTTCCTTTTGCCTAAGATTTAAATTTAGAGGTATTTGAATCTTCTAAATTATTAGATTCTTCAGAATCTAATCTTACTAACCTTACTAACCTTACTAACCTTACTAACCTTACTAACTTTACTAACCTTACTAACCTTACTAACCTTACTAACTTTACTAACCTTACTAACCTTACTAACCTTACTAACCTTACTAACCTTACTAACCTTACTAACCTTACTAACCTTACTAACTTTACTAACCTTACTAACCTTACTAACCTTACTAACTTTACTAACCTTACTAACCTTACTAACCTTACTAACCTTACTAACCTTACTAACCTTACTAACCTTACTAACCTTACTAACCTTACTAACCTTACTAACCTTACTAACCTTACTAACCTTACTAACCTTACTAACTTTACTAACCTTACTAACCTTACTAACCTTACTAACTTTACTAACTTTACTAACCTTACTAACCTTACTAACCTTACTAACTTTACTAACCTTACTAACTTTACTAACTTTACTAACCTTACTAACTTTACTAACCTTACTAACTTTACTAACCTTACTAACTTTACTAACTTTACTAACTTTACTAACTTTACTAACTTTACTAACTTTACTAACTTTACTAACTTTACTAACTTTACTAACTTTACTAACTTTACTAACTTTACTAACTTTACTAACTTTACTAACTTTACTAACTTTACTAACTTTACTAACTTTACTAATCTTACTAATCTTACTAATCTTACTAATCTTACTAATCTTACTAATCTTACTAATCTTACTAATCTTACTAATCTTACTAACCTTACTAACCTTCAGAGTATTACACTATAATAGATTTGTAGTGTATTTTCTTTTTAATAAATAATATATATCTAATCTTAGAAAATATATAGAGATATAAAACTTCTTTTTTTTAGATAGATAACTAAAAAACTATAATGTAGTTATATATAAAAGTGGGTCTAAAAGTGGATCCTTTAGCTATAAATTAGAAAAACTACATTTCACTACATTTTAGGACTTAAAATAGACTATAAATATAGTGTTTCTAATTTGCGGCAGCAAGGCCCACTTTTAGGCCCACCTTTATATATAGTATTTTTCTTAGGATTTATCTCTATAAGATTACGTAATTTATAGTATAATATCTCTAATAATAAGCTAGCTATAAAATTAAATATAAAAACTACAAAACACACTACACTAACTACAAACAATACTCTGCTAACCTTACTAACCTTACTAACTTTACTAACCTTACTAACTTTACTAACCTTACTAACTTTACTAACTTTACTAACTTTACTAACTTTACTAACCTTACTAATCTTACTAATCTTACTAATCTTACTAATCTTACTAATCTTACTAATCTTACTAATCTTACTAATCTTACTAATCTTACTAATCTTACTAATCTTACTAATCTTACTAATTTTACTAACCTTACTAATTTAACTTATAAATTCTTAGTATTAAAGTTTAATTTAAAATAAATATATAATAAATAAGAAAAATATAATTATAAGTATATATAAGTAAATTACTATAGAAAAAGCTAGAGTTTTTTCTTATTTAGTATTTTAAGATTTTTAAAAATATTAATAAAAAATAGTTTTTATTTATATTTTTTAATATTATTATAATACTTATTATAGTTAGTATTATATATTATTTAAAAGTAAGTTTTAGTATTAGTTTTATAAAGAAATTAAACTAGTTATAAATAAGCTTATTATACTTAGTATAATAATTATAGTAATTATTATATTATTAATTTATATATTATTTATATATAAGTACTAATATTACTTTATAAATTATAGCTTAATTTAGTTATATAGCCTAATTAAAATAAATCTATAAGTTATATATTAATAGTTTATAGATATTAGTATATTTTATTCTTTTTATATATATTAAACTAATAAGATATCTAAAGTTATTATATAAAACTTCTTATAGTATTAGAATTATAAATCTAAAAGTAATATTAAATTAGTTTAAATAGTAAATAAATAGTTTAAGCTATTTAAAGTCTTTAATATAATACTAATAATATTTAGTAACTAAATATATTTTTATTAACTTCTAGCTATTTATTTAGACTTATATACTAATTATTTTATTTTATTATAGTAGTTTAAAGTATTTTTAAATTAATATTATAATAATAATTTCTAGAAATAGAAAATAATTTATATTAATAGTAAATAATATAATTAAAAGGTTTTTCTTAAAGTTATATTAGTAAAATAAAGTATTAAATATAATAGTATAATTAAAAAGTTATAATATTATATATAACCCTAGTTATAGTAAAATTATTAAAATAGTAAGATATTATAACTTAAATAACTAATCTAATTAAATAGCTAATAATATAAGCTTTAAATTAATAGCTTTCTTATAATTCCTATATTATTAATATACACTAAAAAGACCCACTTTTTTTTTACCTAACACTACATTTGTAGTGTTTGTAGTGTAGTGTAGTTACTACACACTACACTACACTACACTACACTATATATTACACTACACTACACTACACTATAAGTAAAAAAAACTACACTATAAATACAAGAATTTCTAAAAAACTACACTAACTACACTACAAACAATACTCTGGATATAGTATAGGAAACTCTATATAGTAAGTTACTAGTGTCTTATTCTAATAAGGATAATAAGTTATTTAGAGTATAAACGCTATATATAAAGAACTCTATAAGTAAAATATAGCCCTCCTTAAAGCACTTTCCCCTTACTACTATAGTAGTAACTAATATAGCTAATATATTAAAGTAAGTAATAAATTACCTTCTTACTACTATTAATAGTATTCCTACCTTTTATCTAGGTTAAACCTTATTAACTCTTACACTAGACTTACTTATCCCCTAGCTAGAGCTAGTAGTTACTTAATCTATTTTCCTACTAATAAGTCTAAGAGTAATGCCTCTCCTTCTCCCTTATATATTTACTTTAATCTCCCTAATTATTATTTTACTTACACTATCTAGAACCTAGGTATAACCTAAGGTTAGTAGCTATAACTAGTAAGTAAAATAACCTATAGCTCTTATATAAGTAGCTTAGGGTTAAACTATATTACCTTATAGTATACTACTATTAATATAAGTTTATCTAGTAGTAAGTCTAATTTTTATAATATAGTAGTATAAATAGTTTAGATAGAAGTAAGTAGTAGTAAGGATATGCCTATATTACTAAAGCTTTTAATAGGTAGATAAGTTTTCTAAAATTAATTTAGTCTATTATAAAATTATATATCCCCTTACTTTACCTTAAATTTATTAAGGGCTTATATCTTTACTATACTCTCTAGTAGCTCCTATATTAGTTATAAGTACCCTATTTACTTAACTAAAATATTATACCTTTTGCCACGCCCTAGCGCGTTTTAAGCTACTAGTATTTATTCTACCTAGTATTTCTTTATAAGTTTATTATTATCTTCTACTAGTACCTATTATAGACCTAGATAGGAATCCTATAGTATTTAACTTAGAAAAGGGTTCTCTACTACCTATTTAATAAGGTTAATATAAAAGACTAGGTATATACCCCTTAGTATATCTAGGTAAACTATAAGTAGTAATAGTACCTCTACTACTATATATTTTATAGCTACCTAATCTAACTTCTATAAGGGTTAGTTTATCTTAATATTCCTAAGTAAAAGCTATACCTTATCCCTAACTTAAAAGTATTTTACTAGATATCTTAATACTAATATAGTATTCTACTATTATTACTATATATAAGTAATTATAGCCTAAGCTAGAAGGGTTCTCTCCTAGAGATAATTTAGGAAATAGATAGCCTTTCTCTTTAGAGTTATAGTAAAAATAGATAAATTAGGTTATAATTAAATAGGTTTAAGGTTATAGCTATTAAGTAGTTAGTTTAGGCTTACCCTAGTGACTAATAATAGCCTATTATTTATTATAAGTTAATAAGTAATAAGGTGCTTAGGCTAATTATACTATAAAAAGGAGATAGCTACCTATAATATTACTTATACCTCCTAGTTTACCTATTCTATACTACTATTAGTTTATAAGTAATAGAATATAGAGAGTAACTAATTTATTCTTACTAAGGAGTATAGAGTTATCTAGAACTTTCCTAACTAGTCTAATCCTTAATCTATAATAATAGACTATAAAAACCCCTAAAACCTCTACTAGACTACCTTAAATTATTTTATACACTCCTTAGCTCTAATTAAAGTTATAGCCTCTAACTAAATAAACTTAGAAAGCCTATTTATAATTACTATAAGATACTAGGGTCTCTCTTAAGATAATACTAGTAAGTTTATTATAAAATTAATAGAGATTTATAACTAGAACTAGTCTAGGATTAGTAAGGGCCTAAGCAATCCCTAGTGTTATAAATAGCTTTTATAGCTACTAAAATAGTAATAATTCTAGACAAACCTTATAATATCCTATGTTATTTTATCCTAGTAAAATTACTATTATAAAATCTAAAATATAGTATTATAGCCTAGGTATCCTATAGTAAGCAAATTATAGTATTATTAGATAAGTATTATTATTAAAGGCCCCTACTTAGAAACCTAAGTATACCCTTAGAACTAAAGCGCTCTATAAGTGCTTATAAAATAATCTACTACCTATTCTCTTATTTACACTTTAGGGGGGAACTTCTAAGCCCCTTTCTAAATAGCTTCTAACTAAATACTATAGGTAAGGTCTAAGGTAATAGCCTAGTTCTAAAGTAACTATAAGTGCTTAAAGGTAAAGAGAACCTCTCCTACTAGTAGTACTACCTCCTAGTGCCCTTCTAGTACTAGTAAAAGTCTAGTAATAGTAAGAGGCTATAAGATATATTCTATCCTTAAGGCCCCTCCTTTCTAGTCCTATTCTTACTAAGAAAGGGTATCTAGGCATTAAGCCTATATACTAGGTTTATAATAAAGATAGAAGTTAAATAATATAAGTATATTTACCTAATAGGCTTGCTATTTTATTATTAAATAAGGGGTTATAAAGTATTTAAGATTCTTATAATCTATGTAAATTAAGAATAGCTAGGAAATACCCTATAGCTTTACTAACTACACCTTAAGGTATAATATAATAGCTAGTAACTCCTTATTATAAATTATATAGTTCCTCTATATAGGTATAAGGCTAGTAAAATAGTAAGTAACTAGGTATAAAATACTATCTAGTCCTTACTATAAAAAGTAACTACTTAGGGTAGTACCTAAGTAGTTAGCCTTTACTATAGTAAGGTAATTAGGGTCTTATTATACTAAGACTAGGTATAAAATAAAGGTATCCTTAAGTCTCTTAAAAGCCTTATTCTCCTTAGGTCCTTATTAAAAAAGGATATTTCTCTTAGTTAGTTAGATTAGTAGCGCTACTAGTTCTAAAAAATCCCCTATAAAGTTATAGTAGAAGTTTATAAAGCCTAGGAAACTATATACTCCCTATAACTTTATAGGGGTAGCCTATTCCCTTATAGCTATAACCTTTATAGAATTAGGATAAATAAATTATCCTACTATAATAATATACCCTAGGTACTAGACTTTCTTTATAGTAAACACTAACTTATTAAGGTCTAGGTATAACCCTATAGCCCTTAAGTAGCCTAAGATAAGGTAAACCTTAGCTATATAGTCCTTTCTTAAGCCCCCTAAGTAAACTAAAATAGTATCTAAATAAGCTATAATAAAATCTCTTAGTATATCTCCTAAAGACTTATTAATATAATACTAAAAGGTTATAGGTATGCTAGCTAAACTAAAGGGGTAGACTAACTACTTAAATAGTCTAAACCTTATCTAAAATACTATTAGGTACTTATTACCCTTAGTAATTTATAATTTATAGAAAGTAATATAAATATTAACCTTTATAAACTAATATACCTAGAATAAGGAGCGAAGTGTTTTTTTAATTAAGGGAAGGGGGTAATAGTCTTATATAGTAATTTTATTAAGAGCCTAGTAATTTATATAAAAACACTAACCCTTATTTAACTTCTTAATAAGCAAAACTAAGGCTATAGCTAAGAAAAAGCTAGTATAAATCTATTCCTTATTTATTAAGTCTATAATCTAATACTATACCTTAAGAAGTTAATCTCTTAATATATTATATAGTAGGCCTTATAGAAGCTTTAGTTTAGACTTATCTAGGGCCCTATATAGATAAATATAGTGGTTAAGAGAACCCCTATAAGGGGGAAGGCTATTAGCCTTTACTTTATTAAAAAGGTCTATAAAGTCTACTAGCTCCCTAGGTAGTGTTAATATATCTAGTGTTTCTAGCTTCTCCTTAGGGGCTATAAGCTATAATACTATTATTATCTCCCTAAGACTAATAGTAATAAACCTTATTATAGTGTTCTTAGTCTAGTGTGCTCTATATGCTTCTATAGTATAAAAGGAACTAATAATCCCTTATACTAGAGTCTTCTTACTATACTTAGAGACCTTATATACCTATAAATCCCTTACTAATCTAATAACTAGTAGCTAGTTTACTATATAGACTACTACCTTATAGTATTCTAACTATAGTAGGCTAAATATACTATCCTAAGTAAGGCCTAGGATAATATATAAATATACTAATAACTCCTAGCTATTAATATTAATTCTAGTGTAAACTATATATATAATTAAAGAGGTATTCTCCCTCTATTACTAGCTTTTCTTCTTTATTTCTACTATAGTGTAAACCTACCTCTATTTAGGTAACTATATAAGCTCTAGGCCTAGCTATCTTACTACTAATTTACTTATAGTACTATAATAATTATAGCTATAGTTAATCTAAATACTAATATAAGAATATATATTAAAGAGAATAGGGACTAAGAATAGTAGCTAATCTATATAATAAGTAATATCCCTTTCCTTCTTTATATACTATTTATATATATTTATTATTATAGTAGCTAGCTAGCCCCCCTACCCCTATATAAGACTTTACTTAGGGGCTACTCTTTTTCTAGAGAGTAAGTATTAATTTCCTTATTTACGCTCTCTTTATCTACCCTATAGGTATTAATATTAACTTATAGTTAGTAAGGTAAGAGGAAGAAGCACTTCTAAATATAGTAGTCCTTAAAGCTATAATATAAATAGCACCCTTTCTAGTAGTATTTAGCTAACTTAGCCTCTAATACCTATTTTACCCTCTATAGTATATTAGTTAACTTCTAGCCCTTATTCTTATTACCCTACTTCTTTAACTAGCCTAAGTATATCCTAGCTATATAAACCCTTAATATTAGGGTATTTCCCTTATAGTTAGTCTAGAGTATAGGGTAAGGCTACTATAGACTATATTAGGTTTAATACTTATTCTCTAAGGTAAGTATTTTAATATTAACTATAATACTATAATACTAAGTAACTATAGTATTATAGTTATCCTAGCTTATACTATAGCTAATACTAACCTCTCTTAAGTACTTATTAAGTATATATTAGAGTTTAGCTAGTTTTATATTATAAGTCTAATAAGTCTCTCTTATTATAGCTAGTTTCTTCTTAAAGTAAATAAAAAATATAGTAAAAGACTCCCCTAGGCCTTACTTTATTTAGTTAAGTTTTATAAAGGCTATTTCCTATTTATAGGGGTTAGTAAATAAGGACTTAAGGTAGCTTAAAAAGGTAACTAGGTTAAAAGCATAAAGATTACCTTACTTAAAAAAGGTAGTAACCTAAGCCTAGACCTAGGAGAATAAATTCTAGTAAATAAGTATTTACCTATTTTTATTTATACTAATAAAGTCCTTATTTACCTAAAGCTTATATTCTATAAGAAGCTTCTAAGTATTAAATAAGGCCTTATTACTATTATATAAGTTATCTAAGGGAATTAGCTTTTACTTTACCTAAAGGACTAAAAAACCTAGATTAGGGGTAGTAAGCTATATAGGTTATACTATAGAAGCCCCTAGTTAGTATATAGTCTATAGTTAGGCTATATATATAGTATTATATACTATAACCTACTTCTAGAGGCACTTAAGCTTTATACTTTATTTAGTTATTAGATATTAGAGTGTATTAAACTAGGTAAGGTAGGTTATAGGTAGCACTATAGTGTCTAAGAGAGGCGTTACTATACCTAGATTATATTAGTCCTATAGGTAAAGTATATCTAATATATCTATTAGGTTATTTATTATGGTTTTTAGTAGCTATCTCTAAGGACTTGTTAGGAGCGTAAGGGACAGAGACAGGATTATCACATAATAGAGCATTAGCAAGACCTTGGACCCACTAGGTTAGGGAGGGGTTAGCTAGTAGCTAGATAGTTATGTAAGCGTAAGGCAAGGTATTTAGCGAGGACTAGAGTATTGCACTACACTATAAGAGAAAAAAAACTACACTATAAATACAAGAATTTCCTAAAAACTATAATAACTACACTATAAATAATACTCTAATTAAAATAATAATAATAGAAAATAGATTTATTATCCCTAGGCCCCTAAAGCTAGAATTATAAAGTATACTATATTTAGCCCTTATAGAAAGGAATAAATAAAACTTTATTATAAAGTAAATTAGCTTCTTAGGCTAGTATATTTAAATTTATAAAAAAAGTATATTATTACCTATTATTTTGTAGTGTAGTGTAGTGTACTACACTACACTACACTATAAGGGAAAAAAAACTACACTATAAATACAAGAATTTCCTAAAAACTACACTAACTACACTACAAACAATACTCTAGCGAGGACTACCTATATTCTTATAGAAGGTTAGAGCTTAAAACCTTTATATACCTACCCCTAGGTAGTACCTTTCTAGCTATAACTATAAATCTAAGCTATTACTCTATTTTATTATCTTTTAACCCTTAAGTTATAATAAATTAAGCTCTTAATCCCTTTAGGGTAATAGACTATTAGCTAGATTATAATATTAGTATACTAGAGAATATCTATATAAAATATACCTATATCCCTTAGTAGTAATACTATAGATAAGTAAAGTAGTAGTAGTATAGTAAATACTTAAATAATAAATACTAATAATTAAGTATATTAGATACTACCTAAGACTAATCTAGATAATAATACTAGAATTAAGAATAATAGCGTTAAGGAGGTAGTATAATAGTATTATAATATTATATAAGCTAAGCTATAATATATATAGAAAATATAGGAAATTCTATAAATAAAAGTAAAAATTAGGGAGCTTTAGGTAAACCTATTATTAGTTAAAACTTAGTAAGAACTTATAAATTTACCTTCTTAGGTTAGACTAACTACTCTTATACTTACTTTACTAATAAGCACTAAGTAAGTAGTAAATATATACTAATATAGTATTATTAAGATATAGTTATAAATACTATTATATAAGGGGAATACTTATAAAAACCTCTAGAATTTCCTAGTAAACTTAAATATATTATTTAAATTAGACTAATATACCTTTTATAATAATATAATAAAGGTAGCTTACACTAGTAAATACCTTACTAATAATATAAAGTAATAATAGAAATATTATATAGCTATAGATAGTTATATAGAATATAAAAACTATAATTAAGTAAGCTTTATTATATAGCTAAAGACTAGAATAATAGATAAGGACACTAGATACTTAGAAGTAACTAGGTTATTACTAAATCTTTAGTAAGGTAATAGCTAATTATTTTAAGCTTTTATTAGGAATTAGACTAAGGTTAAATCTAACCTACCTAGACTAATTCTAATATAACTAAGAATCTATATATTTATTAATAGCCTTAATAATACTATAAGAAAGTAAATACTTAGCTAGGAGTTTTTAACTACTTAAAGCTAGTTATAAGGCTAAGGTAAGAAAGTAAAGGTAGTAATAAAACTAATATAAAGTTATAAGAAGAGTTAAGACTATAAGAAAAAGTAATAGTAATTAACTTTACTTATAGATAACTTATATAATAGAATAAAGGGTAAGTAAGAAAATTACCTATTATATATTATAAATATAAGAAGCCTAGATATATCTTAATAGCTTGCTATTTATTAGACTACTTTATTTATAAGAGTAATAAATATACTATAAAGAAGTATAATAATAGTAGTAATAAAGTATCTAATCCTAATAAAATACTACTTTTATTTATATAAACCTAAGATAGGGGGCTTATTATAGATAAATTAGTAAACCTAAGAGTTAGAGTCTATATATCTTTATAATAAGATTACTAGTAAGTAATAGTAAAGGTACTAATAGATTTAAGTATATAATCCTTAACTATATACCTAAAGTTATTATCTAAGGAGGATTAGAAAAGAGTTAAAAAAATAGATTAAAACCTTAAAAGTATAAGTAAGAATATAGTTTTATATTAAGGAATTCTAAGGAGATTAGTATTAATAAAGAATAGTATAGGGTTTATAAAAGTCTACTAAGTTAGTAACTTTATTATAAATACTAGAGAAAGGCTACTACTAGGTATAGACTAAATTAGAGAATATAAACCTATAGTAATATATTAGAAAGAGAAGTTTTAGAGATACCTAGTAATAAGGGAGTGCCTCTTATATACTTAGGGTAAGTAAAAAGTATATAAAGTATTAATATAGTTAGTAATTACTCTAGTATTAGGTTTAGTAAAAGTTATCTTAAATAGCCTAAAGAATAGAAAAGAAAAAGAACTAGAAAAGGACTTATTAGTAGACTTACTAAAGCTAATTTAGGAAATAAGTAGTAAGGAAATAGTAATAGTCTTAGAGTATACCTATAAGTTATATAAGTAATATATTATAGCTAACCTAAGATCCTTAGATAGTCTAAGTAATAAGTAACCTATAACTAAGTAAGGGCTAAGTAATAATATAAATAAACTAGAGCTCCTAGAGGAATACTTAGAATTTAAAGATATATTTAATAAGGATTTAGTAGGAATACTTCCTAAACTAGGGGGCTATACTTATATAATTAAATTAGAAAAAGGGAAAACACTACCTTAGGGACTAATATATAACTTAGCTAAGAAAGAGCTAGAGATGCTTAGGGAGTATCTTATAAATATATAGTAAAAGGAATAGATTAAAAGATTAGTTAGCCTAGCTAGGGCCCTAATTTTATTTATCCTAAAGAAAGGAGGGAAATTAAGGCTTTATATAAATTATAGGGGCCTAAATAAGATTACTAAGAATAAGTCCCCCTTACTACTAATTACTAAAATCCTTAATTACTTAAAGGGTATAGTTATCTAGATAAAACTTAACTTAATAAATATATACTACTAGCTATATATTCGCTTAGGTAATAAGTAAAAGATAGCGTTCTATTATAAATATAGGCACTTTAAGTATCTTATAATACTATTTAGATTAGTTAACACACTAGTGACTTTTTAGGAGTATATTAATAAAGTCCTTAAGGATATTATAGATAATATCCTAATCTACAGCAGTAATATAGCTACTTACGTAGGCTATGTTAAATAAGTCCTAAGCAGACTCCGCAATGTAAAGCTTTTTATTAACCTAAAGAAGTGTTAATTTTTAGTTATAAAGGTTAAATTCTTAGGATTTATTATATCTAAGAAAGGTATTATAATAAAACTATTAAGGGTAGAAGTAATTATAATATAGCTAATACCTTATAGCATCCTAGATATCTAATTATTCCTTAGGTTTACTAGATTTTATTAATATTTTATTAAGTAGTATAGTAAAGTAGTTATTCTATTAATAAACTAACTTAAGGGGGGATAATTAGTAACCTTTAAGCTAGAACCCTATAAGCTAGCTATATTTAGAGAACTCTAGAAGTTATTCTAGAAAGCACTAATTTTAGTACACTTTAACTTACTTACTTTATTAAGAGTAAAGATAGATATATTAGATTTTACTATTAGAGTAATACTTATAATATTAGTGCTAGGTTACTAGCACCTAGTTATATATATATTAAGGAAGTTAACTAATACTAAGTTATACTACCCTATGCTAAATACTAAATTATTAGTAATCTAAGAGGCTTTTAGGGCATAGAGGTATTACCTAGTATACTTAACTTACCTAATTATAGTAGTAATAGATTACTTAAACTATAAGTACCTAGCTATAAAGCTATAGCTAACTAGTAGGTAGGTAATAGTGCTTAATAAGCTATACCTATTTAACTTTAGGATTAAATATAAGGCTAGTAAGTTAAACCTTACTAATATATTATTAAGAAAGGTAAATTATATAAGTAAAGATAGGAAAGTAAAGGTAGTAACCTTATAGCTACTAAACTTCTTATCTAAGTTCATAAATACTAATTAATAAGAACTCTATAGTAGTAATAGAAATACTATAAGTTTTATTATATTATTATTTAATATAATAGATAGTTAGTTATAAAGACCCTATAATAGTAATAGGAATATCTAGGGTTTTAAGAAAATATAACTTAGCTATATTTTTAAGAAAGCTATAAAACTAAATATTATTAAAAGGGGTGTTTTAGCTAGTATAGTTACTAGTAAGTGGTAAGGGCACCCCTTAGAAACACTACTTAACTATAGTGTACCTATAAGACTAGAAGTAACTTATAAGCTAGCTACTTATAGAGATATTATAGTAAGAATCTAAGCTATTTAAAGAACCTCTTCTAAGTTTAACTCTAATACTTAGGATAATAGCTTAGAATTAGATATTTTAATTTAAGTATTATTATTAGGTATATAGTAAAATAATAAGTTTACTATATATTAGAGAAAGCTACTTAAGAGTAGTAACTTAGAAATATTATAAATATAGTTAATTAAACCCTCTAAGCTATTAATATTTAAGAGTTAAGTTTATATTCCCTAGGGAATAAGAAAAGAGATTTTATTACTAATATATAATAACCCTATTACTAGGTATTAAGGAGTTAGTAAAATACTTTATTAAATTATAAGTTAGTACTACTAGCTATTAATAAAGAAAGATATAAAGGTATATATTAGTACTTATATAAGCTATTAAGTTTTAAAGCTAAGGCAATATAAGCTATATAGTAAGTTAGCTACTCTACTAGAGTTAGATTACCTTTTTTAAGAACTATTAATAGATTTTATTACTAGATTACTACTAATTAAAGACACTAACTAAACCTATAATATAATCTTAGTAATTATAAACTATTTTATAAAGTATAGTATTTATATCCCTATTTTAATATAACTAATAAGTAATAGGTTAGTAACTATATTCCTAGAATATATCTTTAGAGATTATAAAGCCCTAGAAGGTATTATAATAAACTAAGGTTCTATATTTATAAGCAGATTTTAGATAACCTTTTACTATCTTATTATAACTAAGTGGCTACTAAGCACTGCTTTTTACCTATAGATAAATAAGTAAATAAAATAATTAAACTAGGTCCTAGAATATTATTTAAGGGCTTTCTCCTACACTAAATAAACTAACTAGGCTAATAACCTATTAATAGTATAATTTATATATAACACTAGTAATTATATAACTTATAGCTACACACTAGCGGAGGCATTATAAGGGTATAACCCTAGGGGCCTATAGTAAGTAGTACCTAATATTCTACTTATAAATAATTAGGTAAAGAGTAAAGTATTATTACTAAAAGAGAAATATATAGTAATTAAATAGCTTCTAATTAACTTATAAGCTTAGTATAAGAAATACTATAACTAGAAAAAAACCCTAAAGAGGTTTAAAGTTAGTAATTATATTCTATTATTTATAAAGAATATTAACCTAAGATAGCTAAGTAAGAAGTTAACTATAAAGTACCTAGGCCCTTATAAGATTATAAGGGTAGTTAGAAGTTATAGACTAGCTTACTAGCTAGAATTACCTACTAGAATATAGTTATATAATATATTTAATATTATAAGCCTTAAACCCTTTAAAGGGAACCTAAGTAATATAGTAAATACTTCTTTACTATAAGATAATATTAAGGATAATAAGTAAGAGTTTAAGGTAAAAAGAATTATCTTATATTATTATAATAGTAGGCATTATAAGTACCTAGTTAAATAGAAGGGCTATAATAGCTTAGAGAATTTATAGGTATTAAAGAGGGATTTTATTATAAAGGATATTATCTATAACTATAAGTAGTAACTAAGTAGCTAGGTTATAGTAGTAAAACCGCCCTTAGTAAATAACATAAGGTAATACCCTATAAATATAGTAAATAATATAGGGTAATATTCTAAAAAGATATAATTATATTACTCTTATAATTATAATATAACTACCTAGTAATAATTACTTAAAGAGTATTTCCTTATCCTTACCCTTATTCTTATTTTCCCTAAAGACTATAGTAATAATAAGTATAAAAGCCTTTAGAGGCATAGGGGCCTTATTATTAGAAAAGTTACCTTCCCTATATATAAAGATATAAAGCTCTCTAGGTAACTTAGAAAGACTAATATAAGTAAGAAGCCTAGAGGTATAAGAAGTAAACTACTAGTAAGTTAGTAAAAAAGTACTTATAGATATTTAAGAGACTTACTATTAGAATATTCTTATATATATAGTAAAGGTAGTTTATAATATTAATTTAGACCTTAAGGTTAGTAATATTAGCTAGCTATACTATAGTAGTATACTTATTATACTTAGCTTTCTAGGCTACTTTAGTAACTACCTAAGTATAATAAATATACCTATACTTATTAGTATTTTTAGTCTTTAAAAAGGTATTATATAGTTTTTACTTAGTATAAATAAAAGACTATTAGTATATTAGTAGTAATTAAGTTAAGAGAACTAAGAATATACTTACTTTATTAAGGTAGTAGTAATCTCCCTTAGGTATAGCTTTAATAATATTAAATAGCTTTTTATAAAGCTATATAATTTAAGTAAGGTATTAGTAATAAGTTAGTATCTTAAAACTAAAGACTTAGAATAAGTAGTTATACTTTAATATATATCTTATTATTTTAGGTATAATAGGTATATTTAGCTAAGTTTACTACTATAGGTTAGTAACTATAAGAAGTAAAGAAGTAGTAAGATTATACTATAAGAGTTATTATACTCTATAGGAAAAGGTTTATTCTCCTTAAGATACTAAGGAATAGTATAAGTACTATTCTTAGGCTATATATTCTATATAGTAACTTACTAATTATACTATATATATAGAATTTTAGTATTACTAGCTATAAGTTAGTAGTAATAACCTAGTAAGGAAGTAGTAAACTTATATAGAAATTTTAGATACTATTCTCTTTTAAGGTAACTTTTTTAGTAACTTCCCTAAGGGTTTATTCTATAAAGATAAACCTAGTAGTAAAGTAAAAGTTAATAAATAGATTTTAGATATTATAAGCTAGCTATAAGTTAGTAGTAAGGAAGTAATAAAGGGAAAATAAGTAAAGATAAAGAAACTTATAATAGTTAGATAATATATAAGGGAAAGGAAGTATATATATAAGGGGGGAAGATCTAGTTCTTTTTATATTAACTATAAACCCCCTAAGTAATCTATACACTATATATAGCTAATATAAGGATTATAATATTTACTATTATTATTACTATCTATAAATATACTAGTAGCTATAAATATATAGTAACTACACTACTATATTACTAAGACCTATAAATAAGTTTATTTATATATATAGTATCTAATACCTTATCTATTTAACTTAATTATAAAATTTAATATAGGGTATTTACTCTCTTAGAACTATTAGTATAAGGTAAAGAGTATTTACTTTACTATATTAGAGTAGTAAATAGGTTACTATTTAGGATTAATAAATAGGGGAATAATAATATTTACACCCTAGTATTATTAGTATTATTATTTTTAATAATATATTACACTATAATATATTATACCTAACCTAAACCCTTTATTAACTATAGCCCCTAGGACTACGTAGTATAAACGCCCTAAGTAAGTAGCTTATTATATAATTAAGGATAATTATATAAAGAGAGAGTATTATATTAGAAGCGTAAGGGATAGAGATAGGATTATTATATAATAAAGTATTAGTAAGACCTTAGACTTACTAGGTTAGGGAGGGGTTAGCTAGTAGCTAGATAGTTACGTAAGCGTAGGGTAAGGTATTTAGCGAGGACTGCCTATATTCTTATAGAAGGTTAGAGCTTAAAACCTTCACGTACCTACCCCTAGGTAGCACCTTTCTAGCTATGACTATAAATCTAAGCTATCACTCTATTCTATTATCTTTCAACCCTTAAGTCGTCACAGGACTAAAGGAAGTTTCTTAATTATTATAGACTAGCCCCTAGGTAACTATAATAGGGCGTTAATATAGTATTAAGAAACTTAGGGGAAGAGGAAGAAAACTATATAGCTAATCCCCCCTACTCCCCTTATATCCCCTAGGTATCTTATATTAGCCCTCTTTTTATCCCCTACTACCCCCCTGCCTACATGCACTATACTATTGCTTAGGCAAAGCCTAAGCCCTTTACAACTACTACTATAAGGGCATAGGAAGAGTTATTAGAAAAGAGCTTTAATAACTCTAAAGATAATAAATTTAAGTCTTAAGGAGGGATTTCTAATATATAACACCCTAGTATTAAGGCTTATAATATTATTAAGCTCTCTAATAAAGAAGATTCCTTTAAGGATAATTAGTAGTATTAAAGTTAGTCTTAAAGTAATATTATAGATTAGAGTACTAATAATATAGCTATTTCTTTAATACTAAACCTATAGAGCTCTTAAATAAGCTTTACTAAGTCTATATATAATAGATTATAGCTAAATTTATTACTATAAAGTATATAAAAGCATTAGGCTATAGTATAGGCAAAAGAGCTCTTAGAGGTAATATCTACTATTCTTAGGCCTTAAATACAGGGCTTAAAAAGCTATATTATTACTCTTAGAGCTATAGGGGCTAATAATATTAAGAAAGTAGTTAAGGACTATTAATTATATAGTAAAGAGTTTAGAATAAGTATAATTATTAGAGTTATATTATAGTTAAAGTAAAATTAACTAAATCCTCTAATTTAAAACTTATTATTATTAAAAAAGGCAAAGAAAGTATAGATTAAGTTAAATTTTAGTGTTAATACTATCTATTAGTAAAAGTAAGGCTTTTTATTAAGAAGGTCTATAGGCATATATATATTATTACTTTTTAACCTATAATATTATTATTATATTAGCTAGAATTCTATTAATAATACTATTAAATTTATTAAATTTATTAAATATATATCTTTTTATCTAAATTACTTCTTTATTAAGTTCTCTAAAGCTACTATACTATTCTTTTCTAAACCTTATAGCCTATAAGGCCTATAAGAAATAAAGATACCTATATAATAGCTATTTTAAGCACTTAATACTTATCTTTAGGTAATAATTCTATCTCTCCTACTTTAAAGTTATAGGGCTCCTTCCTACCTAATTTAATAAAGTTAAAGAGAGCTATAATAGTATAGACTATTTTAATTTATATAAGAAAGTTATACTTAGTAGTACTATAGTAAATTATCTTTTACTTTTACTTATATTACCTAAAAACACGCTCTATAACTACTTATAATTATATATACTAGAAGTTAAAGAGCTCTTTCTTATTATTAGGGTACTTATAAGCCTCTCTCTAGTTTTATAAATAATATTAAACCCTTAAATATAGCGTTACTAGGCTATAATATAAGCTAAATCCTATATTACTAAGATAAAATTAGCCTTAAGGGATCTTAAAGGACTTTATAAATACTATTTATAATAAGGTACTATTATTAATAAAACCTTTAGCGCTTACTAGTATATAAAGGAATAATTGCTTAAAGCTTATAGCTACTAGTATATTTTATAAGATATTATTTTTCCTTAACTAGTATCTTTACTACTATTTTTATAGAATAAAAGCTAGAATATATATACTATTAATAGCACTAATAGCACTATTAAATTAAAGAAACTTCTTATTTAGCTTTATAAATAATAAGACTAATTATAGCTTTAGCTAATAAATAAAGATTATATATAAATACCTTATTAGATTAATAAGCTTATAAAAAACTTAAGATACTAATACTTAGAATAGTAGAAATTAATACCCTATATTTCTCTATAGCTTATTATATATATAAATCTATAAGAAGATTATTACCTTTTACTTAACTAATTAATATTATAAAGAGCTTACTAGGGTATTAATATAAAGCTAGTTATAAAGCTTAAAGAAGGTCTCCTTTAGTATCTAAAAGAGGTTTATAAATTTAATAGCTAATAATAGCTAAAGAATCTATTTATAGAGATCTTATAATATAGTTAGTAATATATAGGTACCTCTAAGGCTTAGAAGGGTATTATAAGTATTACTATTATAGTTAATATACTTATAGAGGTAATATAGCTTATATAGGGCTCTTTATAAAAAGCCTAGCTTTTAAAAACACTATAAAATTAATATTATAAGCTAAAGGTTATTATTAGTATCTTTATTTATAATAAATTAATTAATTAAGAGGTTATTAACCCTAAGAAATATTATTATAGCTTATAGCTAGGTATAAATTTTATACTAGTGTAAACTTTATATATATACTATATAAAGTATATAGTTTATACTTAGAAATTAGTAAAATTTACTTCTTTCTTAGTATTTAATTTTATTATAAGTATTTATATAGCCTTAGTTAAAAAGATATATTATTAATAAGAAGGGATATAGTATTTATATAATTATAATAAAGTTCTATAAATTTCTATAAATCTTAGGTAATAAAAATAGCTAGCGTGTCTGTTTATTTGTATTTTGCACTTGTGCAAAGTTTGCACCGGCTCGTGGATCACACCCCAAGACATTCTGTAGTTGAATCCAGAATAATCATAATTGTGTCGTGGGTGGCGCAAGGCAAACTTTCTGCCTGTATTTATGTTACTAATCTTACTAGTTAGGTATTACTAGCAACGCCGATTTCTTCATAAATCCGATGTATTAGCCACAACTAATGAAATGAGCGAAAAAATATATTAAAATTACTACTGAAGTAGGCGCGCTCTTCCCTTTTGTCCTCCTGTCAGGCTGGGACCCATGGCAAGCTTGATTATCAGTGATCCAGCAGGTTGCGCCACTCGCGTACCCGATGCATTGATGAGATGAACCAACTGTCCCCAGGTTTTGATGTTCTCCACCTTGATAGCTTCGCCGCTTAAGACCAAGACTTTGTTTCTGTGTTGGGTTTTCTCCTCCGACTGTCTCTACCAAGGCCAGCGCGTGTTCGCCATGTGCCTGGTCCCAATTTTGTGCTTGCATCGGGGAAGCAGCCTGATATGAGATGATTGAATTGAAAAGCGGCTCCCTGCTAAGACCCAAATCATGCTGTATTTCCGCCAGCGAGCAACGTTGGTGACCGAGACTGCGAATAAAGTCGCTTTCGTTTCTTCGCAAAATTGACAGAATGGGAGGGTTGCTATCCAACTGTATATCCAACTGTAGGCGACACACTAACAAATTGATGGACAGACCAACTGCATTCTCAATACCCGAGGGCGGAATGTCTCGCCCAGATGTCAGGTAGTTCGCGACAAGTCACCTCCAGTGGGCTTGGCTCCGGATGAGGCGCAGGCAGTGTTCGATGCTCAACAGCTCACCAGACAAAGTATGACTTGGTACTGATGGATGTGACATCATGTGAGCAAGCCTGTCTGTCATGGTCTCATGGACGGCTTCAGGGTAACTATAAGGATCAGGAAAAGCGGCCTACAACACCCATCACAGCTATGACGGCCAGCGTACTTCGAAGCTATGAGGAGAACTTGCTTGGGCAATGGAATGGACGACTGCATTATGATAGATGATGGCAAAGCCGGTGAGTAAAAAGGGTCTTGTCCAGCTAGAAGGTCATGTGACGAGGGGGCTAGCTAGGAAGCTTACATAAGCAAGCAATCAAGCCAGCTAAGGGGGTTATAAAAACTGGCACGTACTCCGTACTATTAGTTAGGGTATATGCTACATACATATGGCCCTAATTTTAGAAGACGCATAGGATTTTCTCTCCTTCAATTGATTATATAACTTAACTAATATTATTATCATCTATTCCCCCTTACGTGCTAGAAACCTCCACGAAAATTTCGAGATGCCCCCACCTTCCTGCTTGCCCTCTTCCCAAGAACTCCATTTGCGACCACCGCCTCGTCATGTGCGCCACTAGATGAGGCTCAATCCTTGCTGCCGCGACACATACCCGTCTACCTTTGGGCCGCTTAGGGGGGGGGGGGGCGACAGACTCTTAACACGACGCCAGAAAAGGTCCAGTCCCTCTGCTTTGTTAAAAGAAGCCTCCCCGCCATTGTCGACTAAACGACTTCTTGCTCGACCCCGCCCTAAACTTAGGGTGTGATCCACGTAGGCGTAGTTGTTTAAAATTTAGCGTAGTTATATAAAATTTATTATTTTTAGATATAAAAACTAGGGCCTTCCTATATTTAGTTAGTATTTTTATAGCGTATACCCTAGGTAATTACTATATCTCTAAAAGGCCCTTATTTATAATATACTAAGATAGTAAGGGCTAGTTAAATAGCTATAAGTAAGAAGCTATTAAGAAAAAGTTATATTTTTACTACTAGTATAGTAAAAAAAAGTATACTAAATATTTTAGTATACTTTAGTTAAATTAGTATACTCTCTAGCTAAACTAGTATACTTTATATTCTTTAATATACTAATAAAAATAAACTTCTTTTCTTTAGAGTAATTTTTATTAAATTTAGTTAAAGATAATAATAATAATAATAACCTATACCTTATTATTACTATATTAGTCCTTTATAATATTTTTTTTATTTAAAACTTACTATAAAATAATACTAATTTTCCTATAACTATAAGGTATAAATTACTAATAGCCTTAATAGCCTTTTATAAGAAAGTTCTTTATATTTTTACTAATTTAGGGTTTTAAAATATTTTCTATATATTAAAGGCTATATTTTTTAACCTCTATTAATAGCTTTAAAATAATATAGATATTAGGCTTACTAAAAACTAGTTAGTTAAGTAAATAATTATAATCTTTCTATAGATTATATTATTTAATAAGCTATAGTAAAATATAGCTTTTTATTTTAAATTAGGCTAGTTATTAGTATTAAGGATTTTCTATAGGCTAATTAATCTAATAAGGTATTTATATACTACTTTTATTTATTAATTAAAGCTAGATTATATTTTTATATATATTATATTAGATCTAAGTAAATATATATTCTATAGTGTAATAGGTGCTATTAATAGTATATATATACCTATATTTATTCTAGGAGTAAAGTAATAGTAATTTTTTTTAAAAAAAAGTAATATATCTTAAAATATACTAGTAGCTATAAATTTTAATAATAATATCTTTATATATATATTAGTAAGTACTAAGGGATTAATTTATAATAACTACTACTTTAAACTACTTTAACTAGGTTATTCTAAATATATAAAAAGTATTTTTACCTTATAGATATAGGATTTTATACTTAAGCTAGTTTACTTATACTTTTTATAAGTATTTACTATTATTTAAATAAGAATTCTAATAATAAAGAAAGGCTAAAAATAAGGGCTAAGCTTTTTAATCTTTAGTATATTATTCTTTAAGTAGAAGTTAAGAAACTCTTTAGGTATTATAAGTAAAAGTTTAAGATAATTTACTATAGTATTACTAAGTATAACTTTCTAGATTAGATTAAGATTATTTATATTATAATAGGCTTATTTAACTTTATTAAGTTAGGTAGTATTATACTAGAAAAGTAAGGTAAGCTTAACTTAGAGGTATTAAATAAAAATAAATACTAGCTTATTAAAGAGGCTTATAAGCTAGTAAATAGCTTTAATATAAGAGAAAGTCTAATAGTATAGTAAAGTATTATTATAAAGAGAGGCTTTTATAGTTATTAGTAATACTAATAAAAAAGAGGTATTAAGATCCCTAAGGATAGAAGTCTTTAATAAAGGAGGAATTATTAGGTAAGTAATTATAAGGTTATTAGGTAGGTAGCTATAAGGTTATTAGGTAAGTAGCTATAAGGTAAGGAAAATAAAACTATAAGTAGTGTAAATTTTATATAGGTAAAAATACTAGTAATCCTTATACCTAAGCTAATTTTATTATAACTTTCTAGCCTTTTTTTTACTTTTATAACCTTACTTTCTAAACCTTCTTCTTTACCTTTATAATCTCTTTCTTTACCTTTATAAATAATCTCTTTTTTTTACCTTTATAAATAATAGCTAAAGTCTATAGTTATAAAAGCCTTTTTATTTTTACTTCTAAGCTTATTCTAAAGTACTATATTCTTTAGATTTTCCTTAACCTAGCTTATTACTTTTAATATCTAAGTAATACTATAGCTTTTATAAAAAGATATATAGTTCTTTAATACCTTTTTAAACTTACTATCTAATAGATTACTATACTAAATAGTATATATATAAGAGTACTCTTACTTCTAAACTTAAGAAAATACTAACTTAAGTGCTATAAAAACTACTTTTATTATTAATTAATTTATATTTTTCTTCTAAATTCTCTAAACTAGTATACTACTTAGAGTAAATTTACTAAAAAAAGATAATAATCCCCCTTTAGTAAAGCTTAGGGTTAACCCTCTAAAGCTTAGAGTTACTATAACCTAATAAATTTATTTTAATATAAGTATAGTAGTAAGTTATATTAATTATACTAAGGTAAAGGGATTATTCCCTCTAGTTAGATTAATAGTCTTAAGCTAATTAATACTATTATTCTTAACTATTTTACTAGTCCCTTATTAATTATTATCTTTATTTATTAGATTCTTAAGAGATTAGGCTACTACTATAAAGCCTAGATTATTACCTACTTTTAAAATAGTACCCCTAGCTAGTAAGTTCTTTAAAAAGATATTATACTAAGTATTATAAGTAATATTATTAGTAACTAAGAGTAACTAGGTTATAATCTTTTTTCTTATTATACTAAACTTCTTTTTAAGTAGCTTAGTATTTATATTACTTATTTTAAGTATATACTTTACTTTATTATATTATATACTAAAATAGCTTTTTACTTATAAGAATACTTACTAATAGTCTTATAAGTTATAATACTTTTATTTTACTAATTTTATAATCTATTTATACTAAGGGTAATAATCTTATAAAGTAAGGATAATATCTTATAAAGTTAATTAAGTTATACTATACTTTATACTATTTAATTTACTATTAACCTAGGCTTTATAAAGCTTTTTTAGTAAGTAAATTATTTACTTATTAGTTTACCTTATACTAGTACTACACTAAGAAGTAGTAGATTAACTAAGCTATAAAGCACTTTAAGACTAAGAAAAAGATATTTAAAGAAGAAAAGTATAAAGATAAAGAGAGTTATCTAATAATAATAATAACTTCTTTATAAGAGAAAAGCCTTTAATAATATATAAAAGGCTAGGGTAGTGTAAAATCTCTTTACCCCCTTATATATTAGTAAGGAAAGGTACTATAGATAATATAAAGTAAGCTCTTTACCTATATCTATAGCTAAATTATACCTAGCCCTATCTAGAGTGCGCTAGCTTTTAAATGACTGTGCCTACGTGGATCACACCCTTAGTTTCCAACGTCTTATCGTCCCACCTTAGACCAGCCCCACCCGCCGTCTTCGTCGCATTTGGCTAGTCGCGGGCCGTTCAATAGTAACAACCATTGCCCTTTTCTTGCTTTCTTACTTTTCATCGCCTTTTCTTCCTACGATGCTTGTATCAGAACTTACCGCATCGGCTGCGGCAAGAGGAGCAATGGGAGCTGTTTTATCAGTCACTGACCCGGGAGCGACTGCTCAACAAACGCCGTTAGAGAACAGAACCGCCTCGAGCAAGAGTCATTTTGTGCGAAGCGGCTTGCACAGCTTGGTAAGATGGCAAACTCTAGACTCGGATTCGATCGAACGGGCGAAGCGGGAAAATAAGCTCATTTTCCTGCATGTCGGGTACAAGGCGTGCCATTGTACGTTTCGGCCTGACAAAATCGCCAAGATGATACCAGCTAATTGGCCATAGTCTGTCGACTCATGGCTCAAGAGTCATTCTCTAATGCGGAATGCGCGAGCGTGTTGAACGAATCCTTTGTTCCCATAATTGTGGATCGAGAAGAACGACCCGACATCGACACTATTTACATGAACTACGTACAAGCAGTGAGCAATGTGGGAGGCTGGCCGCTCAACGTTTTTGTCACTCCCGACTTGGAGCCGGTATTCGGAGGCACTTACTGGCCTGGACCAGGCACCTCTCGTCGAGCCGTTGCCGAGCACGAGGACGAAACGCCGGACTCTTTGACAATCTTCAAAAAGGTTCGAGATATCTGGCGAGATCAAGAAGCAAGGTGTCGCAAAGAGGCATCGGAAGTTTTAGGCCAGTTGCGAGAATTCGCTGCTGAGGGCACATTGGGAACTCGAGGAATATGCGGCCCGCTCCCGATTGCAACACCCAGCTGGGCGATCCCCACCGTTCCTGAGCTTCCGGCGCAGGCGGCTCAGGAGAAGGAGACGCAGGTGTCAAGTGAACTTGACCTGGACCAACTGGAAGAAGCCTACACCCATATCGCGGGAACCTTTGACCCTGTCTATGGTGGATTTGGTCTCGCGCCCAAGTTTCTAACTCCTCCCAAACTGGCCTTTCTGCTCCAGCTCAACGCTGCCCCATCAGCCGTGCAGGACGTAGTCGGAGAGGCCGAGTGCAGGCATGCTAGCGACATGGCTGTAGACACACTGCGCAGAATTCGAGACGGTGCGTTGCATGACCACATTGGAGCTACTGGCTTTTCTCGCTGCTCCGTAACGCCAGATTGGAGTATCCCCAACTTCGAAACGCTCGTTGTCGACAATGCTCTATTGTTAACCCTCTATCTCGACGCTTGGCGCCTTGCTGGCGAGAAAGTCGAAAGCGAGTTTTTCGATACGCTGATCGAGCTGGCCGAATATCTTAGCTCTGCACCCATCGCTTTGCCCAGCGGCGGGCTGGCGTCTAGCGAGGCTGCGGACTCCTTCATGAGACGAGGAGACAAGGAAATGAAAGAGGGCGCATACTACCTATGGACGAGGCGCGAGTTCGACTCGGTAGTAGATGCGTCGGGCCAAGACAAGCAAATCAGCCAAGTTGCCGCTGCTCACTGGGACGTCCAAGAAGACGGCAACGTCGATGAAGAACACGACGCAAATGACGACTTCTTCAACCAGAACATATTGCGCATTGTAAATACACCCGACGAGCTGAGCAAACAGTTCAACTTACCCCTGGCGACAGTGCAGCGGTACATCCAGACAGCCAGACAGGAGCTCAAAGCCCGACGAGATAAGGAGCGAACGCGTCCCGAGCTCGACGATAAGGTCATTACAGCCTGGAACGGTCTCGCCATCTCATCCCTCGCTCGGGCGTCCATTGCCCTCAAGAGCGTCGCCACTACCCACAGCCAGAAGTACCTCACTGCCGCCCAGTCCGCCGCCAACTTTATCCAGACGAACCTCTGGGACGCATCATCCAAAGTGCTGTACAGAATATGGCAAGACGGTCGCGGCACTGAAGGCTTCGCCGACGATTACGCATACCTCATCAACGGTCTCTTGGACCTCTTCACCGCGACTGGAGACGAATCTCTCCTTGAGTTCGCGGATGTCCTCCAAAGTAAGTTTTGTTCAAGCCTCGCCTTTGTTCTCTTGTTCTTCTTCTTCTTCTTACACAACCCGCACACGACTAACCACCCCGCGCACCAGAAACCCAAAATACACTCTTCCACGACCCCCAAGCCGGCGCTTTCTTTTCCACATCATCTACATCACCGCACACCATTCTCCGCCTCAAAGACGGCATGGACACGTCGCTCCCGTCCGTCAACGCCGTCGCCGCGTCGAATCTCTTTCGCCTGGGCGCTTTGCTCGATGACGAGACCTACTCTGCCCTGGCTAGGGGGACGGTGAACGCTTTCGAGGCAGAAATGCTGCAGCATCCGTGGCTGTTCCCCGGCCTGTTGGGGGCGGTGGTCACGGCACGGCTGGGCTTCAGCGGGCCTGTGGCCGATGTGCAGTACAAGCGGAAGCGGGAAAAGGCGTAGTCTTTGCCAGGTCTGGCGTTTGGCGTTTGACAGCTCGGAGATATCCTGGTCATTCGCGTCATCGGCACAATTATTAATTCTGTTCCTCCATTCACCCCGTGTTGTGTGTGCCATGTCGTGCCGTGCCGTGCCGCCATGCAAAGCAAGCGAAAGCGCAGACATCAAGGTCCATTGAATTCTGTCTGTCCCTGTTTCTATCTCACCACTTCCTCAATCATGGGTATCTATTTTACAATAACGGCTGCCTATCAATGGAATCTCCCCTGTTTTCTCGTCCAAAAAAAATTGTCTTCCTGTCAAGACGTGCTTCACTATGACCTCGGGCTATCCGACGCTCCGGCCGTCCTATTCATCAAGTTGCTAAAGAAGCTCTGCAGCTGCTCGTTGTCGAAATTTGTGGTGGCCATGTTGCTTGGTGGGCCTGCGTCCTCATCATCAAGTTGGTAGTCTTCATCTGGGGAGGACACGTGTGCATTTCGGTCCTGCGACAATGTTAGTGGAAATAGTGGTGAATATCAATGCTTTTCTTTTCTTTTCTGGTGGGTTGTGAGGTAGGTACGCTTGCTGTGATGGGAGGTTGAAAAGAAGGGCGATCGTACCTTTAGACGCTGCAGCATGTCATCGGCATCGACTTGTATACCACCCATGTTGAACTGAACTGGTCCAATGTGATCGTTCACGCTCTTCTCTTCGGGGAAATCGACCCGCCGTGAGGAGGAAAGATGGTCGCCGTTGGCGGCACCCTTCTCGGGGGCTTTGGCCTTGAACGCCTCGAGGATCTTGAGCTGTCTCTCGAAGAAATCCTGGGGGTATTCACTGTTCACGCCCACGGTCTTGCCGTCGTTAATGGCGCTTTCCACGACGGCCAAGCCACCGCTGTTGGGGTCACGACACCATTCTTCGTACTGAGTGATGGCGCTAGGGACGTGATGCACGGGCGTTGTTGGAGGTGCATCCGCGTCTTCGTCGGTAGGCGCGACGTCCTCGGCTACGCCTGGGTTGGATCCCGGCGGAAGCTTGATGTCTTCCTCCCAGCCTTTGGAGACGAGCTCGGCGTCAAAGGTGCCGCCGAGGATGCGGATCTTGCCCCATGAGTCCCAGTTGGGCGCGACAACGATCTTGTCACGGTCAATGACGTTGTGCTTGAGAGGTTGGCGTTTTAGCAGTGAGGTGATTCCGAGAGTAGAGTGTATGAGGAGGGGTAGCTGAGAGGGTGTGTTTTGGGAGGTGTAGATGAGAGAGGCGCCGTCTGTGGGTGACAAGTTAGCCGTCTTTGAGTTTCAACATGTCGGTGTTGGGGGCTTTGAAAAGTTTGAGCGACATACGTCGAAGGAGTATTGTTCGTAGATATTGTAAAACGGTATCAAAGTCAGGTTCTCTCCAGCCTTTGTTCTTTTCGAGAAATTCCATTTTTTGCGCCTGAAAACATTGTCACCTTGTTGGTACCGAGATGAAATTTGTCTGTTGGAGGTGAACAGAACTTACATTCTGACAGACCACACAAAGCGGTAGTCCCAAGGGTTCAGACCATTCTCCTGGTCCCAAGGGCAAGAGGCCGTCGCCGTCGCCGCTTGTTCCCGCGGCTGTCGGCGTGCCATCCAAGTTGATGGCGGCGCCTCCACGACCGCGCTCTTTCCACGATGCCATGACCTCTTCCATCTCGTTCCGTGACTCGGCGTCCACTCTGCCCATGACCTCCTCCAAGACCTGGATCCATTTCCAGACCTGGCGAAGCCACTGATGGGGCTGCGACCAGTCCAGCAGGATCACAATGGCTGAGTGGGGAATGGTCTCGGCGTTGAGCAGCGGCGACACGAGTGAAGCAAATTCGTTTGACGGCTGTGATAGTGAGTAAAGCGATACTCGTGCCAGTGTATCTAGGCGCCATGTTAGATCCGCCTGAATCTGGTGCACGACACTCTCGCAGCGGCTCGATACGCACCATCTTGGTCGGCGTCCAACACATCGTAGTATGTATAGCCTAGAGCAAAGTTGTTCGCGACGGGTGGGGTTTTCTGCCGGTCAAAGGTGCGTCTTCCTTCTGAGCTGGACAGTGATTCGATGAATTCTCGTTGCGTCTCAGGGGTACCGCCTTTGAGTTTTCCAACATTAGCATTTCGAGAATACGATTGCTTTGAAAGAGAAAGGGCAAGGGCCCATTAACCTAGCACGAGCAGATTCTTTTGTGGAAGTCGTTTTCCGCTGGCGACTGACTCCAGCATGGACGTCCACAGATTTCTCTTCTGTTCGCCGTTTCGACCTTCGGTTTCACCTGAGCCAGAGGTGTACGTCGACACCCTTTCGTTTCTGCTCGCCATGGCAGCGGTACGGGTTCACAGTATTCTGTTTGTCCCTTGCTTACGTCAAGACACCGAGCGTTAGGTTTGCGAGCGACGGTTGTTATTCCCCCAAACAAGATCCGAGAAAACTCTCGAGCCCAGATCATAAGAAGCTGATGTGGTGGTTTGAAACGCGTGTGGCTTGCTCGATAAGCTCGTTCTAGCGTGTCGGTGGGCGAAAGAACCGCGTAGTGATGTCAGGGGAAGGGGATTCTTTTCCGGGAGATTCAGGCGTTACAGTCGAGGCATCTTCGCCTGCGGTTTGACAGGCTGCAGATGTCGTGTCGTCAAGCAGTTTCGATTTCGTCCAAACCGTCCTTTGTTCTTGGTGACAACCAGTGACCGAGCAACAAAAACCTTCCTTCCCTCCTTACCACATTGCGATTCCTACGAACCTTGGGCATGGAGCTCGACGGTCCGGAAGTTGACCCGCACCAAATCTACCGAGGCAGCGAATTAGGTTGGTTCATGCCCTGTGCTCCAGGGGGTGTCACTCACTGTGACACGCAGGATCCAACAGCGCCCCACCACTGGGGGCAGAGCTTGGCCGCAGCCTTGCCGATGATGATGATGTCTGGTCCCAACATCCACGCCTGTCGCTGTCAGAAGACGGCGCCGGCTACGTTTTCGCAATGAATAAAATCAAAGCGATCCAAGATCTCAACAAGAAAGAAATAGAAAACGGAATGTAAGTACCTTGTTCTCCGTCTGTCCCATCAGGAGATGGAAAATCCCACCCCCACTGACATTTTTTTGCTCAGAACTCCAGAAGGATCGTGGCACGTTGACTACCGCGACACAGCATACATCTACTTCGGGGGCCTTCCCTATGAAATGACCGAAGGCGACGTCATAACCATTTTCTCTCAGTTTGGCGAGCCGACTTTTCTCAAACTCGCTCGCGACAAAGAGACGGGTAAATCAAAAGGCTTCGGGTGGCTCCAGTACGAAGACCAGCGCAGCACAGACCTCGCCGTCGACAATCTCGGCGGAGCCGACGTTGGAGGACGGATCATCAGTGTCGACCATGCGAGATACAAGGCGAGGGACGATGAGGACCCTGCCGAGTTCGACGTCAGCTGGGAGGCCATGATGCGCAAGGAGGGAAAACTGAAGCCTGATGATGAGCAAAGTGAGCAGGGGGAAGTGTCGCAGCGGCCAATGTTGCCAGAAGAGAGAGAGCTCGCCATCTTGATACGAGATCATGACGAGGACGATCCGATGAAGGCATTTCTGGTGGAAGAGAAGAAGAAGGAGGTCGAGGAGGCGAGAAGAAAAGCGGAGAAGAAGGAGAAAATTCACAGGCATGGCCATGGACACAGATCGCATCGAAGGAGGAACGAATCACCACAGGATAAGGACAGACGGCATAGGCATCGGGACAGAGATCGGAGCAAGGACAGGCATAGGGACCGCGACCCGCGCAGTCATAGGGGTGATGATTCTCAATACGGAAGACGAAAAGAACGACGACATCGCGGTGACGACGAAGATAGAGAGAGGCGCAAGGATACAGGACGCGATAGAGATGATGGTCGGGATCGAGACCGAGACCGAGACCGAGACCGAGACCGTGACCATGATAGAAGGCGACACGGACGAGATAGATCTATTGGGTCAGGGTCGAAACGTTGGAGAGGCGAAGATGGCAGAAAACGAAGAAGTCGGAGTCGTTCCCCGCGACATCACAGAGATTAATACTTGTATCATGACCTACGCATCTTCAAAGGAGTTTCAAAGTTGTGATGTTGGTAGTATTGGTATCGTGAACAAGTAGCGCCTCGCCTAGATTTCGACCAACAAAATGTGTAGAATCGTGAGAAAAAATCAGGATGAACACCCCCAACGTCCCAGAATGGTCCCAAAATGGTATGCAACATGGTAAAAAAAGGAAAAATTCAAAACTTGCACCCCTAGTCGTTAAATGTTAAGTGTTGCCCAGGTATCGTTTCCATCCCTCCCTCCCACAGATGCGCTTTCCGTTTTCTCCATCTACAAGGACAAACTTCTCCCACCTGGCGTCTCTACCAGCCCCCACGACGGCAAGACTGTCCTCGCCAGTCCAGCCTATTATCCCTTTCGCAGGGCGCATGGTTCCAAGCACGGTGCCCTCTGAAAAGGGTATTCCCCCAATCATAGTTTCGTCACCGGCCTCAAAGGGCGCAGACGTGAATGAGTAGACATCTGAGAACATGCGAGGCATGAGGGGGATCTTGCCGAGGATGCCCCATTTTCCGGAGTCGGCCTCGTTTGCCCCGAAATGTTGACTACGCTGTATTGATTGCCGCTTTGAATTGGGGATATCGAATATGTGAAGAGTTGATTTGTCTGATGTGCACGCCAACATGGCGCCTGAGGGAGAGAAGGCGAGGGACAATATCGTCGCCGGATCGATTCCTCTCCGTAGCTCTGCAATCTTGGCACAGTTGCTGGTCGAATACACACGAATGAGAGTCCCTGTCTCGCTAGCCGTCGCGAGAAGCTCTCCATCGGTGCTCAGCTGAATAGCTTTCAGGGCCGATGAATGCGCAGGAATGATACTGACGTTGCCCGTCGCAAGCTCGACGAGCTGGATCTGACCGACGGTTCTGCCGGGAAACGCGAGCTGCTTGTTTGATAGTGAACACAGGCCGAGAAAGTTGTCTGCAGTTTCGTAAACGTGGAGCAGGTTTGGGGGTTTGGAGAAGGAGTACACGCGAACACTGCTTTGGAGGATGACAACGACGCGTTCACGGCTGAGTTGGACGCCGCGAACGGAACTGGGCGCTGATATCTCAAGCGCAATCTTACCTTTCATGTCATCCCAAATGATGGCCTGGACGTAACGAGTCAGATCTGGAGGCGAAGCCTTCTGGAAGAATCTAAATGGCAGCTTGGAATACCTTGTTCATGGCAAATTTTGGTGATTTGCCACCACCGACAAGAGCGAGGTAGTTGGTCATGCCCATCATCTGAACGAGGCCTATGCCAGCATTGAAGTCTGGACCAAGTATTAGTAAAATGAGAATATTCCGCATCATAGCTGTCATTCCTGCAAGTCATACCTCTTGATGCCTTCATCAAGCATGACTTTGTATGAAAAACTACGCCATCTTGTTAAAGGGAATTACATGGTTGGCTCGGGCGGGCGACAGCGCAACATACTGCATATTCCTGACTCCAGGCCAACCGCAAAGCAGCTACTATCGCTGTTGAATGCGACGGAAAGCACAGCAGTCGGGCTCGACGACTCTATGGGCGAGCGGACATTCATGATGAGATGGGGCGTGGTCGCAAGGAATGAGGAACGGGTCGTGGGCGGATGATACTTTGTGTGTTGGTGAGTGTGCGAAGTGAGATGGGCATTTGTTGCGCGCGACAAAAATCCAGCAGCACTATTTGTCAAGATATCGAGGCATTTCGAGCGGGGTTTGCGTCGGCAGTCCGAACTTGGGTGAGCCCAAACGTTGCAGAGACGCTTGCACGATGATGATGATGATGATGTTGTTGTTGTTGTTGTTGTTGTTGTCTGTGCTCTGTTTCTGCCTAGCTCATCGAGTTCGAGCTTCCGCGACCAATCCTAACGAAGCGATGCTCGATAATCAGAAGGCACACGAGATTAATGCTTGGGTGAAGTATTCAAGAGCAGAAGCGAAAAAAGGCTTCTCCCGAAATCTCCATTTAAATCGAGAGAGAGAAAAAAGGGTTGACGATAATATTGATAATTAGACAAAGGAGCAGATGTAAGGCAAGGGCAGGCCAACAGACTGTAGCCAGCGACGTCGAATGAATGGTCGAATGGTCGAGTGGTTGTGGAGACGCCACCACGCATGACAGAGACAGCCTGAGCCTCGGGGCATTGCAGCTTGGTCTACCTGAAACAGTCTCAATATCGAGCAAGACGAGACAAGCCTTTTATGGTATTGATAAAATTGAAGAAGAAAAAAGATTGAGTATAATAACCTACATGAGCTAGAATTACTAGGACTTAACTCTCTCGTCCATGTGTTGAAATGTTGCCTGTCATCTCTTCGTCGCCAACAAGTGACAAGGTACCAAAAGCGACAACACGTGATGAGGATGCAAAACCAAAACCATCTTCTTGAGCGTGCTAAAACTTGTGGGTTTATGAGCCCCGCAAATTTCATGTATCTCTTGTTTACTTTTATCTAATTGAATACATATAGACCCTAGTTGACGTGACTCCACAAGCTTTAGCACGCTCAAGGAGATAGGAGTGGCCTACCGAGGAACTGCCGGACCCCAGGGTTCATCCAATTAGGTTAGTGTCGCGCACGGGTGGGGACATAATCAGAGGCCTTGGCTGGAACGACCACGATGAGATGGGGTTGACGAAGGAACTCACAAAATGACAGCAAAGTATGCGTGATTGAACGTTGAGAAAATCATGGGCTACAGACGACCGATAGTGTGATTGCCTGTGCGGAGTAGAAGCCGCTGGTCGAAAAGGCGATAGCATGCGCTTTATTGGCCTCTTCGACACTCTCCCACAACCACGTCAAACATGGACCTACATACAGCACTGTACATATATGTACCTGCACAAAGGCGGTCTGGCCCTATTAACAGCTCATTCTACCGCCAATTGGACGGGACGGGATGAACGGGATGGACCCTGCAGCACCATTCGTGCTGGACGGAGTCGCCATCACTCATTATTAAGTGCCTGTAAAAGTGCGTAGTACTCCGCAGTGGTAATAGTAATCCGTAGTAGTAGCTCATCGTGATGTGGTGGCACATTGCGAGATGAACCCAGGTGCCTTGTATTTCTCGTACTCTGTGCTCTGGACCGAAACTGACAATTTTCTTGGGCGTGATACCTCGTTTCTGGCCAGCGAAGCCCTGAGAAAAAATGCTGAACTACAGGGCAACCACCAAGGACTCCCAAAATCGATGATGAGATGCGCTGTGCGCTGGCTAAATACGTCGAGCGGCTCTGGCTCTGATGGACATGGACGAGGTGACTGCCAGAATGATGGTGCTTTGTTGCTGCTCATAATAATGAATGGGATGCGTCTGGTCGTCGCAGTTGACAGTTATTCCTGCCAGCTACCGGGGGCAGTTGATTGGCTGCTCCAGGCGTGAAATTGGCTCTTCCACTTTAACCACTACGGACCACTACGGAGTACTCCGTATTGCGTGGTCTGCTGTGCTTGCTGGTCCCTTGAAGTGACTGGAGGCCTGGAGCACCACCCGTGCTCGTACCTGCTCCTCCACCCCCTTGCCTCACCTTTTTCGAGTCCACCACTCCAGCAACGTCCTGTCCGCCATCCCATTTCCAAGCGTACCTCTCTCGGTCCTTCTTTTTCCTCATCCAGCGAGTTGCTCTGCCATTCTGCAATATCCACGCAGCCTTGTCTTTCCCCCATCCCCTCAACTTTGATCATCTGACGCTCTCTCGTCGTCGCTGTTCTTGTCCTTCGGCCAGTATCTCCAACCCGCAGCTTCAGTCAAGATGTCGTCCGCCGCTACTGTACGTGTCTTCTCACAAGCTCCCGCCCAACCCCTGGATGCATACCTGCCCAGCCCGCAACGCTGTCAACCTGCTCAACAATTGTGCTCTGCGTGGCTGATCAAGCTTGACACAAGTCAAATGAGGGTCATGATGATTTGCTGACATGTCTATCCTGTAACAGAAGATGCTTCGAAGAAAGAAGAATGTCAAGAAGGGCATTCAGTTCTGTTTGATGGTGTGCGGTGCCTCTGGAACTGGTACGTCCTGGCCACACCAATCTTAATCAACATGCCTCGTCTCCCAGATTCAATAATTTGCGGTCCGGAATTTGCACTTGTCTGTGCACATATCGCTAACCGTCTCTGTGTCCAAAGGTCGCACCACCTTCGTCAACACGCTCTGCAACAAGGATGTCCTTGCGCATAAGAATGACGACGATCCCACCGACGCCCACGTTGAGGATGGTGTCAAGATCAAGCCTGTCACTGTCGGTACGTGGTTTGCAGCTGTCCGACCAAGACGAGAAACGATGCGAGGGGAAATACATGACTGACGATGACGGGATTTTGCAGAGCTTGAACTCGATGAGGAGGGTACCCGTATCTCGCTGACCATCGTCGATACCCCTGGGTTCGGTGATCAGATTGACAACGAAGCGAGGTAGGCCATCGTCATTACCTGGTACAGCCGCGCATAGCATTGTAGTGACGGCTATACTAAATTTGAAACAGCTTTTCAGAGATCGTCGGATACCTCGAGAGACAATACGATGACATCTTGGCCGAGGAATCTCGCATCAAGCGTAACCCCCGCTTCAGGGACAACCGTGTCCACGCCATGCTATACTTTATCACCCCCACTGGCCATGGGTGAGTGCATCTGTTGCTGAATAGGCAAACCCATCCATGATGCAACCCTCCTAACGCGTGATCGGCAGTCTTCGAGAACTTGATATCGAGCTCATGAAGCGCCTCGCTCCCCGATGCAACGTCATCCCTGTCATTGGACGTGCCGATTCCCTGACCCCCGCCGAGTTGGCCGAGTCGAAGAAGCTTGTTATGGAGGATATTGAACACTACCGTATTCCTGTTTACAACTTCCCTTACGACATCGAGGAAGATGATGAGGACACTGTCGAGGAGAATGCTGAGCTCCGAGGCCTCATGCCATTTGCCATTGTTGGCTCCGAGGACGTTGTTGACATTGGCGGCCGCAAGGTCCGCGCTCGCCAGTATCCATGGGGTGTTGTCGAGGTTGACAACCCTCGCCACTCCGACTTCCTCGCCATTCGATCAGCTCTCCTCCATAGCCACCTGGCTGATCTCAAGGAAATTACCCACGATTTCTTGTATGAGAACTACCGTACCGAGAAGCTCTCCAAGAGCGTGGATGGTTCTGCTGGAAAGTAAGTCGTGATTTCAATCAGCCTAAGGAATGTGACCCATTTGCTGACCTGTTCCCCTTTTTCTTAGCATCGACAGCTCCATGAACCCCGAGGACCTTGCCTCGCAGTCCGTTCGCCTCAAGGAGGAACAGCTCCGACGAGAAGAAGAGAAATTGCGCGAGATCGAACTCAAGGTCCAGCGCGAGATCAACGAGAAGCGACAGGAGCTTTTGGCTCGCGAGTCACAGCTCCGAGAGATCGAGGCTCGTATGCAGCGAGAGACTTCGGCTGCTTCTATGAGCGTGTCTGCCGAGGCCAATGGCGATCACGAAGCTTAATTCGAGTCCAGCGAGACGACAGGTCTTTCAGCGATATGCTGAAAACAAAAGGAAGATATGCGACGTTGGTCTATTTAGAAATCTCTTGTCGGCGTTGGTTTTTACTCCTCCCTGTAATGACTGAAGGCCAGAAGAATCGGCGTATCCCCCCCATCCACCCACCTGGACTGCAACCAAGAAAAGAAATCTCGATTTAACACTTGTTCTACAACACGCCGCTGTGCTTTTTTGCATTTCAATATAAAAAGCTGGCCATGATTGAGATGACGGGAGGAACCAAACCAATTTTGAAAGAGAAAAATGGACGAGAATTGGTGGTGTATGTATTCTGAGTACAGGTTTACACAACGTTACCCCCCTGTGCTCTTGATTTAGTAATGGTTTCTCATAATCAGGCTTGTTGGCGGGAACCAGCGATGGCTAGCAACTGATGCAATAAATACTGTGGCTGAGGCGGAATGGTCAAGAAAAGGACACGACGTGTTGCCGACATTCTCTGGTATGCGGGCTGGTCAGCACCGGCGCGATATTGTCTTTTAGCTGTATTGGTAACCCATTTGTTTGTAGCCTAGCCTTGGTACTGCGTCGCCCGGTTATTTTCCCATTTGTTTTGTTCTCTTAGTCCCGTCTTAGTGAGCTTCTAATGCAAATATCGAATATATATTGCAGTTTGTAACGACAGCATTTTTGGTCTTTTATCCTTTCTTTTATTCAAAGTGCGTTTTTTGAAGAAGTTTATTACATCGTATTGAAGTAACAAGTCATACAAGCTTATCATGTCTGTCCTCCTGTGCTACTACTTGGTGACTGACGATGGATTCCAATAGAAAAGCTAGAAAGATGGAGAACAAACATCCATCCAGAGGTGAAAACAACGCCGGTCCCATCCCAGAATGCCTATACCGCACGCCCTCTAACACGCAATATCCATCCACAAAAGGCAGATTGACTGGATCACATCTCTCTCAATGTCCAACATCGGAACGTCTTGGCCTCCCACGATTGCCGGGTTCCGCATCGAGATATCCGTCTCCCCTCATTTAATTGTCAGACTGGCTATTGAGAATGCGCAAAATAGCGAGGAACAAGTTGATAATGTCGAGGTACAAGCTGATGGAGGCAGCGATCTCCTCCTCCACGTGATGATGACGCATGACAAGCTGGGTATCAACAAGAACATAGGCACTGAAAACGAGGGCCGCAACTCCGCCGTAAATCAGCTCGGCCGTCGAATTGTAGGGAAAGAACATGGCTATGAAACCGAACAGGACGAGGGCCCAGAGCGCGCCAAATAGGTAGGGCATCCATGAGGTGAAATCGTACTTGGTCTGGCATGCGAACAGAGTCAAGAAGATGAAGATGCCGGCCGTTAGGATGACGGCGTTGAGAACAATCGAGGTCTTGTAGAAGGAGACGATGACGGAAACAGAGTAGGCTTCGGCGAATGTGAAGAGCGAGAGGAAGAGCAGGTTGGTTGGGTACGATTTGCGTTTCCAGTAGGTTAGGCCCATGAAGACCATGGCTCCGATGAGCTGTTCGGTTTCAAGGTTAGTTTGGAGGAACGTGTTTTCCTAGGATTGAAAAGTTGAGGGTGGAGGCAACGCACGGAAACCCAGACGAGGCCGGGACGAGCTTGGATCCAGTTTCGGTACGAGTCGCTGAAGAAGGTGAGGGAGCTGACGCCCGCGGTGGCAAGGAGCTGCAGAGTGAGGATGGTATAGACTTTGCGGACGAATTGGTTGCGAATATCGACTGTTGCTTCAGCTACGTAGCCACCAAACTGTGAGTTTTTGGATGTCAGTTTTATTTGATTCGGAGTATTGAATGACCAGATTGATATCGCCACAATTTGACGCGCATGTGTGGAAGAACAGTCGACGAAGGGCCACGTACCTTGAAATCATCGGGCAGATTGTCTTCACTGCTGCGAGGAGGTCCGAAGAGACGCTGCTCTTCATCGCGTCTGGACGAGTCCTCGACGTAGGCGGGTGGCGCTTGGGTGAAGTCGTCGTCTGGATCATGCTGCGGAGCAGGCTGGTACTTTGGGTTGGTGCTTGAGGTGGCCATGATGTTCTGCCGGGGATGGTGCTTGAGGATGGTATTTTCTCTCTCTCTCTAAGGGTAGGGAAATTGGCTGCGCTTGATGATGCTCTGTGCTGTTGAAGAGATGAGATGGGACGGCGGATGAACAGGATGAGACAAGTTGATTAGGATCGTTTGGAGGAGCGTCGTCAGTGGCGGTGACAGTGATGGGAGCAACGTGTCATGTGGGGAGAAGTGGAGCTGGAAGCCTGGTGTGGCGAGCCGTGCAGTTGATTCGCGGGCAGAAGGTGCAGGGTAGCACGAGTCGTTCTTCCGACCTGGCCAACAGGATATTTTCGTGGACTGTGAGTGTGTGACCCACGGACCACTGCTCAACGACTTGAAAATGGAAAAGGGAACGTGAATTTATTCTGCACTTGCTGCATTTGCTGCATCCGGTGAAAAATACTGCCAAAGAAACGAGACGCAGCTTCTAGCCAGCTGCACAATCCGACTGATTGAGATGGCTGCCGGACTGTTGCAGCAGGAGAATAGGAAGTTCCTTCCTATCTTTAATTAAAGTGCTTCGTATCGTGCCGTGCCCCCTGCTCCCCTCACTTGACGTCCTTCACGTCCCCACCTTTTCTATTTCTCCTTCTCCATACGGAGCACTTCGCATGTGTATGTACAGCCGAGCTCTCTTTCTGCCTCATCTCATCGGCGATTTGCTCTACTCCGTACCTGATACAATACCTCTATGACCTGAGAAACAACTTGACCCTCCTTCCACCGCGCAGTCCCGTATAGAACTGTTCGACTTCCTTTATATCCAGTACCATCCTGACCTTGGAGAAGCTCAAATCGTCGATCGACTCAACGGGTGCCGACCTCGAAACTTCCTCCGCACGATTCAGGGTTCGCGCGCCTCGTCCTCCACGTCCACATCCAGGGTGTTTTGTGGTTGGCCACACCCGACCCGTCGCTGAAACTCGGCCGCCCGATCTACTTATCTACCAGACGCCTTCGTTTCTACGGCTTGTCTCTGTGTCTTTTGGTCACTCGGGTTTAGTGCTTTCATTCACCTTGGATCCGGCAAACCTCCTTGAACAAGTTGACACAAGTTGATCCCACCACCACCAACACCACCACCAGCGCTGGCCGCTCCAATTGCTGCCCCCTGGTCCTCTGTTAATGTGCCAGGTCCCAAGGTGACCAAAGTCACTTTCTTGTGCGTTTTACTGGATCTTATTAACCTTGTCCACCGCCCACTACGCGCACGGCTGAGCGATCCACCAACACCCATCTCAACAGGTCGGTCTGTACCCCCAGCTAAGTGCTATCTCACCGCAATCCTGTCACTCGTTCTTCGCTCCCCTTCCCCCCCAAACCGACGTTCTCGAGGCATTGACGAGGTCTTGGAGAAAGAAAAGCACCGGAAGAAAACCCAGTGTTGGTGTTTGAGGAAACGACGAAAAAAAAAGAGAGGTTCGTCCTGGGCGATTTTCTTTTTGATGCCCTATCACCCCACCAAATTCGATCCGCTGTCGCTGGAATCTCCAATCCCACAATGGGCGGCTACGAGCATACGGAATCGCCAGATCACGGCGTCACTGACGGACCTGCACCATCCCAATACAAGCTTGGACCAGCCGCTTCTGGTGTCAAAGGTCCCTTATACATGCAGAGCTCTGATGGCAAACATGTCATTGTACGAAGACTCAAGCGCAAGGAGGACGGAACGTGGAAGCACTTTACCCGCTGGTTTGTTGAGAACCAAATCAGTACGTTCACACCTTTCCTGTTCAATGGCAGGTGCAAATAATATACAGGAGTATTTCAAACCACGGGAAGCCTATCAATTGGCCTCAATCGTGTGAATTTGAGAAAACCTTGTCATTTCCGCTAGGCACTTCCCTTTTTCCTAATCGGCTTGTAATTGCTAGGTCTCTCATTCAATCTTCTCGCGCTGCTCTTCCTCTGCCACAACTTCATCCCGAAAGCTCGATCACATTCTCAAAAATACTTCCAGCTTGCCTACTACAATGGGAAATCCGGTCAGTACGGCAATGGCTTTGAAGATGCCTACTTTATTGGTTTCTGCATCGTTCTATTCACACTCCTGAGAGCTGGCTTCATGGAGTATGTCCTTGCCCCTTTTGCCAGAATGCAAGGTGTGACAAAGAAGAAGGACCAGGTTCGATTTACGGAACAAGCCTGGCTGCTTGTGTACTACAGCGTATTTTGGACAATGGGCATGGTAAGATTGATCTCCAGCACGGGTCCTGCGCACCTGTCCCCCTTTCCCCACCAGGCAAACACATGGTGAAAGCCTTTCACGACTAACCAGCCCTGGGACAGTATATTTACTGCAAATCGTCGTACTATCTCAACATGAGGGAACTGTGGACCGACTGGCCGAATCGTGAACTGGATGGGTTAATGAAGGGTTATATTCTTGCCCAATGGGCATTCTGGTTGCAGCAGATTATCGTCATCAACATTGAAGAGCGCCGCAAGGACCACTGGCAAATGTTTGGCCACCACATCATCACGACCGCCCTCATCTCGTCTTGCTACTACTATCACTTCACCCGTGTCGGCAACTTGATTCTGGTCGTCATGGATGTGGTCGACCTTTTCCTGCCGGTGCGTAATGGCGAAGCCAAGCAAAAAGAGGTGTGCACAGTAACTTATGAAATACTAACTTATTACAGGCTGCCAAGTGTCTCAAGTATGCTGGTTACAGCACCATCTGCGACGTCATGTTTGGAGTTTTCATGCTTTCATGGCTTTTAGCCCGCCACATAATTTACATGATGGTCTGCTGGTCATTGTACGCACACACGCCCGAGGTTATGGTCTGGGGCTGCTACAGCGGCACCAATGACCACCTTGTAGGACCTGAAGTCCCTCCGCCGGGGATTACGTGGCTAGTTGAGCCGTTTCTCAGCTCTACTGGCCGCGTTTGCTTCAATCGCACCGTCAAATGGGCTTTCTTGGTACCCCTTATTGCTCTGCAAGGCATCACCATCTATTGGTTCACAATGATTGTGCGTGTGGCCATGAAGGTCATTCGTGGCGATGGAGCTGAGGATTCTCGCAGTGACGACGAATGTGTTGAGGAGGAAGACGAGTATGTGTACGAGGAGGCTGAGCCCCTGGAGGAGGAGGTGGAGGCCGATGAGATTGATCTTCGAAGCTGGGAGCGCAGGACTGGCGTTAAGCGACAGGCCAGCAGCTCTGGTGTTAGTTTGCCGGGGCATAGCGATCGCAAAGAGCTCCTTGGACGCATTGGATGCGAGAAGCAGGTTGATTGAGGAACAGAGAAAAGGAAAGGAGCCCGAAAAAGTGGAGTTTGAAGGCGTTGAAGCGGTCTATCTCTTGATACTCGCTGACATGCAGTGTCTCGACGCTCCTCAACCCTTCCTAACCATGCTTTACTTGATTTAGCCCCCCTTCCTTTTACCTATCAGACCACACCCCACGAGGCTGTTAAATTGGACGTTGCTTTGGTACTTGGTATTTTGCTATTCTGTCATCTATTGGTGGCGCTCGTTAGGACCTTTTATTATTATTCATTGTTACGGCGGACCTGCCGTTTTCACGGTAACTGGGAACAGGCACAGCCACGGATTGATTTTGCTAATTGTCCCACGGGACGAGCAAGGGTCATTGAAATTCTGCGGAAAGAAAGTTTGGCGAATGCACATGTGCAGAAGAAAACAAAAAGGGGGATGCAAAAGTTTTTTTTTCTTTTTTTTCTTCCAGAGCATGAGAGGCGGGAACTCCTAGAATACCGATTGCATTAGCTGAGAACAGCTCATATGGAGACACTGACTGACGTGGATGGGGTGACGGAGTCAATTGTGTGCTGTGCTGTGCCGTCCAGATGACTTGGGAAGTGCGGGTTGTGCTTCCATTCTACCTACCGCTTTGGTGACGGAACTCTCTATACCATGATGCGCAGTACTGACTGGAATGGAAAATCCAAACGACCTCGGGGGTCGAACTGTGGTCCAGAAAATGCTGATGCTACATTGACCACAAGGTATGTAGATCCCGTCTTGTATATAAAAAAAAGAAAAAAAAAAAAAGAAAGAAGAAAGAAAAAGAGAGATGCAATGAACTAAGTCAGTGGTCCATGGTCCATCTTCTTGTTCAACAAATCCAGCGCCATATCCCTCAACTTGAATTTCTGAATCTTGCCACTCGCCGTCTTGGGATACTCAGTCACCCAAAAGACGTGCTTTGGAACCAAATGAGGCGATAGATTCGTCTTGACCCATTCCCGGACCTTGTTCGCAGTCAAGACCTTGTCTCCTCCTCCATCCTCGCCATCAGGGCGTGTGGTCCAGTCCCGATGGGCAATCACAAACGCGGCCACGCTCTCCCCCAGTCTCTCGTCGGGAACGCCCACCACGCTCACCTCCTTTACGCCATGGAGCTGGAACAGGCAGTTTTCTACTTCGGGAGGGTGGATGTTCTCGCCCCCCCGGATGATCAGGTCCTTTATGCGGCCGGTGATGGTGACGAAGCCGTCCTTGTCCATTTCCGCCTCGTCGCCAGAGTACATCCACGTGGTGTGGCCGGGGGACCCGTTGTCCGTGTTTGGCTCCGAGACGCGCACCTCTGCCGTTCTGGCGGCGTCGCCAAAGTAGCCCTTCATGACGGCGTATCCTGCTGCGGCCAGCTCGCCGCGGGTGTTGAGCGGTCGGATGACGGAGCGGTCGGACGGGTCGACGATCTTGATGCTGGTATGGGGCATGGGGGTGCCGACCGACGCGCAGCGCTTGTCCAAGGGGTCTGAGGGGGACGTCATGCAGCTGACGGGGCTGGTCTCCGTCATGCCGTAGCAGATGACGAGGTCTCGGAGGCCGAGGCGCTTGTAGATGGTCTTCATGAGGGCTTCGGGGACCGAGGAGCCTGCGACGATACCCTTGCGCAGGTGGGCAGGCGGGCGGGCGACCGAGTCCCGCTTGTCGAGGGCCTCGAGGACGGCGACGAGCATGGTGCACACGCCGTACAGGCCGGTCGCGTCGTGGTCGACGCACATTTTCAGCGTCGCGACGGGGTCAAAGGCCGGGCTCGGGAAGAGGATGGCGGAGCCAGTCGTCGCGGTGGCCATGTAGCCTAGTATGCAGCCGAAGCAGTGGAACAGGGGGGGCGGCACGACAATCTTGTCCGAGGGGTCGAGCCCCATCCTGTTGGCGATGAGGATGCCGTTGTTGAGGATGGAGTGGTGCGAGAGCATGGCGGCCTTGGGTGTTGATGTCGTGCCCGACGTGAACTGTATGTTGATGGTGTCGTGGGCGTCGAGGCGCTGGCTTGGCGTGATGCCGCGCTCCGAGCCGTCCAGAAGCGTTCTGTAAGGAGTAATGGCTCGGCAGTCTCCCAGATTGAACCGCACATGCTTGTGGCCCACGCGGTTGTCCACCACGATGACTCTCTTCAGCGTCGGGACCCCCTCGCTCTGCACCTGCATCTGGCCCCCTCTCAGATCGCCCGCCACTCTCGTCAGCAGCTTCTCGTTGCTGCGGCCTTGGCCCGGCTTGTACGCGAGGTCGGTGACGGCCCCCATGATGAGCACCTCGACGGCGAGATGCCGCAGCGCGGCCTCGACCTGCTGTGCGTTGAAGCTCGGGTTGAGGGGCACGAGGATGGCGCCGAGCTTGAAGCAAGCGTACGTAAGGGCCGCGAACTCGGGCGTGTTGCCCTGGGATATGGCGATGCGGTCGCCCTTCTTGACGCCTAGGCTGGCGAGGGACGAGGCGAGTCGGTTCGAGAGGATGTCAAGCATGTAGTACGTGAGCATTGTTTCGAACGAGCCGGGGGTGGGGGAGCGCGCGATGACGGCTGGGCGGTCGCCGTGCTGGGAAACGACCTGGGCGAAATGTTCAGGAATGGTACCGCTGTACAATGGGGGCTACGGGGGATATAGATTTTTGTTAGCGAGCATTCCTGGTAATGGCACAAAGTCATGTTCAGAATCGCAAAGCATGGTATCAACAACATACCTCACTCGGTCCCGTTCGAAAGCTCAATCCTTCTGTGGATTCTGTGGAGAGCATCCTCCTCCTCGAGGAGGCAGACGTCACGGCAGCGGCGCATGATCTTCTCGAGAGGTGCACGAGACCCCTCATTTCACCGGCCGTAAGGAATTGAGGAGAAAGTAGGATGACAGGCGCTTGCGCAGAACAAGGACACCGGCGACGAGCAAACGAACAGCCCGAGTAATAAAAGAATGACCGTCGTGAGCTCACACATCGACCTTACCCCACCACCGGAAAGCTGGTCGAGCTGAGTCGTCCTGGCTGGGGTCCTGGCACCCCCCCCCCCTCTCCTGGTCCTGTCGAGTCTCCACATATGTAGTTTGTTAGTCCGTCCGTACATTGCATGCGGATTACACATCCACTGTAGCCTGCTTCATGCAAACAGCAAACAAAAAGTTGAGCGTCAATCCCAAATATATTCACCCAGCCCAGGGTTTTTCTTGGGCCGGGCATGCCATTGCGATTCCATCTAGGTCCTTAGATACCCAGGCACGTACCTGTACCCATCATCCATCTACAAGCTTGACCCTCGTCAGCCTCCAAGGTCTGAAAAAAAAACGAAAAATTCCCCGTCCAACATATAGTCTATACACGGAGCACCTGACGCTCAGAAACCGGAACCAGGCACTCGTGATGAGAGAAACCTTGAGCGCCTTGTCTAAAACTCGTGATGAGACCCAACGCATGGAATGCAACACCCCCGTGTAATGCATTGCGAGAGAAAGAGAAAAAAAGAACAAGAATTAAAAAATGCTGATGAGAAGTGTAGTGCAGGAAGCAGCGGGTTGACCTTGCATGAGAACGTGTGACAAACTCCCGCGCGGCGACATGCAGCAGTGTCCCTACTGATCAACGTCGTGCCGCTTCGAGAGAGAGAGAGAGATGATGGTACAAACACACGAGGCCGTACCGGAACGGAAAGGGCTGCTCAATGCAAAAGCTAGAAGCTGTCTCCCCGCTTATAGCGCACAAAGAGGCCTCGTCAGTTGACCAGTCCTTCCTGAGGTTGAGCTTGTTCTTCCTCCTTCTTCTCGCCAATATGTCGTTCACTTTCTGGTTTCCACGTGCCTAATGTCATGTTAGCGGATTTGATCTTCTCTACAAAAACGAAATGACCCAAGTTTAAAAAGAAAGAGGCTCTATACCCTCAAAATCATGCTTAACAAATGCCATGGGGTCGTCGTAGTCCTTGGATCCCATCTGCTCAACGCCGGGAGAAAAGCTCGTGATGGGCAGCACAATCACATCCCCTACCCGCTTACTCGTTTCGGTGCCCGTAAAGTTATGCCAGTCTATCTTGCCCTGACTCGTCTTCATATCAAAGAATCGTGCATCGTTGAAATAGTCCATGACGGCATCTGTCCACGCCGCAGGGCCCGTCAGATCGACCACGTCTTTCCCGTCAAAGGACGATAGCTTGCCTTGTTTCTTCATCGCCAGAGTCGCATTGGTGATCCTCGCAATGATTTCGCGCAGAACGGGATGGCCGGGCTTGCTCTGGATGGTCCACTGGCAAAACTGGATTCGACGACTATACCAGTCCGCCCAGTCGGGGCGATCGGGGTCCGCCTCGATGCCAATCACGAGGCCGATTGTCTGCCGGGGAATATGGGAGGGCACCCATTCCAAGGCACTCTTGATGACATATGTATCAATATCGGAGTAGATACCCCCCCGGGCATAAAGTATCAGGTAGCGAAATAGGTCGGCTTTCAGGACGGGAAGAGGCAATGCGTGGTATGCCTCCATTACCTCGGGTACGGAGGCATAGAAAAGATTGAGCATGCTGACGGCAACATCGTCCGTGATGACTTCGTGGACGAAACCAGGGTGCTGAAGAGACCAAGAGGCCTCTTGATCGCGGAACTCAAAGTCGCCTTCTGCTGGCGTCTTCTTCCAGGTTTGCCAGATGTAGGCAGGGAATTTTGATTCGATATCGTATGGAAAAGCGTAGGCGAGCTTGTCATATGTTGACATGTGCGACATGTCAATCATGGGTTTTTGGGGGACAGCTCGTTTGCTCTCGGCGGATTCTGTGTTGGTCGACATCTTCTTGTTGACAGCTTGCGCGCGGGCCACATGCTTGCTCGATGATCCATGTGAATGGATGACAATGAAGAAGACTGTGATCGTGAAGGCGGCCGCAGCCAAAGCGCGGCGCGAATTGAGCATCTTGGCAATCACAGCAGTGCGATGCAGCTCGTCGGCGATTCGGCGTTGTCGATTGTTGACTCGATGCAGGTCAAGATAGGAGGTCGTTTCGGATTTGAAGGAAGCGAAAAGGGGACGTCGCTTTTTTTCTTGACCTCTTGGCCCTTGACCTCAGTAGGAGCTTTGTGGCCACTAGGTAGTAGATACAACAAAATCGAGTCAGAACAATAGAATCCTGGAGGAAAAAAGCAAGAGAAACAAAAAAACCTCGCTGACCTGGTTAGGTGTCCAACCACCTGGGTTGCACTTGAATGAATGCCTAATTCCTGACGGGTCGAAGAGTAACAAGCTGGCCAGCGATTTGTCGCGTCGAATCGTAGCGCCCAAAACTTTGTTCACTTCCCTAGCAGCGAGGCAGACCCGCAGGTGGAGATGGCATGCCCCAGCCAAGAACGTGAATGGTGGTGTGGATGACGATGGCGTCAATCGAATCCAACCAGGTTGGTGCTCGTATTGGTACGGAAAGGAACTAAGCTGGTCGCGATGCTAGAAGTGGTGGCATGTATACGGCTGATGCGGATTGAACCTGAATGGCCTGAACGAGCGTCGTGGTCGGCGGGGATGATCGTGTGACGAATTCGAGGCGAAGCCAAACAATGGGAGCGACGAGGCCTGGCGCGAGTAAGACAATCTTGATGCCGGTGTACCGATAGGATGGTAATGAGTGATTGACGTGGGACTGGGATACCGGGGGACAAGGACAACGACAGCAATGGGTGACGGACGTGACGGACGTGACGGACGCGACGGATGCGATGGATACGATGGTGATAATATAGGAAAAGGTATGGGTGGCATCTGGGGAAACACAGTAGAAAAAGGAAATACAACAGTGGCCAAGGTATAGGTCAGACGAGAACCGTCATCTGCGACAAAGGGGAACACAAGGATTCTAGGACGAGCGAGCGGCCGGAGAGTGATGGAGTGATGATGAGGGCTTGAGGATGGATGTAGCAAGGACAATTGATTCCATGACGGATCGTCGGCTTTACTACGCGCGTACGGAGTACAGAGAACGGATCATGTACTCCGTACTCGGGCAAGCTTGACCGGGGTCAGTCGTGCCTGCCGGCATTCATGCCTTTCATACCATTCATACCATTCATACGTATGGCCGGCTGCAACGTTGACATCTGCAGACACAATGAATAGCCCGATCAATAGTCAGGACCGGATACCGGCCGACGCAGCCAGTGAGTGCATGAGGATTCGCCGTGCGCCCCAGCAGCAAGAATGTACAACTTTGAAACATTTCCATGAATAAAACAGGCTGGAACGCTGTCTTACCAATGGACTCGTCCCGCAATCTTCAAAAAAAAAAAAAAAAAAAAAGGAGGGGGAGTTAGGAGGGGGGGGGAAGGTGCGAGGCACTAACCTACCTTCTAGCTTATCTACCATATTAAAAAGAATTTTTTATTAGGAAGGGTTCTGCCTTTCTTTTTTTTCTACTAGATAACTAGAGCTTAGATAATAAAAGTTTTTATTTTTAAAGCCTTAATAAAAGTAACCCTATTTTTAGTAACCACACTAGGAGAGGTAATTAAAAGCTTCTTTAAGCTTTCCTAGAGTTAAGTTTTTATTCCTTTATTATTACTAGGCTAGGGTAGTCCTTTACCTATATTATTATTTATCCTAATCCTTATTTATCCTCCTTATAACTATCCCTATTATTCCTATATTATTATTATTAACCTAGATTCTTAGGGATTAGAAGATTTACTATAAAATCTATAAATAGTAGTAATATATTTATATAATACTACTAAGTTAATAAAGTTATTATTACTAAAAAGTATTCTAGTAGGAGAAGACTATTTCCCTCTTAATAGAATAGATAATAAAGCTATAGTTAAACTTACTAGCTTCTTTAAATAACTTACTACCTTACCTATACTTAAAATACCTACTAAATTACTACTTATAATAGAGTTATATAAGTTACCCTTATCTTAAGATATTAGGACCTTTAATAGTTCTACCTCTATAGGCTAATAGTTAAGCTACCTATAATAGATATTTAAGACTATTAATAAGGGTAAGAATATTAACCTAAATACTTTTATCTAAGCTATTAATATAGCCTTAGGTAGTAGAGCTACTACCTTTATTAATAGCTTAGAATAGTTAAGGCTAATTATCTTAAGGGCTAAGAATAGCTTAGCTACTACTAGGGATTTATCTACTCTCTAATAGTTACTCTAGGAGTATTACCCTCCTAATATTATTAATAAAGAAGTTAATACTAGTACTAATATAAAAATTTAATAAAATAAAGAAAAGGCCCTTATTATATATTACTCCTATATTTTAAAAAATATACTTTATTAAGCTAGTAATTAGAATAAGCTACTTACTTCTAATTATCCCCTTACCTTAATTAAGAGTTATACTCTCTATAATTTTATCTAGTAGTTTATTTAAGGGTTATATAATAAGTTACTTATATAGGAAGTAATTAGCTAGAATATACTAGCTACTAATAGCCTTAGAGAGGCTTAAGAATATATTAAGTAAGCTATTACTATCTTAGAGGTAAAAGCTAATTTTATAAAAATAACTATAAGGAATACTAAAATTATACTAATAAAAGAATTTATTAAGTATTAAAGTAAGTATTTTACTAATAAAGTATTATCCTAAGTATATAAGTTACCCCCTAGGTTTATAGAAGTATTAGAAAAATAGAGATAATAATTTACTCTAGTTAATACTTTAATTACTTAGCTTTAGCTAGTAATATTATACCTTAGACTCTTAGGAATATATAGTTCCTCTAATCCCTAATAGTTTAATAGGTACTAGCCTATAATACTAGTTAATTAGAATCTAACTTAGGGATTATATCTATAGCCTTAGACTTAAGCTTAGACTTAGAATTAGAATAATAATAATAATAGAAATAGAGTTCTAACTAATTAGTAAGGTATTACTTACCCTAGTATAAGAACTTAAAGGGTAAACTTTACTCCTTTACCTTAGACTAATATAACTAATTTATTTTAACTACTATAGAGTGTACTTATAGTAGTATAGAGTTTTAGTTCTTAAGGGTATACCTTAGAGTTAAGACCTATAAGTAAGTTAAAAAATTAATATATTAATAATACTACCCTATTACCTTATAGAGATACTTATTTTAAATATAGGGTTACTAGATATTATACTATAAACTATACTATAACTAGAAGTAAGTTATTATAATAATAGGAATTATCCTAGTTAAAGTTAATAACCCTTCCTCCTTAGAATAATAACTCTTAGGTTCCTAGGTAAGCTTATGCTTACTTAGCTTAGGTATATATAAATAAGGATAAATAAAGTAATATTAAAGTATCTAGAGTTATTAAAGAAGTAATAGATAAGTTCTTAGTTAGAGTTTATTATACCCTAATTAAACCTAGATTTACTTCTAAGTTAGTTATACCTATAGAGAATCACTAGCTTATCTAACTTAAAAAGAAGACCTTAACTACTTCCTAGTAATTAATAATTACTATAAATCTATAGAAGCTTAGAGCTTATTAAGCTAATATAAATATATAAGTAGAAGATATTACTAATAAGAATAATCTACTAAAGCCCCTTCTCTAAAACCTTAAAAAGGCTAATAAGAACACACTTAAGTCTATTACTTAGGGTGCCCTTTAGGTTATAATATTAATCTTAGAAGCTACACTACCCTTAAAGAAATAAAAGGGAATGCCTCTTAGTAAGATACTAGATAATAGAACTCTAACCCTAGAAGTAGCTTTATTAGTAAGGGAGAAGGTAGTTAAATAAAATATAAAAGCCTTAAGTAAGATTTAGGGATATAAGGGTCTTAGCCCTATTAACTAGAAGGCATTAGTAAGTTATATTTTAGTCCCTATCTCTTTAATAAATCTATAGTAAATTAGTCTAGAGCTATTAAAATAGTTTTAAAAGCTATTATCTAGAGTAATAACTTCTAGGAAATAACTAAAGAGGAAGGTATTATTTTTACTAGATATAAGTTCTATTTAAGTAGTGTCTAGTAAGGGTTAGAAAAGCCTTATATTAGATAATTATAATACTAAGTTACTTTAAGAGTATTAGTTAAGTGCTAAGCTATTTAGGATTTTAGTCTAAGCTTATATAGGATACTAAAAAGAGCAGAACTTTAACCTTAAGCCTAGATAAGCTATAGCTAACTAAGGAGCTAAAATTAATATTATATCTTATGCCTTTATACTATAGGAGAATATACTAGTCTATAATCTAGGATTAGTAAGCTTCTAAGGGCTTTAAATAATTTAATACTAATAGATAAGAGAATATAATAACTTACTTTATATTAATAAAGGTAGTCTACTATAGGGTTACTTATTTAGTTTAGGCTATAATTACACTAGACTATTAACCTAAGAATCAGACTATACTAATACTAGGACTGCCCTAGTTATATAATATAGGTATAAAGTTTAATATCTAGAACTCTAAACTTATAATTAGAATTAAAGAATATAGGGATAAGGTTAAGTCTATTAAAGGACCCTTAGTTACTTTATCTAACTAATAGAAAGTAATACTCTATTTAGCTAAGCCTATAATCCTAGAAAGGTATATTAGTTAGGATAATATAGATATGTCCCTAGATAATACGTTATTAGGATCTAAGGATAAGGATAATTTAGATAATTTAGAAAACTAGCTTACCTAGGATAACCTAGTTAAGTTAAAAAACTAAATCTAATAACCTAGGATAGATATCTAAGTAAATTATATTATATAGTTCTATTTATTTATTTTTAGGTTAAGCCTATAATATAGTTCTCTAGGCATATACCCTAGATTACCTGCCCTATTTTAGTATAAGAGGAATATTAACTTATAAACTAACTTAGTCTTTATAAATACTTATTAGAAGTAAATTTACTTAAGAAGGATAAGTACCCTATAGAATAGAGGACTAATAATAATAAAAAAACATTTTAATAGATAAAAGATAATTAGCCTAGACTAATTATATAGGAACCCTTATTATTCCTATTTCTAATAAAATAAAGAGTCTAGAGATAAGAGATAGACTAGGAAACCTCTATTAAGATAATATTATTATAGTTTAAGGGTTATAGTATAACCTTAGGCCCCCTAGTTCTAAAATTAATAGTAAAAGAGATTATATAGACTTTTTATATATATAGAGATTTAAATGCTTTATTAATTACTAATATCCCTATAATAGACCTCTATATATATATACCTTAACTAAAGGAGAATATAAAACCTTAGGTATAATCCCTAAAGAGAAGGTAATTAAAGCCTTAGAAGTACTAGTTAAATTAACTAGTTATAGAGGGAATTAAGTCTAGAATATATAAGTATATAATAGCTATAAATAGGAAGATATTAGATTAGTATATAAAGCCTATATTAGTACTAAAGGATAAGTCTAACCTATAGGCTAAGTAATAACTTATATATAACTATTCTTATATTAAGGAGATAATACCTAGTAGTTAGTTACTACTACTAGCTAAAGTCTATAATTAACTTTTAGATCTAAGGACTAAATCCTACTATATATTTAACCTTAAGTATATATACTAGTTAATATCTATAGCTTCTAAGTTAAGGTATATATTTACCTTTAATATTCCTAGGTTTAGTTAGTTATAGCTATCTTAAATACCCTAAGGCTCTTAGTTAGTAAGGTTTATAATAACTAAGGTATTAAGGATTACCCTTAGCCTAATTCCTTTACCTTACCCTAAGCCCTCTCTTACTATACCTTAAGTATTAGGTAACCTAAATATATTAACCTTATATATAGATAATATTTTCTATAAATATACTTTATTTAAGAAGTAATAGTCTTTTATTAAAGATTACTTACTACCTAGATTATTATAGACTTTATTAAAGCTAAGTTTTAAAAAGGTTTCCCTTAGGATAAGCTTAATTATTATAGTTAGTTAGGTCTATAAGATTAGAGAGAAAATATATATTAAACTAGATTAGGCTATAAAGCTAAGAGATTAGCCTATACCCTTAACTTAGTCTAATATCTATTCTTTCCTAGGAGCTATTAGCCTATATAGATAATAGATTAAGAATTATACTAAGATTACCTAACCCCTAAATTAATTAACTAGGGATATAAGCTAGTAATAGGGGGACTCTAAGGCCCTATTCTTCTCTATATTAAGAAAGAAAGCTATAACTACTTTAAGTATATATAGATATATATTTAATCTACTTACCTAAATATATTTAAATACTAGTAGATTTAGTAAAGGGTATATAGTCTTATAAGTTTAAGATAAAGTACCCTATCTTATTCTATATAACTTATTTCTATTTACTAAGACTTAGAGAAATTATAGTACTTATAAATAAAAGCTTTATACTATTATTAAATTCTATTATAAATATAAATACTTTTTTAAATTAAGAATAAAGTTAATAATATTTATAGATTATAAATTACTTATAATATTTATAACTACTACTAGTTATAAGGGTATCTATACTAGATAGGTTATAGAACTAAGATTATTAAATATAGAGATTTATTTTATTTAGAGAAAATAGAATACTACTACTAATAGGTTATCTTATACTATTTTTTTATTAGATAACTATATAGATAATCTAATAGAGTTTAGATTATAGAATATAGCCTAAAACTAGTGGGTTTAGAAAGATAAAGCTAGAGGATATAAAGAGATATTAAAGACCTTAAAAGCTACTAAAACTTATAAAATATTAATACTTAATAGGTTAGGTCTAGATATAAGATAGGTAGGAGTATTACCTAAGGGTAAGATCCTGCTAAGAAAATACCTAAATAAGCCCTAGTATATAGAAATTATAAAGTACCTAACTACTAGATAATATAGTAAGGGAGAATTTAATTATTATATTATATAAAAGATAGTTATAAAAACCTAGTAGTATAAGCTAAAGAATAGGGTTCTATAGTTTAAAGGAAGATATAATAAGTAGTATTATCTAGTAAGGGAAGAAGTTAAGGATACTCTCTAAGGTACTTATAATAAGTCTAGATATTTTAGGGTAGATTTAACCTAGAGAAGGCTAACTTAGACTATATTCTAGCCTAGGATAGGAGTAGATATTATAGATTATATCTTAGGGTATATGCTATATATATAATATACTTCTTAAAAAAAAAAGGCACTAAATTAACTAGTACTAGTAAATAAACTATTTTAAGTTATAGGGATAGACTATATTAGACTATTTCTAGAGACTAAATAAAAGATTAAATATATACTTATTATAGTTAATTATTTCTCTTAGTTTATATAGCTATTTCCTTATAGATTAACTAGTGCTATAAAGGTAGTAAATTATCTAAGGGATTAGATAAATAGGTTATTACTTACCCTAGAGGGTTTTTACACTAATCCTAGGCTTATATTTATATTAGTAAAGTTATTTATATTCTTAAAGAAAAGGGAAGTAAGTTTATTAAATACTCTAAGATAATCTTATAAGAGTATTAGACTAGTTAAAGTCTTAAATGAAATTTTCTAAGGAATATTAAGTAAATTAATAACTAATATAAAGAACTAGGATCTTTAACTTCCTAAGGTAGCTAAGGCCTTAAACTATAGATATATTAGGTCTATAGGCTATTCTTCTATAGAGGTCCTATATAGTTTAACTTAGAATTAGAAGGTAAAGCTAGGAGCTCTTCTAACTAAAAGTTTTACTAGCTAGAGTAATAAGTTTTATAAAACTTTAGTATAGTTATTAGAAGGATCTCTAAAGGGGGATACTATAATATACTTTATAGGTTATATTAAGTTATAGTAGGGATAAGTTATAACTAATAGAAGCTTAGAAGCTACTGCCTAGAGAAGTTAATATAAATAGAGAAGGATTAAGCTATTTAAACTAGGTAATATAGTAATAATAGTTATAGAAAGGAAGCCCCTAAAGTTATAACTATACTAGTAAGGGCTATTTTAAATTAAGGTTTAGACTAGATATACTTCCTACTAACTTATTAACTTAGATAGGTTAAAATTAAGAGGAGGTTATAGTTTAGACTTCTATAAAGATAGTTTAAAAGCCTACGCCCCTTAGACTAGCTATCTAAAGATATTATAGGATTAACTATTAATAGGGAGGACAAGATTATAGTAATAAGGGTAATAAAGGGATCCAGAGGGGTAATATAGTATAATTAGTAAGGCTAGGATTATAGTATTAAAAAAAAAAAAAAAAAGGAGGAAAAAAGAGATTTATAGGGTATTAAGTAGTAATAGGTAGGAAAAAGTAAGTTAAAGGTAAATTTAGGTTAGGGAATAAATTAGATTACTATATTTACCTCCTTCTCTCTAATTTTACTTTCCTTTATCTCTTTACTTCTATTTTATTTAATCTTCTTTTTCTTAAAATTTACACTATAACTTAGAAAAATTAAGTATAGTAGTTAACTACTAAGCTTAAGATAATATATCTTTACCCTAATTCTATTATACTATTTATTTAACTATTAGAATTATTAACTATCTAATTTTCTATATATAGTTTAACTAGGGACGCTAGGTAAAGTCTCCTTACTTATAATAATTATAAAGATTATAAATCCTACTAAACTATTAGTATAAAGGCTAGAGTTTATAAAGTAGGAGGTAGCTATACTAGCTAAGGGAAGTGCTAATCTTAGGGGAATAGTAGTAAGAAACTAGCTAGAGCTTAAGTAATTTAAGTTTATTAAAGATTCTTTCTACCTAGCTATAAGCTATATTTATTAGAAGGCTAGACTATAGGAATAGGTCTATTATAATATTAGAGGGGTATCTCTTAGACTAAAGGGGACCCTTATAGTAATTAAATATAAGGGTAAAGTCCTAATAGAGATAGTAAGCTAAATAGGAGGTAATAACCTATTTTCTAATATAGGTCTTTAGTAGGGAAAATAGTGTTACCTACTACTAATAAACTAGTCCCTAAGTCTATATAACCTTATAATAATATTAATAGTAGAGAATCTAGTTATAGAAAGCTTACTATTAGTAAGAACCTTAGGAGAAGGGAAAGAGGCTATAGTTAAAGGCCTAAAATAAGTTTTTATTAGATATTATATAGATTACCTATATCCTATAGCTATCTAAATCTCTAACTAGAATTAAAAGGTAATATTTAATAGGATAGATAACTTTATAGTTAGAAGCTACTATAACCTAGTTATAGGTTATTATATATCCCCTAAGCTAGTAATCCTATATTAGGATATACTTATTAATAGGAATATAAAAGTAATTAAGGGTCTAATATAGTTTATAGCTAGTTAACTATTAAGAACTTAAATAACTAAGGAGTTAAAAAGGCTAAGGTTTAAGTAGAAGTCTCTAATAAAGAAGGGAACCCTAACCCTTTAAGCCCTATTAGATTAGTGTAAATAGATTTATAAATAATTAGCAGTAGGAAAACTAATTACACTATTATATACTTATAAAAACTAGACTATTACTAAACTAGCTAACTTATTAGAGAAATATCCTAAACTTATAGGGTAGATTACCTAGATAAAATAGCCTATACCTTATAATAAAAGAACTCTAGGAACCTTCTTAAGTACACTCCTTTTTATAACTACCTTTAAATTTCTAGACTTTATTCTAGAGATAATAGTAAAGTTTATAAAAGTATACCTTTATAATTTATTCTACACTATAGGACTCTTTATAGCTCTTATTATCTAGGATAATTTAATTAACTCCCTTACTAGTAAAATAGAGGTATTTCCTAAGGCACCTAAGAAGGTAAATAGAAAGATAATTCTAGATATAAAACTAATTAGAGTTAAAGAATTCTACTTATATTTCTAGTACTAGTTAAGACTATACTATAATCTTTAACTTTTAAAGTTTCTATATTCTTTTTATAATATACTATTAATAGTAATAAGGGTCTATAAGGTAGTAGGAAAGCCTATAAAGGTAAAAAATACCCTTAAAGATAATAATATTTAATAAAAACTATATCTAGTGGTTTTAAGGAAGATAAGCTTACCTCTCTTATTTTAACTACCTATAACTCCTTTATATTTATAGGATAATATCTATAGTATACTATATAAAGCACCTAACTCTAGGAGATTAATATAGGAATAGCTATCCTTAGTAGTATAAAGCCTCTAAGCCTTAGGGTTATTCTACCTTATAGGGATACTACTATCTATAGTAAAAATAAAGAAATAGAATATATTAATTCTAAAAGACTTCCTATAATAATACTATTTAACTAGTGCCCTAGTCTATAAATTAGGAGCTAATCTCTTATATAAATCCTAGTATATTAATATAATCTAAATAGGATTAAAGAATAGGAATACCTTATATTAACTATAAAAGGTAAATTAGCCTATTATAATAGAGATACCTAATAAACCTAGTAAGGCTAGGAAGATTATAACTACTATAGTAGGTAATAAAGGACTAAGTAGTGCCCCTTTAAACCTACTACCTAAAAAACTAACTAAAAAAGATAACTAGGAAAAAGGTAATACTTATAGAGATAAGCCTAACCCTAATAATACTAGGGGTAGAAACTATAAAGCTAGAGAAGCTAGTAATAGAAAATAAGATTATAAGAATAGGAAGGATAATAATAAGAAAACTAGTAAATATAAAGAAAGTAAAGAAAAAAATAAGGATAAGGGTTTAATTACTAATAGTAATAAAAAAACTATAGGGAAAAAGTATAAGAGGCCTATAATAAATACTAGGTCTCTAAGACTATAACCCCTACTAACTAACCTATAACTACTACTAGTGTTTAATACTAAGGCTAGGATATATTCTAAGGAAGGGATATTAATTATTATAACTAAGTCTATTTAGGTTAAGAGAATACTCCCTAGTAAATATTCTTATTAACTTTAAGATATATTTAGGATTAGTAGTATTTAAGAGTTTAAACTAGATACTATTATACTAAACTTAAACCCCTTTCTAATATATTATATATTTTAGGGTAATTAGAATAAAGCTAAATTAACTAAGACTTCTCTTAGTAAAATACTAAGGCTAGCTATAAGATAACTTCTAGTCTAAGAATTATAGGACTTAATAAAGCTAGCTATTAACTATAGAGTTACTATAACTTCTAATTTATTTATATTTAATAAATATAAACTCCTTCTAAAGGGTATACCTAAGTTATCTAAGATCTAGGTTATAGGTATTAATAAGTATAATAATATAGTAATTATATTTAGACTAATAGCTAAAGCTAAGGCTAATTCTCCACTACCCCTATTCCTAGTCTTACTACCTAGGATTAAAGTATCTAAAAGCTAACTTAAACTTCTTCTAGAAAGACCCTTCTATAATTACTCTATAGAATTACTAAGCCTATAGTCCCTATAAATAAAGAGCTTAAAATCTTAGCTTCTTAAGAATTAATAAAGAGATAATAAGGGTAAGATATAAGCTATTAAAGTGCTTATAGTAATTTTATTTATATATTAACTATTATACACTACTTTAGTAGAGTTAAGGAGATTAATTAATATTTATAATAATAGTATTAATAATATAAAAGCTAGAGGGCTAAACCCTACTAAACTAAAAGATACTAGTAATATCCTTACCTTTATATTAGATAGTAAAGAGGGAGGCTTTATTATCTTTAAGGGATACTTTAGGCTACTAATACTTATATATAATAGTAAAGCTACTAGTTAATTAACCCTATAGGCTAATATTCTAAAATATTATAATTTAGAAGAATCTAACTTTACTAAAGAAGTTATAGAGCTTATATTTAAACTTAATATAAAGCTTTAATCCTTATAATATTTTAGGTAGAATAGTATAATAGATAAACTATAAGATAATTTAGGGAAATTAAAGGAAGTAATAAGGTATAATTACCTATCTATAGAGCTAGTAAGTGTTTATAAGAGTTTATTTATAGATTTTATAGTAAACTATAATAGTCTAATTACCCTAAGGGAAATTAAGGTATTAATAGATTTAGCTATCTAAGTTAAGGGATAATCACTAGTGTTGCTAATATTTGCTCTTTATATTCTTTTTTTTTTCTTTTCTTATTTTATAGTTAGGGCAACTATCTAGTGCTAGTGGATAAGTTAGGAGGGGGGGGGAAGGTGCAAGGCACTAACCTACCTTCTAGCTTATCTACTATATTAAAAAGAATTTTTTATTAGGAAGGGTTCTACCCTTCTTTTTTTTCTACTAGATAACTAGAGCTTAGATAATAAAAGTTTTTGTTTTTAAAGCCTTGATAAAAGCAACCCTGTTTTTGGGGGGGGCGGGTGGGGCGGACTCGTGCACGCGCGCACAAAGGCTGATGAGCCAGAATTGATTCTGTCTGAATTACAGTGGCTGTTCATACTAGCGTGTGGCGTGTCTGACCTCACATTCTTCGACCACCCAGTATCCAGTATTAGACGAGGTTGGACTTGGAAGCGCAGCCCTTCTCATCAACTGGTGTCGTGCGGCGCCAGACTTTGACACAGAAAGGAAAGGACCTTCCCTCCAGTTGATAAGTAGATGAGTGCCAGCTGGAGTCGGTACGTACCCGCGGCGAGCGGGCAATCAATCATCAATCATCACTGATCACTGACATTAACGGCGGGAGAAAATGGGGGGACCGCCGCCCTCGGTTCCCTGCTCAATCCGGTTAGTTCCCGAGACGCCGGGCGACGGGAGACAACAACCAGAAACCCAGTTCTTGACCTAGAACAATCTCTGTCTAAAAGGTATCAGAAGCAAGAGCTGTATCGGAGCGTCGGCCTGGTTGACCAAAGCCGTCGTTCTTTGCAGACATGGAAGGGATCCACGACGAGCGCGCCTTCCTTTGACAATGTCAATAAGGGTGTGATCCACAAGCCGGTGCAAACTTTACATAAGTGTAAAATACAAATAAACAGACACGCTAGCTATTTTTATTACCTAAGATTTATAGAACTTTATAGAACTTTATTATAATTATATAAATACTATATCTCTCTCTATTAATAATATATCTTTTTAACTAAAGCTATATAAATACTTATAATAAAATTAAATACTAAAAAAGAAGTAAATTTTACTAATTTCTAAGTATAAACTATATACTTTATATAGTATATATATAAAGTTTATACTAGTGTAAAGTTTATACCTAGCTATAAGCTATAATAATATTTCTTAGGGTTAATAACCTCTTAATTAATTAATTTATTATAGATAAAGATACTAATAATAACCTTTAGCTTATAATATTAATTTTATAGTATTTTTAAAAGCTAGGCTTCTTATAAAGAGCCCTATATAGGCTATATTACCTCTATAAGTATATTACTTATAATAGTAATACTTATAATACTTTTCTAAGCCTTAGAGGTACTTATATATTACTAACTATTGTCATGACTTAGAGGGTCGAAAGATAATAGAACAGAGTGATAGCTTAGATTCATAGTCACAGCTAGATAGGTACTACCTAGGGGTAAGTGCGTGAAGGTTTTAAGCTCTAACCTTCTATAAGAATATAAGCAGTCCTGACTAAATACCTTACCTTACACTTATATAACTATCTAGCTACTAGCTAACCCTCTCTAACCTAGTAAGTCTAAGGTCCTACTAATACTCTATTATATAATAGTCCTATCTCTATCCCTTACACTCCTAATATAATACCCCCTCTTTATATAATTATCCTTAATTATATAATAAGCTACTTACTTAGGGTATTTATACTATATAGTCCTAGGGGCTATAGTTAATAGAGGGTTTAGGTTAGGTATAATATATTATAGCGTAATATATTATTAAAAATAATAATACTAATAATACTAGGGTATAAATATTATTATCCCCCTATTTACTACTCTAATATAGTAAAGTAAACATTCTTTACCTTATGCTAATAGTTTTAAGAGAGTAAATACCCTATATTAAATTTTATAATTAGGTTAAATAGATAGGGTATTAGACACTATATATATAAATAGACTTATTTATAGGTCTTAGTAATATAGTAGTATAGTTACTATATATTTATAGCTATTAGTATATTTAGGGATAGTAATAATAATAGTAAATATTATAATCCCTATATTAGCTATATATAGTGTGTAGATTACTTAGGGGGTCTATAGTTAATATAAAAGGGACTAAATCTTCCCCCCTTATATATATACTTCCTTTCCCTTATATACTATCTAACTATTATAAGTTCCTTTATCCTTACTTATCTTCCCTTTACTACTTCCTTACTACTAACCTATAGCTAGCTTATAATATCTAAAATTTCTATGTAAGTTTATTATTTCCTTACTAGGTTATTACTACTAACTTATAGCTAGTAACACTAAAATTCTATATATATAGTGTAGTTAGTAAGTTACTATATAGAATATATAGCCTAAGAATAGCACCTATACTATTCCTTAGTATCTTAAGAAAAATAAACCCTTTCCTATAGAGTATAATAACTCTTATAGTATAATCTTACTACTTCTTTACTTCTTATAGTTACTAACCTATAGTAGTAAACTTAGCTAAATACGCTTATTATACCTAAAATAATAAGATATATATTAGAGTATAACTACTTATTCTAAGTCTCTAGTTTTAAGATACTAACCTACTACTAGTGCTTTACTTAAATTATATAGCTTTATAAAAAGCTATTTAATATTATTAAAGCTATACCTAAGGGAGACTACTACTACCTTAATAAAGTAAGTATATCCCTAGTTCTCTTAACTTAATTACTACTAATATACTAATAGTCTCTTATTTATATAAAGTAGAAATTATATAATACCCTTTTAAAGACTAAAAATACTAATAAGTATAAGTATATTTATTATACTTAGGTAGCTACTAAAGTAACTTAGGAAGCTAAGTATAATAAGTGTGTTACTATATTATAGCTAGCTAATACTACTAACCTTAAGGTCTAAATTAATATTATAAACTACCTTTATTTTATATATAAGAATATCCTAATAGTAAGTCTCTTAAATATCTATAAGTAGTTTATTACTAACTTACTAGTAGTTTACTCCTTATATCTCTAGGCTTCTTACTTATATTAGTCCTTCTAAGTTACTTAGAGAGCTTTATATCTTTATATTTAAGAAAGGTAACTTTTCTAATAATAAGGCCCTAGTGCCTCTAAAGGCTTCTATACTTATTATTACTATAGCCTCTAAGGAAAATAAAGGTAAGAATAAGGATAAGGAAATACTTCTTAAGTAATTATTACTAGGTAGTTATATTATAGTTATAAGAGTAATATAATTATATCTTTTTAGAATATTACCTTATATTATTTACTATATTTATAGGGTATTACCTTATGTTATTTACTAAGGGTAGTTTTACTACTATAACCTAGCTACCTAATTACTACTTATAGTTATAGATAATATACCTTATAATAAAATCCCTCTTTAATACCTATAAATTCTCTAAGCTATTATAGCCCTTTTATTTAACTAGGTACTTATAATACCTACTATTATAATAATATAAGATAATTCTTTTTACCTTAAACTCTTACTTATTATCCTTAATATTATCTTATAGTAAAGAAGTATTTACTATATTATTTAAGTCCCCTTTAAAAGGTGTAAGGCTTATAATATTAAATATATTATATAACTATATTCTAGTAGGTAATTCTAGCTAGTAAGCTAGTCTATAACTTCTAACTACCTTTATAATCTTATAAAGGCCTAGGTACTTTACTATTAACTTCCTACTTAGCTATCTTAGATTAATATTCTTTATAGATAGTAAAATATAATTACTAACTTAAAACCTCTTTAGGGTCCTTTTCTAGTTATAGTATTTCTTATACTAAGCTTATAAGTTAATTAGAAGCTATTTAATTATAGTGTGTTTCTCTCTTAGTAATAATACTCTACTCTTAGCCTAATTATTTATAAGTAAAATATTAGGTACTACTTACTATAGACCCCTAGGGTTATATTCTTATAATACCTTTACTAGTATATAGCTATAAGTTATATAGTTACTAGTATTATATATAAATTATACTATTAATAGGTTATTAGCCTAGTTAGTTTATTTAGTGTAGGACAAAGCTCTTAAATAATATTCTAAGACTTAGTTTAATTACTCTATTTATTTATTTATCTATAGGTAAAAAGCAGTGCTTAGTAGCTACTTAGTTATAATAAGATAGTAAAAGGTTATCTAAAATCCACTTATAAATATAAAACCTTAGTTTATTATAATACTTTCTAGGGCTTTATAATCTCTAAAGATATATTCTAGGAATATAGTTACTAACCTATTACTTATTAGTTATATTAAAATAAGGATACAAATACTATACTTTATAAAATAGTCTATAATTACTAAGATTATATTATAAGTCTAGTTAGTATCTTTAACTAGTAGTAATCTAGTAATAAAATCTATTAATAGTTCTTAAAAGGGGTAATCTAGCTCTAGTAAAGTAGCTAACTTACTATATAGCTTATAGTGCCTTAGTTTTAAAATTTAATAGTTTATATAAGTACTAATATATACCTTTATATCTTTCTTTATTATTAGCTAGTAGTACTAACTTATAATTTAATAAAGTGTTTTACTAACTCCCTAATACCTAGTAATAAGGTTATTATATATTAATAGTAAAATCTCTTTTCTTATACCCTAGGGAATATAAACTTAACTTTTAAATATTAATAGCTTAGAGAGTCTAATTAACTATATTTATAATACTTCTAAGTTACTACTCTTAAGTAGCTTTCTCTAATATATAGTAAACTTATTATTTTATTATATACCTAATAATAATACTTAAATTAGAATATCTAATTCTAAGCTATTATCCTAAGTATTAGAGTTAAACTTAGTAAAGGTTCTCTAAATAGCTTAGATCCTTACTATAATATCTCTATAAGTAGCTAGCTTATAAGATACTTCTAGTCTTATAAGTACACTATAGTTAAGTAGTGTTTCTAAGGGGCGCCCTTACTACTTACTAGTAACTATACTAGCTAATATACCTCTTTTAGTAATATCTAGTCTTATAGCTTCCTTAAAAATATAGCTAAGTTATATTTTCTTAAAACCCTAGATATTTCTATTACTATTATAAGGTCTTTATAACTAACTATTTACTATATTAACTAATATTATTATAAAACCTATAGTATTCTTATTACTACTATAGAGTTCCTATTAATTAGTATTTATAAACTTAAATAAGAAGTTTAGTAGCTATAAGGTTACTACCTTTGCTTTCCTATTCTTACTTATATAATTTACCCTCCTTAATAATATATTAGTAGGGTTTAACTTACTAGCCCTATATTTAATCCTAAAGTTAAATAGGTAAAGCTTATTAAGTATAGTTACTTACTTACTAGTTAGCCTTAGCTTTATAGCTAGGTACTTATAGTTTAAGTAATCTATTACTACTATAATAAGGTAAGTTAAGTACACTAGGTAATACCTCTATACCCTAAAAGCCTCTTAGATTACTAATAATTTAGTATCTAGTGTAAGGTAGCGTAACTTAGCATTAGTTAACTTCCTTAATATATATATAACTAGGTGCTAGTGACTTAGCACTAATATTATAAGTATTACTCTAATAGTAAAACCTAATATATTTATCTTTACTCTTAATAAAGTAAGTAAGTTAAAGTACACTAAAATTAGTACTTCCTAGAATAACTTCTAGAGTTCTTTAAATATAGCTAGCTTATAGGGTTCTAGCTTAAAGGTTACTAGTTATTCCCCCTTAAGTTAGTTTATTAATAAGATAACTACTTTACTATACTTGTTAGGAAAACCAAGGTCCTGCGCAGGTAAAGACAGATAAGTCCGTTGTATTAAAGTTAATAATAGTTATTATTAGAGAGAAGAGACAAGAGGGAAATCTAGCTACAAAGGAAAGCAAGTGAAACGCAGAAGTAAGGCCTAAAAAGGGGGTAGCAAAGGATATAGCTAATCGCGTTATATATATCCTTTAGCTAACCCACTAGGCCTATATTTAGTCTAGTCTTTAGCTATAATTAAGCTAATAAAGATCTAGAGGAATTAACACTAGTAGTCTCTCTTTTTCTTTATAGCTAAAGAAGCCTAAAAACATAATAAAAATTAAATTAAAGGAAAATAAACATAAGTAAATCCCTTAATAGGAATCCAGAGCCTAGATTAGCTTAGTAGGCGTTAGTTAATTTAATTAATCTAATTATAATAAATCCTCCCCTTTCTTCTCTATTAAAGCTTTTTTTATATTACTCCTAAAGATCTCTTAACCTAGCCTTCTATATAAATTATTAATTTATTTAAATTAATTAAGGTTATAAGAGCCTAATTTAGCAATACCTTTATTATTATATTAGCTAGATTATCGCCGCTATTAATCTATCTAACCTTATAGATCTTATGCCTCTTATATAATTAATAAAGAGCTATAATATTAATTATTAGCCTCTTCTCCTTTATTATACCTAGCTTAATAAGATATTTATATAATAAGAAAGAGTTAGTATAGAGTATTAAGGGATTTAAGGTATCTTTAATTAGTCTATTACCTAATTAAGCATTATAGATATTACGTATGCAATATCTACGCCTTAAACTATACTATATAATTCAGAGGTAAGCGTGCTATATATAACCTGCTTACTCTTTATTAAGCTATATATAATAATATTACCTTTTATAATAAAGGTATTATTATCTTATATTATCTTATTTCTAATTATAATAATATAGCTAATTTATAAGCTTAGGTCCTTATTATTAGTAAGTAATCTATCTATAAACATAAAGAGCTTTGCTTCTTTAAGGGTTAAAGGGATATATTATAGCCCTCTCTATTAGTGTTTAATCTACTATTTAAGGCGTTTATTAAGCTATATAATATTATTAATAGAGGGTTCTTAGTGTTAAGCTATAATTAATAGGTTATATAATACTTCCGGTTAACATATAGTTATAATATAACTTCCTTAGGCTCTATATTCTATATAGTCTTACTTTACTATTAGGGATTAAGGATTAATTTCCTTAATCTTTTTACTTTAGCCCTTCTAGGTTAAGGTTAATAATCTATTAGCGTTTTAGGTTAAGATATAGCTATTAAAGATAAGGGGATTCCCACTTATTAGTTACTGTTTTTCCTTAGCTATAAAATTAGCCTTCTAAAGCTCTTTTTCTTCTTTATTAAAGAAGTTATTATTACTTAGGCCTAATATATTATCTGTTTACATTCTAATAATTCTAAAGAGGTTTTCTAGGGCTATAATTAATAAGCAGGGATTATAGGTTAAGGTTATTATATTAAGGTTATCTCTATAGTAGCGAAAGTACATTGCTTACTAGTAGGTTCTAGCCTCTATAATTCCGTAAAGAGGCTTAATTACCTCTATTACTATACCTTTAGGGAAAAGGTATGTGATTTATTTTAGCAATCTTATAATAATTAGCCTATTAAGCGTCATTTGCGATTAAACGTACGCTTACGTAATATCACGGATCTAGAGGTAAATCCCTTTTTACTTTAATAAAGAGGCAATAGCTATAATTAACCGTTAGCTTGCTTATTATATTGTTAGCAATTGTATTAAAATAAATTCCTTCTCCTTATTATTATAGCCTTATATAATAAGGCGGGATTTCTTATATAGTAAGTCTATTCCCTTGCCTTTAATCTCCCTAACTATATAAGAATTAAAGATTCTATAGCTACTATACTTTATTAGGTTAAACTTAATAAATCTAAATATATTATAGGCTTATAAGGTATTAAGCTTAGTTTAGTTAGACTACTTAAAGGGCTTATCTATAGTTATAATCTTTCCTTCTTAGTAAAGTTAAAGAGTAAGGTTCTAATTAGCCTCTTCCTTTACTATAAGAAATACTATAGTTAGTATTCCTATAGCTATAATCTCTTTAATAAGGGCTTATTCTTAATCTTTATTAATAAGCATAAAGGGTAATTTAGTCTTAATAGTCTCTTACTTTATAATAAGGCTATTAGCTTTATAGCCTCCTATAGGGGTAGTCTCTGCTACTTTAAGATAAGCCATAGAGTCTTATACTCTATAGCCTCCTATAGGGGCTATTTTAGCTTTATAAGCCTCTACAGGCCTATCTACACCCTAGTTAGCGTAGAATTTAACTATAAGGGCCTTTCTTAGCCTTCCTTATTTTCTCTTAGCTAGTGCTAGTGGCTTTTCTTTCTCTTCCTCTACTACTTTATTTTCTATAGTAGTAGCTAAGTTCTAGCTATTAGTAGTAATTACTAGTTTAGTAGTGTGCTCCCCTGTGGCTTAGGGGTTTATATCCTAAGGTCCTAGCCTCTCTATAATATATAGGTCTTTATAGTGAGGCTTTACTACTATAGAGTAAAACTTCACTAGTCTATAGAGTATATTAACTATATAAGTCTCCCTATTAGTAGTAATTAATCTATTAGGGCTATGCTAGCCACCCTTCTCCCTCTATATATATATATTAGCCTATAAAGGTAGCTAATATAAAGGCATTATATTAGGGCTATTCTAGGTGCTAAGGGCATTATAGACTTACTATAATACTAAGTAATAGTAGACTTTATTAGTAGCCTTCTAAATTACCTTAGTGTGTTAAATAATAAAGACACTTAGTAGTAACTTATTTATTATCTATAGGTAGGCTCTAAAGACTAGTAAAGTTAGTACTAGTCTATTAGGGCTTACTAAGTTATTAATAGCTTTAATAGCTATTTAAAGGCATTATTCTAGCGTAATCTCCACGCTAATTAAGTCTATAATAATCTTATAAGCCTAGCGTAAAGGTCTATAGTATCTTTTAACCTTTCTAATGCTATTATAGGCTTTAATTAGTATCTTATTAGTCTTAATTAATATTAATTAGGTATAATACTTAAACTTAGCAGAGGCGAAGTTATTACCTGTATTATAAATAATCTAATCTAGAGGTCTAAGATATATATTAATCTAATATTCTCTAATAGTATCCTAGATATCTTAGGCCTTTTATTTCCTTAGATTAAGAAATTAGGCTACTTAGAATAAGGTTACTAAGTTAATAATATAAAGGACTAGTTATTTATTAATCTATATAATATTAATAATAATCTTATAGTTAAAGTTATAGTTATTCTTAATTATAAATTTAAATTAGCTAGGGGCTTTTCTATCTATCTAGTAGTAGTAGTATACTTTAGTTAACTTCTTAATTACCTAGCGTTTAATATTATAACTAGCCTATTAAAGAATTTTTATAAGTTATTAAATAAAAGGGTAACTAAAGTAATAATATAATTAATAAATCTCCTTTTCTAAGAGGTAAAAGGTAACTATTTCTTTTGCCTCTAATAACCACTAAGGGTGTCCTTATTATTATACTATAGGTATAGTTTTATTACCTTAAATAAGAATATTTATAAGGTTATTAATCTTAACTTACTTCTTATTTATATTAGTAATTAAGAAAAGGAAGGGGGTAGCTATATTAAAAATATAAAATTTAAGCTCTCTAAGCTTTATAAGTATATAAAGAATACCTTTTATAATTACTAATCTAGTACTAAATATAACCACTTATAGTTTATAAGGGGTTATCTTTAATAAAGGCATTAATCTTATTAGAGCTTTTACTTATACTTACCCTATAGTTAATTTCCCTAAGGCACTAGTATTAGGTATAATACCTCTAAAAACCTATTTAAAATAGTATTCTTTAAAGATATAGTAAGTAAGGCCTTTATTAAATTCTTAAGGTTTAAAAAGCTTTTACTTAAGAAAAGTATATTAAAAAGCTTAATTATCTAGAGTAGTAAGGACTTTAGTATTAATAAGGTTATAGTTAGTTTATAGTTCTAAATAAAAGAATTATATAATACTTAAATATACTACTAATAATAGTTTTTCTATATTATTATTATTATTATCTTAAGCCTTTATATAGGCTATAATATAAGGCTCCTAATCCTAGTTAGGGCCTTTATTAGGCTCTTTATTACCTAGCCTTTTATAGGAGGTAAGGAATACCTAGAATCTCTTCTCTAAAGGGGGTGACTAGTAGGCTTTACTAGTAAACTAGTAGTCTCTTTACTTCTTATATTCTTTAGTAAAGTAATTAGAAAACTAATAACTATTCTTACTATATATAAAGTAATACTATAAGCCACGCCTAGGGCTACGCTTATAATAGCCTCCTTAACTATAGGGTTATTAACTATATTAATAATTAATAAATATAACCTCTAGAGGGTTTTTCTCCTAGTACTAAAGGAATTAGGTAAACCTCCTATTTAATTCTATAATTATAATTACCTTATAGAGGTCTCTAGTAAGACTCTTAAAGCCTAGGGAGTGTATATATTTTACTATCTAATATTTAGGTACACTAGCTATAGTATTTAATATCTACTTATAAAGCTTAGTATTTATAGTATTAGAAAGGTAAAGGCCTTTATAAATTTTCTTAAGTATAGTAAGTATAATCTTAAGATATTTAAGTTTACTTTTCCTAGGGTTCTTAATAATTATATTATTAAGTATTATACTACTCTATTTATAGTAGTAAAACTACTAATTACTTTCTATCTTAAAGTATTAATAAATTTAAGTAATTATATCTTAATAGAAGAGGTTTTACTTAAATAGGTAATTAAGATAGTATTATTTAGTATTACTAATTAATATAATAAGGAAGGCTTTCTAATAGTATATTTAAGGGAGGTTAATTCTATTATATTTATTCTTAAAGAGTGTAATCTTTAGCATAAGGAAGTTATATAGCTTTCTATTATATTAATTACTATCCTTATATATCTTTATAAGTTCTAAGATTTTCTTTATAATCTAATCTTTAGAAGGGAATTTCTATATAAAAAAGGCGATTTATTATAAATAATAGTCCTTAGGGTAAAGCAATTAATATAACTATAATTATTATATTAGCTCTTAAGGAGGTTAAAGAGAATATTATAACTAGGGAAAAGAGGGTTCTAGGGTAGGTAATTAGGGAAGTTAAGGTTAGTGCTCTAGAGGTTTAGAAGATTATAATCTTTCTTTAGGCTATAATAGCCTTAACTCTTATTAAACCACTTCTTTTAGTAATTATAAGATTAGTAATCCTTAGCCTTATCTTATAATAACACTATTTTCTCTTAAGGAGTTTTATAGCTCCCTAATAATATCTCTATTAGCTATCTTAAAGGTATTTTAAAACTAGCCTATAAAGTCTTCTTAGAATAACTCCTAAAGGTTAGTATTCTTCTAGCCTTAATACTTACTAAGATTAATAAACCTTATAATATAGTTATTAAGCTTAGCTATTATAGTAGTATAAGGGTTTATATTAATTAGTTCTTCCTAATCTATTATAATAGTATTAGAAAATAGCTATAAATATTTTAGTAATTTACTTTTCTTAGGCCTTTCTAACTTAATTACTAGATATATAGGATACTTACTATTACTAGTAGTAGTAACCTAAGGAGTTTCCTCTCTTAGTAATAGAATAAGTATATATATAGGTCTAGCCTATAGTTACCTAGCTTCTATAGTAGCTTAGGATTTACCTCTTATTAATAGTCTAGTTATGTCATGACTTAAGGGTCGAAAGATGATAGAACAGAGTGATAGCTTAGATTCATAGTCACAGCTAGAAAGGTGCTACCTAGGGGCGGGTGCGTGAAGGTTTTAAGCTCTAACCTTCCACAAGAATATAGGCGGTCCTTACTAAATACCTCGCCCTACGCTTACGTAACTATCTAGCTGCTAGCTATCCCCTCCCTAACCTAGTGGGTCCGAGGTCCTGCCAGTGCTCCATTATGTGATGATCCTGTCTCTGTCCCTTACGCTCCTGACAAGTTAATTTTATTATAAAAGCTTATATATTTACCTGTCTTTAAATCCAAAGCTCTATGCGTAATCCCTAGTGTTTAGATATCGCATATATAAAGGATGTCTTTTGTGCTTAAGAATTATTATTAATAATAAAGAAAATAGGGAAAAACAGTAGAAAACAGCAGAAATAATAAAAGTAATAAAAGCAGCAAATTAATAGAATTAACAAATTAATAGGGATAAATAAATAATAGGAATAAATAAATTAATAGGAATAAATAAATTAATAGGGATAAGCAATTCTCTTATTCTTTAAGAACAGAAGGAAAATAGAAGTTATATATTCTAGACTAGGCTAAGATAGTTACGGTTAATAATATAGAGGGGGTAAGATAGTAATAGTTAATAATAACCTTATAAATAGAAGATAGAAGGAGAAAGAGAGGGTATTTATATATATATATAGGAAAAAAAAAGAGCAATTTATTTAATATATAGTAAAAAGGGCTACCTAGCTAAAAAGTATAGGGTAAATAGCACTAAAGGCAAAGGGAGTAAGAGATAAGTAGTAAATACTTATTAGGAGAGGTTATAGATATAGGAGGTTATAAGTAAGTTAGCTAGCTTAGCTAAGGTTATTCTCTATAAATACCTATTAAAAGTAATAGAGGTTATAGGTCTATTAGCTAGCTTAGCTAAGGTTATTTAACGTTAGTTTCGAAGTAAATTCGGTTATTTACTTAAGTTTTCTTATAGTAAGTATAGGATTAGTCTCTTCTATTAAAAATAAATACAATAATAGGAGAAGTTAATCCTAGGGTTTATAATAGACGTAGAATCAATCCTTTATTAAAAATAAATATAATAATAGAAGAATTAATCCCTTAGAAGCCTAATAAGCCACTCCTAGGGATTTAAGTCTCTTTCTTTAGCACACTCTAGCAGTTATACCTCTTTACCTAAAAGTCCTAATAATAGGTAAGTAATAATAGCATCTGCAGAAATATCTCTTCTTGTAATTCCTAGCTTATCTATAGTTATAGTTAACCACTAATTAGTATTAGGAAAACTAAGGTCCTGCGTAGGTAAAGATAGATAAGTCTATTATATTAAAGTTAATAATAGTTATTATTAAAGAGAAGAGAAGAGAGGGAAATCTAGCTATAAAGGAAAGCAAGTAAAACGTAGAAGTAAGGCCTAAAAAGGGGGTAGCGAAGGATATAGCTAATCGCGTTACGTGTATCCTTTAGCTAACCCACTAGGCCCACATTTAGTCTAGTCTTTGGCCACGATTAAGCTAATGAAGATCCGGAGGAATCAACAATACTACTTAATAAAATATTAATAAAATCCAGTGAACCTAAGGAATAATTAGATATCTAGGACGCTACGAGGTATTAGCTATATTATAATTACTTTTACTTATAATAGTTCTATTATAATACCTTTCTTGAATATAATAAATCCTAAGAATTTAACCTTTATAACTAAAAATTAACACTTCTTAAGGTTTATAAAAAGCTTTATATTATAAAGTCTACTTAGGACTTATTTAACATAGCCTATGTAAGTAACTATATTACTACTATAGATTAGGATATTATCTAGGTAGATAATATATATATTATTTATAATATCCTTAAGGACTTTATTAATATACTCCTAGAAAGTTACTAGTGTATTAACTAATCTAAATAGTATTATAAGATACTTAAAGTGCCTATATCTATAATAAAACGCTATTTTTTACTTATTACCTAAGTAAATATATAACTAGTAGTATATATTTATTAAGTTAAGTTTTATCTAGATAACTACGCTCTTTAAGTAATTAAGGATTTTAGTAATTAGTAGTAAGGGGGACTTATTCTTAATAGTAATCTTATTTAGGCCCTTATAATCTATATAAAGCCTTAATTTCCCTCCTTTCTTTAGGATAAATAAAATTAGGGCCCTAGCTAGGCTAACTAATCTTCTAATCTATCCCTTTTACTATATATCTATAAGATACTCCCTAAGCACCTCTAGCTTTTTCTTAGCTAAGTTATATATTAGCCCTTATAGTAGTGTTTTCCCCTTTTCTAATTTAATTATATAAGTATAGCCCCTTAGTTTAGGGAGTGTTCTTACTAAATCCTTATTAAATATATCTTTAAATTCTAAGTATTTCTCTAAAAGCTCTAGTTTATCTATATTATTACTTAGCTTTTACTTAGTTATAGGTTACTTATTACTTAGACTATCTAAGGATCTTAGATTAGCTATAATATATTACTTATATAACTTATAGGTATACTCTAAGACTATTACTACTTCCTTATTACTTATTTTCTAAATTAGCTTTAGTAAGTCTACTAGTAGGTTTTTTTTTAGTTCTTTTCTTTTCTTATTCTTTAGGCTATTTAAGATAACTTTTACTAAACCTAATACTAGAGTAACTACTAACTATTTTAATACCCTATATACTCTTTACTTATCCTAAGTATATAAGAGGCACTCCTTTATTACTAGGTATTTCTAAAACTTCTTTTTCTAATATATTACTATAGGTTTATATTCTCTAATTTAGTCTATACCTAGTAGTAGCCTTTCTTTAGTATTAGTAATAAAGTAGCTAACTTAGTAAACCTTTATAAACTTTATACTATTCTTTATTAATACTAATCTCTTTAGAATTCCTTAATATAGAATTATATTCTTACTTATACTTTAAAGGTTTTACTTTATTTCTTTAACTCTTTTCTAATTTTTCTTAGATAATAGCTTTAGGTATATAGTTAAGGATTATATACCTAAGTCTATTAGTGCCTTTACTATTACCTACTAGTAATCTTATTATAGAGATATATAGACTCTTACTCTTAGGTCTACTAATTTATTTATAATAAGCTCCTTATCCTAGGTTTATAAAAATAAAAGCGGTATTTTATTAGGATTAAATACTTTATTACTACTATTATTATACTTCTTTATAGTATATTTACTACTCTTATAAATAGAGTAGTCTAATAAATAGTAAGCTATTAAGATATATCTAGGCTTTTTATATTTATAATATATAATAAGTAACCTTCTTACTTACTCTTTATTCTATTACTATAAGTTATCTATAGGTAAAGTTAAGTACTATTACTTTTTCTTATAGTCTTAACTTTTTTTATAACTTAATATTAGTTTTATTACTACCTTTACTTTCTTATCTTAGCCTTATAACTAGCTCTAAGTAGTTAGAAACTCTTAGCTAAGTATTTACTTCCTTATAGTATTATTAAGGCTATTAATAAATATATAAATTCTTAGTTATATTAGAATTAGTGTAGGTAGGTTAGATTTAACCTTAGTTTAATTTCTAATAAAGGCTTAAAATAATTAGCTATTACCTTACTAAAGATTTAGTAGTAACCTAGTTATTTCTAAGTACTTAGTGTCCTTATCTATTATTCTAGTCTTTAGCTATATAATATAGCTTACCTAATTATAGTCCTTATATTTTATATAACTATTTATAGCTATATAATATATTTATTATTACTTTATATTATTAGTAAGGTATTTACTAGTGTAAGCTACCTTTATTATATTATTATAAAAGGTATATTAGTTTAATTTAAATAATATATTTAAGTTTACTAGGAAATTCTAGAGGTTTTTATAAGTATTTCCCTTATAAGATAGTATCTATAGCTATATCTTAATAATACTATATTAGTATATATTTACTACTTACTTAGTACTTATTAGTAAAGTAAGTATAGGAGTAGTTAGTCTAACTAAAGAAGGTAAGTTTATAAGTCTTTATTAGGTTCTAACTAATAATAGGTTTACCTAAAGCTTTCTAATCTTTACTTCTATTTATAGAATTTCCTATATTTTCTATATATATTATAGCTTAGCTTATACTATATTATAATACTATTATACCATCTCCTTAATACTATTATTCTTAACTCTAGTATTATTATCTAGATTAGTATTAGGTAGTATCTAATATACTTAATTATTAGTATTTATTATTTAAGTCTTTACTATATTACTACTATCTTACTTATCTATAGTATTACTACTAGGGGGTATAAGTGTGTTTTATATAGATATTCTCTAGGGTACTAATATTATAATCTAGCTAATAGTCTATTACCCTAAAGGGATTAAGAGCTTAATTTATTATAACTTAAAGGGTTAAAAAATAATAAAATAGAGTAATAGCTTAGATTTATAGTTATAGCTAGATAGATACTACCAGAGCTTTGCATGTAGTGTAGTATTTGTAGTATTTTGACCTTCGTTGTAGTATATAGTGTAGTAGATTTTAGGGTGATGTAGTATGTAGTGTAGTGTAGTATATACTACACTACACTACAAATACTATAAATGTAGTATTAGTAAAAAAAAAGTGGGGATTTATATTATTTTATAATATTCCTTAGAATTTCCTCAATAAGCTTAATATTAGGCTTTCTTTTTATTATAATTTAGTTATTTAGTTATAAATTTTTAAACTTTTACTATTTTAATAGCTTTAGCTATAGATTAAGATATAGGGTATATAGAATACTATAGTTATGTTTTTTAAGATTCTTGATTTTTTATATATACTTTAAGCTATTATACTATATATAAATCTTTTTTTATAGAATTAATATTTATTTATTTACTTTAAGTGCTTTTTTTATTTAATTTTACCCTATATATCCCTTTAGAAATAATACTAAATAATAGATTATAAATAGAAATAATTATACGAAAATATTATATAAAGTATTTAAAATAGCTTAAATTATATTTTATAATATAAATAAGGTTAAGAACTATAGCTAATTTATTAGAATTTATTAGAATTTATATCTTATTTTTATACTTTTTATAAATCTTTTTTTTCTTTTTAAAATTATTCCTTATAATCTAATACTTAATAAGTAAATTTTTTTATTATATTAGTAAAATAAAATAACTAGTAATATAATATTAGTTATATAATATAAGAAAATTTTTACTTCTTATAAAAGCTTTAAATATAATACTTATTATATATATATATATATATTAATATTTAAAGTATACTATTTAAATATAATAAATTAATATTTATTCTTATATTATATAATCTAAGAAATATATAGTATTTTAAGCTTAAGATAATTATTAAGCATTAGATATACTTAAAAGTAATACTTTTATATATAGAAATTAATTTTTAATAATAAAAGTTAATTATTTCTTAGTAAAATTAGTAAAAAAAGCTATAAATTAGCTAGAATTAGTAGATTTAATTACTAGGGGTGTACTATTTAGATTTTTTAGAGTAATAATAAAAAAGTGGGTCTAGGTGGGTCTAGGTGGGTCCTTATGCATCTAAATAGCTAGTTTAGTGAATTACGTAATGTGACCCACTTGCTTACGCAAGCGAAAAAATCTTTAAAAGAGGGGTATTCCCCTACTTTCTCTTTTCTTTCTTTCTTTTCTCTTTCTTTTTACTTTAGTAAATTAAAACAAATATCTACAAAACCCTTTATATAGTTAGGCTAGCTACACAGTGTTTACCCTTATTTTTATAATCTTTTTGCTTTTTAAAATAACCTAAAACCCCCTAAAAAAAAACAAAAATCAGAAAAATCAGAAAAATTCAGGAAAATTCAAAAAAATTCAGAAAATTCAGAAATAATTCAGAAAAAATCGGAAAGAAATTAGGCAAATTGGAACACTAAGAAAAAATGTCTGAATTCAATCCAGACTCTTCCTCTTATATTTTGGATAATAATTCTAAGTCTTCTAGCTAAGTTAAAGCTAGAAGACTTCTAGGATTATACGAAAAAACCCCTAAAAATTAACCTAGCTATAAGTTTGCTTCTAAAGCATATATCTTCACTTATAATTTATTTAATTTTTAGTTATCTAAAATTAAATATAATAAAGAGAGAGAAGTTATATGCTTTTATACATAAAATAGCTACTCTTATAGCTTTAAATATAAAGCTAAATAATTTTAAGCTTCTAATAGTATTAGCTATTATAAAGCTAAGTATCCTAAGATTACTACTTCTAAATTAGAAGAAAAAAAACCCTTTAAGGTTACTTATAAGTATTTATTTACTATTATTTACTATTATTTCCTTTTACTAACTATTTCTTAGTACCTAAAATCCAATAAGATTCACCACCTAATATATAAGCCTCTTTAACTTCTTATTTTTAATAAAAAGGCCTTAAAATAATACTATTATTGAGGAATTTTTATCTAAAAAGGCTATTACTCTAGTTATTAAGTTTATACTAGAAAATAATATCTTTTTTACTATTATAAATAGTAAATCTTTTAAGGAATTACTAGAATATTATTCTAGGTAAGTATTTCTTTAATTTTAATAAGAAATAAAAGCTAATAATATTAGAAATAATAATCTAGCTTCCTTACTAAACCATTAAATAATTACATATAGAATTAATTCTATGTATAATTCCTTAAAGCATTAGATTATTCAGCAAATCTAACATTAGTTACAATATTAAGGTCTAATATCTATTCAGTTAGATATTTAGATATCTATAAATTCTAAGTCTTACTTAGGAGTTATAGCTAGTTAGATTAGCCCTACTTTTAAGCTAGAATATAAGCTTATAGGTAATATTCTCTTTTTCTTTTCCTTTTCCTTTTCTAATTATTATTATAATTATTATTAATATTATAACTTCTAGGCTTTAAATATCTATTAAATTCTTATACTAGGGCTTATATTTATTGATGCTTTGATAATCTTATTAAAGATTATACTTTAGAGCCTAAATATATCCTTAGGTAAGTTATTTATCTTATATATTATATTAGGATTAGTAAGTAACCTTTTAATAGTTTTACTAGGGATAATAGGTTAAATAATAATACATTTATAAGTTCTTATATTAATAAGAATTATAATAGTATTATTTATAAACCATATAATATCCGATGTGTTGCACATGTTTTTAACATTGTTATAAAGGATATTATAACTAAATTCTTAAGATTAACCTCTTTAAAAGAAGACTTAAATTCCTTTAAGAATAGTAAATATCTTTACTATTCTACAGAGGATATTTCTTCTATTAAGGAGAGAAATAATTTTAAAGAATTTAAATCCTTAGCAGATAGTAAGTAATTTATTATAATTTATTATAATTTATTATAATTTATTATAATTATTTATACTAATACTTCTATAGGTTTAGTAGGTAAAGTTAAAAGGCTTGCTATTATTATTAAGAATAACTAAGGATTATATAAACTTTAGTTAAAGTCTTTACAAAAGGCAAAAAAAGAAGGTTATATTGCTAAGAATTGCAATATTACAAGAATTCCTCTATATAAGCTACTTTCTTTTATCTTATTTACTATATTATACTAATACTAATCCCTTTATATTTATAGCTAATAAAACACGGTGGAATTTAACTTATAAGATAATTTATACTGCCCTAGAATTAAAAGAAGCTATTATTCTTTTAAATAGGGCGTCTAATATAGCTGTATTAAAGGATGCTATTCCCACTGCCTAAGAATAGGTAGATTTAGCTACTTTAAGCAGTATATTAGAGGTCTTTTATAAACCTACTATTATACTTTAATCCCAGAAGTATAACACTTTAGGTTTAGTTCCTTTATTTATTATTAGGATATATAAATATCCTATTAATATAAAAGAGGACTAAGAGGCTTATAATCGTCAGGTATTTACTCTATAGTTTCCTTTTCCCTTTATTACTTATATATTAATTAACTTGGTATTTTAGAAGGTTTATAACCCTTAAGGTAAGATCTTTATAGCCTCTATAAATAAAGGCTTAGATAAACTTAGTAATTATTTTCCATAAGACATGGATAATAATTATTACTTTTATAAGCCTTATTTATATGCTATGCTACTAGATCCTAGGCTTAATCTTGTTACTATATAAGATAGGCTTAAATTATAAGCAAGAACTAGTATAAGGTTATTAGAAGACTTACAAAAAGAATATAATTCGTAAGTATTATTATTATTATTATTTTCACTAATAAATTTACTAGGATTTTACCTACTTATAAAGAGAATCAGGCTAATCAAAGCCTAGGCTCTGAAAATTCAGAGTTAGAAAATACCCAATTTTAAGTAGAAATTAGAGGGCCTAGTTAGCCTAGGACCTTTAATTATCCTAGGCCTAAACTAGCTTTAAAGCTATATAAGGGCCTATTTATTAACGAACGAGATAAATCAATTCAGAAAACTAGAAAAAACGAGATATCTACCTTTACTAAGCTAGAGGTTAAAGAAGATAAGGTAAGCTAGAATTCCTTAATATTTTTATTATATTATTATTAACATTATTATAGGAGGATATCTTTAAATAGTAGGAAGATAATCTAAAATTTTTCCCTATTTTAAGTATAATTACTAGAAAATATCTAGCTATTCCTGCTACTTCTAGTGCTATTAAAAGTACTTTTAATACTAGGGGGAATATTATTACAAAAAGAAGAACTTCCTTAAAACATTCTACAATTAAGGAATTAATTCTTTTAAAGAATTAGCAAAAAGAGGACAATCTTATAATTAAGCAATATTCAGAGCTTTACGATTACTATAGCTCTTTATTAGAGGAATCTAAAGACTCCTCTTAGGAAAGCTCTAAAGATTCTTCTAATGAATCTTTAGAAGATAACTTAGAATAAGTGTATAATAGGGGTTTTTTCCTAGTTTAGTCTAGTTTTCCCCTAATATACTACTCTTACTATTATTACTACTCTTATAGTCTTATTATTATTATTATTATTATTATTATTATTATTATTATTATTATTATTATTATTATTATTATTATTATTATTATTATTATTATTATTATTATTATTATTATTATTATTATTATTATTATTATTATTATTATTATTATTATTATTATTATTATTATTATTATTATTTTATTTTATTTTAAAAGAAAACTTAAAAGAGAAAATTATTTTATTTTATTAATATTTTAAAAACCTTAAAATACTAAATAACTAAAAAGTCTAGCTTTTTCTATAGTAAATCCCTTATACTTACTTATATTCTTATTTATATAATTTATTTTCTATTTTTTTTATTAAACTTTAACACTAATAATATTATAAGCTATTATAAGCTAACCCTAAGCTATTATAAGCTATTATAAGCTATTATTAGCTATTATTAGCTAGTATAAGCTAGTATAAGCTAGTATAAGCTAGTATAAGCTATTATCTAACTAAAATTTAGAAATACTACAAATACTACAAATACTACATGTAGTATTTTTACCTCCCTTATAGTGTAGTATGTAGTGTAGTATAGTATGTAGTGTAGTGTAGTATGTAGTGTAGTGTAGTATGTAGTGTAGTGTAGTATGTAGTGTAGTGTAGTACAAAGCTCTGGATACTACCTAGGGGTAGGTGTGTAAAGGTTTTAAGCTCTAACCTTCTATAAGAATATAGGCAGTCCTTACTAAATACCTTACCTTACGCTTACGTAACTATCTAGCTACTAGCTAACCCTCCCTAACCTAGTGGGTCTAAGGTCCTGCTAATACTCTATTATGTGATAGTCCTGTCTCTGTCCCTCACGCTCCTGATAACTATATTATACGATCTTTATAAATAGATTCTTTAGCTATTATTAGCTATTAAATTTATAAATCTCTTTTAGATACTAAAGAAGACTTTTTTTAAGCTTTATAACTAGCTTTATATTAATACCCTAGTAGGCTTTTTATAATATTAATTAGTTAAGTAAAAGGTAATAATTTTCTTATAGATTTATATATATAATAAGCTATAGAGAAATATAGGGTATTAATTTCTACTATTCTAAGTATTAGTATCTTAAATTTTTTATAAGCTTATTAATCTAATAAGGTATTTATATATAATCTTTATTTATTAGCTAAAGCTATAGTTAGTTTTATTATTTATAAAGCTAAATAAGAAATTCCTTTAATTTCATAGTACTATTAGTATTATTAATAGTATATATATTCTAGCTTTTATTCTATAAAAATAGTAATAAAAATACTAGTTAAGGAAAAATAATATCTTATAAAATATACTAATAGCTATAAGCTTTAAGGAATTATTCCTTTATATACTAGTAAGTACTAAAGGTTTTATTAATAATAATACCTTATTATAAATAATATTTATAAAGTCCTTTAAGATCCCTTAAGGCTAATTTTATCTTAGTAATATAGGATTTAGCTTATATTATAGCCTAGTTATACTATATTTAAGGGTTTAATATTATTTATAAAACTAGAGAGAGGCTTATAAGTACTCTAATAATAAGAAAAAGCTCTTTAACTTCTAGTATATATAATTATAAGTAGTTATAAAGTATATTTTTAGGTAATATAAGTAAAAGTAAAAGATAATTTACTATAGTACTACTAAGTATAACTTTCTTATATAAATTAAGATAGTCTATACTATTATAGCTCTTTTTAACTTTATTAAATTAAGTAAAAAAAAGCCCTATAACTTTAAAGTAAGAAAGATAGAATTATTACTTAAAGATAAGTATTAAGTGCTTAAAATAGCTACTATATAGGTATTTTTACTTCTTATAGGCCTTATAAGCTATAAGGTTTAGAAAAGAATAGTATAGTAGCTTTAGAGAACTTAGTAAAGAAGTAATTTAGATAAAAAGATATATATTTAATAAATTTAATAGTATTATTAATAAAATTCTAGCTAATATAATAATAATATTATAAGTTAAAAAGTAATAATATATATATACCTATAGACTTTCTTAATAAAAAGCCTTACTTTTACTAATAAATAGTATTAATACTAAAATTTAACTTAATTTATACTTTCTTTACCTTTTTTAATAATAATAAGTTCTAAATTAGAGAATTTAGTTAATCTTACTTTAACTATAATATAACTCTAATAATTATACTTATTCTAAACTCTTTACTATATAATTAATAGTTCTTAACTACTTTCTTAATATTATTAGCCCCTATAGCTCTTAGAGTAATAATATAGCTCTTTAAGCCCTATATTTAAGGCCTAAGAATAGTAGATATTACCTCTAAAAGCTCTTTTACTTATACTATAGCCTAATACTTTTATATACTTTATAGTAATAAATTTAGCTATAATCTATTATATATAAACTTAGTAAAGCTTATTTAAAAGCTTTATAGGTTTAGTATTAAATAAATAGCTATATTATTAGTACTCTAATTTATAATATTACTTTAAGACTAACTTTAATACTACTAATTATTCTTAAGGGAATTTTCTTTATTAAAAAGCTTAATAATATTATAAGCCTTAATACTAAGGTAGTATATATTAGAAATCTCTTCTTAAGACTTAAATTTATTATCTTTAGAGTTATTAAAGCTTTTTTCTAATAACTTTTCCTATACTCTTATAGTAGTAGTAAAGCTTTTAGTATCTTAAGCTTTAATAACTATATTACTAGCTTTATAGTTTTCTAAGAAAACCTTTACTTATTTCTCTTTTATAATAGCTTTATTTATAATAAAAGGCTTTATTATAATAAATTTACTAAACCTCTTATATATTTAGCTAATATAATTAGCTATTTACTTACTTATATAAAGCTACTTATTTTATTTATTATATATTATACTACTTCTTTTCTCTATAGTATAAAAAGTATACTAAATACCCTTTAGCTACTTATATTAGTTTTTAATAGTTTTTATAGTTTATTAATATCTTAGAAATTTCCTTATAAATATAGAAATAAAGCCTTTAAGAATATCTTAAATAATAGTAATTTTATTACTATTAAGCTATTACTTATAGTAAGCTTTAAGAAGTAATTTAAGAAAAAAAAAGGTTTAATTATTAGTCTAATAAATTTAGGAGAATCTAAATACCTATAATTAAGTACTTTAGAATATAGCTATAATAAGTATTTAAATTAATATAGTATTTACTAGTAAAATATAATAATTTTATTATATTAAAGCTATAGAAAGGGAGAGCTACTATTATAATAGTTCCCTTATATAAAGGTAGTAAAAAAAAAAGCTATAGAAGTAGGCTATAATAGTATAAAGTGGCTGCCTTATATAAATTTATATATAATTTATACCCTATAATATTAGTGCAAAGTTTGCACTGGCTCGTGGATCACACCCTAATAATACATAAAGTACTGGTTACGGTGCAAGCCAAAGACCCCCTCCCGCCCCCACCTTGAAGCATTCTGTCTGGTGCTCCGTTCCGTTCCGCCCCCGCGCTTCGAGTCTTGTACAACCAACCCCACCTACTTAAGATGCCAACCTCACCACAATCGGTTCTTCTTTATTTCTTCTCGGATGTTTATAACAGATAGAACTGGGTTACCTGGATCCATAATCCAGACTGAAAGCTGAAGCTCCTGGATACCGAGAATCCCCTCTGGCGAACTGTCAGCACAAATATCTTTCTCCAACCACCACAGGACAGGTCCCCCCGGGACTCAACCTCCACAATGACTGCTGGTCGACCCCATCCTCTTACCCAGCTATCCGTCCAAGAGTTCACCAAGGCTCGGGACATCATCGTAAAGCTGTACGGAAGCTCGCAGCCCGTCTATTTCCAGCAGATTTCCCTTCAAGAGCCCAGCAAAGAGTCGCTCATTCCGTATCTTGAAGCTGAACATGCTGGCACCTTGACGGCAGAGACGCCGCGCCCTGGTCGTCATGCTCGCGTTGAATACAGCATTATCAAGGCAGAGAGGCACGAGGCTGTCAGATGCGTCGTTGATCTGGATGCCAGCAAGGTTGTCAGCAGTGATACGGCCTCTGCCCATTCTTTCCCATACTACACAGCGTGAGTCTAGCTTACAAAACCCATCATATTCTGTTTCGTGGATATGCCAAGACGTAGACATGAAATATCAATGCTGATATCCCTCGCAGGGACGACTTCTCCCAGTGCTTGGACTGCTGTGTCTCATCGGACATGTTCAAAGAGGCCATGTCGGAATTCGCACTGCCAGAAGGATTCGAACTCACCATTGACCCTTGGCCGTATGGCGGATCAGACAATGAGGACGACCCGAGATACATGCAAGGTTTGGTGTTTGCTCGTGACGCCAGGAAGAACCACCCTGATACCAACCACTACGGCTATCCGATTCCCATAATCCCCGTCATCGACTGGGTGACCAAGAAGGTTGTCCGCGTCGATCGGTTGCCCACTTGGGGATCGGATCATGGTCTCGAGCCTGCTCCTCGAGGCGACGAGCCGAAAAAGCTGTTCCAGAATTCAAAGCCAGCCGAATGGGTTCCTGAGCTTCTCGAGCAACCTGTGAGAGCTGATTTGAAGCCCTTGAACGTCGTTCAGCCCGAGGGTCCTTCATTCACGGTCCGGCCAGATGGACTCGTCGAGTGGCAGAAATGGAGATTCCGACTTGGATTCACTCCTCGTGAAGGGGCAGTTCTCCATGATGTTTGCTACCAGAACCGGCCTGTCTTCTACCGTCTCAGCTTCTCGGAGCTGACAGTGCCTTACGGTGATCCGCGACCACCTTTCCATCGCAAGCAGGCATTCGATTTTGGCGATGTCGGCGTCGGACGCGCGGCCAACAATTTGACACTGGGGTGCGACTGCCTCGGGGCCATTCACTACTTCGATGCTCTTCTCGCAGGACCAGACGGCTCTCCAACCCCCGCCAAGTCGGTCGTTTGTCTACACGAACAGGACGGTGGCATCCTGTGGAAGCACACAAACTTCAGAACCAATAACGCCATTGTCGTCCGATCACGAGAGTTTGTTGTGCAGTTCATCTGCACCTTGGCGAATTATGAATACATATTCGCCTTCAAGCTCGACTTGGCTGGAGGAGTTACACTTGAAACTCGCGCCACTGGCATGGTCAGTGTTGTTGCCATTGACGAGGGCAAGACAAGCAAGTATGGCAACCTGATGTCGCCGGGCATTCTTGCACAGAACCACCAGCACATCTTCGCCGCCAGAATCGATCCCGCCATTGACTCGTATCGCGACAACAGGGTCGTTGTCGAGGAGAGCCACGGCGTCAAGATGAGCCCCGAGACCAACCCGTACGGCAACTTGTACGAGGTGAGGCGCCGAGTCGTCGACAAGGCGAGCCATATCGACGCTGAGCCTCGGCTGAACCGAACCATCAAGCTGGAGAATCCCAACAAGAAGAACTCCATCTCGGGCAAGAACCTTGCCTACAAGGTGGTGGCTCCTCCCACGCAGATGATTCTGGCCGACGAGGAGAGCATTCAGTCGCAGCGTGCCCTGTTTGCTCAGCACAATGCCTGGGTCACTGGGTACAGAGATGGTGAGTTCTGGGTAGCGGGCGAATTCACCAACCAGAGCCGAGTGGAGGCTGGGGGTGTTGGTGATATGGTGCGACGAGGCGACTGGTTCACGGAAGATGGCACGCCGACCAAAGGCACCGATGGCTCAAGCGGAGTCAATGGTCATGCAAGCCACGGCACCAAGAGCTCTCCCGTTCTGTGGCCTGTCTATAGCTTCACGCATAACCCTCGTGTGGAGGACTGGCCGGTCATGTGAGTTGCGAGTCCAGGCAATCATAGATTCCACCTCAAACATGACGTGTGTACTAATGCTCTCTGAAAAAAAAAAAAGGCCAATGGAAATGTATCAAATTCACCTCCGTCCGGCCGACTTTTTCGAGGCCAACCCATCGCTCGATGTCCCATCCAAGAAGAACGAGGCCAGTGTTCTGGTGCGTTGTTGCGGTTCCAACGGCTCTGGCAACGACGACTCGTGCAGCTCTTTGCAAAAGGACGCCGCCGTTCATGGCCAAGGGACGAACAATGGCGTTGCTGCCCAGACCGCCGGCGCTCAAGTTGCATGAAAGAATGTTGGGAGAGACATGTTACGGATACGTCCTGGCATGGAAGTGGTGAAAACGTGAGGGATGACAAGAATTTGCATGAGCGCATTTGGGCGCGTGCTGCCTCGGGGTTCCAACAGTCATCCATGTGTACGAACGAGCATCTATACGTTGTGCGTGAATAAATATACCCCCTTGTCTCACCCTTGTCTCAATCGTCCCATTCTCGCAGTCCACAATGTTGGGAGTGGAGAGATCAATGTTCGATCTTGAGCGAAAAGTCGACGTGCGGAACACCCTGATGAATAGAGCTCGTCGAAATAATATCCACATCTGTTGATGCCATACCATGGTTAGCAAAAAAAAAAAAAAAAAAAAAGCACCACCATGATCAAATCTCCAAGTGATGGCTCACCATTGCAAACATACTGCTCCACGTTGTCGGCCCTCAACCCCCCCGAGACCTCCAAGAGAAACTCCCTCTTCCCCCTCCACCTCTCCTTCAGCCCCCTCGCGGCAACCCTGACGCCCTCGCCGGTGAAGTTATCCAGCATGACGACATCTGCCCCCGCGGAAATGGCCTCGTCGGCCTCTGCCTCGCTCTGAACCTCGACCTCGACCTTGATGCTGAAGCCGCCCACCGCCTTGGCCGCCCCCACGGCATCCGCGATGCCCCCCCTGCTCCAGACGTGGTTGTCCTTGAGCATCACCATGGAGCTCAGGTCCATCCTGTGGGCGTCGGCGCCGCCGACCAGCATGCCGTACTTCTCGACGAGCCTGAACCCGGGCGTCGTCTTGCGCGTGCCCGCCAGGACCCCCGCGTAGCCCGCCCGCCGGACGAGCCGCACCAGCTCCCCCGACTTGGTGGCCACGCCCGAGCACCGCGCGAGCATGTTCAGGGCCACCCTCTCGCCGAGCAGGATTCCTCGGACGGGGCCCTTGACCGTGGCGCATCTGATCTTGATGGTGGGGGGGGCCGATTCCGAGGTCCGGCTCGACGTCGGCGGCGGCGGCGCGAGCGCGAGCGCGGAGCCCTCGGCCACGTGCCACTCTACGGTGCAGCCCGTCTGGCGGAAGACCTCGTCGAAGAAGGGCCTGCCTGCGAGGAGGCCGGGGGACTTGGCCCAGAGGGTGGCGGTGCGCGGCGACCCGCCTACCACGAAGCCGGCGTAGTCAAAGGAGGGCGTGTCTTCGGCGAGCCAGGCTGTGATTTGGGACTTGTACGTTGGCGGGAGGAGGTCGGATAGGTTGCCGAGGGACATGGTCGTGACGGTGGGGGATGGCAAAATGAGAGGCGGCTGGTCTGCTTTGAATCGGGAGGGTTGAAGTGAGAAGACGGTGTTTACGGAGTGTTGGTGTTTCTGGAGTGTTTTTTTTTTTTGGAAGGAAAAAGGGTGTCGAGTGCGGGGGCAGGCACTTGTTTCCGGTCGTGGCCCGGATGGTCTTTATTGGCGCAGACGGGCGGTATGTAATTCTGGTGCGATTCGACATGTGCATTCTTTTCTTAACCCATGGGCCACGAGCCAGCAGAGAGAATATGGCAGAGTAAACGGCATTTACACAAGGCCTCTCTAGAGTCTAGACCAACTCGAGGCGATCACACACGACTACATATTCTTGCATAAAGTTGGATTCAATCCGTTTTACGGATCCGTACAAGGCACAAGACTTGAACTACGATGAGGAACCCTTGAATGTGAACAATATGAATATAATAAACCCTCCCCTGTTCAATAAAACACACTCTATTGCGGCCCTAAAGATGGAACAAGATAATTTCTCTTCAACACCTAGCCTATGCCATGTGTGTGGTGTTGAAAAGCCGATGACCAGTATCAGTACCCTTGGTTCCAACAAATTTGTTTTTCGAGAGGCGAAGCGCTCCGATGCTGACGCGGTGTTGTTCTGCCACCTTGGAAAGCTCGCGCCCTTCGGACAATGCGTCATCCTGAACCACTCCGGCGGTAACAACAATGCAGATGTCTTTGTCCATGCTTCGTACTTGATTGATGAAAGGTATCAGCGTCTTTCCACTGCTTATCACGGAATCGACAAGAATCACGGTCCTTTGATTGTCAACATGTTCTCTCTTGATGTCATCCGGGCAACTGGCGTGGATGAACATGGCAAGTGGCAATGCCTCACTCAATCCCAAAGCCATGGGTTCGCCGCCTCGCATCAGCGCAACAATTGTGGTTTGAGTCTTGTGCTGAAGACGGTATCCGCTGACTTGATGCCCCTGTACATGCTGTGTAGGATATTCTTCAACTCCAACTATTTCTGGCAGGAACTCCCAGGCCAGGTAGAGCCCGACATTGCCGTGAGCTTTCCTCAAAGTCGGCCCTGCATTCGCCGCATCGCGCATCGGGGACATGAGCAGCTTCGCGGCACTCTTGTCTGTAGCCTGCCATATCCTTGGGTACGAACTAGCATTTCGACCACAATGCAACGAGTTGAGAAAGCTCTGGCCGATAAGGGACATTCGAGTAAGTACGCTATCGCTTAGTCGTGGAGAAACGGTTCCGGGCAGCAAGCATTGTCGCGGCGTGAGGCCCCGAGTCGTGATGGCTTCCACGAGAAAACGGTCCATACTGCGACTGCGATTTTGTTCTGGGCCTGTGACCACGATTTGCTTGGTCCGCTGCCTCCAACATTGGCAAGTCGAGAGGGCTATCGCCAATTGCCACGATATGCAGCTGACCCTCTTGCCGCAGCTTTGTCACGATCCGAGCCTTTACGTCGGGCGTGACAACAATATCATCCGAGATTCTTGCTCCGCCGATAACTTGGATCTTTTGAGAGAAGCCCTCTGTTTCTAGAATCTTCTCCCAGACGCGGCGAATTCCGCAAGTCACAACTAAAGCAGATAAATGCTCATGAGCTTGGATAAAGCGGAAGAGGGATACGAATTCGGGGTGCATTTTTGTCTTTGATGCCGCGATCGTACAGATACGTTCGAAATCTTTTTCGTTTGCTACTTCCTCGTACAAGAGAGTAGCTTGAAGTAGAGCAGTTTCCGAGTAACGAAGCGGACTGCCGAATAAGCCGTTTAGAGGACAACTCGTGCCTATAGCCTCCCAGAAAGTGACACTCGTGTCATCTGTTGATAGAGTCTTGTCTGCATCCACTACAACAGCCGTTCTGAGGTCTTTTTTTGTGAGAAAACCACTGATTTTAGCATCTACTCTGGACGCGTTCGGTATCGTGGCGGCTCGACATGAAAACCGAATGTAATTCATGGCAGCGAGAAGGTGGTTTGTCGGTGGCTCGGGCAGCCGCGAGAACAGGATACCGTGTTTTTGACAGAGACTCCTTAGCTCCGAGATCTCCGTCTGCTGCCACGTCTCCAAGCGGGCGGCAGAAAGGTCTGGACGGCGCCTTTGTCCGTCCTTTTGCCTCTGCTCAACTATCCGTGCAACCGAGGTATCCAGGTATAGTATATGGGTATAAGTACTCATATCGTTGGGCGTGTACACACGGATCTGCTCCTCGTGAGACCAAAACATGAAATGGCCAGTGACAACAGCGGATTTTTTGGATTGACGACAAGTTTCAGCGATTCGATCGATCGCCTGCTCTCGCCAGTGCTGCTTCTGCTCCTTTTCAAGTCTTTGAAAAGCACTCAGACCTCCAGGAACAATTGTGGAAATCATGTCTGAGCCCTCGTAAAAATCAAATTGACTGTGACTCAAGTGCTTCTTCAACTCGCTCAGTAGGAACGATTTTCCTGAGCCCGGCAATCCATAAAGCCCGATCACAGAAGGCCTCTTGCTTCCCTGCGCGATCATCTCAGTCGATAGAATGTTATCAGGACAAAGTTTGAAGTCCCCCATGTCTGTTGGTATAGTGAAATGCTTTCTAGAACGGGGAACGCTGTCTTTGACCGCTTCAGAATCGGAGAACATCCATTCACGGACGACGAAGGTATGGATGTCGAAGAGGAAAGTATGTCAGTGCAGTGAAGTCATTAGGGGAGTTTCAAAGTGAAAATAGACTGCGGATTAAATACTTGTTGATAGCAGCCGCAAACATTGAATCTCCCTCTCCAGCCATGATTCTCAACAGTTCTACCGGATGCAGTATCAAGTCGCCTTCCGGCTTCTATTCTCTGGTCACGCTCCCTTTTCTCGGCTCCATGCATCTTTGTGCTAGCTCTAAGGCATGTCGAACAGTATGACCGAGAGCTTTTTTCTTGTACCATACCTGCCGTAATGAACCATCTAGGTTCTCCTCTCACTTCAAAGATCTGGTCACGGTGCCTCTGCTCGGCTCTCTGCATCTATTTCTGTCGTTACAGCACGCCGGTTTGCTTTGACCGAGACAGCCACTGCACGTGCATTCCCCGCTGCAAAGATAAGTTTTTGCCAGCAGACCCTTTCACGGGAGAAGCGGCCAGAAGTTTCGCAATCTGTGACACGCAAACTCGAACTTGTTGAGTTCAACAGGATGTCGTGAGGCGACCTCGCGAATCTTGAAGTCCCGTGCAGGGTTCACCACCTCATTGATGTGTCGATACGCGGTTGAGCCAGACAGGAAAGCGGCAGTTCGGAAGAAGGCCCATCTCGACGTGAACTTGAGTATCATGTAGGCGTAAATTGGCGGATGCTTGAAAAGGTGAAAAGTTGGGAACTGTCGCAACGGATGGCAATCGCATTGTGCCCTGCCGAGAATGTAGAAAACGTCCGCCGTTTCGCTCAAGCGGTGGAGGAAGGTACGAGCCACGCGTCGTTAGGCCAACTCCTCCCTCAATCGCGCCTTGTACCACGAAGAAGACTGCACTTCAAGGCCGAGCAATCGGTGCCACTGTTGCGTCACCTTGACCATGATGGATAGAAAAAGATTTCGATTCGGGAAATTGGCGCTTGAAAGCTCTGGCGACGTGCGTCGACTTGTAAAAAAACGTATGTGCGCGGGAGCACGACACAGATTTACCTCGCACCACAAGTCGGTCATGGCTCATGCATGGCTCATGGTCCTGGTCTTTTGCCTCAGGCACAATTTGAGATTTTCTGCTCGCGTAGCCGACTTGTCACGTTTGATGTTCTTGAAGGCATGGATAATGATAACACCGCATCTATTAGATGGGTACGGTCTTTATATCCCATCCAAAGCACACGTCGATAATCTGCGGTGCCATCTACCCTTGCGGACATGCCAGTGAATCGTGAAACTAAATGGAGCATCTTGTCATCTTGGTTGATATCTTGAGAGCCAGTAATTTGAGGCTTCCGCGAGCGCCGTCAGCCTGTCGTTAAGATGGCTTCACTATCGAAAGTGGCATCGATTGTCGGGGGCTTAACGGCACTGTCAGCTTCAGAGAACCAGAAAGTGAAAAAAATAAGACTTGATAGCTCATTTTCTTTGTCTCCCTCTGAAAGTTGCTGTGCCGTCTGCTGTACCACACTACAGAGCCCAGCCTGTTTTTGGTTGCAACTACTGGAACTCGAGCAGACGGGAGGACTCAAGTAGCACGAATTGGACAGGAGAGCAAGTGTCAGCAACTTACTCAGAGACATTGCACAGTAAGCGCTACGTATCAATTTGACGTTTCAATACAGATGATTTTTCATTACGGATTTCATTACGGAGTAGGCCGAAGGGAGTTGACATAAGACGTAGCTTTTATCCACATGACCTTGAGCTCACTCAAAGATACGTGGTCTCTTTCTGCATTTTATGAACCACAGTTCTGGAACTTTTACCCCTCGATCTCATGGCAAGCTGCATGAGCAGGAGAAGGTATACGAGCCGAAATTAGATGAAGAGGGAGTAGATTAGCTGTTGGTTGGCCTGTCGTTGAGACGGGGCTTCGTTAATCCTCGGTGAGAGTCGTCGCTGGCTGTCTCTGGCGACACCTGATGTTAAATGATGAACGCAAACCAGGGCATCCTCAAAGCCCCCTTAAGCTTGAGACCTTAATTGCGGCCGCAGGTACTCGTTGTCCTAATTTCCAGCGTCACTTGACCATTCTTGAGAAGCCACGTAGTCGCTGACGGCCATTTGCATAGAGCCAACACTCTCAAACTCGTCTTCTTCCCTTCCCATACAGAGTCCTCTTGTGTCAGCCCTCCTCCTGACTTCTCTGTTTCCTCCGCCGAGTAGCCTCCCTTCAACCCCATCTCGACTCTTCTTGGCGGATCAGCAGAGTTTTGTAGAATTTACACATTCTAATCCCTGTTTGATTTTACACGAGGTACATGACCAGGGGCAGCAGGCTAACAACGGACTTTTTTATCACACTAAGTGGGGTAAGAGGTACCTTAGATTACGTGTATTTCACTGGACTATTTAGTACCTCTTACTATGTATGTAGCGTTAAAAGCCCTAATAGCTCCACTGACCATAGCCACTTAGAGCTGATAGTGGCTGCCGTTAGACTATCAAAAACCTGCTGCCGAAATCGAAATGCCATCCGAACGCCATCCGAAAAAGGCACGGCTAGTGGCTGACACGGCCCCGCCACGCCCCACGAGGCAATTTCACTCCATCATTGAAGAGCTGAATTTCGACATCGAAAGTTGACGCGGGTCCTTCACAACTTTCCAAACTTCCAAAGGATTAAGTCATCTCTCCCACTACTTCTGTCGGCTTAATTCCAATGTCAACATGTTGCCCTCCGTACTAGTAAGCACCTACCAGCAATACAAGGAGGATACCAACTCCATCGCAGCTTGGCTCGCCTCAACTGCAAAGGCTGCTGGCTTCCCCGCCGACCTTCTCTCTCCCGTCTCCTCCAAAGCCGGCAAACCTTCATCTGGCGGACGACTCAAAGGCAAGGCGAGGCAGAATGCCAAAAGGAAGACCGCATTCTCTTCGGCAGCCTCACCAGCGACACCGACGCAGTCTACATACATCATCAACATTAAGGATTTCGTGACATTGGCTGAGCACATTGCCGCTAAAGCAGCCACCGTTCCACGCGAATTCGGCGAGACCATCGACCGTGTAATCAATGCTCGCTCTGGCTTTGGCTCCAAGCTCCAAGAGCATGGACAAGACCTCCCAGACCTGTCAGCTGCCAAGCATAATCATTTCGTGGGAGGTAAGAACCTCCATATCCCCACCAAATACCTCTCGATTGCCGCCTGTCCGGCGTTTGAATGCAGATAAGGGCGCCTGGGCACTGATTGGAATCTGGCCTGTAGTACTAGAGACAGTCCGTAAAGTACTGAAGCCGTTGATGCCCATCAACGATGCGGATCAGACCTCATCCGAGACCAGCGAAGTGAGTAATCGCTTCGCCGGTCTTGTCGTTTTTGAACCATCCGCCGAATTTCTGAATGCGCCCGACTTTGAACGACCGACCAAGACGCAAAATGATGAGAACAGGTACGAGTCGGAGCCGATGACTTCGATAGAAGACGCATTCTTCGCCTTGACGACTCTCGTCAACGATATGAACCGGGTCAGATCCCGTATACAGTGGATCTGGTCCAACTACAACATCGGCATTTTTGACCTGGCTGCCGCGGCAATTGCGACAAACACTGCCATAGACCTTGTCAGAAACATGATGGAGGATGTACTTCCCTTATTGCAGCTTCATGGTGGGCTTGGATCAATGCTCGAGAAGTTTCATGTGATGCAGTGTCTTCTGAAAGGCTACAATATAGATGACATGACAGTCGCGGGGACAGACAGATGGAACGACAACTTCAACTATAAAACGTACGAGGTCGCAAGCAACACCTATCTGGGGGCCTACCGAATGCTGGAGAGCTTCGCTGCCGTCTTGCAGCCCAACGAGCTCCCCTTGTACAAGGAAGGCATGTTTGGACAATTTGACCCCAACAGCGACCGGAGCCGGAAAACCGGGCGCCAAAAGTTTTTGGATGATCGTGCACTTCTCATGCCCCTTTTCACCGAGCTGACGACCGTGGTCAGAGGCTTCGACAACTGGCTCGCGAAGGACGAATTCATCCGTGGAATGGAAGAATTGGACAAGACTAAACAAGTGCCATTTTATGCCGTCTTTGCTGCGCAAATCTTCCTCGACATTACTTATGAACTAGGTCCAAACATCGAGCGCCCCTTCAATACCATGAGGAATAGTATGAATTTTATGGACAAGGATATCGAATCGCACTTCGAGTTCCACGCCAAGCTCAAAATTAGCAATTGGCCGACTTCAAACGATGTAGCGTTGCGAGCGTTGCAGCGTCACATTCATTGGATCCAGAGCGACCCGGTACGAGCTGTACAGACTCGCTTGCTTCGACGCTTGAACGCCAATATCCCCGAAATCGAGTCTCATCGTCTGTTCCGCATGTCGCCAGTCATCAGCGGCCTGATGCTCTATCACTTCCGCGGGCGTTACCGCAGTGCCGGGACCGCCCTCGCCAATGCCTGGGGTTCCATCCAGTACTGCGAGCACTTGTACAATGCGCTTCAGCGCCAGGAGCTTCTGAGGTCAAGATGGCTCGATATGGACGTCGTCTACACCAACCTGGGCATCGAGAGCTTTTTCGTCGGGAACGAAGATCCCAAGACGCCCACCGACTGTTTCCTCAAGTTCTGTCTCCAGATGGGCACATCCGCGGCGGCCATGTCCGCGCGACGGCGCAAGAGCACTTCGCTCTTCTCCAAGGCCGGTCCCCGGGGCCTCAAGGAGGATGCCTCGCCTGTCCAGTCCATGTTCGAGCCGCGTTATGTTAAACAAAACGGACAGTTCGGCCTGACTCCCGAACACGTCAATCGCATCATTGAGCTGAGCTTATTCGAGCAAGAAGGTTCTGACGAGGATGGCACATTGATTCTGGGCCAGATCGAAGACCCGGAAAAGCTCAGAGAAAAGAAGAAGAAGTGGCAGCAGCGGCAGCGGCAGCGGCAATCGCGTAACACCACAAACGAAGGCTGCCGCATGACCGTCGAGCATTTGATCAAGCAGCTCGTCTTCGTCCTCAACGCCGAGACGCTCGAGTTCTCGTTTCCATACATGCACATGCATCGTGAATGCTGGCAAGTTCTCCGCGCTGTGCGCAAGTCATGCGATGCCGTTCTGCGCGAGCTCTTCACCCCGGCGTACATGGAGCGTGAGAGCGAACTGCCGTTTGTTGTGGGCTGGGTTCTGATGGCGGCGAGTGGGCTGGACGATGGCAAGGTGGATCTTCGACCGCTGCACGAGGCTGCCAAAGCGCTGCATGAGGTCTTGGTGGCTGGTACGGGCAGCATCATCCTCAGGGAGGATCTGGGGGGAAAGCTGGGACTGCCTGTGGAGTTTGTGCTTGAAGACGAGGACGAGAATGACGGCGAGCTCTGAGGGAGGCAGGACCGAGGCTGGTTGCAGCTAGAGACTGATGAACAAGAAGCGTTTACCAGCACGGACTACATGTTGGACGTTACATCTCTGAATGTACGGAGTACTTACTACTAGCACACGTTTCCTCATTGTGTGTCACCGGCGCGGCTTTGGCCCCCAATCCATTCGGTCATCCGGCGCCCGCATGATGACGGATGAGCGGGGTGAGTGAGTTGCGCATCCGTTGTCCATCATGGCCGACACTCATCTCGTCGATGCTGGACTTGAAGATGATCATATTGTACTTCTTTCACTAGCTTCATCAATCCTACCCTCTGACTTGATTTGAAAACAACCCCGCAGTCTCGATGAAGGCAGCCGCCCGTATTTCCTCCTGACAACAGGGCTCTCGCCCATGCTCACCAGAGTCACCACCGCCTTCACACTGTCCACACTGTCCACACTGTCCACACCCAACTTTGCCACGTCCGAGGCCGGCAACCCCTTTGTCGACGGCTTCTACGCCGACCCGGACAACGAGTTCTACAACAACGAATACTGGATCTACCCGACCTCGTCCTACGCCTACGAAAAGCAGACCTACCTGGACGCCTTCTCCTCGCCCGATCTCATCCACTGGACCAAGCATCCCAACATCCTCGTCGCCTCCGACTTCAGCTGGGCGAACCGCGCCATCTGGGCACCCGCCTCCATCTCCCGCCACGGCAAATACTACCTCTACTTTGGCGCCAACGACATCCAGTCCGACTCTGAGCTCGGCGGCATCGGCGTCGGCATCGCAGACCGTCCCGAGGGCCCGTACAGAGACGCCATTGGGAAGCCCCTGATTGGCGAATACCACAACGGCGCGCAGCCCATCGACCAGGATGTCTTTCTCGACGACGACGGCCAGGCCTACATCTACTACGGGGGCCACGGGCACGCCAACGTCGCCAGGATGAACGAGGACATGACGAGCCTCGGCTCCTTCGGCGACGGCGGCTCCGTCTTCAAGGAGATTACGCCGGAGAACTACGTCGAGGGCATCCAGATGGTCAAGCGCAACGGCACGTACTACCTCTTCTGGAGCGAAGGCGGCTGGGGCGGCCCCGACTACGCCGTCTCCTACGCCATGTCTTCCTCCCCGACCGGACCCTTCAAGCGCATCGCCAAAATCCTGCAGCAGGACGCGGCCGTGGCCACGGGCTCGGGACACAACGGCGTCATTCACGTGCCCAACACGGACATCTACTACATTATTTATCACCGCCACCCGCTGGGCGGCAACATCGACGCCAACGACCGCCACCTCGCGTACGACCGCCTCCACTTCAACGGCGACGGGACCGTCCAGCCCGTCCGGATGCTCGTCCACGACAACTTCAACGACGGCAACATGATTGGATGGACATCCTACGGCGGCACCTGGGATCCGAGTTCGAACGCCCTCAAGGCGGGAAGCTCCGCGGGCGGGAAAGCCCTCCTCCACACCAACTTTGGCGACGTCGATCTCTCGGCGGACATTACCATCCCGGCGTCCAACGGCGGCGACGCAGGACTCGTCTTCCGAGCGTCGAATCCGGGCATCGGCGCGGACGCCTACGACGGGTACTACGCCGGCGTAGGGACCGGCGGGAAAGTCGTGCTCGGCAGGGCATCGGGTGGTTCGTGGACGCAGCTGGCGGTGGCGAAGGCCGATGTGCGGCCCGGGAACAAGTATACCGTGAGAGTGCAGGCCAAGAGGGATGCCATCAGTGTGTACGCTGGCGATTCGACAAACGCCCAGATCCACGTGTCGGATGGGACCTTCGGGAGCGGCATGAATGGCGTGAGGGTCTTTCAGACGGATGCTGTTTTTGATAATGTCAGGGTGGAGCATCTGCAGTGATGCTTTCGGTGGCTAATTTTCTCACACCGTCGATGATGTAAATGTCGGGCTGTACTTGACAGTGCCAGCTATCGGATGCATATCAACCATCGGTTGCAGCTTGGACATGGTTTCACGACATGGCCACTGAAGAAGTCTTGAAAATAGTTGAACAATTTAAAGAACCAAAACTTATGGTTTAGAGACTATGCAGCGACGATGGAAAAGTTACAATTGAGGACCTTGCGATGTATTCTTACGTATTCTCAAACAAAGACAAAAAAAATCATGGCTGATGTGTGAGAGGGCATAGAGTACGCGTGGCTCAGGTACCCTCGAGGTGTGAGTCAAAGAGACGTCGAAACTAGAAATGACGTGATAATGCCGACAGAAAGAATGCTGCTACAACGCCTGCCTACGGCTAATTAATCTGACTCATACTCATGATCAACGTTGACACTCGGAGTCACACATTGGTTGGACGAATCTTGAAAATGGGGCTGTGTCTGCGGGACCCTCTCCGTCAGCAATCACATCAACCCTGTCGTCCTTCTCATCTTGGCATCGACCTCGTTAGGCTCGTTCCGCCAACGACCTTATTATAGGAGCTCCCCAGGAGCTATGCGCACATCGCTCAGGAGGATTCGAGTGTTCCGTCTTGCCCATCTAGACTATATATAACACGTGCACGTACACGCACGCCTCGAGCTCCGTCAACGACAGACAGCATGACACAATCGGCACCGTCCGACCTGCCGCCTCCGTATGAAAATGCCACGAGCAGCAACAGCGAGCAGACGCCGCTCGTATCTTATAGTGACGAGAAGACGCACCCATCGGACACGGCACAAGACGCAATAACCAACAGAATTCCTACCAATTCCCCCCAAACCCAAGGTGGAGGGTCCTCACAGCCCTCACAGCCCTCACAGCCCTCACACACGTATGTACGATCCAAGGGAGTCGAGGTGCCCCGGGACAAGCCCATGTCTCAAACCGCTAACCATGACCAACAGCCCAAAGCATGCGGGCAAGAAATGGAGTTCAACCCCGAAGCGCGTCTCCTGCATTGCCCCCAGCATTGCCCCCGGCCACGCAATTCTGCGGACGCGATGTTTCCACTCCAAATCGCAACATCTCAGACTGGCGCTGGCCACAAGCACAACGGTCCAGGTATACGATGCCATGCGAGACTCGCTCCTGTGGGAACTGCACAGCAACTCCTCGCAGCTGGTTCAGGGCAACGAGGAGCCCCTCACTTTTGGCGAAGGCTTCAGGCCATCTCCCGATGGGAGCCTGCTGTGTGTGATTGCTTCGGGGAGGGGCCAGCGAAGACTACTCATCGTGGACTCGGAAACGGGATGGGTCAAACTGGAGTGCTCGTTATCTGCGACGGACGGCAACAAGCCTCACATTTCTCCCGACAACACCACGGCCGTTCTTTGTCATTCTGGCAGCGCCACGGACAGCACTGGTCACTTCAAGATCTTCTCCCTCATCGAAGAACAGGCTAATGTGCGCCGGGTGCGGTTCGATAAGCCGGCGTCGTGGCAGGGCATGAGCATACGGTTCGCACCTGACAACAAGCACATCATTGCCTGCGCGGGGCCGACCAGAAAAGTCAAGGACGCTGCTGCTGCGCCGAGCGTCTCTGTCTGCGTGTACGACATTGGAGAGTCTGGAAAAATGGTTCGATCTACTAGTCTTTCCTGTTCGCCAAAGTTCAACAGCACATTGCAGAATGTCAAATTCGCAGCCGATTTTCACTTCCCCAGCCTCGACGAATGGCTGTTGTCGTTTCCCGACTACAGCAGCCCTGGCAAGACCTGCATTGTGAATGCGCGCTTGGGACAGACCGTTGCTGTCTTCTCATCGGAACTAACATTGTCGCAGAAATGGCAGGTTGGTGTGCAATCGCCAGGAAAGGCTCAGGTAGCCCACGACGCGGAATCCGGCATCTTCACGAGGATGGAGCTCAGCAACACCATCTTCCCGCGTGGGCAGACCGTGACTATCACCAAGTTTGCGCTTTCAGCCAACGGAGGCAGAGAAAAGTCAGTTGTGCGGAAACCGTTCCAGATTCGCGCCGTTGTTCTGAGCTGCAAGCATGCTGATGTGTGTGGACTGTCCCCGGATGGATCGCACATGTTTGTGCAGCAGGGAGCGGCAGGCAAGGTGGATGTTTTATCCCTTGCTATATGAAGTCCACTGCAAGCCTACCTCGCGCGCGAGACTTTGGACATTTTGGAGCGTAAGCTTGTCAGTAAACAGACGCAATAGACGGAGAGAAGTAGCAGGGCAAGCTGAACAGGCCTGGTCTTCAAGAACTAGATGAGTTCCGGTCAAACATGGATGGATTAGTCTCAAGATATGGTGGAAGTCGGAGAACATTTACAACCCCCTTTGGCGCATGTACGGACGTATAATAGTGCGGAACCTGAAGAGCCCTAGAAGAGCCGATTGGGAAGAAGAATAGAAATGAGACGGAGACGGAGACGGAGAGGAACCATGTTTCCCCCAAGGACTGACGATACAAGCAGGTACGGCTAAGAAGGTGTAGCACCGAGGTTCAATGAGGATGAAAGAGCCGTCAGAAACGACATGCCACGCTGGCCGGCAGAACAGGCATCGCGCTGGAGTTTGCGCCGGAATCTCCCATCTAATGACAGGACCTGCCCACGCTGTTGTACCCTGGAATGGATTCTCGACTTGTTCACACTGATTCTGATTGAGACGCTTAGTTCCACGCTGGAACGATAGGCACCCAATCGCTGTATCTGGACGGCTTGGACTACTGCATAGGTTCTCCCACGGGCCCTCCTGCGTGATGTGAGCGGACGAGTTGTTTATTAGGGAAAGCGGAGCTTTGCCTGAGTTTTGCGTCACAGCAAGGCGAGGGCAAGAGGGTGGAGCGAAGCTTCCCGCTTTCCCCTTATTAAAATAAGGCTATCCTATAGAGATACCTCTTTTCTAATTAGTTAGATATAAAATACTCTTTGGTAACTAGTTAAGAAATGTTTTTCTGTCTCTCTTAACTGCCTAACTTTAGGGGGGGGGGGGCTAGGGGGGAAGGCCTGCCGCAGGCGATAGCTCACTGCAGGCGGCCCCCGGCAGGGCCCCTAGAGGGCCCCCGGAGGGAATAGAAAAGCTTAAATATCTGAAGATATTAGTTAAATCGGTTAAATCGTTAAATTTGTCAAATCGTCAAAAAGTCAGTCAAATCTTCGGTCAAATCGTTAGTCAGAAAGTCAGTCAAATCATTAGTTATATTAGTAGTTAAATAAGAAACGGAAGCGGATAATAGTTAGCCTAGGTGGATACCGACGCTTTCCCTACGCCTATGATGCCGATGAAATCGGGCAGCCATAAGGATCTTGTAAGAGGAGATGCTGGACGGCTTGGAGAATTCGCACAATTCATGGCGGACGGCCCTGTCGACGTCATTTGGGGACTCCAAGCGGCTCTAGTCAACATGCGTCAAATCGTGCCCTTTGCATCGGTCTGACTTGAGCGCAATGCTCGGCAATCTCATAGGCGACATTTGCAGTGTAAATAACTCGTTCGCCCACCACGGCGAGCATGTGGCGAGGAGCCGCCGCGACTTGGCTTCGCCCGGAGGAGGGAGTATTATTGCTATTCGTGCGGCTGCCCCACCCATGCCCCACTTTTTGCAATATGATGTCAGGGTTATCATGGATATGGGAATTTAACAAACAGCCTTGTCTCTTCGGTTCAGAGCTCAGTTTCCCCCATGCAAGGTTGGTTCATCATTACGTGAAGGGACAGTTCCCGCGTGCGCACCACGTTTCTTGCCTACACACTCGGGTCAACTACAAGAATTTTGAGAAAAGAAACCACAATATAGCCGAAGGTCGGTCACCGACGAAAGCCTCAACAGCTCAATCTCTCTCGGAACACGCTTGTCGGAGAAAAGCATAAAGGCAGGACCTTGCTCAGTCAAGATGAGTGGAGAAGGCAGCGCGTTCGTATATGGTGAAGAATAACTCCAACCAGACGCACGTTCTACGGGCATGACTAACATTCCAGTAGGCACGCTGGTAAAGATACGAGGCAACAAGCTTGACATGTGCCAATTGACCCACGGAACTAACGAGACATGCAGATGGCCCGAGAAATCTTCTTCAGCGTCTGCTACAATGACGAGTCTCCCCCGAAGGTCATCCGTGATCTGCACACTTTCACGCCTGCAGTTCTTCGAGACTTCTGCCGTCACCGTGTCAAGTTCGCCGATTACCCGGGTGCTGTTCCTGAAGCTGGGCACCAAATCAAGGGCATCCTTGTGACGGGTTTGACCGACGCCAATATCGAAAAGCTGGACTATTTCGAGGGCTCCGAGTATGAACGACGCAAAGTCCAAGTGCAAGTGCTTGAGAAAGTGGGAGAAGACGAGGTTCCAGGAAAGGAGGCCAGCACGTTCGTCTACGTTTTCCTCAAAGCAGACGACCTGGAGAAGCGAGAATGGGACTTTGAGGAATTCCGACGCGAGAAGATGTCCATTTGGACAAGAAGAGGTTTGGGGGCCTATGGTTCGTTTTTGCGTCGCCATCTCCTTTGCTACCATTTCTAACAAATTGCGCCTAGATGAAAATGACGGAGCAGCAATAAACACTGAAAACACTGAAGTTTAATAGAGATGGTATCGGGGCTGGTGGTGAGAAATGCAATGCTGGCTTGGACTTGTCTCATCGTGTCGCAAGCACGCAAAACGGCTTGTTTAGGTGCAAAGAATCGGGGTGCGGCAGAACAGACGGCTCATTTTTAGCATGCACCATGATGAAGGGGATTACCAGAAGGCCACCAGAAAAAGATGCAAGAGGAGCATTCCACGATTGGCCAATTCAGCTGCTTGTTCATGAACTTGTCCGCTCTTCCCACAAAAATGGACAGCAGGGTGGAGTGCCTCGCCTGGATGGAGAATCTTTGTTGATCAAGATATATTCGTGATCCATCGGATTTGGTGTTTTGGCGGGGGGATCAGTTATGCGACGGACCTGGCCAGGGGTCTTCTATCTGGTCGTTCGATCGGTCGGTCGGTCGGTCAGTACAAGATCTCAGCAAGCGAAATAATCGATGCCCATGGCAAAAGAGAGCTTCAAATATCCCACCTGCACCCTATTTTAGTTTTAAATGAATGGTACGAATTTCCAAAAAGTGTCCATGTGCTCCGCTCCATGTATGTGGGATGTAGACACAAATCAGTTCGTTCAAGACACTGACCTACGCGGTCTCGGGGGACGTGAACGTGGAAGAAACCAGACACAGGGTCATTTTTCATCCGGTGTATGTTTGAGAGCCCAAGCGGTCCAGTCGTACACGCGTTTCTGGTCACGATAGCTTCGGGTTTTATCGCCTGCTCACTCACCGCTTCATCCGACCAGCGGTTACATGCTTTTGGCTGCCCAACAAGCTACGCGCGCACAAGCACTGATCTCACACCACGTGCACAACCACATAAAACAAGACGTGCTCATGGATTTGTCCAAATGCAAAGATGTGATGTTGCAGTGTGGAATCACAAAATGTTCCGTTTCTCTGGAAGGAGACAGGGAGACAAGAGCTCGCACATGATGGATACGCGGAAACCCCATCAGTGATGTATCCTTGAGAATGCGGCTCCAGGAGACTGCATCGAATGGACATGGCACGAAAAAGGAAACTTGATCGGGGAAAGACTTGACTTGAAACTTTGGCCCGGTTTCACCAAAGCGCCTGGTCGCGAGCCCCCCCCACTCGTGTGTCCCCCGGTCCCTTTGACTGCGAATGCACAGACCAACTTGAGCAGGGATTGAACAATTGACTGGTTTGAATCGGCAAAGGCTCTCGTGACCCCTGCATAGCTAGTTCTATTCGATATTCGATGTGCGCGAAAGCAGGATTCATTCATGTTGGAAAAGACAATCCTATGGTGACTGCTGGGTGATGCCAGAGTGTGCCGTAGTCCGTTTGCTCAACGGCAGGGAGGATTCCTCTGGGCTGCCTCCTGTGTCAGTTCCGTGTCAAATCAATAGTCAACATCGGTGACGACTTGCTCACAACAATCTGAAAAGAAAAGTACTCCGTGGTAGTGCTGTGCGTGACCTGATGATGATGCGCGTTCGTCCCTCGAGGGCTGCATCTGGTATCTGCGAGCCCCTCTTCGGATCTCAAGTCGTAGACGGCTCGTGCGCCGCGACACGGTATGTAGAGCATGATTGTTTGAGCTCACAATCCTTTCTGATTGTCGACATACGGCTGTTTCCTTGCTTCTGTTTCTGTTTGCATGACACAGGGAAGCGACGCAAACTTGATCTTGTGAAAGATGCAGCAACCACAGAAACAAATGATGGCTCACTGGTGTCCAACCACTACAACCCGATGGTGGGGGAATGGCGACCGAACAGGGGCACCGTGTGGGAGTCAAAAGGCCCCGCGTTTGCCCCTGGAATTGGCCGCCCGACTTGGCGATCGTGTGGCTGGCTGTTCTCTGCCCCTGCCTCTGTCTCTGTCTCTGTCTCAGGCAGCCACCCCACGCAGCTGACAGGCAGCTGGCGCTGGGCAGACGGCTGGCAGACTGGCTGGCTGGGAGCCGCCGCCTGATTCGGCCGACGATGCAACGCTAACTTGTTGGAGGCGGCCAAACAAAGCTCTGCCCTGGGCTTTGTTCGCTTGTTGGGGGACTTGAACGTCCCGTGTCTTTTTCCTCTCTGGGAGGTGGCACTTGATGCAGGAACGCGATGCGACGATTTTGCCTCGCCCGACTGGTGGCCGTGCTCTCTGCCATCTGACAGGCGGTCATTCGCTGCTGTCGACAGCAGGAGCAGGAAGGAACAGGAACAGGACCAGGAACAGGGACTCGTTCACTTCATGACCGAATTCGCGTTTGTTTGCTCCGTGCCTGTTCCTGGCGCAGAGCCCATCGGCCGACAGTTTTTTTTTTTTTTTTCCCGCGATGGGAGCCGCACGCCACTCACTTCTGGAGGGGGTGGATCGGATGGGGCGATCCCATCTCGCAGGGTCCTCTTCGTCCTCCTATCAACGATGCCGCCGTCAATTTCATCCCTTCAACTCGGCCGGCCTGACGTGACCCCTGACAGATCGACCATGCTTCACAGCTCACAGGCTCACAGGCTCACAGCTCGACCCGCCCAACGTCTTGTCTTGGCCATGATTGACTGGCCAAGAATGTGCCATCGTATCCTGTTCACAGCTGGACTGCACACAATCCCCCCTCGTCTCATCCATGCATCTTTTTCGAAGCCCTCTCTGAACGCACAGCCGCTTTCATATAAGACGGGTCTGTATCCCGATCCCCGACCGTCATTATGTCCCTCTCTCCATCTTGAGAAAGCTTCAGTCTTTCGAGTCCTTTTCTTCAACGGTGGTTTTTGTCGTCGAGACAATTTACACTCCCTTTTCACCACCCCTTTGTTATTTTATTTCTGCCAAGGCTAGACCTTGTTTGCTTCCATTTGCTTCTCTTCAACTTCTCTGGTTTAGAAGTTTGAAGTAGGTCTCCTTGCTCGCCACCATCTCGTGTCACGAGCTCGCACTTTCATTCTTGTAAGTACCTCTCCCAGGACAAGTCATCTTCCGATCGAGCAAACATTCCTCCCGGGCTTTGTTGGTCGTGGCAAATATGCCTACGTTCGCGATGCTGTACCCCCACCACCACAGGAAAAAAAATTGCTGCAGCTTGACTTCTCTCGTTTTGCTTTCATCTTGATGAGACTGATTGGCTTTTGTCAACCTTCCACGTACTGCAGACTAATCATGCTAGATTGTGCAGCTCACTCCTTCTTTAAAAGACGCTGTCTCAATACAGCTTACTCGATCAGATCTATTCTCGACGGCACTGCCCTCATTCTTGCAATAACCAACCTTTAAATCTAACGTCTGGCACGTGTAGATTCACGTCCCCCCTCTTTTTTTTCCCCTTTTTTTTTTTTCCCTTTTTTTTCCCCCCCAACGAGGAAAATGTACACCAAGACTTTTGCACTCACCGGCCTGGCCACTCTTGCCAGTGCCCACATGAAGATGGCCAACCCTGTTCCTTTTAACCAGGCCAAACTCAACAACGGTCCCCTTGAAGCAAGTGGTTCCAACTTTCCCTGCAAATTCGGCGACGCATATACTTATGCTCTCGATGCCAGCAATGTATACGCTCAAGGGAGCACCCAGAAGCTCGAATTCATCGGTCAAGCTGTCCATGGAGGAGGTTCTTGCCAGGTCGCTGTGACGGTCGATGTACAACCCACCAAGAAGTCAGTATGGAAGGTGATAAAGTCCATCGAGGGTGGCTGCCCCGCGAAGAATATGGACGGCAACGCGGGAAATAACGCCGATGCCAAGAACCCTTTTACCTATGACTTCACAATTCCCAAAGAGCTCGCTTCCGGAAACTATACCCTCGCCTGGACTTGGTTCAACAGGATCGGAAACCGAGAAATGTACATGAACTGCGCCCCGCTCACTGTCACTGGCTCTGGCGGTTCCCAGAGCTTTGTGAATGGCCTGCCTGACATGTTCGTCGCCAACATCGGTAACGGTTGCGGGACCGTCGACAGCAAAGACGTGAAATTCCCCAATCCAGGCAAGGATGTCGATAACTTCGGGGCTGCCGGTAATGCTGCTGCCCCAACTGGAGGCTGCCAGGCTGGCAACGGTGGCGGTGACGGTGGCGGCAGCGGCAGTGGCAGCGGCAGCGGCAATCCTGCCTCCTCCACCTCCGGCCCCGTCTCACCACCTTCTGAGCCAACAACCCATGCCCCAGCTCCCGAGCCAACAACTGCTCCTCTTCCTGATGCTCCAAAAGACTCTTGCAAAAGTTCGATCCCTGGTGGAGTCTTCGTTCAAAGCAAGCCAAGTGAGCCAGCGCAGACCCAACCTCAGCAGACTGGGCCAACGCAGACACAACCTCAGCAGACCCAGCCTCAGCAGACTGGGCCTATTGTTACATCTGCCAGCATTGCCACCCCAACCCCTATTAATGGAAGCAGCCCCGCCCCTTCCAATGGTACCGGTAGCGGAAGCAGCTCGTCTGGGAGCTTCTCTGCTGGCATGGCTTGCTCATCAGAAGGTGCGTGGAATTGTATTGGCGGAACATCCTTCCAGCGTTGTGCAAGCGGCATGTGGTCTGCGGCCCAGCCTGTTGCTGCTGGCACTTCCTGCACTCCTGGTCAAGCCAGTCAACTCAAGTTGGCCGCCAAGCAAAAGCGATTTCATCGCCGCGCCATACGGTTTGCCGCCTAAAAACATGCCCAAAAATTAGGGCGAGAGCTCGCGCCATCTCTTGTGTTGGGGCATGTAAAAGCTTGGCGAATGACGAGGCTCTGCTGGCGCTCAAGGGGAGCAACTTCAATTGTACATTCTTCTTTCTTTCTTATTCATGAAGCTATGGTTTTGCATCGACGCAGGTCAAAAACTAGGGTACCACCTTGGACAACAGAGAGACTTTAAAATGAATGCTTTGCTGACTGTGATGTATCCCTGTCCAATGACACTCGTATAACGCACTGTGCCACAGGGACACCATATGCATCATCTTTTCCTCGCAGCCTTGATGGGAACAAAGCCGACCAACTCTAATGTGTGTACTCTAGAAGCAGAGAATCGGCGAGCAGTCGCACCGTCAGGTTCGGGTAGCTGGTCAGTCTGAATTTTGGAATCTTGAGATCGTCCGTACCTCGGTAATTATCTGAGATGACTCTGCGGCCCGTCCCGCCGAGCCAAGATGCATGACGGCGCCACTGGCGGTCTGAGGCCAATTGTGTGAACGAGTTCAGCAGTGGGGGCCCCGTGCCGCCAAAAGCGGGGCACGGCACGATCAACAACTTGTCCATGCACAACCCAACACTCCGGGCCAGTGTTGAGTAGAGTTCACTTCAAGTCAGCAGAACTCGGTTCCAAAAAGGAAAGAAAAAGGGGAAGCACCGTGGACCAAGCAGGCCCCATTGCCCTCCATGTCGCCGTTGCGAGATTTCAAGGCTTGCATTCTGTTCCGAGTCTCTTTAGACGGATCGGTCAACATTGCTCCCGACTTCTTGCCACGTTAGCTTTCCACCATGACTTCCTGCGCAGCGATGATCGCCTTTACGTCACATTTCCGGTCGAGTTTCCAACGTCGGGCAGTCAGGAAGTCTTCCTACCGTTAGCAAATCACAGTGGGTTCAGTCAGTATTACCCGCCACACTTGGATTGTGCGCAACTTCTCCGCATCAAGTACTCTGAAGGCTGCCGCAATTATCAAGGCAGGATGACAAGAGGGCATGCGGGCGCCACCTGACCAACGACTCGTCGGTGTAAATGTACCCGGACAAGTACAAACATACTACAGTTGATGACGAATACAAGCGGAAAAGGTAGCGGCTGATGCGTCATGACGCAACATGGTCACTTCTGCTGAGTGATGCGACATGTTCTGTTCACGCCAGACGAAGCGTTGCAAGCAAAGGATCAAGACCTCTCGTCGATTCCCCAATCAATGTATTCTGTACACCCAGGCACCACCAGACTAAGAGAAATAACTTGTTAAAATACATTTCAGTCCGTGCTTTGGCTGCCAAGACCATCGTGTTGCATTGCAACCAGTTAGGCACGAGGGACATGAACCAGCTCGTCACCCGTCATCAAGTCATCCTACTTGAATCGCTTGGTAGAAACCACCCGAGCCGCTGCAGCAGGATGGAAACAAGAGATTCGAAAATCGGCACCTTGTCTTGACGCGACGGCGAAAAACCTCCCATGATGAGAAACATGGGACGCAAGGATACCAAATGCTGGGGTGTTGCTCGTGCCTGCAACCCTGTCATGAGGGCTCCAAATCCCGGCGCACCACAAAATTCTGTAAGACTTGACTCCAGGCAAAGAGTCGATACGAAACAATTAGCCAGCCAGCCACTCTGCGGTTGCTCAATGCCCTAAACGCCTAAATCTATGTATCCAGTGTGAAGAAAAAAAAGAAAAGAAAGACCATCTCGGCATCCACCATAACACTCATCGAGATCAAGCGTGTAGATGCTGCCAAAGGCGGATGCGTCAAGGGGGAGGAAAGAAAATGATAAGTCGTGCCGTCGTCCTTTCGTCTTTTGCTGCTCATGTTGACAACGAGCGTTTGCAACTCTTCCGGAAATTGTCTCGTGCTGCTCAAATCTCGATCGTCTTCATTGCATCGTCCTCCACTGTGGCAGTCTTTCCATTCATTTTGGCCGGATTCTGATTTTCCTTATCTTTGAGCAAGTCGGACTCTGATCGGGCCAAGGTTGAGATTCGAAGCCCGTTTCTTGCCTCCTCACTCTGTCGTGGCGTCTCGACCTCGACCAGCTTGCTGGGCTCAATGGTGGCGCCTGGGATGCCGGGAATGGCGGTTTCCTCGGTAACTCTACCCAGAGGAACCTTGCCGTATCCCGCGGCTCGCATTGGGCTCGCCAGTGGCGACGACCCATTCAACCGTTGCAACGATCGACCCCTGACATCACCACTGGGTTCCACAGGGCTGCCGTAGGGAGAGGCGGAGCGGGAGCCGCGAGGGGAAGGGGCCTTGCCGGCGGCAGCCATGGACTGTCGCTTGTTGTTGGGTGGCCGGCGCCCGTGTTTCTGGTCCATCCTCCACCGCAGGATATTGAAATAAGCCGGTTCCACTCGCGCATCCCTGAATTCTCGCAGCTTTAGTTCGCCGCTGTCCTCTTCCACAAACCATTTCCCGCTGTTGAGATCATCGGCCACCAGAGCGAGGAAGGCACCCCAAGAGCGGGCTACCACGTATTTCGTGTCGTAGTCTCGGCCGAAGAGAATGATTTGACCCCAGCGGCCATTGGGCCCAGGAGCCAAGTCGACGGCCAAGTTGTTGCCACCCCAGTCGCGGACCAAGGGGATCCATCCCGCGTGAGCGTATGCCTTCTGCACACTGTTCGGCGGTACTGAGCCCTGGCGGGCTAGAAGAGTCTGGCGCCATTCGCCGTCACCGGCAGAGGACGAAGACGAAGGTCGGGGAGGTGGTGGCTGCTTCGACGAAGATGCTTCGCTGCTGCCCCCAAAGGCTTTCGAAGGTGTGGTTGGCTTGGCAGTGGTGGTTTCCAAAAGATATTGCTCATTGACCCTTCGCCACGTTTCCCATTCCTGGGCGATTTCTTCGCAATCCATCAGCATTGAACCGAAAACAATGCCGGTAGGTCGTCCTCCGCGCTCTTGACCATCATGTACCATGAGTGACTCGCGGACATCCTGGGGCAGGGAGCAATCGAGTTGGTGCTCGAGGTCGTTCAGGTCGTTGACGGTGGCGCCTTCGCCCAATTGATCCCACAGTTCGGGATAGTTTTCCTCGGCCCATGAATCAATGCGTTGCCACGAGTATCGAACAGGAGGTGCCGGCGGGAGACCGTTTTGAAAAGGCTGCATGGGGACGTCACCGGGGCTCTGAACCTCGAACCCATCGCCTCCCTGAGCCGACTGAGAGCGCATGCCGGGCGAGTACCCTCTGGCAATGGGGCTTTGGTGGCCGTTTCGAGTAGGCGAGCCACGACCGCCTTCGTCTGAATAGGGAGAGCTGACGTCGGCGCGAGAGTCAGAAGCAGTGGCGACGCCTGTTAAAATGCCGTCGCGACTATTATGCAAGGGCACATGACGGCCGGTGCGTTGCGGTGAATCGAATGATGAGTCTGCCAGAGTCGGGTGGTTTAGAGTCTACATCTCGGACAAGTGTGGGAATTGTGGTGAATGGAACGTTGGGAGCGAACGGGCGAGCGAGGACTTACGTCGATCGTTGCTTGTCATGGTATGCCAGAAAGAGCGGAGGGCGGCACTAAAACTGCTCTCGAGAGTCAGTATGATGAAGATGGAGCAAGTCGAACTGGGTTGAGGGCGCGGAGCTGGGCATGATGGAAGAAGGGGATGGGGATGTTGATCCAAAGACTTACGGGTTGGCCATGGTGGACAAATTGACAGGCCAGCGGGCAAGTTTCTCGTCAGCAATGTCGAAGACGGAGCACCTTAGTGTCGAGAGATGAGCGCCTCGTCTGATGTATCTCGTTTATGGTATCGGGATGATGTCGGATGGTCCCCCTGATTGCGGTGTCCCGCGGCTACTTGGATGCGAGGTTTTTGGGGCGTCTAGCCGTGGCCGTTGGTGACGGGGAGGAGTAGCGGAGCGAAGACGGTGGCGCGCGGCCGAAGGCGACACGATGACGGGGAAGGAAAGTAAAAGAAACGCGTTGGAGGGTTATAGGAGGGCAGTGCCGAAGGAAAGAAAAGGACAGGACGGGCAGCCCAGGTTGCAAGAGAATGAATTGGCGGCGTGGTTGAAGGAGTTGGCTCTCGCTGATCAGGGGGGAAACCGCGCAGGATTGGAGGTTGTGGCGCATGTGTTGACGCAGAGCCCAGAACCCAGAACCCAGGCCCCGGAACCCAGGCCCGTCCAGCGTTCAGCGTTCAGCGTTCAGCGTTCAGCGTTCAGCGTCCAGCGTCAGTCACTGTGGGGCGCGGCGTGATGCTCCCTCCGTTCTTCCTGCCCGACAAGAACGGCCAGACGAAGGCCAGACTAGTGACTGGTGACTGGTTGGATCGATCTTGGCTGAGGCGTGCAAAAAGCGCCACACACAGAACACAGATAAATGGGGCAGAACACAATGACAGAGAACGTCCAAGAGGTTGAGAGGGCAAGCATGAGAGGAAGTGTTGGCTCAACACGGACGGGGGCTGCAGTACGACCAGGATCACGAGCAGAACTTGCTTCATCTGTAAGGGGAGGCTAATAAGGGTGTGGAACACAGCCCGGTAGGCAAGCACAGGCAAGCACAGGCAAGCACAGGCAAGCATAGGCAAGCATCTCGAGCAAGGGGCAAGGGCCCTGACTCCCCTGACGCTGCCAAAAGCACAAGCAAGTTTGGCAGGGAGGGGGGATCAAGGAGGGGCCTGTGCGAAAAGTGGTCAGCAAGACTGACAACAGAACCGGCCGCCCGGCATTGTCATCAAATTGTATGTGTACAATGGTATGTCTGGTGCTCCCCCAGAGGCAGAGAGAGAGAGGGAGGACCCTTGATCCACGGCTCACGGAATACGGCCTCGAAGTCTTGCAAAACGCGCGACGCGCTGCATTCTGCTCGGAATGTGAGTCGCACGTCGACAAACCCAGCGAGTGGAAAGGATGGGCTCGCCCTGGCCAATCACATGCCGAGCGAGGGTCGAGATCGGTTTACGAGAAACCCGTTCAGGCACGTACCACGTACCCAGCTCCTACATGTACATACATAACATGGACGACGACCTTTTTGCCGCCATCGTCATTGACCGGTCCTCTTCCCTCGAGTGTCCTGACTGTCCTCATCTCGCTTTTGTTTTCGGATGAAATGGCAACAACCAGACCGCTGTCTCCACTTTCAAACCCTCCCCATCCCCTCCCCATCCCCTCCCCATCCTGGCCGCTCTACGGAATAACCCGTATTACCAGGTCAATCAACCCGCCACCAACAACATCCCAAACCTTCCTTTTTCCTCTTGCCGCGACAACCCACCGCATTCTGTCTCGCCCTATCGGCAGACCACCCGCGCGAGATGGCTGTTGTGGACCGCAACCTGCACGGCAATGATGGCTTCAGAGCCTGCCCGACATGCTCTTCACTCCTCTGGCAAAGGTGACGGAAATGCCATCCTGCCATCACCCATCCGTCGATGTGAGGTGTCGTCCGATCCGCAACACTTCATCCCAGACAGGACAGGCTGAGCCATCCCCCTGAGAAGCGGGCATTGCCCATGACGGCAAACCCAAGCTCATCCATCCATCCCATCGTCATTTGCTCCCCCATCGCCCAAACGCCCATCGTGAGCCAAGAAATCCCGTCAATCACACTCGTCCCCGTCACAGCGTGGACGAACATCAACTTCCCATGTACACTCCCGACAACACCAATATCACAACCTGGCCCGGGGCCCGGGGGACCACGCCACACCGGGTCCGTCATCATCGTCGCCAAGACACCGTTTGACGTCATCTTTCGTCGCACCGAACAGCCAAGGTGCACCATTAGCAACTTCCCACGCAGGGGGGGGGTCTCAGTCTTCTGAATGGGAGTCTTATTTTCCGGGTTCCCAGTCCAAATCTGGTTACAGCTGATTTGATCACCGACTTTCCCCCATTCGGTAAGACACGACATGGGCACCCGACATTGTGAAGTGCAGCTCATCAACATCACCACTGTTGCTCGCATTGCCGAAAGCCTCCACATGGTGTTTTCCTGCGCTCATACGAGTTCAATTGACATGGCGTCGACATATCGTAAACGAGGAGTAAACGGAACAAAAAAAAAAAAGATTACATCTCACAATCGGTGAATGGTAACATGTCCCCTCATTTGTACTCGTTCGACTACGCCATCGTACAGAACCGCCAGATGCGCAGATGCATCATCGAACATATACATCCCTTTGTCCCCATCAAGACTGCCACATGTGCTCACTCATCTCCAGCAACCTATCCTCCATCCTCTTCCTCGCCGAACTGGCTATGCCGCGCTCCCTATCGGCCATGGGCTCACTGAAGCATAGTTCCATCAACGCCTTGAGCTCCTCATATGTGAACGCATCGACGGCCGACCCATCCTCACGCTTCCTGTCCCTGTCCTCCTTGGCCTTTTCGACAATCGCGTCGGGCCCCTTGTCAAACAGGGCGTAGTAGTTCGCGGCCCTGGCCAAGTCGACGCCTTCTTCTACATTTTTCAAGTTCTGCTGCAAGACGAGGATGTTGAGCTGCATGCGTCCGCAGCCCTTTTCGTTCATGGGGGAAGCGAGCTTGGCATTGACGACGAGGTAGCTGTTGATGAGACGGCCGAGGCCGGTGCGGATGAAGGAGACCTCCTTGTCGCGGAGGGACCGGACGATGGTCTCGTCGAAGAGGACGAGCTCGAGATTGAGACTGAGGATGGGAGGGTCCGGCTCACGGACTTCTTGGTCGAGTAGATACGGGGCTATGTCGGGCGAGAGGGCGTTGCGGAGGGAGAAGACGATCCGGCAGCGAACTTCCATGTGTAGTGTTAGGAGGGCTGTGGTGGCGAGGTCTTCGTACGAGGTGACAATGTTGTCGAATTTTCTATCCTTGAGTCAGAGATGTATTACTTGCGAATAAAGTCTGGTGCTTGGAGGACAAAAAAAAAAAAAAAAAAGAGAGAGAGAGAGAGAGAGAGAGAGAGATTGGTTGTGGAAGAGGACAACATACTGCACCGTTTCTTGAGTCAACGGCAGATGGACAGGTCCTTGGTCAGACGCAGCCTTACTATGGTCGCCCATCAGAGTCCATCGCCGGTTTGCCTGCCGCGAGACGGCTTGTCTTGAAGAATCTGTCTCGTGCATTGTTATGTGCCTCAGACCGGATGTCTTGGCCGCAAGCCACTTCATACTTGTATACAGGAGACACAGTGACAAGATGGTGTCTCGGTCTTGGATTATATCATTCATTTCCAAACGAGACTCGTTGGTATGCTCAATCAGCTCCCGAATCTCCTCGTCGAGGAGCTCGATATCAACCTCTTTGGCGTTCCACAACTTCTTCATCACCTCCTCCAGCGGACCAGGCTGGATGGAGAAGCGCGCCGCCGCTCGTAGGTTGTTTGCGTCTTTTCCTTGTTCTTGCGTCTTCGTCACCAGTGATCTGTACCAATCGAGGCATCGGTCGTAGTATCGCGCCATCTGCGTCACGATGAGTGAACTCAATGCTTGATCTGGCGGAATGGTTCCCAGCATCTTACAGAAAGCAGTGACAATCTGGAAGAAAAGCGTGGTCCCCTTGAAGACGGGTCTGGGTGCAATCTGATTCCATGCCTGGTCTTGAGCAAATGAATCGGCTTCCACAAACACGGAATCGCTCAGTTTCATCAGGGTTTCGTCCAGCTGGGGCTGGAATACATTGACAAGGAAGTTGTCAAGGAAGGTCGTCAGCGTACTGGTAGCCAGATCCGACCCGGGTGGCACGATTGTCTTGAGTCTTTGAAGAAAGGTCAGCGTGGGCGGAAGCAGGAGACTCATGTTGAACACACTGGGCTCAACAAGTGACTTGTAAGTGCCAACAGCCTGCTTCCCAGATCCTCCCGTCAGTCCTTGTCCCGTATCTCGCCTTGTGAGGCCGCCATCCACAGCGACTCGGCCCTTCTTCGAGTCTTGGCCTCCTTTCCGGGAGGCACTAGTCAGCCCGGGGACAGTGGCTTGGATGATCCCCTCTAGAGCATCGTACTCTGTAACCATGTCCACCGACTTGGCATCCGCTTCCGCGAATTTGAACAGGTGCTCCCGCATGACTTCTTTCTTTCCGATGAAGTTGGTGCCAAGACTCGGCGAATCGAACTGGTAGATGTCTGCGTCTGTTGTGACATAATTATGTAGCAGCGAACGGATTTCGTTCTGGTACAAATTCCAGAGCTCTTTGAAACTGCCCAACAATGCACTGTTGTTCCCAGCTCCCTCGCGGCGGATGAGAGCCTTGATGAACTCGTGAAAGACACGCTGGCCTTCAGCGATGGCCTCAAACTTTCCATACAGTGTCCACAACAAATCATAGATGACGTCTGCCCGCATTTGCGTTTCTCTGTTGTTGTAGACGAATATCCCATCCACCTTGCCCGCTGCACCACGAAGAGAACTTGGATGTCTCTGATCGACTTCATTGATGGTCTCGGTGACCACACCAAATAGTTCCACAGGCAGTCGCTGCTTCAAGTTTTCGACGGCATTCTGCAGTCGACCCAGCTTGTTCAAGGCTTCAACAAGCAGCCCAATGTAGTTGAAGGTATCTGCCTCCGGGTTCTTCATGGGATCCTCCGTGGCAGCCTTCTCCAGCTCGATGGTGTCCAACACGGCATAAAATGGCAGCATGTTGTTGATGTCTCCATATCCATCAGCAAAGGCCCCCTGCGTCTTAGCAAGACTCTGCCATCGCTCCTGGCAGTACGGAGACTTGAGATACAAGTGCTCATGCAGCTCTTCTACAAGAATGTCCATGAGCGCGGTTTCCTGGTTGGCCAAATATGATCTTAGGTCGTTCAAGGCTCCGATGCCATCTAGCTCCGGCCGCCTCAGCTTTCTCAATGCATTTTGCAAAACTTCAACCGCGGCCAGGAAGCGCTTTTCCGATATCCGAGCTTCCAGCTGATCAGGCACGGCGCGCAGGTCATCCAATTCGTTCAACGTCTGCAGAAGCTCGTCATACTCCTGCGAAGTCTGGGACAGCTTCTTGAGGCCGAGATCGGTGGAGCACAAGCTGGCTTTGGATCCTGCCAGCGATTCTTTGAGCTCTCGGACTCGCTTTTGCGATGCCTGGATGCTGCCCTGGATTTTGTGGAAGGTGCCGATAGAACTGTTGAAGCCCTGGTGGTGTTCGTGAACAATGTTTTTCAGCGAGTCTTGCAGATACCGGTGCGTGTCCTGAAACTTGCGATACTCGTGTGCTCGGCCGACAGAGCTCGTGTCCAGTAGTTGAAGCGCAAGCTGTACGGGCAATGACTCATTTTCGCACATTGATGGCCAATCGGCTCGGATATGCTCCAGGACTTGGGTGATTTGACGCTCGGCACTCGTGTCCTGGATGCGCGTTCGCGAGGGCACATTTCGGACCACGGGAGGCGGGCCTCGTGAGGTCTGCGAAGGGGAACCATATCGATCGATTCTGTCTCTCGGGCGGCTATCGTTGTAGGGATCGTAGTCGTCAGGAGCTCTGCCGAGGTTTGCGTAGCCGTTGCCGTTGCCGTGGCCATTGCGCATCGGGGGGGCGCCCCCATAACGAGTCGACATGGTGACGAAATGCGCGATGTCGGTTGGGTCAGGTCAGGGGGGTTCACCGAAGGAGCATTGTATGGCGCAAGGGATCCAAGACTGTGTGGCGTTGAAGAGAAGCAAGCAGCTCCTGAGCTTGCACTTCAAGCAAGGTGTCGTGTCCTGGGAGACTCGACAAGAGCTGGTGTGAATGATGACGTCCAAGCACGGCGGACTCGCCTGACTGGCTGGAAGCTCGAACAAGTCAAAAGACGTTTGCCAGCCGCCTGGCCCCGCCGCCGCCTGGCACGGCCTGGCACGGCCTGTCGCAAGCATAAGGGATAACATACGCACGAATTAGTAAAGTATGCAATCGGCTGCGCCGCATCTTTTGTGCAATAGTTATGAGCTGCAACTTCCAAGTTCGAAGCCCGCGTTAACCCTGTATCTTATACCACCGAACGATCAATGCACAAATACAGAGCTGCTCAGACGTCCAGGAAGAGGGTGAGAGTAGTTTGTGTAGAATTTCCTGCGCGTTCTCGGATAGTGCTAGGTATGATGAACATATGGTGGTGCTAGATGTGAGCACATATCAAGCACCATCCGAGCACGCGCAGGATATTCCTCTCAAACCACTTTTGTCCCAAGCAAGCTCTTGAAATAACTACCACGCAGTCTCCTAGTAGCCTAGCAAAACAGTTAGCTCTAGGTAGCAGTGACTACCTAGGAGCCTGGGGATGTGTCGCGAGGAATATAAGGAATATTACACGCACGCATGCGCGCGCACTTCGCCGCTTCTGCCATGCAACAGTCATGAGCCCGGGAGGTCTTCCCAGCGAGACCTGCAACTTCCAAGTTCGAATCCCGCACAAATTCTAGATCTTGATCAATATCCTCTCCAAGAGCTGCCCGGACACACCCTGGCGTAACCATTCTTTTTTTTAGGGCCATCTTTCAACCACAGGCTGCGTCGCATTAGCGAGAAAAGGCAATCCACCGTACACGTTCCCGTCCAGGAGGATCCCAGCCAGCAGGCTGCGCCGCTTCTTTTACATTACAGTCCAGATCGTAGTCTGGTCGCTTCTTACACCATGTCATTTGACTTCAATGTTGACTCGACGTGGCTCGTCCCGATCATTTCGTGCATCATGCGACGTCTCTACATGACAGCCGCCATCACGAGTCTCAGAATCACGTCATTCATTACTTTACAGCCACAAACGGCCTGATTGTACTTGGGCTTCCCCCGTTGAGGCTCTGACTGACGTTTCCGTTGTCATCCATAGCCAGCTCCTGATCCGACCCCCCGACCAGAGGAAACAACGGCGTAGCTGGCCGTCTCTGAACAACGGGCTTTCCACTGCTCAACTTGTTGTCTTCATAGTCCTTGAACACATCGATTGGTGCAGGAAGTGGCGATCTCTCCATCTGGATCGTGGTTCCAGATGTCTCTGCTGGAACTAGCTCATCGACTCCCACGACGACGACGTGCTCCAACGAGGCCACGCCAGGCGCCTTCGCGCCTTGTAGCCTATCGTCACGGGCGATGACCGCTCTTGCCAGTCCCCTCACCCCTGAGGCGATAACTTCTGGTCTGTCCCACGCCAGCAGGCCTGGACTCCCAGTGACGGTCTGGGAAGAGACAATGTCGTATCTAGATTTGCCCCAGGCGAAACAGCTATGTACGTCTGGACTAGAGACTGGCAGAGGCAAGCCGCTTTGCTGCCGTGAATCAATAGATGATGCGTCGTCGACCTTTGCCCTCGAAAACGTTGTGATGCCCACTCTTGGTCTTCTCGAAGAGCTGCTCGGCAGGTGGTCAAAGCGAAAAGAACAATGTGCCCAGAGCCTCATGGTTCCTTCTGGACCAGGGAGCCATGTTAGTTCAGCCATGTTGATGATTTCCTTGTCCGAGAAGTCGTGTCTGGGTCCCAGAATCCGCAGGACCGTGAGGATAAACAGCAACAATCCCGCAGGTGAGTCGCACAGCGCATACGCAAGTGTGTTTGGTTCGAAAATCTTGTTCATCCCAATGCCCATGCCAGGCACCAACGGTAGCTGCTTCTGCTTCGTCAGTCTCCGAGCTTGCTTCCGGAAAGCGGTGATGTCGTCCTGCGTATATCCCAGGCAAGGGGTTTGCAAAGTCGTCGCTGTCTTCCACTTGAGCCATTCCAACGGGGCGCTTTGCCACGTCGGGGCCCGGAAAGGCGGCGACACCAAATGGACGCCAAGACATGAGGTCCTACACGAGAGGGCAATGTGGTTGACGAGCCTGAAGTCGATATCTGTGATGGCATTCGGCGACGGAGTGGTACTGCTCGCGACATAGTGTTGATAGCCGAGGCGTTTCATGAGCGCGTCCAACATTTCGGCTATGAGCGGCAGCATATTTTTGTTGCTGTTGATGGCGTCGCTGAACCCCAGGCCCGGCAACGAAGGGATGACGAGATGGAAAGGGAGATCCTTGGAAGGGTCATCAGGCGTGGTGAAGATGTTGATGAGGTGTGTCAAGGAGAGATTTGTAAATGGAAAAGGGGGTATCAAAAGTAATGGAACGGCGTTGGCGTGTGTCGACCGCGAATGAATAAAGTGCAGACGGACTGGAAATTCGGAAGATGCAGTCCGAATGGCGGTTCGGAACTGGGGCACGTTGGCGTTGAAGTCGGCTTCCTGGTCGCGCCAGGAGTACTGTTCCAGCCTGCCATGGTGGAGGGATTTCATGAGTGACCGGGCAATTAAAATGTTGAAAGGCATGTTCACCGTCTTTCAAAGCCAGAAACATACCAGTAGTCAACCAGTGGTTCAACAGTCGGTTTCGGTTCCCACCACTCATTTCGCTGCGGCTGGGGAACATCGTGTGGAAGGCGTGTAAGTTCGAGTTTTTGCCTCGTCAAGTTCAGGTACTTGCTCGAAATCTTGACAAGAGTATAAGCGACTTGGCTTTTTCCGTGAAAAAAAAAAAACTTGAAAGAAATAAACAGCGCGCCTTGTTCAACTCACATGGATGGTATACAGCTTGACCTCCTCCTCAGGCGGCGGAGATGCCGCTTCTCCAGCGACAGCCATATTGATGCCCTCGCTTACCAACGTCGTGGTTTGTGAGACCCGTCCTTCAAGCGGATTCACAGTGCACAAAGAAACGTGTTTGGACAGGAGCATCTGCAGCAGTATGATCAATAAGAAGGTATGAAAAGTATGGTGCCTGCACGATTGAAAAAGTCGTACTCGCGAGTCCTGAGAGGGGAGATAAGCTCAATCCGACTCAACCCATGTCTATCTACTCCGTACGTACGGAGTACGGAGCACTCACTCTCTTGCATGCCACAAAGTAAGGGTCGTGGCTTGGCGCGGAATTTCTTTTTTGGCCTGGCTGTGGCAGAGCTCGTGCCACGACAGCCACGACAGCCACGACAGCCACGATGGACCATGTATGTGGCTAGTGCGGAGCAGAGTGGCCATGCAAGCATGCATCTGAAACGAGTGGCGGTGCGTACGAATCCCTTCATCTACAAATGACGGAAGAGATCGTCCCGTACAATGTAGTAGAGAGAGCACCTGTGGCTCGTGAAGTGGCACTCTGGTTCGAACGACCCCTGTTGGGTGGAGAAATGGCTTATGTAATAAAAACAGGGTGGTAATAATTATAGGACCACCGCAGCTAGCTAGAGAGTAATTAACTATTATTATTACCCTAATACTTCTTAGTACTATTATATAGTAATAAGACTAGGACTTATTATTTTACTTAATTAGAATTACTTTAAATAATTAATTATATCTTAATAAATAATAAAATTAAAACTAGTGTTAATTAAATAACTAATAAATAAATAAGCTAAGAATTAGAATAAGAGAATATATTAGAATTAGGAATAAAAGCTACTAGAGTATAGCTATAGTTAGAAATAGAATAAGTCTAAATCTAGGGAGCTATAGTTACTACTAATAGATAAGAATTAATCCTAACTATAGATAGGAAGTACTTCTAGTAATAATACTATAATTAATAAGGACTATAGGACTTAATAAATAAATTTAAGAACTATAGGGCTTAAATAAATCTATATACTAGAATACTAAATATAAGAACTCTAATCCTAATAAGAATAGAATCCCTAATAGAATATAAATAAGAAATCTAGAACTTTAAAGAATTAAGTCTTAAGCTAAATAATTAGGAAAAGAGTTAAATAAGAATAAAATAAACTAAGAATATAGAGATTAGCTATAAGGTACTACTAATTAGCACTAATTAGTAAGGTAGTCTCTAATTAGTAACTTTTACTATATAGCCTAGAAGTCTTATCTAGGGGTAAATATACTAAGATAAGAGGGCACTTTAAATTAATTTAAAGGACTTAGGAAATTAGGTTTAATAAAAGAAAACCTTTCCTAGTAGCTAATATTTTTAGACTTATTAAAATAATATAAATTACTATTATTCCTTAGAGAAGGAAATATAACCTAGATAGACTTAGATAGCGAATTTACCTTCTAACTTCTAAGGACCTATAAAAGTATACTTAAGCTTAAGAAATAAGCCCTAGTAAAGGGTATTAGCTAAACTTAATTTATAAAGCTATAAGAAGTAGTATATAATCTATATATCTTATATAAGTAAGGTATTAGGTTAAGCATATTATTACCTTATTTATTACTATAGAATAATAAGGGATTACTAAGTATAAATTATAGACCTTTAATACTAATAATTATTAGAGTTATAGTAAAAAAAGTATAGGTATAGAAGCTTATAATACCTTTAGATATAAAGGTAGAACTTTACGCTTTAGGGTTAGCCCTAAGCTACTTCTTACTTATAGAAACTATAGTTTACTAGGCTAATTATATTACTAATTTCTAATAAGGGGCATATAAACTACTACCTTACTTTTACCTTACTTTACCTTACTAATATCTTTACTTTTTTACTTATTTATTTATCTAATTAGTTAGTATAGTATAAGAATAGTTAGTATATTATATTAATATAAGAGAAATTTACCTTAGGAGTAGGAAATAGGAAGGTTTAATATAGATTATTATAAGATTAGTAAACTCTTAATATAGGAGTTAAAACTAGAAAAGGGAAATAAGAAAGGTAGTAAAATCTATTAGGGATAGTTTATTATCTTTTCTAGAATTAAGAATACTTAGTTTTTCTTTTTCTTAGACTCTTTAGGCTACTTAATAAAGAACTTTATTAAGGTAAGTTTTAAGTTTAACCTAACCCTTTATTTTAATTAGAGTTTATTATAGTATACTCTAATTAGTCTTTATTAAAAACCTCTTTTACTTACTATAGTAAACTTTTCTTTAGTTTTTTAATATTATTAACCTAATCTTAATCTTTATTTATAAACCCTTTATTACTTTAAATCTAATTATAGTTAGAGCTAGATTTATTAGATACTAAATTAGATAAGGTTTTATCTCTCTTTTATCTAAGTCTAGCACTTAAATTACCTATATACTCCTCCTATAAGGAGGATATTTTACCTTAATTTCTATCCTTATTAATCTAATTACTAAAGGGTAAAGATACTAGTAAAATTAGATATATAAATACTATAAATATCCTAACTCTTCTAATAATATTATATAATATTAGGGAAATAACTTTCTCTAGTTATCCTAAAGTCTAGTTATCCTAAAGATAGCCTAGCTAAAGATTATATAAACTACTACTTAGCTATAGTAGCTATAGCTTAAATTCTAGAATATACTAATACTCTAGTATATAATAACTTTACTTAAGGCTTAAGAGGGAAAGCTATTACTTAGTATAAAGACTTAGACTATAAAGATTATAAATAGGATATTCTAAAAGATAAGTTTATAAAGAAATTTAAGAAACCTAACTTACTTTTAGAAGTAGCTATATAATAAGAAGCTTATTACTTTACTAGAGAGAAGGGAGAAAGTTTAAATACCTATATCTAAAGAGTAAAATATCTAGTATTAAAGGTAAGGGTAGAAGTAAGATAAGTTCTATTTACTAACTTTATAATATATATAGTAGATAGAGAATTAGATTTATAACTATAGGAGAGAGTAGTAGATTATTTATATATAACTAATAAATAGATATAGGGAATAGTATCTTAGGATCTTATAATATTAGATCTTAAAGTAGTCTTATATAACTATTATTCTTTAGTATCTAAAAAAATCTCCTAACTTAGCGAAGATACTAGAACCTCTAATTATTCTAACCTAATATATATATAGATAGAAGAATAAGCTAAAAGAGATAAATTAGCTTCTAAAGCTTAGGTTAAGTAAAATACATAAATAGTAAAACTTATCTATTAGCTTAAGGCCTTTTAAGCCTAAGCTATAGGAGAATTATCTAGGTTATATAAATAAACTAGATAAGGAAGATACACTATTAATAACCTACCTTAATTACCTTAAAAACTAGTAATTAAATAAATACTAATAGATAGATAATAAGACTTAGACTTCTTTTAGTATTTCTTATATAGAGAATAGGAATATATAGGGTATAACTATTTTAGTAAGGATAAATACTTATTAGAGGATTTTAAAAGGTATTATAAATAGTAGACTAGAGATAGATATTAGATAAGGAGAGATTATTAATAAAAATTAGATAACTCTAATTAAATTAACTATATTAGAGGGTTAGAAAGAGAACTAATTCCCTTACCTAGCTTTATACTAATATAAAAACTTATAACTTATAATACCTTTATAGTAAACTATTAATCCCTAAGCTATATCTAGGAGGAGAATAATATAGAATTCTCCTATACTATAACCCTAGGTAAGTTAAAGGAAAAAGGTTCTAAATCTATATAAAGATAAGGACTAGTAAGAAAGATTATAAAATTATCTAATAAGCTAGGATTAGTTTTAGATAAATAAGTATAATAGTAAGTAAAGAAAATTCTAGATACTAAAGAATCTAGAGAAACCTAAACTCTATTCTCTTTAGATATAATATATTTACCTTAAGAAATATCTCTAGAGAAATTTAAGAGATTATTACTTATTATAAGACCTTATTTAGATAGAATTATAAGACTATCCTAGACTTCTATATCTCTAAATTTACCTTATAAGGTAGTAATAAAAGAAGTAACCCTAAAAGAAGTTCTAACCCTAAAATAAAGACTAGAATTAGAGAAGATTAAAGTAATAAAAGAGTATTAAGTTTTAGTATTTAATCTAGGAAGATATTTAGGGAATATAATAGTTTTTATTAGTATTCTCTAACTATTATAGCTAGCTTCTATTATTTAATAATAACTAAGTTATTTAATATAGTATTAAAAGAAAACTAAAAGTAAAGGAGTAAAAGCTATAATTATAAATCTTATAAAACTATTTAAAAAAAACTATTAATTAGACTTATAAGGCTAATTTAACTCTAGGATTAGTAAACGTAGTAATTACCTAGAATAATATAGCTAAACCTAATAAAGATATAGTAATAACTTTAGGTTATATTATAATATATATTAAAGGTTACTAATATAACTTAGTTTTAATTAATAAAGAATCTAGTGTAAAACTAGTAAGTAAATATTTCCTAGTAAAATTTAGATTCTCTAAAGTTTAACTCTAGGAAAGGTAATTTATTTAAATAGTAAATAATATTAACTACCTAATTACTTACTATACTTACTTATAAATTATTACTAAGGGAATCCTAGCTCTAGTAAAATTTTATATTATACTAGTTTAATAAAATTAAAATATACTACTAGGTAAGGTCTAGCTAAGAAAAATAGATACTATTAAATACTATATAGAAAATAAGCTAATAGTTAAGGGAATAAATAGAGTTACTTAGACTTTACTAATCTACTTATACCTAGATTTATTTTAGAGATCTAATAAAAGAGGCTAACTTCCTAAGAGAATAGGACCTAAGAAACCTATAGAGCTTATAGAAAATAATTAGAAAATCCTAGAGGAAGTTAAAGAAATACTAAGAGAAATAAATATAGAGATATATAAATAAATAGATAAGGAAGATTTAGAAAACTAAAAACCATAGATAATATTACTAGTAATTATTTATAGAATCTATTAATTAATCTAATATTACTAGATAAGGATAAAGAAATAAACTCTAAATAGAAGGTAAATAAAACTTAGATATAATATATATATTAGAAGAAGGGAATATTAGAAAAATATATTACTAAAACTAGAAATAAAGAATTACTAGCTTAGATAGAGAGGGAAGAATAGGAAGTATTTATAAATAGTAAGAAAATAAGAATTAAAATAGAGGAAATAGATAAAGATAAGAATATATTAGAAGTTCCTAATAAGGACTATATAAGGATTAAAATAGATACTAAACTATTACAAGGAAGATATAATTTAACTTTAATCTCTAATGCTATAGTCTTATAAAAATCGCATTATACCTTTAGAATAGATATCTTTACTAATAAGATTACTAATAAGATAGAAATAAAATAACTTTTCTCCTACTTTACTAGAATAATACCCTTAGGATAGATACCTAATATATAGAAAATTATATAGAGTTAGATTAAACACTACAAAGTAGCCTAGAGAAAGGAATAGAATAAAAACACCTCCTATAGTATTATAAAGTCTAGATTACTAGATAAACCTAAAGAGAAATCTAAGAGTAATAAGAGGTTATTAGACCTAATAGAATCTAAAGAGGAATATTTAGACCTCTTAGAGATACTAAATAGATTAGGCTAAATGGCATAGTTTAATAATTTAGAACTAGATATAAAAGGATAGGTAGAAGGTCTAATTTATATAGGAAAATAGAAAATTAAGGGGTTTACCTAGGAAAATAAAAAACACCTTATAAATAAATAGGAAGAAGTTTTAGACTAAGAAGCATAGGGTAGGATATAATATTCTAAGGACTTAGTTATAGAGCAAGGAGATTAATGCGAATCGGACATAACTAGACACGCGTATGTATTAATTTATATGTAAAATTAGAACAATAAGGGGTCTCCCTTAGAAATTAGAAATCCCTATACAAACGAGAAGTGTCAGGTGCACACGTACGCGGGTGGCCTAATAACCAATTGTAAGGTGCAATGCAAGCGATAGCTAGCATTAGTGGATCTTTTAGTCTAGTGGCTTACCTACATACCTTTAGGTTCTAACATTAATGCTAGCTATCACGGGTCTTCTAGTTATGCTAGTCCTAGGTCTAAGTCCCCATATAGTTAAATTACTAGGCTAGGTATCTTACATTAGGCTCACAGGGCAGGTACGGTTGCGCCCGTAGGGGTTACGTGCACTAGGTAATGTATAGGCCTAGCTATTATGCGTACTAGGCCTTAGGGGTTTATAATTAGTTAATTATCCTAGAGGCCACGGAGGTCTAGGCTTATCTAAGTTCCTAAGGTGTTATGCGCTAGCTGCTACTAGCTAGCTAGTAGGGCCTATAGCTTAGGGCAAGCCTTGTAGAGTGGAGGGATAATTATCAGGTGCACACGTACGCGGGTGGCCTAATAACCAATTATAAGGTGCAATGCAAGCGATAGCTAGCATTAGTGGATCTTTTGGTCTAGTGGCTTACCTGCACACCTTTAGGTTCTGACAAGAAGTTAGGCGACTTAGAAGCAAAAACTAAGGCTAGTGGGCGTTATCTAGTAAACTTAGCTAATCTACAGTCTTTAGGCAAAGGTATAGTAGGAATAGAAATAGGAGCATAGGACATAATAAGATAAGCTAATAAGCTAATTTATATAGGAAAATAGGAAATTAAGGGCTACCCCTTATAATTTAGAAATCTCTATATAAACTAGCTATTATTTTCCTTAGCCCCTAAAACTATTATTTTATAGTTTAAGAAGTTATATATTACACTAGGAGACTATATAGGTAATAATACTTAATAAATAATAATTATATAATTATACTATATATTTAAAGAGTGCTTTATTTCTAAGCTTAAAGATATTTATACTATAAACCTTCTTAAATATTACATCCCTCTAATTTAGGGAGTAAAGCCTAGTAAGCGTAAATAATATAGGTATTTAGTAGCTTATTAGGATTTTTTAAAGTAGGTTTTTCTAGTAATAGAAAAGGTAGGAATTATTTAATAAGAGGATTTAGAATAGGTAGTGCTAATAATCTTTGCCTAAAACCTAGATTAAAGGTTTTTAGAGTGGTTTATAACTTTAGGGATATAAATAGTAAAATATTTAAATTAGGTTACCTATATTATAATATAGAAGCGGACTTAGATTTAGTTTACTATAGTTATTTTAAGTTTCTATTATAGACTAATGCCTTAAATAGATTTTAGGCTATTAGTGTTTACCCTCTAGATTAATATAAAATAGCTTTCTCTAGGCTAAATAGGATATATTTCTATAATAATATAGCTTAAGGATTAATAGGATTACTAGTAACTTACACTAGGTTTAAGGACCTTACCTTTAGATACTTATTTTTCTAGAATAGTACTAAAAGTAAATCTATTTTAGGGTATATAGAAGATTTATATACCTTATTCTCTATTTATATAGATAACTACTACGTAGGCTTAGAGATATAGAAAGACTATTTTAACTTTCTCTAGAAGAGATATTTTCTAAGGATAGTATAGGCTTCTATTAGGTTAAGTAAATATAAGACTACTTTATTTACCTCTAAAGTTAAGTATATTAGAAATTCTCTAGAAAATAGGAAAATATAGCTAGCATATAAATATTATAATAGATTTACTAACCTAGCTAAGTAATTTAAGAAATAACTACTATAAACCTAGGATAAAGTACTTATACTTATATACTTAATACTATTTATATAAAAATTTATACTAGGAAAGTTAGACTTAGTAGTTACTATTAAAAGGGCTTTCTTTTATAAAATACCTAAGATAATATAAACTAGAAAGCCTTTAATTTAGAAAGAAGAAGTCCTAAGAGAGAAACTAGAGTAAATACTAGAAGCTTAATAAGCTTTATTAAAAATATATAAAAGTATCTAAATAAATATAACCTTTAGCGCTAGACTAGGGATATAGTTTTATATAGCTATAGACATATCTAATATAGGTATAGGTAAAGTATTATTTTAGATAGATAATATAGAACCTAGAATAAGCTATATAGACGCTAATTTCTCTAAAGTATAAATAATTATATAGATATCTTACTAGCTAGGTAATACTAAGAAATAATACTTAATACTAGAGAAAGAGATACTTATAATTATAGTAGGTTTAAAAGAAATAAGGTAGTTACTAGATTATTTACCTTATTTACTAAAGGTATATATAGATTATAAGGGTATTATTAACTTAATAGTAAATATATTAGAAGTCTATAGAAAAGTAGCACACTAGGTAGACATACTCTAAGAGTCTAATGTAAAATATATTTATTAACTAAATATAATAAAGATTATAAAGATTATAGATAGGATATCCTAAATACTAGATTATTTAAGGTTAAATCTAATTATAGTAGAAAGAAGATTAGGAGTAAATATAACTCTAGCTTCTAGAGACTAACTAATTATAGTTTCTATAAATATAACCTTAGTATTACTAAAGGGAGGAAGTTTAGATAAAAATATAATAGAAAAACTTTAGTAAGAGCTCTAAGAATAGTTTAAGTTAACTTAGTATAAAGAGGTGTTATTTACTATAGTTTTTAGATATTAGATAATTATAGTAGAGCAAAGAAAACTTATATAATATTAAGCACTAAAATACTAGGTCTTTAACTAAACACTATACTACCTAGAATATAATAAGGTATTAGTAAAATATATACTTTTACATAAGGTACTAGAGAAATTATAAGGATTTTATAATACTAGAGATTATTTTAGGATAGTAATTATAATATATAAACTTTATAGGAAGTACTTTTAGCTAGACTAAAGTAAAGATATAGAATTTGATTATTACTTATACTTAGTATGCTAATAAACTAGTATATAAGTTCTATAAATAGACCTAAAGACTATTATAATATTAGAACTATAGGGGCTAGTTATAATAGACTATTTAGGTCTAATTACCCTAAAGGCTAAGAATAGTAATAAGTATATATTAATTACTATAGACTATATAATAAGGTTTATATTAGGATAATCCTATACTAAGGCTACTAGTAATTTAGTTACTAAAGCTTAGAATAAAAGCTAGAGCTTAATATTTAGTTAGCTATAAAGAATATATTATAATAATAAATTATACTTTAAGAACCTAATATTTTAAGCTATCTCTAAGAAATATAGTACTACTATAACTTATAGACTTATTTCTTACCTATTATTAATAGGGTTAGCTAAAAGAAATATAAGGCTTATTAAAGGATAACTAATAAAATAGGCTATAAAGAGAGATAAAGTTTCCCTAGACTTATAGAATTAGGTAATCCTAAGTATTCTAGTAGTTATTAATAATTAATATATATTAAGTATTAGAATAAGTCTAGTAATATTAATACTAGGATTTAAACTATTTATAAAATATATAGGAATTAAAGAACTTAAAGCCTTAGAGTTTAAGAATCTAGGGATAGAGAATTTAGAACTAATTTATAAAACTAACCTATAGAACCTAGACCTATAGGAAGAGAGAAGGGAGTTAGTTTAAATATAAAAAGTAAATAATTAGAATAATACTATAAAGCCTAGATAAAGCTTTAAAGAAGGAAATCTAGTGTAGGAAAAGATAAATAAAGAGAATAAGCTAAAGGGAAAGTTTTATAAGACCTAGGGAAAGTTATCTAAGATTATCTAAAAGGTATTAGTAGTAATATATAAGATTAAACCTATTAAGGAAGGAATAGTAAGGAAAATCTATCTAGATAACCTAAAACTATATATCCCCTACTAGGAGAAACTTTAATTATTAAGATTAAATACTTAGGATCTAGCTAAATAGGGAATAGAGAATTATATTAATTTAGAGAAGGATAAAGCTTTATAATAGGAGGATTATAGTGTTATAGTTAATACTAATAATTAACCCCCCTAGCCTATTAGGTAGAGAAATAGCTTATGTAATAAAAATAGGGTGGTAATAATTATAGGACTACTATAGCTAGCTAGAGAGTAATCAACTATTATCATTACCCTAACACTTCTTGGTACTATTACACCCCTTTTATGTTGGACAAGAAAACGATTCACTGGTAGTACTCCGTAGTGAGGGGACGTAAATTGCCACCTGGCAGGCGGATCGCCGGTCATGCGGCGGGTAGTCAGACACCAGACTTGCTTTTGTTGCGCGCCAAAGTGCCCCCTGTCAAGGCTCTCTTGCGCGATTTCCGTGGTTCAGTCAGTGCTTCCTTTGAGCTCTCCGCGCGGGTAGCTAGTCCGGCGTCTGCTCCTAAGCTGCAGATCGTTTGGCCTGCTTCCATATCCCTCGTTCCTTCAGTTCATCGATTTCCTCGTTCATCGCTTTGATCCAGTCGTCTTTGAACGTGGATGGAATAAAAAAGGCTTGCACGTGATGCAGTGAAAAGGAGCCCCTAACAGGTTGATACAGAAAGAAGATATTAATGAATTTAAGTTTATCGTACAAATAAAAGGTTGTGTGCTTCCCTTGAGAGCCTGACGGTCCTGAGTCGTGTGCGTCATGTGTCATATTATGGGCATTCCCCCTCGGGCCCTCGCATTCCTACGATTACTAATCCGTAATGTGGTTACATACGCTCTACCCGGGTGACAAATATGCGTGCTGCAACTTGTCATCTCGACAGAACGAGGTCAGCTTTCTACCGAAGGATCAACACCGAAACGCCAGTCCATCCCATGCGAAAATCATCTGCTTACTGCCAGCGGCAGCCTCGCCGTTTGGGTCAATGACACATGCCTTGACATGAGTATGCGACAAACCGACCAGGCTGCCCTGGTGGTCCTTGACGCCTGAGAGACTAATTTGCATATCCGCGTCAACATCTGTCACGTTGGCTGTAGTACTTGAGCTGTGCAATTTCGGTTTTTTTTTTTTTGTAATCAGTCACTGATTTATCTCTTTTCGCTTATTAGTTGCCAAGTCGTGGCGATGTACTGGAGTTGTTATTCGTCGCTGGCGCTTGTCCACCTCGTAGATTGATTTGTCCAATGCGGGACACGATATTGCTTCCAACAGCATCTAATGCGCCCCGGGGAGATGTCAACGTAGGTCCCGACGGCGCAGTCTCCTGTACTCTGAACAATTTGATTGCCGTGCCATTCCATATACCCATCGTACCCCTGGCCATTTGCATTTCATTGGAGAATATGACACCCCAGAGCAGCGATTCATACCAGCCCAGGGCGAGAGGAGACCATTCGAAAAATTGAACTCGTGCTGGCGATGGCTCGATACCGACCAAGTCGATTTCTTGGATGCGGCGGATCATCTCAGGGGTTAATGCCTCGCGACTTGTTTGCCGAGGCAGGACGCTGGCTGTCTGCCGAATAACTGTCAAAATGCTATGAAGAGGGAGTTCTGGAAGCCAACTATCAATCCATTCAGAAGAAGGTTCGAAAGAGCCGCTTTGTGCTCTGGATGATGACGACTGACCACCCAGGCTGGTGGTGCTGTTCTGTCTGGAAAACGTTCGTGCCCCGACCGGCATTTTGCCACGAGCTTTTTCAGACATACCCCTTAATTGAGTGGGAAGAGCATTGCCGACATTGGCAGCCGAGGAGGTCTGCGACTGGCTATCACTTGTCGTCGATTGTGCCGGCGTAGGCTGTGGATCTTCGTCACTATCATCGTCCGAGTCGCCAATGGCAAATGTCCCATCCTCCGGAACCTCATCCAGGGATGCCGTTCTGGCCGGTGCGGTATGCGAGCTTCTCGTGCTGTCGGCCGAGCTTCGACCAGATCCGGCCTCATTTGAATCGTCGTGATCCTTCTTCGGCCGGTTTCTCCTTTCTATCTCGTCTTGTCCGCTCTTAAGAGTAAAAGACCGCAAAGCTTCAATTCGCTTCCTGTTCTTCACAATGGCAACCAAGAGTTCCGGGTTCTTTCGATAATTATTGTCGATAATGGCGCTGATGGATTCCATTAGCGAGTGTAGCAGCTGGTAGTTGGTCTCATTGGCAAGCAAGAAGGACGGCGATGACATGGATGAGAACAGGTGCATCAGCTGTGAGCTACCGGAAGCGCTGAGGTTCTCTATATGGGGAGCTATGTTGTTGATAACCGCCAGTAGGGCCGGATAGATGGCTGTGAAGCTGCCCTGGCTCGATGTGATGAGGTTATAAATAGAGTGGATCAGGAAGTCGCCATATGTGCCTTTGAACCCAGCGATACAAATGCCAGCGGGAAGGCTGTCTTGACCTTGGAAATATTTGTTCAAGCTAGGACCAAATTTGGCATCCACGCTCAGAGTCTGTAGCAAGAATGCACACATGCGGACAACGCCTTGCTTGGCGGCGTCATTCTTGTATTCCAAGGCATAGAAAATCGTGAGCACCACGAAGTCATGCACTCTGTCGGTATCGATGATGAAGGACCGGAATCTCTTATTACATTGCGTCATTTCCCAAAACAGCATCAATATCTCAGGTGCAAGATTGGTAGCGGCATGGGTCCCCGGAAGATACGAGGTCTTTTCACTCAGCGGTTGGCTGAGAATTCGAGACATTCCATCGACGATGAACTGGAAATCCTGCGGACGATGGAGACGGCCCAGGAAGTGACGATAGTAATTCTTTGAAGACGATGGCGCTTGCGATTGTGACTCCGGTATTGGGTACACCAGTAAGGTGAGCATAAATTGTAATGAATACGTGACAAGTATCTGCTTGGAGTCGCGGAATACCAGGTTGTTATACGGTACACGCCAAGTCGCCGGGTTATATTTCAGTGTCTGCATCACAAGTCAACCTTCGAATACTACACCACATGTTTCACAAGACTCACAGTATTCAGAAGAGAGCATAGAACCGAGAGAACGATCTGCTTGTCCGAAGAAGCACATATATAGGTCAGGGTTCGAACACCAGTCTGAGTCAACACAGCAGGCGTGAAATACATGCTTTTTCCAGCCAATGCCAGCAAAAGCCGTAGTATTTCAGCGCGATTGCTCTCGAACTCCTTTGTGGTAGCAACAGTCGTATTGCATCCGACTCCGCTTTGCCATATTGCGAAGGTAACCTTGTCATGGCCTTGAGGCTGACGTGTAATGGTAAGATCCGAGAAAAACAAGAGGTCGATTAGAGTATCTATCAGCTCTTCGGCGAGAGGCTTTGCTTCTTCGAACTCGTCGGCATCGACCTTGATCTCCTGTCTATCAGCTTCAGCTTCATCGAAAAGCACTTCATTGGCAATGACGGCCCGGCGGGTTCGTTTTCGGCGAGTGCCCCAGAAGAATCGCTGTTCCCATGTAGCTAGATTTTCTTTTTCGTACAAATACGGCAGAAGCCGCGTCAGAACCCTGATGCAGTTCAGAGCATCTCTTACGGGTGCGAGCTCAGGGTCGGGGAAAGATGGATGGTGTCGAAGTATGAAGAGCCGAGAAGTCAGTGCTAATATTAGCGTTTCTATATTCTCCAGCGCTTGGTCTCGGGTACGTCGAATATCAGTCGGCGAAAAAAGGCTGAAAACGTCTTCCGAGGACTCTGGAAGCTGCCAAAACTGAGTGACTGTAAGTATGGGCTCTTCTTTGTTCTGCTGGTTGACAACATCGGCTGGGTGGGGAGTGGACGAACTGAGGTCCAGTAAGGATCGTCCGCCCGGATATGGCGCTCTTCTGAAAGCTTGAAAATGCCCTGCTTGAAGACAATCTTGGAATCGCTTGCGCCCATCTCTGCAGCGCAAGGCAGTCAGCCTTGGAGCAAGGTGGTAAAGGATGACGTTGCGGAGAGGAACGAACGATGGAGTCTCTGGTTCTCCGTACACTGACTGAGAGTACGGGTCGGGATTACGCAGCTCTGCCCACGACCAATCAAGTCGAGACATATGGAGACGTCGCTCTACCAGTCAAAAATCATGGCGGTCGTTTATCGATAAACCGATGCGCGAAAGTCGCGTCGTTGATTTCTTGATCTCCAATTTGACCTCATATTCACTGCCTGTAAGTCCTCAGCAGATGAGGTTTGCGCACTACATTCAGCATATGAGATGCTGCGTACTCCCTGCCGAAAGGGTCATTTGACCCTGGCTCTGCAATTTGTCAGATTCCGAGGTTGCAATGGGCCCATTTGCGCAAGAAGACCACTAAGCATCAGCCAACGATGCCTCGTGGATCGATCCAAGCGTACGACCAATAGTCGCAAGTCGCGAAGGGCGGAAAGGATGCAATCCACAGAAAGCGAAGTCTCGGAGAAAAAGTCTCGAACCAAAAAATATGAGAAGGATGCAACCGCCACAGAAGCCGAGGAAAATACCCCTACCGAGCCGACGACGTCAAGGAAAGGGGCTAGGTCAAAATCCAAACGCAAATCCAAAGCTCAACTGGACGTAAAGACGATTCGTCCAGCGATGCTAAAGCTACGACCCATCGATGATGAGACGACCCAAAAAATTCCAGAGTTATCCTACAATCTAGATAGAGTCTTGTTCAACCCGGGAGTATACCACATGCAAGATCACCGGTCAGGCGTCTTCAACTTCGATCCTTATTTGGCTTCTATTATGCCAGTCGAGGAATTCGACTTTGACGTTTTGAAGGAATATATTACATCATCCAAGGACACAAAACTGAGGGAGCTTTGCGCAGAGCATGGACTAAAGTATTGCGGTTCAACATCGAGTATGACATCTATCTTGTCGCATTTCCACTTTCTTCTCTCGGCTTGGAGAAGGCCCAATTTCGACAATCTGTCACAATCTCTGAACCCAGGGTCTCTCACTTTCGCGGCTCTGAGCCGTGGGCCAGCGGCTGCATTTGCCCACTTCAAGGATGGCGTTTACGCTATCGATGCCGATAAAGAATACGACACGGAGAACATTCTCAGCATGCTGGGCAAGTCGATGGAGAAGTTACTCACTCTGCCCAAAGAGGAGTTCGAGAAGCATAGGCGATCACGATCCCATCAGCTATCAGACGACAAGAAGAATGTTGAGGAGGCATATCACTTTACTACTCTGGGTGATTTCATGATGCGTTCGCAGCTAGATGCGCACGATCCTCGCTTACCTGGCTCTGGCGTTTTTGATCTGAAGACGAGGGCTGTAATCACTATTCGCATGGACGTAAAGGGCTATGAAAAAGGTGTTGGGTACGAAATTCGAAAACGTTTTGGCCAGTGGGAATCGTTTGAGCGAGAGTACTACGACATGATACGAGCAGCATTCTTGAAGTACTCGTTACAGGTGCGGATGGGTCGCATGGACGGCATCTTTGTGGCTTTCCATAATACTCAGCGGATTTTTGGATTTCAGTACATCAGCCTAGCTGAAATGGATCATGCCATCCACGGGACAAACGACACCCGGCTAGGTGATGAGGAATTCAAGTGCAGTGTGGCACTGCTCAACGATCTCATGAACCGAGCAACTCAACGATTCCCGGAACGAACACTTCGCCTGCATGTTGAGACGCGGCCTACCAAAGTTCCTCTTACGTACTTCTTTGTCGAACCGGTGACTGAGGACGAAATGCGGAAAATACAGGAGGCCGGAAAGCCATCTGTCGAGCAACTGGAGCGCGATATTCAAGGTCTCAGCCTCGAAGAACGCGAAGCGGAAACTGCCCAAGAAGTTGAAGCTGCCCGAATGGAAAATTCGAACGCCGAGGAGGCAGACAAGGGCACTGATGACTTGTCTGTAAACGATCCCCAGAACGACGATACTTGGAAGGAAATGATGTCAAAAGTTGACGAAGCGGTGGAGAATGAGTCGCTGGGTGTCAGGTCGATACGAGAAGCAGTGCAGGAAGCCCTCGAGCAGAGCGGACTACTCCAAGACAAGACTGAATTGGAAAGTGAGAAGTACCTGGATGACCTCGTCTCGGCGTTGACAGCACACTCCTCAGAGGCCAAGGGGGTCAGAGAGTCTCAGACAGCCGACGATGACGCAGGTGCGGGCCAGAATAGCATGGAATCACAGCCCGATGATACGGAAAACATCACCTTGGCCAATCTGATTTTCAAGGTCACGGAAGGCATAAATGACAAGAAGCCAAATTTGCGAACTTTTGAACGCAAGGTGGCTGACCTGGCATCGCAAGCCAAGAAGTCGGACCCTTCAAACAACGATGACACGACAGCAAAGACCGACTCGGACGATGGCGCTGGCGAACTCGAGGCGTTGGAGTCTGAAGCCAACGAAGCACATAAGGATAGCAGTGCCACGGAACAGCCAAAGGGGGAGCTGCTAGGCATGTATGTTAGCATTCGCAACAGAGTCAACGGCGAGTTCGTGCCCAGGCCTGTAGGCTCTGGGAAACCCTTCGACTGGTCTGTGCAATACACCATTACCGAGCTCTCGGACAAGAGAGCCAAGAGCATTTACGCACAGATCAAGAAGCGCAGAAAGGATGTTCTCGCTACGGACCCCGGCACTAGATCCGCAGAATGGTATCGCATGTTCAAGGGCCAATTGCCCATCTTCACAAAGCAAGGGCAGAAATATCGAGAAGTGAGGGAGCAACAAGAGGCTGGAAGCCCGGTGTATGTGGCGTGGGATACCGAACCGCTTCCGCCAAACAAAACCTCCAAACACAATTCATAGGTCCTGTTCAGGAGTACCCGGCCGAGATGTTGGCCTGGGTCAGGGGAGGCGGCAATATGTGTCCTGTCATGCATAGCCATCAGGAGCATTCTCGGAACAGACTGTATAGTAATGTACATTAAGATTGGTCGATCGCGACTCATGTCAACTCTAGCGATGGGAAACCATTTTTTTCGCATTCGCATTCCATGTTCAGGTTGTTGGTCAGTCTTGATGCTGTATACGATCGAGTCCTTGCACCAGCGCACCTCGTTGGCATATCAGACTACGTCTATCACGAAACGAACCGTCGGTTGTATGTGCCATCGTTCTATCCTTTGACTGGGCAGCTAGCATATGCAGATAAAGTCCCGTCCGTTGCTGTCTTTTTCTGGATTCATTGCACAACCACTGGCGTAGATTGCAGAGATAAAGCTTAAAGCTTACGGGGCAGAGAAGTCAGAAAACATTCGATCTGCCAGTTCGACACACGACTTTCGGATAATAAACTCTATCAAGCCAACGTTTTTCATCTGAAGCCGGGGTGTTTATTGGTCTGGCTCGCACGTCCCGTACCTAGCCGTCTACATGTACAGTGAAGGTCATGGGCATGAGGCAACTTGGCATTGTGGAGTTGATGGGCTTGGCATGGATGCAGAAGCAGAGGGGGGGGCGATAATGACAGCGGCGGCAATCGGTCACTGGGCCATCCCTAAGCGAAGCCATGTTACAGTCACAAACATTGACGATCGCCCACCTTCTACTCCTGGGGCTCCGATGCAACGACTCCGATGCAACCTCGACACATCCATCATCAATGGGAAGTCGTCGCCCCGGGTCCTTTGTCATGTGCCATTGTGTTGGGGGCAACATCAATGGCAAGGGTGAACAGCAAACGGCGGACCCAATCATGACTCGTTACTCTCCCACACCGTCAACTCTTCATCTCCCATGTCCCATTTCACAAACGCCCTGCACTCCAGCTTGCATCTGCCATTCCCCACCCTCTTGACTGACCCGAACTGACCCGAAGCCCATCTCGACAAACTGCCCAATGGCCACGCGCATCCGACTCACCCCAACTCCGAGGTCAAATGATATACAAACCATTAAGAGCCATCAGCCGCCCACCGGTCTTTTGACCGTTTGCGCTACCAGAACTTCTCTTCTTCACCGAATGCCCCAAAAAAGCAAGAAAGCATGCTGCTCATCTTGTGCTTCTTTGGATCGAGCTAATGCCCGTTCTTGAACATGCGCGGAGCCACTTGCAGGCTTCCTTCCCAAGCGAGCTATCCCAGTGGACAACTAGCTAAGGGAAAGGGGATGAGAAAGCTACTCAGATCCCAAGAGTGCTGCCCAGCTCGTGACATGCATGAAGGATGGCGTTGTTGTCTCGCTGCAACGATGAAATTGGAGATTTGGAGAGGGGCGTGGGCGAAAAAGCTCTCAATACGGTAGGCCCTTCTGCATCCTTGTCCAACCCTAAATTGTCGTTATAAATGTTCGGATATTCCCCCTCCGTGCAAGTCTTGAAGGAGGGGGCAGTGAAGAAGTGATGTGCTTGACAGGTCACGCCAGCAATTTTCCGGCCGCGAGTGACACTGCTTTTTCGAGCTCCTCGAACCTGCTCTTCAGAAACAAGAACGAGTTAGCTACTCGGTTTGAAATTGAACAGGTTACTTGTCGGGGTAAATCACAATGCGTTTGGGTTTCCTTTTGCCGTTGTTGGCGTTGAGCCCTGCGGTCCAGGCCGCTGCCGTTACGTCTCAGGAATCGAGGGACCTGCTTGCACGGGACTTCGACCTCCTCGCCAGTCGGGATCTTCATTCACTGTCCTCTCGCGAGGCCGAGTTGCTGACGAGGGCTCTCGTTGAGAGGGGGTTGTTGGACGATATCTGGCAGAAGGTGAAGGGTGCCACTACATGTGCTGGCGGCGAGGTAAGGTTGAACAAAACCCGCCGCCTAGTCCTTTTCAAGAAGGCCTCTTGCTGACCTCTTTCCCCTCCTTCCCTCTTTCCCAATCGCCCAAACAGGCACTTTTGGGGGCTCTCAAGGTGTTGGCCTTTTTTGGCGACAATGCTTTTGTCAAGGTGATTCAGGGCATCTGCAAGCTTGCCAAGGTTTGTGACAACCTTTTCCGCCTTGAGCCACCAAGACCACGCGGTCTCTTACACAAAATAAAAATTTGCTAGGTGCAACCCGATGATGTTTGCGACGGTGCGGTTGCCCTCGAGGGCCCCATCATTGCCGCAGATGTCCGTAAAACTACGATTGGGTCCCGAACATCCCAGGCCTTTTGCACCACGTTCCTGGGGGTTTGTGGCTATCCAGATGTGCAGCCGTGGGACATCGCGTTCCCTTCGCCCAAGCCAGCCGGTGGTCGTCCCAAGCCCAGTGGCAAGGAGCCCCTCAAGGTTGTGCACTATTCTGATATTCACATTGATCCTTTGTATGTGGCTGGGTCGAGTACTAAGTGTGACGGAAGACCGATTTGCTGCAGGTATGTGTACAGCGTCGACACGCCGACATTCTGGTCTTGATGACGGTGATGGGGCTTCCAAGATTACGAGGATTGACTGGAAGCAGACCCTACACCAAGGACGACGAACCAGGCAACACAAAGTTTCCGGCCGGCCCCAACGGAGACCACATGTGTGATGTACCTTTCAGCCTCGAACGCAGCATGTATGATGCGATCAACAAGTTTGTGCCAGATGCGGCCTTTACCATCTTCACTGGAGACATTGTTGATCATGCCATCTGGAACACGAGCCAGCAGTACAATACCGACCTCGGTACGTTCATCCCCATTCAGGGCTCAACCTCATCTTCTTAACCGATCACTCTAGTTAACCATGCCTATGGCACGATGAACTCGACTCTCAAACTCGTGTACGGCACCGCGGGCAATCATGAAGCCCACCCAGTCAACGGCTTTGTCCCCAACGCCATCGGTCACGACAGCCAATGGATCTACGACCTCCTGTCATCAGACTGGGCGCATTGGATTGGCGAATCTTCAACCACATCTGTCGAAGAATTCGGCGCATACTCAACCAAGTTTCCCCATGGCAAGCTACGTATCATTTCCCTCAACACTAATCTCTACTACCGCCATAATTTCTGGCTGTATCAAGACTACGACACCAAGGACCCCAACGGCCAAATCGCCTGGTTTATCAACGAGCTTGATGCTGCTGAAAAGGCCGGCGAGCGCGTCTACGTCATGGGTCACATGCCTCTCGGTGAACCAGATGCCCTCCATGACGGCTCCAACTACCTCGACCAAGTCTTCACGCGGTATCAAGACACCATAGCCGCTGGCTTTTTCGGCCACACGCACGTCGACCACTTTGAAGTCAGCTATGCCAACTACTCTGCCCGCTCTGCCCCCAACGCCTTCATGACATCTTACATCGCGCCCTCCCTGACACCTACGTCTGGCATGCCCTCCTTCCGCGTCTACTCTGTTGACCCAGATACCTTCGCCGTCCTCGACCACACTACCTATATAGCCGACATGACCAACCCTGCCTTCCAGACTACCGGTCCCGTATGGACAAAATTCTACTCTGCCAAAGAAACTTACGGTCCCATTGTCTCGCCACCTCTAACCGACCCCAGTGCCGAACTCACCCCATCATTCTGGCACTCCGTCACCGAGGCATTTGAGCGCGACGATACCCTCTTCAACGCCTACATGGCTCGCAAATCGCGCGGCTGGCAACCGGCTTCCTGCACGGGGGATTGCAAAACCAACGAGATCTGCCAGTTGCGCGCGGGCCGCGCCCAGGATAATTGCTGGAAACCCAAGCCGGGCATTCACTTGACCAAGAGGTCGGGCGTGCATGATGAAAAGGGGGAGCACGATGAGTGCGGAATGCCCATTTCGCTCAAGACGCTGAATGCTGTCGGGGCAGACATGGAAGTGCTAGATAAGTTGAGGGGGGTGATGGATGAGGTGATTGCCGAGGCCAAGGCGAATGGCGTGTCTGGAGTACAGACGTAGAGTTGGTTGTTGGTCGGGATTTCTGTCGAATTGAAGCATTTTGGGTGAGTGTGTTGGTTGGTGGAACGGTTGTGTGCATAGAAGTCGTGGAGCAGGGCAGGGTAATTGTGTGTACATGATGAGAGGGTGAAATGACAGCGGTAAAACGTGATGAATGGCTTTATTCATGTTTATAAACATGGCTTGGCATTGATTCTCCGGACAGGCGATGATACAAGTCTATGACACAATGGACAGGGTGTGAACTTGGGTGTTGAGAGCAAAAAAGTCCAATTGGCGTCCCGGCAAGAAACGAGCGATTCTTACCAATTGACAATAAGACAACAGTATATATATATTCCTATCGCTGCGTAACTTATACAGTAATCTGCCTTGTTTACTTGTTACATCATTCACCCCTGAATTAGCACATTTTCATCCAGAGATCGATGTCCGCAAAACGAAATGCTACCTCCACCCAAACGACCACCCAAATAGATGCCCACACTAGTCCGTATGGAGCAGCGCAAAACAGAAAGGGACCAAAAAAACTCAACGCAAGACTCGTACCAGATTCGAACTGATGTTTCCGGAAGTGTAACAAGCCGTCAAAATCCAGCGTCCTGACCCCTAGACTAACGAGTCGTATGGGTGGGGCGGAGGGCAAATTGGGAACTATCTGGGATAGCGGCCCCGGTTCTTGGACGAAGGGAAATGTGATTCTATCTGTAGTCCCTAAGGCTCTTCAAAAGGCGATTGATAGATACTGTTGACAAGAATGCGTGTAAGAGATGGGGCATCGAGGTGAGAAGACCGAGGTGGGAAGCATCTGAAAACATGGAGATGGGAACAGAGAGCCAGTGCGCTACGGACCACATTTGAACATCTCCAATCACTTCCAGATTCCACATTTTCTGCATGGTACAGGCCATCTTTCATGTATGAAGATTAATAAGGCGCATACGACGGAGTATTATTAGGGCATGTGCTATTACGCCCCTAATTCCATAAGCGCATAGGATATCCTTAGCGCGCTAGGTCTGCCCTCGCCCAGCAGCGATTTGCTGTCACCGCCTCGAGGCTTGGTCCTTGGACCCTTCTTGGATGCCGGGCGATGCGCGCTGACGGCAACACGACACGCCCAACCTGTGCCGCAACAATATCTCATATGCTGCCTGCCATACGAACTACTCCGTACGAAGCTCGTTCTGCCTGTAAACAGCTGGCACACTCTGGCCATTGATCTTCTCTCAAGCGTTGTGCATGCAGCCCGGACTGCGACCGCGACTCAAGGCTCGGCCTTCGTTTCTGGACCTGATCCGCCACCGAAGCAAGTCGTTCTCGTCTGTTGCAGCAACAGGCGATTCGTTGCCGTCTGCTGTCGCTCTTCCTTTGCCGTCGTCGCCGAGGGCCGGTGCTGCGCGTGCTGTTCCTGGAGTTCCTGGAGTTCCTGGAGCGGAGGTTGATTTCGGCCCAGCCTCGTCACCCTCGTCGCTGTCCATCGAGCCATCTGTTGCGCCTGCCACGGCCACGGCCGCATCCCACGCAGCTCCTGCCTCTGCAGAGACGCCAGCTGCTCCTGCCTCCACTGCATCATCGCCTCCACTCTCCGCGCCTAGCCCAATCCGCTCTCCAATTACAGCAGCTGTACCACTTTCAGAGCTGCCTCTGCTCAACTCTCCACTCTCCGTTACCTCACCACCTTCACCACCTTCACCACCTTCTCCCTCAACGTCGTCGCTGTCATCCCCACAGCATTCGTCGTCCTCAACCGAGCGCTCCGCTTCCTGCCATCAAGAGCTAGAGCCGACCACCTCGTCTTGTCCGACCAAGATGCCGTCTGTATGCGCTCCCCTCATTCGAGTTCTCCAAGTCCAAACGCTCGACTTGTTGCCGCATGCTCGTGGCTCGGTGACGGGTCTCGGCCGTTGTTGCCCTACTGCTGGTATGGTTCAACGTACTGATTGTTTGCTTCTGGCAGAAAACCGATAATGTTGGCGAAGAGGCCACTCACCGTGGTAAGTGACCACCGTCATTCTTGAAGGGTCATGAGTAGTGAAGCTGACACTGACACTCGGCGTAGGCAAGATCTTCTCCATCTCTGGGTCCGAACCGCCACCGCCACTCTGCAACACCCGTTCAATGTATCAATGCACTGACATTACGCAGCCCCGTTATTGTCGCCGAGGACATGATCGGTGTCGCCATGTACGAGCTTGTAAGTGGGCTTCGTCAGTGGCACATTGTGTCCGTGTATTATAATACCTTGGCTGACGCTAGACCTGTTGGGTGTACGTAGGTCAAAGTCGGTCATGATAACCTCGTCGGTGAGGTTATCCGAATCAATGGCGACCAGGCCTCGATTCAGGTCTACGAACAAACTGGTATGATCCCTCCTTATTGAGTAGATGGGATTCATCATGACAGCCTCGACTAACATGATTCCATTAGCTGGCGTTATGGTTGGCGACCCTGTTACCCGAACCGGAAAGCCCTTATCCGTCGAACTTGGCCCTGGTCTACTAAATGGCATTTACGATGGTATTCAAAGACCCCTGGCGGAGATTTCAAAAGTTTCCAAAAGCATTTATATCCCGCGAGGAATCTCGGTGCCGGCGCTCGACCGAAACAAGAAGTGGGAGTTCACCCCTACCATGAAGGTTGGCGATCGCATTGCCGGTGGTGATGTATGGGGAACAGTTTTCGAGAACTCCTTCATTTCTACTCACAGAATCCTCTTTCCTCCTCGTGCCCGCGGAATCATCACAAAGATTGTATCCAAGGGCGAATACACTGTTGTCGACAAGATCCTCACTGTCGAATTCGACGGCGCGAAGACGGAATATCCCATGATGCAGTCATGGCCCGTGCGAGTTCCCCGTCCCTCGACTGAAAAGCTGGCAGCCGATCAACCTTTCTTGGTCGGTCAGCGTGTTTTGGACGCCCTTTTCCCCAGTGTGCAGGGTGGTACCGTCGCCATACCAGGCGCTTTCGGTTGCGGCAAGACGGTCATCAGTCAGTCCGTGTCCAAGTTCTCCAACAGTGATGTCATCGTGTACGTCGGATGCGGTGAGCGAGGAAACGAAATGGCCGAAGTTTTGAAAGATTTCCCCGAGCTCTCCATTGATGTCGATGGTCGCAAGGAACCCATCATGAAACGAACAACCTTGATCGCCAACACCTCAAACATGCCTGTGGCTGCTCGTGAGGCTTCGATCTACACTGGTATTACCGTTGCCGAATATTTCCGCGACCAGGGTCTGGACGTGGCCATGATGGCGGACTCCTCATCACGATGGGCCGAGGCTCTGAGAGAACTTTCCGGTCGTCTGGGAGAAATGCCTGCTGATCAGGGTTTCCCCGCCTACCTCGGTGCAAAGCTTGCTTCCTTCTACGAACGTGCAGGAAAGGTGCAATCTCTGGGCTCGCCTGAGCGCAAGGGAAGTGTGAGCATTGTCGGTGCCGTCAGTCCCCCTGGTGGTGACTTCTCGGATCCTGTCACGACATCTACCCTTGGTATTGTCCAAGTATTCTGGGGGTTAGACAAGAAACTCGCCCAGCGAAAGCATTTCCCTTCCATCAACACATCCCTGTCGTACAGCAAGTATACCACGGTGCTCGACAAGTTCTACGAAAAGGACTTCCCCGAATTCCCAAGGCTCCGTGGCCGTGTCAAGCAACTTATTTCTGATTCTGAAGAACTCGACCAGGTCGTGCAGCTTGTGGGCAAGAGTGCCTTGTCTGACCCTGACAAGATTACCCTGGATCTGGCTGCGCTGATCAAGGAAGATTTCCTTCAGCAAAACGGCTACTCTGATTACGATCAATTCTGCCCTATCTGGAAGACGGAGTGGATGATGAAGCTGATGGTCGGCTTCCACGACGAGGCACAGAAGGCGATTGCGCAGGGACAAAGCTGGTCCAAGGTCCGCGAGGCTACCAGTGACTTGCAAACTAAGCTACGACAGCTCAAATTCGAGATTCCCTCGGACGGCCAGGATGTGATAAGCAAGAAGGTACGCCCCGCCCTCCACCCCTTTTTTTTTTTATCTCTCTCCTTGTTCAAATCTAGGACGCGAAACCTTTGCTAACATGTTTGAATAGTACGAGGCTATTCAACAGGAGATGATGGATAGATTTGCATCCGTAATTGATGAGTAAGAATTGTCTTGATGACAGCAATTGTACCTAGTGGTGCGTGGTGTAGGGAGAGTTTGGCACTATAGAACAGCACAGCTGAGATGCCGACTATTTGTGGGTAGTGTAAAGAATTCGCCCGGCTGTATTCAATCAAACGTTTATTTCGTACACGACAGGTCGGTTTTTTTTTTGTATCAATCGTGTGATGACAAGGTTGGTGTTTAAGTTGCTAGAGAGACATGGACCCACTACTCCCAGCATTGGACGCTGACACTGTGCGGGACTCGTCAAACTCTGAGCTGCAGCTATGTAGGTGTGAGAGGTGGGAGCGAGAGCTTATTAATAATCCGGACCAATTTTAATTTTCCAATTCAACAAGTCCACAGATGCAGACGGCCATGTCGGAGGAGCTGCGAGACGAGATGGAAGCCATCAACTCCATCTACGGCGACGGGTCGCTCACGCTCGCAGAGGACGAAGACGACTCGTCCTCGTCGTCCTCGTCGTCCTCGCCAACGTACATCCTCAAACTACCAGGCGACGCGTCCTCTCTGCGGATGCGGTTCCCGGCATCGTATCCCTCGACGGCGCCCGTCGTGCTGGGAACGCACCACTCCTCGGGGGGCGTCAGGGGCGCGGGGGCAAGGGACGCGGCGCTGTTCAGGAGCGTAGTGGGAGAGGTGTTTCGGCAGGGGGAGGTATGTCTTTTTGATGGGATGGAGGAGTTTTGGCGGCGGCGCGTCGAGGAGCGAGGCGGTGGTGGTGGTGCCGTGGAGGAGGAGGAGAAGCGAGGTGGTGGTGGTGGTGCCGTGGAGGAGGAGGAGAAGCGAGGCGGTGGTGGTGCCGTGGAGGAGGAGAAGGAGGAGGAGGAGGAGGAGGAACCGGCGTGGACCGTCTCAGAGGTCGTGGTCGAGAACAAGTCTACGTTTGTGGCGAGGGTGGCGAGGGTTCGTAGTGCCGAGGAGGCGAGGCGCCATGTAGGGCACCTTGTTGCGACGGACAGGAGGGTTCGGGGCGCGACGCACAACATCTCGGCGTGGAGGACGCGGGAGACGGGCGCGCGGTTCCAGGACTTTGACGATGACGGGGAGACGGCGGCGGGGGAGGCTGCTGCGTTTGATGCAGGTCATGGACGTGTGGGGGTCGTGGTGGTTGTGAGCCGGTGGTACGGGGGCGTGAGGCTGGGGCCGAGGAGGTTCGCCGTGATTAACGGGGTTGCGAGGGATGGGCTGGTGAGGGCGGGGGTCGTGGAGGAGAGGAGGAGGTGATTTGAGATGAAATTACGTGGCGATTTTTATTTCCTTGTTTATTTTTTTTTGTTTATTTTTGCTTGCTATATTGCATGTACGAAGCTGCATCATCTTCGTCATGGTCGTTTCACTCTTGTTCCAATAGTGGTTTTTATTTTCTCTCGCTATATTGCATGTACGAAGCTGCATCTTCGTCATGGTCGTTTCATTCTTGTTCCAATAGTGGTTTCAAGATGCCCAACGCCCGCGTGGACTGCTGCTCTGGCAGAATCACCACGCCGGCCCGGGCGGTCGAGAGATACGAGAGCTCCGAGGTTGCCGTCATTTTCATGTCGTGCACCAGGCGACCCGACACGCCGCACACGATGCCCGTCACCTCGGACGGCAGGTTGACCAGATCGAGGAAGATGGGGACGAGAATGGCGTCCTTGTCGCCGACGATGGAGTCGCCGAACATGGGGAGCAGACTCTTGTCTACGAGGAGTGACGGCGGATCATCTCGGGCGAGCGTCACCGACACGAAGCGCGGCTGCGAGATGAGGGCCGACACGACGGCCGTGTAGAACTTTGTGTCGACGTTTTCGATCCAGGCATCGCGGTTGTCGGTGGGCGCGTGGCGGCCGACGGACGCGCGGGGGCCGTACGCATCTGCCAGCTGGGACATGTCCCGGCCAGAGCACTGGACCAGTTCCAGGCCCCGGTCCACGCGCGGGGAGACGTTGCGCTTTCGCAAGAGGAGAAACGTCCGTGACTGCAGCTCGTCGTTGTTGGAGGGGGGTGGCGTGCCCGGCGGCGAGGCAGAGTGGTGGCTTGCCGAGTTCTTGCGGGAGATGACGAAGCTGGCGTTGGTGTCGGACAGCTCGAATCCCTTGTCGTGCAACGCGTCCATGACATTGTGTCGTTCCCGCGACGGCACCAGGATGAAGTCGGAGTAGTACGTCGTGATGAAGAAGATGGGGATGCCGGCCAGCGCGAGGGGTGAGCTCAGGTCCAGCACTCGGCTTGCGGCGTCGAGATCGGCACTGATGACGGACAGGATCATGTATGACTCGGTGAGGCCGGAGATGGCCCTGGACTTGTGGGCGGGCAACGAGCTGACGATGGCATCGAAGACGTTTCTTGCCCACGAGGTGTGACAGACAATCGAGCACTCGAGGGGTGTGACGCTGATGTTCAGGAACCCGTGCTGGTTCTCGGCCGACAAGCCGTCGAGGTCCTCATGGTGCATGGACGAGCCGTCGACGCGGAGACTCTGCGTCTGGGGGATGAGCACGCGCAGAATGGGTTGGAGGAAGGTGTTGTAAAGGTCGAGGGGGATGTGTATCAGCGTGTACGTGCCATCCTGTGTTGTTGTTGGTCAGTCTTTGCCGGGGATGTCTGATGTCTGCTTGCCTCGTGCCGTGGGGGGAAGGATCGGGGGCATCGGAGCAGCCATCGGGGGCCTTACCAGGAAAGATATTTGGGCACTCATGACCAAGGCCAGCCGCTGCTGAAAAGTCACGCACGACGCCCGCGAGCCTACACTTTAACTGGCGTCCGTCCGACCCGCTTCGTAACAAGGTCGATTTTCGAAAACGAGCGGGCAAGCAATGATGGATGAGAGAACAAGGGGACGACCCATTGTCAGTGATAAAAAAGGCTTTGTCGCCGGACCCTTTTTATTTTCGCGACCGCAACCGCAACCGCAACCGCAACCGCAGATGTGGATGGGATGTGGATGGGATGGAAACCGGAAACCCACTTTCGACCAGACGAGCTGAGAACAGACGACGCAAAAAAAAAAAAAAAAAAAAAAGGTGTTCGGGCCAAGTCATGTCATGTACAGAAACGTGGCGCCACGTCAAGCCGAGAGAGCCCCTGCAGGATATGCGTTATCGGGGCAGTGTGAACCAATGGCGACCACGGAATGGCTTCTGCGGTTCTGCTGGCACCTGTCGTGCTTCCTTGATAAGAAAAAAAGGGTCCGTGGCATGGATGGAGAATGCGGGGGCAGATGTGGGTTGGGGTTGGTTGAGTAACAAGGAGTAAACGGATTCGGCATGCCCGACTTGGAATCCAAGGGGGTACGGACTACCGGGTGTCTCATGGCGTCGTGAACCTCTCAAGTTCTAAACCATCCGCCGATGAGAGTACGAGCCGCGCATCTACATAGAAAACAAATCCCTGCCCCCATCATCCACATCACATGTACATGTATTCATTCGTTCCTACTACAAAGCCGCGTCCTCCTTCTTCACGCCCACAACCACGAGATTCCTCGGGCTCTCCCCGTAATCAAACACGCTCTCCACCCAGGCACTCTTCACCTCCCCCCTCTCCCGTAGATACATCCACCGATCCGTCACGATCAACGACTCGACCAGCATGGCGCTGAAGGCCATCAGGCTCCAAACCACGCACAGCTCCTTCTTCCGCGGCAGGAACTCGGCCTCGTACGCATCAATCTCCTCGTCCGTGATGCCCGCCATCTTCTCCTTCATCACGTCGGCGTACTGTCTGTACTCGGTGCTCGTGGTAAGCTTCTCGATGGACCCCCGCACGTAGGCCCTCAGCGAGCCGTAGCAATGCTTGCCGAGTCCGCCTATCGCGACGGGCTGGGTGCTCGTGTCCAAGGGGCCGGGAGGAGCTGCTGCTGCGTCCGCGTCCGAGGCGCGGTGCGATATCTGCCGGACCACCCCGCGGTCGAGGTACATCTTTTGCAGGACGGCGCGGTAGAAGTGGCGGGAAAAGAAGGCTTCGCTGTCGGCGCGGCCCCAGTTCCGTGGTGCCTGGCATGCCATCATGCGGGCCGTGACGTTGAGGCGGATCCCGTCGTCTGCGTACGTGCTCAGTCTGTTGCTCATTGGGAAGCCCTGGGGGTCGCGTCTCGAGGATTCGCGTCCTACGCGGCCGTTGAGGGCCTGGAGCGTGGGCCGGAGATATGCGTGCTTGTAGCCCGGTGGGCCGAGTTTCTCCGTCATGAGGTTGTAGCAGCATCCTACGATGGCGACGGCCCTGATCTCCGGGTTGAGGATGAGGGACCGGATGGCGTGGTGGCTTAGGTTGCCGCAGGAGTGGATGGAAATGGCCATGAGCTTCTTCTTCTTTTTGTTGTTGTTGTTGTTATTATTATTAGTGTTAGTGGTGGTGGTGGTGTTGGTGTTTGTGTTGGTGTTGGTTTCTTCCGTTGTTTTTGCCTTCTGCCGAGACTCGTTGCAGCAGCCCGCGTCAATCTTGGAAATCACATCGGATAGGTCGCCGCTGTCCAGTCTCCCCGACACGTACTGCACGTACCCCCTCCCTTCCTCAGCCTCGATACCCGAGGTGATCTGCTCGCGGGGCCGAAAGTCAAACCCCCCCTCGAGCCCCCCGGCAACCCTCCTCACGGTATCTGCCAGCGCGGCAGGGTCCTCGTGGGGGTTCGGCCCGCCGGCCCCGAGGATCTTGTTCCAAAGCTTCTTGTTCCGCATCACCTTCTCCTTGACGGCCAGCCCGGAGGCGATGTCCAGCCCCCTCGCGGCGGTAACGTTGTTCTCGCGCCCCTCGACCGCAACAACGTGTCTGTTGTAGGGCTCGCTGGCCAGCGCGCGGCCGAGGTAGTTCTGACCGCTGCCGAAATCGACATAGTGCGTGATTTCCTCCCCGTTGTTCTCCGCGCGGATGTCTCTTGCCAGTCTGTCGACATAGCCTGCGAAATTGGCCACCTCGTGCATCTTCTTGGGCTTCATCCCCACGCGGACCGTCTGTGGTAGGACGGGCAGCTTTTCCTTGGACGGGGTGAAGTCTCTGCAGAGGGAGAGGTCTCGTACAGACTTGATGTACTGCAACAGGGTGGCGGGCATGGCTGGGAGGCCCGCGAGGCGCAGGTCGTCGAGGTCGTCTCTCATGAAGATGTCGAGGAGGCGCATCGTGTCGCACTCGAGGAGGAAAGGGTGCCATTCCGGGGGCAGGACGGTGTGGAAGAGTCCCGGCTTGCAGGTGAAGAAGTCGAGGATGTGGGTGCCGCCGCAGAGGATCTGGAAGAGGTCGGTGTTGTAGACGAAGTGGAGGAGGGCCGAGATGTATTCGTCTGGGGAGGCGAAGTCGCCGTTGAATGGGAGGGGCTTGGAGGGTATCATGTTTTTGGTTGAATCGAGCATGACCATTGACTACAGCATTGCTTTCGTCGGGATTCGCCAGTGGGGAGGAAGAAGGCGATAAGATTCGGCGTGTGCCATGCGTCCAGACCTCGGAATATGAACAAATCTCCATTTCGAAAATCATTCGCCTTGGTCCCGCCAATCTGCAACTAACTGCATTGTCGTCGTTCGTTGGTGGGGGTGGGGCCTCTCTCCATCGGGAAGCGTCTGGTCGAATGTAGGGTAAGGACTATCATCTCCCAAATCTATGTCTTCTGCTTGTTCGATCGCCAGGGACAGCAAAAATATTCAAACAATCGCCCTTTCTAGCTTGATGAGCACAGCGCACGTTTCCTCTGGGGACACCCATGGCTGTTGAGGGGATCCTGTTGAGGGGATCCTCGGGCCGCTTGCCAGACACGCGGCAGGACTGCAGGGATGGAACGTGCATGCAGCAACACGAGCCTAACTTTGAGGAGAAGTCGGCACGAGAGGGCGACGCACAGCCTGTCGATGGGGTTCGCGATGGTGTCGGAGATGAGGAGGGGCAACTCGGTGGGGAGTTGTAGCAGCGGTAACGACGTGTCGGCTTGTTTGTTTGTTATCTAGTAGGCCATCTCATATTGGCATGCATGTATTACGGAATGCTCGGTTCTTAGATTGTTAGGGATCAGCGTGCAGATTTTGAAACGATGAAATTCGTCATGGACAGTCCGCGGTGGCCCGGTGGGCAAGGGGTCCGGCTTTGCAGCTGCCAAGGTTCATGGCCGGTAAAAAAAAAAAAAAATTTGCGGTGCTCGTACGAAACGACGGCCACTAGTCCGTATTGCATGCGATACAGACGACCTTGTTCCTGACTGAATAAGAAAACAAATAGGAACAAACGATGTAGAGCGGACGGAGCGCCCAGACAAGAAGGGACGAGAAATAATAGGTCAAGGAAGAAATCGAATTTTCCAAATCGGCTGCCGTCTGTCCTTTATAGTCTACTCGCTTCGGTAATTTCCCTCACAGACTACTGAGGAGGCTATGGCCATAAAGGCTATATCTCGTTTGCAAAGAGTTCGAGAGCTCATCAGCTGTATGTAAGAGTGCGTGCATCATTAAGTGGCGCGCAGGCAGGTTGCCCAAAGGTTAATGCCTTTGCTATGTCACGTCAGATTGAGAGCCCCCCTCCACGCAAGTTGAAGAAGAACGAGTCAAAACGTACCAGAAAGGCTGCGCATAGAATCGACTTTCGCATTGTTCTTTGCGGTGTCGTGAGTCCATTTGCCGTGCAACCGTTTGCGATGCGGAAATGTGTTGTGCGTTATTCCCCGCCTCTGCACAAGAGTTAGCCAAGATAATAGACGCGACGACATGAATTCAACTTCGACGACTTTTCGACTGTTATTCCGTTGTACGGATTACAGTGTGGTGTGTCTCATAACTCGCATACATAGCCGCAGCTAGCAACGTAGCATCAGCGTTTACATGCACGGCGCGCCGCGAATGGCCGCGATGATCAAAAGTTGAAAATCGCGCAGGGGTGCAGAACTTGCAGGGTTAAGCGATCGTGTCTCGCCTGTCCTGGACCATGCTTCGAGTATTAGCCACATGGACGTGAGCATGCCGTTGTACGGAGTAACACATCCACATATGTTCATTATACTTCATGTATTAACTGATGTGCCGTGGAGCAATCTAAGAAAAAGTGCCGTTTCCCCTTCCATGAGTCACAGCGATGCCCAAGTGCGATTTGTTTCCGCTGTCTATTATGTACGTCAAAAGAATTCAAGGGTATATGCCTGTTCAAATGAAATTGGCGGGTAAAAATGCCAAACGCAACCTCGTCAGACGTAAGAGTTTATTTAGCCCGGAAAGAGACAGACTGCTGGCGACGTGCAAGCCGTAAAAAAAAAAAAAAATTTAGAAGAGGGGCAGCATGACAATCAATGCAACTCGAACTCCTCCGTCCGGCGCCTGAACAATAGCTTGACTTTTGGATTAATGCGCTTCGTTAGTCCGATGGCTAGTGACTGGGTCTCGCTTCCAGGGGCCAGTTGCCAATCGTACTTGAGCAAGAGGTGTGACAAAACGATCTTGCTCAGGATGGCAGCAAAGAAACGTCCAGGACAAGCTTGCGTACCATGTCCAAATGCCAAGTGTTCGGGACTGGTATGGACGAGCGGGGCTTTAATGGCTTGGTCAGAATCCGACCGCATGCGCAGGAACCGGTACATATCGTAGGTATCCGGCGATTCATAGATTTTGGGGTCGCGCATGTGAGGAATATCAACAAAAACGCGGTCGCCCTTGTGAATATCGAGGCCGTTGGGGAGCTTCATGTCCTGCAAGGCAGCTCGATGCATACCGACTATGGAGTATGTTAGCCATTGACTCGTGATGACAATCCCCTGCCAGATATTTTCGTACGTACACACACCGGGTGGCTTCAGCCGCAAGCACTCCTTCATGGCGCTGTCCATCAGCTTCAGGTTGTTCAAAGCAACGGTCTGGCAGCCACCCTTTTGCAGCTCCACCACCAGCTCCTGCCGAAGCGGTGCCAAGGTCGAAGGATCACTCGCCAAGAAAACGAGCGTATTGGTAACGAGTGCAGCTGTTGTGTGTACAGCAGCCACGTTGAGAACCATTTGCAAAGCAACCGGGTCGCAAGCTAGCTCCTCGTTTTCCGAGTCAATCCAGTCCACCACGTCGTTGAATGCAGGGGGCTCTTGTCCAGCAGCACAGGCCTGGTCACGAGTGGCACGTCGAGCTTTGATCAAAGGCTCAATAAAGTCGCGGGCGGCTTGGTAATCATCTCGGGCTTGATGGACACGCGAGGAGAATCGACGAATTAATGGTCGCACAAAGGCTGGCGCCATGTTGATGATAAAAGCCGCCATAACACTGTTCACTGACCAATCTTTCATGATCTTGAGCCAGCGCTCGTTGCGACAAACTTCATCACCGTTCCAGAACAGACGAGATATCATTCGCGCAATGACATCCAAGAGGCTCTGGTGTATTGTAATCTCTTGCCAGTCTATCGACACGTTAGTTGACGGGATGTGAAGGGGTGAGGTAGTGAGGTGAGTGCTTCTGAAAGATGTGCATGAAGTAGAATGGGACTAACCAAGACGGCCTCCCAAATTATACTCGATTGCAAAACTTGCCTCGGATGACATTGTCGCAGGTATGGTGTCTTGGGCGCAAAAAGTCAGCAATTTTGCCGCAAATCGCGGGCTTGTAGTCTTATTTCCTTACTCAAAGGTCTCGTTAGTCGCTTCTTTACCAACTTGGGCACTCTCTTGCACGGATCTGCGATTAGAGTGTAGGGTTCGAGGCCAGGCGTTTTGCCATCACCATCAAATTCCTGCCGAGACTGTTAACAAATAAATGTATGATGACGTTGGAAAATGAAAGCCACACACATCGGCAAAATACTTGGCGAAGCTCAGCCGGTCCTCACTGACGAGGAAATGTGCGTAGGATGGTGGAAGAACGATGATTTCGCGAGAGTTTGTGAGTAAACGGAAGGGTTTGCCTTTGCTCGAACATCTAGCCTTGGCCAGCTCATCGATACCATTGAATAAGAATCGGGCTTGTTTGATAATTTTCAGCTCATACCACTTTGGTGGGTTGAGGACCGGGAAGTCGCCTCTGGAGTCCTGGCGCGTTGTTCGATAGTATAGGGCCAGCAATGCCAGCAGGACGAAGGGCAACAGACGGCCAGCTTGGAAGTCGTGCAAACGATGGTCAACTATTGCGTCGACGAAGTGAAGTGCTGACTGAATCGCCATTGCGAAATATCAGAAGTTGCCTGTAGTAGTTGAGTCGAAGGTTAGAAAGCCATGCTGAATTGAACGGTGGAGACAAAAGGATCGAATGAGTGATGCCAAGGGCAAGAGCGGGAGGGCCGAAAGTGCCAAGTCGACCAAGGGACTTTTTAGACTCCTGGCGCACGAGGACGGGCATGGATGGACCAGGCGGACTTGAGCTCGCGCAGCGGAAAAACAAGTCGCAGGTTGAACAGTGTGTATGTATAGATCGCATGAGCGTCTGGACCATGCCGCCCTTCTTGATTTGCATGCAGTGCTACATGCAAAAGTCCTACTCGGGACCATGTTTTGTTTAAATTTCAACGACCAGCAGCGCCGGTCTACTGCGAGTCTGCGAAGCAAACATGACATATGGTACGGACTATACGGATCCGTACTCGTCCAGTCCCCTACGTGGCAGCAGCCATCCACATCCCAAGCAGCTGGGACGGGTTGAGGTAGGGGGCAGGGGGGCGGAGTCCAGACAGCCGCGATGTGACGTCAAAGGAGGGTGGTGTTGTGCGTCGCGGTTGTGCAAAGGATACCTCATGCCATTCTTACCTTGTCCTGGGCCCATTTAGATGGGATTTCTTCTTCATTCGGTGCCGTGTCTAACGGCAACACGTGTGGACCGCGTGGTGACTCGGGGATGAAACCTCGCAGACGCAGTCATGATATGATGTACCCTCGCAGAGAAACACCCGCGACATGGTGAGAAGAGAAAGAAAAGGGTCGGAGTATCGGGAGGGAGGGGGGACGAGGCTCCTAATACTAGCGTCCATTTGTCCAGCTCTCCTGCCCAGTTCTTTGTTGAGATGAGTACACATAATAACGAAGCAAGACGGCTGAGCGGGTTGTCCGCCAAGTCTGCCAGCTGGCGCTCGCTGGGTCTCAGGCACACGTTGCGGGGCGACCAACCACAAGCTGGTGGCGGCGCCGGGTCACCATGGCCATCTCCACGTGACGTGTTCACTGGAAGCCGGGACGAGTTTGTTGTGGGCTTGTTGGGCGGCTTGGAGCACCCAGCAAGCGCCACACCCGCCGACAATCGTGTTCTGGTACAGTGGGTCTCAGGTAATTCCGAAAATTGTCTGGTCCATGGTCGCGGGCGGCGTTTTCGGAATTACGTAAATTACGTAGACTTTGAAGTTAATTCAAGTCGACTTGCCACCGTGTTCCTGCAACACCAATCCACAGAGGCATCATCGTTGTCTATCGTCGTCTGGTGTGCTACAACACCCAACGATCAAAGCTCACTCCAACGGCCATGTCCGCTGGCAGACCGACCCAGCATGCAAGACGAGATGGCGCGGGCCGTTCTGACCGTTCTGACCGTTACACGATGGCCCTGAGACAGGTTCTGCACAGACATGCACACCATCGAGAGGCATGCAGCAGTCCGTAATCTCTTGCTTTCCGAATGAAGGAGTTATCGATTCTGCGTCACCCGTGTAGTGGCTTGATCCCACCCCCCCCCCCCGGGGGGCTGCCGTGCTGCATGCAACATCTGGTCACATCACATCAACTAATGTACGACGCGCCCTTTACACAGTCCCGGGGAGGCACGACTTGGCCGTCGTTGACAGGGTCTTTGAGCTTAAATATCGTTCATGCAGCTCAAACTCAACTTGCATCGACGTTGTGCTGCATCCCCTCGAACCAAATACGCATCAACATGGGCTCAATCGCCCGCTCTGTGCGATTGCCTATGCGTTTCCGTTGGTATGTTAGTGATTGTACAACTGCACCTACGGCGAATTGAGAAGTCGGCATTTCAATCGACGTCCCCCCAAGCACTTGCAACAGAGCATCAGTGAGTGAGCAACACACAATCGTATCCGCCATACGGAGTACGGATTAAAAATGGACCAGGAAAGTGGATAGCATATCGATTTACCAGGAACGTATACGAGTTGTGGATGCCGTCTCATTTCAAGAAGCTGTGCTCGGCCCATCGACCAGTTGCCGTCTGAGTTTGATGACCCGTCATTGCCGTCAACGGGATCATCGCAGGACTTACAGAGTCACCATTTGATCCAACCAGATGCAGACTTGCTTTCACCCTACAGTGAACATAATAGTCGGTGTAGCAATTCAAAACAAGAAAAAGCTGCACCAGGCACATAATTCACAAATTCGGGCACGTCAAAGAAGGGGTGGGGGGGGTTGGAAGTAGGAATTCTTTTCCTTCCTTCTGTTCTTGTAGGTATGGTATCTTAGCGATGGAGGCGAAATGGTCTGAATGAATTTTCATTTGAGGACCAGTCTATCACTTGTCCTTTACTGCTTGGTGACATGGTTCCACGGGATAAGCCATGTTGGCTAGTGACAGATGTAGAACTTGCCTGATGCGCTTCTCCAATTTCTTCTCCACGGCATAAGGCTGCGAGCCGAGAGCTGCGACGTAGTTCATGGGTTTAGTTCCTGGGACGGCACGTTGAATCCCAGGTGACTGGCAGCTGAAATCCGTTTCTTGCACGATCCGAGTTTGTTGGGCGATTCCGTCCGTACGCGCAATTAGTAAAGACCCTGCCTCTCTGTCGTGCCAACTTCCATTGTTGCTGGCTTCCGAGCCGTGACCCCGGGCATCTATCTATCTGCCTTCAGTCTCTTAGCGCGTGGGATCCTTCTGTGTCTTCTGGTAGGCCCTCTCTGCCTCCGATTCTGCATTTTGCACATCCTTCCATGCGCGATCTTCTCCTCTCTGACACCTAGTACCCGATACATCCGTGCGAACGAATTATGGGCCTCAACCGCCATCCAGCTTCAGCAAGTTGCTGATGATTCCGACTTGACCACACAACATCCGAAGGTACGAGATGCCTTTTTCAGCTGTGCATTAACACCGACTCGCTCATAGAACTGGTTCGGGTGGCAACGAAGAAAAGGAAGCTGCTCGTGTCAACTTGGGGTCCACTACAACTCGCGACCAGGCTATAAAAGGGCCACCCGCAAGAAAAAACCGGCAAGCGGCGCCATTAGTCAAAAGGCTGGACTTTTAAGGCGCAGCACGAAGGGGAGGGGGGGGGGAAGAAGTCTCGCTCGAATTAGTCACAACCTCGTAACCTCATACTTGTTCATCTGCGGGCGGTGCGGAAGTACATGAACCTTTTTATCTTTACGTTCTCATCTTCATAACTCCATTCATTGTATCACGGACGTGAATAGCTACGCCGGGTACGCGCTGGTGAATTTGGCACACCACTACAGAGCAGACCAAATCCCATCCTTGAGGGCGAATTTCGGATATCCATAGGGATCAAAAACATGTGAACCTGTGGCTCGGATATATTGCGGAGATTCAACATGAGTTTAGCGCCAACTGGCCTGGGAAGCATAGATGATGAGGATGCATTGATTGTTCCACCGCATAAAAGAATACCAGCACGAGATACTGGCCACACATCCCGATGAGTAAGCTCGCGACCTCAGCTGCGGTTTAAATCGTTTGGTTTTACACACAGCGAATAGAGGTGAGTGCCTGGACCCTTGCAGGCTTAGAAAAAAAAATCCTTCCTTCCTTGTCCAAGGTGATTCGTCACGAACACTGCCAGATGGTAAATGGTTAAAAACTGGCTCTATTCTCGGGTAGTCGTCGTCGAACCCGATTGGCATGGAAAGAATCGCCGCATGGTCTGCTTCAGCCCTGCGAGGAGTCACACACAGATCGCGGACTAGTTGTCCAGAGCCGTTCCGGGTCGTTGCAATGTATTGACATGATGGTCCAGGAAACTCCACGATTAGCGCAGCATCCTGGAGTGGACACGTTACTGGTTTCGAGAAAAGACCTCACTTTGACTGCCCGAGAACCTCCCACATGCAAATTGTACCGCGCATCTTGAACAGTAAAGTGAAGGTTGGCGCACGAAAAAGGTGGAAGAGGGAAGTGTTTTTTTGGAATTACAGCAAGCCTGATGGAGAAATTTTCCAAGGTGTTGTCATACACCGCCCTGTCGAGCAAATTGCCGCGAGCCTATATGACTCATAATCGATGAAACGAAGGGTTTTTTTTTATTAAGAGCCAGGGAATTTCTAGCACGCGATTGCTGCTTGATAATCTGAACACCGGTCGTTGCTTCAAATCGCTCTCGAGAAAAGAGCAGGCCACTCGGATAGCCTCACATAGCGGGTAAGATCTCAGCTTTGTGGGTTTACAGGGGTGAGTTCCAGAGCGCTACGAATTATTAGCGTCATCTGATTCCGTCTGTTACTACGGAGTAGTCCGTACGGAGTAACCCGTAGGTTTTGAAGTAAGCGGATGTCCGCATGTGATGATAATGCTCGGTACGGAGTAAAGGGGTCGATGTGTTGCATCATGCGCTAACGCCATGACAATGCATTGAGCTCCGGGTGCTAGGCTCAAAGCTGCTTAGGAGCAAACTTCTGAGGTTTCCATCACAGCGCCCGAAAATTAATGATTACTGGTCACGACACACTTACAATGATGATCGAATGCATGTCAGCGAGGGGAGTGCAGGGACAGGCACCAAACCAACAAGGCGGGCTTGGGGCTGAGGCCCGTTGTTACCCTCGCTCCGTCTGTCTCGATTGTCTGGGCTCTCAAGCCTGTCCGGGATTGAATATTGAATTGCGTGATATTGGCTGGAGTGGGCTTTGCTACTCTTCAGCTCGCTCCGGTCCATGCAAAGAAAAGGCATCTCGTCCCGTCCGGCAGTTCGGGAAAGCGAAAGGGGGGGCGGGATCCTTGCCGGCAAACCTACAACTAGCGCTGAGAAGTGCTGAGAAGTGCTGAGAAGTGCTGAGAAGATGCTGACGGGCCCCACTTTGCGCTCGGTACGGAGTAGGTACCGTGTCAAGTGTGTTTGCCATGACGATTATGATGACTAGTATCGCGTCTTCGAACATGAGAGCCCAGACACTACCAAGACGGATGAAATGGCTCCGCATAGTGATAAAAAAAAATTAAAAAATAAATATTTTTTAAGGAGTGAGACAAGTGTGTCGATTGGAGGCAATTTGGGTTGCAAATCAACCTCGGGCGGCAAGCCGAGCTGGCAAAGCTCATGCAAGCCAGTTCATTTTTAGTGGTCACTGGCGCTTCTGGCCCGGCCTCGACTTCCAGGTTGTCCGGTCTGCACCTTCCTCGCAACTCGCACCTGCACCCCGCCGCGCTTACGAATGAAGTGACGGTTGATGTCGATTCTCGACTCTCGACCTGTCGTAATATACTGTACGTGCATCACCTACATTCGTCTCGTGGATCTCCTCCACATGGGAATCCCTCCCATGTTCGGAGCGTGGAGGATGCCTCGCATCTTTTGATCCCGTCCGTTGACCCAGCCCAGCCCAGCCCAGCCCAGTCCAGTCCAATCCAGCCTAGCTTAGCTCTTCAGCGTCCTGAGCTTTTAGCCGCACCGTAACAAGAGTCAAGCCTGACGAGCAAGATCAGAATCCAAATGCATCTACTATTCTTACTGCCGCTCCACCATTTAAGACACACTTTGCCGGATCTTTCTTCTTCTTCTTCTTGGCCAGAGGCTTGGACATATTACTCGGCACTTCCCTCCTCTGCAACCATTCTTATGCTTTCCTTGAGCATCGATACATCCAACTTCGCTGCCAACCTTGCCGACTGACACACTTACACACAATACCTTCACACTCATACCATCATCATCACAATGACCGCCGACAGTTTATCAAACGGTGCCACTCATGGAACCACCAACGGCACCACCAACGGCACCACCAACGGCAACACCAACGGCAACACCAACGGCACCAATGGCACCAATGGCAATGTCTCGCCTGCCTCCCCTCGCAAAGCCAACAAGCCTCACCATGCCGGCTCTCCCTACCAGTCTGTTGGCGACTTCTTGTCAAATACCGACAATTTCCAGATTATTGAGAGCACGTTAAGAGAGGGCGAGCAGTTCGCCAATGCTTTTTTCGATACGGGTAATGACTCATATTTTTAGAGCCATCTATTATCGAGTGTCGGTTCCTAGACCGTTGACTAACTTTATGTGTTGCAACAGAGACCAAGATCAAGATGTACGAAACCTAAACTCGTCAGCTATGACTGTAATACTGTAATACTGTGAAACTTGAGCTGATTCTTATTCATTTAGCGCAACTGCCCTTTCGGACTTTGGAGTGGAATATATTGAGCTTACATCACCAGCTGCGAGTGAACAGTCGCGAAAGGACTGCGAGGCTATCTGCAAGCTGGGCCTCAAGTCTAAGATTTTGACCCGTACGTGTGTTTTGCTCTTGCTTCAGAAGCATACCTTCCCTTGTGCGCCCGGTTCTGACATGTACTGACATGGTTTGGCAGATGTTCGGTGTACGGTAAGTAGCAGACGCTCCAGCGCTGACTTCAGCAAGTATCTCTAACCAATCACATCTTCACAGATGGAAGATGCCAAGTTGGCCGTTGAGACTGGTGTAGATGGCGTCGACGTTGTTATTGGCACGTCCAAGCAACTGCGAGAGCACTCCCACGGCAAAGACATGGCTTACATCACCAAGACGGCTATTGAGGTTATTGAATATGTCAAGAGGCATGTGTCCGAGGGCTCTTAGAAGTTAGGGGGCTTGGAATGCGGACTAATATGCGACACAGTCAAGGGCGCGAAGTCCGATTCTCATCCGAAGATTCTTTCCGATCTGACCTTGTCGACTTGCTATCGCTGTACAAGGCTGTCGATGCCGTGGGCGTCCACCGTGTCGGTGTCGCTGACACTGTCGGCTGTGCCACTCCTAGACAAGTCTACGACCTAGTCCGCACGCTGAGAGGCGTCGTCTCTTGTGACATTGAGACTCACTTCGTAAGTGGTCCCTTGCAAGCCTGAATGAAGATGATTCCACGAAATGTACCCGGAAGAAATGGGTTTTTTTTTTTGGTTCGCAGAGTTGTTGAATCAACAGCATGCTACACAGAAGCGATGTTGGCTTCCATCTTCTGGCGCGTTTCGCCTGGCGACATTTTCTAACACTCCTAGCACAACGATACCGGCTGTGCCATTGCCAACGCATATGCCGCTCTCGAGGCTGGCGCCACCCGTACGTGACCGTCTGGAGAATCTGTTCGGACTTTCAACAGCAATGGCTAATGACTGGCATGTAGACATTGACACTTCTGTCCTGGGTATCGGCGAGCGAAACGGCATCACTGTGAGTTTGACGACTTGGCCAGAACATCGCGTGACCATGAGACTAATTGTCTATAGCCCCTCGGTGGCTTGCTTGCCCGCATGATTGTCGGCAGCCACGACTATGTCACTTCGCGGTACAAGCTGCAAAAGCTCAAGGAGATCGAGGACCTTGTTGCCGAGGCCGTTGAGATTAATGTCCCCTTCAACAACCCCATCACCGGCTTCTGCGCCTTCACCCACAAGGCGGGCATCCACGCCAAGGCCATCCTGAACATGCCCAGCACTTACGAGATCATCAACCCCGCCGACTTTGGCATGAACCGATACGTCCACTTCGCCTCCAGATTGACTGGGTGGAACGCTATCAAGAGTCGTGTTGAGCAGCTCGGTCTGTCAATGACCGACGACCAGGTCAAGGAAGTGTAGGTTTTTTTCGACCATCGATACCCATCACCTTTGTCACTGACAGCTATGTAGGACCCAAAAGATCAAGGCCATGGCGGACATCCGCCCCCTCGCCATCGACGACACTGACTCGATTATTCGCTCATACCACCTTGAGCTCCAAAGCGGAGTGCAGAGTTTAGAGCCATCGCTGGTCGCGGCCGCATAAATTGCAAGATGGGCGTTGTAATACGCTTGCATTATGAAAAAAGTTTTTTTGCAGCCTTTTTTTTTTTTCCTTTGTCCCTTATTGATTCAATCTGAATTTGCAAAATTCTGGCACGGTCAAAACTACAGGGAGTCATGTCTATAACACGAGGTTGTATTCACATGACGTGACAAATTCACACATTTCATGAATCAAAAACACAGCCCAGCAGGCGGCTCGTTCATAAGTCAATGGCCAACCGATGATGCTTACCACCTTCTTGGCGTGCAATGCGTACTGATATCCGCGACTTCAGCCCATCCAGCCCGTCTATACTCTTTTGCCTAGCCAAGCCCTCAGGTCATTCCCGTGAGCTCACTCGAAGGGACCGATAAAGGGATCAATCCATTTCATGCCTATCAACTGCGGGCTTGCTCTGTGGCAGATGTCAACGAGGAACCTGGCCGTACGAAAACCTTTCAATCTAAGCTAGCTCTTTGGACCATCCTACTAAATCAAACAATGAAGCAGAACAGGGATTCTACAACACTCACGCCCTAGCACATGAGCCTTGATGCCACCACTGAGTGAGTGCGCCGTGTGTAACCCTGGCATAAGAGCCAGTCTTGCGAATGCTCTCAGGGTCAGACATGATCGTACAGCGGCAGAGCCCAACCAGTACGGAGACTTGATGGCAGCAGCAGTTTTCTTCTCATCATACACGACAATCTCGTCAACCGCGAACATGGCCAAGGGCAGTGTGATGGCACCCCGCATCCATGCCTCGTGCAACAGCATCGATGTTTCCAGAATCCAATCAGCCACGTGACCCTACGGTGAAGAAGCTTGTACAAAGGGGAGGATGGGGACAGAGCAAGGGTCGGAGTGACGAGAGGGAGTAAAAAAGAAACAGTTGGAGAAGCTTGCTGGATGTACATGGAGGGTCGGCGATTACGCGGCTTTCCAGGAGCGATTGAGCGATCCTGGCAATCGGGGGAATCGGTCGATCTGCGACCTCCGCGATGAGCATCTCGAAATGGCTATGAGAAGACACGTGCCGGCATTGATTGGGGAGATGATACTTTGATCTGTCCTGGTCTAGTGGCACTAGAAAAGCAGAACGGAAATCAGGCCTTGTTGGCGGTCACGTCACGTCAGCCGTCGGAAAGTTGCTGACAGCTGACGCTGTACAACTGTTACTTGCTTGCAAGATTATTTGTTTGTCGTCCATCAAGCTGGACCTTACTGCTGCCGGCAGCTGCAAACCTACCTGACTTTCAAAGATGATGACCTCGAGCAGTCCTACTCCTCATTGATGCAAGTGTCATTGCAGACCTACGGCGAGTTGCACGCTCTGATGTATGCTCTCGCAGACATGCCAAGATTGAAGGCTGGTGAGGCATTGCTCCGGATGTCGGCAGGGGGCAAGAAGGAGGACAGATGATGCACGACGCACGACGCACGACGCACGACGGCCGTGCGAATACACCTCTGCTCGGACACTGGTCAAGATGACTGCACCGAGTCTTACGGTATGTTCTCACCAGTGGTGAGTGTGTCTATGGTCAAGAACATGATCCCGTGTTGCCGTCTATCTAATCCTGCGCAAATGTCCTCTTTCCTCTTTCCTCGTGTTCTACACCACCGCGTCTCAGCCCTTGGCTCACTCAATGGCTCAAGGTGAGACAAAATTAAAGCCTCGTAATGTAGATCACAGAATTACACCGTGACACGGCAGAACCTTCCGACAATTTGTGGTATGATCAAGTCTTTTTATCTAGAATCATGCGAACTAAAATCTGACGACGAGAATATATGTTCCGACTAACCGACCTACTAGCTATCGAGTCGGGCAATATCTCATCCCCTGTGTGATGATCGATGACGAGAGAGATCAGAAGCAATATTGACTTCATGACGCACTCGGCTGGTCGCTGGTCGCTGGTCGCTGGTCGCTGGTCGCTGGTCGCTGGCGGCTTGTGTATTTAAGGATGGTTGAGCGCCCGTTCGATTGCCAAATCATCAAGGCATTTCATCTCACCAACACTGCCTGCTCTCAATCATTCTAAGCCCATAATTGCCAACAAAATGAAGGCTCTCAGCATCCTCGCTCTCCTTGTCGCCGCTGCGGCTGCTATCCCCGACGAGGCCAATGTCCTCGTGAGTCCACCCCTGACTTCCCCTTCATACCCATAGCACCGGGTCATGCAACCATGACTAACAACCAATCGATCAATCAGGAGCGACGATGCCGGCGCTTAGGCCAATACTGTGACAGGGCCGCTTTTCGCTGCTGTGGCGGTATCAAATGCTGTGGCCCAAATGGTGCCTCGGGAAAATGCGTTAAGCGCGACGATGACCCGCCCAACAAGATCTGTTTCTAAGTACGCACCGAATGCCTGTGAATCCAATCCTTCTGGTCGCATTCTTTTGGGCTCGGAAACTCGGGAACGAGCTGGGCTGCAAGGAGATGGCCACGCTCGAGAGCGGCCGGTCATTGTTTTCACGCCTTTGTTGTCGCGTTCTGATTCCTGAACACGGGTTTTGGACCACGAGCTTAGCTAGGAAATACATTCTTTTTAAAGCACGTTTGTACTCTTCAAACAACCCATGGACAGACTGGACGAGATGAAGCCGCATGTGAGAACAGGTCAGGCGAGGACGTGAGCGTCACTTTCATGCTCGTCCCCGGACGCCCGCCTTTTGTTTGTTAGTTTTCATCGAGGGAGTCGACTGGGAGAGAGATGGTCAAAGGCAGAAGTGCTGGTCTCGGCGTCGCGGTTGAAGATGTTGGCCGTAATTACGATGGTCCCTTTCAGTCTGAAATCTGATGAGCCACGAGCAGGAAGAGCCGTGATGATCAGAGGGACACATACTCACATGGCTTCCATAACGCGCTTCTGCAATCTGCGATTCGAAATCGGTGGCCTGACACATGAGACACTTGAAGACCCAAATGGATTGATTTGATACACGTACACTTACATGGGGGAAAGGGGGTAGATATAATGCTCTATCCTTGGGGCCGGCATTCATGACGCCTCGCGCCCGTGCTCAGTGCTCACAAAGACCTTGGGCCAAGTCGATTTCTAACACAGAGGTTATTGTTTATACACTGAATCTACGTAGTAGCCCAATCACTATAGGATAATTCCTCTTTGTCAAATACTATGGTAAAACTAACTAACTACCTTGGGTAGGTCAGTTCAACTACGTCCTGTCATAGGTCTTGGCCTGGGCGCGGGCGCGCGATACGGTCATGACGCAGACTTTGGATTACACCAAGAAGGTTGTTGACGAAGAGTTTCTGCCGAACGTGGAGGATGAAATGTTTGGGAGTTTTGACTTTGATCGTTCAACGGGTTGGTAAGTTGGGGGGCTGGCTGGCATAAGCGGGTCGATCCGTCTCTACATTTGACGTGCCAAGAGGCCCCCGGGGGTCCGGTCCATCCAACCGCAACGTCATCTCTACATTAACTTATGAAAGCTGGCGACAACGACAAAAGCCAGGCACCACGCAACATCAACATTTTTCCATCTCTCCCAACGGCCAGCATCGCCACGCACTCCCTGCCCGCCAACACATGAAGCCACCCTCATAGCCCCCGCCGTGCCACTCCCGAAAGGATGATGTCCTCCACCAACGAGGAGGACCCCTTCCTCCAAGTCCAGCAGTACGACATTTTTCCCCCTTCCCCCTCCCCCTCTAAAGATTCCAAACTAACGCGCCTCCCCAAGAGACGTCCTCGCCCAGCTATCGTCCACCCGGCCCCTCTTCGCCTCGTACCTCCGCATCCGCTCCCTCTCCACGACCCCGTCCTCCCCGGAACTCGCCTCGGCCCGAACCGACCTCGAGTCGGCGCTGGCCTCTCTCGCCGAAGACCTCTCGGACCTGGTCGCCTCGGTGCAGGCCATCGAGTCCAACCCCTCCCAGTACGGCATCTCCGCCGACGAAGTCGCCCGCCGAAGACGCCTCGTCCAGGAAGTCGGCGGCGAGATCGAGGACATGCGCGAGGAACTCACCAAGAAACTGGGGGGTAGCACCGCACCCGCGCCCGCAGGCCGTCTTCCCGATCCCGACTCCTTTGCCGTCGGCGGGGAGGCGGACGCGGACGCGGACGCGTACGCCGAGTTCGAGCAGCAGCAGCAGGTGGAGATGATGCGCGAGCAAGACGAGCACCTCGACGGCGTGTTTCAGACGGTGGGCAGTCTGAGACGGCAGGCGGATGATATGGGGAGGGAGCTGGAGGAGCAGGGGGAGATGCTGGACGGGGTCGGCGAGACGGTGGACAGGGTCGGCGGCAGGCTGCAGAGTGGCATGCAGAAACTGCAGTACGTCATGAGGAAGAATGAGGATCGCTGGAGTAGTTGCTGCATCGGGGTGTTGATCTTTGTCCTCATTCTGTTGTTGTTCTTGTTGTTGATTTTGTAGGAGCGTGGATGGAGGCGGGGAAAACCTGCGGATGTGGGTTTCTTTTTTTTTTTCTAAGCATAGCGAGTTTTTTTTTTTTTTGTATAGTTTGTTCTTTGTTTTTGGTCTTGGCAGTAGTCACGTTCTTGTGACGCGGTTTTACGATCGAGGTGAGAATAGGGGGGTTGTGATGGACGGAACGGTCGGTCTTGGCTTGAGATGAGAAAATAACGCGTTGCTGTTTATTTTCTCTTGTCCTATGGTATACGTACATGGTGAGATGGGAAAACTTTCCAGATTCCGGTGGCCTTTTGATGTTTCAAATCCCCCCCCCCCAAACCAAAGATTATGTACAAGATAGAACAACAGTCTATGCAATCGGTGCATCATGTGTACCCGCGATCCCGGCACAGTGAAATGGGAGCAATCCACTTTCAGTGCCCGTCTCTCGACAAACGCCCCGTCTTTTCCGCTTTCCATCATCCCCTGAGCGTCGCTCATTTGCTCGTCGTGCGACCGAAGGAGACGGGCTTCATCCATCGCTACGTCAATGCCAGCCCTCCGTCTGAACGAAGGGAGTCACCCAGTGCGCGCAGCGACCCGGCGCCGGATGAGTCCGCAGGTGCCTTCTTCGGAAACTCCACCAGCGCGAGCCTCAGTGCCGCCACAGCAGCGTTTCCATAAAAGTTGAGGAACCGCTGCTCGTGTCCGTCGATCATGGATCGCAGAACTACCAGTTGGGTGTTGGAAATCTCGTTGGGGGGGCTGTTCACAATGCACGCGAACGCTTTCCAATAATTGGTGGGTGGATATGGGTTTGCCTTGGAGGCCTTGCTGAAGTCCCGTAGCGAGATGGAGGCGAAACCTGCTCCGAGACCCGCCATTCTATCATTGTGATTTTTCTCCGTGACCCATGATGAGAGTCCGTCCTCGATCCTTGCCCTTTTCCAGCCAAGCGCTTGTTTACCCCTTTCGGACTCGTCGTTGCCTCTTGACCCGAAAAGCACAGGACATACGACTCTAAACTTGGCGAGTAGAATGTCGATCAGGGACTGCCCTCGCCAAGAGAAATCCTTGTGGGAGAAAACTTGGGCCGTGAAGACGCCGATAGGATCCGCGGCCCTCGGCTTCACCCCACACTCGTCGATGAACTGGGTTATTATGCCCTTGGCGATGATGTTCATTATATAGACGAACAGGGATGGTATGGTAGGCCCGTTGTTTGGGACGTCTTCGGTTGAGGGCTGGCGAGGTGTCGCTACAAATCGGCTTCCATCAACCATGGGGCTGGGGAGCTGTCCATCAAGTGACTGGCGCAGCAGGGCCATAATCTTGCTTGTCTACGGGAGATTGTTCTTGTTAGAAAAAGGCACGGTGCGTGTAGGGCATGCAGCGTCTGACTTACTGGTTGCACGTTGGCTCCCCTACCTTCGGTCAATAGTCCAATCAAGGGCCGAATCTCTCTTCGGATGTCACCGAGTCTGCCCTTGAGGGGTGACCCTGCGACTTTTGATGCAGTTGCAAGATCTTTTCGTAGTTGCTTGAGAGCCTGATGAATCTGCATATATCGATCCGACAATGGGTCTAGGGATGACTTCTGCTGCGATGGCTGAACTGACGATGCAAACGCGGGTGGTTGAGTTGGAGCCACACTCGGCATTGCTGGGGAGGGCTTGTTCTGGTCCGGGGCTGGTGATTGTTGAGGCTGATCCTGTTTCTGGCCAACTGTGTCAAATGGACCGCTTTTCGCCTGTTGGCCCCGATTCGCAAATAGTCCATTTGGCTGTGGGAGTGATGCGTTCGGATGCTGTGCCTTGAACTGCGTCCGTGAGGGAGACTCTGAGTCCTTGGCCTCCGGCAGCACTGGCGCAGGTTTCTTCTCCTCGGCTTGCTTTTCGACTGGCTTGACGGGTTCTGGTTCTGGCTTGGGCGGCGGAGGTCTAGGTATCGATTTGGCCCTCAGCTCTTGCAGTCTCTTCTCTTCGGCCGCAATTTCCGCCTCTGCCTTTAGTCTCTCTTGTTCCCTGCGCTCCTGTTCCAAGATTCGTTTGCGCTCCTCCTTGAGATTATACAAGTCAAACACCCGGAGCGCCGTCTCTCTCACTCGATCGTGTTCAGCTTGCGCCGCGGCTAGGGCATCGCGGTGGCTCAATTCAGTGTTTCGATCATCGAGGAGGAAGCTGGACACGTAGCCCCGGTCGGGACTCGAGAGTAGCTGACTTCTCCTCAGCGGCGAGGAATTTGTCATTGTGTTGGTTGTGGTGATGGCCGAGAAGGACGCGTGTTGTTACCGTGTCATCGGGAGGCGTTCGCAATCATGCACTCGTCAAGGGTGATACTCCTTGCCGTTTCCTACATGTACATGGACGGATCCGTAGGTTTCGTCGTCGAATGGAACTTTCTTTATTATGGGACAGGGACTGACTGGTCGCTGGCAGCGCACTCGATAAGTGGGTGGGTGATATGGCGTGGATGGGGTACGTACCGCGTGCGAGACGGCGCCAACCAGCGGTGATTAGTAATGTCCAGATACGCCAACTTGCAAACGGGTGGTTGGTTCGCCACAAAGATAAACCTCCGACCATGCAAGAAAAAAAGAAACATGTCCCATATAATAGCTCACGTAATCATCATCATCTGTGACAGGCGACTTGGTTGAATTGCGAAATTCTCAAACTCCTGTAGGCTGTAGGGTAGGGTAGCGATTGCATGTCGCAAAGCTTGCCAATGGATTGTCTGAAGTCATCAAACGTCATAAAGCAGTCAATCAGTCCATCTTTGTGTGATTTGGTCTCATTTCCCTAGCCCCGGCCCTGCACCACAGGTACCCTTGTCACGTTGGCTTGAGTCTCATTTGTAATTTGATTGTTCGCATCACACATGATATCAGCGAGCAGTACGGAGTACTCCGTACGGCGTATATTACCTGGACAGGCCACCTTCGGCAGTCTGATTTGGGCTGATAACATCAACATCGCTTTCTACCTCCTACCGAACGGACTCTCTTTCTCATGCGCGCGTCCTCTTGCTGCATCATCGCATTGCAGCATTGCAGCATTGCAGCATTACAAAGCATCTGCTATTTTGCACAAGGCGACAGACATCTGCAATCAGATAGCATGCTACACCGGAACAGGGGGTTGGAGATTTCAAGTCAAACAAGTTTACGTAGTCGACCCCACCCCACCGAATGGGGTCAAACGTACGGATTATTATGTAGCGTGACAGCGCTAATCAATCCACTTCTTTCACGTTGACGGCTGTCTCGTCTGCGCCGCTCGCTGTCACAAAAGGTCGTCAGACAATTCGATCGCTTTTCCAACGTTTGTTCTCGACCGTAGACTACGACTCATAGCGAAGCTTCACTGCTCGGGCGTCCGGTATCTGATGAGGTGGCTCCATGGGTGAGCAGGGGACCATAGAAGTACACGCATGTATTACGCGGGATGTTCCACAGTCCACCAGACCATGGAATAAGGAATTCTGTGCTTAAGTTGGTCTGGTGGCTGCTGACCCCGTTACCCCCGTTGCCCCCGTTGCCCCCGTTGCACTGGGCCCCTCCCATTGCACCTACTAGCCAGCTCTTCACGCCACCAAGTCCCCCCAGCGAGCCGTGGTCTCGCCGCCGTGCCCCGGTCGAAGGGCCCCCTCCCAAAGGTACGTACCCGAGTAGACAGCTGCCACGGCCATTACCTGCACTTGACTCCCTCCGCCTCTTCCCATCGTGCAGCACCATCCTCTTGTCCTCAGTCTATCATCCAGAGCTGGGCTTTCCCCCTCTTTCTTCATCCCGTCCATCCCGTACCGCCTTCCTTTCTCCCTCATCATCACCACGGCACTGTCTGTTCCTTTGCACGCTCCTTGGCTCTGGTCGAGCTCGCTTTTGCAACCCAGCCGCAATCCCACCCTCCTTTTGGCAACCACCGTGCATCACATCACATCCATACCAGCCTAAGCTCCAAGGGCCTCGCTTGCTACTGTCTCTAAAGCTACATGTAGCTTTCAGCCAATCTTGAATCAGCCGCGAGCCATCTATGTTGCGCAACGCATCGATCCTATAACCCCTCGACAGGAACAAAGACAATACACACCCGAATACCAACCCCCCCCCCCTTCTCTATCCAGGAATTTGATTGTCATACTCTTGCCGTCGTGCATCGCATCGACCGGCCGCACTCGACGTGCTTCCCAAATACTTTCATCCAACAGTGTGCTGTGCGCCCCTGACTACCCATCATGGAGCAGCAACAGCAACAGCAACAACTGCCGCAGCAGCCGACTGCCGGTGTCCCTGGACCTACTGGAAGAAGGCTGCACATCGCTCATCGGCGAAGCCCTTCGGAGCTGACCCCATTGATGAGCATGTTTGCCAATCCTGGAAGTAAGTTGTTACTCATCTCGTTCAACGTCAAAGCCAACTTTGCCTTGGCCATTCATTACAAAGGGCGTCTGTGTCTCGCTCCATCACTTCCTCCGAACCCCCCCTCATCTCCCGTGTGTTCGACGTGTGCTCGGAAAATGTCCACCATCAATCTTCACAACCACTTGTTGTTTGTCCCGCGCTTGGATAATTTCAGATGACTGACTTCTCATTCTTTTTTCTTTTCTTACTAGTGGAACAATTGGCTATCCAGCAGCAAATCGAGCTGTTACAGCAGCAACAACAGCAGATCCAGGCTACCCATCAGCAGTATGTCAACATGGGCATGATGCCTCCAGGCCAATCTCTCGGCCCTAACGGCGCATTCAATCCTTTACAGCCCATGGGCAACGCTTTTCAATTCCCCAACCAAATGGGACAGCAGAGCATGGCCCCTCCAAGCCAATCACATACACATCGCCGTAATCAGTCGGCAATGCCTAACATGGGCATGGGCCCTCCTCCTGCACCATCCTCTGGTGCCTCTGGATCTACCTTTGGCAACTTCGAAGCCCCCCAGACCCAAAACCGAGAGAACGCCGGTGGCCGTGGAGGTCGCGGAGGAGGCTCTGGTGGCGGCCATCAGCGACGTCATTCTCTTGCCTTGGCTGATGCTAAGAAGGCTGCCGAAATCGCACAGCAAAAGCGTACTACCAGCGGATTCCAGTTCCCTGGTCCTTCCGCGGCGGGCTTGGACAAGCCAAATGACGAAAACACGCCAGTCTCTGCGTCTTCCAATTTGGACATTTCAATCGCCCAAGGCTCCAACAGGGGCCGCGGCGGACACGGACGAAGTCAAAGCATGGCTGTCAACAGCCGAGGGGGCTCTGGTCTACGTTCCAGTGCGTTCAACACTGGGGGAGACAATGAGTCCCGCCGTGGAGGTGGTCATGCGCGGACCGGATCCAGGAACTTTGAGGGCAACTGGCGCAACCAGGCCCAAAGTCAAGACTCTCCCGGCAATGCCGGCCAAGCACCTTTCCAGCCTGGCCATAGATCCCGTGGCTCCATGAACCAGTCTGTATCGTCTATTGGCGCATTCCAGTATAACCCAAATCAGCAACCTCAGCTCATGCAGCTTCCAGGCCAGATGATGATGCCGCAAATGTATGGCCAGCAGCTGAACCCGATCCAGCTCAGCCAGTTGCAAGCTCTTCAAGCCGCTCAGATGAATGGTCAGCAGTTCCAGGGGCTTCAGACTTCGCAGCATGCTGGTCAGATGGGCGGCCAGCAGCAGCAGCAGCAGCAGCAGCAGCAGAGAAAGACGCTGTTCACCCCATACCTACCACAGGCGTCTCTCCCAGCCCTTCTCGGTGACGGGCAGTTGGTCTCTGGTATTCTCCGAGTCAACAAGAAAAACCGAAGTGATGCTTACGTGACCACCCAAGATGGTCTCCTCGATGCTGACATTTTCATCTGCGGTAGCAAAGACCGTAACCGTGCATTGGAGGGCGACCTCGTCGCCGTTGAGCTTTTGGACGTTGACGAAGTATGGTCCCAGAAGCGAGAGAAGGAAGAAAAGAAGAAACGCAAGGACATTACAGACACTCGCTCTGGTTCGACGAACCAGGGAAGTCAAAATTCCGGAAACAATGATGACAACAATCCTCCCGAGGGTGGCCTCCGACGACGTGGAAGTCTGCGCCAGCGGCCCACGCAGAAAAAGAATGACGATGTCGAAGTTGAGGGTCAAAGTCTCCTGCTCGTCGAGGAGGAGGAAATCAGCGATGACGCCAAACCATTGTATGCCGGTCACGTTGTGGCAGTTGTCGAGCGTGTTGCCGGGCAAATGTTTTCTGGCACTCTGGGTCTGCTCCGTCCCAGCAGCCAGGCTACCAAGGAGAAGCAGGAGGCCGAGCGTGCCGCCCGTGATGGCTCCAGCAATCGCCACCACGATGGCCGTCAACAGGAGAAACCCAAAATTGTGTGGTTCAAGCCCACAGACAAACGCGTGCCACTCATCGCCATTCCAACGGAACAGGCCCCTCGAGACTTCGTCGAGAAGCATCAAGATTACGCCGATCGCATCTTTGTCGCATGCATCAAGCGATGGCCCATCACTTCCCTGCACCCATTCGGTACACTCGTAGAACAGCTCGGACGTATGGGCGATCTCAAGGTGGAGACGGACGCCTTGCTGCGCGACAACAACTTCTCCTCTGATGAATTCTCCGATGCTGTTCTGCGCAGTGTAGGACTTCAAGACTGGTCTGTTGCCAAGGAGGAGGAAGCCGAAGTATCGTCACGCCGTGACTTCCGTGAAGAGAAAACCTTCACCATCGACTTCAATGGAAGCGCCGAGCTCGGAAACGCTGTCCACGTGAAGTCCCGCCCCGATGGCAAGATTGAAGTTGGTATTCACGTGCCGGATGTTGCCCACTTTGTCAAGCCCAACTCGCTCGTCGACCGGGAGGCGAAGAAGCGCGGAACTTCTGTGCAACTCATCAATCGCTTCTGCGCCCTGCTCCCGGCCAAGCTCTCCAGTGAAGTGTGCTCTCTTGGACCCGACCAGGAACGTTTCACCGTCTCTGTCGTGTTCAACGTCAACCCCAACAATGGATCTGTCGCCGAGGGCGACAGCTGGGTTGGCAAGAGTATCGTCAAGAGCTCGGGCAAGATTAGTCTGAAGGAAATTGATCAGGCCGTTGAAAATTCGGCAGATTACAGCAATGAGGCTGCCCCCGCCAAGACGATCCAGATCCTCCAGGCGATAGCACAGAAATCCCGCGAAGCGCGCTTGGGTACTGGAGGCGAGCCCATTGCTCCCCTGCGCCTATTCCAGCAATTGGATGATGAGAACAATCCTGTGCAGGACAACATTTTCAACACTACTCCAGCTCTGGAGCTGGTTGAAGAGTTGATGCACAAGGCCAATGCCTACGTTGCCCAGCGCCTGGCCGAAGGCCTGCCCGAAAAGGCGCTGCTCCGCCGCCAGGCCTCGCCTAACCCACGTCGACTGCAGACGTTTGTTGAGCGGATGAATGCTCTTGGTTTTGATATTGATGCCTCTGGAAGCGGTGCTCTCCAGAACAGCTTGTTCAAGGTTGAAGATGCCGACCTTCGCAAGGGCATGGAGACAGCTGTACTCAAGGCCATGCACAGGGGCAAGTACTTTATCACGGGCAAGACGCCGAAGCAGCTGTGGCCACATTACTTCCTCAATCTCCCACTGTACACGCACTTCACCAGCCCCACCCGTCGATATGCCGACATCATTGTTCACCGTCAGCTGGAGGCCGTTCTATCGGACGGCAAGATTGAATTTGCCGACGACCTGGATGGTCTCGTCAAGACGGTAGAGGCCTGCAACACCAAGAAAGAATCGGCACAGAATGCGCAGGACCAGAGCATTCACATCGAGTCGTGCCGTACCATGGACAAGAAGCGAAAGGAGGCCAATGGCGATTTCATCGCCGAGGGCATTGTCCTCTGCGTATACGAATCGGCATTCGACGTGCTCATTCCTGAATGGGGCTTCGAAAAGCGGGTGCACTGTGACCAGCTGCCCCTAAAGAAGGCCGAATTCCGAAAGGAGAAGCGGGTACTTGAGCTCTACTGGGAAAAGGGCGTCCCCAGCTCTGCCTTTGTTCCCGAAGATGAGCGGCCCAAGGCCGCTGCATCGCAGAGAATGACCAATGCCATGGCAGCTGCTCGCCAGGCTGAGGCGGCCGAGAGAGCCAAGAAGGAGCGGGAGGAGGCTGCTCGCAAAAAGACGGTGACAGGGACCATGTCTACAGATGATGTTGATGCCTTGTTTGACGACGACGACGAAGGCAACACGTCTGACATGACAGAAGCCATGGCTGGAGCATCTCTGGCGGAACGTCCTACTCAGAGCGTACCGGGATCGCCCGCTCGCTCTTCGTCAAATGCTGGCACCCTGCACCGAACCCGGTCCGACTCAAAGGTACCCGTCACCGATGCGGCCGAGACGCGCTCGACGAACAGGGAGAAGTATTTGAATATGTTCAAGCTCAGGGAAGATGGCGGAGACTACATTCAGGATGTGACGGAAATGACTCGGGTACCAATCATTCTGAAGACGGACCTGAGCAAGAGCCCACCGTAAGTAACCACGTTGAATTTTTTTTTTTTTGATGAAAGAGTCATGTGTGTGACGTGAGACGGAGAAACTTGACGCTAATGCTACAATGAACAGATGCCTGACTATTCGATCGCTGAACCCATATGCTTTGTAATTTGCAGAACAAGGCCCAGTACGAAACACGACCTTGTAATCAGACTGAAGCCAGAAAGCGGCGATGCGCACCGGTCGGTGCAAGGCGGAAAAGAGATGGAGAGAGGCGCAACGCAATTCAAAGAGCTCGTGGAGCTTGGCTTCCTTTTCTCCTGGCGAAGACTCCCTCAGCAGCCCAATGATTTGTGTTGTACAAGATATCATTCAGGTAGCAGATGCAAGTCACGGAGGGGACAGATGGCATCTAGAGAGGAAAGGGAAAAAAAATGAGAAGTAGTGGCATGGCACGGTGGCGATACAGTTGAGAGACAAGGAAATGGAAGCAAGCCACGATTAATCATCTGCGTATATGTTCTGTGCCATAAAAAAAAGTCCATGTCGGTGAAAGGGCTCTTCACAATGGGTCTTGGAAGACGCAAACTGGGGAAAGTGGCAGCTCATGACTGACTCTCTGTAGGCCAACTTGGTCACGTCAGGTCACGTCAAGAAGAGGCGGTCGCCGTAGAAACGATGAAAGGCTGAGATGATGGTTGCATCGGAGATGATATAAGCCATGGAAGTTGGTCATGTGGCGGCTCGGGGGGGCTACCTGGTTTGCTCGCGAGTTCGATTCATGTGAGGAAGCTAAAAGGAATCGAAGGTGGAAACGCGGCAAGAGGCACTGAGGCACTGACTGACTGAGGACTGACTGAGGACTGATTGGGGACTGACTGGGGTGAAGTTGGTAGTTCGAAGTGTGTCAGGACGGTTTCGGGCGGTGGACGGACCGGCGGCCACCGGCCAAGAGTACAAGAGGACCCCCAGTGCCCACACAGGTCGTGGCATCTTGTCGCGTCGTTGAATGAAACGAATCCAACCGGCGGAGAGAAGAGGACGGATCCGGAAATCCCCTGGCCCGTCCGTTCTTTTTTCCCATTATCCCAGCACGCAACGAGGGGGGCGCAGCGAATCAGGATGGGGGTTGAACCCGCCTCGGCTGCTCGGCCAGCCGTGCAGAGCATAACGGGGGTCGATTTGATACTCTTTCTGATGGAAATCGGGGAAAAAATCGAAAGATCGAAGAAGATTAAAATGACAAGGGATGAATGCGCCGCAAGAGAGATTTGGGAGATTCTAGGGGGGGTTGAATGAAATAACTACTTTAGTCGCCCATCCCACTGGTACCCATTTCCTGTTTTTCCCGCCTCTCTTTTTCCTTTTCCTCTTTGTCAACACGCTCATCCATCTTTCTCTCTCTGTGTCTCTCTTTGCATTTTTCTCGCTCTTTTCCCTTCGTTATCTTCTTCTCTTCTTCTCTTCTTCCCATCACGATACAGCTGGCCTGCATAATCAAAATTACAAGTACACGACTATTCTAATTTCACTTTACGAATTCTTGTCAAGAACGAAGCCTGTGCTATTTACTTTTTTTTTTTTTTTTTTTTCTATCCCGCGGGCTGGTCCATCTTGACGACAAGACATGACAGGAAGAAGCGCGATGAATAGAATGGGCTTGCTCAAAGCGGCTGCGCTGGCGTTGCTGGCGTGCACGGCTGGCGCGTTCCCCGTCGTCGCGCGGTCCAACGAGACGGCGGCGGCACCGGCGGCGGGCGGCGGACTGACTGATCCTGACATTCTGCAATTGTGAGAAGACCCGTCTTCCCTTGAACCGGGCTGAGGGCCTTTTTTTTTTTTTTTTCTTCGGCTAACCTGTTGTTGCACAGCGCCCTCACGCTCGAGCACCTGGAAGAGGCCTTCTACCGCACGGGCTTCGCCAAGTTCCCCGACTCGGACTTTGAGGCGCTGGGGCTCAAGGCGGAGCAGGTGCGCGACCTCAAGCAGATTGGCAGGACGGAGCAGGAGCACGTCGTGTTCCTGCAGTCGGCGCTCGCGCAGGCGGGCGTGCAGCCGGTGCAGCCGTGCGAGTACGACTTTGGCTTCACCGACGCAAAGGCCATGGCCACGACGGGCGCCCAGCTCGAGAACGTCGGCGTCTCGGCCTACCTCGGCGCCGCCAAGCTCATCCGGGACCCGGCCATCCTCACCGCCGCCGGGTCCATCCTGACCATCGAGTCGAGGCACCAGAGCTCCCTGCGCGTGCTGCTCGGCCAGACCGCCGTCCCCCAGGCCTTTGACGCGCCCCTCGGCCCCAGGGCCGTCTTCTCCATCGCCGCCCCCTTCATCCGCTCGTGCCCGCCCGGCTCCAACCTCGCCATCCAGCCCTTTCCGCCCCTGGCCATGATGGACCAGCCGCCGCAGGAACCGCAGCCGCAGCCGCAGCAGCAGCAGAAGCAGCCCGCCGCGCTGGCCGCCGGCTCCATGCTGAGGGTCAGGGCCGCCGGCGCCGGCACCGCTGCCGCGACCCACTGCGCCTTCACCTCGGGCGGCGTCGTCCCCGGCGGCACCGCCTTCACCCGATTCTCCGAGACAGAAGGCTGCCAGATCCCCCCGGGCGTAGCCGGCGTAACCTACCTTTCGCTGTCGAGGGCCGCCCCCGTCGACGGCGTGCTCAGGGACGAGGACACGGTCGCCGGAACCATGATCCTGGCGCTATGATGATTTTTTTTCTTTAATTCTTCTTCCAATTTCCAATTTCTATTTCCATATCCTAATATACCATTTTCACTGCTTCAATCGAGTTCCCCCATAAACCTGAATATTCAAAACTCACCAGCATATGCCAATGCGCACCAAGCTTAGCTTTTTTGCCAAGCCGGTTTTTTTTTTTTTTGGAAACCATGCACATGCAGAGACAAATGCATGGAACGGCCTTGGCTGCAGTGCGTTTCGCCGCACAGAGAGGAGGGGAGGGGTCCCCCTGAAACGGGCGTGGAGCATGCCCGTGTCAGGTCGAGGCATGGACCTGAGGCGCCATCATTCATGTACTGTATTGTATGTACACCCGTGATTCACTTCACACCCCGCGGGCATCAAGCAACATTTCGTAAATATATCCATCGCCTTGACTATTGATTGACCTGGTATAATCGAGTGCATTCATTTTTGCGCCCAACACGGCCATCCCTTTCCCCCTGCATGACTCCTGGGTTTTTTTTTGCCTTCTTCATTGCAGTCATGTTGGCCCCCATGTGGGCGTACACGCACGCCTCCTCGTCTCCTTTCTTGTGCACAAGCCATATACAATACACGCTCTCATCACCACGACCAAGTTTGACCCGACAAATCTATAGTCTGCACGTCCCCGCTCGCCGCTCGCATCCCCATGTCTGCTGCTCCAGTCCACTCGGGCCGTGCCCGGCAATTGCTGTGCCTTCATGCCAAGTAACTGCTTCTGTCCAAGGGAATGGACTTGATATCCGACAAGAGAAGGAGAAACGATAAAAACAAAGTCCTGACTTTGAGTATATTCCTGTTTGCCCGCCCGCATTCTTTTTGCAAAAGTCGCCTTCATAAAAACATGCCATTGCTGATATCTGCTGCTTGTCCGCCTGACTGGCTGAAGGTGACGTGCGCATCACACCACGCATTTCGCGCTGTCGGCGGGTTCAGAAAGGCCGGGCGTCCAAATATGCCTGAGCCTTGACCCACGCCGTCTTGTCTGCTTTGGGGAGCTCGTCAGCCGCCAGAGTCTGCACGCCTTGGTTGAGAGCATTCACAAAGTCGACACAGATTCCAAAGTCTTCGGTCAATGCTTCGGCAAACGGTACAAAGGTCTCGGGGAAGGCTTCAAGGCGCTTAGCCCGCTTCTCCTTGCTGTCCAAGACTTCATCCTCGTCGAAGAATGTACGAACAGCAATGCCAAGACCGATATCAGGCTCTTGCAAGAAGGGAAGTCTTTATAAAAAAAAAAAAATTAGCTCCAAGTCGTGCCGAGGAGAAAAGAAGATACGAGTCCAAGGAAAACGCCTACCTCTGGCTAATGTCCAGGTAATCATCTCGCTCTCTCTTGCACTGCCCGTACATAAACATCGAGGCCACAATGGCCTCGATCAAGTCGCGGTCAGCCTCACGAACAGCCGTAGACAGAGAGCGGAATGCCAAAAGACTCTTGTTAAGAGGTCCAGTGTACCCGTACACTTGGTGTCGCAGCTTGAGCAACGTAGCGCACTGGCTGATCAGTACCAAGCTCGACTTGTCCTCGTCGGTGCCGCGGCGAGGCAAACCGGCGATGCCTTCCTGATGCTTCGCTCCCAGTACGCCAAGTCTGATCAGTTCAAAAGCGAGCAAGGCTGCCTCGTCGAGCCCGGGAACATCGGGACGATTCTCGCTGGCATCCTTGAGCGCCAGCAGAGTCGTTGCCAGTGCGTTGCCCCATTTGGTCAAGGTATGCGAATCATTGACGTAACCACGCAGGTGGAGGAATCGCCAGATGGCAACAGATGTCACCATTTCCGTGCTGTCAATGCCTCTAATCTTGTTCCCCTTGGCCAGCGTCTTAGCCACGAAATCCATATTCGCAAGGGCCAAGACTTCGAGGTAGATGGGACCAGCAAAGTCTGCCGGGAAAACGCTGCGCAAATCGCTCTCTTTGACATCCCAAGTACCCACCAGCTGGGAAGGGGCCGGCTGCAGAGCACGATGGTTAATCGTGTACGAGAATTTGGGGTCAAACCAGACGCGCATGGTGATATCCTTGTGGCCGATGCCTCGGTGAACGCGGGGAATCATCAAACCCAGGGCCTGCTCCTTGACCGGAATGAGTTTTGTGGTGACGAGGTTCTTGTACTCATCAGACACGACACCGTCCAGAGTCGGCTGCACAAGTATCTGACCGTGTGTTATACTGTTCAGATTTCGTGCACCAATCAGACCGGTGTTGAGATAGTGGAAGAGCTCTTCTGGTAGTTGAAGGCCGAGGTATTCGTGATTGTCCTTGGTGAGCTGATTGAAATCGTTTACGGTTACTTGACCCGTTTCCGAGATGTAGATGAAGTGATGGATGGCCATGCGAGCCTTGCGGTACTTGTCCAGCCAGTTGGCGTCTTGGGCTTGCAGAATGTCGTTGAACGAATTGCAAGCGTTGGCGACACCTTTATCCGAAGTTCTCAAAATGTTGACCGCATCGCCAATGGTGAAGCGGTTCGGATACATGGCGTTGTCCAGCAGAGGGGGGAACGTGGGCAGAAAGGAGGTACCTGTCATGAGCAAGGCGTCAATGAACATGGGCTCGGCCACGCTGAGGGCTCGCATAATCTTCTTTTTTGAGATGGCCGAAACCAGCTTTGCGTCCCAATCGAAGCCTCGAATAATAGAATCCTTGATCGGGTAGAGAAGGAGCTCTTGGGGTCCCATGACAGCGGAGCATTGATCGGAATCGATTAGCTCAAAGTAGGCCAGCTTTTCCGGCATGTGTCAGAACCTTTCAACACTCTTTTCTCATATTGTGTATTGCGATTCAGATTGGGTCCATCATACCTGAGCGCATGCGTTGTAGGGAGGTACCAGGAAATGCAGGCCTCGCCTTTTCAAGAGTGCCTGCAGTAGAGGGTACAGGTTTTGGACGTTGTAAGCGCCTAACAAAGATTTAGTGCCGAATTCTTCTGCTTTCCTAACTGACTCGGGGGCAGGGAAGGGGGTTTGCCAAAATTGGCACCTACCTGGGTTGGCTCCGAACGTAGTGACGGCTTGTTCAGCTTCCGAACGCGAGTACAAATTCCATGCCTCGTCCGTCTTCTTGTTTGCCGCACGCCTGCGCTCAAGACCGACCTCGTCCTGTCCCGTCATGGACTGTCCATCGAAAACAAAAAAGGGCACGATGCGGCTCCTTTCCCACGAATCCAGGTTCTGGTTGATATGTGTCTGGATGCCTGTCAAACCGCCGAGAGCCGAGAGAAGGGGTTCGTGGACTGGAGGGGTGTCGAGCAGCTGGCTCAAGTAATACGTCGCATCAACGGCGATGGAACAATCTTCGAGCTCAGAAACATCGTGGGAACTAGAAATTCGAGGGGGGTCAGTATTTTTGTCGTCTGGCTTCGCCAAATCGTGCTCGTGAAGGGGCGGGCAGGAGAGGTGGACGAATTTTTGGGTTGTCGGCTAGGCCATAAACATACGTTGCCTGGGCATAGATGTACGAATCCTCGATGATAACTATTGAATTTTAAATGAAGTCAGCTTCTCGAGCACGACTGCAACAAGATTTACGGCGTATTTCGGGGTAATATGAACGTCGGTGTAGCCGTTGACAAGCTGTTGGCCAAGCATCGCAAGGAAACACGTGGGTGGGAGGGCCCTGACGAGCTTAACGCCGCGACGCAGCTTATGCCATTCTTCCTGGAGTCCAGACAGCCAACCTCGTTGTGCAGAGGGCGCAAGTAGCATGACGACCCCATCAATCACCAAAAAGTGCACATGCAGCTGGGTATCCCCCACAAGAACTTGCGAGTGCCCATCAGGCAGGGAAAGGGCCGGGGCAATGGAACAAGAGGCTTTACTCACACGGCATGCTGCGCAAGACCGATGGCGACCGAAGCGCCCGTATTCAAAGGAAGGAAAATCGCTCGCCGACTCGCAGGGTTCCTGATCAAGAGACAAGAGGTTGCGCCGGCGTCGTCGTCGAGTCGACAGGTGGTCGTCGGGTTGAATCGAGTTGTGGGTTTCAGAGAGAGACAAAGGCGCTTGCCCCAGTAGAAAAGACGAACAGAACAGGCTCAGCTTCGTTTGTGGCGCCAGAGCTCTGCCGGAGCTAATTTGACTTTGACTTTGACTCTGCCTCTGCCTCTGTCTCTGCCTCTGTCTTTGTCTCAGCCGTGCATGGATGTGGTAGGGAAGAAAGTCAAAGGTTGTGCAGGTTGAGACGCAGGCGGAAGCGACTTGAAGGTCTTGAAGGAACAGCACGAGCACGGCACACGGCAGGGAAAGATGCAAGATGCCTTGCTGGAATGTACTTGCTCAAGTTGTCCAGCTGGGCCACAAGTGTCAGCCGCCACAACGTTTCCAGCCACACATGGAGGGGTCCGGCTCACACAAGTCCACATACCCCCACCACCGTAACCACCCGCTTCCCTCACCTCACGAGTCATCGTGAACCCCCTCATCGCACATCCCAAGCACCATAACTTAAACCCACCAATGTCATCCCCACCAGCAGACATCCCCATCATCGACCTCTCCAGCACCCAGCCAGACCTCGCCAAACAACTCGTCGACGCCGCCGCAGAACATGGCTTCATCTACATCCGCAACCAGGGGCACGACATCCCCTCCGCCAGCGTAGACGAAGCCTTCGCACTGGTACATACTACACCCCCTCCTTCAGCCCTGAAGAGCAGCAGCCAGTCTCGCGAAACTAATTCCACTTGTGCGTCAAACGACAGTCTAAGAAACTACTGGCCGCCCCGCTGGAAGAGAAGCAAGCGTGCTCGATTCAGACCAACAATCGCGGTTGGACGAGCATGCATGCCGAGACGCTGGATCCCAAGAACCAGAAGGTGCGGATTGCTTCTCTCTCTCTCTCTTCTCACCTATAAAGTTACAAAAACATGAAAAAAAAGTATGCTTCCTAACGCGGCTACCACTAGGTCGGGGACTTGAAAGAGTAAGAATATGTGGAAACTACGCTCGAGTATATAGGCCCGTGAATAACACCAGCAAGGGCCTTCAACTTCGGCGAATTAATCGACCACAAAGCCCAGCAGCCCTTGCCGCCCACCATTGCCGCCGACGAGGCGAGACTCTCCGCTTTCGCTAACCTCTGCCGGGCGCTGTGCCTCAAGATCCTGACTCTTCTTGGCGAGGGCCTCGAGGTACGTTTCTGACGCACTCCCTCGACATCACTGGCCCTCTCCCTCTCTTCGCCCAACCTCACCTCGACAACAGGTCGACACATTCTTCTCCTCCGCCCACTTCCGGTCCCAATCTGGCTCCGGCAGCATCCTCCGATTCCTTCGCTATCCTCCACCCTCGACGACCGCCCACTCCCCCGGCGAAATCCGCGCGGGCGCCCACTCCGACTACGGCTCCATCACGCTGCTGTTCCGCCTCAGGGGCCAAGCCGGTCTCGAAATCCTCAAAAAGGACAACACGTGGGCTCCTGTGCCCGTTGTGCCGCCTGGGACGGAAAACGACCCCAGCCCCCCTGTTTTAGTCAACATTGGTGATTTGCTATCGTATTGGACGAACGGGCTGTTTCGGAGTACAGTCCATAGGGTGGTGTTTCCTACGGGCGAGGACGGGGCTTCCAACAGCGTGTCAGGGGAGGCGAGTGATCAGCCTCGATACTCGATTGCGTATTTCTGCCATCCCATGGACACCGCCTTGCTGGAGCCAGTGCCGAGTGACAGGGTCAAGGCGTTTGTGCCACAGGAGGGACTGCACGATGCGAACCCGTATGCGCAGAGGAAGAAGGTATTGACCGCGGGAGAGCACTTGCTGATGAGGCTCAAGGAGAGTTATGGCACATTGTACGATGAGAAGAAGGCATAGGCAGGTACGGGATTCGGACCAACAGCCGTGGCGCTGAAAGATGCGAAATGCCGTGTAGAATCATTGTCTATTCCTACGGTGTATCCAATTACACAATCCCACAATACCAACGCCGCCAGGGATCTTGAAACCCATCATAGTACTTCTCCTTGGTATTGGTATCCTCCATTACCTTGAGATGCCCGAGCACACGCCAATCATACACGGCTATCCAGCCGCGCGTCTTTCCGGGCAACTCTCTGCGAGTCAACTCCACAGATGCGAGGACTTTTTCCGTCTCGCGCCCCCTCTTGACCGTATCAACGAGGATGATGATGCTTGGAGACTTGTTGCCCAATGTAGCCCCGAAATTGTTTGCCTCAAGCCACTCGCTCATATCAACCGCAGTCTTTGCCACACCGTGTGCTTCCAAAAGGGCTGCTCTTTCCGCGGATTCCACGAGAGCCGACGAAGCAAGTAGCACGGTGGAACCAAACATGTGACATTTCTCGCCGGCAAATGTGCACTCTCCCTTACTTGCCTGCTTCGTTGGATACGTCTTCTGCGTCGGCTGAGATGCTTCCTCCTCCGAGGAAGGCAAGATGGGTATCTGAGCGCAGTGCAAAGCAGCGCCATGATGTCCAACAGGCTTCTCCGAGGGCAATCCTTGTGAATCATTAACCCCCCGCGTCTCTGGAACAGCACATGATATGGCGGGTTGGTTCTCACCACCCACAGTGCCAGTGCCAGTGCCAGTGCCGGCAAATGACAAGTGAGTAGGGGTCGTATTTCGCGATGCGTTCCCGTCAACATGTTGCAGGGGCTTCCGAGGCGTCCTGGTCGCTGCCGCCGTCGGCGAGCGAGCCACAGTATGAGCACGGCGTTTGGGACTCGGAGACGCAGCTTGGGGGGGATCTGCGAGGGATTTTCGCTTTCCGTCACTGTGCGGCGTCTCTTGACCACCACTCGAATCCAGGTCCGGCTCCGGCTCCGGCGGTGATGATGTCGGCGGCGTGGGAAGCCATGTCGTAGATACACTTGCCGAGTGCTGGCCTCCCGAATACGTTCTGCTCATCCCCGGGCTTATGGATCGACCCCCCCACACAGGCGAGAGCGATGTCCTTGAACTTGGCGGCGAAGGAGCAGGCATGGTCGTGGTTGTCGATTGACTGAGGGCGTCGACTGCCAGTCCCCTGGGGTCAGCTCCCTCGAGTTTCGCTATCCACTGGAGATTTTCCTGACTATCCCCCAAGTCAGGGGTTGCCCTTGCCTTTCTAGCCATCTCCTGTAATTCTTCAAACGTGACCGAATCGGAGAAGTCCCTGTCAAAGTGAATTTTCGACACGACGGGGAATCGCAGTGTCCAGAAGCCCATGTTTCCTGGCTTGTCGAAGCTGAAACATCTCATATCGAATACTGGAGGGCTCGGGAAGGCTACGGTCAAGGGGGTATCGGCCTCGATGACTTTCGGAACGTGCAACTTGGTCATGAAATTCGAGGCCAAAGGAACGGACACGGGGTTGCCGTGTACTATGAACATTTTGAGAAGCGGCTCCGTGATTTCGACAGCGCTGACCACTGTGAACTCTGGTGTGGCACCCCAGCGCTTGACTTCCTCCTTATTGTTGAGGCACCCCAAGTAGAAAACAGTCCATCTCAGATTGGCAATCTTGTAACATCTCGCTTTGGAAGGATTGAATCCAGCCCCGACTACAGCAAAGTCCCCAACGTCGCCAAAAGTACCAATGTACTCCTTCTTGAGCTTGATACAGTGGCCAGAACTCTGCTCTTTGCGCTTGTGAAAGTCGAAATAAGGCTCGTCAGGTTTCAACACTAAACCTTCCCCTTTGGCAGCGATGACTCTAGCAAATGCCTTGCGGAGTTCGGAAGCTCCCGTTGGGCGATGGAAATCCACCAATGTTCGCTTTACCAGCTCCGCTCGGCCCCTCTCGCAGCGTATTGTCTTTTCCAGGATTCGAAATCGTTCAGAGTGGCGAACGTCCAGGAGAGATCGTTGATCCAGGAATAATATGTCATAGTACACTATCATTAGATTCTCGTAAGACCGTGGCCTTCTCTCGTTAGTGTGCGTCTATCAGGAGGGGGTTTCTTTTTATAAAGGACGTACGGTGAATCCAGATCCACATTCATGAGCCAGCCTCGTCTAGCCACATGGTTGCGTATTTTGTGAAAAGGCATGATCTTGTTCTCCTGGACGGTGTCAGCGGCAATGGCAGTAAGCTGAAGAATGTACAACACCCACCACATCATCATGCACGACGAGTTCTCCTTCGAGAATACACCCCTGGCGAACGGTGCAATCCGAACGACCATATCTGATCGAGTCGGCAATGATCCTGCTCCTTGTCAGCTGCAGCTGAAGATCGCACGGCAACGTGATGTCCTCACCCATTTAGTTTGTGTCGGTCCTCAGTGCTGTCTTTCCCACTTTTGGAAAATATCTGGATTTTGAGCTTTCCATTCAATACGCTGACGTGAATTTGGCAGTACTCCCCATCTATTTTATCTTCGACACTCATTCGGCCATGTCCCATATCAAGGCAGTGTTTGATGCTCCGCCCTTTGAACCAGTTTTGCCTGCCTACTTTGATACCAAGCTTGGGCTCGACCGAAGCAACAATCTTCTCCCATGGTGCAGCAGATCTTGCAGAGTCGGTCGCCATTCCACTCCTGAGAGCCTGTAGCGTTTTGATCGCCGTCGCGAAGTCATCTTGTACTTTCAGAACAAGCGGCAAGTTTGGATCACAACATTTGTAAACCAGCCCAGAATCTAGGATGAGTGGCTTGTAGTCCTTCAAAACAAGTCGTGTGAACCACTTGGCCTCACGAGCCGAAAGCCTTCGATATACATCTTGCAGGTCATTTCTGCCTCGAGGAGTGGTCGAGACACCCCGGTGTGAGCGAATAGACGGAGAGCTCCAAACTATCCTGGAGGCTATGTCGTGTAGCACCTGGTCGATTTCTTCTACGGTAATCTGACGATGTTGACTATGTGAAGGGTTTGGCTGCAAAGTAATGAGCTTTTCTTCTTCTTCTTCTTCTTCCTTTTTTTTTTTTTTTTTTGCACAGCAAGAATGGACTGAGACAGGAGACCAACCGTGGCAGTGAGGATTCGCTCCACACATTCAGCAAGATCGACGCGCTGGTCAGGTCGTTTACACAAGCCGAGTTCAACGAGCCGAGAGGCCCCCAGCATCAAGGCCTTGCCAATGAGCTTTTCGAGTGTTGGGGTTTTGATGCAATACACGCGATCTGTCCGCTTCTCGGGGAGCAAAGTTGAAAGCAGGGCAGCAAGGTCGGTGTCGTATGAATCGATGCAGGTTCGATTTTGAGTAAACCATTGGGTAATAGCCTTCGTGTTCGGTTTCTTTGCTTTGTATAGCTGTTCGCAGTCGTCTAGCAAGTCGCAGACTAAGGCAAAGGGAATAGGCATTGCAATGTGAGGGGGAACCGAACGAGGCGGACTCCACGACTTGGGGATATCCAACAAGTCCAAACTATATGTATCCAAAATGAAGTTGAGGAAAAATGGTATAAAAAAAAAAAAAAAAAAAAAAAGGGAAGGAGCTTAGCTTTCGCAAGGCATTTGCAGTTCCCCGACGTCTTCCAGTTTTGAAGGCGGGGACGGCATCAACTATGAGCAATCGAGGGCCTAGTAGTGATGCGCAGGCAACAGAAGCTCGCAGCAAGCGATCGTGCGGCCAGCGCAAGGCAAGGCGCCTCGATTCATGGTGTCGTGAAACGAGGGGGAGGCATTGGGGAGAAATCGCGTCGGTGTCCCTCGAACGGCGTTAAAAGCGGGGCCCCTTGTCAGCCGTGACACGCGACTTTGACGGGACGTCACATGATGTCACATGATGTCACATGATGTCGACGGTTCGCCCCAACGTTGTTCTTCATCCCTCCCTCCGTTCTGCCATTCAGCCAGATGAAAGTCAGTCTGGCTCTGGTCCACATGAAAAGTGGTTGGCCGCCTAATTTCAGGGGAAATTGGGAGTTCCTGCAGACTCCTGACAGGTTCGGCTCTGGACTTCTGGGTCTGCTGGCAAGTGGGGGCCAGGTACCTCCCTTGCTCTGGGTCAACACGCGAACAGGCCCAGTCATTGGCTGCGCTTTCAGGCACCGCAAGGGACTGCCTTGGCCATGACGCTCCACTGTATCCGCTGGTTGTCATGGTGAACGGAGAACAGCGGGTTAAAGTAGTTTCATCAGGCGTCTTGTCTGATGGGAATATGTAAACAAAGCACAAAGCTGACAGTACTGCGTACATGAACAAGATTACATGTGCTGATGCCGCCGTGCATTGACGAAAACCACATGCACGGTCCGATGCATTCTAGCATGAATGACGGGGCTGGGCGACGATGAATAGAACGACAGAACGACTTAGCTCGAGCGCCCGGCGCGTCGTGCGTGGCACATTCCGTTGTGGTTATCTACCGGGACCAAATCCAAATCCATCATCATAACTATTTACATCAGCTAATATCCCCCCCCCTTCTCTGCCCCCTCCCATCGTCCCATGTTTGTCCGAGACAAACCCACAAACCCGCCCTCTCTCGTGCGTTTCAAACAAGGTCCGCGACCGAGACACGAGGCCGCTGCATCTTCTCAGACAAGTCCTGGACATCGTGCGCAAAAGACGAGAAAAGAAACAAATCTCGAGTTCGCGTGTTGATCAATCTCTAGCCCTCTAGCCAAACGACGACCTGTCATCTTGCTCTCGCTGTTGTCCCGCCAGATCGTCAGAGCGAGAAACCTCGTTTCGCTTGCCAGCACTGACAGGCTCCGCGCAATTTGATGCCAGATTGCCATCCGTCCAATGGCCTTTGGTGAGGAGAAACGCGCCCACCGTCAAGGAACAAGCCCCCCGGTACCAGTACCATCCCAATAAGGCTGGCTGCTATCAATTTGATCGCCGAGGATTTGTCTGCCGGTCGAATTGGATGGGTTGGACTTGTTTCTCCTGTTCTCGCTTGGTCCGCCCTCCCCCTCCCTGAGTCGAGTCCCTAGCCCGTAATGAGAAGCGAGGCCGACCGACATTGGCTCAGTTGCTCTTCTCTTTTCCGTACACACATTCTCCCATGACTATCATACCTCATCTTCCCTTTTGCGCTCTCGACCGCGGCTACGCTCTTTTCGACGAATATCGCCATCTGACCCAGGGCCAACTGTTCAACGTGCTTTCGCCAAGGGTCGCTGCCGCTGGTGCCTTTGTCCGACAACGCCGACACCACCACCACCACCACCACCACCACCACTGCCGCGCTGCGTCCACTGCGCCTTCCTCGACCAAGCACCGGAGATCCCAACACCAGCACCGGCACCAGCACCAGCACCGGCACCAGCACCAGCACCGGCACCAGCACCAGCACCAGCACCAGCACCAGCACCAGCACCAGCACCTGCACCAGCACCGGCACCGGCACCAATTCTACCAATACCAAAACCACCGCCCCCGTCACTCGTTTTCTAAAATCACCAAAAAACTGCCGGCCATGGCCTCACATCAAGAAATCCGCCGCCGTTCCTCAGCTGCCGATCGAACCACCGTTGAGCCCTCGGTCTTTGCAGCTACAAGCACATTGATCCCCCCCGACAAGCCATCACCGCCCACGACAACGGCTCCCGACGGCACAAACTACAACCACCATGTCACCACGCGAAGCTGGCAGAACCTGAACCGGCTTTCCGGCAGCGATGCAAGAACCATGCCTCCTCCACCACTTCCAGCAGAACACAATACTACCCCGTCGTCGTCGTCGGCACGCCATTCGCGCTCCGATTCTGCCGCGCGAATTCCTAACAGACTCTCACTCACTTTACCAATTGCGCTGCCAAACAGCGACCCTTCGAGACCCATGCCATCTGCATCTGCGTCAACGCCATCCTCAGTACCTCCAACGCCCCAAGACGGTTCTGCCATGCCATCGCCCTCCAACGTGAATGAGTTCATAATAGCAATCGCCGCAAAGGAGCGCAAGGTGATGGAGTTGAAGGAGGAGCTGGCACGAGAGGAGACGGAACTCGCATTCCTCAAGAAGCAATTCTCTTCGACGGGCGCATTACATCAGAGAGGAGGCGCCACCCAGCTGGAGTTGGGCGGCAGCAGAACTGCTACACCAACTGCCACCGAGTCCGATGCCCTTTCGCCCAGACGAAGCGTTGATCTCGATCGCAGGGCCCAATTCCTCCAGAACCAGGGCACTCCTACCCAGAGTAGAAGGCGTGTCATGCGGGGTGGACATACACGCACGCTCTCCTTGCTCTCACCGGCGAAAGCGACCTCTGACTTCTCCATCCTGGACGAGCACACCGCCACCGCCACCGAGGATTCTCGATTCCCTTTGGCGGCAAACCGGACACCCCATCATGCTCCCAATCCAGCGTTGCTAAAGAGGGCATCCTGGCAGCCTCGATCTCAGCAAGACTCACCCGTCGTCCCTCAGATCGTGGAAGACTTCAAGCTCGGATTGAGAGCGTTTGTGGAAGACATCCGACAGATCACCATTGGCGACGAACCCATCAGTGGGCAATCCTCGCAACGCAGCCTCCATGCCGGCCACTACCGCAGCGGATCCCTCAGCCAAGGCGTTTACACGGATCTGGGCCGATCCAGATCTGGCCAACAACGAGGGAGCTCCTCATCCGAAACCCCTTCGACGGCGCCGCCAACGCCAATTGGCAAACGAAGGGACGCACCTCTCGAAAAGCCCAAGCCTGCCAAAAGTAAACACTTTTCATGGACTCCGTTGGGCTTCGACTCCATGGACGACACGGACTGGGCGAATTGGGAGTCGCCCATGCCGGTCAAGAGCACCCGATGGAGCGGTTCCACAATACATAGCGGTGTCATGGACGACATCCATTGTATTCCTGAAAACGCCGAGGAGGTGACGAATTCAACTCCAATGTATGTTTCTATCTTACTTTCCGAAAAAAAAAAAGACGGACTTTTTTCTTCCTCTTTTTCTATTCTTTCCATCAGAAGAGCTAACAAGGTCCCCCCCGTAGAAAAACCAAAACCACTGTCGAAACACCAAAAGTCTCCCCAAACAAGCTCGAAGATCTCCTCCCAAACGTGGTAAATCGACTATCGCCGAGCAACATCAAACGCACTGCCAACAACCTCCTCGACGAGTGGGAAAAATCCCTGGTGGCCCCTTCTTCGGCGAGGGTGGCCAACAAAGAAAACACTGCAACATGAATGACCTTGTACAACTACGAATACAACAACAGCGTCTGCAAAACATGCGGCAGCTGACGAATCTTGGCATATGTAAATATTTACAGCGCATGAGCAGCGGCAAGCACGTGAGCTATAGACAGCGACTCTACCTTTTACTTTGTTTCTTCAAGATGGCCATGGGCATCATATCGGCCGAGGCGGCCAGACGAATTTCCGCGGAAAACATGGGCTTACTAAAAGGTGTATTGTTGGCAAGGGCGATGAGCGAGGTAGGGGGGTATTTGCGGGGGAGGATATGGCGGCAGGCATCTAGACTTGTGCTGTTTTGGAAGAGGCTCAAGTTTGAGTAGGCATGGTTGTGGCACAGGGGGGGTCCCGGGTCCCTTTTGTTTTGTCTAAAAGTAGATGACGATATGACGTAATGTGATATGATTGAATAGTCAAAATCGACCTACTTGAGCAGTCCATGTTCCTGTCATGTCATGTTGCGACGCTGGGGGGCTGAGGGGGCTGGGGGCTGGAGACGTCTTGGTGGCCGGGTGATTTGATTTGATAGGCCGGGAGGGGACGGCGCTGAATTGTCAGACAAACTTGCTTGGGATGAAGGAGCTGAGATTTGTGACGTGCTGTGGTGACGTGCGACGTGTCTGTCATTCGCATTCGCATTCGTATTCGCAGGCTGGCTCCCCGGGGGGGGGGCTCACGGAAGCGAATGCGAAGGGTCGTCCTGGTGGCACAGGATTGATTGGGGTCGATTCGGGAACTCTGTGGTCGTTGGCGGGCTCGCGAGAAAGTTGCATCTTTCACACTGCGATTCAGACTTGACTTGGTCTCGAACTTGCCGAGGAAAACTTGATTCACAGACCCGACTTGGTCTCGAACTTGCCGAGGAAAACTTGTTTCATAGACCTGACTTGGTCTCGAACTTGGGCAACTTTTGATTCACAGAACCCCAGGGCCGCTGGGCGAGTCAAACAAAGATATATAATCCATCACTTTTTTTTCTTTCCGTCTCCCCCTCCCTTCCACAACCCCCTTTCTTTTACCTTTTTTTTTTTTTTCTCTCTCTTTCTTCTTCCGGCGTTGAAAACCGTCGCCATGGCTCGCGACGTCTTCACACCCTTGCTTGCGCCGGTCGACGAGCCGAAGCCCGGCAAAGTGATTAGTACAAAGACGGTACGACGTTATCCCTCTGCAAAGTGCAACCTTTGAGACGAGCCAAGCCCCCCTTGTTTTAGGGGAGGGGGTGGAATCTCCCCAGCTGACGCCCAAAAAAAAATAATAGCTTTTCCTCAAATCCATCCTCGCCCAGCGCCGCAAGTGCCTGCTGCTCGCGGCGGTGCAGCTCGGCATCACGACCCTCTTCCCGGGCCGCCTCGCCGTGGTGCCGCCCGCGGCGCTGGCCCTCGTCGCGCTCGCGGCCCACGTCGTCGACAGGCTCACGCCGTCTGCGTCGCCGCCGCCCGCGCACATGCTCTCCGTGGTGCCGGGCCGGGCGACCGCGCTGCTCCCCCTCCCCGGCCGGGACGGCGGCGGCGGATCGCGGGGCAGCCCCGTCGTCGTCTTCAACCTCGGCGTGCAGTTCAACCACCTGCGCGGCCGGATGGCGCCGCACGCGAGGGACCTGGCCGACAAGTTCGCCGACATGAACCGCGACCTGCTCGCGCGCCGGGACGAGCTCGGCCTCCTGAGCATCACCAACTGGACCGGCGCCGAGGCGCAGCAGGCGAGCGGCGCCGACGGCAACACCATGCTCATGAGCTACTACTTCAGAGACGTCGAGAGCATTCACCGCTTCGCGCACGAAGACATGCACAGGGCCGCGTGGGACTGGTACAACTCGGTTAAGCCGCACCACATCGGCATCTTCCACGAGACCTTTGCGGTTCCTGCGCACGGCCACGAGACCATCTACCTGAACTGCAGGCCCTTCTTGCTCGGCGCGGGCCTGGTCAAGACACAGGACGGGGGCGAGACGGCGTGGCGGAACGTCTTGGTCAGTTCGGACCACGTCAGTCTGAAGAGTCAGTGGCAGAGGATGAACCGGGATGTGAACGGGGTGGCGATTAAGGGGGACCAGGACCAGCAGTAAGCAGTAAGCAAGTGTATAATCCGTAGATGCAATATATTGTGCGAATACGGCCATTCGCATCGTCATAACCCCCCCCCCCTCTCTCAAACACCCAATAGAATAATATTGGTCGCCATGCCGCTCTGCCCAGACAGCCTCACGTGACCATGGTCCAAAGTCCACGTCCCGCTGCCCCAAACCACGGCCTCTCTGCTCTTCACCACGACGCCCTCGGGCAGCGGAACAGAAACCTCGCCGTCAATGGCATCCTGCCCCGCGTTCACGACCGAGACGAGCACCCTCCCCTCGCCCACCCAGTACGCCGCATCAACGGCAGCCTCGTGGGCCCCTGCTGCCCCCACGCGCACCGCCCTCGCCCTCGCCGTGACCAAGAGGTCGCGGACGGGATCCCTCGACACCGCCGCGCCGAACCTGCCCATGACCCTGCCGAGGGAGTCACTGGACGGCCACAGCCACGCGGCAATCGCCTTGGCGCCGTGGTGAAGAGCCAGCGCAACCATGGCCACCTCCTCCTCGTCCGTGGGGTCCCTGAGCCAGTAGCCCTCCCCGTGGAACGCCTGCGGGTTGTGAGCCTTGGTCTTGGGCCACAGGCCCAGCCATTGCTCGTGGCGCGCCAGGCCGTCCAGCCGGGCGGACACGTCCTGCACGCCGCCCCGGCAGTTGTCGCAGCCGCAGTCGCCGTAGGTGGCGTTGCAGGCGGTGCCCCATTTGCTAAAGGTGCCGTTGATGGCGATGGGGTACGCGTCCTCCATGATGAAGTCCGCGCCGGCCGTGTACTCCTTGAAGTGGAAGTCCTGGCAGTTGAGGGTGACGGAGACGGGGTGGTAGGGGTCGAGTTGGCGGATCGCGTCGCGGGCCTGCGGGAGGAGGTCGAAGGGGTCTTGGTGGCCGTCTGGTCTGACCGGGCTGTTGTTAGTCTCTGCCTCTGCCTCTGCGTGAAAAATCGGAGAAGCGTGGGACGTAATACTCATCGGCGCCCCAATACGAATACAGCCCATCAAAGTCCCGAATCTCGGAGACCTGCTCCCGCACGGCCGACAAGTTCTTATACGACCCCCTCAAGTCATACATGTACCGCAGTCCCAAGCCATCCATGTACGAATACACACCCCTCGAGTCCTGCACCGTCGTCAACGACACCATGCTGTTCATCCCCAGCTCCCGGTACGCCCTCACCTTGCTCGCATAGTCCCTGTCGCAGAGGAACCTGTCACAGGAGGCATAGTACCCGATGGGCAGAAACGGCTCAAAAACGCCGCCCGTCGCCGCGCTGCGGAACAGGATCCCCCCGTGCAGGTTGTCCAGCTTCGTCACGCTGCCCGTCTTCTTCTCGGGCAGGAAGACGACCTCGCTGGTGGCGGTGACGTTGCTGGCCCCGTCGGGGGTGGCCCCGAAGAGGACCACCTGGTACGGTTCGAACCTGGGCCTGAGCCGCGTCAGGTTGAAGGCGAACAGGGTCCCGGCGGTGCCGACGTTGACGCGGCTGGAGACGAGGACGTCGTTGCTGGAGACGAGATTGATGGTGAAGACGACGGGGGGCGGGGACGGCCCGGTGAGCCGCGGCCATTTCTGGCCGTGCCATCTGGAGAGGTTGGCGTTGACGATGAAGTCGGCTTGCTTTTCGCTCTCGAGGTAGATGCTGTATCTGGGCTTGAACTGGATATTCAGGGCTGGGCCGTCGGGGAGAGGTGCTGGCTCGACGGTGTGTCCGCCCGGCTCGAAACTGGGATATCTGTTTGATGGGCATGAGTACTTGGTTGGTTTACGATGGGGGTTTTGGGCTGGTCAGGACTCTGGAGTCAGGAGTGGCAGGCAGGTCTTACTGCGGCTGGTACGCCTTGCCGCACCATCGCGGCCATTCCGGATGGTTGCCCGTTTCCTGGGCGGCCGCGAGGCTGATGACAGTGATGAGCAGCGTGAGGGCGGTGATGAAGCCCATGATGGCGGATGGCGGATGTGGATGTGGAAGGAAGGGCGAGGGAGACAGACAGACAAACGTGCAGGATTCACAAAGGGAGCGGGCGGTGTGTAATACATCGGCATTTCAGTCCATGTCAGTCGTCGAGATCGGGTATGTCGGCTGGATAATAAGCTGCATTGCGTTCCTCCGTACGGAGTATGACATCCCTGCTTGGAAAGGGTTGGGAGTTTTCCAATCCTCAGATCCAGGTGAGGAATCACATTATCCATACTTGCTTGGTCTTTGAAGCGGTGCTAGACGGGGCATCTACTTCCGATAGTAAACAGACACTTGCTCACGTTACCTAGAATAGAACATGAACAATTATCAGCAAGTACGGAGAACTACGCGTCGCATTGTGAATATCCAGGGACAGACAAAAATAGTGTGCCGGTAATAAGTTAGTAAGTGATGATGTCAATGGACAAGCTGGCGAGGCGGGTGGAGCTTATGGCAAGTGTCGGCGAATCACAGTGAGTTCCAGGGATAGCGCAGCCTCCCCTCACAAAGACGACAGAAAGAGCACTCGCTGGCTTGCACTGCCCTTCAGCTGTTTGGAATTGCGAAGCCACTAGCGTCGTCTCCCTGGTCTTTTTCCACCTTGGGGAGTCACATCAACAAGGGTCTGTATCCAATTAGATAAAAGTGGATCGGAGGTACATAAGTTTCTGTGTAAATTAGCCTGCGATAGTTGTACTAGCAATCTTCCTTAGTGCCGAGTAATATATGCCCCGCAAGGTAAAGAGGACCAAGGAGATGGCGCAGTTCCTTCGGCCGATACCCGTACGGGTCAGGGGCGGAGCGCCATTACGTAGAACCTCTGGGAGAACCACACGTCGACAAGACGCGAAATACACTCGGTAGCAGCACAGAATACTCGTGCTCCGTGCTAGGCATTCTATTTCTACAATCGCCGTTGTTAAACCCGCCAGCGTAGAAACAGGGCATGTTGCATTGTTTCTTTCATGCACCAGCCGCAACGTGAGACCTTGCCGCCCGCCAAATCTGTTTCAGGCAAACCCATGACACCAGACCAGACTCGATTCTGATGAGCGTTGCTCACACAGCTCACACAATGGGCTGGGATGCGATGGGATGCGAACAGAAATCAATCCAGAACAGGATCAAGTTGCACGCGCATCGCCGCGCATGATGGTCAGGCGCGATGCAGGCATGGGAACATGCCGGGTTTGCGGCGACTGCGGAGAATTAATTACCGTACTAGATTCGCACCGCACCTTCGCAGCACAGTGCCCCCGACAAATCCACAATCCCCATGGTTCCTGACAAGATGTCTGGTGCATGGCAACCAAACCAAGCCCCTTGTTCCCCAAGTCTCGTCCCTGCCTGCCGCCTCGTCTCTCTCTCTCTGCCTCTCCTTTAACACCCAGCCAGATTCAGGCAGTTTACGCGGACACGGCCTCGCCTTGTGCATTGTAGCGTTCGATTTTCGTCTTCAACCGTTGACAGCTGTACTCCGTATTCACTTTACATTCTCTCTCTCTCTCGAAATCATCCTCCATTCCTCTCGTTAAGTTTAATCTCAGCGCCCATCGAACCAACGACATTCATTCCCTGACTCTCGACGCCCGACCCCGACGGCCATTGGTGACTATTTCACGACCCCGATCCAAGGATTAATTAAACCTTGTGCTCTACCACAACTAAAACCGATGCGAGCTGGGCTTGTGTCGCAAGACATTCTTCGCCATCCTTAAGCCCACCACCACCAATCTGGTGCGAGCCCGACTGCCTCGCGTACATTTTCCATCAAATCCACAACCCGACTCCGACTCATTCAGACCACGCTCCATTGCAAGCCATGAGAGCTTTCGCCACCGCGGCGACTCTGTCGCTGGCTCTACTGAGCACTCCTGCTCTCAGTCTCAGTGTCACCGTCAACGATGACAGTATGTCCCGATCAACCTCCCCCAAGGACAACCCGCCGTCGTGGACATTGTGCTTACAATCAATCGTTTCTAGGCTCGTTGAAAAGCACAGCAGCGACCATTGCCCATGGCTTGATGAAATACTACACTGGAAACAACACTGGAGACACCCCAGGCAATCTTCCAGACCCATACTACTGTAAGAAAGCATCAAAACTTGTCGCCCAGCGCTCGCCAACTTCGATGGCACGGGAATGTTACTGATGCCAAGCAGGGTGGGAGGCAGGGGCCATGTTCGGAACAATCATTGATTATTGGCACCTCACCGGAGACTCCTCATACAACGACGCCACGCTGCAAGCAATGGTGCACCAGGCTGGCCCGTCAAAGGATTTCATGCCCAAGAACCAGACGCGTACAGAAGGCAATGATGATCAAGGCTTCTGGGCCATGGCCGCCATGACGGCCGCCGAAAATAAGTTTCCCGACCCCCCGAAGGAAGACGCCCAGTGGCTCGCCGTCACGCAGGCCGTCTTCAATCAATATGTCTTGCGATGGGACCCAGCAGACTGCAAGGGTGGTATGAGATGGCAGATTTTCCAGTTCAACAACGGCTGGAATTACAAGAATTCGATTTCCAATGGATGCTTCTTCAACATTGCTGCCCGATTGCACAGGTACACGGGAAACTCTACGTATGGCGACTGGGCAACCAAGATTTTCGAATGGCACCAGACCGTTGGCCTGATCACCAAGGACTGGGGCGTTCATGACGGCATCACCATCGATCTTGACGGCACCTGCACAAGGATCGATGTGCTCGAGTGGTCCTACAATTCCGGTATTTTCCTCCATGGAGCTGCGGCCATGTACAACGCCACTAATGGTGGCGACAAATGGAAGAATGCGGTAGATGGTATCTTGAAGCGCGCAACCGCCAAGTTTGTCAAGGACGGTGTCGTGTTTGAGCAGTTTTGCGAGGGGAATAAACTATGCAACAACGATCAGCAAAGTTTCAAGGGCTATCTCCTTCGGTGGTTCGCGGCCACTACGCAACTGGCACCCTATACCTATCAAACCGTCAAGCCCTTCCTCGAGACGGCCGCTACCAAGGCTGCCTCGGTATGTATCGGCTCACCCGACGCGACCAAATACAAAGGCCCGCCTGGGACTGCCTGCGGTTTTAGCTGGACCACGGGCGCGACATTTGATGGACTTGTCGCTGTCGGGTCCATGATGAACGCTCTCGATGCTGTCATGTACAACCTTGTTGGCAAGGCCGCCCCCCCGGTCACGTCCAAATCCGGCGGTACATCCAAGGGCGATCCCTCTGCTGGCAGTGGTGGCACCCAAGATCCGACAAAGTTGAAACCGTTGACGACGGCGGACAAGGTAGGCGCAGGAATCATCACGATGCTGTTCGTCGTGGGAGCTTTTGGAAGCACCGCTTTCATGCTTCTGGACCGCAGGTAGTAGATGATTGATGAAAACATGTAATTCCTGTTGTATTATTCACTTCGCTATTTGGTCTCGCATTTACGAAAAGAGGAAGGGCGGACATCCGATCCTATTGTTTCTCTTACCCCCCCTCCAACCAAAGGGTTTTGGACATTGAAACGGCGTTGCGAGACGACAAGCTGAGCGAATTGAGCTCCAGCTCGATACATTTCATGTGTTTTCAGGGAGAAGGTGCTTGGACCATGGCACTTTGCTGGCGTTTTCTATGTTTTTTCTTCTTTTTTTCTCTACAACCTCACTTGTACACCGATGGAAATGTTGCGTTGCATCTAGGTACCCCTTGTAGCATATCATAGACATGTTGTCAGTATAAAGCAAGAAATGATGAGGAGGAAATCCAATTTTTAAATCCAATTGCGAGGGTAGTCGCACTGAATGTGGATGCCGAGCAGAACCGGACCAGCCATGAGCGGACAATGTGACGGGGCGTATAACCAGACTTGTGATATTCCCGATAGCGCGGCTGAGCGGACGGGCAGGGCCCCCAAGGGTCAGGACAGTCGGGACGAGTAGTGGCTTGACGATGGGTATGATGCCGTCGTGGGAGATGGTGATTGTGGCATTGGTCTGAAGAGAGGCGCCCAAGATATGTTGTGACGTTTCTCTTTTCACACAGTTTCACCTTTTTCCACGGGGACAGAACCCTCGTCGGCGCCTTGCGCCCGTTTGTCGAGACGCCGGAGCAGACGGGCGATGTGAGGAGCGCGGCCGACGAGACCAAGGGGATGGAGGCCAGTCTGGGGAGGAGCGTGTGATGTTGGCGGCAGCCGGTTCTTGACCCGGGGGTCCTTTGGACCGGCTTGCTTCTTGGCGGGGGCTGGCTGGGTTGAATGGTGATGACCACTGATGAGGCATGGATGGAAGAAGATCTAGACCGGGGTTGTTGTACACGGGAGTATTAGGGGGCATCTTGCGCAGGAAGCCGGGAATTGTCGGGCGGGCTGAGCAGATTGTATTACGGAACGTTTGGACACGCTGCGAGATGGAGCGAGCGTGTAATTGATGCAGCATCTCAGTCCTCGTTGTGAGTGTCGTGAGGGGAAAAACCGACGTCGTTGCCATCCCACGAGCTACTGCTCTTGTTTGAACATGACTGAGATTCCATCAGCGAATCAAGCGACCAGCAGATGCCTCCCTCCACGCACCCCCAAAAAAAAAAAAAAAACCTGCTGAGAATCTCAGTTTGGCTACTTCTTTTCAACGCCTCCTTCATTTCGCGTAGATTGAAACACCCCCCTTCCCTCCGGCGCTCCAACCCTAGCTTAGCAGAACGAGAATGACGCTGTCTCCTCGCAGGAACCTGTGTACATCCGAACAGTCAGCATGAACGATGGCAAAAGTCCTTTCTTTCTCTGCCTCCCTCTTTCTCTCGTCACCGTCTTCCAACTACGGGCAAGACTCACATCTTGCTAATGAACCGGTCCTTGTTCACCGGTCTGCCCTTCTTCCCATCCGCCAGCCGCGGCGTCTCCGTCCACATCTCCTTGACGTTCTCGAGCACCATGTTGCAGTGCCGGTCGAAGGCCTTGACTCGCGCGAGGAGCTTGCGGTTGTTGCGGATGGAGATGAGGACCTGGGTGTGCGATCTGACGGCCGTTTGGAGGATCGAGAGGGGGCCCGACGTGAACTCGTGCTCTTCGAGCTCGGCGATTTCGTACTCGCTGCTCGATGGGATAGGGGGAGACACCTTGGGATTAGTACGGGGGTTCTGATATCGGTCGTTGTGCAGAAGGATTTGGGGGGATGGATGCCGTACGTGAGTTCGTTGCGGGGCTTGTTCAGCAGCTCCCTGGGAGAAAGTATGTTAGCTCTTGGCTGGGTTACTATGAGGCCGGGTGTTTTCTTCACCGAGGACGTAGACGTACTGGATCTTGGGGTCTGCCATGATGGGAATGTGTCGGTATCGAATGGTAGATTTGAGGTTTCGCACCGACACGCGATCGCGACGAGTGACGGGGTCGAAAAGTTGGAGAGAGGTTGCCTGGGTGTGCGCTCTGATTGGCTGGTGCTTGACAAAGTGGGCTTGGCGGTTGTTGGGGTTTGTTCGCTGCTTTGCAAGAATTCCGTTGGAACCCCCCCCCTCCCCCCCCTTTCTGTTCGCAATCCTGTTTGCGTATGGTTGTACAATCAGGTATTATCACCTCCCAACGGTCGCTATAATCATAGTGGAAGTTGTTTTCTGAAATTGTTGGGCATATCAGCAAGTCCCCAGGCTGATCAAAGTAGGGGTGGGCTACGTATTACCGGGTATTTGTATAAGAAAAAAAAAAAAAAAAAAAAAGGGAAAGCATAACATAAATCTGTGTCTTGCTGATATGGGTTATTCTGCGGACAGGATATCCCTCTTCAGGTCGCATTGATACAAGCATCACTAAATGAGTGCACTAAAGAAGTAAGTTGCCCTTCAAGCCCCCTGGTCTCGTCTGATGTTTGGCTGACAGTAGCAGGGGCTACTTGCATCGAGGCATTCGGCAGAATAGTAGATGATTAGCTTGAAAACTCGGCCGTGGTTGCCTTGCCCGCACCGAATTCAGGGCTGATCCGAGGGTGTAAGGAGGACGGGTGAAGATGACCAGAGGAATTGTGAGTTGCCCGGCGCTCGCTATGCGCGCAGCTTCTTCGGCTTGAAAAAGGAAGGCCATGTTCACGCGTCGGCATCGCCATCAAGCGATGAATGGATGAATGGGTTGGCGAATGGCGCTCCTGCTTTACAGCCTGTCCTTGGCCGTAGGACAACTGAGATGGTTGAATGAATTGTTGCACTAGAAAAAAGAGGCGCAGCCAACTGGCCACTGATTTCTACGTGTGTTATCCCGCCTTGCAACATGAATTGAGACCCATCTCTTTCCTCTAATACGTGAGTAGATAAGGTGCTCACTGCTGTGGCTGGAGCTGATGTGGCATTGGACAAGGCGTCATCACAGAACTCAAACTCAATGCAGTTGCTGGAGTTGGAGAATAGTACGCAAAATTGGCGCTCTATTTGGAGTATGATGGAGTAAGAAACGGTTCGAGCTATCTAGTTCTGGTCCATCTTTAGAGCACATGATGAATGGGGAAAAAAGACTGATTTAGGCGGATCCAATAAAGAACAAACATCCTCGTAACTCACGGTTTGCCAGACCCATTATTCCATCCTCGAGATTGCTGAGTAGAGAAAGCTACAGTCCCATCTCGAGAGTGATTGCTGAAATTTTTGCCCCTTCATTCATACTAGTCATCGGACGCCTCAGCCCTCCAGATGTTGTACCGTACAGGAGGATTTTCCCTGGCCACTCTCCTCCAATAGCAAGAGCAGTCAGGCCCTCCTGTGCAACATCCTTCAGCCCCCCTGCCACTATCTTGCTTTCCCCAGTCTTTGCATTAGAGAAGATGATCGTGTTGTCTGAGCTCGTGGCGGTGTAGATGTTTCCTTGACCATCGATGACAAAGTCATCCACGGGGGAAGTGACAAACTTGGATAGGTCGGCAACCAGCTGGGGAACTGCATTCGGGACAGGCTTACTTGATGTCTTGATGGGAACTTTGTACACTGCAGTCAACTCGCTGTTCGTCCAATAGAGATGTGACTGGTAGATTTTGAGGCCCTTGACACCGGTCCAGCCCCATGACGGAGCTTTCAGTTCTTTATATGACCAGATCCCTTGCTCGAAACGACCACTGGACACATCGAGTCTGCCTATGACACCGGCGAAGCTGTCGGCGATGAAGACGACGCCAGGGTGTGCGTCGGAGCTTGTGATGCCGCTTGCTGCGATGCTGGAGGACCCCAGGGCAGCAATCCTTCGAAGCTTGACCTCGTCATTCCAGAACTGTAACGTGTACGCTGTGAATTGCCCAGGGATTGGATTTTCAACGCCGCTGTAGTTACCTCCTACAACCACGTAGCTCTCGAGCCCACCGATGTTGTGGACCCGCGTAATGCCCACGGCAGCGTTGCCGCAAGGCAAAGAGGTGACCAGTTCAAGGGAAGTGTGGGAGGAATTGGGGGTTTTCACTGTCCATATGTTTGGTTCGCGATAAAGCTGCGTTGCTAGAATGGCTCCATTTGGGCGCACGAGAATGTTTTCCAGCCATGTTCCGTGGGCAAGTTGCCCCAACGTACGACGACGAGGGCTTTCGGCCGACACAACGGCTGCGAAACAGGCTGATACAACTGCAGAGAAGAGCATGGTTTCGAATTCGATGAATTGGCAGATGGGAAACAGGAAGGGAAGAGTCCTGCTGTTGAGAGCCTGGAAAAGCCCACGGCAGATTTATCCGATCATGACTTGAACGAACTTGCTTGTATGGTGGTGATGGGGGCACAGTGCCCTACATGTAACGGTGCCAAGTACGTACATGAACGCGCATTGTTCCCGTTGAGTAAAAGAGATCGTGGCCGCAGTCCTTCCACGTAATTTCTCTGATAAACAGGCTGTAAATGGTCTGTGCGTACTGCCACTGCTTGGAAGTCACAAGGTAATCAAGCGCCGTGATACATCATCTCAAGGGTGTGATCCACGAAAACTCTGCTAAGTTAGCAGAGTGCATAAGCATGACGCGCTAGCCATTTTTAGCAGCAAATTTGCATAGAAAGTTATGGAATTAAGTTTACTTCGCATTTACCCCTATTTATAATATATCGCACTAGTAGGGGGCGCGTAAATGCCTATAATAGGATTAGATACTAAGAATAAAGAGAATTCTACTGTTTTTTAGCTCTTATTTTTATAGAGTATAAATTACTCTATAAACTTTATAGGGAGTATTATAATAAAGTTAGCAGAGCGCTATAATAACCTTTTGTAGGGATTATAACCTCTTATTTAGATGATTTTACTTGTAAATTGATTGATTGAATTGATCGAATTGATCGAATTGAAGGAGGGCTTCTTCAGACACAAAGGCGGTGGAAAAAAAGCCATAAAATTCAAGCTCGGACTGTACAAAGTAGCCGCCCCATAGTAATCCACATACAAGTTGTACTGCGGGTCGTCCCTGCTAACTTAGCAGAGTTCTCGTGGATCACACCCCAAGTGTACACTCTCCCCCCTGAATTATTTTACAAATCTACATGCCCCAGTTATTCGTCCCTCTCTAACAGCTGCGATTAGCTGCACGTGCGTGTAACCCCCTATATTGTTTTAGAGAGCTATAAGGAAAATCTATAGGGTATATTACGCCACAAAAGAGTACATAATATTCTATATAAGGTATGAGAGGGAATCTAGGTACCTACCCCTATCTCCTTTATTTCCTTTCTAGTACCTGATTCGCTTAATTCCCCCTGTTATGTAGATTTGTAAAATAATTCAGGGGGTGTATTGTACATACGGAGTAATTCAGTACGGACGATGTTACCTCTCGATCTCAGTCCCCGTCTCAAGCGGATAGCTGATTGGCTCAACCCCCTGTCAATACCGCCCGCTAGCAGGGCGCAGCGCCAATTCGTCAGGGGTGCCGGACGCTAGACCCACTTGCCGTTTATTCCTCCACGTCTGATTTCTCTCACGGGGCCAACTACCTAAACCTTGTTTCTACCTCGAAACCGAGGGCAAGCGCTGCATCACAAGGCCGCCCGACCGACCGACAACCGGGTACTCGGCTTATTACTCGTTGCGGCGAGATGCGCTTCGGAGGCCTGATTCCGTTCTTTACCTTGAATCCGCAAGACTATCGACCAGACGCCGGTGCTCGTCCAATATCGAGCTTCATAAATCATAATATCATAATACCCAAATTACTCGCTCCACTGAGACGCCAAGTCTTCCGTGGTTCCACAGAAGCCATGTTTGGAGCAACAGACGTTGAATCGGCAGGTGCTCGCCGCTGGAGCTCGGCAAATGCCAACCCCACCTCTCGGATCGCACCGCGACTTGAATTGGTTTCACAAGTTCACAACCAGCGACAACAAGTTTTCAGACAAGCGTTCAAATAATGGAGCTCGACGACCTCCACTTCATCCACTTTGCGGAGTTGGACTTCAAATTTGTTGTTGGCTCTGGGCTGCAAGACGTGGTGTCACGACTCACGACTTCATGATTTACGACTCACAACGGCCTTCGGGTTGCTTGGCGCATCCACATACGACGGAGCGTGCAGTAAACATGCTGGGCTTGGCACATGTCAGTGTGGTTTTGTTGAAGAGCCTTGTCCTAGCAACCTCATGAATACGTCGTGTGACCGAGAATACATAACTCGGTTACAGCTCCGGCCGAGATTCCCTGAGAGTAAGTACCATGTGAGAATACATGCATCGTTTCTGAGTTCCGGCAAGTTCCCAACGCTTGTTGCTGGGCCTTTTTTCTTGTCGTTCCGATATCATCCCACTTGTGAAGTCCAATACTACTTCGTACTAACTAACAGCCGTCTTTTGCCCTTTGGTCGCTCATTCAGCTTCATCTCCTGCCGCGCTTCGACGACGACGACGACGACGACTGGCCATGGCTACTCATCACTTGTTCTCGTTTCACTCTCTCTCGCTTTCGTTTCTGCTGTCATCTGTTCTCATTACATTTGCGTTGGCATTCGGTCAACATGGCCATGCCGTATCCGATTCAATTCTTCGCAGGACTGACGTGGGAGGCGACCAAGACATGGGTCATGGAGCTGCAATATCCCATAACAAGACGAGAGAGGATGCGAAGTCTCTTGTTGAGCAGGCTTGGCCCACTTTACGAGCAGCCAACAGGAACCGCCTGCAAAACCCACGGTTGAATAAATTGGAGTTCCCACCAGCCGTGACACCAGACGCGTCACATTCGGTTTCCCTTCACCGCGAAGGAAATCGGAGAAGAGACACAACAAGCTCCACTGTCGTCGATGACTTCGTACCTGACAAGTTGATCCGCGCTGCAGCAATAGTTGCCGAGCTCACCAAGCATGACACTGCGAGTACGGAACAGCAGCAAGCCGCTGTGGCATCTCTCAAAGCACACCATTGGTCGGCAAGGGATGACGCGAACAATTCCACTTTGCTCTCTCGAAAGCGACATGCCGGCGAGTTTTGGATGGAGTCGATGAACATGAACGGTCGGGCAACTTCTGCTGGAGACAATTACGAGGTGCCGCCCAATCCCTCCCGAGTCCCTGCGACAAGCCCCAACTGTTGGCTAGCTTTGGTTGCTCATAAGGAATTTTGCAGGTTTTTCGCAATGTTCGCGATTATGGCGCAAAGGGAGACGGTGTTACTGATGACACCGCGGCCATCAATCGCGCTGTCAGCGATGGTGGTCGGTGTGGGCGTCTATGCGGATCAAGCACCGAAAAGCCAGCAGTGATTTACTTTCCCAGTGGCACGTATCTCGTGAGCTCTTCCATCATTCAATATTACAACACTCAGTTTTTGGGAAACGTGAGTTAATCGACTTTCACCCGACCGTTGTTTTCTGACCAGGCTGACACATGCTTCAGCCTGTAAATCGCCCCATCATTCTAGCAGCCAAGAGTTTCGTCGGTCTGGGAGTCATGTCTTCCAACGTCTACGTGGAAGGGGGGGGCGGGGCCTCATGGTGAGTGCCACCGAGTGGTAGTTTTTATTTTATTTTCTTGTTACAAATCACTCTGTGCCTATCCGAAGGAGTCCATGGGCTGAAATTCTTTTCCAACAGGTATATTCCACAGAATAACTTCCAAAGATCTATCCGCAACTTTGTCATTGATATCACGAATACGAACCCCGACGCATACGTTTGCGGGATCCATTGGCAAGTGGCGCAAGCCACCGACCTCACCAGGATTGACTTTTATATGAAGCCGGGGACGACCCAGCAGGTTTGAGCTTGCTATTTCCTCAAAGCTGGAATAAAGTTGCTAATGAACTGTCTTCCAGGGCATCTTCATGGAGAATGGAAGTGGTGGTTCCATGTCGGAGCTGTACTTTCAGGGAGGCAACCTCGGGTAAGACGGCGCCGTCATCCTTGCTTTTCTGTCCTTCTCAAGCGTATAGACATGCAGCAAGAAAATATCATGCCGCCACTGGATGTTGCTCCGAGAACGGCTGTTGAGACTAACGTTCCTGAACTGACCTCGGCCTCGTCGTCAGAGCATATTTCGGTAACCAACAATTCACGAGTCGAAATCTGCTGTTCTTCAAGTGCAAGACGGCGGTTCAGATTCACTGGGACTGGGCGTGGTCAATGCATAACATTGCCATCATCGGATCAAAGGACCTATCGCAAACAGGAATAGTCATTGTCGGTGGCGTAAGTGAACGTTTCCATCACCAAAATTTGTACGATGAACTTTGATTGACATTCTGGGTTTTTTTTTTTTTTTTTGGCACAGGCGGGGGGGCCAGGTGGCACCGGTCCAGGAGCTACAGGCTCATTCGTGCTTCTTGACTCCAAGTTCACCGATCTGAGCGTCGGGATTCGCACAAGTCTGCTGCAAGAGAACTCAACGTCAATGCTGGTGCAGAACTGCAGATTCCAAAGAACCAGAACAATTGTCAAGGACGTCGTCACGGACGCCGATCTGATCCCGGGGGGGGAGGACAAAGTTGTCGAGTCTTGGGGGTTCGGAAAAATGGTCCACAAGGATGTCGCAACGTCGCAGTTCCAGAACGGAAAGAACATACCGGCAGCGAACAGGACGAGCGGCCTGACTGTTTCGCCTTTCGGCAACATCTTTTCTCGAAGCGCGCCCACCTATCAGGACGTTCCCGGATCGAGCTTCATCAACATCAAGTCGATGGGCGCCAAGGGCGACCATGCGTCAGATGACACAGCCACCATCAACCGGGCTCTGAAGCATGCGGCAAACGCTGGATCCATAGTGTTTTTCCCTTACGGCGCCTACGTCGTTTCGGATACGATCGATATCCCAGTGGGCTCGAGAATCGTCGGCCAAGTCTGGCCGATGATTATCGGCGTGGGCGCGAAGTTCCAAGATGAGCAGCAGCCGAGGCCTGTGGTCAGAGTGGGCAAGCCTGGAGAATCGGGTGTTGTCGAGATATCTGACATGCTGTTCACGGCATACGCAGGCTCAGTTGGTGCGGTAGTCGTTGAGTGGAACGTTCACGAGAGTACTCAAGGATCGGCGGCCATGTGGAGTACGTACAAGCAAGTTGACTCATCTCAGATCTGATCTGATCTGCCCGCCGAATTGTTCCCAAGCTAATCAATCCTGTTGTCACGTCACGTCACGTCACTGGTCAGACTCACCCATCAGAGTTGGAGGCACCGTCAAGAGCGGCTTGCAAGCTCGTGATTGCCCGAAAAACACGGGCAGAGTCAACAGACACTGCATCGGGGCAGCTCTGCTTCTACATCTTACACGGTCCTCGAGCGCATATCTCGAGAACATCTGGGCATGGACGGCTGGTGAGACAGACTATAGCAACGTTTCCGCCACCGCGTCGCTGACGAAAACCATCTAGATCATGACCTAGACGTCACCGAACAGACTCAGATCGATGTTTACGTTGGAAGAGGTAATGGATTCCGTTGACGCAACCAAACTTTGACACATACACGGTTACGGGGATGCATCTGACATTTGTACATTTTCCAAAAGGGATACTCATTGAGAGCCGCAAGCCGACATGGCTCTGGGGGACAGCTTCGGAGCACAACATCCTGTATCAATACCAGCTGTCCAATGCCAAGAACATCTTTCTGGGCATGATACAGACAGAAACGCCGTATTATCAGCCCAGCCCTCGCGCGCCCGCCCCATTCACCACCGGCATCTTCCCAAACGACCCCGCCTTCGAGGACTGTTCTGCGACGGACCCGAGATGCGCCATGGCGTGGGCTCTCCGGATTGTTAACTCGACGGGAATCCATGTATACAGCGCAGGGCTGTATAGCTTCTTCTCGAACTACTCCCAAGCTTGCCTCGGCAGCGAGGACTGCCAAACGTCGGCAGTCCAGATTGAGCAGAGCTCCAACGTCTGGATATACTCACTCGCCACCAAGGCGATGAAGCAAATGGTAAGCCCGGTGAACTCGCCCGCCACACCAGCCGCGGCGAACCAGAACGGTTTTGTGTCATCCCTTGTTGCCTGGTTGCATGCCGCCCCTGCATCATGAATCACGATGGTTGGAATTGGCTACGGAGACCACCACAAGATTGAGCCGCCCAATAATGCTCGTGTAGCCCCCCGGAACCACGTTGGAATGTGACGGATGGTATCAGCACTTGCGCCAGATCTAATATTCGATAGCCCCCCCTGCATCAAATCAGTGCCTGGCACGAACATGTGGAAAATAAACGTGGGCTCATCCTCGTCAACCATGTTCATGAAGTACTTGAAGCACTAGGAAGAAGTGTCTGTGATGAGTGAACAAATGCAGGTTATAGATGTAGGGACCTTGACTTGACTTGTGGTGCTCCAGAGTCCAGTGTGGTTGTTGTCATAAAATTCACGGCACTCGCACCAAGCAGGTTTAGAGTCTATGTATATGAGCACTGGGCAGTGAGCAGTGAGCCGTGGTGAATTCAAATTCAATGGCAAACACCGTCAGGGCTCGCCTGCTTTCCGTCATTCAAATGAAACAAGACCTCTCGTACGCTTTCTACTACTTGTGAACCAACTGCCTTGTTGCCGCATCCCCGAGCCGACGCCTGTTCGACATTTTTCTTTTCCTGGCCTTTCCAGCATCAAGCTGTTGGCACGCTTGATTGCAACAACCGCACAAAATGTGAGGGATCCGATGGGTGGGTTTGTCGAATAGTCGAGTCGAAGCTTGAGTGCAGCGGGCACATAGTAAATCTCGGCTCCAACAAAGTTCGAGTGCAGCTGTCGCGGGTAATCTCCGGACTTTCTCCCTACGACTTCTCCGCTACGCTTCAAGTCCGTAGTCCGTACTCCGCACCTCAAAGGCAACCTTCTTTGCCGCGGCTATTCGATGCGCACTCTTCGGGAAAGGAAGCGCACCCGTTCCTCACCTCGACTCACGCCTCCCTAATGTCTTTCCGGGCGTTTGCCGTGCGAGCTGGGTCAGCCGCCAACGCCGCAGGCTGGAGCTTGAGAAGCAATCTCAACATGGCGCATTCTGCCAAAGTGCTGAGCTCCATCGGCGCTCGACCTGTACGGAAAATCCTGCCTACCTCATTTTCACCCCCCCCCCTTGCTCTTGACTGCCGACTTGGCAATTGACGAGCAGTCGTGAGCTCCCGAGCAATCGTCAAGTTTGACGATGAGCATGGAAAAATCGGGTTTGCTAACTGCTCGGGGGGTTGTTCTGCCCATAGCTTTCCACCGAGGCCACGACCATCAAGGAGTTGCCTGGCGACCAAGTCAACGATGTCGTTTTCGAGAGCAGATACGGTCTGCGCACCGTCATGCTCAACCGACCCGAGAAGCTCAACTCTCTCAACGGCTCCATGATTCGCAAGATTGTGCCCCGGTTGGTCGAATGGGAAAAGTCCGACATGGCCAATATCGTGGTGATGAAGGGTGCTGGAGAAAAGGCCCTGTGTGCGGGCGGCGACGTGGCCGCGCTGGCTCAGTACAATCAGGAGGGCAGCGATGGATGGAAAAAGTCGGCCGACTACTTTGGCCTCGAATACAAGCTCGATCACTACATTGCTACGTATCAGAAGCCGTACATTGCCTTCATGGACGGAATCACCATGGGTGGAGGGGTCGGCCTCAGCATCCACGCCCCGTTCCGCATCGCGACCGAGAGAACCGTCTTTGCCATGCCCGAGACGACCATCGGCTTCTTCCCCGACGTGGGTGCGTCCTTCTTCCTGCCTCGGATGAACGGGGCTGTTGGTACCTATCTCGCCTTGACGAGCGATCGCCTGACCGGCCCCAACGTCTTCTACTCTGGTGTCGCCACGCATTACCTTCACTCGACGAGTTTGCCTGACCTCGAAGCTCGCCTGGCCGAGTTGAGATTCAGGGACGACGATTCCCTGCCCAACAGACTTGCCATCATCAACGACACTCTAGACGAGTTCTCGACTGGCTTGCCGTATGACCAGGCCATGCAGCTCGGTGGCACGGTCCGACAGGCCATTGACAGATGCTTCAGCAAGAACAACGTTGCAGACGTCATCGCTGCCCTGAAGGATGAAGGAGGCGAAACAGAGGAGTGGGCCCAAAAGACGCTGGCCACCTTGCAGAAGCGATCCCCAACCGCTGTGCATGTGACGCTGAGGCAGATGCGTGTCGGGGGCAAGTGGAACATTGCCGAGGCATTCAGCAAGGAGCACCAGATGGCCAGCAAGTTCATGCAACATCACGACTTCACGGAAGGCGTCACGGCGCTCCTGGTTCGCAAGGAGAAGCCCAAATGGCAACCTGAGTCACTCGAGGCCATCCCTGCAAGCGAAGATGTGTCCCGGCCCTTCTTCGAATTCGAACAGGGCCAGTCTCTGCAACTCTTCACCGACCGCACCTATTCAGAGTACCCCTACCATGGTCTTGGTGTGCCCACCGAGAAGGAGATCCAAGCCGTCGTTAGTGGTAACAGCTACACGCCCAAAGAGCTTGCCAGGACTATTATTGCGTCAAGAAATGGACGGCAAGGCATCGCCGATATCGTCCATGAGATCATCAGCCGCAAGACGTCAGTCGACGCTCAAGGAAAAGCGAGATGGTTGAGCGAGGACACGTCAGCAAGTAGCCGGCTGTAATTTAGGATGCAAATAAAAAGGATTAGGGAACTTTTGCCTTGTACAATACAGATGAAGAACATTATGCAGTGCGTGTGCCATGAGATAAACCATGATAATGATTGCTAATAGTGCTCCGTAAACAATGCGCTGAGATAAGACGGTTAAATGCGTGCAGATGGGGTGAATGTGAATAGGTGTTGGTGGCATGGAAACTGCATGGCGAATTGCGACGGATTAGCCTTTGCACGGGACGGAATAACCTCTAGTTGTCTGCGGGTGGCGGGTGCTAGTACTGGCCCAGTGGTGGTGGCCAGTCGGCTGCGCCGCTTTTTTTCGTGCAGGACTCGGATGGCAGCCTAACTACTGGAATGCCCTCATTTTACCAAGATGAAGGCAACAAGGGGCAAGACCCGCCCTAGAAAGTCACCAGAGAGACAAAAAGCGGGGTTTCAATCAAGGGAGAAGCGGGATCTGGTTCGCCTCGCCTCGCCTCTGAGAGATGCATACATACAACATACAAACATACATGGGGTGTGGGTGGAAGGGAACGGGACAGGATGAGATGGGATGTGCATCATCATGGCTTCACTTCATCCTCAGCGCGCGACAAGCTTGGGGTATAAATAGGATGGGACCGCCCGGTTTTCCTCCTCGTGGACGAAGATGAGATGGAGGGATAAAAAATGGCAAGATAAAGAAGCATCCAGGAGAGGAGGCGAAATCTGAAACTCGGCTTCCCCTCGAGAACAAGCAGGGCAACAAGCAAGGCCGTCTCCACACGTGCTCGGTGGAAGGAAAGACGAGAAACCGGAAATATCTCACCAATTTGGCCAGGTCACTGAATCGACGGCTGGTTGCCGGGCCAGACGGGCCAGACGGAGTGAGCGAGCAGTTTGCTCATTGATATTAAGTCCGGGCGTGGCCCAGATTTGCCGTTGAATCTCTCTCTCTGCTGCTCCCTCCCTCACTGAGTCACTCCCTCGACTCACACTCATTGGCTGTCAGGGCAGGTACGACTCGTCACCTACATTTATTAACCGAAACCGTAAGTGGTCCGGAGTCGTGGTCCCGGGGGACAAGGCCCAGCTTCGGCGGGTGGAGCTCCAGTCGGTGCGCTGCTCCACATGTCAAAGAAGTGTGGTCATTTCACAAGTTATTACGGATTGAAAGCGAGCGACGAAACTTCAACGTCTACAATCCGTACATACCATCACCATCACGTGTGTTGGCGCGACTCGGGCGTGTTGGCTTTTAAAGTTAGTCCTCATCGACACCGAATCCGGATCTGCACTGGGAAGCGGCCCTCGAGCATCCAAGGCCCGAACAACTAACAGTGGGTAATTCGGCTGCTCTGCACGTCGGGTATTGTTGTCTTTCGGCAAAACAAAGCACGCCCACGCTGCTTTCTGGGCCTGCTATTGCTCTTCCGCTTCACAATTGCCGATCGTTGACATCTTTGCTCCTGCATCTTTTTTTTTTTTTTCTTGACCCTTCCCCTCGTCTCTTCTGTCTTGCTGAAAGTCTTTGACAGCTGCGCAGCTGGCAAGCCTAGCCCCGGCCCGTTCGTCGCGTGCCTGCAGCTGGTTTAAAGTGGCCGATCCACTCTCACGCCTTCACGTCGGGTGCAACGCGACCAGCCAAAAGGGCAGCACCAGCGCGCGTCACGAACATGACACCCGCCTCCCCCGTTTGATCATCGTACAGTTGATTACACGCACACACATTTTTACTCCACTCCCAGATCTTTGGATCCCTAGATTTTGCCTTGTTGTCTTCATTGTTTTGGGCACTTTATCATATTGTCTTCCTCAAAAAGCCAGCCATGGCGTCGCCCATGCCCATCACGCCCGTGGGCAGCGGCCCTTGGAACGGTCAGCACGCACAACATCAACAGCTTCCACCACAACAAAAAAGTCACCGCCGAAACCAAATGCCTCCGCAGGCCGAAGCTGACGAATCTGGTGTTCAAGTCAGACCAGTGGGCCGTATGTCCAAAGACAAGAAAAAAATCGTGCACGTTCTGGTTCGTTGTAGGCTAACACCGCGTTTGTAGTCAAGGTTCATTATACGTTCGACAAGGACAGCAAGGTCAATTGCTTGGCCAGATATCCGCAGACACTTTACGTCCAGACAGTGCCCATCGACGAGACGAATTCCATTGGCATCATCGATTTGCGGTCATGTATCCATGCCGTCATGGAGTGCAGTCCCGAGCTTGCCGGCCAAGAGACTGACTACACCATCTACGCCGTTGATTTCTCGGAGCCCGACACGCCCCTGGTTGGACAGGGCCTGCTATCTTGGGCCCTCAACTCTATGCGAAACGACTCGATGATGCAGCAGCCCAAGATGGTGACGGGACGGGTGACCAAGAACGTGTTGGGCGTTTTCGGGGGCGGCAACCGCGAGACGCTCGAGGTCAGATTACGCCTGGCCGTGGCAGCAAGACCAAACAGCCACATGCGTCACGACACCACGGACATGCAGCAGAACAGACCAATGGAGAGTGCCATGAATCCCACAGGCACCTCTGAATGGAACTCTTGCATACAATCAAACCCACACATCGGCCAGAGCCAAACGCATATGAGCAACGTCTCACGTGTTGCCTCTCCCGCCTTGTCGCAGGGCCATGGGCATCACCCCAGCATGATGGGCAGACGTGACTCCTTGGGTCCTGTACATCACCACCAGCAAATGGCGGCGGCGGCGCAGGAACTACAGAGGATTGCCCCTATGCCCATGGACGCTAGTGAGCAGCAGACAGATGGTGCCGCAGCTGCATCATCAAGACCGTCGAGCCGAGCATCGAACAGAGCGCCGAGAAGAAAACAACCCACAGGTCGCCCCCGCGGCAGACCCAGGAAGAAGGCCGTGGAAGGCAACACGTCTGGGTACGAAGACGGCACGGAGGGCGAGGACGCCGGTCCTGCCAAAAAGAGGGCCAAGACTACAGTGGTTGAGAGAGCTTCGCCCAATCCCTTTGCCAGCGACCCCGAGTCCTTGAGGGTGGCTGCCAGCACTTCTGGCTCACTTCGCAACTTTCGGCCCGTTCTGGCCAACATCGAACCCGCTTCAGGCAATAAAAGTCATCTCCAAGAAATTCCTCGAGCTCCGACCCCAGTTCCCGAGGGTCCTCAACGCGGCCTCCAAGGCCGGGGGCCAGGCTCTGCTAGTATGCTCAGGCAAGAGTCCACCTTGAGCCAACAGCCGGCCCCAAATCATTCTTCGTTTGCAGAGTTTAGGCAATCGATGTCGCCAAGTCAAGAGGATGGCCGATCACCCGACTCCATAGCACCAACGCCCACGTATTCTGAGGGCAGCCTAGCTGATATTGGCTCTTCTCCGCCCGTGCAACGAACGACGCCTTTCGTTCGATCTAGTCCCCCGCCATCCAGCCCCGTTCTTCCTCCCATGCCTTCAAGGGAACCTCTTCTTCGCGATACTCGTTTTGCTGCCGATGACTTGGACAAGCTGCTTGGTGATGAGCAGCCTCTGCAAGTCGCCCCGAACCCGATTCATCATCCTCGTGCTGTTCGGGTCCGAAAGCCCATAGAAGCGCGTAACGCCAGCGGCGTTCCGATCAAAGTTTTCCAGATGCAGGCTGGGCTGAGCGGACAAGACTTGGTCCACATCTGCAGCTACAACACACCTCAGCCGAACTCGACTCCATCACAAGCGCCAGCCGACAGCCAGTCCTTGCCTCCACTGAAGAAGCCACCCGTCAGGATGGCAGCCAAGAAGAAGAAGAGAAAGCCTGCGTCCCCGCCAGCCATGGCTCCCACTCCTCCCCCGACAACTGACGCTGTCGAGAACGAGAAGCCTGCAAACCCAACTCTGACCGTCGAGGAGGCAGGAGTGGAAGACAAGATGGAAAAGGGGACGGAGGATACGACGGAGGATACGACGGAGAATGTGGCTGCAGAGCGCAGTCCAGTCATTGCACCTGAAACTACCATCGAGCCCTCACCGCCAGCAGGCGTCGAGGAGAGCAGCGAGGAGCGAGGCCAAAGGGGCTTCGAACCTCCTCCCCCTGCGGCACCTCCTGCGGCACCTCCTGTGGCACCTCCTGTGGCACCTCCTGCGGCGCCTGCTGCTACTTCGAAAGCATCTCGACAACTAGGCCGGTCTCAGTCGGCTGGACCTCTGGCTCTGCCGGCTGTTCCCGCTAGCGAACCCGCCGGTCCGTCCTCTCTGTCCCAGTCCATGGCCGCCGAATCGTCATGTACAGCGCCCCCAGCTCCGTCAACGCTGCAACGCGCCGCCTCAACCGGTCCTTTGACGCTGCCGATTCCTGCAAGTGACCCGGTTGTCTCAATTGCCAGCGCTTCCGATGAAGCGCTTCTGGAGTCGTTGGTCGCGGGGAGTGACGTCATCCCCCCCCCCTCCTCTCCTCCTACCATGACGAGGTCGAACAAGAATCATGTGAAGAAGCATGCCATCAAGCAGCGTTTGGAGGCAGCCATCATGAATGGTGAGATGCCTCCGTATTGTAGCAACTGCGGGGCGATCGAGACGCCGACTTGGCGAAAAATCTGGGTGCAGGAAAAAGAAGGCGTTCCTGAGTACTGCGAGTACTCCGTGGAGCCCGGAAAAGTCACGGCGATTGAGATTCTGCGCCGAGATGCCGACGAGAAACCCACCTTGCACCGTCTCATCAAGAAGAATATCGGGGGGGATGACGACAGGACCAAGTGGCAAGAATTGCTCCTTTGCAATCCTTGCGGAATTTGGCTGACCAAGTGTAAGAGCCACCGTCCGCAAGACAGGTGGGACAGGGATGCTTCTCGGCTGGGCCAAGAGCGCAAAAAACGAAGTTCTGGACGAAGCACGTCTCGACCCAAGAGGTCCCGTGCCAAGAGTGACGGATTGCTGAATCCCACCTCGGATGCCTTTCTTCACACGGATGCCCTCGCTCCCATGGAGCCATCTTCTCCGAAGCAGCAAGAAGGGGACGTTGCATCGGAAACTCAACAGGGTCAAGACATGGATCATCGAGAGGAGGCATCTGCCAGTCTAGATGCGCAATCCAACCCCGGATCAACTCGTTCGAGGGCAAGCCGCGGAAGTGGTACAGTCATGAGCCCCATAGACGTGGAGTTTGACGATGCAGTCGGCAGCACCAAAAGGCTACTGTTTCCCTCACCGCGGAAGGAAGGCGTGCTGAAGACACTGGGTGAGCTGGACGTGAATGTTGTGCAGACGCCCGATGATTGTCGTCCGAAAGGCATAAGCGACGGCAAAGAGAACATGGCCACGACTAGCACAGATAATCAGTACTCCGAGGATGATGATATCGATGCGCTCTTCAAGAGCCCGACAGTGGACCGACCATGCACGCCTCCGCCCAACGCCAACGCCAAAACGCCGAAGGAGCCTTTCAAAACACCTACACGGCCTATGTCTAGTCATCGGCCGATTACCAGAAGCATCTCCCGATCCGTTCGATCCGTTCGATCAGTCGCATCTCCTGGTCAGAAAATCATGGTGCTGCGAACACCCACCATGACGCCACGAGCTACGTTTGGGTTTTCAGGAAGCGCGGGTCGAAGACGCAGCCCTCGTAACCATCAAGGGGAGTTCGAGTTGTTTGACACCCCGATCAGCCGCACCATCAGCCAGATGTTCTCCGACGGCACCGGATTTGGCGAAAACGAACTGGACCTGAGCAATCTGCCCTGCCTGGATGGCAATGGAGGCGGTTTGATCGACTTTGGCAACCTCCTGAGCACTGACGTCATTATGCCGAGCTCTCCGCCAAAGGATGGATCCATGTCTTTTGACTATCACGCAACTGCTAGTGTTTGGGCGAGCTGGGATCTGGACGCAAACTCTACGGACACAAGCTGAGGACAGCCAGCCGAGAAGGCCTGACGAATAAAGATGACGATTTTCAATGGCATTTGCATGTATGGCGCAAGCACTATTTACAGGGAATGGGGTTTTTTTTTTCTTTTTCTTTTTTTTTTTTTGGAGGGGGGTGGAATACCACACAAATTAGCATGGTTATTCTATGTCGTAGGAGAGACATGGCCGTTTTATTGCTTTTGCGTTTTATTCTCATAAGCGTGGAGTTCGTTCAGGAGCATGGCCTGAATAGCAAATGGCAGGAAACTCGTGGACGTTGAGATCAATACGCACTAGAATACGTTGCTGAGTAGACGAACGATAACAGATGCTTTGTTGTAGTGTTTTCATCGACAGGTCTGCTATTCAGTCGGTACAAGTTCCATGTTGTGGCCGGATTTACAATGACTCGGAAGCGCCCGAGTTCCATTTCCGCTCTCTACTAGCTGTCGGAAACGCATACAACTCCCATCTTTGCCATTTGTATAAAAAGTACTCCCATCTTTGCCATTCAGGACAAGCATCAGGCCCACTCCTGCCACGCTACGTATGTACGCACTTTACGCGCTCCACCGGCACCAATGAACTCGACGAAACACGTCGTCGCGTCTCGCAGCCAAGATTGAACCCCACTGCCACACTAAACACTACCCGCAACAACCGCAATCAAGGACGTGACGCGAGATGCTCTACGCACGGTCAATGGCGAATTCGACACTTGCCTTTTGTCCTCGTTGAGCCTCGTTGAGCCTCGTTGAGCCTCGTTGAGCTTCGCTGAGCGCGAAAGAAGAAAAAAAAATAAAAGACTGTGACACAGAGGGAGGCTGCCATCGTAGTCTCTCGTCAGGAAAGCAGCCCACCATGGCGGAAACCGACATACAATCCCGCTTCTCCCCCAACAACCCCCTCGAGCCAGATGTCCTCTACGAAATCCAATCCATTCTTCGCCTCCACGACTTTTCCGTCGACGATCTCTTCTTCAAATGGGATGCATACTGTATCAGGATGGACTTGGACGCCCTGTCTGCCATTTCTCTGCAGAATATCCGGAATTTGAAACAGAGCATCCAGGATGAGTTGGAAAAGAGCCATCGCGTCACTCAGGTCAGGGGCGAGCGCAAGGTGAACGCTACGCCAAAGGGTGTTTTGGGCGGCGATGTGTTTGGCATGTTGGATGGCTTGGTGCCGAGCACGCCGGCGGCGGGGTCAAAGTTGGGCAATCGAGGAGCAGGGAGCGGGCTGAAGAAGAGGATGGATGGGCTGAAGGTGAATAGCTCGCCGGCGGGTATGCGCGACCAGCTGAAGGCTATGAATGGGTTGCCGTACGTTGCAAAACTCGCTCTTCTTTGATAAAGAATTGGGTGGCGGTTGTTGCTAACTCAAGTTGTAGGTCAACGTCGTTTGCTGATCGTGCAAATCCAGGAGATGTCGTCGAAGTTCTCAACGCACATCTTGCCGCGGCAAAGGCACCCATTGCGCCGTTCCCCGATTCGAGAATCAAACTGACGGCTGCGTCAGACCAGAAGAAGATGGCATACAAACCACTTGCGATGAAGCTGACCGAGGCGAGCGAGATTCTGGACGACCGCATCGACGACTTCATGACCATTGTGCAGGACTACCACAAGCTGGAAGATTCCGCCTTTGGCAGTGCTGCCAGTCAGAGTACGACTGAAGTCGTTGCTGTCGGGAGAATCGCCTCCGACTCCATGGAGGGCAAGATGAATGCCGCGTCTCTGATTCTGGAAACATCTCGGCGAACGGGAATGGGTCTCCGAGTACCCCTCAAGATGGACAAGATCCGAACCTGGAGCTTCTTCCCGGGCCAGATTGTCGCCTTCAGGGGCAACAACGCCACAGGGGACGAATTCGTGGTCAACGAAATTCTTGAAGTTCCGCTCCTCCCCAACGCAGCGTCCGCGCCGTCCGCACTCGCCGCCCATCGTGACAGGTTAAAGGGCGGTCCGGACGCCATGGACCCGGACGGCGACCCGGCTCCCCTGAGCATCCTCTACGCGGCTGGCCCGTACACTGCAGATGACAACCTCGACTATGAACCCCTTCATGCGCTCTGCTCCCAGGCCGCAGATACATATGCCGATGCGCTCGTCCTCACCGGCCCCTTCATCGACATTGACCATCCTCACATCGCCGCCGGCGACTTCGACCTCCCCGAGGAAGCCAACCTCGACCCCGACACAGCCACCATGACCACCGTCTTCAAACACCTCTTTGCGACAGCCCTCAACCGCGCGTGCTCCGCCAATCCCCACCTCACCGTCATTCTGGTCCCCTCCGTACGAGACACCCTGGAGAAACACGTCTCCTGGCCGCAAGATACAATCCCCCGAAAAGAGCTCGGTCTCCCGAAATCCGCAAAAATCGTATCCAACCCCATGACGCTATCCATGAACGAAATGGTCATCGGCATATCATCGCAGGATATCCTCTATGAGCTGAGGAGCGAGGAGCTCTCCAGAGCAAGCGGTGACTTGATGGGTCGTCTTTGCAGGTATCTGGTCGAGCAGAGACATTATTTCCCGCTGTTCCCACCTGCGGATCGGAGGAACTTGCCCAAGACGGGTACGGAGGAGGGCGTGGCGACTGGCGCGGTTGTCGACTTGAGTTATTTGAGGTTGGGGGAGATGGTGAATGTGCGGCCTGATGTGATGCTTGTGCCGAGTTCGCTGCCGCCGTTTGCGAAGGTGAGTTTTGTTTGCCTCTTGAATCCCCCTCTTTTCTCGTCACTATTCGAATGGCTGGGCCCGTTGCTCTGGCTTGACAGTGCTAATAATAAGTCTCCTGGTTCTAGGTCGTTGAAAGCGTCTTGGCCATTAACCCGGGGTCGTTGTCGAGGCGCAAGGGCGCAGGAACGTATGCGCGGATGACGCTGCATGCCCCAAGTGTAGAGGGCTCCAGCGACATGATCAGCCATAGGATATTTGATAGGGCGAGGGTAGAAATCGTGAGGATATGATTCGTGGAATGTGGAGGTGAGGTGAGGTGTATTTGGATATGGACAAATCAAAAGTATGGTATGGGCGAGTAATACAAGCGACGAGTTTACAAGCGACGCGTCGAATTTGATGATGCATCTGTTTTCCTACGAGGAAGCGTTCTAAAGCACTGCATAATGGTATCATCTGTCGTCCACTCGCCGCCGTTTATCCTTGTAACGGACCCCGTTGCGCGACGTGCTCCTCTTGCGACGTCTGTCGTCGTCGTACGCCCTCCGAGGTGATCTTGATCTTGACCTCGACCTCGACCTCGGCTTCGATCGTGACCGTGACCGTGACCGTGACCGTGATCTAGGCCTTCCCCGATTGCTCGGTCTATACTCGTCGATTCTACCCTTTCCATTTCCAAGTCCGTCTCTGCCCCGTCCATCATCTCGTTTCTCCCTGTCTCCCAGCGGAATAGCATTCGCTCCCTTGGCATCCCTCTCATCAGGCTTGAACCTCTCGTCATCAGGATGAAATCTGTCATGCCCGCCTGCATGCCTCCTCCCCCTCCCGTCACTCAAATCCCCCCAGCGACCCGTATCTTCGGACCTCATATCCCTATACTTGGAAGCCCCCTTCTTCCCCAGCTTGGTCATATCCCTCTTTTGCAGATAAGCCGGCAGCGCCTCACGATTGCGCACATCGTCGGCGATCCTGGTCCCCATGATGTCGCGCTGCAGGAGGCCCGCCGCCGCCGCCTCCTCTTGGAAGAATGCACCTTTATGGTAATATTTCTGCATGTACGACATCTTGCCCTTGCTATCCTTCTCCTCCTGCTGCTTGGAAAGAAACGCCTCGTCCTCGGCCTTGCGCTCCTCCTCGGTCAAGTTCCTGCGGCGCTCCACCTCTGCGAGCTCGCGCTCCTTCTCTTCAATGGCCTCGCGCGCTCGCTTCAGACGCTTCAGCTCGCGCACCCGCCACGCTGCCTCCTCGGCGGCCGGGTCCACGCCGTCCGTAGTGTCGACTTCCGATTCGGGGTTCTCGTCGTCGTCCCAGTGCTTTTTCCCCGCTGCTCGGGCGGCGAGATCCTTGCGGATTTGCTCTTCAACGAGCTCGTCTGTTGCTTTCTTCTTGGCCGCCTCCTCTGCTTCACGGGCAGCTTCTTCCTGCGACTCCCTGTCGAGAGCGTCTTTTCCTCGTCGGGACTTGGGCACGAATTTCGGCCGCAGCATTAATCTCCTGGGGGCTTCTTCTTCCTCATCTTCACTGCTATCATCTTCGGAGGAGGAGGAGGAGCCGCTCTCGTCGTCACCTTGGCTCTCCTCTTCGGATTCGGTCACGAAGCCTTCTTCCGCGGCGAGACGCTCCGCTTTGGACGCTGCTGTTCTGCCAGCTTCTGCCTGTGCGGCCTCGGTCTTTTCTTGTCTTTTGGCGGCGCCGAGGTTGCCGATTATTTTGCCGGCGCTCGCGGCCTTTGGGGGTGGAGGGATGGCGGGAGTAGGGGCCGAGGGCTCGTCGGCATCGCTACCTTCGGAGGAGGATGATTCGTGGTGGCCGCTGGGCTTGCCGGCGCGATGGCGCATCGGCCGCGCTGGATTGGCGGTCATGCGCTTTGGAGGCATGGCTGAGAGGCTGAAAGTCTGAAGAGGCTGGGGAAGATAGATGGTGAGTGTGGAAGTTTTGGGCACGCAGGAAAAGGGCATGAACGTTGGAGCTTGATAACTTGATTGATTGTATAGATTTATGTGGGGCTACTGTGGGCTTACCCTGCATGGGAATTGGTCTTGGGTTTTTGTTCTTGAAACCCTGAGCCCGCCCGGAAGAGAAATAGGTCCTTGATGCAGATTAACCTTCTAGTGATGATTCTCGTTTACTCTCTTGATGTATTGGTGTCGTCGACTTCTGTTGCGGAGATGGTGGGCAGGCTGTGCCTGCAACTTGCGCGAGAACGTGTTTGGTTGGAATCACGGTTATGCGACCGAGATGCGGCATGACTTGGGTTTTCCAGTGGCGCGGTGTTCAAGGTAACAAGAGTTTAGGCACAAATCTAGTCATCGTTTGAAGCTTGCCTTCATGGAGCATATGCTTCCTTGAACCATCGTGCACACGGCAACAATTCTTCTTGTCAAGTCACATGGGGTCCGACGCGAAGCAATCGACAAATCCAAATCCAAGCTAATACCCCTCCATGCAAGCAAATTACGTGTGGCCCTCCTTCCTCAGCAACAAGGTCCACCAATAAACTTCACAGTAAAGCAATCCATGTTCACGTCGATACGATTCGCATTCCCGGACACATCGCTCACTACACAACATGGCACCGATCTCTCAACGGACGGCGCTGGTCACGGGTGCCACGGGCCTGCTTGGTCGGGAGATCACAGCTGCCTTTCGTCAAAGTCCAGGCTGGACTGTCAAGGGCACGGGACATTCCCGAGCTGACGGCGTCGACGTGCTGAAGCTGAATCTCGAAAACGAGGACGTCACGGAGCTCAATAAGATTCTGGACGAGACACGGTACGCTCTCCGACATCATAAGCACTGCGTTGATCTTGACACTAATGTGACGCTTGTGCAACCGAAATGCAGACCCCAGGTCATTGTCCATTGTACGTTGTTTCCGGCACCGGTAAAGCCCCTGCCGAACATGAACATGTGCCGTGTCTAATCACTGCTTTTAGCGGCGGCCCAAAGATTCCCCGACAAAGTGGACAAAGACCCAGATGCTGCTCGAGCCTTGAACATCGCAGCAAGCCAGCGACTTGCACAATTGGCACTCGAGAGGGATGCTCTCCTCATTTATATCTCCACGGATTACGTGTTCTCAGGCACGCCCGGAGATGCACCGTATGAAGCTGATGCAGAGCCCAAACCCACCAATTTATACGGCCAGACCAAACTTGATGGAGAAATTGCCGTCCTGGATATCGCCAAGAAGCTAGGCAAAGTCGGATCGGCAGTCGTTCTGCGAGTTCCTGTTTTGTATGGCCATGCAGAAACACCTGCCGAGAGCGCCGTCAACGTATTGATGGATTCGGTCTGGAAGGCTCAGACTGAGGGCACAAAGATTAAGATGGACCACTGGGCCATTCGCTACCCTACCAACACCGAGGACGTTGGTCGCGTTTGTCGAGGTATGTTTCACATGCGAGCGTGAACAATGGCATTCATTCCCTAGGATTTTTCATGTTTTGACAACGCGTCGGGGTCGGTCCCTCGAAGTCGAGGCTAGTACGGTCTGGTCTCTTCTTCAAGCCTCGCGCCAAAAAAGCCATCCCTCGATTCCATGAGAAGAATAATCCACTAACCTCACGGCTAACCAGACGTCGCGGCCAAATATCTTGACGCAGATGCAGCAAGTGACCGCAAAGAACTCCCCTGGATTCTGCAGTTCTCAAGTGAAGAAAAGATGACCAAGTATGAAATCTGCCAGTTATTTGGAAAGATTATGGGACTAGATGTTGCCAAAATCGACGCGAATACTCAGGGCAATGATTCCAACGCCACGGTGCAGAGGCCATACGACTGCCATCTTAGTAACTCTGCACTCAGGAAGCTTGGTATTGACGTTTCCACCTCTGATTTTACTGATTGGTGGCGCCGAGAGTTGCGGGCTTTCAGCCAATAGGTTGAAAAGAGCGAAATTGAGAACTCTGTCTCGGTCAAATTCCAGGTGAATACCATTATGGGCAGATGGGGGGACGCGTAGAATTCTTCTCAAGTGCCTCCGTACTTTGTACCAAAATATTACTTCCTCCCTTGCAGACTCAAGATGGGGGCCGGGACCAGCGCCGCTTTTCGAAAGAAGCAAGATGCACAGATCGGAGCGCACCACCATAATACTTGGGAAATTGGGAAATACACTTGCACCCCATCCATAGCGAAGCTTGACAGCATGTGCTTTTGATTAAGTTGCGAAGCTGTCAGGAACGAGTAACTGTGCAGAAAGAAAGGACAGCATTCGCACATTCACGCAACGCAAAGAAAAGATAAGAAAAAGGACAATTCAGCGAAGCAATCGCGTCAATCGCGGCAAACTATTCCTTTTCACTTCGATGTTCTCTCTCACCGATTGCCGTTCCCGTGAGCTGATCTGATTACCTTGGGTTCACCACGGCGACGGCATGCAACTCTGCCGGTCGGCGGTCTCGATGGCTGTCGTGGATTAATTCATCTCATGGTGATGCAAGGCAGCTCGTTATGGAGTAAAGATGTCGTATTGCCAATCTCGATTATCGGTCGGATCTCAATCTGCCGGCACTGCACTTTCGGATTCGGGGAGTCCTGGCTACATACAGACTTGCTTGGATGCAAGCGCAAACGACAAAAGAGGTTGAGGTGCAGTGTAACCTGTCAGCTCGCCAACCAGCCTCATTGAGCACATGAGAATGCGGTGTTTCCTCGGCGTGAGACCGAGTTGCTCGAAGACCCGGTTGTGGCTCATAGAATACGAAAGACCAGCCCGGATGACACCGGTGAGGGTTTGAGCGACAATGGCCGCCACCAGACTGAACAGCGCCAAGGACTGTCTGTGTATGGCCTAACAATTTTTCCTTCTTTTCTTTTCTTTTCAAGAACGAGACACGAAGTGGAATCCGTGACGGAGATTGGGCAGTTTTGGGCGCCGAGACATGCAGAGTCTGGCCAAAGACTGTGTGCTGGAATGAAACCTCCAAACACGAGCGGATGAGACACACAAAGCAGAACGACGCGTCAAGGCATGCAAGGCGAAGAAAACTTTTTGCAGTGCTCGGCGATGCATGCACATTGCTACATCTCGTTCGAGAAAAAGAAATATCGAGCGTGACTAGCGCGATGACATTGACAGAGGAAAGACACTCACTCCATGCATCAACAATGGCATGTCCCAGTACTCGACACGCAAAATACCATCATGTCCGAATTGGGAGGCATAGCATCTCTTTACGTTGGTTCTTCTCTAGATCTCGTCCTCGCGAATGCAACATCTGCCCCCCCCCTTTCTCCCATCACATATCCTCTTCGCGCCCGGATGCTCACCCATCTTCCTGCCTCATCCACTCCTCATGCATGATGTCGTTTGTTCAACTCTAAACTTGGCAGTATTGACTGTTTTGTTCTCGCCACTCACGACCTCACACGCTCTTTTACTGGGAACGTGTTAATTATATCAGGAACTCGTCATGTAATTTGACTCTTCGATCGCTACCCCCTGTCGACATTACCACGCTCGCTTCTGATTTTACTTGTTTTTGTTCCTGACCTGTGCTGTTGGACATATATGGGCATTGATACCGAGAATCACCACTCATTGCAAACACGTCCATCTTGGCGGCAATTTTCAATACATTTACACACGACGAGTTTCCTATTCGAGGTTCAGCCTCATTGATTGGGCTGGGCGGATCGCCTTTCCGATCGAAACTATTCAATTCACGCAGAAATTGCATCGGACGTAACGTCACTTACAGGAGCTCAATTCAACCGGAGAAGATGGCCCACGATGCCATGGCAAGGGCATTTGGCCCGATCGACGCAGTCCCACCTCCACCTCCACACAGCTTCTCTCGCTATCGCACACTTCGCGGAAAGAGCGTGTCATCGCCACGGGATTTCGAAATCTTCCGAGATGGCGGCCGCAGTGCTCGGGACCACTATTCCTCAGCTGGCCCTACGCAAAGCAGCTCTGGCTCACCGCCGTCACGGTCCAAGAGCGTGTCGAGCTTCCGCCATGCCCTGAGGCAGCACGGGGGGTCTGTTGCCACGCCGCCGGTGCCACCGGTGCCGCCTCTTCCCAGGCGAACAGAGGTGTTGTGTCCTAAGCCGATCAACGCTGCGGCTCAATCGAAACTCAAGATCTTGGAGGACCTGAAATCTCCGATTTTCCATCCCGAGCACCCGCCGTGGAAGTCGCTGTCTGGCATCAGCAGGTCGGTTAGCAGGGCCGACGCCACCAACTGTCGAAGGGCTAAGAACAGGGCTGCTGGTCCTGGTCCTGGTCCTGCCGCCGCCGCCGCCGCCGCCGCCGCAGCGGGTCCGTCAATGACACACAAACTCCACCGCGGGCAGGGACAGGGAAGCCACAGATCTCCAATACAACAACAAGACGTCCTGGTCCTGGACTCGCTCGACTCCAGCCAGGAGATTAACGCAGAGAAAAAAGTTCATGCCAAGGGCGAATCTGGATTCAACCCAGAGCCAGAGCCAGAGCCAGAGCCAGAGCCAGAGCCAGAGCCAGAGCCAGAGCCAGAGCCAGAGCCAGAGCCAGAGCCAGAGCCAGAGCCAGAGCCAGAGCCAGAGCCAGAGCCAGAGCCAGAGCCAGAGCCAGAGCCAGAGCCAGAGCCAGAGCCAGAGCCAGAGCCAGAGCCAAAGCCAGAGCCGGAGCTCGCAAGGGAGCCACGAGTCATCAGCTCAAAACAACAGTCGCATTCAAGTCAACAACAAAGTCCCGGGATTAGCAAGTGCGCCGGAGAGCAATTTGCAGCAGAGGTCGCGCGCCTCGAGGCCGAAACCGATCGAATTCTCGCCGAGCAAAAGAAGCTTGACCTTGCGCGACTCCAGGCCCAGCTTGTCACACCTCCCAAGCCAAAACGCCAGATTCTCGAGAAACTTTCGTTTTTCTCGAGAAGTAAGCGGTTGACTGCGACAAGCAGCCAGCCCAGCACCCCGAGCACCGTTGTGTCTGCCATTTTTTCACCAAATCTCAGCCACTACAGTCGTGATAGCAGCTTGGAGGAGCTACTGACGCCCTCGAATCCATCTGCCAAAATGGCCTTTATCGAACCTGGCGGCAAGGGCATTGTGCCCCAGACGGATGCACCCATATCTGCAATCAATGGCGGAGAACGAGTAAGTAGATCGATGCTGGCCCTTTCTTGCAACGTGGAGGACTTGCCCGCTCATGGCAACGAAGGAAGGAAAAAAAAAATTAAGGCTGACAGACCCCCTCTCTCCTCTTCTCACTATAGCGAGTCATTGTACGATGTTTCTCATCGACAATCAACCTGCCAGTTACAGCAGACACTTCGCCAATGGACATCCTCACAGCCGCGGCCGACACGACGAGGCATCACCTGACGCCGGCAACTTGTGTCATTGTTGAATGCTACTTTGTCCTCGGCTTGGAGCGTCGCCTGCGTCGATATGAACGTATTCGTGACGTGATGAACTCCTGGGACCGCGATCAGCAAAATTCATTGCTCGTCATGTCGTGCGACACTACCCAGAGCGACTATGACCTCGAGATCGAGTCCGTCCCCCGCACCGAAGAGCCGCCCAGTGGCTTCTGCGTGCAGATGTATCACTCGTCCAAACCTGGCAAATGGAATAAGCGATGGGTGACGCTCCTGGACAATGGCCAAATGTATGCTGCCAAGTCGGCCAACGCACAACCATCTGACAAGGAAAGTTCGGTTCTTTGCCACCTGACAGATTTCGACATCTATGCTCCCAAGGAGAGCGAGATGCGTCGCAATCTCAGACCCCCGAAAAGATTCTGCTATGCCATCAAGAGTCAGCAAAAGACAGTCGTCTTCCCCAATGGAGAAAATTTCGTTCACTTCTTCTCCACGGAGGATGCCCAGCAAGCTGCTTTCTTCTATGAAAAGGTGCACGGCTGGCGAAGTTGGTACATGGTCAACCGAATGATCGTTCTGGACAAGAAGAACAAATCGCCACAGAAAGTGCTCGATGCTGCTGGCAATAAGCATAACAGCCCAAGTCCCAAGAACAGCACCGTCAGGAACGACCATGGCGTGGGTGCCAAGGCCTCGGACCATGCTGCTGAAGCCGCGGATGAGCCTCTCAGGGATGTCAACGGGTTCCGCATGAGCAAAATCAACATTGAGGAGACAGCCACGCAGAAGCTGCTTGCCATTCGATCCAAAGGCTCCGTAAGAGTGAAGCACGCTGCAGCCGCCCCGGAGATCCCCAAGACCGTCAGCGAGGAGGAGCCCGAATTCTCTGTTGGCGGACTTCTTGGTGACACGTATGAGAAACGCAAACAAACTGAAGCGACACTTTCCACGACGGGCGCCAAACTATGCTCCTCGTCCAGACTCGTCGACGGGCCTTTCACCGAAACACCGTCACTGCTCAACGGAGGCATAACTCAGTCTTCATCAGATTCATCCGGAACCTCGAAGAAGAAGCACGCTGAGCAGGAAGAGGAGAAAGATGGCCCGAAATCGTGGTTCCCCTCTGCGGCGGAGCACTCCGCTCGTATTCGATACATGCAGCAGCAACAACGGAGACCAATGACTGCCGACACGCCCACATCCTCCTACACCAACACCACCGCCGCCACGGCCATCGCGAGTGGCGTGCCTCGTCGTGACAGACATCCCACCCCGTTGCTGAATTTCACAAAGGACTTCCCCGAGCCGCCACGCTTCCACAATCCGGGCGTGAGACAAGCGCCGGGCCAACCGCTCATCAACCTCGCAATGGGAGGTGCAGCAAGAGACCCTCGGGACGCTGCTGTGAGACAAAACTCTTGTCGCCATGGCCTATCGCCTTCTAATAGCGGTGGCGGGCGTGCTGGCGCGGCTTCTCCACCGCCGACTCAGTATCCTCCTCCTCCAGGCATAGGCTCTCAGCGCCAACGAAGCAAATCCAGTGCTTCGCAAAGACGGAAATTCCCCCTTGATGCCCACAAGCATCATCCTGTCCCGCCAATGCCTATGCGTCGCCCGCATCTTGCCGAGGCGCCTTCTGGGCCGCCGTCGAGAAGCCCCCCTGAACCTCTAGTGAACAGGGCACGATGAACTACTAATTTATTCATGGTCATTCGGATGACATGACACTGTAATGTATCGAGCGAGGCGTTCAAGACAGAAAAGGACAGGACAAGGCAAAGGACAGCGACGGCGAAGAGTCGGCGTTCAGGACAACACGAGGAGTGTTTGCGCTCTAGCTTAAAAATACCCGATTCCCAAGTGGCACCCTTTGGAAACTGGAGGAAATGGCATGGATGCGCAGGAGGAATTCTTAGCTGGATTGGCTCGGGATGGTGTCCATTTGACTGACGATGGGCCGGGAGGGCACTCAACTAACTATATATCTATGACGGCTGCTTCATAATGTTTGTAATAAATTATGCTACGACTGGAAAGACCTGATTTTATCATGTTATAAGACGTTCATTTCTGTAGTAGTCGTGGTCTGGTTCCGCATAGTGACCACTGACAAGCTGATGAACTGATCTCATGAATACAGTGCGTACACAGTGTTTTTACAGTAAAACAAACGGTGCAGACCTCCCAAGCTGAGACGAGAAGCTTCGTGCTGGCTGGGACGCAATAGCGCTTTCCCCCTCTCTCAGCTTTTACGAGCGACGCAATACTTCTTGCCAACATCTCCGCCAAGGTCCGGAAGCTGCACGATTGCCTATCTGATATGGTGACGCGACAAAGTCCCTCCCTGGCAGGCAGCTCGACTCGACGCTGATATCCCTTCGGGCATGGCGTTAAGTGCGCAAGAGGTTTCGCACCTGCGAGATGCTCTCCAGGATGCTGTCATCAAGACGTCGGAACGATGTCTCTATTCATCAGCGAAATGGTAATTCCTCCACCATCTCCCCCCTCCCCCTCCTCAGCGTTTTTACAGGCAAGAAAATGTGCACCAACGGCGTTTTGTTCACCTTCGTCCAGGGCCGCCGAACTCCTCAACGCCCTGCCCGAGCCGGTCGATAATGAGGAGGACGAGTCCACTTCCGCAAATTCCACGAGGCGCACATGTCCTATATTCACGCCCAATGCCGACCCAGAAGAGGCAGCTCTCGAAGCCAAGGAAATGAGCAAATACCTACTTGCCAAGTCCCTTTTCGACTGTAAAGAATTCGATCGATGTGCTGCCGTCTTCCTCCCCGACTCTCTCTTATCGTCCGTGTTAGCATCGCATTCTGAAGCCGCGACGCCATCATCGACACCGTCGCAACGGGCAAAGGCAAAGGGCAAGGCGAAAGCTACCGAGGGAGAGAGGCTGTTGGACGCTGGTGCGGCGGCGGCAGCACCGTTGCCAAAACTGAGCCAGAAGAGCTTGTTTCTAGCGCTCTATGCAAAATTCATGTCTGGCGAGAAGCGTAAGAATGAGGAGTCGGAAATGGTCATGGGCCCTCAGGATTTAGGGACTGTTGCGAACAAGCAGCTTCTTGTGGTTGGTAGATTCTTGGCCGCTTGGTTCAAGGAGAAAACGGCGGCGGATGAGGAGGTTTTGGGAAGCCAGGGATGGCTGGAATACTTGTGAGTTTTCTGACTGATTCTGATTTCAGTGGTTGATGTCATGAGAAGTGAATCGCCCTCATTCGCTCAATGGTAGAGCGTGCTGACCATTGGGGGGCGCTGCCATATAGATACGGAATGGTTCTGGCAAAGGAGAAGAACGACGCGCAGGCCATGGGCTACTTGATCCGAAGCGTGCACAAATACCCTATGAACTGGGGCTGCTGGCTGGAAATGACATCCTTGATTTCAAGGGTCGAAGAGGTATCGTTCCTAACTCGCCAAGTCCCGGCACACACGCACGATATATAAAAGCACATGTACTAATCTCGCGGCAATGGCTTGGCTCGGCTTGCCTACCAGCTCAATCAAATCGCCCGACACTGTCCTCAGAACATTGTGTCATTCATGTTCCATCTTCACACTTCCCTCGAACTGTACCAGCAGACGCCGAATCTGGCCAACTCTCTTGAGCAGCTCCTGTCCATATTCCCAACCTCATCCTTCCTCCTAACCTGCAACGCATTGCTCGCATACCACGCCAAAGACCTCATGGCAGCCGAGCAGCATTTCAGCCGCCTGTTATCGCTGCATCCGCACCGCCTGGACTCGCTAGATCACTACTCCAACATACTCTACGTACTTAACATGCGCCCGAAGCTGGCCTTTGTAGCTCACCTCTGCTCCAGCGTCGACAAGTTCCGCCCAGAGTCGTGCGTCGTCATCGGAAACTACTACTCCCTTCTATCCATGCACGAAAAGGCCGTCCAGTACTTTAGACGAGCACTGACATTAGATCGCTCATGCCTATCCGCCTGGACGCTCATGGGCCACGAGTATGTCGAGCTGAAAAACACCCACGCGGCCATTGAATCGTACCGCCGCGCCGTCGACGTCAACCGTCGTGACTATCGTGCTTGGTACGGCCTCGGCCAGACCTATGAAATGCTAGAAATGCACACCTACTCCCTCTGGTACTACAAAAAGGCCGCTGGTCTGCGACCGTGGGACGGCAAAATGTGGATGGCCGTCGGCTCGTGTCTCCAGAAAATGGGCTGCGAACGTGACGGCATCAAAGCTCTGAAACGGGCCCTCCTAGCCGACGCCTACTACGACGTAGGAAGCAGTTTCGGCGGCGGCGGCGATGTCCTCGGCGCGCGAGGCGCCACCGGCCACATGGATCCCGAGATTCTGCTCCAAATCGCAGCCATGTATGACCAACTTGGTGAAGAGGAAGAGGCAAAAGCCTACATGGAGCTATGCGTCGCGCAGGAAGAAGGCACTGCAGCAGCAGCAGCAGCAGACGCGAACCATGGCCTCGGTGAATCCGTCATGACCCATAACGACTCGCCAGCCGGATCGGACGATTTCCATCAACTTGGCCCCGAGGACAAGACCACCCACGGTGATGGGGCGGGAGCCGCAGAAGGAACGGGCGTGACGGCGGCGACGAGCAAAGCACGCATGTGGCTCGCGAGATTCGCCATGCGCACATCAGACTACACCACTGCAAACAGATTAGCCATGGAACTATGCCAGGATGGCGTCGAGGTGGAAGAGGCAAAGGCGCTGGTAAGGGAAGTGCGGTCCAGGATGGAGGCGGCCGGCATGTTTGGCTCAGATAGTTAGGATGGGATTTGGGCCACATCGAGTAGTCTCGGAGACGAGCACATGAGTCCATGATGGAGGAACGCAGAGGAAAGGAAAATAGATGGCACTGCAGGGTTGGGAATGGATCCATTCTTGCCTTCTTGCGTGAACTGGACTAGCTAGCTATACTTATGAAGGACGAGTCAAACTAGTCATCACATGACGCCGACTTGGATGCGATGCGATGCGATGCGGTTCATGTGAAGGGCGTGACTATCGTTGATGGACAGGCACTCATTGCAATGATTCAATGTAGGTCTTTTCTTCGACGGTGATTATCAACACGCACGCCGACGGAGTATCATCCATAGATGGGCTTTACTCACCAGGAGCCTTGACAGACTACAACATACGGGAACGGTATGCGTGTCGTGTCGTGTCGCCCACTTTCCTGTACGTCATGACTTGGTTCCCCGCGTCACTGAAATCGAGCGTCGAAGACTATTGTCGAACTGGATGCTATTCGTTATCAAATTTGGTGCGAAAGCTGCTGTCACTACACGTCACGTTGTCAAATATGCACGTTACGGAATGCATGACAGTTGGTACAAGTACGCAGGGCTTTGATCGCGACGGTATTTGATCGCGACGGTATCATGTTTGTTTACTAGATACCCAAGAGTACTTATTAACCTCCACAACGTTCAATTCTAAATCCCAAGATATCTGCAAGGAACAAATTCAACGAGATCATCATCATTATCAACGGCTTAAGCCCCGTAGACGTGTTTGTCCTGACATGGTCCAACTCATAGCTGTTGAGCATAACTGAATGGGGTCTCCTCCGTTTTTTTTATGCAGGTAGTGATTATTGGCAACCTTCCGTGTCATGGAAACCTTTAGATGAGGACGGCGGCGAGACCCGCAATAGCCAGGGCACCGAGACCAGCATTCGCCTTGTCGGCAGCAGCAGTGACGACAGGAGGGTTCGCGGGCTCAGTATTGCCACCACTGGCTGGGGTGGTTTGCTCCGCAGGAGCAGGAGGAGCAGGCTTGTTGTCAGGAGGAGGAGCAGGCTTGTTGTCAGGAGGAGGAGCAGGCTTGTTGTCAGTAGGAGGAGCAGGCTTATTGTCAGGAGGAGGAGCAGGCTTGTTGTCAGGAGGAGGAGGAGGCTTGTTGTCAGGAAGAGGAGCAGGGTTGTTGTTGCCGGGGGTCGGCACGGGATTGTGGGTGACGGTGCAAGGACAATCCGCAATGGTCAACGTGGTAGGCTCGGTGACGGTGTAGGTGGCGCTGCCAACACAGAAAGTAGTGGGTTCCTTAATAAAACTTGTCAGCTCTCTGTTCATCTACATATGGAGATTCACCGAAGAAACATAACGGAACATCCTCATCATCTTCTTCTCTAAACAGAGTGAAGTACTTACAGGGCAGTATGTCGTGAAAGCCGTGCTGATGACAGTTGTCCAGACAGTCTCGGGGAGCCCGCTGCTGACGGGTGTAGCAGAGCTCTCAGCAGCGGAAGTCTCAGCGGCAGAGCTGGCAGCGGCAGAACTGGCATCAGCAGAGCTGGCAGCAGCGGAAGTCTCAGCGGCAGAGCTGGCATCAGCAGAGCTGGCATCAGCAGAGCTGGCAGCAGCAGAGCTGGCAGCAGCAGAACTCTGGGCAGCAGAACTCTCGGCGGCAGAGCTCTCAGCGGCAGAGCTGGCAGCAGCAGAACTCTCGGCGGCGGAGCTCTCTGCAACAGTGCTGGATGACTGGGCCATACCAGTGGCGGCCAGGGAGGCCATGGCTAAGAAATGAGTGAATCTCATCTTTTCTGTTGGGTTTGATAGACAATTAATTTGGGTTAAGCGAAGGTCGATGAAGTTGGAGTGCGTTGAGTTGCAGACGTTAACACTGTTTAAACAAACGGGCGGTCGAACTGATATTTGTATCTTGGACTGGCGGAAATAAGACGAATTCGTCTTAAGTCCTGGATGATCCTGCTTTTTTGAATTCAGCCAGCAAGTTCTGCTTGCAGCAGACTTGGACGTTCGATACTCTGAGACAATGTCTATGATGGCACCGAAGAAAAGTGGACACAGTCCAGGTCACCACCGGAAGAGGAATTGCCTTTTTGGGACGGAGTTGCAAGTCTGTCAACAGAAATGTTCTGCAACCGGCTGTCAGCTACGTGGCGCTAGATGAAAGCCAAATGACGGGATGCCTCTTTAGACAAAGTATGGCTCGTAATGTCCACAAGTCTGATGATGCGAGTGGGGAAAACCGCCGTTATTTCCAAAGTTTGTCGGTTGTGCTCATCATTCTCGTATGCTTCAATTCAACTCGAGAAAAGCCGGTGAAACCTTGATAGATCCGACCCTGCCGAGTGTTGATGCCATCTGAGTCTCATTCTTCAGGGACAACGTCCTGAGGAGATGGCCAGACGGACTTGAGAAAGTCATAGCAGAACAAGGAGCGTCCTTGTTCCAGTCGAACCACCCGAAAGGATCTGTCCTATAAAGAAGCATCGCGTCTGCGTGAATGACTATATTTTCCTCTTCGGCCTAGTGGAAAACATGGCCATATCTTCGTGCATTGTCATGTTCCTGGTATTGGCATAGCTGAGGTCTGAACGACAAAGGAGAAGAGAGCCGACCTTCAAGTTGCTGATTCACACTACTTCGGTTGCGAGACTGGAATGCAACCGCCCAGGCCGCATTCGTAGTCGGAGTGATGCCGGCGCACTTTGCCGTGTTCGCTCCATCAAATCTGTTGAGGGACCCGACGACGAGCAATTAGGCGCAGAACTTTTGAATTGCCTTTGAGATTTGTTTAGGGCAACTAGGCAAACAAACCTCAAAGCCCCGGCGTCCGGAGACGAATGGCCCACGGTGGAAGTTCAAGCTTCTGGTTGCCCAATTGAATTGAGGGATGGCGTGTAGTCTGTGGTAATTCCAAATGATGAGATTGTGGCGACAATGAACGCAAGTAGTTTTCGATGGCCTATGCACAAGTGACCTTTGACGCGTGATTCGTGTCGGGCCTTGATCATGAGTTGGCATCCCCAGATGAGGAGGGGTTAGTTAGCCAGTGCTCGGTGACTGTGCGCACTTCATCTCAACACTGTCCGGACAACGCCCTTTTGTCTTCCTCCCAACAACAAGTGACGCCTGCACTTTCCACTCTCCGCTTTGCCCTCTACACTTTCCCTTGCCGACTCGAATTTGTTGACAATCCGTTTTCCGCAATGCCGCAATGATCCAATTGTGAATGCTTTCGATATATATGCAACAATGTAATTGTCGACCAGTGACTGACCAGAGATGACTGCGGAAACAAACCATGAGTGAGATACCCTTCAAGGAGTCAAATAGTGAGCCCGTCTAATCACTGCTATTAGGTGAGAAACCATAGCGACTGGACGACTTGCACTCCCACATCTCGGGGCTTCGACTGTCAAAGTTGATGGTCATGTATGTACGCAACCTTTTGACGCGCCTGGCACTTCTGTTCCCAGTGGAAGATGACGCTGCGATGAGGGAAATCCACGTCCGTTTACTGCTCACCCATGATGGGCAGGCTGGTCGACAGTGAGTCGCCTTACTGATCACTGGCTGGGTGTTTTTGCCTCAGAAACATCACGTCATCAAGCGTTTCACTGCCTTGAATGTTGAATTGTGGATTATCGAACGAATTATTTGCGGTTGCTGACTCCCTGGCTTACCTGGAACCTGGAACCCCGCTGTTGCCAGGATATGCACTATTGTGTTCACGTCATGGGTAAATGGACACGTGAAGATATTTTACATCATGCACATTGATTTCGGGCCCTTTGCCATCTCCATCCCTCCGGACGCCGCCGTCTGGAACCGAGGACCTTTCGGGCTTCATGTTCCGTCTCATCGTTGCCCATACTTTGAAAGGCATGTGAAGGTATTTCGTATGGCCTGGTTTTCCAGGCATCAAAGGCACCATCCATAGTCGTCGAACTTTATTCAATCACTTCATGCAAATTTTTCATGCACTAACGCGGAAAGTCGCTGCCTCGCGCCGTGTCTAGTCGCTCTTGGAGGGACGGTACAACAACAATAACGAAAAGTTTGCTGATTCGCCCGAAAACAACTGCCGTGCTCACAGAGCAAAAGGTCTTCGCCAATAAGGGTGGCATAAGGGTGGCGCACCCAAATGCTGAGATCCCCCACCCTCGTTGATCCGCACGGGGGGGTTTTCCTTGGATCTCGATGAAATCCCAACTGGCCTATTACGTTGACACCTGTACCAAGCGACCAACATTTCATCAAATCCGAGGCAAAAGGCGATGGAAAAAAAACGGCAGTCGTTTTGTTCCTCGCCGAATCTACTTGCTCACGTTGAAGGCATATTGGACTCATGTGTCATGTTCCTTCAAATCGTCATCACTTTTCATGTGATGCCTGGGAGAATGAGCTAGCTGTCCTAGTTCCATCTATCTTGGCTAGGCTCACCACACCACTCGTGAGAGACCACGACAGAAGTACGATATCGGACCAAGCAGGCAGACAGGCACCTCTGCACACCTTTTCTTCTGCTCAGACGGAAGGACATATCGTCCCTTGAACAAGCTCGGCACGATTCCTAGCCAACGTCTTGCTGCAGTGCATATTCGCACACGACGCCGACCTGTCGTACCGCACTCAGTTCACCAAAACGAGCAACGGATGGCTACAATACGCCTGGTGTTTATCATAATCTGTCGGCAACTCATGGTTCTCCTCTTCTACTAAACCGACCGCTGGCCTGAGCAAAACCACCTCAGATCATCGTTGATTCCTTTGGTTGGCGCAGTGATCGTCTCGGCGATGGTACACCTTATAATGGATGACCTTGTGCCGTCAACACTTACTAATTACCGGCATGGACAAGGTAAGTAAGTGCTTGACGAGGATAATCTGATCCACGATATCGAGGTTTGCCCGCAAAAGCAAGCCTCTACATCCGTCCATCTAGTGGGTGAGGGGGGCCAAAGTCTAGAATTCTTGGTCAGCGAGCGTTCATAAAGTAAGAATTTTCCTCCATCGCTGACTGGCTTTGCACTATCACCACCGTCTGGACTGAAAAATTTTCTACGTGCGATACTAAAGACGTGAAGCGGGACTTTTGCAGCAGCCTTCCAAATCAGGGATCGCCAGGAGACAAGCCCAGAGAAGATAGTCTGACGGTCTCATCAGGAAATATCTTCCTGTTTCGGTGGTGTGGAAGTGGGCCCAAATAGTCAACACTCAAGACAAGGCCCGTGTCTCTCGGGCAGCTTGGGCCAAATTACTGAAGGCCCCGCTACATTGTTCATATTCATTCATGCTGTGATGGTTATTGGGCCAAGCCAGGTAGCCACGGCAGGTTCAAGGCATTCCTGTTGACTTGTTGGCAGATTCGTGGACAATGCCATGTCATCGACTGCTTGCGTCTAGTACAACGCATAACGAGCGGTCTGCACTACTGGGCCGAAAGCCCGGGGGTTCCATGACGAGCAGACTGGAAGGGAGCGGACACTGACACTGACCGGGTCGAGTGTGAAATGGAACAGGAAGGGCACGGAAAGATAGGTCAGAGCGCGCACAAGCCAAACTTCTCAAACACCAACCGTAACCCACCCCCCAAAAAAAAAAAAAAAAAAAAGTGGGCCATTCCTCAGTGTTACTATGTACATAGGTAATCCGCCAGAATGCGTGCTTGCGGCGTGGCGGCGTGGCGGCCTACTCCGTATTACTGTCAGCGTGTGGGTGGGTGGATGGCACCATGTATATACGAAGTATTACCTGAGCACGGAATGCGACCAACCAAAGTGTGCGGGCGGGTCCAGGGCAGCAGAGAAAAGAAAACAAGAAGGAACCTGGTTCCATTGCTTCGCGGGCCGAGGTGCGCTGGGAAAGTTCTTCGCGCGGCGCCATCGAAACAATCAGGTGCATCAGGTGCCAGAACGTGAGGCGGCCTGGAAAGAGAGAAAGAAGAAACATGACACGCCGTAGGAGGAACCTTGGCGACCGGTCATGGACGCACCAATTCGCTGTAGCGGGTACCTGACATGGCACTAAATTCCAGGCCGGCGAGTATCCTTGTGGGTACTGGGTACTTTGGCATGGACTTGGCAGCCGGGACACTTGCAGACTTGCAAAGTCGTGACAGACTGCACACCATCTCGACGAGGAGGAGGGTGGTGGGGCCTGCCGACCCGCACACCACACACACCACACACACCACAAACCGGAAGACGCGTACATTTTACACAGTGTACACAGTGCCTGGAGGACAGCCTGTCAGGGTTGGCCACATGGATGCTATGCCAGGTACCAGGCACAGGAGGCTTTCGGCCGGGCCAATGGATGCCACGAAGCAGATCCGCTTGAGAATTGGGAATTAGGAATTAGGAATTAGGAATTAGGAGATTAGGAGATTAGGAATTGAATTAGGGAATTAGGGAATTAGGGGATTAGGGAAACAGTGGCAGTGCTTGTGCAGACCAGATGTTCTCTTCCCAAAGTCAGCTGCTGGTTTCCCTGTCTCGCGCGCATTCCCAAGCTGGTCATGACGCTTTTTTATACGATGGCCCGGGCATCTGCGAGAGATGGCCGTCCTTGCGTGTCGAGGCGGGGTGTCTTGGGTAGTCGGAACAACAGGGGCAGGCGTGGCACCCCTGCCTGCCTCCTGCCTGCCCGCCCGCCTGCCTGCCCACTCAATTCAAACCCCTCGATCTGGCAACGCGCAGTCCGTGAACGTACATACAACGTCCGTACATTACGGATTACACTTCGCCAGTACCCGCTCTGCCGTGCCGCCGTCCGCACAGTGCAACGACAAGTAGTCGACTAATAATCCATCTGCCTGCCGACTACGCCACAACGGACGAGAGAACGAATCATGAAGAAGGAGAATGCACTGGTACTGTTCCAAAACACTCGGAATCCATTCCAATCAAGTTGCCGCCAGAGCAAGAAAGCTTGTTAACGAACCTTTGCCTAAAATGGATCGGTACCCGAGGGCCGACACTCCGAGTGGGATTGAACAGTTCTCTTTTCTCTCTCTGCTCGTCATTCAAACAGACAATTAAAAAAAAAAAAAAAAAAAAAAAAAAGGTATCTGCCGTCGTCTGCACCGCACAAGTTGTACAAGCACGCGCGAGGACAACGGACGGCGTCGTCGATTGGAGGAACTAGTCTGGTGTGGGACGGCATATGGCAAGCCATGCGAAAGTTGAGATGCTTTGTACTTGTGAAGTTGTGGATTATTACTCTACTCTACATGAGCTAATTCGCAGATGCACGAGTAATCGCGAACCACACGGAAGCAGCAGCATGGCGGCGTTGGAGCCCAGGGACTTCTCAGGTACCAAGGGACCGGCGCAAACTCCCCCCACGGCAATTGTCGAGATACATATCGCGAGGAAGTAGAATGGAGGTGTGGAGGAGATATTCAGTGGGCTTTTCTTGTTCCCATCTCTCTCTTCTTCCTGTTGGATTCTCGAACTCGACTTGTGGCTCTATCTAGCACGACCCACGTAAGTCGACACCAAACACACGTCCAAGAACAAGTCAGTCCTGTTCAGAATTCGGCCGTGCCACACGTTTTGTTCTCGAGCATGTGCCGCCATGGCCCATGGTGAGAGCCCATTGTGAGAGCCCATTGTGAGAGCCCATTGTGAGATCTATAAATCAAGCCTCCCGCTCCCGTTCAACATGCCGATCCCGTGGCTTTCTCCCCAAACATACTACTATCGTTTTGAATCAACTGCTTCCGTGTTTCCTGCTCGGACTTACATTCATTTTTGAAGCCCATCAGCCTTGACAAGCTTCTGCACTCATTCCCAAACAAACGCAAACATCTACAAACACCTACAAACACATACAAACCTATACAACGGCTCGGCTCCGTAACCGACCAACTCCAAACAATCTTTTTACTCTCACAACAGAAAAACACACAAATACACAAAACAATCAGTCAATATGCAGTTCGCTACCTCCGTTCTGGCTCTTGTTGCCTCCGCTGCTGCCGTCAGCGCCAGCTCCGTCACCTTCTGGACTCTTGACAATGTCACTCGTACTATCCACTTCACCCCCAGCGTAGGCTACGCAGAGGTCAAGAGCGTCACCGTAAGCAACAAGGAGAAGACCAAGGTCACTTTCCCTACCGAGAAGTGGAAGGGTAACTACTACGCCGTCCAGAAGGGTCAGGAGAATAAGCCTGGTATGCTCGGCGAGGTCAACTTCCACGACTGGGAGGACATGACCTACTTCGACGTCTCTGCCATCGTCGACCCTGCGGATCACGCCAACGTCAAGCAGATGTGGCCCGCTGATGGCCAGTGGCCCATGTCTGGTTGCGAGGTCTTCCCCTGCGACAACGCCTACTGGCTCCCCGATGATATTCAGACCAAGGTCACCAAAGAGTCTGACCTCATCACCACTCTGGGGCACGGTTCAAGCGGCCTCAACTTCGCCCAGGCCCAGCAAAGCACTTCAGAAAGAAAAAATGCGCGCTAAGCGCCTCAATCATGATAATATGATGTACATGCCAAACGGTGCAAAAAAAAAAAAAAAAGGAGAAGAAAAAAAAAAAAAAGGGATTACTCAACAGGGAACACGGCAAACTTGGGATTCACAAAAGAAGGATACCCCTCGCGCGTCTTTGAACAAGATTCGAGACCACGAGACACTGATGGGTTACAGGGCAACATGGAGCAACTTCTGCTGGTAGCAAAGGCGCAGCTGGAAATGGACTTCCTTTCTTTTGCTTTTCGGGGGTTCCGACTATTACTTTTCTTTCTTTCTTTGGGGACGCGACGACTTGGACTGGCTCGCACCAGTCCAAGTGCTTGTCCCAACACCACACACTTTTCCCTCCCTTCATATTCAACAACCGGCTTGGTGTGTGTCTTGACAGCTGCCCATGTCGGTGGCCTTGTCATTCGCAACGGGCCGGGCTCTCGTTAGTAGAAGGTTTTTTTTTTTATTACGCTTCTCACTTTCACTGATGAACATTTATCCCTCACACTTTTCGATGTCACTTTTCTGTACATATCACCCTTCAGATCACATATTGCCCCTTATACCCCTTATATAGATTGGATACCGAATAGAACCCCTTACGTACATGTTACGTTGCAGATGGCTCGCGGCCAAATTGGGTGCTTCCCCACGTGTGCGCGTGCTTTGTGTGTGTGAATTGGATGGACGTACGTATGTACATACATATGTGGCAGTGGACGGTCAGTGCACCATGATGCCCTTTGCTGTGCGAGGACATTTAGGCGCCAGTTTTTAGGCGGCAGTACAGGAGATGTCGGGTCTTGATGTGTGAAAATGATGAGATACATGTGCGCTCGGCCGCATTTAGTAGAGATGACATGTACCGCTTCTGTGATGCCTGATTTGAAACCCGGGAAGATTGAAAAAAAAAAAAAACCCCGATGCTTGTTATTATTGTTTCCCGCACCGCATTGCGCATGCATTACGAATTTTCGCACACACCCCCACCCCACCTTTTCTCCTTACCTCAAGACGGACGGGCGAGTGCCCCTCGTTGAACCCAACCGTCCAACTGCCAACGTCGTCGGCGTCGATATTTTTCTCTGCTTGACCGCTTTCCCCCACCCCCCAGACCGATTGGGACTCGCCGACTTGCTCGTCGTACTTGCAGAGAGACATTTGCAAAAAAAAGAAACGTACAGCCCCCCAGATCACAATGGCGCAGAAAACGACGCTCAAGGAGTTCGAGTCAGTGTATCCCAAGCTCGAGGAAGCGATTTTGGAGCATGCCAGGTCGTATAAGCTTCCCCAGGCGGAACTGGACTGGTTGAGGAGAGTGAGTAAAGCCTTCTGGCCGATGGACTGTAAAAAAAAACTTGGCCTCCGAAACCCTCCCCCCCCCATGTCGAATTGTTCTATATATACATGTAGAAAGAAGAAGAGGAAGCTAAAAACAGACCAACCCGCATGAAAACAGAACCTCGGAACCAACCCCCTGGGCGGGAAATGTAACCGCGGCATGTCCGTCCCGGACTCGGTCTCCCTCCTCGTCGGCCGGCCCCTCGGCGAGGAGGAGTACTTCCTCGCCGCGACGCTGGGCTGGATGACGGAGCTCCTGCAGGCCTTCTTCCTCGTGTCCGACGACATCATGGACGGCAGCGTCACGCGGCGCGGCAGCCCGTGCTGGTTCCGCCAGCCAGGCGTGGGCATGATCGCCATCAACGACGCCTTCGTCCTCGAGTCGGGCATCTACCTGCTCCTCAAGAAGTACTTCCGCTCGCACCCGGCCTACGTGGACATGGTCGAGCTCTTCCACGAGACGACGCTCCAGACGGAGATGGGCCAGCTGTGCGACCTGCTCACCGCGCCAGAGGACAGGGTCGACCTCGACAACTTCTCCGTGGAAAAGTACCGCTTCATCGTCGTCTATAAGACGGCCTACTACTCCTTCTACCTGCCCGTCGCGCTGGCCCTGCACCAGCTCAACCTCGCCACGCCCAAGAACCTCAGGCAGGCCGAGGACATCCTCATTCCGCTGGGCGAGTACTTCCAGGTCCAGGACGACTACCTCGACAACTTTGGCCTGCCCGAGCACACGGGCAAGATCGGCACCGACATCAAGGACAACAAGTGCTCTTGGCTGGTCAACCAGGCCATCGAGATGGCGACGCCCGAGCAGCGCAGGATCCTCAAGGACAACTACGGCCAGAAGAGCGACGAAAAGGAGGCCGTCGTCAAGAAGCTGTACAGCGACATGAAGATCAAGGAGCGCTACGAGGCATTCGAGGAGAAGCGGGCTGCTGAGATTCGCTCCATGATTGACGGCATCGACGAGAGCGAGGGGCTGAAAAAGGCTGTTTTCCAAGTCTTTCTCGACAAGATTTACAAGCGGACCAAGTAGGGAAAAAGGAAAAAAAAAAAAGAAAGAAGAAAGAAAGAAATTCCTTAATCAAGGACGTTTTTCATCGAGATATTCCCCCCCTCCCTTCACAGACGAGCGTTTGGGGGAAAATATATAGAAACATGTAGAGTACTCATGCGGAGGGCGACGCATAGCAAAACGCCGAAACCTGTTCTTCATAATTAGTGTCATGATTTGATTTCCATAGCGTGCTTCGCCTAAAAAAAAAAAAAAAAACATGATTCGATGATGGATTTTCACCCGGGGGGGGAATCGGTTCTCCGGGATACCATCCCTGCACTGATATGAACGGCAACTCCACTCACGGGACGGCACACCGTCGTGCTATCGTGAGAGGACAGTAGCACGACTGCCGGAATATACTGGTTGGGCTGAGAAAAATGCAGGAGTGGCCCATCATTTTGAAACACTGTATGGAGACGACGAGGTCGTGCAAGTACATGGTCTGGTGTCTGGTGCCACATTTAGTCATCTCTGCATTGCGTCTGTGCCTTTCCTGCATGTGCGGCTTATGGGGGGACAAACGGAGAGTGGTGGTCGAGACTGCTGCTGTTGGACAGAACGAGTGTGCCAGACGGATGACGGATGACGGATGAGATGACTGATGACGGATGACGGATGACTGATGACGGATGACTGATGACGGAAGCGCTGACGGAACGGGTGACACATCTCCGAGTAACACAGGTACCCATTGGATGCGCCATGGCAGATTTTCAGAGCACCCGTCATGGCTCGTCAATTGAGCCAAGTTACTTCTACGCTTTTGGGAGTACCATCCCTGGGTGTCAATCGTACTCCGTAGACCGTCTTGACTTGCTCTTGTCTGCGTACCTCTCTCTGTACGTAGCCTGTTTGTAATTTCCATACATGTACATGTCTTGTAATTCGTCAAAATTCCCTTGCACATTACTGACATTGGACAACGCCTCCTCCCCCGCCATCTTCGTCTCGAATAAACATCCGGACGTATCTTCGTTTGAATGAGTTCCCTTCTCTGCAGACCTCATTCGCCTTCCTTTGACGCTTCATTGTCATCTACACTTGGTGAAGCGTTGGTCTTGTCATCCTCCTTCGCTGGTGATGACAATGATGACGTTTCCCCTCTGGACTCCACAGCAGTGCCGTCTTCGTCCTCCTCCTTCTCGGCTGTCGCAGATTCTGCTGCCTTTGGAGGTTCGGGCGTCTTGGGCTTCACTTCTTTGGACTTGACAATCTCTGTGAGAAAATCTCCCGCGTCGCCAGAACCCTCGATCTTGCCTAATTTGAATGAGAAAAATTTCACGTCTTGCAGCATGCTGTGTTCCTCCAGGTTAGCTAGCTACTCCGTCATGCACGAGAAATGAAACATCATCAATGCTCAAGAAAGAAACTACGGGGTAGAACACAGGCAATCATCTCACCTTTGTTGGCCAGCTTCTGTTTTGGGGGTTGCCTCTCGGAGAGGAGCCCCCAGCTGTTCCTTGTAACTGGCAAAAACGGGAGTCATGATCATTTGGATTGACGCATCGGGCAAATGTTTCGTTAGCACCCGATGCAGCGTGATGGTCTCTTTCGCAAGAATCTCCATGTATGCATGTACGGAGTCGGCCTTGGATGTATCCCACTCGATGGCCCTCATGCTCTTGGCGTGAATCGCGGCTCGCCCACTCATGATGTCGACGAGCTTTTGATAGATACTGCTTTGGTGCTCTTGCAGTAGCCGGCGTACCTTGTCGAATTCTCCCATCAGACTGGACACCCCGGCACCTGACCCAGCATGGCTGCGTACAAACTCGCGAGTGTGAGGGACCAATGTAGCCATGAACGACAACGCCTGCGAGGCGAGAGCCAGGTGTTTGGTGGTGATATTCTTCAAACCCGCCGAACGGGTGGCGCCCGCGCCCAGGATCAACTGAGTGCAGCGGGAATTGAACAATTGGAAATAAGCAATCAAAGAAGAAGCCACATCCGTTGTCATGGACGGTATACCGGCAATCAGGTGTAAGAAGTTGCCCATGCCGCTCAAGCACAGGATGGCAGAGTTTGGCAGGATAAACCTTTCCGACTCAATGACAGCAGGCCGCGTCTTGTCTTTGCCGGTGACATTGGTCTCGGCGGGTTCTGCGCTCGGCTCTGCTGGCTTCTCCAGTTCACGATATGGGATCCATATTTTATTGTTCTCCGTCCAAATAGACACATCATCCTGTGTGCTGGATCCCAGTATCATGTTCAGTAGTTGCGAGTCACTCTCTAAGAAGTCTTTGGCGTTCCACTGATCCGCCTCCATACCTTGCGCAAGCTTTTGCATCTCCGCATCCCGGTTCCGCTGGACAAACTCTTTGATGTGTCCATTGACCACGTTTTTGAGGGACGTTCCGCTTCGCCCAGATATGGCTTCGCACTCATTCGCAAAGCAAAGGTTCAATGTGAAATACCGGAGAAAGAAGTCCAACGGCAAGTGGGTAGCTTGCTCGGCTCGCACCTTCAAGATTTTTACTATCTTGTCGTTGGCGACATCAACAGCTTGGGTGAGAAGACTGTTGATGTCCAGGCTCTTATGGAGTTCTTCTTGCAGTTCTATGTCTGCGCTCACCATGGGATTCGTGGGATAACGATCGGGACGAGGGCTTGTGGCCGGTGATCTGGCAGGCGGCGATCTGACCCCATCTGGACTTGGCAGGTCAGACAAGGAGCTCGCAATATCCAAAAGAACCTTGACCTGCGTTGTCAACCGCCTCAAAGTTTCTGTAACACCAACATAGATCTTCACTAGAAGCTCTTCAGCATCCTCTGGATCCAGCGCACGCAGGTTTCTCGCCAGATTCGTTGATTTCTCCTGACTAGATAGGTGTCTGCTGCCGCTCGTTGTCGACACCGACAGCATGGATTCATTGTCATCATCGCTTGAACTAGGAAGTGGACGTCGAACCAAGTTGCGGATTTCTCGAAGTACCGTGTCTCGATATGTCATGGCTGCCGCCACTACATATTTGGCACGATGCAGCCCAATCATGTTTGGCATAAGCTGAGCTTTGAGTCCCTCGGTCAAGGTGAGATAGGTGGGAAACGCGGAAGAGGACCGAGAGTGGCCGCCTCTTTGCCTCGAGGTGGCATTGCTCCATCGCGATAGGACCTCTGGTGCTGTCACGGATTCTGAATGACGCCTCAAGTCTGTGAGCAAGATGCTGATGAATTGCGACTCGAAAGCTTTTCCAACTCTGAATCGTAATGTGTTCAAGTCTTGATTGATCCCTTGTAAGGCAGAGGTTCCGCGTAAATCGCGCAGCACTATACCAAGTGATGCACTTTTATCCGTCTCATCACGTTCGCCCGCGATGAGTTTTTCCAGTGCATCAAAACTAGACAGAGCTTCGTCTACCTCTCCGGCATCAACAAGTGACTCACAATGAGCAATCCCTTCAACAACATGGCGTAACTGAGAGACAGCGTCGTTGAGTTGGCGCAAATTTTCTTGTCGAAGGCGTTTTTGTGCAATGAGCAACCCATTGGTGGCCACTTCCTCATCGAGAGCCGCGAGTTCCTCCCTCAGCCCTGCTATTCTCTCCACTGACTCAGCAGCCTCAGAGTGCAATTCCTTCAGGGAGCCAAGCGCTGTAAAGAATGTGGTGGACGCTGTCGATATCGAGTTGATCAGATGAACTTCGATCGTGTCCATATACCAAGACAGCTTTTCCTGAAGAATAGCATTCGTGGCTAATGCCTTGCGAGGGGTAGAGGAGGTGTCCTTGTCAGATGACGGAGGACGAATCACTTCCGAACGTTCGCTGACAACATCAAACGTCCTAGGGTTCTCAAGATGAAAATTCTCGTCGTAGTACACAGTGGGGATGGTTGATAAAGGAGCCGGACCTTGGGCAGCTTTCCGCATCAATCCGGAGCTGGACCTCCTCGAGGGGCTCGGTGCCTCAATAGAACCCAATGACGTGACGGAGGATGTCGAACCTCGACGGTGTGATGTCGTGGTCGGTCGCAAGAGACTATCTGATCCCGTGTCGTGCTGCTCTTCGCGCTTGATGTTGCGTCGGCTATTGGCCGCCTCTTCCTCGCTCTCTTTGACTCGCCGCAGCTGTTCGTATAATGCACCTACTTGCGCAAGGTACGGATTGAATTCGGCAGCATCGACGATGGGAATATTCGTCAGTGTGACGGGGGGGATATCTCGCGCGGTCGGGGCCTTGTGGGAGCTTGATGATGGCGCTGTAGTGTGCGGCTGAAGACCCGTTCGTACTATAGGAGGTTGTAGAAGTGTCGAGATAGCTGGCAAGGCGTCGGTTAGAAAAGATGATTGCTAATAAGAGGGGCTGGAAGCTTCCTACCGTTTTGCCCAGACTCGTAGACAGAATGAGATGCGTTGTTCGATGAAGTATCCAAGGTGCCGCCTATTGAATAAATGGAGCTCGCAGTAGAATTACGTCGAGAAGCTGAGCGGGTATAATTCTGACCAGATCGGCTGCTTTTCAACCCGTCAGCATGTATACAGGCAATTCCAGCTTGTGACTTGGACAAACCTGTGAAGCGAAACCTCATGACGACCCCCTGGTGACAGCGCCGAGAAGCTGTCGACAGACTTCCCAGCATTTGGAGACGAGAACATGATGCCCTTGAGTAGGAGTTTTTCTTTTGGGTTCTTCACGAATCTTAAAATGCTAAAAACAAAGAAAAGTACGGCAGCGGTAAAGAGCCGACGGCTGTGCAGACGGCTTTGGTAAGGAGTGCTACTGGGGTATCATCGCCCTCATATACGGAACCATAGAGAGCGAATCAAATAGTTCGCTTTTTGTCAACAAGATACTCAAGAAATACGATTCAACGAACCGGATGAATCAGATGTCATGATGCAACCGATATGGCAGATGTCAATGGGGCATTGCTAACGACGACTCCAAGTCGCTGTCAGCACGGACAACCACGATACGGAGCAGTACCAATGGTATGAACAACGAGAAGGCAGCTCAGCTAAAGCCAAGCTGTTGCAAACCACAGCCGAGAATACTCCGAGCGCAATGCTTACACATCCGCTTGATCACACGTGACGATAGACCGCTAACGCCCCGTGCATCCTCCCGAATACCGCGTGTGTGAACACGGAGACGCGCTACGACTTAGTCCACCCCCAATTCAACGCGATTGACGCGTAAAGTGGATGTTCTTGGCCTGCTTGTCGCATCTGCATCCTCAACCTGCCCGTCTGACCATCAAGCCATTGAGTTCTTGTTGCACGATTGTTACCACGCAAGTGTGCCAGTGACTCAACCATGGATCGTCAATCTGTATATTCCACTCACGTTTATGAGCCAAGTGTTGGCGAGAACGGCGACACTCGACTGCAGTTGCAGCAACAGCTCGAGACTTTTATCCTTGATTTCCGACTTGATAACAACTTTGTTTATCGGTACGTGACACTAAGTCCCGTTGACCAGGTGTGGCATCATAGCAGATGATTTAAATTGACTCGGCGGCCAGTGATCAACTGCGAGAGAACGCGCTGCTCAAAAAGTTTTACTGTGATGTTAATATCAACGACCTCATCAACTTCAATGAGGAGCTGGCCCACAAACTGGCCTCAGAACCTGCTGATATCCTCCCGCTTGTACGTCGGACATGAGCTGGAATTCTTGGTGATGACGGGCAACTAACGACTTTGGCGCAGTTCGAGGCAGCTTTGAAAAAGTGCACACATCGGATCGTCTTCCCCCACGAGAAGAAAGTCGACTTGCCGGACCACCAGCTTCTCCTGCATTCCGATGCTGACGATGTCTCTATTCGTAACTTGGACTCCATGACCATTGCAAGATTGGTGCGCGTCCCAGGAATTGTCATCGGAGCATCGGTGATGTCGTCCAAGGCCACGCAGCTTAACATTCAGTGCCGCAATTGCCAGCATCAGGATTTCATTCCCGTGCTTGGCGGCTTCACAGGTGTGACACTTCCCAGAACATGTGCTCGCAAGCGAGTTCCCAACGACCATACCGAAAAATGTCCTCTTGATCCATACTTTGTCATGCACGAGAAGTCCCAGTTCGTCGACCAGCAGATCATTAAACTCCAAGAAGCGCCGGACCAGGTACCTGTGGGAGAGCTTCCCAGACATGTTCTCATCTCTGCTGACAGATATCTCACAAACCGTGTGGTCCCGGGCTCAAGGTGTACCGTTATGGGAATCTTCTCCATTTACCAGAACAAAGCGTCCAAGAATTCATCCACCACTGGTGCAGTTGCAATTCGGACGCCTTACCTAAGAGCAGTGGGGATTCAAACGGACTTGGATCAATCTGCCAAGGGCTCTGCTGCATATTCCGAGGAAGAAGAGCAAGAATTTTTGGAGCTGAGCAGGCGACCAGATTTATACAACATCATGGCAGAATGCATCGCGCCATCAATCTACGGTAATACGAATATCAAGAAAGCCATATTGTGTCTGCTTTTAGGTGGATCAAAGAAGATTTTGCCCGATGGGATGAAGCTGAGAGGCGACATCAACGTGCTTCTTCTTGGTGATCCTGGAACAGCAAAATCACAGCTCTTGAAGTTTGTGGAAAAGGCAGCTCCCATCTCTATCTACACATCCGGTAAAGGATCATCGGCCGCTGGTTTGACAGCATCCGTCCAGCGAGATCAGTCGACGAGAGAATTCTACTTGGAAGGTGGTGCCATGGTGTTGGCCGACGGCGGAGTCGTCTGTATCGACGAGTTTGACAAGATGAGAGACGAAGATCGCGTCGCTATTCACGAAGCCATGGAGCAGCAGACTATTTCCATTGCCAAAGCCGGCATCACAACGATTCTCAATGCGAGAACGTCTGTCTTGGCTGCCGCCAATCCCATCTTCGGTCGTTACGACGATATGAAGACTCCCGGAGAAAACATTGACTTCCAAACTACAATCTTGTCCCGCTTCGACATGATTTTCATCGTCAAAGATGAACACACTCGGGCGAAGGACGAGAAGATAGCCAGGCACGTCATGGGGATTCACATGGATGGTCGGGGAACTGAAGAGGTCACTGAATCCGAAATTCCGGCCGACAAGATGCGAAGATATATTACCTACTGCAAAACGTTGGTCCCAACTCCAAACTACTACCTGCTGTCCCAACCCTGCTAACCATGGATTAGGCGCTGTGCACCCCGACTAAGTTCGGAGGCCGCGGAGAAACTCTCTTCTCATTTCGTATCAATCCGAAGACAGGTCCACGCCGCAGAAATGGAAGCCAATACCCGTTCGTCCATTCCCATTACCGTGCGTCAGCTGGAAGCAATTGTTCGTATCACCGAGTCGCTTGCCAAGTTGACACTCTCGTCTATTGCTACGGAGGAGCACGTTGATGAAGCCATCCGCCTGTTCCTCTGCTCGACCATGGATGCCGTTAACCAAGGAAGCAATCAAGGAAGTCGCGAGCTGAATGAGGAAGTCAATCGTCTGGAGCTTGAGCTGAAGCGCCGACTGCCAATCGGCTGGAGCACAAGCTTGGCTACTTTGAGGCGAGAGATGGTCGAGGGCAAGGGCTACAGTGAGCAGGGGTTGAACAGAGCCCTGATGGTTCTGCAGAGAAGAGATACGATCATGTTTAGGAATTCAGGGGCACAAGTATACCGACATGGAGCGTAATGCCTATTTGCGAGTATTTGTGGGTTTTTTTCTGTTTTTTTGAGTTGGGGGTTTGAAAAAAACATGACGATAATGTAGTCGGTTGGGCATGAAGCATCAGGCGTACATTTGTAGATGAGGGGGTTTCGCGGGCGTTTGGTCTTGTTCATGTGATTGATGATATTAACGTTTTTGGTGCAATGAGACTGGAATCCCTTGCAGTATTGCATCTGTCAATCGTGTTGTTGGATCGGGCGTTGCCGCAATGAAGCGCGCGTTGATACTCATCTTGGTGCAGCCTTGGGCAATTCCTCTGGTCCCAGCCACTTACCAAAATCAATCGCTCCAAGCCGATCATCGACTTATGATCGTTATGCCTGTACGTCTCTCGTTTCATCACATTCGGACAGCTTGGAGGGTCAATGGATGCTGTCTTCAAAGAGCAATCAGCGCAATGCTGTGATCCGCGTCGCTGCCTACCATTGTTCTGACTTGGACGTCGCTCTCATCCGGTTGATTTTGAGCGAGCGTAATCTAATCCGTTCTTCCACCACCGAACCTTTCCCTTGTACTGCTCTTTTAAAGATCGGCCTTATCAAATGCCTCCCTATAGAGCTTCTTTTTAGAGCTTCTCGGGATTGTCTGCCCTAGGTTAGACGCCCACTCCTGCTTTAACTTTCGCCAGGCAAACCGACGGGCCCGCCGAGTTGTTTCTAGCTCGTGTGAATATCGCGTCGTGGTCAAGGACTTGACTATTCGGCGATACATGGGAGGAGAATCACGGAGCTGTGCACAGGTGGCCAGGGAATGAAGAAATATAGATCGCTTCGCTCAATTATAGTTGAGTCGAGTCCAAAGCTCGCTCGCTCGCAAAAAAAAAAAAACACCACTGTACAAAACCCGCCAAGTTTGCAAAAGATTATTCGTTCTGTGAAGAAAAATAAAAGCAGAACAATAAGCACAGTCAGTGCAATTGCAACATCTCGATGGGCAATCACTGCGCTTTCCCATCTTTTTCCTTCCATTCCTCTTCCGTCATGTGGTACCACTGCGAAATAAATGCAAACACTGCCCAAATCTCACTCGAAAGAGCCAAGGACAAAAGTTCGGTACCGAAAAAATTTACCAGCGAAGTGCCCGTCACACCGCTCAGCATGTTCGCGTTGAACATGTCGTTGCAGGGAAGGCCTTGGCGAAGGCGGAACATTCGGGCGACTAGGCGTAGAGCTGTGCCCTCGTGCGGAGCCGTGAGGATCCGAGTCACGGAATGCGCGAACAAATGCGCTGCTATCAACGGCGGGAAGTGCGTGAGCTGCGTGTCCATGTATAAGGGCTGCTGATTGCTACTGGATCGTGAGTCGGGACCGGCGCTGGGACGCAGCTCTGCTGACCAGAGACCTGGTGGCGCGTCTTGAGATTCAGAGGCTTCCACATCAAAACTGATCAGAGTGGCGCTGACCCCTTCATTTTCTTCACCGTCGCTGGGGTATTCATCGCCTCGGGTAGAGAAGACGCTTGCTCGGCGAAGAGTCTCTTGACCAGGCGGCTGGCCTGCGGTAGACGTTTCGTCGTTTTGTCTCTGGTGAAGGCCATCCAGTCCTTCTATTTCCCGCTGAGTAGATTCGCTCCTGATATTGGCGGTACCGGGTGAGTCGTGTGAGGATGGGGTGGGAGGTGGTGGCGGCGGCGGCGGCGGTGCTGCTACAGGAAGCGCTTTGCGGCGAAAGACGGTGTTGGGGAGCCTTCGATAGATCTGGGACCATATCTGCGGATACCAGTCTTGCAGTATGTGTCGTGACATGACCCAGACTAAGAAGGGTGTTGACGAGACGAGAGCGCTGCCAAGCCAACCTAATACTGATGAGATGGAGTAATCGTGCAGTGGTGGAGGAGCCGGCATCGGTGAAGATTCTGTGAAGGGAATGAAGAAGCTTGGGTGTGGAAACCAGAGCTTTTCAGACATGATTCCCAATCGCTGTAGAGCAACGTATAGCTCCAGATGGACCTTGAAGTACGACCATGCTTCGTGTACGCTTATCACTGTCAGTTCTTTTCTTGCGCAAGACGCACAGAATAGCAAATGCGCTTACATGAGACGAGTGATGGCGGGTCTGCTATCATCCAGCCACAGCATGCATACTTTCCACTCCAAGTAACGAACAAGCCAGCTGGTAGGGGCACCAGCGAGAACGTCCTGGGGAAAGGAGAAGCCTGTCCTGGCTTGTTTGAACAAGTCCCAAAAGGGGATGTGAGAGTATCTCTTGTAAATCTGGCAGGCGAGGTGGTTAGCGAGGCTGGAGGCTCCGGCTGATTGCGACCGTGGATACTCACCAGAATTCGCTGTCGAAGTCCGTGAATGCCAAAGATGCCTACTGCCTCGATGCAGTTTCTGGCTAAAGATCCTAAGCGAAGCCCTATCTCGTCCTCGTGTGCCTCATGGCGGCGTTGCGACTCGGCTTCTGGTCCTGAAAAGGGATTCTCAGGTTCTGCGACCCCGATAACCAGCATTACTTCGTTGTGCGCCCTGATGATGTCCCGGTTCATGCGCTTGGTGTCTGGATTGATGGGGCGCCCACGATGGTCGTATTGCTGGGTGGGTTGGTCGCCATCATCTTGTCCTTCACCATCCACGACCTCATCGTACGGCGAGCGACCCTTGAGAATGTCAGTGCCGGGTGCGGCCAACTGTGAGATGAGCTGAGGAGACCCACCAACGCCTGCGCTGTGAGCGGCCCTTGCATGCCCATGATTGCGAACTAAAGCGATGCCGATGCCGATGCCGATGGATGTTTACGGCCCATGTTGGGTGGAGGAGAGGCAGAGACGCGCATGAAACGACTGTCGATGAATCGCAGTCAACGTTGATGGTGTTTACGTGCAGGGTCCTGCATAAAGATGCGGGCTACCGGCAGGCGTGTTGAACGTTCTAGATCAACTTTGGTCTATTTACGACTTTTCGCTGTTGTCTTCCTCCCCCCTTTAGAAAATGTGGAAGCAAAGGCATTGGCGACATGGGAGAGACATCAAGGCGCGCAACGTCACGTGCCTTATCTGTGCGCCGGCACATCATGAGTTCCTTGCTTCCTAGTTGGTTTTCATGGATAGTCTAGTGAATACGGATGTATAGCATGCCGTACTGTATGTATTGAATTTTGAAGCTTTTTCCTGCTCATTGGTTGTGGCCAACAATGCATCGATTCGTGAACACAATGGCATTGCTAGCGATACCCAGCCAGTGTGACCATTGACATACATCGAATGAAAGGGCCCGCAGTGATAGATTTACGATGTGACGCGGGATGTGACTAGGTATAGATATCTATTGCAGCTGGATAACTAAACGCGCATCCGTCAAAAATTAAACATGCATCCATCGTTACCAGAAAAGCCACAGGTTACAGCAGATTACAGACGACAATGTTAAAGCCACGCAGACGTTTCGGATGTGCTCGTAAGAGACAAAAAACATACAACAGCCGGTGTTCGCTGGTCGTCACCGACCCAACTACTAATCTGCCCCTTACCAGCTTGTCTATGGGAGAGCGGACGGGATCCCGAATTTTCTGGTAGGTATGGTCGTATGTGCAAGTTTGTGACATTTTTCAAATTATATATTGAATATATTGAAATGGGTAGATTACAAACGTCCCTAGACTGGATAGTCCGCAGCAACTGCCAACCAGGCCAAGCCGCTATTAGCGCGGCACCCTAAAAAAAAAAGTTTCCACGACTTCAAAATTGTCACTTCAACATCTTGAGTCTTCAACATGCCCATCAAACAACCATCAAAGACGACTTTTGACGTAGGACACGTTATTCGGCCTATATTTACTGGTGGCGCAATCGCAATCGACAACAAAGCTCGGATTTTGGCCACAACCTTGGGTGAAGATGCAGTCCTTACCAACCCCGCCAACGGCAAGCATCTTGCCCAGATTGAGGGAGTAAGACAAACCCCTTGGGAGGCTTCGTCTTCTGGCTGATGATGTGCTGACGGTCCAATTAGGATGGCGAAATGATATCAACCTTGGCCTGTAGGTTGTTTCTCGGCGCCAGTGCATCTGCACATTGACTAATTCTATCCAGTAACTCCGTCCGCTTCGCACCTGATTATTTGCTCCCGATCGCTTTCCATGAGAATATTTGTCTTGAAGCGCTCTTTGGACGAAGATACAATCGAAGCTTCTCTCGTGCGAACTCTCAAGCCTCACGGTACTCCTGTTGTGGTCTTGGCCGTTGATCGTACGAGCACGCTGCTTGCGACTGGCGGAACTGACGGCACGATCAAGGTTTGGGATATTGCGGGTGGTTACGTGACACACACCTTCCGTGGCCCATCTGTTCTGGTATCAGCCTTGCACTTTTTTGAAGTTGCCGCTCGATCGGGTGATCAGAGTCGCTCACGCAAAGGAAAGAAGAGCGCAGCGACACATGACCATTCCGGCGAGGAGGCCCATGCCGATACCACCATCAATTTCCGTATTGCTTCAGGTAGTCAGGATGGAAAGGTTCGCGTGTGGGACTTGCATAAACGTGCATGTGTCGCCAACCTCGAGTCGCACGTCTCTGATGTCCAAAAGATCGACTACTCCCCCGAGCAGCATGCTTTGGTCAGTGCTAGCAGGGACAAGACCATAATTTGGTGGGATACTAGGTCGTGGAAAATCCGAAAGGTCGTTCCTTGTCTTGAGCTTGTTGAGACGACGGGGTTTTTGGACGAGGGTCGTCTCACCTTCTCCGCTGGTGCTAATGGCTGTTTGCGCATTTGGGACACTGATTCTGGCAAGGAGCTTACCCCCGCACAGTCAGGAAAGAGCGAAGAGGAGGGCATTGTGGCTGGAATTCACCGCCCAGGTCTTCCATTCATACTCTGCGTTCAAGTAGATCATACACTTGCACTCTATCGAACGCCCTCCAAGGATACGGCACAGTCTTTGAAGGTTCCCGAGCCGTTCCGTCGAATTTCAGGCACACATGACGAAATCATTGATCTCGGATATCTGCTCCCGGACAGTTCACTTATGGCCCTGGCAACTAATTCGGAGGACGTTCGACTGATCTCAGTGGCCGAAGGCGACCAAGACGACCAAGTATCAGGCTCATGGAATTCCGCCGCAACTCCCTATTTTGGTCAGGACGTGGCATTACTGAGAGGGCACGAGGACATTGTGATCTCTTTGGATGTTGACTGGTCAGGGCACTGGATTGCCACCGGAGCCAAGGATAACACCGCACGTTTATGGAGAGTTGATCCGGCTAACAACTCGTACGTGTGTTGGGCCACTTTCTCGGGTCACGCCGAATCCCTTGGAGCAGTTGCGCTTCCCAGAACTATCCCGGTCGAGGGCTCTGCTGCTCGGACTAGTCCTCTAGAACACCCGCCTACGTTTCTCATTACTGGTTCGCAGGATCAAACAATCAAGAAATGGGACATTCCTCGTCAAACACAACAGCATGGCGCCAAAGCAAGGGCTCACTTCACCCGCAAGGCCCATGAAAAGGACATTAATGCCATCAACATTCATCACTCTAGCAGCCTCTTCGCCTCGGCATCACAGGACAAGACTGTCAAGATCTGGTCAGTCGAGGAAGGTGACGTTCAGGGCATTCTTCGGGGCCACAAGCGAGGTGTGTGGTCAGTCCAATTCTCCCCAGCCCAGCTGCCTGCCATCCAAGGGGATGACGGCCCCGTCACTGGCAAGGGCGTGATTATCACAGGCAGCGGCGACAAAAGCGTGAAGTTGTGGAGCTTGTCAGACTATACTTGTGTCAGAACCTTTGAAGGCCATTCCAATAGTGTCCTGAAGGTAGCGTGGCTGAACATGCCAACCAAGCAGGAGCAGTCGAAGAAACCAGTTCAGTTCGTTACCGCTGCTGGTGATGGGCTCGTCAAGGTGTGGGATGCCAACTCAGGCGAAGCATTGTGCACTCTGGACAACCACGAGGACAGGGTTTGGGCCGTAGCTGTGCATCCAGAAACTAACGCGATCGCATCTGGAAGTGGTGATTCCACTGTGACATTCTGGAAAGACACAACAGCAGAGACACAAGCCGCCGCATCCCAGGCCACGCTTAAGATGATTGAGCAGCAGCAGGAGTTGGAGAACCACATATATGCGGGCTCATACAGAGAAGCCATCACCCTGGCTCTCCAGCTGAACCACCCGGGCCGTCTGCTAAACCTATTCACGTCGGTTGTCACCAGTAGCACTCCCGAACGAGGCAGTTTGTGTGGTCTCAAGGCGGTTGACGAGGTCCTGGGAAGTTTGTCCGATGAGCAGATCTTCCTATTGCTCCTACGACTCCGGGACTGGAATACCAATGCTCGGACAGCGCCGGTTGCTCAGCGAATCTTGTGGACACTGGTTCGAAGCTATCCTGCTTCCAAGTTCTCTAATCTGTCAGTGAGGGGTGCTCGCGGGCAGAAGAGCCTAGATGACGTGCTCCAGGGTTTGCGAGTGTACACGGAGCGCCACTACAAACGCATGGAAGAGCTGGTGGATGAGAGTTACTTGGTGGAATATACCCTGCAGGAGATGGACAGCTTGGCCTCGATCGAGACAAGCGATGTGTCCACGAAGAAGCTGGAAGACGGACAGGGGGATGCGGTCATGGTTGGGTGATTTTGGCTTGTTCTGCGGCGTTCAAAATGCATGTACATGTAGGCTCGAGGGTGTGATTTTGGGGAGGATCATGGGGGAAATCTTGGTCACTAAATAAAATGACTTTCCAAGACAAGCACCATGCCTGCCGATGGGCCTGAAGCAAGAACTTTTCAAAAACTTTGGCAAGATGTTGGTGATGTTGGTCAGGACGATTGGGCATGCGTGCAGACGAAATACCCATCTGAAAGCATGCCGGGTAGGCTGAGGCTACATATAACGTAACAACCTTCCGTCAGCCCCACAATGATGCAGCTTTTGATTTTGGCCTCGCGACTTGACTGGCTGACTGCGCAGCCTCGACAACTTGCAAGCTTCATCCAAACCACACATCAACGCTCCCATTTCTGGGGACAAATAAAAAGGCCTGTGTTCGCAGAAGCACCGGCCCATTGGCACGCGAACCAGCCCCCGGCGCACGAGGCGAACCATTCTCAACTCACGCGCGGATTCCAAAGAAAAATGGCCAAGCGCCAGGCGTCCGAGCCACTCGACGAGCTCGCAGGCATCGCCTCACCAGCCTCCAAGAAATCGCGAACAGCAGAGCTCGAAACCCCCCCCGACGAGAATGGCGCATCCGCTCTCACACCAACACCTCTGCGAGAAACCACGACGGCCGAGGCAGACGAAGACGATGGGTCCGACTTTGACGACGAAGCTGCCCCCGTCGCGTCGGCGCCCTGGCGACAGGCAAATCCCACCGAAGGCTACGACGACCTGTATCTCGACACGATAGACCGGCACGTGCTCGACTTTGACTTTGAGAAGCTGTGTTCCGTGTCTCTGTCCAACATCAACGTGTATGCTTGCCTCGTCTGCGGCAAGTACTTCCAGGGACGAGGCCCCAAATCACATGCCTACTTCCACGCCCTCGACCAAGACCACCACGTCTTCATCAACCTCGAGACGCAGAAGGTCTACGTCCTCCCCGAAGGATACGAGGTGAAGAGCAAATCCCTAGACGACATCAAATACGTGTCGGACCCACGATACACCAAGGCCGAGGTCATGAGCCTGGACCGTCCCCCATCGCAGACGGCGAGCCCGACGAAATCCTGGACCCTGTCCGGCAAGCAATACACGCCGGGCTTGGTGGGCATGAACAACATCAAGGAAAACGACTACCTCAACGTCATTGTCCAGGCGCTCTCGCACGTGCCCCCGCTGCGAAACTACTTCCTCCTAGAGGACTTCTCCAAGACATTAGAGCTCGTCAAGCGGACGTCGATCCTCTTCCGCAAGATCTGGAACCCGCGCGCGTTCAAAGCCCATGTCTCGCCGCACGAGCTCCTCCAGGAGATTGCCCTCCGCTCCAACAAGCGCTTCACCCTCACGAGCCAATCCGACCCCGTCGAATTCCTCTCCTGGTTCCTCAACAACCTCCACCTCGGCCTCGGCGGCAGCAGAACCAAACCAGCAAGTTCCATGATCCAGCGCACCTTCCAGGGCAAGCTCAAGGTCGAGTCCCAAGCCATCACCGCCCGCGCCGACGCCACCGACCGTCTGCGCTTCGAAGAAGCCGCCGAAGTCAAGGTCGACGTGGTGCGCTTCCTCCTCCTCACGCTCGACCTCCCCGCCGCGCCGCTCTTCCAAGACGAGCTCGAGAAGAACATCATCCCCCAGGTGCCCCTGCACACGATCCTCTCCAAATACGACGGCCGCTCAGCACAGGAGCACCACGCCCAGCGCAAGCGATACCGCCTCCTGCACCCGCTCCCGCCCTACCTCATCCTGCACGTCAAGCGCTTCTCCCAAAACAAATTCGTGTCGGAGCGCAACCCCACCATCGTCACCTTTGACGCCAGGAACCTAGACGTATCGCCCTACGTGGAACCGAACCCCGCCGAGTGGCCGCCCTCGGAACCAATCTGGTACGATTTGGTCGCAAACGTGGTGCACGAGGCTGTCCGGACGAGAGAAGACGTCGCCGACAGCGGGGATGAGCGCAAAACGTGGAAGGCCCAGGTGAGGGATCGCGCGACGGACGAATGGGTTAGTTGCCAGGACTTGTTCGTGGAGAAGGTCCAGAGCGAGCTGCTGTATCTGGGAGAGACGTATCTGCAGATTTGGGAACGGAGGACGACGCCAAGGGCGAATGGGAAGTCGTGAACATGAACAATGAGGATCAAGATGAAGATGAATGTGGACGAAATAGATGATTGTGCCTACTTGGTCAGAAATTTCATCAAAAATCAATACCCAATTCAATGACACACCCATCATTATCGTTATCATTCACACACGCACACTTCAAGCAACATACAATGCTCCCAAATTGCGCAGAGCGCCTCATTTTCCCCATGACCAAACCCTTGGGTCTGTCCTGGAATCTCACTGAACTCATTTAGCTATACATAGATATAGTACATCAGTGCATGAAAGAAAGCTCCACGCATGACAAGATCCGATTCGCGCATGAACCGCGTCTCAAAATTTCATTCCGCTGTCCTCTCTTCGCTCTCCCCTGCGATAGCCCCTTTGCTTCTCAACTTCTGTGTCGTTTCTCCCATCATGATGATTTGACCGATCGTTCCCCCCACGGAAAAAAAAAAAAAAAAAAAAAAAAGAGATCTCGTTTCTTCTTCACGCCCGCCCTGCTGTATGCATTGAACCTCAGAAACAACCGGATGAAGATTGAATTTTCACAATGCAACCGCAACCAAAGAAACACTCCTTGCCCATGTCGCGCTGAGTAAAATGAAATGAAATTGAAAACAGAAAATGGCTCCGGAGAATAGGGCACTACTCGTTCGACCAGACACGGAACAAAGAAGATGCAATAGAAATAATGTACTTGAGGCGAAGCGAAACCGCTCGAGACAGTGACGGCAAGATGAAGTCTGGGTTGTGGACCCATGTGTGTATATATGCTCTTGCCTCGGTGTTTCACAGATACTGTGCAGTAATCTGACGCAAAAGAAACACAAACACATGATAAGAAATTCTAATGCTTAAGCTCACCAAAAGTTGCTTTCCAACATGGTCTTCACCTAGTCTTGATTCTGTCGCTGCATGTTGGAAGTGTGACGTCTGTCGCCGCCCTGGTTTTGATGAGCCTTCTCACGACGTTGCTCATCGATGGCAGTCCTTTGTTGGATACTGGAGTCGTGGCTTTTAAATTCGACGCGAGTGTTGGGGGGAAAGTTGAGGACATGCTTCATTGTCTCCCTGTGTAGGCAAAGCAAAAGCACGAGTGGTTAGTCAAGTTCCTCGTCTAGCATAGTAAACACGAATATGATACTGAAGAAGGCTCTTACCGAATCTTGAGAACCCGACCGCCAACTGTGCGGGTCCAAATGCTCAGAATGTCTTCACCGTTACGCATGCTGAGTACAGCACCGCAAACGTCCTCACCAGCGTCGCCAAACTGGTCCCCGATGAGAGACAAGATCAAGTCTTCCCAGTAGCGATCAGCGACGCCCTTCTTCATCCTCACAACCCACTTTCCTCCCTTGCGATTCACGTCATCTTCCCAGATAGGACGGATATCACTCTTGAATAGGTGATAATCTGACACAACAGGCAACGATGACGGACGCTTCAAGTGAGAATAAATGTCCCAGAACTCCTCGGCAGTGCGTACAGTGGCAATGCCATGCAGCGTATTTTCGTATGCAATGAAGCCGTGGGCCTTGGAGATGGGGGGCCGGTACCAGAAAGACCACGCATCTTTCAGCGAATGGGCTTTGGCAGCTGAAGAAGAGGCGGAAGTTCTCTTCTCGGCGATAGATGCCATGCTAGAGACTTTAGCCATGGACTTATTTCCATCCTTAAGGACCGTAGTCTTGGGCACAGCGGAGCCCATGGCTGTATCGAACGGATTGCCACCAGACTTGGGTGTCTTGGCAGACCCAAACGACGCGAAAGCACCTGAGCCCAAGCCAAAAGCGCTCGAGGCGCCGCTTGTAGGAGATGCTAGGCCACCGCCTGACGGGTTGAAGGGGCTGGCCTTGCCATGCGCCGAGTTTTCGCCTCCATGGCGCCTTGAGAAAGGGCCATTACGTGAGGAATCATTCGCCGATGAGCCGTTCGGGCCGGGTGACGATGTCGTGAGCGATAGCTTACCGGAGCTGCGAGTGGACAGAAAAACAATCGTGATCAGCCCTTGTTATGCTCATAGTGACCGGTATAAAGCGACAGTGGGGATATGTGGCACGAAGCAAGGTATGGAAGGTAGTATTCGGAACTTACTTTGTGCGACGGGTCCAAAGGTTATTGCTGTCGGTCGCCATGAAGACGTTATTTAAGCGTCGTGTTGAAAAGAGCGGCTCGATGTCGGTAGACACCCCGAAGCAGACTTGCGAGGGTCAAAGCAAGAGGAAAGGAGGAGTTGGACGAGGAGACTTGCAAGGGCGGCGGAAGGCGTACACTGCAGAGGAGCGATGTTTCGACAATGTTACTGGTGTGCTGAAAAGGTGGACAAGCGTCGGAGGCGGCTGGGTTTGAGGTGATGGATGAGCTCGCTGCAGGTCGGGACGAATTCAGGACGAAGAAGGTGAAGCACGACGGGCCTTGAGGCGGGACGCGATGGCCAGGATTGTGGTTGCGGTTGCTGGTGCTGTTGCTGTTGCTATTACAGTTGTTGTGCAAGCAAAGTGAGGGTACGGCGTATGTGCTACGTGGGTCGTGTGTGTCAAACGGCGTGTGTGGCAATTGCGCAGAATGACGTAGATTTGGGTCAAACAGATGCAAATAGTGATATTGAAGAGACGGCGCGAGGTGATGGTGAGATGATGAAGACGATGTTTAGTATCGAAGGGCGGTAACGAGTCGAGTCGAGGAATGTTGTTGCGTGGTGGATCTGGAGACTGTTTTTCGACGAGGGACTGGCAGGAGACGAGCTTGTGGAGGTGAGGCGTGTGGTGTTGTGGAGGTCGAGAAATTCTTTGTCAGGTCCGTGTCTGGTTCAGCGTGGGTTCAGCGTCCACGGCAGGCATCTGGTGGATCATCCCACTTGTCGGCCAATTATTAGTTGACTTGGCCACCAACAACAACGACATCAACGGCAGGCACCACCGCCTTCCGCCCTGTCTGTGTTGGCCTCGTAGCGTACTCGTAGCTGCACCGTGCCGTCTGCTACTTGCGGCGGTTCCTATGGGAATTTCGTCTTTCCCATTTCAATTTTCGAAGAGTTAACTCAAGAAGAACGTCTGTCCTTTTCCGTAGCTTAGCCGTTGATTGAAGTCACTTATGAGGACGCAACCAAAGTCTCGCGCAACCAACGGAACTTCATGTACATAACCTAACGAAAAATCAATTTAACATTGAACTACACCAGGCATCTATCTATCTTCTCAATGCCTCGTACGGTGGCCACCTGAGGTTGAGGGGTTCAGGCAAAGACGCCCCACTAGCCTTCCCTAGCAAGCTAATCCTTATCGCTTATCGCCTCTTAAAAAAAATTTCCCTGCAAGATACCACCAGCCTCGTTACCCCAGCCGCGTCCAAGCCATCGCTCCCACCACCAGATCTTCATTAGTGCCAACCCAGGAGTCAAATCAGGGTATCGTGATTTTCTCCCTCCACAATGGCGGCCTCCAAAACAAGAACGATCAAAAACAAACATGCCGCCCCGAAAGGAGGGTCCTCTTCCAAAGGCGGCGCAGGCGCAAAACGCTCCGACACCGATGGCATCTCGAAATCAAGGAAGCCCAAGGGTCCCGTGGTATCGCAGCAAGTCAAGGAGAAGAACCGCGCTGCAATGTTGAAAAAGCCCAAGAAGAAAGTATACACGGAGGCAGAGCTCGGTATCCCGGAATTGAACATGGTCACGCCCGTGGGTGTGGTCAAGCCGAGGGGCAAGAAGAAGGGCAAGGTTTTCGTTGACGACACGGTAGGTCGCTCACCGTCATTCCCTGCTGAACTGAACCCCAGCGAATGGTGTAGCAGTAAGGAGGGGATCCACAGAACTGTTGTCGCTAACGAACACGTTGACAGGAGGGCATGGGAACAATCATGGCCATGGTCCAGGCTGAGAAGAATGGCGAGATCGAATCAAAATTGATCAAGGCTCGACAGATGGAGGAGATTAGGGAGGCGCGCAAGGTTGAAGCTCAGAAGAAGGAGCACGAGAAAAAGTCCAAGCTTGAGGACGCCAAGGATTCTCTGAGGAAGAAGAGAAAGAGAAAGGGCGCGGCGGGCGACGACGACGACTCGGTCAAGACTTTGGCCATGTCAGGATCCAAGGCTACCAAGACGAAGAAGAAGGTCGCATTTGCATAAAAGGCTGGCGGTTGGTTCCATCTATGACGGACACGATGATGGGATATTTGCATCTTCATTCTCTATTTATGCATTCGGCATCGTTCGGCGCTCGGGAGTTTGTTTGGGCTTATCTTGGACAGGAGAATGTCGGTATTTTCCAAACCTGGTGTACATTTGACCATGGACAAGATTTCTGACTGCAGGGATGTGAACATTACAGAATTGATAATGCTATCTATTCTCAACTTGTCTGAAATCATTCTTCTGGTCGTGCAACAAGTTGTGTCAATGGTAGGTCGATTTGCGTACAACCAGTGCCTCGCAGCACTTCTCCAATCTTTCTTCTTCACTGTCCATATACCTCGAGCTTGCGTTGCATAGGCTTATAGGTCGCACCGTGAGATGAACTTTCGGGAACAGTACTCTCCGTAGATGGGGTCAAGCTGTCCAGATCGACCTTGTGTGCAAGATGATTCAGGAAGTTGCATACCTGCCAAGAGTCAGCACGCCTATATATTGTGGTTTCTCTCATCAGGCTTACCGGCTTTGGGTACCATCGACTTCCACCTGATTCGAACCAGCACAAATGACCACCTAGTGAAGTCGTGATCATGACGGTATTAGGGTTGAGTTTAAACTCTTCGTACGGAAGGGCTTGTTTAACGGCAATCTATAATGTCCATCAGTTTCAAGACCTATATCTGAGGGGGAAAAAACAATGGAAGTTTACGTACAGGATCGTCAGTAGCCTGTAAAGCAACAAAAGGAATTCTTATATTGAGCACCGCATCTGTGGACGATGCATCTCGGTAGTAGGCAGTCTCGGTAGGGTATCCCCATGTCGGACACCTACGAATGATCAGCAAGATTCAGAATATAACTACAGACAAAGAACGACACGTACTGGACTTCGCGATCAAAATCGTGCAGGTAAGTGACGACTGACTTAATCGAACGCGGATCGAGGTTGCTATGCTTCTTCAACGCTTCCTCATGCGTTTCAATTAAGGATTTCATGGCCGCTATAAAAATGTCAGACAAGCAAGTCGCTCGAGGGACTTCGGATTGCCGTGCATCACTTACTGCCCATGACTCTGAGATACACCTCCTTGCCAATCAAGCTGTTCTGCATCATTTTATTCGAGACTTCCAGATTGAAAGGGTTTGAGCAGACAACTGCTCCTTTGAGCAAGCATTCCTCCCCTTCTTCGCCACAATACTGCCTCACGTTTTAGAATCCAATTGCCGAGGGGGGTTGCGGAGACTGAGATTGGTATTCCTATGTGTTTTCGTACTTACGTTTGTGAGCATGTTGGCCCCCAACGAGAAGCCTAGACCAAACAAAGGACGATTCGGGAAGGTCTCTCTCAACCACTTTACCGTCTGCGCGGCAGATGTTAAAATGAGTCCTTCAGCAACGATCATGGCACCTGAGACTAACCTGTCTCATGTCCCACGTAGCACGAGCGTTATAGAGTATACCGCTCGTGAGTTTGCTCATTGCGCATCCTCTTGAATTGACCACGCACACCTCCCAACCACCGTCACCCAGTAAAGGTAAGATAGCGTGTCTCAAATAGACCTCATGCGAGCCACCAGAGAGTCCATGCAAAACGACGAGCATAGGCTTGGAATCGTCGGAGCCAATGTTGGCGAACTCGCCGTCAGTGTAGTACATCGTCCTTCTCGGTAAAGACTCGTCCCCGCCGTCGAAAGGCTGCACGGCAAAATCCACTGCAAAGGTTCCCCGGTAGGTTTTATGGTCAGCTTCGAATATCTTGCGCCGATAGTAAACCTGCGGCCCATGTGGTCTCATAGCAGTCCACATCGTTTGTACATGGCCATTGAAAAGCAGCGGATTCAATCGGCAAGGCGGCGTCGCTGCCTCGACAATCTTGAGCACGTCCGTTTCTTTGCCATCCTTCTCTTTCAATGTTCGTGGTGTGGGCGCATGAGTGAAATCAACCTTGGCGTGCCCAAACCACTCCATCTTTTTGAAGATGCTCGACTAGTGCGCTGTAATGAATGGGCAACTTTGTGAAGAAAATACCGGCGCTGGACGGGCGGCAAGTGCACTGATGATAAGAACAGGAAAAAAAGGGGTGGGGTGGGGTGGGGTAGGTAAAGCCTACATAGAAAACACAGCCGATGGCGAACAGCACAAAACGATAATAAGCAATATGTCCTGGAACACAAAGGCATTGAATTGCACTTGAAGGAGGTCGGAGTATGATACGTCCGTACGACAAGAAAAAGACTGCGCAAGCAACACAGTCAATGGGAGTCTCTTCTGCCCGGCTCCTTCTGTGGGAATGAGCTCCGTCGGTCTTGCCTGCCAAAAGGATCATCGAGTATTGGAGCCAAAACATGCTTTGTTCTATTGGTGCTTCGCCTGTTTATCAAACCTCTTAACCGGTCGCGCCAGGACAAAATTCACCGATAGGCGAGCGAATTGGACAAAACCCGATCGCCGTGTTCCAGTTCTTTTTGCGGCGGGCCACTGCCGAGCAACACGCAAATATGCAGTAGTGATTTTTCAATCATGTAGTAGTAACTAGGCCTAAAATAGAAGAGGTATCTTGCCACGCAAATTTATCAGAGTCAGAAGACGAAGCTGCTGCTGCTGCTGTTGATGATGATGATGATGAAAAAAGGTGGATTTTACACCCTCGCGAGCTTGACAGTCTCAACGGTCCTGACGACCTCAATGCCTGGGAGTCTAATAATAACTAGGATAAGTCAGTTGTTATGTAGGGCATTTTGGTGCCTTAGGATGCAGCATTGATGCCTTAGGCCACTCTAGCCAGCAGCCTGCAGGGAAAAAATACCACGTGATCTAGACCTGAGAACGTGACCTTTGCTTTACGTCTGTCCACTGTCAATCCACTCACTCGTGCTTGATCAGACCAAACATGGTTGGGTTATCCCACCTCTTTGGCATCGCAAAGGACTGTTGAACTGTCCCATTTGAACAAGTCAATGATCGGGCATGAGCGACCTGAGGCGACCGGGCTCTGGACAAGAATTCGTGCGAAAATGAAGTCGCCGTGATACAAGCCTAGCCCGCTGCGGCTGCCTTCTACAAGGTCATTTCTCGTCGAAACACGCCAATACACTCGATGCCGCGATGTTCGCCGTCACTGCTGGATGCGACTCCAAATAGGTGATACGAACTTAGGACCAATGAGAAACGGCACCTCACAAAATCAGCTCGGATCCGCTAGTTACAAGAATATGCCGGTGGAAAGTCATCTTTGTCAAAAGGACGCTTCCAGGTTACGCAGCAATTCGTAAAAGCACCGGAGATAAGAGGATCTCTCAGCGACGACTTGATTACGCATTATCAGGTTTCTAGGATTGACTACAGTCAATATCTACCGTCATGGCTTTTAGAAGCCCTTGGCTCTCGTCCTAGCCGCATTCTGTGCGGCTACTCTCTGCACTTCCCTCTTCTGTCGTTCGGAGTCAGCGTTGCCTGTGCTTCTTGTCAATGGATCCGGTCTATTACTCACAGCTTTTGTTGTCCTACGAAGACCAAAATTTGGGCTGAAGACCACAGCCTGTCACGTCCGCGGATAGATACTGATCAATGCGGATCGAGGCTGAGCTACGAGACCAGAATGTACTGACACTCGATACTGACGCCTCAAGAGTCGAGCTTTGGAGTCACGGATTACCGGGGAGCAGATTGGTATTTACGCGAATGCTGATCATTTCGGACACCTTTTGACGCGGCTTGAGAGGGACCGTGTTGTCGCCAGTTCTCCAGAACTCGGATTTTGTTGGAGGGATTCCAATCGTCAGACTCATCATTTCAGTTGATTGAGCGTGCTTCGTAAATGATCCGAGCGGATCCGTATATAGTCTTCCTTTTCCAAACCCTCTGACCGTGTAGTGACGGCTGTTGAGGTCATGATTATGTGAGGCCAATGGTTGGGCCTCACACGACTTTGGATGAGAGCCGGCTGGAAATGCGGCTGCAGGAGAGAACGACGACCGCGTGGTCGAAATGCAGGAGGAAACTACAAGCGCTCATGAATCTAAAGATGGACGACAGATACGAGTCGGCAGGAGATGAAAATTGGCATGGATGAAATTGGCAGACTGAAAGTTCTGGTATGCTGGGTCGAAAATGAATGCCCACCGTTGGGCCATGGCCGGAGGAGTCAGCGCAAGCACACGGTAAGCCAAAGAATCATGATATAGTGCAGGCATCAGAGGATGCGACTTTCCATTCCCGACGAGTTGCCAAAATGCTGTCCCTGGTCGGCTCGCAGGGGAGAATGAGGAGCGATTGATCTGCAGCATTTGGTCCGCACTGCGTCGTTGTGCGCCAACTCACAGCCCTGGTGTTCGGGTCCTGGCCACCAGGTTATGGGGTTCATGGGGGGGCTGCACCACAGCACGCCCCGGCCCAGTGGTTCGGCTAAGGTGCGGCGATTTGTCGTGACAGCAACTAAAACTCAAACGGGGTACTCGAGAGTCGACGCCATCGGCCATCCATAACTACATCCGCGTCGACGTCGACATGTTGCCATGAGAGATCCTGGAGGTAGTGATCAGGGAGAACGGGCCCGAAGTGGTCGAGGAGTACCGTCCTTGGACAGACCAAGATCTCCTCCACGGTCAGCCCGGCGCAGCCCCAGCACTGGATCCCGCCTTCGCCATTCCAGATCCGAGCACGACTCTTCCAAGAACGACCATCGCCGCTCTCGCGACCGTAGCAGAGATCGCTCGCATAAGTATCAAGACGATTCTGCCGACCAACGCAGTCAATTGGACGACCTTATACCCCGATATCGAGCCAAGAAAGCTCGCGAACAGGATCTTGACAAGGAGCTTCGCCGAAGCCGTAGCCGTGAACGATATCACCACCACTCACCTTCGTCCGCGAAAAGACACAGAGGACGGAGTCATTCGACCGACTCGCCCATCAAAAAAAGATCAAAGAGAGCGCACGATTCCCCCAGGGCCCCCCGAGACTATTCTCCAAGCACCGAATCAAGGAAGCACAGCCGCCACGAGCCATCACAGGATCGCCATCACCGGCATCATCACCGAAGACACCGGTCGACATCTCCACGCCGCCATTCTCGCTCACGCAGATCTCTCTCACCAACGAAAGATTCTCTCACAAGACGCCAAAGGGACTCGGCCTCACGGTCACCATCAAGACGCCCGTCTGACTCGCGACCTCAGCTGTCGGAACGCAGTGGACGGGAACGGCCCCGAGACCACCGAAAGACATCGCGAAGTCCCTCCCCAACTGGAGAACGCCTAAAAGTTTCTCCTCGTCGCCATCGTACCACATCGCGCTCTGCCCAACCCGCTAGGGCTCCATCTCCTGGCCCGAAACCCCTGGACGCGCGATCGCAGAGACCAGATCGACCAAGGTCCCCGAGATCTTATCGAGATGGAAGGAGGGGAGAAGACGCGGTTGAGCCGCATCATTCGTCTCGTTCGGACATAGATGACGACATGACATCACGTAGTACGTATCGCGGCGGGCACAACTACATGTCGCACTACGGGACTGTTGCTAGGAGATACTCACAGTCCCCTCCGCATGGGGGCTCCTTTCAACATTCTCAATCGACCTCCCCCTATCCCAATACTCGCCCAGGACGGAACGGACAACACACACCCGAACGGTAAGCTTGGTCACAATCTTGCGTTTCTGAATGTTTTGCCATCGGTATGCTGATGATAATTCATAGACAACACCCGCCTTCGTATCACAACGGACCGGCTCACCACGGGCCGCCCAGCGGTCCCACAGACCACCATCCTCCGAGGTCACCACCGTATGGAGCCCCATCGGGACCGATGAATCCCTTCCCGTCAGGCAACTACCGAGGTAGCACGCGTGGAAACAGCCAGCGAGGATCTTCTCATCAGAGCCGTGGTGGTTTGAGAGGGCCCAACACTAGACCTTGGGGCCCGGGCAATTCAGAATCATCGGCACGAAACAACCAATACACACATGATGAGCCGGCGGGGGCTAACAGGTACCAAGGCGACTCAACAGCAGCAAGGGAAGACGATGTGCCCAAACAGAACGAGATGGATGCTGGCAGAGACGCAAGGCCTCCAAGAGGGCCCTCGGCGGAAATTCCTAGGGCCAATGAAAAGCCCGCTGGCTCTGTGCCATCTGGCCCATCCCACCCCGGTGCTTCAGCTTCAGCATCGTCCCCGACCGGCACATCGAGCAAGTTTAGTTTCGCTTTCAAGGCGTCTTCGAAGCCCACGCCAACAGCCCCCAAACCCGAAATTTCGCAAAAGTTCAATGCCCCTGCCAAGAAAGATATTCCGGTCAGGGATATCGACAATGACCGGGAGCCGCCCCGGTCAGCACCTACGGAGCCAGCGTCAGCAAGACAGCGGATGGACTTCCGGAACCCGCCGCCCGGTGGCCCTAAGATGGCCCCTCGAATGCGCAAGGTCAAGAAGATGATGCAACGGCCAAAGGCTCGGCCGATGCTAGATGCTGACCTGACAGCATCCGAGTCAGTGTTTTACAGGAAGCCAGGCAACGAGTCGGTGGTTGGGTCTGGTACGTATGGCAAAGTGTTCAAGGGCCTGAACGTCTACACAAAGGGCCTGGTCGCCCTGAAGCGGATACGCATGGAGGGGGAGAGGGACGGGTTTCCCGTAACGGCAGTTCGAGAAATCAAGTTGCTCCAGTCCCTGCGTCACACCAACATTGTCAGCCTCCAGGAAGTCATGGTGG